>CM061540.1:260422904-265222904 GCA_030864215.1 Capsicum pubescens | reverse complement strand
AAAAATTTTGTTTGTGGTTAGCTTTGCATAGAAGGTTGCCTATAGTTGCCAGATTGTAGAAGATTGGTATTGTAGTGCCCGGTGAATGCTGCTTTTGTGGTGACCATGAAGAAACGCTAGAGCACTTATTTTTTGGTTGTCAGATTACAAGGAGGCTATGGAGCAGAATACTACACTGTCTGGGTGAAAACAACACAATGAGAAGATGGTAGGATAAAATTTCTAGGGCCATGTATTGGGAAAAAAAGAAATCGCATTTTCAGTTGTGCTTTTACAATGATAGTGACAGTAAACTGAAGAAGAAGAAGTTTAATACGCTTCCAAGAGGGTCCATTCCAGTTAGAGAGACTGATCAAGGAGATAGTCATTCACATCCACATCAGAGATGCAAGATTAAAGAAGTGACAGCCATGTCTGCAGCTGTTAAATCACATGGCTTGAGCTGGAAGCTGTAGAAATTTTTATCTGATTTTAGTTATATAGATTAGATTTGACGCGTACTTGTTATTGTCTTTGACACAGCTAATAGGGAAGGTGAGAAATAGGAGTCAGACACGTTTAGCTTTGTAATGACTTTCACTTTTTGGTATTAATAAATCGTTAAGTACAAAAAAAAAAAAGAATAGGGGATTGTGGTTGGTGGGGCTGGGTAGGGGTAAGGGTAGAAAGATTTTTAAAATTATTTTAATGAGCAACATAATAAATTGTATGTGCTTAATTAGTTTTTAATTAAAAAATAAATTTTAAACTTCGAAATGAGAAGTTTTGGAATTAGACACAATCACGTATTTTTAGTGTAATTGTTGATTTTGAATTAACAGACAGAAAAAACTAAAATTTACAATGAAAGATAAAAAATATAATCACATATCCAAATTAAAAAATATAATCACATATCTTAGTTGGTTATAAATATACAAAATAATAATTATTTAACATTTACATTTATTATTTTTGATAATCATCAATAAAATTTAATAAAAATACTAATTTCATTCTTATCATGTCAAAACATCTAAAATAATTGTAACTCTGATTCTATATTAAGAATAATTACAATTTTACTATTAAATATTTTTTTGTTAATATTTCATAGTTAATTTAAAATATGTTAATTGTTTTAATAATAAAAAATAAGCAACTCATATGTTATTCAAATTGTAACTTAGTACATCATGAATTAAAGATGGAGATGCGCAATCCACTCCATAACACCGGACATAGAAGATAATTTTTTTTTCCTTTTTTTAAATTTAATTTTATTATTTCTAATAAATAAGGTAATACTATATTTTTTTCATGATACTTTTATAGAAAAGTATTCCGCGCATCGTGTGGGTATCTATACTAGTTAATTAATAAGAATATATATATATATGTGTGTGCGCGCGCGCGCATCATGGAGATAGTTTTGTTATGAAAAAAATAATTTTTTGCTTTTGCTTTTTTTAAAAAGCAGAAATTTTCTACTTCTTTCGAGAAGAGAAGAAGAAAACAGCTTCTACTTCTTTTCAAAATCACTTTTACAAATTTATCAAACACACTTCTTTAAAAAATTTTTTTTTTTTTAGATAAAAACAATCCCAACAGGCTATAACTCTGTTGATATCCGTTCAATATTTTCAAGTCTTTAAGACTTTCGCACTCAATTCAAATAAAATGATAAACATCTTCAGATTTTGGCGAATGATAACTAAATAAATAAACATAGTGCACACTGCACAATGATCAAACAGTTTTGTGAAAATACAGCAAGGTAAGGTATCATTTTAAGTTAAAGAAGAGTCAGAATAATAGCCTGGGGTTAAAATAAATCTCAAGAAGGTAAATTGTAATAATAAACACAATATAATTGTAGACATCAAAATTTTGTGGACTCTAAAATTTTTAATTTGAGTGACTACAAATTCTAAATTATGCCTATATAAAAGGGCAAATATTTTCTTAAAAAGACATCTCCAATATCCCACAAAATTAATGAGATATTCGTAAAGAGATCAAAATCATTTATTCTTGATAATCGAAAATCAGTTATGAAATATAAAGTAAATATAAGAAGAATAGAGAGAGAAGAGAGGAGACTTCTTTATTTCTCACGAGGATTCTTGAGGAGTAAATTACAATAAAGGAAAACTCCTTTGTTTATAGGGAAAACGAACCTTGAGGTTTCTAACTTTTCCATAAATAGAAATTCACTATATATGGTAAAGTAGACATTCATTATATATGGACATTCACTATATATGGTAATATATTTATAACACTCCCCCTTGAATATTTAATTGATAGATAATGTGCCTCGTTAAAACCTTACAAGAAAAAAACTAGTGGAAAAAAAATCTAGTGAAGGAAAAAGAGTACACATCTCTAACAATACGCATATAGACTGCCTCATTAAAAACTTACAAAAAAAAATAGTGGGACAAAACCTCATAAGGGAAAAAGAGTACAACGCGTATTAACTCTCCCTAATGAGAACATCCTTGAATATTTGCATTCCGATCTTGTGCACCATCTTCTTGAAAGTTGCAATTGGAGGAGACTGTAACGCCCCGAAAATCAAGTTCCAAGACGCCACACGGTGCTTAAGGTCACAAGTGACCCCAAGCTAACCCTTTTCATCGGTATAACTCAAAAGCAACTGATTAAAACATAATTCTGAGAGGCTGAAGCTGAAAATGTCTCAATACAGAATCTATTCAGTATAATATTGAAATTACAAGATGACAATTCTACTAACACATATACATATACAAGAAGGAGACTGAATACATCAACCACTACTACTGTCTATGAAGCCTCTACTAGTATTATTTGTACATAGTCGGGTCATGACTCCCAACTACCACACTCAATACGACCGACGAAAGAAGATACAATGCTCCAAACTGAAATAACCGACCCAAGTCCCTGAACTGTGAGGACTCTTTACCTGCTGACCGGAAACTGCAACTGAATAGAATAGTAAATGGGGGTCAGCACAAAGAGAATGTACTGAGTATGTGGGGGTGCATGCAACACTTTAAATAACATCATCAATTTCATGAAAACATGCATACAGACAATGATGACTCACTTGGCTTGAGTTATATCAAATCATACTCTTCATACTTTCATAATAAATAGTTCAAATGGTAAAATCTCATAATCCATGTAAATCATCAAAAATCATAAATTATGATAAATCATCATAAATTATCATATCGTCAAAATTCATCATAGTTAATCATAATTCATCATAATATCTCAACTCTTTGACACAAATCTCGGAGTGACTCAATAATTCAAGAAACATGACTTTTATGGACAGGGGAGTTTCCTATAACCGACAACCCCACGTGAGCTACGTGGAATACCAACGTTTGAAACCTCCGTTGGCGGGAGCGTCATACTCTTTGCCAGGGAGTACGACCTTAAAACTGCAATAATCACAATTGGGCTCTCTGGCTAATAATATCATCATCAAACAACCCTACGATGGCACATAGGTTTGGGGAAATACCAAATTTCCCTCTCGGTGCTAAGTACTACTCCCCGACAAGCTCAGAACGCGTTAGGAAATCCACCATCATCATCACAAGGGTCTATCATAAAAACCAAATCAAATATCTCAATTTATAATTCATCAACAATTTGTGGATTCCTAACCCCAACTTCGACTTAAAATATTTTAATCTTTTTCAACATCAACAAGGTATCAATGCATTGAACCATAACCGACTCGACATTTGGACAAAGATATGAAGACTCAATACGTAATATTTTCAACAATTCAACTCATCAAAATCATCCGAAAAAAAAATATCAAAATTCATCTCAACATCTATATCAAAATCAATCTTTCTCATAGTCAAAATCATCTCGACTCTGCGAGTTCAAGGTCAATGTACTCAAATGATCATTCTTTCAATTCGACAATTAAATCATGACAACAGCTTTTGAAAAGCATTTGAGACCTTCAATTCATAATAAGAATACATATCCCGTAGTACAACTCAAATCACGACTTTTATCTCGAAAGCCTTTAGAAATATCAATTCATTGTAGTAGTATGCAATTCATAGCATAAATTCTCAATTTAAGAAGTAGAGTAATGAAGTAATCATGTATATCCATATTGGAAAAAAATTCAAAGTCTTATAAATCCTTCATAAAGTAATTTGAGCGTATACCCATTTTCGAATATCATGAAATTTCAATAATAGAACTCAACTTTTTTAAATGTCAAAATGTAACAATTTATCAAGTCATGACAACATCAATATTTTTGAGAAAATATCAAGACTCATGGTAACATCTCAAATGTTATATCTCAATATGCTCAATGATTCAATTTCGTCATAAAGAAGCTTTAAGCTTATCATAAATCTCAAAATCATTCCAAAATACCATTTCAACATATATCTCGAAATCGTTCAAAATAAAAATATGAAATTTACAATTATAGATATCAAGACATCTCATGTCTCAAATATATATTCAATAATTCAAATCGTCATTGGGAAGCATAAAGCTTGACACATATATCAAAATATTATTCCAAAATACCATCTCGACATACGTCCCAAAATCATTTAAAATACCACCTCGTGGTAAAAATGTGTAATTCGCAATGATAATTATTAAATCATATCATAAAAACATTGAGATAATCATATAAATCAAAGTTTATTCATTCAATCATCATAATCTCATAATCGAATTATTTAGACGTAATCTCACTTGCAAAATCATATAAAACCATAATAAAATTAAAGCTTTGGGCACAAGAACGGAAGATTGCTCTTGTTCAAAATTCCACATACCTTGAAATTGACTTCTTGATTACGGAATTCTGTTCGGACAAATAATGGGTGCTCCTCGAAGGTCTTGAAATGAGGAGTTTGTTTATCGGATTAATTTTGGATTTCTACGGTGAAATTGAAAGATATTTGAAGGTGAAATTTGGCTAGGGTTTCATTATCCCAAATATTTCATGGAGAAAATGAATTTTGAAGGTTCAATTATGGATTAAATGGACAAATTTTTGTCCAAGAGGGGGTGTGAAATGATCAAATTGCCTTTAAAAAAATAAATAATGTCAAATCTGTCCTTTGGTGGACTGTTTTGATAGGCTGAAGTTGATCGACCATAACGTTTTACTCCAATAGACAAATTGGATGAAACCAATTTCATTAGAAAGAGGACTCTTAGAGATTTCCGTTGATATATAGTAGCTCACCCAGATCATTATGTACAAGGAGTTATGGTCGTTTGAAGTCGACCCAAAAATTTACTTTTGATAGGCTGAACTAGATTGACCATAACATTTTGCTCCGATAGTAAAATTGGATGAAACTAATTTCATTAGAAAGAGGACTCGCAGAGATTTCCGTTGATATATAGTAGATCACCCAGATCATTATGTACAAGGAGTTATGATCGTTTGAAGTTGACCCTGAAATTCACCTGGCTGCAGTAATTTTAATTTCCTGCACGTTTTACTGTTCACAGTTCGATCGGAATGGTCGTAGTTCGATCGAAATGGTCGTAACTCATCGGTCGAGTGTCCGTTTTCGATGATCTACATATCGTTTGAAATCTTATTCGATACTCTACGCAATGGTAGGTCAGCGTCTTAGAAATACTACACATAAAATTTATGGATCGCTCTAAAGCGTAGAACTCGATACGTTTCTCATGAAATCTTTACGAAGAAAATTTTCTGGGGTATTACAGAGACTTAGTGAATAAATCAACCACGTTGTCACTTGAACGAATATGTTGCACGTTAATATCACCATTTCTTTATAGTTCGTGTGTATAGAAAAGATTTGACGAAATGTGCTTCGTTCTATCTCCTTGAGTCCTCCCTTAAGTTGTGTTGTGCATGCTGCATTATCCTCATAAAAAAATTATGGGTACTTTGTCACATTTAAAACTATATTTTTTGCGAATGAGATATATCGTGAACCTCAACCACACACACTCTTGGTTTGCTTCATGAATAACTATTATCTCAGTGTGGTTCGATGAAGTGGCTACGATAATCTGCTTTGTATATCTCCAAGATATGGTAGTACCCCCATATATGAACACATAGCTTATTTGAGATCGAGATTTATACGGGTCAGATAAGTACCCAACATCAGCATAACCAACAAGATTGGGACTCCAATCGTTAGAATAAATAAGCGCATATGCTTGATCTCATTTCAATGCCCCCTGGTAGGAGCAGAACTATATCTTGCTAACAAATTGACCGAAAAGATTATATCAGGCCTTGTGGTATTTTCTAGATACATAAGTGCATCAATTGCATTGCAAGATACATGAGTGCACCAATTTCACTACGATATGGTACTTCATAACCAATCTAAATTGGTATATTTTTCATTTCAGCAAATAATCTATTGCTTTTGAAAACTCTCCAAGAGTTTCAATAATTTTCATGCTATAAATTTATGAAATATAAGGATTATAGATAAGTTTACTAGAAACTTTTATATGCTTCAAACATTTTGAATCCTTAAAAGTTTTCATATAAATTTTGTCAAGTGACAATATTCAGTATTTCACGTTTGACATCTTCAAGTGTTGGACTGCAAATTAAATAAGTTTTATGCTTACCAAGATGCATCCTTTCATGCCACTTGATAAATGTTTCTACATCAACATGCTTAAATGAACGTAGAATTTGGATCCTCGTAATTTTTCACAATATTATGTCAATATTATATCAAAGATATCAATAATATATCATTTCTTATCGATTCACAGCATGACATAACATTTTGAGATCTCATCACTTTATTATTTTCAGGTACCTGATCCTCTCATAGGGTATCATGAAGTGTTATGTTGTAAACATTGCCTTCTTATTATGATTATTGGTTCCTTATTCTTTTCAAGAATTTATTTTATTTGGAACTGATTGATCTACCATGCTTCACACATGCATAGACTTTGTCCTTTGAAGACATAAAATAGGAGCACTTGCAGCTCAAATATGAGATGTTATGAGATGTTTTCGGCATTTGACTTGAATTATATTTTGAATGAGGATCTGATGATAATTCCTAACATATTTCATAGCTGTTTATAATCTCCCTCTTATACTAGGAAAACTAACATACATTCTCTGTCTTCTTTGAGGAATACATCTTTGTGCATCATGGTATATTCATTAATTGTATACCGTACATCAACTATTAGATGGAATAGTTGGTTCCTGACCTTGAACCAAATGAGAGGGAAGAAATAATAATAATTTATTGGTCTAATGCATACAAGTTCTATTGTATGCACCATATCATATTTCAGACCAACACATGAAGCTTTGTTCTCATTAGTAATGGTTTAAATATTTATCGAAGGAATTCAATGCTAAATCATTATCATCAAGATAAATTGTCTTGATTACACAATCTGAAAGTTATGCTCTTAACTCAATTTTATTGAGCAAGCAACTTTATGAATGTCAAGCTCCAGTTGACAATA
The DNA here is from genome assembly GCA_030864215.1 of Capsicum pubescens. Classification (NCBI taxonomy): domain Eukaryota; kingdom Viridiplantae; phylum Streptophyta; class Magnoliopsida; order Solanales; family Solanaceae; genus Capsicum; species Capsicum pubescens. The sequence goes on along the minus strand of CM061540.1, from coordinate 265,215,425 downwards.
AAGTTACAAGTGATCATCTTATATCGATGCATTTTAATGGATCACATGACTGGTGAACATACCCATATTCACCTTTTATATTTTTCAAATTTTGAGGGATCAAATCCCAACATTAGTTGGTCCAACCAACTTATCATGAGAACAATCAACATAGACAATTCTTGAAGAATCTTTTATTTCTTCAACATAGGTCAATACTCAATATGCACATTTTTTGCAATGTAGCAATCACTAATGTCAATTTATGAATTTTTATACTAGTAAACTCCAAGTTTACCATGACATATGTCTTTTTGCTTTGGAAAATTTCAGATTTACTATTACATGAATAAATTTTTGAATTTACTACTTCAGAAGTAGATTTCAAAATAACTTTTCTCAATTATTCTGCCTCATTCGGAGGTGAGTTGTGATACCATCACAATCAAGTGCATGCTTGTATTGAAACAATCAAAATCCCTATTCTCCAGGAATGGAATATAATCGTGCCTTCAGTCTATCAAATTTTCATAGCTTATAACCTCTTTCGTGATATTGCTACTTCTGGAGCAAATCGAGGTATACATATAATGTAGAGAACTTTTCTCTAACATATCTTATAGTCATAATAAGCGTGTGAAAAAATTATCACTTTTGATGATTATTATCATATTGTTTCTCCACGCTTATATTCGTACATTCAATCATTTGTCTTCTTTCAGACATATTATGCACTGCTATCACATTATTTTCAAGAATGGAGCAAGTTGTCAACTTTCAGATTCGCATATCCATAAATGAAGAATTTTAACTCTAAACGAAGGAATCTGAGCTTTATCAACTTTGATAAGCATCATATATTGCTACCATATTCACTTCATGGAATAGAGCATGTCAATGAGATGGGATATGATTCATGATTTTTCACCAAACACCCATTATTTTGCCTTAGCCATCATAATATCATTAATATGGTGCATTGAGATTCACAATCAATGTTTTATCCATATAAAGACGTCTTAGGCATACATCGATGGGACTTAAACTCAATATATTATCATCCCTTTTAATTATATTATTCTTGAGGAACAAATTTAAAACATAAATGATTCCAAACCAATTATTTTTTTCTCAGATCCAACGAATCCAACAAGTTTTAAAACTTGTGACATATCATTCTTAGTCACCTTTATCATTCGTCCATATATCATATGGATTTGCATCATTATTTATCTCAAGATATAGTTCACTTACAAAAAGTTCTTCACCATTCATAAACCAAAGTAATTAATATATAAAATAAATCACAACTTCACTTGTAGAACTCTTAATAATATCAATGATCACACACAGAACTACATACTTTCTTTATTTAACTCTACCTACTCTTAATGCCAAAAATTATATGATAGTACAAAATTATAGTGTTGAGTTATGTTATCAAAAGAGTTAAATAATTATCCACAACATCTTTTATAAAAGACAAAAATAATGATATTGCATCAAGTTAATAGTAAGAATTTCCAGTTCCCAATATGCTTATTGAGCCAATTTTGGTCCATGATAAGAAGCACGAGTATTATTTCTTCGCTAACAGTAAAAGGCACAAAATTTAAAATTATATTTAGAAGGTTCTGTGACATGATCTTGTGCCACTAACCTTATTCTTATCGTGCTTAACCTGTGGCATATGAGAAACACCAAAATTCCTTATTCATCTATCTCAGTTGGTTTGAGACTCGTGCTGATAATTTGTTATGAAATATAAAGTAAATACAAGAAGAATAAAGAGAGAAGATTTCTTTATTTCTCATGAGGATTCTTGAGGAGTGAATTACAATGAAGGAAAACCCCTTTATTTATAGGGAAAAACTAACCTTGAGGTTTCTAATTTTTTCATAAATAGATATTCACTATATATGGTAAAATAGACATTCACTATATATGGTAAAATAGACATTCACTATCTATGGTAAAGTAGACATTCGCTATATATGATAATATATTTATAACAAAATCAAATATATCAGAAGATTCACAAACCCTTCTTTCATGAGAAATACGTCACTAACGACTCTCGAATTACAGTGAAAATGCATATCCAAATCTTCCTACATTTGAGAAATACGCTACTAACGATCCTCGAATTACGAAGCAAATCAAAATCTTCCTACATTCGAGAAATATGGTACTAACGACCCTCGAATTATGGAGCAAATTAAAATCTTCCTACATTCGAGAAATACGCTACTAACAACCCCCGAATTATGGAGCAAATCAAGAGAGAAGAATCAACAGAGAAACAAAATTATATCCATATCGTTTATCAATAAAATTCTTATTTTCTCATATTTTATTGTGATTGCAATTTATTTCTGTCACTACAAAATTTGTTGCAAACAATAATAATTATATAATAATAAAAATTCATATTTAATCCAAGTATAATTATATATATATAATTTTTATAAATATATTTATATTTGTTGATTTGATTTGGTTCAATTTATTTTTTCAATAAATACTAAAATAATTACGCATTGTCGGTTTTCAAAAAATTATCACCAAACCAAACTAAATCAAATCTAAATCAATTTTTTTTTCAATTTGATTTGATTTAACGTAATAAGGCAAATCAACTCGGAAAATATTGGGGATATATTTGCCAATTCAAACTTTCGATAACACCCTGTTTGGATGGTGGTTTGTCATGGTTTCATAATGTATGTTATGGTATTGTACTGTATGGTATAGTACAATACAATATATGGATGGACTGTATCGTTCACTGTTGTTCAGTAACAGTTTTTTTGTTTGGTTTGATGGCATGGTACTTTATCGTAACAGATAAGTTTACTAAAATGCCCCCAATTATTATAAACTTTAAATTTATCAATAATTGTTAATAAAATAATTTTCTTTCTACAAATTTATCACAAATCATGCCTTGTAAATATATTAAGTTGTTAAATTTATAGAACTTCTAATAAAATTAAAACTTTACATTTATGAAATAATCAAGAACTAAAACTGCAACAAAAATTTGTTTAGAAAATCATTCGTATTATTGTTTAGGAAACTAACACCACGTACTTCCCCACTGTCCAGTGCTAAATAAGCAAGGTGATCTACTAACTTGTTTCCTGCTCTATATATATGTTTTACCGTCACTGTTTTGTCTTCAATAATTCTCCAAAATTTCCTCCATCATAGATATTATTTGCCAAGACACTTCTCATGTTCTCTGAATGATGTTCCCGATCATCATAAAGACAAAAAGGAAATGTTGATGCAATGTTGCTCAGATTTTTCAAAAATGCTGATACGTACTCATGTCGGATCCTCAAAAGGTTGGAGGATCTAACATACACTCATCGACATTATTGAAGAGTCCGAGCAACATGGATGTGGAGTAACTAAGAACTGCACATGAGAAATAACAAGGACTAACCAAATAGAAACATATCCAAGCTTTTCTTTGGCATATATTCATAAATTGGCAATGATACTGGAACGCTGCAGCTAGACATTTCATAAACATCTTTAGGCATCAAATAGAGTTCGTTGATTTCACTAAACTGGACATTATAGAACTAGCTATAACCAAAGAAGTGAACAACTTTGTTACTATCTTTCCTATCGAGAATGAAATCAGAGACTGCATTTTCACTATGAACACAAATAATACACCTGATATAGATGAATTTATTGCTAAACTTTTCCAAGTATGTTGGAATATGATAAATTTTATCAGAAACTATAATAAGCAATTAAGTTTAATAAAATATACATGAGAGAACAAGCGTGGAAGAAAAAACTGAAGGCAGAAGGATGAAAAAGAATCCAGAGGAGAACAACGCAAATATATTAGAGTTGAAAGTAATATAGAATAAAGGGTAAAATAGAACTAAATTATTATATAAGGGCATAATTGAAAAAAGAAATAAGAAAATCATGGATACCACCAAATCGATGGTTCTGTAAATTGGGAGATTTCATGATTATCAAATCATGAAAAAATTCCATACCATACCATACTAATTACTCCCTCCGTCCCATTTTACCCGTCCCAAATTGGGATGACACAACTATTAAGAAAACAATGATTGGTAATGTAACTTTACCATTTTGCCCCTCTTAATTGTGTTTTTGTTATTAGTTTCAATATTGATGGATGACTAATAACAAAGAATAATCAATTACACTAAGGGTATAATGAGAAAAAATTTTATCTTGTCTTGATAAGTAAAATAGGACATCAAATTAGAAAATTTGGGACGAATAAAATAGGACGAAGGGAGTAAAAAACAACCAAAACAATCATCCAAACAGGGTGTAAAAGGCCAGTTGCTAACTCATCAATTCTCAAAGCGGTATAAATTGTCGGCTTCCTTATCTTACCGTGAATCTTTTCCTTATCCAACGGCTAAAATTCACGATCCGCGTACTCTCTTCTCATTGGTCCATTTATCAATCCCTTAGTATTATATAAACACCAGCTCAGAAAACACTCGCTTACACACCGCAATTTCTTTCAGTTCACACTCCTTTCATAAAATTCGTTCATTTCTTGTATTGTACAGTGATAGCGTGATGGCTGGTAGAGGAAAAACCCTAGGTTCTGGAGCAGCAAAGAAAGCTCAATCTCGTAGTAGCAAGGCTGGCCTCCAATTTCCTGTTGGTCGTATAGCTCGTTTTCTCAAAGCCGGCAAGTATGCTGAGCGTGTCGGTGCTGGAGCCCCTGTTTACCTTGCTGCTGTTCTCGAATACCTTGCTGCTGAGGTGAATTTTGGCCCTTTGCTTCTTTAATTTCTTTCTCTTTTTGTCGTCTCAATTTTTAGGGTTTCCATTTGTGAAGTATTTGTGAGTTTATACTGTAAATTGACGTGTTGATACATGCTAATTACCCATCATTTTGAATGGAAATCAGTTTTGACTCAAAATAATTTTTTGGATTTTGTACTGATAAAAATGCGTGTTTCTATGTCTCAATTTCTAGGACTTCTGATTTGGTTAGTCTCAATTTTCAGGGTTTCTGATGTGGTTAATTTACGAGTAATTATAAATTGAAGTGCGATTCATACAAAATTATCCATGCTTTTGTCTGGAATGTAGTTTCCCCACTGTCATGATCCCAAATCAAATCATAACGAAATTGCAGTAACCAAACAACCAACACAGTATTTTTTGGGGAAATTTTCTGTTTATATTGAAAAATAGGAAAATGAAACTTAAAATAACAAGGAAATCCTATCTATAAAGGGAAACACAAATTGATAGTGAACTCCATGAATGAGTCGATATGCATGGGAAGAAGATGAGAAGAGAAAGTTAGATTTAGATGGGGATAGAAAGGAATTGGGAGGGAAAAGAAGAACACATAGAGGAATTGATTTACCAGATTTCAGTTATGCCCTTCTTTCTCCTATGAAGTGTGTATATAACCACCTTGCCAAGTGGCATCATCATGACCCTTGCGATTCTTTTAAGCTTGAGTAATTGCGACGACCCTGTATTCTCAATCTCGTGTGTTTCTATTTGTTTTCTATTCCCGACTTCGAATCCAAACAACTAACAGTTGATTGACTATTAATGAGATCATAACACCCACCAAAACAACTGGGATAAATTTGTTGTTTGTACTGATAAAGCTATTTTTGATGGTACTTGTTTTTTTATTTTAGGGTTTCTGGAATTTGTACTGTGTTTCTGATTTTATATGTGAATTTTGTATGTTACAGGTGCTTGAATTGGCTGGAAATGCAGCAAGAGATAACAAGAAGACTAGGATAGTTCCAAGGCACATTCAGTTGGCTGTGAGGAACGATGAAGAACTGAGCAAGCTGCTTGGAGATGTGACAATTGCAAATGGTGGTGTTATGCCCAACATCCATAACCTTTTGCTTCCTAAGAAAGCTGGCTCATCAAAGCCTTCTGCTGATGAGGATTAGATGGAAGGATAAGAGAAGGTTTCTTCAAATGTTGAATTGTTAACTTTAGGTTTTGAGTAGCTGGTGTTTGTTTGTCCTTTCGGAGTCCTTAGAGGAGATTAGAGTGAAATCAATTATGTTCTTTGGATTTAGTAAGAGCTTTTAGGGTTACTGGTGGTCTGTATATACAAAAGAAGGGATGAATGAAAGGTCACATTATGTTTTTCGAATTGTTGCTCTTGGTTTCTATTTTTATGTTTGTAAAATCTACATCTATGAATATTGAATCGGTGAAATCCAGCATGTTATGGTTGTGAGATTGATTATTCTAATGCTGTACTCATTTGTTTTTTTATAATTTTGTATTCCCATTAAGTTATAGTACTACATCTGTCAAAGCAATTGTGGAACTCCAGTCAATTAGGACATTTGCTTGGTTTGCTAAACTCAAGGTGCATGAGGAAGTTTGCTATGTTATATTGAGTTACTTCTAAAGTTATTGACATGATCATATTTGGAAGTCGGTGGGACATTTACCATTTGCTGCTGATGTATTTATTGCTGGAATGCTGGAGCTTTTAGGCTGATTATGGCCTTTGGTATTTAGCAGATTATGTTTGCTTGATTTGCATTAGGTTACCTCTATGTTTGTACCTCTATCTAGTCTAGATGAAAATGTAGATCATTTACTTCTATCAAACTTTTGTCACCACCTAAGTTACTAGCCCTCCCTGCTATACCATTTTATTTTACACTAAAGGGCTAAATCAAATTTCAGTAACCTCTATTAGAATATACTTTTATGTGTAGTAGAGTTATGGGTTATGATTTCTATCATTCCTTCGGAAGTATGTGTTGTCTTTGATATTATGTTTCCTTTAGACATGCACAAGTGCAGTCAATCATATCTCTAGTTGGTAATAGCGTATAAAATGTCTTCATATCTAGCACTTAATCTCCTTGCAATAATAGATGGGACTTTCTAATGTGAGTGAGTGATGATTGGTCAAGAACATAGCCCATGCAAAAGAATGTCCATATGTCATGCATTGTTGGAGTTGATTTGTTTTTGGATGGCTGCAACTGTGGCAAGCAATATACTCACATCTATGTGGTTTGCCCCTAGGAGAGGTTTTTTTGGTTGCTGAAAGTAGTTGCTTTCTCTCTATTTCACTCCCATAAGATTTATTCTTCAATTATTTTTATCGTTTAATTTCTTCTTTAGTACTGGTTGTGCTCAATCTAGTGTGGAGTTACTAAGTTTGCTTTCTGCAATGTAGCAAGGCAATGCGATTTTCTCATTTGACATTTATGAGGAGGGTTGATTTGGTTTTCTTTTGTAGATGATTCGTCTCTGTTTTTGCTGAAGGTTTCTGTATCCTCAGTGATCAGATTGAATTTTATATATTTTCCATTGATGGTATGTTTCTCTTCTCTAGTGCGCTCAAGGCATGAGTAATTGTTATCATATGTTGGCTCAATCACTGTTTTTTAACATCAGTTAGCCACTTAGTATGTTATACCTGTTGTTTAAAATTAGGTTTTCATAATGATCTTTCTTTTACCCCTCGAGAGTCGAGACCCTTTCCCCGTCCCTTGTTTTGGGGCTGACAGAATGGGTTAATCCAGTTTCGTGGATATGAGCATGAGGAAGCTTGGCAATACCGCGTTCAACAAGCTTGCAAGGTGACTTATTTAAGTCCAGATTGATTGTTCTGTTGAATTTATAGGTCTTCCAAATGTGTTCCATCTGCTGTTGCTCGTATGGAAAGACATTTGAATATCTAGTTATCATGGCACTGTTTCATCATCATCTGGCTGAAGTTATTGTGAATGGATTATCATACTGTTCCATAAATCTCTCCTGCAAGGATGACAAATCAAGAAATAAAGCTGGGGCCCAGATCATCAGTATAACTCCATCTCATAATGCGAGATGTCATATAGATTTCATCACTGAAGTAAGATAGAAGTTGGCTTAGTTAAGAAATTTTTCTCAAGAGATGAGACATACTACATTTACTCTATATCTTTGCAGGGTTACCTTCTAAGTTCTAATCTTACATTACATAGTTACCAGTTTCAACAACATCATACCCAATGTAATCCCACAAGTGGGGTCTAGGGAGGGTAGTGTGTATGTAGACCTTACCCCTACAAGGTAGAGATTGTTTCTGATAGACCCTCTGCCCAAGTAAAAACACATTACAAGACAGTTTGAAAAATGAAACGGGAGTGAAGAAGCCAAAGATAAAATTCTAAAGAAAGCATGACACACATACTAAAATTGGAACAATCACTGCCACACAATAATTGAAGTGCTAGAAACAGTAAATAGTAACAGACACATGGAATAACAAGAAACTCACGGAGTAATACGACTACTGGTATGAAAGACTAAGCGAGACAATTCTCAGCTACCTAACTAACTCTCTACCCTAATCGGTGTCCTCCATAATCTTCAATCTAAGGTTTTAATCTTACTTGTTGATCATTAAGTGGACTTCAAGAAGTTTAGACCTTCTATGTTTGAGACTCTTTCAAATTTGTATACTTTATGCAGCAGTGTAAAGTCATCTGTTGCAGAAAGTGTTGCTGTTCCCTTTAGTGCTGTTCTCTAGGATTTCAGTTATATAAACCTTTCTTGTTCTTCATCCCTCCTTTCATGAGAAACTTTCCATGTGTAAGATATTTCTTCTTCTTTTCGTATCATCATCGTTTGTTTTCTTTTAACCTCTTTATTTAAATTTAAAAATGTCTTAGGTTGTCTTTTAAACTTTCCATGTGTAAGATACTTCTTAGGTACTTATTGTTTCTTAATTGTCTAGTACAATTGGTTGTGCTCAATCTTGTGTGGAGTTACTGAGTTTGCTTTCTGCGATGTAGTAAGCTTATGATCTTGAAATTTGATATTTATGAGGAGGGCTGATTTTGTTTTCTTTGTAGATGATTTGTCTCTGTTTTTGCTTTGCTGTATCTGCTGTGATCAGATTGAGTTTTACATATTTTCCATTGCCGGTATGTTTCTTTCTATAATGCTCTCAAGGCGTGTTTAATTCCCCTTTATTATTTTCCTGCGCTGGCTCAATCACTGTTTTCTAACATCAGTCAGCCACATTATATGTTTACCCTGTTGTTTAAGATTAGGTTTAGATAATGAGCTTTTTTTAGCTCTTGAGAGTCCAGAATCTTACCTCTTCCCTTGTTTTGGGGCTGACAGTTAGGTTTGATCCAGTTTCATGGATATGACCAAGAGGAAGCTTGGCGATACCGTGTTCAACAAGTTTTGTAAGGTGACTTCTTTATGTTAAAATTGATTGTTCTGTTGAATTTATAACAACAACATACCCAATATTTTCCCATAAAGTGGGGTCTGGGGAGAGTAAGTGTACGCAGTCCGTACCACTACCTCAAAGGTGAGATAGAGAAACTTTTCGATAGACCCTCGGCTCAAAACAAAACAGTCTAGAAAAAGTAGTAAAGGAAAAAGAAACAATAGGTATAACACCAAATAATAACATAAACAAGACTATCACTAAGTAACACGACAAACTATTACACTCTGAAACAAGACTAGCACTATGGCCACTAGCACAGAGAACAATACAAAGTCCTCCTACATACTAGCAAGGACACACTCCTTCCTACTATTCTTCTACCCTAATTTGCATCCTCCACACCTTCCTATCTAGGGTCATGTCCTCAGTTAACTGAAGCTGCTTCATTTCATGCCCAATCACCTCCCTCCAATATTTATAGCTTGAAATGTGTTCTTTTATCTGTTGCTCATATAGAAAAACATTTGAGTACGCTGGTCATCATGGTACTGTTTAATGATGTGAAGGATTATCATACTTGTTATATAAATCTCTCCTGGAAGAATGACAAATCAAGAAACAGAACTGGACCGGAAATCATCAGAAGTTTGATATCATGATGTGAGATGTCATACAGATTTCATCGCAGAAGTAAGATAGAAGTTGGATTGGTTAAGAAACTTCTCTTAAGAGCCAACTCGTACTAAATTTACTGTAATATGTTTGCTTGATTACTAATCTTACTTGCTCACCATTTTTTTTTTAAAGAAAAAAACTTGACTTCAAGAAGCTTAGGCCTTCTGTGTTTGATACACTTGCGTTTGAAATTTGTATGCTTATGCAGCGGTCAAAAGTCATCTGCAAAAGTGTTGCTGTTCCCTTTGGTGCTGTTTTCTAGGATTCCAGTAATATAACCTTCTCTTCTTCATCAGGAAGGATGCTTTCATGAGAAACTTTTCATGTGTAGATCTTTCTTCTTTTTAGGTCCTCATTGTTTGCTGTCTTGTAACCTCTTATCTAAATTTAGAAAGGCATCGATTCTCAGTGTGTCTTAGATTGGCTTACCATATATTTTCGTTACTTGACATGTGAACGTCTATTTCAGTAGCATTCCAGTGTTTTAAGGTATTACCAACTCTTTCAATATCACTTTTAGTGGAAATGGTAATAAAAAAAGTGTAGGAGGTTTTGTAATTTGTACATAAATTTATGAAGCTCATAGAGCCATTTAAAAGATACTACTCCTTGAGGAATTAGAGAAGAATCGGGGGAGGGGGAAGAATAAAATACAGATGGCGGCTTTAAATGATAAGAGTGTTCAATAAAGGTCAAGTCTTAACAAAATGTTTTATGGTGACAATTAAAGAAACTGCCTTTGTATTTAAGATATGTTAAGCTAGTTTCTCAAATCCTAACTGCCTTTGTATTTCATAGCGGTGTGCGTGTCTGATTCTCTAAAAGGTCAATGTGTGCGTGTCTGATTCTCTAAAACTAGTACTTCTATATTTTTGGAGAATCTGACACGGGTGCAACATCTGAATTGAAGAGTCCAAGCAACTTAGTTTCATAGACAGATAGTTTGAGATTGTATGAATCTAAAATCAAGAATGGCACTGTCCAAACACCCTAAATTTTTTTGTCTTGAAGTATCATATCACAAAAATATGTTTACTATGACCAGACCAAATGGTCCATGTGAATGGAGTTACCTTTGTGCTTAACGTAAATTGGGAGAAAAATAGAAAACTGTTTCAAGCATTCTTCCTTTTCAGTTTTTATTTTTTTAAAATTTTGTTGAGCCGAAGGTCTACCGTAAATAGCCTCAACAGCAGTTTAATCAGTAGGGCCAAGATTGTGTAAATACCACCTTTACCAGGCCCTACTTGTGGGGATCACACTAGGTATGTTGGATATGTTGTTGCTGTTGTATTATTTTTTTCCCTTGCATGGTTAACAATTTCATATTTTGTTGCTCAGATAATCCATTGTGAAAAATGTTGTCAACAAGATTTTTTTTATTTGGAAATAATATCGGTAATATTGAGTTGTTCTGAAACAGGAAAGTATAAGGTAACCTTGAATGGTGTTGTATAAATGATCAGGGCAACTCCATTAATTATATAATGTTGCCAATGGCATGGTATGTGTGATGTTTAAGATCCATCTCCATAAGAAGTATTTAAAGAAATATGCAAACAATGTAAGAGAACTCAAGTTTCAAGTTCTATTCCTGATGACAATTACGGTACATGAGAAAACCTATTTATGCTTTCAGTACGTGAGTCCTACTATTGATGTTAAATCTTTATCTTTACATAGATTAGTTTAGTACTTCTTCTATTGTAATGTATCAACATGGAATTTCCATCCAAACACAATCCTACAAAGACGCTGATACATTAGCAGGTGATGACTAATCTTTGGAGTCTACGAGCTGCAGATCACATGACATCTCTAACATCCCCCCTCAGAGGTGGACATTGAGAGGGACAACTCCGAGCTCAGATGAAAAGAAATGAAATTGAGCTTTCATCAATGGTTTGGTGAGCGCATCATGGTGTGAGGGAACAAACTTTGCAACCATTGACCTTGAGCTACCTTTTCTCTCACAAAATGTCAGTCCATTTCGACGTATTTAGTATGAGCATGCAGTACTGGATTCGCCGAGAGGTAGAGAGCTGAAATATTGTCGAAGAAGAACAACGGATGACTGAGCATGTATGTGATCTGTTCTAGTATCTTGAGAATGTATGTTATCCAAGTGAGTTTCACAACCAAAGAAGCCAAGGCGCGGTACTCAAACCTCCACACTAGACTTTGCCAGTGTGTTGCTTCTTAATGAGACAACCAAGAAAAACACAATGACTTGTCGTTGAGCCTCTCGTGAGGGTGGTGAGATTTGTGCCTGCTAGATAGCGAAGTACCCATTTTAATCTAAGTCGAACAGATTCTTCACTTTTGATGCCATCTCCAAAAATAGAACCAGACAGGAGTTTACTTTCGATGCTGCATTAATGTCGGATCTCCAAAAATAAAACCGGCACGCATCTTGCGTGAAGGCCATCAGAGAAGAACCATATGATTCAACAAATATATGTGAACTCATATGAAATGTAATAAAAGTACCTCAGATATCAGAGAGAAGATATCACAAGTGACTAATTGTAAGAAAGCCTTCCAATTTCAAAAATATCACATGGCATGTTGAAATCTTATCTTTTTACTTGCCGAACAAATTATGTAATCAAACAACGGCTTTCTCATGCTCTCTCAGCTTATGTAGAAGTCATAATCGGTGGAACTATCAATATTTAACCTTTGCTCATATCATAATACATACGATAGATTTGAAAAAATCAATTCAAATAAGTTAATTTATTACTTTAATCCTTCACATAATAATATTAGTATTCATATAGATACTTGTCTCACCTATACAAAACTCCCATGTCTCTGTTACTCTCTTTAAAAATCAATTAGCACATAAATAACTTGAAAAAATTGTCAAATGAAGTCCCAATTTATCTTAAATGGAGCTCAAAAATCAAATGAAGTCTTTCCGTTTTTGTAGAGCTTCTGAATGAGCTTAATTTAATCAAATACATATTCTATATACGAAAAAGAATTTGTAGGCACCCACATTGCGATATTTTTATTTCAAACCCCGCCCAAAAAATCAATCCAGTCTGCTTCGAACACATAATTATAAAATTGAAATTTTATTTGAAAATTTGATTACCATAAAACAAGGAACTCAATTTTGAAATTTCATTAAAAAAAGAAATACAAATAGACTCTCACATCGTCAAAATACAATTTTTTAATTTCATGCCTAAAATCCTAAATTGTCATGCTTGTACATGATTTTAAATGATGAAATAATCAGCAAATCAGAAATTTGATACCAAAATCGATTTACTCATAACCTAAGACTTAAGAGCCTTAAATATGAAATTTTATCAAATCAAGTCAGAGGCAAACCTTCAAATTAGGGGTGTCTAACGGGCCGGGCCGGGCCAACCCGGAACCGGCCCTCCCATGTTACCCCGGGTTCCGGGCCGATTCCGGGCCGGGTTTGGCGTTAACCGGGCCGGGCCGGCCAAACAGTAAAAAAAAAATTAATACCCACCCGGACCCGGCCCACTAAACCCAATCCGGTCAAACCCACCAAGACCCGGTCAAACCCGGTTAAAAACCGGTCAAACCCGTTTAAAAAATAAATAAAAAATCCAATATACACTATATACACTCCAATATACAACATATATTTTTAAAAAAATATATAAAGTATAAACAATTACACATATATACGTACCATTCAATATATAATTATATATGACTATACGTACTACTTTAAATAAAACATTTGCTATAATAGTATAATATATATATATATACACTACAATATATATATATACTAATTTATAAAACATATACACATGTATACGTTAAATATATACTACTTTAGAAGATATATACACATATATATGCACCATTCAATATATATGTACTACTTTAAATAAAATATATACTACAATATAGTGATATACATATATATATATACAATAATATGTATATATATATAGTTACATACTAATTTATAAAACATATACACTTGTATACTTTAAAGATATACGTCTATAGAAGATATATACACATATATACGCACCATTCAAAAGATATGTACTACTTTAAAAAAAGTATATACTACAATATATATACTAATTTATAAAACATAAAGTTATGTATACGTTAAATATACACGTCTATAGAAGATCTATTCACATATATACACTCTATTCTATGTATATGTAATACTTTAAATGAGATATATGCAATATATATACATTACAATATATATTTGTATAGTTATATACTAATTTATAAAATATATACACATGTATACGTTAAATATACACGTCTATAGAAGATCCATTCACATATATACACTCTATTCTATGTATATGTAATACTTTAAATGAAATATACTATAATGTATATACATTACAATATATATTTGTATAGTTATATACTAATTTATAAAACATATACGCATGTATACATTAAATATACACTTCTATAGAAGATATATACACGTGTATACGCACCATTAAATGTATATATACTACTACTTATAAAATATACTACATTATATATACATTACAATATGTATAGATATACTTATATACTAATTTATAAAACATATACACATGTATACGTTAAATATACACTTCTATAGAAGATATATGCACAAATATTCAAAATTTATTCAAAAAAAAATAAAAAACAACGACTAAGGACTGAATGAATTTGGGGAATTTTATTGATTGCAAAATGATCCAAAATTTATAATTTACATGAATGAAAAATCTATAAATTATGCATCATTTTTTCCAACTCATTCATGTTAATATTAATGGGAACTTGCATAGGATAATCAAAGTCAACGGGGGCAAACCCATGCATTGGACTTGATTCTGCTGAGTTCTCCCGTGAAGTCATAATTTCTTCTAGTTTCAGCTCGTCGCTCGGCTCCGGTTCCATTCCTTGGTTTCTTCTTTCCGCTCTAATCCAATCTCTGAGGCAAACTAGAACATTCATTGCATTGCTTCCCAATGAGTGTCGGTTTTCTCCAAGCTGCTGTCGTCCCTGACTGAAGGCGCTCTCTGATGCAACGGTTGACATTGGAACATTCAAGATATCTCTAGCTAATCTTGAAAGCACAGGATATTGTGATTCATTATTCCTCCACCAATCCAGCGTGTTGATCCGTCGTCTGCGATCCTCTGGTGCCGTCCGAAGATAATATTTCAGCTCTTCCCGATAAGTTGATGTGTAAGTTCTCTCATCAACACTGTTCCAACAATTTAAATCATAAAATGAATCAGAAAAACCACTATGTGCCGGCCTTTTAGAAGATGATGGCTCCTCGGGAGGATGAGGAGCGACAGTTGGAGTGATATTTGTAGGTACGGCTGAATCAAATAAATCAACATAGTGATTATATAATTTTTCTATATAATCTTTTGCATCAGCCGTAGCCGTCCACAAATCAGGCTGTACTTGTTCAGAATCATGGTTAGTATTTATTTCTAAGTTAGTATAAATAAGAGTACTAAAGTGACACATATTATTATATTTCATGCACGGATTTAGCATAGCACCAACCAAGTAAATAGGGGGAATCGGGAAAAAATATTTTTTAAATTTTGTAAACATGGCGTCAACAGCTTCTTTATAACCTTCTTTATTTTTATATTGTTGGAGCAAACCAGAAATATCGGCTATATATGCCAAAATATTACAAACAGTAGGATAGTAAGCACTGGAAAATTCAACCGTAGCTACATAATTTTTTTCTAAAAACATAACAAGATCATTAATTACAACCCAATCAGAATTATGTAGCATGCAATCAGCAGAATCAGCAAATGAACCGCAATGTTGGTTAAAAGCTAGTGTAATAGGAATTCTATATTTATAACAAGTTTTTAAAAATTCATACGTAGAATTCCATCTAGTATCAATTTCCTCAGGCATCAAAATCGGTGTAAGTCCATTTTCTTGACATTTAACTTTAAATTCTCTAATTCTCGATCTACGATTATTTTCTTGAATAAAACCAACGGCAAGACGAATTTTTTCAATATAAAGCTCAAAAAATTCAAGACCATCTTTTACAATTAAATTATATATATGACATGCACACTTAATATGAAAAATTTCAGGCAAGGACGGAGATAGCGTAAATTTTATTTTTGTTATAGCAGTCTTGTTGTTAGAAGCATTATCAAAAGCAATACATAAAATTTTATTTTCTATACCATAGTATCCGGCAATTTTAACAATAGAATCAGCAATAAATTGTCCAGTATGTTTACGATCTTCATCATATAAAAAAGCAAGAATACGTTTTTGCATCACGAAATTACTATCCATCCAATGACAAGTAACGGTTAAATAATCATTTTTATTTACAGCACGACCAAGATCAGAAGTTAGGGACAATCTACATTGAATATTTTTTAACAATGTTAATAAATAAAAACAATATTGTGAATGGAGTCTAAAAATATCAGACCGACAAGTAGTTCTAGGAATACCATTAAACATAGGATTATAAATTGCTTGTATATAACGAATAAAAACATCAGAAGAAGGAAAACTAAAAGGCAAACAACCCACAACTACCATTTTAGCTATTTCTTCCCTGTCCCTCAATTTATTATACTTTTTCGCTACTTGACCGGTTGTTGGGTCCATTCTAGTTTGCGTTGACCCACCAACATCCCCACCACCTTTTGCAATATTTAACTCTCTTTTGTGATCTTCATCTATATGTCTCATTAACGTACCCGTACCCCCTTGCTTGCCTCCACTTCTATGCTTATATATTTGTTGACAAATATTGCACTGCACCTCAATATCTGATATACGTTCAAAAAATTGCCATGCAATACTAGTTCTTTGACGAGGTTTTGGGGCACTGGGAGGACGGGAAGGGAGATTAACTGATTCAGATCTAACGTTAGCATCTCCTACTGCGGGTGTTTCAGCAATATTTTCATTATCTTCGTCTAAATTAACTGCATCTACTTCATTTTCTTCTTCTATACCATAATTTTCCTGAGCTTCTACATAATCCATATCGTGAGCACCTACACCTATTTCTTCCTCAAAAGGTGTACCAAGCGGTACCGGAGACGAAGGCACACGGGTATATCTATTACTTGAACTACCTCTACCGCTAGTAATTCGCTTTTTACTACCACTACCGCTTCCGGGACAAAATTTTTTAACACCTTTAGCAGCGAGGTTTTTTAATTTATCCATAATATAAATTAAATTAAACTAAAAATATTCAAAATACACAAATATAATAAAATTAAATATTAAACAATTAATACAATAAATAAAAATTAAACGTAAGAGATGGAACGACAATACCAAATTTTGGAAGTATCCGAAGATTGTGACTTTAGAAACTTCCGCTCGTACTTTGTAAACGAAAATTAAAAAATTAAAGTGAACACTTTAAGAAATTAAATATATTGAATATTAGAGAATTGAGAATTGAGATTTGAGAGAGAATGAGATTTGAGAGAGTGAAAAATTGTGTGAAAAATGATTTGAAGTTGTAGGGTATTTATAGATTTTTTTTTGGGATTAAAAAATATTTTTTAAAGTTTTTTTTTTTTTTAATTAAATGGGCCCAAACTAGCCGTTTGGACCCAAAAACGGCTATATAGCCGTTGGGCCAACGGCTAGTTGGCCCAAAATCAATTTTTTTTTTATATTCCGGGCCGGGCCGGTTAACCGACGGGCCTGGACCGGGCTTGGTCCGGGCCGGGTTAACCGGGCCCATTTTAACAAAAAAACCGGTCCGGGACCCGGAACCCTTAAGCCCTAGAGCTTACCGGGCCGGGTCAAATCCGGGTCGGGTTAGCTAATAGGGTCTGGTCAGGTCGGGTCGGGTCAGGCCGGGTCAGCCCGGCCCGTTTGACACCCTTACTTCAAATCGAAGAAATACAATTTTTAAATCTAGGGTGACAATCTTCAAACTTTCTCCCATCAACCTATGGACAAAAAGGAACTCAAAATAAGATGATTTTTTCCTATAATTTTCGAATAATGATATAAACCTATTTGTACAAAAATTCATTTTATATTGATTTGCCCAGTCAGATGTCGTTTTTGTTTATTTAAGAATTATTTTATGTTTCTGATTTCGACTTTTGTGTTGGTTTGTGTTAGTATTTTTGTCCTGATATTCTTATCAAATTTGAGTATTAGTTTTCCATTGAATGAAAATAAAAGTAATACCATAATTATTTTTATTTTTTTTAAAAGAAAAATATAACTCTTCCATATTTGATTAATTTCTTTTTTGGAGAGAAAGTTTTGGACCTTTATAAATAGAAGTCACCTCTTCTCATATTTTAATACAATAACATCCACATTGTAGTTTTTTAAAGAGTCTTGTTTAGGGGAGATTTCTCTTAACATGTTTTATGCTTTCTCAATAATATTAGTTTTTAATATGTAAGTCAATTGGTCAAACCATATCAATAATATGTCTTTTTAGTATTATTTTATGAGTCATCTGAATTATCGTCTCTATGGTTTGCAAATTATTAACTTTTGCATGATGACTTCTCGATTTTGAACCCAACAAGTTGATGTTGTTGATGTTGTTGTCCGATTTCGATTTTTCAATACTGCACCAAACTCTCTAAATCAATCATATAATTCATGCGAAAAATTTCATTAATCTCGAAATAATTTTTTGATAAATAAAACTAAAAACAAACCACTGAATGATCATGCTTAAATAAGGCCAAAATACCCAATATATTTAAAATTCATTCGAAATTAAACCAAAATTTACGGACCGTTACAAACAAAATTTCAAATGGAAAGAGCTGCTAGAGTCACTTTCAACATTGGCATTTAGCAGCCTCCATTTATGGTGCTTACGTAATACATAAATGGTGCATACGTAATACGTAAAAAAAGGATATATGTTTTGGTCAATATTTATGCGTAATTCTATTGGCTTTGTCTCACGTTGAAAAGGAACATTTGTGTGCACTACTATTGGCTTTGCCTTATATTGAAAAGGAACATATGTTTCCACCATGAGTCGGTGAAAGGATGACAAAAATTGCAATGTTCGAGTACAATTGAACAAGAAATGGACTAACCCGAGACTTCACTTGAGATCCTAAAGCTAGAATGATTTACTCGAACAAGAAATGGACTAACTCGAGACTTCACGTGAGATCCTTTAGGAAAACTACACAAATAACCCAACATAACCTTTCAAATTTTGATCCCAAATTAAAAAAAATTCATAAAAATAACCTTCAGCTATTAAGTGATATATTTTCAGAGAAAATTATCCTAATTAATGAAGTAAATTACATATATGATCCTCACTATGAATAACAACTTCATACTTTTATCTTTCAACTTTTATTTGTTTTTATCTTTTTAATTTTACTTTAATTTTTTCTTTTTTTTTCTTTTTCTCTTTTTATTTTTTTCTCAATTCTTACTTTTTTTTTATTTATATTTTTTCCTCTTAAGTTTTTCTCGGCCTTTATTTTTATTTTTATCAACCTTTATTTTTTTTGGTCTCTCTCAACTTCTACATTTTCTTTGATTTTTATTTTTTTAATATTTTTTTTTCTTTTATTTTTTATTTTTATTCTTTTTGTCGGTTTCTTCTAATCAAGTTACATCTAATGAGCAAGAGTTGACACTATCACATTATAAAGACAAAACTTATGACTTTCAAACAACAAGCTACATTTCATGGGCAAGAGTTTACACTGACATATTGTAGAGGCAAGACTTATGACTTTGAAATAACAAGTTATGTTTCATGGGCAAAAGTTGACACTGCCACATTGTATTTTGATTTATGAGATGTTCTATAACTCTTACCTTAGAGGCAAGACTTAACTCAAGGACTTTCAAACAATAAATTATGTCCCACGGGTAAGAGTTGACTCTACTATGTTATGTTTTCATTTATAAGATGTTCTACAACTATTGCTTTAGAGGCAAAACTTAACTCAAGGACTTTTAAACTATAAATATACCCCATAGGAAAGAGTTGACACTACCAAGTTATGTCTTTATTTATGAGATGTTTCACAACTCTTACCTTAGAGGCAAGACTTAGCTCAAAGACTTTTAAACCACAAATTATGCCCCACGGACAAGAGTTGACACTACAATGTTATGTCTTCATTTATGAGATGTTCTACAACTCTTGCCTTAGAGGCAAGACTTAGCTCAAGGACTTTATGAGTTGACACTATCAAATTATGTATTTATTTATGAGATGTTCTACAACTCTCGCCTTAGAGGCACAACTTATCCCAAGAATTTTCAAACAAGTTACGTATATTGGGCAAGAGTCAACACTAACACATTGTACAACTCTTGTCTTAGAGATAAGACTCAGCCTAACGACCATCAAACAACAAGTTATGCCCCTTGGACAAGAGTTAACACCACCACGTTGTGTATTAATTTATGAGATATTTTATAACTCTTCTCTTAGAGGCAAGACTTAGACCAAGGATTTTCAAGTAACAAGTTGTGCCTCATGGGCAAGAGTTGACATTACTACATTGCGTTTTGATTTATGAGATATTCTATAACTTTTGCCTTAGAGGCAAGACTTAACGTAAGGACTTTCAAATAACAAGTTACACCCCATGGGTAAGAGTTGACACCACAAATTATGCTTTGATTTATGAGATGTTCTATAACTCTTGCTTTGGGGACAAGGCCTAGTCCAAGGGCTTTTAAACAAAAATTTACGCTCCACAGATAAGATTTGACACTACCACATTGTGTTTTGATTTATGAAATATTTTATAAATCAAGGACTTTTAAACAACAAGTTATACCCCATGGGTAAGAGTTGACACTACCACATTGATTTTTGATTTATGAGTTGTTCTATAACTCTTGCCTTAGAAACAAAACTTAACTCAAGGATTTTCAAACAACAAGTTATGCTCCACAAACAAGACTTGACACTACCATATTGTGCCTTGATTTATGAGTTGTCTTATAATTTTTGCCTTAGAGGCAAAACTTATCCCAGAGAATTTCCTAACAACAATTCATACCCTTAAATTTTCATTGAGGACAAAAAAGAAGATCGCTTTGCGAATTATCTAATTTTTTATTTATTAGCAAAATATAATAGAATTTGAGAAAAAAGAAAAAAAAAGATCAAACAAAATAGAGAAATAAAAAAAAAAGATTGAGAAAAAAAAAGACAAGAAAAAAAATAAAGATTAAGAAAAAAGCGAAAAATTTTAAAAATTGAGA
Source organism: Capsicum pubescens (assembly GCA_030864215.1). Taxonomy (NCBI): domain Eukaryota; kingdom Viridiplantae; phylum Streptophyta; class Magnoliopsida; order Solanales; family Solanaceae; genus Capsicum; species Capsicum pubescens. The sequence continues at coordinate 265,194,343 of CM061540.1, read as the reverse complement.
AAAACAAAAATGAGAGGAAAAAAAATAAAAACAAAGTTCGAGAAAAATAAGAAAAAAAAAAAAGAGAAATGATAAAATCAAAAAATAAAAGAAAAATAAAGGTTGTGACAAATGGATTAAAAAAAATAAAAAAAGGAAGAAATAAATAATGTTTGAGAAAAAAGAGAAAAAAATAAAGGTTGAGATAATTGAATTAAAACATAAAAATAAAATTAAAGAAAAAATAAAAAAGTGAAAATATTAAAAATAAAAATAGAATTTGAGAGACAAACGAGTATGAAAAGTTCAAAAATATTTGAGGTGTAGAGAGACAAAATTATACTTGTACTATGCTTAAAAAGAAAGGAAGGCTAGTTTTTATTTTTGTTATCGGGGTCAAAGATCCAAATACACCCACTATTGGAGCTATAGCATGTAATTTCCTGATCCTAAAACTAGAATGCGTTAAAAGAATATCTAATTCCCCTTTTTATAGTTCAAAATTATTGGTTAGCTACAGTTCAGATTATGAAGCTTGATTCTACTGTGAAATTTTTAGATACAATATTTGCTATAACCTCTAATGTTCATCGTCATTGCATTCGTTAACTTAAAGAGTCATTTTCAGACTTTGATCTCACCAGTTTTTCTATAAGGTGACTGCAAACTTAGTATTTGCTAAACATCTCCAATCTAGAATTCTTATATATATTGACGTGTGCTCTTACTTTCCTCGCTGCTTAGAGGAGTTAATGTTTTATCTCTAAAGTTGAATGTTTCCTGTTTTCTTCTTTCTTGACCACTCCACTTTGCCATCTGTCTATTGTCTTGCTTCTTTGTTTACGGTGGGAAAACACTTTCCTCCATACGGGACACATCCATAGGCTAGATTGCTTGAATAGTCATGTAGAAAGTCGAGAAATTCCATCGACTAAATAAACCATGTGAGTAATAACAAGATAAGTCTAGTAGTTCTTTTAGGAGGATAATAACTCTATATGATTGATAGGTAACCCTTAACCTCAGAGTATTTCATCTCATTGATTTTTACTCCAAATTTTCCGACATATTTAGTTATTTCTAGAACTCACTTTATGCTTTAGAATTCTTATAGTAGCTAAATCAATTCACAATTACTTTTGAAAAAGTAAATTAAATAAATAAATTCGTAATAGCTTAATTTAGTCAATACTTAATAAAAGGTTTCCATGGGAACGATACTCTACTTCATCACTTTATTACTTTTCGACCACATATATTTGCATGTTTTTTGCACCATCATTTGTTTTACCTTTAATTTTTCAGTTTACATAGAATAATAGACGATGCCACATTTAATCGAGTGAAGAAAAGGAGGGGTAAAAGAAAATCAGTAACTAATTATATTCAGCAAATCCTTAATTTTTTACTCCTTCCGTCCCATTTTACTCGTTCCAAATTGGCTAGTTTATCATAATACCCCTATTAAATGATGTTTACATTTTAATTTAAAGAAAAAGTAATTAATTCGGGATGGGTAAAATGGAACGGAGGGAGTATATCGTTTGACCTCTCATTGAGTGAGTGGTTCATTCAATGCTCCTTTCTTTCTTTTGCTCTCTCCCTTTCCCTATAAATTCACCTCCCATTTTTTGTTTAGGATTGTCAGATGTCAAAGCATTGAATTCTAACGCATTCAAGTCTCTCCCTTTTGTCCTACCAACAAGGGAAAAAAATGGGAAAGCTTCTTGTGAATGTTTTTCTAGTAACACTGTTGGTGGCTTTGGGGAACAATGTTGAAGGATTTGGGGTGAATTGGGGTGACATCTCCTCCCACAAGCTGCCTCCTAAGGATGTGGTCAAAATGTTGCAAGAAAATGGCATTAAGAAAGTGAAGCTTTTCAATAATGATGATACCATCTTGAAGGCCTTGGCTGGAAGTGGTATTGAGGTCATGATTGGCACCCCCAATTCACTCCTTAAGGATTTGGTCAATCCCGATGTAGCCAAGAAATGGGTTAAAGAAAATGTCACCCGTTATGAGCCAAAGTCTCCTAAAGGAGTTAATATCACGTAAGTGTATCTTTTTATCTTGATCCATTTGTCATATATCGTTGTATACAATTACACATAATTCATAAATAATATATATATATTTTTTAAAATTAATTGGTGCAGACTTATAGGTGTTGGTAATGAACCATTTTTGAGAGATTACAAGGACACACTGACAAATGTGACAGGGCCAGCGTTGGAGAACATGCAAAATGCACTAAATGACGCTGGACTTGGTGACACCATCAAGGCAACTGTACCTCTAAATGGTGATGTTTACTTGTCATGGAATCCTGCCCCCTCTGGTGGATATTTTCGCCCTGACATCGCCGATCCACTCAACTACATTCTTAAGGTTTTGAACAAGAACAAAGCACCTTTCATGGTCAATATATATCCTTTTCTTAGTCTTTTCTATGGAAATGGTAACTTCCCTTTTGACTACGCCTTTTTTGATGGTGTGAGCAATCCTCTTAAGGAAAAGGATGGTACTGAATACACCAATTGCTTTGATGCCAATCTCGACACTTGCGCAGCTGCTCTGGCTGGAGCAGGGTATGGGAACATGACCCTTATTGTGGGAGAAATAGGATGGCCTACAGACGGCAACCCTTATGCCAATGTGTCATTGGCTCAAAAGTTTTATAAAGGAATTATTTCATATCTCAACAAAGGAAAAGGCACCCCACGTCGGACTGGCTACACTGAGACTTACCTATTTGCCTTATTTGACGAGAATCAAAAGAGCACACTCCCAGGAAACTTTGAGACACATTGGGGAATCTACTACGAAGATGGCACACCAAAGTTTCCTCTTGATCTGCATGGAAATAACAAGAGTCTTGTGTCCGTGCCAAACGTCGTGAAACTCTCCAAGAAATGGTGTGTGGTGAAGCCAGAGGTTAAGAATTTTACAGCCCTTATGTCATATGTTTGTGACCGTGTTGATTGTACACCTCTTACTGATGGATCATCTTGCAACGGTCTTAATGAGGCTGCCAAGGCTTCATATGCAGTGAATGCCTATTTCCAATTCCAACAACAAAAAGATGGCAGTTGTGATTTTGAAGGCAAGGCCACAACAACCACAAAGGATCCATCTCAAGGGACTTGCACATTCAATATTGGCTTCAATTCACTTAATTCTATTTCCCCTTCTCCTTCTCCTTCTCCTTCTCCTTCTTCGGGTGGCTCATCATCTTCAGATGCCAAGGCTCCTTCCCCATCATCTGCTTCTGCTTTATCTCCAGAATCTTTGACCTTTGCTTCCATGGGAATCTTCTTTCTCGCTTCACAATTTTTCCTATAGATGAATCATATTTAGTTAATTAATAATTTGTGATTCTACCTTTTAAAATTCTTATTATTTTTGACGAGTTGATATGTAAATGTAAATTTGTTTGAAATAAAATGTACGAATCAGAAGATAGTTGCCTGAACTCCACTGTATATTTGGCAGGTATGTCAATCTTTTTTTGATCTCTGGTACATTATTTTATGTCAAGTTTATACAAAGAAATGGTACAGCACTTTAGATATTTGTAAACCACTTTTTCCTGTGGTCCATCCGATGATGTTTTCTCCCATTCGATACTTTTTTTTTTTCGTATGGACTGCTGAGGAAAAGGAAGGACAAACTAAACAAGAAAGAAGGTAAAAAAAATTGTTTTCTCTATTTTCAAGTTTTGGACCAAAATAAGCTATTATTTAAATTAAGATTCATCAAAACAGTATTTTTTTTGAGATATTTTACAAAACTAGTATAATTGTACTTGACAGTAACGTATTAAACTATATTTTATTTTTAAAAAAATCAACGAATCATAAAGTATTAGCGGATGACGTTAAAATAGGAATTTGTACTGGCAGTAACGTTTTAAAACTATAACGTATTTTTGTACATTTTACAGAGTTACAAGACTCTGTAACTTCGTCACTTCAAAATTTTTGTACGGAAAAACATTACTCTAAATAATGATTCTATCAAATCAAATCAGAATATTCTTAAAAATAACTTTACATATATATAATGATTAGTTAGTCGCTTTTAAAATAATTTCATACACCAAAATTCTAATCATTTATTCACATATATTCAATGTTTAATAAATATATAATCAATATATATATATTGATTATTATAATGTTATATTTGATAATTTTTTAAAATAATAATAATCTAAGTAATTTTGTTTTTGTTAAGAGTGTGAAGAGAGGAAGGAGAACTTCTGACCAAATTTATCAGAATTTGCTAATTAGACCACATTTGTCAATAATAAATTAGTATTATCATAATTTTAAACCATGTACGTATAATATTTTGGAATTTTAAAAGTATTTATATTTGTTGGGTAAAAAATATATTTTTATTTTTATTTAACGTGTGAGGTAGAAGAATAAATCAACGACTCATAGTAGTGATGCATTTAAGCGTGACTGAGTGTTCATTCGATCACTATATATACCCAATCGAACAAACTTATTTTTGAGTATGATCCAACAGGTGATTCCCTCTCCCGAAGAGAGATAGTAATTATATAAAAAAATTTTCCTAACGTGTAGTTCTATTCAAATAACTTCAAATATTTTTACCAAATTTACTCTAATTACAAAAGCACATTTTAGACGAGTACATTGTGATGCATGAAAAATTTGGATCTTAACATTTTTAGTCATTCGATTTAAAAATAAAATTCACACACCTAAACTATAAATTCCTCCTGAAATTGTTACACAGAGTGACCTTTTAACCTTAAAATGTGATTCATAGTAACGACTTTAACGACAGGTTCCATACAAATATTTTGAGGTGACAGAGTTGCAGAGCCTCGTTACTGACAATAACGATTTAAGCCAAAAATATTACTGTCAATAACGATTCCTATTTTAACGCCGTCAGTCAATACTTTTTGGTCCGTTGATTTTTTAAAAATAAAATATGGCATAATACGTTACTACCAAATATATTTATACTAAATTTGTAAAGTGTTTTTAAAAAGTACTATTTTAATGAATTAATTTAAATAATAACTTATTTTGATCAAAATTTTCTCTATTACATTTGCTTACAAAAGGTATGAAAGAACGAATGAAATGAAATATTGTGACCTTCTCTCTGGGTGTGTTTGGTATGAGGGAAAATATTTCCAAGGTTTTCATAAAAAATAAGTTGGTGTTTTACTTATTTTCTCGTGTTTGGTTGTTGAGTGAAATATATATTTTTCAAAAAATATTTTATGGTGTTTGGTTGGTGAATAGAAAATATATTTTTTTTCTACCTAAATTTTAACTTTACATGAGCGTGTGACCCTCTAATTAAAAATATAATATATTTTCTAAAACATAATATTTAACTACACATTTTAATCATTCGGTCAGTTTGTATGAGATGTGACATCAACAATTATACATTCATCTGATTAAATTTAGAAAATAATGTAATTTTTTATTCCGTATTGATAAAATAAATTTATAATTATGTATTTTTTATTTTTTATTTATTAAAAAGTATCTTCTTAATACAATTTATGAAAGAAAAAGTCAAAAAGAGTGAGCTAGGTGGTACTTGATTTGACAAAACGAAGCAATAACTTTTTTTTTTTGGTAGAAAACGTAATAAAAAGTTATAATTTATAAATTATAATAAAAAGTTTTAATTTATAATCTTTTTTTAAAAACTCAGTGTACTATCACGTCACTTCTTTATGTCAAATCATATAAACGTAATAAATTATTACTTTTTACAAAAAAATTTGTAAAACGTAATAAATTATTACGTTTTATAAAAAAGTTTTGTAAACGTAATAAATTATTACTACATTTTACTAAAACTTTTTTATTGTACTCATCCGCTATCAAATCGTTAAAAAAATGGTATAAAATGTAATAAATTATTATTTTTAGTCTAGTTTGATAACTTATTAAATAGGTGACCTATTTTGGTCACTTTATTCATATTTTGTTTTATTTTGGTTTCAAGTTTCCATAAGTCACATCTCAATATTTTCTAGAAAATGACTTCCCTTGACCCATGAGGGAAGTCATTTCCTTTCAAATGGAGGAAAATGAGTTTCTTTGGAAAATAGTTTTCCAAAATTATATTACAACCTACACTACTAAAAAATACAGATTTCCGACCACAAAAAACCTATCACAGATTGTGGTTGAAAAAAACCGACCACATATGGTCGGTTTTTTACTTTTAAATTTTTTTATTTTAAGAAAAGCAACCACTCCACAAGTGGTAGCTTTTATATTTTGAAATTTTCAAAATAATCATTTCAATAATTTTTATATTAATTATTATTTCTTTTACAAATAAAAAATTTAAAAAATTTAAAAAACCGACCACTTTATTTAAGAAAAAGAAAACAATTTTAATAAGCCGATCATTTGTGGTTAGTTTTTAATTAAAATTTTTAAAAAAATTATTTTAAAAACCAACCACTTGTGGTCGGTTTTTAATGAAATTAAAAAAATAAATTAATTTTAAAAAACCGATCACTTGTGGTCGGTTTTTAATTAAAATAAAAAAGAAAATAATTTTTTAAAAATCGACCACAAGGAATTAAAAAAATAAAAAAGGTAAATAAATTTTAGGATACTGACCACTTGTGGTAAGTTTTTATTAAAAAATAATTATATATATAATCTAATATATTATTTTTTGAAATTACACTGATCACACGTAGTCATAACCAATATAATAATAATAAAAATCAATCAATCCTAGATTTTGTGAAAAAATTACACTAAAAAATATATCAAATATAATATACAAATTACGTTAAACATAATCTTTATCTTTTACTTATGTTTCAATATATAAAATAAATATTTTCCTTTATATATACGTTAAATGGCATTAAACATGCATAATCTTTGTATAATGAATATGTGTATATTTATATCATACCGTTAGCATAGACAATTGAAAACTGATGTTTATAGTACATATTTGAAAGTTGAAAGATGATGTTTATAGTATGCATTTGAAAGCTGATGTTTATTATGGGGTAGTAAACTCGTCTATGTGATATTTATAGTACAAATTTGAAACTTGATAGACAATTGATGAATATATGTATATAAACGTATATCTCGTGTAGTGACGTATGCAGTAATCGAAAGCTAGATAACTGAATCTATATATCAAAATATTTTGAATGATACGTTGATATATATCATACTATTGTGCATCGAAGTAATAATATACTGTACATTGATGTGATATTAATGTAAGCTAGTCAAAATAATCGATAACTCATCAAAGTAGGTATACGAAATACGTCGCATTATATTACGGGGTAATATACTAGTGTACGTATGTGATGCATATATATAGTACGTATTTAGAACTTGAAATAGTCGATAGTATGTATATGTGTGTGTATGTATAGGTATATATATAGTATACATACATATTATATAGTGAAGGTATAATGACATAAGATAAACTAACCGATAATTCATCTGAGTATTTGTGAAATATGTTGTATATTATTATGGGGTAGTAACATCGTGTATGTATGTGATGTATATAGTACGTATTCAAGAGTTGATATATATATATATATAAATAGTAACATCGTGTATGAATCTGATTGCTTGTGTAGATGGAACCAGATTATAGCTGGATATATCAACGGAATAATGATAATAGAATGAGCCTTAGGGTGGAATTTGTTGAAGGTATCAGGCAATTTTTTGAACATGCTAAGACACTTGATGTTTGGTCACGTTTTCGAACTATTCGTTGTCCTTGTGCTAGATATGATGGTACAATTTTTTTAAAAGAAGAAGTTGTGAAGGAACATCTTTATAGAAGGGAGTTTCACGAGGACTTTTTAAGATTGCGTACTATTGATGGTGATGTTGAGAAAAATAACTTTGTTGTTGGTGAAAGTAGGGCATAATGAATATCAAGATACTAGGATGACAGAAATGGTGCACGATGCTTCTGGGATGTAACACGGGGGCGACTTTAGGAAAAATGTCGAAGATGTTCCCAATAGAGAAGCGGGCCATTTTTATGAACAACTGCATGCTGCTAGTCATCCTTTATTTGATGGGTGTTCGTGCTCACGTTTGTCTGTTGCTGTTAGATTATTAAGTATTAAATCTGACTGAAATATTGCTGAAGGAGGAATGGACTCAATGATAGACCTTATTAAAGAGTTAGTTGACCCCGACTTAGAGGTTCCTGATTCTTTCTATAAGGCAAAAAGATTGGTGTCAAAGTTGGGTCTCTCATCTGTTAGAACTGATTTTTGTGAAAATGACTGCATGTTATACTATAAGGGAGATGCTAACCTAGAGTTCTGTAAGTTTTGTCAGCATCCTCGATATAAGCGTAGTTGTAGTGGAAATAAAATTGCTATTAAGGCGATGCATTATTTACCTCTAATACCAAGGTTGAAGAGGTTGTATGCTTCAAATAGCTCAGCTCTATATATGAGATGACCCAGTGAAAATAGAAGGCCCACTGGTGTTATGTGTCATCCATCTGATGGAGAGGCTTGGAAGCATTTTGATGCAACTTATCTAGATTTTGCAGCTGAGCCATGAAATATTCATTTTGGATTATGTGGGGATGGCTTCTCTCCTTTTTCAGTTGGTACTGTGCCTTATTCACATTGGCCTGTATTTATCACCCCGTATAATCTTTCTCCTGAAATGTTGATGACTAGTTTCTACATATTTCTGAATTGTGTTGTTCCTGGCCTGCGTAATCCAAAAAGAGGAATAAATGTCTACTTGCAACCTTTGATTGATGAACTTCAAATTTTATGGCATGAGCGGGTTGAAACTTGGGACATCTCACTTAAATAGAATTTCAATCTGTGTGCATATCTAATATGAACTGTTAATGATTTTTCTACTTATGGAATATTTTCTGGATGGATGACAGTTGAAAAGTTGGCTTGTCCATACTGCATGGAAAAAACAAAATCTTTCACATTGAGACATGGCAGAAAAAATTCATGGTTTGATTGTCATCGTTGTTTCTTGACACCTGATCATGAATTTAAGAGACCCAAGAATGCATTCAGAAGGAATAGAAGGAAACATGATGGTCCACCTCCAAGGCTATCTGGTCATGACATCTAGGAGATAGTTCAGGATTTGTCTAAAGTCATCGAGGAACCATTGTATAGGATCGATGGATATGGCGTTTCGCATAACTGGACTAAGCAAAGTATATTTTGGGAGTTAGAATATTGTCTAGATAATTTACTTAGAAATAATGTTGATGTCATGCATACCGAGAAGAACTATTTTGACAACTTGTTCAACATAGTTATGGATGTCATCGGTAAGACAAAGAATAATCCTAAGGCCAGACTTGACTTACCAAAATATTGCAAGAGCAAAGAATTACACTTACAGGAGGGGCCCAATGGCAATGTTCTTAAGCCCAGGGCTAGTTTTACAATCAAGTTGGACCAAAAACATCAAATATGTGAGTGGGTCCAAAGTTTGAAGATGCCCGATGAATATGCCTCAAATTTGGAAAAGAGGGTTGATATGACAAAACAAATCTTTCATGGAATAAAAAGCCATGATTATCATGTTTTCATGGAACAATTACTTCCAATTGCTTTTGTTGGTTTACCTGAAAATATATGGAAACTAATAGTAGAGATTAGTTTGTTCTTCAAAGACTTATGTGCCACCACATTAAAAGAAGAAAATCTGATGCGAATGGAAAGTAATATTGTTGTTATCACCAACAAGTTGGAGAAGATTTTTTTGCCAGCGTTCTTCGATGTGATGGAACATCTTCCCATTCACCTTGTGCACAAAGCTCGGCTAGGCGGTCCATTTCAAATTAGGTAGATGTATCCATTCGAATGGTAAGTAATTGCAACATATTTAAATTAATACATATTTTTTTAATATGGTAAACATCTAATCTTAAGATTATGCTGGACAATTGGAAAATTAAAAGGGGTCCTAAAAACAAACATAGGGAGGAAGGCTCTAAAGTTGAGGCATATCTTGTAAGAGAAACATCTCAATTTTGTTCATACCACTTTCATGATGAAATTGCTTGTTCAAGAAATAGACCGAATCATTACCAGGATGATAAGAATGAGCCTCATTTGCAACCGATATCAATTTTCAATCAATCTGGTTGTAAGGTTAAAAAGGCCATATTTCGCCTGCTTACTCCAACGGAGCACAAATCAGCAACTTTATATGTCTTGCTGAATTGCTCGGAAGTTGAACCCTCTTTGAAGTAAGGAGATTAAGAATTTAACATATCTTATTTATTTTCTTATTCCCTTAAGGAAACTAATTATATTTCGCATGTTGGATCTTTAGTTCATTTAAGACTCAATTCTACGAAAATCAAGTGTATGCATCCTTTGCAACATAGTTTACATATGAGGTTCGTAAGTGTATTAATAGATCTACAAATTTTAATTGTTTACACATTCCTCAACTAACGTATATATATATATATACGTATAATATTTTTAGGTACACCTGTCACCAAATGCAGCCGCATACGATAAGTTTTTGAGAGATATTTTTTTAGGACCAGTTGAAGCTCATGCAATGTCCCATTACACAGTAAATACGTTTAAATTTTCCACCGAAGAACACTCCAGAACAAGGAAAACAAATAATAATGGTGTTTGGGTTAAGAGTGATGATGATGTTGATTACTTTGGCATCATACACGAGATCTTAGAACTGGAGCATGCCGATTTTCCAATAAAAAAATTATTCTCTTTCGATTTAAGTGGTTTGATCCAAGCACAAGAGGCACAAGAGTACATAAAAAGCATAACATCATTAAAGTAAAGCACAATAGGTCGTATCCTATTTATGATCTATTTGTTCTAGCGCTAAATGCTAAGCAAGTGTATTATGCTTCTTATCCGTTGCACAGTGACAAGTCTGATTGCTGGGATGTAATAAAAACAAAGCCTATAGGATGGGAGAAAGTTGATAATATATTGGAGACTGCGTATCAAAATGAAATGCAAATTGCTCACCAACTAGTGGACATTGACTTAGTGGATAGTTTGAATCACTCGAAAAATATATTTGAAGAAGTTAATATTGCAGAAGAAGAGACTGAGTAGGTAGGAGATGAGGAAACTTTCGGAGAGGGTAAATGGTTTAGTGGAGAATCTTCAGGAGAGGAGGATTAGTTAGTGTAGGTTGTATTTATTATATATTGATGTCTTTATGCTTTGTAATATATATTTACCTCTATGTTTCTTGTTTAAGATTGATATATAATATACTGTGTAAGATTTTTGTTTTCACTTTTCCATAAATTATATAGTAATACAAATATTCTTGTCTATCTCGTGTTGTTGGAGCGATTTGAAATGTGAATTAGTAACTTGAAATGTTTTCTTATATATTCATTTTGTAGGAACTAACTACTTGTTAACTTTACATAATTTAGATGTCAGATAGAGGTGACAAAGATAAAAAAAAGTTGATCCTACAAAAACAAAAAAGAAAAAACAACCTCCGCCTTATAGACGACCGAAAGGTATTCATATATCTGAGGGTCGGTTTGCTGATGCGCTAGCACAACCTTTATATTCTAGGTCGTCGCAGAATTCAGGTCCTGCTCCTACGCATGTGGGACCATTTCATGGGTGTACACCGACTCATTCTTCTTCGATCACCGTGCCACCGCTATCATAGTACTATCGGACGACGTTGGCACATCCGGACATCTACCATCATCTGCAGTACCTTCCTGTAGCAGTAACCCACGTTCTCACAGTGATTCTGCTGGATCTATTGGGTTGTCGGATCTTCATCTTGGAGGCACTGCATCCGGTGCTTTAGATTCGCCCACGCCAGTGCATCCACCATTAATTTTTCCGCAGCCCAATGACAGAGATGATTATCGGAGGCGTTATCTTATTCTATATGAAATATGGTAAGATTTCTAAATATAATAACATTATTTATTTTTTATTTACTATATTATTATGTTCTATGAAATTACTGTTTGATCTTGTGTGTAGGTTTAAGACGGATGCTGGAGTTGGAAAAATTATGAGTAAATGCATTTGTCGGCACTTCAACGGCTACTGGACCAGTTGGCAAAAGGTTCCAGAAAATGACAGAGAACAAGTGTTTAAAGAATTTCATGTAAGGATTTAACTTATCGACTACTTAACACATTGTTAGAACAAAAGATTGAATATTATTTTTTTATTTTTGTTATAGAAATATTACTCATGGGATGATGCGAATGAATGAGCTATAAGGAGGAATTTTTATAGAAGAGCTAGATCCAGATTTAACGGTCTGTTGGATTATGCCAGAACCAACAGGGTACGACCAGTGTTTATAGTTGAACCCATATGGCAAGAGTATATTCACTATTGGAATAACGAAGAATACAAATTGTTAATGGCAAAGAAAAGAAAGCCCGGACATCATCTAAGGGTGACTCTCTACATACTGTGGGTGCAGTTAGTATTATTGTTGTGGAGGAAAAAATGGTATGTAACTTTTACAATTTTAATTGTTTGTTTCTATTTAAATTTTTAATTATTTGAAGATTAATATTTTTTTCATATGCAGGAAAAACAAAAGGGTAGGAAGATAATACACGATGAGCTATTCGAGGAGATGCATGTGAAGAAGAAAATAACTCAACTGATGAAGATGTCTGGATTGAGCCTCGTGCAAAAGCTGCCCATGTAAGAATCAAATTTTGAATTTATGAATCTTTTTCCCAAAGTTGATATTATTCAAATACAAGTACTTTATTATTTTTACTATTAATTTTAACTTTTCTTTGAATATAGGACAAATACAAGTCACTCGTTAGTGAGTATCATAGTACTCAGCCTCCTGAGAGTCAGGGTGACCCAATACCTGAACATGTAGAGGAGGAGTTATGGCAAAAAACTGTGGGTCCTGTAGTTAGAGGCCATTACTACGGATCCCGCATAAATTATTTTGGCGAGAATGTTAGGTCTTCGTCCGGCCCTACGTCCTATACCTCTTCAGTTGATAGAGAAATCATTGAATCGCTAAAAATATACTATTTCTAAACTCACTGAAGAGCTTGTTGCATATAGAGAGAGGGCGCAGAAGAAGGAGGAGGAAACAACATCACAAATCAGGATGCTGCTGGAGCAGTTGAACTCTTTTATTCAATCTGCAGGGATTCTTTCTCCATGTCCTGGTGATGCACTTTGGGCTAGAAAAGGTCTAGACCCACTGGATGATATCAGCATAGACGAGGAATCAGATTCTGCGTGTGCGGCTGAGGATGCGGAAGACGATAATGATGAGTGGTAGTTTTTTGACTTTTGTATGTGTTCTAGCTTGGATTTGGAGATGAGTTGTAGTTTTAACACTTTGGTATATTTTTAGACTTGTATTGTATGTTAGTTGTGTGGGAATACACTTTGTATGTTGTTGTTGTTGTTGTATTGTATGTTGTTGTTCCATTTGTTTGGCTAGTTATTTTTTATTTTAAAAAAAAAAATATCAGAAAAATCGACCACATGTGGTCGGTTTTTTGGAAAATTTTGAAGAAATTGACCAGTTGTGGTCATTTTTTTTTTTAAAATTAATTAATTAAAAATTAATTAATACATTTTAAAATAAAACTGACCACAAGTGGTCGGTTTTATTAAAATTAATTAATTAATTTTAAACCAAAAACCGACCACTTGTGGTCGGTTTTATTAAAATTAATTAATTAATTTTAAAATAAAACCGACCACTTGTGATCAGTTTTATTAAAATTAATTAATTAATTTTAAAATTAAACCGACCACTTGTGGTCGGTTTTATTAAATTAATTAATTAATTTTTAAAATAAAATCGACCACTTGTGGTCGGTATTATTTAAATTAATTAGTTAATTTTAAAATAAAACCGACCACTTGTGGTCTGTTTATATTGATTTTTTTTATTTTTATAATCTTTTTTTCTATTTTAAAATAATAATAATGAATTCTAAAAATATATATATATTTTTCAAACCACCGACCACACATGGTCGATTTTAAAAAAGCTACCACACTTTTACTGATCATGCATTTTGGTCGATTTTGTGGTTGAAAATTCAGGAAAATCGACCACATGTGGTCGGTTTTCCCTTTTTTTTATTAGTGCAAACAAGGGAAAATAGGAAAATGTTTTCCAAAAAACATTTTCCATCATACCAAACACACCTTCTATGTTCATCAACTTAGGATGCAAATGCAAGCTCAAGAGAAAAATAATTTCAGTTGGGAAAAAAGTATTTTGAACCTTTTTCGTCCTCTTATTTCCTTTAGTTTTCATTTAGCATGTAATTTTTTAATGATGTGTTCGGTTAAGTAACAAAATGCTTGTTCATGAAGGACAGTGGTCTCAGGATATAGGAATTGTGGGTGCGTCGAAAGTTTGAACATGTATATTAACGTTCAAGGCTTTAAGGTTCTTTCGAGAAACCAAAGCCCGATATTCTTCTTGTTTTTCAGGGTGCTTTTTAAATTTCGTACCAATTTTTTTTTATATATATATATATTTTTATATAGTTATACCTAATCTGCATCGAAATTTAATCGGTGCCGGTACACCACAAAATTCAAACATAGGTGGGAACGAAGATATGTTACTTTCATTATATTTAATCAACTAGTAATGCTTCATGTTATATATTTAGTAAATTCAGAAATGATCTTTTATTAATTCACTAGGGGTTATGGCCCGTGTAAGCACTAGCCTCAGTCAATTATGTTTTAACTTACTTAAAGTTAGTTAACACCCAAAATTTGATAACAAGAAAAAGCTAGATCTGAAGTACATGTTGGGTTAGAAATCGAGAGAGCGTCATGCGAAAACTTATAATTTGCAAATCTTGGAGAAGATAAATCAGATGACAAAGAAAATAATACTAAAAAAACATATTATTAATATGATTTGGTCAAACGACCTACATATGCAAAACTAATATTGAAAAAAAACATAAAATCTATTGGAAGAAATCTCCCCCTAAACAAAGACTCTTTAACGACTACTTTGTGGATGCTATTGTGTTATGGTATGAGAAGGGGACTCATCTATTTATAGAGTTTCAAAACTTTTCCTCTAAGAAAGAGGTTTGCCAAATATGGAAAAGTTTAATATTTTCCTTTCAGGAAAAGTAAAAGTAATTATGGTATTACTTTTATTTTCCTTATAAGAAAAGTAAAACTTAAATTTGGTAAGAAAATCAGGGCTAAAATCCTAACAAATCTCCTCTTTTTGGCTTGACTTTCTACAAAATATTCTTGACCCTCCTTCTTGTGCATAATTTTCGTTCTTCACATATTTTTCATACATCACTGCTGTTTGAAATGCTTTAATAATTGAACCTCTTTGGGTTAAAATATATTAGCCCTTTTCGGGTTAAAAATGTTGGAGCCCTTTTGCAGGGTTAAAGGTGAGCTTTATTTTCAAATATGTGATAGCAGGATTATTGAAATATGATTGACAATTGTCTCCACATGTAGTTAGACAAAATCGTCATTATCGCCAAACTGATTGTAACTTGATTTTGAAACCGCTTTGAACCTGTTTAGTCTCGTTTTACCAAACCACTGGATCTTTGAACCGTAGGCTCTGATACCACTTGTTGGGTTCGAAATCGAGAGAGTGTCATGCGGAAACTTATAATTTGCAAACCTTAGAGAAGATAAATCAGATGACAAAGAAAACAATACTAAAAAAATATATTATTAATATGATTCGGTCAAACAACCTACATATGAAAAACTAACATTGAAAAAAGTATAAAATCTATTGGGAGAAAAACATCTAAGAAAGAGGTTTGCCAAATATGAAAAAGTTCAATATTTTCCTTCCAGGAAAAATAGAAGTAATTATGGTATTACTTTTATTTCTTTCTGAGAAAAGTAAAACTTAAATTTCGTAAGAAAATCAGGGCAAAAATCCTTACAGTACGTATACTAAGATTGGAAATATAAAAAAGTAGAAGCTAGATTTGAAATCAATCGAAATCACCAATTAAATTTTTTTAACCCAATATCTAATCTCAATTTGACTCATCTCCTCAATTTAATCTCAACCGTTCATCATATTTGATCAAAGATCAATATTAAATCAATTTTCACTAATATTTTTCTTGAAATTGGACAGCTTCAGACTATTTTTCTTAAATAGAGCGTCTATTGAAACAACCTATTTACCTCAGCGGTAAGGTCTGCATATACTGTACCCCCAACAGATCCCAATTTGTGGGACTAAATCGGGTTAGTTGTTGCATTCATTTTCTCAAAATCTCATAGAGAAAACAATCAAAAGATGTCACCTTGATATTATTATTATTATTACTATTATTATTATTATTATTATATTTATGCTCGGTAATTTTTATATAATATTTTTTATGTGACATACATACGTAATTTATTGTAAGAATAACAATTTTTATAATATTTTTTAATTTATTATTACTATAAATTTATTATTATGTTTAAATAGCAGCCTAAGTTAGCTAGTTCAATTATCTTCTCAATTTTGTTTAAATTCTAGTTAACCTTATATCTAATTGATGTTAATTTTAACCTATTTTTGAATTCAATTGGGTTCATTTTAAACTAATTTTTAATTCTATTTTCAATTTTAATCACAGCCATCGATCTCATGAGATTGACGACTATGACTAAATCTTGTTTTCATATAAAAATTACTCAAATACCAAAACTTACTTTTTTTTTTAATTTATTTTTTACAATATATTTTTTGATGTTATGATTTCAGGTGCAAATGATGTGTCAATAATCTAAATGGCTAATGTGGGCATTGGCATCAGTGGCCAAAAGGGACGTCAAGCTGTGATGGCATTGTTAACACCTAATTTTAACCTCCCGATACTCCTTTTAGGCTGTTATTTTATCAAAATTATTTAACTTTTGATAATAATATTTATTTTGCTACCAAATAATTTTCGACGTGTTCCATTCATTATTTAAAAAGCACAAATTATTTTATTACTTTTAGTATCATTTTTTATAATTTATTAATTCAAATACGATATTTTTTTCATAATTTTATCATTATTTATTAAATTATTTTTTGTAAATATGCATGCTCACAATTTCATCATCATCATCATCATCATCATCATCATCATCATCATCATCATCATCATCTCTACCATCATCATCATCATCATCATCATCATCATCATCATCATCATCATCATCATCTCTACTATCATCATCATCTCTACTATCATCATCAGCATCATCTCTACTATCATCATCATCATCATCTCTACTATCATCATCATCATCATCTCTACTATTATTTAAATAACAGCCTGAGTTGAAATCAATTTGCCTAGTTTATTTATCTTTTAACCCATTTTCATCCAATTCATTACAATGTTAGCCTAATTTTATTTAATCCATTACAATTATGACCAAATTGTAACCAATTCTTATACAAGCTATTACAATTCTAGCGATATTAAAGTCCCAATTATTTTTCTTATCCTTTTAATCTTAGCCATGAACCTAAATAATCCAACGGCTGAGGAGATCACGTACCCATTCTCTTTCCTTAAAAACCAAAACACCAAAACCCTAATTTCATTAACAAAAAATCAGTCGCACACTCTCTCTCTCTCTCTACCTTCTCTCTTCTCTCTAAACCCTCCTATCGCCGCCCTCTCTCCCTATTGCCGGTGAACCCCACGCTTCAACCGCCACCTCCACTCTTAAATCTCTGCCTCTAGCGAGCTCCACTGTTGTCGTCGCTGCACAACAACCATGCGACTGGCGGGAATGCAACGCCGCCGCCGCCCCTTCTTTTTTCTCTCTCTTCCGATAAAGTCCCGTCTCTGCTGCCACCAGACAATGAGAATGATGATAGACGGATTTACACGCCTATATCAATATATTTTGCCCATATTTTAGCCTAGTTTTGAGAACAAATTATACATTTCATGCACTTTTAGTCCTTTTTCCTGTAAGAGAGCTAACGAACATGATTAGTAAAGTTTCAGGTATAAATGATGCAAAAATCAGCATTTTATGGCTTACTTGACGCAAAAGAAAGCTCACAAAGGAAGGGAAGAAAGTTTACACGCCTAAGGACCAAAACTGCTGCATGGAAAATCTGTCCCGGGCTAAAACAGCAATTCTGAAGACTTTGGGGACTTACAGACACAAAGCTGGATTTTGACAATGATACATTAACCTAGTACAATTAGGTTATGTATTTCATTATTTTATGTGGATTATGATAATGTTACCTTAACCTAGTACATTTGGGTTAAGGATTTCATTAGTCTAGTAGGATTTGGTTATTTATTTCATTAGCTTAGTAGGAGTAAGATATGGGTATTATAAATACCCTATCATGCTAGAGATTTTAAAAAGATCTTCTTAACTTCTCGTCTTACAATTCAATTCTATTACTCTACAATTCTTCTAATCTTTCCATTAATTCTATTTTTCTTCTTCTACTCTTCTATTCTTAAATTCCACAACAAGAGAATCGTTACTTGCTAAGGAATCACACCTCACGCCTATCACTTGATCTACACGCCATTACTCAATATCGTGATATAATAACAATGTCAATCGTGATTTCCTTCGCATTCATGGGTAACTAAACTTCTCTGTTGGGGTTATGGAAGCCGTATGAGATACTATCTATTGCTGTGAGTTTGTGAGTTCGAGACACGTATATTGCTTATATCATTATTCTCTTCATCTTAATCTACATTCTTTGCGGTTGCAAATGCAAGAATACGCCAGTCTAACATTTAACTTGTTCGAGAGAAAAGCTATTTGTCTGGAAAAGAGATATGTCAAGGTAGTAGGACACCCTTTCCTATTAAAAAGCTAGTGCCGTAACTGGACTAACCTCTTGGAGAATTCGTACCGTTAGACACGCTTTAAGCTCGAGAGAGTTAAAGTGAAATAGTCCTTGTTTAGGTCGAGAGACGCTTGGATTTACCATCGACTACAATCCTCTATAAGCAATTGCATGTCAGAATTCTACACACTCATAGCCAATAGAGACGTATACCTCAGGAGGTGGACATAACCCCAACGCTTCAATTCTCATTGTTTACAACCAACGTAACAATCTCTCTCTTTTTACTTTATTATTTTCAGCTTTTGTTTACATTACTTGCAAGACAAGAATCCCCCCTTCTTACGAGACTTGCACCAAAAGTTTAGTAATTTTACTTACTTGTTGGCCAAGCTATTCCCTGTGGGATCGACACCCAACCCAGGTTGGGTTCTATATTTGCTAACGACCGCTTTACACTCAAACGAGAGCTGTAGATTGAGCGTTATAAAAAATTAGCGCCGTTGCCGGGGAATACAAGTGTCAATTAAGTTCGTAATAATTACTAGACCCTTTGGTCAAAGACTCTCGTACTTTTACTTTTAGTTTTCGTTTTTGTTTACTGCAGGTTTTTTGTTCAGTACATCAATGGATGCACAACGTGAAATACCATTCGATGATGATGATGATGATCTTGATGGAGCCGGAGCCACTGGAGCTATAATTCCACCACCATTAGCGCCCGGAGCCAAGTTCAACATCACAAGCACCATAATTCAGTTATTGCAACTCAAGGGATTGTTTGGTGGACTAACAGGTGATGATCCGAATATGCATCTCATCAACTTTATTTCTACATGCAAGTCTTTTGACAATCCTGGTGTTGGTCAGAATGCAATTCGATTACGTCTATTTCCATTGTCTCTGTCTGGGGAGGCAACACTATGGTTGAATGGGCTGACTCCTGATTCAATTACAAATTGGAGGCAATTGAGAGACGCTTTCCTAGAAAGATTCTTTCCGCCTTCCAAAAGGGCATAATTGAGAGATGAAATCATCAACTTTCGTCAGCTTCCCACTGAAGCTCTTCATGAAACATGGGAGAGGTTCAAGACAAAGCTAGCGAGATGCCCAAACCATCACATGACTAATGTTCACCTCATGGAGATACTATACAGAGCCTTGAATTCAATAACTAAACCAGTGGTGGATAATGCGGCTGGAGGATCATTTATGGACCTCACCTTTGGTCAAGCAAGCAATATGCTAGATCTCATGACGAAACAAAGTAGAGCTTGGCATACCAGGGATTCCGAGGTAGCAAGCCCCACTTTATCTATAGGCATGACTACAGACCAAAGAAGAAGACAAGAAGAACGTGATCAAGATATGACGCACATGAAAACACAGATGGATCTTCTTACAAAGCATTTATTATCAGGGAAGACCGAAAAAGTGAAAGCTGTGGCGCTAAAAGGAAGAGACGAATCTGATTCGGAAGAAGAAACCAACTACTTGAATAATCAGGGGGGTTTCCGAGGCAATACCCAAGGAAACCAAGGTCGGAACTATTATGGTAAATCTGGAAACATGGACCAAGGTAGTTGGAAGAACAAGAATGAAAAGAGTGGTTTGTACGTTCCCCCTGGTAGACGTGATACCACCACATCTAATTCTGGAAGTATGGAAGACATGCTGGCTAAATTATTGAAAGGAGTGGAAGCAACAAACGCGGGAGTTACTGAGGTAATTAATGATTTGTCCTCCATGAAACAACTAGTTGATTCTCATTCCACTTCAATCAAGCAAATAGAGCAACAATTGAGCCAACTGTCAGCAGCACTCAATCAAAGAAAGACTGGCACTCTACCTAGCGATACTATGCAAAACCCAAGGAATGATGGGTCATGCATGGCCATCACTACCAGAAGCGGTAAGGTGCTGGAACCTTCAGCAAAAGGCAAGCAAGTGGTTGACGAAGTAGCGGACATGGATGATAATGCAAAAGGAGAAGATGCCGCAACAACCAGTCCTGACGTCCATGACGTCACCCCTAGAAGGTTGCAGCCTGAAACTACCAAAATTCGGAAGCAAGAGGAGAAGAAAGCCATGGAGAAAACAATTCCATATCCACCACCACCTTTTCCTCAAAGATTGAAGAAGCAGGCGGATGATACAAGGTTCAGCAAATTCATGACGATGTTAAAGCAACTGACTATTAATGTTCCGTTGGTGGAGGCGCTGGAACAAATGCCTGGGTATGCTAAATTCATGAAGGACCTGTTGAAAAAGAAGCGGGCAGTAAGCTATGAGCCGACAGATAATATTCATCATTGCAGTGCAATTGCCACAAGGTCATTAGTACAGAAGAAGGCAGACCCTGGTGCTTTCACTATTCCTTGCATGGTTGGATCTATGAATTTTGCCAAAGCATTGTGTGATCTGGGTGCTAGCATCAATTTGATGCCACTATTCATCTATAAGAAATTGGGGTTAGGCGACCCTACACCAACCAATATGTGGCTCGTGATGGCAGATAGGTCGGTAAAACGACCTGTGGGTATCTTGAATGATGTGTTGGTGAAGGTGTCTACCTTCATTTTTCCTGCAGACTTTGTGATTTTGGATTGCGAGGTGGATTCTGAAGTTCCCATAATTTTGGGACGTCCTTTCCTTACTACAGGAAGTGTGCTCATTGACATGAGAGATAATGAGCTTTTATTTTGGTTGAATGACGAAGTGGTCCGCTTTGATATATGCAAAGCAATGAAGTAGCCCAGCGATATGAATGTGTTCTCTGTAGCTGATGTTCATCATGAGGATAAGAAAGCATTATCTGTAGAAAAATAGCTTACTGTTGAGCCATTGTCTGCTGCGCTGCTAAATGTTGAGCATGAGAACGATGAAGATTATGAAGAACTTATGGGTGCTCTAACAGAAATAGAGTCCTATTCCCATACTCCTAAGTAACCGGACCGTGATCTTAAGAATCAACCGTCACCAACAGCGAAGACTTCCAGTGAAGAGCCACCAATGCTAGAATCGAAAGAGCTCCTCGATTATCTAAGGTATGTGTTCTTGGAAAGTATAAATATACTTCCGGTGAGTGCGGATGATTTAAGTAAACAACACATAGAGGCTCTCATCTCTACTCTGAAGAGATACATGAGAGCTATGGGTTTGACTATTGATGATATAATTGGTGACCCTCCGGGGAGACGTATGAGTCTTCTCGAAGAAGATTGCATGCCTACAAGTAAGCCTCATTGTCGTCTAAATCCATTCAGAAAATGACCAACCATCTATCTCGACGAAGTCTAAGTACTCGAGGTAACTATGTCGTGCCACGACAATAAATAAGGCGCTAGATGGGAGGCAACCCATCGTTTATCGGTTTTCATTTATCGTTTATCGTTTTATTTCATTCTAGTACTTGATTTGATTTTGATAAATGAAAAATCCAAAAATAAGAGTCGTGCCATGACCAAAACTAAGGCGCTTGGTGGGAGGCAAACCATCGTACTAATCGTTTTTATTTGTTTGAGTGAATATAGGTGCAAGAAGTAGTCAACGAGGAGATTGATTTCAATTGACGATTTGGACGCATTGTATGGTAAAGTTGGTAAGTTAGGAAGGGTGATGCATAAGGCTATGGATTGAGCCTTTCTCACGCCAAAATAGGCTTCGAGGAAGGCTAGGACTTGGTAAAACTAGGACAAGAACGATGCACAACCTATCCTATAGCCTAAGGTCTCGGAATCTAGTGTGCTATACACTATGCGCCGCCTATGCTATGGTATTTGGTCTCAGTATCTCATATGCCATAGACTATGCGGCGCATATGTCCCATTATGCCATAGACAATGCGCCGCATAGTGTATGGCATTCTTAAATAAATGCATGGCATATGCTATGGCATTCTTAAATAAATGCTTGGCATATGCTATGGCATTCTGCTCAACTAGGCAAAGCATTAGGCACCACCTATGGTCACTTTTGGTCTCTAAATCCGATTTTAATGGGCCAAAACTCGACCCAACCTTTTCTTATAAATATGAGACTTAGTCTTGAACCAAAAACACATTGTAAACCTAGCTTATGCACCACCTATAGTCTCCAAAACCTATCAAAAAGTTTCCTTTTGCTCTTTTTCATCACAAGAACATCATCCAAAGGCTTCAACCAAGTAAGTACTACTTTGTTCTTCATTTATATTTTGTAAGTACTACTTTACTACACCTATTATGAATTGCTAAATCTTGAAAAAGTATTGGTGATGTGAACGTGTTTGAATTGTTGATACAAAACCAAGTGAGTGAACATGTACGTTAGGATGCTCTTAACTTATGTCCGACTTGAATTTGATTTTGATGCATTGTTATACTACTTGCAGAATTGCTATAGTAATGAACATTGCATAATCTTTTCACTTGAATACTTACATGTTAGAATATCCCGTTCATCGGAATAAGACTTATAACTGCCTACCGACATAGGAGGTTGAGTTTATTGATAGAAACGATACCATGATGTAATCCCTATGTAGTAGTCTTGTTATACCTAACATGAAAGTATTGCAAAGGTTGCAAGAAGTGATATATCTCTGATTTTCTCGTTGGAATATAGCTCCTAAAACGCATGTCGATGAAGTCTAAGTAATCAACCACTTTCACTTCACTAATTTGTAGCAACAAACTAAGTGTGGGGTGGTACCCCTACTGCTTGTGTATAGATTGTATCCATTGGGATTGTGCTACCATTAACACTATTTCAAGTCTCAGGTACAATGGCACCCAAAGCAAGACAAGGCAAAGAAAAGGCTACCACTTCCCAAAAGAGCAAGAAAAGAGGCCGCAAGGAGCAAGGAGAACCCTCCTCGCTGCAAATACCTCGACTCACGCTTGGAATTAAGTGGGATACTTATGAGGAACTTCTAAGGATGACGACTCTGATGATGATTCCAATGCAAGGGGTATGACCCCAGACACAGAGGATGAGTCCGACTAACCAGGTTCTTCTTATTTATTTTCCACTGAGGACAGTGTACCGACTAAGTGTGGGGTGGTGGCATTGCATGCTATACTTCTCTACTCGCATCTATGTTTGTTTTCTTTTGTTTTATTTTTGTTTCATTTTTTAGTTAAGATTTTTTTAGTAGTTAATATTTTTTTTTAACTTAGCTTCGCATGAGATTATTCTAATAGGCAGCATGAGATTATAACAAGAGTATGTTCTACAATTATGACTATTGAGATGTTTAGGCTCCAGTTGTGACTCATTATGAGATATTGTGTGGTTCAATTCCTTCACTTGTTGGGTCGAGAGTCTATATTACTTCCAATCAAGTCGACCATGTGCCTTGTGTGTGTGAGATAATAGTATATTCTATGTATGTGGCTGATGCTAGAACTTGCCTGGTATGTATGCAAAGCGAAAATAAGGAGTGTAAGTTTAGGATATGATTTAGGCATTTCTTTGGCAACCTATACATGTTTACCTTCAGTTTTACCTACCCATGGACATCATCCTAGTTAACCCTTTTGAGCCTTTAGCCTATTTCTTTGACAACCTTGTATGTAAGCCTAATCCATTTCTTTCAAGACCGTAATTTGATCCCAAAATCCCTAAGTGCTTTAAAGTGAAAAAGTCATGTGACAACATAAAAGGAAATTGGGTGAGTATAATGCTATAAAATGGAATGGTTCTTGAATGTGTTATGAAAAAGAAAAAGAAAAAATGCTATCATAAGAGGTATGTTGTGAAAAGAAAAAGGAAAAGAAAGCTTAAAAGTGAGTTGTGCTTAAAATTGAAAAAAGAGGAGAACAAGGGTGGTAGAAAAAAAGAAAGAAGAAAGGTTGAAAGAAAAAAGTGTCAATGATACAAAGTGATGTATTAAAGCGCTTAGGAACCTAGTCACTATTCTTGGCCAAAATAGTCCTACCCGTCCCTTAGCCTACATTACAACCATCAAAAGACCTACTTGATCCTAATCTTAACATTCCGACATTTAGTGGAGTACTACATTAAGGGCAAGCCTATGGTGATCAGTTGCTACATATGAACTCTTTGTGAGAGTGAGAGCAAGGACATTTTGATACCCATGTTTGAAAAATATGCTATATTTGTGAGTGATTATGGGTACTATATTGTGAGACACACATGGTTGATGAGTTTTGGATAGTTGTATATGATTCCATGCACCTTAACATTTGCATGCGAGTTGATCACCATCACGAGTCTATGCTAGAGGTTAAACTGTTTCTACTTATAATCGGAAAGCTACTCTTTGTTGATAATTGTTGTGCTTGTCTTGAAGAATGTTTTGTGTTGTTGCTGTAAAAACCCTAAGTTGATGTTTAGAAGGACATGATATGTTGTTCGAGGACGAACAAAGCTCTAAGTGTGGGGTGTTGATGATAGGCGGATTTACACGCCTATATCAATATATTTTGCCCATATTTTAGCCTAGTTTTGAGAACAAATTATACATTTCATGCACTTTTAGTCCTTTTTCCTGTAAGAGAGCTAACGAACATGATTAGTAAAGTTTCAGGTATAAATGATGCAAAAATCAGCATTTTATGGCTTACTTGACGCAAAAGAAAGCTCACAAAGGAAGGGAAGAAAGTTTACACGCCTAAGGACCAAAACTGCTGCATGGAAAATCTGTCCCGGGCTAAAACAACAATTCTGAAGACTTTGGGGACTTACAGACACAAAGCTGGATTTTGACAATGATACATTAACCTAGTACAATTAGGTTATGTATTTCATTATTTTATGTGGATTATGATAATGTTACCTTAACCTAGTACATTTGGGTTAAGGATTTCATTAGTCTAGTAGGATTTGGTTATTTATTTCATTAGCTTAGTAGGAGTAAGATATGGGTATTATAAATACCCTATCATGCTAGAGATTTTAAAAAGATCTTCTTAACTTCTCGTCTTACAATTCAATTCTATTACTCTACAATTCTTCTAATCTTTCCATTAATTCTATTTTTCTTCTTCTACTCTTCTATTCTTAAATTCCACAACAAGAGAATCGTTACTTGCTAAGGAATCACACCTCACGCCTATCACTTGATCTACACGCCATTACTCAATATCGTGATATAATAACAATGTCAATCGTGATTTCCTTCGCATTCATGGGTAACTAAACTTCTCTGTTGGGGTTATGGAAGCCGTATGAGATACTATCTATTGCTATGAGTTTGTGAGTTCGAGACACGTATATTGCTTATATCATTATTCTCTTCATCTTAATCTACATTCTTTGCGGTTGCAAACGCAAGAATACGCCAGTCTAACATTTAACTTGTTCGAGAGAAAAGCTATTTGTCTGGAAAAGAGATAATGTCAAGGTAGTAGGACACCCTTTCCTATTAAAAAGCTAGTGCCGTAACTGGACTAACCTCTTGGAGAATTCATACCGTTAGAAACGCTTTAATCTCGAGAGAGTTAAAGTGAAATAGTCCTTGTTTAGGTCGAGAGACGCTTGGATTTACCATCGACTACAATCCTCTATAAGCAATTGCATGTCAGAATTCTACACACTCATAGCCAATAGAGACGTATACCTCAGGAGGTGGACATAACCCCAACGCTTCAATTCTCATTGTTTACAACCAACGTAACAATCTCTCTCTTTTTACTTTATTATTTTCAGCTTTTGTTTACATTACTTGCAAGACAAGAATCCCCCCTTCTTACGAGACTTGCACCAAAAGTTTAGTAATTTTACTTACTTGTTGGCCAAGCTATTCCCTGTGGGATCGACACCCAACCCAGGTTGGGTTCTATATTTGCTAACGACCGCTTTACACTCAAACGAGAGCTGTAGATTGAGTGTTATCAGAGAACAACCGCAACAACCAGCCACCAGTCCGCCTCCCTCGTCATCTCCACCATTTCCTGCCACCAGTCAAACCGGTGTCCCCCGCCAGCCGGGTCCCATGCACCAACAGCAGCCGCCAAGCCTCCTCCTCCGTTCTCTCCCTTCTACGGCGAACTAGCATCGACCGTCTTGCGAAACCAGCAACAACGATGAACACAGCCTGACCCCGCTTCACCCGATGCTCCGGTGACCCATCTTTCATCGAAAAATGATGAATTAAGAATTCATATCTGGATTTGATTTCGTATTTAAATTTATGACTAAAATTTACTCTCTTTTTGATTCGACAGATTTTGATGTTGAAATTCACGAAGATGTTTCGATTAATTTTGTTGTTTGTTAATTCGTCTAGATTAGTATTCGTGAAAATACCAATTTTAATGATGTTAATTGTTATTTAACTTTTGAAATTTACTAATTTTATTTGTATTATTGATTCATTAAACAGTTGTTAATTTTTTCCATCTCTCATGATTATGATAGATCGATGATTATGGTAAAAAATTAATAATAACGTGGTTGATCTGTTAATTTTACTGTTAGGTGAATATTATGTGGTTGATTTCATGCATAATCAAAGATTCTTGATTTCATATGATTAATTGATTTTACCATTTTTCTATTTATGGTTAACGACCGATTTGTTTTTCATAATTCCTAACATTTTACATGCCTAATTATGGTAAATTAGATACAATTACCTATTCTTAATTGCTTCTTGATTGATGCTGAAATATCTTTCTCCTTTTATTTTTCTTTTAATTGATTTATAAAATTATTCTCCTTCCTTTTACTTTTAAATCTTTTCGCTATATAAACAACCCCTTCTTATTTTTCAAAGGGACACCTCTTATCATTAGATTCCTTCTTCTCTTAAACACGTTCTCATCAACGAACACCCTCTACATTCTCTATATAACTTACAATTCCTGCACTCAGCTTTAAGAAAAACTAAAAGTGTTATTTTATTACTGTTTGGGTCGCATTTACTCTGCAGAGCTGTGGTATCAGTCTTTCTGTGGTAATTCGTTTGGATTTCTGTGTTGCTCGATTTTTCTTCTTATTACTCGTTATCATCAACCCATAAGTCTCTATCGATGCAATTTCCATTATACTTTATGTAATGATGCTAGAAAGCATGCGTATAGGGACTATTTGGTGTTCGTTATGCTTTTG
Organism: Capsicum pubescens; assembly: GCA_030864215.1. Lineage (NCBI taxonomy): Eukaryota > Viridiplantae > Streptophyta > Magnoliopsida > Solanales > Solanaceae > Capsicum > Capsicum pubescens. Next base: position 265,166,449 of record CM061540.1, on the reverse strand, counting down.
TTTCACTATACTTGTAAGGCTTGAGCAATGTCTTTCCTTTGAGCTAGCTTTTGGGGTGTGAGTTAGGTTTAAAGCCTAATTTGAAATGTTATTAGAGTTAGGCCTGATATGGTCCCTTACATTTGGGGAGTGAGTGAAATCTTGATATCCTTAAAGGTGAACTTTTGTTTTGAATTTAGTTTAGTTTGGTAACTTGTGAAGTGAATTAGTGACTTGAAATGTTTTAAGTGTAGGTACTTTAAAGGTGAGTTTTTTTTTTGAATTTAGTAATGTATATGGTCACTTGAGAAGTGAATTAGTTACTTCGATTTGTTTAAGTGTAGGTACTTCAAATGTGAACTTGTATCTTGAACTTAGTTTAGTTTGGTAACTTGTGAAGTGAATTAGTGACTTAAAATATTTAAGTGTAGGTATTTGAAAGATGAACTTTTGTTTTGAATTTAGTAAGGTACATGATCACTTGAGAAGTGAATTAGTGACTTCGATTTGTTTAAGTGTAGGTAATTGAAATGTGAACTTGTATTTTGAATTTAGTTTAGTTTGGTAACTTGTGAAGTGAATTAGTAACTTGAAATGTTTAAGTGTAGGTACTTCATAGGTGAAGTTTTATTTGAATTTAGTAAGGTACCTTGAGAAGTAAATTAGTGACTTCGATTTGTTTAAGTGTAGGTACTTGAAATGTAAACTTGTGTTTTGAATTTAGTAAAGTACATAGTCACTTGAGAAGTGAATTAATGATTTGAAAATGTTTAAGTGTAGGTACTTGAAATGTGAATTTGTGCTTTGAATTTAGTAAGTGTGGTCACTTGAGAAATGAATTAGTGACTTGAAAATGTTTAAGTGTAGGTACTTGAAATGTGAACTTTTGTTTTGAATTTAGTAAAGTACATGGTCACTTGTGAATTGAGTTAGTTACTTGAAATGCTTAAGTGTAGGTACTTAAAATGTGAACTTTTGTTTTGAATTTAGTAAAGTACATGGTCACTTGAGAAGTGAATTAACAACTTGAAAATATTTTAAGTGTAGGTACTTGAAATGTGAACTTTTGTTTTGAATTTAGTTTAGTTTGGTAACTTGTGAAGTGAATTAGTGACTTGAAAATGTTTAAGTGTAGGTACTTGAAATGTGAAATTTTGTTTTGAATTTAGTTTAGTTTGATAACTTGTGAAGTGAATTAGTGACTTGAAAATGTTTAAGTGTAGGTATTTGAAATGTGAACTTTTGTTTTGAATTTAGTTTAGTTAGGTAACTTGTGAAGTGAATTAGCGACTTGAAGTGAAAACAGGAAAAGCGACCACATGTGGTCGGTTTTTGTGGCCGCTTTTCTTGTTTTTTCTAGTAGTGGTAGTTACTTGAAAATATGGTTAAGTATAGTGACTTGAAATGTGTACTAGTGACTTAAAAATTATTTAAGTGTAGTTACTTGAAATGTGAATTAGTTACTTGAAAGTGGTTAAGTATAGTTAATTGAAAATGGTTAAGTATAATTACTTGAAATGTGAATTAATTATTTAAAAATGGTTAAGTGTAGTGATTTGAAATATGTACTAGTTAATTGAAAATGGTTAAGTGTAGTGACTTGAAATGTGAATTAGTTACTTGAAAATGGTCAAGTGTAGTGACTTGAAATGTGTACTAGTGACTTGAAAATGATTAAGTATAGTTACTTGAAAATGCTAATATATACATATTTATATTTGTTGATTGTTATGATTTTATTTGATACTATAATATCATATAATTTATGCTAATAATGTATTTTTATCACTTTTTATGACCTGAGTTAACATATTCTTATGCAGAATGAATTTGAAAGAAAGAAACAAGAAATATTAGCTGCTCAAAGTCCATCAATTTTGGAAGGAGGATGAGAAAGGAATTACTGATTAGACTTGTTGATGAAGAATGTATACAAGAAATCATCTTCAAATGATAAACGCCCATCTCAAGAAGACAACCAAGCTTATGAGAATGAAAGTGATGGTGACTCTGACGACGTGAATGAAATTGATAATCCTGATAACGTGAATGAAAGTGATATGATCCTGATGGTTGGTAGTTTTATCGAGGATTCAAGTTTAAATATTTTGTTTTAGACCATTTAAGAATCATACATTATTGATGTGGATGTTTTGAATTATGTTTTTTTTGTTAGCCGTAAGGGTTGGGTTTACATTAGATTTGTATTGAATGATGTTTTTGAGAATTATTAAAGGTTTTGAATAGATTTTTGATTAATTGTGAAATATTTTTAGTAATTTACATGTGAATTATTATTTGGGACTTTTTATGGGGATGTACATGCTAAATATTTATGATTTTTTTTTTTGAAAAAAATTGTTCTTGCGGATTTACTCGGGGTATTTCATACGAATTTTCTTGCGGAATAGTTTTATAAATATCTGCAAGAAATTTTATCAAATAATTCATGCAATTTTTTTATGATTAATCACTAATAAATTCATAAATAACATACCTGAGATTTATTTTCGCAACTAAATTACCTAGGGATTTACTTGGAAATCTTCGTGAGGAATAATTTGGGATTTTTTTTCTAAAAATCCGCAGAAATAATTCATGCAAAATTTTGATGTTTAATCGCAAATAAATCCGCAAATCACGTACCTACAGATTTATTTTCGCAGTTAAATTACCTAGGAATTTACTTGGGAATCTTTGTGGGGAATAATTTATGATTTTTTTCGTAAAAATTCGCAAGTAAAATCCGCAATTAAATATCTGTGAATTTATTTTCGCAGATAAATTACCTAGGAATTTTATAAATCCGCAGGTAATAATTACCTACGAAGGTATTTCCTTTGGATTCTAATTGGTAAGAAAATTCGCAGGTAATCAAATTACCTAGGGATTTTACCACATTATCCCTATGAAAATTCCTAGGTAATAACCAGTTTTCTAGTAGTGAAAAGACATAAACTCTATTGGGAGAACCCCTTAAACAAGACGCTTTAATGACTACATTGTGGATGCTATTGTGTTATGACTTAAGAAGAGGAATGTTCTATTTATAGAGTTACAAAACCCTTCTTCCAAGAAATAATAAACTTAATAGGAAACTAATAGGAAAGAGATCTTTTTCTACTAGGAATCATTTTCCAGTAACAAATTCTTTTTGAAGTAAAACACAATTATGGTAGAATCCAAGTAAGGTAGGAAATTCAGGACAAATCCTAACAAATCTCTCCTTGGCCTGAATTTTCTGGCAAAATTGATCATCATCTTTTTCTTCGCGTAATCTTCATTACTGCTGCTTGTCATGGTTAAAAAACAAAGTTTAAAATATTATGGGTTAAAAATAATTTAAAAAATATCTTTTATTTTATTTTTAAAGATGAAGCAATAGGAATGTTGAAAGAATGCTTTAAACTCCTTCTCCACATGTAACTAGACAAAAATCTTCATTATCATCAAATTGGTTGCAACTTGATTTGAAACTTCTTTGAACCTATCTTTAATATCATTTCGCTAAATAATGAACCTTTGAATTGTAGGCTTTGATACCACTTGCTGGGTTCAAAATCGAGAGAGCGTTATGCGGAAGCTTAAAGTTTGCAAACGATAGAGATGATAAATAAGATGACAAAAAAAAACATAATACTAAAAATATATTATTGATATGGTTGGTCAAATGACCTACATTGAAAACTAATATTGAAAAGACATAAAATCTATTAGGAGAAATCTCCCCCCTAAACAAGACTCTTTAATCATTATATTGTGGATGCTATTGTGTTATGACTTGAGAAGGGTCTTCTATTTATAGAGTTACAAAACCCTTCTTCCAAGAAAGAATAAACCTAATAGAAAATTAATAGGAAAGAGATCTTTTCCTACTAGAAATCATTTTCCACGAAGAAATCCTTTCCGAAGTAAAACACTATTATGGTAGAATCCAAGTAAGGTAGAAAATTTAGGACAAATCCTAACAATAATGACTTGAATTTAGGTAATTTATTATAATGTGTTTTGACTATTTTACCCTTATCTATAGTTTCTACATATTAATTTTAAATTATAGATATGGTTGACAAAGTTCTCAAGGCCTTTGGAAGACTTTGGGTGAGTTTGAGGTTATTTTGAGACTTTAAGAGTCAATAGTTGACCTCAATTGATATTTCTTGAGACGAATGTCAGATGATAAAACGGACTGCACCAGCAGATCCAGAATGTCAAATTTGAGTTGGTAGCATGGTTGGTTTGGGTTTGAAACCTTTATTTGTATTTTAACCCTCCGTTTGAAAAATAGTGTATTTTGGCCAAAAGGGATCTAAGGGTTAATTTATTAAAAATGACCTTTTTTCATAAATTCGATGACCATATTGGATTCGAAGATATTTTATGATCAATTTGCACTATTGGTTCATGTTCATAGGGTTTTGGATGAGTCTCAAGGGTCAAAGATAATTTTTTAAAGTTGTTGGTGTGGTCAATTCACGTTGTAAATGGTCAACTCGCACGGTCAACGATCAATGCGTGGTCAACAACCCCTTTTCTTTGTCGAAGACAACCTAATTTATGGAATTTTATCCCCCTTTTGCTCATTTTCATCATTTTTATCATATTGGGTGCTTGAAAGAGAGATTTTGGTGGACATTTCTTGCGTAAGTTCGTGTGGGTAACTTCTTAGCTCAATTCTAAACTATTTCCTACCGACTTTATCATCTAAATTCTTCAAAATCAAAGATTTCAAAAGAGGATTACGTTTTTTCCCCCAATTTAAGAATTTAATATTTCCTTGATTTGAGCTTTGATTCTTCCTCCTTTTTTCTTGGGTTTTCACCCATAGAGTCCTTTTATCTCGGGGATTATGGTTTTCAAATAAGAGTCTATTTTACCTTTTTTGATTTTTGATGGATTTTGAGAGTTTTATCGGTAAAGCTTAAAAAGTGTTTTTTTTTCCGATTGGACAACGTTTTTAATTCATTTTGTGTGGATTTTCTCCCGTAGACTCCTTTAGCCTTGGGGAATGTATTTTTAAAATAAATCTTGGGTTTTTCCTTTTTGTTTACACACTCATTTTTCAAATTTATTTTAGACCAGACCCAAATATGAGCAATATTGGTATCGTTAATTTTTTTTAAATGCGTAGATGCTATATTTGAATATTGTAATTGGTTTTGAGGTCGTTTGTGAGGAAAAAGATTCAGGTTGAAGCACTTTAGATCGAAATTCCATCATTTTAAGGTAGATTATGACTTAACTTCTTTCAGATTGAGTTGGGTAGTTAATGAATAAGTAGACCATGCTATGAGTTGGGGAAAATAACTATGAGATTTATACTTTGAGATTATTTTTATGATTGTGTGCCCGTGTGGGGACTTGTATTTTGTTGTGGTTGATTTGTGATATCTGATATTGTGTGTTGCATATGGAGGCTTCATTTGACATCATTGCCATTATCTTTGCATCTAAATATTTTTATTCTAGATATGATGCCTGCGAGGGGGCTTATTTTGCTAATATAGGCCTTATTTAAGTATTGGTTGTTTTATCATGATAAAATATCCGAGTCAGGGGTTGATATAATATTAATGATGTCTTATATGCATATTTATTTTGATGGTGCTTAATTGGAGTTGATGAATTATGAATTGTAGATATACTGAGTTGATTTCTGGGATCACACACATGTGTGTATGTGTGCGCATGTGTGTGTGTGTTGTTTTTATTTTTGTATATGTATCTATTAAAACTATTAGTGGAGATGGTGTGAGCTACCGTTTAAGACTTTTCTACTTGCAGGTGACGCGCTCATAGTAATATTTACTTATCTTATTTCCTACTTTCCTTAGTCGGTCTATGATACCTAATGAGTATACGTACTCATCCCTACTGTTCCCTTTCAGTGCAGATCCGTGTATGAGTATAGGATGTGGGAGCTGATTTTGCACAAATTTAGAGCTTAGTTTGAGGTGCTGGGTGGTATATGAATTTTAAAGCCTACTCCGAACCTCCTCTTATCCTACTTTATGTCTTACTTCATTTTTTAGAGATAAATATGTATCTTAAATTCTATTATGTACAAGATGCTTTTACACTATGACACCCAATTTTTGGGATCTATGCAATTTCTTTCAGACTTTTGTTTTATTTATGTTTGTGTGTTGGCTTGAATTTGTTCTTGAAGGCTCACCTTGGTTATTCTATTGCCGATTTGTTTTTTTCTTTATCAGTTTGGTGATTGGATCACTTGTCAAGACTGTGCAGTGATAAATACCATCATTACCAGTTTTTAGGTTTGTGATATATTGGTATTAGAGCATCCAGGTTCATCGGTTTCATAAGTATAAGAATAGGATTCTGAGTAGTCTCATGGATCAGTACGTAGACATCTGTATCTATCTTTGAGAGGCTATAGGATATTATTAGGAATAACTTCTCTAATTTGATTCCTTATCATATGGGTTATTCATACCCTATATTCTAAACTTGTATTTCACTCTTTCTATATATTTGATGAGGACTATATCTTGTAAAGCTAGGGATGCTGAGCTAGCACCCAAGGATGGATCCCAGACTAAAGGGAGAGACAAGGGTTGTGGATGAACTAGAGGTAGAGGACAGGTATGGAGAGCTGTCTCGATCAGAGGTAGAGCTAGGGAGGCCTCCTTTAAGCCTGAGGTTGAGTATGTAGAGGATGTGGGGCTAGATTAAGTTCCACAGGGTACTAATATGCTAGTTTTTTAGGGTTTATTAATTTGTATACTAACTCATTTGGAGGGTGTTCCCTTGAGTGCACCTGGTATTCTTCTAGTTCTGAGTGTTATACCATCGTTTGTACCAACATCTACTTATGACGTTCCTCATACTTTGAGTGATGCTCTACCTTTTGTGCCAATATCTGATCATGGTATTTCTAGTTAGGGGTGCAACCTTCATCTATTATACCCACGTATGGATCCATTGCCTACCAGGCTCACTATTTCTCGAGTTACTTTGGGGAGAGTTATTTCTTTAAGAATCAGAAGAGAATGAGAGGTTTATTTTCTTGGGTCTGCCCTAGTTCAGTAGTGCTATTGATGGGTATCCCTATGAGTTTTTGATTGATTTCTAGGAGAAGTTACATAATCTTTGATCCCTCGAGCCTCATGGAATTGATTATAGTACCTATCAGTTGACGAATGTGGCTAGGGATTGGTGGAGGTCGCTAGTTGTAGACATTTAAGTTTGTCTGCTCTGACTTGGACTCAATTCTCTGAGGCTTTCTTAAAGAGATTTGTGCCTTATAGTTTGAGATATCAGATACGTAAGGAGTTTGATCATTTGAAGAAGGGCTCCATGACTAATGCTATGTATGGGGCTCATTTTCATACTTTATCTAGGTATTTAGTCGCTAGTATCTCTATCGAGTTTAGGAGGATTCAAAAGTTTGTTAAGGAGTTAGATGGTACTTATTAGTTGGCTACAACTCAAATAGTAGTTTAAGGGGCTTCTTTCTAGAGTATTATTGATCATGCCAAGATGATTTAGTTTATTACATAGGCTACTAGGGAGGCACCAAGATGGTGCATTATCAAGGTAAGTTTAGTGGACATTCCTCTTGAGGTTGAGATTTATCTAGTAGAGGTTTATATGGTTATTATGGTAGGGTAGTTCAGGCCTCTTTACAGGGATCAAGTGGTAGACATTCAGGTTCAACGACTTCAGATAGCCAGACATAGGGCTAAAGTGTCCGTTCTAGTTCTTTCGAGCCCTCTCTATGTGATACTAGTAGTAGAGAGTATTATGTATGTCATAAGATTGGTCATTATATGAAGGATTATCCTCGGTGTGCACTGGGTCCTTCCTAATAGACTTTTTGACTTCAGCTTTGTCCTACTCCTATATCTACAGTCAGAGGTGGTTTATAAAGTGGTTTGAGTGGTTCTAGAGGTGTTGGAGGTAAAGGTACTCGTGGTGGTAGTCATGGGGTTAACCAGTGTGAGAGTGGATGTGGTCAGTGCTATGCTATATGTGCTAGACAAGAGGCACAGATATCTGATGTTGTTATTATAGGTATCATCCTATTTTACTACATATTTGCTTCTATGTTATTTGATGTTGGATATAAATTTTCCTATGTGTGTACATAATTTTATTTCATTTTTGGTGTTGCGTGTGTGCCTAATGATATGCCTTTTTATGTTTCTATCCCCGTAGGAGATTCTTTAGTGTTGGATCGGGTGTACTAATCTTATGTGGTTACCTCTGCTGGTCGTGAGACTTGGGAAAACTTGATTTTCCTAGATATAGTCAATTTTAATGTTATCTTAGTTATGAATTTGTTAGATCCTTATCATGCTATTTTAGACTATTTTTCCAAGTCATGACGTTAGCTAAACTGAGAGTGCCCAGGTTATCTTGGAAGGGTGCGCTTAATTCGGGTCCTAAGGGTGTATATCTTTTCTATATGCTTCTCGCTTGATAGGGAGAGGTGTTTTTTTTTAGCTCATATTCGTATGAATCACCGCCTCCCATGGATTCCTTTTTAAAGTGTTCATGAGTTCATGGATATGTTTCCTATGAATTTGCTTGGTATACCTCCGAATCATGATATTGATTTGATGTGGAGCCAGGTGCCAAGCCCATTCTGTTCCACCCTTGTAATACCCCAAAACTTTCTAGCTAAGCTTCTATCCGTTCATTAGATATTTATCAGTCCAAAAGTGATTATTTTAATCGTGGATAAGTGTGATAATCATTTACTTAGTGTATAAAGTGCTTTCGATGTGAAGAATGTTCATAGAAAACACTTAGAGCAAAGTTGAGTTGAGAACTATTGTTATAGATTGAGTTTTGGTATTCGATCCTACAAGGATCAACTTTATACGTGTATAACTTGTGGAATATATTGACTCTTGGATCTCAAGACCCACTAAATGAAAGGTAATGAGTTCTCTTTCCAATGCATCCAATTTCACATTAATTCGATCCCAAGTAAATAGTTATGAGCAATTTTGCGAGCAAACCAGTGAGGGTCTGCAATAAGAGCGTGGCACGCCCTGTGTGGTTCATGGTAAGAGTGTGGAACATCCATGTTCCCATAGAAGCTAAAACTCACATTTTTTCTTTAGTTTTCCTAGGGTAAACTAGACAATTACATCCTAAATGGTCCTATAACTAATACTAACGTGTTTTTCCTCATACCATAACCCAAATTCGTGATTCATCTCCTCCCAAATTCTCAAGAACACCAAATGAGGGTTCTTCTCGAAAATTCAAGCTTCCAAGGCTCAAATTCAAGCTTCTATCAAAGGCAACTCATCAAGTTCAGATATGTGAGGTTTTAGCAAGGATAACCTTTCATCCTTTTGCCCAAAGCTTTGATTTTACAATTGAATTTATGAGATTTTAGTTATGATTGTTATCCATTTTTCATATGCATTATCATATAATTTAAAGTTCAGTTTGCACAAGAATTTACCTTTATTCATATTTTTACTTACATGATTGCCATTCTGAGATGAATTTGATTAGTTTTACACGAAGTTTCATGAGTTGATAAAATATTTTAATCGGAGCATTGAGTATTCACTTTACAAAAAGTTCAAGTTTTGTAGTTTAAGTTTTAAAAAGCATTGCAGTATAACCACAGTTGTAGTTTTATATGAGATTTCAGACAAGCTATGAAGTTAACATAAGAAACCAAGAATTTGAGATAGAAATAGTGGCATATTATTTTTTCAGACTTATCAGCTTATATGTCTATTTTGCGGTGAACTTCATAGATACTGTACGATCAATAGTATGATTTTGGGAGTAGTATCAAGCACCGAGAAGGGAATGTGAGTTTAGCACATCCTATTTTTCAAAAACATACGTGCCGCCATAAGTTTAAGGGACCTAGCCAGAGAGTGTATTGTCTCCCCAAATGGGCTAAAGTTAGTAATCACTCTAAGTTAAGATTCTTTTTTCGATGGAAAGGATAGAGCAACTCTTCTCAACATAGGTAAGACGTCGAACTCCATGCTAGCTCACATAATTTATTTCGGTTATAAGAATATCCCACAAAGAAAAAACAAGTAAAGATTTAAGAAACTAAGTGGAATAACTCACAAGCTTTATTCAAATTTTATTTTATGATTTATACTTATGTTATTTCATCTTTCAGTTTTATTCATGATCAAAGTGGGTCTATTTACACTTGGCATGCATGTTTTTAAGTTTATGATATATTAGGTTTTACATAGTGCATTCACCCTCACATACTCAATACGTTTCAGAAGTAATGGCCATATATACGTCGTGGGGCTATATTGTTACATAATGTAGGTATCAGTTGTATCCCAACACATCATGATCAAACAATTCACAGCTTCCAACCAACAGGTGATGAGTTCTGTTTATTTGAGGACTCCAGTCAGATTGTAGATTCAATATTTTATTTTTTATTCATTTGTATTGATTAAGGATAACTTAGGGTCATGTTCCGATATCACGACCTGATTTATGAGTCATGATGACACCTACTAAATCTCGCCAGTAGGTAAGCCTATATCATAACCCGGAGCTATCGCAATGGGTTAATTCAGTAAGAATTGTCAATATAGGTCAAATTTATTGAACACGAGTTAAAATATAAGAATAGTTTTCTAATATAGATAAACAGTCATCATAAGATGCCAATCCCACGACCTGGTAAGGCTAGTACAAGAAAATCTAATGTGAATAATACAACTCGAAGACTTAAAGTATAGTCAATACATCTGTCTTAATTGCGAAAGACTGTATGTAAAAGGTACAGGGAAAATGGGTGTCTCGAACACTATGAGCTTACCCTATCTCTAAAAGATCAAACCCTCACTAACTCAAATCAATGACGGCAGTTAGTACTCAGATCTTAAGACAAAAGGTACAGAAGTGTAGTATGAGTACCAAAACAACGGGTATTCAATAGACATCATCGGCTGACTGAGCTAAGTCATGATATAAATATGATATAATACAAGATAAACATATCTTAGTCGAGGTTTAGAATCGAACCTGAATCATCTTTATCATTACTATATAAAAATAAGACATTAATTTGGTACAATAATATATCATAGAATATAATTACATGCGAATACCGTCGTATATAAGAAATACCAATTCAGACCATAACACATTCTAAAGTACAACTACAAGCAAATACCAGTTCTAAGTTGGCGCCCATACACCAACTAGTGCATAAAGTAAAGAACTCATTGATGTCGCCCAAAAACTAACCTCTAAAGGAGTATGCTGTGGTCGATGTCAAATATTGTAACCCAAATAAGGTTGGGGTCAAACCCACAGGGAGTACGTGGAACTGTCTCTCAAACTTGACAAAATTCACGAGCAGTACAGAAAAGTAAATGGGGGGATTTGGAATTCAACAATAACAAATAATTGAACTTGAAAACTTCAGTTTGTAAACAATATAAGACGAACAGTAGGACTGTGTTCCCCATAACCTCTCAATTCCGTAAGTTTCTTGTACTCAGTCCATCTAATCCATTGCTCTGCGTGCAAAGTTGACTAGTTAAATATTATCAACCATCTTGTGAACATGTTGATAAATCCCACCCTTCGCCTTGTGAGTCTTAGGGTGTCACCTTGCTTCCCCTTACCGATAACCTCAGTACAACTCTCACCTTTTGAGTCTCGATTTGATTGAATGAGGGTTGATAGACTCGAATCACCGTTGCAACCTCATTTTCCCAATCTCAAACTCCCTTGTGAGGATTTTCTTGAATACAAGAAATACCCACGCTTCTACAGTATTTTGGGAACACTTAATATGAAGAAGATTACAATAAAAGCAACTGTAGTGTAATAGATGAATCTTCTATGTCCCTTATGTAGTTAATCCTCCAGGGTTCCCACAAACCTAGTCAAGGAATTTAGCCGCTCATGCTTATGCAAAAATCCATGATAATCAATAAAGAAGACATGCAATTAATTGCACAATAATGAAAGAATAAAATATGATATCTCCAATTGAATGCGAACCCAAAATCTCAAGAACAAAGTATCACCCAAGTATGGGAAAGTATCAACAAGATTATAAAAGTACGTAACATAATAAAGACATAACCCTAGGTTATATATAGTACATAAAAATAATAATAAAATCCTAATTAGAATGGGCTAGGAAAATTATGTCGGCAGTGGTAACGTCTTTGGCAACAAGTCGTTACGTCTCCTTACGAGTCACTGCCAGCTGTCATAGCTTCCTTCTGGATTCAGTGGCTACGATTCGTATAGTCACCCTACGAGCCGTAAGCTGTACTTCATAGTCACTACAATATCTCTTCTCCTACAGGTCACTTGAGTCTATTGTATTGACGGGTCCTCATTATGAGTCGTAGCCAGTCATTATGACTCGTGGCCTTCACTCGTAACCTCTTAGAACACTGATATTCATGGCTTTATACACTGGTCTTAGTACGACTAGTCACTCCGAGTCGTAGCTGGTCCTGAAGACTCGTAATCTTCTTTTAATTCTTCTCAGGCCTTCAACTTAGCTTACTATTGTCCTTACGGATGCACACCACGACTCGTAGCCACTCTTTACGAGTCGTGGTCAACTTTTTCTTAGCTCTTCAGCTCAACTTTTATCCACTTTCCTTCTTATGAGTTGGGCTACGAGTCATATAGTGACATGACGACTCGTAGCCTGACCAGTACTTCAACTATTTCAGAGACTTTTCTTCCACTTTTCAGCTCACGCCACTTCCTGCCTGATTTCCCTATAATCATGCCACAAAAACATCATATCCAACAAGATAACCTAAGTTCAAGCATAAATTCCTTGTTTTAAGCATCGAATATGCCATGAAATTCTGAAACATCACTCATCACGACGTCCTATACCACTGGAGAGTACACCCAAGGAAATGATAACAATATATTAAACCAACAACATATCCAAGTCTCTCCATATTTCAACCGTATTCCTTATCTATCATCCATTGGAAATTTTATCAAACCTTCATTAGTTACCAACATTGACCATACAACCATATCTCATACTATCGTCCCCATTAACCACGTATTATCCACACTCATTAGTCACTTGTTATTAGCTAAACAAGGATTATAACTAGTCCATTTGATTCCTAGACATTATACAATATAGCCATTCATTAGATATATAGGCATCACATCACTATTTTGATAGCCAACGTTACTCAATTAACTATTATTTAACAGTAACATTACTCACTAGGTGAACCTTCATTATTCAGCTAGTTTCTCGCTTACTAATTAGTCTTGGATAAACATTAAATAATATTCATTAAAAATTACTATTTATCATTGATCATTAACTACACCTCCTTATAGGTATTTAACACTAGTGAACTATAACCGGCACCCTACGGTCAATATCATACACTCATTACACACTTGGATATATATATATATATATATATATATATATATAAAGAAGCATGTATATATTTTCCATACATAAGGCTAGCCGGGTTCGAATAGGTAGATGTATAAATAGGCATATCAATAATTATCTTCCGGCATTGCCGAGTAAATTACATTATCAACATAATCCTCTAGTCTTGCCGGGCATCATAATATCATCAACATAATCCTTCGGCCTTGCTGGGCATTATCATATCATCAACATAATCCTCCGGACTTGCCGGGCATCATTATATCACCAACATAATCCTCCGGCCTTGTAAGGCATCAACATCACAAACAATCCATGACAATAATAAAGGACAAGCCCCACAAGGGCTAAAGTAAATGACAAGCCACACGAGGGCTAAAGTAAATGACAAGCCCCACGAGGACTAAAGTAAATGACAAGCCCCACGAGAGATAATGTAAATGAACATAAAAGAGAAGTAAAGAAGACCATACCTCCAATACTCATCATTCATCTTCAATGTAAATTTATCAATGGTCATAGACCTATAACATGAGTATTACAATTATAATCGGGTTTCATGCATAATTAGCAACATAACATCCCATGTAGTCAATAAGCATGCCTTATATATCCATTATTATCATGATTCACTATATTAGCAATATGAGGGGTTCTAGTTTGGTTACTAAACAAGAGTACAACATGAGTAATAGCATAGCCCAAGCCTATGATAATAACTTAGTCAATTACACACATGATAACGTAGACACATGCTTAATTGATAGCATAAACCATAGTTACTCATAACATTTATGGTAATTTAGCCAACCAACCATATACATCACATCTAAGATCATCACCATAACATAATTACTCAATTTAGTCAACTTATTTTCAAGGGGGCATTCTCTAGATATTTAGCAAACGTCTAAGGTCTTCAAGAGAACTATACCAATTCAAGATTAAGGTGGGTTAAGAACCCACTTCTAGTTCCCCAAAATACATTTCAAGTCTAACTTCTACTCGGGACTAGGCTAAGATATCTAAGTCAAGTTTTAGATGTTTTACAAGCCACAATAGTCCTACGGTAAAGGTCTTTCTCAAGAACTACTCCTAACTCATCCATTGCAACAAAAGTACTTTTACCGAAGCAAGCAACTAGGATCAAATTACCCCTAACATGAGTGACAAGGTCACTCCCATCTAACTAAGGCAACTTGAGCATCCCCATGCTATCCATGAGACACGAGGTCCAATTTACCAAGGTTAAGCCTAAAAGTCAAGATATCATAAGTATACCATTTATCAATGGTTCAACTAATCCCAAGTATTACCATTTATCCATACAACACCTAGAACCCCTCCTGATCTAACAAGATATCACAATTATACTATAACATAGCTCAATCTAATATGAAGTAAACCAAACCAACCTAAAATCCAAAGAAAGCTCACGAACTGCTAAACCTTCACTTTTCATTTCCAAGAAGCTTCTTTAAGGTGACAAGCTATCAAATATATAATCTACACATTATAACAAGAACAATGATACCCATATTACACCATAGTGCTTCGGGTACAAAAACGACACCCAAAATCCCAAATGGGTCCTACTTACGAAAAACATATTTTTAAGGTCAACCCAATGATTATACACCATCAAGGATTCATAACCATTAAGAAATAGGTAAGGGTTAAGCTTATTTGGGGCTAAATCAAGCTTTTAAGCTAATTGGGGTTTAGTCAAGAATTCAAGAAATTTAAGCATGAAATGGAAGGATTCATACCTCAAATCCATTGTTAATCACGAAAATATATGTTATCTATGCTCCTAAGAGGTACCCAAGACTCAATTTGAGTTAGCACATCATTTTAGAGTTCCTTGGTCTCTAAGATGAGAGGAGAGTGCTTAAAAAACGGCCCTAAAGGCCTTTAAATACCCATCCTAGGCCATCAGCTATGGCTATCGACGTACAGGGATGACTATCATGCAAGGGTAATTGCAGACACTTACATGGAGATTAAGATGCTTTTTGTGCGATCGCGCACACCTCAGCACCAGCTACTTGGAATTTTTTTAGGTTTTCCAACGACACCTTGAAATTCATTCAGAATCTGATTTATACAAATGAACTATGTAACCATACTAATTTTGATGTTTCAGATGCGTTGGCAAAGTTTGATTTTCCATACAAGGTTTTTTCACCCAAATGTGGGTCCCACACTCAAATTTCCAATTTTTTAATTTTTTAACCATAGGTCAAAATAAGTTCGGGCCCATTGGGACCCGAACCAAAGGTTTACCTAGCCTAAAATCTATATTCCAGAGTCGCTGGCATAGTTAGAATTAACATCTGAGATTGTTTTACTAAAGTTTTTGCCCGGTAGCTTCTTGGACCCAATGAAGACTTCTAAAATGGGAATTGACTCTAAAAACTAAACGAACTGCCTGGTAACTGAGCTATTAGTCCCAGCAAGTCATAAATAACTTAGGGAAGCTATGTAAAAGCTCTAACAGTGAAAGTAAGAAGAAATATGGAAAATGATTTGAAAGGTCATTACAATATCCACTACTGAAGAAACTTTCATCCTCGAGAGTTAAAAGATAAGAAAATACTTAAAGTCTCAAACAAGAGGGGATACTGGGACCACCTCCTACTCTTGATCTCCCAAGTGGCCTGATTCACTAGGCGGTGCCTCTTTTGAACCTTAACTATAGAAATCTCCCTAGTATGTAACTGCCTTACATCACTAGCCAAAATAAGCATAGGCTCCTCCACAAAGGTCAAATGCTCATCTAGCTGTACTGAGTCCCATCTAATCACATAGGATGGATCAGGAATATACCTCCTTAATATAGAACATGAAAGATCGGATGAACAATAGAAAAATCTAGAGGTAAATCTAACTTATACGCTACCTCACCAACTACGCAGGGAATCTCAAAAGGACCAATATATTAAGGACTGAGCTAACCATTCCTCCCAAATCTCATCACACCATTCATGGGTGATACACGGAGGTATACATAGTCACCAACTCTAAATCTCAAGGCACGAAGCCTCCGATCCGCATAGGCTTTCTGCCTACTCTAGGCTGCTCTCAGCTATCCTGAATCACCCTGACTCTATCCAGCAAGTCCTAAAGCAAATTCGTACCACGGGGACTCACCTCAAAAGTCTCAAGCCATTCGACCAAGAAATGATATCTTTTAATATACAAGGCCTCAAAAGGCTCCATATCAATACTCAAATAATAACCGTTGTTGTAGGTGAACTCTACCAAGGCTAAGTGCTGATCCTAATGGCCTTCAAAATTCATTACACAGGCTCGAAGCATATCCTCAAGTACCTAAATAGTCCATTCAGATTGAACATCAGTCTGCAGGTGAATGGTTGTACTCAAATCCACTAGAGTGACATAATTCTCCTAAAATTCCCTCCAAAACCTCAAAGTAAACATAGAGTCACAGTCTGAAATGATAGAAATGGGCACCCCATACAAATAAACTATCTCCCAAACATAGATATGGGCTAATCTCTAAGCACTGATGGTCATCTAAATAAGAATGAAATGTGTTGACTTAGTCAAATGATCCATAATTACCCAAATACCATAAAAACCATGAGAGGTATGAGGCAACCCAATAATAAAGTCCATAGTAATCCACTTCTACTTCCACTCGAGAATGGACAACCTTTGAGTCAAACCACCAAGAAGTTGATGCTTGGCTTTTACCTACTGATAATATATGCAACGAGCTACTAAGTTTGCCATATCTCTTTTCATACCACTCCACCAATAATATAGCCTCAAATCTCTATACATCTTGGCAGTATCAAGATGAATGTAATATTAAGAACTATAAGCCTCATGCAGAATTGGCTAAATCAAACCACCAATCAGAGGAACACAAATATGGCCATCAAACCTCAAAATACCCTCAAAATACCCTCAAAATCAATAGTATGCCTCCTGAACTCACCACTTGGTACCTAATCACGAAAGGAGCGAAACTTACCATCCTCATACTGACGATCATGAACTTGGTCAAATAGTAAGGACCTTGCCTCCATACTACCCAAAATTTTCCTAGGATCTGAGATATCAAGATGAACCATCAAATTAGATAAGGACTGAATGTCCTATGCCAAAGACCTCTGAGAAACTCATATACAAGCTAGGCTACCCATACTTACTGACTTGCAACTGAAGGCATTAACTATCATATTTTTCTTACCTAAATGATACAAGATGGAAATATCATAGTCCTTATTTAACTCCATCAATATATGCTATCCAACATTAAGCTCTCACTAGGTCATAATATGCTAAAGTCTATGATGATCGGTGAAAATCAAACAATACACACCATACAGATAATGCCTCAAAATTTTAAGGACAAAAACTATCACAGCCAACTCCAAATCATGAGTGAAGTATTTTCCTTCATACTCCTTAAGTTGTCAAGAAGCATAAGCAATGACACGACCCTGCTACATCAAAAACCAACCTAGACCAATATAAGAAGCATCACAAAACATGGTGAATCCTTCACCCTCAACAAGAAGAGCTAACACAGGTGTTGAGGTAAGAAAATCCTTGAGCTTTGCAATGCTCAACTCACACTCTTCAGTGATATCGCCCATACCTGCACTTCGCTTAGAAGTATAATATGGTCGATTGCAAATATAATAAACCAACAAGGTTGGGGTCGATCCCACAGGAAAAATATGAATAATTGCTTGCCTTGATGTAATCCACGAGCAGTACAGGAAAGTAAATGGGGGTTTTTGTTATCAATTGCAAATAGTAACCAAGTCTTTAGTACTTTTGAGTTCTAATTAATATAAAATGAATGCTAGGTTTGTGTTCCCTCTGGCTTATCAACAACATAAATTTCTCGTGATCAACCCAACTGTTCGATTATTTTGCATACAACTCCTACAATATAAATCTTATCAGTTGTTGGGTAAGCTCAAAGATAAATTTTACCTTTTATGGGATAAGTCTCAGGGTGTTGCCTTATTGCCCTTGCTATGACCTCAGTTAAATTTATCGGGGTAGGATCAAGTAATAAGATGAGATGTAGGGACTAAAAGGTGGAGGAATAAATCCCAAATCACTGTCTTAATCTTCTTATCCCAATCACAAACTCCTTGGTTATCAAATGGATGGGAATACAGGCTATCTCAGGCATCTGTAGCTTCTATTTTTAAGGTGTATTTCCTATAGAATAAGCATATAAGTAAGGGAGTAGTATTTAGCATCGAGTTGGGTATGTGTCTCAGTTCATATGCCTAGAACTATAGCCAATGTAGGTTCAGATTATTCAGATTATTCCCATTTATATGGATGCAAATACAGATTGTGATCACTCAACTCAGGTTATACTCCTTGGCAAGAGTATGACACCTCTCTCCAATGTGAGGTTTTCCACTTAGGTGAACTAGAGGTTAACTAGACATTGGACACCATGATAGCTTACATGGTGTAAGTCGATTAGAAGAACCTCCCTAAGTCCTAAAAGGGAATAACATAACAACTTTTAAAAATGAATGTAAAGGCTCAAAAAATTACTTAGATATTGTCTTACATAAGACATCAATTATAGAATTTCAGCTTTTAATTTTCATATGATAAATGTGAGTTCTTTCTACACTTAGCTTGCATGATTTGAAAACAAAATATAAGTACAACTTTTAGAACTAAGTGTGATGGCTCACAAAGATTGCCTTTATGCTTTACTAAAGTATGTTTATATTTCGTAGCTTTTACAATATTCAAGCCAATGTTAGTCATTTATACTTAGCATGCATTCTTTACAAGCTATATGATTAATTGAGTTACTATTTTACTTATACATTTACCCCCACATGCTCAGTACATTCCAAAAGTATTGATCCACATATATGTCTATGTGCTACATTGTTTAATAATGTAGGTACCAGTTCAGTTGTAGTTCATATATCACGATTAGATAGTTGCAGATTCTAGGAAGTAGGTGATGAGTCCTCTTACTTTGGGGACTTCAGATAGATGTTATTCATGTACTTTACTTTCTTACTTATATGTATTGATTAGTGGTAGTTGGAATTGCATCCCAACTATCTAAAGTCATTATTGTATAGGATTTATAGATGTCAGTCAGAGTCAATTATGTAATTTCAATTTCTCTATTCAGTTTTACCAGAATGTAAAATTGTATCAGTATTGCATTTTTCCCAGATTTCATCATGATTATGTTTCTGCATAGTAAACTCAATTATTTTATACATGTTTAATTTAGGTGCTTAGTAGAATGCCAGTTTATGGGTTAGATTGGGATCACTCGTGGTCCTATGCATTGTGTGACGCCCGGTGGGTAGCCTCAGGGCATTACAAACTTGGTATCAGAGCATAGAGTTTGAGTTTCCTAGGGTGTCTATGAAGCCGTGTCTTGTAGAGTCTTTCATAATGGTACAGAGATGTCTATACTTTTCTTTGAGATTCTACAAGACATTTAAGAAATATTTCCCTTCTTCATGCTCTAGGTCGTGCTGTAAAGTTATTCTCTTAAAAACTTTGGTCGCTTTCTGTGTTACTCCATAATCATTCATCTATGACTTATTCTTGAGATAACATGATTAGCAAGTTCCAATTCCTTCCAAGATGATGTTCTCAGATTTACTATCAGTAACTTTAAAAGTCACATAAGGGGCTTGAGAGGAGCTCGCTAGTGTGTTATAAGTCCCTTAAGTTGAAAGTTATATCCTCATCCATATGAGTTGTTTATTTAATACAGATTAATATATGTATTCAGATTCCTCATTAACCCTTCAATACAAACAATGCTTATAAAAGAAGATAGTATGAACCTAGATTGTTAAATAGAGTTTGTATTCAATGGATTTGCAACCTAGAGTGTTATGATTTATAAGTAGTAGAACCTTCTTACAGTTGGAAGTGCGGGTTTAGAAGTGGAGTGACAAGAAAGTGGGAATGACGATTGATTGAAAGTATGGAGATAAACTTATGCGTACAATAGATTTTGTATTATGGTGATATGTCCTTGTGTGTTAGTTTAGTGGAAGGTAGAGAAGGAGTTATTAGTTAAGGTGAATTAATATTTTCTTAAAGTATTAAAGGAGTTATTGATTATATTTGTTGTGTTAGAAAAGTATAGGATATTCATGAAGTATTTGGGTTGTTAATCATGCCTAGCACTAGACACTAAGTTTGAATAGTAGATGACTATTAAGGTGGAAGTAATGATTTCTTAGTTAGTATGGCTAGTTGTATGGAAGTGATCTAGTAGGCTTAAATAGTGTATGCAAGAGTTTAAGTTCATTTATTCATAATTTAGTATGATGTAAAGGTGTGTCCAAGGTGATATGGGGATTGAATTATTTTCTAAGGTTATTAAGTGTTGTGTGTGGTTTGTAGTACCCTTGAATTGATAAGTGTGAATGAGTCTATGTGGTATATGATGTTCTTATCAGTTAACTTATGGGTTATAGGTTGATGATGTTGAGTATGTAGGTGTAAGGAAAAATGTAAGCTTAGAGATGTGATATTAGTATACTATGAAGGAAGTTAGCATGGTTCAGAAAGGGTTTGGAGATATTCATGTTAAGTGTTAGAATCTAAGTTTGATTTTTTTTAGGATTGAGTTAATAGCAAGGAGAGTTGAAATTCTTATTGGTGTGAAATCATGGTATGGTGTTACTCAGTATGATTCTAAGTTGGTTAGTGTTTAAGTTGTTATATGATGATTTTTGGGGCTATGAAAATCTAAGAGTTGAATCTCAGAAAGAGGTATTAACAGTGGGTGCTACACATTAAGATATAGTCTTTCCGGGTGAGTTTGCTATTTAAGTGTATTAATATACCTCAGACTCTATAGTAGAGTAGTTGCAGTTCAGTTATAGTTTATTTAGTGAATGACAGACTTAGAGTGATGGCTTAAAGCTAAGGGGGAGATGATAGAATGAGTAACCAAGTCAGACTTCCAGATTCTAGTATTGATGCCAGTGTAGTGTAGAAAATTAGTAAGGGAGGATGATGCCCAACCCATTCTCATCTCGGTACAAAGTTTTATACTCCAGTTATCACGATATCTATCATGCCTTACATGTCGGCTGCATGACCACAGTTCATATTTATGCACTTTATAGAAAAAAATCATGTACGCTTCCAATTCCTAGTATAAGAAGTTCCAGTTCACTCAGCAATCGGAATCATATTCCATAAATTATGAACTCCAAATTCAGGTTATGCAATTCATGACTCATGTACTCATGCTTTATAACATGTTCAGTTCTAGTACTCATGCAACACTCTTAATGATCAGAAAAATTTAGATTTATATCATGTACGTCCTCAGTTTAGATCTCTTTAATGAATCCATACATTTGATGTTCTATTCCTTAGGCCTCAGTTAAGTGCCATGTTATGTATAGTATTCTTTTATTCTTTAGGTCCTTATGCGTTAGACCTTCAGTGACCTCTTCTTATGTTAAGATAGTGGTGATGATAATGGATAAGCAATGGTTTGGATAAGAGAGAGTGGATGACTCTCATTAAGAAGGATTATTTATGCTTTTTCTATCTAAGGCTATAGGATGAAGGAATATTGAGGTAAATCATTGGTAATATGTCATAGTTCATTGAGAATTCTGGGTATGTCTTCTTAATAATAGTGCAAGAAAGTTGTTATTGATAGAGGTTTAGAGAATATGAGAAGTATGTCTTTATGGGTGTTTTTCTTGAAGTTCATATGTGGTTATAATAATAGGCTAGAATGTCATGTTGGGATGTAAGTGGATGAATGAAATATGCGCTAGTGAATCTATAGTAAGAGTTCAAAGTTAGTCATTGAAGTGGTAAGGAATGTTATGCTTGGGGTGTGAGCTCTAAAAGAGACATAGAAGATTGAATCATGTGGTTTAGAATAGTATTATGGTGAGGCGTGTTGTACCTTGTGATTTTGAGTTAGGTTTGATCATGGTAAGAGAATTTAGTTCAGTTTAGGCTTTAGTAGATGGATTTATCAATGCCCATGTGAGAATTATAAACTGAATCAAACGAATATGGTGTTTAAGGGGAAGGTATAGTGTAGGGAGTATTTGAGAAGTGTTGCTAAGCTTGAACGTAATAAGTTGCATTGCCTAAGGCCTAGTAATTCTATCCTAGCTTATGATTTATATGTCTATGATCCATGCTATGGATTTGTATCAATGTTGTGATTCCTTAGTCATATGTCTTGCTCAGATCATTCCTATGATCCCTTGCTCCCCAATGTTAATATAACTTCTTAGAAAGATGGTTGAAGAAATACTCCAGTTGAGTATAAGCTTTTAGTATAATTCAATCAGTATAGCCAGCAATTTAGTTTAACAATCAAGCAGATAAGCTCCTATAGATTTCCAACTTTCCATCTAGTCTTACTACTTAAAGTTTCACGAGTAAGGCCATTCCATGAGGCAAAATGTTTGTATTCATGCAAATTATGAATTCAGCTCAGTTCATGCATCATGCATCTGTTTCAAATTCAGATATTAAGTCATGATTTAGCTCGTAAGTGTTCCATACCCCATATCATCCTTTCCTTAGTATTTAAGTCAATTCAGTATCATTTGAGGATGAATGATTCCAAGGGGGAGACAATGTAACACCTCATATTTTTATGCTAGAATTCTAACCATCGTTCTTACACGTATAAGCTCTAATCCAAATGATTCCCATGTGAATACAAGTTTTATGATCATTATCCTAGTGTGTGAAGTGCTTTTGAGGTGAAATATGTTCATAGAAATCACTTAGAGTGAAGTTGAGCTAAGAGCCTTTGATTCGTTCAAAGTTTGGTATTCGA
This sequence comes from Capsicum pubescens, assembly GCA_030864215.1. NCBI lineage: Eukaryota > Viridiplantae > Streptophyta > Magnoliopsida > Solanales > Solanaceae > Capsicum > Capsicum pubescens. The sequence continues at coordinate 265,143,242 of CM061540.1, read as the reverse complement.
TTCTATAAGGGCCTACTTTTAATGTGTATAACTTTTTATATAAGTAGAATTTTTCAGCTCAAGATCCACCAAATTGTATATAATAGAATTAGCTTTCCAATGATACCAATTTTGCCTTAATTCGATACCTGAGCAAAAAGTTATGGCTTTGCAAAGAGGTGTCCGTCGCCTAACAATTACAACATTCACTGGAATGGGTTTGCCATAGGGTGTCCGTTTCAAGACTTAAGGTTTGCCATAGGGTGTGCGTCACAAACCTTAAGGTTTGCCATAGGTTATGCGTCGCAAACCCTATGGAAAAACAGCGTAGACACTCCGTTTTTGAGTTATTTTGAGGGAAACTAAGTCATTTGACACCTCATAAACATCCCAAATCATAACTATATGAGATTAATGGATCTTAAATGCGTTTTAAACTTATTAACATCATCAGTTCATCATGTAAAACACAAGAGGAGAAAAACAACTAGGGTTTGCACAATCAAGCTTAAAGGTCCAATCTTTTCACAGTTTCGTCGTCATTAAGGTATGTGGGGTTATGAAAAAGGACACTTCTTTCATACTTGTGCCAAGAAATAGTTTTAAAAGTTGAATTTACATGAATTTCAATTTAGGGTTCATACCCAATTATCATTACTTGAAGTTTATGAAGTTACAAGTGATTTAAGTGTTGAATTGCATATCTATTTTCACATATTTATGTGTGAGACTTAATTTCACATATTGAGAATTGAATTTCATTATCTTGACTAGAATTGTTAAAGTATTTCAAGATTATAATTGTTGATCTTGAAGTTTGTTGTGATTTGACATGATTTTCAAGCCTGGGTTATAAGCCCTAAGTTTAAGCCTAGATATTTCAAGAAAGATGATGTTTAAGCATTCTTTGATAAGAATGTATTCAGATTTTAAGCAGGATTTGATTTTTTGCTCCTCAACTAAGATATGAAATCCACACATTTAGTTTTGATTACAGTTTAAAACAGACAAATGCATAACTAGTTTTCATTATAAATCCTTATGCTATTTTTAAGGTGGATTTTCCTACAGAATGAGCATATAAGTAGGGAAGTAGTATTTAGCATCGAGTTGGGTATGTGTCTCAGTTCACATGCCCCAAAACTATGAGCCAACGTAGGTTCAGATTATTCACATTTATATGGATGCAGATACAGATTGTGATCACTCAGCTCAGGTTATACTATTTGACAAGAGTAATACACCTCTCCCCAATGTGAGGTTTTCTCCTTAGGGGATCTAGACATTGGACACCATGATAGATCACATGGTGTATGTCATTTAGAAGAACTTCCCTAAGTCCTAAAATAGAATAACAGAACAACTTTTAGAAACTAAGTGTAAAGGCTCAAAAATTTATCCAGATATTTTCTTACATAAGACATCAGTTATAGAATTTCAGCTTTCAGTTTTCATATGATAAAGGTGAGTCCTTTCTACACTTAGCTTGCATGATTTGAAAATTTAATACAAGTACAACTTTTAGAACTAAGTGTGATGACTCACAAAGATTGCCTTTATGCTTTACTACAATATGTTTATATTTCGCAGCTTTTACAGTAGTCAAGCCAATGTGAGTCATTTATACTTAGCATGCATTCTTTACAAGCTATATGATTAATTGAGTTACTATTTTACTTATGTATTTACCCCCACATGCTTAGTACTTTCCAAAAGTGTTGATCCACATATATGTCTATGTGCTATATTGTTTAATAATGTAGGTACCAGTTCAGTTGTAGTCCATATATCATGATTAGACAGTTGCAGATTCTTGGAAGTAGGTGATGAGTCCTCTTACTTTGGGGACTTCAGATAGATGTTATTCATGTACTTTACTTTCTTACTCATATGTATTGATTGGTGGTAGTTGGAGTTGCATCCCAACTATCTATAGTCAGTATAGTAGAGGATTTATAGATGTCAGTCAGAGTCAGTCATGTAATTTCAGTTTCTCTCTTTAGTTTTACCAGAATGTAAAATTGTATCAGTATTATATTTTTCCTAGATTTCATCATGATTATGTTTCTGCATAGTAAACTCAATTATTTTATACATGTTTAAATTAGTTGCTTAGCAGTATGCCAGTTCATGGGTTATCTTGAGATCACTCATGGTTCGAAGCACCGTGTGATGCCCGGGGGGTAGTCTTGGGGCGTTACAAACTTGGTATTAGAGCACAGAGTTCGAGTGTCCTAGGGTTTCTATGAAGCCGTGTCTAGTAGAGTCTTGCAGAATGGTATGTAGACGTCTGTACTTTTCTTTGAGAGGCTACAGGACATTTAAGAATTATTTCCCTTCTTCATGCTCTAGTTCGTGCCGTAAAGTTGTTCTCACAAAAACTTTGGTCGATTTGTGTGTTACTCCATAATCCTTCATCTTTGACTTAGTCTTGAGATAACTTGATTAGAAAGTTTCAATTCCTTCTAAGATGATGCTCTCAGATTTACTATCTGTAACTTTAGAAGTCATACAAGGGGCTTGAGAGGAGCTCGCTAGTGTCTTATAAGTTCCTTAAGTTGAAAGTTATGCCCTCATCCATATGAGTTGTTCAATTAAGATAGAGTAAGATATGTATTTAGATTCCTCGTTAACCCTTCAATACAGACAGTGCTCATAAAAGGAGATAACATGTAACATAGATTATTAAATAGAGTTTGTATTCGAGGGATTTGCAACCTAAAGTGTTATGATTTATAAGTACTAGAACCTTCTTATAGTTGGAAGTGTGGATTTATAAGTGCAGTGACAAGAAATTGGGAATGATGATTGATAGAAAGTATAGAGATAAACTTATGCGTGCTATAGATTTTGTGTTATGGTGATATGTCCTTGTGTGTTAGTTTAGTAGAAGGTAGAGAAGGAGTTTTAGTTAAGGCGAATTATTGTTTGCTTGAAGTATAAAAGAGTTATTGATGATATTTATTGTGTTAGAAAAGTATAGGATATTCATGAAGTATTTAGGTTGTTAATCATGCCTAGCACTAGACACTAAGTTTGAATAGTAGATGATCATTAAGGTGGAAATAATAATTTCTTGGTTAGTATGGCCAGTTGTATGGAAGTGATATAGTAGGCTTGAATAGTGTATGCAAGATTTTAAGTTCATTTATTCGTAATTTAGTATGCTGTAAAGGTGTGTCCAAGGTGATATGGGGATTGAATTATTTTCTAAGGTTATTAAGTGTTGTGTGTGGTTCGTAGTACCCTTGAATTGATAAGTGTGAATGAGGCTATGTGGTATATAATGTTCTTGTCATTTAACTTATGGGTTACAGGTTGATGATGTTAGGTATGTTGGTGTAAGGAAAAATATAAGCTTAGAGATGTGATATTAGTATACTATGAAGGAAGTTAGTATGGTTCAGCAAGGGTTTGGAGATATCCATGTTAAGTGTTAGAATCTAAGTTTGATTTTTTTTAAGGATTGAGCTAATAGAAAAGAGAGTTGAAACTCTAGTTGGTGTGAAATCATGGTATGGTGTTACTCAGTAAGATTTTATGTTGGTCAGTGTTTAAGTTGTTACATGACATACCTATACGTGTCATAATCAGACTTCTGACTCATGTTTCTTTGACACTTCAACTCCTGGATGATAGATTAGGTTCTGTTATGCTTACAACTTCTATATATGACTCATATCCTAGTTTACTACTGGGATACTTGATTGGTATCTTCCTCATACTTGGGTCCTTCATTTGGCTTTTGGTTATGATGTTCATACGATTCAGCATACGAGTCGTATCAAATGGTTACGACTTAAGAGCTGACCCGTATACTGATCAAAGTTGGTCTTTTTTCAAGTCTTTTTCTTTTTTTTGTTCAAATACTGTTGTAGACCTCTTTTACCTAAAATTCACACCAAAGTGCATCATATCCAATAAAATATCCTAAGTTTACATATATATTCGCAGTTTTAAGCATCGAAAGTGTCGTGTTTCCATGCCACATCAACACCTTTAACTTAGAATTTTGCATGTCCTCAGGTAAACAAAACCAAATAACTATGTTCTAGTACAAAGAAGGTTCTTAAATAGGAAGATCTCAAGTAACCTATGGCTGTGATTTTGAATTAACATTCAATCTTGTGGCTCCCCTCTTAACTCTAATTTTCAAAACTCAACTGCGTATGATAATTTAGCACGCGTGAAAACATGAGGGACTCCAATGATGTAATTACATTAGCAATAGACACTTGGGCATAGATATAGTTTATATTCGTCAAACAATCTAGTAACTTAGCAGCATAACCCATGTGAGCTCACAGTCAAAGAAATCCTATTCACTCTTTAGATAGATAAACCAATCTCTTAGGGGATATAACGAATGACCCTTTTACTTACAAAGAAGTATCACCAGTGCACACAGAATGCAATAGGCTTGCCCTTATGGTCATTTCCTAAGTTGTCAAACAGTCATAGTAGGATCACTATAGGACTTTATTTGGCATGTAATGTAGGCTTGGGGCTGGTATGAGATCTTTTGAGATTCATTTAGTGACTAAGACTCCTGGACACTATGCCTTTCTCGGGGTCCACATACTTTCCATTTTTTTCTTTTGTTTCCGCTCTTATGTCTCCCTTTTCCTTTTAAGCACATTCTAATTGGGTGAGGTGTGGCTTTCTAGTACTTATTTTTGTTATTGTTTTTCTTTTGCTATACATTACACTTTTCTTTCTTTTCACCACGTCTGCCCGTATTTCAAATATGTTTCTACTACCTATTTTCTTCATACTCATTTTCCTTTTACGCACACCTATAGTAGCCTTCCCCAACTTAAAATATTTGCCTGAGATGAGGTGCACAGTGTCCACAAGAAGACTAGGGTCTAAACAGGTTCATTGTAAGTTAAAGGGGAAGATGATAAGTGTCATAAGAAAAATTGGTCTATAAAGGCTCAAATATTTAGATCTAAGGGATTTATTCGTTTGGTTACGACATTTTGGGCTTAAGGGGACTCATACAACAATGGCCTATGATCATCTCTTACCTAACTATCCTGGAACTAGGTAGAAATAATCGGGAAAGTTCTAGATTCCAACACAACTGGAAACTCAGTAAACCTTACACAGACTTGCACAGGGCTACATTACTAAGTACTAGTTATCCAACTATGCAACTGTTTTGTCCCTAACTGCTCTATCCCTAATCCTAATGCCATTATCAGATTCACAACAGTCTCACACAAATATATAAATCATGCAATTATTTATCCAAATTTTTTTGAGGGGGATCAACCGATTTAAACCACACAACTTTTTAGAATAGTATTTCAGATCAGCAGTGTTTCACCACTATAAACAAAAAATCAAAACAAAATCTTTTCAATACAATTGAATTTTTTTCAAAATCCTAAAAATCATAATCAAATAAAAAGTATCCGCTGCCATAGGCACGTTGATCTACTTCTATCTCAGCTGCCCGCATCAAACTTCCAAGCCATAATAGATTTTCAGTTTTAGCTATATCTGTTAGCTACTCCCAAATTTTTTGGAATAACCCCCATCCCCAACTAAATATCATCGCACTATCCCCAGTTCTACAAAAATAATTAAAGTAAGGATAAGGGTCATACCTAGGCACTCAAGGAATTAACACATCAACATCAGAACGTGGACCCTCAGGTCGGGTCCCACTCTCATTAGTTACTGTCCCAACAACTTGGACTAAATTAGAAGACAGGGGCATAACATCAACTGCCTCAGAAACAACAATCAGAGCTCTAGAGATATCAGCTCCAGCCTCCATCTAACGAACCCTTGTCTCGCGGTCTCGTTCATCCTGAATACTATCTGCTCTAGCTCTCTTCTTAGCTTCACGCTCTTCTTTCCTCTTCTCTTCTTTCCTCTTTCTCTTCTTCACTCTTCTCTCTTCTTTGGTCTTCCTAACCTGAACGTCCGCCGATTCTACCCAAATGTTCGACGCCTCGACTGTAGGAATCACAGCCTCTATAACTGGCTCAGCAACCACTGACCTCTCATACAGTTTTGCAACCATCTTCTTGATTTCAAAAATCTCGACCCTAACATCAACAACATTGGATGTTTTCCCACTACCTAACTTTAGAGTAATTCTTGACTCAAACGCATCTAGGCGCCTTTTGACTCTCCTATTATGTGCCTCAAACCGTTGGTCCATCCAAGTTCTTACTCTGCCTTCCATATGACTTACCTTCACAGTAAGTGTAGCTAACTGGGTCACTACCTCAGTCCATGTATCCTGGGAGATCATCACGATACCTAGAGGCATACCCCGTGGCCTAGGTAGAACAATCTGAATTAGTAGTGGGTCACTCGAGGTGCTCGCTGCATCCGAATATACATCCTCTGTCTATACACCTGCTTTGATAATCTTAGCTGTGGCAGGGGAATCCATCTGATCATCTTGCGGGAACTGTCCCTCTATAATATCTACTTTTTCTCTCATAGGTCAGGCTAAGGGGTTGTCCGCATCTCGAATTAAACCGATGTCAAACGTCCTCCGAGTCTCAATCATCTCGTCAATCCCAAGGAGCTCCATCACTCCTACTGCCAGGCAAATTTGAATGATCATGCAGGGGTAGGCCAGAAATGCCTTCTGACTCTTAATTTCTCTATCTCTCAGCTCTCAGTCCAGGAACTCACCAACATCGAATGCGCAAGCCAACTAACATATCAGCCCAGACCGGTCTCAAAACATCATCTCCTATAGTAGGACACAACCGGTGTGGGGCTAGTGTCCACCAAGCCTTACCTTCAAATTTAAGGGTACCTTTCTTTATCTGCTGTGAATCTCTAATACCACCTTCAAACCAAGTAGCATGCACACCATTCAAAGCTATCCTCTATGCAATCCATCTAAACATCACCATTTTATCTTCAGAACCTAACATTTGTTTAGTTATTTTTCTCATCTTGGCCATTCTGCAGTCTACTCTACTATATTGGTCGGATCTTGATATTCCGACCCATACAAGAACCTCCCGATAGTGTGAAGAGAGATGCCAACTCAAACTTCGTGAATCATGAGGGATGTGATAGGCTCACCACCCTTCCACAGTTGGCCCAGTGGGTATTGCCTCTGTAACTTACCCTTGTAGGCTACATAGAACTCATAAACTAGAACTTCACTGTATCTTCTAGGTGCTCTCATCATTTAGCCAAAATCCAAAATTCTTAAAGTGCTCTTCAAACTCGGGTAATTCAGCCATCCCCTTTGTAGTCATTCTCCTCTCCGGATATAACACCCTTTTTATCTTGCCACCCGATAAATAGAAGAACCCCATGTTAAATATCTCCTGCATATGGGGTACCCCCATCATTCAACAATGGTAACCAAAGCATTGGTCAATGAAATTGAAGGGTCCTGTCTGTCTATCGGGTAGCATCAATCTTAGGACCCTGAGCTTCTTCAGATGTAGCCTCTATTGAGCTAGATTCTTGTTCATCCTCATCATTGTCATTAACCGACTGTGGTGTATGAGGAGGAGAAACAATCATATTCTTCCTTCTCGACCCTTTATGAGGGGTGAATCCGACTCTTGGGTAATCACTTTCTTCCCCTTAGCTTTAGCAGGTGCTTTTCCCTTTTTAGCAGCTTTGTTTATTGAGGTTCCATCATACTCTTTTCCGCTGCTTTCAGATATGGTGTCATATTCGGACTCATTGGATTCTACACTTTCCACCAGTGCTTGCTTGTTCACCTTTTTAGCACATGGTTTGGACAAGGAGGTATTCTTTGGAGGCTTGATTCCTGCAAATACACTATTATTAGTAACTAAGAAAAGAAAAGAAAAGAAAAAATTTTAAACAAAAGTTCAATGTGCCTATCTGATTTGGGTACGAGTGGTGGGTAATAGTCGTAAACACCGGGTATGACTCATATAATCGAGTCGTATCTTAGATAGTGCATGACCTTTGTTCATTGGTCAGCTTACGACTCCTTACCAATCATATCGAACGGGTACGACTCATGACTAACAGTCGTAAGCAAATAAAAAATAATTATTCTATTTTAATTCTTCCCAGGTGGGTAAAACTAACAAGTGTACGAGTCATATGGTCTGGATACGACTTATATGGTTGTCATATCTATTCTAGAACTTTGAACTTGTTAAACTTCCATGTTGTCAGTGGGTACGAGTCCAATTACGACTCCCGTACTGGTAGGTATTAGTTGTAAGAGGTCTCGTATCCACTGCAACATAGAAGTCCAATTTCAAAGTTTCACTCCAATGAAAATTCCAAAAATACCCACCGCTATATTAAGCTATTTCCATTATTTCAACACACATAGACATATCAAAATCCACTTCCAAACCCTAGTTTTATCCCCTTTTTTAATTTTCAACAAAAATACCTAAACTAGAGTACCAACAAATCAATAAATGTAGAAATTCTACTTAAACCAACTTTACAATATCACATGCTACTCATTTAAACTTACAACGTAGAAAAAATAAGGTTAGAAACTTACTTGGTGAGTGAAGAATATGAGTTCACGATTTTGGATTCTACTTCTTCCAAAATCAAGTTTAAATCACAAAATATGCGCGATTGAAAGATGTTGGTTGCTAAATTTAGTTGAAAACACTTTGTTTTTGTAGATTTATGCTTGAAATTTTGGGGAAAAAATGCTTCGGGTATGAGTTAATGTATCGGGTGCCCTTTCTTTTCTTTTAATTGAAGCATTGGGCTGGGTTAACCAGAGAATTGACCTTGTAAGCTTGGGTATGAGTGGTATATATGACTCGTACCCAGGATTACAGGTCATTTCTTTGACTTGTATAGCCTGGGTACTTACCTATGTTGTAGACTGGATACGACTCTTGGTCCGAACCGTACCAAGAGGGTATGACTCGTATTGAGAATCGTATTCATTCCAGAAACTAATGTCTGATTCTGGTTTTTTCCCCAGGTTAATACGACTCCTACTCATAAGTCGTACCATATAGATACGATGCGTAAAGAGTTTGTATGATTACTTTTTCACCTTCTCTGGATTTTTTCTGCATTCCTTAGTCCTGCACATTGAACAAATACATTACCTTATAAATGAAATAAGTAAAAGAACATGGGTTGCCTCCTAAGTAACGCTTGATTTAACATCATGAAAGAACCAGTTGCCTTGATCACTCAGACTTCATCAAGGTCAATATCAACTACTTTATTCACTTCTTTTATATTTCCCATATAGTGCTTTAGTTTTTGTCCGTTTACCTCGAATGGGCGATCACCATTTCTCTGTAGTTCTAAAGCCCATAGGGAAAAACTCTTGTTACTGTGAATGGACCATACCACCTCAACCTTAACTTACCTGGAAATAAATATAGCTTGAAATTATGAAGTAGCACCTGGTCAACCTTTTTAAATACCATTTTTCAATCTTTCGGTCATGATGCAACTTCATCTTCTCCTTGTAAATCGTTGAACTTTCATATGCCCGGAGCTGGAATTCATCTAACTCATTGATATTATTCAATCTTGATTTTGCTATATCCTTCCACTCCAAGTTCATCTTCTTTAACGCCTATAGTGCCTTATGCTCAAGCTCAATTGGTAAACGGAAAGCTTTGCCATACACTAACCGATAAGGTGAAACACCTGTGGGTGTCTTGTAAGTTATACGGTAAGACCATAATGCATTATCTAACTTTCTTGCCCAGTCAGTCTTGTTAGCATTCACAGTCTTCGCCAATATGGACTTGATTTCTCTATTTGACAATTCAACTTGTCCACTAGTTTGCAGATGATAGGGTGTTTCCACCTTGTGGATTACTCTATATTTTTAAAGGAGACTCTTGAATAGATGATTGCAAAAATGTGACCCTCTGTCACCAATAATAGCATGTGGCATATCGAATCGAGAAAAAATGTTTTTTCTCAAAAATGCGGTGACACTCCTTGCTTCATTGTTAGGCAGTGCATTTACTTCCACTCACTTTGAAACATAGTCAAAAACCACAAGTATGTATGTCATTCCACATGAACTCACGAAAGGTCCCATGAAATCTATACCCCATACATCAAACACTTCTATTTCTAAAATAGCGGTCATAGGTAATTCATGTGTTCTAGAAATAGTACCCTGTCGCTGACATTGATCATAAGCAGCAGCATAGTCTTGACATCTTTGTATATGGTCGGCCAATAGTAGCCACATTGCAGGATTTTGTGAGCTGTGCGGGCCCCTCCATGATGACATCCAACTGGCGATGAATGAAATACTTCAAGTAAGCTCATGATATCTACCTCAGGTATGCATCTATGAATGATTCCATTTGAACAAATTTTAAATGTGTAAGGTTCATCCTAGAAAAATTTTCTCACCTCATGCATGAACTTCTTTCTTTGTTGCTATGAAAGATCTTCTGGGACTAGACCATTGGCTAAGTAATTTGCATAATCTGTAAACCATGGAATTAGATATTAGGAAGCTGCTAATATCTTCTCATCTGGAAAACTATCATCAATCTCTAATCCCTTAGCAACCTTCTGCATAGCTTTCTCTTCCAGTCTAGACAAGTGATCTGCAACTTGATTTTCTATGCTTTTTTTGTCTTTCACCTCGAAATCAAATTATTTCAACAACTGCACCCAATGGATAAGCCTCAGCTTTGCATATTTATTAGACATTAAGTGTAGCAATGCTGGACCAGTATGAACAATCACCTTGGTCCCAATCAAATAAAATCTAAACTTTTTAAAGCCAAAAACCACTGCCAGTAACTCTTGGTCCATCATGGTATAGTTCTTTTGGGTAGGATTTAGTGCCTTACTAGCATAGTAGATGGTATGAAGGATGTTTTCTTTTCATTGGCCTAGTACATATCCTAAGGCCAATCCACTAGCGTCACACATAATCTCGAAAGGTGAAGACAATCAAGAGACACAATGATTGGAGCCGACACCAACTTCTCTTTCAGGCTTTCAAAAGCCTTCTTACATGCATCATTGATACCAAATTTTACCTCATTCTCAAGAAGCTTGCAAAGATGACAAGCAATCTTCGAGAAGTCCTTGATAAATTACCTATAAAAACCGGCATTCCCTAGAAAACTCTGAATTCCCTAGAAAACTCTGAATTCCCTTCACAGAAATTGGGTAATGTAATTTTCAATCACCTCGATCTTCGGTTGATCAACCTCTATGACTCACTTTGAAATATTGTGCACAAGAACAATTCCTTCTTAGACCATGAAATGTCACTTTTCCTAATTAAACACCAAGTTGCATTCTTCACACCTTTGTAGAGCATTTGCCAAGTACCTTAGGCAATCTTCAAAAAAATCACCAACAACTAAAAAATTATCCATAAAAACATCAATAGTATCTTTGACTATATCAGAGAAAATAGAAATCATATGACACAACCTGACCCTGGGCCTTATCGTAATAGGTATCCCAAGTCTAACCAGGATCGGGGACCACCCCCTATTGCCCAACCCAACCACCGATGTCCATCCTTAGATGAGTTGAATTTTGAACAAATAATAAGATGGCGTTATTGTTCTCATTAAGACTTTGGGATAGGGTCACAACCGTGACTGACCCAACCTAGTCCAACCGTACTCTACAAATCGACCAACCGTACCAAGCCAAACCACAGACCATAAACCATAAACCAAAGGGAATGTCAAAACATAATATAAAAATTAATCCCAAAATGTAATAGGATGGAACAATAAAAAATATCATCCAATAATGTCATCCCACAGGCTTATTCTAATGCCAAGGCCTACACAATTACCGATTCCACCCACACCAACCCCAGAAGTACCACAAAGCCTCTATCCAAAAGAGTAAGCAAATCCGGTTGGGACATGCCCCCAACAATGGCCAAAACCAATAGCCAAAATAAAGGAAAAATATCTAAAGAGAATCCACAACATGAAATAATACCTTCCAAAAGGATGGAAGATCACCACTTCAATGCAAATGCTGATACCAAATTTGCATGCTAAATAGGAGGAGTAGAATAATCGATTCCTGTATAGCCTGGGTATACAACCGTCAGTAGATAGGGTTAGCGAATGACCGCTAGCATGAAACTCAAGGTAAGGATAAAATAATGCCAGTTATAAAACCAAGTAAGACCATCCATAATGCATAGAACCATACGTATATAAGTTCCATAAAAAAGGGACCGGGTTTAGCATGCACTTAAAACCTTTACCTGGGCTGTGTAGCTTTGCCGTCCTAACCACCTATGGGTGATATGGGTTCATCCCCCTACTGAAAGGGTCTTAGTGCGTGTTGCCGTACGACCCTCCAATATAAAATGTGACACTCGCACGTGGTCATCAAACACCCCTAATATCAGCAAATATGAGTTTCCAGTTTTGTTCCCCCAGGACTGCCACCTTCTACGCCTTAGCTACATACCCTGCCTTTAATGCCTAATTAAAACCATGTCCAAAAAATCAATTTACCATTTATTAACCAATGCCAATATTGGAGGTATTGTCATACCATCCCATTACTTGCAAGTAATATCCATAGCCAATCCATTTAGGTTAAGGGGACTTTAGGTGCCCTTTCCATATACCATACTAAATCCTCTTGGGAGACTTACATGTTCTCCACAAGCATAACCATTTAGACTTTTCAAACCATTTAAACCATGCATAAATCCTTTATCAAGTTTAAAACATGCAAGAGTTCCATTAAAGAAGTCAATGCAATGAACATATCTTTATAAGCATTTCATCAAACACCTTGGGGGCATAGTATAACCAAAACCAACTCCAAAGACCATTAAACCATTACCATGCAATCTAATTGTACAGAACCACCACGAATGCATATAAAAGCATAATTAAAACCATAGAAAACCATAACCAAGAATTCAATACCAAAACCCCCAATAATAGTTGAAAACCATAATCATGAAATAGTAAAACCATGAAATCAGTCATATAAACCACACCTTTAGTTAAAATTGCAATGAGGGAAGAGAATCGTGACTTATATTTAAGAATTTATAGAAAGAAATCACCAAAGCAAGCCCCAAAGAAATCCCTTAGTTGAAACCCTAACTTTCTTTCCCCAAAAGTTCTTGAGAGAATTATAAGATATTTTGGAATAATTTCAAAGTGTTAATAAATAGAATAATAGGGGAAATAACCTCCTAAGTGTATTAAAAGTCATGGGTCCTAATTAGGGTAAGTAGGGAAATATCCAGAATACCCCCACTTAAGTTGCACAAAATCCTGTCATAGGATACGACTGGCCTTTATGAGTCGTATCCACCTATACGATTGGTTTCCACCACTTGTATCTAAGCCTCAATTGTTGTATCAAACACTTTCCAGTATAAAACTCATTCAACCAAGTCGTAACCATAATCTACTTTCCGTATCCATGACCCTTACCCCGTGAAGAATAAAATACCTGGGGAATTGAACACTGTTTACCATACGAGTCCTGGGTACGACTTGTACCCTAGTTTACAGCTCATGGTGAGCCACTCATACTCATATCTAACCTAAGTAACCTAGTCTAAGATTAAGTTAAGGAACCAAACAACTCGTAACCACCAATACGACTCATAACCCTAAGTTATATTCATTCCAGCAACTAACATGGGTCAGCATACGACAGGACCATACCATCCATACCCCATTATACAATTCATACCCATGAGTCATATTAGGTTTGGAGAATGGATTTCCAGGAAATTTTCTAAGGGTCAAAACCTAGGATGTTTCATCATATATCTCTGAAATGTGGCTGGGGCATTGCACAACCCAAGTGACATATGCTTGAATGAAAAGGTCCCATAGGGGCATGTAAAAGTAGTCTTCTCTTGGTCCTCAGGTGCAATAGTGATCTCATTATAGCCTGAGTACCCATCAATAAAACAATACCATCCTCTACTTGCTAACCTATCTAATATCTGATCCATGAAAGACATAGGAAAATGGTCCTTCTGAGTCTATGCATTCAATTTTCTATAATTCATGCACTCTCTCTCTTTAGTGATTGGCCTCATAGGCACTAGCTCATTCTTCTCATTAGGCACTAGAGTAATTCCACCTTTCTTCGGAATGCATTGTACTATACTGATCCACTTGCTATCAATAATAGGATACACTACACCAACATACAACCACTTGATTATTTATTTCTTTACCACCTCCTGCATAGAAGGATTGAGTCAATACTAATGTTCAATAGATGGAACACAATCCGATTCAAGTTATATTTTGTGAGTACACAAACTAGGCGAAATTCCCACAATTCTGCAATGGACCATCAAATGGCCCTTTTGAATCTCTGCAATACTAATAATAATACTTCTACTTCTGACTGTCTCAGATCAGCTACAATAATAACTAACAAAGTGTTGTTATCTCTCTAAAATGCATACCATAAGTGAGATGAGAGGGCCTTCAACTCTAACACTGGTGGCTCTTGAATAGATGGGCGAGAAGGTGGAGTATTTCTATTCTTCAAGTCTAAATCAAGCTTATTTGGCTCAAAATTATAACTATTTCCATTCAATACACCTACTAACTCCTCATACTCCTCAATACCATTAGAGTCAAAGTTCATAATCACAGCTGCGAGAGCTTTGACACCTAGTCTCTCTTCAATAGGAACAACCGTATTAGAATCATCATCCCACAGAGTAACTGTAGCAATATCATGGAATAAATCTATCTCCTTATTATCTACAGTAATCATAGATACCACTATCAATTCATTCAGCTGCTTCATAGATTTGGATATGTTGAATGTTACCTGTTCATCATTGATCGCAGCATCAAATATCCTTTTTCCAAATCAATCAGCGTCCTACCTGTAGCCAAAAATGGCTTTCCCAAAATAATCATGTAACGCCTCGAGTCTGGTACCCCAGACGCTACACGGTGTTCATAATCCCAAAGGACCAGAAGCTAACTCTTGACTGATATTTGTAACTGAGCACTGAATAATATACTGTAAAAATATGAAAAACTGGTAGAAAACTTGACATAAGGTTCAAATATCTGAAATACAACTGAAAACTAAATACTGATACATCTATCTGAAAAGCCTCTAAACTGTCTGCACTGTGGAGTTGATATGACAGGTCCCCAACTAAATCCATCTACTAAAATATTGATTCTAGTGCGATAATAAAATAAAGATAATCCTTGAATGATAAGGACTCACTTCTACGTCTTTTGCTGCTGACTGAATCTGAACTGCTAAGGGTGCTTTGGATCTCGTGCTTCTGAACCTATGGTATAATGCACCATAGCGCAGAAAAATATGCATCAGTATGATGGAATGTACTGGTATGCTAGAAGAGGTAAGGCTAAATACAAGGGTTCATATGCATGAATAATACTGACTAAATAATCTGAGTATATTAAATGAGGATATATGCATAAATGCCCAAACTATAACTGAAATCATAGGAACACTGAATATCGAATTCTAATAACTAGATTTCTGATAACTGAGTCTATTAATACTAATATCTAATTGACTAAGGTTGAGATCAGTCCTATCTAGTGGGTGATATCTGATTATACTGTAAATGAAGATGACTAACTAAATCTGAGATCAGTCCTATCTAGCGGGTGATCTCTAAATCTAATGGTACTTGATGCTAATTAATTATATTTGAGATTAGTCCTATCTAATGGTTGATCTCGAAATTTGTTGGTACTGAAACTGATACTGCTTGACTAAATCTGAGATCAGTCCTCTCTAGCGGGTGCTCTCTAAATCCATTGATAATACTAATGAGTGACTGTATCTAACAGTCCTGAATCTGTGCTACTGAGCTGAGTTCTTTTATTGAGACTGATTCTGAAGCCTAGACTGTGGGAGGTAGTCATCTAACCGACATGCCCCGAATCTGAACTAGTGGGGTACCATGCCACGGTTAAAGGCAGCTGCTATAAGGTCAATCCTAATCTAGCGGGTGACCCCTAAGATCAGTCTTGTACTAGCAGGTGATCCCCGAGTATGTCAGTCCTAACTAACGGGTGACATCTCATACCTACGCTGGTTACATAGTTCTGGAACTTAGGAATTTCTTCTAGAGACCTCAGTCCTATCTAGCGGGAGAGCCCCCATCCCTAGGTTCGCTCGGTGCTGAATCCTACTCCCAAATGGAAGACACTGAACTGATTACTAATTCATACTAGGCTTGACTGAACTGTTACTGATCATACTTGTTTGACTGAGCTAAACTGAATTCATTGAGTTTCGTTGACTGGCGATATATTATTGAGTTCTGAATTGATTACTGAACTAAAGCTGGAATGCTACTGATACTGAGATTACTGAGATTTCTTAAGTTCTGTAACTATCTGAGTTCTGTAACTGACTAAGAGTATTACTAATCATGGTATGACTTAGATTATCGTGAAACTAATACTGGCTCTAGACAAGCAGTTAATTTGTCGGGTATAAATATCCCCAGGACTCGATAACATAAATAATACAAGACAGGACAACTCGTACATAACATGGCATTAGGCTATCATTCACAACACAATAAATGAGGCATCTCTTCAAGAACTTAGAAGTCTTAAACATGTAAATGTATAGGGAGTGCATACTATTATCTCATAATTCATTCAATAAGGAATGCACATGAGCAGGAATGTATGCAACATATCATAATTCATTCACTAAGTCCTTTCAACAAAAACTTGGCATGCATTAACTTATACACAATTGGGGATTTCTTGTCAACATGCTATAATGACTCTATTTCCGTCACATAAGCATTTTATCAAACATATGGGGAGCATACTTTATTCAATACACCTAATTAACATGGCTTCATCAATCAACATGCATCTTGAAGGGATTTATCATGAACATCACATAAATATCACATACTAGGATCAAAGCTTGGAACTTTGCAAACAAAACATGAATTAAAACTCAATAACAATATGAACTTCAATTTCAATTCACATAAATCATGAAAACTCATAAATATATAATCTTTGAATTTAAAAAGGGATTCTTGAACTTCTTGGATGGAAGGAACCCAAGAATCAACATCTAACATACCTTAGTTCTTGGTTTTATGAAGATTGACGGTGGAATTTTCTTGAATTTGGATCTTCAATTAGAAAACCCTAACTTATTCTTGAGAGAAATTGAGAGAAACCACTATAGTTTGGGTGAAAAATGGCTGAATTACATGTTTTAGGGTTATATAAGATTGGTAAAAAGACTAAAATAACCCTAAGGTTGCGGCTATTTTAATGACTGGAAAACTGGGTGCCGACGCACTGGTCGATGTAGCACATCGATGGCATCGATGCGATACTCGACGCGTCGCATCATGATCGAGCCGAGCCTCAGTACTTTTGACTCTTGCAACCCGCAACAATGTTAACCAACGCTATAGGCGATGTGGCGCGCCAAGATCATGTTGCTCTATTATTTTAAGACCTCAAACGTGGTCTAAATGCGGTCCGAAAAATTCAAAACTTGTTCGAGAACACCTACTGACATAGCTGATCATGAATCAACTTATCAACATTTAAGGGTCGTATGGGTCGAGAAATAAGATTACCAACTTATGAAGGCTAAAAAACATTCTAAGTGTAAATACTTAGCTGATGTTTTTAAGTCTGGGACCTTTGTTTAAGCTTTAACGGACTGAGTAAAGCTTGGAATTTGGTGGGGTCTTACAAATCAGGACCTGAAAGTTCATTTCACAATCTAATATAACAGAATTAACAGGAAATATGAAGGACGACACTTTTACTAAAACATCATAAAGGATACCAACAGGCTTTTTCACTGTTCTGTCCGCCATCACTAGTCTCATGGTAGTTTTTTTGGGAGATCCCACCCTAATTGTTTGAATACGGCAAAGGGCATGAGGTTGATGCTGGCCCCTAAGTCACATAATTCTTGAGTGAAGTTGAAAGACCCAATAGTGCAAGGTATTGTGATAGCGCCAGGGTCCTCCTTCTTCTCTACTAAAGATCTAGTAACTACAACACTGCAATGATGAATATTGTTGACTGGATCATAACTGACTGACCTTTTCTTAGTGATCATCTCCTTCATGAATTTTGCATAACCTGGCATCTTCTCTAATGCCTCTACAAGTGGTATATTGGCAGTTAACTCTTTTAACATAGACAAAAGTTTCTGATACTTACCTTCTTCTTGTTTCTTTCTCAATATTTGTGGATAGGGAGGAAGGGGTCTTGGAATAGTCTTTAATACAGGCCCTGTTACCTTCTCTTCTCCTCCATTCTGCTTGTTACTACTCCCAATATCAACCGGCTCATCCTCACTCTTCTTATCATCAGCTATGGGTACAGGTGGGTCTAAAGTAACCTTACCACTTCGAGTGGTAATGACATAGCATTGACCATAATTTCTGGGATTTACCAATGTATTGCTCAAAAGAGTGCCAGCTTGTCTCTGATTCACTATGGCTGCCATCTGACTAAATTGCTGCCCCAATTGCTTGATTGTTGTAGCATGTGACTCCACTTTTTGGTTCAATCTTGATAGATCAGCTTTGATATCCTTCAGGCAGTTCTCTTGGATTTCTTACCCTTTGACCAGCTTGGCCAAAAGTGCCTCAATTTTGGACTCTGTATCTCGACTACCTGGTAGGATATATTTGTCATTCTTCTCCTTATAGTTATCTTTATGCCACCAATCACTATCTCTATCTATGCTCCTATCCCTGTATCTGTCATTATAATAGTTTCAACCTTGATTCCCTTGCCCTTGGGCTCGGAAATCTGCCAATCAATGATCATGATACTTTGCCTCTTCTTCAGATTTGATCTCAAATGATTTGGAAGTAAATCCCTGTGCCACAACTGCATTCACTTTCTCAGTACGCATTGACGCAAATTGTTTCATAAGCAACCTAATATCAGTACGAAGCTGTGCAACCTCTTGTGCTACCATGTTATTTGATAGTCCATAAGTATTTATTGCTCCAATGACATATATACCAACATCACATTTTGAATCTCGAGTATGTCATCCTCAATAGGTTACCATGATATCATCTATCAATTCCTGTGCAACTTCCCAATGAAGATGTATAGATGTTCCTCCTAAAATAGTATCTATCATAGCTCTTGAACTATCATTAATTGATTGATAGAAGATTTCACACAAGTTGATCCTCTAGTTCTGTGATTTGGTACCATGCTCAGCTTTTTCTTGAATTGAAATCAAGCCTCATGCATAGACTCTGCAGGTAGCTACCTGAAATTGTAAATTTCATCCTTCAACTATAACATCCATGCAGGAGGGAAGAATTTGCTAAAAAACTGCATCTTCAGCTCATTCCAAGTAGTGATAGATCCTCTTGGAAGTTTCCCTAACCATAAAGATGCTTCTCCTGTAAAAGAAAATAGGATCGAGCTCAATCTTAATTCTTCTTGATTAACCCCTGGAATATTATAATTTGTGCATATCCTGATAAAATTATAAGGTGCATGTTTGCGTCATCCTTTGCAGCTCCCAAAATCACACCCTTCAGATTTAGCAATTGGATCATAGCACTAGTGATATGAAACTTCACATTAGGGTCTAAAAGAGGAGGAACAATGGCTTTAGACTCCGTAGGCTCAACATAACATAAATATTTATCATCTTTCTCATATGGTTCTAAGTTTTGATATGCTAGAATAAATAGAGCCCTTCCTCTCTGAACTCGTCGATCAACAACCTATCTCGGTCATACAAATCCTTGCTGAGCTACTGCTACCTCTGTCGCAAGTCTGGATTCTTTTGCTTCTCTACGTTCTTGCTCCAACAATTGTTGTTTCTATATGTCTGTAATATTTTTTAGATCTACTAGGGTACGCGGGAGTGCCACATTTGGATACGCAGGTGGGGGATCTTAAACCCTTCACAAACTTGTCCTGATATCCTTCTCGGCGTTTGAAAGATTCTTTCTAGTTCTAGATAAAAAAGGAGTAAGGGATTGCCTCTACTCCTAGTACTTGGCATACACTAGCATATTCCAAAGCAAAAACAAAAATTAAAAGCCACGAACTTCACCAATTCAATTAACTACTCAAACCGTCTTCCCCGACAACGATTCCAAAATTTGATGTCACCCAAAACTATACTCTAATTAGAAGTATAATGCGGTCGATTGCAAATATAATAACCTAACAATGTTGGGGTCGATCCCACATGGAAAACGTGAATAATTGCTTGCCTTGATATAATCCACGAGCAGTACTGGAAAGTAAATGATGGGCTTTGTTATCAATCACAAATAGTAACCAAGTCTTGAGTGTTTTTGAGTTGTAATCAATATGAGATGAACGCTAGGTTTGTGTTCCCCCTGGCTTCTCAACTACATAAATTTTTCATGATCAACCCAATTGTTCTGTTGTTCTGCATGCAAAGCCTACAAGATAAGTCTTATTAACTGACGGGTAAGATCGAAGATAAATTTCACCCTTTGTCGGGTAAGTCTCAGGGTGTTGCTTTGTTTCCCTTTGCCATGTCCTCAGTTACACTTGTTTGGGTAGGATCAAGTGATAAGATGAGATGCGGGGACTAAACGGTGGAGGTTGAAATACCACATCACTGTCATAATCTTTTTTTCCCAATCTCAAACACCTTGGTTATCGAATTGATGCAAATACAGCCTATGTCAAGCATCTGCAACTGCTATAAGATTTAATTATTGCGAAGAAGAATTAAGATACAAGAAGAAACCCTAGAACAATTGAGTCTCACACTTCCTCTACGTAGCTAATCTGTCAGGGTTCCCATAACCCTAGCTACGGAGACTAGCCACTCATGTTTGTGCAGTTAGTATAACTCGATCTTTACTCGCATCGGCTTAATAAGAGACATACCCTGCCTTATCGTATCCGTTCCAGTGTCTGGTTTTCCCACGACTTCAATTTTCTGTTCAGCATAAGACTTCTCTTTACAATTCATACCTGAGTGTACGACTCGTGTCCTCAACTCGTATCCACCTGGGACTTTATTATTTCCCAGTTTTTAACACTATTTTGTATAAGACATACCTATACGCATCGTACTCAGACTTTCAACTTGTATTCCTTTGATAGTTTAACTCCTAGGTGGTAGCTTAGGTTCTGTTATGCTCATGACTTCTGTATACGACTCATATCCTGGCTTATGACTAGGATACTTGAGTGGTATCTTCCTCATACTTGGCTCCTTTATTTGGCTTTTGGGTCTGCTATTCATATGATTCAGCATATGAGTCATATCAAATGGTTATGACTCAAGAGCTAACCTATATACTGATCAGAATTGGCCCTTTTTCAAGTCTTTTCCTTCTCTTTTTGTTTAAATACTATTGTAGACCGTTTTTACCTACAATTCATACCAAAGTGCAACATATACAACAAAATATACTAAGTTCACGTATAAATTTGTAGTTTTAAGCATCGAAAGTGACGTGTTTCCATTCCACATCACTCAGACCATCAAAAAGGAACTTCCTTCTGAGTCAATCTAGTCATAGGTTCTAAAATAATAGAAAATCCCTCGATGAAGCATCTATAATAACCGGCAACCCCAATGAATCTATGAGCCTTATTCAGAGACGTAGGTGTATCTTAATCTCAAATCGCCTCTATCTTGGATGGGTCTACCATAATACCATCCTTAGACACCACATGGCAAAGGAATGTCACTAACTCAATCAAAAACTCACACTTGGAGAACATGGCGAGAAGCAAATAATCTCTCAAATTCTGGAGAACGGTCCTCAAATGCTGCGCATGCTCCTCACTACTCCTTGAATGCACAAGGATGTCATCAATTAACACAATCACCAAGGAGTCCAAATAAAGCCTGAGTACTCGGTTCATCAAATCCATAAATGTGGCTGGGGCATTAGCCAACCCAAAGGACATCACTAAGAACTCATAATGACCATACCAGGTCCTAAAAGTTGTCTTTGGGACATCCGCAACCCGAATGCTCAACTAATGGTAACCAGACCTCAAATAAATCTTAGAAAATACCGCTGCACCCTGAAACTTATCAAACAAATCATCAATACGAGTCATAGGATAATGGTTCTTCACTGTCACCTTATTAAGCTGCCTATCACCTATGCACATACGCATTGAACCATCATTTTTCTTTATAAACAATCCAAGAGATCGCCATGGCGACACACTCAGTCTAATAAATCCCTTACCAAGAAGATCCTGAAGCTGAGAATTCAGTTTTTTATGCTCTATAGGAGCCATACGGTAAGGTGCCATAGAAATAGGTCGAGTGCCAGGTTCGATGTCAATAAAAAACTCAATCTCACAAACAAGGGGAGTACTAGGTCAGTAGGGAACACATTAGGAAACTCACAAACAATAGGCACAGAGTCAAGCGACGGACTCTCGACACGTGTATCACAAATATAAGCAAGATAAGTCTCGTAACCCCTCGAAATAAGACTCCTAACTTGAACATAAGAAAAAATCCCCATCGGCTCGTGACTAACCATTCCCTGCCACACGACTGGGGGTACACCAAGCATGGCTAAGGTAACTATCTTGGCAAAATAATCCATGACCGCATGATAGTGGGATAACCAGTCCATGCCTAGAATCACATCAAAGTGAACATGACTAGAATAAGAAGATCATCACAGGTATCAACATCACTAACTGTCATAACACATAATCTGAATACTCGATCCACTACTAAAGAATCACCCACGAGAGTAGATACTCTTAAAGGCACTATTAATAAATCAATAGACAACTCCAATCGCGTTGTATAATAAGCAGATATATAATAATAAATGGATCCTGGATCAAATAAAGCAAGAACCAACTTGTGGCACACCAGAATTATACCTATAACTATAGCATTTGAAGTCTCGACCTCGGGTCTAGAAAGTACTATATATAATTGACCACGCTCGCCACCTGGTTGGATACCTGACCGACCTTCTATCTTGCCTTCCTGAGAACCACCTCGAGTACCCTAGTAACCACCTCTGCGACCATAAAAACTACCTCTACTTGAGGGATAAACTGCTCTAATAGGGGTAACACCCTGAGCTAAAATAAGCATCGCCCCACGACTAGGGAAATCTCATAAATAATGACCAGGAAATCCATAAGTAAAACATGGAATCTTAGCAGAACCAGAATCAACAGATCCGGATGACCCAAAATAACCACCACGTCTAGACTGACCCATGGATGAACCTCTCGAAGACTTGTCACAACTATTACCAACGCGATGACTAGCACAAGACTCACCTCCATCAGTAATCTAAAGAGGTCCCTGAACTAGTCGATTAGGATGATTCTGAGGCTAGAAATATAGACGTAGAGAATACCCAACATGAGAACTACAACCTCTAAACTGGGAACCACTACAGCTCCCACTGTACCTGCCAAAAAATCTAGGTCTCTTATCACGGCCATCACGACTGTCACAGTGCATCTCCTCCATCACCCTAGCATGATCTGAAACCTCATCAAAAGTTCTACCCACAAAAACTAAACTCTGAGTAGCCATACGAATAGGGAGTCTCAATCCTCTAACAAAGCAACAAACTCTCTCATACTGAGTGTCCAAAATTGGAAGTCGCATGCCTGGCCAGCTTATGAAAATAGGCCTTATGCTTAGTAACTATCATGGAACCTTGCTCCAATATATATAACCAATTCCTTAATCGATCTTTAATGCCGCGCGACATATACTTCTCCAAGAATATCTCACATAACTGAGTTGAAGACAAAAAAGAAAACCCAGCTGGTCTAGAATCCATACAACCTCTCCACCAATTACAAGCAGACAAACCCAACTGAAATATAGTGTAATCCATACCACCAGTCATAAAAAGGCCTAAACCACGAAGCCTATCCTCACAAGCAGTCAGAAACTCATATGCATCGTTGCCTAGAGCACTAGAAAATCTAGGCGGAGCTAACCTCAAGAATCTACCCAAAATCTTCTGCTCCTCATAAGACATAGCCGATTAGGTCATAACTAGTTGGGCAGGTACTGACTGAACAACTGCCAGCGTAGGGGGAACCTCAACTAAGAGAACTACAGCTATAGGTTGTGCCCCCTCCTCAATGGCACTCTGATTAGTATACTGTGCACTATCAGACGTCACACCATCAATAATACCTAAAAGCTAAATCAAGTCATCTATAAGAAATGAGAAAGGAATAAAACCTGGTGGATCCTGGGCTGGTCCTTGGCCCACCGCTGGCTGTAGTAGAAGAATTTCTAGCTGTGGTGTAGGAATAGGGTTTGGGGAAGGTGGATTATCCTGGTCCTAAGTTGGGGACACATCACGAGGCTGTCCTCGACCTCTAGGTTATCCAAGAATAAGAGTAGGATCCCTGGGCTTGGTCTCAGGACCCTTATCTCGTGTGGAGGTAACACGTGTTCTGGCCATCTATAAAAGAGTAAAGTCAAGGGAATATTATACAAACCAACTCAAAATCTTAGCATGATATGAGTAAAAGAAGTGAAGAATTCCTAAGAATGTCCCATAGCCTTCCAAAGATAGGAAACAAATATTAATGTTTCGATCCGCAGGACTCTACTAGACACTTTCTCTTGTACCAACAATACCCGTGAAACCTAGGCTCTGATACTAATTTGTCACAACTCAATTTACGAGTCGTGATGGTTCCTACTAATCCCACTAGAAGGTAAGCCAATACTATAACCCAGACCAATCACAATAGGTTAATTTGGTAAGAATTAATAATAGAGGCCAAATTTAATGAACACGAGTTACTATATAAGCATAGTGTTCTAATATAGATAAGCGGTCATCGTAAGATACCAAACATATAACCTAGTAAAGCCAGTACATGAGCATCTAATGTGAATGATACAACACAAAAGAATTAAAGTATAGTCAATACATCTATCTCAATTACTATAGACTGTATGTAAAAGATAGAGGGAAAATGGGTGACTCAAACTCCATGAGCTCTCCCTATCTTTGAAAGATCAACCCCACATAAACACGAATCAACGACGATAGCTAGTACTTATATCTACATCAAAAAGGTATAAAAGTGTAGTAAGAGTACAAAATAAATAGTGAAAAAACCCGAACCAGGGCCTAGTCATGTCAGGTATCTCAAGTCTAACCCGGATCGGAGACCGCCCCCAATACCTAACCCTAACCACCCTGTACCTTATGTCGGATGAATTCTAAACATATGATAAGATAAAGCAAAACTAATTAAAAAGGCATTCAAAATAGATCATAACCATAGCCAACCAAATATCCTACTGGGGTCAACTCCAATACCAATACCAACGCCAAGGTTGACACCAATACTGACACCGCCCATGCCCATAGTAGTCATACAAAGCCTCTAATTGAAATCTAAGAACATCTGATCAGGACATGCCCCCGATCATAGCCTAAACCAAAGTCCAGAAAATAACAAAAAGTATAAGAAGAGGTCCATAGCATGAAATAAAGTCTTCCGGAGTATGGAAGTTCACCACTTTAGTCTAACACGAACATTGTCCCCGAATCCAAGTCACTGAGCAGGAGGAGCAGTATGGCCGGTTCCAGCATCATGTTGGGATACAATGTTCGAAGATGGTTAGTGGGGGAACGCTAGCATGTACACAGGAATAAGGATAATATAATGCCTCTATTTAAAACCAAAGTAAAAAACCATATGCAACCATATACATACATATTTACTATACCGAGAAAAGGAAATTTGGTTCAGTATGTGTTTAAAACTTTAATCTAATTTTGTGTAGCTTTACGTAATAATCTACCCATGAGCTACATAGAATTCTCATGCACCCTTCACCCTCAATGATGCATGTACACACGTATAAACCTGGTGGATTCTCATGTACCCCACAAGCGTATGGTCACCAAAACCAATCCTCATGTCGGCAAACATGAGTTCCTAGTGTCCGTCTATCGGACTCACACCTTTATGGTTAGATATCACAACCCGTTATTATCGCCCAATTAAAAAGATTTAGCACACAATCAAACCACCAATTCCAGAAGTCAAGCGTCAAGGCATTATGAAGTGGTCTCGTCATACTGACTATAACTTGTAAGCAATGTCACTAGCCAACACTTAGGGGATTCCCATGTACCCCATAAGATTTCTAATTAAACCAAAGCCATGGCCACCAAGGCCTTTCCAAACTATTTAAGACCAACCAAACCAATTTAGGTTCCATTACCCTATTATGTAATGCAAAGTTTTCAATAATAGTCAAACAACGTGACAAAATCATTCTCATAGGAATTTTAACAAACATGTTGAGGGCATAAGATTTCCAAAACCAAAACCAAGTATCAATTGACCATTCCCATGCTATCAAATGTTCAAAACCATATATATAACATGTAAATGATAATTAAAACATGGGAAAACATTATCAAACTATAAACAACTAAAAAACCCAACATATATTTCAAAACCCAAACAATACCACAATATTACCATGAAAACCATCAATTAAAACATGATTTTAGTTGAACTAACAATGAGGGAGGAATAACATACCGGAGTTATGAAGATTCCCGGAGTGATTTCAATCCTTAAGCCTCTGGATAACCACCTTTATGAAACCCTAGCCCAATCTCCTTGAGAAATTTTAGAGAGTGTTTTGATCTTTTAAAGTAAAGAATGAAAGGCCAAAAAGTGTTATAAGACGTGGGGTCTTAAGGTCCTAGGGTGGGAATTGTCAAAAATACCCTCAACTTAAAATCTATAAAAATAACATAAGAGGGTATGGTTGGACCCCTGAAATCCTATCCACATCATACGAGTGGTACCCTCAACTCATAACTTGATCAAGAAGTTGGATACTACATTTTGTCCAACATACGACTCATTAGCCTAACTTGTACAATCACCATGGGACTAGTACCCTTCAAGTCACACCCTAAGTAGAACATCAAAGGCTAGACACTGGTCAACATATGGTTAGGCACTATTCTTCTCGTATCATGAACATACGACTCGTACGGAGTCTTTTTGTACCTTGAACAAAACTTGGACAATATCATACTGGCCAACATACGACTAGGGTACTAGACCTATATCCATATCGTACGACTAGCATGGTGTTAGTCGTATGATGATCAGAAAGCTCAAAACTTGAGAAATTTTCAAGGGCCAAAGTTTGGGGTATTTCCATCTCCCCCCTTTAGGATCATTCATCCTCAAATGATGGGACAAGGCAATACATGCATGATTAAACCCTCAAACATCTCTACTCTTACCTTTAAGACAGAAAATAACATGTCAAGGAATTCACAATCCACCATTAAAAAAAGATAGAAAACAAAGAGGTTAAGAGCAACACTTTCCTCAAGCATGAATTTCCAGAATAAAAAATAGGAATGGATACTTTGACTTAATGTCCTCCTCGGCTTCCCAAGTAGCTTTCTCGAACTTTTGGTTCCACTATAGAACCTTCATCAAACCTACGTCTTTGATTCGCAACCGATGAACGTACCGATACAAGATCCACATCAGGACTTCCTCATAGGATAAAAACATAAAAAATACCAATGTTCTCCAAGGGAACAACCAACGAAGGATCACCCATGCATTTAGGCAACAAAGACACATGGAATATTGGATGAATGTAACTCATACTAGATGGCAAATCCAACTCATACACAACATTTCCAACCTTTCTCAGAACCCTATATGAGCCAACATACTAGGGACTAAGCTTCCCCTTCTTTCAAACCGCATTACTCCCTTCATGGGAGACAACTTAAAGAATACCCTATCCCCAACCTCAAACTCTAAACTCCTATACCTCACACCTGCATAGGACTTTTGGTGACTTTGGGCAGCTTTAAACCTTTCCCGAATCATCTTCACTTTCTCCATAGCTTGATAAACCAAATTTGGGCCAAACATCTTCGCCTCACCAATATCGAACCAACCAATCTAAGACCTACACCTACTACCATACAAGTCTTCAAATAGTGCAATCCTAATGCTAGAGTGGTAGCTATTATTGTATGCAAACTCTATATGAGGTAAGTTCTCAACCCAATTACCACCATAGTCAAACATGCAAGCATGAAACATATCCTCTAATGTCTGCATAGTTTTTCTGCTTGCCCATCCAACTGTGGGTGGAATGCAGTACTCAAACTCACCTTAGTCCCCAAGTCTTTCTAAAATAACAGCCAAAAGTGAGATGAAAATTGCATACCATGATCTGAGATGATAGAAACATGTACCCCATGCAACTTCATAATCTCTTGGAAGTACAGCCTTGCATAGTCCTCAGTCGAGAAATTTGCATGCACTGACAAGAAATGAGCAGACTTCGTCATCCTATCCACGATGACCCAAATTGAATTAAGCTAATTCCAAGATCGAGGAATACCAGTAACGAAATCTATGTTGATAACTTCCACTTCCACTCTGGCAACTCAATATCTTGATACAATTCTCCGGGCCTCATGTGCTCAACTCTCATTATTGGCACACCATATACTTGGCCATAAAACTAGCCATATCCCACTTCATATTATTACACCAATACATATACTCTAGGTCATGATACATTTTGGTTGAACCAGGATAAACCAAATAGCAAGACTCGTGCACCTAAGCCGAGATCCTTTCTCTCAAATCATCTACATCAAGAACACATTATGTCCTTTGGTGCTATAAGGTACCATCACCACTAATCTCAAAGGCCATCAACTTGTGTCCACCTACATCACCATTGATATTCATCAAGTCATGATTTAACATCTATTTATCCTTCATCTCATCACCAAGAGACGACCGCGCCACTTTCTGCATAAACAAACAACCATTCTCGGAGTCTAAGTGGCGAACTCCAAGGTTAGCCAAATGGTGAATATCCTTCACAACTCCCATTTCTTATTAACCACATGAGCTAGACTCCCTATGCATAACCTGCTAAGAGCATAAGCAACCACATTAGCTTTACTGGGTGGTAGTGAAGACTCATATTATAGTCCTTGAGAATCTCAAGCCATCTCTTTTGCCTGAGGTTAAGCTCTTTCTGAGAAAACACATACTGCAGGCACTTATGATCATAAAAGATATCCACATGTACCCCATACAAATAGTGACGCCAAATTTTTAATGCGAGTACCACAACTAGCAATTCCAAGTCATGAGTTGAGCAATTCCTCTCTTGCACCTTAAAAAATATAGAGGCACAAGCTATCACCTTTCCATGCTGTATCAAGATGTAACCAAGTCCTACACGAGATGCGTTACAATAGACCACAAACCCCTTAGTGCCTTTAGAAAGAGTCAAGACCAGAGCTGAAGTTAGCTTATCCTTTAGCTTCTTAAAACTATCTCACAAGCATCAGCCGACACGAACTTTACCTTCTTCTGAATCAATTTAGTCAATGGTGCAGCTATAGGTAAAAAACTCTCCATAAACCTCCCATAGTAACGAGCTAAACTCAAGAAGCATTAAATATTAGTTGGCGTCATAGGTCTAGGCCTCTTTTTCACCACTGCAACTTTCTGCGGATCTACCACGATCCCTTCACTTGAAATGACATGACCTAGAAAAGTGATAATTCTCAGATAGAATTCATATTTTGAAAACTTGGCATACAACTGCTGCTCCTTTAAGGTCTGCAATACAATGCGGAGGTGCTTTGCATGATCCACCTTGCTCTTAGAGTACACCAAAATATCATCTATGAAAACAATGACAAATAAGTCCAAAAATTGATGAAAGACCCTATTCATCAAATCCATGAATGCCGTTGGGGCATTGGTCAACCCAAAAGACATAACCAAAAACTCAAAATGCACATACCCAGTATGGAAACAGTCTTAGGGATATCCACCTCCCTAATCTTCAACTGATGATACCCGGATTGAAGATCAATTTTGGAGAAAAACTTAGCACCCTGTAACTGATCAAACAAATTATCTATCTTTGTAAGAGGGTATTTATTCTTTACCATCACCTTGTACAACTATCGGTAATAACCACACATTCAAAGAGAACCATCCTATTTATGCATGAATAACACAAGTGCACCCCATGGAGACATACTAGGATAGATGAAACCCTTGTCTAAAAGATCCTTTAATTACTTCTTAATCTCCTTCAACTCAGCTTGAGCCATTCTATATGGGGGAATAGATATTTGACTATAGAATAAGATCAATCCCAAACTCGATCTTCCTATCAGGAGGAACACTAGGAAAGTCATCAAGAAAGACCTCTGGAAATTTATTCACCACCGGGACAAAATGCAAAGAAGGACCCTCCGAGTTATAATCTTTAACCTACACTAGTTAATAGAGACACCCTTGGAGATTAATCTCTAAGCTTTAAGATATGATATGAACTTCCCCTTAGAATCTAGGGAACCACCCTACCACTCAATAATCGAATAATTAGGGAATTTAAAGAAAACCTTATGGATCCGATAGTCTAGAGAAACATAGCATGAGTACAACAAGTCCATCCTTAGTATGACATTGAAATCTACCATATCTAATTCAAATGGACCCACTAGAGTCTCCCGACCACCCACATATACCACACAACCCCTAGAGTCTCTTCTAGACACTACAGGGTCACCGACCAAAGTAGAAACAGAAAAAGGGTTCAAAAAATGCTCGGGACCAAAACCAAAATGCACATCCACAAATAGGGTCATATAACAAAGAGTGGAACCTGAATTAAGTAAACAATACATATCACGAGAATAGAGTTTCAACATAACAGTCACGACATTGGGAGATACCTTAGATTTCTGGTAGGTTGTTAGAGCATAAAGATGGTTTCGACCAGTGTCAAAACTAGATGGTGCACTCTTTAGAACCAAAGCAACCAGAACCTTATTTGACCTCGAAGCAACCTTACCAACAGGACAGTTTCTAAGCATGTGTCCTACCCAACCTTAGTTGAAGCAGCTGTCAATTCCCTCATCATATAAACCTTGATGCAATCTACCACAAAACCTGATAGAAGGATATGATGGTGTTGATTGGGCCCCACTAGCCTGAGATAGGGCAACCTGTGCCCTAAAGTTATCGCCACCTTGGAAATGTTTATCACAGGCCGACTTTGGGTAGGGAGCACTAGCTGTCGAGTAAGACCCATAATTTCTACACTTTTTCTTGGGCCACATTCCTATATCCCATCCACTCTGCTGTTGGCCACCACCCTACTTAGAGAACCTAAACTTCTTGCCCTGCCTCTTTCCCATCTCAACCTGCTTCTTCTTTTCTTGCTCTACCTGTTGCATGTACACAACCAACCTGGAGATATCCATGTCCTTGATCAACAAGGTATCCTTAATTTCTAATATCAAGTCTCGGGACAACCCGCAAGTGAATATTCTCATTCTAGCCCTAATGCTGGAAACCATCTCTGGAGCATACTAAGATAACTGGTGAAACTTCAAGGCATAATGCTTGACTGACATTTTGACTCGCTCCATATTAACAAAATCTTTCGCCTTTGATTCTCTAAAATCTTGAGGAAAAAAGTGGTCCAGAAAAATATTAGAGAAATCCTCCCATTGAGCTGACTTATCACCGTCACCCCTTGACTGATCCTATTCCTCGTACCATTGGTACACCATATCCTTCAGATGGTAAGCAACATACTTCATACCCTCCATATTAGTGGCATGCATAACACAAAAGATCTTTTCCACCTCATCTAGAAATTCTTGAAGATTTTCCTTCACATTAACACCAATAAAGGTCGGACGATTTAACCTCATGAATTGTCCAACCCCTGTGGCCTCAAAAGATGGAGTAACAAAAGTACTATGCTAAGCTTGAGAAGCTACCAACTGTGCCAACATATGATTAGACTGACGAAACTCAACATTCATTACATCAGCGTGAGGAGCTCAAGAAGGGATGGAGAGAATCAGTGGAACTTCAGGAAGACAATCAGGAACTGGACCCCTAGACTGGGTCTAGACCCCATAAGTAGAATGGGTCCCATTAACATTGTTCTCAGGTAGGATAGAGAAGTTTCCATGAGCTTCAGAACTTCAAGGAGGCATGATCTAAAAAGTGAGCAAACACGAATTAGAGAATTTTAGGGCCTTAGACTCTACAACTTGAAAACAGAATACAAGAAAGAGAAACATTCCTAACTGCCTCATAGCCTCTCCCTTATGAGTATGGCATACTACACCCCCTTAAAAAGACTCTACTCAACACGGCTTTATAGAATCCCAAGAGACCATAAACTGGGATTTAATACCAATCTGATAAGACTCAAACCAAGTTCTTATTATGTCGGGCATCTCAAGACTGACCCGGATCATTGACCGCCCCAATATCCAACCATAACTGCCCTATACCCTATGTTAGATAAATTCTAAACATACAACAAAATAAAGCAAAACTAATTAAAAAGGCATTTAAAGAAGATCATAACCACGTCCAACCAAATATCCAACCAAATATACTACCGGTGTCAACCCCAATACAAATACTAATGCCAATGTTGATTCCAATACTAACACTTCCCATGCACATAGTAGTTACACAAAGACTCTAACTGAAAGATAAGAGCATCCGATTAGGATATGTCCCCAACCATGGCCAAAACCAAAGTCCAGGAAATAAAAAAAAGTATAAAAAGAGGTCCATAGCATGAAATGAAGTCTTTCAGAGTATGAAAGCTCACCACTTTAGTCTGACA
Source organism: Capsicum pubescens (assembly GCA_030864215.1). NCBI lineage: Eukaryota > Viridiplantae > Streptophyta > Magnoliopsida > Solanales > Solanaceae > Capsicum > Capsicum pubescens. Next base: position 265,110,608 of record CM061540.1, on the reverse strand, counting down.
TGAACGTTGTCCCTAAATCTATGTCACTGAGCAGAACGAGTGGCATGGTCAGTTCCTACATCACGTGGGGAAAAAGCGCTCGGAGACGGTTAGCAGGTCAAAGCTAGCACGTATTTAGAAATAAGGATAAAATAATGCCATTATTTAAAACCAAAGTAAATAACCATATGCAACCATATAAAAACATATATACCATGCCAGGAAAAGAGAATCGGGTTTAACATTTGCTTAAAACTTTAATTTGGGTTTGTGTTGCTTTTCTGCCATAATCTACCCATAGGCTATATGGGTCCAGTGTTACCCCTTGAATGGGCCCCAGTACATGTAGCTGCATGAATCGGAGATATCATAGGGGTCATGGGTTCCTGTGAACCCTTTACTCTCCATGATACATAAATACAAGTATAAACTTAGGGGATTCCCATGTACCCCACAAGCATATGGTCACCAAGACCAGTCCTCATGTCGACAAACATAAGTTCCTAGTCTCCGTCTATCAGACTCACACCTTCACGGCTAGCTATCACAACCCGCCATTATCGCCCAATAAAAAACATTTAGCATACAATCAAACCACCAATTCCAGAAGTCAAGTGTCAAGGAATTATAAAGTGGTATCGTCATACCGATTATATTTTGCAAGCAATGTCACTAGCCAACACTTAGGGGATTCCCCTGTACCCCACAAGGTTTCCAATTAAACCAAAGCCATGGCCACCAAACCCTTTCCAAACCATTTAAAACTGGCCAACCAATTTAGGTTCCATTACCCTATTATGCAATGCAAAGTTTTCAATAATAGTCAAACTAGATGACAAAATCATTCTCATAGGTATTTTAACAAACATGTTGAAGGCATAAGATTTCCAAAACCAAAACCAAGTATCAATTGACCATTCCCATGCAATCACATGTTTAAAACAATATATATAACATGAAAATCATAATTAAAACATGGGAAAACATTATCAAACCATAAATAGCCAAAACCCTCAACATATATTTCAAAACTCAAATAATACCATAATATTACCATGAAAACCATCCATTAAAATATGCTTTTAGTTGAACTAACAATGAGGGTGGAGTAACATGCCTGAGTTATGAAAATTTATGGAGAGATTTTGATCCTTAAGCGTCTGGGTGACCACCTAGATGAAACCCTATCCTAATCTCCTTGAGAGGTTTTTGGAGAGTTTTGAGAGTGCTTTGATCTTCTAAAGTGATGAATGAAAATCCAAAAAGTGTTTTAAGACGTGGGGTTTTAAGGGCTTGGGGTGGGAATTTTCCAAAATACCCTCAGCTTAAAAGCTGTAAGAATAACGTAGAAGGGTACGATTGGATCCCTCAACTCATATCCACATCGTACGAGTGGTACCCTCTACTTGTAGCTTGATCAGAAAGTTGGACACTACATTCTGTCCAACATACAACTCCTTAGCCTAGCTTGTACCATCACCATGCGACTAGTACCCTTCAAGTCATACCCTTAGCAGAACATCAAAGGCTAGACCCTGGACAACATACGATTGGGTACTATACCTCTCGTATCTTGAACATATGACTTGTATGGAGTTTTCTCGTACCTTGAACTGAATTTGGCCAATAAATAAATAGGGTCCTAGATCCATATCCACACCATACGACTAGCATGGTGTGAGTCGTATGATGATCAGAAAGATCAAAACTTGAGAAATTTACAAGGGCCAACGTTTGAGGTGTTTTAGTTTCCCCCACTTAGGATCATTCGTCCTCGATTAAACCCTCAAACATATCTACTCTTACCTTTAAGACAGAAAATAACATGCCAAGGAATTCACAATCCACCATTAACAAAGATAGAAAATAAAGATATTAAGAGCAACACTTATCTCAAGCATAATTTTTGGAATCAGAAATAGGAATGGATTCTTGGACTTCATGTCCTCCTTGGCTTACCAAGTAGCTTCCTTAGACTTTTAGTTTTGCCATAGAACCTTCACCGAAGCCATGTCTTTCATTCACAACCAACGAACTTGCCTATCCAATATCCTCACTGGGACCTCCTCATAGGACGAAGAATTCAAAATAACAATGTTCTCTAAGGGAACAACCAACGAAGGATCACCCACACATTTTGGCAATATAGACACATAGAATATCTAATGAATGGACCTCATGCTAGAGGGAAAATCCAACTCATACGCAATATTTCCAACTCTTCTCAAAATCATATATGGGCCAACATATCGGGGACTGAGCTTTCTCTTCTTCCCAAACCACATTACTCCCTTCATGGAAAATACCTTCAAGAACACCCTATCCCCAATTGAAAACTCTAATCTTCTATGCCTCGCATCTACATAGGACATTTGGTGACTTTGGGCGGCTTTAAGCCTATCTCGAATCACTTTCGCTTTCTCCATAGCTTGGTGAACAAAATCTGGGCCAAACATCTTCGCCTCACCAAACTCAAACCACCCAATTAGAGACCTACACCTTCTACCATACAAGGCTTTAAATGGTTCCATTCCAATGCTAGAGTGGTAGCTGTTGTTGTATGAAAACTCTATAATAGGTAAGTGATCAACCTAACCACCAACATAGTCAAACATACAATCACGAAGCATATTCTCCAATATCTGAATAGTTCTTTTTTCTTGCCCATACGACTGCAGGTGGAAAGCAGTACTCAGACTCACCTTAGTCCCCAACCCTTTTTTAATTGAATGCCAAAAGTGAGATGAAAATTGCGTACCGCGATCCAAGATGATAGAAACTGGGAACCCATGAAACTTCACAATCTCTTAGAGGTACAACCTCACATATTCCTCATTCGAGAAACTTGTTCGCACTGGCAAGAAATGAGCAGATTTCATCATCCTATCTACGATGACCCAAATTGAATCAAACTTATTTCAAGATCGAGGAAGACCGGTAACAAAATCCATGTTGATCACTTCGTACTTCTACTTCGACAACTTAATTTCGTGATACAATCCTTCGGGACTTATGCCCTCAACTTTAACTTGTTGGAACACTATGCACTTGGCCACAAAACTAGCCACATCTACTTCATATTGTTCCCCCAATACATCTTCTTGAGGTTATAATATATTTTTATCTAACCAAGATAAACAACATAACATGACTCATATGCCTCAGTCAAGATCCTTTCTCGCAAACCATCTACATTAGGAATGCATAATCTCTCTTGGTACCGCAAGTTACCATCACCACTAATCTCGAAGGCAATAACCTTCTATCTTTCTTCATTATCCTTGATCCTCAACAAGACAGGATCTAACATCTGCTTTTCCTTGATCTCAAAACCAAGAGACTACCGTGCCACTCTTGTACAAATATACCACCAATCTCGGAGTCCAAGAGATGAACTCTAATGTTAGCTAAATAGTGAATATCCTTCACCAACTCCCGCTTCTCCTTATCCATATGAGTTAGACTCCCTATGGATAACCTGCTAAGAACATCAATAACCATATTAGTTTTACCTTGGTGGTAGTGAAGACTCATATCGTAGTCCTTTAGAAGCTCAAGTCATCTTCTTTGTCTTAGGTTAAGCTCTTTCTATGAAACACATACTGCAGGCTATTATGATAAAAAAAGGATATCCACATGCACCCCGTACAAATAGTGATGCTAGATTTTCAGCGCGAATACTACAACTAGCAATTCCAAGTCATAAGTCGGGGAATTCCTCTCATGCACCTTTAATTGTATAGATTCATAATCTATCACCTTTCCATGCTGCATCAAGATGCAACTAGGCCCCACATAGGATGCGTTACAATAGACCACAAACCTCTCAATGAATTCAGGAAGAGTCAAGACCATTGTTGAAGTTATCTTATCCGTCACCTTCTCAAAACTACCGTTACATGCATCAGACCACATGAACTTTACCTTCATCTAAGTCAATTTAGTCAATGGGGCAACTATAGTTGAAAAACTCTTCACAAACCTCCTATAGTAGCCTGCTAAACCCAAGAAGCTTCGAATATCAGTTGGATTCGTTGGTCTAGGCCACTTCTTCACCACTACAACTTTTTAAGGATCTACTATGATCCCTTTAATAGAAATGACTAAACCTAGAAAAGTGACAAAGTTCAACTAGAATTCACATTTTAAAAATTTGGCATACAACTGTTTCTCCTTCAAGGTCTACAATACAATGCTAAGGTGCTTCACATGATCCACCTCATTCTTAGAGTACACCAGAATATTGTCTATGAAAACAATGACAAACAAGTATAAAAATTGATAAAGGACCCTATTAATCAAATCCCTGAATGCCGCCGGGGCATTGGTTAACCCAAAAGACATAACCAAAAACTCAAAATTCCTATATTGAGTACGGAAGGCAGTCTTTGGGATATCCACCTCCCTAATCTTCAACTGATGATACTCGGATTGAAGATCAATCTTTGAGAAAAATATAGCACCCTGTAACTGGTCAAACAAATCATCTATCCTCGAAAGAGGGTACTTATTCTTTATCATTACCTTATTCAACTATCGATAATCAATACAAATTCAAAGGGAACCATCCTTTTTACACACAAAAAAAATTGGTGCACCCCATGGAGACACACTAGGACGGATGAAACCCTTGTATAAAAATCCTTTAATTTCTCTTTAAGCTCCTTCAACTCAGCTAGATTAGTTCTATATGGGGGAATAGAGATTGGACGAGTGTCCAGAACAAGATCAATCCCAAACTCGATCTCCTTATTAGGAGGAACACCAGGAAGGTCATCAGGGAAGACCTCAGGAAATTCATTCACCACCAATAATAAATATAAAGAAGGACCCTCTTAGTTAGAATCTTTAACCCTCACTAGATGATAGAGACACCCCTTAGATATTAATCTCCAAGCGTTAATATATGATATAAACTTCCCTTTAGAAGCTAGAGAACCACCCTCCTACCCAATAATCGGATCATTATGGAATTTAAAGAATACCTTACGAGCCCGATAGTTTAGAAAAGATTAGAACGAGCGCAACTAGTCCATCCCCAGTATGAAATTGAAATAAACCATATCTAATTCAAACAGATCAACCAGAGTCTCCCAACCACCCACAGATACCAGACAACCTCTATAGACTTTTCTAGACACTATAGAGTCACGCATCGAGGTAGAAATAGAAAAGGGGTTCGAAACAAACTTGGGACCAAGACTAAAATGCACAGCTACAAATGGGGTCACATAAAATAGAGTGGACCCCGGATCAAATAAACAATTAACATCACGGGAAAAGAGTTTCAACATTCCAGTCACAACATCTGGCGATACCTCGAACTCCTGGTGGGTAGTGAGAATAAAGAGATGGTTCCAACCGGTGCTGAAACTAGATGGTGCACCCTTTGGTGCCAGAGCTAATGATAACGCTCAATCTACAGCTCTCGTTTGAGTGTAAAGCGGTCGTTAGCAAATATAGAACCCAACCTGGGTTGGGTGTCGATCCCACAGGGAATAGCTTGGCCAACAAGTAAGTAAAATTACTAAACGTTTGATGCAAGTCTCGTAAGAAGGGGGGATTATTGTCTTGCAAGTAATGTAAACAAAAGCTGAAAATAACAAAGTAAAAAGAGAGAGATTGTTACGTTGGTTGTAAACAATGAGAATTGAAGCGTTGGGGTTATGTCCACCTTCTGAGGTATACGTCTCTATTGGCTATGAGTGTGTAGAATTCTGACATGCAATTGCTTATAGAGGATTGTAGTCGATGGTAAATCCAAGCGTCTCTCGACCTAAACAAGGACTATTTCACTTTAACTCTCTCGAGCTTAAAGCGTGTCTAACGGTACGATTTCTCCAAGAGGTTAGTCCAGTTACGACACTAGATTTTTAATAGGAAAGGGTGTCCTACTACCTTGACATTATCTCTTTTCCAGACAAATAACTTTTCTCTCGAACAAGTTAAATGTTAGACTGGCGTATTCTTGCGTTTGCAACCGCAAAGAATGTAGATTAAGATGAAGAGAATAATGATATAAGCAATATACGTGCCTCGAACTCACAAACTCACAACAATAGATAGTAACTCATTCGTCTTCCATAACCCCAACAGAGAAGTTTAGTTACCCATGAATGCGAAGGAGATCACGATTGACATTGTTGTTATACCACAAGATTGAGTAATTTCGTGTAGCTTAGGTGGTAGGCGTGAGGCGTGAATTCCTAGGCAAAGTAACGATTCTCTTGTTGTGGAATTTAAGAATGGAGGAGTAGAAGAAGAAAAATAGAATTGAATTGTAAGATGAGAAGTTAAGAAGATTAGAAGTTATAAGAAGATGATAGAAGATGAGAGGGATGGAAGGAAGTATTGTGTTCTCCCTCCTTCCTCCCTCCTTGTTCTCTAAAATCTCTAGCATGATAGGGTATTTATAATACCCATATCCTACTCCTACTAAGCTAATGAAATAAATAACCAAATCCTATTAGACTAATGAAATCCTTAACCCAAATGTACTAGGTTAAGGTAACATTATCATAATCCACTTAAAATAATGAAATACATAACCTAATTGTACTAGGTTAATGTATCATTGTCAAAATCCAGCTTTGTGTCTGTAAGTCCCCAAAGTCTTCAGAATTGCTGTTTTAGCCCGGGACAGATTTTCCATGCAGCAGTTTTGGTCCCCCAAAGTCTTCAGAAATGCTGTTTTAGCCCGGGACAGATTTTCCATGCAGCAGTTTTGGTCCTTAGGCGTGTAAACTCCCTTCCCTTCCTTCGTGAGCTTTCTTTAGCGTCAAGTAAGCCATAAAATGCTGAATTATGCATCATTTATACCTGAAACTTTACTAATCATGTTCGTTAGCTCATTTACAGGAAAAAGGACTAAAAGTGCATGAAATATATAATTTGTTCTCAAAACTAGGCTAAAATATGGGCAAAATATATTGATATAGGTGCGTAAATTCGCCTATCATCAACACCCCACACTTAGAGCTTTGTTCGTCCTCGAACAAACTATCATGTCCTTCTAAACGTCAACTTAGGGTTTTACAGCAACAACACAAAATATTCGTCAAGACAAGCACAACAATTATTAACAAAGAGTATCTTTTCGATTATAAGTAGAAACAGTTTAACCTCTAGCATAGACTCGGGATGGCGATCAACTTGCATGCAAACGTTAAGGTACAAGGAATCATATATAACTACCCAAAACTCATCAACCATGTGTGTCTCACAATATATTACCCATAATCACTCACAAGTATAGCATATTTTTCAAACATGGGTATCAAAATATCCTTGCTCTCGCTCTCACAAAGAATTCATATGAAGCAACTGATGACCATAGGCTTGCCCTTAATGTAATACTCTACTAAATGTCAGAATCCTAAGCTTAGGATCAAGTAGGTCTTTTGATGGTTGTAATGTAGGCTAAGGGACGGGTAGGACTATTTTGGCCAGGAATAGTGACTAAGTTCCTAAGCGCTTTAATACATCACTTTGTATCATTGACACTTTTTTTTTAACATTTTTTTCTTTCAACCTTTCTTCTTTCTTTTGTTATACCACCCTTGTTCTCCTCTTTTGTTTTTCAATTTTAAACATAACTCACTTTTCAGCTTTCTTTTCCTTTTTCTTTTCATAACATACCTCTTATGATAGCACTTTCTTTTTCATAACACATTCAAGCACCCTTACAATTTAAAGCATCATACTTACCCAATTTCCTCTTATGTTGTCACATGACTTTTTCACTTTAAAGCACTTAGGAATTTGGATCAAATTACGGTCTTGAACAAAATGGATTAGGCTTACATACAAGGTTGTCAAAGAAATAGGCTAAAGGCTCAAAAGGGGTTAACTAGGATGATGTCCATGGGTAGGTAAAACTGAAGGTAAATAAATATAAGTTGTCAAAGAAATGCCTAAATCACCTCCTAAACTTACACTCCTTATTTTCGCTTTGCATACATACCAGGCAAGTTCTAGCATCAGCCACAATCATAGAATATACGATTATCTCACCCACACAAGGCACATGGTCGACTTGCTTGGAAGTAATATAGACTCTCGACCCAACAAGTGAAGGAATTTAACCACACAATATCACATAATGAGTCACAACAGGAGCCTAAACGTCTCAATGGTCACAATTGTAGCACATACTCTTGTTATAATCTCATGCTGCCTATCAAAATAATTTCATGCGAAGCTAGAAAAAATTTACTACTAAAAAAAATGAAAAAAAACGAAACAAAAACAAAGCAAACAAACATAGATGCGAGTAGAGAAGTATAGCATGCAATACCACCACCCCACACTTAGTCGGGACACTGTCCTCAGTGGAGAATAAATACGAAGAACCTGGTCAGTCGGACTCGTCCTCAATGTCGGGGGTCATACCCTTTGCATCAGAATCATCATCAGAGTCGTCATTCTCAGAAGTTCCTCATAAGTATCCCACTTAATTCCAAGAGTGAGTCGAGGTATTTGCAGCGAGGAGGGTTCTCCTTGCTCTTTTCGGCCTCTTTTCTTGCCTTTTTGTGAAGTGGTCTTGCTTTGGGTGCCATTGTACCTGAGACTTAAAAAAATGTTCATGTTAGCATCATCTCGATGGATACAATCTATAAACAAGCAGTAGTGGCACCACCCCACACTTAGTTTGTTGGTACAGACTAGTGAAGTGAAAGTGGTCGATTACTCAGACTTCATCGACATACGTTTTAGGGGCTATATTCCAACAAGAAATTCAGATATGTAACACTTCTTGCAATCTTTGCAATACTTTCATGTTAGGTATATCAAGACTTCTTCATAGGGATTACATCATGGTATAGTTTCTATCAATAATCACAATCTCCTATGTCGGCAGGCAACTATAAGTCTTATTCCGATGAGCGAGACATCCCAACATGTAAGTATTCAAGTGACAAGAGCATGCAATGTTCATGACTATAGCAATTCCGCAAGTAGTATAACAATGCATCAAAATCAATTTCTAGTTGGAAACAAGTTAAGAGTATCCTAACGTTCATGTTCACTCACTTGGTTTTGTATCAACAATTCAAACACATTAACATCACCAATATTTCTTCAAGATGTAGCAATTCATAATAGACATAGAAACGTAGCACTTACGAAAAATAGATGAAGAACAAGAGAGTACTTACGTGATTGAAGCCCTTGGAGATGTTCTTGTGAAGTGGGAGAGCAAAAAGAAAAGTTTTGAGATGATTTGGAGAGTATATGCGGCGCCTAGGTCAAGTTTTCAATGTGTTTGTGTTTCAAGACTAAGTCTCCTTTATATAGGAAGAGAATGGGTCGGGTTTTGACCCATTTACAATCGGTTTTGGAGACAAAAATGCTACATATACGGCGCATTGTCTATGGCATAATGGGACATATGCGCCACATAGTCTATGGCATTTGTAGACATATGCGGCGCATTGTCTATGGCATAATGAGACATATGCGGCGCATTGTCTATGGCATAATGAGACATATGCGCCGCATAGTCTATGGCATATGAGATACTGAGACCAAATGCCATAGCATAGGCGGCGCATAGTCAAAAGCATACCTAGGAATAGGCGGTGCATAGTGTATAACACACTAGATTACGAGACCTTAGGCTATAGGATAGGTTGTGCATCATTCGTGGCCTAGTTTTACCAAGGCCTAGCCTTCCTCGAAGCCTATTTTGGAATGAGAAAGGCTCAATCCATAGCCTTATGCATCACCCTTCCTAACTTACCAACTTTACCATACAATGCGTCCAAATCGTCAATTAAAATCAATCTCCTCGTTGACTACTTCTTGCACCTATATTTTCTCAAACAAATGAAAACGATTAGTACGATGGGTTGCCTCCCACCAAGCGCCTTAGTTTTGGTCGTGGCACGACTCTTATTTTTGGATTTTTCATTTATCAAAATCAAAACAAGTACTAGAGCGAAATGAAAAATGAAAAACGATAAACGATAAACGATGGGTTGCCTCCCATCTAGCACTTGATTTATTGTCGCGGCACGACATACTTACCTCGAGTACTCAGACTTCATCGAGGTAAATGGTGGATCGTTTTCTGAAAGGATTTAGACGACAATGAGGCTTACCTTAGATAATCGGGGAGCTCTTTCGATTCTAGCATTGGTGGCTCTTCAAGGGAAGTCTTCGCTGTAGGTGAAGGTTGATCTTAAGATCACGGTCCGATTGCTTAGGAGTATGGGAATAGGACTCTATTTCTGTTAGAGCACCCATAAGTTCTTCATAATCTTCATCGTCCTCATGCTCAACCTTCAGCAGCGCAGCAGACAATGGCTCAACAGTAAACTATTTCTCTACAGATTATGCTTTCTTATCTTCATAATGAACATCATTTACAGAGAACACATCCATATCTTTTGGCTGTTTTATTGCTTTGCACAAATCAAAACGAATCACTTCGTCATTCATTCGAAATAAAAGCTCATTATCTCTCGATGGTAAATCCAAGCGTCTCTCGACCTAAACAAGGACTATTTCACTTTAACTCTCTCGAGCTTAAAGCGTGTCTAACGGTACGAATTCTCCAAGAGGTTAGTCCAGTTACGACACTAGATTTTTAATAGGAAAGGGTGTCCTACTACCTTGACATTATCTCTTTTCCAGACAAATAACTTTTCTCTCGAACAAGTTAAATGTTAGACTGGCGTATTCTTGCGTTTGCAACCGCAAAGAATGTAGATTAAGATGAAGAGAATAATGATATAAGCAATATACGTGCCTCGAACTCACAAACTCACAGCAATAGATAGTAACTCATTCGGCTTCCATAACCCCAACAGAGAAGTTTAGTTACCCATGAATGCGAAGGAGATCACGATTGACATTGTTGTTGTACCACAAGATTGAGTAATTTCGTGTAGCTTAGGTGGTAGGCGTGAGGCGTGAATTCCTAGGCAAAGTAACGATTCTCTTGTTGTGGAATTTAAGAATGGAGGAGTAGAAGAAGAAAAATAGAATTGAATTGTAAGATGAGAAGTTAAGAAGATTAGAAGTTATAAGAAGATGATAGAAGATGAGAGGGATGGAAGGAAGTATTGTGTTCTCCCTCCTTGTTCTCTAAAATCTCTAGCATGATAGGGTATTTATAATACCCATATCCTACTCCTACTAAGCTAATGAAATAAATAACCAAATCCTATTAGACTAATGAAATCCTTAACCCAAATGTACTAGGTTAAGGTAACATTATCATAATCCACTTAAAATAATGAAATACATAACCTAATTGTACTAGGTTAATGTATCATTGTCAAAATCCAGCTTTGTGTCTGTAAGTCTCCAAAGTCTTCAGAATTGCTGTTTTAGCCCGGGACAGATTTTCCATGCAGCAGTTTTGGTCCCCCAAAGTCTTCAGAAATGCTGTTTTAGCCCGGGACAGATTTTCCATGCAGCAGTTTTGGTCCTTAGGCGTGTAAACTCCCTTCCCTTCCTTCGTGAGCTTTCTTTAGCGTCAAGTAAGCCATAAAATGCTGAATTATGCATCATTTATACCTGAAACTTTACTAATCATGTTCGTTAGCTCATTTACAGGAAAAAGGACTAAAAGTGCATGAAATATATAATTTGTTCTCAAAACTAGGCTAAAGTATGGGCAAAATATATTGATATAGGTGCGTAAATTCGCCTATCATCAGCTAATGATGAAGCAACAGGAACCTTATTTTCCCCCAACGCAACCTTACCAATAGGATAGTTTCTAAACATGTGTCTTACCTGACCTCAGTTGAAGCAGTTGTCCCTTACTTCACTATAGAAACCCTATGCAATCTGCCACAAAACCTATAGGAAGGATATGATGGAGCTGATTGGGCCCTACTAGCCTGATATTGGGCACCCCATGCCCTAAAGTTATTGCCACCTTAGAAACGACTATCATTTAATAGCTTTAGGTAGGTAGAAGAAGCCGTTGAGTAAGACCCAAAATTTCCCACTTCTTCTTTGGCCACTTTCCCCCATCCTTGCCACTTTGTTGTTGGACACAACCCTACTTAGAGAACCTAAATTTCTTGCCCTGTCTCTCCCCCATCTCAGCCTACTTCTTCTTTTCTCGATCCACCTGTTTAATGTACACAACCAACCTAGAGATATCCATGTCTTTGATCAACAATGTAGATTTACTTTCTAATATCAAGTCTCGGGATAAACCCATAACAAACTTTCTTATTCTAGCCCTCATGTAGGATACTATCTCCGAAGCATACCGAGATAACTGGTGAAACTTCAAGGCATACTCCTTGACTTATATTTTGCCTTGATTTAGATTAAGAAACTCTTTTACCTTTGCTTCCCTCAACCCTTGAGGAAAGAAGTGGTCCAAAAAAGCATTAATGAAATCCCCTTATAGAGTTGACTCATCACCGTCACCCCTCGACTGATCCATTACTTGTACTATTGGTATGCCATATCCTTCAGCTGGTAGGCGACAAACTCAACGCCCTCCACATTAGTGGCATGCATAACATGGAAGATATTTTCTATCTCATCTAGAAAATTTTAAGGATCATCCTCTACCTTAACACCAGTAAAGGTAGGAGAATTCAACCTCATGAATTGCCCAACCCTTGTGGCCTCAGAAGAAGGAGTAACAGAAGTACCACGCTCAGCTTGAGAAGCTACCAATTGTGCTAACATATGAATAGACTGACAAAACTCAGCATTCATCACATAAACTTGAGGAGCACTAGAAGGGCTGGAGGGAACCGATGGAACTCTAGAAGGATAATTAGGAACTGGATCCCTAGACCAAGTCTGGAACCCATAAGTAGAATGTTCCCATCAATATTGTCCTCAGGTAGGACAGAGGAGTTTTTGTGAGCTTCAGATCATTAAAGAGGCATGATCTAAAAAGTGAGCAAACTGGAATTACAGAAAACTTTAGGACCTTATACTCTATAGCTTGAAAATAGAACACCAGAAAGAGAAATATTCCTAAATTCTTCATAGCATTTCCCTTATGAGTGTGGCATGCTACACACCCTTAAAAGAGACTCTACTCGATACGGCTTTGTGGACTCCCAAGCTACCATAAACTGGGCTCTGATACCAATTTGACATGACCCAAACTAGGGCCTAGTCATGTTGGGCATCTCAAGTCTGACTCGGACTGGAAACCACCCCTAATACCCAACCATAACTGCCCTGTATCCTATGTCGGATAAATTTTGAACTTATAATAAGATAAAGCAAAACTAACTAAAAAGGCATTTAAAAAAGATCATAACCACAGCCAACCAACTATCCAATGAAATATCCTACCGGTGTCAACCCCAATACCAATACCAATGCCAAGGTTGACACCAATACCGACATCTCCCCTGTCCATAGTAATCACACAAAGCCACTAACTAAAATCCAAGAATATCCAATCGGGACATGCCCCCGACTATAGCCAAAACCAAAGTCCAAGAAATAACAAAAAGTATAAAAAGAGGTCCATAGCATGAAATAAAGTCTTTATAAGTATGAAAGCTCAACACTCAGTCTGACATGAATGATGTCCCCAAATTCGAGTCACTGAGCAGAAGTAGTAGTATGGCCGGTTCCTACATTGCGTGGGGATACAATGCGCAAAGATGGTTAGAGGGTGAATACTAGCATGTACTCAGGAATAAGGATAAAATAATGCCATTATTTAAAACTAATGCAAATAACCATATACAACCATATACATACATATATACCATGCCAGGAAAAGGGAACCAGGTTTAGCTTGCATTTAAAACTTTAATTGGGGTTTGTGTAGATTTGCCATCATAATCCGCCTAAGGGCTATATGCGTCCAGTGTTACCCCCCAAACAAGCCCCAGTGCGTGTAGCCGCATGAGTCGAAGATATCATAGGGGTCGGGGATTCCTGTGAACCCTTTGCCCTCCATGATACATATATATAAGTATAAATTTGAGGGATTCCTATATACCCTATAAGAATATGGTCACCAAGACCAACCCTCATGTTGGTAAACATGAGTTCCTAGTGTCTATTCATCGAACTCACACCTTCACGGTTAGTTATCACAACCCACCATTATCGCTCAATTAAAAATATTTAGCACACAATCAAACCACAAATTCCATAAGTCAAGTGTCAAGGAATTATGAAGTAGTATCATTATACCAACTATAGCTTGCAAGTAATGTCACAAGCCAACACTTAGGGGATTCCCACGTACCCCATAAGGTTTACAATTAAACAAAAGCCATGGCCACCAAGGCCTTTCCAAACCATTTAAAACTGACCAAACCAATTTAGGTTCCATTACCCTATTATGTAATGCAAAGTTTTCAATAATAGTCAAACTAGGTGACAAAATCATTCTCATAGGAATTTTAACAAACATGTTGAGGGCATAAGATTTCCAAAACCAAAACCTAAAGTAAATTGACCATTCCCATGCAATCACATGTTCAAAACGATATATATAACTTGAAAATCATAATTAAATCATGGGAAAATATTATCAATCCATAAACAATCAAAACCCCTAACATATATTTCAAAACCCAAATAATACCACAATATTACCATGAAAACCGTCCATTAAAACATTTTTTTAGTTCAACTAACAATGAGGGAGGAGTAAAATGCCTGAGTTATGAAGATTCATGAAGAGATTTTGATCCTTAAGCCTCTGGATGACCACCATGATGAAACCCTAGCACAATTTTCTTGAGAGGGTTTTAGAGAGTTTTGAGAGTGTTTTGATCTTCTAAAGTGAAGAATGAAAGTCCCAAAACTGTTATAAGACATGGGGTATTAAGGTCTTGGGAGGGAATTATCGAAAACCCCCATCTTAAAAGCTATAAAAATAATGTATGAAGGTACGATTAGAACCCTCAACTCATATTCACATCATACGAGTGGTACCCTTAACTCGTAACTTGATCAAAATGTTAGACACTATATTTTGTCCAATATACGACTCCTTAGCCTAACTCATACCATCACCATACGACTAGTACCCTTCAAGTTATACCCTAAGAAGAACATCAAAGATTAGACACTGGACAATTTATGGTTGGGCTTTGTACCTCTTGTACCATGAGCATATGACTCGTATGGAATGTTCTCATACCTTGAACAAAATTTGGAAAATATTTCACTGGACAACATACGACTAGGGTCCTAAACTCTATCCACATCATATGACGAGCATGGTGTGAGTCGTATGATGATCAAAAAGCTTAACACTTAAGAAATTTTCTAGGGCCAAAGTCGGGGTATTTCAAATGGGTACTCAGTAGGCATCATCGGTCGACTAAGTTAAGTCATGATATAAAGATGATATAATGCTAGATAAACACATCTAAGATGAGGTAAAGAATCAAACCTGAATTATCTCTATCATCACTATAGAAAATAAGACACTAATTCAGTACAATAATATATCATAGAGTGTCATCACATGCCAATATCGTCGTACATAAGAAATAACTATTCTGAACCATAATGCATTCTAAATTACAACCACAAGCAAGCATAAGCATAAATTTGGTGCCCATACACCAACTAGGGTATAAAGTAAAGAACTCATCACGACGTCCCATACCACAGGAGAGTACACCCAAGGAAATGATAACAATATATTAAACCAACAACATATCCAAATCTCCCCATATTTTATCCATATTCCACGTCTATCATCTATCGAACATTTTACCAAACCTTCATTAGTTACCAAAATTGACCATACAACTATATCTGATACTATCGTCCCCATTAACCACGTGTTATCCATACTCATTAGTTACTAGTTATTAGATAAACAAGGATCATAACTAGTCAATTTAATTCCTATCCATTATAAAATATAGCCATTCGTTGGACATCTAGGCATTACATCACTCTTTTGATAGCCAGCATTCCTTAATTAACCATTATTTAACACTAACATTACTCACTAGGTGAACATTCATTATTCAACTAGTTTCTCACTTACCAATTAGTCTTGGATAAAAATTAAACAATATTTACTACAAATTCCTATTTATCGTTGATCATTAACCACACCTCCTTATAGTTATTTAACACTAGTGAACTATAAAAGGCACTCTAAGGTAAACATCATACCCTCATTACACACATGGATGTATATATACATAAAAGCATATATATATATTTTCCTTACATAGGGCTAGTGGGTTTGAACTGTTAGACGTATACATAGGCACATCAATAATCATCTTTCGGCCTTGTTGGGTAAATCACATCATCAATATTGTCCTTTATCTTTTCCGGGCATTGTCATATCATCACCATAATCATCCGACCTTTCCGAGCATCATCATATCATCAACATAATCCTCCGGCCTTACCGGGAATCATCATATCACCAATATAATTCTCTGACCTTGTCGGACATCAACATCATAAACATCCATGACAATAATAAAGGACAAGCCCCACAAAGGTTAAAGTAAATGACAAGCCCAACGAGGGCTAAACTAAATAACAAGCCCATATGGGCTAAAGTAAATGAATGTAAAGGAGAAGTAAAGAATATCATACCTCAAATACTTATCATTCATCTTTAATGTAAATTTATCAATGGAAAAATACATGTAAAATGACTATTACAATTATCATCGGTGTCAAGCATAATTAGCAACATAACTTCCCATGTAGTCAACAAGCATGCCATATAGAACCATTATTATCATGACTCACTACATTAGAAATATGAGGGCTTTCTAGCATCGTTACTAGTTTGGTTACTAAACAAGAGTACAACATGAGAAATAGCATAACCCAATCTTGAAATAATAACTTAGTCAATGGCACACATAATAACATAGACACAGTCTTAATTGATAGCATAAACCATAGTTACTCATAGAATTTATGGTAATGTAGCTAACCTACCATATACCTCACATCTAAGATCATCACCATAACATAATTACTGAATTTAGTCAACATGCTTTCAAGGGGGCATTTTCTAGATATTTAGAAAAATTCTAAGGTCTTCAAGAGAACTACATCAACCCAAGATTAAGGTTGGTTAGGAACCCACTTCTAGTTCCCCAAAATACATTTCAAGACTAACTTTTATCCAGGAATAGGCTAAGGTATCTAAGTCAAGTTTTAGATGTTTAATAATCCACAATAGTCCTAAGGTAAAGGTCTTTATCTAGTACTACTCCTAACTCATCTATTGCAACTAAAGTACTTTCATCAAAGCAAGCATATGGGATTAACTTACCCCTAACATGAGTGACAAGGTAACTCTCATCTAACTAAGGCAACTAGAGCATCTCCACGCTATCCATGAGACACGAGGTCTAATTTACTAAGGTTCAAGCCTATAAGTCAAGATATCACAAGTATACTATTTATCAATGGTTTAACTAATCCCAAGTATTACCATTTATCAATATAACACCTAGAACCCCTCTCAATCTAATAAGATATCACAATTATACTATAACATAGCTCAATCTAATAAGAAATTAACCTAACCTACCTCAAATCCAAAGAATTCTCATGAACTACTAAACCTTTACTTTTCCTTTCCGAGAAGCTTCTTCAAGGTGCCAAGATATCAAAAACATAATCTACATATTATAAAAAGAACAGTGATACCCATATTGCACCATTGTGCTTTAGGTCCAAAACATAATTTACATATTATAACAAGAACATTGATACCGCTTCTTTCCCTAAGAGTTAAAGAAGGTAAAAGTGGAGGAGTTTGTGAACTTGAGGTAAGACAGGATGATAGTGGAGGAGAATGCCTTGAAGTTTCATCAGTTGTCCTAATATACTCCTAAGCTAGTGTCTAGCATGAGAGCTAGATTAAGGAAATTTGCTTTTAATTTGTCTCGTGAGTTAATTTTAGAGAGAAAGTTGACTTTTTGAATAAAGATATGGATATATCTCAACTTATGGTGTATATGCAGTAGGTTGAGGAGGAGAAGAAGAAGAAAGCCGATATGGGGGAAGGCAGAGTAAGAAGTTCCAGAATTTAGATTAGGGTGGAGGTCAGCAGCAAGGTCGTAGGGATGGTTGTAAATGGTTTAAGAAGAAGTGGGGAAACTCAGGTTCTTATTCAATGGCTAGTGATCCTAATCTGAAGTCGACAAAAGATCATCATTTTTAGAAAAGTGATGTTTATCGGGTGTAGGGTGCCTAATCTCAGGCTAGTGATGCTCAGTCAGCTCTATCCTATCCTCTTTGCTAATTTTATGGGCAGTTTCACCATAGTTTTTTTGATGAGAGGAGGAATAAGTGTTTTAGATGTAGCCAGCCTGGCCATAATCAGAGGAACTATCCT
This sequence comes from Capsicum pubescens, assembly GCA_030864215.1. NCBI lineage: Eukaryota > Viridiplantae > Streptophyta > Magnoliopsida > Solanales > Solanaceae > Capsicum > Capsicum pubescens. The sequence goes on along the minus strand of CM061540.1, from coordinate 265,092,325 downwards.
TCAGGCGATGTTTCTATTGGGGAAAATAAGGTTCATGTTACCACTTTATCAACTCCTGCACCAAAGGGTGCTATTTTGGGCTTTGGCATTGGTCGAAACCATCTGTATACTCTTACTACCTATTAGGAGTTTAAGGAATCACCTAATATCGTCATTAGTATGTTGAAACTCTTTTCTTGTGATAGGTATTGCTTGGTTGATCTGGGGTCTACTCTTTATTATGTGACCCTATTTATGACTGTGCATTTTGGTTTCGATTCTGAATGTATTTCTGACCACTTTTTAGTTTCTACCTTGGTGGATGACTCAGTGGTTGTCCAAAGAGTCTATAGGGGTTGTTTTGTATCTATTGGTGGTAGAGAAACTTTGGTGGATTACTTTTAATTAGATATGTTAAATTTCTATATTATCTTGAGCATGGACTGGTTGCACTCGCTCTATGCCTCTTTAGATTGTCGGACCCGTAAAGTCATTTTTAAATTCCTTAATGAGTCGGTTATTGAGTGGGAAGGGTGTTTCCTAGTGCCTAAGGGTAGGTTTATATCGCATCTTAGAGTCCAAAAATTGATTTCCAAGGGTTTTCTTTATCATCTGGTCCAAGTTAAGGATTTTAACATAGAGGGCCCTTCTTTATAATCTGTTCCTCTATTTAGGGAGTTTCCTGAGGTTCTCCTCGATGATCTTCCTGGTATTCCTTTCGATATAGAAATTTATTTTAGGATTTATCTTATTTCGAACACTTATCTTATCTCTATCCCTTCTTATAGAATGGCTCCAGCTGAGTTAAAGAAGCTTAAGGATCAATTAAAGGATCTTCTTAACAATGGTTTTATCCGCCCTAGTGTGTGGGGTGCTCCTATTCTCTTCGTGCATAAGAAGGGTGGTTCTTTCCGAATATGTATTAGTTATCATCAGTTGAATAAGGTGATGGTAAAGAATAAGAAAACCCTTCCTAGGATTGATGATTTGTTTGACCAGCTTTAGGGTTCTAAGTATTTCCCTAAGATTGATCTCTGTTCGGGCTATCATCAGTTAAAAATTAGGGAGGAGGATATCCCTAAGACTTCCTTCCATTCTAGGTATGGACATTTTAAGTTCTTGGTCATGTCTTTTGGGTTGACCAATGCCCCTGCAATATTTGTAGATCTCATGAACTGGGTATTCCAGTAGTTTTTTGATTTGTTTGTGATTGTGTTTATAGATGATGTTTTGGTATATTTTAAGAGTGAGGTGGATCATGCCAATCACCTCCGTGTTATGTTGTATACCCTAAAAGATTATCAATTATATGTTATATTTTCTAAGTGTGAGTTCTGGTTGAATGTTGTTATTTTCCTGGGTCATGTTATTTCTAGTGAAGGGATCATAGTGGATCCAATGAAGGTTATGATGGTTAATAAATAGCATATACCCGCAACTCCAACCAATATTTAGAGCTTCTTGGGTTTAGTCGGGGTTATTATAGAAGATTTGTGGAAAGTTTCTCTTCTATTGCTACCCCTTTGACTAAGTTGACTCAGAAGAAAGTGAAGTTCTTATGGTTTGATGCTTGTGACGGAAGTTTTGAGAAGTTGAAGGATAAGTTGACTTCAGATCTAGTCTTGACTCTTTTTGAGGGCACTGATGGTTTTGTTGTCTATTGTGATGCGTCCCGGGTGGGATTGGACTGTGTGTTGATGCAACATGACAATGTGTTACTTATGCCTCTAGATAGTAGAAAGTTCATGAGAAGAATTACCTAACTCATGATTTGGAATTATTAGTTATGGTGTTTCCATTGAATATATGGTGACATTATTTGTATGGGGTCCACATTGATATTTATTCTGATCATAAGAGCCTAAAATATGTGTTTACTTAGAAGAAGCTAAATCTTAGGCAAAGGATATAGATTGAGTTGCTCAACGACTACGACATTAGTCTTCGCTATCACCCAGGTAAAGCTAATGTGGTTGCTAATTCTCTTTGCAAGTTATTTAAGGTGAGATTATCTCATGTGGATAGGAGAAACAAGATTTGGTGAAGGACATTCTCCATTTAGCTAATCTTAGGGTTCGTCTCCTAGATTTTGAGAATGGCGGTATGTTTGTTCAAGAGGTGGCAAAGTCATCTCTTGGTGCAGAGGTAAAAGAGAAACAGGTGTTGGATCCTATCTTGATGCAAATTAAGAATGATGTGGGTAGTCAGAAGGTAATGGCTTCTGAGATTTATAGTGATGGTATCCTGAGGTACCAAGGTAGGTTGTGTGTTCTCGATGTGGATGAGCTATGAGGTATAATTTTGACCAAAGTTCATGAGTCGCATTATTCGATTTGTCCTAGAGAGACAAAGATGTATCATGACCTTAAGGAGATCTATTGGTAGAGTAACATGAAGTGGGATGTAGCTAATTTTGTAGCTATGTGTTTGGTGTGTCGACAAGTGAAAGTGGAACCCCTGAGGCCCAAAGGGTTATCTTAATAAATTGAGTTGCCTGTGTGAAAATAGGAAATGATAAATATGGTTTTTATTGCCGGTTTTCCGCGGTCTCGGAAGTAGTTTGGTTTTATTTGTGTCATCGTGGATATGATGACTAAGTTTGCTCACTTCTTGCCAGTGAGGATTAATTTTTCTGTTAAGCATTATGCGAGGTTGTTTAAATAGGAGATCGTGAAGTGCATGGCACTCCAGTTTCCATTATTTTGGATCGTGGTACTCAGTTCTCATCTCATATTTGGTGGTCGTTTCGGCAAGGTTTTGGGACTAAAGTGACCCATAGTACCTCTTTCCACCTGCATATGGATGGACAAGTGGAAAAGACCATTTGACTTTAGAGGATATGCTTCAAGCTTGTGTAATTTACTTTGGTGGTAGTTAGGTTAACGATTTTCCTCTCATTGAGTTCATTTACAATAATAGTTATCACTCTAGCATTGTTATGGCCCTATTTGAGGTATTGTATAGTAGAAGGTGTAGATCTCATATTGGGTGGTTCAAAGTTGGTGAGGTGAGGTTGTTCGGTCCCAATTTGGTTCATCAATCTATAGAAAAAGTGAAGGTAATTTGGGATAGACTTAAGACTGTCCAAAGTCACCAAAAGTCCTGTGCGACTGTGAGGTAAAAAGATTTGGAGTTTGATAAGGGTGACTGGGTATTCTTGAAGGTGTCTCCCATGAAGGGAGTGATGTGTTTTGGTAAGAAGGGAAAGCTCAAGCCCCGTTATATTGGTCCCTATTTAATCTTGAAGAGAGTGGGAAATACTGCATGTGAGTTAGAGTTACCCGTGAGTTTGGGTTCTATTCACCCTGTGTTTCATGTGTCCATGTTTAGGAAATGCGTGGGTGATCTTTCCTTGGTGGTACCTATTGAGGACATTGGTGTTTTTAATTTCTTATCTTACGATGAGGCTCCGATAGAGATTCTGGATAGACAAGTTTGTAGGTTGAAGACTAAAGATGTGTCATTGGTAAAGGTCCTTTGTAGGAACCATAAGGTGGAAAAATCCACTTGGTAGGTGGAAGAGGATATGAAGGCTAAGTAACCATTTCTATTCCATGTGATTGATAAAGAAGCTTGAGGTATGAATTCTGTTCTTTCTTGTTATTGTCTGAGTTTATCTTAAGATTTCGGTATATTTTATTTATTCTTATGCGAAATGTGTCCTAGCTCATTACTAGAGGATGAATGATCCTGGGGGTGGGGATAGTGTAACACCCTCAAATTTTGGGTAGTTTATTATTGGCCTTCATGTGCTTGAAATATCAATTTTTGACTCAAATCATGTTCGGGGATGTAAAAAGGGTAACCCAGGAGAGTTTTAGAATTTTTGGATGGGGTTCGAGCTAGTTTTGGGTCACAGAGGCAGTGAGCCTTCGTGATAGCCCCATGACGGGGAAGAAAATCCCCGCGATGAGGTCTGCAATGCAAACCTGTGTATTTTAGCGGCTGATTTTGTTAAGTTAAAAGGGGGCGAGGGGAAATGAGGTCTTTACACCTTTGGACCACCCTTAAATGTTATATAACCCCTTTACTTTAGTTTTAAGAGACTTGTTACTCCCAAATTCATTCCCAATATAGAAACCCCAAGATGGTCAAGGATTCCACCGTACATTCTTCTTTTGGGTTCCAATCTTAGGATTTCTTCTCAATTTTCTTATGTTTGAGGCATGTAGCTTTTCCCTTGAAATTATATCTTACTTATAACATAAATTGATTATCAATGCATGGTTTTGTAATGGGTTTTGACATAATTGAGGGATTTTGACTTAGTTGGTTATTTAATTATTTTTCCATGGTTTATTTTACAATATTCATATTTTATTAATGCTTTCCAACATTGTGGGATGCATGGGAATGGTATTAAACTGAGGGGTCATGGCTAGTCCCTAACTTTATGATTTTGACTTGATTTATGGCTTTGGGAATAAAGTTCCCTCAACCTGTTTGTGAAATTGTCAATGAATGTGATTTTGTCACCTTATTTGGTTTGACTTACCACCTATGTAATTTCATGTCTTGAAAAGGTTAAACAATGAACATGGATTTTAAAGGCCTTGTTGGCTATGTTTTGATTTAATAAACAAAGTGGGTCAAGTCATTCCTCCATACTTGATTTAATGAACAAAAAGGGGATCGAGGCATTCCCCTAAGTTAAACATGATTGTTATGGCATAGAGATAAGCTTTCAAGTGTAAGGGTATGATGATACCCATGTGTGCCTTAACGGTTGGTTCATTGATCTATAAATAGGTTATATGAAACTTGTTTTAAATTATGCTTAAAGAGGGTTATGTATCTAAGCCGTGAAGGTGTGGGTCTTGGATGACTTGTACTGGAAACTTGTGTCTGCCGACATGAGGTTTGGTCTTGATGACCTGTGTGCATGGTTCACACTATTGTTGTATATTTGTATATTAGATTAACGTGGGGTTGGGGCATTTCCTAGTCTTCCTCGATACCTCCAGTTTGTGCGGCTAATATGCACCGGGGCCCTTTCAGCAGGGGGAGCTGAACCCATATAGCCCGTGGGTGCCTATTTATGACAGTTGAGATACATAGTCCAGGTTAAAGTTTTGAAGTGCTTGCAAAGCCTTTTTCTCTAAACCTAGCATATGATACATATATATATATATGTATGTATTGCATGTGATATTGTGCACTGGTTTTATTGGTTTTGGGATTACTAAGCATGACATTTATTTTCACTCCTTATCCTTGAGTTACATACTAGTTTTCAACCCACTCACCATCTTAAGACACTGCATCCCCATGCGTTGTAGGGTCGGAAGGCAAGTGTACCTTTCCTTTGCAGTGATCAGGTGTTCATGGTTAGATTGAGGGTTGACTTGAAGTGGTGAGCTTCCATCCATTCAGAAGACTTCATTTCTTGTATTAGTCCTTATGTCTTAGACTTTATTTTAGTCTTGTTTTTGGCTATAGTCGGGGGCATGTCTCTATACTTTAATGTTACTCAGATTATGGTAGAGGCTTTATGGATACTGTGGACATTGATATTATGGATGTTTTTGGATATTAATATCACTTACCTTATTAGGTTTGCCTCTGTTTTCTTTATATATATATTGTTTTCCGTTGGATAGGCTAAGAGGGTGGTCCCCGATTCTCGGTGGACTTTAGATACCTGTCACGGCCAAGCCCTGGTTTGGGTCGTGACAGTTGTATTGTTTATCATCTAGTACTAGATGCTAAGTTTGAACAACGGCTGATATCAAGGTGAAAATAATGATTACTTATGATAGTGATGCTAGTTATAAGGAAGGTGACTAGTAGGCTTGAAATAATGTATGCAAGAATTTAAGTTCATTAATTTACAATTAAGTATGATGTTGTAGGTATGATGTAGAGGTGTACCTAAGATAATATATGGTTGAATTATTTTCTAATATTATTTAGTGTCGTGTGTTCTTTGGTAGTAGCCTTGAGTTGCTAAGTGGGAAGAAGGCTAGTTATATAGTATACATTATTCTTAATAGCTAAGTTAAGGAGTTATGGGTAGATAATGTTAAGTCCTTTGGCATAGTTTCATTCTCGTGGTTTAGGGAGGAATATAAATTTAGAGGTGTGATATTAGCAAACTACAAAGAGTTGGGAAAATTGTGTATTTAGAGAGGTAGGTATGTTTACCAAAAAGAGTGTAGGTATATGATGATGATTATTAAAGTTAGAGAAAATTAAGGGTGATATATGAAAAGAGCATCAAAGAATGAAGTTAGTATTTTCCAAATATAGTTTATCCGAGTGAGTTGAGCTTTTAAGTGTATACCGTTAGAGTGATGAAAGTATGGCTCAGTCTTGAGGATATGAAATAGACCCATAGCTTAAAATGTCAACTTTTAATCTAAGAGGGAGATTGACACGACCCGACCGAGGGACTTGTCTTAATGGGCATCCCAAGTTCAACCAGGACCGGGGACCACCCCTGTTACCTAACCCAACCACCATTAGCATACCTTGAGTCGACTGAGTACCGAACAAATAGCAAGATAGAATAATTGTTCAAGGACTGACTTTGGGATAGGTCTATTCCTAGACCAACCCTACCAAGTCATCCCGTCACACCAAACCATACCAACCAAACCATTGATCCAAACTAGTATCGAAATAAGGGACATAAACCAGGCCATAACCAAATAAATTCCAAAACAAAATATGATTAATCTCAAAATGAAATACGATGGAACAACTATCAATATTGTCAATCGGTATCATCCCCAATACCAATGCCAATGCTAAGGCTAACACTAATACCGATCCCACCCATTCCAACCTATAGTAGTACCATAAAGCCTCTAACCAAAAGAGTAAGAATATCCAATTGGGACATGCCCCTAACCATAGCCAAGACCAATATCCATAAATAAATCAGAATGTCTAAAAATATCTGTAATATGAAATGGAGCCTTCTGAAAAGATGGAAGCTCACTACTTCAATCCAACAGCTGTCCTCGAGTCAATCACTATGTAGGAGGATTAGAATAGCCAGTTCCTGCATAGCGTGGGTATACATCCACCCGAAGACGGGTTAGAGAGTGATCGCTAGCTTTAACTCAAGATAAGGATAAAATAATGTCATTATAAAACCAAGTAAAACCATCCATATCCAGACAACCATACATATATATACATATATATATATATATAACTATGCCGAGAAAGGGGATCGGGTTTAGCATGCCATTAAAATATTTACCTGGGTTATGTAGGTTCACCGTCCTAAACCACCCACGGGCTATATAGGTTCAGCTCCCCCTACTGAAAGGGATCTAGCACGTGAAGCTACATGACCAGGGAATAAAAACCTAGGATGATAAGTACATCTCCCAAAATATAGTGTGACATCATGCAAATGGTCACTAAGACCAAACCTTACATCGGTAATTATGAGTTTCCAGTTTTGGTCCCCCAGGGACCTCTACCTTTTGTGACTTTTCTACACACCATCCCATTATTGCCTTATTAAAACAATTACCAAGAAACCAACCAATCTATTTACCATTTATTAACCAAGGCCATTAGTAGTGGTATTGTCATACCGACTATATTTGCAAGTTTTGTCCATAGTCAATCATATATAGGTTTAAGGGATTTCATGTACCCTTTGTGATTTCCAATTTGCCAAAACCATGTCCATCAAGGCCTTTCCAATCCATTTAAAATATTTAAACCATTTATATCATTTAGGGTTCCATTATCAAGTTTAAACCATGCATAAGTTCCATTGAAAAGCCAATATTATAGTAGAAATATTGTTAAAGGAATTTTATCAAACACATTGGGGGCATAGTATTTCCAAAACCAAACCAATTATCCAATTATCCAAAACCACCATTAATGCATATAAAAGCATAATTAAAATATGGGAAAACCATAACCAAGCATTTATAACCAAAACTCCCAAATCATATTTGAAAACCCAAAATCATACAACATTCAAATCATAAAAACATTGTATAAAACCATGCCATTGATTGGAACTAACAATGAGGGAAAAGATCATGCCTTAATTGATAAAGTAGATGGAGAGAAACCACCAACAAGATCCCCAAATTTGTCCTCTAGTTGAAACCCTAGTTTTCTTGCCCAAAAGCTTTTGAGAGAATTATAGAGTGTTTAGGAAAATTTTATAAGTGTTAATGAAAATAATAGGGTAAATAGCCTCTCAAGAGAGTTAGAATTCATGGAACCTTATTAGGGTAAGTGTAAAATTGTCCATAATACCCATACTTAAGTTGCATAAAATCCCGCAGGAGTATGAATGACCCCCATAGGTCGTACTAAAATACCCTAGGAATAGGACCCTTGTGACATTTCTTAGGCTTTGGTCCTTTTTGGCTCAGTATGACTCAAGGGAGTCAGTCATACCCCTTGAATATGACTTGTAGGCTGTTTTTAGGGTTCACTCATACACTATGAAATATATTGGGCTTCTCTACTTCCTAATATATGACTCAAATATGTAAGAGTTATATAGGAACATACGGGTGGTGCAAGGCAAGTCATATGATGCATGTATGAGTTGTCTTATTAAATATGTCCAACATACGAGTGGTGGGTATGGTTGTGGGTGTCACTCGTACTCTTAGATATGAGTTAGGGGGTGTGAGTCATTTAGAAACTAGTAGGTAAGGTTATAGCAAGGCTTGGGTACGAGTTGGGGTACCACTCGTACCCTTGGATACAAATGACAAGGGGGGATTTTTTCCCCTGGACGTGACTTGTTTTAATTTTAAGTCAAGGGTAGTTTGGACACTTCCTACTCCTAAAACCCAATGTCCTCACATCATATAACCCTATATGTCCTTCCATAACACTTAATAAAGAATTAAAATAAATCAAATACTCTCTCAAACACTCTCTTAAAGATTGGAGGATAGGGTTTCTTTGTGTGTTCTTCAAAGGGCTCAAAGGTAAAGATTTCTTTTGTGAATCTTCATGTATAAGGTATGATTCTCTTACCTCATTGTAATTTCAACTAAAGGCATGGTTCATATGATTGATTGCATGGTTTTACTATTTCATGATTATGGTTTTCAACTATTATTTGGGGATTTTGATATTAAATGTTTGTTTATGGTTTCTATGGTTTTAGTTATGCTTTTATATTCATTAATAGTGGATTTGGACAATTGGATTGCATGTTAATGGTTTAGTTATCTTTGGAATTGGTTTTTGTTATATTATGCCCCCAATGTGTTTGATAAATTTTTTATAAAGATATGTTCATTGTATTGACTTCTCTTAATGGAACTCTTGCATGTTTTAAACTTGGTAAAGGAATTTTACATTTTTAAATAGTTTTAAAAGGCTAAAGGCTAAATGGTTATACTTGAGGGGAACATAGAAGTCTCTCAAGTGGTTTAATATGGTATATAGAAGGGCACTTGAAAGTCCCCTTAACCTAAATGGTTTGGCTATGGATATTACTTGCAAGTAAGGGGTGGTATGATGATACCACTAATATTGACCTTGGTTATATAAAATGATAAATGGATTGGTTAGTCATTTAAAAACAATTTTAATTAGGCATTAATGAAGGAATGTGTAGCAAAGTCGTGGAAGGTGGCAGTCCCGGGGGGACCAAATCTGGAAACTCGCATTTGCCAATATGAGGATTGGTCTTAGTAGACCATGTGCATGATGTCATACTATTGGGGGATGTACTAGTCATCCTATGGGATACTTCCCTGGTCGTATGACTACACGCACTGGGGCTCTTTCAGCAGTGGGAGCTGAACCCATATAGCCTGTGGATGGTTTAGGATGAAAAAGCTACACAACCCTGGTAATGGTTTTCAAGGAATGCTAAACCCAATCCCCTTACCCAGTATGGTTATATATATATATATACATGTATGGTTGTATGCATTATGAATGGTTTTACTTGACTTTGTAAATGACATTATCCCTATACTAAGTGTATGCTAATGTTTACCCACTAACCCGTCTATTGGCGGCTGTATACCCAAGCTATGCAGGAATTGGCCATTCCACTCCTCTTGCTTGGTTATCAAATTTGGGTATAGTCGATGTTGGATTGAAGTGGTGAGCTTTTATAGTTCGAAATACATCTATTTCATGTCATGGTTTACTTTACATAATTCTTGTCTTTCATAGACTTTGGTTTTTGGCTATGGTCGGGGCATGTCCCGACTAATACTTTTTGGTTGGTCTAGAGGCTTTGTATGGACAACTATGGACTTTGGTATGGTATGGATATTCTATGTTATTTATACATATATTGTCTTATCATTATGGTATTGGTTTATGGCTTCCGTATTGGTTTGGTGGTTAGTGGGTGGTTGGACTTGATTAGATCGGTCTCGATTATAGTCTTGTTCCAGAGTCACCACATGGTTGGATACACTATTGTGTTATATGTTTGGACTTCAGCCTACTCAAGGTATGCATTTAGTGGTTGGGTTGGGTAACGGGGGCGGTTCTCGGTCCTGGTTGGGCTTGGGATTGCCCGTTATGACAAGGCCCTGGTTAGGGTCATGTCACGTACCCTTCGATACGAGTGGTACCCACCATAAGTATCCTAAGACTCAACTCTTGGACCCAACACTGTCCAGTGTATGACTCATCCTACCCAAGTCGTATTGACAACATACGATTCGTACTCTTCACTCGTATCCCCGTCAAGATAGAATCACAGAAGGTTTGAACACTGACCACCATAGTGTACTATGTACTATTCGTACCCTGGCTTACAATTTTTTGTGAGCAACTCATACTCAAATCTAACTTAAGTTACCAAGTCTAAGGTTAAGTGAAAGAACCAAACAATTTGTATCCAACCATATGACTCGTACCACCAAGTCATATAAATTCCAGTGACCAAAATCTATCCCACCAACTAATGCTAGTCAGTATACGATTAGACCATACCTTTCATACCCTAACATACGGATCGTATCCATGAGTCTATTGGGTTCAGAGACCAAAATTCCAGGAAATTTTCCGAGGTACAAAAACCAGGGTGTTTTAGAGATGATAGGGTGAATAATCAAATCAAATTTTGTGAATTAGATTGTGATCCATGTCAATAAAAGTTATGATGAGATAGCAATTCATTCTTACTCTAGTGTATTCCTTGAATTTCAGTCATTATGGCACTTTATCCATATATTGCATGATTGAGCCATACCCTTGACCAATGCTTATACTTCATGCATATTCTTGTTCATTCTCAGCTCCTAGTAAAGGAAGTAATAGCTTCACATTGTGATCCTATTCATCCGCTTGAACCTATTAGTTCCAATCTTATGTTTAAGAAACTTATGATAAGTTTGAACCCATATTTCAAAGTATGCTCAGTTCTCAAAACTTATGGTACACACTTAGTGACTAGTAAAATCATGTTATGTCATGTGTGTCCTCAATTCATATCTCTTTAACGAATCCATGCCTATGAAACTATACTCTTCAAGCCTCACTAAAGTGTCAAATTATGTATAGTATTCTTCATGCTTTAGGTTCTCATGTTCTATCACTTCAGTGACCTTCTTTATGTTAAGATAACAGTGATGAAAATGGATAGACAATGGTTTAGATGGGGTATAGTAGATGTTTCTTATTAGGAATTTTTTTTGTATGCTTTCTTTATCTAAGGCTATAAGTGTGAAGAAAGATTGAAGCAAAGCTTTGGTGTATGCCACAGTTAGTTGAGAATTCTAGGTATGGTTTTTTGTAGATAATTTATGAAAATTGTTATTTATGGAATTTTTAGAGAATATGGAAAAACATTCCTAGGTGGGTTGGTTTCCTAGAAGTTCGTATGTTTTTATAATGATTGACTTGAAGATCATATTGGTATATAAGTGGATGAATGCATTATGCGCTAGTGAGTTCCTAATAAGAGCTCGGAGTTAGTTATTGAAGTGGTAATGAATATTATTCTTGAGATGAGAGCTCCAACAAGACATAAGATATTGAATCCCATAGTTTAGACTAATATTATTGTGTTATATGTGATAACGCTCAAACTACAGCTCTCGTAAGAGTGTAAGCGATCGTTGTCAAATATAGAACCCAACTGGGTTGGGTGTCGAATCCCACAGGGAATACTTGGTCACTAAGTATGCAACGATTAGTAGACTGTTGATCGAAAATTCTACGAAAAAGGGGGGATTTAATTGTAGCGTGAATTAAGAGTATCAAAGTAACAAAGAAAAACGGAATGTTTAGTAGGTTTTAATCAATGAGAATTGTAAGTTAGGGTTATGTCAACCTTATGAGTTTTACGTATCTATTGGCTATGAGTTATGCAAAATTCGGACATGCATGCGCTTATAGAGATTCGTATTCTATGGTAAATCCTAGTGTCTTTCGACCATCAAGGATTATATCACTTTAACTCTTTTGAGCTTAAAGCGTATACTAATGGTATGAATTCTCCAAGAGGTTAATCCAGTTACGACACTAACTTTTAAATAGGGGTTGGTAGCCCTATTTCCTTGTCATTCTCTCTTTTCCAGACATGTAACTTTTCTTTCGAATAAGTTAATGCTATACTGGCGTATTCTATATGTTTGCAACCACAAGAATTCAATTAAGATGAAGAAAGTAATGATATAAGCAGCATACGTATCAAGAATTCACAAACTCATAGTAATAGATAGTATATCATAAGGCTTCCATAACCCTAACAGAGAAGTTTAGCTACTCATAAGTGCAACGGAAATCACAATAGATATAATCATCATACCACAACCTAGAATAATCTTGGCGATGGAAGTGATATGGCGTCAAAAGCTCTCAAACTTTTTGCCCTAGCCGTTCTTCTCAAGAGAGTCGAGTTCTCTGTGTTAGACTTACAGAATATTGTAACTTGAATAGTCCTAAAATATCGAATGAATAAGACTTGAATTAATGAATGAGTGAATTCTGAAAAAATCAGCAAAATAGGGTTTTTATAACATCCTTGTCCTAGTCCTACTGAAATAGGGTTTTTATCCTTGTCCTAGTCCTACTGGGTTACTGTATACTTGTCCTAATCCTACTAAGTTACTGCTGATCCTCCAAGTCTTTAGAAATTCTGTTTTTGCCCGGGACAAGTTCTCCATGCATCACTTTCAGTCCACAAGCTTCCAGAAGTTGCCTTCCTTCTTACGTGAAGTTTCCTTTGACGTCCAACAGTCCATAAAATGCTGAAATCTTCATCATTTATTCCTGAAAACTTGCTAATCACGTTGGTTAGCTCACTTACAGGAAAAAGGACTAAAAGTGCAGGAATTATATACTTTGTCCTTTAAAACTTAGCTAAAATATGGGTAAATTAAGGTGCTTTAGGCGTGTAAATACGCCTAACATCAACACCCCACACTTAAATCTTTGTTCGTCCTCGTACAATATATCATGTCCATATAAACATCTACTTAGGGTTTCACAGTAACAACACAAAATATTCATCAAGACAGGCACAACAATTATTAACAAAGAGTAGTTTTCTAATCACTTCTAGAAACAATTCAACCTCTAACATAGACTCGTGATGATGGTTAATTCGTATTCACAAGTTAAGGCACCAAGAATCATACAACAACTACCCAACAATCATCAACCATGTGTGTCTCACATAATATATCACCCATAATCACTCACAAGTTTTGCATTTTTCGGAACATGGGTATAAGACTCTCCTTGCTCTCTCTCTCACAAAGAATTCATATGTTGCAACTGGTGACCATAGGCTTGCCCTTATTGTAATACTCCACTAATATCAGAATTCTAAGCTTAGGATCAAATAGGTCTTTTACCGGTTGTAATGTAGGCTAAAGGACGGGTAGGACTATTTTGTCCAGAAATAGTGACTATGTTCCTAAGCGCTTTAATACATCACATTATGTCATTAACACTCTCTTTTAATCAACTCTGCTACCTTTCTTTTATCTACCACCCCTTTTCACTTATTTTGCTATTCAAACATAACTATCTTTTTATTTAATCATAAACCCAACTATCATTTTATTTTTCTATTTCTTTTTCTTTTTTTTTCTTTTTTTTTATAACACACCTCTATGATAGCCACTTTTTTTCATAACAAATTCAAGTACCATTACACTCTAAGGCATCACTCTCACCTAATTTCCTCTTATTTTGTCACATGATTTTACAATTTAAAGAACTTAGGAATTTGGATCAAATTATGGTCTTGAAAAAAAATGGATTAGGCTTACATATGAGGCTGTCAAAGAAAATGGCTAAAGGCTCAAAGGGGGTTAACTAAGATAATGTCCATGGGTAGGTAAAAGGAAGGTAAACAAATACAGGTTGCCAAAGAAATGCCTAAATCATCTCCTAAACTTGCACTCTTTATTTCGCTTTACATACACACCAGGCAAGTTCTAGCATCAGCCACAAACACAGAATATACTATAATCTCATACACACAAGGCACATGGTCGACTTTATTAGGAGCAGTATAGACTCTTGACCCAACAGATGAAGGAATTAACCCACACATTTATCACATACTGAGTCACATTTAGAGCCTAAATGTCTCAATAGTAATCATTTTATCATAGACTCTTGTCATAATACTATGCTGCCTATCAGAATAATTTTATGAAAAAATTTTCTAAAATTTAACTACTAACAAACAAAACAAACAAACATAAATAAATGCAAATGCAGATAAAGAAGTATAGCATACAAATACCAGCACCCCGCACTTAGACGGGACACACTGCCCTCAGTGGAAAATAAATAAGAAGAACCTGGTTAGTCGGACTCCTTTTCTATGTCTGGGGTCATACCCCCTGCATCGGAATCATCATCAGAGTCGTCGTCATCAGAGTTCTCCTCCACGTCGGAGTCTGGCATTCGTTGATCATCATTGGTTGGCATGTCGTCATCAAGAGGTTCCTCAAAATATACACCTACTCCACACATAGCCCTCGCATGGTCATTCATTGGGTAGTCATAATCCAACTGTTGGAGCTCTGCAGCAGTTGGAACACAACCCCCGCTCATCATGGTAAACCTCGTCATGCCATATAAATAGCGGAAGAAGCTTTCATCCCTAGCATGTCGTTCTGCAGTGGTCAGGTTGACGCCATGCATGGATTCAGCATCTTTAACCTTTGTGAGGTCAACCTTCTTTGGGTTGTGTGGGAGTTTATGATCTGCAGGTTCCTCTTCGATGTCTTCCTTTCTCAATATCGCAGTCAACAGATTGCCAAAACTGTAGTGGGACCTCTTGTGCAGCCTAGCCTTACGCATTAAAGATCGAATAATTGCCCCAATATTGATAGGGACGTTCGTCATCAATGCGTACACCAAGAACACTCTATCTCGTGTTATCTTTGTGTACTGTGTCCCTGGAATCAGGCAAGAGTTGACTATTCGCAACCATATCCTAGCTTCCCTTTTCAAGGAAACATACGGGAAGGTGTTGTGCCGACCGGTGTCCTTGTGTCTACTCCAACGTGCCATTGATCTTGTTCCACACAGTATGTATCTGATTCCCCTGTACGGAGGTCTGTTATACAGCTCCTTGAGTGGTGATGGATCAACAGATGGCAAACCTAGAAAGGAGTTGAAGAACTCCGCATTTAGTTGTAGGACTTGGCCCCGAATCTTTACTTCACTCCCTGTAGTTTTCGGTGACCAGTTGGCATAGAATTCTCGCGTTAGATCGAGATTGCACTCTCCCATATCTCGGAAGATGAAATCAAGATGTAGCGCCATGATTTTGGCCAAGATGCGAGGTTCTTTCTTTGCTAGGCTCTCCTTTTGTATCAATTCCACGTGAACATATTTTTTTCACTTTATTGTTCATGTACCACTCCTTTGATTCCTCCTCTAGGACCCATTTAATTTTGAACATACGGTGAGGTATTTGCAGCGAGGAGGATTCACCTTGCTCGTTTCGTCCCCTTTTCTGGCCTTTTTGTGAAGTGGTTGTTTTTTCTTTTCATTGTCTTGCTTTTGGTGCCATTGTACCTGAGATTAAAATAATAGTCATGTTAGCTTCATCTCGGTGGATACAGTCAACAAACAAGCAGTAGAGGCACCACCCCACACTTAATTTGTTGGCACAAACTAGTGAAGTGAACGATGTCGATCACTCAGACTTCATCGATATACGTTTAGGTGTTATGTTCCAACAATATAATCAGTGCAGTCATACTTTTCTTGTCATCTTAACTATCCTTTTTGATTCTATTTCATAAAATCTTGGCAATACTTTCATGTTTGGATTGATGTACCTTTTGAGCAAGACTACTACATAGAGATTGAATCAAGTTATGGCATTAGAAATAATCACAACATCGTATGTTTGTAGTCAACCATGATTTTCATCTCGATGAACAAGTCATTCCAACATGTAAGCTTTCTAGTTACAAGATTATGCAATTTTCTTGACCATGTCAATTCCGCAAAAGTATGACATTGTATTAAAATCAAATACAAGTTGGAAACAAGTCAAGAGCATCCTTACGTATTCTTTCACTCACTTAGTTGTATCACAACAAATCAACCATATTCAAATCACCAACACTACTTCAAGATTTAACAATTTATTATAGGCGTAGTAGTGTAGTACTTTCCGGAATATAAAAGAAGAGCAAAGAAGTACTTACTTGGTTGATGGCCTCGGAAGATGTTCTTGCAAAGTTAAAAGAGCAAAAAGAAAATTTTTTGAGAGATTTTGGAGAGGTATGCGGCGCTTAGGTTGAATTTTCAATGCACTTTTGTTCTAAGACTAAGGTTCTATTTATAGGACAAGCTTGGGTTGGGTTTTGACCCGTTTGGAATCAGATTAGGAGACCAAAAAGTGAGAATAGGCGGCGCCTAATGCTTTGCCTATGCTTGGCATAGGCGGCGCCTTTTGCAAAGCCTAGTTTAGCATAGGCGGCGCCTATGCTATGGCATTGTTAGGCATAGGCGGCGCCTATGCCATGGCATTCTAGATTCAGAGACAAAAGGCTTTTGCATAGGCGGCGCCTATGCTATGGCATTGTTAGGCATAGGCGACGCCTATGCTATGGCATTGTAGATTCAGAGAGCTTATGCCATAGCATAGGCCTTGCCTTGTTCGTTGCCTAGATTTACGTAGGCCTTGCCTTGTTCGTTGCCTAGATTTGCATAAGCAATGCCTAACTCATAGGCTTTGCTTCTTCATTCCTAACTTACCACCTTCAACATGGCTTCCTTTCAAATCAAAATTTGAGACCAATCTCCTCTTTTATACGTCTTGCACCTACACTTACTCAAAAACAACAAAAACGATTAGAAAGATGGGTTGCCTCCCATCAAGCGCCTTAGTTTTGGTCGTGGCTCGACTCTTCTTTTTGGATTTTTATTTAACAAAAACAAACTCTTAGTAAAACAAAACGATGGGTTTCCTCCCATCTAGCGCTTGATTTATTGTCGCGGCACGACATAGTTACCTCGATTACTTAGACTTCATCGAGATAGATGGTGCATCATTTTCTGAATGGATTTAGACGATGGTGATGCTTACTTGTAGGCATGCAATCTTCTTTAAGATGACTCTTGTGCATACATATCCCAGGAGGGGTACCAATTATATCATCAATAGTCCAACCCATAGCTCTCTTGTACCTCTTCAGAGCAGAGATGAGAGCCTCTACGTGTTGTTCACCTAAATCAGCCACAACACTCACCGGAAGTGTATTTCCATTTCCCAAGAACGCATACCTTAGGTGACTGGGGAGCTCTTTGGATTCTAGCACTGGTGGCTCTTCACTAGAAGTCTTCGTTGTTGGTGACGGTCGATTCTTAAGATCAAGGTCCAGTTTCTTAGGAGCATGAGAATAGGACCTTATTCCTGTTAGAGCACAAACGGTTTCTTCATATTCTTCAACCTCCTCACGCTCAAAATTCAACAGCACAGCAGACAATGGCTCAATAGTAAGCTGCTTCTCTACAGATAATTCTTTCTCATCCTCATAGTAAACATCAGCTACAGAGAACACATCCATATCTCAAGGATGCTTTATCGATTTGCATACATCAAAACGGACCACTTCGTCATTCAGCCGAAATAAAAGCTCATTAGCTCTTAAATCAATAAGCACACTTCCAGTTGCGAGGAAAGGGCATCCCAAGATTATGGGAGCTTCAGAATCTACCTCGCAATCCAAAATAACAAAGTCTGCAGGAAAGATGAAGGTGGAAACCTTCACCAATACATTATATAAGATACCAACAGATCGTTTTATCGACCTATCTTCCATCACGAGCCGCATATTGGTTGGTGTAGGATCACCCAACCCCAACTTTCTGTAAATAGATAGCGGCATCAAATTGATTCTAGCTCCCAAATCGCACAATGCCTTAGTGAAATCCAATGATCCAATCGTGCAAGGAATAGTGAAAGCACCAAGATCTGCCTTCTTCTGTACTAGCGATCTTGTAGAGATTGCACTGCAATGATGAACATTATCTGCCAGCTCATAAATTGCTGCCCGCTTCTTTGTCAACAAGTCCTTCATGAATTTAGCATACCCAGGCATCTGTTCCAGCGCCTCTACCAACGGAAAATTAATAGTCAGCTGCTTCAACATGGTCATGAATTTACTGAACCTGGTGTCCTCATCTTTCTTCTTCAGTCTCTGCGGAAAAGGTGGTGGTGGAAGAGGAATCGTTTTCTCCACCACTTCCTCTTTATCTTGCTTCCGATTATCAACCTTTTTAGGAGTGTCATCAGCCTTCTGCTTCAGTCTCTGAGGAAAAGGTGGTGGTGGAAGAGGAATCATTTTCTCCACCACTTTCTTTTTATCTTGCTTCCGATTATCACTCTTTTCAGGCTGGTGACGTCTAGGTGTAACATCATGAGCACTTACTTCAGCTTGTACGACATCTTCAAACTCAGCTTCATCAATATTCTCTGCTATATCATCAACCACCTGCTTGCCTTTGGATGGATTTTCCAACACTTTACCACTCCTGGTAGTAATAGCCATGCATGATCCATCATTCCTTGGGTTTTGCACAGTGTCGCTAGGTAATGTTCCAGCCTTTCTTTGGTTGAATGCCGCTGATAGTTGACTCAATTGTTGTTTCAGCTGTTTTATTGCAGTAGAATACGAGTCAACCAATTGGTTTATTGAAGACAAATCATTCTTCACCTCGGTTACACCCATGTTGGTTGCCTCCACTCCATTCAATAGCTTAGCCATCATATCTTCCATGGACATCTTCCCAGAGCCAGACACCACAGCCTCACGATTTCCAGGAGGAACGTACAAACCACTTATGTCGGTCTTATTCTTCCAACTACCTTGATCACGGTCCTTATATCCTGATTTATCGTAATAGTTTCGACCTTGGTTTCCGTGGGCATTTCCTCGGAAACCCCCTGATTATTCAAGTAGTTTGCTTCTTCTTCAGAGTATGATTCATCTCTTCCCTGTGATATAATGGCTTAAACCTTTTCAGTCTTCCCTGATAATAAATGCTTGGTAAGAAGATCCATCTGCGTTTTCATGTGAGCCATATCTTGGTCAGGTTCCTCTTGTCTACGCCTATGCTCTGCAGTCATGCCAACAGATACGGTAGAGCTTGCTACCTCAGAATCCCTGGTATGCCAAGCTCTACTCTGCTTTGTCATACGATCTAGCATATCACTTGCCTCAAGAAAAGTAAGGTCCATGAATGACCCACCTGCAGCATTATCAACCACTGGCTTTGTCACCGAGTTCAAAGCCCTATATAATATTTCTATCAAGTGGATATTCGTCATCTGATGGTTTGGGCACCGTATAAGCTTCTTCTTGAACCTCTCCCATGTTTCATGGAGAGCTTCAGTTGGAAGCTGTCAAAAATTGCTGATCTCATCCCTTAATTGGGCTCTCTTGGATGGCAGAATGAATCTTTCTAGGAAAGCATCTTTCAGTTGCCTCCAATTAGTAATAGAATCAGGAGTTAGCCCGTTCAACCATTGAGTTGCCTCCCCAGACAGAGACAATGGAAATAAGCGCAGCCGAATTGCATTCTGCCCAACTCCTGGATTGTCAAACGACTTGCATGTTGAAATAAAGTTGATCAGATGCATATTCGGATCATCTCCTGCGAGTCCACCAAATAACCCCTTGAGCTGCAATAACTAAATCATGGTGCTAGTGATATTGAACTTAGCTCCGGGTGCCAAGGGTGGAGGAATAATAGCCCCTGTGGAACCAGCTCCATACAGATCGTCATCATCATCATCAAAAGGAGCCTGCACAACTCAGCGGTCAGGTCTCATTCTAGCTTGACGTCTCTCCTGTGCATAGGTGCTTCCACTTCATCAGTACGCCTGGGATTCAGTAACTCATCATCACCCAGGTCCTCATCATCAGGATTTGTTGCCCGTCCTGGGTTATCAATATTCTATTGATGCACTTGAGCAGCTGCCAACGCAACTAATCTAGCCTGCTCCTGTTGAACAGCCCTTCTTTCAATGTCACGTTGTGCATCCATTCTGCCAATAAGTTGTGGTTCAGGATTGATAGGTAATAACGGTTGACCTGAACTTTGAGTGTTTGGCATGCACTCAAGCAAACCTGAATAAAACAAAAACAACAACTAAAAGTAAAATTAAAGAATTTTAGACCAAAGGGTCTAGTAACTATCACAAACTTAGTTGACAATTGTACTCCCCGGCAACGGCGCCAAAATTTGATAACGCTTAAACTACAGCTCTCGTAAGAGTGTAAGCGGTCATCGTCAAATATAGAACCCAACTGGGTTGGGTGCGAATCCCACAGGGAATACTTGGTCACTAAGTATGCAACAATTAGTAGACTGTTGATCGAAAATTCTACAAAAAAAGGGGGATTTAATTGTAGCGTGAATTAAGAGTATCAAAGTAACAAAGAAAAAGGGAATGTTTAGTAGGTTTTAATCAATGAGAATTGTAAGTTAGGGTTATGTCAACCTTATGAGTTTTACGTATCTATTGGCTATGAGTTATGCAGAATTCAGACATGCATGCGCTTATAGAGATTCGTATTCTATAGTAAATCCTAGTGTCTTTCGACCATCAAGGATTATATCACTTTAACTCTTTCGAGCTTAAAGCGTATACTAATGGTATGAATTCTCCAAGAGGTTAATCCAGTTACGGCACTAACTTTTAAACAGGGGTTGGTAGCCCTATTTCCTTGTCATTCTCTCTTTTCCAGACATGTAACTTTTCTTTCGAACAAGTTAATGCTATACTGGCGTATTCTATATGTTTGCAACCACAAGAATTCAATTAAGATGAAGAGAGTAATGATATAAGCAGCATACGTATCAAGAATTCACAAACTCATAGCAATAGATAGTATATCATAAGGCTTCCATAACCCTAACAGAGAAGTTTAGCTACTCATGAGTGCAACAGAAATCACAATAGATATAATCATCATACCACAACCTAGAATAATCTTGGCGATGGAAGTGATATGGCGTCAAAAGCTCTCAAACGTTTTGCCCTAGCCGTTCTTCTCAAGAGAGCCAAGTTCTCTGTATTAGTCTTACAGAATATTGTAATGTGAATAGTCCTAAAATATCGAATGAATAAGACTTGAATTAATGAATGAGTGAATGCTGAAAAAATCAGCAAAATAGGGTTTTTATAACATCCTTGTCCTAGTCCTACTGAAATAGGGTTTTTATCCTTGTCCTAGTCCTACTGAAATAGGGTTTTTATCCTTGTCCTAGTCCTACTGGGTTACTGTATACTTGTCCTAATCCTACTAAGTTACTGCTGATCCCCCAAGTCTTTAGAAATGCTGTTTTTGCCCGGGACAAGTTCTCCATGCATCACTTTCAGTCCACAAGCTTCCAGAAGCTTCCTTCCTTCTTACGTGAAGTTTCCTTTGACGTCCAACAGTCCATAAAATGCTGAAATCTTCATCATTTATTCCTAAAAACTTGCTAATCACGTTGGTTAGCTTACTTACAGGAAAGAGGACTAAAAGTGCAGGAATTATATACTTTGTCCTTTAATACTTAGCTAAAATATTGGTAAATTAAGGTGTTTTAGGCGTGTAAATATTCCTAACATCAATATGTAGTACTTTATGACTTTGAGTTAGGCTTGAACATGATGAAAGTACATAGTGGAACTCAGACTTTTGTGGAAGTAGTCACCTATACCCATGTGAAGATTACAAGTTGCATCAAATAAAATATAGTATTTAAAAGGAAAGGTGTAGTTGATAAGAGTGTTTGAGAAGTGTTGTTAAGCTTTAATGTTATCAGTTGTATCGCCTAAGGCATAGAAATCCTAGTCTTGCTTTTGTTCTATATTCCTATATTCTATGTTATTTAGTTTTAGCCATGTTGCAATTCCTTATTAAAATTTTGTACTTAGATGATGTCTAAAACTATTTTCCTCAATTATTACTAGAAGTTATGATAAGAAGAGTCTGAGGAAACTCATATTTCCTTCTTAGTAACTCCTAGAAATCTTATGTCATTAGCTATCGCTTCACAGCTCTATATGTTTGATCGTGCCATGAATGTTTCAATTGAGTTCTGAATTCTCAACATGAATCAACTCCTTATAGTCACTTAAGTCATCTCATATGTTTAGTTTCATGTTAGTAGCTTCATTCTTTTCATCCCAATATCAATTTTCATTCAAAGACGAATGATCCCAAAGGGGGAGATATTGTAATACCCTAAAAATTTCTATCTAAGCTTCTAACCGTTCTTCACATATTTATTGGTCCAAAAATTATTATTTTAATCATGGATAAGTGTGATGATCATTTAACTAGTGTATAAATTTATTTTGATGTGAAGAATGTTCATAGAAAAAACTTAGAACCAAGTTGAGTTGAGAACTATTGTTATCGATTGAGTTTTGGTATTCGATCCTACAAGGGTCAAATTTATACATGTATAACTTCTGTAATATATTTATTTTTGGAGCTAAGGACCCGCCATATGAAAGGTAATTGAATCCTCCTTCCAACACATCCATTTTCACCCTAATCTAATACCCGAGCAAAAAGTTATGAGCATTTTTGTGAGCGAACCAGTGAGGGTCCATAATAAGAGCATGGCATGCCCTGTGTGATCCACAATATAAGTATGGCATGCCCTGTGTGCTCCGCGATAAGGGCGTGTCACACCCATGGTCCTAGAGACGCTAAAACTCACGTTTCTCTTTATTTTTTTTAAGGTAAACAAGTCATTTACATCCTAAATCCTTCTATAACTAATAATAACATGTTTTCCCTCATCCCATAATCCAAATACAAGATTCATCTTCTCCCAAACCCTCAAGAACACCAAATAAGATTTCATATCCAAAATCTAAGCTTCCAAGGCTCAAATTCAAGCTTTTGTCGAAGAGAATTCATCAAGTTTAGGTATGTGGGCTTTGAACCAGGATATTCTTCCGTCCTGTGCCCAAAAGTTTGATTTTTAATTGATTTTGAAGTAATTGGCTTTCTAGGGTTTATACCCACTTTCTTATGCTTTGAGATTATGATGCCTCCATATAAATTGAAAATTATTTTGCATATGATTTCATGTTTACTTATTTCTTTACCCATGAAAGTGATCTTAAGTATTGAGTTCAATTTTTGATATAAAGCTTCTATGAGATGATAAATGGTTTCAAGTTTAAGCATAAGTTACTTAGTTTACAAGAAGTTTAAGCTTATTAGTTCAAGTTACAAGTATTACAGTATGATTAAAGTTTCAGTTTTGATCTTATGATCTTAGATAAGATATGAAATCCATAAGTTTCCTCTTGACTATGATTTAAGTAAGAGAGGCCTAGTTGGTTTTCAGTTTATAAACCTATATTCTATTTTTAAGGTAGATTTCATAAGTATGAGCATATAAGTATATATATATTTTAGTAGTAGTATTCAACACCAAGAGAGAAATATGGGTTTAGCGCATCTTATTTTCTAACAGCTACGTGCCATCATAGGCTTAAGGAACCTCGCCAGAGAGTGTCTCCTTACCTCAAATGGGCTAAGTTAGTGATCACTCAATGTTAAGGTTCTATTTTGATGGAAAAGGTAGAATAACTCTCCTCAACATAGGTAAGACATTGGACTCTATTCTAGCTCACATGGTTTATGTCGATAATAAAAATATCCTACAAAAAAAAACAAAAGTAAAGACTTAAGAAACTAAGTGTAATGAATTACAAGCTTTATTCAGATGTTGTTTTATGATTTATGCTTATGTTATTTCATCTTTCAATTTTATTCATCATCAGGGTGAGTCTATTTACACTTAGCATACATGTTCTTAAGCTTATGATATATATCAGTTTTTACATATTGCATTAACCCTGGCATACACAGTACATTCTAGAAGTATTGACCAGATATATATTTGTGTGGTGATATTGTATCATAATGTAGGTATCAGTTATATCCCACAACATCATGATCAAGAAGTACGCAGCGTCCAGCCAACAGGTGATGAGTTTTCTTTATTCGAGGACTCCAGTCAGTTTGTAGATTCAATATTTTATTTTTTAATTCATTTGTATTGATTAGGGATAACTGAGGGTCATATCCTGGCTACCTATAGTCAGTATTATTAGAGGCTTCATAGATAGCCAGTCAGAGTTAATGTATTCAGTTCCATCTTTTCTTTTGTTTAAACAATATGATATTGAACAAGTTCAACTAATGATATCTTTTCTACTTATTATTTCTATTTTAATGTAATTTGTTCAGTTGCTCATGAATTATGTCCGTATCATGGGTTAGCTTGGGATCACTCATGGTTATAAGCACTGTATAATGCTTAAGGGGTAGTCTCAGAGTGTTACAACCCTATATGATGGACCAATCAGAGTTAAAGAAGCAGTTACAGGATTTGTTGGATAAGGGGTTAATTAGACCTACTGTATCTCCTTGGGGTGCGCCTGTCTTATTGTAAAGAAGAAGGATAGTTCTATGTATATGTGTATTAATTATAGGCAGTTAAATAAAGTGACAATTAAGAACAAGTATTCTCTTCCTCGCATTAAGGATATTTTTGACCAACTTTAGGGTGCTTCAATGTTTTTAAAGATTGATTTGAGATCCGGGTATCATCAGTTAAAGATTAGAGCTTTAGATATTTTTAAAGATGAATTTTCAGACTTGATATGGACATTATGAGTTCATGTCATGTCATTTGGGTTGACCAATTCCCCAATAACATTCATGAAGTTGATGATCATGGTGTTTCGACCAGATCTCAACTCCTTTATTATTGTATTTATGGAAAAGGACCTAAAATGCCCTTCAACTATGTAAAATGGTGCAAAAATTCCCTCTGTCTACCTATTGGGCCTAAAATGCACTTTTTGTCTACCTATTGGACTTAAAATGCCCTTCTCACCTATCTATTGGATCTAAAATGCCCTTCTCATCTACCTATTGGGCCTATTTTGCCCTTTTACTTAGGCAAATTATATGGAAAGGCCATCTATAAAACTTAATTACATAAATAATAATACTTTTTCGATATTAAAAAAATAAAAGTTTTTTTCTTCATATATAGCCATTTTAAGAAATCAAAAAAGATAATTATAATTCTTAATTTAATGCAATAACTAATTATCAATTCACCTTAATTTAAGAGATATATTTTCAATCTTCAAATTAAGTAGAAAAGATAATCCTTGCTTTCAAATGTTTTTCTCTCTTATATTCGAAATTCATATATTTTTAAATAAACTAAGTATTCCATTATTTGCTCGTGTATGTTTCATTTTATTTTCATGTATGTTAATCATCTAGTATTATTTCATTATTGTGTGTTTTTAATCCTAATAATGGGGTAATCATAATTTTTTATGAATAAATATTTATGAAATAAAAATCATTATGTTGGAAGTACAGATATATCATATATTTTTGTTGTATAAATATAATTAATTAATGTCAAAGTCAGATTATTATTATATTTTTGATATAATTTTTGCACCATTTGATATAATATCAAATGGTGTTTGATATTATATTAAATGGTGCAAATGGTGTTTGATATTATATCAAATGGTGCAAACGGTGCAAAAATTATATAAAAAATGAAAAAGGCTCAAATATGCCATTGAACTATCAGAAATGACTAATTTATGTCATTAGTTAAAAGTTTGGCTCATTCATGCCATCGCCGTTACAAAATCGGCTCATCCATGCCATTAATTTTTAATGGTGGTTTTCAAAAACAACTTTGCCACGTGGCCTTTTATTAAAGGTCCACGTCATAAATAAAATAAGGAAAAAGGCTCAAATATGCCATTAAACTATCAGAAATGGCTCATGTATGCCATTAGTTAAAAGTTCAGGTCATTATACCATCGTCGTTATAAAATCAGCTCACCCATGTCATTACTTTTTAATGCTGGGTTTTCAAAAACAATTTTTTCATGTGGCCTTTTATTAGAGGTCCGTGATATTAATTAAAATAAATCAATATTAATTTCAAAATATCTTAGACATATTAAAAACAACCGATTTATTTAACATAACCCGACCCACACCCATTAAAATATTTTTTTTCCTACAACAACAACTATTTTTCTAACCAGAAAAAATAGTGATTAACGTATATCCTTTGGCTATTTCTAGTTGATTCTAAATCATTATAAATGCTACGCTTAACAGAAACCTCAAAAATTCTATCCTACAGTAACTGATTAGTTTTAATTCCAGTGACTCAAATATATACTCTGAAGTTGGAAGAAAATAAACCAATGAATGACTAGGGAAAGCAATAAAAAGAAAAAGGCGTACCAATAGAACTTCTTCATTTTCCCATCACGAATTAGGGGAGTATATATTATTAAAAAAATTATTTCCAAATAACGACATAAAAGAAGTTTGTTATCCCAATTATCCCGCCATGCATATGGAATAACTCCTCCCATCATGAATTAGTGGAGCATACATTGTTGAAAAATCATTTTCAAATAACGGCTTAAAAGGAGTCTGCTATTCCAATTATCCCGCCATGTATATGGGATAACTTCTCCCATCATTATGGTTAAATGCTGGAATAAATAATTCCGATACTAACTAATTTCATATATTTTGAAATTAATATTGATTTCTTTTAATTAATGGCGTGGACTTTTAATAAAAGACCAGTGGCAAAACTATTTTAAAAAATCCATCATGAAAAAGTAATGGCATGAGTGAGTTGATTTTATAATGGTGATGGCATGAATGAGCCGAACTTTTAACTGATGGCATAAATTAGAAATTTCTGATAGTTCAATGGCATATTTGAGCCTTTTTGCTTATTTTAATTAATGACGTGGACCTCTAATAAAAGGCCATGTGGCAAAGTTATTTTTGAAAATCACCTTTAAAAAGTAATGGCATGGATGAGTTGGTTTTGTAACGACGATGGCATGAATGAGTTCAACTTTTAACTGATGGCATAAATGAGTCATTTCTAATAGTTCAGTGGCATATTTGAGCCTTTTCCCTATAAAAAATATCATGAATATTTATCTCATAAATAATATAAAAAATATAATCATAATCTGACTTTTACATTAATTATATTTATACTACAAAAATATGTGATATATTTGTACTTCCAACAAAATAATTTTTATTTCATAAATATTTATCCATAAAAAATTAGTTATTGCATTAAATTAAGAATTATAATTATCTTTTTTTATTTCTTAAAATGGTTATATATGAAGGAAAAAAACTTTTATTTTTTTAATATCGAAAAAGTCATAATATTTATGTAATTAAGTTTTATGGATGGTCTTTCCATATAATTTGCCTAAGTAAAAGGGCAAAATAGGCCCAATAGGTAAATGAGAAGGGCATTTTAGACCCAATAGATAGGTGACAGGGCATTTTAGGTCCAATAGGTAGATAAAAAGGGTATT
Organism: Capsicum pubescens; assembly: GCA_030864215.1. Taxonomy (NCBI): domain Eukaryota; kingdom Viridiplantae; phylum Streptophyta; class Magnoliopsida; order Solanales; family Solanaceae; genus Capsicum; species Capsicum pubescens. The sequence continues at coordinate 265,064,499 of CM061540.1, read as the reverse complement.
TTAGACCCAATAGGTAGACGAAGGGTATTTTTGCACCATTTAACATAGTTGAAGGGCATTTTAGGCCCTTTTTCATTGTATTTATAGATAACATCTTGATCTATTCCAAGATTAAGGCCGACTATGTGATGTATTTGAGGATTGTATTTCAGAGGTTGTGTCATGAGAAGTTGTATGCTAAGTTCTCTAAGTATGAGTTCTTGTTTGATTCTGTCTCTTTCTTAGGTCATGTGGTGACCAAAGTTAGCCTTATGGCCGATCAAACTAAGATTATGGTTATTCGTGATTGGACTAGACCCACTACTCCTATTGAGATTTAGAGTTTTATTGACTCAGTGGGTTATTTTTGGCATTTTGTTAAAGATTTCTCTTCTATTGCGACAACTTTGACCAAGTTGTCTAAAAAAGTGATATTTCATTAGTCGTATGCATATGAGAAGTGCTTATAAAAGCTCAAAGAGTTGTAGACTTTGACACTTATTTTGACTTTACCAAAGAAGGTTGTAGGTCTTATCATGTTTTATAATACTTGTGGTGTTGGTTTAGGTGTTGTGTTGATATAGAAGGGTAAGGTAATTACTTATTCCTCTTTTCAGTTGAAGCCTCATGAGAGAAATTATCCTACCCATGATTTGGAGTTAACAACCATATTTTTTTAATTGAAGTTATGGTGTCACTACTTGTATGGAGTTATTTCTCAGACCATCGTAGCCTTCAGTACTCCTTCAAATAGTGAGATCTTAATATAATATAGCGACATTGTCTTGAGTTTCTTAAGGATTATGACCTCACTATTTCGTGTCATCCAGGCAAGGCTAATGTTGTTGTGGATGCCTTGATGGGGAGTTTAGCTTAGATCTTGACCCAAGAGTGGCCTTTAGCCTTGGTGGTTCAGTCTTTAGCTTATCAGATAGTTAGGTTTGATAATTCAACACCCAAATGTGTTGTAGCTGTTATTGATGCTAGATCATTCTTGATGGAGCAAATTTGAGCTCACCAGTTTGATGATAATAGTTTGAGGGTTATTCAACATAAGGTGATGAGTGGCCAGGCTAGGGCATTATCTCTTAATTCTGATAGAGTTTTAAGGATTAGGGGCAGAGTTTGTATGCTGAGAGTTAGTATTTTGTGCTATTGATCTTAGAGGAGGATCATTTATTTTGGATATTTGTTCAATCAGGTGTGATCAAGATGTATCTTGATTTAAAGCAGCTTTACTAGTGGGGTGGTATAAAGTAGGACATGACAGATTTTGTACCTTATTTCCTATGTTGTTAGAAGGTGAATATCGAGCATCAGAGACCAGGAGATTTTCTTTAGAGATATATATTATTGAGTGGAAGTGAGAGCGCATCACTATGTTCTTTGTGACCAAGTTGCATTATACTTTTTGTGGTTCTAACAGTATTTGGGTCATCATGAATTGGTTTTACCAAATCATCCCATTTCATAACTATTTAGATCTCATCCAGTTCTTAGAAGTTATCTCGTATTTATGTTTGTGAGATAGTTCATTTTCATGGAGTACTCGTGTCTATGATTTTTAATAGAGGCTAAGTGTTCAATTTTACCTTCTAGCAGACCTTTCAGGAGTAGTTGGGTAATCAAGTTGATCTTAGCTCAGATTTTCACCCCAGAACAATGGTAACTCAGAGTGAACTATTCAAGTTTTGGAGGATATGCTCTGCACATGTGTGATAGACCTTAGAGGTCAGAGGGAGCGGCATTTCACTTTGGCATAGCTTGCTTATAATAATATCTACCATTCTAGTATTAAGATGGTCCCTTTTGAGGCATTGTATGGTAGGATTTTTCTATCTTCTATTGGTTAGTTTGAGACTTTAGAGGTTATACCTCGTGGAACTAACTTGCTTTGCGAGTCTTTGGACAAGGTTTGGTTAATTCAAAGTAGGCTTCGGGCAACCCAAAGTAGGTAAAAGAGTTATAGACAATAGGCATTGTGCCTTGAAGTTTGGGATTAAAAAATTGAGTCTTCCTTCATGTGTCACCCATGAAAGGCCCAATGAGGTATGGGATGAGGGACAAGGTTAGCCCCAGGTTATTAGACTTTTTGAGATTCTTCATACAGTTGTGGGGTTCCATATGAGATTGCCTTACCTCTATAATTTTCAGTTGTTCATCTAGTTTTTCATGTATCTATTCTTCGGTGCTACATTCCAGATAGGTATCATGCGCTTTATTTGGATTTGTTCTATTGGACGAGAAGTTAACCTTCGTTGAAGAGCTAGTCTCTATTTTAGCCAGAGCTATTAGACGGTTGCGTTATAGATATATTCCTATAGTTAAGGTTCAATAGATGTGGAGGAGTCTACTTGGGAGGTCAAGTCTGACATGCGTAGTAATTATCCTCAGTTTTTCATCGATTTAGATATTTTCTTGCCTTTTAGTTTAAGGACAAACTAGAGATGTTTTAATGATCTAAATTTAGGTGATTTTTTCTTTTATCTGTTTTCCCATTTTACCCTTTCTTTTAGTTGCTACATGTTGATTTTGGGTTATGGGAATGGTTGGCACCATTTTCAATGCCTTTGAGAAGGATTTGAGTAAGTTTGAAATTATTTTGAAGCTTTAAGAGCGAATAGTTGACCCAGATAATATTTCTTGATTTGAATGTCGGATAGCAAAACAGATCGGCCAACAGATCTAGAAAATTGATATTTGATTGGTAGTGTAGCTGGTTGGGGTTTAGAACCTTTATTTTTATTTTAACCCTCTATTTAGAAAATATTATATTTTGGCTTAATGGGGTCCAAGGGTTAATTTATTGTTAACGTCCTATTTTTAAAAATTTGATGATTCCAATGGATTCATAACGTATTTTATGATCAATTTGCACTATTGGCTTATGTTTATAGGATTTCGGATGAGTCCTAAGGGTCAAAAACAAGTTTTTTAAGTTGGTGTTGCGGTCAACGGTCAACGTATGAGGTCAAGAACCCCTCCTATTTGGCGAAAACAATCCAATTTTGGGATTTTGTTCCTTCTTTGCTCATTTTCATCATTTTATCAAATTAGGAGCTTGTGAGGGAGATTCTTGGGGATGTTTCTTGTGTAAGTTCGTGTGGGTAAGTTTTAGCTTAATTCTAAATCATTGCCTACCAACTTTATCATCTAAATTCTTCTAAATCAAATATTTTAAAAGAGGGGTTTTGGGGGTTTTCCTCTAATTTGAAAATTCGGTATCTCTTTAATTTAAGCTTAATTCTTCTTTATTTTGCCTGGGTTTTCACCCATAGAGTCTTTTCACTTAAGAATTATGATTTTCAAATAAAATTTCATTTCTACTCTTTTGGATTTCTGATGGATTTTGGGGGTTTTGCCGGTAAAATTTAAAAATAGTTTTTTTCGATTTAAACCTTGTTTATAATCCATTTTAGTGTGGACTTTCTCTTGTAGACTCCTTTAACCTTGGAGAATGTGTTTTTAAAATAAATCATGATTTCCTCCTTTTGTTTACGAACTCATTTTTTGAATTCATTTTGGATCTAACCTAAATACGGGCAATATGTGTATCGTTAGCTTTTTTAATGCGTAGGTGCTATATTTGAATATTGTAGTTGGTTCTGAGGCTGTTTTTCTAGGAAAAGATTAAGGTTGAAGAACTTTAGACTGGGATTCTGTTGTTTTGAGGTGGGTTATAGCTTAACTTCTTTCAATTTGAGCTGGTAGTTAATGAATAAGTAAAACATGTTATGGGTTGGGAAAAATAACTATGGGGTTTATATATTGAGGTTATTTTTACTATTATGTTCCCATGTGGGGGCTTATATTCTATTGTGGTTGGTTTGTGATATTCGATATTTTGTGTTACCCATGTGGGGAATTTATTTGACATCATTGGCTTTATCTGTGCATCTAAATGGCTTTATTCTAGATATGATGCCCGTGTGGGGGATTATTTTTCTAATATAGACCTCATTCGATCATCGATTGCCTTTATCATGATAAAATTTTTGAGTTATGGATTGATATAATATTAATGATGTCTTATATGCATATTTAGTCTAATGTGCCTAATTGGAGTTGATGAATCACGAATTGTAGACATATTGAGTTGATTTTTTGCTCATATATATATGTGTGTGTGTGTTGGATGGATTGGATATCATCATATTGAGTTGATTATAAGAAGTACATCCTCATTCCATACATATATATTCATGAGATACTAATACCATTGAGAAACACTATTTTGAAAGAAAATGAAACACATTTAAAAAATCCTAGGCTGAGATCATTTGGCGGAAAGGTTGGTTATGATATTTTGAAAAACCCTCGGCCAAGGTCATTTGTTGGCAAGGTTGGCTTGAGATATAATTTATAGTATATGGGTTGTAATCCCCCCATGGGTCCTACTTGATAGATGCGAGCTCGGTGGTTATACTGAAAGTCATGCGATGGCTTTTATCATCACCTCTTCACATTGCATTGCATTGGATTGAATTTTTACTCGCATCTTGCTTGATTTCCCGAGTTTCCTTGTCTTGTACTTAGTTTTAGTGAGTTCTCATATATATATATATATATATATATTTATATAATATAAAATTATATAAATGTATATGTGTGTGTGTATGTTTGGTTTCTGTTCTTGTGTATGTTTATAAATGAATTATCAGTGGAGATGGCACGATCTACCATATGAGACTTTTCTATTTGCAGGTGAGGTTCTCATAGTATATTTTTACATGTCTTATTTTCCACTTTTCTTGGTTGGCCTATGATACCTACAGAGTAAAAGTGGAGCGTATTTACCCCTACTTGTCACGACCCGAACCAGGGCCTGGCCGTGACGAGTATCCCAAGTTCCACGTGGACGGGAGATCACCCCCTACACCAAACCAAATCAAACACAATATCACCAATGTTGGATGAGTTCCAAACATATAACAAGATAATTTCAAAGAATAAATGATAAGTTTATGACCAATAACCGGTAACTGGCCAAACTATTCGATCAATATCTCCCAAATCCAAAGTAATCCAACAAAGCCTTCTAACACAAGAACTAAGAACCAGTCTTCGATGGGACATGTCCCCGACTCTAACAGATGACAATGAAAATGAAAATGTTAATGATAATGAAAACATTTAGTTCTAGTCTATGATAATAACAAATGTAATTTCTAAGTCTTCCAAAGAATGGAAGCTCACCACTATACAATAATGAACCAACGAACAGAGTCGATCCACCTAACTCTATGGTGGAAAAGTAGAGGTATCTCCAATGCCTACATCACGTGAGGATACAACATCTGGAGATGGTTAGTGGGGTGAACACTAGAATGTAACTCAGGGATAAGGATAACATGATGTCGTGATCAACAGTTCAAAATCATTCAAAACCAATGCACATAATCAAATGCATATACATATATACATCACATGCCGGGACATGGAACAAGGCTTAACATGCACTTTAAAACTTTAGCCTTTACTGTCTAGCTCAACCTTCATAACATAAGAAGGCACCTATGAGCTATATAGTCCCAGCTCTTCTCTAGCCGGTAGGGCCCCAGAGGGTATACGTATGCACTATGGGGAACTCTAACCTCCTGGCATATCAAGGTGACACAAGCACCAAATCATGTAGTATAATGTGGGGGACTCAAACCTCCCAATCATATGATAATAATAAGAGGGACTCGAACCACTCAGTCGTATAGACCCCCGCATCGGCAACCACAATTTACAGTATTGGGCCTTCAAGACCTCCACTTTCATGGCTCAGCTACACAACCCTCATTAAAGCCCAATTAAAACAGTTATCAGACATTCCCATTCATTGAACAATGACACACATTTAGGCATACATTGTTGGTAGCGTCATACCAACTACACTTGCAAGGTAACATCAACATGTCAATCCAATTACATCACTTGAGGGAATTCACAACCCCCTTGGTTCAATTTAAAAATTGTTATTCTTTTTTAGTTTTTCATCATAGTTCAAGAGTAGTTCAATATGTATACTTTTCATATTCAAAAACCAAATTCACAATATGTAGCTGAGGTTATAATTACTTCAAAAGTCAAAAGTATGGGTAAATCACAATCCCTTAGTTTATTCACCATACCCATGCATCAAAATGATTTTAAAACCACTATTTAAACGTAACTCATACAGGGACAAATATGAAACATCACATAAACAACAATTGTTCAAGACCCTCAACCCATGTTTCAAAACCAACATAAATACCATATGAACAACATTTTTTTTGAACATATGATTTTAACAAATTAGCAATTAGGAAAGAGTAACATTCTTGAAATATCAAGTTTCACGGAAAGAATTCAACCCTTGAGCCCTTGGATGGCCTACTTCATGGAAACCCTAAGTATGATTACTTAAGAGAATTAAAGAGAGATTTGGAAGTGTTTGAGTACGTTATGAATGCGAAATAACCCTTCTTAAGTGCTTTATGAACATGGGGTATTAATTGGGTGAGAAGAGAATTATCCGAAGTACCCTCAATTTAAAACTGAAATTTAGTCGTCAGTGATTACTAGTCACTATACGACTCATATAGACTCATAACGACTGGTCACCACAAGTCGTAGCTAAGACAGTCTCCAAGGCACTCACAATCTGTTGACCCTATGACTCAACTAATATGACTCATAATGGGACCCTATGACTCATAGGTCCAGTCATAGTCAACCCAACAACTATTTGGGGTGTACACTGGATAGCCTACGATTTGCACCTAACTACTTATAACAATTCCTTACGACACATAGTGAGCCAATCGTACTTAGAGCAGAATTCAGCCACACACTTACTGATTTGGTCCAATGACTCATCAAGACTCCCTACAGCTCATCAGGTGAGTCGTAGTCAAGACAATGAGGGTAAAATTTCAAAAAAAATTCAAGGACCAAAACCCCCAGGGTGTTATACTACTGTTCCTTATTGATGCAGATTCATATACGAGTACAGGATGCAAAAGCTGATTTCGTGTGAATTTAGAGCTTAGTTTGAGATACTGGGTGTTGTCTGGATTTTAGAGCAACTCCATACCTCCACTTATATTAATTTAAGTCTTATTTTATTATCAAAGACAAACGTGCTTCTCATATTTTGTTATGTATCAGATGCTCTTACACTATGACTCCAGTTTTGGGGACTTATGAAATTTCTTTCAGACTTCCATTTTATTTATGTTTTCTTATTAGGTTGACTTTGTTCTATAAGTCTTACCTTGATTATTCTATTGTAGATTTGTTTTTTCTTTATTTGTTTGGATAATTGGGTTACTTGTCAAGGCTGATCTGCGATAAGTATCATCATCACATATTTTTTGGGTCATAACAAAAGTCACATAAGGGTAGATGAGTTCTGAATCAGCCTCACACTCAGAAGGGAATCAGTACCTCAAAAATATGGAATCCCACACAAAATCAACTGCCATGTGAGGTGCTCGTACTAGGATCTACACTAAAGAGAACAATAGGGATAAGTTCCGTCACTTGTACTCAGTAGGTATTATAGGCCGACTGAGCAAAGTAAAAAATAATATAAGTGAAACAACACTATGAGCACGTCACCTACAAGCATAAAATTCTTAAATTATGGCTCTCACTATCTCCAATAACAATTCTAATATATAAGTACACAAAAATGGAAACAACATAGATATACACAAAAATACACTAAAACTAAAGAAACCATGAAGTGTGAGCAAATGCAATGCAATGCAAGATGGATGGTGAAAGCCATTGTATGAATTTCTATATACACCCATCGAGCTAGTAGCTCTCAGGTAGGACCCATGGAGGTTTGCAACCCATATACTATATCTTATATCTCAATTTCAACTCATTTCTCCAGCTCATGTTCATAGAGAGGATTTTCATTACAGTCTCTCATTTTTTTCTAAATAGTATTTCTTAATGGTAGCATCATCTCATGAATGTATATGTATGGAATGAGGATGTAACGTTCATAATTAACTATATATGATGATATCCAATCTATGCAACCTGTAAATGTATAAGTGAGCCCAAAAATCAACTCAATATGTCCACAATTCATTATTATCAACTCTAATTAGGCACCATCGGAATAACTATGCATGTAAGACATCATTAATATCATATAAACCCCCGTTGGATATTTCTATCATGATAGGACAGTCGATGCTAGAATAAAGCATATATTATAAAAATGCGCCCCCACATAGGCATTATATCTAGAATGAAGACATTTAAATATACAAATAAGGCCAATGATATCAAATAAAGCCTCCATATAGGCAACACACAGTATCAAATATCACAAGTCAACAACAATAGAATATAAGCCCTCACACAAGCATATAACTACAATAATAATCTCTAAATATAAACTTCATAGTTTTTTTCACCAACCCATAATATGTTTTACTCATTTATTAACTACCTAGCTCAATCTAAAAGAAGTTAAGTCATAACCTATATCAAAATGACAAAATCCCAACCTAGAGTTCTTCAACATAGAGTTTTTCCCTTATAAACAGCCTCAGAATCAACTACAATATTCAAATATATCATCTACACATTAAAAGTAAGCTAGTGATAACCATATTACCAATATTTAAATCAGTTACAAATGGTTTTAAAAAACAAGTTTGAAAATGAATGGAGTAAAATCAAAAAGTTTTTTTTAAAAAACACATTACCCAAGGTTACAAGAGTCTATAGGTGAAAACCCAAATGAAAATGGATTTAAAATGAGGTCTAACCCAAGGAAAACTCTTTTTAATCTTTATCGATAAAAGTCCCAAAACATCTATTTTGAAATCATGATTTAAAGGTAATTTTGATGATATAATTGATGAAAAAAATAATGGGAATAAGGTTTTGGAGATCCCCCAAGCTCAAATGATTAAGAAATCCTCAAGAATCACCCAAACTCAAAGCTCAAAGGTCTAAAAATGGAGAAAAATAGAAAAATGAACTATATATACTAACATAGCTTTGGCCTCTTAAGTGGTCATCACTTAAGCGATGGTGACCGTTAAAGCACTCCGCCTATATGGATAGGCTTGCTAAAGTAGTAAAGTGTCTTATTTAGTGGTAGGCGACTGTTCAGGCTTGACAAATATAGTGGTGCTTTGCTGCTTAAACAGCAACCGCTAAAGCAATTGCACCAACTTCAGTTGCACCAACAACTTTGCTAAGTTGCAAAGTTATTGGCCAACCCCTTAAGATTCGTTCAGAATCCCATGAACGTAAACAAACTATGCTACTAGGCTAATTTTAATGTTTCAGACTCGATAGAAACATCAATTTTTAAATAAAGACTATTTTCTCAAATTGACCCCGAGATCCTTTTCTACTAGTTTTCAAATAAAGGATCAAAATACAAGATAAAGGTCCCAAACCCAAACCAACTACTCTACTAACCTAAATTTAAAATTTTGGATCTACTGGCATAGTCTAAATTTCCATCCCATACTAGGATCGTCGAATGTTGACCAAAGTCAGCTATATGGCTTTTAAAGCCTCAAAAATCCTTAAACTCATCCAAATCATTCTCGTTCACATCGAGAATCATGCCAACCATATCAAACCTCAAAATCAATATATAGCACCTATGAAAAAAGAGAAAATGGTCAAAACACATAAAAGTGGAAATTCATAAATTCAGGTCATTACATGATACATCACTAAAACTCTAGTTTGTCCTCGAACAAAAAGGCAAGGAAATCCTGAATCCATAAAAAGTTTAGGGTAACTTCCACGCATGTCAGATTTGACCTCTTAAGTGGCCTCCTAAACAAGATGATGTATTCACTAAACATTTAACATAGGAATATCTCTAGAATAGAACCATCTAACATTTCTTAGATAAAAGGGATACCAACTCCTCTACAAAGGTCAACCTCTCATCTAACTGAATCAAGTCCCAATAAATCATGGGAGAATTATTCAAAATATAGCATCAAAGTATGGATACATGAAAAACTAGATAAATAACAAGAAAGTCTGGATGTAAGGGCAAGTCATAAGCAACTCAGAGTCAGGCTAGTTGACCAGTTCAAGAAGTCTTCAGACTACTGATGGAGGTCAGTTTGGTACTAGTGGTTTCCCAGGTAATGGCAATGATCAGTCTTTGAAAGGGTCATCTGCAGGTCGCGCTAGATATGGTAGTTTCTCTGGTTCGACCGAATCTGTGAGTTTTGGTTCTGCTCATTATTCTTATTTTACTTATGGAATTATCACTTATTTATCGAGAGATTTCCCTACTTGTGGGGCAATGGTTTTTTTAGCCCAGGGTTCTACCCCTATTAGTGCAGTTTATTCATCAGGTGGAGGTGGATCGAGAGGTCAGTGGGGTGGTTGCCAGGGTGCTCAAGGTGGTACTCAGGTAGGAAGGACAAGAGGCCGATCAGATGCCTATCCAGGTGGTGAGTGTGGTCAATTGTATGTAGTACCTGCTTATCTTGAGGCTAACACTTCATATGTTATTATGACAGGTATGATTTTGGTGTGCCACAAGTTGACTCTTACTTTATTTGATCCTGGATCCACTTATTCTTATATATCTGCTTATTATACACCATAGTTGGATTTGACTAATGATTTATTATTTGTGCTATTACATATATCTACTCTAGTAGATATTTCTTTTATAGTGGATCGAGTACTCAGATCATGTATTGTGAGAGTTAGTGATGTTGCTACTTATGCTGATCTTATTATTTTAAATATGCTGGATTTTGATGTGATTCTGGGCATGGAATAGTTATCCCACTATCATGTGGTCATGGATTATTTTGCCAAGACTTTTACCTTAGCCATGCATGATGTACCCCCCAGTCGTATGACAGTGAGTGGTTAGCCATGAGTCGATGGGTATTATTTCTTATGTTTGCGCTAGAAGGCTTATAGTAAGAGGGTACGAGTCTTATCTCACTTATGTATGTGACACTCGTGTAGAGAGTCCATTGAATATTTGTGAGTTTCTTGATGTGTTCCCTACCGACTTGCCTGTTATTAATCCTGACCATGATATTGAGTTTGCTATTGATCTTGAGCCTGGCACCCAACCTATTTCTATGGCACCTTACCATATGGCTCCTACTAAACTAAATAAGTTGAATTCTCAACTTCAGGATCTTCTTGGTAATGGTTTTATTAGACTGAGTGTGTCCCCGCGGGGAGCCTCTATTTTGTTTGTAATGAAGAAAGATAGTTTGATGTATATGTGTATTGATTATAGGTAGCTTAATAAGGTAATGGTGAAGAACCATTATCCTTCTCGATTGCTGATTTATTTGACCAGCTTCAAGGTGTAGACATATTTTCTAAGATAGATTTAAGGTTCGGTTATCATCAGCTGAGGATTTAGGTTGAGGATGTCCCAAAGATAGCTTTCGGGACACATTTTGGTCATTTTGAGTTTTTGGTGATGTCGTTTAGACTGACTAATGCCCCAGTCGCATTTATGGATTTGATGAACTGTGTTTTCTGACCCTATTTAAATGCCTTCATTGTTGTGTTCATTGATGACATTCTTGTATATTCGAGAAGTAGTGAGGAGCATGTGCAACACTTAAGAATTGTGCTTCAGATCTTGTAAGATCATGTGTTTTTTGTCAAATTCTCTAAGTGTGAGTTTTGGCTTGAGTCAGTGTCATTTCTTGGACATGTGGTGTCCAAGATGGGTATTATGGTAGACTTGGCTAAGATTTTGGTGATTTTTTATTGGGCTAGACCTATTTCTTTGACTGAGGTTCGCAGTTTCATTGGTTTGGCTGGTTATTATAGGCGTTTTGTTGAGATCTTTGCTAATATTTCAAACCCTATAACTAGATTGACTTGGAAGGAAGTTTCTTTTTGATGGTTCGAGAAGCATGATTTGAGGTTTGGAAAGCTCAAGGACTGTCTTACTTCAGCTTCAGTGTTAACTCTTTTAGTTGAGGGTGAGGGATTCACTGTGTTTTATGATGCTTCTAGTATTGGTATTAGTTTTTTTTGGTATAACAGGGTCGTGTTATTGCTTCCAAGATTTGGTATGAGACTTCTGAGGTGAGACCTCATGGTACAGATTTGCTTTAGGACTCATTGGATAGAGTCAGAGTGATTCAGGATAGGCTGAGAGCATCCAAGAGTAGGTAGAAGGCATATTCCAATTGTAGGCTCCATTCCTTGATATTCAGAGTTGGTGACCATATGTTCCTTCATGGTTTACCTATGAGGGATATGATTAGTTTTGGAAGGAAAGGTAAACTCAGCCCCCAATATGTTAATCCTTTTGAGATTCTTCGCGCAGTTGGTGAGGTGGCCTATGAGTTAGCATTGCCTCCATATTTCACCGTTGTTTATCCAATTTTCCATATTTCTATGTTGCTAAAGTATATTCTTGATTTATAGATAAGTAATTGACCTTTATAGAGGAGCCTGTGCTTATTTTGGCTAGTGATGTGAGACAGTTGCATACCAGAGAGAATCCTGTAGTTAAGGTTCAGTGAAAGCACTACCCTGTAGAGGAAACCACCTGGGATATTGAGAGCGAGATGTTCACCAGTATTCTTATTTGTTTGAGACCGCTGGTATTTTCTTCATCTTTAACTTTTGGGGATAAAAGTTCCTTAGTAGTGGATGTTGTAATGAACCTTCAGGTTATTTCTTGTGATTTTGCTTATTTCTACTGTTAGATCTCTTCCATAGTTGCCCCAAGATATTTATGACTTGCTAGAATTTATAGTTCGGTTACCTAGCAGTTCATTTGTTTTTTAGAACCATTTCCCCATTTAGAAGTCTTCATTGGTTTCAAATAGCCACCGAGCAAAAACTTTAGTAAAACAATATTGGATATAAATTACGACTGTGGCAGCAGCTCTGGAATATCAATTTTAGGTTGGGTAGACCTTTGGTTTGAGTCCAACTACACCCAAACTCATTTCAACCTTTGGTCGAAGAGTTGAGAAATTGGAAATTTAGGTGTAGGGCCCATATTTGGTTGAAACGACCTCAGATGGAAATCTGACTTTGCCAATGCATCTGGAATATTAAAATCAATATGGTTGCATAGCTTGTTTGCTCATATTGGACTCCAGATGCACCCCGAGGCCTTGGACAAAACATGTATCAAATTCCAAGTTTCAGTTATCGTCTAATACAGAGGAGTACCGTGATCGCGTGGGACTTGGTACAATCGTCATGGTCGTGATAACGGCTAGTGTGCGTACGTGATCTCCACTCCTGAGGGCCTGGGTTGTGCAATTTAAAAGCCCTCCTTGGCCGAAAATTGTCCATTTCTCCATTATCTTGAGACTCTAAAACCCTAATAGAGAGAGTAGTTTCTATAGTATGTGTTGGTTGTTGATTAGGAGCTTAAACAACTTTCATATTTGTGATTAGCATCGAATCTAAGGTAAGATTCCTTTAATTTTAGTGTAAATTCTTGAACTTTTAGACCCAAAACCCCAAATGGCTTGAGTCTTGATTTTAGTCCTAAATATAGTTGATTTGCACAAATTTCTAGAGGGTTATAACTCCCTAATGGTGTTTGAATAATGGGTTGGTCTCGAAAACTCATTTTCCATATGTGGGACCCATTTTGAGAGTTTTTGGTGTTATTTTGGACCCGAAGCACAATGGTGCCATATCGATGTTGTTATTCTTACAATAATGTATAGATTATGTTTTTGATAGTGTGGCTCATTAAAGAAGCTTTGAGGAATGGGAAAGCAAAGATTGTTGCTTCGTGAGCTATTTAGATTCAAGGTAGGTTAGGCTTACTTGTATTTAGATTGAACTTTATTATTGTATGACTTTGATATCTTGATAAGATTGCGCGGGGTCTTAGATGTTGAAATAGTGTATGGTAAATTTGGGTTTAGTTGAATCACTTAGGCCTTTGAAAATATTAAGTGTGTCAATTGACCCATAATCTAGAACCTTGGTTAGTTGGACTTGTTATATTATGAATATAAAGAGAATGCTCTAGTTGATCCAGTTAAACAAAAGTGACTTGTTCACCCATCCTAAGAGTAGGATGACCTAGATATGCCTAGTTGTGGAATTGGCCTTAGAGGTTTGGATGACTTAAAAGGAGTACTTGAGGAAGAATTGTCCTATAGAACTAGTGTGGATTGATAAACCTTTGAGATATGTAACTTAGTCTAGTTTCGGGTAGAAGTTAGACTTAAAGAATATAACTTAGGATATTAGAAGCAAAACTTGACCCGTCTTAAGCTTGAACTATGTAACTTCATTAGTGACCTAGAAACTTGAGAAACGTCTAGAATATGCTTTGGTAATATGATGGTGAACCCAGTAAGTGGCTTATTCGTGATGTTATTTTGGAAATAATATGCATGCGTGATTGTGATCCCATTGTCACTATTTGGATAGCATTGGGATAACCTTGTAAATTGAATCCATGACTATGCTATCACTTGATTTATTGGCTAGTTTACTAAGCAAGCCTTGGATTATGTTATCACTCATATTATTCTCAAGCCTAGTGACTATACTAATGTTTGTGCAAAAGATCCCTTTTGTGCTAGTATTGCGAATTATGCTAATAAAGAGAGGTTCTAGAAAGTATAACCATGAATTGTTATTGACCATACTAATAATCATGTTAAGCCCGGTAATGTGTGAGATGTTTCTACAATATGCCTACACATGCTCACACACCTACTAATGTATTGCATTGATAATAAATGGTAAGAAGCGATGATATGCCTTTTCTTATTTCTTTCTCGCTCCATTCTTCGTTGGGCTTGCATTTATTATTGATTTTACTATACATATATTAATATATGCATATTAATTTCATGATGAATACTGATGCCTGTCAAGGCCGGAGGATATACTAATGTTATGATGATGCCTGGAAAGGTTGGAGGATATATTGATGTTTTGATGATGCCCGGTAAGGCTGGATTATATGTTGATGTTATGTTGATTCCCGAAAATTCCGGAGAATATATTGATGCTATGTTAATGCCCGACAAGGCTGGAGGATATATTTATGTTATGGTGATGCCTAGTAAACCTGGAAGAGGTATTAATAATATGATGATGCCTGGTGAATCCAGAAGAGATATTGAGTTATGCTGATGCCCGATAAACCCAGAGGATATATTGATGCTATGGTGATAACTATGTATGGTAAGCATATTATAATATATAGGTATATGTGTGGTCATGCCCTTGTATGATTGCATTAGGGATATGATGTTTTCCTTGGAAAGTTGTCTATAATTCTCTACCATAAATCGCTTGTTAAGTGGTGTGGATCTTGTTAATACTAATTAGTGAATAGAAGTTGAATATGTTGAATATTGAGTTAAGGCTAATTAGTAAGTATGATGTTGTACAGAAATAAGGATTCACCTAGTGGATATATTTGGTTTGAATAAATGGATAAATTATGGAATTTTGCCTAGTAAAATGGGTTATGTGATTACTAGGTGTGTATGTAAAGTGGTTATATTACTTGATGGCTAGAAGACTAGAATACTAGTTGGTGGACCTTGTTTAGTTAAAATGTTATAACTAGGAATTATGGTTGTAAAATGGCTAATGATGTTAATAGATTTAGCATTGTTGATGATTAGTGATATTGATGTCTAGTATGTAATGTCGTTGGTTGTTTAAATGAGGACTTAGAGAATTATGGTGCTAACTAGAAAAGACGTTGGGTAATAGATAGATAAGTGTGTTTGATCACATATAACTTCTTCCTATATGATTACTAGTGCACCTATGATAACTAGGAATGAGTTTCGATTAAATAGTGATTATGGTTTAGTTGTACATCTTGACTAGTAGTGGATGTTGGATACTTGGTAGATAATAATTAGTTGCTATTTCATGAAGGAGGATTATATAAAGAATCGGTTAGACTAATGATCGTAGGCCTTGATGACTAGAAAACTAATAGTTAATAACAATAAGTGTTGGTTAGTTAATGATGACTAGATAGAGTGTATCAATATCGTAGATATCTAAATAGCTATATGACTATGGTTATGATTACCTTTGTATGTGTTATTTCAATTGCGGTAATTGATAATGATTATGGATCTTGGAAAATGACCATTCATGGGAATGTGGAAATCATGGATAAATGTGGAAATCATGGATATATATATATATATATATATATATATATATATATATATGTATATATATATTGATACGTTGATGATTTAATTTATTGATGCACTCTCCGGTGGTATGGGATGTCGTGATGAGTTCTTTTCAATCCGAGGTTATTTAAACCAAATATAGATCCCACACCTAAACTTTAAAATTTTCAACTTTTTGATCGATAGGTCAAAATGAGATTGGGTGCATCGAGACCCAAACCAAAGGTCTACCTAGACTAAAATCTATATTCCGGAGCTACTGGCATAGTTGGAATTCGTATTTGAGAACATTTTACTGAAGGTTTTGCCCGGTGGCCATTTGGCACCAGCGAAGTCTTCTAAATAGAGATAACTGAACTGTCAGCCCCAACAGGTCATAAATGACTTAGGGAAGCTATGGAGAAGCTCAAACAGAGAAAATAAGAGAAAATATAGAAAATGACCTAAAGAGTCATTACATTATCCACTACTAAAAGGACTTTCATCCTCGAAAGTCAATGGATAGAAAGCATCTCAAAGGATCGAAAGGATGAGGTACTGGTCCTGCATATTCCTAAAATGACTTCCTAGGTAACCTCAAAGAAGAGAGAACACTTACAAGGGATTTCGCCACAGGTATCCCTCTTTCAACCAGCACTCTCATTCTACTTCCAAACAGCCAAAACTCAACTTAACCACTAACTGGCCTCAAATTTAACCAAGAAGCACGATGCACGTACATCTGAACCACAACACGCTAATACCATCTCTATATTTGCATAAATCAACAAAGGCTCATCCGAGCCAAAGCCAACCCAAGTCATGAGTCATGCCACCAAATCCAAATCCAAATATACACTCCTTTTACCATTTTGCATCTGCTATCCACTCCAATCCTATAGGAAATCACCCGAGTCTTGCCCACGCAATCTCATCAATGAGAACTCAAAGAACTAAAGATGACCCTCTAAAAGTCCATATGAAAAACTTGAGAATAAGCTCATAAGGCGCTGTCTGGGCATACAAATAGAGATAATCAAGGAATGCAATCCATGCCAATACTGCAACAAGTCCGGATGGAAATCAAACTGAAATCTCAAAATCCAAGGTATAACTACTCATCACTGAATATTCCACTCCAGGATGTCTCATCCACCAGGAATGAAGTCATACCAAATCCAACTCAAGTATATTTCTCCCGTTGAATAAATCATCCAAAATTTCCAAAGAAAACTAGAGAATCAGGGTCAAAGCTGAAAGAACCAATACCGGGTCCATGGGCTATCATCTGAATACTTATCAACCATAATCCAACCGATGTCGAAAAAATCAAATAAGCAACCACAGAGTAGGATCAACCCACCTATAAATGAAATCTGAACAAAGACATGTCTAAAATAAAAATTGTACACAAGCTCTATAACACCAAGCTGAAATCGCAACACAAAGGCTGAATCACCCAATTTCAACAACCCAAACCAAACCTGAAGATGGGTAGGCATTCATACTCCAAGTTTATCATAACTTCGAAAGTGTCATTCCAAGGCATCAAGTCAAAGCTGAACCAATAAGCCTATATCATTACCAACCATTCAAATTGATTTTAGTATCCAAATCTGATATATCTGAGATAAATCATACCAAGTCATAGTCGAGACATACCTGAAGAATGAAAACCACCACAGGGATAACCACCGACTGAAGACACAAGCAACCAACACTACATCATCTAGAGGCTACAAAATATAGCCACAAAATAAAAATCATGAAAAAGGATAAATCACTAGCTGAAAATTCATATAACCCACTCCCTATCCGGTGGAGGTCATGAACTATCGAAATATACTCAATATAACTTCCCAAGGCTGAAATCCACACCAGTATTGGCAAAAACTCTAGCAACTCCGAGAAATACAACTTTAGCCAACAACTAATCAATTGAATACTCCATCTCACCGAAGAATAGACACAGGCACATATCATCAAGAAGAAGCACTCCACCAAGCCTCATTAGGCCGTACAAATTCTGAAATGGGGATTTCCTAAATCCAACCAAGAAGGACAATCACCACTCGATCCATCCAAGAATTACATTATCATAGAAAAAATATACCAAGGTCAAATTCAAGACAACCACCAAAAAATAAACAACTCAAGATGAAGAATTCTGAATTTTCCAACTTAAGAAGCGATCACAAGAAAGGACACTGGCCTCTAACTCTAACTCCACTTAAGGCAAAACCATATTGCTGGAAAAGAGCATACAATCTCCACACAAAGAATAAGGGCAAACCATCACAAGGGAACCAAAACAAAAATCTAAGAGGTGAATCAATGAAATCTCAGTCTCAAAACCACTATCGAGCAATGAAATAGTCACAACCAAAAAATGGACCTCAACTGGTCAATCTCATACACAGGCTATATTGAAAAGGATAGATAAAATGAAAGCCTTCATAACCCCAGAGGAAAGTCTAAGAATCTCGAACTCAAACATAGGAAACATAACTAAATTATCAACTAAAAAACCAAAAAGAACCATGGAAGGTCAACTTACCTTTGATACCATCATACATCCCTAAATCAATCTAATACAACTAACCAAGAGGGAACACAGTCAACCTCGCAGTGCTAGGGGAAAGAAATCATTAAATTGGTCTATATATACTCAAGCCACCATATTATATCACGAGAAAATGAAAGTCTAAAAATATAACACTAGTCTATATAGCTACCCAGCAAGGATCAAATTCATCAAGTAACAACATTAAGTAATAATATCAAGCAATATCAATAACCTCGTGCAGTGGTAGCAATAGAAATAAAAATATCAATACAAACATACTGAACAGGCGATACTAAAATAAAAATCAATATCATATTGATAGCACCCTAGCGCACCTGTATGTGTTCTACCAAGTAATATAGTAGCCTTCAAGAAAGTCGAGTTATCGATCCCACAGAGACTTGATTCGGCAATTAGTTGATTTTAGTTCACAATTTAGATTCAATTGATGTGAGAGTAACCAAAATAAAGTTTGTAAATTGCAAGTAAAATAAACAAAGCATAATTAAAAGTTTTAGAGACAATCAATAGGAGAAAACCCAGGGTTGAAGCACTTTGAACAATCATAGTAGGCCATTGGATTTCATTCGTTAACTTGCTTATCTTAGTTGTAGATTTGTAGGGTTAATTGCATGATCATGGTTTCCTAAACTCTAATCCTTCGCCTAAGTTGAACCTTACAACTACATCATTGAGTGGGGTTATAATAGTTCACTTAAGTTCTTTACAAATATCACCCTACGTGTGAATCAAGTATGGTATCTAAGTACATCCCTGTCCTAGATACTAATTTGAATTCCTTATTTCATAAAGAAATATAAACCATACTCTGCTTATTCCCATGTTCTATCTCCCTATTCCCTCTCCCGAGTTTACAAGGTCGATAATATATGTATTCTAAGGGTAGCTAATCCTTAAAATAGTTAAAACAAGAATAACAGACAACCAATAGTGATAAGCAAAGAAAACAAACTTAATCCATAAAAATAATACTCATGCACTTGGATTCAACCCAGAAAAGAGGGTGTTTATCCACGTATAGTCATAATCGTAATCACAAGGTTGTAATTGATACGCCCAAATTACAACTCTCGTTAGAGAGTGTAAGCGGTCGTTGTCAAATATAGAACCCAACTTGGTTGGGTGTCGAATCCCATAGGGAATACTGTGTTCACTAAGTATTATGGTTGTTACTAGACTGTTAACCGAAGGTTCCAGAATAGAGGAGGATTTTGATTTATCAATTGTAGTCAAATTTTTTTCACAGAGAGTAATCTAAATATTGATTGTATTGCAAAGAGTAATTAAGTAAGAGAAATCATACTAGAGTTATGGTTAACAAGATGCTTAAGCAGCTAGGGTTGTGAACTATTTTGGATTCCCAATGAACAATTCTAGTTGCAAGAGTAATTGAATTCTATCATTTACCCATTAGTTTCTCAACCTTAATGAGTAACTTATCCCTGAATTCTTTCAAACTTAAGGAACATATTATTAATTCAACTATATTCTCACATGGGTTGATCTGGTTAAGGCATCTACCCTCTATCTAATAGTTAAAGCCTTTAGATTTATGTAAACCCTTTCTTTTTCCAATAAGCACTTTTCTATTTGAACAAGTGTTGTTCTTGGGCTCACTTTTCAAGTTTTCAACCAAGAAAAGTCATTAAAGTGAAGAAGAGTTTATGCAATATCAATTACTCATGGGAATCTACTAGATTCACAACTCAAAATTAGTTTTTCACATCAAGGCTCTCATAACCCTAGTTATGGGAGCTTAGCCACACATTTCCACCCAAGAAACAGAAAAAACCATTGTGTTATTCATAAATTAATTCAAAGTTTACTTGCAAAAGTCACAATTGTTATTCTTCAATCTTCAATAAAAGATATGATAAAGGAATCTAGATCCACTCATCTCTAATGAATCTTAGAGAAAAAATATTTAACAACATATTTTTAGTATGGAAAATCCTAATAATAGATAAGGTAACTAATAAAATCTAAAACTAGCTATTTATATGTTCCCAGTCAAAAAGGATTTAAAATTCAAAATTATAAAACCCGCGTACAAAGTGACGGTCCGTCGGGAGTCTGACGGTCCATCACATGGACCGTCGCTGAGTGCACTAGGATGTTATGTTCTGCTTAAGCCTGACAGCTACTTTGGCAGACCATCAATGGTACGATATTCAATCGCATGGTCCATAGCGCTTGGGCTTCTGAAATCTTGCATTCTGCTTAAGTTTGAAGGCCAAGTTGGCGGTCCGCAGCAAGCTTGACGGTCCGCCACTTGGGTGTTGCATGGTTATTCCATCTAGAACCATCTGTTTAGCTCTGATGGTCTTCCTGGAGGTCCATCACATGACTAACGGTCCTCAATTTGGGCCTTCATTGACCTTTTTCTACTGTTTTCTTGAGTTTTCTCCTTCAGCTGACTCCTCAACCTAAAATCACTCAAATCCATTATTAAATACAACTTTAGTTGCTTGAAAACTCATAATTTTCCTGAGAAAAAGATGCAAAATATTTCATCAATAGCCGAAACATCAACACCCTCAAATTAGGATAATTTCTTGTCCTCAAGCAACTCAGCACCAGATTACAACTATGAGCAATAAAATGACAGGCATTCAACTTGTTGAACCAGTTTTCACAGAACCATTCACTTGTCCTCCTACTTATATTCCTCAACATATCAGAGTCCATAACTGGCATTATTTCACAATCAATACATATACATAAACATGGATACAAGAATCTATAGAGATCGACCAAATTAAGTGTGACTCAGATGGCCCTCACAGTTAAGGAAATCCACCACTCATTTTATTTTGTGGATACAAATCAGAACGCTCTCACTCGTTAATAAAGTTACAAACATATAAAGTTACAAACATAGTAAACACACCCATAGGCTTGCCCTTATCATCTAACACTCCCTTATAGTTGATTCACCAAGATCAAACAGGTCTTTCTTAGGCTTGTAATGAGTCATCAGGGTTAGGTGAGGAAGGACTTCTAGGAAACAAATGACTCAATACTAGGATTCAACTCTCTTTGCCCTCAATTTCTACCTACCAATACCACTTTTAAACTAGCTCATTCACCCTTTTCTGAGGCATTATATATATATATATATATATACACGCAAACATCAGCCACCCTCAACTTATGCTGATGCAATATGTTATGGTACATAATGTCTTGGGTAGACCAGGGTCGGATGCTCTAAACCATGCTCTAAACTAACTTTTCCTTAGACAACTAACAGCTTGGACAATAGCCACCCCCAAATTAGGTGTTTTGCCTAAGTCTAGGTTCACAATGCCTCCTATTGGGCCAGAGCTAGAGCAAAGTGTTAACAACTAAAAGAGAGTTAACTAGAGTGATTGAAGAAGAATAAAAGAATTAACATAGGCTCAAAGAAGGGTTCAAAAATGGAGAATTCTTTTTAGTGGGGTTAATTATTTTGTCTGAGTGGACTAAAATCACAAGGTGGCCTACTATCATCTCTTATTTCATCAACTACAACACAACATCAATTGAACCAGGCAAGTTCTAGGTACTACACTAAGTAAGAACTAATACAAATAGTCACACACATAGGAAACTGAGTCATACTCATTCTACTGATCCTAAGATTTACATTACATGTCATGCATATTTGACAAGTTAACGTCGACTACAGATTCATTAACAGTTGATAACATATACTAGAAAACAAAAGTAGACAGTCGTATAAACATAGTCCTAGCTTGATACCAACATCATTCATCATCCATATTCACAACAAGGTACTAACAGAAATGGCACTTTTATTTCATGGACCAACATTAACAACAAAATAAGATTTAAGAAAGGAAAATGTAAGCCTAAAGGAAACTTAAATATAATCCTAGACATGCCGATTCTCCTAGATATCTCATGTGAGAAAAAGAATACAGAAACAAAATCCCCCATGGTACAAGTACACCACCACCCTAAAAAAAATACATGTATTGTCCTCAATGCATCAATTAAAAGTACAAAGGAGTGGGTATACTTATATTGCCTTTTATTCATCTAAGGCATCTGTGAAGTGTATTGAGGCTCCAGCATCCTTACCTAGTGCAATTTTGGCCCCCATAGTGGTGGGGGTACTCAAAAACTCTTCCTCCGAAATTAGAGGTATAACATCCCATACTGGGTCTGAAGTTTGCCCCCTAACTGGGGTGGAACTGGTAGACAATCTAGTTATTTCATCTTCAACCCTCTTCTTTTTTCTATCTTCGTCTCTCCTTGATCTTCTGCTGGCTTTTCTCAAATCATGTTGCTCTCGTTCCTCTGGTGTCATGCCTTTCCTTCTTTTTCTCTTTTCAGCTTTTCTTTGAGCACGTTCATTTGTTTTCTACTTTTCATTATCTTTCACGAATCTCCCCATTAGATCAACAATTCCTTCTTCATCATCACTCATTACTAAGGCTGGATCAAAAGTGGGCTTCTGTGGCTGCCTGTTCTTTAAGTTTTCGATGTCAGACTTTGCTTTTTTAAACTCTGCCATGAACCTTGTCAAGTTTGGAATAGATAGGGAATACAGTCTTTTGTTGATTCTCTCCTCCATGTGATCCATCCTCATCTGAATGTATTGGAAAGGATGGATTGCCTCAGCTACAATTTTGTCAACAAAAGGCTTGAATTCTGTAGCCCAAGTGTCAAGATGCCTTTTGAATTTCTTTTGCACTTTCACAGACTTGGCAAAGTTTTCCTGCGTCAACCTATATTCTACAAATTCTGCCCCACCCATTGGTGGTGCAGATTCTAACCCTGCAAACGCACTTGATGGCACATAATCAGGGGGTACATAAGTGGTAATTGGCAACGGCATACCTGTTGGAATCTCTGAAGTATTTGGGGCTGGTGCAGACTGAGTTTGATAGGCTGGTGGTTTGGTGACCCTCATTTCAAACTTTGAATCATCCTTGGACTTCTTAATGTCCTGCCTATGTGTCGCACACACCTCATTATCCACCCCATGAATCAGAGGCACACCTTCCTGCCTACATAATTCGGTGATTAAGCATGGAAATGGTAGAGCACTGTCCACCTTATGTGCTCTCACAAATAACTTATCAGTAATAATCTGACCAAAATCAATCTTCAGTCCTGACAGCAAACTAGAAACAAGTACAGCTCGGTAAATATCCAAATTAGCATCACCTCTCATTGGCATGAGTCTCAATCGGACCACAGCCCACGAAAATTTAGCTCTGAAACTAAAGGATGACTTCTCTATGCGCTCACGTAGGTTTACAGCCCAGAAAGGATTACCCTCATCAGTCAACACTCCACCCAACCAAAATATTTGGGTAGATGCATTACACAGTCGATACTCTAGTTCTAAAATAGCAGGTGGGGCTTCATAATCTGGCCCAAATAGCATTTTGTTGATGGTTCGGGCTGATATGTCAATGGTAACTCCACAGACTGGCACTGATTCCCTATTTGGGAGATCAAAAATCTTTGAACCCTTTTTGAATATCCTTTTCTGCCAATAGCAAATAGTTAGAAAAGAATTTCCTTACCAGATTCAGCTGATATGATCCTGGGGGTTTGCTCATCCATGCCATTTTGTACTCATTAAAATGACGCTTTAACTCAGGATACTTGTGCAGATTTGTTGTTAGAATCTGATACTTCTCAGCAAATGGCATTTTGACTGGCCTACTTGCTTTTGGTGCCAACCTGTCATAAAATTTATCCATTGCTCTATCGAGTTGCCATCTGATGGCCTCTCTGATTTGAGGATCCTTACGCCTGATCAATTTGGCATCCTCAATCTCAGTCTCACTATAGGCTGCTTTAGTTTGTGCCTCTATATTGGCAGCCTCAGTTTTGGCCTCAACTAGATTGAGGCAAGATGTGACCACCTTATTCTCATCAGGGCTCGAATTAGTGCTGCTGGTGCTACTATCACTCTTCTCTTCAGACTGGGAGAGTTTTGGAAGTGTTCGATCCCTTTGGCAAGTGTTGAAGGCTGGTATCTCCTCACTCCTAGAAGGTTCGCCTCGGCCTCTTGCCCGACCACCGCCTCTAGTCAATGGGAGTTTTCGTGCCATGGTGCCTGAAAAAGAAGTATGGAGTCAATTACAAAACTAAAAATCTGCAAAAACAATAATAAACATTGGCTTGATGATCACACTAACGGGTCGTCGATGATGCGACGGTTCGCCGGTTGGGCCGTCAGGCTTTATCCAGTGAGTTCTGATTTTTAGGGTCTTGCGACGGTCGAACTGGCGGTCCATCAAGTCACTGACGGTCCTCCAAGTTGTCCATCGCGGCTTATCCATTAAATAACTTTCCTTGGACATTTACGATAGCCAACCTAACGGTCCGTCACAGATTCGACGGTCGTCCAAGGTGACTGTCAGTCCCCATTTTCAATTTTAGACTTCTTTTTGGCATTTTGTCGAACAGATGGTATACCTTATTTGATTTTTAGCATAGCAACAACAGTAATTCCATGTTTTTACACACATTTTTTTACTCTAAACATGTGGGTTACTCATACTTTACCCAAACAGCAAATACCAAAGTTCAGAACTCAGAACATCAACAATTTAATCCACAGAAGGAGACAAAATGAAATTTTACATCCCACTCTATTTCAATTATATTTTGTACTTTCGAGAAGAAAGAAAATGAGTTAAAACAGTACGTTGATAATGCAGAAGTCTCACTCTAGTAGCTTGAACTTCAGAAAGAAAAGTTACTTAACACTTTAACCTGTGATTTCTTTTGTTATTGTGATGAAGAGAAAAGATGGGAAGAGACTTATTTAAATAGAGGGGAAGAAAGAAGTTGGAAAGTCCCAGAGGGAGTAACTACCTTCAGATGCTATGAATCCAAAGGGAGTTAGACATTTTTTAGAATTTAAAAAGGTTACAATGTATGTAACCGCCCTATTTTATCTCTTTAAGAGCTTTTGGGTCAAGCACGGGTCATTTAAATGGGCATCCGACTTAACCCGACTCGACCCGTGACTAGGGTTAAGTTGATGGTTAACCCGATGGTCTGCCAATTCCTCAATGATCCACCAAGATGCCCGTCAGCTCCTTCCAGAAACTCAAATTCTCAGCCTCAGGTTGACGACAGAAGTGACAGTTTGCCAGGTTTGCGACGGTCCGCCAACTCGACCGTCGAGCCTTATCCAGTACATTCAACTTTTTAGAATGGATTTGGTGGTCCGAGCGGCGGTCCATTGAGATCTTGATGGTCCATCGGTAACTCCGTCAACCTCCGCACAACTGTGAAATTCCATTCTTTCCTAGTTTTCAGTCCTACACACTTCACAAACACATCAGATTGCACAGAAAAAAAACCAATAAAAGAACTTTAGCTAAGATTATAACAACATTTGGTGTGTTGCCTCCAATTATTGCCTAATTTAATATTGTGGCACGACGAATTCATCTCGATTACTCAGACTTCATCAAGGTAGATAGTGGTTATGCACTTTATCGAGTCCATTGGACAAATATACAACTTCAGTCGTTGCTTATTTACTTTGAAAACACTTCCATCTTTGTTTGCAAGTTCAACCACTCCAGACGAGTAGAATTGATTAACTTGAAATGGGCCTGACCATTTTGATTTAAACTTACCTGGGCACAACTTCAGTCTGGATTTGAAGAGAAACACCCAATCACCTTTCTGAAAATCTTTTTTTGTAATTATCCAATCATGGTACTTCTTCATCTTCTCCTTGTAGAGATCAGCGCTTTCATATGCCCCGAGACGAAACTCATCCATCTCATTCAACTACCCTAATCTTAATTGCATTGTCTCATTCCAGTTCAAATTCAGCCTCCTAAGTGCCCATAGCGCCTTATGCTCCAATTCAATTGGTAAATGACATACCTTTCCATAAACCAATGGGTACGGTGATATGTCGATTGGTGTCTTGAAAGTTGTTTTGTATGCCCATAAGGCATCATCAAGCTTCCTAGACCAGTCTTTCCTGCTAGCATTCACTATTTTAGCAAGTATGGCTTTGATCTCTCTGTTCGAAATCTCCACTTAGCCACTAGTTTGTGGGTGGTATGGCGTCGCTACTTTGTGTTACTTAACACCATACTTTGCTAAGGCAGCTCAAAACACACGATTGTAAAAGTGAGATCCACCGTCGCTTATAATGGTGTGTGGCACCCCAAATTGAGAGAAAATATTCCTTTTTAGGAACACAACTACTCTCTTCCCTTCATTGTCAACCAAAGCAATGGCTTCAACCCATTTTGATACATAATCAATAGCAACTAGAATGTATTTTATCCCGTATGATCTCACGAAACGCCCCATGAATTCAATGCCCCAAACGTCGAATAATTCTACCTCTATCATTTTTGTCAAAGGCATTTCATGGCGCTTGGAGATTGACCCCTGCCTCTGATATTGGTCGCATCTTCTCACAAACTCATAAGCATCTTTGAACAAAGTCGGGCAATAATAGCCACTTTATAGCACCTTTCTAGCGGTACGGTCACTAGCATGATGACTTCTAATTGGGGACGCATGACATGCTTCATAGATACTCAGCATATCTACTTATGGAACACATCTCCTTATAATATTGTTAGTACATCACCGAAACAAATATGGCACATCCCAAAAATAATATGCTACATCATGGAGAAGCTTTTTTCTTGATGGAAAGAAAGATTTTCTGGAAGCACCTCGCTCATAACATAATTTGCAAAATCAGCATACCAAAGTATTTTCTCCATAACAGCAGCCAAGATTTCCTCATCCAGAAATACATCATTGATAACAAACTCATCTCTAGCTGTTTGTTCCCCTTTCACCGTAGATAGATGATCCGCCACCTGGTTTTTACAACCTTTTCTATCCTTGACTTCAAAGTCAAATTCTTGAAACAGTAGCACCCATCTAATCAACCTTGGTTTGGTATCCTTTTTCGCCATCAAATATCTCAAGGCTGCGTGGCTAGTATAGACCACCACTTTGGTTCCTAGCAAATAAGACCAGAACTTCTCAAAAGCATAGACTACTACAAAAAGTTCCTCATCTGTTATGGTGTAGTTCTTTTGAGATCCATTCAACGGTTTGCTGGCATAATAGATCGGATGAAACAATTTGTCCTTCTTTTGTCCCAGCACAGCTCCAAGGGCAACACCTCTTGCATCACACATGATCTCAAACGGTTTTGACCAATTCGGTGCAACAATAATGGAGCATCAACCAGCTTCCCTTTAAGGAATTCAAATACCTTTAACAAATCATCATCAAAGTAGAATTTGACTTCCTTCTCCAAAAGTTTGCAAAGGCCGTTTGCAATCTTTGAGAAGTCATTTATAAATCTCCGATAGAAGCCAGCATGACCAAGGAAACTACGTACCCCCTTCACTAAAATAGGAGGTGGAAGCTTCTCTATAACCTCAGCTTTAGCTTGATCGACTTCAATCCCCTTTGCTGAAATTTTGTGTCCGAGAACAATGCCCTACTTCACCATGAAGTGGCATTTCTCCAAATTTAGCATAAGGTTGAACTCCACACACCGTTGTAAGGCCCTACTCAAATTTACCAAACACAGCTCAAACGAATATCTTACCACCAAAAAATCATCCATAAACACCTCCAAAGTGTCTTCAACCATATCTGAGAAAATAGACATCATGCACCATTGAAAGGTAGCGGGTGCATTACACAATCCAAATGACATCCGTTTAAATGCAAAAGTACCATATGGGTAGGTGAATGTCATTTTCTCCTGATCCTACGGGGCTATAGAAATCTGATTGTAACCAAAATAACTATCCAAGAAATAGTACCAACCTCTTCCCGCCAATCGATCAATCATCTGATCCATGAAAGGCATTGGGAAGTGGTCCTTCAATGTCCATGAGTTGAGTTTTCTGTAATCCATACACACCCTCCATCCAGTAATAGGCCTGAGTGGAATCAACTAATTTTTCTCGTTATCCACCACTGTCATGCCCCTTTTCTTGGACAAGAACTGAATAGGACTTACCCACTTACTATCTGAAATGGGAAATACTACTCTTACATCTAGCCACTTGATAATCTCTTTCTTTACCACCGCTTGTATAGGTGTGTTTAGATGAAACTGATGCTCAATGGTTGGAACACAATTCTTCTCCAACTAAATCTTATGTGTACATGTACCAGGAGGGATACCGATAATGTCTGCAATCATGCAACCAATGGCCCTCTTATATCTATTAAGAATAAATATAAGAGCTTCCACCTATTTCTCACCTAGACAACAGCAATAATCACAGGTAGTGTATTCCCACTGCCCAGGAACACATACCTCAAATGACTGGGCAACTCTTTTAACTCCAAAGTAGGTGGCTCTTCAATAGATGGTTTGGCTGGTGGACTTGGACGATTTTTCAAGTCCAAATCTAGCTTCTTGGGTGCATAAGAATAAGACCCCATGCCTGTCAAGGCACACACAGTCTCCTCATAATCTTCAATAGCGTCTTGATCAAAATTCATTAATACAGCAGCTAAAGTCTCCACCGCAAACTTTTCTTCTATAGGCACTTCCTGATCCTCCTCATAATAAACATCCATAATAGAAAATACGCTCATGTCTTTATGTTATTTCATGGACTGACATACATCGAATTGAACTACTTCATCGTTCAACCTAAATAGTAGCTCATTTGCCCTCAAATCAATAAGTACACTCCCGATTGCGAGGAAAGGTCGACCCAAGATTATGGGCACCTCAAAATCCACCTCGTAATCAAGAATGACAAAATCAGTCGGAAATATGAAACTAGCCACTTTTACTAATACGTTATATAGAATCCCCACGGTCCATTTAATAGACCTGTCCACCATAACTAGCCTCATGTTTGTAGGAATAGGATCCCCCAAACCCAATTTCTTATACATAGAAAGTGGCATCAAGTTTATACTAGCTCCCAAATCATAGAGAGCTTTTGCAAAATAAAGAGACCCAATAGTGCACGGGATGGTAAATGCTCCAAGGTCTTCCTTTTTCTACACCAAAGACCTTGTACAGATAGCACCATAGTGATGGATATTGTCCATAGACTCATAGCTAACTGTTCATTTATTTGTGACCAAGTCTTTCATGAACTTTGCATATCCGAGCATCTTCTCTAATGCTTCCACTAATGGCAAATTAATTGTAAACTACTTAAGTACAACCATAAACTTGCCAAAAATTATGTCATCGGCCTTCTTTTTCAACTGATGGGGAAATGAAGGAGGTAGTTTTGGGAGTGTAGTAACCACCACTTCATTCTTCTTTCCCTTGCTCCTCTCCAACTCGTCAACCTATTAATGGTTGGATGGTATATTATCAGTAACTTCATATAATTTCTCAGAATCTACTGGATAACTTTCTTCATGCTCAATATCCTCTTCAATCACGTCTTCAATCACAGCTTTGCCCACAGACGGGTCTGGTAATACCTTGCCACTTTGTGTGCTCACTTGGCAAAGTTCTACTCTTCCTCTGATTCAATGTTGTTGAGAGTTGGCTCATTTGCTTCTCCAACTGTTTGATAGAAGTAGAGTGCGAGTTTACCAGCTGACTCATGGAAGACAAATCACTCTTCATAGTAGTCATCCCAGAGTTGGTAGTATCAACTCCTTTTAATAATTTCTCCATCATGTCCTCCATGGACATCATGCCTGAGCTAGTGTAGCATTATCTATGCTTCTGGGAAGTACATATAATTCACTCCTATCATTCTTACTCTTCCATTTCCCTTGATCTTTATCCTTGTAACCAGCCTTGTCGTAATAGTTTCGACCTTGATTTCCTTGGGTATTACCTAAAAAAAAACTAATTATTTAGATTGTTTGCCTCTTTATCTAAATCAGAGTCAGCTCTTCCCTGGGATGCAACAACTTTCATCTGCTTAGTTTTTCTAGACAATAGATGCTTAGTCAGCAAATCCATCTGTGTCTTCAAATGTGCCATGTCCTGGTCATGTTCTTCCTCCTTCTTACGTTGTTCTGCAGTAATATTACCAGACACAGTAGGGCTTGCTACCACAGAATCCCTGGTATACTAAACTCTACTTTATTTGGTTATCTTATCAAGCATCTCCGAAGCCTCTAGAAAATTAAGGTCAACAAATGAACCTCCTGCAGTATTATCCACGATTGCTTTCATAATAGAGTTTAAAGCCTGATAAAAAGTCTTCATCAAATTAATATCCGTCATGTTATGGTTCGGGCATTGCATCAGCTTCTTTTTAAATCTCTTCCAGGTCTCATGAAGAGCTTCAGTGGGAAGCTATCAGAAGTTACTGATTTCATCCCTCAACTGTACCCTCCTAGAAGGAGGAAAGAACCTTTCTAGGAAAGTCTCTTTCAACTGCCTCCAGTTGGTGATAGAGTTGGGAGTCAGCCCATTAAGCCATAGTGTCGCCTCCCCAGATAGAGACAAAGAAAACAAATAAGCGGATAGCATTCTGACCCACTCCTGGGTTATAAAAAGACTTGCAAATAGTGAAAAAGTTTACCAAGTACATATTTGGATCATCTCCGGGAAGACCGCCGAACAACCCCTTAAGATGAAGGAGTTAAATTATCGTACTAGTAATATTGAATTTAGCTCTAGGTGCTAGAGATGAAGGAATGATATCTCCAGTTGCACCTGCCCCATCTATTCTATCTTTGTCATTATTCATATCAAACTGTACCGGTTGTCGATCCTGCCTCGCCCTAAAGGGACGATTCCTATTAACATTCTGATTCACTAGTGCAGCCACATTCTCTGCATGCCTTGGGTTAACAGGATCTAACAAATCATCATCATCAGGATTAGGATGACGCGCCTACTGGATGTTATTCTGCTGATTAAGTTAAGCTCTAGCCAGAGCGGCTAGTCTTTCAGCATCTTGGGGGTCCACCATTCTGCTAATTAACTGTGGTTTCGGATGTATTAGAAATAACGATGCACCTGATCTCCATGTACTTGGCATACATAATAACTACTCTGCTTAGAACAAAAACAACAAACAAAAGTAAAAATTTAGGAAACTTGACCAAACGTCAATTAACAAACACAAACTTAATTGACAACCGTATTCCCCGGCAACGGCGCCAAAATTTGATATGCCCAAATTACAACTCTCATTACAAAGTGTAAGTGGTTGCTGTCAAATATAGAACCCAAATAAATTGGGTGTCGAATCCGACAGGGAATACTGTGTTCACTAAGTATTGTGGTTGTTACTAGACTGTTGATCGAAAGTTCCAGAATAGAGGGGGATTTTGATTTATCAATTGTAGTTAAATGTTTGTCACAGAGAGTAATCTAAATATTGATTGTATTGCAAAGAGTAATTCAGTAAGATAAATCAAACTAGAGTTATGGTTACCAAGATGCTTAAGCAGCTAGGGTTGTGAACTATTTTTGGATTTCCAATGAACAATTCTAATTGAAAGAGTAATTGAATTCTATGGTTTACCCATTAGTTTCTCAACCTAAATGAGTAAATTATACCTTAATTCTATCAAACTTAAGGAACATATTATTAATTCAACTATATTCTCACATGGGTTGATCCGGTTAAGGCATCTACCCTCTATCTAAAAGTTAAAGCCTTTAGATTTATGTAAACCCTTTCTTTTCCCAACAAGAACTTTTCTATTTGAACAAGTGTCATCCTTGGTCTCACTTTTCAAGTTTGCAACCAAGAAAAATCATTAAAGTGAAGAAGAGTTTATGCAATATCAATTACTCATAGGAATCTACTAGATTCACAACCCAAAATCAGCTTTTCACATCAAGGCTCCCATAACCCTAGTTATGGGAGCTTAGCCACACATTTCCACCCAAGAAACAGAAAAAACCACTGTGTTGTTCATAAATTAATTCAAAGTTTACTTACAAAAGTCACAATTGTTGTTCTTCAATCTTTAATAGAAAATATGATAAAGGAATCTAGATCCACCCATCTCCAATGAATCTTAGAGCAAACTATGTAACAACGTATTTATAGTATGGAAAAAACTAATAAAAGATAAGGTAACCAATAAAACCTAAAACTGGTTATTTATATGTTCCCAGTCAAAAAGGATTTAACATTCAAAATTATAAAACCCACGTCCAAAGTGACTGTCCAACTGACGGTTCGTCGGGAGTCTGACGGTCCATCATATGTATCGTCACTGAGTTCCCCAGGATGTCATGTTCTTCTTAATCTTGACGGCTACTTTGGCGGACAGTCGATAGTCCGACGGTCTATCGCATGGTTCGTCGCTCGGGCTTCTGAAATCTTGCATTCTGATTAAGTCCGATGGCCAAGTTGGTGGTCCACCATAAGCTTGATGGTCTGCCACTTGGGCAGTCGCATGGGTCTTAAAGATGGAACCATCTATTTAGCTCTGACGGTCTGCCTGGAGGTTCGTCGCATGACTGACGGTCTTAAACATGTATGAACTAAATGAAAATAATAAAAACCTAATTATGAAGTTGTATCAGCTCCTTGATCTCCAAAATATGTCAAAATATATGTAAAAACGAGATAAAACACGTATTTATAGCATAGGAGTAAGCCAAATCTATGTAGGAGTCGATTTAGCTTTAAATGCCCAGGGGTGGAGTGGAGCATGCGTCGCACCCTAAATTCCTATGGAATGGATCATTTGAATCACCCTCTATTCCATAGGATTAGAGCATGCGATGCATGCTAATTGCATGGTGCAACTGGAAGTTGTCCACCGAATTTTGGTTAAGTGTTGGTCCTTCCTTCTTTCATCCCTTGTCTTATGGTGTATTTCCAATGATTTTTCAGCCTCTATATAATCCATATATCATCATATTAATCTCATAAAGGATCCTAAAAGAACACACCATACTAATTATAGGTACAAACAACACTATATCCATAACGATGAATAAAATACAAGTGCTTAGACTAGGCAAATTTCCATGATCTTCCACTCAATGTTTTGACTCTTTCCTTGACTCATTTGGACTTTATACACTCCTAACAACTTGTTATACATATAATAACACATTTAAAACCATAATGAACACATAGAACCCAATAGAATCCAACAAGATAGACTAGACAAGCAACTAGCTCAAGCTAGAAAGATTAGTTTTCTCTATTGAACTCTAATTGACTATTTGAAGTACCAACTTACTTGAAATTCACTTGTAACCATTGTAAGCACATGATTTAACACTTTGATACACATTTATCTCATTATAAACCCATATAGCATAGAATCATCCTCAAAACAAAGCTAAAAGACTAGAATAGTGATACTAGAATGCATAAATACACCCAACATCACCACCCCACTCTCAACATCAAGATTAGGGTTTCCTCTCAAGATCATCTCTCTAGAACAAAATTCAAGCCCTTTCTCAATAAACTAAGAAATTAAAGCTTCAAGTTCAAGAAATCCTCGTGGAATCTTCAAGAATTTATCTAGTAAGGTATGTGTGATGTTCATCCATGGGTCCTTTTCACTCATGGAGTCCAAGAATCTATTTTTATGTTTTAAATCATGAATTTACATATTTACAATGAGTTATCTTCATGAAGCTTTTATGAGTTTTGATTATACATGATGTTTACAAGTGTTGTTCGTTGAAAGTATCCTTACACGTTTGAAGCAAAAAGTTTCCATTTTAAATCCATAATTCATGGTTTTGTGTTGTAACCATGGTATTTTCATATGCTTTACCCCTTTCCCATGTTTAAGATCATAACCCCACATGTGTTTGATGAAATGTCTAAATGACTTGGATTTTGAACAATGATCCTTTATTATGGTTTCAAAACTTTATACATCCTTATTGATAATTCCATTTAGTGTTGGGGGTTATGAATACCCGAAACTTAGTTGTTTACATAGTTTTTGTATTTACAGAATGGTTTCAGATAAACTATAAGCATTATTATTCAATCAGTTATTAAGATCAGTTGTTTGTTCAGTTAAACTTAGTTCAGTCCAGTAATTAGTGTCAGTTCAGTTGGGAGTAGGATTTAGCACCGAACGAATAAAGGACGGTGGATTTCCCGTCAGTTAGGCAAAGTCATTAGTAGCAGTCCATGTATTCTAGAACTACGTAGACAGCATAGGATATAAGGAGTCACCTGTCAGTATAGGCTTGACTTCCTCTGAGGAGTCACCCGTCAGTTTAGGCTTGACTTCCTCCCAAGGGTCATCCATCAGTTTAGGTTTGACACCCTGGTCCTTTAGTACACCAAATTAGTGGATCCACACAGCCAGAATTAGTACCCATGGCACGGTACTGATACCTTTCCAACTGGGGTCACAGGTTGGACCCCGATTAACTTAGATTGGGGTATGTCAGTTAGATGATACCTCCAACAGTCTCAGTTCAGTATTCAGTTCTGGTTTTCTTGACCATAGCATACATTTTATCAGTTATTCAATTACAAGATTTTAGTATTTCAGTTTACAGACTATTTCAGTAAATTGTTATATGATTTGTTATGCATTCTCAAATTTTACACCTTTCATGCATTTATGCATCAGTTATCTCATGCTATTCAGTCAGTCAGCCTTTCATGCATAGTTAACCTTTGTATTACAGCCTAATCTCATCTCATATTCCAATATATTTAAAGTACTAACCGCATACTTTCTTCGTGCTATGATGTCTTATATCAAAGGTTCGTATGCTCAGTTTCTTGACTGCTCTTGGACAGTTCAGCTTATCAACAGAAACAGTTGTGGTAACTCCTTATATGTCGAGGACCTATTATGTTATTTCAGTACTCCAGCATTTTCTTTCAGTTAGTTTAGTTTGGAGTTAGTTGGGGCAGTCTCATCAACTCCACAGTCAGTTAGATAGAGGTTTTTTTGACATTCATACAGTTAACTAGTTTATCAGTTTATCAGTCAGATTTTAATATTTTCGAAGATGTTTTCAGACTTGCAAATTCAGTTGTATATTAGTATTTAAAATATTAAGGCATTTGTCAGTTATTTTTTCACACATGTTGTTATTATCAGTTTACTCAGTGCTCACAGCAGGTACCAGCTCATGGGGTAGCTTGTATCACTTGTGACCGTAAGCACCGTTGTCGTGACTAGGGGGTAGCCTCGGGACATGACAGTAGCATGATTGGGGACTAATATTATCTTGTTTACTAAGAAGTTTGCAGCAGCTTGATCAAAAAAGGTAAATGTTGTTGGTTTGCAAGGTAAGGCACCTAGGCATGATGATTTGAGTCTGAAGAAAAGGCTAAGTATCTAGACAATCAATTGGCAATTTCTGAACGAAGGGAAAAGGGTCTAATCAAGACAACTAGAACTTAGGCAAGGGCATCAAGGTTAAAACTACTATACAAATAACAACTATAATAGGTTTGGGTATAGAGATAGGAGTAGAGGAAGATATGGTGATTGGAGGAGAAAAGGATAATTATAAGGATAGAAGTGGCCTCTAGGTTCCACCGGGGAGTCGATATGATAATTTGATCAATATATGGATGGAAAACATATTTTTTAAAGTGTTGAAAGGGGTAGATAAAAATAATGAGTTCCTTAAGAAGTTGTGAGCAGATATTTCGAGCATGAGTCAAAAAGTCTAGTCATATACGACCGCCATCAAGCAGCTTGAGCAATAATTTGGTCAGATGTCCACAACATTAAATCAACATCAACAAGGTACACTTCCAAGCAACACCATCCAAAATCCTAAAAAATAATGGTCATTGCTTAGCTATTACTATTATAAGCTATAAAATAACCACTAATCCACCATCCATTGTTATTGACAATGAGGTCGAGCTGGTGATTTTTTATGATGAGAAAGTGACTAAATCTTAAAATTTAGTTGTTGATGAGAACGTAAAAAAGGAGTCTCCAGTTGCTAAAAAAAGGCTAAAGCAAAAAAAGAAAGGAAAGGTGGTCACCTAAGTATTGACTCACATTCCCTGACCTTCTCCTCTTTTTTCATAGAGACTAAATAAGGTTGGAGAGGTAAAGTATTATAAATTACTCCATGTTAAAAGAATTATTGATGAACATCCCTCTAGTTGAGGCTCTTGAAAAAATGTCGGGCTACACAAAGTTTATTAGTGTCAAAGAAAAGAAATGTGAATTTTGAGCCTATTGATAATATGCACTATTTCAGTGCCATAGCTTCCCACTCTGGTTGAGAAGAAGGGAAATGCTAGAGCCTCCACGATCCCATGCAATATTAGGTTTTTCAACTTTATATGACTTGTGTGTTAGCATTAATCTGATGCCACTAGTAGTATACAGTTAGTTAGGGTCGCCCAAATCGACATCGATGAGACTTCTCATAATGGATCATAGTATGAAGAAACCCATGGGGATCTTAGTGATATTATGGTGAAGGTTTTATCCGTCATCTTTTTGGCTGATTTTGTCATCCTTGACTGTGAGGTTGACTTTGAGGTTTCATATTTTTTGGAAAACTATTCCTTACGACTGGACGTGTGTTGGTTGATATGGATTTTGGGATGATAAAGTTTTGATTAAATGAAGAACATGTGACCTTCAATGTATTCCAATCTATAAAGTATCCAAAAGATATTCATGTGCTTTCTGTGATTAATACAGATGGTGAGGATGTATTGGTAGCTCTTATTGGGGAGAGGCTTAGAGTTGAAGAACTTATAGTAGTCATTATGAACTTTAAGGGAATGACATTGGTGGATATGATGATATGGTGAGTGCTTTGAAGGTACGGGTTCATATAATTTTACACCAAAGAATCTTGATCTTGACTTGATAAGTAGAGTCAGCCCGCCTTCTAAGACTTCTATTGAGAAGCCTCCAATCTTGGATATAGGAGCCAATAATACATTGTCGGTTATTATTATAGCTAATTTAGTATATTTCCAAGTTGAGGTTTTTTAATATTTGTGTTGTAGAAGTTCAAGAGCGCCATTGGATGGTCTATTGCTATGCCATTGGGATTTTGCCTAAAATTTACACACACAAAATCCAGCTTGAGTCAGATTATGCCTAGTATTGAGCATGAACAAAGACTTAATCAGCCTATACAAGAGGTGGTGAAAAAGGAAATTATCAAGTGGTTGGATATGGAAGTGGTTTACCCTATTTTGATTATAAATGGGTTACCATGATCTAATGTGTGCCTAAAAAGGGTGGAATCATTATGGTTCCAAATGAAAAGAATGAGTGTATTCCTATGAGGCTAGTTATTGGGTTGCGTGTATGCATGGACTATAGGAAGTTGAATGCATGGATCGAGAAGAATCATTTTTTATGCACTTCATGGATTAGATGTTAGACCGTCTTACTGGTAGAGGATGTTATTATTTTCTTAATGGATACTTAGGTTACAATCAAATCTTGATTACTCCCGAGGACCAAGAGAAAACTACTTTCACTTGTCCGTACGAGATGTTTGCATTCATGAGAATATCTTTTATCTTGTGTAATATACTAGCAACCTTTTACTATTGTATGATGTCCATCTTTTTGACATAGTTGGGGATACATTGAGGTGTTTATGGATAACTTCTCAATTTTTGGTAATTTTTTTTAAGATTGTCTTACTTATCTTACTATAATGTTAAAGAGATGTGAGGATTGTAACTTAGTGCTAAACTGAGAAAAGTGCCACTTTATGGTCAAAGAAGAAATGGTGTTTGGTCATAAGATTTCAAAGAAGGGGATTGAGTTTGATAAGGCGGAGATTGAGGTGATTGAAAAATTACCTCCACTATTTTTTTAAAGGTATTCAGAGCTCTCTAGGACATGCCAGACTTTATCAAAAGTTCATCACCATTTTCTCAAAAATTGCACATTCGTTGTGTAAGTTGTTGGAGAAGGAGGTAAAGTTTGTGTTTGATGAGGAGTGCCTGAAGGCATTTGGGTGTCCAAAAAAATTTGATTTTGGCTTTTATTATTGTGTTACCTAATTGGTTGATGCCATTTGAGGTTAAATATGATGTTAGCAGCATGGCACTAGGAGCAGTATGAGGCCAAAGGCGAGAGAAGATCTTACATCCTATCTATTATTCTAACAAAACCCTTTATCCTGCCCAGATAAATTATGCTATAACTGAATAAGAGTTTCTTGTTGTGGTATTCGGATTTGAGAAATTTTGATAGTATTTGCTTGGCGCGAAAGTGATTGTGTATATTGACCATGCAACTCTTAGGTACCTTATGTCAAAGAAGGATGCAAAACCAAGGTTGATTCGGCAGGTACTCCTATTGCAGGAATTGACTTTGAGGTCATGGATAGAGAGGGGACTGAATATCAAGTGACTGACTACTTATCAAGCCTTGAAGAAGAGGTAATGTTGATACTAAAGAATGAGCTTGAGATTGATAATATATTTTTTTAAGTAGGTATTGGCAGTATCATAAGATTTGATTCCATGGTTTATAGACGTCGCCAATTATTTGGTAAGTAATATGGTGCCTAAAGACCTATCATTTGAGCAGCGAAAGAAGTTTATGCATGACGTGATAAATTTCATCTAGAATGAGTCATTATTATTTTAGATTTGTGTAGACGAACTGATTCGAAGATGTGTTCCTGAGGTAAAAATGATAAGTATTTTAGAGGCATGTCACTCTTCAACAGTTGGGGGTCATTATAGTGGTGCGCAGATGGTGCATAATATATTGTAATGTGGATATTATTGTCCCACCATTCTTAAGGATATAAATTATTATGCAAGATCTTGCGACCAGTGCTAAAGACAAGGAAATGTCTCGAGAAGGCTTGAGCTTTTAATGATAATTAGGATTAAGGTTGATACCAATTTTATTAAGGTGTTGACTGGTAGGGAGCTTATTAAGGGACAGGATCCACAGAAAGTGCTTTAGCTTATTGGGGTATTCAGCTTGCCAGATATCCTTAAAGCAACCCCTGTTGGGGGTTTTTTGGTGGAGGTTGTTGTTGAGAAGGGTGTAGGTAGTGGCAGTGGAGAATCTACCATCACTAGTTAGGCCCCATACAAGTTTATCATCATGGGTACTTTCCTGAGGGATAAAGGTGCTTTTGATTTTGTTTTTGATCTCCATTAGAAGATTAAAAGAGATGTCCTGAAGATGCCAACTCCTATTGGAGTATATGTTTGCCAGGGTTAGGTGATCCTCCTCACTTTGAAGAGGTCCCTGAATCATTGTTCATATGGATGGTTGGTGAAGAATCCAACTATCCCTAAAGAACTTGATATTGTTACCCTTTTTGGGGATCTATTTATGTCCCTCTGTAGTGTTTGCCCTCCCATTAGTAATGTACTTCTAGGTTCTGGATACTACTCTAGCACCTATATTATTTCTATTGGGGCTCTTGTGTTTGTTGGTTAGGATTCTTCCCCAAAGAGAATGAGGGTTGCTATGTAGTCTCTACGCTAGACCAGCAAGAAGTGCTTTGTTTTTTATCTCACTTCTTTGGATACCCAAACCTCCCTCAAATTTGGGCCTGGTTATGGTGTCCCAGCCCATAAGGTGAAGTTTTTTGGTGTCTGCAGTAGATCTCCATATAAAATTCCTGATAATTTTGTTAATGTGATCAGTGGTTTTCATAGGCAGGTTTATGTATTGCATGATGTGAAAGGGAATGCTGGAGAGGGTAGCTTTTGCCAAGGTAGTTCTGCCAGCCTGATTGAGGTATTTTGTTTTCCAACCACTTAGCTTGTTCATCAAGTTATCTATAATAAACTGGAAGTCAGTTGTGGTTGGTCTGTTGTGAAAGATGGGGTACCCCAGGTACTTGCCAAAAGAAGTACTGGCTTTGATACTGAGGGTGTGGGAGCACTCTTGTGCCTGCTCAGTGGAGAAATTCTTGGAAAAAATTACTCTAGATTTGGCATGATTGATCCTTTGGCCAAAGGCTTCAGTGAAGGCTCTAAGAGTTGTTAGGATAGCTATAGAATCAGCTTTGGAAGCTCTGGAGAAGAGAGTTAGATCATCTACAAAGAATAGGTGGGAGATGGTAGGGCCTCTGTTGGTTATTTTTATGGGGGTCCAAAGCTTAGAGGTAACAGCCAAATCAATATTTCTAGACAGTCTTTCCATACAAAGGATGAAGATATAAGGAGAGATTGGGTCTCCTTGTCTTATACCTCTTGTTGGTTTGAAGGAATCAGATTTCCCACCATTGATGAGAATAGAGATTGAGGACCTAGTGACACAGGACATGATCAATCTATAGAGGTTTTGGGGGAAATTGAAGTATTGAAGAGTATCCTTAATATAGGACCATTCAATTTTATCAAATGCCTTCTCTAGGTCAATTTTTAGAATCATATTGGGAGTCTTAACTTTCATTTTATTGAAGTGGGAGATGTACTCTTAGACAATGATGGAGTTGTCAGAAGTTCTTTTATTAGGGATAAAACTGTCCTGGGTAGGGCCAATGAGAAGAGAGAGGAAGGGTTTCAATCTATTTACTATTATTTTTGTAACCAACTTGTAGATTGTGTTACAAAGTGCAATAGGTCCCAAAGTCCTTTGCTTGGTTAGCAATGCTGGATTTTGGAATCAAGCATAGAAGGGTGGAGTTGTCCTGGGCAGGAATTGTCCCACTCCTGAAGACTTCATGACAGATGTTAATGGTATTTTCACCCACTATGTTCCAATATCTTTGGTAGAGCATAGGGTGGACCCCATCAGGTCCTGGTGCCTTTATGGGTTTGAAGGTTTTCAGGGCTTGAATAGCCTTAGTAGCTCTAAGGTCAGAGGATAAGGTGGTGCTCAGTTGTGGGGTGAGCAGGGCAGCAGTTATGGACAGTAGTGTAGATTTTAGAGTATAAGAAGGTGATGTGAGATTTAATGGCTTTAGGGTCAGTTAACCAGTTTCCCATATCATCCTTGAGGTTATTAATCTAGTTGTTCCTTCTTCTATTAATAGAAGAGGTATGGAAAAACTTAGTGTTGGCATCTCCTTCACTTACCTAATTAATTCTTGACTTGGTTCTCCAGAAATCTTTCTCAAACTTGAGGAGATTATTGTAGTCAAGAAGGAGTTGAGCCTCCAGCTCTTGGTGGAAGGGGTGGAGTGGTAGGCATTAGATTTTTGGATGTCATCCAATCTAGCAAGGATCCTCATAATTTTATGGAAGATATTCCCAAAGGTTTTTTTGTTCCATTCAGAAGCCTCCCTCTGGAAGTTAGCAAGAGTAGTAAGGAGAGGATTAGGAGGGTCAAAGCAGTGGTGAATCAAATTATTGAAGGATAGATGCCTACACCACATAGGTTCCAGTCTGAAAGGTTTAGGATTGGTGGGGATGATCTGCTGGAGTTGGACCTTAAGGGGGCAATGGTCAGATTTGGTCCTGGGCAGGTGGGTGACAGTAGCTTTAGGGTACTTCTTTATCCAGGAGTCATTGTCCAAACACTTATCTAATCTTTCAAAAATTAACTAGTCTCTATTCTTATACCTATTATTGGTCCAGGTATATCTGCGACCTTTGAACCCTAGGCCAATCCGACAACATTGATTAATACAGTCCTTAAATAGATAGGTTCTGTTGTTATTCACATGGTTCCCCCTAGTTTGTCCCTAGCTTGAAGGACTTCATTGAAGTCACCTTCAATGAGCCAATTACCCTTGTAGGATTGGGAGATGTGAATGAGATTCTCCCAAAGAGTGGTTCTAGTGTTGAAATCAGGACTTGCATAAATTGCAGAGAATAGCCAAGTGTTAGGGTCAGAGAGTACCTTTACCATGACATGAATTCCCTGAGGGGTGATGGATATACTAACTAGCTTGACAATACTCTCCTTCCACATAATGACAATCCCTCCAGATTACCCATTGGCTGAGGATTGGATTTGAGCATCAAAGTTGAAGGCATTGGTGAGACTGTGATGCTCTGACATTCTGGTTTCAAAGAGGACAAGCATAGTTGGCTTGTGCATCTTTACCATAGTATCACACTGCCTCCTAAAGACAACATTATTTGCTCCTCTGACATTCTAGATGATGAAATTCATTAGACTGGATAGGTGGGTTATTTGGGGCAGTGGGTCCTGCTCCTTCCTTTTCCAAAGGGGATCCCTGGATAGGCCCAGAGGGTTCAGGACTACAACTGAGGGGACATGGTCTAGTTAGTTCCTCAGGTTCAGTGTGCGGACTTTTATCTGCATTGGACAATAAGCTATAATAGCTTCGCTGGTAGGCCTTTTGAATTCTATCATTATTAGCTTCTCCAAAAGGTAAGTTTCTATTTTTTGCTCTCCAAAGGCTGCTAAGATAAGTTCCAGATCTGTGTTGGATTTCTTGAGTGTCTCTAGAAGCTCCTTTATGGAATTTCCTTGATTTCCTGGGTTTTCTTCCTGATTTTTTGGGTTTGGGACTTGGTTCTCCTGGTTGGACCACAGGACAAAAGATGGTTGAGGGATCTGCATCCCCGGAGAGTTGAGAGGAAAGAATGGGAGGGATTGAAAGGTTTGACTTAGCAAAAAATTCCTCTCTTGTGATGGTAATTATTGTGTGCGGTGGAGCATGTCTGGCTGGAGAAGAGTTTGTAGCCATACTTGGCTCCTCATTCTGTCTATTGAGTGATTCAGAGCCTCTTTCAGGAGTTGTACCAGGTATGCAGGGTCCTGCAGGATTACAACTAGGGGTTGGTTGCCCAGTTGGAGGTTCAAAGTTATCGACTTGTCCTGGAGAAGGAGCTCTAGCCATTATTTGGGGGAATGGTCTGGTGGTGGTGGAGCTGAGATGAAGAACAGAGGATCCAAGTTGGGTCCCTGAGAGGAGTTTGATTGGTTTGCCATCAGAAATGGTAGTATCAGGTTTGGCAAGAGTGGTAACTTTTCCATCGCTTGTACTAGTTATGATTTTGAAGATGGTAGTGGGAGAGTTAATTGACACAATTGGGAGTGTTATTTAACCTCTACCCAGGTGAAGATTACCTTCTTTGTTTGAAGATTTTTTGTGATCATCTATCACTTTAGGGGCAAGGGGGTGATAGGGAGTAGGGATGAGAGAGTGAGAGACATAATTCTCTTTGGTGGGGTCATTTCCTGTAGCTTGAAAAACCCCTGGGGGTATACTGCCTCTCCCATTAAATGTAGACGTCGAGTCAGAGCTAAGAAGCTCTTCTGTTGGCGGCTCTTGAAGGGATGCGCAATTAATCAGGAAGGTAGGGTGTACAGAGATTGGGGAGCGACCCGATATATTTTGTCCTTGTGTGTGGTGAGCTATTTGCTCCACTTGAGGAGGAACGACCTTAGGGTCTATAGAGAGCTGGGCCTTTGGGGGGTTTTGGTCCCTCGTCATTGTTAACCCAAGGGGTTGTTTCCTTTTGCCTTTGCTTGGCCCAAGATTGGGGTCGTCAGAGCTCCGGCCAGATTGGGGAGGGTTGATGAACGATTGTTCAGAGCTAGGGGAGGTCAGGGAAGAGAACTTACCTATAGTTGCATTGTATTCTTTTACCTGGGTTGGCACAGAGTTGGGGAGTTGTGATTTTGCTCCAGTCTTACTTGTCAGTTTCTTTTTTGGAAAGGATACCATCGTCCAGCCGTTGACCAATCTATTCTCCATTGGGGGTTGAGGGCTTCTTGTAGA
This sequence comes from Capsicum pubescens, assembly GCA_030864215.1. Classification (NCBI taxonomy): domain Eukaryota; kingdom Viridiplantae; phylum Streptophyta; class Magnoliopsida; order Solanales; family Solanaceae; genus Capsicum; species Capsicum pubescens. The sequence continues at coordinate 265,020,299 of CM061540.1, read as the reverse complement.
TAGTATTGCTTGATGGGGGCAAACTCCAAGGGTATGACCAACCCTTCCACAAGCATAATATTCCCTCACCCTCATAGATAACTTTTTTTCTGTGGGAACCGATGAATACCTCCGATCTGACTGGTTTCTCTAGTGCAATTTTGATGCTCATCCTGGCATATCTTTCTCTCAGGGTAGAGGATGTGCATGCATCTATTTTTAATAGATTACCCAATTTCTTCCCAACTCTTTCCTGGATTGATATATCGTAGTACTCTATAGGCAGTTGGGGAGCATGGCCCAGATCGTTGTATGGGTGAGAGTCGATTCATCGGGGATGAAGTCGGGGATCCATTCTCCGATAGTTAGAAACTTACCAGCTACAAACCATGAGCCCTGGTGCAGTACTTGTTTGTTTTTTCTTGGAGAGAGAATTTGACTATGTAGAAGTCATACCCCAGATCGATTAGTATTAGGGGCTCTGTAGGCTTCCACAGCTCAATTAGCTTATTTCTGAGAAATTGATGGGTAACTCTTTTACCAAACAATTTTGCTAAAATCGAGTGTCTCCATGGCTCGTGGATTCTGTGCATTTCATTTTTCGACAGAAGGATTGAGTCCGTGTTGACATTAGTTTCCTCGATTCCTTTACCTTGCCTTTGGTGATAAGTCATGTTCATATCGGGATTCTTATCCATAAGAATTGACTTAAATGAAGGTTTTCCAGGTAGATCCTCCTCCATGAGGGAGCACTTTTCCGGTGGTGCCGGCAGATTGTGAGGCTTCAGAGAGGTAGGGTCGATGGGGGACGTCGTTGAAGGAGTGGTCATACTCTAGGAGGGGGTCTGGACTTCTAGGGAGAGAATCTTTTTTTATTATTCACATGGTTCCCCCTAGTTTGTCCCACCTGTTTGTAATGTTGTAAGAGATCATAAGATGACCACACCCCATGTTCGTCGTATCTTTTTACGATCATAGTATGTAGGCGTCTGATGTGACAAACTCTCAGGACTTTTAAAGGACTTCCTACAATCGAAACGACGATCGTACTTTTACACTACAATCATACAATCAATTATATTTCTTACAAAACTATTTTTTCAAAAATGTTTTTGGAACAATGTGACAAGTGAGTTGGAAAACATGTTATAAATTGTTTTGCAGATTTGAAATACAAAAATGCCCTTAATTAACCTTCTGACTCTAAAGTACCTCCGCCGTCAACATATTAATCCTAAGTTGTCCTATTTTTAATGGCCACTTTTGGAAATTCGGAAAACGATCTAAAATGTCCTTGAACTATCGAATTTGATACAAAAATATCCTTCGTTAATCTTTCGACTCAAAAATGCCCCTGTTGTCAGCATATTGATCTTAAAATACTTTTATTTTTTAATGACTACATTTAAAAATTTAATTAAAGGCATCATTACCCCATGACACGATTCCATTGATATGCTTTTTAATCAACTTAAACTATTTAAATCTCAACTCAAAAAATCGAATTCGCCTATTAATCTCATATCCACCTAGGGTTGTTCAAAATCGAACCGCAACTGATAAGTCAACCTCAAAATTGACTTAATGATATTGGATTATCGAATTAATGGCTGGAAAACGGATTAAAATTTTATTGTTAATGGTTTATCGGTGTGGGGGTGGATTACTCAATTTTCTTATTGGGTAAACCATTAACCCATTAAGAACTATTATAATTAACTTTTACCATTAGCTATATACTTTAAAGCACCTATTATTAACCATAAAGCTCCATTTAATAACCTACCGCTCCTTAATATTGATCAAGCCAAAACGTCGTTCCTTAAAGATTAAACCAAAACAAGTTGTCTTGCTCTCTATTTTGGACTTCCGATTATGACAAGAGAGCTACATGTTTTATTAGCTAGCTCATAGGCATCATAGTTATATGACTTGATACGATTTGCGAGTTGAATTTCTTACAGATCTACTAGCTCTTTAGTCTGGAGTTTGGATCATACTAGACTAGTTTTCACTTCGAATATATAAATATGCATACTTGAAGTATATTTTGGTTAATATTTGTTATATAAATGCTTATGCATATGCGCCCTAAAAAATTTAAGCTTTTATGTATTTTTCACTATGATTTAAATTACAGAATTATAAGCTTAAGTAGAGTAGGAAAAATGATTTTGTGGAAGACCAATATATTGGTTAGTGAAATTGTGAAAATGAAAGAAGGGAGCATGAAATGGTGGAGCCAATACACAGTCCGTTAACTGTTCGATAATTACTAATCCAAACCGAACCAACCGATATTTTATTTGTTGGCTAGTGAATTAGTTTATTTAAAAGTCGATATCCGATAAATCGAACCGTTAAGCATATTTATCCGTTAGATCCGCCCAATAAGCAGCCCTATATCCACCCTTCTTAAAACCCTCATTGAGCTAAAGAGAAAAATCTTAGTTCTATAGATTCACAATAAACCTATTAAGGCGTTGTTCAAGCTTTTTCTAATCCTCCAATGGTGATTTTAGTTTTTCTTTAAATAAATCCCCCAAATTAGCAAGTAAATCTAAATTTAAGTACAATAAATGATTTTAACAATGCTTAACATACAAATTTCAGTTGTCAGATTTTGAAATTGAGATGAGAAACTCTTCGACTTCAAAAATGGAGTTTCAATAATTTTTTTCATTTTTTTCTTCCATCGTATTCACCAAATGAACAACTAAATTAGATGAAGTCAAATCAAATTCATTTCAAAGTTGATTATACTCAAAAATTCAATAGCTTACATCTTCGACTTCAAAGATTGAGATTTTCAAATTATCAATGTATAATTTATTGCTTATTTCGAAGTGGGTGATTTAAATTATTGCTCTTAGCGTTATTATAAAGATGTATTTTAATTTTGGATGACTTTGATGGTGGATTAAGTTGTCTTCGATTAATTTTTAAGTTGGGTTCAACGAAAAAGATGATCATTTAGAAAAATATTTAAAGACCATATCAGATTTAGGATCATTCACAAAATAAAAATTAAGTTTTTTGTCCTTAGTTTAATTGGATTTTAGGCGAGGTGGGTGTGAGGTTATTAGGTGGATCCCGAGTTTAGGTTTGGACATGGGATTCAATTAGTTAGGTTAAATACAAAAACACAGTAATAAAATCGGGTCACATAATAAATGATACCTCTAATTATATTTTAAAATGTGGCCATTAGAATTAAAGGCATTTTAAGGAAACTAGTTAAGTGTACGCTTTCCACGCGTGTGCCTCGCTTTAATGAGTTTGATTTTATAAATTTACTTTGATATTATAAAGAAATGACTTGCTTAATTAATAAATTTATGATTTTATTAAATACAAAAAACACTTAAATAGAAAATTAATATATTCATAAAAAATTATATAAATGCATTAAAAAACACTTCAAACCAAATTAAAAAGACTACCAAGGGTATCGAACAAAAAAAAAACTTTAAAAACTTTTCGAATATGACTTATGGAGTAATTCATATGTCGTTAGAAAGTGTTAGAAGACAAGAAATTAATATTTTTACTATTATAGGAAAAGATAATATGCTACGTAAAGAATTTACCTAAAGTATTCCTTTTAGACACTATCAATTTTGAAAAATTATATTTCTACCTATTTTCACGCATCTCTTAAGTATCTTAGTTAAACCACATAAAATTTGTGAGAAGTGCCAATATAAACACTTTATTATGTGTTTCAGTGCTCGATTGAAGCAAATCATATTTGAGTGTTTGAATAAAATTTATCGAAAAATTTAAAAAGTTGTCACCCTATTTCATCAATATATTTTATTATTGTATTTAGCTTGTGAAAAATAACTTCTACTACTCTTCAGATCCCAAATAAGTCCTACGCTTGTCTTTTAAGACTTTAGTTAAAAGATCGTTTGTTGTTCCCAACCTCCTTCAACATCTATATAAAGGTATCTTGTTCATTTCATACGATCATCCTTTATTACAACTCCTCATATATTCTACTATTAATATTTTTACTGATAATAAATTAAAATATATACAATGACAGATTGTGCTATAAAGTTGATGCTTATTCCTCATTTTAGGCTTGCTGCTTAAGAACATTACTAAAAAGTAGCAATTCACGTTAAAAAAGATCATATTATTTAAATAATATAAATAAATATGCATCGTATCGCATTTTACAAATGAAAAGAATAAATCTAATTCGAATTTTATGAAGTTAAATTATTATTTTCATGCAATATATATGTAAGAAATAAACAAAAATATAAAGAATGATGATAATAAATGTAAAAAACAATATGAATCAAAATCAAATAAGAAGAAAAGTAAAAGTAGAAGAGGATATCTTTATTCTAAATTTTGATCCTAAATAAGATAAATTTTAATTGATTTATAAGTATTAAATATTATGATTTCTTGCCTATATCAAACTAGTGATATGGTCGCGCTTCGCGCGGTTAGAAATAACATTAGTAAATTTATATTAATAGATATTATCGTAAATTATTATAAAGAAAATGATTTATTTTTATCATACACCTGTGATAATTAATTGTATATAGTTAATTAAATTATAAATTCTTACTTGTGCTTATGTATTTTATTGGATAATAGAATTTTTGTTTCTCTATCATTTTCTTTTATATATTTAAACGAAATAAATATGAGATAAGAAATTTTAAAAAATTTATAATCAATGAATACAAATTAAAAGAAAAAAAATTAATTATTGCTTTGTACTACTTGGTAATTAGTTATGTCAACTATTATTTCATCATTGTGCTTTAATGTTGGTTCTAGTTATTCCATAGTTCAAAGAATTTAATATAATAAAAATTAGTGTTGCTTCGATTTTGAAAGTTCTATCTCAGCAAGAAGACTATAAATAACAAATATTGTTACCCTTCTATCTTCCACACACAATTGATTGTTGCTTTTGTAACCCGCCACCCCACCCCACCCGCCACCCCACCGCCACCCGTAGCACATTCGAGAAGTTTAGAAAAAATAGATAATGTAAAAAAAGAGAAATTTAAAAATTGTGTAATATATTTAGAAGAAACATAACAACACAATTATATAGTTATCTACTTCTTCTTAACTTCATCATCTTTTGTAGTTATAAAGTTGGGTCTATTGATTCTATACACCATGTTCATAAAATCAATAAAACAAACTACATAAGATTTAAAAAGAGAAGAGTTCTACCTGACATGAAAGGACATCAAAACAATTTAGTGTAATGAAGTCTCCCCCTTTAATGATTTATTTATTAAAATTATTTCATACTCTTATGTCTTTATTTTTAGCAATGAATATATATAATTATGAATTTTTTGATATGATATTTTTTTCCAGTAAATACTTTAAGAAAAAAAATAAAAGAACATGGCCAAAAAAAATTAGAAAATATAAATACAAATTCTAGCCTAAAAGACGGACATTTCACTTCTCGTATTCTCTATTGCGTATGCAATGAAAAATAAAATACAACAACTACAAATAAATATTTATAAGTATGACAAAAAATATCAAATGAGGGGTGTATTTTAATATTTAAAATTAATTCGTTACTTTAAGCAACAAATGGTAAATTATGAACTTTATTTAGTAATTAGCAAACTTTCAATTACGTCAAAAATGACTAATTAAACCCAAATAAAAATATAGATTTACTACAATTAAAAATTCATAAAAGCTTAAATTAAAGAAGATTAATGAGAAAAAATAAAAGAAAACACTTTTTCCGTTCGTTTTTACTTGTCACATTTTGATTTGACACATCCTTTAAGAAAATAAATTAATAACATAACTATTTTACTATATACAGTAACACTATTAAATAATGTTTACACCGTGTCTTGAAATTAATTTAAAAAAAAAATAATTAATGCTAAGGATAAAATAAAAAAAAAGTTATCATTTCTTGAAATGTCAAAAATGACAAGTAAAAATAAAAATAAAATTAGAAAATTAGTAACAAGTAAAAACGAACGAAGTGAGTAACATAGAAGGAACCAAAATAGATAAAAAGGTCGAGCAATTAAGAAACTTAACACACATTGAACGTGCATTAAAATTGGAAGAGTAAACAAACTTTTTCATGATAACTAACAATTGTTTCATTATAATACTTGATATTTATATTCATTAATTTTAAAACTTTATGACTTTAAATGCAAAAGAAATAAATGTATCATAACCACTTTTGTAGAAGCCCAAAGGTACATATGACCATTTACTAGCTTAATATTTGTAACTTTTTATTTAAATTTATATTAGTTTCAGTAAATACCTTGTTAGTATTTAGTCTAATATGATATGATTACTATTTGATACTTAATTAATGTTTTATAATATTTTGATTTAATATAGAAGTAAAATGATACCCCCACTTTATATTTTGAAACTTACATCATCAATCAACAATAAAAGCAAACAAATGTTAGGATAACTTCAGTGTTAGACAAGAAACGATAAATTGTAAATCTCGAAATGTACAATAAGATATAACTTTAGATTTGATTGAAATATTATATCATTTTAACATGATGTTAGTTCTATACTATGCAGACAATAAAACATTAAATAGAAGAATCCAATTGTTCTCCGCGCTAACAGTTCAGGTAAAATCACAGGATGCTTGAAAGCTTAGGCTAGACATTCTTCACAAGTTCAGGAATAATGAATTCTCAGTTCTTAGTGTTGTTCTTTTTGTCTTCTTTCTTTTCCTTTTTCCTCTCGAGCAAAAGCAAAAGGAAAATATAAGGAGTTTTGGATCTACAATTGTGTTATTGAGGCTGCAAATATTAAAAAAAACATATTTCTATTGAGTTTTTAGGCAATCCGAGGGAGTTTGCAGGGTAGTTTCTTTCGTGAAATTGTACAAAAAGACGCAGTACCTTCAATTCATGTACTTCACACCTCAAACCTCTTTAAGATGCTCAAGAATCCCAAAAATACACTAACGAGCCATTGGAAGAATGAGAAGGGTGTTGTACTTGCAAATGTCCATGATTTGGAACACAAGTGTTATGCTGCTAATTGTAACAAATACGTAATTACCAAGCATTTTTTTTCAAACCTCAGCTTTTTTCATATCTCCAGAGTTTATTTCATTGAAGAGGTGTAGATAAAAGTAATATAAATCACTGGAACTTCTCTTACTCCATTATCTAACTTACTGGAAAAAATAATTGCTAAAGTTTGCTTGGCAGAATACTAATATGTTGAAGATAATTGTATTGAGGGTTAGTGTAGCATTGGGGCCATTTAGATAAAATAATCCCATTCCGATTGACTACTATTTATTCATTCTAAGAGACCTTCCACATTACTAACTGTTCAACTCTTGCTCATTCTTTAAAATATTATATAATTAATAGAGTTAAATATGTAGATGGCTCATCCTACATAACAATCTACAGTACTCCACCGTTTACAGTTTAACAATCATTACATTAATAATACTTACCTATTATTTATTGATCATACAGGTCTCCATACATTATATATAAGTCATGCATTCTTGTCCTCTCATAACTGTACGGTAAACCAAATGACCCTGTGAGGTTGCTTCTGTCTCTTTGGAGCCACAAACAAAAAGCCATTTCAAAACAATAGAAGCATCAGTCATAGTTGGAAAGTTAATGCAGTCCCAATCGCTATTTCTGCCATCAACCATTAGTTGTCCACGATTTTTTATGTCGAATGCAAACAGTCAGCGTTGGCACTCATCTGGGATTAGATTGGCAATGAGAGAGTAGGCCGCAATACAATTTGAGACATAAAAAAGCCTATATTTTTTAATCAGTGTTGTCCTGGCGAAGTATTATTGGAGCCTGGAGGATTGCAAGATAAGAAAAAAAAGTAGATTTGGCTTTGAAATGACCATTGGTCATTGAGCCAAAGAGGAAGTGGACTTGTTAAATAATCTAATTCCCATGGACTATTATATATTCATCCTAAGTGACCTTCCACATTACTAACTCTTCCTCATTCCTAAATTTATTATCTAATTAATAGAATTAAATATAGTGACTTTTGAATATTCTTTAAACACATAAATATTTAAATAGAGAAAAAAACTTGAATAAGGTCTAAAAAATCATAAAAAAGATAAATAATATTGAAGGCCTCTAAGGAATACCACATAGAATGAGCCAACATCCTCCTTTATATATATATATATATATATTGATTACTAAGAAAACTTTACCACAAAAAGGACACATTCAGTGAGGAAAAAATGGCTACCATCAATCTTTTACCTTTGACTTATAGGATTTATGTAAAATAATATATGGCATATTAAATTATTTTTTTATTTGTCTTGGATTTTATATTTTTCATCTCCTTGAACCATTAATTTCTTATTTTTTTGCCGACCTTTTAATTGTACTCCAAAACAAAAACAAAACCAACATTCGGTATTATACTTTATTTTTCGAAAAAGTCGTGTGTTAACTAAACTTTCTTTGTTAACCAAAAATAATTCAATACTTACCTTTTTTTTTTAAATGTAGAAGTGTTTTATTATCAAAACAAAAGATAACCTAATAAAAATTTTATCAAAAAGTTCAAAATCAATTGAGCTACTAATTTAGTTGAAAATATGAAAGGATGTCTATAATGTAAAAATTTAATTATTGATGTGTAAGTAGATGCTAACACATTTGAGGCTTTTAACTAAGAATAATTGCAAAGTTTTAAGCAACTTTTATCGTTTTTGATTATTTTCTGTTTGATATTGCAGTAAAAGTCAAGATGCAAGAGAACCAACAATAATGAAAGTAAAAGAGTTGATTTCTGAGCAAGTAAAGAGGGAAGTATAGCTGAGGACTTGCCTGAGAAGTCGTCAGCCTTGTGATAAGCTATCAGAGTTGTCGTCAGCCTTAGACAGAGAATGAGCTTCAGCTGGAATTCGTGACGACATCTGTTATAGGCCGTCAGAAGTATGATAAGCCGTCAGGCTCGTCGTTAGGCTTAGACAGAGAATGATCTTCAGCTGGAATTCGTGACGACATTTGTGATAAGCCGTCAGAAGTGTGATAAGCCGCCAAGCTCGTCGTTAGGCTTAGGCAGGGAATGGGATTTGAAGTGAAGAAGCGACGACAATTCTGATAAGTTGTCACATATCTGATAAGCCATCACGTCTCATTATCAACCTAAGGCAGAGATTGTCAAAAGTGAAGAGGAGCTGACGACATTCCTGATAAGTAGTCAGACTCCTGATAAGGCGTCACACACGTCGTCGCCTGTCCGAGAAAATACTGTGATCTATGATTTTGTTTCCATAATTAGGCTGAAGTATTTAAAGCATATGTTAGGGTTTTCTAATATAATGAAGGGGGACTGACGTTTTGAGAATATCTTCTCTCTAGTTTTCTGACTTGAACTTTACAATTATTTTTGGAGAGAATATTACAATTGTTTTGGAATTTTCTACTGTGAATCAAATCTGAGAAACACTTGTTGTTTCAAACTATGAATTCAACTTGTCTTGATTATTTTATTATGAGTAGATAAATTTCCTTAACCCGAGTTGTGGGATCTATGGGTTTGGGTTTGTAATGTAACTAAGTGTTCAAGATTATAACAGTGGTAGAAACACTACTAAAAAATGCCCAAAATCGACGCAAAAAAAAGCGACGAACTGTGTCGCTTTAAAAAACGACGAGAAAAGCAACATTGGTCGTCGCTTTTTTAGTTTAAATTTAATTTTTAGTTATTTTTTATTAAAATTGACGGCCAACGTCGTAATATCCGTCGCTTTTTTCCCCGGATTACTGCGCCAACTAATTAAAAAATATTTTATATTTTTTTTTAATAAATGCGACGGATAGCGCCGTAATTTATTTAAAAATAATAATAGTTATTTTTTTCAAAAGCGACGTACTCCGTCAATTTTTAAATTTATTTTTTATTTTTATTAAAAGCGACGGACAGCGTCACTATAATTTTTGTTTTCTGAAATATTAATTCTAGAAAAGCGACGCTATCCGTCGCAATTTGTAGTTATTTTAATTTTCTCTAATTTTTAAAAAAGCGACGAACAACGTCGCTTTTGTTAAAATAAAATATGTAAAAAATAATGTTTTGAAAAGCGACGCTGGCCGTCGATATTTGATATTTTTAATTTAATAATAAATAAATAATTTTTATATTTTAAAAAATTAAATTAAGTACATATATTTTTAAAAAGCGACGGCCAACGCCGAAATTGGCCGTCGGAATAAATTCAACTTTTTAGTCCACTGTGTTAGGGCAAAAGACCTATTATTTTTTTTTTCTCACTCTCTTCATTTCTTTCTCTCTAGCATCGCTTGTTTCTCTCTCTCTTCCCTTTTTTCTCTTTTTCTCTCTTCCAACGCTATCAGTGACACTTCGAGATCGTCATCGACGAGTTCGCTATCAGTGATATTCACACTTTGAGGTATGTTCAACTTTCATTCAACTCTCACTGCGTGATGTCATTGTTTGTCATGATCTAGGAAGTTAGTGAGATCAATTGAAGGCTATGATTCACAACAGTAGGTTTAATAATGGCCTCTTGTATTTTGTTTAAGACTAGAGTACCTAAATATGAAGTGTAAAAGCCAAAAAAAAACTCATCTTGCTATCTCAAACTCCTATCTCTCTCACACTCTCTCTCTAAATCTAGCTCCACTTTAAATTTGAGATAATATTCTCATATATTTACTAATATTTGCTTGCATTTGACTATTAGGGTTAAATCTGTAAATCCCTCTCATTTCTTTGAGGATTTGTGTGACTTTAGTTGGTTTTTTAGTGATTTTAATTGAAGTTGTAGATGAATCTCTAAGCTTTTAGTTGTTTATGTTAGTGATTGGAGTTGGAGCTCATAAATCTTGAAGTTCTTCAATAGGTTTGATCTGTTAAGGTTATGTCATTCTTGCTCTTTAAGTTTTGAGATAAGTGAAATTATCTAATTCTGTTCATTGCTCGTAAACCCAAGACTTCCTTCTATCTCCATTTTTTTTTTTTCGTTGTAGGTCACATTTCAGCTCCTTTTACTAAAGATTTTAATATTTTTCTTTTATTTGTTTCTCTATTTCAATGTGAATCCAACTAATTGGTTCCTCTTTTTTATAAATTTAATTTTCTCTCAGCTAAATGGCTTGACTAATTTCCACTTTTTGAAGTATAGTAGTGGATAAAAAAGGGTTTTCAATACCTAATTTTGAAAGGATTTTAATGTTTCAATGAAAGTAGCTTTATTGTAGGTACTCAAATTGTGCTTAGTCAAACGTGTCTAGCAGCTTACTCAAATTGACAAGTAGGCTTGTTCTATTTCTCTTCTTTATGGAAAGAATTAGACACTATTAATCACATTAGTTAATAAGTTCATGCCTTAAAAGTAAAAGAAAGTAATAAAAGCAAATAATGCAGAGAAGATCAACTTAAATTTGGATAACTTATCTTTCACAGTTTAATGAATTCAAAATAAAAAAATTCAGAACTTTATTCAGAAACACCTTATTCAAAGACTTGAATAAATAATTTTTTTCTCTTTCAATTTTTTTCGTAAATAAGTTGTTTGAACTTTAGTTAGAAAGATTTGCGATTTACATCAAGTTTGAAACTTTTTTGCTATCTTGGCCACTGTGTTTCTGAACTCTTGTCTTTAGTTAAAAAATATATATAGCACAATCGAAATGAGACCTTGGTATTCATATCACTCCATTGTGGAAAGTACGGGGATATTAAGCGAGAAGTAACATTGACTATAAGTTTCCAAATAATGATGAGAGATATCATTTGTAAGTTTTCTTTTAAGAGCCCAATAGTTTTTTTTCCTATTTAGCACTAATTATTACATGATCTTAAAGAAATATATTAAATCCAAACTCTCTTATTTTTGGTGTAAGATTAGTGTTAAACTTCTGAATATCAATTGATCTATTGATCTTTCTAAGTTATGATGAAATGTGAAGTTAATGACTTATGACTTGAAAATGCTTAAGTGTTGCTACTTCAAATGTGAAGTTAATGACTTGAAAAAACTTAAGTGTAGTTAGTTGAAATTGTGACTTTGTGACTTAAACATGATTAAGTGTAGCTACTTGAAATGTGAAGTTAATGAGTTGAAAATGCTTTAGTTACTTGAAATTGTGACATTATGACTTGAAAATGGTTAAGCATAGCTTCTTGAAATGTGAAGTTAGTGACTTGAAAATGCTCAAATGTAGTTACTACTAATTGTGAACTTGTGACTTGAAAATGCTTAAATGTTGCTACTTAAAATGTGAAGTTAATGACTTGAAAATGATTTAAGTGTATTCACTTGATATCTGAACTAATGACTTGATTTTTATATGTTTTAATGTAAAGTTGCATATTATTGAATAGCTATATTTTTATAGATGGATCATCGTCTGTGGATGTATGATATGGATTATGAAAATGTTGGTGGTTTAAAACCCCAATATCTTGATGGCGTTAGAGTTTTTATCGATCATGCAATGTCACTAGATCTATTTCAAAAAAATGGAGTGGTTAGGTGTCCTTGTAGTTCATGTAGGCGGTTGAAGTTTTTTCAACCAGATATAGTTATGACTCATCTCTATCGTAATGGATTTAAGCCAAGATACTTTGTGTGGGTCGATCATGGAGAAAGAGATGCTTTGAATAGTATATTTTATAATTCGTTGCCTGTGGATGAATATGACATGCTTGTACATGGTCGACATGCTAGGATTCAATATGCTATAGTTCAACATAGGGTGTAACACGATAGAGTACAATAGGAGGATAGGATTCATCAAATGGTCAATGATTCTTTTGGTATTGGGGATGGGATGGAACCCGAACAGAATTTAGAAGAAGATCTCAATGAAGAAGAAAGAGGTTTCTATTAATAATTAGAAGAGGCTAGTCACCCACTATGTGAAGGCAATCTGTATTCTGCTTTATTTATTGCAGTTAGATTACTGAGTATCAAATCTTATTGAAATATTGCTCAAGCTGCTATGGACTCTATGGTTGGTCTTTTGGGTGAACTAGTAAATCCAGAGTTGAACATACCTCAGAATTTTTATCAAGCAAAGAAATTGATTTCCAAGTTGGGATTGTCATATAATAGAATCCATTATCGCATAAATGGTTGTATGTTGTTCTATAAGAATGATGCTGAATTAGAAAATTATAAGTTTTGTGGACATGCTCGTTATAAGCGGACTCCCGGTGGAAAGATAGTTTCTATTAAGGCGATGCACTATTTACCTCTTATACCTAGGCTAAAGAGGTTGTATGCTTCGATGAGTTTTTTCCCACACATGAAATGGCACCATGAAAATAGAAGTCCACCAGGTGTCTTGTCTCATCCATCAAATGGAGAAGCTTGGAAGCACTTCGATAGAACTTATCCTGATTTTGCTAGTGAACCAAGAAATGTTAGATTGGGGTTGTGTGCAGATGGTTTCACACCATTCTCTAATTCTATCACACCTTATTCTTGTTGGCCTATATTTATTACTCCATATAATGTTCCTCCTAAAATGTGCATGACAAGTCCCTACATATTTCTAAGTTGTATTATTCCAGGTCCCCGCAATCCAAAAAGTTTGATCGATGTATATCTCCATCCATTGATAGATGAATTACTACAATTATGGAATGAAGGTGTAGTGACATATGATATATCAACTAAGCAGAATTTTGTTATGCGTGTCAATTTAATGTGGACTATTAGCGATTTTCATGCATATGAGATGTTTTCTGGTTGGATGACTACTGAAAAGTTAGCTTGCCCATATTGTATGGAAAATAGCAAAGCATTCACTTTAAAATATGGTCGAAAAAATTATTGGTTTGATTGTCATCGCCAGTTCTTACCAATGGACCACGAGTTTAGAAGGATGAAAAATGCGTTCAGAAAGAATAAGATTGAGAATGATCCACCACCTCCATTACTGTCAGGACATCAAATTTGGGAGAGAGTTTGGAATTTTTCTAAAGTTACAGATGGTCCACTTTCTAGACTTCCTGGATATGGTGTTGAACATAATTAGACCAAACAAAGCATATTTTGGGAGTTGCCTAATTGGGGGGACAATAAACTAAGACATAATCTTGATCCAATGCACATTGAAAAAAATTATTTTGATAATTTATTTAACACAATCATGAATGTTAAGGGCAAGGCAAAAGATAATTCAAAAGCTAGAATGGATATAAAGGAGTATTGCAAGAGAAAGGAATTGTGGTTGAAGGAAAAAAAAATGGTAAATTGTTTAAGCCCAAGGCCAGTTTTTCGTTCACCTTAGATAAGAAACGGGAAATATGTGAGTGGGTTAAGAATTTGAGGATGCCCGAGGGGTATGCTTCGAATTTAGGAAAACGAGCAGATATTGAAGAAGGAAAGTTGATTGGAATGAAAAGTCATGATTGCCACATTTTTATGGAAACCTTGATTTCTATCGCATTTAGCCACCTTCCCGAGAGGATATGGAAACCAATCACAGAGATAAGTTTGTTCTTTAAAGATTTATGTTCAGAAAAGTTGTTGGAGAGTAGCTTAGACAGAATGGAGCAGAATATTCCTGTCATCACTACTAAGTTGGAGAAGATATTTCCATGTGGCTTTTTTGATGTGATGGACCATCTTCCAATTCACCTCGTAGAAGAGGCACGTCTTGGAGGCATAGTTCAAATGAGGTGGACGTATCCTGGAGAGAGGTAAATTTTTTAAAATTAATTTCATCATTTTCTTAAAAATAAATTCTTTTATCTACCTAAGATAATATTATGCAGGAAAATTGGGGAGTGTAAACAGTCTATTAAGCAAAGGGGAAAGATTGAAGGTTCGATTTTTGAAGCTTATCTTGCAAAAGAAACTGCTTATTTTTGTTCGTACTACTTTGGGGATGAAGTGCCATGTAAGAGAAATAGGTCCAATCGTAATGATGAAGGTGATGGTGATCCTATGTTTCCACCTATATCAATTTTTAACAATTCGGATAAAGGGTCTAAAAGTCATTGTACGTGAGCCCTCACTGGTATGGAAAGAAAATCTATTGTGACACATATTTTGCTCAATTGTCCAGAGATTCAACCATATCTTGAGTAAGTGTTAATGATGTTATCGAATTATATTAATTTGTTAAGGATACTTCACTAATAAAAAAATCTTAATGATGTACACTTGACATTTTATTCATTGGAAAATGGGGTAATGATGCCATATATACGAGGTTTTCCGATTGGCTGAAAAAATATGTAAGTACAAAAGATCATATATTTATTTACTAAAATTTTATATAGGTCATTTAATAAAATTTATATTTTGATTTAATGATATGTAGGTTTTGGATGAACATAGTACCATTGAACATTTGCCATTGGTGAGAGATATTATATTTGGTCCTGCAACTCAAATTCGAACAATGAATAAATATTGTGTGAACGGTTTCAAGTTTCAAATCGAGAAAGTTTCTAAGTATAAGAAAACTAATAACAGCGGCGTGTGTGTTGAAGGTGATGTCGATGGTAATGGTCAAATCGTTGAATATTTGGGTGTCATACAAGAGATATTAGAAGTCAGGTACCCTGGTTGGCCAAAAAAGAAGATAATTCTATTTCGGTGCAAGTGGTTTGATCCATCACATAGAGGTACCAGGGTGAATCAACAATATAATATAATTGAAGTGAAGCACACGAGGAAATATAATCTCTATGATCCCTTTATCATTGCACAAAATGCTAGGCAAGTATATTATGCTACATATCCATTGCGCAGAAATAAAGCCAATTGGTGGGTGGATATAAAGAGTAAGCCTGTGGGGAGAATTGAGATTGAGAATGTATTAGATGTGGCATACCAGAACGAAGTCGCAGTTGTTGATCAAATAGTGGATGATGAATTGGAAAACAATCTAGAACATCCTCAATGCATATTAGAAGAAGTTTCTGATGATGAGATCATTGACATTTCAAATACTGCGGAAGAAATAAGTGAGGGAAATGAATCATTCTGGGAGGATGAATGGGACCATGAAAATGAAACAACGGATGAGGAAGAATGGAAAAATGATGAAAATGAAACCAGCGATGAGGAAGATTGAGAGAATATAGATAGGATTGTTAGTTTTTTTATTACCACTACTTATTTGTTAATACTTATAATTTTTTTTGTATTCTAATGATGTAACTACGAACGGGGTTCTTGCTAATTTGGTTGTTGTCTAAATTTATATTGTTAATTGTTGTGTTTTGATAATAATTATTCGTGTTATCAATTTGTGAATTGTTTCTTGGATCTTAAAGAAGCCCTCTATTGCACAAGTAAATTACAACAACAAAAACATCAAGTTAAGTACGATTGTTCTGAGGTGAGATCC
Source organism: Capsicum pubescens (assembly GCA_030864215.1). Taxonomy (NCBI): domain Eukaryota; kingdom Viridiplantae; phylum Streptophyta; class Magnoliopsida; order Solanales; family Solanaceae; genus Capsicum; species Capsicum pubescens. The sequence goes on along the minus strand of CM061540.1, from coordinate 265,003,950 downwards.
TTTAATTTCTTGAGCCTCTCTACTCTTTCACAAGTATTAATTGAATGCTTAACTTTAGATGGACAAGAAAAATGTTGAGTGGCTGAGGCATCTGAACATATATGTTCTGTACCAGCAATCAGAACATATGTGTTTTGTACCAGCAATTAGGTATTATATTCAGAAAAAAAATTGGATGTTTTCTATTACTTTAAAAAATCTGAAATTATTATTTCTACAGTAGTCTTATCAGAAGTAGGTAGTTTAATGTAATCTTGCATACAGATGGCATCCGGTGATAGCGATGATCATCCTAGTTCTGATAAGAATTTGAAGTTAACTGCTAAAAAGAAATCTAGGACGCCAATAAATCCTAATGATATTCCTGGTCGACTTTCTTCACAGCCACAAATGCACACCTCTTCATCAGGGAGGTCTTATGTCCCATTTGGCACTGGTAATCCTGTAGATTATCATGGTCCCAGAAAGCAGCGATAGGTGTGCACTTCTTATGCTCCACAGACTTTCAGGCCTCCTACAGATATAAGGACTTTGAGATTTTCATCTGGTACTCCATCCCTTCGCGATTCATCCCCCCGCCTCTCAGGATTGCGACTAAGAGACAACTCTGACTCCGATGCGCAGACACCTTCCCCCCCCCCCATTTAGTGAACCTTTGGTATTCCTGAGAGTAGCATCTGCATCTGGATCTGCACCTCCACCTCCACCTCAACCTATAGCAGATGATACTAATGCACATTTGATTGGTCTAGTTCCTGGAGATAAGGACAGGCTTGGTAGAGTCTTCATCGAGCCTGATGGATCTACGTAAGTGTATTTTTTAATTCATAAGTTTATTTTTTCATTAATAAAATATTCATGATTACATATTTATTTTGTTCTTTACAAGTGGCATCCTGCATCAAAAAAAGTTAATAAGGCAGTGAGGGAGAGCGTTAGAAGGCTTATTATGCAACCTTGGCACAGTTGGTCGGAGATTCCAGAAGACCATAGACAAGCAATGTTTGAAGAGTTCAAGGTTTAGTACATTTAATTTTTATTTAGTTAACTTTAATAGTAATATATATTTGTATATATATATATATATATCATATAACGTTACTCAATTGATTTTCAAACAATGTGTACTTGGTTAGAAAAGTACAATAGAGCTATATGCACTATTTTTTAGAGGAATGTTGGTACAAGACTACGCAATTGGCTTGAACGTGTTATGCGTACAGGCAATGTTGCATAATGGCTTCTCAAAGAGGTATATGATGATTTGTGTATTTATTGTGATGCCCGTTAATTTTGTTACACGAAGCATATTATAAAAGATATTGAAAATTAATTTTAGGACACTAGCAAAACATGTTCACTCACTAAAATAATTAACACGTTAAAAAACTACTTCTAAAAATTAACAAAATTACTACTGGAAGTTCATTTAATTCAATATGCTGAAAAGTCATTTTTATTTCTTAATGTGCTGGAAATCAAATTTATATACTGAAAAATAATTTCGGATGCTGAAAAATATTCTTTAGGTGTTAAGAAAATGAATTAATGTGTTGAAAAGAGACATAACAATGCGGAAAATGATTGTTGTTGTTTTTAATGTTGAAAAGTTGGTGTTGATACGCTGGAAGGTTATTTCAATATGCTAAAAATGTTTAATTGCTAAAAAGTCATTTTTTGTGTTACTAAAAATTAATAAACTGCTGAAACTTTACAATTAAAATTACTGAAATCCCAAAATTTGATAAAATGATGTGAAATTGACTTCAAACCATGAGTTACTTAACCGTTTCTAAAACATGCTTTCTAGGTGGCCACATAAATTCATTGTTCGACCTATATTATAGTTTTTCTAAGTGGTACGTAGCATATAAACACATAAAGCACATAAATTTCCACCCTCCAAATTTTATTATTACATGATAGAGGTTTACAGAAATTGCTACAATACAACGAATTAATAAGAAATAAATAAATAAATAAAGGGAATGAACATCCCCCTTCTCCCTTAAACTTCCGGCGACTCTTCGAATCCCTCAACATCTAATTAAACTTGTTTGGCGTAAATAAAAGGCAAAATGACCTTTTGGACCCCTGTACTATGTCGGTTTTATAAGTTGGACACTTCTACTTACATGTTTGTCATCTGGACCCTTAAACCATTCAAAAGGCAAAATTTTGCACCCTTTAATCGTTGACCTTGCCTATGTGGCAAGGTCATGTTGACTAGGACAAGGAGCGTGTACTCACTCGCCTGGGGGTGCGAGTGGGGGTCATTTTTTGGCCAATTTAACATTAAAATAAGTAAAAAAAATAAAAAAATAAAAAATTTAAAAAAAAAAATAAAAAGGGTCCTTTTTTTTTCTCCATCTTTTTAAATTTAAAAATATTTTTAAAAATTTAAAAAAACTTAAAAAATATTTTTAAAATTTTTAAAATATTTTTAAAATTTAAAAAAAAAAAAAATTTATAATTTTTTTTAAAAAAAGGATCCTTTTTTTTCTCCATCTTTTTTAATTTAAAAATATTTTTAAAATTTAAAAATAAAATAAAAATATTTTTATAATTTTAAAAGAAAATTAAAAAAGATCCTTTTTTTCCCTCCATTTTTTTTAATTTAAAAATATTTTTAAAATAATTTAAAAATATTTTTAAAATCAAAAAATTATTTTAAAATTTTTTAAAAATATATTTTTTCCCTCCCCACCCAGCCCGTCCCCACTCCCACACCCCACCCAACCTGTCCCCACTCCCACACCCCCCAACCCCTTCTTTTTTTCCTCCATCCTTTTTAATTTAAAAATATTTTTAAAAATATAAAAATAATAAATTTAAAAAAATATTCCCACCCCACCCCCTCTCCACCCCAGCCAGCCTCCTCCACCCCCACCCCAGCCTCACCCACCCCTCTCCAGTCCTCCACCCCAGCCCACCCAGCCCCACGTAACCCCTCCCTCTACCCAGCTCGTCCCCATCACCACTCCACCCCAGCCCCTTCCCTCTCACACACACGTTCATTTTTTTTTTTAATTTAAATTTTCCCTCCCAATTCAATTCCTTTCATTTTTTAATTAAAATTTAAATTTGAATTTTTTTTATTTTTTGGGGGATTAAAATTTAAATTTAAATTGAAAGTGAGTGATAGAGAATATTGAAAAAAAATAGTAAATTTCACTTAAAAAAATTAAACTTTTGTGAATTTGTTAAAAATATTCAAATTTAAAAATAAAAAATTTATTATGTTTGTATGTATGAATTTATAGTTAAAAATTTAAATTAATTGGAGAAGAATTTTAATTATTTAAAATGAATTTAATGTTTAATTTGTGAGCAAAAATAAAAACATAATTATTCAAATTTTTTTACAATTTATAAATTTTTCTTATTTAATTAAATTAATTTTAATATTTAATTTGTTATGTAGCATTTTAAAAATGACTTGAAATTTAATGTAATATTTTTTTATATTTTTTTTAGATGACGTGGCAGACGTGTCAGCTGACATGGTAGCTGATGTGGAGAAGATTGTGTTACACTCACCAAAAAAGGATTTAAAATAATATTTTTTAATGGTTCAGAGTTCAGATGATAAACATGTAAGCTTACAAAACTGAATGTCTCCGAATCCGGGAAACTAATAAAGCAAGTTTTCTTGTTTTATAGAGAGCAATGCTTAGTGTGGAGAATGAAGAGTGTGTCGAGATTGTCAGTTGTCCTTTTGAAGTTGTCCTTTTGAAGTAAGAGAAGGGTTGTTTTTATAGTGGAATTGCTAAAGAGTTTAAAGGAAAGAAAAAATTGTGATAATTAATCAGTAGCACAAAAAGAAAAATACCATATCTGAAAATCAGAAAACTCAATCAATTAAGGGGAGAACCAATATCCTAAATTACCATAAATATTTGCATACGATCCGTTAAAACTAGAAAAGGCAAGAGAGAGCCCACACAATTTTCTTTTTGAAAAATTTACCATAAATAGGCAACAATTAGGCTGTCAATTTATTCAAATTGAAATTGAACAAATTTAACTAAGTATATTCTCAATCATACCCAAATCATATATTTATCATAAATATCAAGATTCTCAAGGAAACAGTTAACGCACACATATTGATTTCCATAAATAAGCAAGTAATATAGCTAAAATTAAGAAAGCACCGCCTAAATTAATGACAAGAAACCGTTCAAGAATCAATCAATACAACACTTTCCTTAAGGTGTAAAGAAAGACTCGAATTTAGGACAAAATCACGGTCATATGTACATACACATGAGACTTTCTCGAGTATAGCATCAAAGGTTCGTATAATCAAAACAAATAGCAGAATCCAGAATTATATTTAAATAGGATGAACAACAAGAATGAGATTTCTGAATTAACACACAACATTTCAATGTGAATCAGGCTAAGTCCAAACAAACATGAAATTCCTCGAATGGACATATAAATATCAATCTCCGAAGTAAAGAAAATTGGGGGTAGTCAAACACAAATCGAAATTCGCAACCCAATATTAGCATTCTCAGACCACAAAATCTGTTAAACAAAGGACGGGTAGAAATGATTTGAGGCTTAATCGTAAACATTAAGATACGGGATCAAATCTGGGGATGGGTTCTTTAAGAACACATCGCTTTGCTGGAGAGGACTGGGCCATCGTCGCATCGAAATTCATGGAGAAGCAGTAGCGATGGCTGCATGTGATAGAGAAGGAGGCCGGCGGCTGCTGGAGCGGGTTTCGTCGGCTGGAGCAGTGGAGGCTGGCGGCGGTTTGGTGAGAGGCGAAGAAAATAGGAGGTTCACCGGCGACTGGCCGGATCTTAGGGGCAGACAAGAGGTGACAACGTTATTGTGGTCCCTAGGAGTTGAGGTGGCGATGGTGATATGGCGTATGGGAGGGGGGTACGGAGCAAAAGCCATTGTTGGCTTCTCCGGTGGCGGCCGATGTGGAGAAGCAGTAGCGACGATAGTGTAGAGAAAGGAGAAGAAAGAGTAGAGAGAGAAAGAGAAAAGTGCGTCTGATTGTGGGAAAATGAGTTTAGGGTTTTGTTGGTGTTTAAAAGGAAAGGAGCGGGAAATTTGATCTCAGCCGTTGGATAAGTTTTGATCAACGGCTGAGATTAAAGTTATTTAAAAGGGGTCAGGAAATTGAATTTCAATTTGAGCTTGAAGTTGGTATCAATTTGGCTATAATTACCTTCAATTGAATACAAAATTGGCTAATAATTTAACACCAAAAGGGAAATTAAATATAATTGACTGTTATTTTAATAATAATAATAATAATAATAGATAATACTTTTATAAATTGTGAGTGTGCACATTTACGTGACAAAAAATAATTTAATAAATATTAATAAAAATATGTAGAATATTATAATAAAATTAACAAATAATAATGATAAAAAGTAATAAAATAATTTGTATATATATATATATATTTAAATCATGAATGTGACACGTCAATATCTGTTTGATACAAGAATAACGTATAAAAAATACTATCATTTGAAATTAATAATTTTGATAAAATAAAAGCCTAATAGGAGTATCTGGTGGTCAAAATTTGGTGTCAACATCTACTCCTTCGTTGCTTGAGAATGATAAAAGAATTGTCAAGCAATAAAAGTTGACGTAGCCAATTTTGTCTGACCGAAAAGAGAATTTGTTGGAATGAAAGTGACAAGAGGCGTTTTTAAAAATAGTGTGGCCGAGACTTTGGTTTTAAGTTGCTTACATATCTCTGGTTTTACGAGAATCGGGCCATTTGTAGTTCTAGATTTAGAGATGAACAATATTCCTAAAGAATATAAATGATAAATGACGGGCAAACAACAACGGTATCGTGGGTCGATAACATGAGAATGAACAGAATTTGGGAACAATGACATGATGAGAGGCGTGAAAATGAAAGATAGGTGAGTTTAGAGTTGAGTTTACGCGACGGATGAATAGATAGGGTGATATTTCAAAAATAGGAACGAAAATTATTTCTATTTGTTACTCCTTCTCTATTACCTTCATACTTCACAGTAAACAAATGTTAGGGCATGTATACAAATGTTTGTTCCCATGGTTTTATTACGTCCAAATGTGGGATAAAGCCCTAAAAACGTTTTAAGTCATTCATTATTCAATTTTTTCCCAAAATCAGGAGTTTTCTCCCTACAATACAAAACCCTAACTTTAAGAAACCAAGAGCAATCTCAAGAAATCCTCCAAGAACCTTCAAGAACTCTTCTTCTCAAGTATGTTAGGTGTTCATTCATGGGCTCCTTTCGCCCATGAAGTCCAAGAACCCTTTTTAAACATACAAGATCTCAGATTCATGATTTTCATGTTTGAATTAAATTGAATTCATGTTCATGATATTTTCAATCCATGTTTTAATTGCAAGTTTCATGAAAATTGAACAGCATGTGTGATGAATATGCGATTATCTTGATAAACCCTTGAATTTACAAATTGGTTAATGTGTCATGAGATTCATGAGTTGGCCATTATCATGTAAATAATCCATGCTCCCCAAGTGTTTCCTAAATTGCCTATGTGAAGTAAATAGTGGAATCATGACATGTTATTATGTGGCTCCAATCATGTACAAGTTTATGCCCTACAAGTGTTTGATGAAATGCTTATGTGATTTGACTAGTAAAGCATAACATGTTATTATGTGATCCCATTCATGCACAAGTTCATGTATATCAAGTGTTTGACACATCTCTTATGAGTTTTCCTGCCAGCTAAGGGTTGACAAAATATCTTCGTGCTAGTTAGGGTTAACTCACAGCCATTGTTAGGACCAGTGGTACGGTACTAACACTTTTCTAACTGGGGTCACAGGTTGGACCCCTATCAGCTCAGATTTGGGGCATGTCAGTAAGATGATTACCTCCCACAATTTCAGTTTCAGTCTTCAGTTTAGAAATCAGTTACATTCTACAGAATCAGGACTGTCAGACACAGTCAATCAGTATCAGTAATTCAGTTATTAGTAACTTCAGATATTAGTTACTCAGTTATCAGAACTAAGTACTCAGCTTCAGACAAGCTCAGATACAGTATATATCTATGTATGTCCACAGTATTGTATACTCAGTGCTTTCAGTAGTATCAGTTATCCACGTACTCTTACATTTAGTTACGCTATATCATTCAGTCAGTTACTGTTCATGCATATGAATCCTTGCATTCAGCCTTACCTCATCTAGCATACCAGTACATTCCACGTACTGACGCATATTCTTTCTTTACTCTATGATGTCTCATATCATAGGTTTAGATGCTCAGGTTCCTAACCGCGCATAAACAGTTCCAGATTCAGCCAGCAATAGATTTAGCAGTGACTCCTCATCATTCGAGGATATTTTTTTATTTTATTTTATCATTAGACCCAGTATTTCAGTAGATAGAGTTAGTTGGAGGATTGTCCCACCAGCTTGACTTTCAGATAGTTCAGTTAGAGGCTTTTCAGACTAGATTAGTTTTTAGACAGTATACAATTTTACAGATTATTATTACAGTTTGATATTTTCAGCAGTATTTCAGATGTTTGAACCTTATGGCATTTCACCCTAATTCTGCATTTATTTCAGTATTACTATTCAGTGCTCACAGAAGATATCAAACATAGGTTAGCTTATTGTCCTTCGGGGTTGTAAGCACCGTGTGACGCCTAGGGTGTACTCTCGAGGCGTTACACCCGTTAATTTTGTTACACGCAGCATATTGTAAAAAATATTATAAATTAATTTTAGGACACTAGCAAAACATGTTCACTCGCTAAAATAATTAACATGTTAAAAAACTACTTTTGAAAATTAACAAAAATTACTAGTGGAAGTTTATTTAATTCAATATGCTGAAAAGTCATTTTTATTTCTTAATTTACTAGATATCAAATTTATATACTGAAAAATAATCTCGGATGCTGAAAAATATTTTTTAGGTGTTAAGAAGATGAATTAATGTATTGAAAAAAGACACAACAATGAGAAAAATTATTGTTGTTGTTTTCAATGCTGAAAATTTGGTGTTGATATGCTAGAAGGTTATTTCAATATGCTAAAAATGTTTAATTGATAAAAAGTGATTTCTTGAGTTATTGAAAATTAATAAACTGCTGAAACTTTATTATTAAAATTGCCAAAATCTCAAAATTTGATAAAATGATGTGAAATTGACTTCAAACCACGAGTTACTTAGTTTGCCTAAGTGGTTTACGTAGCATATAAACACAAAAAGCACATAAATTTCTGCCCCACAAGCAGTCCCCAAAATTTTATTATTATATGATAGAGGTTTACAGAAATTGCTACAATATGACGAATTAATAAGAAATGAATAAATAAATAAATAAAGGGAATGAACATCCCCCTTCTCCCATAAACTCCCGGCGACTCTTCGAATTCCTCAACATCTCTAATTAAACCTGTTTGGCGTAAATAAATAGCACAAAGAAAAAGGGGTGAATACCCCACACGTTGCTTTGAAAACACAGAAAGAAGGAAACAAAGGCATAGGAAAGGAAGTACAAATACCACTGTAACGCCCCGATTTGCTGAAACGGAATGCTACACGGTGCTCATGACCACGAGGGACCACAAGCTAACCCATGACTGATATTTATACCTGTATAGAGCAAATCATGACACAATAATGCGGAATACGTAAAACTGTAAGGCCATAAGGTTCAACGGAATAAAATCATGTCTGAAAATCATAACGTCCATGTGGGTGAAAATACCCAAAACAACTCAATCTGAAAGCTAAGTCAGAACGTAAATCTGAGCATAAATATGAAAGCCTCTAAACTTTCTGAATAAGGAGTTGAAGGAATATGTCTCCAACTAACTCCGTAACACTGAACTGAAGAAATAAATAAATGTATCAAATCATATCATCCTCAAATCAATGAGGACTCACTATGTCTCTACGACTGGAATACTACCACTACTGCTGGGCTGGAGCTCGTGTCTCGGAACCTATGGTGTAACATGAAAAGAAAGCACCATAGCGCAAATGCGTCAGTACAACTGGAGTACTGAGTATACGAGGAAGGTAGGCTGAACATAAAGGGTTTCATGCATGAACAACACTGACTGACTAATATGAACGTGGGAGTGCAAACATGCATATATAGACTAATCTGACAGGTTAAACCACCTCATCAACCCTAATCTGACAGGTTAAGATGTCTCAACCTACACTGGCTACGTAGTTCTGAAACACAAGGACTGCTTCTAAGAATCACACCCTGAACTGGCGTGTGAGTTCCCATTCTTGGGTTCACTCGGTGCTAACCTCTACTCCCATCTGGAGGGACTGGACATGAATAACTAACTATACATGACTTAATCTTACTGAATTCCGTTGACTGGCGGAATGTTACTGATATCTGACTTTTCCTGAGTCACATGACTGATTGAAGTCTATGGAATCATAGCTTGAGTTCAGATATCATGAAACATGACATGGCTCTAGGCACACAGCTATAGTTTTTGGGTACGAATACCCCCATGACTAGATAGGAGGAAACTGACACATATGACATGACTTGGTCACAAGATTTGAGTCCACAATTCACAATATCATAAGCAGGGGATAGTATACTTCATGTATTTATTCAACATTTCAAACATGATAGGAAAAGCATGGATATATTTTGTCTACATAATTTATATCTCCATTATCATACATGCTTTATACCACAATAATAACAACACATAATTTGCATGGAAATTCATATTGGAGTGTATGACTAACATGAACTTGTTATTTAGATATCATGAAATCATATAAATATGAAGTTCTAACATGCTAGGCATTTTATCGAACACCTTGCATGCATTCTTTAAGGCATAGGTGGATTTCATACTTGCATTCTATCAATCCATCTAAAAATCATATTTTTCAACTAACAACATAACTTTCATAAGATATACAGTCACGATACTATTATATAGCAAAACAAACAAGCATCAACATGGGTATGATCATATCACCATAACCAACCAAACTTTTGTATTTTAAAGATTGATTCTTGAACTTCACGGATGAAAGAAATCCGTGGATGAACACTACGCATACCTTAGAAGGGAGGTTCTTGATGATTGACGGAGGAATTTCCTTGAAATTTGATCTTCAAGCTTGATTGGGCAACCCTAGTTGTTTTTCTCCTATGATGCTCTTGGATGATGAACTTTAAGATGTTAATAGTGTTGTAATGTGTTTAAAAGCTATAAATTTCGTGAGGTTAAGTTTAGGGACATGTAAGGAGTGTTAAAAAACTTAACTACCCTCAAAATAATTGAAAAACTAAGTGTTTTCGTGGCTGAAATCATACATAGGCGCCGCATATGATATCACCTATATTTACTTAGGCGCCGCATATGATATCGCCTATGCTTTCCAGTGGCCATGTGCGATTGGTTAGGCGACGCATTCTACTTTGAAAGGTCATAACTCCTTGCTCGGGTGTCGGATTTTGATGAAATTGGTATCGTTGGAAAGATAATTATATTCTCTACAATTTAGTGGGTCTAAATCTGCCAAAATGTCACATATCAATCATGTTATTCTTGTTAAAGATGATCCTTGCAAAATCAAACACTAAGACTTGATGGATTCAAAAACTCTTAGCTTCCATCACTCTAAGCGACTCATATGAGCATGCTTAAGACATCGCAAGCTATCCTATCGCTAGGATATTCATTGTAAGTCATGCACTAAAATGCTACTCACAGGATAGTAGGTTTCATACGTAGGAAAACTTATTCACTTCCTAGATTAGAAACATGCGGGGTATTACAATATCTCTCCCTTGGGAACATTCGTCCTCGAATGAGAATTTACTGAGAGGGGATACAAGAAAACAGAACCTGAATTGAACATGAAGAACTGAAACTTGATCTTATGACTGACATGCTAAACATACTAAACTCGTGCATATCTAATGCACAGACAACTGATACATGAATGCATGATTGAGTATGCAACGGTTAATAGGTACCGAGTTTATACTGGAAACATAAACATAAAACTGAATAAGCTTAAGGAGAACTGTTACCTTAAGCTTGATCTGAATTGGCGGGGAAGAGGTAAGGATACTTGGTACGTATATCTGCTTTTGCTTCCCAAGTGGCTCCCTCATGATACTGATTTCACCAACGAACCTTTACTAGAGGGACTTCTTTGTTCCTCAATCTACGAGTCTGATAATCTAAGATTTCGACTGGAATCTCTTTATAAGAGAGGTTGTTCTAAATGTCGATGCTCTGAATAGGGACAACAACTGCTGGTTCACCTATGCACTTCTTTAGAAAAGAGACATGGAAGACTGGATGGACTGAGGCTAGATCTAAAGGCAACTCAAGCTCATAAGCTACCTTGCCGAAGCGACAGAAAATTCTGATGGGACCGACATACCGGAGACTGAGTTTTTCTTTCTTGCCAAACCTCTTCACTCCCTTCATGGGAGAGATCTTAAGATAGACATAGTCATTGACCTCAAACTCGAGATCCTTTCTACGAACATCTGCATAGGACTTCTGTCGGCTCTGAGTAGCCCAGAGTCTCTTTCTGATCAACTGAACTTTCTCTAAGGCATTGAATACTAAGTCAGGACCTATGACTAAGGCCTCACTAACTTTGAACCAACCAATCGAAGATCTGCATCTCCTACCATAGAGAGCTTCGAATGGAGCCATTTGACTACTAGAATGATAGCTATTGTTGTATGCAAACTCAATCAAAGGCAAGTGGTTATCCCAACTTCCCTTGAAGTTAATTGCACACGCCCTTAGCATATCTTCAAGAGTCTGAATGGTCCTCTCTGCTTGACCATTTTTCTAAGAATGAAACGTTATGCTGAGATGGACTTGGGTACCGAGACCCTTTTGGAATGCTTTTCAAAAGTGAGAGGTGAACTAGGTACCTCTGTCTGAGATGATAGATAGTGGAACACCATATAACCTGACTAACTCCCTGATATAGAGTTTGGCATAATCTTCGGAGGAATAAGAAGTACGAACAGAAAGAAAATGAGCTGACTTGGTCATTCTATCTATAATGACCCAGACTGAATCATGCTGATGACGAGTTCTAGGCAAACCCATCACGAAGTCCATGTTCACTTCTTCCCACTTCTAAGTAGGAATGGTGAACTCTTGCATGGAACCACTAGGTTTCTGATGCTCTATCTTAACCTGCTGATATGTAGAGCACTTAGCCACAAACTTTGGAACATCTCTCTTCATCCCACTCCACCAATAGATCTCCCGCATATCACGGTACATCTTAGTGGCCCCTGGATGAATAGAGTATCGCGCACCATGCGCTTCTACAAGAATTCGCTGCCTCAGTTCATCTACACCTGGAACACATAGACGACCCTGACAACGAAGAACACCATTTGCCCTTGGGAGAAAACCTTGACTTTCTGATTCTGAACTGACTCTTTGAGCTTGACAAGGCTAGGATCCCTGTCTTGCTTCTCTTTTGCCTCGGAAACTAGAGATGACTCTGAACTACTGTGAACACATACACCACCCTCTGAAGAATTGACTAAGCGAATGCCTAGTCTGGCAAGCTGATGGATCTCCTGAGCCATCTTTTTCTTGCTACCCTCAACATGAGAAATACTACCCATAGAGAGTCTACTGAGATCGTCGGACATAATATTGGCCTTGCCCGGATGATAAAGAACACTCATGTCGTAATCCTTCAAGAGCTCTAACCACCTTCTCTGATGAAGATTGAGATCTTTCTGGGAAAAGACATACTGGAGGATTTTATGGTCTATGAAGACATCTACATGAAATCCATAGAGATAATGCCTCCAAATCTTCAAGGCAAAAACTACCGCTGCTAACTCAAGATCATGAGTAGGATAATTCTTCTCATATGGCTTTAACTGTCTGGAGGCGTAGGCTATGACCTTACCATGCTGCATGAGGACACAACCTAAACCCACTCTGGATGCATCACAATAGACTACAAAACCATCTGAACCATCTGGAAGAGCTAGAACTGGAGCTGAGGTGAATTGAGTCTTCAACTCTTGAAAGCTCTTCTCACATGAATCTGACCACTAAAACTTAACCTTCTTCTGAGTCAATCTGGACATGGGAGATGCAATAGAAGAAAATCCCTCGACAAACCGTCTGTAATAGCCAGCCAAACCCAAGAAACTCCTGATATTTGATGGAGATACAGGTCTGGGCCAGTTTTTTACTGCCTCAATTTTCTGAGGATCTACTCTAATGCCATCACCGGAAACAATATGGACAAGGAATGTTACTGATCTTAGCTAAAATTTGCACTTGCTGAACTTAGCGAATAACTGGTGATCCCTGAGAGTCTGAAGAACAATCCTGAGATGGTCTGCATGATCACGCTCTGTGCGAGAATAGACCAGAATATCATCTATAAAGATTATGACAAATATGTCCAAGTACTTCTTGAACACACGGTTCATCAAATCCATGAAAGCTGCAGGGGCATTGGTAAGACCAAATGACATGACATGACTAAAAATTTGAAGTGACCATGTCGAGTACGAAAATCTGTCTTCGGAATGTCACATTCTCTAACTCTGAGCTGATGATAGTCTGATTTGAGGTCTATCTTGGAGAAGTAACTGGCACCCTGAAGTTGGTCGAATAGATCATCAATCTTGGGAAGAGGATATTTGTTCTTGACCGTGACCTTGTTGAGTTGATGGTAATCAATACACATCCTGAGAGAAACATCTTTCTTATTCTCGAATAATACTGGCGCACCCCATGGGGAAATGTTGGGTCTGATGAATCCCTTATCTAAGAGATCCTTCAACTAATCTTTCAGTTCTTTGAGTTCTGCTGGTGCCATTCTGTATGGTGGAATAGATATAGGTTGAGTATCCGGAAGAAGGTCTATACCGAAGTCTATTTCCCTTTCGGGAGGAATGCTTGGAAGATCTTTGGGAAAGACATCTGAGTATTCATTAACAACTAGGACTATTTCGAGACTGGGAGATTCAGAACTGGAATTTTTAACATGCACGAGATGATACACACACCCCTTAGAAATCATTTTCCTTGCTCGAAGGTAGGAAACAAGTTGACCCCTGAACGTTGAAATGCTACCCTTCCACTCTAGGACGGGCTCATTTGGGAACTGAAACTGAACTATCCTATTTCTCCAGTCGACTGTGGCATAGCAGGAATGAAGCCAATCCATACTGAGAATGATATCAAAATCAGTTATCTTTAACTCAACTAAATCTGCTGACGTGGATTTCTGAGATATCATAATCGGGCAGTTCCTGTATACCCGTCGGGCTATGATGGTTTTACCCACTGAGGTAGATACTGAAAAGGGCTCTGCTACAATTTCAGGACTGATTCTGAAATTCCCTGCTATGTATGGAGTAACAAAAGACAAGGATGCACCTGGGTCTAGCAAAGCATAAACATGAACATTGAAAATCTGTAACGTACCAGTAATGATATCAGGAGAATTTTCCTGATCCTGTCGGGACTGAAGAGCATAGAGTCTGTTTGGGTGTTGCCCACTGGTAGCACTGGAAATGGCACCCTACTGGTTTGGGCGACCGGACTGAGCTGCAGAATGATTTTGCTGACCCTGAAAACTTGACTGCGGACACTTCCTAATCCTGTGGCCTGGTTTGCCACAACCAAAACAGACATCACTACCGGCTCTGCAAATGCCCTTGCGGTTCTTACCACAAGTTTGACAAAGGAGATTCGTTCGGGCACTGCTAACACTGCCCTGAGATTTAGAGCCTGGCGTTTTGTCTTTGTTGCCGTCTCTGAACTTCGGCACTGGAGCGCTGGCAGAGGAAGGGTCTGGAACGGCTGACTTGGAGCAAAATTGTGAACGGTTTCCTCCATCTGACTTGGGGTGAGCAAAGTTGAAGTTACCTAACCTTGCTTTCTTGTTTTGCCTCCCTAGTCTTAACTTTCTGCTCTTCTACTTGCTGGGCATGGGTCATGAGTCTGGATAAGGTCATATCACCGATCAGCATCGCAGACCTACACTTATTTACCATGCTATCATTGACCCCTAACACGAACTTGCTCATCTTAGCCCTATTGTCTGCAACCACATGAGGAGCATACCTGGCTAGCTAAGTAAATCTAAGAGAATACTCCCTAACCGTCATATTCCTCTGCCTGAGGTTGATAAAATCAAGAACTTTGGCTTCCCTCAGCTCTTAGGGAAAGAATCTGTCTAAGAAGGCCGTGACAAATTCCTCTCACTCGATAGGGCCTGTATCATCTAACCTCTCAGACTTTCATTATTTGTACCAATCATGATCAACATCCTGTAACTGGTAGGCGGCTTACTCGGTACTCTCAATAGAAGTAACACCCATGATGTTAATGACCTTCTAGACTTGGTCAATGAACTCTTGAGGGTCCTCATCAGACTTAGACCCATGAAAAGATGGAGGGTTCATCCAGGTAAAGTCCCGAACCCTATCTTCCATGGGATTAGCCACTGGATTGGCCGAAATAACTGGTGGTCGTTCATTCTGTGCAGCTATGGACTGATCAAGTGTGGTAAATGCGGCTCTAAACTCCGCATGGGAAACATGTTCGCCCAAAGGATCTTCAGGCTGAGGAGCTGGCTGGTTTCTTCTTTTTGGGGCCATGGTCTGGAATAAGAGAAGAATGGATTTGACTGAGAGTTTAACTTGTGATTATGCTCACTAGCATGACATGAATACTGAAGAAAGGGGACTGTTCCTAAAACATTTTATAGACTCCTGTACATAAATATGGCGGGCAACACACCCATGTACAAGACTTTAATAGATGCGGCTTTCAGACTTCCTAGGACTCTATTGAACCTTAGGCTCTGATACCAAGTTTGTAATGCCCCGATTTGCTGAACCGAAATGCTACACGGTGCTCGTGACCTCGAGGGACCATAAGCTAACCCATAACTGATATTTGTACCTATATACATCAAATTATGACATAATAATGCTGAATACATAAAACTGTAAGGCCATAAGGTTCAACTTAATAAAACCATTTATGAAAATTATAACGTCCTTGTGGGTGAAAATACCCAAAACAACTCAATCTGAAAGCTAAGTCTGAACGTAAATCTGAGCATAAATCTGAAAGCCTTTAAACTTTCTGAATAAGGAGTTGAAGGAACATGTCTCTAACTAACTCCGTAACACTGAACTAAAGAAATAAATAAATGTATCAAATCATATTATCCTCAAATCAATGAGGACTCACTGTGTCTCTGCGACTGGAATGCTACCGCTACTGCTGGGTTGGAGCTCGTGTCTCGGAACCTATGGTGTAACATGAAAAGAAAGCACCATAGCGCAAATGCGTCAGTACAACTGGAGTACTGAGTATACGAGGAAGGTAGGCTGAACATAAAGGGTTTCATGCATGAACAACACTGACTGACTAATATGAACGTGGGAGTGCAAACATGCATCTATAGAAACTGGGACCGTGAATGCGTGATAGAAAGACCTGTAAGCTAATACATGGCTTACTGATAACTGTCATGACTGATACTTCAAGCTAAAAACATGGACGACTGTATCTGACAGTCCTGTATATACTAAAATATGAAGAACATAACGACTGTAGCTGACAGTCCTGTATATACGGAAATCTGAAGAACGCCCTGAGTTCTTTTACTGAGATTGATACTAAAACTGTGGGAGGTAGTGTTTAACCGACATGCCCCATGCATGCCGTTATGGCTAAGCTGGGGTCCAATCTCTGCCCCGACTGGAGGGGTGTCAATACCGTGCCACAGGTAAGGACAACTTGTGAGTGACCCTTATCTGTCAGGTACTCAATGAGAACGGTGGGAACCCTAAACTGACAGGTTAAACCACCTCATCAACCCTAATCTGATAGGTTAAGATATCTCAACCTACGTTGGCTACGTAGTTCTGGAACATAAGGACTGCTTCTAAGAATCACACCCTGAACTGGCGGGTGAGTTCCCATCATTGGGTTCACTCGGTGCTAACCTCTACTCCCATCTGGAGGGACTGGACATGAATAACTGACTATACATGACTTAATCCGACTGAATTTCGTTGACTGGAGGAATGTTACTGATATCTAACAACTGACTGAGATCATGATGTTTTACAGAGTCACATGACTGATTGAAGTCTATGGAACCATAGCTTGAGTTCGGATATCGTGAAACATGACATGGATCTAGGCACACAGCTATAGTTTTTGGGTACGAATACCCCCATGACTCGATAGGAGGAAACTGACACACATGCCATGACTTGGTCACAAGATTTGAGTCCACAATTCACAATATCATAAGCAGGGGATAGTATACTTCATGTATTTATTCAACATTTCAAACATGATAGGAAAAGAATGAATATATTTTGTCTACATAATTTATATCTCCATTATCATACATGCTTTATACCACAACAATAACAACACATAATTTGCATGGAAATTCATATTGGAGTGTATGACTAACATGAACTTGTTATTTAGATATCATGAAATCATGTAAATATGAAGTTCTAACATGCTAGGCATTTTATCGAACACCTTGAATGCATTCTTTAAGGCATAGGTGGATTTCATACTTGCATTCTATCAATCCATCTAAAGATCATGTTTTTCAACTAACAACATAACTTTTATAAGATATACAGTCACGATACTATTATATAGCAAAACAAACAAGCATCAACATGGGTATGATCATATCACCATAACCAACCAAGCTTTTGTATTTTAAAGATTGATTCTTGAACTCCACGGATGAAAGAAATCCGTGGATGAACACTACGCATACCTTGGAAGGGAGGTTCTTGGTGATTGACGGAGAAATTTTCTTGAAATTTGATCTTCAAGCTTGATTGAGCAACCCTAGTTGTTTTTCTCCTATGGTGCTCTTGGATGATGAACTTTGAGATGTTAATAGGGTTGTAATATGTTTAGAAGCTATAAATTTTGTGAGGTTAAGTTTAGGGACATGTAAGGAGTGTTAAAAGACTTAACTACCCTCAAAATAACTGAAAAACTAAGTGTTTTCGTGGCTAAAATCATACATAGGCGCCGCATATGATATCGCCTATATTTACATAGGCACTACATATAATATCGCCTATGCTTTACATAGGCGCCGCATATGACATCGCCTATGCTTTCCAGTGGCCATGTGCGATTGGTTAGGCGATGTATTCTACTTTGAAAGGCCATAACTCCTTACTCGGGTGTCGGATTTTGATGAAATTGGTATCGTTGGAAAGTTAATTAGATTCTCTAAAATTTGGTGGGTCTAAATCTGCCAAAATGTCACATATCAATCATGTTATTCTTGTTCAAAGATGACGCTTACAAAATCGAATACTGAGACTTGATGGATTCAAAAACTATTAGCTTGCATCACTCTAAGAGACTCATATGAGCATGCTTAAGACATCACAAGCTATCCTATTGCTAGGATATTCATTGTAAGTCATGCACTAAAATGCTACTCACAGGATAAGAGGTTTCATATGTAAGAAAACTTATTCACTTCCTAGCTTAGAAACATGCGGGGTATTACAACCACATAGTTCCTAAAGGCCTATTTCTAATATCAAGATAAAAAGTATTAAAATTGCATCGACAATAAGCTGTAATAAGAAAAGAACCAAGCAGCACAAAGTTCAAGCACGAATTACCATGAAAGAATGAAGGTTGATTTCCAAAAATATTAAAATATGTTCGAATCCAGGAAACTAATGATGTGAGTTTTCTTATTTTCTAGAGAGCAATGCTTAGTGTGGAGAATGCAGAGTGTCTCGAGATTGTCAGTTGTCTTTTAGAAGTAAGAGAAGGGTTGTTTTTATAGTGGAATTTCTAAAGAGTTTAAAGGAAATTAAAATTTATAATAATCAATCAATAGCACAAAAAGGAAAACACTATATTTAAAACTCAGAAAACTCAATCAATTAAGGGGAGAACAATATCCTAAATTACCATAAATATTTGCATATGATCTGTTAAAATCAGAAAAGGCAAGAGAGAGCCCACACATATTTTTTTTTGAAAAATTTACCTTAAATAGGCAATAATTAGGCTGTCAATTTATTCAAATTGAAATTGAGCAAATTTAACTAAGTATATTCTCAATCATACCCAAATCATATAGTTATCATAAATATCAAGATTCTCAAAGAAACAGTTAAGGCACATATATTGATTTCCATAAATAAGCAAGTAATATAGCTAAAATTAAGAATGCATCGCCTAAATTAATGACAATAAACCGTTCAAGAATCAATCAATACAACATTTTCCTTAAGATGTAAAGCAAGACTCAAATTTAGGATGAAATCACGGTCAACTACCAAAGTAGACAGGAAAAAATTGTTATGAATTTTGGCATATGTACATCCATATGAAACTTTCTCGAGTATATCATCAAAGGTTCATATAATAAAAACACATAGCGGAATCCAGAATTATATTTAAATAGGATTACAACAAGAATGAGATTTCTGAATTAATACACAATATTTCAATGTAAATCAGGCTAAGTCCAAACAAACATGAATTTTCACGAATGGACATGTAAATATCATTATCTGATGCAAAGAAAATTGGGGGTAGTCAAACATAGATCAGAATTTGCAACCCAATATTACCATTCTCAGACCACAAAATTTGTCAAACAAATGACGCGTAGAAGTGAGTTGAGGCTTAATCATAAATATTAAGATACGGGATCAAATCTGGGGATGGGTTCTTTGAGATGCCATCGCTTTGCAGGCGAGGACTGGGCCATCGTCGCATAGAAATTCATGGGAAAGCAACAACGGTGGCTGCATGTGATGGAGAAGGCGGCCGATGGCTGCTGGAGCGGGTTTCGCCAACTGGAGCAGTGACAGCATCGGTAGCGGCTGGCGACGATTTAGTCAGAGACGGAGAAAATGGAAGGTTCATTGGCGACTGGTCGGATCTTTAGGGAAGACAGGTGGCGGCAACGTTATTGTGGACCCTCAGAGTTGAGGTTGCGATGGTGATATGGCATCTAGGAAGGGGGTACGAAGTGAAAGCCATTGTTGGCTTCTCTGGTGGCGGCCGACGTGGAGAAGCAGCAACGATGATGGTTTAGAGAAAGGAGAAGAGAGAATAGAGAGAGAAAGAGAAAGGTGCGGCTGATTATGGGAAAATGAGTTTAGGGTTTTGTTATTGTTTAAAAAGAAAGGAGTGGGAAATTTTATCTCAATCGCTGGATAAGTTTTGATCAACGGCTGAGATTAAAGTTATTTAAAAAGGGGTCAGGAAATTGATTTTTAATTTGAGCTTGAAATTGGTATCAATTTGGCTATAATTGCCATCAATTGAATACAAAATTGGTTAATAATTTAACACCAAAAGAGAAATTAAATGTAATTGACTGCTATTTTACAACAACAACAACAATAATAATAATAATAATATAACAGACAATGCTTTTGTAAATTGTGAGTGTGTAGATTTACGTGAAAAAATAATTTAATAAATATTAATAAAAATATGTAGAATATTATAAATAAATTAACAAATAATAATGATAAAAAGTAATAAAATAATTTGTATATATATTTTTAAATCATGAATGTGACACGAAAATATATGTTTGATACAAGAATAACGTGTAAAAAATACTACCATTTGAAATTAATAATTTTGATAAATAGTAGCCTAACAGGAGTATCTGGTGGTCAAAATTGTGTGTCAACAGCTGCCCCTTCATTTCTTGAGAATGATAAAAGAATTGCCAAGCAATGAAAGTTGACGTAGTAGTCAATTTTGTCTGACCGAAAAGAGGATTTGTTGGAATGAAAGTGATAGGAGGCAATTTTAAGAATAGTGTGGCCGAGACTTTGGTTTTAAGTTGCCTACATATCTCTGGTTTTACGAGAATCGGTCCATTTGTAGTTCTAGACTTAGAGATGAACAATATTTCTAAAGAATATAAATGATAAATAACGGGCAAACAACAACGGTATCGTGGGTCGATAACATGGGAATGAATAGAATTTGGGAACAATGACATGATTAGAGGCGTGAAAATGAAAGGTAGGTGAGTTTTGAGTTGAGTTTACGCGGTGGATGAATAGATAGGGTGATATTTCAAAAATAGGAACGAAAATTATTTTTGTTTGTTACTCCTTCTCTATTACCTGCGTACTTTACTGTATACAAATATTGGGGCATGTAAATGATAAGCAATTGATAAACATAAAGAAAAAGTGTCTGTTTTACTGTTGGATTAGCCATTGGGCTTCTTGATATGATGTTGGATCAGTTGTTTGGCTTCTCGATGCAATGTTGGATCATCTGGTGGGCCTCTCTTGATGGAGTAATTTCTATCATTTGTACCTGTTAGTCCTGCCACTTTTAGCCTGACTAGATAAGAATGGTTTACACGGATATATATATGTATATATAGAAGAACAATGTAGTGAAAAAATCTTAACAATAATAGTAAGATGAGATAAAAAAAATATATCTGTCATGAGAGAGTAATGCCTTATTCATATAAATTTTGAAAAGGTTGTGTTTAATGCACAACATATCAAGTAAAATAATAGCCTTGAATAACGTCGAGGTAGTTGTGCTTAGCATGTCCAGTATTAGAAAATAATATTCCTCTTTGAGTAACCCGATTGACTTCCATAGGACAAAGCTTAGCCTCAGATAATTTCTTGATAGAGTCGTGCTCATCTCCATCGAATTTTGAAATAACGCTTAACTTCGAATAATTTCTCGAGAGAGGGTAGTGCTTAACCCAACTAACTTTCAAGGTCAATTCTTAGACTTAGTTTCTCAAGGGAGGGTATTGCCTTACCCAATTAACTTTCCAAGGACAATGCCTAGCCTCGGAGAGTTCTTGATAGAGTCATGCTTAACTCCTTCAAATTTTTGAAATAATGCTTAGTTCGGATGATTTCTCGAGAGAAGGTAGTGCTTAACCCAATTAACTTTCCAAGAACAATGCTTAGCCTTGGTCAGTTTCTCGAGAGAGGGTAGTGCTTAACCCAATTAACTTTACATGGACAATGCTTAACCTTGGAGAGTTCTTGATAGAGTCATGCTTAACTCCTTCAAAATTCCAAAATGATGTTTAGTTCGAACGATTTCTCGAGAGAGGATATTGCTTTACCCAACTAACTTTCAAGTACATTGCTTAGCCATTGTCATTTTCTCGAGAGAGAGTAGTGCTTAACCCTCTTAACTTTCCAAGGACAATGTTTAGCCTCAGAGAGTTCTTGATAGAGTTGTGCTTAACTCCATCAAATTCCAAAAATAATGCTTAGCTTTGGATAAATTTATTGAGAGAGGGTAGTGCTTAACCCAATTTACTTTTCAAGGACAATGCTTAGCCTCAAGAAGTTTCTCTCGAGAGGGTAGTTCTTAACCCGCTCAGGATACAGAACAACAATACTTAACCTTATATCTTCTGATGGTGTATATCGTACTCAAGATTTGTGCCTGCCATTTTATTTCTGCACTCATAGAAAAATTGTTAATTTTTGAAAAAAGAGGGGAGATTAATTCGTCTCTCTGCCAATTCCTTTGCGTCAACTTCTGAATCCATTGTCTTTGATCATAAACTCTGTATCACTCTCTTAAGATGCAATCATTGATGAAATTTTTTAAGAGGATTCCTCACAAATTTCTGCCCCAGTTTCATAGCCTTAATCTTGCTAGCCTTGTAGAAATGCTTCTAAATAGATTTTTTGAGATTTTCTCAAAAATTTTGTCCCAGTTATATCTTGTCAGTATTAAACTTATAGAAATGCTTCTCTATAGAATTTTTGAGGTCCTCTCAAAAATTCTGCCCCAGTTGTTTGCTCTAAAAATATGAAAATTCCTTATGATAAGACCGAACTCCATAGGAGCGCCTACGTATCCCTCTAAAATGGGAATTAGGTCAAACGTAGTTCAAATTACATAGAAAATATTCATATTGTTCCAAGCGTATGTAAAGATTATAGTAACCCAAGTGCTTGAGAGCCTGAAATGAGGAAACAACGTGATATCCCTTCCTTAATGTCAGATATATTCCATTGCTTAATCAACATCAAGATATGGCCCCATCACACTTATCACCTTGGTATCAATCAGTGCTTGAATTTTGTCCTTTAAAGCACGACATTCTTCTGTGGTGTGGCTTGTCATCCTGAATGATAAGCACAAACTTTGAAATGATCAATCCAATTTGCACATGTATTCATTACAATTATAGAAATTGGAGTAATGTAGCCCTTAATATCTCAGAAAGTTGGTCTATAGGATCATCCAAAGGAGTGTACTGTCTTAACGAATTTTTCTGAAACTTAACTCGAGGTCTGAAAAATAAATTGAATCGTAGATTATTGGTGGATTTTGATAAGATAATGGTTGTTGGAAAGTAGTTGGAGGAATTTATGAGTATGCAGGTTATGCAAGATAGTTGATAGGATTATAAGATAGTATAGGGTAATTGTATATCATTGTGGGAAATGGATATGAAGGTGCTTGACATATGGGTGTTTGGTATTAAAGCGGAGGAAGTGATGTTTGGTAAATTAGAGGGGTTTTAGGATCTTGCGTAGTCAAGACAACATTTACTTCCTTCATATCGTTATTCTCATCAGTCTGTGAAGTCTTAATCGCTTGCAGCGCCTCCTAATTTATTATTATGCCATTTTTAATGCCTTCTTCAATTCTCTCACCCAATTTAATGATGTTAATAAGCTTTCGATCGTCTATAAGCATCATCTTTTCATAATACTGTGGCTCTTGGGCACAAATGAAAAATTCTTTCATTTGATTTTCATCTAAAGAAGGGCGCACTTTGAAAGCTTCGCGTATCCATCTCATTCCATAATCTCGGAACAATTCTATAGGTTTCTTCTTTAACTTCTGAATGTAGAACTAATTAGGAGCATTCTCGACATTAAACCCAAATCTTTTTATAAAAGCAGAGGCCATGTCGGTCAATTTTGACTATTTTTTTGCATCTTGTATGACATACCATGACAAAGCATCTCCAATGAGACTCCTCATGAATAACTTTATAAGAATCTGCTCGTTTTTACTAACTCCTACCAACTTGTCACAGTATTATTTCAAATGGACTTTTGGATTACCAGCCCTATTAAACAATTCAAATCTAGAAGGTTTGTACCCCTTTGACAGTTCAATATCAGGGTATATGCACAAGTCCTCGTAACTTAGTCCGCTCAACCCCTTACTACAATCAAGTTGTTCCAACCTCTCAATCAAATATTGAATAAGAGCGTCTTTTTCTAGAGGTTTGGATTTATATTGGTAGTGGGTGAATGAAGTCATTTTGATATAACTCAAATCTAAAGTATGGCTACTTGGATTATGAAAATGAGGCATATTTGTGGTAAACGTTGGCGGCATATTATGGACATATGATGTTGTTTGCAAATTTGGTGGAGCTAGATATGTGTGGTATTATGGTAGACAAGAATATGGATATGAGTTATGTTTATAAAACGTGTATATGTGACTAGAATTGTTTGGGGGTTATGAAATAGGAAGTTATGGTAAATGATGATTTGTGAAGGTGGGATGGGATTTAATAGTGGTGTTACCCTCAACTTGTAGTTCGAGAGGAGCATTCAAAGGAAGGGGTAGATTAGACAAGTTACGGGCTTGTGACAATTCCCCTTGTAGTTGAAGTATTCTTTGTTCCATTTGTAAGATCATCTCATTATGCTCATTTCTAGTATCGTTGTTATCACCCATTTTTTTGTCTTGGTGACTAAGCTTTAAGTGATGGAGCTCGAGCCTTTTCAATTGATGCGATGGGCTCGAGAATGCACCAATGAATCCTTGGGTGTGGAGGGAAGCATAAAATTAGTAAAATAAAAAATAAAAAGAGTCAAGTTAGTACGGTGAGGATGACATATAATGAAAAAATAAATATGTTAATTTGCAATAATAAGACATTTTATAATGCACGGAGCCTTATTAAGTTTAAGGTACGTCTAGGATGACAAATTTATGTGACTTATGATATTATAATCCCAATCTGACGTAATAGAAGCTTGGAATTAGAATTTTCCAACCTTATTTGCTCAATTTTTTATTTGGATTACTTTATCATGATCATAAAAATGCATAGCATGAATATTTATCGTTGGTAGGGAGTAAGACAAGAATAAGGAGATATAATCCAAATAGGGCGAGAAGAAAATTGATGAAATTTTCTAAATATTGGGCATATCTGTCATATCGTAGATTTTCAAATGAGTCGATGTTCGACAAAATAGCAATTTCAACAAAATAGGATTGAGTATACCCAATAAAAAGGAGATAGTATGATAATATGAGTCATTTTGTCAAGGAGGGCTTTAGGACAAGCTTCAGAAGTGAATTGATGTCAAAAATAGAAGATAGACAATAAACAATATCTAGATACTAAGTTCATACTTAAAGTTGATGGGTGAATAAGTAAATAATGAAAAGATGCACATAGAATGTTTAAAGAAGTTTTGTCTTGAAGAAATAGGAGGATTGAAGATTTGACAAGTTTGAGAAATTTTGAAGAATTAACTCAACCGAGGCATTTAGTCTGAAACATTTGAGAATTTGAAAGTTTGTGAAAAATTCATTCGAGTAATTCGAAGAAAGGTTTGATTTTTCACCCATATAACATTATGAAAAGGTGAAAGAAAGGGGGAATAGGATTTGATAGAAAAAATATTTGAACGATAGAGATTGTTTGACATTTTCAAATGTTAGGATATTTAGAAAAAGAAAGAAAAAAAGGAAGAGGAAGACCGCATCCTTATAAAGGACAGTCTACGTATCTTGTTAGAATAAGAATCAGGTCAGATGTAGTTCAGAATTTTGAGAGTTATAGATGTCAAAAAGCAGGTGGAGATGAATTGGAGGATTTTGAATAGGCCCTAAGAGTATATTGTAGGGTCCTAACATGATATTGTAGGGTCCTAACATGATAAGAATTTTAAGAGTAAAGAGCTATAAAGTGAGGAACACTAAAAGTAAGGAGTGACCAAAACAAGAACGAAAACAACAAGATAAGTAAAATATCAAAATATACATAGAAATGCAACACATAGCAAATAATGTGCGTCCTTATGGAGTCGTGAACTCCTTTGGAATTTGAATGAGACTAACATTCAACGCATAAAGGGTGCCAAGGCAACCTAGGTTGAATGGGACGTATATTCCTTAGTACAAGAAATATGTAGCCAATACCTAAAGGACAAGAGTGGGTTTATGACATGGTTCCCTCGAGTGGACAACTCGAGAGTGGGAAAGCTTGTGACTGTCGACGCACCACTAATTGACCGATCCACAAGGCATTTTCCAAAGGGTATTTTAGGAAAAAATGTCCATATAACCACGCAACTGTTCGTAAAAAGAAAATAAAGGAGGTTCCAAGTGGAGAAAAGTATGAGCGGAATGCCAGTTATATAAAATAGTAACATATAGCACATAACAACATACAATAGCATGCTTTAGCAATATAAAAAATAAACGTCAATACGCATAACCAATAAAAGGAAAAGTGGAGAAGGAATAGACATGAAGAAACATGAATAACACATAAAAGGAAAAAGAAGATGGGACTAACATGTATAAATAAATCATGATATAAATAATAAAAGAGAAAGAGAGAAATTAATTACAAAAAATAAACAAACAAAGTGAAAGAATTCCACATAAAACACAAACTCGTAATGGTTAGAACCTAAGATCCCCAGCAAAGTAGTCATTCTATCGCGCTCCATTTTTTTGCGAAAAATGGGATTCGACGTGACCACTCTTGTAAAAATTGTTTGAGGTAGAGTGAAGAGTCGTCACCTAAAGTATTAAGGTGCATTAGGGCAACGGTCTAGGCTAACTACTAACCTATTTTGTTATTTAGTCTTAGTTCACCAGAAATTTGGGTAAGGGTTCAAATTACCTCGAAAGAAAAGTGTTAGGCATCTTTCGAGGTCCACAAAGGTAGTTCCTGATCGAATTTGTATTTTATGTGGGGATTCTATGTGATCAAATAAAGTTCTTATTTTATTATTAACGTTAACTAAGTGATAAAGTAAAGAATAAACAAACATGTTATTTTATTATTTCTAATCATAAACTAGGCGGTGATAAAAAACAACAAATAATGTAAAGTAGAGAAGCGAGGAGAGAGAAGGAAAAACAATTTATAACAAAAATATTTATTAATTTAAAAACCTAAACTACCCCAAGCAAACAAGCATGTGAAGTAAATGTAAAGAAAAGAAAGAATTCATCAAATCAAACAAGAAAATATTTTTGGTTTCATTCAAATCAGAACCCCAACTTGTTAATCAATATCCGATCCACTAGCCGGATTCTTAAACAAGTAACAATGTTAAACGTCTTGTAATGTCTCTGGAAATCATCAGTTCTGAATGACTACCCGCCCCACCCCATCTAGGCTGGTTGTTAACCTAAAGGTGCACTAAAATAGGGATAAAACTAATGCCTCTAGACTTGTCTATCGCCCCACATATCACCCAGGAGGCATTGGGCTTTGCTAATTTGAATTTGTGGTCAAGATGAATAAAGCTATGTTTCCTAGGACTCGAAGTGCGTAAAACAATGTTGTAAAATTCGTAAAAAGGAATGTCAAAGTTAAACAAACATGAGAGAATAAAATGTTAATTTATTATGTAAAAAATAGTGAAGTATGATATCTAAGTGGAAAGTAACTATTTATTAATGAAAAGTAATTGTCAAATCAACAAAAAATAATGTTGTAAAGTTGTTAAAACAAAGTATGTCAAAATAAAGTAAATATGTTGAAGCATGATGCCCGTTGTAATACCCCTTATTTTCCTAGCTTAATTTAAGTCTTAGTACATGAGTAATCCCATGTAAGAATTTTGAAATACTTTGTATGTTTCAGTTTAGAGCCGGCCATTGTGTAGATAATTCAATTAGCTTTCCAATGATTTAAAATTTTCCCAAATCTGATATCCAGGTGAAGAGTTAGAGCCATTTTTGTAAGATAGTGTACCACCTGGAACGTCAGCGCATCGCGGATCCAAACCAAATGGAAATTGTCACTTTTCAGTGCTCCATCGCGATATTGGCGCATTGTGCCAAAGGCTCAGTTCACAATTGTCATTTTTCAGTGTTCCATCGTGATACCACCGCGTAGCGCTGATGTACCAGTTCTCAGTTATCAGTTTCCAGTGAGGGACCGCTATTGTACCGCGTTGCATCACAGGCCAAATTCTCAGATGCCAGTTTACAGTAACACGGCGCGATAGCGCCGCGTCACGCCAGGGGGTAATTTTAAAAAATTTCAACAAAAATCCAAAGTTTCGTCCAGGGTTAAATTATTTTTTTTCATGATTTTATTACGTCCAGATGTGGGATTAAAGCCCTAAAAATATTTTAAATCATTCATTATTTAATTTTTCCCCAAAATCAAGAGTTTTCTCTCTAGAATACAAAACCCTAACTTTAAGAAACCAAGAGCAATCTCAAGAAATCCTCCAAAAACCTTCAAGAACTCTTCTTCTTAGGTAAGTTAGGTGTTCATTCATGGGTTCCTTTCACCCATGAAGTCCAAGAACCCTTTTTAAACATACAAGATCTCAAATTCATGATTTCCATGTTTGAATTAAATTGAATTCATGTTCATGATATTAGTTGGGTTTCAATCTATGATTTAATTGCAAGTTTCATGAAAATTGAATAACATGTGTAATGAATATGCGATTATCTTGATAAACCCTTGAATTTACAAATTGGTTAATGTGTCATGATGTTCATGTGTTGGCAATTATCATGTAAATAATCCATGCTCCCCAAGTGTTTGCTAAATTACTTATGTAAAGTAAATAGTGGAATCATGACATGTTATTATGTGGCCCCAATCATGTACAAGCTTATGCCCTACAGTGTTTGATGAAATGCTTATGTGATTTGACTAGTAAAAGCATGACATGTTATTATGTGATACCATTCATGCACAAGTTCATGTATATCAAGTGTTTGACACATCTCTTATGAGTTTTCCTGCCAGTTAAGGGTTGACAAAATATCTTTCTGCCAGTTAGGGTTAACTCACAGCCATTGTTAGTACCCGTGGCACGGTTCCAACACCCTATCAACTGGGTCACAGGTTGGACCCCTATCAGCTCAGATTTGGGGCATGTCGGTAAGATGATTACCTCCCATATTTTTAGTTTTAGTCTTCAGTTTAGAACTCAGTAAAGTTCTACAGAATAAGGACTGTCAGACACAGTCAATCAGTATCAGTAATTCAGTTATTAGTAACTTCAGATATTAGTTACTCAGTTATCAGAGCTCAGTACTCAGCTTCAGACAAGCTCAGATATAGTATATATCTATGTATGTCCGCATTATTGTATACTCAATGCTTTCAGTAGTATAGTTATCCACGTACTCTTACATTCAGTTAATCTATATTATTTAGTCAGTTATTGTTCATGCATATGAACCCTTATATTCAACCTTACCTTATATAGCATACCAGTACATTCCACGTACTGACGCATACTCTTTCTTTGTACTGTGATGTCTCATATCATAGGTTCGGACGCTAAGGTTCCTGACCGCGCATAGACAGATCCAGATTCAGCCAGTAGTAGATTTAGCAGTGAGTTCTCATCATTCGAGGATATATTTTATTTCATTTTATCATTATACATAGTATTTCAGCAGATGGAGTTAGTTGGAAGATTGTCCCATCAGCTCCACTTTCAAACAGTTTAATTAGAGGCTTTTCAGACTAGATTAGTTTTCAGACAGTATACAATTTTACAGATTATTATTACAATTTGATAATTTTAGCAGTATTTTAGATATTTGAACCATATGGCATTTCAACCTAATTCCGCATTTATTTCAGTATTATTATTCAGTGCTCAAAGTAGATATCAAACATGGGTTAGCTTGTGGTTCTTTGGGGCTGTAAGCACCGTGTGACGCCCAGGGTGTACTCTCGGGGTATTAAAAACTTGGTATCAGAGCCTAAGGTTCAACAGAGTCCTAGGGAGTCTGAAAGTCGCATCAAGTAGAATCTTGTGCATGGGTGTATAGCGCACCACACTTATGGATAATAGGCTATGAGATATTTTAGGAAAATTTTCCCTTCTTTTGGTATTCATGTCGTGCAAGTGAGCATGATCTCAAGTTAAATTCTTACTCTAATCCATTTCTTCCTTTTGTTTACAGAACATGCCTCCCAAAAGGACTAACGAAAGAAGAACTGGAAATCAGTCAGCACCTCAGCTCGTTCAGGCAGATCTCTTGGACGAGCATGTCTCCCATGCAGAATTCAGAGCTGCATTCACTCTTCTAGCATATTTCATAATAGCTCAGAATAAATGACCAACTATTGTTCAGTCCAACCTAGTGGCCAATACTGTTGCAGCTAGGATTCAGGACTTTGCCCGGATGAATTCTCCCCTATTCTCAGGATCTAAGTCAGAAGTGAATCCACATGAGTTCCTCGATCAGGTTCAGAAAGTCACAGATATTATGGGAGTGACTTACAGTGAGAGTGATGAGTTAGCTGCCTATCAGCTACAAGATATAGCTCATATGTGGCTTAAGCAGTGGAAGGTAGACGGGGGTACAAATGCAGAGCCCATAGAGTGGGAAGAGTTTGCTACTACTTTTCTAGATAGATTCTTTCCCTTAGAGCTGAGAGAAACCAAGGTGCTAGAGTTCATAAATCTCAGGCAAGGTAGTATGAGTGTGAAAGAGTATTCCCTCAAGTTTACTCAGTTAGCCAGGTGTGCTCCCCATGTAGTAGCAGACAATAGGTCCAGAATGAGCAAGTTTGTATTTGGGGTATCTAATAACGTGGTCAAGAAGTGTAGGACTGCGATGTTAATTAAGGATATGGACATATCTAGGCTTATGGTCCATGCTCAATAGATTGAGAAGCAGAGGCTTAAGAAGAAGAAGAGAGAGAATAAAAGAGCCAGAACGGGTAGCTTTAGTTTTGCCCAGCCTAAGTCATAAGGTAGTAACCGTTCCCAGTTTCGTCTAAAGTTTTTAGTTCCAGCTCCATCTTCAGCTAGTGCACCAGTACCAAAGTTCAGGAATGACCATTGGGATAGGGGGCCAGGCTCTAAAACCTAGGGTAGTGTGAGCAGTGGTCGTACCCATCTACTTTGCAAAGAATATGGTAGAAATCACCTAGGTATGTGTAAAGCCGACAGTGATGTGTGTTTTGGATATAGCGAGTCAGGTCACAGAGTTTGAAAATATCCTAAGGCTGGTCCGCGAAGTCAGCACAGTCATCCTTCAGTTTTATCCGGTCGCCTGACTCAGCAGGGCGCCACTTCCAGTACTACTAGTGGTCAACACTAGAACAGATTTTATGCACTCCAGTCTTGCCATGATCAAGAAAGTTCTCCTGATATAGTTACGGGTATGTTATGAGTCTTTCATCTTTATGTTTATGCCTTGTTAGATTCCGAGGCTTTACTTTCTTTGTAACCCCTATATAGCCGTCAACTTTGGTGTCAGGCCCAAAATATTAGTAGAGCCCTCCTCATTGTCTACCCCAGAATTTAGAGTAAAGTGGTGACAGTCTAGTTTAGAGTTGTTTATTAAGTGGTTCACAACTTTAGAATGATGGCTTAAGCTAAGGGAGAGATGTTAGAACAAGTAACTAAGTCAGGCTTTCAGATTTTAGTAGTAATGTCAGTAATGTTAGTATTCATACCTTACATTTCAGCTCTATGATCATAGCTCATATTTGGGCACGTTATCGAAAATCGAGTACACTTATAGTTTCTAGTATAAGGAGTTCTAGTTCACTCTGTTCCATGAATACAGAAACTCCAACTCAAGTCATACAGCTTATGACTCAGGTACTCATACCTCACAGCATGCTCAGTTCCCATGACTCATGCTACGCTCCTAATGATCAATTAAATTCAGACTATGTCATGTATATCTTTAGTTTAGACCTCTTAGTAAATCCATGATGTAAATATTCTATTCCTCAGACCTCAGTAGGTAGGGTTATCAGTGCCCATATTACAGAATTTTTGGCCATGTTGTGGTTTCTTATTCAGATGTCTTATTCAGACCATGCCAAGATTCCTTACCCCCTAAAGTCATTAGAACCTTATAGGAAGAGTGTTAAAGAAATATTCCAGTTAAGTATAAGTTTTTAGTATGAGTTAGTCCATAAAGTCAGCAATCCAATTTAGCAGTCAGGCGGACAAATTCAGATGGTTTCTCATCTTTCCATTTAGTCGTTCCCAAAATGAAACATCCTGATAGTTGTGAATTCAGCACAACTCATATATCATGCCTCAGTTTCAGATCCCAAATACTCAGTCACGATTCAGTTCGTAGGTAAAGCATGCATCGTTTTAATTTTTCCTCAGTATCTCAGTCAAGTCAACATTCTTCGATGGAGATGTACTATAACCCCCAAGCCTTCATGTCCTAAACCTTTCAGTTTTTCTTCGCGTAACGAATCCAGTTTAGAGAAATGGGTACTCATAAGTTGACTCTCTCGTTCCAATCTCAGTCGTATGAACATTCCCATAGAATGTCATATATATTCAAGGAATCAGTTCAGTTCATGATATTCAGTTCATGTATCATGTTTAAGACTCAGTCATGTTCTCATGTTCCCATTCATACATGTTCAGTAAATGATCTGAGGTTCATCAGTATTCTCAGCTTAAGATGACGGTCTTCCTTAGATTTACTCAGTTCCACGATCCCGTAACAGTTATAAACTTGGTATCCATTATTATTGCATATTCACTCATGCATTCATGAATCAGTTCAGTCATGTATTTCATGCATAAGATATGCATGGTCAGTATGTAAACTCAACGTATCAGTAGTTTCAGTCAAGTAGTCATGCTTCAGCCGTGCATGTTCAATGTGTAAACTTAATCTATCAGCATTTCTCATCTTGATTAGTTTCATTCGAGAACGAATGTTCCCAAGAGGAAGATATTATAATACCCCGTATTTCCCTAGCTCAATTTAAGTCTTAGTACATGAGTAATCCCATGTAAAAAAATTGAAATACTTAGTATTTTTAAGTTTAGAGAAGTCCATTGCGTAGGAAATTTAATTAACTTTCCAATGATATAAAAATCGCCCAAATCCGATATCCGATAACCTGAAACGTCAGCGCGTCGCGGAGCCAAGCCAAATGGAAATTGTCACTTTCCAGTGCTCCATCATGATATTGGTGTGTCACGTCATAGGCTCAGTTCACAATTGTCATTTTCCAATATTCCATCATGATACCACCGCGTCACGTCGATGTCCCAGTTGTCAGTTTCTAGTGAGGGGCCGCGATTGTGCCACATTGCACCACAGGCCAAATTCTCAGATGTCAATTTCCAAAGACACGGAGCGATAGCGCCGCGTCGCGCGAGGGTGTAATTTCAGAAATTTTCAACGAAAATCTAAAGTTTCGTGCAAGGTTAAATTAGTCTTTTCCCATGGTTTTATTACGTCCAGGTGTGGGATTAAAGCCCTAAAAATGTTTTAAGTCATTCATTATTCAATTTTCTCCAAAATCAAGAGTTTTCTCTCTACAATACAAAACCCTAACTTTAAGAAACCAAGAGCAATCTCAAGAAATCCTCCAAGAACCTTCAAGAACTCTTCTTCTCAGGTATGTTAGATGTTCATTCATGGGTCCCTTTCACCCATGAAGTCCAAGAACCCTTATTAAACATATAAGATCTAAGATTCATGATTTTCATGTTTGAATTAAATTGAATTCATGTTCATGATATTTTCAATCCATGATTTAATTACAAGTTTCATGAAAATTGAATAGCATGTGTGATGAATATGCGATTTTATTGATAAACACTTGAATTTACAAATTGGTTAATGTGTCATGATGTTCATGAGTTGGCCATTATCATGTAAATAATCCATTCTCCCTAAGTGTTTGCTAAATTGCCTGTGTGAAGGAAATAGTGGAATCATGACATGTTATTATGTGGCCCCAATCATGTACAAGTTTATGCCCTACAAGTGTTTGATGAAATGCTTATGTGATTTGACTAGTAAAAGCATGACATGTTATTATGTGATCTCATTCATGCACAAGTTCATGTATATCAAGTGTTTGACACATCTCTTATGAGTTTTCCTGCCAGCTAAGGGTTGACAAAATGTCTTCCTGCCAATTAGGGTTAACTCACAACCATTGTTAGTACTCGTGGCACGGTACTAACACCCTTCCAACTGGGGTCACAGATTGGACCCCTATCATCTCAGATTTGGGGCATATCGGTAAGATGATTACCTCCCACGGTTTTAGTTTTAGTTTTAGTCTTCAGTTTAAAACTCAGTTAAGTTCTACAGAATCAGGACTGTCAGACACAGTCAATCAGTATTAGTAATTTAGTTATTAGTAACTTTAGATATTAGTTACTCAGTTATCAGAACTCAGTACTCAGCTTCAGATAAGCTCAGATACAGTATATATCTATGTATATCCACAGTATTGTATACTCAGTGCTTTCAGTAGTATCAGTTATCCATGTACTCTTACATTCAGTTACGCTATATCATTCAGTCAATTACTGTTCATGCATACGAACCCTTGCATTCAGCCTTACCTCATCTAGCATACCAGTACATTCCACGTACTGACGCATACTCTTTCTTTGCCCTATGATGTCTCATATCATAGGTTTAGATGCTCAGGTTCTTGACCGTGCATAGACAAATCCAGATTCAGCCAGCAGTAGATTTAGCAGTGAGTCCTCATCATTCGAGGATATTTTTTAATTTTATTTTATCATTAGACCTAGTATTTTAGTAGATGGAGTTAGTTGGAGGATTGTCCCACCAGCTCCACTTTCAGATAGTTCAGTTAGAGGCTTTTCAGACTAGATTAGTTTTCAGATAGTATACAGTTTTATAGATTATTATTACAGTTTGATATTTTCAGCAGTATTTCAGATGTTTGGACCTTATGGCATTTCACCCTAATTCTGCATTTATTTCAGTATTATTATTCAGTGCTCACAGCAGATATCCGACATGGGTTAGCTTGTGGTCCTTCAGGGCTGTAAGCACCGTGTGACGCCCAGGGTGTACTCTCGGGGCGTTACACCAGTTAATTTTGTTACGCGGAGCATATTGTAAAAAATATTGTAAATTAATTTTAGGACACTAGCAAAACATGTTCACTCGCTAAAATAATTAACATGTTAAAAAACTACTTCTGAAAATTAACAAAAACTACTAGTGGAAGTTCATTTAATTCAATATGCTGAAAAGTCATTTTTATTTCGTAATTTGCTAGATATCAAATTTATATACTGAAAAATAATCTCGGATGCTGAAAAACATTTTTTATGTGTTAAGAAGATGAATTAATGTATTGAAAAGACACACAACAATGAGAAAAATTATTGTTGTTGTTTTCAATGCTGAAAATTTGGTGTTGATATGCTAGAAGGTTATTTCAATATGCTAAAAATGTTTAATTGATAAAAAGTGATTTCTTGAGTTACTGAAAATTAATAAACTGCTGAACTTTATTATTAAAATTGCTAAAATCTCAAAATTTGATAAAATAATGTGAAATTGACTTCAAACCACGAGTTACTTAACCGTTCCTAAAACATGCTTTCTAGGTGGCCACATAAATTCATTGTCCGTCCTATATTATAGTTTGCCTAAGTGGTTTACGTAGCATATAAACACATAAAGCACATAAATCCCTGCCCCACAAGCAGTCCCCCAAATTGTATTATTATATGATAGAGGTTTACAGAAATTGCTACAGTACAACGAATTAATAAGAAATGAATAAATAAATAAATAAATAAATAAATAAATAAATAAAGGGAATGAACATCCCCCTTCTCCCATAAACTCCCGGCGACTCTTCGAATCCCTCAACATCTCTAATTAAATCTGTTTGGCGTAAATAAATAGCACAAAGAAAAAGGGGTGAATACCCCACACGTTGCTTTGAAAACACAGAAAGAAGAAAACAAAGGCATAGCAAAGAAAGTACAAATACCACATAGTTCCTAAAGGCCTGTTTCTAACATCATTATTTAAGGTATTAAAATTGCATCAACAGAAAACTTGTCGGTTGATGATAATAAGAAGTAATAAGAAAAGAACCAAGTAGTACAAAGTCCAAGCACGAATTACCATGAAATAATGAAGGTTGATTTCCAAAAATATTAAAATATGTTCGAATCCAGGAAACTAATGAAGTGAGTTTTGTTGTTTTCTAGAGAGCAATGCTTAGTGTGGAGAAGGCAGAGTGTGTCGAGATTGTCAGTTGTCCTTATGAAGTAAGAGAAGGGTTTTTTTTATAGAGGAATTGCTAAGGAGTTTAAAGGAAAGAAAAATTTGTAATAATCAATCAGTAGCACAAAAAGGAAAACACCATATTTAAAAATCAGAAAACTCAATCAATTAAAGAGAGAACAATATCCTAAATTACCATAAATATTTGCATATGATCCGTTAAAACCAGAAAAGGCAAGAGAGAGCCCACACAATTTTCTTTTTGAAAAAATTACCATAAATAGGCAACAATTAGGTTGTCAATTTATTCAAATTGAAATTCAGCAAATTTAACTAAGTATATTCTCAATCATACCCAAATCATATACTTATCATAAATATTAAGATTCTCAAAGAAATAGTTAACGCACACATATTGATTTCCATAAATAAACAAGTAATATAGCTAAAATTAAGAATGCATCGCCTAAATTAATGACAAGGAACCGTACAAGAATCAATCAATACAACACTTTCCTTAAGATGTAAAGCAAGACTCGAATTTAGGACGAAATCACGGTCAAATACCAAAGTAGACAGGCAAAACTTGTTATGCATTTTGGAATATGTACATCCATAGGAGACTTTCTCGAGTATAGCATCAAAGGTTCATATAATAAAAACACATAGCGGAATCCAGAATTATATTTAAATTGGATGAACAACAAGAATGAGATTTCCGAATTAATACACAACATTTTAATGTGAATCAGGCTAAGTCCAAACAAACATGAATTTCCACGAATGGACATGTAAATATCAACATCCGAAGCAAAGAAAATTGGGGGTAGTCAAACACAGATCAGAATTTGCAACCCAATATTACAATTCTCAGACCACAAAATTTGTCAAACAAATGACATGTAGAAGTGATTTGAGGCTTAATCGGAAATATTAAGATACGGGATCAAATCTGGGGATGGGTTCTTTGATAAGCCATCGCTTTGTCGGCGAGGACTGGGCCATCTTAGTATGGAAATTCATGGGGAACCAACAACGGTGGTTGCATGTGATGGAGAAGGCGGCCAGCGGCTGCTGGAGCGGGTTTCACCAGCTGGAGCAGTGACGACATCGGTAGCGGCTGGCGGCGATTCAGTGAGAGACGGAGAAAATGTGAGGTTCACTGGCGATTGGCCAAATCTTTGGGGCAGACAGGCGGCGACAACGTTATTGTGGTCCCTTAGAGTTGAGGTGGAGATAGTGATATAGCGTCTAGGAAGGGGGTACAGAGTGAAAGCCATTGTTGGCTTCTCCGATGGCGGTCGACGTGCAGAGGCGATCCCAGGATTTGAAGTCTGGGGGTGCACCAGTATTGTCAAAGGCACGCATAAGTTTTGAATAAAGACTCAAATTTGTGTTGATCGCTCGCCTCGTTTAATGTGCAGTTTAGGTTCTAATTTATAAGATATACTTTCCCTTGTCAATGAGGCTTTTCTGGAGATACCAACACTAAACAATTGATATTTCACTTAATAAAAAAAAATTGTGTTCATATATTTGCCATTCATGCTTATATTATTAGTCTTGAACTAGAAATATGTTTATATACTTTTTCTCCTTTATGCCTTTTTTGTTAAATCTCACGCTTTATTTGTAATTTGTGCTTAAATATAATGGACCTTGAAGCTTTTTTTGCCCTTTTTTGCTTTTGCTAAGGCGATGAGAATTGTCTTTAAAACTAGAATTTGGTTGAGGAGAATAATATCTATCCATTTCAATTCACAAGAATCAATAACAAATTCCTATAAAATGAAAAATTCATCAAGAATATAAGTAAAAATAATTCTTTATTTATTTTTAATCAAATCCCATGAACTTAAATTGAAGCAAGAAAAAAAAAATTTACACACTAACTTTCAAGAAACAAGTAAATATTAAAAGCAATTAACATTACCCAAACTTGAATCAAAAAATAAAAAAAATGAAAGGAAGAAATGTGTACCTATTAGCATCAAGTAGTGTCCAGCAGTATATATTAATTAAGGAGGGGTGGGTGAGATGAGGTGGCTGCCTAGCTGGTGGCATTTAAATATATAAAGGAGAAGTAAAATGAAAAAATCGAGAGAGTCCATCAGGAATCGAACATGCGACGTCAGGCCAGAAGGGCATCAGCTTTTGAGTTCCAAACCAATGCACCCACACAAGTATTATTATTGAGGGCGCACAATTAAATATATTAACACTTTAGTTGGATATATATATATATATATATATATATATATATATGTATATATGTATATATGTATGTATGTATGTATATACAATTTTTTTAAAAAGTTACCGGGTGCACGTGCACCCTCGAGGCACCACGTGGGTCCGCCTCTGTCGACGTGGAGAAGCAACAACGACGATGGTTTAGAGAAAGGAGAAAAGAGAGTAGAGAGAGAAAGAGAAAGGTGCGGCTGATTATGGGAAAATGAGTTTAGGGTTTTGTTATTGTTTAAAAGAAAAGGAGTGGGAAATTTGATCTCACTCGTTGGATAAGTTTTGATAAACGGCTGAGAATAAAGTTATTTAAAAAGGGGTCAGGAAATTGAATTTCAATTTGAGCTTGAAATTGGTATCAATTTGACTATAATTGCCATTAATTGAATACAAAATTGGCTAATAATTTAACACCAAAAGGGAAATTAAATGTAATTGACTGCTATTTTACAACAACAACAACAACAACAACAATAATAATAATAGACAATGCTTTTGTAAATTGTGAGTGTGCACATTTACGTGAAAAAATAATTTAATAAATATTAATAAAAATATGTAGAATATTACAAATAAATTAACAAATAATAATGATAAAAAGTAATAAAATAATTTTTATATATATTTTTAAATCATGAATGTGATACATCAATATCTGTTTGACACAAGAATAATGTGGAAAAAATACTACTATTTGAAATTAATAATTTTATTAAAATAGTAGCCTAACAGGAGTATCGGGCAGTTAAATTGGGTGTCAACACACATAAGCCCGAAAATTTTATCTGAAGCGCAAGTACACTTGATATTTGTTTATATTTGCTTATAAAGGAGTTACATGAGCCAAAAAAATTCCTTATTTCTTAAAAATTAATATAAGAAAAAAAAATATGACTCATGCAGCAGTACGCTTACAGAATAAACAAAATTATTTTTATATTTCTTAGCTATTGTAATGTGCAGAGGCAATTATTTTTATTTATGTTTTATGATTATTAATTTTTAATTGGTGTGTCAGGTTGATTTGAGGTAATTTTTCTAAAATTTTAGTTTGTTTATGAAATTTATTATAATAAGTTTTTTATGGTGTATTTTTTAAGGTAATTGCAAATTGATGAGACATATTTTAATTTATGTTGTATAATTATTAATTATTAATTAGCATATTAGACTAATTTGAGATAAACTTTCTAAAATTTTAGCCTATTTGTGAAGTTTGCAATAATAAATTATTATGATGTGTTTTTCAAGACAATTGCTAATTGAGATATTTTTTTGTGTGATTTTTATTTATTTGGTCTTCTATTTAGGGTTAGTGAGCAAATTTAGTATTGTGCGAATATGAGATTTCAAGTGTGGATTCAAGTGTAGATTTTTAGGCACCTTTTGAAAATAAAATTCTTAAATTCTTAAACATTAAACATTAAATAGTATTGACTAAAATCAATAAATTAGACATAACCATTATGGTTAAAATCTTTTAGTTTGAAGGTGCAGTTTATAGTAGTTACATTAATTTCAAGTATATATTATAGATGAATATTCAATCAGACTTTAAACAATTTTTTTGTAAAAATTAGCTTTAATCATATTATTTAATATCTTTATTTACCTCAAATTTTATTTAATTATCTTTATAATTTTTAAGACGTTGAAATCAACTAGAATTTTAATTTTAAAAAAATCCTAATATGAGTCTCTACAAACAAAAAAAATGGTAAGAAATCAAAGCTATTTCTCCGGACACACCGTCATGGCAATCTTTGAAGATGCAACGACCTGACGAATATGCACCTACTCTTTTTTGAAATTGTTTGTCATTACAAATACAATTCATTTAGTGTTTAATTGCAATTAGATTTTTTAATCATGCTTTTTATTTTAATTATTCAGTAAGTGATTTCCATACTGAAGGACAGAACAAATAGTTGGTATCCAGATCAAATCCTACTCACGGTTATTACTAAGAGTCACGTATATATCAGAGAAGACATTTCAATTATGATGAAAAGTTAAAGACACTTCTCACTATAAGGTTCCTTACACTTTTGTTGAACCCCAAGAATTTATTGTACACAACATTACTTCAAGTCTCTCATTCAATATCAGTTATCTCAATGTATACTAATTTAATTTTTTCTAATAGGGAAAATTAGAGATTGAAAGGACTCAAGATTTATTTTTCTAAGGTAACTACTTAAAAGTTGAAAGATACACGCTCAATAATATGCAACCTACTTTTAAAATGAATTT
This sequence comes from Capsicum pubescens, assembly GCA_030864215.1. NCBI lineage: Eukaryota > Viridiplantae > Streptophyta > Magnoliopsida > Solanales > Solanaceae > Capsicum > Capsicum pubescens. Next base: position 264,963,160 of record CM061540.1, on the reverse strand, counting down.
TTCATGTTACTTTAGATGTGCATATATAGTCTTATTAATCGACTTCTCTTAATGCTCAGGTATGATAAAGTCTCTTAATGAGATAGTCTCTCTATTACCATAGTCAGAGCACAAAGACATTAGTATATACATCTATATATGCAAAGTGATTAAATATGTGAATCTATTCTCTGTAAGACTAAGTCTATTTTCTATTTTTATTCAACAACATTGTTAGTTTCTTATTACGTGTTTCTTCTTAGGTGACTTATCATCTTTACGATGTGCATGAAGAGATGACAACTCTAAAAATTATAAAGAAGCAGTAGTTGAAAGATGTAAGATTTTTCATCCTCTTTAAAATTTGTATCTTAAATTGTAAAGAGAAATATCTTCAACTTTTCCATTATCCTCTTAAATCATCAAAATAAATCAAATTTTTCAAAATTCAATCATATATGTCAATTGATCAAATTAACTTTATTATTACGAGTCTTTATAATTTCTCTTTATTATCATTTCAAGACTTCTTTATTAACTTTCGCACAACACGCAGTTGCTTCGATATTAACAACAATGTTGTAATTTGGGTTCAATCGTATTATTAGGTGACATTAAGAACTCAGACTTATCAGTTGACATAGTTTGCATGAACATTATTAAGCTTCTTTTTAAAATTTAAAAGACATTAACAAGAGTGTATTGAAAAGAAAATAAGGTGACAAGAGACCATTTTGTAGGTATACCCAAATTGACTTTATGCTATTAATTTTTTATTCAATCTGTAGAGGTATTACGTGATAAATTATTATAAGTTTAAAAAAAATATGCTACTAACAGCCCTTGAATCATTGAGAAATTTTAGAAACAAAGAATCAAGAAAATATACAAAATTGTACTCACAATCTTGATAGTAAAATTACTTATATTTATTTATTTTGTTATTGCGGTTTCTTTTTGGATAAATTCTATTTTTGATGTCTACATGTGTACTTCATAAAAAGACTTTGCAATATACAAAATTTTCTTTTTACTATTTTTCTCAATTTATTAGTATTTAATTATCTTTATAATATTTAAAATTTATTTGTCCTAAAATATATGGCAAGAAAATATATGTAAAAGTTTAGGAGCCCTAAAATATATGATAAGAGAAAATTATATCATGAATCCTAATTTTTGTATGATTTGATATGACAAAGTTGTAAGTAAACTAAACATTAATTACACTTTTTGTTTTCAACTTGGTTTAAGATTTTGATTTTTTTTTTGGTTTAAGATTTTGACTTTGTAATAAATTAAAATATTTGCTTATTTGAATTATGTGGAAACTCTTAATTTGGGCTCAATTAATTTAATAAATTGTTCTTCTCCTCGCTCTTTCAAGTCTTAGCGTTGAATCACAATTGGAGTGATCGCCGCCTTTTGTGTTGTAGGTTAGGATGCATTGGTGTACGAAAAGTGACAACAAAATATCCAATGATTGCACTTTGAGTATGTTGCTAGGTGAGAAATTCTTTGAGTAGTTCTACATATCTTTTTCATATCCAATCAATTTAACAGTTTATATATACAAGCCTACTATATTGATAGATAAAAGTATGTAATATTTTTATCTTTCTCGTATGTATAATATGTTAGAATTATTTATTTAGTGTGGACTTAACATTCAATTTTTATTACATTAAAGTAAAACGGGTTGATGTTATAAGTAAGTGAACAAGACGCAGGTAATGTATTTATGTGGATTCTATATGGGCCTGTATCTATTTCATGTTATTGGTGTGGGCTGGCAATAGTGTAGGCCTGTAGTAGACCTGTGAGACCATAATGGGGGTGCACTAGGTTAAGACTTTTAAGCCTATAAATATAAGGCTAGGTCCTCTCTCCTGACTTTAACATAAGACTCGTTCCCATAAGCTGCCATCTGTCATAAGCAAAGGAAAGGAACACTCAGCCTAGTTTATTTTCGGTTACGTGTAAGAAATGGTGGACAAAGGTACGCACCTTTCCTTTCTCATATCCTGTTACTTATAGGTGTTCTTGGTTTATGTGAATTTGTAGTGTGTTTTTCTATTAATTTCAACACATGGTATCCGAGCCGCTCCAGTGTCAGCCCTGTCGATATGGGCAAGAGTTCAAACTGAGTGTAGGCGAACCACGCTAAGGTGGGGCAAACCTCAGTCCTGAGTGAAGGCAAATCCCATTCTGTAGGGCAAACCTCAGTGAGGACTCTGAGTCCATAAGGGGAGGTGTATGTAACACCCCAACTTAGGATATAAAGTCCCACATTGACAAAACACAAGAGGGATATTGGGTATATAAGTAAGAAATCCTTAATCTCTAGTGATGTGTTTTAAAGTCGTGCGGGCCTGGGCCTAATGCGGACAATATCACTAGTGGGTTGGGTAGTTATAGAGGTCTCTCAGGCCTAGATGGTTTGGGGCGCTCGTCGCGGCTGATATTGGGTGTATTTATACACCTAAGCACCACAATTTATCCATATTTTAGCTATGTTTAGAGAACAAAGTGCCTAGTTTCTTATGTTTTTACTCTACTTCTATGTAATTGAGCTAACCGATGTGATTAGTATGATTTCAGGTATTAATGAGGTAGATGAAGACATTATGGGACTATGGAATGCAGATGGCATATGACACAAGGGAGAGTAGCAATCTGGACCAAATGTGGCGCCTAGAAACTATGTCCAAGACTAGTTTGTCATTTATAATTAGTTCAGGGCCTTAGAAGGCAATTATGAGAGAAAAGATTATTAAAAGGCTTAATGCTGAAATTTTATTCATTATTGAATTATTCTGTATTATTCTGAACGAGGAGAGTGGCGGCTTAGCTTGAGGAGAGGGAGAAATATTTTTCTCTCTTGTTTTATCACTATTCCCACACGAAGATCATCTTCTAGTTTTTGGTATGATGAATATTTCTATTATGATTTTTGTTTTAGTCATGAGTAGCTAAGTTTATTAGTTAGGATTATGGAAACCTTGTAGCATACAATCTATCACTTTGGTTTTTGAATTCATTATGCGTTGATTAGTTTACATCATACTTTCTTCGCTTATCTTGAATTCTCGTGGTTGCAAACATAGAGGATATGCCTTAAAATGCAACTTGTTCGAAAGAAAGGTTGATGTTTGGAAAAGAGAGTAGTGACAAGAAAATAGGATTACCAACCCCTATTTTATAAGTTAATGCCTTAGCAGGATTAACTACTTGGAGATTTCGTATTGTTTTTGGTAAATGCTTTTGATTCGAGAGAACTAAAGTGAATTAGTCCTTGATGGTTGAGAAACACTTGGATTATGTTATTAAATACAATACGTTTCTCTGTAAACACGATACATGTATGAATTCGTAAAGCCCATAGTTAGAAAGTATTGAAAACTACAAGGTGGACACAACCCTAGCTTGCTATTTCTCTGAATTTGAATACTACTACACATACTTCATCTTGTTAAACTAAAACTATTAATTTGTGAACTGGATCAAATCCCCCCTATTTATTTTACGGAAACGAACGAATTAAAAGTCAACTAATCTACACACAACTTAATTAACACCATATTCCCTGTGGGATTCGACCCCAACCTAGTTGGGTTATATATTTGACAACGACCGCTTACTCTCTCGTAAGAGAGGTGTAATTTGAGCGTTATCAGCGGCCAGGACCCCGGTTCGGGTCGTGACAGAATTAAGTCTACACAAAATAAATAATTCTAAAATAGTAGACTAATAAGGAACCTTTTTTTCTTATTTGTTGTATTGGACGGTGACAAACATTTTTCCTATTCCTTTTTTCATTACTAATGAAATATCCTTCACTATTTTACTAAAAATGGAACGAAATGATCTTGTTTTGTTTCTCGGTTGAAAAGATATGTCTTGAGCAATCGGGGAAGCACTTTGACAAACAGATTTGATCTTGATTGATTCAATTAAGGTATTGGTGTTTATTCTATTATACAACAAAGATCGTATTTTTTTCACTTCGTTCAAATAATAGTTGTACCCATATGGAGTACAAGTACTCTATTTGAATTTGATTAATAGGCCCTATCAAGTCAGTACACTAAAACTTTCACAATGTGCGGGGTTCGAAGAAAACTAGATCACAAGGATCCAGGGTTAAGTTTGTTGCATACAATAAAACATTCTCTTATGTACTTTAATTTTTATATTATTTGTAGAAGACATATTCAATTAATATAATAGCACTTGAAGTGGTATTTGTGTAAAAAAAAATATAGTATAAAAAATGAAAATATAAAAGGACAGTGAAGGAACATCAAAAGATTTTAGATAAGAGTTCTTTTCCTCTTGCAGCCGAAATTTGATATTGGGAGATTGAAGATCAGCCAAAACACTCAAAGATATAATGGTAGTTCTATGAAGACGACACTTGAATGAGCTAGAGGAAATAGTGGATGCACATATTATACAATAGATCTACAAATTATATCCTTCGTAGAAACTAGGCGTTACTAAGTATTATGTAATTTTCTTCTTTACTATTCAATGCGTGTGCAACGCATGGACACTAAACTAGTATATATATGTGTGTGTGAAAAGTGATAATAAAAGAGCTTGGAGGGTAATTTTATCATTTTATGGCTTAATTCTAAGGTAAATTATGTTGAAATTATTTATACCACCCAAAGAATGGGATAACTTATCCCGGTGCTATTTGTTAGTCCCGAAATAAGTTATTCCAAACTTGGCAATCAAATGAGGCACCAAAATTTTATCTATGGACTATTATTTTACTTTGGGACTATTTGAATTAGTACATTACACCAAACAGACCCTAAGTGCCAGTTTAAATTGATTTTATAAGTCAAAATCCATAAAGTAGGATCTCTAATTTAGGATTTTTGACTTATTTTTATCATTTTGAATTAAAATCATGTGTTTATAATCACTTTTTTATTTTACCAAAGCACTATAAAAGTGATTAAAATGTATTTTGACTTAAAACACTTAAAATTAGTCAATCCAAATAGACTCTAAGAAATACCCCGTCCATCTATAGTTATCCACAATTGACTTGATACTAGGGGTGGGCATAAATACCGAAACTCAAAATACTGAACCGAACCAAATTATTTTGGTTTTTCAGTTTTGGTTTTTTGATTTTTCGGTTTGGGTTTCATTTCTTTTATAACTTCGGTATTTTGGTTCGGGTTTCGATTTTTAGGTTAACGAAATTCGATTTTTCAGTTTAAACTAAATTTTTAATATACTCTTTTTTAATTATTATATATATAATTATATATAATATATATTTAATATGTATGATAATTGATATCTATTACTAAAGCCCAAAGCGTCAAACTGGGTAAAGCCAAAAAAAATCCAAAATTCAAATAATCTTCAGCCCCAAAATCTCCTATCTAATGTTTGTTTCAACCTTCTTGATGAGTTATCTTACCTTGTTCCTTTCTAGTTTCCAGAAAACACAAGTGATGATGTTCTTCTTGGATATGACACCATTCAGGAATGAGTTACACAGATAAGTAATTCTTATACAAACACATTATCAATCATAATATGATAACATAAACTTACGAAGGCGTCCTAAAGACAACGCTGAAGACTTTATTCTCATCATCATTGGACACTGACATTACTTCAGCACCAGTTTTCTTATGTTTACTGGTTAGTCCACTTAGAAATTATTAAACAGGAAAATTAGAAAGTATTAAAAACATTAAAAAATAGTTCACTTCACAAATATAATTTAGCCCATTAAATAGGCCAAAAATCGAAAAACTAAAATTATTAAATCGATATAAACCCGAACCAAAATTTACATTAACCGAACTGAACCGTACTAATTCGGTTCAATTTTCGGTGCACCTAATTTCATAACCAAAAACCAAAAAACCCAAAATAAAAGAACTGAACCCGAACTGAAAAATCGAACGCCCACCCCTACTTGATACACATATTAAAATGGATAAATTACACAAATTCCAAACTTAAGAGACTATAATACTTTATATCCCTTACTTTTTAAAAATTTAAATAAAATTCCGATTTTCAACTTTACTCTTGATACATATCAACAAAACCCCACATCCTATTTTTACTGCACCATTAACTCATTCAAGATATTTTTTTCAAAGATTTCCTTCCCTAAAATATCTCCCTAATTATCATCAATTAAATCATCTTTCTTCTCGATTTTTTCTCATCCATTAAAGCTTAAATCATCTTCCTTCCTGATTTTTTTCTCCTTCATTAACGCATGAAACTTTTTTTTCCTCTCCTAAAATCTCTCCCATTTTTTTTTAAAATCAATTGATACATATATTAATTTATTTAGTTATTCATACATGTTTATTCTTTTAATGGTGATTCATATGAATGATAAATATGATATCATTATATGGGTATTATGGTGATTCATACGATAAATACATTTTGTATGATTTTAACGGGTGATACATATGATACTAATGAGTGATACATATTGTATTATGGTGATTCATATGGTAGATACACTTATTTATTTTAATTATTGAGTTGATATTAATGAGTGATATATATTGTATTATGGTGATTCATATGGTAGATACAATAATTTATTTCAACTATTGGGTGATTCATATGATATTAATGGGTGATATGTATGGTATTATGGTAATTCATATGGTAGATACAATTATTTATTTTGATTATTGGGTGATTCATATGTTATTAATGAAAGGTAGTGGTGTAGTCAGTGTAGGAAATAAAAGTAATAATATTTTTTTTTAAAAAAGGACTAAAAGCAGAATTGAATTAGAATTGCTATCTGTGTAAAACTCAAAATCCTTAACTACATAAAATTAAAGACGAAAAAAAAAACATAATTAAAACACCTAAATTAAATCTAAAAAAAAAGAGAAAAATTAGATATCTTTCCTTAAATAAAAGAATACAATGAATAAAAAAAATCTATCAATTCCTTAAATAAATATCTTTGTCAGTTTCAAATGTATCAATTTTTTTATATGTATCACCATTTTAAAAACTGAAATAAAATATAATTAACAAAATAGTCGGGATTTTATGTAATATCACTTAAAGATTCAGAGATTTATGTAAGTTATCCTATTAAAAATAACAAAATGATAAGTGATAATTTTATTATATTATGATTTAAATATAATAATTTAATATATTTATCTATATATTATTAATAGAAGAGGATAAAGCCTCCACATTGAGCCAAGTGGCATCTTATGAATAAACCATTTGGCATCTTAGGACAACAAATTAGGTAGGTTAGTTATTATTAGGTACTTTAAAAATTGAATAAATTTTAAACAGTTAAAATATATAAGATTTAACAATAACATGTCCAGATTCTCACGCATTAAGACTTAAATAACTGTCTTTCCAATAATAATTTTGAATTTAAAAGTTTACAATTTGAATTTGATAACTTCTCAATTAACCTTGATAAAAAGTGGATTTAATTACTGGCAGAAGTTCGCATGTTTCATATAATAGTTTTCTTCAAAGTGGAAGCAAATCTCCATCTCCATGTACAAATAAAAAGTAAATCTTCATCTCCATGTATATAATTTTGCCTTTTTAATTTCTTTTTAGAATATATATGTTGATAAATTTGCAAATAATTCATTTCAAAATTTCATTGTTGTTTATCAGTAGTAGGATTCAATTGATGGGATATAAAGAGAATACAACAGAGATTCTAAGAGGACATTACGGAAGAAGTCTTTTCACTTTGTTGTAATTCTTTTGGTTAAGAAATTCAATTCTTTCTTCTAATCCATTTTCTTCAATTTAACAAGCTAGATCTTATTTTCCTTCAGCATTTTTAGTTTATTTTTATATTTTATTTCATTTTTAAGTTTATTCCAACATGGATATAATATTTTACTCAGAATTACTATTACAATTTTATATATTTCTTCAGAAGGAGTGAGATTTCAAAAGGTGGAGTCTATTTGATTATCAGTTAACCATTGAATGTAACTACTACAGATTAACAATTTCTTCTCTATTTTTTATGGTTACAGATATCAGAAAGACGAATTTGAGATAGAGACAACAACTAATGCAGAATAATAATAATTGGATAATGAAGAAAAAGAAGAGATTTATTCCAGGCTCAATTTATCATTCTTCATTCGTAGTTGCAGTGCATTCTCTTTTTGAACAACACACTAAAGTTACATGATCTTTCTCTGCAAAATAAAAGGAGATGACACTTTTGTAAATGCCTATTTTGAAATTTAAATATTTGTTTTGTTCTTCATACATATTATTATTTGAAATTTATAAATTAGAATACCTCAAAAGTGTTGTGTTATTGGTATGAGATATGAGCCAAGACCCTTTCGACCTTCTCATTTATCGGACATGTTGTGTAATTGGGATCCAGGGCATAAGGCAAGTGTCTCAGTCTTCTCCTTACTTGTTTTCACATTATCACTGAAAATGTATCAATTTTCATCTTGTTGTTGCCTTCTTCCAATGTTGTTGAGGTGCTAGGAAATTCATACACGGTAGATGTTTGAAATATATTAATTGCTAAAAATATACAGTGTCCATAAGATTAGCATAGACATAATCTTTGCGACATGAATAATATCTCCACGAAGACATGTTTTTGTATGGTTGTGAGGAGGAATTTAAACACTGTGGAAGGCTGTACCATCTTGGCCATAAAATTACTAGAATAATAGGTGATTCAAGAGATAAATTGCTGTCATTTATAAATAGCAGCACTTCCAACAAAAAAATAGAATCAATCGGAAACATAAATGAAATGCATAGTTTCTAAAAGTATATTAACGAGATATCTATTGGATATTCGATTTGTGCCTTATGAGTCAACATTGAGAATTTAAGAATTAATTTTCTAGATAATATCTTTATCTATCACACCCATCTGGAAAAAATAACTTGCCGAGATGTCTCTTTTAGACTTGATTTCTAACTTTTTACTTCAAAATACTCAAAACAGAGAAATCTAGAACCAAATAGTCGAGGAAATATCTTTAACAATCAAATCTGTCAAAAAAAAGAATATCGAGATATCTGGGAGATTCGATTTGTGCCTTTTTGCATCTAAACTGAGCATTCAAGAAGCAAACTTTACCGAATATGTCAATACCTTTTTCTCAATGGAAAGAATGTTGATAGAGTTGATCACCAGATGTTGAAAATTTGAAACTTCCCATAATGCTGGTATATGTTAACTGTAACATATGAAATTATAGTTAAACTCGGTCTTGATTACACTGTGAGCATATGCATGTGTATAGTATATTATAAGGATTATTTTTTGTGAGTTGAATAAAAAATAGAGGACTTGGTAACTTTTGCTATATCTTGAAATTATACATGTATAGAACAATATCTGTATTACTATAAGGAAAAACTATAATAAATTTTAGAGCGATTTTATATATGAATTTCTTTTGAATTTGTGCTAAATCTAAAAGATGCAGTCATTTTGTTAGTTTTATTATGTTTTGTACTACAACGTTCTACACTACGAGATAAGTTACTAAATTTTGATCTAGTGACTTTTCTTTACACAAAAAAAGATAATTTCTCAATAAAACTCTTAAGTTTAAAAAATTTCGCGCATCGCGCGGGTACGAACCCTAGTTACTATATCTAAACTCAATAACATATTAGGAAGATTATGATCAAAATTTTTTTAAAAGCTTAACATACATTTATTTAGAATCATTTGAAAGTTGGGGGCAGAATTGGTAGAATTCAAGGAATCTAATAGCCTGTTTGGGATTGCTTATTTCCCAAAATAAACACTTATTTTGAGAAAAAAATACTTTTTTAAAAAAGAAGAGTGTTTGGTAAACTTGCGAAAGTGCATTTAAAAATAAGCAGAAACAATTTTTCTGCTTCTGGGAAGAAGCAGAAAATTTCTGCTTCTCAAAATAAGCAGAAGCAGAAGCAGAAGATTATTTTTTTATGATAAAAATATTCCTATCACACACACAAATATATATATATATATATATATATATATATATATATATATATATATATATATATATATCTTATTAGTTAATTAACATATCTTACAAGTTTGATTAATTTTTGATTTTTAAAAATTTATATTTTATATTTACGTCATAATTCTTTATGATTTATATATTATTATTTTATTTTCACTCATTTTCTTTAAATAAATTTGAAAATATCATTGATGATGATGTCTAAAAAATATATAAATTATTTTATTATTATTAATGATAACAATTGGCAGATGAATCATGTTACAAGATTGTATTTTAATATCACATATAAATTTTTCTCGAATATTTAATTTTAAATAAATAATTAATGAAAAGTGACATATTTGTTAAAATATAGTGTGTGTGTGTGTGTGTATATATATATATGACACCGTAAAAATATACTATTAAAAAAGATTTTAACTATTGTGCTAACGAAGACATCATCACAGAGATCGAAGAAGCAAACCAACCTTTTGGTATACCTTCAGAAATACAAGACAGATGTTCTACAAGTATAGAGACATTGTGTAATAAAATTAGGGATGAAATTGTTGATAATTTTTGTGATGTCTGAAGGTCTAATTATTTTTGTCGTTATTTTTTTCATATATAGTGATTTAATTTATGAAATAACTTCTGTATTCATTTTTGTTTGGTGTTTTAAGTAATATTTAAATTATTTAAGTAATATATCACTATTTAATTTTTTTAATGCATTTATGTATATAAATATTGATTGAAAATTTTAGAGTACGTACTTTTTAATTAAATTAAAAAAATTAATTAAAAATATTATAATAGATATTTAAAATAATTTTTCTCTATAATTTAATTTTAGTAATAAAAATCTATTGATAGATATTTTGTCCATTTATCTTAAAAAAAATACTTCTTGAAAAATTATTCAAAAGACAATTTGATTATCAAAAACACTTGTAAAAACATTTTATAAAGTGCTTCCAAACGGTAAAGCTCTTCGCAGCGCCAGATCCCTATTTCAAAAAATTTCAAAATCTCACTCTTCAGCACCCCGCTCCGCCCTCCCCTTCTTCCTCCTCCAACTACGCCTTTGTTTCAATCCTAATTCCGCCGCCGATTAGGGCGTTGGAGAAACAATCACATCGACAAAATTGAACCATTTCCGCCCGTTTTTGCTTTCTTCAATTACCAATGTTGTAGTTTCGTAATTATTTCCGAAATCCGATCACTTTCTCTTTCTGCATTACTATAATTTAGTAGGAGTAATTTCAAATGGCTTCGAAGAATCAGAACAAGCCGCCCTTTAATACTCTTTCAACCACTTCCAGCGTAAGCATTTGTTTATTTTTTCTATCCTCATTGGTTTGTATTTGGGTTATGCTCATTTCCTCTGATTGTGTTGTTTCTACCGACGAATTTTACGTTTCGGTACATTTTCGGACAAATTTTTGATCACACCTTTCAATGTTTTTGCTTTTTTTTTGGTTGTGGATTCTCTTGCTTTTCAAAGTTTTAGGCTTGTTGGTATTTGTCTAGTATTCTTGTAGTCCTTACTGTTGATATCTATCACCATATGTTGTTTGTTGTGTGTCAATTATCACATTATGCCGATGTAGTTACTGATCCTTTCTTTTAGGCTGTGCAATGCTTTCCTTATTAATTGCTAGGCTTTCTTCTTCTTTTAAGTGCATTTGTTGCACTTGAGCCGAGGGTCTTTTGGAAACAGCCTCTCTATCTCCACGAGGTAATGGTTAGGTCTGTGTACTCTCTACCCTCCTCAGCCAGCATTTGTGGGATTTTACTCGGTATGTTGATGTTGTTGCAACTTGGTATTTCTTGTTTTGATGTTCAAGGGTAGAAGTTCCTAATTTGTTTGCGTCTTTTTTCTCGTGTTTGTGGAACAACCTTTCGACCTCCCTGAGGTAGAGGGAAGGTCTGCATACATTCTACCCTTCCCAAATCCCACTTGTGGGATACGGTGGGTATGTTGTTGTTTTTCCTCGTGTTCTTTTGTGGGTTCCGTTATTTGGTTGAGGAGTACTGTACATTTTGAACATTCCTTATTTTGATGTTTAAGTAAATAATTCCTATTTTTTGTTAATTTAGTATTTTGGGTTGCAGAGTAACTACACAGCAGGTGAGGTTTCAGTAGATAAGAGACGGAGAATAGGGAATCCAAAAATGCCGTCCACAGCTACTGGTGTAAGAACCCGGCAAGCATTTGCAGTGGTGAATGGGGTTGCAGATGTGCCTCCAACTAGTGGTCCGCCGAGTACTGCAGGTTCAGACAGCGGGATAGTTGAATTTAGTAAAGAAAACATTGAAGCTTTACTCTCTGAGAAATTGAAAACAAGGAACAAGTATAATATAAAGGTAAGTGGATGAACTATTTTTCAGATTAATGGTAACAGTAAGTTATCGAGTAGCCAATGCTGTGCGTGGAAAGTTAACTGTTTTTCATATTAACTCATTGTATATCTGCGTCATGTCTATTGATGCAAAATTTCCATTGTTGCTATTAGGAAAAATGTGATCTTATGTCAGAGTATATAAGAAGACTCAAGTTATGTATTAAGTGGTTCCAGCAGCTTGAAGGAAACTATGTTACAGAGAAGGCATCACTCAACGGCTTGTTAGAATCTGCTGAGAAAAAATGCTACGAGATGGGTATGGTTGTGTTGCAATAGTATATATTTGTGCTCTGAAATTAATTTTAGACTTATACTAGCTTTTGCGTTTTCTATTAGAGATTCAAATGAAAGTCAAAGAAGAAGAGTTGAATTCAATCATTAAGGAGTTGAGAAATAATATTGAGGCACTCCAGGAAAAGTTTGCCAAGGAGGAGTCAGCCAAGTTGGTAGGCTTTTCAGGGCAATGATCATGCCCTTTAAGTTTGGGATGTTCTTGTAGCTTACTTTGTAGATATAATTTGCTCTAAATTTCTTAATTGTTCATCAGGAAACACTGGATTCTTATAGTAGAGAGAAACAAGCTAGAGATACAGCAGAGAAACTGCAAAATTCCCTTTCAGAAGAGCTAAAAAGGGCTCAACAAGACATTGCTAGTGCAAATCAGAAGGTAAGAAACAATCTCACACATATTGTTTTGGCTTCATTACAGTTGTGAATCCATTGGTAAGAACACCGCTTAAAAACTCTCATATCTGCAGATCCAGTCACTAAGTAATACGTACAAGGGGTTGCAGGAGTACAACAAGAATTTACAGGATTATAACAGTAGGCTCCAGAAAGACCTTGGTACAGTCAATGAAACACTGAAGCGTGTGGAGAAGGAGAAAGCTGCAGTGGTTGAAAATCTCAGTGGACTAAGGGGTCATTATACTTCTTTACAGGACCAGCTCACTTCTTCTAGAGTAAGTCTTTGAGTAGCTGTTTCTTCTGCTTTTGTTGTACATATAGCTCATCACTAGTGATACTTTCATGAATATATGCAATTACTTCTTCTGCATTTTTGTGCGACTTAATCTATTATGCATTTGCTGGAAACCTGTACCCTGCCGCAATAAGGAATATTTAACACATTCCCATGTTTGTTTTGTTGATTTCTGCAAACTGTCCAAAATTTTATTGTTATACAACTCTTTTCAGTTTTCTGAATGATGGTTCATCAATAATATAGATGTTTCTTGTCTGATTTTCTGCTTGATGATGGTGTTACGTGTATTGTGTTGGGGTGATTAATTTAATGATTCATTTTGGGCTTTTCATGATATATTACACCAAATGGTTTGTTCATCTTGATAATCTAGACGACTCAGCTTTGTATTCTAAAGATTAGGCATTGTTTGTCATCAACGTTTTCATGTTCTTATTTACCTTTTGATTTCATAAGGCTGTTCAGGATGAGGCTGTCAAACAAAAAGAGGCTTTCGCAAGTGAAGTAGGATTCTTGCGAGGAGATCTGCAAAAAATGAGGGATGATCGTGCTCAGCAATCATTACAAGTCCAGGTTCTAACAGCTGAAGTAATAAGATATAAAGATTGGACTGGAAAATCTGTGGCAGAGTTAGAAGGCATGACGATAAAGACCAATCAGTTGGAGGTTTGTTCGTTTTGATTTATCTCAACTAGGCAAACCCATATTTATATATACACACACACACACACATCATATATACACACACGCACATCAAATTGTAATCTCTTTCTGAATTATTTCTCAGGATACATGTTTGTCTCAGTCTGAACAAATAAAAAGATTGCAGCAACAACTTGCCTTTGCAGAAAAGAGACTAGAGGTGACATATCGGTTCTTGGACCCTTCTTTGGACTTACATTGTTATATCTCTAACCTCATGAGCTTTTAGAAGATAATCCTCTCAACTATTTCAAATGTTTAATCACTTTGTTAGATGTCCGACATGTCAGCTGTGAAGACAAAAGAAGAATATGAAGAGCAGAAAAATGTTATTTTTGAGTTGCAGAGCCGTCTTGCTGATGCCGAAACAAAAAATGTTGAAGGAGAGAAACTACGTAAAAGACTGCACAATACTATACTGGTACTTTTCAATCATTAATGTGGACTACCTTAAATTGACTTTTGGATTCGAATTAGATGTTCACTATGAATCTTCTGTCAATGCAGGAATTGAAAGGCAATATTAGAGTTTTCTGCAGGGTGAGGCCATTATTGTCTGATGACACTGTCAGTGCAGAAACAAATGTTATGTCTTTTCCAACATCAACAGAAGCACAAGGAAGAGGCATCGATTTGATACAAAATGGTGTGCACTTGTTTCCAATGCATTCAACCAGAAAGAGTTTGTTTTTTCCCTTAGTTTTTATTTTGATATATTGAATATCGAATTTTGTGTTATTTAAGGACAAAAACAATCATTCACATTCGACAAAGTTTTCATGCCTGAGGCTTCACAAGAAAATGTTTTTGTTGAGATATCCCAACTTGTTCAGAGTGCTCTTGACGGTTATAAGGTGAGATATCTTTAATTTTTGTGCACTACCGCAAATAACGTCCAAGTCTTGCAAAAAAAATCAATACTCCGTTAGCATTCTTAGTTATGTTTCCGTTGGAGGTTTCTGGTTAACTGGTGCTACATTTGAAAAATAAGGATTGATTAATATCTTTAAAGTTCCAATTATTGCTGGATGAGAAAGCAAATGTTTATCTGCAGCCTCACAAGAATTGTTAGTTTATTACCCTCCTTTTCCTTTTCAGGTTTGCATATTTGCTTACGGTCAGACTGGTTCTGGTAAGACTCACACAATGGTGGGCAAGCCAGACTCTGATAATCAGAAAGGGCTTATACCACGCTCTTTAGAGCAGGTATTTGAGACCAGGCAGTCTCTTCAAAACCAAGGGTGGAACTATAAAATGCAGGTTAGCAAATGGAGGTTTGTTGTGATTGATTTGCTCTATGTGATTTGTTTCTTTCCTCTGAAGCCTTTTCACCATATTTCAGATCTCAATGCTTGAAATTTACAATGAAACTATTCGGGATCTTTTATCACCATCAAATTCATCCAGTTTTGATGCATCTCGACCAGAAAATGTAGGAAAGCAATATGCCATCAAACATGACGTGAATGGCAATACCCATGTATCCGACCTGACAGTTGTGGATGTTCATTGCTATAGTCAGGTTTCTAAACTTTTTGGGTTGGCAGCAGAAAGCAGGTAAACCACCGGGTTATATTTTCTTCAATCTTTCCAGCAATTTATCATGTCATCTGTCACGACCCAGGCTAGGGGACCAAGAATGGCATCCGACAAACTTTCTTCTGCCGAACAAATCCTTATCCTGTACATCTATCATTGAAAATGTGCCCATAACGACACCCTCATATTGACTCTGAGAACCTGATGCATTTCATTAGGAAGTCGACTTCAATATTACAGTCTTAATCACAAAAAGAGTAGCATATATGCCAAGGGGCCTAAATTTAGATTATCAAAGTACATCATAAGGTCATTGGGACACTGATTAAATATAAAAAGAGTAATGAAAGGGGAAAAAATACAACCAAGATATGTTTTTATCGTCTGTGCTAGTCATTTGTGAACATCAAATCATTCATATATCGTTTTCCTTTTTGTGAACACCACGAGTCATAATTATAGAACCTTAGACATTATCATAAGTATCGTTTGAATCAAGTTGTCATAAATTTATTGCATGGTAACACTCGTACCCGCTTGTCCCCATACGTGTGAGTTCACAAAACAACCTTTAAGATATGTATTTATGCATTTAAAACAAGTGAGACAAGCATTAGCTGAGGAGAATCATTTCAAGAAGTTAGGTCTCCACTGACTTTGATCCTGAAGGCATAGTCAACTCATGTTTTCGCAATGTCCCAAAGAACATTTGATCTATATACAAAATTGGTGAAGCCTAGTGCTGAGCATCAAATTAAATGCTAAAACCTCTCATTCATCCACTTTGAGGTGAACCATGGCTAAAACCTCCACCAGATGGGATACCAACTAAAATCAACTTATCCATAATCTATTGTCAATACATCAAGTTAAGTGAAAGGTTACCTCAAGGGACCAAAATCCTTGCTTCTTGAAATTTGAAGAAGTTGGGCGGAGTTTGAGTTCTAGACAAAATGACAAAATAACTCCTTATTTAATTACCTTATTGGTTGAATTGTGATTCGGGGTTAAAATATCCTTTAGAGAAATTGCACCCTAGACTTGAGAGGAAGAAGAAAATGAAACCGGGGAGTTTGGGTCTTATTTTTTTGGGGGGGGGGGGGGGGGAGTGGGTGGGCTCTCGAAATTGGTGAAGCCTTGTGTTGAGCATCAAATTCTAATGTCTAACACAAACCCTTCCAGTCAGTGTTCATGAATGCGCTAGCATCATCGCATAATGCGTAGCGATGCGAGCCCCTCTGGCTGCATGTGGCTAATGTGAGCGCATCATGTTCATTTTATTTTTAGGGTCATTTTTAAATTAAAAAAAGTCTCTTAGTGTTGATTTTATATTTAGGGTCAATTTTAAATTAAAAAAAGAGTGGGTGGGTTTTCGAAATTGGTGAAGCCTTTTGTTTGAGCATCAAATTCTAATGTCTAACACAAACCCTTCCAGTCAATGTTCATGAATGCGCTAACATCGTCGCATAATGCGATGATGCGAGCCCCTCTGGCTGCATGTGGCTGATGTGAGCGCATCATGTTGATTTTATTTTTAGGGTCAATTTTAAATTATGACTACCACTGCTGCAATTTTCTAAGGTTAACTTTGAAGTCCACTGTTGCAACTTCTTCTTATTCACTGTGCGGCTACCACTACTGCAACTTCTTCTTCACTGCTTCATTTCAATGATGCACTCGCATTGCTTCACGCTTCGCGTAATTCATGATGCGGAGCCTTGTCGTCCTTTTCTGCATCATGCTTCCCTGAACACTGCTTCCAGTGAGTTTTGAGGCTTCTAGTGCCTAGCATTCAAGTTTTAGTGCCTAGTTTGCATTCTGGAGGGTAGTAATGGTGACCATTGATCATCAATACATAGCATTATCCCAGTGGGTTAGCACTGAGTGCTAGTGTTTGATGTAAATCTTCTTCAATAGTGCACAGAGAAGGGGTAAAATTGGCGTAACACTGTACAGAGATGTCCCATTGATGAAACTTTAAACCATTAGAAACTAGATCCTAAGAGCTTCAATTTTCCTTCTGAAACCATAGGCAAATTAATTTTTAATGGTTGTGTATATTTGAAGTAAGGCTATGCGCCACTTTTGATATCTTTCCATTAGCATTTAAATCAAATTCCAATTATTTTTTTACATCCCTATCACCCCAAATATAATTTAAGTATTGAGCACCTACCCACCATGTCAAACACATTATTTGCACAACTTATAGCATGCACGAGAACTTAAAGCTCAACAAAAATGAACGGTGCGTAGCGTCAGCCTTTGCATAAAACAGGCTTTTTAATTCCTTTTGATATCTTTGATTTATTGCTGAAACACTTCTTTTTGTCATTGGTACCTTTAATATGTTTGATATGTCTGCTTGCCATTTAATATGTATTAGGGGTTCAAGTTTTCATATATTTGGACTGGAATGAAGTTAAAATCTGTGAGACCTGTGCTCTATTGAGTTATTGTTGCATTTCTTCTTTGTGTAGATCTGTTGGGAAGACTCAGATGAACCAGCAGTCTTCAAGGAGCCATTTTGTCTTTACTCTGAGAATTTCTGGTGTGAATGAGGTTCAGACATTAACTAACATTTAGTATGCCATTTTGTGCCTCTTTTATAAATACTTTCAGTTGACTAATAGTATCTTACGTCAGAGTACCGAGCAACAAGTGCAAGGTGTACTCAATTTGATTGATCTCGCTGGAAGTGAGCGTCTGTCCAAGAGTGGTTCCACTGGAGATCGGCTAAAGGAAACTCAAGTATTTGCGTGAAACTCTCAATCTCTTTTCAAGAGCTTCTCTACATTCCAAGATGTTGCTCTAACTTATTTTCCTGTTATCCGTGAGTTTCATTCAGGCCATCAACAAGAGTCTATCATCTCTAAGTGATGTCATATTTGCTTTAGCGAAGAAAGAGGAGCATGTGCCTTTTAGGAACTCAAAGCTTACATACCTTCTCCAGGTAAAAATCAGCTCCTAGTTAAATACACGGTTCTGGGTCTAATTTCCTTGGGTGGGGTAAGGCGTTTCCATAACTCAGCTAGTAGAGAAAATAAATTACTCCAGAGTAAAAGGTAGTACTTCTAGGGTTGATCTGTATGTTTCCAATCTCATTTTAACAGTTGTGAAGTGCTCACCTTTTGTTTCACCCCCCCTTACCTATGCTGATATTTAATGTTCTCTCGCGCCCGCTGATCATTGCATGTTTTACTTAGCCCTGTCTAGGTGGTAACTCGAAGACATTAATGTTTGTTAATGTTTCACCGGATCCTCCCTCTGTGGGTGAATCCCTGTGTTCGCTTCGATTTGCAGCACGGGTTAATGCATGTGAGATTGGAATCCCAAGGCGTCAAACTAGCTTGCGTGCCATTGATTCTCGCTTAAGCATTGGCTAACTTTTTGACAGAACCTCTCGTTCTAGCTTTTAGAATTGGTTGGTCTATAATTCTGTGTGCCAGTTTACTTTTTAACTGAGAAACTTAAATACCTCTAACATCCACCTCCAATTTGTATAGTGGATAAAGTATGGTCCTCTGTATCAGTAATAGTGTGGGGCTACTGCCATGTTTGTATTTACAAGGTTACACCTTTGTATTAGTGCTTATCATTTTTTCTTACTGCCATGTTTGTATTTACAAGGTTACTCCTTTGTATTAGTAATCATTTTTTCATCGCGTGAGTTACTTGTGTCATAATTTACCTTTTTTTTAAGGAAAAAGGGTAAAAAATGACCCTCTACTTTCATTAATCGGTTAAATTTGCTCCTCGTTATACTATGGGACCAAATATATCCTTGCTGTTATACTGTAAGGCCAAATATGTCCTTTCTATTATCAAACTTCACATATTTACCCCTCAATTGGATGGAATTTTCAAACCAAATAAAAGAAATTATTTCACTTAAAATTATCCAATTATCTTTTTAACTTAACCCCATATGGTTGCTCAATCAAAACCAATAAAAATTATTATTATTTTTTATAGTTGTTTTATATAACATTTCAACTAATAAAAGTTTTGAAAACTATTTTGACGGATTTTTCATTATTCAATTTGAATAAATATTTATCCATAATCAATCAAGATTTTAGATATAGACTAAATTTGAACATGTGAAAATAAATTGGCTTCTTATCAAATGAGTTGTAATGAATCATAATTTTACAATATGTACGTGCTGAAATTCAATCACTATTAGTTTATTCAAACTAATGATCAAGTTATTCCTCCATGCCATTCTCAAAAGCACAATGAACTGAAAGAACGACGCATATTGATATGAATGGGGAAAAATTATTTCTTCCATTCACTTTTATTTGTTACTGTTTAAAAAATAAATTCTTATTTAATTCACTAAGAAAATAATGATTGACAAAACCATTTCATCACATTCTCCTTATTAATTGATGTTTAGTATTAATCTTGAAAATAATTTAAGGAATAAGTAATTAATGTAAATGGTAAAACATGAAATAAATAATTATTGTTATTTGATATGTTAAAATTAATACCTTTTTGTGGCTCGAATCGGATTAAATGAGATGATTGGGTAATTTAAGTGAAATCAATTTTTAAAAATTTTTATTTGGGGATTCCATCCAATTGAGGAGTAAATATGTGAAGTTTGGTAATGATGAGGGCATATTTGACCCTATAGTATAACGGCAAGGGCATATCTGACCACATAATATAACGAGGGGCAAATTTAACTAATAAATAAAAGTAGAGGGGTATTTTTGATCCTTTGCCCTTTTTTTAATCTTCCTTTTTTTTTCTAAAAAAAAGAATAAATTTCTTTGAAGAAAGATTGTTTTGTTGGAATTCTTCCAAATGTAAGAGAAAAACAAATTAATTGAGGTATAAACAATTGATATCCAGGTTTGCAAGTTAATGTTTATGTTGCACTTTTATTTCGTATGTGAGGTTGACTACTTTTAAGAGCATAATGTTGTTCACATACTTCAGTACTATGTATTGCTAATAGACGTGTATGTAAAAAGTTCTTGCATAATACTTTCATTAGAAATACGAAAATTAAAATGCCAACCAAATTTTCAGTAGTTACTCGTCGGTTTCAACTTGCAAATAAGATGGTTCCAATTTTTTAGTTGTTTGTAAAATTGTAAACAAAATTAGTTTTGGATTGGAAAAGCAAAGCATACAATTTAGAGTTAAGTTGTTTGAATGAGTTTTTCTAACATTACTTTTCACTCACAAATAAACCTTCACCATTTTTTTGGTCTAAAATTCTAGGACTATTAAAACACAAAGTAGTTTTTTACAACCTTTTAGTTTTGATTTTAATGTGTGCACTTTCTTTTAGTTTATGTGACAGATTTTCTTTCTAATCCATTCAAAAAAGAATGTCAGCTCTCTAAACTAGAAAATAGTTTAGGTTGTTAATTTTTTTTTCATTTTACCCTTTATTAAATTATTTTATATCAACACAAATTTTATTGAATGTTTAATAGTACAATTTTAAAAAATCTTATAAGCATACAAGATATTCAAACACAAACCATTTTTTACGAACTAAGTAACCATGTTATTAAACGGATTATCAACACGATGGCAAGATTGTCCCCTTCAAACTGGCAACTAGGGGCGTACATGGTTTGGTAAAAACAAAAGTTAAACCTCACGTTAAATCAAATCGACTAAAAAAATTGACTTTAATTTGATTTGGTTTGATTTTAAATTTAAAAAATGAATAATATTTAGTTTGGTTATGATTTTACTAAAAAAAAAAAAAATCAAAAAACAACTAAACCGAACCAATATATTATATACATAAATTTTATAATTATTTGAATATATAATATCAGTTTTTCATAAATAATATAATATTTTATATTTTTTAATCATTAATTTAATTTTTGTCTACTTATTTCACATGCATTACTATATTTTTAAATCTCATTTCTTAAAAAATATGTCCAAACTCAACACTTTAAGTTTAATTATCTAATTAATAGGCAACCAACATAAATCCCAATGTTTTACATAATTATTGAAAATCTCAATTTTGGGTCTGTCAAGATACATAATTAGGTCCTGATACATCCAACAAAGATGCATTTTTTTTTCTTTATAAAGGTACATAATTAGCTTCAGATACATTTTTTTTTTTTCGATTTTGAATCTGTCAAGATACATAATTAGTTTCATGATACATACAATGGGGATACATAATTAGTTGGAATTTTTATAATTATTTTGTTAACATAAGGATATGTGTGGTGGGGTGCATTTTCAGTTTTTTATTTTCTTTACTAAGACATTCATATGAAAGGGAGCCTTGGAGTAATTGGTGGGGCTCTTTTCCAGACCCGTGCATATTTTTTTATTTTTGTGAAGACATACTTTTATTCTTCAACGACTTGCCTCTTTGATTATTTAAAGATTGACCACTCCATTTAAAAATGTATATTGTTATGCAATGTAAACAAACTAAAACTTGGAAATAATGTCGAAAAATAATAGAAGATTCAAGCACATTAATCTTGTGATACTAGAGAGATATTTATTAATTTCCAACATTCATTTGAAATAGTTATCTCATGTCCCATTATTTTACTATTATCGATTTATCATTAGCTAATCATAAATAAAAAAATCGAGTGAAATTGAACCAAATCGATATTCTTTTTTATTTTTATGTAGTTTGATTTGATTTTAGAATTTTATAAATCAATTTAATTAATTCAATTATAATTTTAATAAAAAACAATTCAAGCCAAACCATGAACACCCCGACTAGCAACTATTCATTAGTGACAACCAAGGATTTACAATATCAAGTTGTGTGCGGCCACAAAACTTTCTATACAGCCTTATCCAGATGAACATGTGTTCCCAAAACTGTAACTATTTCTTTCCCAAACTCTGCCATTTTGACAAGAATTAACTACAAATGGCTTCCAATCTTCTAAAATTCCATACACAATCCATGCAAATTTCCCACCCTTTACTTCATTTCCACCTGAGTAAACTGCCGTACTTAAATCCCTTAAGCTCTTTAGGAGCGACACAACTTAACCATCTTTATCTCCCTGTTTTCTTCACAAAAAAACCAAAACCAAAACCAAAACCAAAATTTTCACCTTTTCAATGTTCACTCTCTTCTCCTACCCCACCTACCACCAAAGAAGATGCCATTTCCCAAGCAAAGTTCTCTCTTTCAACTACTTTAGAAAAACCACTTAACAATCCCAAGCTTGTTGGAAGACTCAAGAAACTCAAACAACCAAGATTTCGTGTCGAAATTCCAGTTCTTGATGACTCTCCATCTGCACTATGTCATCTTGCTGTTGATATTTTTGGTGGCATGATCATCAAAAGAAAAGGCCCAAGAATCAAGATTCTTCTTTTATGGCCTAACCAAACCTTAACACAAGCTGCAGAGACAGCTTTTGAGGAAAAGTCTTCAAACACCATCATTGAAAATTTGGATATTTCATCAAGAATTGAAAATTCTGGTGATGTGTTAGTTTTTATGGCTCCAGAGGCTTCAAGATTAGCACTAATGAAGGAAATTGCTGATACATTGTACCCGAAGCCCGTGGTGATTTTCAATCCTAATTGGGGCTTTGATGAAGAGGTGAGTTTTTGTGAGTTGAGTGGATTTGTGAGTTCATTTGATGTTGTGTATTCATTTATGGGATTGGAGGTTAGAGGGATATTGAGTAATAGAAAAGGAGTGATGTTTAAATGTGTTAAAGATGGTGTTTTGAGTGGTGAGAAATGGTACGTGTTTGTTGAAGAAGATGGAGAGTTGAAGGTGGTTTCAAGGTTTAAAACAAGGCCATCAATTGTGGAAGTTGAGAATGTTTTGTATAACTTGATGGCCGTGAATTCGCCAATCACGAAATCAGCAAAGTTCTTGAAGGATTTGGTGTCAAATGTAAGGGGAAAAAAGTAAAGCACAACCAATTCAAGGTATTAGAACTAAAGTAGATCATGTCTTTTCAATGAATGTGGCTTTTGTTTGTTTTATCTATACCATTGAACAAATATCATTGTGATTGTTTTGGATTGAAGATAGAGAAAGGAGAGGAGAGGAAAGGGGCGACGACGAGCACGTTTGGGCTTTGCTGCAAAACTTCTTATTTAAGAAACACTTTTATAAAATAACTTTTCAGAAAAGTGCCTTGAAAAATAGTAATTTGTATTTGATAAATTCATTTGAAAAGTACTTTTGATAAATAAGTTGTGTTTGAATAATCTTTTATAAGAAGTGTTTTTTGAGACAAATAACAAAAAAATAATATGTATCAATAGACTTTTACTACTAAAATCAATTTATAAAGAAAGATTATTTTATATATCAATTATAAAATAATATTTTTAATTAAAATTTAATTTTTATTTTATTAAAAAACACGTACTCTAAAATTTTCAATCAATATTTATATACATAAATACATTAAAAATATTAGTAATGATATATTACTTAAATAATTTAAATATCACTTTAAAATATCAAACAAAAATAAATATAAAAATTATTTCATAAATTAAATCATTATTTATGAAAAAATTAACGACAAAAATAATTAGTCCTTCATACATAAAAAAATTCTCAATGATTGCATCCCTAATTTTACTATGCAATATTTTCATACTAGTAGAAGATCTGTCTTGTATTTCTGAAGTCTTTTTAATGAATGTGGCTTTTGTTTGTTTTATCTATACCATTGATCAAATATCATTTGATTGTTTTGGATTGAAGATAGAGAAAGGAGAGGAGAGGAAAGGGGCGACGAAGAGCAAGTTTGGGATTGCTTGCTACAAAACTGCTTATTTAAGAAATACTTTTATAAAATAACTTTTCAGAAAAGTGCCTTGAAAAATAATAATTTGTATTTGATAAATTCATTTGAAAAGTACTTTTGATAAACATGTTGTGTTTGAATAATCTTTTATAAGAAGTGTTTTTTGAGACAAATAACAAAATAATGACATGTATCAATAGACTTTTACTACTAAAATCAATTTCTAGAGAAGAATTATTTTATATATCAATTATAATATTTTTAATTAAAATTTAATTTTTATTTTATTAAAAAGCACGTACTCTAAAATTTTCAATCAATATTTATATACATAAATACATTAAAAATATTAATAATGATATATTACTTAAATAATTTAAATATCACTTTAAAATATCAAACAAAAATAAATATAAAAATTATTTCATAAATTAAATCATTATTTATGGAAAAATTAACGACAAAAATAATTAGTCCTTCATACATCACAAAATTCTCAATGACTGGATCCCTAATTTTATTATGCAATATTTCCATACTAGTAGAAGATCTGTCTTGTATTTCTGAAGTCTTTTTAATGAATGTGGCTTTTGTTTTTATTTATCTATACCATTGAACAAATATCATTGTGATTGTTTTGGATTGAAGATAGAGAAAGGAGAGGAGAGGAAAGGGGAGATGAAGAGCACGTTTGGGATGGCTTGCTACAAAATGCTTATTTAAGAAACACTTTTATAAAATAACTTTTCAGAAAAGTGCCTTTAAAAATAATAATTTGTATTTGATAAATTCATTTGAAAAGTACTTTTGATAAACAGGTTGTGTTTGAATAATCTTTTATAAGATGTGTTTTTTGAGACAAATAACAAAAAAACATGTATCAATAGACTTTTACTATTAAAATCAATTTATAGAGAAAAATTATTTATATATCAATTATAATATTTTTAATTAAAATTTAATTTTTATTTTATTAAAAAACACGTACTCTAAAATTTTCAATCAATATTTATATACATAAATACATTAAAAATATTAATAATGATATATTACTTAAATAATTTAAATATCACTTTAAAATATCAAACAAAAATAAATATAAAAATTATTTCATAAATTAAATCATTATTTATGAAAAAATTAACGACAAAAATAATTAGTCCTTCATACATCACAAAATTCTCAATGATTGCATCCCTAATTTTACATTGCAATATCTCCATACTAGTAGAAGATCTGTCTTGTATTTCTGAAAGTATACCAGAAAGCTCATCTCCTTCTTCATATATGTAACTACATGGTAACAAATATGTCACTTTTCATGAATTATTTTTGTAAAATTAAATATTCGAGAAAAAATTTACAAGCGTTGTCAAAATATCATTTAATCTTGTAACGTGATTCATCTGTCATTTGTTATCATTAATAGTAAAAAATAAAAAGTTATATATTCTTCGGATCATCATCAATGATTTTTTTAAATTTATTTAAAGAAAATGAGTGAAAATAAAATAATAATATATAAATTATAAATAAAATAAAGAATTATGATGTAAATATGATGTATAAAATATTAAAATCAAACTTTAATTATATTTATAAGATATGTTAATTTTATATATATAAGAAACAAGTTAATGAATACTTAAATGTAAATAATGCAAGTATATAAAAGAAAATGTAATAAATAAATTAGGCGGCAGATCCGACTATATGCTAATGATGCGATAAATAAATTAGGTGGCAGGACCAATCATATGCTAATGATGTAATTAATTAAATAAAGTAGGTGGAGGTGCCAATCATATGTGATAAGTACAACAAAAAGACAAGTTAGTAAAGTAATGAAAAAGACACAATTAGAAAAATTAAATTTTGATATAACTATCAAAAATGAATTTAAGAGAGAGAGAGCAAACTGTAACTAAGATTTCTAGTGAGAGAGAGCTTCTTCCAAAGAAAATGTGTCCTTCTCAAGAAGAGAAGTAAGCTATTTATAGCAAAAAATAAGCTACAGTAAAAGTGCTATAGTGTTGCTACAGTAACACATTTAATTATTGCTATAGTGAGCTACAATACACACCCACAATAATTTTCAGCAATTGGTTGTTGATGTCATGATGTTAATGACTAATTGGTGATGTCAAATTGATTGAATTTCTTCTTCATCATCTGTGTCAAATTTTTCCGATGAATGTTGGTAGCTGAAAACTTCAGCTTTGATTTGTTGGAGATTTTTTTTTCATTTGTTGAATAAAATCTCCTCAGTTTCCCGACTTTGCTAATTGAGTAACTGCAATTGATTTTTGTTGTAAAAATGAGATTTGGGCAGCATCTGTTGGAGCCAGATATTCAAGATTGCGTCAGAATCATTTTTCTATGTCCGGTACGTAAGCCTTCATTGAATCTCAATTTTTTAACCATTTGCAATGGCCTTGAAGAACTAACCATGAAAGCCCCTTTTGCCCCTCCGATTTGTGGAAGACAAATTTTTGGGAAAATATCCACTGAATATGAAACTTGTGGAAAAATTATAAAAGCAGAGTAATTTGGTGAACATCATGAAATCTCTGTGTAAAATATTCATATCCTTCTCGGACTGGGGGAGGAAGAATCTCAAACTTGTGATCATAAATCGACCACCATTGATGCAGAAACCACTGGGGAAATTCCGAAGCCAGTTGCTTTCCCCAGAGGAAAAACCAAGAATGTTTGCCAGTTTTATTTTGAAAGGTAAAGGTATTCATCCACGCTCTTTGATAGTCAAAATAGTTATAATATTGGGGATCAAAAACATCAATAAGCTTATGATATTTTAATGAATGCATACCCCATTCCTTGGGTGAGATTATTCTGTTAATCCAAATCGTGGTATGAGTAACATAAGTTTGAGTTTGTTTATCTTTGTGGAGTTTGAATAGACAGGACTTAGTATCTATGAGGACAAACTCATAAAACTTTTGGGTATAAGCATGAGTTTTTTGGATAAAAATTTGCTGAAGGGATAAGTATTTGCTTAGCTACCTCCTGGAGGTTGGAGTGCCAATATTCAGGTTCAATTTGGATTAGCGGCAAAACATTATCATTTTTGAAATAAGTTGAATCGTCCGAGGAGGATCCTTACTGGAGGAAATTAATTGTGCTATAGGTGAGGAAATTGTTTTACTTGGTATAGGACAAATATTTAAATTATTTTGTGGAAAATTTAAAAAAAAATTGATAGGGTTTTTTTACCTCCATTGTATTTTTTATAGTGCTTTTAGCAATCACAGAATGAGAAAATGAGGCATGGCTTGAGGCCTCCGCTTTTGAAGAAAATATTTTCTGAAAGTTCTGAAAATCTCTTAGATAATCCTTTCTGTTGGCAACTGTCATGGTCGTCGGATCTTTAAGCCCTATGAGTAAGCGCCATTGTTTAAAATCATCTTCTGTCCGTAGGATAGATACTGTTTGGGCTAACTGAGCCTCTTCTTCTTCTTCTTCTTCTTCTTCTTTTTCTTCTTCTTCTTCTTTTTCAACTAGATCAACCCATTTCTTGGGATTGGAAATTGATATTGAATTTGGACTTGTTTGCATCATAAAAGATTGAGGTATTCCCTGCATGTCATAATCAGTTGGGGTTTGATATCTTGGTTGATCTGCTTTAGCCACTTTTGTTGAATGTTGCTTGGATGCAACCGTAGTTTTTTTGCTGCGGGGTAACAACTTTTTGGGTGGTCTCTTTTGGGGATGGAAGAATCGAAATTTATAGAATAGTTTTTTTTTTCTGGGCATTTTATCTCCCCTGCAAGAATTCGCTAGTAAGAAATCTAATATAGAGTCGGAGCTCCCTATGATATATTCAATATCGTAATAAAAAATAGATAAAATAGCTTGCCACCTAGCAAATATGTGCTTAGAGGCTAGGTTTTGCACATCTTTTTGTAAAATAAATTTTGCAGCTTTACAATTTTTTTTTAGTAAAAATTTTTGATTTAATAAATCAGCTTGGAATTTAGAAATGCATAACACAATTGCTAAAATCTCTTTTTTGATAGTTGGATAGTTTTGTTGATCTTTATTTCAATGCTTAGATGCAAATGCCACAATATGCTCCTTATCATTCCTTTTTATTTTAAAATGCCACTGTAACCTATATCTGATGCATCTGTTTCAACTATTTTGAATGCAGAAGGATCAAGGAGGGACAGGCAAGGGAGGTCTTTTTCCTTCAGTTTGATTTCTTTGACTACCTTGGTATGGATGTTAGTCCATGGAGGAGGGGATTTTTTAAACCTGTCATGGAGTGATTTTAACAAATTGTTAAGTCCAGGAATAAAATCTGCTATATAATTGACACATCCTAAGAACCTTTGGAGCTGTATTTTATCTAGAATTTGATTAGAAAACTTATCAGTAAATTGGATGGACCGTTGAATAGGAGTACTAGTACCTTGACAGATATTATGCCCGAGAAACCTAATATTGACCTAAAAAAGACTATACTTAGTTTTGGACAAAACTAAGCCATTTTTCCTGATAACATTGAAGAAAATTCTCAAGTGTTTGAAATGCTGGTCAATGCTTGTGGAGAACACTAAGACATCATCAATATAGACTATTATGAATTTCTAAAAAGGATTAAAAGTATCATTCATTATTTTCTGAAATTCTGAAGGCGCATTTTTTAGGCCAAAGGGCATTACGCTTCATTCATATTGCCAAATAGTACTGTAAAATCTATTTTATATCGATCTCCTGGATCAATTTGGATTTGCCAGAATCCTGATTTTGGATCAATTTTGAGAAGATTGTAGCAACATAAAGCTGTTAGAGCAATTCTTTATTGTTTGGAATAGGATACCTAATCCATCGGAGGATGGTATTTAGAGGTTTATAGTTGATAACCAAACGAGGGGCTCCTTGTTCGATTCAAAACTTTTATTGACATAAAAAGCAACACAACTCCAAGGGGATTTACTTGGTGAGATGATCTGTATTTGAAGAAGATCATTAATTTTTGTCTGGCAATGAATTATCAATTCATGATTCATTTGAATCGGTCGGGCTTTGGTGGGGATAGTTTTTCATCAAAGCCAAGTTCGTAAGAAAGCCTGACAATATTTTTTTTGCAATTCCAGAATGCTGTGAGCAAATCAGCACAAAGTTCTTTTTCAATCCTTGTTTCTAAGGCCTTGACCTTACATTGAAAGGAAGATTCCTGAAGCTGTTGCTGCAATCTTCAAAATGTTATTTCTTCCTTGAGGAAATTGATTTAACCCTCTTTGTTTTTTAAAAAGGACAAAACTTTTCGAATGGGAGACTTGTCAAATGGGAGGAACATATTTTTGTCTTCAATAGTTATTCCCACATGAGTGACCCTGAAAGAAATGAGAGGTTTCAATGAATGGAGTGCCTAGTATTACTGGTTATATCCTTTACTAGGACAAAAGAGGTATAAGATGACAAAAGCAAATTTTCTAGGAAATTTTGTATTTCGACATTGAAAAGTTTGTAACTGATTCCTAATCTACTACCATTTGGGGCTCTATGGGCTTTCTTAGTTTTTTTAAAGTATTTTGTAGGGATAAATCCCTCTTAGATGCAATTAAGATCAACACCAGTATCAAACAAGAAAATGATATCTATGATAAATGACTTGTTGATGATCAAGGTTATCCGAGTATGCCATCTCCTGATGGATATTCTTGTAATATATTGAACAAGAAAATCCCCTTCTTCTATTTCTAGATCCACTGGATTAGTGACGTCTATTAGCTGAGATTGTTCAGCCTTTCCAGAAAATTATTGTAGGACAAGTCGATCCAAGTCTTGTCTAGTTTTTATTTTTCTAACTTATTCTTTAAGGAGTACTATTTCAGATTGGAGATCTTGGATAGTTACTGCCATAGGTTTACTAGATGATAACCTATTCAGAACGTTAGTGATGTTGTAAGTATTTGCAATATGGGGAAGAGAAAATACACCAGACGAAGATGTAGAAGGATTAGCTAGAGTTCTTTTAAATTGGTCTAGATAATATTTCTTTTGATCAAAATCCTGCAAATTGCTAATTATTTCTAGGAGGAGATCTTGTTCTTTTGTTAGAACATTGATCTTAGGTTGGTCTTTTTGGTCAGACTGGGAGGAATCCAAGTCATGATTTTTTATTTGGTTGAACTCTTGTTCAAATTCGTCATTAGCACTATCGGAATCTCCACTTTCTTCTAATAAGAGATGTTGGATTTGGCTAAGAACAGAATCATCAAGGTTAAGGTTTCTAACCTTTTTAGACAATTTATAATATTTGGCAATATGATCAGGTTTTTCACACATATAACATTTTTCATTATTGGAGGCAGAAAGAGTTGGTTTTGCCGTTGGACTCTGTGTAGGATGAGAAGATTTTGATTTTTAAAAAAATTTAGGCTTAATAGTAGAAACTTCTATTTTTGAGGTTGATTTTCTATAAGACTTCTTCCTACAAGGAGGTAGGCCGAATTGTTCACACAAACTCCTTAAATCTCATCGGGTTTGAGCCCTGTCTTCAGCTAGTTGCCTTAGTATCTTATCTTGTCGACAAATCTTTAGGGAAACTTGTTGGATTAGACTTGTGAGCTGACTGTAAGTGATTTTCTCATAAGGGATTATATCGTTGGAGTATTAGTTTTGAAGATCTTCTTTGACTAGGTCCCTAAAAGACTTAGGCAATCCATCTAGGAATTTTTTTTCCAATACGGAAGATTTCCATCAGGTCTTTCATAGATCCTCATGAGAAAAGAATCTTTATACCACCTAAAATCAAAAAAGCATTTTGCACTTAAGATTGTTGAGTATTTTAGAGGAACTTTCTCTAAAAATACCCGGACTACATATGAAAGTTTTGATAGTAGTGTAAATTATATTCGTAGAATTTGGAATAGTTTCTCCATCCTTAAGAATTGGTTCTCCTAAGGAGTCAACTCGGATACTTTGGAAGATATTTTGTTTATCTTTATTAGTAAGATAGGTATCCCACCACCCTTTAAGCTGGTCTATGAATCCATCTATGAGGATATGGGTAGTAAGTTAATCTGAGCAGTTATGGGCAGTTCTATAGGCTGTGGAAACCATTGTTATCTGCTAAAATTTGGAGAGAATGTTATACTCAGAACAACCATCTATGTTTCATTTATAGATATTATTGGCGTTGTAATTATTTTGCATAACATTAGGTCTCTCCTCTAATGCTACGTCTGGATGGGTAGCTCTAGGGTAAAAAAGATTTTGTGGCTTATGCCAACTGAAAGATTCAATTTTGACAGGAGCTATTTCATGAGGAGATTCTTCCTCTGACTGGCTGTCTTCTAAATTGCTCTGTTGGAGTACCCCAACTGTAGCAGATGAGCCAACACCTAGGTTTTCAGGAATTACAGGGTTGAGAGATTTCTCAATTTGTATGATCCTTCGCTGAAGGTCAGAGAGTTATAGAAAAGATTTTGAATTATTCATTTGAAGTTCCCTAATAAATGTTTTAGGAATCTCGTAAGGCTTGAATAATGGAGAGGAAGAAGTGGACGCCTTTGATGGTTTAAGAGCTTGAGACGGTTTCGAAATCAAATATTCACCAAAAGTATGAAGATACTGATTCGTATAGTTATTTTGTTCAAAAATATTTTTAATATCTTTGCTGATGACTGGTTCATTTTCAAGTTTTCTCTTGAAAGGTGAAGCAACGACTGAGCTATCAGCATGAGAAATAGTAAAACCTTGTAATGGCAGATGTTCAGCGGTGATATTTGCCCCGTTTATGATTTTCTATTTTTTTGAAACATTAATTGATTTAGAGAAAGGAAAATCTAATTGATGATATTCGACATAGACCTCAAACCATTCAAAGAAATTAATTTATTTCTGGATAAAATTTAAAAATTCATAATAAATTTCTTGGATATTTTTTCTCTCATCTTTTTTGAAGTGATTGAAAAACCAAGTTTGTTTTAAATTATTACAGATGAATAAAATTCTATTCTAAGTGTTTCCTTATCAATGTGAAAGTCTTGACTTAAAACCCCTAGCTCTCTACCTAAGGTCGAGTAGGTTGGTGATTGAGGTAGATCATCATGGATTTCAGTAGGAGGTGTTTCCACAGAATATTTGGCTAGTGGAATTCTATATTCGAAGTTAACAGTCTTGAGTATAGAGGGAAATGAGAAAACAGAATTCCTAGCCATCTGTATCTCAAGAAGAATTGATGGGGAGCTAGAAACTCTTTGGCTGAGAGATCTCTGGAAGGAGATAGAGACAGTTTCTGTGAAGAACTGTTGGATCTGAGAAACTGTAGTATTCTCAAGTTTTTCTGCTGGAGTTGCCTCTTGCAACATCCAACTTTGAGGCAAGGATACCTGATTCTAAGATATCGGCTTGGGAACCAACAAGTGAGACCGTTGAAGGTCAGTTTGGAAGAGGACAATTTTTCCTTTGTAGCTAATTTTTAGAGCACCAGAACCAAAGACGGTATTCATGGCCTTATACTGAACTCTAAAAATAATTGCTATTGGGAGAGACCCAGATTTGATCTTATAGTTGGATGTCTTAACATTAAATGTTAAAGAATCTAATATATTTAGATCCTTTAAGGATACAGTAAAATTTGAGAAGCAATCAAAATAAATTGGACCATTATGAAGGCTGATTTCGACCATTCCTAGCAAGGAATCATTGAAGTCTAGAAGCCTGGAGTGTCTAAGACAAAGGAGAAAGGAGGTATCTAAACCTTCTCGGGAAAGAGGTTTAGCTGCTATTTGGACTAAGCCGAAATAGAGGTAATCGTACTTACGCTTACATCTCTCTATAGTCCTAGGATTGAGAAGTTTTATATCCTCATGATCTGATTCAAGAGGGACGGTTTGTTCAACAGTTGAAGTATGATAGTCACTTGTTAGAGACCGCCATCTAGAATGAGCTTTATAAATTTGATCTTGAGGATGTTTGAAAATTTGCCAGTCATCAATTGATTGATGCAAATCAGAGAAACTAATCTCTTCTTTGAGCTTTGAATTAGGAGAATTGTAGGAAGTTGAAGTGGATGAAGAGGATCGGGAGTTTTTAGAAGGAAAAAAGAAGGGACGGAGGAATGCCATAGAAAATTTACAAGAGAGTGATTAAAAACAACAACAATAATAATTTAAATGCTTCCTATCCTTGGATCAAGAGACCATTGGGTTTCATAAATTTTTTTTTGAGTATTTAATTCAATACTATATAGGAGAGTCAGATCTGATAATTAAATTAATGAAGTTTTGTCTCAATCCTATTTGTATTAGCTAGATCAATTTTAACTAAAAGGTTCCTCCATCGGATAGTCCAAATGTTAAAAATAAGCATTTGTAAGTCTGCTGGGTCTTCATCGGCAAGCCAACCATTAATGCTTAGGTAAAAAACCTACAGTGTAGATCTGAAAGATCACAGTACTATCTTCAAAATGATCCTTTTATAAAATAGATTTTGCTAAGTCTAATAGATTGAATCAAGTTTTACCATTTAAATTATAGATCTTACAATACCATATAATATCAAGAATATATATATATATATATATATGTGTATATATATTAGTGTGTGTGTGTGGGAGAGAGAGAGTGATAGAGATATTTTAGTCATGAAAAAAATAATTTTCTGCTTCTGCTTTTTTTGAAAAACAGAAATTTTCTGCTTCTTTCCAGAAGAAGAAAAACTGCTTCTGCTTCTTTTTAAAAGCACTTTTACAAATTTACCAAACACTCTTCTTTTTTTAAAAAATATTTTTTCTTAAAACAAGTGCTTTTCGGGAAATAAGCAAGCACTAACTTTAGAATGAAAATGGCTCTTTTGAACCTTTGCAATGATATTATTGTTTCGAAATTTGTTCCATTTTCTTCTTTTGAGAACCGTTACAGTTTCGTCATGTATGACGTTCGTATACTAGCTTTGTCAGGTTTTAGTGAATCCAAAACTAAATCTCGAATAAAAACTTAATCTATGCTATCTCGTCTCTCTAACAATACCCCAAAGGAGGGAAAAATAATATACATCGAAGAATGAATAATAAGGTAATGGATTCATGGTATCAACATATGTACTGTTAATGCAAGGAGGTCAAATCTGTGTATGCGCTATCATTTTGCCAATATGGTGATTTCATTCCGTGTTTTAAATCCTTATGAATAATTCTGCATGATATATCTGAACTAGGGGTGATAATTTCAACTCATATTTGTGACAGAAGTCCATTTAACTCATATTTATTAAGTTGAATCATTCATATTTCAATTGGGTAAATATGGACTTCAATCTATATATAATATAAAAGAAGGTCATAGATAAGGTGATGTGACACCTCTCTATGGCCTCCTTTCACATTTATCTTTTTTCTTTTTTTTTTTTTGAAATTTTTCCTTTTATCTCATTTATATTTTATGCAAAAAGAACCCAAAAATTACTTACTTAACTCACTTAATTATGTTAAATGTGCTTAAATGAAATGTTACAACATTAATTAAGATTATTATGGACATTTGAAAGTCCTTTTGTACGTGGATAATGAAAAGGTTATACAAATCTATACATAAATGATTATGAAAAAACATGCATAACTTTTCATATATTTTAACTTATAGATCTCATAAACCATACCTTTTATTTATTTATTATTATAATCACAAGAGTGATTTCCATTCCTTTTCATGTCCACAACCTTTAAAATATTTGTGTATAGATTTATCTTTTATCTCTTTTTTTTTCTTAAAAAGAAAAATCATAACTATTGTAAGAATAAATGTCTTAATAACTATAAAAAATTTATTGTATAAGTTTCTCAAGTATTACTACTCCCATCATTCCAATTTATTATTGTAAAAAGCTCAAAATTCTCAATATTTACTACTCCAACTTTTAATATTCCTTTGTTGAAGAATCTAACTATTAAAATGAATCCATAATCTCATATTATCTTACTAGTAGTTTCTTTGAGAATGAGATCCAAAACAAAAGCAGAAGAACTATCTCTAGCGTTCTAACATATGCTATTAAGGTTCTTCACTGAAAATTATAAGTATATGTATTCAATTCAATATAAATGAATGATATTCTAGCATGTTACTTCTTCAATTGTTCTTTTATTTAATTTTGTTAATTTAATCAATCATATAGGTTAAATATGTTTTATATGTGTAACATATGCAGACAAATTGAGATGGTGAATAAGAGGTACAAGATGATGAGGTGATAGCATCCTACATGTAAACATGATGATAGATCATTTTTCTTATCATGTGAATGATTTATTTTCTCTATAAGTCAATTATTAGTTTTCATCATTGAAGGTTAGCATTTAAATAGTATAAGATATAGCCTTAACTATACGTAGCAAGTAAAATTTCATAGAATAGAGTGTATTAGAATCTCATTTTATTTGATGTATAGTTACAGGGCATGAAAGAATTGTATTGTTTTTCTTCAAAATAAGTGTTTACCTCCACCCCCTCTATCTCTTTTATGTTTGTAACTGCCAGATTTTGAAGAATTTAGCAGATACACTAAAGTGGATGAATTTTACTTGACGCAAATTTGAATTAGTCGAACTCGAATGCAGGTGGAGAAATACGATGGCTTGTGTTTTTTTTCTTTAGAATAAGTCTAAATTCTTTTTCTTTTTCACGTTTGTTATTGAAAAATTATGAAGAATTTAGCAGATATACTGAAGCGGATGACACTTACTGATATGGGAATGATCATGACCTTAGATATTTTTTGAGAAGCTTGAAGACCAACTAAAGAATGCACAAGCCCAAGTGTGGATGAGGCCCAAATCAGTTTTTGAATGCACTCCATGGAGTGGCCTTGAGGCCTTTTTGATGGAAGGGCACTTTTGTCATTTAACAATTATTTTGCAATGTAATATTTATATAACATGGTAGGGTTTATTGTCTTAGTTTTGATGCTTGATATTGTAAGAACACTCCTCTTAGAGAGAAAGACTCCAACCAAAACTAGGGCCTAACACAAAGGTGGAATTGTTTGTGTGTGGTGTTTTGCTTGATACGTTGGTGCTTGAGAGGTGAACGCCTCTCTTGTGTCTTTGTAAGAGTTAGGTGCATGTTTAATATGGTATTAAGGGTCCAAGAGTGGAATATGCTCTTAGGTTCTTAAGATTATAACTTCATTATGTCTAACTATCTATCCCTGTTTCTTGTTTTAGGTTCGGCTTTCCATGTTTTGTTGTTGAATCTGTAGGTTCTTGTTGATGTACCCGTGTTGTTATTCATTATATTGTATTAATAAAGTTTGTTGGTGGTCTGATTTTGTGTGTAAACACTTATTATTCTCTCCATTCTTGTTGTAAGTAGCGAATCCGAGAGTGGTCACCTAGATAGTCCACGGTTTCTCTTCTTGTGGATTGTTTTGGGTGTTTGCTTTGTTGTGTTCTTGGTCATTCTTGTATCATTTGGTATCAGAGCATCCTACAAGATCAAATCTTGGGCTATCTCACTTGAAAAATAAAAAAATAAAAAAATAAATTAAAATCTGAAAATTCTAGAAAAAAAAAAAACAAATCTGTCCGTTCTTGTTGTATTGGCCGAAATTGTGTCTTGTTGTTGTTTTGACCAAGATTTGTGTCTATATTTAGGTGTGTTTTTGTTGTCTTAGTAATTTCTTGTGTTAGCTTGTTGTTCACTAACACTTCTTGAGTCAAAAGTTCAAGATTTGAGTTCTTGTCAAAGTGTTGTTGAAGGATGGGCGGCTAAGAAGTTGTTATTGTTGATATTGTTCTTATTGTTGTTCATATTGTTCTTGTAGTAGTGTTCAACAATAGGAGTTTTTTGATTTTGAAAAGAGAAGAAAGAGACAAAGTCTTGTGTTTGTCTTGGAACTACTTTCAAGACAATACTAAAGTAGCAAACAAATAAAGACCCACCACAAAAGTTGCTTACCAAAAGAGTGTCAAACATCTTTCAAGAAACGCAAAAGGTGTTTTTTTTTAGTTCTTGGTGAAAAGATGGTGTACAACTTTTGACCTTTGGAAAGAGAATTCAAAGTCTTGCTTTCCTAATTTCAATACAAAAAAAAACCATCACCAAAACAACAAGAGTGAACAACCTATGTAAAAAAAAGGCATCAACTACAAGTCAAAAGAGTGTGTGAGAGTATTTTCATCTAACGTTTGCTCATTTTGTAGGTACATTTGCAAATGGAACCTGAAACTTCCAATTCACAAACCGTGGATCATAATGTTATGAATGCCTTTGTAGGTAGTCTTGAGTCCTTATCTCGGGACGTGGCTAGAGTGAATGCTACGGTTGAGAAGTTGGAAGTGGAAGTAACCTCTATTAGTGGCCGGATGGAAAGGGTAGAAAGTCAACGGAGTTCTCGTCCCTCAACTCCCCAAAACACATACCCAACCATTACCCCCGAAGCCACACACCAAAGAATGTACCTACCAAATGCCATACCTCAAGCACACTATTATTCACAAGGCCGAGGCCTTGAAGTACCTAGTCATTCTACACATCACCAAGCCCCATATGACGGATTTAAAACCCAAATTCTACCCTTAAATCCGACTCCTTCAAATCAAAATCAGCCAATTCAAAGACCACCACCACTAAATGCCAATCCCCCATACCAAATTCCAAATATCCAAAACCCACCAATGCAAGAAGAGGGATTTGTGAGGGAGAATCGAAGGGGAGGGTATGTAATGTATGATGATCCTTATTTGATGTAAGATGGGACGGGAGGTAGAAGGGTATAACCAAGGGATAATCGAGGGCTTGAAGGTAGGGGCGGCCAAGGTTTTCGGGAAAGGGATGTTGGCCTTAACACCATAAAACTGGGGCTTCCGATCTTTATGGGAGAAAGTGATCCCGAAGAGTTTCTTGCACGGGAATCCGAATGTGAGAGAGTCTTTCAAGTGAATGATCTCACGGAGGAGAAAAAGATCTTCTACGCCATTGCTCATTTTGAGGGATATGCTACCACGTGGTGGGAGTATGTCAAACATTTTGGCAATGTATTGATTGAGGGGCAACCCCCTCCTTGGTTTCGATTAAGGTATATTATGAGGCAAAGGTACCTTCCCGAAAGCTATCAACATGAACTCCTTGCAAAATTGTACAACTTGAAGCAAGGAAACAAAAATGTGGAAGCCTACTATGACGAATTTCAACAACCCATCTGAAAACTTGATCATAGAGGAGAGCAGGTGAGCAACAACATCATCCGGTTCAAGGTTGGGTTAAACAAGGACATCTCCACTCGCATGACG
This sequence comes from Capsicum pubescens, assembly GCA_030864215.1. Classification (NCBI taxonomy): domain Eukaryota; kingdom Viridiplantae; phylum Streptophyta; class Magnoliopsida; order Solanales; family Solanaceae; genus Capsicum; species Capsicum pubescens. Next base: position 264,924,512 of record CM061540.1, on the reverse strand, counting down.
CTTCACAAATTCAACACCATAGAGAGCATCTTCCAAGCGACTTTAGAGGTGGAGAGGGATCTCAAAGAGAACTCTTTCGTGGCTACCCAACCCAAAATCCCCAAGGCTATCCAAAAACATTCTCCAAGGTATGAAGGTAAATTGAATTCTACTTCCAATTCCAAGGGGTTTTAATGTTTCAAATGTCAAAGGTGGGGGCACAAGGCTAGTGAGTGTTCAAATTGGAGAAATATGATCCTAAGGGAGGAGAAGTTATACTACCTAGGAGAAGAAGTGGTGATTGCATCAGCTAAGGTTGATAGAAAGCCTCAAGATGGAGAGCACAAAGAGGTTGGGATTCAAGTTGAGGAGGAAGTAGAAGATACGTGGCCGTGTGATGGGCCGTGTGAAATACCTCTCTAAAGAGGTGAGGTCGTGAATTTGTGGACAAATTTCTCTCAAGATGGAGAGGATGATATGGGAATGATCATGACCTTAGATATTTTTTGAGAAACTTGAAGACCAACTAAAGAATGCACAAGCCCAAGTGTGGATGAGGCCCAAATCAGTTTTTGAATGCACTCCATGGGGTGGCCTTGAGGCTTTTTTGATGGAAGGGCCCTTTTGTCATTTAACTATTATTTTGCAATGTAATATAAATATAACATGGTAGGGTTTATTGTCTTAGTTTTGATTCTTGATATTGTAAGAACACTCCTCTTAGAGAGAAAGACTCTAACCAAAACTAGGGCCTAACACAAAGGTGGAATCGTTTGTGTGTGGTATTTTGCTTGATACATTGGTGCTTGAGAGGTGAACGCCCCTCTTGTGTATTTGTAAGAGTTAGGTGCATGTTGAATGTGGTATTAAGGGTCCAAGAGTGGAATATGCTCTTAGGTTCTTAAGATTACAACTTCATTGTGTCTAACTATCTATCCTTGTTTTTTATTTTAGGTTCGGCTTTCCATGTTTTGTTGTTGAATCTGTAGGTTCTTGTTGATGTACCCGTGTTGTTCTTCATTATATTGTATTAATACAGTTTGTTGGTGGGCTGATTTTGTGTGTAAACACTTATTATTCTCTCCATTCTTGTTGTAAGTAGCGAATCCGAGAGTGGTCACCTAGATAGTCCACGGTTTCTCTTCTTGTGGACTGTTTTGAGTGTTTGCTTTGTTGTGTTCTTGGTCATTCTTGTATCACTCACCTAGCGCGAGTTCGAATTAGTCGAGCTCAATACGGGTAGAAAGGGTATGATAAAATTGTATTATTTTTTCTTCAAAATAAGTCTTTTTAAAATTTTCTTTTTTTCTTTTCATAATATTTGTAATTGACAGATTTTGAAGAATTTAGTAGATAGACTAAAGCATATGGAGACTACTTGAGACAAATTCAAATTAGTCAACCTTTATTAGACGTATGCCCGTATCGGACACCGATAAGAAATCGAAAAAACAAAATAAATAGATTAAGGTACAAGTGAATGATAAGCAAGAGTTTTTTGATTTCTTGCATTCAGTTAGATCCATTGAAATACTCTTCATTTTCAAAAATGATCTATGAGGGAAAAGGCAATTTACATTTTCAACGACTTTTAAATTTTATCTCTAAATTATATACATATGGTTCTACCTCATATCTTGACTTTTAACATTACAAAATGATTTGCTAACTTTTGAGTCTAAATTAGCTGACACACAAACACATATCTCTTCTTAATTGGGGATTAATCAAATTCTAACTTATTTATTGAATTTATTATAAATTAAACTAATGACTAATCCTTAAATTTTAATTAACTGTTACAAAAAGTCTTTATGATTTTTTAAAGTTCTCTATCTAAGTCTAATCCATTTACATTCCCCATCGGGACAATGTTTGCATTTGAGCAAAAAAAAAAATAGAGATTATATATGTCATGTGAATTTTCGGAATAAAGTTTGAAATTATCATGATGAAAATATGAAGAGAAGAAAATAAAACTAAGGTGTGCAAAGCGTAAGAAAAAGAACTACAGTACTAGATGTTTAGTTATCTCTCTCTCTCTATATATATATTGTCTATCTTCAAGTTGACATGTATTAATTTATTTCAAGAGTTTTTTTTTTTTCATATTTGGTCTATTTTCTTTTATAGGTTAAAATTAAATTCATTTCATAAAACTAATGAGATTAGTATTTCATTTTATTTTAATTCTTTTTATAAATGCTCATTTTATTTTAATTCTTTTTATAACTGCGCGAAGCGCAGATAAGTACACTAGTTCATTTTAAAAACTCATATAAATATGAATAAAATGGATAAAATATGAATATCTATTCAAATACAGAGATCACCCATCTATGCTTAGAATTTCATTTTTTTCTTTTTTCTTTTTGTTTATTTTTCCTTTTCATTTTTTCTCGTTTCTTATAATTTTTTCCTTTCTCATTTTTTTCATCTATTTTTTTCTTCTTTTGTTTTTATTCCCTTTTTCTTTGCATTTTTTTTTGTATCTTCGTTTCCTCTTTTTCATTCTTGTTTCCTCATTTTTGTCTTTTTTCTTCTTTTTTATATTTTTCTCACCTTTTTTGTTGTAATAGTATTTTATATTATATATATTTTTTATACTTTATATTTATTTGTATCATACTATATATTTCAAATAAATTTTTATTTTATTTGAATAGTTTAGTCATGAATATGTACAATTTATCATTTGTATTTATGTACAAATAAGTATATGGAGTAATTATATTTGCTTGAGACCTACATGAGTTAGCAAACATAAGCTTCTAATTATCCCATTTAGCCTAAATTTCAATTAATTACAATTCATAGCATCTCTTACCAATTAAATACAATCCATAGTTTCTCTCCTTTATTTTCTCTCTTTTCTATCTTTTATTTCTCTTTTTTTTCTTTCCCTTTTCCAATTTTTTTTTCTTTTTTTTCGCTTTTTCTTTCTTTTTTCCTTTCATTTACTTTTTTTCTTTTTCATTTTTTAGTTTCTTATATTTTCTTTTTTTCTTTTTTATTTTTTCATCAATTGTAATTTTGAAAATTAGCATAAAAACACTCTCATTTTACTGAAACCTAGGTTATTTCTGTAAGTTTTTGTTGTTTTTGGGGGTGGCAAGTTGGGGGTAGGGGGTGTGAGGGTGCTTTAGGGGGAGGGGTTAACTTTTTTTTTTTAAAAAATAATATGTCTTTTTAGGAGGAGGGTGGTATGGGGAGGAGAGGTGCAGGGGGTGGGAGGGTGGGGCAGTGGATAAAAAAGTCAAGTTGATATGATATAGAAGTTTTAAGTTTTTGACTTTATGAGTTAAAGTGGGTGGCAACTACTTTTACCCAATTCATCTTTGACCAAATCCATATTTACCCATATATTATATGGGTGGATTGGATCCAATCCATTTAAGCTCAATCCATATTCAATTCATCCAAATTCGATCCGATCCATCCATTTGCCACCCCTAATCTGAACACACGGCTTAACAGTGTATTAAAGAGAATAAAAACCTTTAGATTATTTGTGTAAGCATGGTTTGGTGAAAACATCCATTATCATTTGTTGTATAAGATCTTACACTACTGAATGAAATAATATTAGAGAACCAGAAATCCATAACACTCCCTTGACTCGTGTTCAAATTAATAAGCACCTTTCTGAAATAATTTCATGATGTTATGACAACTTTTGATATATTTATCAACAACAACATATTCAGTAAAATTCTAAAAGTGAGGTCTGAGGTGGGTAAAGTGTACACCTTATCACTACCTCGGAGAGGTAGGGAAACTGTTTTTGAAAGACCCTCGTCTCAAGTGCCAGGTACAAAAAATAGGAAAATAGTGAAAAAAATATAGCAACTAACAAGGAAATGGTGCAAAATCTACCAGCAAAATAATAATCAACCACAAAATAGTGTGATTATAGAAAACACGATAAACAACAATAGTGATAGATATCATAAGCAAGGATCAACTCCACGTCAATATCTACGGCTAAACCCTAAGCTACCATACTTTGGCTAGTGCATGACAACACTCCTACCCGACCAACCTTCTACTCTAATACGCGTCCTACACATCCTCCTATCTAAGACCATGTTCTCGATAACTTGAATATGCACCATGTCCTATCTATTCACCTCTCCCCAATACATTTAACAGAGAAGTGAATGTATTTGCTCCAGAATGGTCATAGTTGTGGCAATGTGGAGTATCTGCGATACTTGTATAGTCTTAGTACCCGAGTCCTAGCATATGTTAAAAGGGATCAATAACATAGACATGACCAAGATAATTAGATCAGGGGTAGTATTCCTATCTGCCACAAACTTGATATAATTCCAAGTTTTGCATGAAAAAGGAAATCTTTATCACAGACTATTGAATAAGGGGTTTCGAGTAGCCTCAATAGTTGTATTTGTTTAGAGAAAAAAAGAAATCAATCTAAACAGAACTTTAAAAAGGCTATCACATGTTTGATTTTGCTTTTCTTCAAAAAGATGACATTTTGATGTTACTTGTACTTTACCTCTTCAAGCCAATAGTGGTTTGCTTCACTTATATTTGTTTTCTACCCTGCTTCTTAATGAAAAAATGTTCATTCCATAGGTTAATGTGCATTCACTAGGATAAAAGTCTTTGCCATCAGAGGATGAGAACTTCAAATAGATTTTTAAGAACTTTGACATTAAAAAGTTATTTTTTTAACAAATTGTATAACCTAAACAATTTAATATATAATCCTACCAATATTCAGAAATGTGGAACTACGTGATTTTTATATAAACAATATCATAGTAATTTAGTAAAGAATTACTTATCTGAATTCTCCACAGTTTTCTTGTTGATTGAAATTAGCGGAAGCGCAAAACAGAAGTATTGTTTCTCTCTTTACCTTACATTTTAGAATAATATTTGATAAAACTTATTCTTCTTTTAGCAGAGAGAGGACCCCTTTTATAATATAGGGAATAAACAGTTATGTTTTCACGTTCCATCAATGTGATTTGTGGATATAATAATTATCCCTCTAACAGTAGTTATCCCACTAATGGTCAATAATTATCCCACTAAAAGAGTAGTCAGTAGTTTTAATCCTACTAGGTAAATTCCCTATACAGATTTAAGATTTAACTTATTCAATTATTGTTAAACCAAAAATAAATTAATTATGTGGGCCATAGAAACTTACATTCTCCCACTTGGCAGACACAATTTTAACTTAGTGGTTTAATATGTACGTTAATCATGTGCACAATTAACGTTAAATTCAACATTATTTGTCATTGTTAAATAAATCAACTAAAATAATTCATGGTGATTGTATGCCACTTTACTTGACATAATTCCTTCCATGTACTACAATATTAGTCTATTACCTAACATAGCCTTTCAAATACATAATGGGTCTAATGATAATACTTAGAATACTTTATCTAAGTCAGAACCTATCATCATCATTCACAATATTATGTATACAAGAGAAACCAGGTAACGACAAAAACATATATAATTTGAGCTCAAAGTATGACACTTTATGTTTCTGGACTTCTTCTTTAACCGAAAAGTATTTCAATTCCATATGCTTAGCACCTTTCGAATACTTATCATTTTTAGAGAAGAAAACTGCGACAGTATTATCACAATAAATTTTCAGCGGCCTGGCTATATTGTCGACTAGTCCAAGTCCTGAAATAAAATTTCGCAGCCAATTAGCCTGGACTGTGGTCTCAAAGCATGCCACAAACTCAGCTTCCATAGTGGATGCAGCTATAACAGACTGCTTTCCACTCTTTCATGATATTATTCCTCCAGATAACAGAAACAAATATCCAAATGTGGATTTTCTTGTATCCACACAAACAGCAGAATCTGAATATCCAACCAGATCTAGATGATCAGATCTTTTATAAGTAAGCAGATGATCTTTCGTTCCTTGTAAGTATCACAACACTTTCTTTGCTGCCTTCTAGTAATCCATTCCAGGATTACTTTAATATCAGCCTAACATTCCAACAACAAAAATAATGTCTGGTCTTGTACATGTTTGGGCATTCATTAGACTCCCAATTATTGATGCATAAGGAATATCTTTTATTTTCTTTCGTTCCAAGTCATTCTTTAGAAATTGATTGAGACTAAACTTATCTCCTTTCTGAACTGGAACGAGACTTGATGAGCATTTTTTCATTCTAAATCTCTCTAATACTTTATTAATATAGGTTTTCTGAGACATTCCCAATAGTTCTTGTAATCTATCTCAAAATATTTATTTTCCAATCACATAAGATGTCTCTCCCATATCTTTGATTTCAAAGTTATTAGAGAGATATTTCTTGGTATCATGCAAAAATCCAAGATTATTAGTAGCTCTCAAGATGTCATCAACATACAAGACTAACATAATAAACTTACTCCCACTGACCTTCAGATATATACACCGATCAATAATATTTTCTTTAAATCCAAAGGTGACAATCATTTCATTAAACTTAAGATACCATTGTCGGGAAGCTTGCTTAAGTTTGTATATTGACTTCTTAAGTTTACAAACCATGTGTTCCTTTTCTTTAATAGAAAACCTCTCAGGTTGATTCATATAAACTTCTTCCTCCAAATTTCTATTCAAAAAGGCTGTTTTCACATCCATTTGATGTAGTTCTAAGTCATAATGAGCTACCAAAACCATTATAATTCTGAGTAAATCTTTTCTAGACACAGATAAAAATGTCTCTTTATAGTCAATGCCATCCTTTTGAGTAAAACCTTTGGCAACAAGTCTAGCCTTGTGACATTTGATGTTGCCAGTTGAGTCGCATTTGATTTTAAAGACCTATTTACACCCAACTCTTTTGCAACCTTTGAGTAATTCAAAAAGGTCCCAAACTTCATTCTGTTCCATAGATTTTAACTCATCTTTCATATTATTTAACCATTTATCAGAATTGTTACTTTCAATGGCTTGTGAAAATAAAACTGGATCATTATCAATTTCCAAGCCAGTTTCTGACTCATGTAGATATACCAAATAATCGTCAGAAATAACAAATCTTCTTTGTCTTTGAGATCTTCTTGATTTTACTTCTTGTGATTCATCTACTACAGGTTCATCAATTATGGCTTCATTATGATTAGTAGGAGTATTAATTTGTTATTCTTGTTGATTACTTTGTTGTACAACAACTTCAGGAACAATAAATTTAAAAGAAGTATAGGGTAGAGGAATTCGTACCCTATATTCTTTAATTTCCACATTACATGGTTCTTCACTCCCACTAACTTTTCCATTCTTAATGAACTTAGCATTTCCAGTTTCAACTATTATCATACTATGATTAGGACAGTAAAATCTATACCCCTTTGATTTTTCTGGATAACCAATGATGAAATCACTGATTGTTCTTGAATCTAATTTCTTTTCTTGTGGATTGTATACTCTAAATTCTGTCAGACAACCCCAAACATGCAGGTGTCTTAAACTAGGTTTCCTACCAGTCCACAATTCAAAAGGTGTCTTTGGAACTGCTTTACTAGGAACCTTACTTAGCAAGTAAACGAAAGTCCTTAAAGCATACATCCATAATGAAAGAGGTAAATATAAATTACTTAATATACTCCTAACCATATTCATTAATGTACGATTACGCCTTTCTGCCATACCATTTTATTGTGGTGTACCAGGCATTGTGTATTGAGCACATATACCATGTTTTTCAAGAAATTTAGCTGATGGACTTAGGTGTTGTCCAGTTTATCATATCTTCCATAATATTCACCACCTCTATTAGACCTGATTATTTTCACCTTACTATTTAGTTGTCTTTCAACCTCAGTAATAAATACCTCTAAAACATTAATCGCTTGAGATTTTTCATGTAACAAATAGATATATCCATAACGTGAAAAGTCATCAATAAAAGTGATAAAATATTTTTCTTTATTGAAAGATGTGATATCAAAAGAACCACATTTATCAGTGTGTATAATTTCAAGAAGCCGTATGCTTCTTGTGGCTCCTTTCTTTGTGTATCTTGTTTGTTTTCCTTTAATACAATCTACACAAATATTAAAGTCAGTAAAATCTAGATCTTGAAGAATTTCATTCTTAACTAATCTTTCCAGCCTTTCTTTAAATATGTGACCTAAACGTTTATGCCACAAGTAAGCAGATTGTTCATTCACCAAACTTTATTTTGTTACAACATTATAATGCAGAGTTAAGAGTGTTTTGACAAATTGATTATCAAGATTCAGTTTGTATAAGTTATCACAAAGCGTACTAGTACCAATGAGATAATTATGTTTAAACAAACTAAAATATCCATTACCGAAATTAAAGGAATACCTAGTTTTATCTAACTTAGACAAATAAACTAAATTTCTCAAAAGAGAAGGAACATAAGAAGTTTGAACTAAATCTAAGTGACGCCAGTATCGAGAATCAGACGATAAGTTCTGACAGCTTCAACTGAAGCCTTCACTCTATTCCTCATGTAAACATATCTTTCATTCTTGTTTATGGTTTGGATTGTAAGGAATCCCTGCACAGTATTAGAAACATGAACAATACAACCAGAGTCAATCCACCAAGTATTATAAAGAACTTCTGTTAAATTTGATTCGAGACATGTAAAAGCACTAGGCTTACCTTTCTTCTCAAACCATGTCTTACGTTTCAGGCAATCTTTCTGAAAGTGTCCAATTTTTTCATAGAAATGACACTTACCATTCTTGTTTCCTTTCTTACATACTTGAGATGAGACCTCATTAACATTAAGTTGCTTTTGTTTTTCATTACCATGCTTCTTTCCTTTCTTTTCAGCTCATTGATGATTTACAAAGTCAATGGAGTGGGTTTCTTGATTCTTCAATCTCGTTTTCTCTTGAACCAACATACCATGCAATTCAGGTACGTTCCATTTGTCTTTCATAGTGTTCTAGTTGGTTTGGAAAGGACCATACTCAGACGGTAATGAGTTGATGATGAACTGCACAAGGAAATTCTGTTCTACTTCCATTCCCAAAGACTTAAGTCTTGATGCTATGTTTGTCATTTCAATGACATGATCATACATAGTACGTGAACCATCAAACTTCATGGTGGTCAAAGTACCCATTAGTTTTCCAGCAATAGACTTATCAACAGTTTAGGAAGATTCTTCCACAAGTTTTAGAAGTTTTTTGCATTTTTCAGTTTTGGAAAGAGTAGTCTTAATGTTGCCCGCAATATTCATTCGCATGGACATTAGGCCTAATTTGTTAGACCGATCCCAATGCTTATAATAGGACCTTTCTTCATCACTGCTAGTTTCAGTAATAGCAGTTGGCTTCTCAGAGTAAAATGCAACATCAAGATCTAAAACCCCAAGATGGAATCTGATTTGTTCGCACCAATCTGAAAAGTTAAGACCGTTAAAAGTCATAACAGAGGCAGAGTGCGAATGAAGAGAAAATGTTGCAAGTAGAACATGCTCATTTGTTAATACTTTGAGCTACGAGTTTAAGCATATTATCAAATTCAAAAATTATTTACTTAAATGTATATTGATGTTCTCCTTTTGGGCGAAACATCAAAATATAATTTTAAACATAATGATGCTTAAAAGTGTATTTAACACAAATTGATAATATTTATTATCTTTGGATAAATAAATAAAACTAACGATTTATCTAAATTCTCTTTAATGTTTATTGGTTATAAGAACAAATAATCAACCTTTGAGTGATTCATAAATGTCTTATAATCAAAACTTCAATTTACCCAAAATGTCATATCAATTATAAGCATAAAAAATAATGGGTAATTGAATTTTAGTTTAATTGTAAGTTTGAAATTAATTATTCATTAAGATTCGATCACTTTGGTGATTAAAGAATCTCACCTAAATCAATTTCAGTTATACAATTATTTCTTGTCTAATAAGTTTAAAAGAAATTATACTACTTTAATGGCTCTAAGTACTCTAGATAGTAAGATTTCATTATACCATAGAGAATTTAAGAATCATTTTTTATTTTTATTTTTAAGAGACATGACATTCGGAAGGGCAATATCCAAATTGTCCAGTAAGAATTTTTCATATTTAATATGGCTACATAAAATTGCAGAGATAGCATGCTGAATTCTCTATTTGACCATAAAAGACAAAAACAGTCAAAAAATTAATTAACTAATAGTAATTATTTTCTTTTTTGCCTTTGGGTCAAAATAGAACATGAGATATGAAGAGTAAAAAAATTGTGGTGTTAACTAATATGATCATAGAGGGCATTTTTCTTTTTATAAATTATTCGGGACAGTTGTCAAAGGCAAAATTGGCAGGTTATGTTTCCACATCCTAGATGGTCGATCAATGTTGGAGTAAACTTCATTACCATACAAATACCTAAATTTCATAATTAGAATTCATAAAATCAATAGAAAATTTTATTTGTAATGGAAAATCATTAGTTTCGAAATCTTGCTCGGATACCACATGTAAGGATTTAACAGATTGTATAACCTAAAAAATCTAATATATAATCCTATCAATATCAGAAATATGGAACTACATGATATATAATCCTACCAATATCATAAATGTGGAACTACATGATTTTTACATAAACAATATCATAGTAATTCAGTAAAGAATTACTTACCTGAATTCTCCATTTTTTTCTTACTGATTGAAATTAGTGGAAGCGCAAAACAGAAGTATTGTTTCTCTCTCTTTACCTTACGTTTCAGAATAATATTTGATGGAAATTATTCTTCTCTTGGCATAGAGAGGACCCCCTTTTATAATACAAGGAATAGACATTTATGTTTTCACTTCCATCAACGTGATTTGTGGATATAATAATTATCCCACTAACAGTACTTATCCCACTAACAGTCAGTAATTATCCCACTAACATAGTAGTCAATAATTTTAATCGTAACTTCTCCATACAGATTTAGGATTTAACTTATTCAATTATTATTAAATAAAAAATAAATTAATTATGTGGGCCATACAAACTTATAGATTTCTCTCTTGTACTTCTCAACAGCTCCGTTCATCTTTCCATTCATTTCAATGTCCCACAGGGGTGAAAGATCAGTTTAAGCTACAATTTTATAAATTAGTCCAGGAAGAGTACCCTATCAAGAGTGGGAAACAACAGTAAAGATATTCATTATCCGTAGAAGCATTACAATTACTTCCGGAAAAGGGAGGAGTGGATGGAACATACATTTTACGTAAAAGATGCGTATAGCTTAAAATTTCAAGGCTTACCTCTGAAAAATGTATCCTTATGTGGTTAATCAGTGAATTCATAATCGAACTGTATGCTTGCCCTATGATATTTCTCCGTTGATTCCATAGTCGGAACCATCCCCCTTTCGAACTAATCAAAATTAGGCAGCCATTTAACCTCAATGATAGAAAGGGTCAGAGGATGCAAAGAAAAGCTTGCATTGGTGAATGTGTTTTTCTATCTGTTATTATGTCCTCTAGGTGCAAGGAGTTGTTTAAAAGTGATAGGCAATATCAGAAGCAACATCAATAATGCCAGAGGCAAGGCTGAAGGAAGTATGACTGAACTGAGGCAGGATAAGTTGTTGCTGGTAGCTGAAGACGGGCGTTGGAATTGGTTGAATCTTCATGTGCTGGCTTCATAGCAAAACGGTGCAGCAGCGCTAGGGTGCTGCTAGATGCTGCATGTCGGTATAAGTATTCTTGAATCTTGGATGTCTTTATTTTCTGATCAAGGAGACTGACCTGCGAGAGAATATTCACTTATTAGGACTTAACACGGATGTAACCACATTAGGATCATGTGTGCTTTGAATTTGTATGTAGGATGTCATTTTTGTCTTGAGTGGCTGAGGTTTGTATTGTGGGTATCTCATGGTTTTTTCTTCATAAATGTTACCTGTTTGTGGTCTATGATAGTGTGATACCATTGATATCTTCAAATTATTCTAATTTGTATACAAGTTTGTGGAATGCACAATAAAGTAGGTTTAACCTGGAATGCAAAACGTCTCATTTCTGTTTTTTTTCGTCCTTTGTTTCTGCAATAACCTCTTGTATTTGTATTTAACTTCGGTCTTAGGGTTCTTATATATCACCCCCGGACCTAACAGAATGAAAGGGAATAAGAGATTTAGGAATCGTTTTGTGTGAGGTATAAAAGATAAATAGTACTGAGATTAAATGAAGGATTATTTTATCATGTGAGGTATTAGCTAGTACCCGGAATAACGATTTATCCCACCATTTACGATATAACGATGAGATAAGTTATTCCATATACATGGTGCGATAACTAATCCCGAAATTAATTATTCTAGGGTAATTCTTTTCCAACCAAACAACTCCTTTCTCTCTCTCTCTATATATATATCCATTTTTTTCTCCTACTTTTGATTTTTAAATCTATAATCTATTAATTAAATGACTTAAAAAAAGCCTCTCCAAATAAATACAGTTAAATGCAATGAAGATCTTTAAAACAAAGTAATAAACAACAAATAACCTCATTCCGTTATCAGCCCACGTAGTAGCGCATTATGCTAATCACTAGGGGTGTACATAGGTCGGGTTGGTTCGGTTTTTATTAAAAAAAAAAACAAACCAATCATGTCGGTTTATTAAAACTATATACCAAATCAAACTAACATAAAATTAATTTTTTCGGTTTAGGTTTTAGTCATTTTTTTCGAGTTTTTCGATTTTTTTCATTTTTTTAAAATAATATTTAGTTTTTACAATTATATTGTGATCGAAGACTAGATCAAATATGTTTTCACTCATGTGCTAATGAAAAACCATAATTATGAAAAAATGAGGAGCGGAAAACTCTCTTGAAACTAAAAAGTGAGATTTGGCAGTGAAAAGTTTAGGTTTTAAGTTTATATTGGGTTTTGGATCATTTAATTAACAATTAATGGATAAATATTACAACTTAAAGACCTAAATTTAAATATATATCTACATGTACTTTCAAATTATTAAAAATTACTAAAACTAGTTGAAAAAGTATTTAAAAAGTAGATTATAATTAATATTTTATGTATAAAAAAGTTTGAATATTATATCTATACTATATTAAAAGTGTGAAGGGCCTTAAAAATGACGTTTGAACTTTTTTCCCTTCATTAGAAGCCTCTGCAATAGATAAAAACATCTTTTTACTATTTTCCTCAATTTATTATTTAATTAGATTAAAGACTCCTAAAATATATGAAAAGATTAATCCTGATAAACTAAAAACTTCTAGTACTTCATAATTTAAAATTATAAAGAAGAATAAGTAGAATATTAAGAATAAAATTGTAGGACAAATCAAAGTTAAAAAAGAAAGAAATTGTTGTGCATGTAAAAAAAGGAGGCGGAAAAATTTATATTTAATTATATAATTTATAAAAGGAAAACTTTATAAATAGAATAAATTTAATTTATTGTTCCTACGCATGAGTTTTAGGATTTAATAACATATATTTGTTGATTTTGATTATTTAATTTAGGTAATATTTAGTACTTCTAAAAATAGAATTTTGCCTTATATAAAAAATATTCTTTATAATTCTATTTAAGTAATATTTTGGATCAAAATTTATACGAAACAAATTCTTATATTGTACTTTTGCTTTTTATTTTAATTTTGATTCACGTATTTTCTTACTATCATTATCATCATCCCTTTTGCCTTTATTTATTTCTTTTAAATCATACCTTTAAAGATTATATATGAAGAATAATAATCAACAATTGACATTGATTCTCTCTTTTGATAATGTCTTGTGTTTCTCTTTTAGTTGAAAGTTTCTGATCGAAAAATTGGATAAGTATGTTGCCGCCGAATGAAGTTGTCAAAAATCAAAGGTTTATTGCTCTTTTTTTCTTTTACTTTCTTTGCGTAATCGTGACATAATTTTGATTATCGTGACATAAAAAGGGCTCCAATCTCATTTTTTTTTAAAAAAAATATATCAAGGTCACGAATTAGGATATGAGGTTAAATTTTTTTTTATTTATGAGTCATGTATTTTGTAATATCGTAAATTTTATGTACAATTCAACCACTATAGAAATCCATATTATTGGTAAGTGAGACATAGTAATTGTTATTTATGTTAAAGAAAATCGTAATACTAATTTATGAGAATAACATAAAAAAGACGGCTATGGAATTTCAAAGAACAAAACAAAATCGAAGCAAAAAAGTTGTTTGTAGTATGGTCATTTTCACCAATATCACATTACGCATAGTACCCTCCTCTATCGAAGGTTGGGTTTGATTGAGTTGGTTTTAGTTTATATGTGAATGTCTTGGTTGGTTGTAATCACATGTGGATATTTGATCTTCATAATCTAAATTTAAAGATTTGATGATATGGAGCCACATACAAATGTAAATGTAGGAATTCGACTAAATATAATTCAAATATCTACTTAAAAAATCTGATTATATAGATTTGAGATATGAACACAAAAATTCGACTGATATTTATGTAAGGAGGAGGATCCGAACACTTATATATAAAAGACCGTTATTCAACATTCTTCATCACAAATTTTTAAGGTATTATTCTCTCAATTATTTTTGCCTTCGACAATATTGCATTTTTTGCTCTAGGAATATTTCTTTTATCATCTTTTGTACATGTAATTGATAAGGTTCTAATATTATTGTTGTGTCCAATTTTAGTCTTTTTTTGGCATAAGATTTGTAAGCAAGCAATGTTATTATAATTAGATATCTTTGTAAAAATTTATAATCCACTCTATTTGAGTAAATTACTATTTAACTTTTTATAATAAAGTTATATATAAATATCTATATAAGCTTTCGCAATAGACAAAATCGTCTAATTTTAAATAATCAAAGGTTACACGTGCGGTTAAACTAATATATATATATATATATATATATTATGTCGGTTTGATTCGGGTTCGATTTGACTTTTTTTTGGTTAACACCAAACCAAACCAAGAATGGTCGATTTTTTTTTGCTAACGTCAAACCAATCAAACCAAACCATAAGTCGATTTTTTTCTCGATTTGTTTCGGTTCGTCAGTTCGATTTGACTTGACGATTTGGTCTGTACACCCCTACTAATGACAATGACTTATACTTCATCCTCATCATGTGTAAATGGATTTTAATGTATATTAATTTCTGAATAATTATATTTTAATTAATTATGTGCCTTTTCATATTCCATATTTGTGCGAAGTGCTATATATAAATTGGAAGTAGAGTTTTTTCATGTAGCTTGCTTAGTCTATTTTGCTTTAATTGAATTTTTCGTCGATGTATTCTTTTTGTTTTCTTTTCTGAGTTGATTATAAATAAGACAAAACAACAAGTTGGTCAATCTGATAATTTTTATTATTATTGATGAAAAGTAATCTAATTACATTATTTTTGTTACATATGTCACTAATTTCTTTCAGCCTTTCTCCGTTGATGATCGTTCTTTTGTATCCCATGATGGCAAGCCAATGAGAGTAGCACTACTCTTTCCTTTTTATTTGTATTAACCACTTCTAATAACATTTATGCATGGCTAGTCGAATTTAATTTGCAACTCAAAATGTTTATTTATTTGTGATACCTTGTAACTAACCTAACTATTATTGGTAATTTCGCGTCGAATTGTTACACTAGCCGGGTCACTAGATTGTGCTTCTTTTCCATTCATATATGATGAATTTTATTAATTTTTTTTTCAAAAATTATTTTAAGAGTAATTTTTTGAATTTTAAGCGATAAATATGATATTGCTGTTATTGATAAGGGATTGTTATAAATGTAATAAAGAATTATACTCTCTTCATTTGCTTTTACTTGCCACTATTTCCTAATTGAATTTTTAATTTTACTTGTCACTTTTGACATATCAAGAAAAGACAAAAAATATTTTCTATTTTACCCTAAGCATTTTCACCTATCAAGATAAAGAATTATTTATCCTCCAAACCATTTTCAAAATATATTATTTTAAATATCAATTAATAGGGATAGTATGGTAAAATAATCATATCAATAATTATTTTGTTAATGAATGTGCCATGTTAAAGGTGACAATTAAAAAAGCAAACGAAGGGAGTAGTAAACAAAGAAAATAAAGAGTCATAGCATGTCATTTTGCTCATCCTAAAACTTTATAGTAGATTGGCTTTACACCTCTATGATTCCTATTTATCTTTTTTTTTTTTTTTTTTGATTTTGTTGTTTTTTCTCCTCATTTTTAATTTAGTTATTATTTAATTACTGAATAAGAATGCTTTGGTTATTGAAATGTCACGTCTAATTGCATTTCTCATCCAAAAATAAATGTATTGATAACTTGTAACTGCTCAATCTACTGTTAGGACTCAAAGAAAGACACAAGAGCTACATGAGACTTGTGCCCTTACACTACAAGAAAATGGCTAAATTGTGACAGAGATTTTAGTCATAAATCTGTCACAAATCATTGATTGTGCTGGATTTGTGATGGAAAAATGTGCGTCTCAGAATCTTTGGTCATAAAATCATTGTGACAGATTTAATTTCCGTCACAAAATTATTGTGATGGAACTGAGGCAGATCGTCCGTCACAAAATAAATCCTTAAATTTGACTTAAATTTCGTCACAAATTTATAACAGATTTGTGACAGAATATTTCGTTATAAAATAGTGACAGAATAATTCAGTCACAATATGACTCTCTTATCTATATTAGTAACAAATTTAGGATAGATTGTGACAAATTAAATCTGTCACAAATTTTATTTGAATTTTTAATTTTAAAAAATAATAATTACGAAATAGTATGCTCTCTCTCTCACACTATATATATATATATATATATATATATAACATATATAATTCAAGATTTATAATAAAAAACATCTGAAATTAATTAAAACATGCAAAATCACAAATTCAATAAGCAAAAGTCTACCAATGTTTAAAATTTAAAGCATATAACTATCCAAAAAAGTGTGACAATGTTCAAGTCGACACTTTAAGTAACTAAAGTCTCAAAATATTAAATACTTAAGCATTAGATGAGTCCCTATTAGGGAGAGTGAAATTACTAAATGAGCGAGAAGATAATGCCATATCGCTCATCATGCGAGACCATTGCTCCTCCAAAGATTTGAATCGATCATCACTTTGTTGCGTCAAACGGAAAACCTCCTGCTCTACTCGTTGTTGCACCTCCGCTTCTATACGTTCTTGAAGAACTCTCTCTTGATTTTCTCTCATTTGCGATACCTCTTTCTCAAATATTTTGATGCGCTCTTCGGCAACATAATCGGACACTAAATTTGCCGAATTGACAAAATTTTGATCTTTATACAAGGTTGAAGCTTGAGAGCCCAATCCATACACACACTGTTTTTTTGCTCCACCCGCAACATCAAAATACATGCGATTTATATCGAGTTCTTGATCTTCTGATGAATCATCTGAAGATCCCAAAAGAGCAGTAGCTATGACGACCTCCATTTTATCCTAAAAATTACAAATAATCAGCGACCAAATATTTAATCATCACAATGAGCCACACGAAGTAAAAGAATATACTGCCTGATTATTCCAAATAATGTAACTGTACAAATTAAAAAACCTCACAACCTCTCTTATTTCCTGATCATAATACTCAATCCATATACTGATATAGTTTCACAAGTGACATGTACAAGGCTATTAAGAATTATCAATGCTTTTATTAATCATAAAGTTCTTAATTTATATATTGTAATAGTTTATACATCTAAGGAGATAATAATAGCCCTGAAAGTAATAAACTGCCCATGTGCTTCTGAGTTGGACCAATCAGAACAAAACTTTGGTAAAGGGCTCATGTAAACTACCAATTGAAAAAGGGCAAACCGTACCAGCACGTATCCCTCTTTTGCTAGATAATTAATTATACTAATGTTCAACTAAGTAAAAATAATGATTGACATGCTTCTTAATCACTTCAATGCGTAAAACTAAACCTTTAACTATGAAAGGGCCCTTAATCTATTTTGTAAGAAAATCTGTCTACAACCGCATACAATGGCAGAGTCAACATCTTAATGAGAACAAAAGAACTAGTCGAAGGGGTTCAACGTCTTCTATATAGACATAAAAAATAATTTTAAGCTTATATAAATAATATAATTTTTCGTCGAATAGGGTTCGGATGAACCCCTCACTACTAGCTAGCTCTGGCACTGGTGGCATAAGCAATTTTGAATTTAATTAGGGTCAAAATTTGAACCCAATTAACCAACATCTTAGGTTATTTCTCCAAAGTCAATTACACAAAACTTCAGAGACTATTCATTTAACTATTTCTAAAACCAGTCATCATAAGAATTTTTTCTCAATTTCATGATCACAATTTTTTGTCTTCATGGCGCAAACCTCACCCATACGTCAAAGGTAGAGATGTTGTTCCTGATAGACCATCGACTCAATATATAAAATCCAAGTAACTACCCTTCTAAAAGTTTTCTAACACAACAATGAAAGAAAAAAGATAGTGAACAACATTTACAAGAAGCCAGCAGAAGAGTTAAGTTTATTTTAAGTGAACCACTGTTCAAGAGTTAAAGAACATCGAATAGTTCTCATGCTACTTAGCATATCTAAGTAGTAAAAGCCCATGTACTGAATTCACACTTTATTTTCAGGCCATGTCTGTTTCAGTCACATATCTAAGTAGTAAAAGCTCAACTCCTTAAACATATATGTTTCACTCACATTAATCAAAACTGACAGTTACCCCAGTTTGGAATGACATAGTTGACAAAATCCAGAAGCTATAACTCTTATCTTTGGACCAGATATTTGAAAACCTTGTGAAGGCGCCATCACTCTAAATAAAACTTCAAAATACACACGCTTAACAGAAGGGCTCGCGTTCTTAGCAACTATTGACTCCAACTCGCAATTGAGAAGAGAAGAAAAGCAGAGAAAATAAATGAATGACAACTGATCTCAGTTTACCCTTGAGAAAATAGGCAACACAACATAGATGTTCCAATAATTTTTTGGAAGTAAGAGCATAATCACCACAACAAACTTCTAAACAAAAACTACAAATAATGCATTCGACCATAATATACTAAATGTATTGTTCATCTTATCTTCATGTTCCTTTATTTCCAGCCTTAGTTTAGAAGACCACGGACGTGAACATAAGAAGGAAGATTCATGCTAAGAACCTGTATGCACGTATGACTTAATCCTACAAAAATCGTAGGCAGGATCTAAAACATCAGAAACAAAGTAGAGCCCGAAATGCAATAATGTAAAAAGAAGATACATGCCGCAGTAACTATGATGTAGTAACATTTTTATTCTACAACCATTCCCATACAATCATTCTGATTTCCAAATTTTAAGCATTTCTTTAGCTTAGTTAAGATAAGTTACCAATATGGGCTTAGGTTTCTGGTTAGTTTACTCATCTAACTGGTACTACATGAATAGACCTCCTGATCCTGAATTCTAAGATAAAGCTAATTAGTTGCTTACAACAAAAGTGAAGGTACTTACAGAAATATTGCAGGCATACATAAATATTGATACAAGATCAAGTTCAAACACAAGAAGCAAACTACAACAAGAACAACGAGATGTCAATGACAATGCTAGTGAATCGAAATAGGCAATAGAAATAGGCCCCACACGACTTCACTAGACTTCAAGATTTCAACCAAAACTAGATTTTTAAGAGTACAAGATTGCAACAAGTGTAGTGAATCTAAATTGGCCCCACACGACTTCACTACTTCAAGATACAAACAACAAGTCACTCTACTTGCAAGATCTATATTGATCTCATGCTTTCAAGATATAAAGAATGAGAAACTTATTAGCAAACTTACATTAATGCTCTTCGACTTGGCATTAACAAAACTACCATCCTTTTTCTGGTGCAACTTCTTAAATATCTCCTATGAATTTGGTTCACGGCCCATTTCGGTTGCCTGAGAAAAAAGTTCAACATTAAAATTGGAGATAAAGTCAAAGAATTAATCTATCAAAGTAAAAATTTTACCAATTTTATAGTATGCTCCACTGTTGACCTGGAACCACTGGTATGCTTACTTGGACCAGTGCCCGGACCACCAGTTTCACTGCATCGATTTTGAGTTGCAATATGAGATTTGTTCATAAACTCATCAGAAGCCGAATATGTCTTCCAGCTTTGCCAAACATCATCCAACACAAAATTTGGTTTGTTTATTTGTCTTCGCCAATGATATGTTCTTTTTGTATATAAGTTGGATGCGACCTTCTTCCCGGTGCGTTCGATTATGGAGTTCTTTGTAGGATTCCACTGATATGATTTCTAAAATTTTTTTTTAGTTAGAGACATAAACACAACAATAACATTATAAATTTTTAATATAAAGCAATATTTACCATAAATTCATGCCAATAGAATTTACGAGTGGATTCAGTAACACCCCTTCATGTGTATCCAGTAGCATCTTGCCGTTCCTTAAAATTTTCTGTGATGGTCTTTGAGATAGAATGACCATTAAGGACAAACCTGAAATATAATTATAAAGCATAAATTATACATTTTATGAACTTTATTTTTTAAAAAAGGTAAACAACTTTTGTAAGAATATCTTCTCTTACTTCTCCCCGACAACTGATATGACTAACCACTTAGTTATTGATAAACTGCTACTAAGCCCAATAGAGATATCTATGGAACCAGGAGTATCAGGAGAACCAACAACCAACGATGGTGTACCACTCATATTCTAAAATGACAATTATTCTATAACTGCAAAACAAAGTCCATGAAAAATAATCCACAAAAGGAAATCTAAAGCTCAAAACACTTTAAGAACTTAGCTTTTATAGTCACACAAGAACAAGATAAGAGCATCAAGATTCAAGAACCTTAAAGTTCAAAACTTTAATTCAAAAGCAGGACCTTTTTGAAGATACACAACAAAGGAAGTAGTATCAAAACTCAGTACAAGCTAGTACATGTAACTACTAACAATAGGAAAAATTAGATTCTTCTTCTTTTCTTTTTATGAAGTTCACATTCCTCCTCCTCCTCTTCCTCCTTATCATCATCATCATCATCATCATCATCATTATCATCATCATCATCATCCTCGTCCTCATCCTCATCTTCATCATCATCCTCATCCCCGTCTCCCTCCTTGCCCTCGTCCTCGTCCTCATCCTTCTTGTTCTCCTCCTCCTCACCCTCCTCTATGTTAATAAACATACCATCTGGATCATTCAATGTGTTAGGTATTTCATTTTCATCAATATCAATCTAATGTAATTCACTATCATCCTCTTGAAAAGTTGGATCCTTCAATGTATGAGGTTGTTCTACTTTTTTGGGAATATTTACAACAAAGCATGCCTTTATTGGGAAAACAACTAACCATTCACTCACTTTCTTTTTTACAGTAGGATACATTTCAAAATACATCTGAGATGCTTGCACAACCATAATAAATGGTTCATATTTGTTAAACAATCGTCTTTTGTTAACATCAATAAGATTATACTGTGGATTCACTCTTGTACCATGCTTTGGCATCAGATCAAACCAAGAACACTTGAATAACACGGTTCGCTTGAATGGTAATGCATTATACTCTAGTTGCAAAATCTCTATCAATCGACCATAGTAATCGTTATTATCGACACTATGGCTAGAGCCCTTGATGCATACACCACTATTCATCATAGATTTATATAAACCGTATTCTTTAGTGTAAAACTTGTAACCATTTATGACATATCCATTTAAGGTCTGAACCATATGTAATTGCCCTTCTGCAAGATCTTTCATGATTTGATTGGTAATACCGGAAGAAGGATTCTGTGCCTATTGATATTATAAATAATTAGACATCGATTAAGATTGTATTTTGTGAATAATAGTGAATAATTAAGAATAATTTAGACCTATTAATACTTACATATTTTTCAAACGAAGATGCAAACTATATTTCAAGTTTAACATCAATCTCGCTATCTTGAATACATGGTTGTATTTGTCTCAAGATGTCTTCATAAATTCTGAAGAAAAAAAGCTAATTTAATTTTAATATCAAATTTTTATTGATATTTATAGATGATTCATAATTAACTTACTTGATGTATGATTTTACTTCATCACAATTCAACAAAATATATGTACGAGCTGCATGATATTCTTTATCATCTAACCTCCTCTTTTTCAGCTTACCAAAACCTTGACCAGCTTGCTTAAAAACTGAAAGCATCTCCGGATCATCCTGTTCAACTCCACCATCATCTAAATTTCGTGGCACTTTTCTAATCATGTCGGAATGTGTGACTTAAAGTAGTGCGCACAAAATAAAGATGCTTCTTCAACTAATTATGCGTTGCATATAGAAGCTTCAACTTTATTCTTATTTTTGACATCATTCTTGTATCTACGAAGATTCCTACAAACATTAAAGTATGTCAATATGGTATAATTGATATATTTATTTACATATATTATAATACATAATTAACTTTATTTACCTCTCAGTCGGATACATTCATTGTCCTTGAACTGGGCTCGCTAAACGTGCTTCATAAGCTAAATGGATAGGAAGATGTTCCATGGAATTCCAGAAGCTTGGAGGAAAAATGCGCTCAAGCTTAGTAAAGATGAGAGGAATATTTTCTTCTAATTGTCTCATGTGTTCTTCTGTAATTATTGTAGAGGTGAGATCTTTAAAGAAAAAACTCAACTCCATCAATGACTGCCACATATTTCGTGAAAGCAATTCTCGAAATGCAATAGGTATTAACCGTTGCATAAATACATGACAATCATGACTCTTTATACCAAAAAGTTTACGCTTGTTCATGTCAACACATCTTCCCAGATTATACACATAACCATCAGAAAATCTCAACTCTTGCAACCATTTACAGAGAAATTCTTTAGCCTTATCATCTAGCATAGAACAAGCCTTTGGATACTTTTTGATACTTTCATTCTGATGTAACTCTGGACGATGACAAAAGAGTTTGAAGTCTTCTCTAGATTTTGCATTGTCCTTTGTTTTTCCCTTGACATTCATCACAGTGTTGAAGATATTATCAAATTTTTTTTAATATGCATCGGATCAAGGTTATGCCTAATAGGATTTGTTGGCCAGTAAGACAAGTCCCAAAAAATACTTCTTTTCTTCCAACCACATGCATTATTCTATGAAATTTTGGCATTTATCGCATCTGAACCAAGTTCTGTCACTTTCATGAGTCCCAAATCTTCAATCTCCTTAAGTATTTATACACCTGATTTTTTAGCAAATGCGATCTTCTGTACAATTTGACCTCTCTTGAACTACTTTTTATTTCTTCGCCACAGATTATTTGGTGGTAAGAAATTTCTATGATTATCAAACCATGAGATCTTTCTACCATTGGGTAGTGAAAAAGCATCAGAATCTTTCATGCAATAAGGACAAGCTAATTTTCCTGCTGTACTCCAACCCGATAACATTGAATATGCAGGAAAATCACTTATTGTCCACATCAATGCAGATTTCATTTGAAAATTATTCTTACTTGAAACATCATATGTTTGAATTCCCTCATATAATTCGTTTAACTCTTGAATGAGAGGTTGCAAAAAGACATCGATTTTCTATTTTGGATTTTTGGGACCAGGTATAATCACAGATAAAAACATGTATTTATCATTCATGCACATCCAAGGTGGAAAATTATATGGTGTAACTATCACAGACTAAGAAGAATATTGTTGGCCAAATTGGCCAAAAGGTTGAAAACCATTAGTTGACAAATTCAATCTAACATTTCTCACTTCAGATGCAAAAGAAGGGTGTGCCTGATCAAGCTGTTTCCAAGAAGGAGAGTCAGAGGGATGACGCATCACACCATCCCTTTCATGCTCAGAATGCCATCTCATATGTTTTGCAGTAGCATCGGATGCATACAATCTTTGTAAACGCGAAGCTAAAGGAAAATAATACATCCTCTTATAAGAAATATTAGTTTTCTTCTTGGAGCATTGATGTTTTGATCTCTTAAATCGTGGGTGAGAACAAAACTTGCAATGGATTAGTTCACTATCCTCCCGCCAAAAAAACATACAACCATTTTTACAACAGTCAATCTTTTCAACCGGCAAGCCCAATCCTCTCATTAGCTTTTTGGTACTATAAAAGCTATCTATCATTATGTTATTAGTTGGCATCAATTCTGATATAAATTCACACAAATCATCATACAATCTTTCAGAAAAATAATGTTTCGCCTTTAGATTCAACAGACGAGCAACGACAGACAATTGTATGTGTCCATGTGGATTTCCCGACCAAATTTCTTGTTTCGATGATTTGAGAAAATTATAAATATTTTGTTTTGTGGGATTTGGATCCTCTTCTATGTTACCATCAAAAGAAGGCCCAACAACATCAAAAACCATAGCTCAAAATTCATTATGAGACTGACAATTCACGGTTTCACCTGAAGCAGAAGCTTCTTCTTGATTATTATCACATACACTTGGACCTGGAATATAACTGTCTCCATGATGATGCCAACAATAATAATTCGGTACAAAGACATAATTTCCAAGATATGTCATAACCGTAAACTCATCCAAAATATTTCTATTTTGACACTTACGATGATTACAAAGACATCTTAATTTGTCATCGTCCATTCACTATGGATGACTTTTAGCAAATTCAACAAAGCTCTCAACCCCATCAATAAACCTAGGATTTATGAATCCATTTTCCAACAATCTATCATACATCCACTCACGGTCAGAATTATTCATATCGTGCACTCTGAAATTGAATAAATATGTTAAAACTTACGTGTTGACAAGTAATCTTCATATAACAGTAGAACATAGATAAACAGGAGACTATACCAAAAAAATGAGAATTTACAGAAAGTTGTGATTCTATGCAAAAGACACCCATGCTCTACTCAAATAGAAACATCACAGATGAACCAAAAAGACAATAAACAAGAGACTATTCCTCAGATATACAAAATCCAGCTCTTGTACTTCAAAATCTCTCATAGTTCTTTCATGTGCAGTCATTAATGATTGATCAATGCATTGATAGAATTGAAGATGGTAGAAAGGAATTAGAAAGCTATTAACATAAAGACAAATAGCTAGCACATTTGTTGCCAAAACATGCACTATTGTAGTCCATTTGTATTTACCTTGGTGTCAACTAATTAATGACAAACACAACCAACTTAAATTCAGGTATAGTCAATCATGTGAAACACCACTAGCTAGAAGTAGCTAGACATTCTACTCTTAAGTTAATCTTGTTTGACGTTTGAGAGATATATTTGTTCTCAAAAACAAATAAAACGTGTTAACCGGATCAAGTTGAAAGAGAATCATTTAGTTGAATTCTAATTTCAGTCAGTCCAAGCAGCTTCTTTTAATCTATTCCAAATTTCTACCTTTGTTACGGAACAAAATCAGTCACAAATATTTTAAAATTAATTAAATTTTTAAAATTTTTATTGTGACGGAATAAATCTGTCACAGTTTTTTATTATATTAGTTATTTTTTTTTAAAAAAAATTGTGATGGACTACTCAATCTATCACAAATTTAATAACGAATTTGTGAAAAAACTTTTTTTTTTTTCAATTTTAACTTGTGACAAAAATATGTCCGTCACAAAACTTATATTGAAAATCTATCACAAATTTATCACAAATCTGTTACTCTTTGAATTTTTATGTGAAAATAAAATATTTTAAAATTATTATATTTATGTAATAATGATCCATCACAAATTCATCAAAATTCTGTCATAATTTGTAACTGAAGTGTTCCGTCACAAATTTTGCGTCACAATTTGACCATTTTCTTGTAGTGCTAGATCATCGCTTTCATTGTGGAATTGTATTTTCAAGGTAATAATTTGTTCGCTTCATCTTTTGATTGTGCAACATTGTGAATAATATTTTGAGTTTTACAAATATAGTGCTTTCCCACTACTTTATCTTAGCTTTTTTTACAGTTTCTCTTTGGTTCATTTAAGTGAATAACGATTGACTATCTTTATTCTGCTTATAATGATTTGGATTATCTTTGTTACGATTTGAGACTACTTCTTAGTCGTAACACGGTGCTTAGAATCATAAGTTACCCAAAGCTGATCAATGACCTGACAAAATACTATGGATATAGATAATAACTGACAAAAACACTTATATGAAAGCTGAATGGAAATAAGGAAGTAAATAGTCAAATAAATCCAATCATCAATAATCAAATATGTGATCACAAACTGAGCATCCAACTATAAGTCTGAAAGCCTCTACTTAGGCGAGCCGCTGGGACAAGGCCCTAGCTAAATCTAACTATCTGAAAATTAAGAATGGCAAAAAAATATAAAAAAATGCTGACCCTGGTCCTCCCATGATGAGGTCTCACTACAATTCTACTGTTGATGGGGGTAAAAGAACATACTAGGCATAATCCGGATGCTGAGCGTCAGAACCTATATTATAAGACAATATAGCGCAAAAAAAAGTCTGTGATCAGTACTTTGAATGTACTGAGTATGCGAGATAGGAAAATAATTGATATACGCTGAACATGGTACATATAAAATGATAACTAGTGCAAGACCAAGTAACGAACATATGCTGTGAAATGAACTGAATAACTAGATACAAGGTGATGCAAAAATCTGAACCTGAACTAAAAATTGTAGACTGTGGGGGCTACTAATTACCTACATACCCCAATCTGAGCTAACTGAAGTCCAATTTGTGATCCCAACTGGAAGGGTGTTCAGTACCTTGCCAAGGGTACGAACACTGACTGGTGTGGATCCACTAAATTGATGTACAAAAAGACTAAGATGTCAACCCTAGCTTGATGAGTGGAAAAGAGCAGATGTGCCCCTTAAAATTTTGTAACTGGAAACTGCTAAGAGGAACATATAAGACCTTCCCACAATTATGGGACCAACCTGTGATCATGGGCTGCACGCATTGTTGGGAGATGGATTAGAACTCTTTGAACATATGATGAGATGAGCTTTGGTATAATCTTGGGATCTACTTATGGTCGTACCTTAGTTCGTAGGTTTGCTGGTTACATCAAGAGCATCTGTAGGACTCATGATCATGCCTAGGGATCGTGGTTTCAAATCACAATCGTACAATGGACATTCAGACGAGACCATTGTTTGGTCATACAATGTAACCACGGTTGTGGTTTGGCTCGTGGTATCTCACTGCAGACCAGTGCTTTACTAAAAATGCCATAACCTTTTACTTAGATGTCGTATTAAGGCAAAACTTGATGTGTCAGAAAGATAATTCAAATATCTATCATTTAGTGGGTCTAGATCTTAAATATGAATCATACTCTGGAAGTTACACTCATATGAAGCTGATCACTTCTTTAGGAATCGATCGATAAGGGAGGTTTTGTCTTGGTTAAGGGCTAGAGGATTCTTGTGGACTTGACACATGACCAGATCCCCTCTCATAGTGATAAACTTTATAATTTACCCTACATGTACTTGAAGAATGATTCTATCCTAGGCTTGAATTTTCTGGGGCCTTACAATGTCTCCCTCTTAGGGTTATTCGTCCTCGAATGACAACTGACTAAGATGGAAGGTTAGGGGAAAGTAGCTGCAATTCCCACCTTTTCTTTACCATTTCTCTTGATATTATTGGAACTCTTTTACACTATTTGTACCTGAAATTCCTTCACTGAGTTTCTAAGAGCAGAACACTAATATTGTACTGAGTCAGTAACTGAAACATGGGTTGATTTGGACTCATGGACATATGCTATGGTATAGGAATAACTGGGTGACATGAAATAGAAATAATTAATTAATTAAGAAAAAATGTTACCACAAGATAGGACTGAGTTCGAAGGGAAAAGGTGGGGGGGGGGGGTACTTGGTCATCATGTTTGCCTCTACTTTCCAAGTAGCTCTCTCAATAGATTGATTTCACCAAAGAACCTTTACCAGTGCAACCTCTTTATTCCTTAACCTACAAACTTGAAGGTCATGGATTTGAATAGGAACCTCTTCATAAGAGAGGCTATCTTTCATGCTCACATTTTCTAAGGGAACAACCGTTGCATGATCACCACTGCACTTGTTTAACAATGAAACATGAAAGACTGGATGCACTGCTGCTAAGTCTACCAACAAATCTAACTCATAGGCTACTTTGCCAAAATTACCTACTATCTCATAAGGACCAAAAAAGCGGGGACTGAGCTTTCCTTTCTTTCCAAACCTTTTCATCCCCTTTCATTGGTGAAACTTTCAAGTAGTCAAAATCACCAGCGACAAACTCAAGCTCCCTCCTCTTTATTTTTGTGTAGGACTTCTGACTCTCTGAGCCATTCTCAACTCTCTCTAATTAGTTGAACTTTCTCTATAGACTCATGGATTGAGTCTTGTCCTATCAATATAGCTTCCCATCTTCGATCCAACTAATAGGAGATCTATACCTTTTCTCATAAATTTCCCTTTATGGGGCTATCTGAATAGTAAAGTGATAGATGTTATTATACAAAAACTCGATCAAAGGTAGAAGATCATCCCAACTACCCTTAAAATCAACCACACATTTTCTCAATATATCCTTTAAGGTATGAGTGGTCCTCTATGCCTGACTATCTATCTGCGGGTAAAAGACTATACTAATATGAACTTGGGTACCAAGACCCTTTTGGAATACTTTTCAAAATAGTGAGGTAAACTGAGTACCTCTATCTAAAAAGATAGTCAAGGTAACTCCATAAAATTTCACCAACATCTTTAGGTAGAGTTTATCATAGTCCTCGACTGAGTTTGAAGTGTTAACTTGCAAAAAATGGGTTGACTTAGTTATTTTATCTATAATAACCCAAATATAATCATGCCATCGACGAGTATGAGGCAAAGTTGTAATAAAGTCCATGTTCACTACCTCTCAATTCTAAGTAGGAATATTAATGTTCTAAAGCATACCACCAGATCTCTAGTGCTCAACCTTAACATATTGGCAATTTGGGCACTTAGCCACAAATTCTGCGATATCCTTTTTCATACCATTCCACCAATAGACTTACCATAAATTATGATACGTCTTAGTGGCTCCTGGGTAAATAGAATACCAAGAGCCATGAGCCTCCACTAACATCTGTTGTCTAAGTTCATGTATATTCAGATCACAAAGTCTACCCTGATAGCTAAGAATACCATCTCCCCCTTAGGAAAAAATCTCAACCTTCTGACTTTGGACCACTACTTTTTATTTAAGAAAAATAGGATTACTATCTTTATTTTCCTTAAACTCAACTAACAAATAGGATTTCAAATCATTCTGGACCAAAATACTACCTTTGGCTGAGTCAACCAATCGAACTCCCAATCTGGACAATCTATGAACTTCATTAGCTAGTTCTTTCTTCTTATCCTCTACATGAGCAACACATCCTATATATAATCTTCTTAGATCATCGACCACTATATTGGCTTTACTTAAATGGAACAAAACACTCATATCATAATCCTTCAGAAACTCTAGCCATCTCCTCTGACGGATATTTAGATTTTTCTGACTAAACACATACTGGAGACTCTTGTGGTTGTTGAACACTTAAATATAAACCTCACAGAGGTATTACCTCTAATTATTTAAGGCAAAAAGCTGCTACCAACTCCAGATCATGAGCCGGGTAGTTCTTTTTATGAGGCTTAAGTTGTCTAGAGAAATATGCTACACCTTTGCCCCGCTGCATCAATACATAAGCAAGTACAACCCTGGAAGCATCACAATAAACCATAAAAATATCAAATCTCTCGGGTAAATTTAAAATTGTAGCGATGGTAAGACGAGTCTTCAACTCATAAAATCTTTTCTCAGAAACATCAGAATATTGAAACTTGACTTTCTTCTTAGTCAACCTGGACATGGCATAAGCAATAAAGGAAAATCCTTTGACAAAATTATCTATAGCAACTATCTAAGCCCAATAAACTTCTAATATCTACTAGAGAGATGGGTCTAGGCCAGTTTCTTGCTGCCTTGATCTTTTAAGGATCAACCCAAATGCCTTCACCAAAAATAATACGACCAAAAAATGATACTGATTTTAACTAGAATTCACACTTGTTGATTTTGGTGAATAGATGGCGATCTTAAGATTTGCAAGACAATACTCAGACAATTTACATGTTCATCCTTACTCTGATAATAAATAAGGATGTCATCTATGAACACTATATTGAACATGTTTAAGTATTGCTTTAACACCGTGTTCATCAAGTCCATAAAATCTATAGGAGCATTTGTTAGTCTAAAAAATACAACAACAAATTAAAAGTGACCAAATTGAGTTCTTGTGACACCCCAAGTCATGATCTTTAGACCCTCCAAGAGATGAGTAATGAATTATTCAAGTTTCTGAAATTAATGTCAACATTGCTAGTGGTAACGATCCAGGTAATGAGTCATGAGGTCACATAACGAGTCATTGGAATAGACTCATTATTTGAATATTGAGGTTGCCTATCTATTCTGCTTTGATAATGAGTCTTTATTATGACTCGCGATGATGGGTAATGAGTCGTGATGAGCAACTCGTAGTCATAACAGTGAAGGATAGAATTTTTGATGCTCAGATCACTAGTCCAGGCAACATGAAACACCCTAGCTGCTGGACCTTAGAAAATTTCTTAGAATTCTGATCTATGGATCCAATATGACTCATGGTAATGAGCCATATGTTAGGGTACAGATAGTATGGTCCAATCGTATGCTGACCAGTATCGGTTGGTGGGATGGATCTTGTTTAATGGAATGGATACAGTTTAGGGGTATGAGTCGTATTGGAGGTTACAAATCATTTGGCCCCTTAACTTAATATTATACTTGGTTACTTGGGTTGGATCTTAGTACGAGCAACTCTCTATATACCGTAAGCTAGGGTATAAGTCGTACCCAGGTTTTGTATGATGGATAGTGTCTAAATTATTCTTGGGTTTAAATCTTCCAGGGATATGGGTGAAAGGTACAGATTATATGCTTTGGATATGAATTGGTTGGATGAGTCATGTGCTATATAGTGTTGTATCCAAAGGTTGAGTCTAGGATATGAGTTGAGGGTACCACTCATATTGGAGGGTACGACTCGTGATGGTCAGTCATATCTTTGTGATGGGATTTTGGTGCAACTTAAGTGGGGGTATTCTGGATATTTCCCCACTTATTCTAATAAGGTCCCACGACTTCTAACCTACTTGGAAGGTTGTTTATCCCAATATTATTTTCATTAACACTTGTTTACCCCAATATTCCTTTCATTAACACTTAAAAACTCTTCTAAACACTCTAAAATTCTCTCAAAAACTTTTGGGTAAGGGAAACTAGGGTTTTAACTAGAGGATTGATTTGGGGCTTGTCTTGGTGATTTTTTTCCATCATCATCTTGGTTTAAGGAATTTTCTCTTCTCTCATTGTTAATCCTATCTAAAGGCATGGTTTTTATGAATGTTTTCATGACTTCATTGATTGTATGATTTTGGTTTTCAAATATGAATTAGCGGTTTTGATATTAAATGGTTGATTATGATTTCCCATGGTTTTAATTATGCTTTTCTATGCATTAATGGTGGTCTTGGATAATTTTATTTCATGCGAATGGTTTAATGGTAATCGTAATTGGTTTTGGTCATATTATGCCCCAATTTGTTTGACAAAATGGTTATAAAGATATGTTCATTGCATTGACTGCTTTTAATGAAACTCTTACTTGTTTAAAACTTGGTAAAAGAATTATGCATGGTTAAAATGGTTTGGAAAGGTAAATGGCTAAATGGATATGTTTGAGGGGTACATGAAATCCCCCAAGTAATTTAATATGGTAAAAGAAAGGGCACTTGAAAGTCCCCTTAAACCTATATATAGTTGGCTATGGATAATACTTGCAAGTAAGAATTGGTATGACGATACCAATATTAATGGACTTGGTTAATAAATGGATAATGATTTGGTTATTTGGAAATTGGTTTTTAATTGGGCAATAATGGCAGGAGGTGTAGCAAAGTCATGGAAGGTGGAGGTCCCAGGGGGACCAAAACTGGAAACTTATATTTGCCGATGTGAGGTTGGTCTTGGTGACTATGTGCATGATGTCATACTATATTTTAGGGGATATACTAGTCATCCCAAGGTTTTCTCCCTGGTTGTGCGGCTACACGCACTGGGGAACTTTCAGCAGGGGGAGCTGAACCCATATAGCTCCCTGGTAGTTTAGGACGGTAAATCTACATAGCCCAAATAAAGTTTTTAAAGGCATGCTAAACCCGGTCCCACTTTCCTGGCATGGTTATATATATATATGTATGGTTGTGTGTCTATGAATGGTTTTTACTTGGCTTTATAAATGACATTATTTTATCCTTATCATGAGATTATGCTAGCATTCACCCGCTAACCTGTCTAATGACAACTGTATACCCACGCTTCTACTCCTCCTATATAGTGATTGACTCAGGGAAAACATTTGTACTGAAGTGTTGAGCTTCCATCCTTTTGTAAGGATCTATTTCATGTTATTGATATTTTTAGACACTTTAATTTTATTTTTGATATTGGTTTTCGCTATGGTTGGGGGTATGTCCCAACCAAATTTTATTACTCTTTTGGTTAGAGGGTTTGTGGTACTGCTATGGGTTAGAATTGGCGGGATCAATATTGGTGTCAGCCTTAGCATTAGTATTGATATTGAGGCTGATATCATTGGATGATATTGTTAGTTGTTTCATCATATTTCATTTTAGGATTAATTATATTATATTTTAGAACATCTTTGGTTATGGCCTGGTTTTGGTATCGGTTTGGTTTGGTTGGATTTTTGGTATGGGATGGTTGGACTCGATTAGGTTGGTCACAATTGTGATTTTATCCTAAAGTCTTCATGTGAGTTATTGCACTATCTTGCTACATGCTCGAAATTCAGCCAACTCAGGGAAGGCAGATGGAGGTTGGGTTAGGTAACGGGGGTAGTCTCCGGTCCTAGTCGGACTTGGAATGCCCATTACAATAAGGCACCCGGTCGGGTCGCGTCAAGTTGATATCAGAGCCTAGGTTCATGGTTAATTAGAAGTCCACAAAGCCGTGTCAAGTAGAGTATTTTTTTAGGGGTGTGTAGTGCACCACGCTAATAAGGGAGAGGCCACAAGGCATTTAGAAATGTTTTACTTTCTTGGTATTCTATTTTCAAGCTTGGAGTCTCAGTTCTAGAATCTTCTCTAATCCTTGTTTGTTAGTCTTTCAGATTATGCCTCATAGATCTTGAACATAAGAAAATTCTTCTATCTCATCTGGGGGTAATGCTGAAGGGGTGTATCCTACTTTTGGGGTTTATCTTCGATCTCACGATCCTATCTTTGATAGTTATGGAGTTCCACCGGTTGCTACTAGTCCTCCTCAAGGCAAGGTGACTAATGCAGAATTCTGTCAGTTTATTCATGTTATTGCTCAGATGGTCGCTGCTCAGGCTGAGCGGGGTACAATTGGTGCTTTGTCTGCTGAGGCCATAAGGGTTGGCCAATTTATGAAAATAGATCCTCCCACCTTTTCTGGAGTAAAGGTCGAGGAGGATCCATAAGGCTTCTTGGATGAAATAGAAAAACTCTTTTAGGTGATGCAGGCTACCAATATGGAAGGGGTAAACTTTGTAGCTTATCAGCTCAAAGAGACTACATATCAGTGGTATAAAAAGTAGGATAGGGATAAGGGTGATGTGGAAGAATCAGTCTTGTGGGATACTTTTTCTAAGGACTTCTTAGATTAGTTCTTTCCCCAATATTTGAGGAAAGCAAAGATGGAGTAATTTGTGAACCTCAAGAAGGTGAGGATGTATGTTAAGGAATATGCCTTGAAGTTTCATCACTTTTCAAGGTATGATCCTAATTTTGTTGCTGACATATGGGCAAGAATGAGAAAGTTTGCCTCTGGGTTGAATCGGGATTTGATTTTGGAGAGCAAGACTGCCTTGTTGATTAAAGATATGGACATATCTATGTTGACTATTCATATGTAGCTAGTGGAGGATAAAAATAGGAAGTAAGCGGAGTTTGGGGATAGACAGGGTAAGAGGAGTAAGTTGTCTAGCCAGGGAGATGCTCAGTCTCTGGGTGGTTGGGATTATGGAAAATGGCAAAAAAGAAGTGGTGAAGTTTTGGTTCCTACTCTTCTCCTAGTACTCCTTACCAGGTGGGTGACAGGCGTCATCAAGGTGGTGATAATTTTCGAGCACAGGGTGCCCAATCTCAGGCAAGCGGAGGTCTGTCTGTTTCTTTATGCCCTCCTTGTCAGTTCTGTGGTCGTCCTCATCGGGGTTATTGTGATGAAAAAAGGGATAAATTCTTCAAGTATGGCCAGTCAGGCCATCAACTCAGGGATTATCTAGTTAATAAGGTTGCTATGGGGGCAAATAAAATTCTTTTGGCTTCATCTTCTGCTCCTAGACCTAGTGGTGTTGCATCTACTTCTATTACTTCTTCTAGTTCTAGTGTTGTTCAGGACCGGTTGTATGCTTTGGCATCCCGACAGAAATTTGAGGCATCACCTGATGTCGTTACTGGTACGTTATAACTATTCTCTCATGATGTATATTATTTGCTTGACCGGGGTCGAATAGTTTTGGAAGGCCCTTTGTGGCCATGGTTTTGGAAGGCCCTTTGTGACCATGGTTTGGGTTTTTAAATGAAACTTAGGAGTCAAATGGTTAATTGTGTGGGTATGGCATTATTATATACAACTTACAAGCATATTATTATGATAATACCATATTGAATAATGGATTTGTAAATGACTCCTTGGTTATTAGTTGGGTTTATGTGAAAAATAATTTAATTTGGGCTTAAAGAGAATTGTGTAGCTCACCATGAAGGTGGAGGTCCTGGAGAGACCAATATTAGAAACAACGTTTGCCGGTGTAGGGGTCTATATAACTGTGTATATGGTACACACTATATATATATATTTTAGAATGGCTATCACCATGGTATCTTTAGCCTTTCCTTTGGGTTTCCTCGATTCGGGCAACTAATATGTACTAGGGCCCTTTTAGCACGGGGAGCTGAACCCATGTAGACTGTGGTTTCCTTTAGGACGGAGCGAGCTATATATTTCAGGCTAATATTTTAAACTCTTACGTTCATGACCCTTGTCCCTATCCCGACATCCTATATATGTATAAATGAATATTGTGTAAATGGTTTTGACTAGTTTTTCACATTGGCATTATTTTATCACTTTCCCTGAGTTACATGCCAGTGCTTTTCCCACTAAGCATGGCTGGACGCTGCATTTTTACATGATGTAGGGTCCTAGTGTTTTTCTGTCACTTTTGTGTAGGGTTTGGTGGTGTGGCTCGTCTGTTAATTTACTGCAAAATAGTGAGCCTCCATCTTTCGGAAAGTCCTGCCATTTCCTTATATTTATTTAGATTTTGGGAATTATGAGTTTTCTTTTAGCATGGTCGGGGGTATGTCCTGACCTAGATTGGTATTATGGTTTTAGAGGCTTTTGTGGACAAGTGTAGGATTGACTGTTTGTTTTGATTCTTAAAATTTTTAGTTGTTTTATCTATATTCATTATTATTATTTTTGGTTGGCTTCTATTGTTTACTCTTATGTACCCTTGAGGTTAGGTTAAGGGGGTAGTATCCGACCCACAGTGGGTTTGAGATACCAGTCACGACTAGGCCCTGGTTTGGGTTGTGACAAGCTTGGTATCAGAGCATAGATCAGGGTCTTTGGTTGTCCACAAAGCCATGTCGAGTAGAGTCCTCTCTATGGGTGTGTAGCGCGCCACACTTATATGAGGGAGGCTACAACGCACTTGGAATATTTTCCTTTGTTGTATTCCATTTTAGGCTATAGAGTCTAGTAGTCTCTAAACTTCTATAACTCCTGAATTACTTGCATTTTATATCATGCCTCTTCGAAGATCTGGCAGTTGTAGAAAATCTGCTGGAAACTCTTTCCTACCTAAGGAAAATATGGTGGGGACTTGTTTTTTTCTGGAGTGCTGACCCAGTCTAGGATCCGTGCTCATGATTGTACTGCTCCACGTGGGTCCTATGAGTCCCTACTTGTCCTTCTCAGAATTTTTGAGTTTGAGATACTTATGCTCAACCGAGTCAGGCAGATATCTCTAATACGGAGTTCTGTCAGTCTATTCATATGCTTGCCCAACTGGTGGCCTCACAGTCTCGTCAACCTGATTATGTTGCTGATTCATCTGAGGTCATTCAGGTTGGCTTGTTCATGAGGTTGAATTCCCCAACCTTTACATGCTCTAAGGTTTAGGAGGATCTTCAAGGGCTTATTGATGAGGTGGAGAAGATTTTTAGGGTGATTCATGCTACTGATTCTGAAGATGTAGAGGTTGCTGCATATTAATTGAAAGATGTAGCTTATTAGTGGTATGAGGAGTGTGAACAACTAAAAGGAGATGGTGTTGAGCTAGATATGCGAGATAAGTTTTTGGGTGCCTCTTTTATCACATCTCTCCTCAGGAGTTAAGGGTAGCTAAGGCTGGAGAGTTTGTATACTTGAAGTAGGACAAGATAAGTACGAAGGAATATGTTCTAAGATTTTAGCAATTGTCCCGTTATGCTCCGAAGTTAATGTCTAACATGAGATCTAGAATAAGGAAGTTTGCTTTTGGTTTGTCCAGTGACTTGGTATTAAAGTGTAAGGCTGTAATATTTAACAATGATATAGACATCTCCAGACTAGTGTATTACAATAGATAGAGGATGAAAAGAAGAAGTAAATAGAGATGGGAGAGAGGCAGAACAAAATTTTTAGATATTCAGAGTAGGGTGGTGGTCAGTAGAATAGTGGGAGAGATGGTAGATAGTGGACCAAGGAAAAAATTATGGAAGTTCTAATTCATATTCAATAGCTTGTGCTCCATCTCTTAAACCGTCTGGTGATTATCGTTTTCATGCTAGCAGTGGTCCTAAGGCACATCATGCCCAATCTCAGACCAGTGGAGCTCAATTAGCCCTACCTTATCATCCTTGCCAATTTTGTGGACAACTTCACCATCGTTATTGATAGGAGGGAAGGGACTTGTGTTTTAATTGTGGTCATCCTGGACATATACGGAGGAATTACCCTATGGCTAAGGTGGCCACTAGGGATAATAAAGTTCCGGTCGCCACTTCTTCGGCTCCTGCACCTAAGGGCTTTACTTTAGGTACTGAGACTAGCTAGAATTATCTCTATGCACTTGCCACTCGTTAAGAGTCTAAGGCCTCGGATGTTGTTACTGGTATGTTACAACTTTTCTCCCGTGTATTTATTATTGCTTGATTCGGGTTCTACCCTTTCTTATGTGTCCCCTTATGTGGCTATGCACTTGGTTTTGGTCCCAATAATATTTCTGCCCTCTTTTCTGTGTCTACTCCGGTGGGTGATTCCTTTGTTGCTAAAAAAATCTATAGGGGCTGTGTGGTGTCCATCTCTAATAGGGAGACATTAGTGGATTTGATAGTGATTGACATGGTGGATTTTAATATTATCTTGGGGATGGATTGGCTTTATTCGAGCTTTTCTTCTTTGTACTATAGGATCTAAAAGGTCAGTTTCCTTTTTCCTAATAAATCGGTGATTGAGTGGGAGAGGAGTTTTTAGTGCCCAAAGGGCGATATATTTCATATCTTAGAGCTTGAAAATTTATTTCCAAATAGTGTATGTATCATCTAGTTTGAGTTAAGGATTTAAACTCTGAAAATCCCTCTTTGCAATCTATCCCCGTGGTTAATAAATTTCCTAAAGTGATTCCCGATGATCTTTTTGGAATTTCTTCCGATAGGGAAATAGATTTTGGGATTGATCTTCTATCGAATACCCATCCTATATTCATCCCTCCTTATAGGATGGCTTTGATTTATTTAAAGGAGCTAAAGGAAAAATTAAAGGATCTTCTTGATAAGGGTTTCATTTGCCTTTGTATTTCTCCATGGGGTTCTTGAAACACCCTGGTTTCTAGACCTTAGTAAATTTC
Source organism: Capsicum pubescens (assembly GCA_030864215.1). NCBI lineage: Eukaryota > Viridiplantae > Streptophyta > Magnoliopsida > Solanales > Solanaceae > Capsicum > Capsicum pubescens. The sequence goes on along the minus strand of CM061540.1, from coordinate 264,886,484 downwards.
TCAGAATTCTAGTTTTTGGACCCAATACGACTCATGTTATGAGCCGTATGTTAGGGTATGAATGATATGGTCCAGTCATATGCTGACCAGTGTTGGTTGGTGGGATGTATTTTGGTCACTGGAATGGATACGACTTGGTGGTACGAGTCGTATAGTCAGATACAAGTTATTTGGTTTCTTTACTTAACCTTAGACTTGGTAACTTAAGTTGGATCTGAGTACGAGTGGCTCACTTGGAGCCATAAGCCAGGGTACGGGTTGTGTTCAAACCATTCATGTTTCTATCTTGCCAGGGACACGGGTAAATGGTATGAATTGTATGCTGTCAATGCGACTTGGGTAGGATGAGTCATACACTGGACAATGTTGGGTCCAAGGGTTGAGGCTTAGGATACGAGTGGTGGGTACCACTCGTATCGAAGGGTACGACTCGGGAGTGTCAGTCATACCCCTGTGACAGGATTTTGTGCAACTTAAGTGGAGGTATTCTGAATATTTCTCCACTTATCCTAATAAGGTCCCACAACTTCTAACTCTCTTGGGAGGCTATTTACCCTATTATTATATTCGTTAACACTTAGAAACTCTTCCTAAACACTATGATTCTCTCAAAAGCTTTTGGGCAAGAAAGCTAGGGTTTTAACTAGAGAACTAATTTGGGGATCTTGTTGGTGATTTCTCTTTGTCTACTTTGTCAATTAAGGCATGTTATTTTCCCTCATGGTTAGTTCCAACTAAAGGCATGGTTTTATATAATGTTTTTATGATTTGAATATTGTATAATTTTGGGGTTTTAAATATGATTTGGGGGTTTTGGTTATAAATGCTTGGTTATGGTTTTTCCATATTTTAATTTTGCTTTTATATGCATTAATGGTGGTTTTGGATACTTGGTTGTATGGGAATGGTTCTTTGGTAATGGACTTTGGTTTTGGAAATACTCTGCCCCCAATATGTTTGATCAAATGCCTTTAACATTGTTTTCAATATAATATTGGTTTTTCAATGGAACTTATGCATGGTTTAAACTTGGTAATGGAACCATAAATGATATGAGTGGTTTAAATGGTTTTAAATGGATTGGAAAGGCCTTGGTGTCCATGGTTTTGGTTAATTAGAAATCATGAAGGGTACATGGAATCCCTTAAACCTATTTATGATTGGCTATGGACAAAACTTGCAAGTTATTGTTGGTACGACGATACCACTATTAATGGCCTTGGTTAATAAATGGTTAATGGATTGGTTGGTTGCTTGGTAATGGTTTTAATTGGGCAATAATGGCAGGGTATGTAGCAAATCCATGAAAGGTGGAGGTACCGAGGGGACCAAAAGTGAAAACTCATATTTGTTGATGTGAGGTTAGTCTTGGTGACCGTGTGCACGATTTCACACTTTATATTTGGGGGATGTACTAGTCATCCTAGGTTTTCTTTCCTAGTTGTGTTGGTTCATGCGCTGGGTCCCTTTAAGCAGTGGGAGCTGAACCTATATAGTCCATGGATGGTTTAGAATGACAAATCTTCATAGCTCAGGTAAAGGTTTAATGGCATGCTAAACCCGGTTCCCTTTCCCGGCATTGTTATATATATATATGTATGGTTGTGTGCATATGAATGGTTTTACTTGGTTTTAGAAATGGTATTATTTTATCCTTATCCTGAGGTCATGCTAGCAATCACTTGCTAACCCGTCTACGGACAGCTGTATACCCGTGCTATGCAGGAATCGGCCATTCTACTTCTCGTACATAGTGATTGACTCGGGGACAACTGTTGGATTAAAGAGGTGAGCTTCCATATTTCTGGAAGGCTCTAGTTTAGGTTATGGATACTCTTAGACATTTTAATTTATTTTTGGATATTGGTTTTGTCTATGGTTGGGGGCATATCCCAACAGGATATTCTTACTCTTTTGGTTAGAGGATTTGTGGTACTTCTATAGGTTGGAATGGGCGTGATCGGTATTAGTGTCAACCTTACTATTGGCATTGGAAATAGGGCTGACATTATTAGACATAATTTCTCACTGTTCCATCGTATTTTATTTTGGGATTAATCATACTATGTTTTGGAACTTATTTGGTTATGGCCTGGTTTATGACCCTTGTTTAGGTATTGGTGTGGCTCGGTGGTTTTGTTGATATAATTTGGTGTGATGGGATGACTTGGTAGGGTTGGTTTAGTAATAGACCTATCCCAAAGTCAGTCCTTGTGTAGTTATGCTATCTTGATCTTTGTTTTGAATTCAACCAACTCAAGGTATGCTAATGGTGGTTGGGTTGGGTAAAGGGGGGGGGGTCCTCAGTCCTGGTTGGACTTGGGATGCCCATTACAATAAGGCCCCTAGTATGGCCGTGTCAGTGCTGCTATTCTTTTCATGCAAAAGAAAGATGGGTCTCTTCAAGTGTGTATAGATTATTACCTGTTAAACAAGGTCTCTTCCTAGGATTGATGATCTTTTTGACCAGCTCCAGGATGCTAGGTGTTTCTCCAAGATTGATCTTCATTTGGGCTATCATCTATTGAAAGTTAGGGAGGGCAATATTCCCAAGACTATTTTTCGCACTCTATATGGTCACTATGAGTTCCTGGTTATGTTATTTGGATTGACTAAATCTCTGGCTTCTTTTATGGATTTTATGAATTGAGTATTCAGGCAGTTTTTGAACTTGTTTGTTATAGTCTTTATTGATGAAATCTTGGTGTACTCTAAGATTGAGGAGGATCATGCCAATCACCTTTGAATTGTGTTGCAAACTCTTAAGGACCATAAGTTGTATTCCAAGTTTTCTAAGTATGAATTTTGGTATTGCTGTGACTTTTCTTAGGAATGTAGTTTCTAGTGAGGGGATCAAGGTGGATCCATAAAAGGTTGAGGCAGTTAAGAACCAGCATTAACCCAAGACTTCAACTGACATTAGGAGCTTTTAGGGCTTGGCCGGGTATCATAGGAGGTTTGTGGAAAGTTTCTCTTCTATTGATGCTTCGCTGACAAGGTTGGCCCCGAAAAATATTAAGCCCTTGTGGTCCAACGCTTGTGAGGGTAGTTTTAAGAAGTTGAAGGATAGTTTGAATTCTACTCCCGTTTTGACCCTGCTTGATGGTACTGATGGGTTTATTGTGTATTGTGATGTATCCCGTGTGGGACTGGGTTGTGTTATGATGCAACATAGTAAGGTTGTGGCCTATGCTTTGAGGTAGCTTAATGTTCACGAGAGGAATTATCCAACTCACAATCTAGAGTTGGCGATTCTGGTTTTTACTTTGAAGATCAGGCACCATTATTTGTATGGGGTGCATGTTGATATCTATTCAGACCATAAGAGCGTGTAGTATGTGTTTACTCAGAAGGAGTTGAATCTTAGATAGAGGTAGTGGCTAGAGCTACTTAAGAATTATGGCATGACCCTTCACTACCATCCAGGTAAAGCTAATGTTGTTTCTAATGCTCTTACGGGGTTATCTATGGAAAGCTTATATCATGTTGATGAAGAGAGAAGGGGGTTGGTGAAAGATATTCACAGGTTGGCTAACTTGGGAGTTCATCTCTTGGATTCTGAGAATGGGGGAGTGGTTGTTCAAGAAGTTGTTAAATCATCTCTTGGAACTGAGGTGAAGGAGAAACAAGTTATCGATCCCATACTTATGCAGATTAAGGATGATGTGGTTTAGTAAAAAGTTATGGCATTCAATATTGGGGGAGATGGCATTCTGAGGTATTAGAAAAGATTGTGTGTTCCTAATTTTTATGGACTTCAGGAAAGGATTTTGGTTGACGCTCGCGAGTATAGCTATATAGTTCATCCGACTTCAACTAAGATGTATCAAGAATTGAAGAAAATCTATTAGTAGAATAATATGAAGAAAGATATGGCAAATTTTGTTGCCAAATGTATAGTTTGTTAGCAAGTTTGGGATTTGAGACTTGGTGGCATGTCTCAAGAGATAGAGTTGCCCATGTGGAAATGGGAAATGATCAATACGGATTTTGTTACAGGTCTTCTGCATTCTCGTAATCAGTATGATTTTATTTTGGTCATTGTGGATTGGATGACTATGTCTGCTCACTTCTTGCCTATTAGGACTAATTACTCAAGACAGGATTATGCTAAGTTATTTATTCAGGAGATAGTTAAGTTGTATGGAGTGCCCGTGTCCATCATTTCAGACTGAGGTACGCTGATTTCTTCTTACTTCTGGCATTCATTTCAGAAAGGTTCGGGTACTAAGGTAAACCTTAGAATTGCTTTCCACCCTCAAATAGATGGAAAGGTGGAGCATACTATTCAGACTTTGGAGGATATGCTAAGGGCCTATGTGATTAATTTTAAGGGAAGATGGGCTGATCATTTACCTCTTATTGTGTTTTCTTACGATAACAATTATCATCCTAGCATTTAGATGGCTTCTTTGAGGCTTTTTATGGTAGGAGGTGTAGGTCTCCTAGGATGGTTTGAGGTTGGTGAGACTAGGTTATTTGGTCCTGACTTAGTTCACTAAGCCATGGAGAGGGCAAAAGTGATAAGCAAAAAACTTAAGATTGCTCAGGGTCGCCAAAAGTCTTATGCGGATATGAGGCAGAGGGAGTTGAAGTTTGAGAAAAGTGATTGGGTGTTCTTGAAGGTTTCTCCTACGAAAGGAGTCATAATATTTGTGAAAAAAGGGAAGCTTAGTCCATGTTACAATGGTCTATATCAAATTGTAAGGAGGATTGAGAATGTCACTTATGAGTTAGAATTACCAGCGAGTCTGGCTTCTATTCACCCTGTTTTCCATGTGTTTATGTTGAAAAAGTGTGTGGGTGATCCTTCCTTGATAGTACCTATTGAGGATATTGGTATTTTAGATTCCTTATCTTATGAGAAATCCTGGTTGAAATATTGGATTGGCAAGTTCATAGATTGAAGACTAAGGATATAGCTTTGGTAAAGGTGCTTTGGAAGAATCAAAAGGTAGAAGAAGCTACTTGGGAAGCTCAGGAAGATATAAGAACCAAATAACCATTCTTGTTCCCCACGCCGGATGAAAATGCTTGAGGTATGATTCTCATCCTTGGATTCTATTTGTATTCTTTCTATTTTTCCTAAGGGTTCCTTAGCTCCTCATTCGGGAATGAATGATCCTGGAGGGTGGGTGGGGTGGGTGGGGGGTTAAATGTGACACCCCAGGTTCTTGAGATTTAGACCCTCCAAGAGTTGAGTAATGAATTAACCAAGTTTCTAAAATTTTTGTCAACATTTCCAGTGGTAACGATCCAAGTAACGAGTCGTGAGGTCACGTAATGAGTCATTGGGAGGGACTCATTGTCCAAACAGTGACGTCTTCCATGTGTTCTGCTTTAATCACGAGCCTTTATCACGACTTGTAATGCTGGGTAATGAATCGTGATAGTGTGACTTGTGTTCGTAACAGTGAAAGATGGGATTTTTGATTCTCATGTCACAAGTCTAGGCGACAACTCATGATTAGTCATCACGAGTCGTTAGCCAAGCCATGACGACTCGCCCTTATTTTTTTTGCCCATTTTAATTGGGGTCTTTTTGTCCTTTTTCTTAGTTTTCCACGACTTAAAAACACTCTAATAAACCCTTTAACATCAGCTATCAAATAAAAAACACTACTTTCTCCTCTTTAACTCTCAAAGCAAGAGAATACTAGGGTTTTACAAGGGATACAGTATTTAAGCTACAACCTTCGAATTCCATTCAATTTCTTGCGTATTCAGGCATGTATCTTACCCCTAAATTTGTATTTATCATTTTGACAAAAATTGTCTTAATATTCATATGATTGCATTGTTGGGTTTGAAATTAGATTGAGGTACTTTGATGGTGATTACTTGAATTGCTTTTCACATGTTTTAAATATGCTATTCATTCTTTAATTGACGTTTTGGAGACTAAATTAGTGCATTGTTATGGGGATTAGAATGGGGAACATGGGTTTCCCCGAATGGTTGGATTTTGGCTTGGTAATGGTATTAACCTCAATCCACCTTCATATCTTTGGTTTTGAATATGGAATTTGCATGATTTAACTTACTTTTGAACCTTGCATTGCATTAAAGCATAATGGATAATCAAAATGGTTTTGGAAGGCCCTTGATGGCCATGGTTTGGATTTTTTAAATGGAACTTGGGAGTCTAATGGTCAATTGGGCTGGTATGGCATAATTATATATAAGCTTGGAAGAGTATTGGTATGATGATACCATGTTGGTAAATGCCTTAATAAATGACTTTTTGGTTATTGGTTGGGTTTGTGTAAAAAATGTTTTAATTTGGGCTTAAAGGGATTGTTTAGAGCACCATGAAGGTGGAGGTCCCGGGGGGACAAACACTAGAAACCACGCTTGCCGGCGTGGGAGTCTATATGACTGTGTGCATGGTACACACTATATATATTTTTGAATGGATGTCTCCTTGGTATCTTTATTCTTTCCTTTGGATTTCCTCAGTTCATGTGGGTAACACACACTAGGGCCCTTTAAGCAGGGGCTGAACCCATATTGCTCGTGGGTTTCCTTAGGATAGAACAAGCTACACGTTCAATCTAATATTTTAAACTCTCATGTTTATGATCCTTGTCCCTACCTCGGTATCCTATATATGTATATATGAATGTTGTGCATATGGTTTGACTAGTTTTTGCCATGGATATTACTTTATCACTTTCCCTGATTTACATGCCAATGCTTATCCCAATGATCGTCCCTAGACGCTGCATTTTTTCATGATGTAGGGTCCTAGAGTTTTTCCGTTACACTTATGTAGCATTAGGTGATGTGGTTCATCGGTTGATTTGCTGTGAAGTAGTGATCTTCCTTCTTTCGGAAAGCCCTGCTATTTCCTTAGGTTTCTTTTCAGATTTTGGTAACTGTGAGTTTTCTTTTGTCATGGTGGGAGGCATGTCCCGACCTAGGTTGGTATTCTTGTTTTAGAGGCATTTATGGGCAAGTGTGGGATTGGCTGTTCGTTTTGATTCTTAAAATTTTTAGTTGGTCTATCTATCTTTCTTATTATTTTTTGTTGGCTTTACTCTTACATGCCCTTGAGGTTAGGGTAAGGGGGTGGTCTCCAGCCCATGGTGGGCTTGAGATACCCATCACGACTAGACCCTAGTTTGGGTTATGACTGTTCTGAAGGCTGTCTTTGAAATGTTATGTTCTCTAACTTTAAGCTAATGATAGCCTGATCTAAGGTTTATGTTAGATAAAAAACTCACCCTGAAGTTGGTCGAACAAGTCATCAATTCTGGGGACGAGATACTTATTTTGGACTGTGACCTTGTTCAACTGACAGTAGTTGATGCACATTATGAGAGGACTATCTTTTTTGCGCGTTGAAAAAATTGGAGCATCCCTTTGAAAGATGCTGGGCCTAATAAAACCCTTCTCTAGGAGGTCCTTTAATCGTTCCTTTAACTCTTTCAGCTCGATAGAGCCATTATGTAGGGTGGAATTGAAATAGGTTGGGTATCTGTAAGGAGATCTATTTTGAAGTCAATTTCCTATTTGGGAGGAATTCCGGGTAAATCTTCTGGAAATTAGTTTACCACGAGAACTGACCCATGAATTGGGGCTTTCAATTTTGAATCCTTAACTTAGACAAGATGATAGATATCAAATTTCTAGATTTAAGGTAAGAGATGAACCGACCCGTAGGCATTGAGGTACTATCCTTTCACTCTATAACTCATTCATTTGGAAATTGGAATTGGACTACTCTCCTCCTACAATTAATAGAGGAATAGAAAGAGTGTAGCCAATCCATACCAAGAATGACATCAAAGTCTACCATGTCTAACTTTACAAAATCAACTGAGGTGAGTTTCTAGAAAACTGTAACTAGGTAATTTTTGTATACTCGTCTAACTATAACTGAGTCGCCAACTCGAGTAGAGACTGTGAAAGGTTCTGAAAGGATTTCAAGACTGACACCGAAGTCTAATACCATATAGGGAGTTATGAAGGAAACTGTGGCTTCGGGATCTCATAATGCATAAATATGAATATAGAAAACATGTAATACACCGGTGAACTACATCAGGAGAACCCTTGTTCTCCTTTAAGCCTAAAAACCATAGAACCTATTCTGATGCTGTCCGCCAGCTACACTAGATGAGACACTTTACTGAGTCCGGCAGCCTATGAGAGTAGTTGAAGAATTGGACTAGCTTTGTTGACGGGCATCCCTACCTCTTTAGGAAACTGATGGGAATTCCCTCAGTTTTTGGCCTGGCTTGCCATAGATAAACTTACCATCACTACTAACTGTAAACTCACCCTTGTGATTCCTACCACATTTCTCGCATACCAGATTGGTATAAACACTGCTGACACTACCTTGGGACTTAGAGTGTGGTGCCTTATCTTGATGATATTTCCTAAACTTGGGTATCGGGGCACTAGCAGAAGACGGAGTTAAAGTTGATGATTTTTGGCAGAAATGAGAACAATTTCCACTATCTGACATTTTCTCAGAGAAATTAAAGCTACATGTTTTGTCCCTCTTACTCTTCCTTTTCTGATCCTTAAATTCCTCTTCTGCTAATTGATAAGCATGAATCATCAGCCTGGATATGTCCATCTCTCACACCAACATACTCGTTTGAACTCTTTGACCACATCCTTAGAAACATCAGACACAAACTTGCTCATATGGTCCCTAGAATTAGCAACCATAGATGAAGCATACCTCACAAATAGAGTAAACTTAAGGGAATTCTCTTTCACACTCATGCTGGCCTACTTCATGTCTATAAACTTCTAAACCTTGGCCTCCCTTAAATCTAGTAGGAGGAACCTGCCCAAAAGTTTAACCATAAACTTATCCCATTATACCGGTTCTACGTTTGCACCCCTATCCTCCTTACCCTTCTTGTACTAGGTGTGAGAAACGCCTCATAGATGATAAGTGACAAGGTCGGTACTCTAAGTAAGGGTAACATCCATGCTCTTTTTAATCTTTCAAATACTATCCACAAACTCCTGTGGATCCTCATAAGACTTGGATCTAAAGAACACTGGGGGATTCATACGAGTGAAGTATCAGACTCTGGCTTCTTTCGTATTCACTGTCGGGTTGGATGGTTCCACAATAGACTGGTTACTATGGGTATTCATGGACTAGGCTAAGGCTGTAAAGGCAACCCTGAATATGGCATGAGAGACTTGTTCATTGAGAGGGTTTTCTAAAGCTAGTGGTGCTTGTTGCTTCTCCACCCCGATCTCATTTCCACTTCTTCTTCCATTAGTCCTCTTTGGAGGACAATTCTGTAAACATATAGGGAACAAGTTAGAAGAAGTTATTAATAGACCTTACACTCTATCGCACGATATAAACGTGAAAGAAGTAAAACTTTTCCTAAAATGTCTCATAGCCTCTCACTCATAAGTGTGGCACACTTCATACCCATGAATAAGATTCTATTTGACGTGACTTTGACATACATTAGGACACATCAAACTTGTTGCTCGGATAGAAAGTTTGTTACGACTCCAGACTACCCCCTAATCCTAATATGGTACTTAGATCATAAGTGACCCCGAAGCTAACCCATGGCCTGGCAAAACACTATGAATGTAGGTAATAACTGATAAAAACACTTATGTAGAAGATTCATAGAAATTAGGAAGTAAATATTCAAAGAAATCCAATCATCCATAACCAAATCTGAGATCACAAGATGAACATCTAACTATAAGTCTGAAATGCCTCAACTAAGATGAGTTTTTGGGACAAGCCCCCAGCTAACTCTAATTGTTTGAAAACCGAGAACGACAAGACAAAATGAAATGAAATGCTGACTCTGGCCCTCAAATGATGTGGACTCACCAACATGCAGATGCAGATGGGACAAGAGAATGTACTAAGCGTGATCCGGATGCTGAGCGTCAGAACCTATATTATAAGATAATATAGTGCTAAAGAAATTATGTGATCAGTACTTTGAATGTACTGAGTGTACGAGATAGGAAAATAACTTATATAATCTGAACATGGTACATGTCGCATGATAACTAGTGCAACACCAAGTAATAACATATGCTATAAAATGAACTAAATAACTAGATATAAGGTCATTCAAGAATCTAAACCTAAACTGTAAACTGAGGACTATGGGAGCTATAATAACCAACATACCTCAATCTGATTTAGTATGGATCCAACTTGTAACACCACATGGAAGGGTGTTCAGTACCTTGCTACGGGTACAAATATTGATTGATGTGGATTCACTAAACTGATATCCAAAAGGACCATGGTGTCAAGTCAAGCATGATGGGTGACCCTTTAGAACCTACAGTGGTATAGTTGTTCTAGGACTTAGGAACTTCTACTATAGGTATCAGCCTAGCTGGCTGATGAGCTTTCCTCCCTGCGTTCATGTCACGACCCAATTTCTCAGGTCACGATGGCACCTATTATAATCCGCAGTAGGTAAGACGACCCATAGTCCGAAACCTCTAGTAATGGACTTTCCGAAGAAATGAAAGGAAATATGGAATAAATATGTACAACGGCTAATATATATATATATATGTATGTATCTATGTATATATAACAGTCCAAAAAACTGGTGAGTTAGTACAAGAGCTTCTAATGCAATAAGAGTACAAGGTTCAATACTAAATAAATATAATATAGAGATTAGTCTAAATCACAAAAGGGAGAAGAGTAGTACTTCGAACTCCAGGAGCTCACCCCAAGTCTCTGATCCATAACTGCTTTACATGATGCACATAATAATGATAAAAACCCGTACTATGATATGCAGGCTGCAAAAGTGTAGTATGAATATGAAACACGTAGTACTTAGCAGGTGTCAACTAAGCTGTAAAGATAATGCAAATATAAATAACATGCAAAATAAGAATATAATACATGCAAATATTCAAAAAGCTAACATAACAGAGCTAGAGAGGCAGTAAAAATAAAGTATCCTACCAGTATTCAGGATCTATGGTACTGCACCATATATCAGTGGCCAATATACAAATAAAGAGTGAAAGAATGATATGTATAAGATACAAGGAAAAATAATACATATACGATATGAATGAACAAGGGAAGATAAAGGGATATACGGTAATACCATAGCGAGATATATGTATATACATATAGGTATACGAGACTAACTCAAGGTGACAACCTAAGGTATCCAACCTAACCTCTCCAGGAAAACCTAAACAAGTAGGAAGGCTAACGCTAGCATGATAAGGGCCTATAGTCAAAGTGTCTAACCATGAATACACTACCCAAAATGCAAGTTTATCCAAACAGAAAAGAATCAAAATCATATCTCCAACCTCAATGCTAGTCCATAATCATCCTACCACAAACTAACCATAATAATAACAATAATGTAACCGGCTAGTATGGACAAACAATACGTAATCGGCCCCCCATAAACTCAAAAGGTTCTATCAACACCCAACAAATAGCAATCATAGCCTATATCTACGCAAACCCCCATAAGGTTGATAAATATAAGAACCAACAACATACTGGTGATAGAAAATGCATATGCATGAATAAATAAAAAGTAAATACATAATACCATAACCGATCTAAGTGCCATAATATACCAAGTGTATACACCTCCTCCATTTTGATGAATTGCGAAGGTAGGACCTACAGTGACGTCTCTTATCCAGCATGATGGATCATGGACAAATGGGCCTCTAAATGATTTGGGAATATCCGTATATACTACCTGGTCCTGATCTAGGATTTCCAATCATCGTTATAATCATCATCGTTAATATACTTCATCCAGTATTGGGGAGAAGTATATGTAATAAGTGCAGCGACTCGAACCATTGCTAAAAAAGTGCAATTTATAAATCCATTATCTGGGATCAACTCCGGGACTAAATCAATATCATAGAATAGAAATGGGAGAAATCTCATTCGAAAAAAGTAAATAGTAGTGGTAAAAGAGTGAATAAATCATGAACCAGAATTTGTCTCGATCTAATTTCTAAAACCTCATAAATCATCAATTAAGGTGGTCGATTCCCGTTATAAAAGAATTTATTTAAAAGTAAAAAGTGGGAGATAATCCCCTTTTTATAAAACAATAGTAAAATAATGGTTTTGGTTGGAGTTGTACCTCTAAGTGAGGATAAATGTACCATAATCTATGCATGCCATACTAGTATCCAAACAATACAAACATAAGTGTCTAAGTGTCTGCAGGCTAAAACCACGACATTTATAAGGATAAAATACTAACCCGGAGTCGATCTAGAATTATAACCACGGGTTCGGTCCAATAATATATAATTAACATAAAGGTAATACTATAATCCAGGAAATTATGATCCAATCCACTAAATAAAGTAATAGACCTTATAATACAAGGTCCTTAGCATCAACTACAATCAACATGCTAATAATCGAGGGTGATAAGATCCTATAGTCATAACAAGTATTTCATCTTAATGGTCGATTCACCCTTCTATCTCCAAACTCCTAAATTAGGATAAGTCATGGTATGCTACCTATAATCATATCTTAACATCCTTACCTAACATGCAATATATATCAGAAAATATCTCGTGAAGAAGAATATACCAAAGCCTACCTCTATGCTGAACCATAAATTCTTAAATCATTCATAAATCATCTGCATTTGTACCATGATCTCTAAAGGCTGCCACACAATCAAAATAGTAACCTATACATAATTTGGAGTAAAATGAGACCCATATTGATATACAAAGGTTTGGGTCAAAATTTAGGTCAACAATGAGCCCGTGGCCTGCAAATAGAATCCTAAATTAAATCCATCATAAGGTCTCTCAAAGGACAAGGAACGTGTGCTCAAAAGTTGAGCACAAATGGTAATAAATCGTGACCCAATTCAAAGCCTATGGTCTAGGGACTTAAAATCATAATTTCTAAGAATTTACCATGAAATGGAATGGGAAAAATAATAGGGAATGACCAAGGAGTGTTAAGCTAGATTACCTTAGCTTCAAGGGATGATTCCGCAATCCTTCCTCTCTTTAAGCTCTTAAAATGGTAAGAAAATAAATGGAAATTTCATTTGAAGAAGGGGATTTAAATATTTGCAAGTGCTGCTTAAGCGGTCACCCAGACGCATAAGCGTCTGTCACTAAAACAACTCCTAGACTGCTAAAATGGTCTGGCATGGGGGCACGGGCATCGCTAAAGCGGTGCCTAGGGCGCTAAAGCGATGTCCGCTATAGCGGTCACTGATTACTCAAGCGGCCTTTTGCCAAATATCCAAGGCCCCAAAAACGAATTAATGTTGCTAAAGCGATGACCTCTTAAGCGGTTAAATGGCTGCTTAAGTGGTTGCACCAACAACCTGAGGCATCAGATTTCTAAGTATTAAATGGACTTCGACCGAATGCTCAGGATTTGTTCAGAACCCCGTGCGCACAAACTATGCTACCATACAAAATTCGACATTTTGGAGTCAATGGAACCATCAAACTTTCATCCGATATCATTTTGACTATATGTGGGGCCCACACATATTGTTCCATTTTTCATAAATCAACCCAATCGACCAAAATGAGTTTAGAATCCTTGGGACTGTCAGAATTCTTATGTGAGGTTATTTACTATGAGTTTTGGTCTTAGACCAATTCCTTAACCACGAAAGCTCTAAATTAGGGAAATGAGCCCAAAACTTAAATGAACTATCCGATAATAGAACCGATAGTTTTGACAAGTCATAAATGACTTATAACAGCTATGCAAAGGCTCAAAATACTGGAAATTAGCATAAATTGAGGAATAACCTAGATGGTCATTATAATATCCATTACTAAAAGAACTTATATTCGTGAAAGTCAATGGATAGAAAGAGCATAAAAGCTCAAATGGAGGAGGTACTAGGCCTTCATGCTCCGAGAATGACTCATCAGATAACCTCTACAGAGAGATAATGCTTCCAAGGGATTTTGCCATAGGTATCCCTTTTTCAACCAAGTTCCTTTCTCCATTCCTCAAATAACCTATTTTCAACCTCCACAACAAACTGCCCTGCAATTTAATCGGGGATGGCTGATGCATATAAATCAAAGCAAGAATATATCTATAGTACACCAATACAAGCATCACCAAAAGAAAATCCAACCAAGTCTGAGGCAATCCAAGGCAAGAATCATGCAACCAACTCCAATAGCCAAATATAACCTTCTTTTTGTCTTTCCAAACCTGTCGTCTACTCTGAACCACCCAAAATGTCACCTTAGGCCTGTCTGCCCAACTCTATCACACTAACCTCAAAGAACTAAAGCTGATCCACCGATAATCTACAATGATAAACATAAGGATAAGCTCATAAGGTTCTACCTAGGCACAAAAATAGTGATGACCAATGTCTGCAACCCATTTCCAATGCTATAACTGGTCTGGAGAACCAACCCTCGAAACTAACAGTCAGGAGTCAAAAGAACAAACACTCATTATTAAACTATCATGACTCTAATCATGGCCTAGTCGTGATCTTTATCTTAAGCATACCATAGGATGGAGACCACCCTCTAAGCCTAACCTCCAGAGCACAATATAATAAATAGTGGAAGCCAACCAAATTAGTAAATAAGATAGATGAACCAAATGAAATCTAAGAGTCTAAACAAGATAAACAGTCATCCCAATACTATCCACAATAGCCTCTAAAACCAGATATATCAAACTAAGTCATGACATGACCCCGACCATGACAAAAAAGAATTAATAATTCCCAAAATATGAAAAGTAACCTAATGAAATGGAAGGGCTTTCTAAATAATGGAGGCTCACCACTTCATAATTACTAAACCAACGAACCACACCATCTAACGCTGCATAGGAGTAACTTGAAAAACCATCAAACACTACATCATGAAATGATACAGCGTCTAAGGATGGTTAGTCGGGCCTGCACTGCAATGTAACTCAGGGGAAAGGGATAAAATAATGTCATTGCCAAAAGCCAGTCAAAACCACATGCACAACATTTATATATACATATATCGGAGGCTAGGATAGGGACTAGGGTCATGAACATGGGCGTTTAAACCATTAGCATGAACTGCATAACTCGTTTCATCCTAAAGGAACCCATGGGAAGTATGAGTCTGACTCCCCCAACTAGAACGTCCTTAGTGCGTGTTAGCTTCACATATCGAGGAAACCAAGGAAAGGCTAAAGACACCAAGGTGATATCCATCCAAAATGTAAAGTGTTCTCCAAGAACAAGGTCACATAGACCCCTATGTCGGTAAACATGGTTTCGAGTGTTGGTCCCATCGAGAATACACCTTCAGGGTGAGCTACGTAATTCCCTTTAAGCCTAATGTAAAATAGTTTACACATAAATCCAACCATTAAACAAAGAGTCTTTATTAAGGTTTTTTCCAACATGGTATTGTCATACTAATATGCTTGCAAGCTAATTCAATTATGCCA
The DNA here is from genome assembly GCA_030864215.1 of Capsicum pubescens. Classification (NCBI taxonomy): domain Eukaryota; kingdom Viridiplantae; phylum Streptophyta; class Magnoliopsida; order Solanales; family Solanaceae; genus Capsicum; species Capsicum pubescens. Next base: position 264,871,045 of record CM061540.1, on the reverse strand, counting down.
AACCAATCCATTTAACCATTAGACTTCCATGTACCATTAAACCCAAAACCATGGCCACCAAGGGTATTCCAAACCATTGTTATCCATTCATCCTTTAATGTAATGTAATAGGTTAAAAATAAGTTAAATTATGTGAATAATCATATTTAAAACAAAGATTGTAAAGTGGGTCGAGGTTATTACCATTATCAATCCAAAATTCATCCAATTTGGAGAAACCCATGGTCCCCATTCCAACCATTAAGACAATGCACCAATTTAGTCCCAAAACCATCAATTAAAAGCATGAAATAAACATTTAAACATGGGGAAAACAATTTAAGTAATAACTAATCAAAAGCCCTCAACCCCATTTAAAACCCATAAATTAAATCACATGAATAATGATTAAATAAATTCCATAACATTAAATTCATGTTAAGGATGATAAACATGCCTGAAATACCAAATGAAGAGAAATCAAAGCTTGGAGCTTGAATGATGAATTTTCTGTGAAACCCTATATCCCTTACCTTGGGAGTTAAAGAGGAAAAAGTAAGGTTTTAATTTTCATAACTGATGGCAGAGAGGTCATTTGGGTGGTTTTAGTCATGGAACAAGAGTTTGAAGGGAGGAATAGACCAAAAAGACCTTAACTAAAATGTACAGGAAAGGTCTGGGAACTATCATCACAGCTTGGGTAATGGCTCATGAAGTCTCACCATGAGTCATGTCATAGAGTCATTACCCAAGGATAAAAAATCTAGTCTTTTACTGTTATGACATTAGGTCCCTCATAACGACTCATTGTCTAACATAATGATCTTCACGAAGAATTGTGGCCAGGGGATGAACTCTTGGGTATCCTTCTATTTTGACATGGAGTCCCCCCTAATGACTCATTGTGTCTCTCAACTTGTTGTGTCTTACAACGGGTCATACCCTAGGCTCGTTGTCAAGGGATCAAAATCTGGATTTCCTCACTGCTGTGGCAATGAGTTATTCCCCCGACTCATTATGTTAGGCAACGAGTCATTATCTGAGCCATTGTCACTGGCAGTTAAACATCACCACCATAATTTAGCCGTAACTTCTTACCCCAAACTTTGATTAAGGCGAGACTAGTAGTGTTGGAAAGCTAGTCCAACTTTTATCTCATGGAGAGTTTAGCGCTTAAGAACTTGAGATATCATATTATCCCCCTTTTGGATCATTCATCCCCGAATGAGAAGTTAGGGCACCCTTTGCATGATAAAATAAAGAATGCAAACAGAATCCAAGTACCAATTAAAAAGGAAACAAGAGGGAAATAAAACTCATACCTTAAGTACTTTCATCCAACATGGGGAACAATAACGGGTACTTGGCTCTCATATATTCATCAACTTCCCTTGTAGCTTTTTCCACCTTTTGATTTCTCCAATGAACCTTCATTGAAGCTACATCCTACATTCTCAATCTTTGAACCTGTCTATCCAATATCCCAATCGGGGATTCCTTATAAGAAAAAGAATCTAAAATACCAATGTCCTCAACTGGTGCTATCAAAGAAGGATCATCACATAGTTTTCAGCATTGACACATGGAAAACAGGGTGAATAGAGGCCAAACTTGCTTGTAAATCTAACTCATATGCGACATTCCCAGTTCTCCTTGAAATCTAATATGGACCAATGTAATGGGGATTGAGATTCCCATTCTTCCCTAACCTCATGACTCATTTCACAGGAGAAACTTGCAAGAATACCCAATAAGTAACCTCAAAGTCTAACTCCCTTCGCCTCACATCCGTATAAGACTGAATGAAACTCCGAGAAGTCTTAAGTCTTTATCTGATCACTTTCACCTTCTCCATGGCTTGGTGAAACAAGTAAGGGCCACAAACTGCCTAGTCTCACCCACCTCAAATAATCCAATAGGGGACCTGTACCTTTTACCATAAAGTACCTCAATAGGAGCCATTTAAATGCTAAAATGGTAACTTTTGTTATAAGAAAATGCAATGAGAGGCAAATGGTCCACCAAACTTCCTTTAAAATAAATCGACATTCAACATGCCCTTGTATATCCTCCAAAGTCTTAATATTTTATTCCGCTTGTCCATCCGTTTGAGGGTGGAAAGCAGTGTAAGTGTTCACCTGACTACCCAAACCATTATGAAACTAACACCAAAAATGAGAAGAAAAATGCGTACCTTGGTATGAAATGATGGTCATAGGTGCTCCATGCAACTATACTATCTCCTAAATGAATAAGTTAGCATAATCCTCTCCTGAGTAGTCAGTTCTCATAGGAAAAAAGTGAGCAGACTTAGTCATTCTATCCACAATGACCCAAATAGAATCATACTGATTATGAGACTGTGGAAGACTCGTAACAAAATCCATACTAATCATTTCCCACTTACACATGGGATACTCTATCTTCTGAGATATGCCACCATGCCTCAAATGTTCAACCTTTACTTACTGATAAACCATACACTTAGCAACAAAATTTTCCATATCTCTCTTCATATTATTCCACCAGTAGATTTCCTTCAAGTCATGTCACATCTTGGTCTAATAAGGATGAACTGTATATCTAGGCTCATGAGACTTAATCTAATTATTTTCCCACAATCCATCTACATCAGGAACACACAACATTCCTTAATACCTCAGGATGCCATCTCCCCCAATCACGGATTACATAACCTTTTGATAACCCACATCATCCCTAATTTGCATAAGTATGGGATCCAAAGCCTGCTTCTCCTTCACCTCAATACCAAGAGATAATTTAACCACATCTTGAATAATGACTCCTCCATGTCAAAGAGATGAACTCCTAAATTAGACAACCTGTGAATATCCCTCACCAACCCTCTTTTCTTCTTAGTAACGTGAGATAAGCTCCCCATATACAACCAACTAAGAGTATCAACAACAATATTAGCATTACCTGGATAGTAGTGTAGACACATGTCATAATCCTTAAGTAGCTCAAGCCACCTCCTATGCCTTAGGTTTAATTTCTTCTACATAAATACATACTGCAAGCTCTTATGGTTAGAATAAATATCAACATACACCCAATACAAATAATGGTGCCAAATCTTCAAAGCAAAAACCATAATTGCTAGCTCTAGATCGTGAGTTGGGTAGTTTCTTTTATGAACCTTAAGTTGCCTGGAAGCATAGGCTACAACCTTACCATGATGCATTAAAACACAACCCAGTCCCACATGGGACACATCACAATGCACCATAAACCCATCAGTACCCTCGAGCAGGGTCAAAAATGGCACAAAAGTCAACATGTCCTTCAATTTCTCAAAACTATCCCTACAAGCATTAGACCACAAAAACTTAACCTTTTTTCTAAGTTAACTTTGTTTGTAAAGTAGCAACAGATGAGAAACTCTCCAGAAACCTCCTATAATACCCAACCAAGCCCAAGAAACTCCTAAAGTTGGATGGAGTCATTGGTCTAGGCCATTTCTTAACTACCTCAACTTTTTGTGGATCCACCTTGATCCCCTCACTAGAAATAACATGCCCAAGAAAGGTCAAAAAACTTAACCAAATTTGCATCTAGAAAATTTTGCATATAATTTTTGATCCCTAAGAGTTTGCAACATAATTCGGTGGTGATTGTCATGATTCTCCTCACTTTTGGAGTACACCAAGATATCATCAATAAAGAAAATAACAAACGAAACCTGAAACTTTCTGAACGCCTGATTCATAAGATCCCTGAAAGCAGCTGGAACATTAGTCAACACAAATGACATAACCAAGAACTTAAAATGGCTGTACCAGGTTCGAAAAGCAGTCTTGGGAATATCAACCTCCCTAATCTTCAAATGATGGTAGCTTAAATAAAGATAAATATTAGAGAGACACCTAGCACCCTGAAGTTAGTCGAAAAGATCATCAATCCTAGGAAGAGGGTACTGTAACCTTATTTATCTACTGACAGTCTATGCAGATTCGAAGAGGTCCATTTTTCTTCCACACAAGAGGTATAGGAGAAACCCATGGAGAAATACTAGGATGGATGAAACCCTTATTAAGAAGACCCTTTAACTGCTCCTTTAGCTCTTTTGGTTCAGCTAGAGCCATCCTATAAGGGGGAATAGAATTGGGATGAGTATCTGGTAGAAGGTCAATCCTAAATTCTCCTTACCTATCTAGAGGAATCCCAGGAAGATCATCGGAAAAACTTCACGGAATTCATTAACCACGAGTATATTGCAATAAGGGACTTTTAAAACTAGAATCCTTAACCTAAATTTGATGATACAGACACCTTTTGGAAATCATTTTCTGAGCTCTAAGGTAGGAAATAAACTTTCCTTTGGGTACTAAGGAACTCCCCTCTGATAACGCTCAAATTACACTCTTGAATGGGTGTAAGCGATCATTGTCAATATAAAACCCAACTAGGTTGGGGTCGAATCCCACAGGGAATAGGGTGTGAACCTTGAGTTGTTTATGAAATAGTTTACTGGTAGTTTGTGGTTTCCTAAAATGGGGGTTTAATGTTTCACAGAAGGTAATTTTTCACTTTTGAATCTCTTGTTTGTAATCAAGATTTGATGAAATAACCAGGATTATGTTCACTAGGGCTTACGGTACATGACAGATGCTAACATTACTCAAGGTTCTTACGGTGGTTAGGATGACAGGATATCTTTATCGATGATATGATCAAATGTCTCTCGACTTATTCAAGCGTTTAATTTCCTAATCCTCTCAAACTTAGGGAATTGCTATTCACTACACAGATTTTACCTCAGGTTAATCAACCTTGTTATAGCGCTGATTATTAAAAAAAGCCTTTTCGAGTCCCTGTTGATAACTCACTTCCTACTATTTATGATTTCTTTCTCAAGCAAACCAAAGTAGGTATGCCTATTATTTGCAACCAACAGACATAGATTATAGTCTCAGAATTACCAAGAAATCCTAACACCTATTAAACCTTGAATAATTAATTAACACCTAATCATGACCTAACCTTAGATTCCATAATCAGGGTTAAAATGTTTAGTTACTCATGATGCAAGGACTAAGCATATAGTTTAATTTCATAACTGAAAGAATGAACTTACAATGATGAATGAAATTGAAAGAGAACTTGTATTTGAATCACAAGGCAAAAGAAATCGAAATAATGTTCTTGAGATGGAGATAAAAAAATAATCGTATGTTTTTCTCCTTCCCCCAGATAATTAATTATCTGATAGATAAAAATATAAAATCCCTATAAGTCTTTAAATAGTCAACCCTAAATAAGGAAATAAAATTAAAATTTATGATTTTCTTCGAAATAGTTGACGACAATCTTGACGGCGTGTTCAAGATATCGTCAAAGTTTCCAGTGTATTGCTATCTTCTAATTCTTCTAATGGCAAATATGACGGCGTGTCAAAACATGTGATGGCGCGTGACAACTGTCATCATAGCTTCACTGGAAATTAGCATATTCTACCTCTGGTTGACGGTGATTTTGATGCCCTGTCACAGAATTGAAGGCGCTTCCGAACATCATCACATTTCATCTCAACTCCTCAGGTTCTGTCTAAGCTTGACGACAACTTTGACAGCCAGTCTCATGTCTGACGGCGCTTCAGAAATGGCGTCAGCTACACTTTAGCTTATTTGCATCAGATTTCAGCTGATTTATTCTTCTTTTCTTTAGTTTCCTCCCCGATCACTTGTATCTGCATTAAGCTAATAAAACAATAAAAAACAACAAAAGTTGCTGAAGACTTCGCAATTACTCTAGGTTAAAGGCCTTAAATGTGTTCGCAATTGCGCACACATCACCCTCCCATATAATCACTGACTTATTAGGAAACTTTCCTTTTGGGTCCTACAATCCATAGAATTATAGCATGAATGAAGACAATCCATCCCCAAGATAACATAGAAATCCACCATATTGAGTTCTACCAAATCCACCAATGTGTCCCTATTAAGAATGAACACCACACAACCCCTATAGATTTTTCTAAAATGATAGACTCACCCACCAGAGTAGAAATAGAAAAGATATCGAAAATATTTTCAAGACCAAAACCAAAGTGTACAGCCATATAAAGGGTAACATAATATAGGTTAGAACCCATATCAAGCAAACAATAAACTTCACAATAAAAGAGTTGTAGCATACCTGTGACAACATCCAGTGATGCCTCAGATTCTTGATGAGTAGCAAGTGCATAGAGATAATTCTGACCACTACCGGTACCTTAAGTGGCGCCCTTAGGTACAGTAGCTGAAGAAGTGGTGATCGAGACCTTATTTGCTCTAGTGAAAACTGTAACTATAGGAAAATTTCGCTGTAGGTGACCAGGTTAACTATAATTAAAACACATGTTCCTCTCCTCCTCACAATACCCATGATAAAGATATCCACAAAAATGGCATGGAGGATAAGGTAGGGTTGAGATCCACTAGCCTGAGACTGGGTAACCTGTGCCTTAGGACCACCACAGCTGGAAAACAATGATCACCTAAAGGTTTAGGATAAGGAGAAATAGCCGTCGAAGAAAAACTTCCCCAATTTTTCTTCTCGGTCCACTGTCTACCATCTCTCCTACTATTTTGCTAATATGCACCCTTCTCTGAATATCTAAACTTTATGTTCTACCTCTCTCCTATCTATACCTACTTCTTTTTATCATCCTCCACCTACTACATATAAACCACCAGCCTAAAGACATCTATGTCATTATTCAACATAGCAACTGTACTATGTCAGAAGAAAACTTCCTCATTCTAGATGTCATATTGCACACTAACTATGGAGCATAATGGGACAATTGCTAAAACTTCAAGGCATACTCCTTCACACTTTTCTTACCTTTCTTCAAGTCACAAACTCTTCGGCCTTAGCTTCCCTCAACTCATGAGAAAATAAGTGATCAAGAAAAATACCTAAAAACTCATCCCATACCATCGACTCTGCATCATCACCCCTCATATCTTCCCACTCCTCATACCAAGGTAATCCATATCCTTCAGCTGATAGGAAGCAAACTCCACACATTCTAAATCTGTAGCATTCATAACCCTTAAAATTTTCTCCATCTCATCAATAAACCCCTAAGGATTCTCCTCAACCTTAGACCCAATAAAGGTTGGGGGATTCAACCTCATAAACTGGATAACCCAAGTAACCTCACATGAACCAGCAATAGAGCCAACATGATCAGACCAACAAGACTGCAATGCCACAAGTTAGGCAAGCATATGGATAGACTGATGGAACTCTCAATTAGAAATATCTCGCTAAGATGATCGAGAATAAGCATCACCAACTCGAGATACTTGATGAGGAATAGTAGGGATGAGTAAAACCCCACATGGAGTGGTATAGTTAACAACAGGGACCCTAGATCGGGTCTGCATTCTATAAAGAGGGCGAGTTCCCTCCACATCTTCCTTAGGAGGGAAAGAGGTTCCAATAGAGTTTCTATGATCGTTAGATCTTTAGGGATGCATGACCTGAAATACGAGTAATCCAGGAGTTAAGTAGTTTTACGATAACTAGACTCTATAGCCCGAAATAGAATACAAGAAAGGAAAACATTCCTAAATGCCTCATAGCCTCCCCCTTGTAAGTGTGGCACACTATACAACCATAAAATGGACTCTGCTTGACACAACTTTGTGGACACCTAAATACCCCAAATCATTCTCTTATATCATGCTTTTAATGACTCAAACTAGAGCCTAGTTTTGACATTTATCTCAAGCCCACTATGGGCTGGGGACCACCCCCTTAGCCTAACCTCCAGAGAACAATATAACAAATAACGAAAGCCAAAAAAATAGTAAATAAGATAGATTAATCAAATGAAATATAAGAGTCTAAACAAGATAACCAATCATCCCAATACGGTCCATAAAAGCCTCTAAAACCAGAAATACCATATTAGGTCGGGACATGCTCCCAACCATGACAAGAGAGAATTCACAATTCCCAAAATATGAAAAGAGACCTAATAAAAAGCAAGACTTTCTGAAAGATGGAGGCTCACCACTTCACAACAACTCAACCAACGTACACATCACCTAACACTGCACAAGAGTAATAAAAAATCCCTCAGACCCTACATCATGAAATGATGCAGCATCCAGGGATAGTCAATGGGGCGAGCACTGGCAAGTAACTCAGGGTAAAGGGATAAAATAATGCTATTGCTAAAATCCAGTCAAAATCACCTGCACAACATTTATATATACATATACAGAATGCTGGGATAGGGACATGAACATGGAAGTTTAAACCATTAGCTTGAACTGTGTAGCTAGTTCCATCCTAAAGGCACCCATGGACCATATGGGCCCGACTCTCCCTGCTGGAAGGGCCTCAGTGCGTGTTAGCTATACATACCGAGTAAATTGTGAAAAGGCTAAATACACCAAGGCAATGTCCATCCAAAATATAAAGTGTGCACAAAGCACACACTTAGATAGACCCTCACATCGGTAAATGTGGTTTCCAGTGTTGGTCCCCCTAGGATAACACCTTTACGGTGAGCTACACAATTCCGTTTATGCCTAAATTAAAATAGTTTACACATAAATCTAACCACTAACCAAGAAGTCTTTATTATGGCATTTTCCAATATGGTATCGTCATACAATTATGCTTGCAAGAAAATTCAATTATGCCAAACCAGTCCATTTAACCATTAGACTCCCAAGTTCCATTTAAACCCAAAACCATGGCCACCAAGGGTATTCCAAACCATTGTTATCCATTTATCCTTTAATGCAATGTAATGGGTTCAAAAACAATTTAAATTGTGTGAATAACCATATTTAAAAATAATGCACCAATTTAGTCCCAAAACCATCAATTTAAATTATGAAATACATATTTTAATATGAGAAAAACAATTCAAGTAATAATCAATCAAAATCCCTCAACCCCATTTGAAACCCATCAATTAAAATCACGTGAGTAATGATTAAGTAAATGCCATAATGTAAAATTTATGTTAAGGATGATATACATGCCTGAAATAGAAAGGAATTTGAAGAGAAATCAAAGCATGAACCTTAAATGATGAATTCTCTATGAAACCTTAATATCCCTTGCCTTGGGAGTTAAAAAGGAAAAAGTAAGGTTTTAATTTTGATAACTGATGGCAGATGGGTCATTTTAGTGTTTTTAGTCATGGAACAAAAGTTTGAAGGGAGGAAAAGACCAAAAAGACCTTAATTAAAATGTCCAAGAAAGCTTTGAGAACTATATCGTCATAGCTTGGGAAATGACTCGTGAGGTTTGACCATGAGTCGTGGCTTGGAGTCAGGATTCCAAACTTATAAACCAAGGGCAAACACTCAACTCACCCTCACTATCCAAGATCAGGCATATGACCACTGTTTTCTACCAGAGCCAAAATTGAAATATTGATGAACAAAATCACAATGACGAATAAACCATAGAATGAAAGCACAACAATCAACTCTGTATCCACTGGAGGGCATGCATTATAAAAGAATACTCAAGAACTTGTCAAGGCTACAAATAGTACTAGTACTAGGAAAAACTCTAGCAACTCAAAGAAATACAACCTTAGCTGGAAACTAGTCAACCCAATACTCCATTTCAGCAATGAATACCCAATCCACCATCTTAAGAAGCAGTCACAGGAAAGATTACATATCTCTATCTCCCTTAACTCCACTAGAAAAAGAACCATATTATGACAAGAATAGAGTATCCAACTCCACACCAATACCAAGATCAAACTATCACCACGAGACGAACCCAACAATCCTGAAATGCAAGCTCAAGATCTCATGACATTAATATCAAGATCACTACTAGTAATGAACTATCCAAATCAGAAGAATGGTTCCTAAACTAGACAACCTCAAAAATAGGCTATAGAGAAGGGTAGCCAATGCTAAAATCTTTGCAAACTATCAGGTAAGTCCAAGAATATCAAACTCAAAAATGGGTAATATAACTAAATTTCCAGCTTACCTTTACTTTCATTTCCCACTCAACAGTCGATCTAACAACCAACTGAAGAGGAAAATGACTGATCTCACCTTGCTAAAAGAGACAAAAAGCATCCAACTGAGCTAGATGCCTTGTCCAACGAATAAGAACTGGGAAAAAAAATTCTAGCTAGATAACGGTAGTCTATCCTCCAATCAAGCAAGGATCGATCACGTCAAAACATGACAATAATAATAGGCATAATAAACATCAACATAAAAAGTAGGTGGTACCAAAATAAAATGACCAAAAATTACTACTATAGCGCCATGAGATAGACAATATGCCATGATAAATGGGACTTGAACCCAAATGCTACACCCTTAGCAAAATATCAATACTGATCCACTCTATCCACTACCATAAGAAATCACATATGGGGTATTCACATAATTGTGAACTCTAAACCAATGCACTCAATAATCAATATAAACCTACCAAGGCACATAATCATCGATGGGTAATAAAACCCCAATATACTCAAATGTAAAGGTAAAGGCAAGAAATAAAGGCACACCTACCATAGTGGAATCTGAAGTCACATGCACGATATGCTTGAGGAAGTACAAATCTGAGTGGGTGAAAACTCTAATTATGAGTCTGAACCACCAATCGAGGTACTAAGTTGGTGAAAACTCTAATTATGCATCTGAATCACCAATTGAGGTACTAAGTGCACTACCTCTAATTGAAGGTTCCATAATACTAAGACTCATTTGGACAAGCAGAATGGTTAATATTCTTGTATTTGGGGCACTCTTTAGCCTAATGACTAATCTCTCTGTAGTCATACCAAACCCCTAAAGCTCTAATCTAGAGAGAAACATGAGCTGGCCCCAATTGGCAAACCAAGCAACGTCGGGGGGAAACTGTTTACTAAAATAATGACCTCCTTCAATCATAACATACCTCAAGAACTCTAGGTTGGGGCATACATATGATAACTCCATATGAATAACCAAATCACGACACTCTTTAGACCAATGACCATTCTCACTACAACTACAACAAGCTCCTGGAATACTTTGAGGTACTGCAACCACTGATCCAAAATAACCACCATGACCTAAAGATCTTTGCTGAATACTCCTCAAGATCCGATGAGAACCCTGTTGTAACACCTCTAATTTTTCATCCTTGAACATTCTTGAGTTTTTAAACTCACTGCCTAGACTACAACTCTCCTAATGAGTCATAACATATCATTATGAGTCTTAGGGACCCAATCATAGCCTGTCCAGTATGTTGAACTAGAGCTTCTATTGTGATTACGAATAAGGGATATGAGTCGTAAAGACTCAAAAACTTGTCATATAGTCCTATCTGTAGCCAAACCAGTATGATGCCTAAAGTATTCTATCTTGACTATGACTTGGACCCTATGAGTCGTAGGGTCTCTTAAAGAGTTATAGGGTATGAGTCGTAGGGTTATCAGAAGAGGTCCCCGAGCTACTGTCTCGACTACGACTCATAGTGACGAGCCGTAACGTGTCTTTATGAGTCATATAATGATTCATAATCACTGGTGATAATTTTTTAACTTTTAATACGGGCCCTTTGGATATTTCCCATTTTTCCTAAATCATGAATCACGACTTAAAACCAATTTAGGGTGTCATTAGTACTGCAAAAACAAATCAAAATAACTTCTCAATCTCTCTCAAATTCTCTCAAGTAAGAGACTTAGGGTTTCCAAGAAGTTGATTAATTAAAGCTCTCAAGGGAAAATTCTCTCCATAACTCTTGATATTGCAAGCATGTTACTCTTCCCCATCTATTACATTGTGAAAGCATATGTTTTAAATAGTTCTCTATGTGGTTTTGATGTTGGTTTTGTACATGCATTGAGGGTTTTAAATGATTGCTGTTAATGTGATGTTTCATGTTCATATATGTATTGTTTATGTTTTAAATGGTTGTTTTGAAATCAATTTGATGCATGGGTATGGTGAATAAATTAGGGAATTGTGATTTCCCTAAATTTTGTGAACATTGACAATTCAATTGGTAATAACCCTAACACAATTATGTGAAAGTGGTTTTGAGTATGAGAAAAATTGCATGGAACTACTTTTGGAACAATTACATGATGTAAAGAGGTTACTAAAATATGACAGTTTGTATTAAAGAACAAAGGGAGTTGTTCTCCTAAGTTAATGGAATTCAAATGGCATGTTGATGTTACCTTGCAAGTGTATTTGGTATGACAATACCAACATTGTATGACTAAATGTGTGTTATGGTTCAATGAATAGAAATGTGTGATAAATATTTTAATGGTGACAGGAAACGCCCTGGGGTCTTATCGTAATGGGCATCCCAAGTCCGGCTAGGATCGAAGACCACCCCCATTACCTAACCCAACCTCCAACCGCCTTCTCTGAGTTGGCTGAATTTTGAGCATATTACAAGATAGTGTAACAACTTACATAAAGACTCTGGGATAAGATCACAACCATGACCAAACCAACTGAGTCCAACCACCCCATACCAATAATACAACCATACCAAAACAAGGGCCATAAACTAGGACATAACCAAGGATGTTCAAAAAAATAATAAAATTAATCCCAAAATGAAATAGGATGGAACAATAAATAATTTCGTCCAATGATGTCAGCTTTTCAGCTTATTCAAATGCCAAGGTCGACACTAATACTGATCCCACCCATTCCAACGCATAGAAGTACCATAAAGACTCTAACCAAAAGAGTAATAAAATTTGGTTGGGACATCCCCCAACCATAGCAAAAACCAATAACCAAAATAAACCAAAATATCTAGAAATATCCACTACATGAAATAGAGCCTTCCTAAAGGATGGAAGCTTACCACTTCAGTCCAAATGCTGGTCCCTGAGTCAGTCACTATGTAGGAGGAGTAGAGTGACTGAATCCTGCATAGCATGGGTATACAACCACCAATTGACGGGGTTAGCAAGTGACCACTAGCATGACCCAGGGTAAGAATAATATAATGCCATTTATAAAACCAAGTAAAACCATCCGTATGCACAAAACCATAAATACATATATATATATATTTGTATATAACCATGCTGGGAAAAGAGACCGAGTTTAATATGCCTATAAAACCTTTACCTACGCTGTGTAGTTTTGCCATCCTAAATTACCCACGAGCTATATGGGTTTAACTTCTATAATGCCTCAGAAATTCCCACTTGACGTCACACGGTGCTCAAGACTACAAGTAGTCCCAAGCTAACCTTTTTAGCTATCTAACAACATTGGAACCCATAATAAAAGTAAATTGTCATATAAAATCTTGAAATACTAAATCAATGTAATAACTGAAAGTCTTAAACTTTGAAATCTTAAAACCAACACTTTGAAACCCAAAATTGAAAATAGTTGGACAAGCCTCTACTTTTAACTAGAGAGCCACTGGGACAAGCCTCAACTAACTCAAACTAAACTGAAAGCAAATAACTAAAATAATGTATCAATATCAAAGTCTAATAAGAATGGGTCCTCGAACTATGAGGACCCATTAAAGTCGGGATATAGGTGGAGATGCTTAAGGTAAATCACGCTACTAGAATTGATCACCAGGACCTACATTATAAGATAATGTAGCACATAGAAATATATGTGGATCAATAGTTCTGGATATGTGAGGGTGAATACATAAGTAAACAGTAACTCAATAGTCATATAAACTTTTAAATGATGCATGCCAAGTGTGAATGACTCACTTTGATCTTGAATAATTGAAAACTGAAAGTCATAAATCATGATCAATAAAGCATAATTTATAAATCTTGTGATCCATAGCACTTAGTTCTAAAAGTTGTCCTTTTACTCTTTCTATTGGGAGGTTCTTCTAATCAACATAAACCATGTGAGATATCATGGAGTCCAACGTCTCGCACCCACGTTGGTAGGGCTGTCCTTCCCTTGCCATCGGAATTGAACCTAAGCTAAAGTGATCAGTATGCTGAACCTATATTGGGACTTAATCCTACAGTGGCACATAGTTCTAGGGCATGTGACCTTGGTCTCATACCCAACTCGGTGCTAAATACTACTCCCATATTACTTATATGCTCTCTCTTTAGGAAATCTACCTTAAAATAGCATAAGGGTTTATAATGAAAATCAGTTATGCTCCTCTTTGCTTTAAATCATAAACTGTATGAACAAAGTGGATTCCTTATCTTATCTTAGGATAAAAAAATCAATTATTGATTAAAATCTTGATATAACTCTTCAAATGAAACTTAAGAATATAATCTCCTTGAAATCTCAAACTCATCCTTGGTATAAACTTATCAAATAAAACTTAAGAGCATGATCTTCTTGAAATCTCAATACTTAAACTTAGGGCTTAAAATTCATGTTTAAGTTCATGTCAATTCAAAATAATACTTAAACAATCTTGAAATACTTTAACAATAATAAGTCAAGATAGTGAAATCTCATTCATAACATAAATCATGTAATTAAAAACATAAACATAAGCATTTCTTGATATACTTAAACTTTAAATCTCATGAAAATCACTTTCTTCAAGAACATACATACTTGGGTATGAACCCTAATTCAAAACAAGTGAATTAAATCTTAAAATCATGCAATTTGGACATAAGGGTGAAAGAAAGCCCTTGTTCATAACCCCACATACCTTAGTTGATGAATTAGCAGAAGTTCTTGGTTGCTTTCTTGAAATTTGAGCTTGAATCTTGAGGAGTCTAGGATTTGTTCTTGAGAGAGGATTACTTTTTTGGAGAGAAATTTTGAGTTATGGTGCAAATAATACTCCTTAAAGGCTTTAATTTTGTGTTATGGATGAATTTGGGTGGGGAACAGACTCAATTGCCCTAAAAAATGGGATCAAAAGCTTGAAAAACAAGGTGCAGGATAGAGCGAGCACCGCGGGCTCTATTGCGATGCACTGGAGCAGGTGCCGCGAGCTCCACTGCGGTGCACTGGAGCGGGCCACCGCGATCTTCACTGTGGTATACTACAACGGGTGTCACGGGTTTATCCCATTGCAACTGCTATTTTGGATGTCGAAATATGCCCTTATGCTGGTCTAAAATTTTTGAAACTTACCCGAGATGTACTATTGACTACCCCAATCTTGAATCATCTTTAAAATCAATGATCAAATCTCGGGAAGGTCAAAAGTATAATCATCAAAGTTTTAGGGGCTTTGGAAATGACTAAGTTTTAACACTTAGTGAAATTTTCTAGGTTTTGGACCCCTTCGACATGCAGTAGTGAGTTGAATTGAGCTATGATCTTATAGGGTCTTACACTGTTTCCCCGTTGGAAACATTCATACTTTAATGAGACTCACTAAACTGTGAATACTAAGGGACTGAGAATTCATAATAAATATGAATAACTGGAAGCATGATTACATGACTGAACTGGTTTGTGAATGCATGCAATGACATAAAATTGATTGTATGGATGAAAATCAGAATGGTAAAGAGATAATCTAAGGAAAATTTGTTAACTTAAGCTGAGTCTGAACTTGCGGAGAAGAGATGAGGGTACTTGGTTCACATATTTGCTTCTGCCTCCCAATTGGCACCCTCAACAGACTGATTCTGCCAAAGAACTTTGACCAAGGGAACTTCTTTGTTCCTTAGCGTACGAATCTGGTGATCAAGAATCTCAGCTAGGATTTCTTCATAAGAAAGGCTATCCTAAATTTCAGTGCTTTCCTAAAGAGCTACAATAGCTGGATAACCAATAAACTTCTTGCATAAGGAGACATGAATTACTGGGTGAACGGATGTCAAATATGCAGGCAACTCAAGCTCATATGCTACCTTTCCAACATGACTTAATATTCTGTAGGGGCCAATATATTGGGGACTATGCTTCCTCTTTTTGCCAAATCTCTTCACTCCCTTCATGGGTGAAATCTTCAGATAAACCAAGTCACCGACTTCAAACTCAAGATCCCTTCTCCTCACATATGCATAAGATTTTGGATGACTCTGAGCTGTCTTAATCCTCTCTCAAATCTATTGAAATTTTTCCATAGCTTCAAACAACACATTTGAACCTATCAATGCAGCCTCACCAACCTCAAACCAACCAATATGTGATCTACACCTCCTCTCATAGAGAGCCTAAAATAGAGCCATCTGGATACTGGAATGATAACTATTATTGTTGGCGAACTCAATCAATGGAAAATGATCAGCCCAACTACCTTTGAAGTTAATAACACATGCTCTCAACATGTCCTCTAGGGTCTGAATAGTCATCTCTACCTGACCATCTATCTGAGGATAAAAAATAGTACTAAGATGAACTTGGGTACCAAGACCCTTCTGAAAGGCTTTCCAAAAGTAAGAGGTAAACTGAGTACCCCTATCTGAAATGATGGACAAAGCAACTCCATGCAATCTGACCAACTCTTTAATATACAACTTAACACAATATTCAGCAGAAAAGGAAGTATGGGCTGGCTGGAAATGGGCTGACTTGGTCATTCTGTCAATAATAACCCAAATTGAATCATGCCAACGATGCGAACGGGGTAACCCTGTCACAAAGTCCATGCTCACCTCTTCCCACTTCCAAGTGGGAATACTAAAATCCTGTAACGTGCCAGCAAACCTTTGGTACTCAACCTTAACCTATTGACAATTAACACACTTGGCTATAAACTCAACAATATCTCTCTTCATTCTACTCCACCAATAAATTTGCCACAAATTGCGATACATCTTGGTGGCTCCTGGGTGAAAAAAGTAACGCGCACCATGCACTTCCGCAAAAATCCACTATCTCAAACCATCAGCACATGGCACACACAGTCTACCCTGGTAGCGTAACACTCCATCTCCCCCTTGAGGGGAAACTTCTACTTTTTGATCTCTAACTAACTCCTTTAACTTTACCAAAATGGAGTCCCTATCTTGTTTCTCCTTCAATTCGGTAACCCAAGAAGATTTTGAACTATTCTGAACCCATACACTACCTTCAGCTTAATCAACCAACCAAACACCTAATCTAGCCAACAGATGAACCTCATAAACTATCTTTTTCTTATCATTCTCAACATGAGAAACACTACCCATGGATAGTCTATTAAGGGCATCTACCACTATATTGGCCTTGCCCGGGTGATACAAAACACTCATATCATAGTCCTTCAACAATTCTAACCACCTTCTCTGACGAAGATTTAACTCTCTCTGCGAAAATACATACTGCAAACTTTTGTGGTCCGTGAACATATCAGCGTGCACCCCATAAAGATAATGTCTCCAAATTTTCAAGGCAAATATAACAGCTGCTAATTCAAGATCATGGGTAGGATAGTTCTTTTCATAAGGTTTAAGATGTCTAGAGGCATAGGCTATGACCTTACCTATATGTATAAAAACATAACCCTGACCAATTCTAGAAGCACCAAAGTAAACAACAAATCCATCTGTACTATCAGGTAGCGTCAAAATTGGGGATGAAGTGAGTCGAGTCTTCAAATCCTGAAAACTCTTCTCATAGGAATCTGACCACTAAAACATAACTTTCTTTAGAGTCAATATAGATATAGGGGAAAAAATAGATGAAAACCCTTCAACAAACCGTTGGTAATAGCCAGCCTAACCCAAGAAACTCCTAATATTTTGATGGAGAGATGGGTCTAGCCCAGTTTCTCACTCTTTTTGTCTTTTGAGGATCAACTCCAAAGCTATTATTAGAAACTATAGGGACAAGTAAAGCTAATGACCTTAGTAAAAATTCACACTTACTGAATTTGGCGAACAAGTGATGATCTCTAAGAGTTTGCAACACAATTCTGAGATGGTCTTCATAGTCATTCTCACTAAGGGAATAAAAAGGAATATCATTAATGAAAACTATGAAGAACATGTCCAAGTACTGATTGAACATTCTGTTCATAAAGTCCATGAAGGATGCTGGGGCATTCGTTAACCCGAAGGACATGGATAGAAATTTAAAGAGACCATAACGGGTTCTGAAGGCTATTTTTGGAATATCACACTCCCTTACTTTAAGCTGATGATAGTCAGATCTAAGGTCTATCTTAGAGAAATAAATTGCACCCTGAAGCTGATCGAATAAGAAATAAATCCTAGAAAGAGGGTATTTGTTCTTATTGTGACTTTTTTCAACTAGCGGTAGTTAATGCACATTCGGAGAGAGTCATCTTTCTTATGCACAAATAGGAATGGAGTGACCCATGGAGAAAGACTGGGTCTTATGAAACCTTAATCTAAGAGGTCTTTAAGTTGTTCTTTTAACTCTTTAAGCTCAGCCGAAGCCATACGATATGGAGGGATAGAGATGGGCTGAGTATCAGGAAGAAGATCAATGCCGAATTCTATTTCCCTATTGGGAGGTACTACTAGAAAATCTTTGGAAAAAACCTCAGGAAACTCATTGACTACACGAACTGATTGAATTGTTGAAGCTTAAAACTTAGCGTCTTTGACTCGAATTAAATGATAAATGCACCCTTTGGATATCAAATTTTTGTCCTTAATATAAGATATAAAATGACTCTTGGGAGATTCGTAAGTACCTTCCCTCTAAAAAATTGCCTCATCAGGAAACTAAAACTTCACTACACGGGTGTGACAATCTATTGATGCATAGCACGAATGGAGCCAATCCACACCTAGAATAACATAGAAATCTACCATTTCTAGCTCTATTAGGTCTGCTAGTATGATCTTATGTAGGACAGTGATAGGACACTTATTATAGACTTATCTGGGAACAACTGATTCACTTACCGGGGTAGAAACTAGGAAGGGATTAGAGAGCTTTTTAGGATCTATCCCAAAATTTTCCACAATCAAAGAAGTCACACAAGAAAGATGTGATCCGGGGTCTTAAAACACATAAACATCAAAATGGAAGAAATGAAGCATTCTAGTAACAACATATAGTGAAATCTCCTTCTCTTGTTGGGATGGTAAATCATAGAACTGATTCTGGTGCTGACCACCATCGGTACTGTATGATGTACCCTGAGAAGGGACTGGGCCACCTAGAAGAGCTGGTGCACTAGTAGACTAGATCTGGGGATGAACATTCCTGCTTCCTTGCTTAGCATACAGACACTCTTTAATTTCGTGACCCAACTTGCCACATCCTCAACAACCCTTTCTTCCTGGCACACACTCACCAGGGTGGTTTCTGCCATACTTCGCCCAAGGATGGTAATTGGGCCTTCCACCCACACCACTCTGAGACCTAAAAACAGATGTTCTGCCCTACTACTTTTGCTGGGTTTTGGGTGCAGGGGTACTGGATGAAGATGGCGCTGGCATAGATGAGTGACCCTAAAATTGCAAATAATTTCCCCCTCCAGACCTTGGTTGGCTATACTTAAATTATTTAGTTCTAGCCTTCGTATTCCCATCTCCCTCTCTCTTTCAACTTCTCTACCTCAATCTGTTAAGCATAAGTCATCAGCCTAGAAATATCTATATCCCCAATAAACATGGCAGTTCTACACTCTTTGACGACCAAACCAGACACTCTAGTAACAAACTTACTCATACTAGATCGAGGGTCAGCTATCAACTCGGAAGCATACTTAGACAACTGGGTTAACTTAAGGCAGTACTTATTCACTGTTATCGAGCCCTGCCTGTGGTTCATGAATTCCTATATCTTAGCTTCTCTTATCACATCAGGAAAGAACCTATCCAAAAACGTATCCTGAAATACCTGCGAACTCATAGGAGCTGCATTCTTACCCCTACCATCCTTCCACATAACAAACCAAACATAAGCAATATCCTTTAACCTATAGGATGCTAATTCTACACCCTCCTCCTCAGTAACATACATAAGTTCAGTGATCATTCTAACCTCGTCAATGTAGTTATGTAGGTCCTCACAAACTTTAGACCCAAAGAACTTAGGTGGATTCATTCTCATGAAGTCACGAATTCTGGCTACATCTAAATCACCATTCTTTAAAAGTAGGACTTTAGCCTGATGGTGCCCTGAACATTGGCAGTCACAGCTTGGGCCAACACCTGAAAGGCTGCCTAAAATTCAGCATGAGACATATTCTCATTCCGAGGGTTGGCTTGTATTGGTGGTTGGTCACCATTTTTGCGTGCATCTATCACGTAAAAGCATAAGTTAAAGAAGATAGACACAACTGTAAGCACGATAGATCATGAAAGAAAGAGGATGATTTCCTAAATCATTCCGTATTCTCTTGCTCATAAATCTGGCATGCTTCACACCCATGATCAAGACTCTACAAAATGCGGCTTATCTGACTCCCTAGGACTCTTTAAACCCTAAGTTTTAATGAATGAAATAATAGGGTAAATAACCTCCTAAGTAGTGGGACCTTATTAGGATAAGTGGGGGAAATGTCTAGAATACCCCCACTTAAGTTGTACCAATATCCCGTCTTAGGGATACGACTGAACCATATGAATCGTACCCTCCACTCGTATCCAGGCCTCAACCCTTGGATCCAACACTAACCAACATACGACTCATCTAACCAAGTCGTATTAACAGCATACATTCTGTATCCTTCACCCGTACCCCTAACATATTTAAGCTCAAGAAAGATTCAGACAATATCTACCATACGAGTCCATGGAACAACTCGTACACTGGCTTAAGACTCACGGTGATCCACTCGTACTTATATCCAAACCAAGTAACCAAGGCTAAGATAAAGTTAAGGAGCCAAATGTTCCATAACCACCAATATGACTCATTTCCCCTATGTTTTATCTATTCCAGTAACCAGAATGCATCCTACCAACCAACACTGGTCAGTATACGACTGGACCTTACCACATATACCCCAACATATGGCTCGTACCCTCGAGTCATATTGGGTCCACAGACCAAAATTCCAGGAAATTTTCTAAGGGTCAAAACCCAGGGTATTATAGTCTCCCCCACTAGGAACATTCATCCCCGAATGACGAAAAAGTTAGAGGTAACCACACGCACGAATCATTTTCATTATCAAATATATTCTCAATCTTTAACCAAGTTTGAAAACAAAGAGGCAAAGATATTAATCTTTCTTCTAGCTAGATGTGTTGAAGATAAATACCTTCTGCACGAATCCGAAGAGAAGAAAACAAATGCGGATATTTGGACTTTATGTCCTCCTTCGCTTCCCATGTAGCTTCTTATACCTTATGGTTCCACCAAAGAACCTTAACCAAATCCACATCCTTGTTTCGCAACCGATGAACCTGCCTACCCAAGATCTCAATCGGGACCTCTTCATAAGACAATAAATCTGTGAGACCTAATCCTTCCAAATAAACAACCGAAGAAGGATCACCAATTCAATTTCTCATCATGGAAACATTAAATAACGAATAAACCAAGCTCAAGATAGAAGGCAACTCTAGCTCATAAGCAATATTATCAACTCTCTTCAAAATCTTATAAGGACCCACATACCAAGGACTGAGCTTCCCCTTCTTGCCAAACCACATTACTCCCTTCATGGGAGATACCTTGAGAAAAACCTTATCCCCAACCTCAAATTCCTAGTCTCTACTCCTAACATCCGTATAGGACTTTTGGAAACTTTGGGAAGCCTTAAGCCTATTCTAAAATATCTTTACCTTCTCCATAGACTGGTAAACCAAATCGGGACCAAATATGTCTTCCTCACCAAGCTCAAACCAACCAATAAGAGATCAATACCTCCTACCATACAATCCCTCAAAAGAGGACACACCAATACTAGAATAGTAACTATTGTTGTAAGTAAACTCCATCAAAGGTAGATGCTCAACCAAATTTCTGCTATAATCAATCACACAGGCCCAATGCATATCCTTCAATGTCGAAATAGTTCTCTCCGCTTGCCTATCCATCCGTGGATGGAAAGAAGTACTCAGACTCACCTCGGTCCCCAACCCTCTCTGAAAAGACCGCTAGATTTGAGATGTAAATTACGTGCCACAATCAGAAATAATTAAAATAGGCACCCCATGTATCTTCACAATCTCCTGAAGATACAACTTAGCATAATCCTCCACCGAGAAGGTAGTCCGCACTGATAAAAACTGCAAAGACTTAGTCTTCCTATCCATAATGACCCAAATCAAATCTTATTAATTTTGGGACCGAGGAAGACCAGTAATGATGTCCATATTGATCACTTCCCACTTCTATTCGGGCAAATAATTTTTTTGATACAACCCTTCCCTTAAGTGCTCAACCTCAACCTGTTGACACACTATGCATTTGGATATGAAATCAACCACATTCCTCTTCATGCCATTCCAATAATATATCTCCTTGAGATCATGATACATATTAGTCGAGCCAAGATGAACAACATAGCACGACTAATACGCCTCAACCAGAATCCCTTGTTACAACCCATCGACATCAGGAACATACAATCTTTCTTAGTATCGTAAAGTACCATCACCACTGATCTCAAACACTACTACCTTTTGTCTACCAATGTCACTCTTGATTTTGATCAAGATAGGATCTAGAACTTTCTTCTCCTTAATCTCCGCACTAAGAGATGATCAAACCATTTCTTGCACCACCACAGCACCATCCTTGGAGTCCAAGAGGTGAACTTTCAAGATTAACCAAGCGACAAATATCCTTCACCAATTCTCGCTTTCCTTCCTCCATATATGCCAAACTCTCCATGGATAACCTGCTAAGAGCATCAACAACCATATTAGCCTTACCTGGGTGATAGTGAATACACATATCATAATCCTTGAGTAGCTCACACCTTCTCCTCTGCCTAAGATTAAGCTCTTTCTAGGTGAACACATACTGTAGACTCTTATGATCAGAAAAGATATCCATATAAACACCATACAAGTAATGCCGCCATATTTTCAAAGCAAACAAAAACACCAATAGATCCAAATCATGAGTAGGATAATTCCTCTCATATGCCTTATACTCTCTAAAAGCATAGGTAATCACCTTCCCATGCTGCATCAAAACATAACCAAGACCTACCCGAGATGCATCGCAATAAACCACAAACCCATAATTCTTCTAGAAAAGTCAAAATTAGATCCAAAGTTAACTTATCCTTAAACTTCACAAGCATCTGACCAAGAAAATTTGACCTTCTTCTGAGTTAACTTAGTCAAATAAGCAGCTATAAATGAATAGATTTCCACAAACCATCTTTAATACCCGGCTAAACCCAAGAAACTCTGAATATCGGATAGAGTCATGGGTCTAGGCCACCTCTTCCCCACAACAACCTTCTACGGATCCACCATTATCCCTTCACTAGAAATAATGTGTCCCAAGAAGGTTACAATGTTCAACCAAAACTCACACTTGGAGAACTTGGCATACAACTACTATTCCCTTAAGGTCTGCAACACCACACAGAGGTGATTAACATAATCAACCTTGCTCTTTGGATAAACCAAAATGTCATCAATGAACACAATAACCAAGAGATCTAAATCCTAATGAAAACCCCTATTCATCAGATCCATAAATGTCGCCGGAGCATTAGTCAACCCAATTAACATTACCAAAAACTCAGAGTGTCCATACCAAGTATGAAAATCCATCTTAGGGATATCCACCTCCCTAATATTTAGTTGATGGTACCTAGACTGATGATTTATCTTAGAAAAAAACTTGGCTTCTTGCAACTGGTCAAATAGATCATCTATCCTTAGAAGAAGATACTTAGTCTTGACCATCACCTTGTTCAACTGCCTATAGTCAATGCACATCTGAAGGGAACCATCCTTCTTGTTCACAAAAAACATCGGTGCACCCCAAAGAGATACTCTGGGATGAATTAAATCCTTATCCAAAATATCCATAAGTTGATCCTTGAGTTTCCTTAACTCTGCCAGAGCCATTTTATATGGAGGAATAAAAATTGGACGAGTGTCTGAAATTAGATCAATACCAAACTCTATTTCCCTATTCGGAGGAACACCAGGAAGATCATTTGGAAAGACCTCTTGAACCCATTAACCATTGGAACTGGCTGTAAAGAAGGACCTTTCGAGCTAGAATCTTTAACCCGAACCATATGATAAAGACAACCATTAGAGATTAAACTTTGATCTCTAACATAAGAAATAAATCTCCCCTTAGGAGCTAAAGAAACACCCTCTTACTCTATAGCCGGTTCACCAAGGGACCTAAAGATAACATTATGGGTCCGATAATCCAAGGATGTGTGATAAGAGCGCAATGAATCCATACCCAGAATAACATTAAAATCCACCATATCCAACTCAAACTAATCCACCAAGGTCTTCTTTCCACCAACAGATACCTCCCATAGACTCTCCTAGTAATAGCTGAGTCACCTATCGGGGTAAAAATAGAAAAAGGATCCAAAATAACTTTCGGATCGAAACTAAAAGATACAACCATATAAAGTGTCACATCGGAGAAAGTGGACCCCATAACAAGAAAATAATATACGTTATGAGAGAAAATCTATAACATACCAGTAAGCTGTAAAGTTTACCCCTTCCTCATTGGTAGCCTAAATCACCCAAAATATCTTTTCATTTTTATCCAAGAAGCCATAAGGATATTCCTCCACCTTCACTTTAAAAAAAGTGGAAGGAATCATCTTCATAAATTGACCAACACTTGTGGCCTTAACAGACAAAGCACTAGTCGCACCCAACTCAGCCTGAGCAGCGACCATATGAGCAATAACATGAATAAACTAATGGAATTATGCATTGGTTACCTCTCCTTAAGGAGGACTAGTATCAACTGGTGAAACTCTTGAACTATCAAGTATAGGATCATGAGATCAAAGATGAACCCCAGAAGTAGGATGCACCCTTTCATCATTACCCTCAGATGGAATAAAAGAATTTTCTTGTGTTACAGATCTATGAGAAATAATCTAAAAGATGAATAAACAAGCATTAGAGAAGATTCCAGGACTGAGACTCTAAGCTTGAAAATAGAATACCAAGAAAGTGAAACATTCCTAAATGCCTTATAACCTCTCCCTTTTGAGCTGGCGCGCTACACCCCCTAAAAGAGACTCTACTCATCATAGATTTATGGACTCCTAATTGACCTTAAACCTAAGGTCTGATTCCAACTTGACCCAACCTGACCTGTGGCCTTGTCGTAATGGGCGTCCCAAGTTTGACCAGGACCTAAGACCTCCCCCGTTACCCAACCCAACCTCAGTCTCTTGTCTTGAGTTGGCTGAATTTCTAGCATATAGCAAGATAGTGTAACAGCTAACATAAAGACTCTAGGATAAGATCACAATTGTTATTGACCCAACTGAGTCCAACCATCCCATACCAATAATCCAACCATACCAAACCATACCAAAACAAGGTCCATAAACTAGGACATAACTAAAGATGTTCCAAAACATAATAAAATTAATACCAAAATGAAATTGGATTGAACAACTAATGATTTCATCCAATGATGTTAGCCCTTCAACTTATTCCAATGCCAAGGTAGACACCAATACCTATGCCGCCCATTCCAACCCATAGAAGTACCACAAAGCCTCTAACCAAATGAGTAATAAAATTTGGTTGGGATATGCCCCCAATCATAGAAAAAATCAATAACAAAAATAAACCAAAATGTCTAAAAATATCCATTATATGAAATAGATCCTTTCGAAAAGATGAAAGCTCACCCCTTCAGCCTAAATACTGGTCCCCGAGTTAATCACTATGTCAGAAGAGTAGAATGGTCGGTTCCTGTATAGCATGGGTATACAACTTTCTATAGACGGGGTTAGCGAGTGATCGCTAGCATGATATCAGGGTAAGGATAAAATAATGCCATTAATAAAATTAAGTAAAACTATCCATATGCACACAACCATATATATATATATATATATATATATTTATAACTATGCTGGGAAAAGGGATCGAGTTTAGCATACCTTTAAAATCTTTACCTAGGCTGTGTAGATTTCCCATCCTAAACCACCCACGAGCTATATGGGTTTAGCTCTCCCTACTGAAAGGGTCCCAGTGCATGTAGTCGCACGACCAGGGAAGGTAACCTTGGGATTACTAGTACATCCTCCAAATATAGTGTGACATCATGCACATGGTCACCAAGACCAACCTCATATAGGCAAATCTAAGTTTCCAGTTTTGGTCCCCTCGGGACCTCTATCTTCTATGGATTAGATACACCTCTTGCCATAATTGCCTAATTAAAAATAAATTTACAAATAACCAAATTATTATCCATTTATTAACCAAGGCTATTAATATTGGTATCGTCATACCAATCCTTACTTACAAGTATTAACTATAGCCAACCATATATAGGTTTAAGGGGACTTTCAAGTACTCTTCCATTTACCATCTTAAACCACTTGGGGATTGCATGTACCCCTCAATCATAAACATTTATCCATTTACCTTTCCAAACTATTTAAACCATGCATAATTCTTTCACTAAGTTTCAAACAAGTAAGAGTTCCATTAAAAGTAGTCAATGCAATGAACATATATTTATAAGCATTTTGTCAAACACATTGGGGGCATAATATAACCAAAACAAATTCCAATTACCATTAAACCATTCCCATGAAATCCAATCATCTAAAACCACCATTAATGTGTATAAAAGCATAATTAAAATCATGGGAAACCATAAACAACCATTTAAAATCAAAACCCCCAAATTATATTTGAAAACCAAAATCATACAATCAATGAAATTATGAAAACATTCATCAAAACCATGCCTTTAGTTAGAATAAACAATGAGGGAAGAGAACATGCCTTATACCAAAATGATGACGGAAAGAAATCACCAAGACAAGCCCCAAATTGATCTTTTAGTTGAAACCCTAGATTCCCTTGCCCAAAAAATCTTGAGAGAATTATGGAGTGTTTTTAAAGAGTTTCTAAGTATTAATATGGAAATGCTTGTTTCTTCCATATTTTGAATCTTTTCTCCATCGAAGAAAATGTTAGTGCTGAACACGAAAGAATTGAAATCTTACATCAAAATACTATGTATGGATGGTATGAAATCCTAAATAAGAATTCTTGAACAACAAATAACCAGTTTAGATAATTACGACCAAGAAGTACTAGATTCTCTTTCAGATAGGCCCTGAAAGGAGAAGGAAGGTTGGAATGCCAACCTTTCAAGTAGGTTAGAAGTTGTGGGACATTGTTAGGATAAGTGGGGAAATGTCCAGAATACCCCCACTTAAGTTGCACCAAAATTCCATCACAGTGGAACGATTGACCTATACGAGTTGTAATATACAATATGATTGGTATCCTTTAATCGTATCCAGGACTCAATACTTGGATCTAACACTGTCCAGCATACGACTCATCCAACTAAGTTATTTTGACAGCATATGATCCGTACCCTTCATCCATACCCCTGGAAGATTTAAGCTCAAGGAAGATTCATACACTGTCCTCTATACGAGTCCATGGTATGACTCGTACCTTGGCTTATGACTCATGATGAGCCACACATACTCAGATCCAAACTAAGTAACCAAGTCTAAGATTAAGTTAAGGAACCAAATGATCCGTAACCACCAATACAACTTGTGGACCTAAGTCGTATCCATTCCAATAACCACAATCCATCCTACCAACCAACACTATTTAGTATATGACTGGACCTTACCATCTATACCCCAATATATGGTTCGTACCCTCGAGTCATATTAGGTCTAGAGACTAGAATTCCAAGAAATTTTCTAAGGGTCAAAACCTAGGGTGTTATATATAGGTCTTAAAGAGGGTTTTTTAGATTGTCCATGAAATTAGTGGTCTCGAGGTAAAAAAACTAGAAGCTGTATTTTCCAGCATTGGGGTTTAAATTGCATGGGTTTCGTGTTCCCTTGATTATGACCGGGTGGTTTGAGTATACCATAGTATATTATTGGGAGGTTATAGTCCACCATAATAAATTACATGCTTAGGTGCTTAAGTCACCTCAGTATATGGTTGAGAGGTTTGAGTCCTCCATTGATCTGATGTGATTTATGCACCTCAGTGTTATTATTCAGGCTTATTTAGCCTTGTTTTGAGGACAACTTGTGTGCTTAACGTGTTAATAATGATATAATTGAGCATATAAGTGCTTAAGTATTTGAATACAATGTTTAAGGTGTTTTCCAAATATGTTTGTACTTAAATTGGTCACTTAGAGTTCAAACGAGAAAACTAGTGTTACTAGCTTGAGCTAAGGGTTATTCTAGTGGATCTCAATGGATTCTAATGTGTTTAATAAGTTTCTAACGTTATTATTGAGTAATTATGTGGGGAAAAACTTGTTTATAGTGTTAAAATTTTAATTGAATCAATCTAAGAGTCAAACAATAGTTGAAGATTAAAGTGGGCAAAACTAGTGCTTAGCTTAAGTTTCTAGTTCGTCATCGTGGATGTTGTGTTATTTTGAGCTCTAATACATGGTATATGATTCTATAGGAAGGATCCTCCTTGGTCCTTTTTACATAACACTCTCGGCCGCCCAAGAGGATTCCAATTATACCTAGGAATGAAATCAATTAGACTTCCACGGAAGTCAGACTGAGGAAATAGTTGCAGCTCTTTCTCTTGAGTTAGAGGGAGAAATCTCAAATTCTTACTTTCTCTTTGCTAAGGTGCGCAGCCTAAGCATCAATCTCAAATGATTGGCTTTCGACTCCTATTTCCAGGATTGAGTAAGATTGACTTCGATTTCATTCGTTTCAGTATTTCAGTAGAGCCTGTAATCAGTATATTTTGTTTAGGATTGACTGATTTTTAGTCTTTACCAGGATGGAATTAAAGTCTTTATTGAATTTCATCATTTCCTTTAGAATGAAGTTAAGGATTGAATTCCTTTAAGTCAGAATTGAAGTATAGCCTTAAGCAATAAATGAAGTCAAGTAATTTCTTACCGATTTTCACTCTCTTGCTGCGCTCCTCAGTTTTCAGTCGGAGATGCGTAATCTGAGCTAAATGCCTATGTTTGCTGAGATTCCTCGACTAAGTCTTTTTAAAGGCCCTCTTAAGAGTTGAGAATCAAGCGTCAGCATTAAGAACTCAACATCAGCAAATCAGTCATAGTCAGAAGCAGGAGGTCAGTCTTGATATTATACTAAAAGCCCTATCTTCAGACAGAGCAGCCCTTGAAGCGGGAGATGGTATAGTAGGCTTAGGGTGAAGTTACCTGGGAGTTACGAAAGCCGGAAATGAAGACTTCGATTGAGTTGCCTATTCCTCATTAGTGGGGCATAATAGCTCGAAGCCGATAGGAAGTCGCTGAGGTAAGTTCCGATAGAGCTACGCTCCGGGTATTCCAACAATTTTTTCTTCTAGGTTACTCTTTTTTCTCTTAATTAAAGCACTGGAAGAGAATCGCTATCGTCTTTCTAAAGGACGGGGATTTACGTGTATTGCTTATGTCCGATTTGCTGACGCTAGCTTGACTTCACTCACTTCAGAGACAGAAAAAAAGAATAAGAGAATAAGAAAGGAGCGTAGCAGCCAGAAATAAATCCCCTCTTCCGCTTAAGGCACCGAAGTCCCACAGCTAATATCTTGATTTAAGGGAAGTTCTTTCGTTAGCAGTAAGAGCCTATTCTGTCTTGCTTTCTGAATGAATTCCGCTGCGCCCCTTTTCGATTTCGAAAAAAGTGCAACACATGCCTGCACTATTTATCTAATAATGCGCCATTTCCTCTTGCTTTTTAAACCAAAAAGACAGACTTTCAAAATGCTTTTCGTAAGGCATGCGAAAGATAACATTTAACATTTATAGGTTAGGGATGATGCTGTCAGCAGTTAAGAAGGTGACGAAGGAAGGTAATGCAGTCAAGCCGTCAAGCTGGGAGTTCGAGGGTTCCAGACGAGAGATTCGCTTCGTCGCAGCTTATTATAGAGATATAATCAGGTATTCTTGCCAAGACCGGTGATACAGAAGGCATCTTAAACGAAAGGTCTTGCAGATTGACTAAAGTCCCACACATGCCTTCGCGTCGACACGATTCTCGGCATCCTGCCTTTAAATTAAAGAGGCGATTCGATAGACGATCAGTTATCAGTCTAGTTCGACACCTTCTTGGTGATTTTATTATCATGATATATGAATGTTGAACCAGCTTGAAACTAAGTGGAAATAACACCACAAGGCTTGGGATGGAAGGACAAATGCTTAAGACAAGTTTAGACGTCAAAAGGAAATTCCAGTGAAGGTATGGGAATAGCCTCGTGGCGCACACCCTATCCTCAGGCAGTGAGTCTCATGGATCACACACTATTCCTAGGGAGTGCAACTTAAAGTGCAATCCCAATTCAGAGAGAGTGAGGCTCGCAGCGCACACCATGTTCCCAACATGGCCAAAATCCCCCTCCTATAAATAGGGCACTTAAACACATTGCAAAGGACCTTGGACGCCTTTGAAACTTGGAGAGAAACTGGAAAATACTTCAATTAGGGTTTTTATTATTTTTCTTTAGTTTATTTATGAATTTTATCATGCATTCATTGATCTTGATTACAGGTATATCCATGAAAGGTTAAAAGCCCTTTTACGGGGTTAAGGCCAAGAACATAAGTAATATTGCCTTGAATTGATTTGGTTTTGATTTCTTATCATATTTGGTTGTTTATTTATCCTTTTTATAACTATTATAAGGATTCACGACCTTAGAATACATCCATTGTCATCTTTGTGAACTCAGGAGGGGGTATAAGAGGATAGAAAGTGGGCATAAATAGAGCAAGGTTCTTATTATTTTATAGAATAAGGGATTTAAACTAGCGTCAAGAATAGGGATATACCTAGAAGCCTTGTTTGATTCACTTGCAGGATGACATCTTAATTCATCTAAATAGATTATTACATCCCCGCTTAATAATGTAGTTGTAATGTCCAGTTAGGTAAAAGATTAGAGGATTGGGAGACCATGACCATACCATAAACCCTGTGAATCAACAACCATGATAAGTAATCAAACCAATAAAGTTCAATAGCTTAGTGTGATTGTTATAAGTTCTTTAACCCCGAGTTTTTCCTTATTGATTGTTCAAGCAATTTACTTTTATGCATTGTCTACTTTACTTTTAGTTTAAAACTCTACAACTCTTTCGGTTACTTTTACACCACTTTAATCAAAATAGTGAACTAAAATTAGATAGTTGTTGAAACAAGTCCTTGTGGGATCAATACCCTGCTTCTAAAGGGCCACTTTACTACTTGGTGAGACCATGTACACTTGCGTGTGCGCTTGGGCACAACAAATTTTTGGCGCCATTGCTTGGGACTTGTAAAATAGGAAACTATCTTATTTTTAGTTTACCTATATTAAGCTGTACATAGTTTAGTATTATTTTTTCTTTTATTTTCTTTTGCTTTTTTTTATCACACCTCTTAATATGGTAACCTGGGATAGATGATTTTTTAGTGATGACAATTCTTGTTATTTTTGTATGGGACCCCATCGAGAGCCTTTTTATCTAGATTTTAATAGAAGCACGTGAATGGGACCTTCACAATATAAGGTAGATACTATCCTATCTGTGGAGCAGACCATTAATTGGTATGAGGTTTGTGGCAATAGTGGTCCTTTTGCAGCTATGTGTGCTGCCAATCTTGAGTCAGCGATGTTTGTGGGCAATGCTCAAAGGACGAATTATGTAAAAAACTACAACCAAAAGTGGCAGACTTATCGACCAATTCTATCATGGAACTATCAACAAAAATAGTTTCAGCAATAGGAATTTTAAGGGAATTAGACCATGACTCAAACTAGCAATATTGAAAAGACAATGAAACAAATTATAGCTGCTCAAGCATAGTTGGTAGCAGATATGAAGAGATATTAGATGGTTACAAAGAACTTGGATATGCAGATAGGTCAGATGGTAGGAGCACAGAACACTAGGCCTTAGGGAGGCCTACCAAGTGATATAGAGACAAATCCTAAACAATTAATGACAATTACTCTGAGGAGTGGTAAATAGCTCAATGAAGAACCTATAAAGACAACTAAGGAGGCAGATGCATAGTTGACTTCCCAACCTATTACAGACAAAGTTGCTAATCATTCGAAGAAGTACTAGTACTTGAAAATTAAAGTTACTGAATAGGTTAAGGAGATACCACCTCCAATATCTCCATAGAGGCAGAGAAAATCATAGGAGTATACTAGGCAAGAAAACACAGGAATTTCAGCCATTCAACTGTCATCTTTCTCTTAAGAATGAAATTGAAAAGATAAATAAGAGTGAGTGTGTTGTGGATGGTGTAAATTTTAAAGTGGGATTGGTTGTCCTCATTCAAAGCACTTTTCTACATTATGTTTAGATGATGACATGTTTGTGGAGTCATCTAAAATAGTGGAAGAGTGTAAATACGAGGAATAAGAATCCTATATTCTTAATTTTGCACCAAAAAAATAGTACAAAAACATACCTCACTTTAAGGGAAAGTGGTTTACCATGCATTTTCCATTACCCAATTCACTAATCTTTGTACCACCACCCTATAAGAATATAAAAAAGATGGATATGAGGTTAAGGGTAAAATTTATAAACTCAAGATAGAGGAAAAATTTAATTGGGATATGCCACGACACTAAATTAGACGCTGATTAGGAGGCAACCCACTGTCTCACTTTGAGGTAGTGGTATGAACTGCGTACATTTACCCTTCCTAGACTCCACTTGGTGGGAATATACTGGGTATGTTGTTGTTGTTGTTGTAGTTTTCATTTTTGTTGAGTCACAGTTTGATGTGAAGTCTTAGTACCAAAAAACTTGAGCTAAGAAGCATGGTGAAGACTAAGTGTGGGGTCCTAGGACCCTCTTAATGTATAAAGACGCTACTAGCCAGGCGTAAAGGCCTCAAGGAGTATTTTTATCTGTACTTTTAAGTACACTTTGGGGACAAGGTATATTTTTAAGTGTAAGGTGGGGAAATTCCCATTTTTAGGAGTAATTTTAAAATTTTTTGTGTTAGCAATAAGTGGGATGTTCTTGTTGGTGCTATATATGATTACATGATTTAAGTTTTTTGGTTTTAAAAGCATGTTGATTGTGTGAATTAATACTTTTTAGACTCCTAGTCTAATGATTATGACTCTTGTACTTGTTGGCTTAATGTTGAATTCATGTGATTGTTTGGTTGAGAGTCTATGATGATCCTACTTGAGTTGAGCATGTGCCATGTGTGCGTGAGGTTGTTGTGTATTCGTTATTGCAATTGATTCCTAGAACTTACCTGGTGTGTATGCAAAGCAAAATAAAGAGTGTGGGTTTAGGAGATGATATAGGCATTTCTTTGATAGCCATGTTTATACCTCTTTTCTGACCTATCCTTGTGCATAATCCTAGTTAACCCTATTGATCCTTTAGCTTATTTTCTTTGGCAGCCTCATATGTAGCATGTATCCCCTTCTTTGATAGACCTTAATTTGATCCAAAGCTCCTAAGCACTTTAGTGTAAAATAAATTGATTTAAGGATTTTGAAATTCAAGTAGGAGAAAGGTGAAAGTTAAGCCCCAAAGTAATAGTTATTGGTGTTTACAATTGATGTGTTGTGATTGGGAGTTAGAGAAATTTGTGCTAAAGAAATTCTCATTTTTAGCCCAGTTGTGTTACAATGAATCCGTTTTAGCCCTGGTCCTCCTTGGACATTGTGCACCTCAACTAAGGCAGAACACATAAGTTGAGGGTGGCTATCAAAAGGGTGTATAACATAAAGTGGGTGTGAAGAAGGGTAAAATTGAATCATGAAATAATAGACAGTAATCCCGCCATAGTGTATGTGAATAAGCTAAATGAGATGGGGCAAAACAAAATATAGTGGTAGATAAAAGTGGTGGAAAGTGGTTGTTAAAGGTGAATTGAATAAAAAGTATGATTTATTAAAGTGCTTAGGTAATATAGTCACTATTCCTGATCAAAATAGTTCCTACCCGTCCCTTAGGCTACACTAAAACCCTTAAAGACCCATTTGATCCTAAGATTTATCATTATGATATTAGTGGAGCACTACACTAAGGTTAAGCTTATGGTTCATCTTGTGTGACTTATGAATTCTTTGTGAGAGTGAGCATAATTCAATTCTTGTACCCAATTTGTAATAAATTGCATTTATGTGAGTGATTATGGGTAACTCTCTTGTTGTGAGGGCACATGTTTAATGATATTTAGGTAATTTGTATGATTTATTTTATTGGGAAATATGCATGAGTTTTCCAACTTGGTGAGTAAATTCATGAGGCTAGGATATTTTAGAGTGGTATTCTTGAACTTTCAATTGTGTTTGTAACATGCTTAGAGTAGAAAATTGCATTCCGTATAGTCATTGTAGTACTAGATTGAGTGTCTTGCTTGTAATAGAAGTGTAGAGTCTCCTCTTATTATGATTCTTATAGTAAAGAGTTTTTCGAGGACT
This sequence comes from Capsicum pubescens, assembly GCA_030864215.1. Lineage (NCBI taxonomy): Eukaryota > Viridiplantae > Streptophyta > Magnoliopsida > Solanales > Solanaceae > Capsicum > Capsicum pubescens. Next base: position 264,836,673 of record CM061540.1, on the reverse strand, counting down.
AACAAGGCTTTAAGTGTGGGGTTATGATCCTATTACTTGACTATCAAATTTTGGAACCCTAGTTCTTGGGTTTTAGGTTAAAAATGAAAGTTCAGGATAAATTGGGTTTTAGGTAGTGATATGATGTGTTATTTTATCCAAAATTGATTGATATTTCTGAAAATTGTAATGGGTAGTTTGGGTATTTTCTTTGGAGTCAAACTTTAAAGTTAGAATTCTATATTATAGTGGATACGAGACCCCTTACGACTCATACCCACTGGTACGAAGTCATAATGGGATACGTACCTACTGAAAATATGGAAATCTAATAAGTTTAAGGCTCTAAAAAGGATATGACTGATCCATACGAGTCATTTACAAGCCACACAACTCATACACTTAAAGTCGTATAGACGTGGGAGGATTAAAATTGTATTAAATGTTCCTGATCTACTTTTGACTGATGGTAATGAGTCGTACCATGTAGGTACGACTAGTTAGGAAGAGTTATAAGATGACCAGTGAGCAAGTTTCATGCACTGACTAGCATACGACTCAACCATATGAGTCATACCCGGTCAATACGACTAGTATCCCCCACTTTTAACCTTACCAATACATGCATACTGAACTTTAATTTCAAATTTTTGTTTTTCTTTTATTTAATTACTTACTAACAATGGTATATTTTCAGGAACCATGCCTCCTAAGAACACATCCTTCTCTAAGCAAGCTGTAAAAAAGAACAATAAGCAGGGCACCGACTACTAACTTAGAATCTAGAGGTTCTGAGTTTGATGTGTCAACTGATAGCAGCGGTGAGTTATATGAAGGTACCGCAATGGGGAAAACTGCATAAAAGGGAAAGTAGCTGAGAAAGAAAAGGGGAAGAAGGTTGCATCCCAGAGAAATCACCACCTCTACGGGGACCAAGAAGAAAGAACCCCTCTGTCTTTCCTCCACACACACCACTACCATTAGATGATGATAATGAGGCTAAATCTAGTTTAGAAGAGGTAAGTTCTGGGAATGATGATATTGCAGAGGAAGTGAATAAGGTGACTCCGATAGCCCGACAAGACCCCTCACTCACACTTACCACTACTCTAGTGCCCATCATTCAATGATGGGGGTACCTCAGAATAGAGGAGACATTTAAAGTGGGCTGTTCTGACTTTCGAGCGACAAGATTAGAAGGGTGTTATATCCAGAGAGGATATTGACTACTATCAGGATAATAGAATTTCCCAGAATCGAGGAGCACTTCTGTCAGTATGGTTTTGAGTGGATGAAACTGGCGCCAGGAAAGTATAGTAAGGTGCTCATTTTAGAATTCTATACAGTATACAAAGGAGAACGTCAGAGGCAATACCCACAAGGTCAGTTATAGAAGGGTGGTAAGCCAATTACGTCACTCGTGATTTGAGGAGTTCGGGTAGATATTTCCCCACTACTATTGGGAGATTTTTGTATGGATTGAAGTATCAGACATTGGTCAACACCGGGGAAATGGATTACCAGATGGAAGAAATAAGGAAGATAGATAAGAGGACACTGGGTTCAAATGAAAAGATGGTTATTTTTAGGTTGATTATGAAGAATAGAGCTTCAAGTGGAGAAAATACAATTTGGGTTGTAGGAGGCCCTGGGGTGGTCTCACAGAAGATTAAGAAAAGTACCCTCAACTTTGAGGGTAAATCATGGTGGACATTGGCCCGACACCATCTGCGTCCAACTATGGGAGATGATATACTGAGCCTGATTCAGGAAACTATGATAGTCCGCTTCATAGCCGGCTATGAGTTTGATGTAGAAGAGTTCTTATCCCAAGAGATAAGGCATCGTGCAGTTAGGGGTGAGAAGTCATTATTGTCTTACCCTTTCTTGATTATACAAATGTGTTTAACTGAGGGAGTTCTGGAACTTCCTAGTAAAGATGAGATAATTGAGGCCACAAAAACCACTGATTTGGGACTGATTAGAGATGCGGCAAATCCTTTGGCCCAACAGGTAAGATAGGCATCAAACATATTGGTAGGTATGCTCCCGCAGGATGGACAGGCTAAGACTGCTAAGGCGGTAGATGCACAGGTAGAGACTACATAGATATATGCAATGGGTACTTCTAGATCCCCACCACTAGTACAGTCAGTGCCACCCAAGCCCCGAGGTATGCCTCCTAGTGTTATGATGATTTCACAAGCACTATGGACTCTAACCCAGATAGAGTCGTGGACAACATGAATTCGTGACATACCGAGATTGATTCATTTCATCGATGGAAATAAGTCAAGTTACCTAACGTGAAAAAGCGGCCCGCCTTTCATCATCTATACCAGCTGCCATGCAAGAACACATGCTTCGGCTTAGGTGGTTGTTCAACTTCTGCACTCTTCTTTTCAATACCTCCCAACTCCACAGGCACCACTGAAGATTCATCAACCATCTTCCAATCCATTTCGACCTCATCAGTATGAGAGGATGCTCTCAATACTAGACTAGATAACATCTTACCACTCCTAGTTGTAATGCCATACATTATCCATCAGTCCTTAAATTTTGAACTGTATCACTTGGTAGAGTCCCATTCTGTCTTTGGTTGAATATTGCGGATAATTGGCTCATTTACTGCTCCAGTTGTTTAATAGCGATTGAGTGTGAATTTACTAGTTGACTTATGGAAGATATGTCACTCTTCTTAGTAGTCACCCTAAAATTGGTCGTCTTAACTCCCTTTAATAGTTTCTCCATCATGTCCTCCATGGACATTTTGTCTGAACTGGTGGCAGCATTATCACGACTTCCAGGAGATACATACAATCCACTCATGTCACTTTTATTCTTCCAATCTCCTTGATGGTTCCAACCTTGGTTTCCTTGACCAGCTGTTCGGAAACCCCCTGGTTATGTAAATAATTAGCCTCTTCCTCAGTGTTTGATTTAGATCCATTACCATGGGACCCTACAACCTCTACCTTTTCTACATTCCCTAATAGCAAATGTTTCATGAGTAGATCCATCTGGGTTTTCATATGACCTATATCCTGATCACCCTCCTCTTCTTTCCTACACTGCTATGATGATATTATATTAGACCCAGTATTGCTTGCTACCACAGAATCTCTAGTATACCAAGCTCTACTTGTCTTAGTCATTCTTCTAACATATCTGCAGCCTCAGTAAAGATGAACTCCATAAAAGATCTTCCTGCATCAGTATCCACTATTGGCTTTGTAAGTGAGTTCAAAGCTCTTTAGAATATTTCCATCAAGTGTTCATCAGTCATCTTATGGTTTGGGAATTGAGTCAACTTCTTTTTAAACCTTGCCAAAGTCTCATGCAAAGCTTCACTAGACAATTACCTAAAGTTTCTAATCTCATCCATCAACTGTAACATTCTGGAGGGCAGAATGAACCTTTCTAGGAAAGTTCCTTTCAATTGCCTCCAGTTTGTTATAGAATCAGGAGTCAGCTCATTCAACCACATAGTTGCCTCTGCAGACACAGACAGTGGGAACAATCTTAAATGAATAGCATTTTTTCCCACTCCAGGATCATCAAACAACTTATAAATACTAATGAAATTCACTAAATATAGATTTGGATCATCAACAGGTACTCCACCAAAAAGTCCTTTCAAATTCAGTAGCTGGATCATAGTACTGGTGATGTTGAATTTCACCAGGAGCTAGTGGTGGTAGACTAATTTCCCTTATAGATCTAACTCCATCTAAATCATCCTCATCATTGTCAATATCAAACTGCGCAGGTTGGTAGTCTAGTCTTTCTTTGAATGGACAATTTCAATTTACAGGTGCAACTACTCCCGCTGCACGCCTCCTAGTAGCCGGGTCAATTAAATCATCATCTCCTAGGTATTATTCATCTAGATTAGGTACCTGACCTGGGTTATCTGGATTCTGTAGATTTAATTAAGCATTATCCAAAGTGGCTAATCTTTCATCTTCCTGTTGGTTAGCCATTCTTTCAATGAGATGAGGTTTAGGATTAAAGGGTAATAATGGTTCTCCTAAACTTCTATTTCATGGCATAAACAACAATGAGCGTGTAACAAACAAAAATAACAACGAAACATAAAATAAGAAAACTTTACTAACGGTCAATTAATGCACATAAACTCAATCAACAACTGTATTCCCCGGCAACGGTGATTACACCTCTATTACGAGAGAGTAAGCGGTCGCTGTCAAATATAGAACCCAACTAGGTTGGGGTCGAATCCCACAGGGAATATGGTGCTAATTAAGTTGTATTCATAGTATTTGACTTTTAATCATTCATTTCCATAAAACAAAAAAGGGGGAATTTGGTTCAGTTCATAAATTAATGGTTTCAGTTTAACAAGATGAGATATGTGTAGTAGTATTCGAATTCAGAGAAATAGCAAGCTAGGGTTATGTCCAACTTGTAGTTTTCAATACTTTCTAACTATGGGCTTTACGAATTCATACATGAGTCAAGGTTACAGAGAAACATATTGTATTTAATAACATAATCCTAGTGTTTCTCAACCATCAAGGACTAATTCGCTTTAGTTCTCTCGAATCAAAAGTGTTTACAAAAACAATATGAAATCTCCAAGTAGTAAATCTTGTTAAGGCACTAACATATGAAATAGGGTTGGAAATTGTATTTTCTTTTCACTACTCTCTTTTCCGAACCTCAACCTTTCTATAAAACAAGTTGAGTATTAAGGAACATCCTCTATGTTTACAACCACAAGAATTCAATATAAATGAAGATAGTATGATATAAGCAGATCAATACTTGATAAATTCAAAAACCCAAAGTAATAGATTGTATGTTACAAGGCTTTCATTACCCTAACTAATAAACTTAGCTACTCATGAATAAAATGGGAATCACAATAGAAATATTCATCATACCAAAAACTAGAAGATGATCTTGGTGTGTGAATAGTAAAAATAAAAGAAAAAAATGTTTTTTTCTCTCCCAAGCTAAGCCGCCCTTCTCCTCTTCAAAAACTAATACAGAATAATGAATAATGATAAATTTTCCGCATCAAGTCTTTTTAATAATATTTTCTCTCATTATTTCCTTCTAAGTCCCTAAACTAATTATAAATGATAAATTAGTCTTGGACATAGTTTCTAGGCGCCATATTTGATCCAAACTGCTACTGTATCTTGAGTCGTATGCCATCCGTATTCTATAGTCCCATTATGTCTCCATCTATCTTATTAATACCTAAAATCATGCTAATCACATCAGTTAGCTCAATCACATAGAAGTAGAGTAAAAACATAAGAAACTAGGCACGATTTGTAGGGGGTGCGGATAACTTTCAAACATGTATGCTACTTCTGTATTTTTTAAATAACTGGGCTCTGATACCATTTGTATGGGGTGCGGATAACTTTACTAGATAATAAATACGTAGGTATTTATTCATAATGTATTTTGTGAATATTATTGATTGGAATAATTTTAATTTTTATTTTTATCTTCTTGACTTAAGATGTTTTATTAATTCATATTCTAGATTTGATATTATCATAATTAAATTATCTAGTGTTTTAGGATCCTCGTTAGTATCATATAACCTTTTGTATTCTAGTTATAAACTATATAGTTGAGTTTCTATTTCTTTTAATGATTTATTCTTCTCGTAAGATGTATTCATTAATTTGTGTAGTTTATTATTTTATCCTATTGAAATTTTAGGAATTTCTGTGTAGTATTTTATTCTAACTTTGCTATATTCAATGAGTAGGTTTATGTTCTTTATCTGACTAACTAGTATTTGTTATTCATGTATAGGTAATTTTCCATCTGTATTAAATAATTTTCGTATGTTTTATTGATTCATGATCATGAAGGTCAATAGGTGTTTCCTTATAAGTTTCGGATATTTTGGAAACTTGTTTAGATCAAGAATTGAAGTCCAAAATAATTGACCAATGCGATCTTGGCAAGCTGCGTCGCCAATCACGTTGGTCACCAGTTGTGCAATCTGCCAGAGCCAAAACAGCTGAGGCTCGATGCGTTCATGGCGCACCGCGTCAGGTATAGCGTCGCAGCCCTCGACGCTCCCCGTCACTCATAGCATCGATGTCCTGTTATTTAGTCATTAAATGTACACATTTTTAAGGGCAAAGTGGTAATTTTTCCCAACCCTATATAAGGCTTAAACATGGGATTAAGCCTTATTTATACCAAAATACACCCTTTTCTCTCAAAATCCTCTCAAGAACACATTAGGGTTTCCAATTGGGGATTCAAGTTCAAGAAAATTCCTCTGTGAATTATCAAGAATATTCCGTCTAAGGTATGCATAGTCTTCATTCATAGACTCCTTTCGTCCATGAAGCCCAAGAATCAAGTTTTAAATTACGAATTGTGATATTCATTCTATGAATTGAATTATGTTTATGTATTGTTGTTGTATGAATTCCAAAATGAAACCTTTATTATGTCTTCATGAAATTAGCCTAATATATGTACTGAAATCATGAAATTGGGTTGAATTGCGAGGTAAGGTTGTATTAAATTCATGCTCATGCCTAAGCCTTTAATCATGCAACCTAAGTGTTTGATAAAATGCCTAGGAGAATAGAAATTATGTTTGATAGTTAGACTGTGACCCAAGTTATGAATGTATGTGTTCCCCTATGTTTAAAATAATTTTCATGAGGATTGTTGTGTAATGCAATTGCATGATGATATAACCATGATATTAAAATGACGAAGTTAAGACATGATCATGTGCATTCTAAGCTATATCAAGATTATGATAACCATTTTCTTCATGAAATATCCCCTACTGTTGTAGTATGAATTATTGATGTTGGCCATGTATTCAAGAAAGTAATGCTTTGTCAGTTTCCTTCCATCAAGTCCTGGGGGTACTTGTACTTGAAAAATATAGTTGTGTACCTAGAGCCAGTGTCATGTTTCATGATATCCTCTATCAAGCTATGATCCATAGAATTCAGTCTGTCATGTGACTCAAGAAATCTCAGTAAATTCAGTAATCTCAGTAGTATTCCGTTAGTTAACGGAACTCCATGAATTCAGTCTAGTCTAGTTTAGTTAATTATGTTTAGTGTCTGTTCAGATGGGAGTAGGAATTAGCACCGAGCGAACCCAAGGATGGGAACTCACCTATTATATGAGGGTGTGATTCTTAGAAGCAATCCTTGTATTCCAGAACTACATAGACAACGTAGGTTTAAACATCATAGCCTGCTATATGAGGGTGGATGAGGTGGCTTAACCTATTATAGGAGGGTTCCCACCCTTCTCACTAGAGTTACCTATTATATAAGGGTTACTCATAGATTGTCCTTACCAGTGGCACGGTATTGACACCCTTCCAATTGGGGTTACAGATTGGACCCCAACTCAGATATATTATGATTATTTGGGGCATGTCGGTTAGATAACTACTTCCCAAAATTTCAGTTACAGAATTAGGACTGTCAGATACAGTCATTTAGTCTCAGTAATAGAACTCAGATAGTTCTACAGAATTCAGGACTATCAGATACAGTCAACTCAGAACAGTACGAAACTCAACTAGTTCTATCAAAACATAGACTGTCAAATACAGTCGCTCAGTATCAGTTAGATCAATTATACCTGTTATCTCAATAATATCAGTTATGTCAGTTATTAGTAACTCATGTTACCTGTAATAAGTTTCAGGACTATTAGATACAATCAATCAGACCAGTTCTTCATAATTAGAACTATTTGGAACAATCATTCCTCTTTCAGTAATATACAATCAGATCCCCAGTATTAAGTAGAATCATTTATCAGTATCAATAAACCCAAATATTTGTAAATCATTACTCATAACTTAGTACCCAGTGTCAGTATGGTCCCAGTTACAGTTACTTGTTCATGCATGTATTCTCATGTTCATGTTATATATTCATTTAGTATTTTTCATGGATATGGACCCTTGCATTCAGCCTACCTCACATGCATACCAGTACATTTAATTGTACTGACACATTTACACTATGGTATTTTACTTTACGCCATAGGTTCAGAAGAATGAGCTCCAGAGCATCAGTAGCATTCCACTATCCAGAAGTTAGAGTTATCAGTGAGTCCTCATCCTTCGAAGATAGGATTATCACTTTATCATTTCAGTACTTGTTCATTTTAGTAGTTGGAGTTAGTTGGGGACATGTCCCATCAACTCCTTATTCAGACAGTTTAGAGGCTTTTAGACTATAATATATTCAGATAGTTTATTTCAGTTTTGGGTATTTCTATACCCCATTTAAACATTTTTTTATCAGATTTTATGTTTCAGATTTGAACCTTATGGCCTTACAGCTTATGTTTCGGCATTTATATATGTATATTATTCTAACACCCCAATTTTCTGAATCGGAATGCTACACAGTGCTCATGACTCCGAAGGACCACAAGCTAACCCATGACTAATATTTGTACCTATATACTACATAAAATACTGGAAAATGTAGAAACATGAGAAGAAAGGCCATAAGGTTCAAACTAGATAAACACCTGAATAATAATAACGTTTGAATAAGGTGGTATCACAATACAAAAATAAAATTGAAAATACTAAAGTCTAAACCAAGTCTGATATCTAGTCTGTATCTAGTCTAAAAGTCTCTACTGTCTGAGTAATCTGAATAAGGAGCTGAAGGGACATGTCCCCAACTAACTCTGTCTAATAAATTGACTAATGGGGTAATGAAGAAATAATCATGTCCTCGAAGGATGAGGACTCACTTCTAACTCTGACTTCTAAAATCTACAATGCTACTACTGCTCTAAAACTCGTGCCTCTGAACCTATGGTATAACATAAGAGAAAGCACCATAGCACAAATAGGTTAGTACGACTGAATGTACTGAGTATATGAGTGAGGTAGGCTTAATGCAAAGGGTTTATATGCATGACCAATGATGATTGATATGAACGTGAGAATACATACATGCATAAGTAACTATAACTGAAATCGTGGAGATACTAACTACTGAGTCTGAATACTGACAACATGAGTTTACTGATATTGAGGTACTGAATAGATGAACAACTATTTTTTATCGTTCGAATTATGAAGAACTGGTCTGATTGACTATGTCTAACAATCCTGAAATTGAATACTGATAACGTGAGTTATGATAACTGATATAACTATGATGATCATCCTAACCGATGTAACTATTACTAAGTGACTGCATATGACAGTCTAAGTTCTGATAGAACTATCTGAGTTCTGTTCTGTATGGAGTAACTGAATCTGAGATCAGTCCTATCTAACAGGTGATCTTTGAGTATATTGTTAATAAAAATGAATTGACTTATTTTGAGATCAGTCCTACCTAGCGGGTGATCTCTAAATATGATGATACTGTTACTGATTGACCATAGTTAAGATCAGTCCTATATATTGGGTGATCCTAAAGTCTATTTATAATGATAAGGATTGACCGTATCTAACAGTCCTAAATCTGTTTTACTCAGCTGAATTGACTGTATCTGACAGCCCTGATTCTGTAACTAAAACTGTGGGATGTATTATCCTAACCGACATGTCCCATGCTAAACTAACTGGAGTTCTAATATGAATGATAACATGAGTGACTGTATCTGACAGTCCTGAGTCTAATGGAACTATCTGAGTTCCTTACTGTAACTGAGTTGATTGTATCTGACAGTCCTAAAAATTTGAAGAATTATCTGAGTTCCTTTAATGAGACTGCTACTAAAACTGTGGGAGGTAGTTGTTTAACCTACATGCCCCATATGTGCCAATATAGTAAACTAGGGTCCAATCTTTGCCCTGACTGAAAGGGTGTCAATACCGCACCACTGATAAAGACAGGCTGTGAGAACCCTCTACTGGTAGGTTAGGACACCTCATCTACCCTCAACTAGAAGGTATGATATTTTAACCTACGCTGGCTATGTAGTTCTAGAACGTAAGGATTGTTTCTAGAAATCACACCCTCTAATGGCAGGTGAGTTCCCATCCTTGGGTTCACTCGGTGCTAACTTATACTCCTAACTAAAGAGACTGAACATGATTAATTGAGCTAAATTGATTAACTGAACTAAACTGATTAACTGAACTGGACTGATTAGCTGAACTGATACTAGTGGTATTGTTTAGCGAAGTTAAACTGAGTTTACTGAGTTTCATTGACTGACAGAATGTACTGATGTCTGAGGACTGACTGAGAGTACTGTAGTTACTAAGATTTTTCTTGGAATACTGAAATCACTGAGATTACTGAACTACTGAGATTTCTGAGATTTCCTGAGTCACATAGTTGACTGAGTTCTATGGATCATGGCTTGACTGAGAGTATCGCGAAACATAACATGTCTCTAGGTACACAACTAAATTGTCGGGTACAAGTACCCCCAGGACTCGATGGAAGGAAACTGACACACATGACACTTCTTGATCATAGGAATAACATCCACAATTCATAATACCATAAGTAGGGAATTTCATACTACACATGTTTCTCAACACCATATACATGAAAGGGAATGCGTATAACATTTAAATACCTGCATAACTTCAATTTCATGAGCATTCCATATCACAACAACAATACACAACAATTAGCATGGAATTCATGTTGAGTCCTAAAGAATAGAGAATGGTCTTGTCATTTAAGTTCTATTTAGCTATAATACATGATTTCTAGTCTCTTAGGTCTTTTATCAAACACCTTGCATGCACACCTTGTGGCAGAGGCATATTCATCACCTTAATGATTTAAACCACTCAAAATTCATATATTTCAATTTTCATGTCATCCTAGTTTCATAAAATCACATAAAAATTCAAATTTGGGAGTTGTATAACAATCAATAACACAAACATAATCAACCCACAACATAACTTCATGATTCAGAGTTTAAAAGAGGGTTATTGAATTCCACGGATGAAAGAAATCCATGGATAAACACTATGCATACCTTAAAGCTTGATCTTGAAAGAGATATAATGTTTCTTGAAGGTTCTTGAAGAAATCCTTAGGCTTGCTCTTGATTTTTCTTTACTAGGGTTAAACCCCTTTGGGAGAGAATGTTCTTGTTCTTGAGGAGAATGAGCAAAATAATGGGATAATAGCCTTCTTAGGGATTTAATACTGTGTTTAGAGTGACGGAAAAAGACCAAAATACCCCTATGAAATTACCTCCCAATTGCTGAAATTATCACCTGACGACATAGGCTGATAAGCTGTCAGATCTGTGATAGCCCGTCAGCCCAGGTCGTCACCTAAGAGCTGAAATTTTTGGATTTCTACCTAAGCCTGACGACATTGCTGATAAGTCACAGAAATGTCATCAAAAATATTATAGGTTATCAAAAATGTCATCAGAATTGTGATAAGTCGTCAGAAATGTCGTCACTCAGTTTTCAGGCTGACATGCTGGAGTAAAATGGGCATAAATTTTTGCTCCGATATTATATTTAGGCTAAATTGGTATAGTTGGAAAGATAATTCAATTATATATCTGTTAGTGGGTCATGAGCTTAAAAATTCATAGAATCTCGAGAGATATTCTCATTTGAAGTTGACTATGGCAATATCCTTCCCAAGAATTCAATCAGTAAGGAATGTTTTGATTCTTCTGATAGCTTGAAGTTATTTGAAGACTTAATATACATCTAAATTGCTCCTAAAACTATAAAAGAACCATGATGTACTATGCATGATCTTGAAACATGGCGCTACTAGTGGTTTGGATTTTTTGGGGTATTACAATATCTCCCCCTTGGGAACAATCATCCTCGAATGAGAATGACTGAGATGGAAGCAAAGATCAACTGAAGTACGTACAAGACATACACTACTGAAACATGGTTTCAGAACTGACATGACTGATAAACTGAATACATCATACTGAACATGCATATCTGATGTGTGAGTAACTGATTCATGCATGCATGACTGAGTGTTCTGATGAACAAAGTTTCTCATAATAAGAATGCATATCTGATGCCTAATTTTATGACTAACATGATATGTGAATGCATGACTGGAAGTACTGGTAAGCTGATCATGTATATCTGATGCGTGAATCCATAACTGAACTGACTTATGAACATGCGACTGAATATGTAATGGTAAAGATACCAAGTTTGAACTGAAAACTAAGCATGGATCTGAATACCAAGTTTGTTACTAAAATCTGAACATGAGAATGAGTAACTTCAAGGAAGACTATTACCTTGAACTAAAAATACCGATGAGTCTGAGACTAATTACTCAATATGCATGAGCAGAAACATGAGAACATAACTGAGTCTAGAGCGAGATACATAAACTGAACTGAGTCTGTAATACATGGCATGCAACTGAGGTTGGAGCTTAAGGGTAAACTTATGAGTATCCCCTACTCCATACTGGATTCATTACATAAAAAGAGAATGGAATGCTTATGTTATGAAAGTTTGCAGAATCATAGCGTATCTCCCCCTTGGGACACTAGGTCCCTCACAGAATACTGACTTGGTGGCACCTGGAAACTGAGTCGCGACTGATAATATGAAATCTGAAACTGAGGCATGACACGTAAACTGAGCTGATTACTGAGATGAAGCATACATTATAACTAAGACTGTAACTGAGATGGCAACTGAGTTATGATTGTCGCATAATGAAGGCTGTCATAAGTTAAGGATCTGAATGTACACTCACACTCTGAATTTTTTTCTTGGTTTCTAAGTACAACCTTTTGCTAGTCATTTATTTGCATATTAGAATGACGTTCACGCCTATCTCCATAACTACACCCTCGTGTAAAATAGACATGCAACAATCTTCTCTTAACATGTATCATTTATTCTCTCACTTATCAAAGCAACTGCTCATCACTACACTGTTCTCACAAAGAGAGCTCACTGAAAGGGTTGGATAAAGAGGACCTGTAACATGAATGGACACTAGATGAACTTGACACATGATTGAGGCCTGAGGAATAGGATATAAATAATATGGATGTACCCAAAAGGTCTGAACTGAGGATATACATGACATATCCTGGATTAACTGATCAATAGGAGTGTAACATGAGTCATGAGAGTTGAGCAATCTATAAAGTGTGACATGTGTACATGAGTCATGAGCTATATGACCTGAGCTGGGAGCTTTCTGCATTCGTGGGACATGATTTGTATTACTGAGGGAAATAGAACCGAACCCCTTATGCTGGGAAATGGAATCGTACATGATTATATAAAAAGCATGAATATAAGTTGTGTTTATGGAACTAAGACATGAAGCATGCATAGGCATCATGCTGACTGGAGTGTGAAAGGTTACACTGAGATAAGGATAGGTCGGGAATCATCTTCCCTAACTGCTTTTCTATACATACTGGCACTACTACTGATATCTGAGAGCCTGACTTGGGTACTTGATCTACCATCTCCCCCTTGGCTTTAAGCCATCATCTTAAGTCTGTGAACACTTTACTAAGCTCTGGACTGAACTACAATCATCACCAGATACTTACACTCTGTTCGACACATACTTGCCTTACTAAACACATTATATGCTACTATTTCCTCATATACTACTAATATCGCATTCCTTATTCACATCCATCTCTACACACTTAATTTCAAATCAATAGTCTTAATTTCTTGCTTGCACTGTTCAAGCCTAATGATTTACTTTGGTACAACTATCCCTATGAATACATAATTTATTCAATATGGGTGATATTATCCCAACTCTACTACTACCAAACTTCCAGGTTCATGCTTCTAACTCTAATTCTATGCTATCAAAGGATTCTCAGAAGGGATCTGGTGAAATATCTAAATTCGAGTTCAAGAATGAGTTCTCATGTTCATGAATTAAATCCGTATAACTTTGGAACATAACGGAACTGAGGGATACTATCTGAGCATATGGAAAATCCCATAATTGTCTGTAGGGACTGTCTGAGAAAGCCTTATCTTTAGGACTTAAGCTTCACTACTTCTGTTGCCTTGAAAGTAAGGTGGAGTTGATATGAGTGGAGCATGATGAGAATATACATGATTTTCTTAGGAAATATTTATATAGCACGATCTTTAACATAAAAGAAGGGAAACTGTTCCTAAAATATCTCATAGCCTTCTACACATAAGTGTGGTGCACAACACACCCATGTACAAGACTCTACTAGATGCAGATTTCAGACTTCCGAGGACTCTATTGAACCTGGCTTTGATACAAAGTTTGTAACACCCCGATTTTTTGAACCGGAATGCTAAGTAGTGATCATGACCCCGAAGGACCACAAGCTAATCCATGACTGATATTTGTACCCGTATACTGCATAAAATACTAGAAAATACGAAAACATGAATTGAAAGGCCATAAGGTTAAAACTGGACAAACATCTAAATAATAACAATGTTTGAATAAGGTGGTATAACAATACCAAAACAAAACTAAAAATACTGACGTCTAAACCAAGTCTAATACCTAGTCTACATCTAGTGTGAAAGCCTCTACTGTCTGAGTAATCTGAATAAGGAGCCGATGGGACAGGTCCCCAACTAACTCTGTCTAATAAATTGACTAATGGGGTAATGAAGAAATAATCATGTCCTCAAAGAATGAGGATTCACTTCTAACTGTGACTGCTAAAATGCACAATGCTACTACTACTCTGGAACTCATGCCTCTGAACCTATGGTGTAACATAAGAGAAAGCATCATCGCATAAATGCATCAATACAACTGAATGTACTGAGTATACGAGTGAGGTAGGCTAAATGCAAAGGATTTAAATACATGAACAATGCTGACTGATATAAACGTGAGAATACATACACGCATAAGTAACTATAACTGAACTCGTGGTGATACTGGCTACTCAGTCTGAATACTGACAACATGAGTTTACTGATACTGAGGTACTTCACAGATGGACAACTATTTCTGATAGTTTGAATTACGAATAACTTGTCTGATTGATTGTGTCTAACAATCCTGAAACTGAATACTGATAACGTGAGTTATGATGACTGATATAACTTTTATGATCGTCCTAACCGATGTAACTAATACTAAGCGACTATATCTGACAGTCTAGGTTTTGATGGAACTATCTGAGTTCCGTTCTTTATGGAGTAACTGAATCTGAGATCAGTTCTATCTAGCGGGTGATCTTTGAGTATATTATTAATAAAAATGAATTGACTTATTCTGAGATCAGTCCTACCTAGAGGGTGATCTCTAAATCTGATTATACTAATATTGATTGACCATAGTTGAGATCATTCCTATCTAGTCGATGATCCTGAAGTCTATTTATAATGATAAGGATTGACCGTATCTAACAGTCCTAAATCTGTATTACTCAGCTGAATTGACTGTATTTGATAGACCTGATTCTGTAACTAAAACTGTGGGATGTATTCACCTAACCGATATGCCCCATGCTAAACTAACTAGGGTTTTGATTTGACTGGTAACATGAGTGACTGTATCTGAAAGTCCTGAGTCTGATTGAACTATCTAAGTTCCTTACCATAACTGAGTTGATTGTATCTGATAGTCCTAAAAATCTAAAGAACTATCTAAGTTCCTTTACTGAGACTGATACTGAAACTGTGGGAGGTAGTTGTTTAACCGAGATGCCCCATATGTACCAATATAGCTACACTGGGGTCCAATCTCTGCCCTGACTAGAAGGGTATCAATACCGTGCCACTAATAAAGATAGGCTGTGAGAACCCTCTACTGGTAGGTACTCAAAATAAGAATGGTGGGAACCCTCTACTGGCAGGTTAGGCCTCCTCATCTACCCTCAACTAGAAGGCATGATGTCTCAACTTACGCTGGCTACATAGTTCTAGAATGCAAGGATTTCTTCTAGGAATCGCATCCTCTACTGGAAGGTGAGTTCCCATCCTTGGGTTCACTCTGTGCTAACGTCTACTCCCAACTAAAGAGACTTAACATGATTAATTAAGCTGAACTGATTAACTGAACTAAACTAATTAGATGAACTGAACTGATTAGCTGAACTGATACTAGTGGTATTTTTTAGCGGAGCTAAACTGAGTTTACTAAGTTCCGTTGACTGATAGAATGTACTGATGTCTGAGGACTGATTGAGAGTTCTGTAGTTACTAAAATTTTTCTTGGAATACTAAAATCACTGAGATTACTGAACTACTGAGATTTTTGAGATTTCCTGAGTCACATGGTTGACTGAGTTCTATGGAACATGGCTTAAATGAGAGTATTATGAAGCATGACATGGCCACATAGCTAAATTGTTGGGTACATGTTCCCCCAGGACTCAATGGAAGGAAACTGACATACATGACACTTCTTGATCATAGGAATAACATCCACCATTCATAATACCATAAGTAGGGGATTTCATACTACACATGTTTCTAAACACCATATATATGAAAGGGAATGCGTATAACATGTAAATACTTGCATAACTTCAATTTCATGAGCATTCCATATCACAACTACAATACATAACAATTAACATGGAATTCATGTTGAGTCGTAAGGAATACAACATGGTCTTGTAATTTAAGTTCTATTTAGCTATAATACATGATTTCTAGTCTCTTAGGTATTTTATCAAACACCTTGCATGCACATATTGCGGCATAGGAATATTCATCACCGTAATGATTTAAACCACTCAAAAATCATATATTTTGATTTGCATGTCATCCTAGTTTTATAAAATCACATAAAGATTCTAATTTGGGTGTTGTATAACAATCAATCACACAAACATAATCAACCCACAACATAACTTCATGATTCATAGTTTAAAAGTGGGTTCTTGAACTCCACGGATGAAAGGAATCCGTAGATGAACACTATGCATACCTTAAAGCTTGATATTGAAAGAGATCTAATGTTTCTTAAAGGTTCTTGAAGAAATCCTTAGGCTTGCTCTTGATTTTTCTTGACGAGGGTTTAACCCCTTTGGGAGAGAATGTTCTTGTTCTTGAGGAGAATGAGAAAAATAATGGGATAATAGCCTTCTTAGGGATTTAATACCTTGTTTAGAGTGAGAGAAAAATACCAAAATACCCCTATGAATTACCTCCCAGTTGCTGAAATTATTAGCTGATGACATGGGCTGATAAGCCGTTAGATCTGTGATAGCCCGTCAGCTCAGTTCAACACCTGGGAGATGAAATTTTTGGATTTCTGCCTAAGCCTGACGCCATTGCTGATAAGTCATCAAAAATGTCGTTAGAAATGTGATAGGTTATCAGAAATGTCGTCATAATGGTGATAAGTCATTAGAAATGTCGTCACTCTATTTTCAGGTTTACATATTGGAGTAAAATTGGCATAACTTTTTGCTCTGATATCGGATTTAGGAAAAATTGGTATCATTTGAAATATAATTCAATTATCTATCTTTTAGTGGGTCATCAGCTCAAAAATTCATTGTATAACGAGAGATATGCTCGTTTGAAATTGACTATGGAAATATCCTTCCCAAGAATTCAATCGGTAAGGAATGTTTTGATTCGTCTAATAGCTTGGAGTTATTAGAAAAATTAATATACATATAACCTTCTCATAAAACTAAAAAAGAACCATGATGTACTATGCATGATCTTGAAACATGGCGCTAATATTGGTTTGGATTTTTTGGGGTATTACAATTATGCAGTGTTTAGGTACAAATATCAGTCATGGGTTAGATCGTGGTCCTTCGGGGTCATGAGCATGGTGTAGCATTTAGAGTATCAAATTCAGGACATTACAAACTTGGTATCAGAGCCTAAGGTTCAACAGTGTCCTAGGAAGTCTGAAAAGCCGTATCTAGTAGAGTCTTGTACGTGGGTGTGTTATGCTCCACATTTATGTGCATGGGGCTATGAGATGTTTTAGGAACAGTTTCCCTTCTTTCAGTATTCATCTCATGCCAGTGTGTATTAGCTCAAGTTGAACTCTTATTCTAATTTACTCCTTTCTTTCATTACAGAACATGTCTCCTAAAAGGACTAACGAAAGGAGAACCGAGAACCAGACGGTACTTCTACCCATCCAAGAAGATTCCCTGGATGAGCATGTCTTTCATGGCGAATTCAAAATTGACTCTCTTACTATATTATATTTAGTAGTATCTCAGATCAATCAGCAAACTATTTTCCCACCCAGGCACGTAATTCGCGCCTAGTAGATCAAGGTGTGAAAGTGTAGTAAGAAAAAAAGAAAGAGAGAAAATAAGAGAGCTAGAACAGGTAGCCTCAATTTAAACCAGCCTAAGTCAGAGGGTGGTAACTACTTTTAGTTCTTACCAAAGTTTTTAGTTCCAGTTCCTTCCTTGGCTAGTACTCCAGTCCCTAAATTTAGAGATAGGACGCCAGGTACTAAACCTCAGGGCAGTGTTAGTAGTGCCCGAAGCCATCCCCTTTGTCAGACTTATGGTAAGTATCACAAGGGCATATGCAGAGCCCGCAGTGATATGTGTTTCAGATGTGGTGAGTTAGGTTACAAAGTCCGATACTATCCTAGACCCGATCCTCAAAGACAGCATAATCATTCTTCAGCTCATTCCAGTCGCCCGAATTGGCAGGGTGCCTCCTCCAGCTCCATCAGTGGGCAATGCCCAAACAGATTCCATGCTCCTCAGCCCTGACAGAATCAGGAAAGTCCTTTTTAATATGGTCACTGGTATGTTATAGATCTTTCATTTACATGTTTATGTCTCATCAAATCCATGAACTTCTCTTCTTTTGTGACTCTTTGCATGTTAGTCAACGTTGAGGTCATACCAAGTGTTAACAGGACCTTTCTTAGTCTCCTCCCTAGTGGGTCAGTTTATCATAGCCCGACAAATATACAGGCACTTTTCAGTTATGAAAGCTCAGAAAGAGTCCGGCCTTCAGATTCCAGTAGTAGTGCCGGTATGTATAGGAAAGCAGTAAGGGAAAGACGATTCCCGAACTATCCTTATCTCAGTGTAAAATTTTGTACATTAGTCAACATGATGCGTTCGTAAGTTTTACATCTCCATTCTATGAACCCAGCTTATATTCACACGTTTTCCATAGAATTATGTACAATTCTAGTTCCCAGCTTAAGGATTTCAGTTTTACTCCCATCAGTAATCCAAGTCATGACCCACAAATGCAGAAAACTCTAAAATCCGGTCATGCAGCTCATGACTCATGTACACATGTCACGCTTTATAATATACTCAACTTCCATGACTCACGATACACTCCTACTGATCAGTTAAATCCAGGATATGTCATGTATCCACTATATCAGTTCAGACCTTTTGGGTAAATCCAAGCTATTGATATTATATTTCTCAAGCCTCAACCATGTGTCAAGTTCAGTTAGTATCCATTTATGCTTCAGGTCCTTCTGATATAACCCTTTAGTAAGCTTTTTTTGTGAAAATAGTATAGTCAGGAGTAGTTGCTTAGAAGGGAGAGAGTAAATATTTTATATTAAGAGAAGATTGTTGAATGCTTATGTTACCCAAGGGTGTAGTAATGAAAATTATCTTGAATATCATGTTAAGTGTGCAAGTAAAGTGATAGTAAGAGGTTGTAATTAGAAGTTGGGAATTTACAGAGTGAGAGTACACTTTTAGATCCTCAACTTATGTCAGTCTTCATTGCGTTGCTATCAAAACTTAGTTGCTATCTCAGTTATAGTTTAAGCATTCAATACTCAGAAATTAGTGTTCAGTCTTAGAATTAAGTACTTCAAAATTAGTCTAAACCACAGTTATCAATGTTCAATTATCAGAACCCGGTATTTAGTTCCAGTATGAATCCTAGTGATAGTGTCAGCTTCAGTTCAGTAATCAGATCAGAAACTCAATTCAGTTCCAGGATTGCTTGACCATAGTGTACAGTTGTCAGATACTCAGTTATTAGTATTTCAGTACCTCAGTCTAAGAAATATTTCTAAATTATGTCATACACTCGGTCTTGCATCTGTAATTAATACAGCTTTCATAAAATTCATGCTCAGTTACCTCATGATAACCAATCAACCATTAACTTCTGTGTATAATACTCTATAGTCTCAGTCCATCTATTCAAACCAAGTACAGTTCAGTCTTACACTCCCATTATTCAGCTGTCAGCTATCCAGTTAATTAGATAAGTAGTATATTTATGCTCTCGTGTTCAGCATCCATGTGAATCTTTTCAGTAATCTTAGTTGCAGTGCAAGAGGCTTAGTCATTCATCTTAAATGGTGTTTGTAGGCCTCAACTCATCTTACCAAACTTTATCCATGTAATGATTTTCTCATTACACTGTCTTATTTAGACAAGTCCAAGATTTTCTTGCGACCTAAAGCCGCTAGAACTTTGTAGAAAGAGTGTTAGAGAAAAGGCTCCTGTCGACTATAATCTTTCAGTATGAGTTAGTTCGTAAAACTAGTAATTCAGTTTAGCAGTCAGACGGATAAGTTCGCATGGTTTGGGTTCCTATCCCTTCAATCTAGACGTACTATCCAAAATCTCATGGATATAACCATTCTAAGGTGAACCAACTAGGAAGACGCAAGCTCAGCTCAGTTCATGTATCATGTTTCAGTTTCAGATCCTAGTTATTCAGTTAAAACTCAGTTCGTAGGAGCCTTGTGCATTGCTTTAGCTTCCCCAACAGCTCATCCAAGTCAGTATTCTTTGAGGGACATAGTGTCCTAAGGGGGAGATACACTATAATCCCCCGAACTTTCATAACATGAGCATCCCATTCTCTCTTTACATAATAAATCTAGTTTGGAGTAGGCGATACTCATAAGTTAACCCTCAAGTTCCAATCTCAGCCATGAGCCATGTATTTAGAGGCTCGATTTAGTTCACGATACTTAGTTCATAGTATTCAGTTCATGCATCACGCTCCAGACTCAATTCATATCATCCGTTACAGACTCAGCTATGTTCTCATGTTCCTATTTATGCATGTTCAAGATTGATGACTATGTGTATCATAAGATCTCTCCCATGAAGGTAGTTAAGACATTTGTCAACAAGGGAAAGCTCAGTCCCCTATATGTCGGTCACTTAAAAACTTCTCAGTCGTTACGACAAGATAGCTCATAAGCTCGTGTTGTCTTCAGATCTAGCCTCAGTTCATCCAGTTTTTCATGTCTCTTTCCTCAAGAAGTATATAGGTGACCTGACAGCTATAGTCCTTATTCAGAGCATAGATGTTCAGAACAGTCTCTCTCATGAGGAAAATCACAGTCGAAATCCTAGACTACCAGATTCGCAGACTGAGGAACGAAGAAGTCTCTCTAGTCAAAGTTCTTTGGCAGAATTAGTCCGTTGAGGGAGCTACTTGGAAAGAAGAAGTAGACATACGTACCAAGTATCCTCACCTCTTGTCTACTAATTCAGACTCATTCCAAGATAAAAGCTTTCCTTAAGCTTACGCAGTTTACATGTTCAGTTTCATTACCAACTTGGTATTTAGTTTCAGGCTCAAAATTCCGTTATAAACTTGGTACTAAGTACTATTGCATAATCAGTCATGCATCATGTTAGTTACGTATTTATGCATCATATATGCATTCTCATCATGAGAAAACCTAAATTATCATAACACTCAATCATGGATTCACGAATCAGTTACACATGCATCAGATATGCATGCTCAGTATGATATATTCAGTTATCAGTCATGTTAGTCATGAAATTATGTTCCAGTCGTTCATGCTTAGTATGTGATTCAGTCTATTATTTCTCCCCTCTTAGTTAGTCTCATTCGAGGACGAATATTCTCAAGGGGGTGATATTGTAAGACCTCGTAAAATTCTAAAGCTTAATACAGTCCTTTAAGCATGTCAAGGGGGTCCTAGACTTTAAAAATTCTAGCTACATTCCAGACTTTGCTTAATTTTGGCCTTCAAAAGTTGAAAAATTTATTTCGCCACCTTAATATCCTTTAATGGTCTGTATTTTATTGATTCATGATCAGGAAGGTCAATAGGTGTTCCCTTGCAAGTTTCTGATTGTTTGGAAACTTTTTTAGATCAAGATTGGAGTCCAAAACATTGGACCAATGTGATCTTGGCGCGCTGCATCGTCAATCGTGTTGGTCACCAGTTGGGCAGACTTCTAGAGCCACAATAACTGAGGCTCGACACGTTCATGGCGCAACGCGTTGGGTATAGCATCGCAGCCCTCGACGTACCACGTCACTCATAGTGTCGGTGCCCAGTTATTTAGTCATTAAATGTCCGGGTTTTAAAAGGCAAAGGGGTAATTTTTTCCAACCCTATATAAGGCTTAAACACGGCATTAAGCCTTATTTACACCAAAATACACCCTTTTCTCTCAAAACCCTCTCAAGAATACATTAGGGTTTTCAATTGGGGATCCAAGTTCAACCAAATTCCTCCATGAATCATCAAGAATCTTCCATCTAAGGTATGCATAGTGTTCATTCATGGACTCTTTTCATCCATGAAGCCTAAGAATAATGTTTTAAATTATGAATTGTGATATTTATTCTATGAATTGAATTATGTTCATGTGTTGTTGTTGTATGAATTCCAAGATGGAACCTTTATTATGCCTTTACGAAATTATGCTAATATATGGACTGAAATCATGAAATTGGGTTGAACTGCGAAGTAAGGTTGTACTAAATTCATGCTCATTCTTAAGCCTTAAATCATGCAACCTAAGTGTTTGAGAAAATGCCTAGGAGAGTAGAAATTATGCTTGATAGTTAGACTGTGACCCAAGTTATAAATGTATGTGTTCCCCTATGTTTAAAATAATTTCCATGAGTATTGTTGTGTAATGTAATTGGGTGATGATATAATCATGATATTAAAATAATGAAGTTAAGACATGATCATGTGTATTCTAATCTATATACAAGATTATGATAACCATGTGCTTCATGAAATATCCCCTACTGTTGTAGTATGAATTGTTGATGTTGGCCATGTATTCGAGAAAGTCATGCTTTGCCAGTTTCCTTCCATCGAGTCCGAGGGGTACTTGTACCTAAAAAATATAGTTGTGTACCTATATTCAGTGTCATGTTTCACGATATCCTCAGTCAAGCCATAATCCATAGAACTCAGTCATTCATGTGACTCAGGAAATCTCAGTAAATTCAAAAATCTCAGTAGTATTTCGTCAGTTAATAAAACTCCATTAATTCAGTCTAGTCCAGTTCAGTTAATTATGTTCAGTGTCTATTCAGATGAGAGTAGGAATTAGCATAGAGCGAACCCAAGAATGGGAACTAGCCTGTTATATGAGGGTGTGATTCTTAGAAGCAATCATTGTGTCCTTGAACTACGTAGCCAGCGTAGGTTGAGACATCATATCCTGTTATAGGAGGGTTCCCACCGTTCTCAATAGATTTACCTGCTATATGAGGGTTACTCACAGATTGTCCTTACCAGTGGTGCGATATTGACACCCTTCCAATTGGGGTTACAAATTGGACCCCAACTCAGCTATATTACAATTATTTGGGGCATGTCAGTTAGATAACTACTTACTACTATTTCAGTTATAGAATCAGGACTGTCTGATATAGTTATTCAGTCTCAGTAATAGAACTCAGATAGTTCTACAGGATTCAGGATTGTCAGATACAGTCAACTCATAATAGTACAGAACTCAGCTAGTTCCATAAGAACATAGACTGTCAGATACAGTCGCTCAGTATCAATTATATCAGTTATACCTGTTATCTCAATTATATCAGTTATATCAGTTATCAGTAACTAATGTTACCAGTAATCAGCTTCAGGACTATCAGATACAGTCAATCAGACCAGTTCTTCATAATCAAAACTATTAGAAATAATTATTCCTCTATCAGTAATTTACTATCAGTTCCCAGTATTCATTAGACTCAGTTATCAATATCAGTAAACCCAAATGTTAGTAAATCGGTACTAAGAACTCAGTACCCAATGTTAGTATGGTCTCAATTATAGTTACTTGTTATTACAAGTATTCTCACGTTCATGTAATATAATCATTTAGTATTGTTCATGCATATGAACCCTTACATTCAGATTACCTCACATGCATACCAATACATTCAATCGTACTGATGTATTTTCACTAGGGTGTTTTACTTTACGCCACAGGTTCAGAAGCACGAGATTCAGAGCATCAGTAGCATTCCTGTATCCAGCAGCCAGAGTTAGCAGTGAGTCCTCATCCTTCGTACTTAGTTCATTTCAGTAGTTTGAGTTAGTTGGGGACATGTCCTATCAACTCCTTATTCAAATAGTTTAGAGGCTTCCAGACTATATTATATTCAGACAATTTATTTTAGTTTTGGGTATTTCTAAACCCCATTTAAATGTTGTTTTATTGAATTTTATGTTTCATATTTGAAACTTATCGCCTTACAGCTTATGTTTCCACATTTACATATGTATATTATGCAGCGTTCAGGTACAGATATCCGTCATGGGTTAGCTTGTGGTCCTTCAGGGTCATGAGCACCGTGTAGCATTTCGGGTACCAGATTCAGGGCGTTACACATAAGAATCATACTGAATAGGGTGCATTAGTAATGCTGGAATTAGTAATGCAGGGATAAGTAATATTGGGATTAGTTATGCTGGAATTACTTTTATCTAATGTTTGGTTTGATGTATTCAAAATGACATGAATTGTTATATTCTTAAAACAATTATTTATTTACCATAATACCTTTCACATTTTATAATTTTGTGTACTTTGCAAAATTTTATTATTCATTCTTAAAAAATAAAAAATAAAATTTCTTTTGATATTCTCACTTAAATTTTTTGGGAGGAAATTTTCATAGTGATAAATTGAATGACAAAATGATAGAGTTATGAATGTTCATTATCAATTGAATAAAGATAAAGTTTGTATTGATAAGATAGTTAACAATTTCTATGAATTTTTAGAAAACTTTGAAAGAAATTGGTAAGAATTTTCTCTATCCGTCCTTTAATCTTACCTATCTTGGGATTAATTATTTTGTTAATATATTTTCTAGAAAAAAACATGTAAGAATTTATATTAAAATCAGAAATCTCGCACTATTATTTTGAGTAAAATTTTAAAATTACTATCTTTGGGGATGGATATTTGTCTTTAGCATACTTATCCCATGGTATCAGAACCTATGTATAACTAATAACATGGTTTTCAAGGTATTAGTTATACACCTTATAATACCACATAGGGTGTATAACTAATACATGTATTAGTTCTACATAGGTATCAAATTTCGTGTATAACTAATACATGTGTTAGTTCTACATATGTGTCAAATTTCTACCAAACAAAAGATTAATTGATACCATGTCCAATACATGTATTATTTATTCTACTACAGTCTACCAAAAGGCCTCTGAATGTATAAGATCTCATTCCATATACCCCATAATCAAATCTATTGTTCCTCCTTCTGGGCTCATAATAGAAATATACATTTATCCTAAGGGTCGTGAATTCGTATAATAATAAGAACAAGTATATATAAACAACCAATATGATAATTAATAATAAACAAACTCAATTTCAAGAATAAGTATTCGTGTACTTGGCCTCAACCCTAGATGAGGGTGCATAACCACTCACAGTTTTACAACTGTTTGCAATAGTAATATTCATGCATAAGAACCAAAAAAAAGTTAAAAGGACCCTAATTTAAGCCTCCTCAAGTGTATTTTCATCCCCAAAAGTCATCCAAGGTATGTACAATAACAACAAAGTGTTCCATTTATATTAATAGAAAATTTGGTAAGTTTGTAGCCATGGGCATGTCATGCTCTTGCATTGGTGTGATTAGGGGTGTGATACACCTTAATTACGGATGCAAACTATTTTGGTCAAGTTTTTTTGTATCTTTGGGCATGGCACGTCCTTGATGTGTAAGCAATTGCTAACATATTTAATACCTTTAACAAGGAATAATTGTAAAGTCTTAAGCAACTTTTGTATTTTTTGATTTTTTATGCCTGATTTTACAGTTTAAGCTGATGGGATAGAGAACCAACAAGAATGAAAGAAAAGAATTTGAAATCTGGAGGAATCTGAAGAGAAGTGTGGCTGACGACATCTATGATAAGTCGTTATCCTTGTAATAGGCTATCACAGTTGTCATCAGACTTAAGCATGAGTTGAAGCCTGTGACACCATCTGGTGATATGACGTCAAAAATGTGATACACCGTCATGAATGTCGTCATCCTTAAACAAAGAATGGGAGTTGAAGACATTTTTATGACGACGTTCGTGATAAGCCGTCAGGTTGGTGATAAGGCGTCAACGTCGTCATCAGCCTTAGACAGCAAAAGCCAAAAGTACTGAGGAGCTAACGACATCCATTATAAGTCATCAGACTCTTGATAAGCTATCACGGATGTCGTCGTCTATTCTGAGAAAAAGCTGCAACTTTAATTTTATTTCCTTATTAAGGTTAAACTATTTAAAGATTTGTTTTAGGGTTTTCTATGATGCATTCATTCATTATCATCATTATTCTGAAGAGATTTCGATACTTTGAGTCTTGGAGAATATTTTCTGATATTTCTTTCTCTATCTTTTTGGATTCGAACAATACAACTATTTTGGGGATTTTCCTTTGTGATCTAATCTACGATTCACTAATTAATATTCATCTCTGTAAGTTAATCTTCAAATTATGAAATGAATTCAATTATATGTTTCACTTTTTGCATCATGAGTGGCTAAATTCCATTAACCTGAGTTATGGGATCTAGGGTTAGGTTTTGATAAGGTGCTAAGTGTTCAAGATTCAAAAGGTGGTAGGATTTCTTGATAATTTTGAAGCTTTAATTAGCGTCTTTTGGTTGCAAACAGTAGACACACCTGCTTTGATTTGCTTGAGAAAGAAATCAAATATAGTAGGAAGGGATTTATCAACAGGGACTCGAAAATACTTCGTTTAATAACCAGCGCTGTAACAAGGTTGGTTAACCTGAGGTAAAATCTGGGCAGTGAATAGAAATTTCCTAAGTCCGAGAGTATTAGGAAATTAAACACTTAAGTAGGTCGAGAGACATTTAAGCATAACATCGATAAAGAAAGCTTGTTGTCCTACCTACCGTGAAAATCTTGAATCACTATTAGCTTCTGTCAAGTACCGAACACCCTAGTGAACATAATTCTGGTTTCTCTATAAACTCTTGACTATAAACACTGATTAAAGAGACCGACAATTATTTTCTAATCATTAAAAAACCCTATTTTGTCTTCTCGTGCTAGTTTTTTGAATTTAACTTGTAGCTTTAGTTTCAAACTAGTTTAATCGCCACTCATATTGTTCCTTGTGGATTCAACCCCGACTCCAAAGTTGGGTAAATATATTGACGATGACCGCCTTGCACTAAATTATAGTGTAAGTTGAGCGTTATCAAAAATGG
The DNA here is from genome assembly GCA_030864215.1 of Capsicum pubescens. Taxonomy (NCBI): domain Eukaryota; kingdom Viridiplantae; phylum Streptophyta; class Magnoliopsida; order Solanales; family Solanaceae; genus Capsicum; species Capsicum pubescens. The sequence goes on along the minus strand of CM061540.1, from coordinate 264,809,309 downwards.
CGTCATTGCCGGTGAACAATTTGGCGTATTGAGTTGGTTTTGAATTTTAGCCTACTTGCTTAAATTCAAACTTGTAAAAAATTATTTTTAGTTTTCTTTTATTTCTTGTGTTAGATAGGTTTTTATTTTAGTTTACTTATTACTATGGCATCGTGGAATGAACATGAGCTTGGTGGTTGGAAATCTTATCTTGATGATCCATGTCTATATTGTGATAGACCTCACTTTTGGCAAGATTATAGATATGCTCCCCGAATAGAGATGTGTGCACCATCTCCATCCTACCGGGAGTATGATTGTTCGTTACGTGGTGGTCAAGATGGACATTGGAGTTATTGCCCAAATTCCCTCTCCCCCCGGTATGCTAACCTAAATTCTAGTTCTTCTTATGATTTTGATAGGTCTTATGGTCAAGAACAGGAAGAACGAAGCACCAAAAAGAGTGGCATTGAAGCTATGCTTCAACTAATGTTGGATTGTGTGAACTCAACGAATGATATCATACGTGATATACATCAAGACATAAGGGAAAATAATGAGAAAATGAGAATGATAGAAGAGATAGATATAGAGGTCAAGAATTCAAAGCACTTTCCTACATAATGTTTAGATGATATCTTATCTGTGGAATCATTTACCATAATTGACGAATGTGAAGACGAAGAGCAAGAAACCTATATTAATGTTGAGCTTGATGATGAGCAACCCTCAGTGATTTCCCAACCAACCGAACTATTCAAGAACGAAGATGCCAAAGATGAGGAAATGGTACTAAAGTCAAAAGAAGAAATCAAGAACAATCCTTGTGAAGACTCTAGTCCATTTCGGGGTAAAGATACTTATAGGGATACTACTCCGAAATTGAGAGTTAGTCGTCATTCGAAACACTTTTCAACATTATGCTTGGTGGATATGATGAAATTCGAATCATCCAAGTAAATAATGAATTTTGAAAATAAGGAGGGAAATTCTTACATTTTGGAGTCTGTCCTTCCAAAAGGGTATACTACAGCCCCAATCTTTAAGGCCAAGAAGCTTAAAGATCAATGTCCATTTAGTGGCTTTTTAAGATTCTCACCATTGCCCAATGAGCCCACACGAAAGTTTGATGTAAAATTGGGCAAGCAGTTCAAGTCTTCGAAGTGGTGTGATAGAACATTCCTTATCATGCCCTCACATTTGCCCAACACACCTAAAAGATATAAAGATCAAAATATAGGCCGACAATTCAAATCATCTAAGTGGAGGGATAAAGTATGACTAAATGATGACGTGCCGCGACATTAAATTAGGCACTGCTTGGGAGGCAACCCAAGGTATTTTGTTGTTTGCATTCGTAGTATGTGATTGACATCAGATCTTTGCACCCATGGAACCACAAGTATGTTTCTAACTCTCTTGTTTTGGTTTGACGCATTGGGGACATTGCATAATTTTAAGTTGAGGGTGAGGCTACTTGTGGGTGTTGATGTCCTCTTGGGATTTTTGTTGTCGTGCCTCTTTTCCCTGGAGTCTTGTTCCTAGTAGATCCGGCATGTTTAGGTGTATTGTGTTTTTTTTTGTGATGTTTTGTAGTTGAATAGGAGAAATACAAGTACCTTAGGCAGTTAACATATTTTTGTTGATTTTTGAATACCTCTCCAATGGTCTGTTTTATAACTGTGTGATATGTTTTTATGTGTGACCACTGTGCATCTTGTTATGTCATTAGTACTAGGGATATGATAATCACTGCTAACAAGTGCATGAACCGAATGGGTAGTAGCTTGTGATGTACCTTTGTGCCATGTGTGTGTGAGATACTACCTAGTTCTCATTGTGTGTTAAAGACAGAACTTGCCCGGTTGATTTTGCCTTGTTTGTAGGATAGCGGTTAGGAGAGGATCATAGGCCGTTTTGATTTTAGCCCACTTTTAGCCTAAATGACCTTTCTTGTGTACATAATATCCTTTGATCCTTATTTTTAGCCTAAATTGTCTATTTCATTCATGATACCTATCACCTTCCCATTTACATCATAATGAACCTATTTTGGCCCTGGTCTTCCTTGGACACTGTGCACCTTGACTTAGGAAAATATCCTAAGTTGAGGGTAGCTATCATAGAGGTGCGTGATGCAAAATGAGTATGAAGAGAGGTAGAATAAGAGAAAAGAATAAAAAGCCGGGTGTGGTGCAAAAAGGATAAGAAAAGAAAAAGTTGTGTAAAAGATGAGAAAAAGATAATTTGGTTTTTGAAAAAGGTTAAGAAGTGAAACCCCAAGAGGTTAACATAGTGTCAAGGAGGCGTAGTCACTTTAAATATCATTGAGTATCATACCAGCCCCTAGCCTACATTACAAGCCAAAGAGAAGACCTATAGTGATCCTAGCTGACCTGTCTGGCGGTCAGGGTAATAAAAATAAGGGCAAGCCTATGGGATTCGGCATACATTGATTGAAACTTCATTCTGAGAGTGAATGTCTTGTGATTGTCCCCATGGTTATATATGTGATGTCTGCTATAAGAAAAGGGGGATTTCTTTATTGTAAGGGCACATCGGTTGCATTGCTAGTTGCCTACTTTTTTGGGAAGTGTAATTTGTATATTTCCATGATTATTGTTGATAATTTGATGTCATATCTTGATTCCCTTGTGTCACATTGTTGAGCTTCATTGATATACACAGTTGGGGTTAAAGTGATTGAAAATGGAGAAGGTAATGTGTTTTGAACTAAACTTGATAATCAACTGTCATAGGTCTCTTATGTGTCTCTTGGTTAAGCATCGTAGTATGGTGTTATGTAGTTGCTTGAGGACAAGCAATTATTTTAAGTTGGGGGTGTTTATGTGTGAGCAATTGCTAACACATTTAAGACCTTTAACCAAGAATAATTGAGAAGTCTTAAGCAACTTTTGTCATTTTTGATTTGTTTATGTCTGATTTTATAGCTTAAGCTGATGGGATAGAGAACCAATAAGAATGGAAGCAAAGAATTTGAAATCTGGAGAAATTTGAAGAGAAGTGTGGCTGACGACATCTGTGAAAAGTCGTCAGCCCTGTGATAGGCTATCACAATTGTCATTAGACTTAAGCATGAGTTGAAGCCTGTGACGACATCTGGTGATATGACGTCAAAAATATGATACGCCGTCATGAATGTCGTCATCCTTAAACAGAGAATGGGAGTTGAAGACATTTTTGTGACGATGTTCGTGATAAGCCGTGAGGTTGGTGATAAGGCGTCAACATCGTCGTCAGCCATAGACAGAAGAAGCCAAAAGCGCAAAGGAGCTGACGACATCCATGACAAGCCGTCAGACTCCTGATAAGCTGTCACGGATGTCGTCGTCTATTCCGAGAAAAAGCTGCAACTTTAATTTTATTTCCTTATTTAGGTTAAACTATTTAAAGCTTTGTTTTAGAGTTTTATATGATGCATTCATTCATCATCATCATTATTCTGAAGAGAGTTTGATACTTTGAGTCTTGGAGAATATTTTCCGATATTTCTTTCTCTATCTTTTTGGATTCGAACAATACAACTATTTTTGGGGATTTTCCTTTGTGATCTAATCTACAATTCACTAATTATTATTCATCTCTATAAGTTAATCTTCAAATTATGAATTCAATTATGTGTTTCGTTTGTTGCATCATGAGTGGCTAAATTCCATTAACCTGAGTTATGGGATCTAGGGTTAGGTCTTGATAAGTTGCTAAGTGTTCAAGATTCAAAAGGTGGTAGGATTTCTTGATAATTCTGAAGCTTTAATTAACGTCTGTTGGTTGCAAACAGTAGACACACCTACTTTGATTTTCTTGAGAAAGAAATCATATATAGTAGGAAGAGAGTTATCAACAGGGACTCAGAAATACTTCATTTAATAACCAGCGTTGTAACAAGGTTGGTTAATCTGAGGTAAAATCTGGGCAGTGAATAGAAATTTCCTAAATCCGAGAGGATTAGGAAATTAAACGCTTAAGCAGGTCGAGAGACATTTAAGCATAACATCGATAAAGATAGCTTGTTGTCCTACCTACCATGAAAATGTTGAATCACTATTAGCATCTGTCAAGTACCGAACACCCTAGTGAATATAATTCTGGTTTCTCTATAAACTCTTGACTACAAACACTGATTAAAGCGACCGAAAATTATTTGCTAATCATTAAAAATCCCCATTTTTTCTTCTCGTGCCATTTATTTGAATTTAACTTGTAGGTTTAGTTTCAAACTAGTTTAATCGCCATTCACATTTTTCCCTGTGGATTCGACCCCGACTCCAAAATTGGGTAAATATATTGACAACGACCGCCTTGCACTAAATTGAAGTGTAAGTTGAGCGTTATCATTCCTTATCTCGGAAGCTGGAGGGCATGGCATGCCCATGGCATCAAAAATTCCAGATTTTTCCATCATTTACTCCTCCCTTTTGCCTTTGCATTCCTCACTTCGCGGGTGCCTTTCCAACATCATTAGACCTTGTTAATCTCCCGTAAATTTCTCCTAACGTCTTGCATGGTATCCTCCATCATCAAGCACCACGAATTAGTGCATATAACACAATAGAATCCATCGAGGTACACTAGAATAACACATAGCTTAAGCTAGTAACACTAGTTTTCTTTTCTAAACTCTAAGTGACCAATTTAATTCTAAACTTATTTTGAACACACCTTAAACACCATAAAAATTAGTTTTACACATAGATGCTCAATTATATCATTAACAACTCACTAGACATACAAGAAGTCCTTGAAACTATGCTAAATACATGTAGATAATGACATTTCGGTGCACAAATACAACTAAGATCATCCTCTACTTTTATTAAATGTTCGCTAATAATGCAATTACTAGACGATTTCATAAGTGGATCTAAGCCTATAAAAAGTTTTTTTAAGAATGTTATTCCTAGGCGAGCTCATAAAGAGGATCTGAGTCGTAATTGACTCTATAGTTACTTTCGTATACTAATTCTATTCTCTGAGAATTTCTTTAGTTTTATTTATTTCTCGTGTTATTTTTCGTGTATTATAATCATATCAGACAATATAGGAAAAAAGTATTTGGTTGCACAAGAAACACAAAGATTATGTGGTGCAAGTGACTATATACCACAAACATGGAGCAACTTTATAGGTAATTCTTTTTCCACGAATTGGAAGGGTTAGTTGAGATATAATTAGAAGTCCACGAAAAATTGAAGTATTTTATAGTTTAATACATGGTTGAGACATGGATAAGTTAGGCTTGTGTGTTATTTCTGGCAAGGCCCAATTTGTTTTCCCATTGAAGAAAAATACAGAAGAGCGGGAGGAGGAAAGAAAGTCAGCTTGCCACAATGGATCTTTTTTGATAGTTTTTTGTACCACAGGTGTGACTTAATGATCAATGAAGTGATTTAAATACCAAGAGGTGCCATGTTTTGAAATTTCAATGGAGGCGAGATAACTCTTTCTATTTGTCCAAACTTGGTGAATAGAGTGACCAAATTAGTTGAGGCGCATGCAACCTGACTCATATGCAAAGAAGAAGAAGTGTTCATAATTAAAACCGTTGATGTTGTGTTTTGCAATTTGTCAATTTGAAGGGATCCTGGAATATTCTTTATTTTTCTTTGTGGTTCATTATCCCTGTATGTTTTACCCTGTATGTTTTACGTTTCATAGATAAGATCTATGTATGATATTTGATATTTTCTACTCCCTCCATTTAAAAAAGAATGACCTACTTTGACTTGGCATAAAGTTTAAGAAAATTAAGAAGACTTTTGAATCTTGTGGCCTTAAATAAAAGTTGTGTCAAATGTACCAAAATGCCCTTTAATCTTGTGGTCCTAAACATGCCATGTGGAAAGTTGAAATTAAAGTTTTGTCAAAAAAGAAAAGGGGTCAGTCTTTTTTAAACGGACTAAAAAGGAAAGTAGGTTATTCTTTTTGAAACGGAGGGAGTATTTGCTTTACATCAAAGATGAATAGATTTTGGTTGAGCCAATTTTTCTCTTCAATAATGATTGACCTGATTTGATGGACGTTGTTTCGATGTTTTCAGGAGTCAGTAAATAAATGCATTCCTAAAGAACTCATGTTAATGAAAATTCAGGCTATAGACAATATTTTATAGAAAGTTCAGACTGAGGAAAAAGTTTTGTTTTGCATATTGTAGATCACGTTTTTAATCTGCTTCTTTCTCTTTCGCTCTTTTGAGGCAGACAATCTGGTGCTCTCTTATGTTTTTTGTCAACAAGTTTTATTGTACGCAGAAAATTGAAATGTTAACCACCTCAGTGCACTCTTGATAATCAACCAACAAATAAGCATGTCCACTAAGCTGAAGACAAGTTAGAAAAAAAACCCTCTTCAATTCTTTATCCCTCTTTCGACATTTCATAGACTAAAACACAATCACGTTTGGAGATAATCATGTTTAGCTGGAAATAACTTAGCTTTATAATCATGTTTAGATGTACCTATGCACTCAAAACACAATCATGTTTGGAGATACCTACTTGATTGTCATTGACCTGACCAACCACATTCAATATTTAGGTTTCTTACCACGATTGAAACCTCATTATTCAAAATATGGTTCACTTTTACCTTACAACTAAATGACTCATTTGAAGATCTATTTAATAATCATTTATTGAGTTTAGCTTTCTTCATGTATTGATACCTTTTCACTTGATTTGGATTGCTTTTACCCAATGACAATTTAGCCATGTCTATGGAGGACTAGCGATTTCCTCCTGTTTTTTAGTGATATATTACACAAGTTTTATTCATAAGTAATTTCCTCACCTTACTTGTTTCTGGGTTATGTTTGTCCTAATTATAGACAACCAGAAAGCGTCTTTCTAAATAAATTTGATGGCGACCATGAGTGAACCTCTCAAGAACCAAAGTAAATGTTGAATCGTTGAAATTAACTCAACTTGGTCTTTGAAAAGAATAAAGAGCAAAAACAAAAGTAAAAGAATTACTAGATATTTCAAAGTGTTAATGCATCTTGATGTCAAGCTTGATTCATGCAATGGTTTTCAGCGGACTTGCCTTTTCAATTATCTTTTCTGTTCATCATTTTCTTAAATTGGCTTATTAGTCTCAAACAGTTAAAGCATACCACTTTCTTTAACTTATTTCAACGTCCACATATTTAGATGATCACGTTTTGCCATATAAGGTATTCTTAAGAGCGTTATTTAAATTTGTTACAATTGTTTGCCATTATTTTATTGTTCTTGCATATAATTTAATTGATTGTCGTTACACTAAAATAGAGTATTAATAAGTCTATTAAATATCTAGAATATATATATATATATATATATATATATATATATATATATATATATATATATATATACTTTGCATACATTTTGGGACTCATACACTTCAAATTTGGATTTCACTCTGAATTTTGAGATGGGTCTATGAGAATCGTACCTAGCACAACATAATGTATCCTTCATCTCAATTTAAGTGGCATCATTAAAATACTACCAACAAAAATATTGAAAAAATATGAAATAGATATAAGAGATGAATTTAGCAGTATGACAACAGAAGAAGAAGAGCAAAATAAAAAAAAAGATATAAATAAAAATTTAATGTTAAAACTAGCAATACGTAATATGTGCTATATAGATGAGTATACGTGCGCATTTAAAGAATATTATCATAAAAGAACATATAATATAGAAGAAAACAAAGAAATAAGAAGATTATATTTTAGTAAATTACCCGAACCATTAGTTCAAAAATAATAAAGAATTGGGATGAAGCAAAAATAGTAGATACCCTAGGAACAAAAATAAAATTTTTACAACAATTGTATAGAAATCTATGTGAAAAATATAAAGAAGAAATAAAAATGGAAAAAACTTTAATAAGAAATTTAACATGTTGCAAAGATAAAATAACACCTCAATTTTGATGTGAAGAAAGATATTATAAGAAAAGAAAAAGACATAAGAAATATAAGAAATACAAAAAATCAAAATAAAAGTATAAGAAACCAAGAAAAAGATATTATGTAAAAATTTATAAACATAAAAGAGCATATAGGAAAGAGATATCTATAAAAGAATGTACTTGTCATAATTGTGGAAAACTAGAACATTTAGCTAGAGATTGTAAATTACCAAAAAATCCAAAAAAGAAACAAATATCAGAAATAAAAATAGAAAATACAGAATATATGCAGATAGATTATATAGATTATGAATTAGAAAGTGGAGATAGTATATATGAAATTTCGGAGAATGAAACAGATAATGAAATAGATAGTGAATTAGATGAATCAAATGACTGAAGAAGATATAAAAATGAATCAAATAACTGAAGAAGATATAAAAATAATAACAAAGGAAGAATATTTAAATGAAGAAGGAACAAATTAAAAAATAATATTTGACAGTAATATATTTGACGAAATAAAAGGAAAAGAGTTAGACCTAAGTGTAGAAAAAATATTTAAAATATCAACAATAAATTATATATTTAGTAGAATAAAGGAAGAATACTACGTAGTAAGCCAAAAGGAACATGTAATAGACTGCAGATATGCAAAAGGAAGAGCTAGTATACCACTAGTAACAAAAAGAATAATTAATAAAGAAATAAACGATATAAAAAGTAAAGACCCAATAAAATATGTACACCTTGGAGGAACAGAGATATTAATAAAAACATGTTTTAGAGAAGGAATAGATACACCAATAGAAATATATTTAGCAGATGATAGAATTATAAAACCTATTGAAAAAAGTATAATAACAGCCATAAAAGAAAATTTAATATACCAAAAATTTAAATTTATAATTAGTGCAAATTATTCAGTAGCAATAACAGATAAAAATATAGATAAATCATTAGTTTTATATTGGAAAATATCAGGAATAGAACTAACCCCAGAAAGTAAAATATTTACAGCAAGATGTAAAAATCTATATGTATTAACAACAAAACATAAAGTAACAGGAAAAAATAAAATTAATAAAATACAAATAGAAAGTTCTTTTGAACAATTTGTAAAAATAATTAATAATAATGATTATAGTTACAAAAATATAGACATAGAAGAAGATATAGAAATAATAAATGATAAAATAAGTACATAAAAAAGAATAGCTCATGAAAAACTAGAATCATCAAGCTCATAAAAAAGAACAAGTTATGAAACAACTTCAACAGTTAATTTAAATCAATATCACATAACAGGAACAATAAATAAAAAAGAATATTTAATACTCTTAAACACAGGACAAGAAGAAAATTATATAGCAAAATATCTAGTTAGAAGTGAAGAAATAAAATCTAATAGTAATATATGCCCAGATCTACCATGGAGTCTAATAAACATTAAGGATACGGCAGAAAAAAAAAAATAATAGGAGTTAGAAAAATAAAAATAGAATTTGAAATAAAGGAAAAAATGCAAAAAGCAGACATAATATTAAGAATAAAATGGTTAGAACAAATAAAACCATACAATATAAAACATACACAATTATCTATAATATATAATAAAGAAAAATTATTCATAAAAAGAACTTTGACATGACATGAAAATAGATGTACTTATCAAAATAATAGTAGAAGGATATTATAATAGGTATTATACATTTATGATAGATACAGGAGCAGAAGCAAACTTATGTAGATACAACTGTTTACCAGAAGGTAAATGGGATAAGCTTAAAGTACTAATAGTAGTCAAAGGATTTAATAATGAAGAAAGTTTAATTACTTATAAAGCTAAGAATGTAAAAATACAGATATGGGATAAAATAGTAACAATAGAAGAAATCTATAATTATGAACTAACATCAAAAGATATGCCTTTAGGAATGTCATTTTTAGAAAAATCAAAATATATGTACTATGTTGTTTAAAGTTACGGAAGTAGTATATATTTGGATTTATTTGATTAATTTATTAATTATGATAAAATTAGATTTAGATATCCACCAAAATATTATAAATATTGTTTAGATGAATAACGTACAAAAACCACAAAAATATAAAGAATTAAAATAAAATAATATCTAAAAAACGTAAAGAATTAAAAATAAGGATAGAAAGACTACAGTATAACATAATTGTCAGAGTTAGTAAAAACTCAATAAATGCACAAAAAGAAGAGATATCAAATTTAGAATCAACAATAGATAGTCTAGAATATATATATCAGCATAACCTATAAACATTTAAATAAAATGAACAAAGAAGAATTTATAATAGACGAAAAAACATATGAAAATCACGAAGGATTAAAAATAAGAATAGTATTCTCTAATTTAGGAAGAAGATATAAGAAAATAGGTGAACATTTATATTTAATGTTAGAAAAAGAAGAATTAAAATTAGAAGATAAGTTGGCAGCCATGGTAAGAATAGAAAAAGAAAATAAAGAGATAGACAGAAAAAAGGAAAATAGATAAAATAAAAAAACAAACTACAGAAGAAATACGAAAAATAGAAGAAACTAAAAATTGTAGGATTGCTGAATTAGAAAAAGAACGATAAATGCTAAAAGATTTATATGGAAAGAGACAGCAAGAAAAAAAAGAAAAAGATAAAGAACAAAAATTATTAAACGAGATAAATCAATTTAAAGAAAAATTATAAATAAAAAATAAAGAACCAGAAACCAGTGAATTAGAAATAAATACAATAGATGCTGAAGAAACAGATAATTATCATTTGGAAGATAGTGAAACATATACAAAAATTCTAGAAAACATAGGAAAACTAGAAATTAATGAAAAACAAGAAGTAATTAATAAAGAAAATCTAGAACTAATAAATACAGAAGTAAATACTCTAGATAAAAATATAATACCTAGTACACCAGGAATAAGAAAACCAACCTATAATTACAAAACTAAGTTTAAAAGATATAATCCAAAGGATGAATATGATAAATGGACACCAAAATAAATAATTAATTACAAATTTTTAGATTTAGACTGTGTAATAGACACAAATAAAATAATACAACTATGGGTAGGATACATGTCAAAACAATTATTAGATAATAAAATAGATACAACAAACACACCAGAATATATAGAAAAGACATTAATAGGAACAGTAAAATTATGGTTTTTAAACCTAGCCGAAGCAAGTAAAAAAGTATTAAGATCTGATAACAAAACAGAAGGAACATCAACAACTACTAAAATACTACCAACGGAAATATTAAAAAATTATGAAATAGCTATAAGAGATGAATTTAGCAGTATGACAACAGAAGAAGAAGAGCAAAATAAAGAAAAAGATATAAATAGAAATTTAATGTTAAAACTAGCAATATGTAATATGTGCTATATAGATGAGTATACGTACGCATTTAAAGAATATTATTATAAAGAACATATAATATAGAAGAAAGTAAAGAAATAAGAAGATTATATTTTAGTAAATTACCCAAACCATTTAGTTCAAAAATAATAAAGAATTAGGATGAAGCAAAAATAGTAGATACCCTAGGAGAAAGAATAAAATTCTTACAACAATGGTATAGAAATCTATGTGAAAAATATAGAGAAGAAATAAAAATGGAAAAAACATTAATAAGAAATTTAACATGCTGCAAAGATAAAATAACACCTCAATTTGGATGTGAAGAAAGATATTATAAGAAAAGAAAAAGACATAAGAAATACAAAAAATCAAAATATAAGTATAAAAAACCAAGAAAAAGATATTATGTAAAAAATTATAAACATAAAAGACCATATAGGAAAAAGAAATCTATAAAAGAATGTACTTGTTATAATTGTGGAAAACTAGGACATTTAGCTAGAGATTGTAAATTACCAAAAATCCAAAAAAGAAACAAATATCAGAAATAAAAATAGAAAATACAGAATATATGCAGATAGATTATATAGATTATGAATTAGAAAGTGAAGATAGTATTTATGAAATTTCGGAGAATGAAACAGATAATGAAATAGATAGTGAATTAGATGAATCAAATGAATGAAGAAGATATAAAAATGAACCAAATAAATGAAGAAGATATAAAAATAATAACAGAGAAAGAATATTTAAATGAAGAAGGAACAGATCAAAACATAATATTTGACAGTAATATATTTGATGATATAAAAGGAAAAGAGTTAAACCTAAGTGTAGAAAAAATATTTAAAATACCAACAATAAAAAATATAATTAGTAGAAAAAAGGAAGAATACTACGTAGTAAGCCAAAAGGAACATGTAATAGACTGCAGATATGCAAAAGGAAGAGCTAGTATACCCCTAGTAACAAAAAGAATAATTAATAAAGAAATAAACGGTATAAAAAGTAAAGACCCAATAAAATATGTACACCTTGGAGGAACAGAGATATTAATAAAAGCATGTTTTAGAGAAGGAATAGATACACCAATAGAATTATATTTAGCAGATGATAGAATTATAAAACCTATTGAAAAAAAGTATAATAACAGCCATAAAAGGAAATTTAATATACCAAAAATTTAAATTTATAATAAGTGTGAATTATTCAGTAGCAATAACAGATAAAAATATAGATAAATCATTAGTATTATATTGAAAAATATTAGGAATAGAACTAACCCCAGGAAGTAAAATATTTACAGCAAGATGTAAAAATCTATATGTATTAACAACAAAACATAAAATAACAGGAAAAAATAAAATTAATAAAATACAAATAGAAAGTCCTTTTGAACAATTTGAAAAATAATTGATAATAATGATTATAGTTACAAAAATATAGACATAAAAGAAGATTTAGAAATAATAAATGATAGAATAAGTACATCAAAAAGAGTAGCTCATGAAAAAACAGAATCATCAAGCTCATAAAAAAGAACAAGTTATTAAACAACTTCAACAGTTAATTTAAATAAATATTAAATAACGGGAACAATAAATGAAAAAAAATATTTAATACTCTTAAACACAGGACAAGAAGAAAATTATATAGCAAAATATCTAGTAAAAAGTGAAGAAATAAAATCTAATAGTAATATTTGCCCAGATCTACCAAGGAGTCTAATAAACATTAAGGATACGACAAAAAAAGAAATAATAATAGGAGTTAGAAAAATAAAAATAGAATTTGAAATAAAAGAAGAAATGCAAAAAACAGATATAATATTAGGAATAAAATGGTTAGAATAAGTAAAATCATACAATATAGAACATACACAATTATCTATAACATATAATAAAGAAAAATTATTCATAAAAAGAACTTTGACATGACATGAAAATATATGTACTTGTCAAAATAATAGTAGAAGGATATTATAATAGGTATTATACACCTATGATAGATATAGGAGCAGAAACAAACTTATTTAGATACAGCTGTTTACCAGAAAGTAAATGAGATAAATTAAAAATACCAATAGTAGTCAAAGAATTTAATAAGAAGGAAGCTTAATTACGTATAAAGCTAAAAATGTAAAAATACAGATATGGGATAAAATAATAACAAGAAGAAATCTATAATTATGAACTAATATCAAAAGATATGCTTTTAGGAATGAAATTTTTAGATAAATTATACCCACATATAATAACTAAAACAGATTGGTGGTTTACAATACCACGTAAACAAAAAGTAAGAGCAAAAAGAGTTATTAATAAAATAAGAAAGAAAACTGATTAGATAAAAGGAAGCGAAAAAATTATACAAAAGTTAGAAAATATAAAAAATACAGAAGACACAGTAGAACTAGTTGTATTTTCGATAAATAAAAAAGAAATAACTATATTTTCAATAGATAAGGTAGAAATAATAAAGAAAAAATTAAGACAATTATATAGTGAAGATTGATTAAAAGGATGGGAAAAACATAAAACTACTATAAAAATTGAATTAATAGATAAAAATAGCATAATAACTCAAAAATTATTAACATATAATTTTGATGATTTAAAATAATTTAAAATGCGTATAGATGAATTATTAGAAAAACAGTATATACAAAAAAGCAATAGTAAACATAATAGTCCAACATCTATAGTAAATAAACATAGTGAACAAAAAAGAGGAAAAGGTATAATGGTTATTGACTATAGAAACTTAAATGCAAAAACTATGACATACAATTATTCAATACCAAATAAGATATTAAAAATAAGACAAATACAATGATATAACTACTTTAGTAAATTTGACTGTAAATCAGGATTTTACCACTTAAAGTTAGATGAAGATTCTAAGGAATTAACCGCATTTACGGTACCAAAAGGATTTTATGAATGAAACGTATTACCATTTGGATATAAAAATGCACCAGGTAGATACCAACACTTTATGGATAGTTACGTTAAACAATTACCTAATTGTATAGTATACATAGATGATATACTACTATACACAAAAACTAAAGAGGAATATTTAAAATTATTAGAACAATTTACTGATATAATAGAAAAATCGGAAATAAGTATAAGTGAAAAAAAAGCTGAAATTATGAAAAATCAGATAGAATTTCTAGGAATACAAATAGATAAAACTGGAGTAAAAATGCAACAACATATAGTACAAAAAATAATAAATTCAAAAGAAGAATTAAATACAAAAAATAAATTACAATCATTTTTAGGATTAGTAAACCAAGTAAGAGAATATATATCAAAATTAGCAGAAAACCTAAAGCCTTTACAGAAAAGATTAAAAAAGGATGTAGAATATAATTACAACGAAGAAGATAAAAAATAAGTTCAGAAAATAAAAATACTTTGTAAAGAATAAAATTATATTTTCCAGATAAAAATAAAAAATTTACATATATAGTAGAAGCAGACGCAAGTGAATATAGTTATGGAGGAGTACTTAAATATAGGTACGAAAATGAAAAAATAGAACATCATTGTAGATATTACTCAGGTACATTTAATGAAACAGAAATAAAATGGAAAATAAATAGAAAAGAATTATGTTTATTATATAAAAGTTTATTAGCCTTTGAACCATATATTGTATATAATAAATTTATTGTGAGAACAGATAATACCCAGGTTCAATGGTGGTTAACAAGAAAAATACAAAACTCAGTTACGACGAAGGAAATTCGGAGATTAGTATTGAATATATTAAATTTTACATTTATGATTGAAGTAATCAAGACTGAAAAGAATGTTATTGCAGATTACATATCAAGAGAAAGCTACTTAAACTGATTTACCAATGGAAGAAGCTGATGTCAAAGATACCCAAACAGACCTAATATTACAAGTGTTTGAACAAATGAAGTTATTACAAGAACGAGTTATCACATTAACTACTGAAGTTACAAATGTAAAAGTGCAGGTTGAGCACTATAAAAAATAAGAAGCTATTAGCAAAGATACTGTGCAGGAAGAACACATTCAAAAACTAGACCTAGAATGTGACGATGAGAAACACCTAAAAACTCAAATTACTAACGAAATTACAGTTACAACTGCAGGAGCAGGTGATGTATCCAAGGGAAAGAATATAGTCACTCAAAATAAACCTGAAACACCAAAGAAAAAGAATTATAACCTCAACCAGATATTCTAAAAACCATGAACACCAAATATACAAAAATCAGAGTCATCTATACCTCCCCAGATACACACATATTCTGAATCACTCAATCAACAAAAACAAACTTATAACCATACCACTCGTACATATATTGATAATATTTATACCTTACAAAAATTATTAAATACAAAACCTATCCAGAGTAAAGATTTAGCAAAACAAAACCAAGGATATATTACACAAAAATGTCAGAACTATAACAAACTTATTGCTTTGCCTAGCACCAGTGCAAACTTAATTTCTTCATGTTACTATTATGGACTATTATCTACAATTTACACAATTACTGGAGAAGAGTTAACTAGAATTCCAGATATTCACAAAAAATTTATGGATTATAAAAGGATTACGAAGGGACAATTATTCTATGTCCGTTTCTACTTAGCACCAACAGAAATATTATTTGATGAAATAAAATAGACAATTACTATTGTCAAGATAGGAATGAAACGAGATTATATTATCCTTGAATAAATATGCGAACAAGAAGAGATAACCAAAAATCAAATACCGAACTTCTACCGAAATAAGAGAGTTATTGGACTTAGCAGTATATTGACTGAGTTAGCAAATAATTATATAAATCAAAACCCAATTTGGATTTACTATAACAGAAATCAATTATTGGTTTACTCTACTTGTAAAAATATTAGAGAAAATGACAGAGAAGAGATAAGAAAATGGGTCATAATGATCCTAAAATCAGAAGAGTTACCTATCACAAGATCTATTACGAAAGGAGTTATTTCAGAAGAAGCTATGGATCAATTCTGTAAACAAGTTGGCCAAGGATACGATGACCACTTATGCAACAGATGTAGTAGAAGACACAACTTTTTTCATTTATATAATTATTTGCTAACTCAGTCAATATACTGCTAAGTCCAATAACTCTCTTATTTCGGTAGAAGTTCGGTATCTGATTTTTGGTTATCTCTTCTTGTTCGCATATTTCTTCAGGGATAATATAATCTCGGGTCATTCCTATCTTGACAATAGTAATTGTCTGTTTTATTTCATCAAACAATATTTCTGCTGGTGCTGAGTAGAAACGAACATAGAATAACTATTCCCTTCGTAATCCTTTTATAATCCATAATTTTTTTGTGAATATCTGGAATTATTGTTAACTCTTCTCCAGTAATTGTGTAAACTGTAGATAATAGTCCATAATAGTAACATGAAGCAATTAAGTTTGCACTGGTGCCAGGCCAAGCAATACGTTTGTTATAGTTCTAACATTTTTGTGTAATATATCCTTGATTTTGTTTTGCTAAATCTTTACTCTGGATAGGTTTTGTATTTAACAATTTTTGTAAAGTATAAATATTATCAATATATGTACGAGTGGTATGTTTATAAGTCTGTTTTTGTTAATTGAGTATCTGGGGAGGTATAGATGACTCTGATTTTTGTATATTTGGTGTATATGGTTTTGAGAATATCTGGTTGAGGTTATAATTCTTTTTCTTTGGTAGTTCAGGTTTATTTTGAGTGACTATATTCTTTCCCTTGGATACATCACTTGCACCTGCAGCTATAACTGTAATTTCGTTAGTAATTTGAGTTTTTAGGTGTTTCTCATCGTTACCTTCTAGGTCTAGTTTTTCAATGTACTCTTCCTACACAGTATCTTTGCTAATAGCTTCTTGTTTTTTTATAGTGCTCAACCTGCACTTTTACATTTATAACTTCAGTAGTTAATGTGATAGCTCGTTCTTGTAATAACTTCATTTGTTCAAACACTTGTAATATTAAGTCTGTTTGGGTATCTTTGACATCCACTTCTTCCATTGGTAAATCAGTTTGAGTAGCTTTGTCTTGATATATAATCTGCAATAACATTCTTGTCAGTCTTAATTACTTCAATCATAAATATAAAATTTAATATATTTAATACTAATCTCTGAATTTCCTTAGTCGTAACTGAGTTTTGTATTTTTCTTGTTAACCACCATCGAACCTGGGTATTATCTGTTCTCATAATAAATTTGTTATATACAATATATGGTTCAAAGGCTAATAAACATTTATATAATGAACATAATTCTTTTCTATTTATTTATCATTTTATTTCTGTTTCATTAAATGTACCTGAGCAATATCTACAATGATGTTCTATTTTTTCATTTTCGTACCTATATTTAAACTAGTGAGGATGTCCGTACGTTGCACGGACCCAACATATGTGTATTTACAAAGCATCAAATATTTGATTAAATAAATCTTGTGATTATGCAAGGAATTTAATGGTTGCATAGCCCTGGAAAGATCCCTTCTATGAACAAATTATTAAATTTGATCTGTACTCTCATTTCTCCACTGGCTTGCTGCAACACAGTAACAACACAAATGTTGAAGTTGATTTTCTTAGGCAATTATAATTTGGGAGTGAATATGTGACAAAACAACTCTTAAATAACTGCATAAAAAAGAAATATGCTGGAAATAAGAAAATAAATGCTGTCACAATAACATTGTCAAGTACAAAACACAAAAAGCACAATAAAACAAAAACACACACAACAAGGACTATAATTTGAAGATTTGTGGCATCCATCACAACATACCCAGAAATTAGCTTAAGTTCTCTTCACCAATGGAGACTTTGTCAAAAAGTTTGGCACAGATAAAACATCAAAGATAGAATGTGTACAAATATTACTTGATCAAAGTTGCAAACATGATTTAGGATTTTTTTTTTTTTGGTTTTTTGAGAACTATTGTTTATGTACAATAAAAATCATTTGTTGGATGTTCAAGTTCCTCATAAAAAGAGATTGCTTTCTTACACAGGACAATGAATGAACCATCTCTTGCATATCATTTGCAGAAAATCCAATTTCATTATGTAGAACATGGTAGTGTGTGGGTCTTGTTGTTTTCTGAATAGCACACTGATGATAGAAAGAAAACTCAAAAGAAGGGATTTGTAACTCACAATAGGTCTAGCATGAACACCCATCAACACAAGCTTGATAGCTAAAGCCTAAAAGTACAAACCAACAGGAACATTGTCTGGTGAGTTGGTATGGAAAAACTGTGTGGTGGTTCTTTTGTGCAATGATAATAGTTAGTGTCATATTTGGTGATCAGAAATAAAGAGGTTTTCATAAATAAAGTAAGGTTGCAGATACTGCACAGTCAAACCTCAACAATCTGATTGAGTTTAATGTTTATGACTTGGTTGAACTGGGACTCACTAACTCCATCTTTGTACAACGATGACAACTTAATAATTAGCAATAATTAACTTGTAATGTGTAGTAATCAGTTCAGTAAACTCATTTTTGTAGAAATTATACCTGAAAATGATGCTATGCTCAGGTTTCACATTCCAAAGAAAATAATCCATTAAGACAAAAGCTTTTTTTGCCATCTCCACCCACAGTTTGGTCCAGGCAAAGCTTGTCTAGCCTTGTTCAGCCTAAAACTTGAAGAAAAGCTACCATTTATGCCTAATAATTTGCAATTTAAGAACACCTTTAATAGAATACACTTACGTATCTTCTGAAATTGCCTTGAAAAGTTGAGAGCAAACCCACTCAAATGACTAAAATGACCCAATTTTAGTCCGCTTTCACATCTTTCATTAACTAAAATGACTGTATTACTCTTTACAGGCTATTAGTTATTACTATATTGACAAACCTTCGTACAGGGCAGGCTTAAAATTTATGTTTTATAGATATAATATTTAAGGCCTATGACCAGGAGGTCACGGGTTCAAGCCTTGAAAACAGCCTCTGGCAGAAATACAAGGTAAGGCTGTGTACGATACACCCTTGTTGTGGGGCCTTTCCCCGAATAATGCGCATAGAGGTAGCTTTGGTGCACCGGGATGCCTTTTTTAATATTTAAGGCTTTTAACATTGTATTCTGAAAGTTACAGGCTCATATCTACCTTTTCAAATAATGAGTTTAACCAGCGCAGATAAGCCCGGCAAAATACTTTACATCCTCTCTATATCTATGGAACTACTTTTTGGGTAATTTGGTGTGAAGAATGCAAAGCAAAGGTTAACCAACCAGTGAATTTTTGAATCACACAGAGAATGAGTTTTACAAATGAGTTTAACCAGTGCTGAAAGAATTACCAATATCCATTTACAAATACTACTCACAGGAAACCCCAAGACTTAGTTTCCTCTAAATTGCGCATAGAAAATTCAAAGAACTGAGAGACCATATTCAAATTTTTCTCTTAAAATACGAAAGAAAAAGACCCACGATCTACACAAAGCAACAAACATGGCACTGAATTGGTTGAAATTCAATTCAAACACTCCTCAAGTCTAAATCACACAGAATAAAATTTTGATGAAGAAGTTTTGACTTATTCAGATGCTGTTAGTAGTGATTTCATCAAAGCTCCGTCATATATGACCAGATTCTTATGTTTATCAAGAAGAATCAAAAACCCCCAAATTGATTTCATGACCAACAACAACATGAATTAGAAATAAATATACATCCAACATGCAGAATCACACAAAAAGACACATGGATTATCAAATCCCAGAACATACAGAGAGAAATTCCAAATCAAACTATAAAATTCAAAATCAGAGCAGTGATGAAAGAGAACTCACAGATGTAAACAATGAAGAAGCAAAATTGAGTCGGTGAAAAAGCTACACGAAACTTGTAGTAGATATCTGGTAAATTGGAACAGCATGAGGAAAACAAATAAGATCAATTACATGATGTGGAGCAAATGTAATTGCTACGATTGACCTCATTTGTAATTTTAAAGCTAGAAGATGCCACCAAGTGTAGTTGTGTGAAAAGACGACAATGCCCCTAGGTGGTGATACTGGCATGCCGTCCATCTCTTGTGTGGTTATCACCACTTATATAATAGTAGTAGATACTAAATTGAGATGAAGGAACATTATGAGCTACTATCCTTTATTATTTCAATAGCTTTTTTTGTAAATCTATTGAACTTCAACCTCACAGTAGGGAACTGGTGGAAATTTATTGTAAGAAATTAGGGTAATACATACAATCTTCGATCTCGATATGAGTGTGGATGGCAATTGGTGCACATTTGAATTGTTAATATGAAATTACATATTATATTCATAATGTAGACCGTAGATGTTTTGGTATTACTAATTTAGGAAACGTGCATTGTACGTTTATCTCAAGTTATTTAAATACAAATCTTGAATTGTTGATATATTCTAAAGAAAATTCTATTTTAAATTGTAAATATATTTTTACAAAATAAAAATCAGAAGAATACAAAAAAGTAACAATTTTAATTTAAGTTAAATATTCCTAAACCAAAAAGGTGTATTAGATGTAACTACGAAAAGTCTCATTCTATATAATGACTGTTGATTGATTTGTTGATATGACTGGCTCTCCTGTTAATTAATGTTTGTACCTTAAATTAATATTCACAAGTGAAAAATTTGAAATCTTAGTCGTATCATAAACTTAATGACAAATATGATCAATGAAAATTCATAAATTATGTGATCAGGGAAATTTTTGCGAGGAATTGAAAGCGCTTGTGAATCCACTGAAGCCTTCCTTTGCTTCTTCTTCTTCAGTGGCAACATGCTTATTTTGTTCAATTTTTAATTTGAAATTTTCAATTGAAAGAGGAACACAAAAAATTATTAAAAGGAGAGAATTTGTTTCAGTTATTTCATATATAATACTTATAGCTATTAACTAAAATAACTAAGAAAAAGTAAAAAAAATATTGATAATGAATGTAAAAATATGACTTGTATCAACAAAATCAATATATGATAAGAAACTGTATAAGTAGAAGAAGGTGTGCCACTAATCATTAGATTTTGAACCAAAAAAAATATATAAAATTCTTTTGATTAAACGTGAATATATGAATGATGGATTAGAAGCACCTATAAGAAACTAGGTTTCCACTTTAGAAACTGACAAATCGTGGAGAGAGATTAAAACCATTCCCAAGTTTTATCGATTGGGGATGCTTCTTGTAAAATTTGATACAAATATTTCTTAAATAGAATTTTAGTATTTTTTTAATTCAAGATAAAATTTTAATTGTTTGAGAAATGTTAAAAATTATTTTCTTTCTAGATTATACGACCAAATATAAAGAGGTTATAAATCAAATTAGGTGACAAACTATTACCCAAATTAAGGACACATTTCACAGACCTATTGATAAAAAAGCTTGTGACAAAGATAGGTATATGTAAACTAAAAAACATGTTGGTGTAAAATTCTTACATCAACTCCTTAATATTATTTTATGATAAAAAAATAATATGGAAGGTTTCATAGTAATGCCACATAAGACAAAAAAAAAGATTTACAAAATTATATAAGGTAAAATTTTAATCGACTTCAAAGTATTAAATATTAGAAGTTTTACATAATTCAAATAAGGAAATATTTTATAATCAAAGATTAGTTGATTTCAAAGTTTTAGATAGTAGAATAATAATTAAATCATAATTATTAGAGAAAAAAAAGGTTAAAACGTGATTTTATTCAAGGCGGAGACTTATAATGAAGGACAAAAAGTTCAAACAACTTTTTTATGACCCTTCACAATTAATATTGTATATATTAATGAATATTATTATGTCATTACACATTAATTACTATTTTTGTTAATCAATGCATACTTGTTACGAAATTTATTTGTAATTATCTAAAAAAGACATTCACACAACAACAAAAATAACATATCCAACATAATCCCACAGAGTGTGATTTGGAGAGGATAAAATGTACGGACATCTTACTTTTACCTCAAGGGCATAAACACTGCTTTCAAAAATGTAATATTACAATTAGTGAATAATTTAGTGATTATAGCCCCCAAAATATCTTGTAATACCCCAAGTTTTCGACTTTGAATTTTCTCAGTGTTTATGCTTATTGCTAAGGCTATGACTCAGGTGGCAAGTCATGAAAACTCCTCACGAATTTTACAGTACCTATCGTAGTCAAGACATTGTGATAGTTCTTGTTTCTGTTCAGGGTACGACTGGGACCCTACAATTCGTAGGGTGTAGTCACGAGTCGTAGGGTGTGAATCGTGACCAAAATAGTGAGATGGCCCTAGATTACTATTCCGATCACTACTAGATCTCACAAGTTGTAGTGTAAGGTCACGCGTCATAAGGTGGGACTCATGACCATAACAGTGTGGATGACCCAACTCTATACTCAGGCTACGAGTCAGGCAATGACTCGTAGCCTGACATTACGAGTCGTTACCAGACCCATAACTACTATACGTTATTTTTCTGCACTTTTAATTGAGGGCACTTTAATCATTTCTTTCCTTCACTAGTTAGAACCCACGACTTAAAAACACATCTAGGGTCTCATTGACATCCATAAACAAATCAAAACACACTTCTCTTCTCACAAAATTCCCAAGTCAAGAACAAAGCTAGGGTTCCTAGGGATTGAACATCTATAGCTCAATTTGTGATTTCTCTTTGAAATACCTTAGTGTTTCAGGCATGCATCTCTTTCCTAAACTTGTATTTTATCATGGCATGCTATAGTTTGATATTCATGTGATTTTAATGATTTTTTTTGTTGAATTTGGGTTAAAGGTTTTGTATGGTTTGTTAAATGATATTTCCATAGTTTAAATGCATTTTGATTATGTTTTATTGATGGATTTTAGAACTCATTGGGTACTTGGGCATGGTAATCGAATGAGGGTCATGGATTCTCCCAAAATTATGGATAATGGAATGGGGGTAGTAGATTTTCCTAACTTATGGATTTTGGTATTGAAATTGGTAATAACCTCAAACCACCGTACAAAATTGGCTTTGAAACATGCTATATGCATAATTCAACCACTTTTGAAACTATTGCATTGCATAAAAGAGTTAATGGAGTATAAATGGTTTTGAAAGGCCTAATGGCCATGATTTGGTTTTAAATTTAAGCTTGGAGGGCGTGGATTCCCCCAAGTGTTGGTGGATGCTTTGTGAATATCGAGTTTGTAGTGAAGTGGTGAGATTTCATCTTTTGAAAAGTTTGATCATTCCATTGGTTTCTTTCCATAATCTAGAATTTAAGAGTTCACATTAAAATTATCATTGTCATTGTTATTATCATAGTTGGGGGCATGTCTCCCCCAAATTTGATATTCGGATTGGGTAGAGGCTTTTGTGGACATGTGTGGGTTAGATAGTATTGTTGGATGTTAGAGATTATTCGAGTTACCTTAATTGTTTTATCTTTATGCTTGGTTGTCTTTCTCTTTGTCATTATTTAGATTATATTTGTATTGGACAGGCTCTGGGGGTGGTCTCCGATCAATGGTGGGCTTGAGATACCTGTCACGACTAAGCACGAGGTCGGGTCATGACAAGCTTGGTATCAGGGCATAGATCAATGTCCATTGGATGTGCACAAAGCCGTGTCGAGTAGAGTCCTTTTTATGAATGTGTAGCTCACCACACTTATAAGGGGGAGTCTACAAGGCATTTAGAAATATTTCCCTTTCTTACGTTCTATTTTGGGATATGGAGACTAGGGTCATGAAATTTCTCTAACTCCTGGTTTGCTCACATTTTAGATCATTCCCCCTCGAAGATCTTATAATTTGAGGAACTCTTCCGGAACCTCAACCCTACCTAAGGATAATGTGGAGAGGACTCACCCTATTATGGAGTACAGACCCGATCTAGGGTTGAACTGAGGTGGATTTATGCACTTCAGTGTTGTTATCCGGACTTATTTAGCCTTGTTTTGAGGACT
This sequence comes from Capsicum pubescens, assembly GCA_030864215.1. Classification (NCBI taxonomy): domain Eukaryota; kingdom Viridiplantae; phylum Streptophyta; class Magnoliopsida; order Solanales; family Solanaceae; genus Capsicum; species Capsicum pubescens. The sequence goes on along the minus strand of CM061540.1, from coordinate 264,785,015 downwards.
TCTTGTGTTATTTATGAGTGAATTATGATATAATTAAGCATCAAAGTTTCTAAGTATTTGATTATAATGTTTAACGTGTATATCAAACAAGTTTGTATTTAATTTGGTCTCTTAGAGTTCAAATGAGAAAACTAGTGTTACCAGCTTGAGCTAGGTGTTGTTCTAGCTGATCTCGATGGATTCTAGTGATTATAATGAGTTATTAATGGTATGATTGTGTAATTATGTGTGGAATAACTTGTTTATAGTGTTTAAAGTGCAGCTGAATCAAGCCAAGAGTCAAAACTAAGTGAAAGATAAAAAGGGGCAAAACTAGTATTCTTAGCTTAAGTTTCTAGTTCGTCATCTTAGATGTTGTGATGTTTTTAGCTCTAATATATTGTTTTTAATGATATAGGATGCTTGTCAAGTTGATTATGATTATATATGAAGTATATACAAGCTTTAAATCAAGTGGAAACAACACAAAAAGGCTTCGAATGGATCAATGAAACCACAAGACACAACCTGATGAGAATAGGACACCTGGGATGTCAAGACCACGTCGCAGAGCTAGATGCGGAAAACTATACCCATGTCGAGGTGAGCTTAAAACATCGGATAATCAAGTCCCATTATAAAAGGGATACGTTAAATCAATTGAAAACACCTTGGACGACTTTGAATCTTGGAGAGGGGATGGAAAACACTTAAATTCGAGTTTTTCTTCTTTTACTTTAGCCTTTTAATATATTATATCATGCGTTTAATTACTTTGATTACGACCATTTCCACGAGTGGCTAAACGCCCCCTTTCAGGGTTTAAGTCCAATAACATGATTACTTTCGCTTCGAATTAAGTTTGTTTGTATTACTTATCATATTTGGTTGTTTGTTTATCCTTGTTTTAAGTATTTTAGGGATTTTCAACCCTTAGAATATAGATATTGTCGACCTTGTAATCTCAGGAGGGGGAGCAGAAAGATAGAACGTATCGATAAATAGAGTACGTTTCTTATTCTTTTATAAAATAAAGAATTTGAATTAGCATCTAGGATAGGAATATACCTAGAAGCCTTGCTTGGTTCGCATGTAGGATGATAGCTTCATGCATCTAATTGGATTATTACATCCCCGCTCAACGATGTAGTTGTAATTTCCAAGTTTGGTAGATGATTAGAGTTCGGGAGAACATGATCATAGGATAAACCATACGAATCATAAACCAAGATAAGTAATCTAACGAATGAAGTTCATTAACGTACTATGATTGTTCACATTGCCTTAACATTAGGTTTTAATCCATTAATTGTCCAAAGCCTTTGCTTTTTTGCATTACTTTAGTTCACTTTTAATTACAAACTTTTAAAACTCTTTTGGTTACATTGCACTATTTAATCTCAATTGTTAAACTAGAATGGGATAGTTGTTTAACACAAGTCTCTAAGGGATCGATATTCAACTTTATTTAAGGCCATTATATTACTTGGTGAGACCACGTACACTTGCGTGTGCGCTTGGGCGCTATAAGTTTTTGGCGTCGTTGTTGGGGACTTGTAAATTGGAAACTAGTTTTGTTTTTGTTTTACTTTTTAGATTTATTTGGTGCTTTACTCTTGGTCTTGGGATTGATTTTGAAGGAAATAGGTTTACAGGCAAGTAAGCTGGCAAATGATAGGGAATTGGTTTAACCAAGCCCTAAAACTGAGCAACATATCCATTAATGTAGAAGAGAAGCAATCCTTATCCCCCGTATCCCACAATTTCCAGAGGAGCAAGATAATCCTGCTCTAATGGATAAAGATCAAAGAGCCCGCAGGATAGTTCGTGAAGTGGAAATCCCACTTCCAATAAATTGGACCTCCCCTTTTTAAAAATTGGCTGCTAGAGGTAACTTTGAGCTTAAACAGAACATGGTGCAGCTTTTGATTAGCAGTGGACAGTATACAGGGCTTTCACATAAAGATCAACAAGTCCACCTGCAGAACTTTTTAGAGATCAGTGACACATTCATCCCTATGGGTATGTCAACTGACTATGTTAGTCTGACACTTTTCCCCTTTTCACTATTGGGGAAAGCAAAGAAGTGGTTAAACGCTGAGTTGGAAAGTTCAATCACAACCTGGGATGACATAGCCCGAAAATTCCTTATCTAATTCTTTCCATCTAGCAAGACTGCGAAACTATGCAGTAAGATTGTGAGGATGCAAACTTTTATCATGCTTAAAAGAGATTCAAAGATCTTCTTCGGGACTGTCCGCATCATCAATAGTCCAATGAGGTATTAGATCAAACTTTTGATGAAACACTTAATCACAACACAAAAATTTTGCTAGATTCAGCTGCAGGTGGTCAAGCATTGGAATTAATGTATGATGAACTATATAATTTATTGAACCAAATTGCACATGGAAATCCTAAATGGCATTCTGACTCAAGAAATACTACAAAGAAGGTTGCAGAAGGGATGGAAATAGACCTTTTTACCACTATATCTGCTTAGATTGCTGCATTACAGAATTAGTTAACAACTCAATTCAATATTATGAAGTTGGGGACTACGCAGCCTGCAGTAATAGTGAATGTAATTCAACAGATAAGTACTTAGTGCATGGTTTGTGTAAATAGTGGACATTCTATAGATATTTGTGCTACAAATCCTGAGTCACTAATGTTTGTCGGCAATATTCAAAGTCCGAATTATAGGAATGCCTACGATCTAAAGTGGAAGACTCAGCCACCAAATTAGAAGTGAAACACCCAATAATAGTAGTTTTAACAACTACAGGGTCAAGTAAATTAGGCCACTAGCAATATGGAAGAGATGTTAAAACAAATATTACCTACTTAAGAACAATTGGCAGAAGGAAGTGGCTACAAGGAGCTTGAAGATGTAGATAGGTTAAATAAAAGCAGTGTGGAATACCAAGCCTCAAGGTGGTTTACCAAGTGAAATTGAAAATCCTAAACAAGTAATGAAAATCACTTTGAGGAGTGGTAAAAAGCTTAATGAAGAACCTTTTAAGAAAACTCTGGAAGTAGATGCTGATTTGGTTCCTAAACAGGTTGATGACCAAACTGCTAAAAATTAGAGAAAGTCTGAGTACTTGAAAATAAAAGTTGATGAATTGGTGAAGGAAAGACCACTACTACCTTTCCCACAGAACTATATAAAGGCATAGGAGGAGGCAAGCTTAAAAAAGTTCTTTGAAACATTCAGAGAGCATCATATTAACCTTCCCCTCTTAGATGTTTTGTAGGGAATGCCCAAGTATGCTAAGTACTTCAAAGATGTGGTCACTAATAAAGTTAAGTTGCAGGATGTCGAGACAACAACACTCACTGAAGAGTTCAACTCTATGTTGATGCAGAAGATGCCCAAAAAGGTCAAAGAACCTGGAATGTTCTTTTTCCCCATTCAAATATAAAATAGTGAGGCGGTTCACGCACCTAGTGACTTAGGGAAAAACATTGATTTTATTTCCCTTTTGTAGTTTGATACTTTGGGATCGGGAAAGTTGAGACCGAGCTCTGTTTTACTGCAACTGGTAAACAGGACCATAGCCCATCCTAAATGAGTCATAAAAGATGTTCTCATCAAGGTGGGTAAGTTTATTATTCCTTCTGACTTTATTGTTTTAGATTTTCAGGCAAATGAAAAAATACCAGTCATCTTGGGAAGGCAATTCTTGGTGACGGGAGGAACATTGATAGATGTAAGATAGGGCACGCTCAAAATGAAGATGGATGATGAAGAGACAGTTTTCAAAGTGTACAAACTACTTAACATACTATCCCACTACAATTATTTGTGCATTATTATAGTGATTAAAGGGGATAAGTGTGGGGTGGTGGAGTCTATTCCATAAAATTCCTCTTCGGACTTTCTCATTGAGCAACCCAAGCCACCAATACCAAAGCGTGAAATAATGCAAATTGATGATCCTGAAAAGGCTATTGTTGAGGGAGATGTTGACTTTGAGATTTAATACTCAAGAAGTCATAAGTGAATAAGAAGATGGTGTTCGAGTGTGAGGTAGAGGATGAAGGAAAATGGATAAGTCGCAGTTTGGGTCATGCTGCCACACTAAATCAAGTGTTGATTGGGAGGCAACCTAAGTTAATGTATGTTTTATTTTTATTATTTTAGTTTTTACTTCACTAATTTTTGTTTTTGTTGATTCACAGGTTGGTGGAAAGTCTGAGTACCGAAAAACCAAAGATCAGGAGCATGGCAAAGAAAAAGTGTGGGGTCCCTAAACCCTCTTGATATTGATACGCCCAAATTACAACTCTCGTTAGAGAGTGTAAGCGGTCGCTGTCAAATATAGAACCCAACTAGGTTGGGTGTCGAATCCCACAGGGAATACTCTGGTCACTAAGTGTTGCAATTATTAGTAGACTGTTGGTCGAAAATTCCAAGAACAAAAGGGGGGTTTGGTTTAGGCGTGAACTAATATTATCAAAGTAACAATGGAACGATTTGCGTAGTAAGATTTAATCACAGAGATTAATAAGTTAGGGTTATGTCCACCTTATAAATTCTACTTCTCTATTAACTATGAGTAACGCGGAATTTAAACATGCATGCACTTATAGAGAATCGTATTCTAATTCTAAATCCAAGTGTTTCCCAACCATCAAGGATTTATTTAGCTTTAGCTCTCTCGATCCTAAAGTGTATAACAAATGGTACAAATTCTCCAAGAAGTTAATCCGGTTAAGGCATTAACGTGTAAATAGGGGTTGGATACCCTATTTCCTCGTCACACTCTCTTTTCCAAACATGTAACTTTTCTCTCTAACAAGTTAATGCTACAATGGCGTATTCTCTATGTTTGCAACCATAAGAATTCAATCAAAATGAAGAGAGTAATGATATAAGTAGCATAACACATCAAGAATTCACAAACTCATAGAAATAGATAGTATCTTACAAGGTTTCCATAACCCTAACAGAGAAGTTTAGCTACTCATGAGTACAACTGAAATCAAAGAAGACATCATCATCATACCAAAGTTAGAATAATCTCACGATGGGGATGAGTTTGGCGTCAAACAAGAGGTTGACGTTTTTCTTCCCTTTAGCCGTTCGTGTAGCCTTAGCATTTTTCTCTGTCTTAAACTTACAGAATCTGTAAACTAAAATAATGAAAAGTGCTCAATAATAATGATCGAATGAATGCTGAAAAATTCAGCAAATAAGGTTTTTATAACATCCTTGTCCTACTAAGTTACTGCTGCATCCCTAAGTATTTAGAAATACTGATTTTGCCCGGGACAAGTTCTCCATGCATCACATTCAGTCCACAAGCTTTCAAAAGCTGCCTTCCCTCTTATGTGAAGTTTCCCTTTGCTGCCCAAAGGTCCACAAAGTGCTGAAATCGTCATCATTAATACCTGAAAAACATGCTAATCACATAGGTTAGCTCACTTAAAGGAAAATGGACTAAAAGTGCAGGAATTATATATTTTATCCTCCAAACTTAGCTAAAATATGGGTAAATTATGGTTCTTAGGAGTATAAATACGCCCAACATCACCACCCCACACTTAAAGCTTTGTTCGTCCTCGAAAAAAATATTACGTCCATGCAAACACCTGACTAGAATTTCACAATAGCAACACAAAATGTTCAACAAGACATGCACGACAATTATTAACAGAGAGTAGGTTTCTTGATCACTACTAGAAATAATTCAACCTCCAACATAGACTCGTGAGGATGGTTAATTCGTATCCACAAGTTAAGCCACAAAGAATCATATAACACTACCCAAAAATCATCAACCATGTGTGTCTCACACAAGATATTACCCATGATCACTCACAATTTTGCAATTTTCGAAACATGGGTATAAAACTCTCCTTGCTCTCACTTCTCACAAAGAATTCTTATGTTGCAACTGATGACCATAGGCTTTCCCTTAGTGTAATGCTCTACTAATATCGGAATGCTAAGCTTAGGATCAAATAGGTCTTTACAGGTTGTAATGTAGGCTAAGGGATAGGTAGGACTATTTTGGCCAGAAATAGTGACTATGTTCCCTAAGCGCTTTAATACACTACGTTATGTCATTAACACTCTCTTTTAAACAACCCCTCTACTTTCCTTTCATCTACCACCCCTTTTCACCTATTTTGTTATTCAATTATAAACACAACTATCTTTTTATTTTTCTATTTCTTTTTTTTATTTTTTATAAAACACCTCTATGATAGCCACTCTTTTTCACAACAATTTCAAGTACCAATACACTCTGAGGCATCACTCTCACCCAATTTCCTCTTATTTTATCACATGACTCTACAATTTAAAGCGCTTAGGAATTTGGATTAAATTATGGTCTTGAAAAAAAATGGATTAGGCTACATATGAGGCTGTCAAAGAAAATAGCTAAAGGCTCAAAGAGGGTTAACTAGGATAATGTACAAAGGTAGGTAAAAAGAAGGTAAACAATTACAGGCTGCCAAAGAAATGCCTAAATCATCTCCTAAACTCACACTCTTTATTTCTCTTTACACACACACCAGGCAAGTTTTAGCATCAGTCACAACACAGAATATACTATAACCTCACACACACAAGGCACATGGTCAACTTTATTGGGAGCAGTATAGACTCTTGACCCAACAGATGAATGAATTAAACCACACAATTATCACACAGTGAGTCACACTTAGAGCCTAAATATCTCAATAGTAATGATTTAGCACAAACTCTTGTTATAATACCATGCCGTCTATCAGAACAATTTCATGCAAAATCTAAAAAAAATTCAAAAATTTAACTAACTAATTACGACTAATTAGCAAAAACAAGAATAAATGTAGGCAAAGAAGTACCATACAGCATACAAATACCAGCACCCCACACTTAGACTGGACACACTGCCCTCAGTGGAAATTAAATAAGGAGAACCTGATTAGTCGGACTTTTCCTCTATGTATGGGGTCATACCCCCTGCGTCGGAATCATCATCAGAGTCGTCGTCCACGTCTGAGTCTGGCAGTTGGCGATTATCGTCAGTCGGCACGTCATCATCAAGAGGTTCCTCAAAATGTACCCCTACTCCACACATAGCCCGCGCATGCTCATTCATCGGGTAGTCATAATCCAACTGCTGAAGCTCTGCATCAGTCGGAACCCGAACCCCACTCATCATGGTAAAACGAGTCATGCCATATAGATGGAAAAAGAAACTTTTATCCCGAGCATGTCTTTCTGCAGTGGTAAGGTTGATGCCATGACCAGTTTCAGGCTCTTTAACTTTCGTAAGATCAACCTTCTTCGGGTTGTGTGGAAGCTTATGATATGCAGGTTCCTCTTCAATGTGCTCCTTCCTTAAGGTCGCAGTCAACAAATTGCCAAAGCTGAAATGGGACCTTTTGTGCAGCCTAGCCTTACGCATTGACGATCGTATAACCGCACCAATGTTGATGGGAATATTAGTCATCAGAGCGTACACCAAGCATACTATATCACGTGTGATCTTTGTGTACTGTGTCCCAGGAATCAGGCAAGAGTTGACTATCCTCAACCATATACGAGCTTCTCTGTTCAAGGAAGCATACAGGAAGGTATTATGCCGACCGTTATCCTTGTGATGAATCAATCGGGACATGGACCTTGTTCCACACAGTGTGTGTCTGATTGCCCTGTAGGGAGGTATGTGATAAAGATCTTTGAGCGGTGATGGATCCACAGATGGAAGGCCCAGAAAAGAGTTGAAGAACTCCACATTCAGTTGCAAGACTTGGCCCCGAATCTTTACTTCACTTCCGGTAGTCTTTGGGGACCAATTGGCATAAAACTCTCGCGTTAGATCAAGATTGCATTCCCCCATATCTCGGAAAATGAAATCAAGATTTAGTGCCATGATTTTAGCCAAAATGCGGGGCTCTCTCTTTGCTAGACTCTCCTTCTGCATCAAATCCACGTGAACATATTTTTTTACTTTGTTGTTCTTGTACAACTCCTTTCCTTCCTCCTATAGGACCCATTTTATCCCGAAAGTGCGTCGAGGTACTTGCAAAGAGAAGGACTCGGCTTGCTCTTTTCTTGACCATTTATGACCTTTCTGTGAGGTGGACACCTTTTCTTTTCCTTGTCGTCCTTTTGGAGCCATTCTACCTGAGATCAAAATAGAGTCATGTTAGTTTCATCTCGGAAGATTCACTATAATCGAACAACAACCAGTGATGGCACCACCCCACACTTAATTTGTTGGCACAGACTAATTAAGTGAGTGATATCGATTACTCAGACTTCGTTGACATACATTTAGGCGATATGTTCCAACAACATGTTTAGCACAGTCATATTTTCATGTAATCTTGACTATCCTTTCCAACTTTATTTCAATGGATTTATGCACTTTTTGAACAAGACTACCACATAGAGTTCTTATCAGGTTATTGCATAGAAATAATCACATCATCGTATACTTGTGGTCAATCATAATCCATACCTCGATGAATGAGTCATTCAAACATTCAAGCTTACAACGTTCAAGATTACGCATTAACTTCACAATTTCGACTCCATAAAAATATGACAGTGTATAACAATCAAGTACAAGTCGGAACAAAGTCAAGAACACCCACACGTATTCTTTCACTCAATCTAGATGTATCATAACAAACCAATCATATTCTTATCACCAAACACCACTCCAAAATCTAAAATACCATTATAAGCGTAGTATTGCAACAACTACGGGATATAAAAGAATAACTTACTTGGCAATTGTTTGGGAAGATGATCTTGCAAGATTAGATGAGCAAAAAGAAAATTTTTGAGAGATTTGGGAAGCTTAGGTGGCGCCTAGGTTGAGCAAACAAGTGCATTTTGTTCTAAGGTTGAAGATCTATTTATAGACTAAGCCATGGGTCGGGTTTGATCCATGTAAAATCGGGTTAGGAGACAAAAAGGCATAAGTAGGCGGCGCCTAATGCTTTGCCTATGCTTAGCATAGGCGGCGCCATTTTCAATGCCTAGTTGGACATAGGCGGCACCTTTGTCAATGCCTTGTTGGGCATAGGCGGCACCTTTGCTAATGCCTTGTTGAAACAGTGAGCATAAGCAATGGCATAGGCGGCGCCTATGGTATTGCCTAGATTTACATAGGCGGCGCCTATGGTATTGCCTAGATTTGCATAGGCAATGCCTTGTCCGTTGCCTATGTGAGGCAGTAAGCATGGGCAATGGTATAGGCCTTGCCTTGTCCATTGCCTAGATTTGCATAGGCCTTGCCTTGTCCATTGCCTAGATTAGTATAGGCATTGCCTTGTCTATTGTCTAGATTAGCATAGGCAATGCCTAGCCGATAGCATTTAGCATGGCTCACTTTCAACTCAAAATTTGGGACCAATCTCCTTCTTTATACATCTTTCACCTACACTTAATCAAAAACAACAAAAAATAATTAGACGGATGGGTTGCCTCCTACCAAGCGCCTTAGTTTTGGTCGTGGCTCGACTCTTCTTTTTGGATTTTTATTTTAAAAAAACAAACTCCTAGCAAAACAAAACTATTAAAAACGATGGGTTGCCTCCCATGTAGCGCTTGATTTATTGTCGCGGCATGACATAGTTATCTCGATTACTTTAGACTTCATCGAGATAGACGGTGGCTATACATTTTATCGAGTCAAGTGGACCGATATATGGCTTCACTCGTTGGCCATTCACCTTAAAGACACCACCATCATTGTTTTCTAACTCTACTACTCCAGATGAGTAGACTTGGCTAATTTTAAATGGACCAAACCATCTAGACTTCAACTTACCTGGAAATAGCTTCAGTCTGGAGTTGAAAAGAAGTACCAAATCACCCTTCTGTAAGTTTCGTTGGATAATCCTCCGATCATGGTACTTTTTCATCCGTTCCTTGTAGAGGTCTGCTCTTTCATACGCGTGTAGACGGAATTCATCCATCTCATTTAGCTGTTCCAATCTCAGATTAATAGCATCATCCCAATTCAGGTTAAGCCGCTTCAACGCCCACAACGCTTTATGTTCGAGCTAGATTGGCAAGTGACAAGCCTTCCCATAAACTAGTTGGTAAGGTGACATACCAATTGGTGTCTTGAACGCAGTCCTATAAGCCCATAAGGCATCATCCAGCTTTCGGGACCAATCCTTCCTACTAGCATTTACAGTCTTAGCAAGGATCAGCTTGATCTCCCGATTAGAAACCTCTACCTGCCCACTAGTTTGTGGGTGGTAAGGTGTAGCTACCTTATGTTGCTTGACCCCATATTTCACCAACACGGCTCTGAACAGCTTGTTGCAAAAGTGTGATCCTCCATCGCTTATGATGGTACGTGGTACTCCAAAACGAGAGAAGATATTTCTCTTTAAGAATGCTACAACACGCTTACCTTCATTATCAGCCAGCGCTACCGCTTCGACCCATTTGGATACATAATCCACAACAACTAGGATATATTTCATCCCAAACGAACTCACAAATGGGCCCATGAAATCAATACCCCATACATCAAATAGTTCTACTTCAAGAATTTTAGACATGGGCATCTCATGGTGCTTCGAGATAGAGCCTTGCCTCTGACACTGATCACATCTTCTCACAAAATCATAAGCATCCTTGAATAATGAAGGCCAATAATAGCCGCTTTGCAATACCTTCCTGGCTGTCCGATCACCTGCATGGTGACCCCCAACTTGGGAAGCATGACTTGCTTCCAAGATGCTAGGCACCTCTACATCAGAGATGCATCGCCTAATAACACCATCAGCGCATCGTCGAAAAAGATACGGTTCATCCCAGAAGTAGTGTTTCACATCATGCATGAACTTTCTTTTTTGATGAAAGGAGCAATTCTCAGGCATTACTTTACTTACCACGTAGTTCGCAAAGTCTGCATACCACGGTAAGTCTTCCACCATAGAGGCTAGGATCTCTTCGTCGGGAAATGCATCATCAATCTCAAGGTTGGGTTGCGCTATGTGCGCACTCTCAAGTCTAGATAGATGATCAGCTACTTGGTTTTCGCAACCTTTTCTATCCTTTACCTCAAAATCAAATTCTTGAAGCAATAACACCCACCGAATTAGCCTTGGATTAGCATCCTTCTTTGCCATTAAATATCTCAGAGCCACATAATCTGTATGAACCACCACTTTGGTTCCCAACAAGTAAGCACGGAACTTTTTAAAAGCATAAACAACTGCTAGAAGCTCTTGTTCCGTGACGGTATAGTTCTTTTGGGCTCCATTCAAGGCCTTGCTCGCATAGTATATTGGATGAAATAGCCTTTCTCTTTTCTGACCAAGTACAACACCCAAAGCTACCCCACTTGCATCACACATAACTTCAAACGGTAGAGACCAATCGGGTGCTACAATAATAGGAGCTTCAACTAGCTTTCCTTTGAGGCATTCAAATGCCTTCAAGCAATCTTCACCGAAGTCGAACTTTGCATCCTTCTCCAAAAGTTTGCATAATGGACTAGCAATCTTGGAGAAGTCTTTAATAAACCTCCGATAAAAACCTGCATGACCGAGGAAACTACGAACTCCCTTTACAGAAATTGGAGGTGGTAGTTTCTCGATAACTTCAATCTTGGCTCGATCAACCTCAATTCCTCTTTCAGAGAATTTATGCCCAAGAACAATGCCTTCCTTCACCATAAAATGGTACTTCTCCCAGTTTAGCCCCAAGTTGAATTCAACACATCTTTGCAACGCCATACTCAGATTTGCCAAGCATGATTCAAACGACTCACCTACTACTGAAAAATCGTCCATGAACACCTCCAAGGTGTCTTAAACCATATCAGAAAAAATGGACATCATACAACGCTGAAAAGTGGCAGGTGCGTTATATAGCCCAAATGGCATACGTTTGAAAGAAAACATACCATACGGGCATGTAAAAGTTGTCTTCTCTTGATCTTCAGGAGCAATGCAGATCTGATTATAGCCGGAATAACCATCTAAGAAACAAAACCATCCCTTCCCTACCAATCGATCAAGGGAAGTGATTCTTTAGCGTTCACGAATTCAGCTTCCGATAGTCCATGCACACTCTCTACCCTGTGACAGGTCTGAGTGGAATTAGCTCATTCTTTTTATTTGCGACTACCGTTATGCCCCCTTTCTTGGGCACACATTGTACCGGACTCACCCATTTACTGTCGGAGAATGGATACACCACCCCAGTATCTAACCACTTAATAATTTCTTTCTTCACCACCTCTTGCATAGATGGATTCAAACGACGTTGATGCTCAATTGTGGGCACGCAATCTTCTTCGAGCTGAATCTTGTGCATACATATCCCAGGAGGGATACCAATTATATCAGCAATAGTCCAACCGATGGCTCTCTTGTATTTTTTTAGAACAGAGATGAGAGCCGCTACTTGCTGTTTACCTAAATCAGCCGCAACAATAACCGAAAGTGTATCACCACTTCCCAAAAATGCATACTTCAGGTGGCTGGGCAGCTCTTTCAATTCTAGCACTGGTGGTTCTTCAATGGATGGCTTTGCTGGTGGTGAAGGTCGATTCTTAAGATCAAGGTCCAGCTTCTTAGGAGCATGAGAATATGACCCTATTCCTGTTAGAGCACAAATAGTTTCTTCATACTCTTCAACATCCTCACGCTCAAAATTCATAAGCACAACAGCCAATGGATCAAAAATAAGCTGCTTCACTACAAATAATTCTTTCTCATCTTCATAATAAACATCAGCTATAGAGAACACATTCATATCTTTGGGCTGCTTCATTGATTTACATACATCAAAATGGACCACTTCGTCATTCATCCGAAATAAAAGCTCATTAGCTCTTAAATCAATAAACACACTTCCTGTTGCAAGGAAAGGACGCCCCAAGATTATGGGAACTTCAGAATCCACCTCACAATCCAAAATAACAAAGTCTGCAGGAAAAATGAAGGTGGAAACCTTCACCAATACATCATATAAGATACCAACAGGTCGTTTTACCGACCTATCTGCCATCACGAGCCGCATATTGGTTGGTGTAGGATCACCCAACCCCAACTTTCTATAAATATATAGCGGCATCAAATTGATGCTAGCTCCTAAATCACACAATGCCTTAGCAAAATCCAAAGATCTAACCGTGCAAGGAATAGTGAAAGCACCAGGATCTGCCTTCTTCTGAACTAACGATCTTGTAGCGATTGCACTGCAATGATGAACATTATCTGCCAGCTCATAGCTTGCTGCCCGCTTCTTTGTCAAAAGGTCCTTCATGAATTTAGCGTACCCAGGCATCTGTTCCAGCGCCTCCACCAAAGGAACATTAATAGTCAACTACTTCAACATAGTCATGAATTTACTGAACCTGGTGTCATCAGCTTTCTTCTTCAGTATCTGAGGAAAAGGTGGTGGTGGAAGGGGAAGAGTTTTCTCCACCACTTCCTTTTTATCTTGCTTCAGATTATCAATCTTTTCAGGCTGGTGACGTCTAAGTGTAGTGTCATGAACGTTCTGACTTTCAGCTTCTACAGAATCATCACAATCTGCTTCAATCACATTCTCTTCTGTATTATCAACCACCTGCTTGCCTTTGGATGGATTTTCCAATACCTTACCACTCCTGGTAGTAATAGCCATACATGATCCATCATTCCTTGGATTTTGCACGGTGTAGCTAGGTAGGGTGCCAGCTTTTCTTTGATTGAGTGCCGCTGATAGTTGACTCAATTGTTGTTCCAACTATTTTATTGAAGTGGAATGCGAATCAACCAATTGATTTATTGAGGACAAATCATTTTTTACCTCCGTTACTCCCGTGTTGGTTGCCTCCACTCCTTTCAACAGCTTAGCCATCATATCTTCCATGGACATCTTCCCAGAGCCAGATGCCGTGGCCTCACGATTTCTAGGAGGAACATACAAACCACTCCTGTCAGTCTTATTCTTGTATCCGGATTTATCATAATAGTTCCGACCTTGGTTTCCTTGGGCATTGCCTCAGAAACCCCCCTGATTATTCAAATAATTTGCTTCCTCCTCAGAATCGGATTTATCTCTTCCCTGTGATACAACGACCTTAACCTTTTCGATCTTCCCTGATAATAAATGCTTGGTAAGAAGATCCATCTGCATTTTCATGTGAGCCATATCCTGGTCACGTTTCTCTTCTCTTCGCCTTTATTCTGCCGTCAAGCCAATAGATACAGTAGAGCTTGGTACCACAGAATCCCTGGTATGCCAAGATCTACTTTGCTTTTTCTTACGATCTAGCATATCACTTGCCTCAATAAAAGTAAGGTCCATGAATGACCCACCTGCAGCATTATCAACCACTGGCTTAGTCACCGAATTCAAAGACCTGTATAATATCTCCATTAAGTGGATATTGGTCATCTGATGGTTTGGGCACCGCATAAGATTCTTCTTGAACCTCTCCCATGTTTCGTGGAGAGCTTCAGTTGGAAGCTGTCGAAAATTGCTGATCTCGTCTCTTAATTATGCTCTTTTGGATGGCGGAAAGAATCTTTCTAGGAAAACGTCTTTCAGTTGCCCCCAATTAGTAATAGAATCAGGAGTTAGCCCGTTCAACCATAGAGTTGCCTCTCCAGATAGAGATAATGGAAATAAGCGCAGTTGAATTGCATTCTGTCCAACTCCTGGATTGTCAAACGACTTGCATGTTGAGATAAAGTTGATCAGATGCATATTCGGATCATCGCCTGCAAGTCCACCAAATAACCCCTTAAGTTGCAATAGCTGAATCATGGTGCTAGTGATATTGAACTTGGCTCCGGGTGCCAAGGGTGGAGGAATAATAGCCCCTGTGGAACCAGCCCCATCCAGATCGTCATCATCATTATCAAAAGGAGCCTGCACAACTCGGTGTTCAGGTCTCATTCTAGCTTGACGATCTCTCTTGTTCACAGGTGCTGCCACCTCATCTGCACGCCGTGGATTAAGTAACTCATCATCACCCAGGTCCTCATCATCAGGATTTATTGCCCGACCTGGGTTATCAATATTCTGTTGATGCACTTGAGCAGCTGCCAACGCAACTAACCTAGCCTGCTCCTGTTTAGCAGCCCTTCTTTCAATGTCACGTTGTGCATCCATTCTGCCAATAAGTTGTGGTTCAGGATTTATGGGTAATAATGGCTGACCAGAACTTCGTGTATTTGGCATGCACTCTACCAAACTTGAACAAAACAAAAACAACAAACAAAAATTAAATTCGAGAATCTTTGACCAAAGGGTCTAGTAACTATCACAAACTTAGTTGGCAACCGTATTCCCTGGCAACGGCGCCAAAATTTGATACACCCAAATTACAACTCTCGTTAGAGAGTGTAAGCGGTCGCTGTCAAATATAGAACCCAACTGGGTTGGGAGTCGAATCCCACAGGGAATACTCTGGTCACTAAGTGTTGCAATTATTAGTAGACTGTTGGTCGAAAATTCCAAGAACAAAAGGGGGGTTTGGTTTAGGCGTGAACTAATATTATCAAAGTAACAATGGATCGATTTGCGTAGTAAGATTTAATCACAGAGATTGATAAGTTAGGGTTATGTCCACCTTATAAATTCTACTTCTCTATTAACTATGAGTAACGCAGAATTTAAACATGCATGCACTTATAGAGAATCGTATTCTAATTCTAAATCCAAGTGTTTCCCAACCATCAAGGATTTATTTCGCTTTAGCTCTCTCGAGCCTAAAGTGTATAACAAATGGTACAAATTCTCCAAGAAGTTAATCCAGTTAAGGCATTAACGTGTAAATAGGGGTTGGAAACCCTATTTCCTCGTCACACTCTCTTTTCCAAATATGTAACTTTTCTCTCGAATAAGTTAATGCTATAATGGCGTATTCTCTATGTTTGCAACCATAAGAATTCAATCAAAACGAAGAGAGTAATGATATAAGTAGCATAACACATCAAGAATTCACAAACTCATAGCAATAGATAGTATCTTACAAGGTTTCCATAACCCTAACCGAGAAGTTTAGCTACTCATGAGTACAACTGAAATCAAAGAAGACATCATCATCATACCAAAGTTAGAATAATCTCACGATGGGGATGAGTTTGGCGTCAAACAAGAGGTTGACGTTTTTCTTCCCTTTAGCCGTTCGTGTAGCCTTAGCGTTTTTCTCTGTCTTAAACTTACAGAATCTGTAAACTAAAATAATGAAAAGTGCTCAATAATAATGATCGAATGAATGCTAAAAAATTCAGCAAATAAGGTTTTTATAACATCCTTGTCCTACTAAGTTACTGCTGCATCCCTAAGTATTTAGAAATACTGATTTTGCCCGGGACAAGTTCTCCATGCATCACATTCAGTCCACAAGCTTCCAAAAGATGCCTTCCCTCTTATGTGAAGTTTCCCTTTGCTGCCCAAAGGTCCACAAAGTGCTGAAATCGTCATCATTAATACTTGAAAAACATGCTAATCACATAGATTAGCTCACTTAAAGGAAAATGGACTAAAAGTGCAGGAATTATATATTTTATCCTCCAAACTTAGCTAAAATATGGGTAAATTATGGTTCTTAGGGGTATAAATATGTCCAACATCAGATGTATAAAGATGCTACTAGCTTTGCCTAGAGGCCTCAAGGAGTATTTCTATTTGTACCTTTTAAAGTATACTTTGGGGACAAAGTAGATTTTTATGTGTGAGGTAGGGAAATTCCAATTTTTAGGTTAAATTTAAAATTTTTTGTGTTAGGAATAAATAAAATATTCTTATTGGTGCTATATTTGATTCATGATACAAGTGTTTGGTTGTAAAAAGCATGTTGATGGTGTGAATTGCTACTTTTGAGACTCCTAAGCTCATGATTATAACTCTTGTACTTGTTGACTTAATTTGAATTCATGTGGCTATTTGGTTCAGAGCCTATGATGATCCACTTGAATTGAGCATATGCCATGTGCGTGTAAGGTTGTTGTGTATTCGTTGTTGCATTTGATACTAGAAATTTTCTGGTATCTGTGCAAAGCGAAATAAAGAGTGTGGGTTTAGGAGATGAAATAGGCATTTCTTTGATATGCTTTTTTATACCTTCTTTGGACCTAACCTTGTCCATAATCTTATTTAACCTTATTGAGCCTTTAAATTATTCTATGCCAGCCTCATATGTAGCCTAATCCCCTTCTTTGATTGACCTTAATTTGATCTAAGCTCCATAGCACTTTAGTGTAAAATTAATTGAGTGGGGAGTTTGAAAAATAAGAGGAGAGAAATTAAAAGTGAATCCCCAAAGTAGTGGTTATTGGTATGAAAATTTGATATATTGTGGTTGGGAGTGAAAAGAATTTTTTTTCTAAGAAACTGAATCATGAATTAATAAAAAGTGCTCCCACCAAATTGTATGTGAATAAAATTAATGAGATAGGGTAAAAAAAATCTATGTGAAGGCAGTAGAGGTAAGAGTTGGTTGTTAAAGATTGATCTTAATTGTATAATGTGATGTATTAGATTGCTTAGGAAAAATAGTCACTATTACTATCCAGAATAGTTCCTACTCATCCCTTAGCCTATATTACAACTCGTAAAAACCTATTTGATCCTAAGCTTTAACCTTCTGATATTAGTTGAGTACTACACTAAGGGAAAGCATATGGTTCATTATATCTAACTTTTTAATTCTTTGTGAGAGCGAGAAAAATTTGATTCTTGTATCCATTCTCTTATAAATTATATTTATGTAAGTGTTTATAAGTAACTCTCTTGTTGTGAGGACACATGTTTGATGATAGTTGGGTGAATTATATGATGTATTTAATTGAACGATATGCATGATTTTTCCAACTAGGTGAGTCAATTATTAAGGCTAGGAGGTTTTGGAGTAGTATTCTTGAGCTTTCAATTGTGTATATAACATGCTTAGGGAAGAAACATGTATTCTGTGTAGTCATTATAGAACTAGGTTTAGTGTCTTTCTTGTAGGAGAAGTGTGGAGTCACCAGCTTATTATTCTTAGAGTAAAGAGTTTTTTAAGGACAAAAACAAGGATTTAAGTATGGGGTGATGATCTAAGGTGGATTTAAGCACTTCAGTGTTGTTATCCGGGCTAATTTAGCTTTGTTTTGAGGACTTCTTGTGTGATTTATGAGTTAATTATGATATAATTGAGAATCAAAGTGTTTAAGTACTTTATTATAATGTTTAAGGTGTATTTCAAACAAATTTGTACTTAATTTGGTCACTTAAAGTTCAATTGAGAAAACTAGTGTTACTAACTTGAGGTAGGTGTTGTTCTAGTTGACCTCGATGGATTATAGTGAGTGTAATGAGTTATTAATGGTATAATTGTGCAATTATGTTTGAAAAAACCTTTTTATAGTGTTTAAATTGTAATATAATCAATCCAAGAGTCAAAACTAAGTGAAAGATCAAAAGGGGCTAAACTAGTATTCTTGGCTTAAGTTTCTAGTTTGTCGTCTTGGATGTTGTGATGTATTTAGCTCTAATATGTTGTGTTTAATGATATAATATGCATGGTGAGTTTATTATGATGATATATGAAGAATATACAAACTTAAAATCAAGTGGAAACAACACAAAAAGGCTTGGAATTGAGCAACAAAAGCACAAGACATAACCTGATGAGAATAGGAAACCTGGAATGTCAAGACCACGTTGCGGAGTTAGACGCGGAAAAATAGCACCTCGTCATGGTGAGGGGTAATTATTGAGTGTGACAATCCAGTAGATCACCACAATAAGGCTGTGTCATGAAGCTAGAAATGAAAAACTAGCCCTGCATCGTGGTGAGGTGAAAATGTCATAAAATCAAGTCCCATATAAAAGGGACACATTAAATAAGTTAAAAATACTTTGGACGTCTTTAAACTTTGGAGAGGGGATGTAAAACACTTAAATTAGGGTTTTTTTTTCTTTTACTTTAGCTTTTTAATGGATTATATCATGTATTCAATTACTTTGATTACGACCATGTCCATGAGTGGCTAAAGTTCCCCTTTCTGGGGTTAAAGAACATGATTACTTTTTATTTGAATAATGTTTTTTTGGATTTCTTATCATATTTGGTTGTCTTTTAATCCTTGTTTTAACTATTTTAAGGATTTACGACCCTTAGAATACAGATATTGTTGATGTTATGATCTCGGGGGAGGGAGGGATAAGAAGATAGAAGCGGGGATAAACAGAGTAAGGTTTGTATTCTTTTATAAAATTAGGAATTTGATTTGGCATCTATGATTAGGATATACCTATAAGCCTTTATTGGTTCACATGTAGGATGATAACTTCATGCATCTAATTGGATTATTAGATCCCTGCTCAACAATGTTATTGTAATGTCCAAGTTTGGAAGACGATTAAAGGTCTAGAGAACATGATCATATGTTAAACAATACAAATCAACATCTAAGATAATTAATCTAACGAATAAAGTTCATTAGTGTAGTATGATTCTTCACAGTGCCTTAATCTTGGGTTTTAATCCATTGATTGTAAAAAGTCGTTACATTTCTGCATTTCTTTAGTTTTCTTTTAATTACAAACTTTCAAAACTCTTTTGGTTACGTTGCACTATTTAATCTTAATTGTTAACTAGAATTGGATAGTTTTTTAACAGAAGTCACTTAGGAATCAATATTCGGCTTTATTTAAGGACACTATATTACTTGGTGAGACCACATACACTTGCTTATTCGGTTGGGCGCAACAAGGATCCCTGCTCCTAATTGTGCCGCTCTACCTGGGGTTCCATTAGTCCCCACTAGTCCTTCTCTAGTCGGTTACACTTATGCTCTGTAACCTCAAAGAAATATCTCTAATGTGAAGTTCCATCATTATATTCATTTGTTAACTCAGTTGGTAACCTTCCAATCACCCCAGTCAGGTCAGGGTGGTTCTGTTGCTCCTTCTTTGAAGGTTACTTGAGTTGGTCAATTTATGAGGTTGAATCCCCCGACCATCACTGGATCTAAGGTTGAGTAGGATTCTCAAGGTTTTACTAATGAGATGGTGAAAATCTGTAAGTTAATGCATGCTTTTAATTCTGAAGGAGTGGAGTTTGCTTCCTTATCAATTAAAAGATATAGCATATCAGTGGTTTAAGGAGTGGGAAAATTAGAGGGGCGATTAGGCAGAGCAAGCTATGTGGGAGGAGTTCTTTGGAGCCTTTCTTAATCGTTTATTTCATCAGGAGTTGAGAAAAACCAAGGCCAAAGAGTTTGTGAACTTGAGGCAGGGTAGGATTAGTGTAAAATAATATTCTTTGAAGTTCCATCAGTTGTCTCGCTATGCTCTGGAGCTGGTGTCTAGCATAAGGGATAGGATGAGAAAGTTTTCTTTGGGTTTTTCTACTGACTTGGCTTTGGAATGTATGGCTTCAATATTGAACAATGATATAAATATATTCAGAATTATGGTTTATATGCAGCAAGTTGATAAGGAGAAAAAGAAGCTGGCAGAGATGGGAAAAATACAACAAGAATTTCTAATATTTAGAGTAGGATGGAGGTCAGCAAGCTAGTGACAGAGATGGTAGACTGTGGAGCAAGAAAAAGTCTTGGGGAAATTATGGTTAATATTTTTTGGCTAGTCATCAATTTAATGCTAGTAGTGGTCCTAAGGCACACAGTGCCCAGTCTCAAGTTAGTGGAGCTTAGTCATCCCCATCATATCCTCCTTGTATATTTTTCATTCAGCTTCACCAGGGTTATTGTGATGAGAGAAGAAATTGGTATTTTAATTATGGCCAGCTAGGTTCATATGCAACAACATTGTCCTTCAGCTAAGATTGCTATAGGAACTAATAAGGTCTCGGTTGCTACATCTTCAGCTCCTATACCAAAGGGTGATACTTCTGGTACTCGCACTAGCCAAAATCTGCTTTATGCTCTTGCTACTTATCAGGAATCTAAGACATCTCTTGTTACTGTCACTGGTATGTTAAAGATGCTCTTCTCGTAATATGTATTGTTTGCTTGATACTGGTCCACCCTATCCTATATGACACCTTACGTGGCTGTACATTTCAATTTTTGTCCTAAAACTATTTTTGAGCCTTTCTCTGTGTCTACTCCAGTAAGTGATTCTATGGTGTCTTGGAAGATCTATAGGGGTCTGTGGTGTTTATCTTTCATAAAGAGGCTTTGGTTAATTTAGTAGAGCTTAAGATGGTAGATTTCGATATGATCTTGGGGATGTATTGGCTTCACTCGTTCTATGTTTCTATGGATTGTTCGACCTGAAGGGTCAATTTCCAATTCCCTAATAAACCAAAAATCAAATGGGAGGAAAGATCTTTAGTGCCTAAAGGGAGGTTTATTTCTTATCCTAGTAATCGGAAGTTTATTTCCAAGGGGTGTCTATATTATCTAGTTCGTGTTGAAGATTCTAGTTTTGAGGTTCACTCTTTGCAATCTGTCCCTGTGGTTAATGAATTTTTTGGAGTGTTTCTCGATGATATTTTTGGTATTCCTCCTGATAGGGAAATAGATTTTGGGATTGATTTTTTATTAGATACCCAACCTATCACTATTCCTCTATTTAGAATGGCTTTGGCCGAATTGAATGAACTAAAGTAGCAGTTAAAAGATCTTTTTGATAAATGTTTCATTCGTCCAAGTGTTTCTCCGTAGGGTTCTCCAGTTCTCTTTTTGTATAAAAAATATGAGTCTCTTCAAATATGTATATATTATCGAAAGTATCCTCTTCTTAGGATAAATGATATCTTTGACCAGCTTGAGGGAGCTAGATGTTTCTCTAAGATTGATCTCTGCTCGGGTTATCATCAGTTTATGAGTAGGGAGGCTGATATCCCTAAGACTACCTTTCAAACTTGATATGGTCACTATGAGTTTTTGGTTATGTCATTTGGTTTGACTAATGCTCCGACTGCTTTCATGGATCTTATTAATTAGGTGTTCAGACAGTTTTTGGACTTGTTTGTTATTGTCTTCATTGATGATATTTTGGTGTACTCTAAGAGTAAGGAGGATCATACCAATCACCTCCGAATTGTGTTGCAACTCTTAAGGATCAAAATTTGTATCTAAATTTTTCTAAGTGTGAATTTTTATTTAATGTTGTGACTTTTCTCATGCATGTTGTTTCTGGTGAGGGGATCAAGGTGAATCCACAAAAAGATAAGGTAGTGTAACGCCCCAAATCTAGTACTCGGAACGCTTCACGGTGCTCATGACCCCAAAGGACCATAAGCTAACCCATGACTGATATCTGTACCTGTACACTACATAATATACTTTATAAATATGAAAATAAAGGCTAAAAGGCCATAAGGTTCAAAGATCTGATAAAACATAGCATCTGAAGATAGGGTATATCAATACCAAAACAACTGAAATAACTGTCTAAACATGCTAGTCTGAAAGCCTCTAAATTGTCTAAATAAGGAGTTAATGGGACATGTCCCCAACTAACTCCAACTACTGAAATAAATTAATTAATGAGATAATAAAGTAATGGTCATGTCCTTGAAGGATGAGAACTCACTGCTAACTCTGACTGCTAAGACTGGAGTGCTACTGATGCTCTGGAACTCATGCTTCTAAGCCTATGGTATAATACACCATAGCGCAAAAGCGTCAGTACGTTTGAATGTACTGGTATGCATGTGAGGTAGGCTGAAAGCAAAGGATTCACATGCATGAACTATACAAATTGACGGAATAACATAAGCGTGAGAATACATGCATGAATACATAATAACTGTAACTGAGTTTGTGATAACATGATTACTGAGTCTGAGTACTGATAAATGAGATACTGATAGCTGTACAACTGAAATAACTGATACTCAGCGACTGTATCTGATAGTCTAGGTTCTGATGGAACTAGTTGAGTTCCGTACTATTTTAAGTTGACTGTATCTGACAGTCCTGAAATCTAAAGAACTATCTGATTTCTTTTACTGAGACTGAAAGATTGTATCTAACAGTCCTGATCTGTAACTGAATTTGTGGGAAATAATAATCTAATCGACATGCCCCAAAACTGAACTGGTGGGGTCCAACCTATAATTCCAGCTGGAAGGGTGTCAGTACCGTGCCACAGGTAAAGACAAGCTATGAGTAAACCCTCTCTGACAGGGAGCTCTTCCGTCAACCCCTCATAGTAGAAAAA
Source organism: Capsicum pubescens (assembly GCA_030864215.1). Lineage (NCBI taxonomy): Eukaryota > Viridiplantae > Streptophyta > Magnoliopsida > Solanales > Solanaceae > Capsicum > Capsicum pubescens. Next base: position 264,761,926 of record CM061540.1, on the reverse strand, counting down.
CTCAAATGAGGTGAATAATCCCTAGACACATAGGGTACATCTCAACCTACGCTGGCTAAGTAGTTCTGGAATGCAAGGATTGCTTCTAAGGATCACACCCTCTACTGACTGACAGTGTGTGTCCTCATCCCTGGGTTCACTCGGTGTTGAATCCTACTCCCAACTTAAGAGACACTGAACTAAGTTAAACTGAAATGAACTATTACTGATCGTATTGTTTAACTGATTTCAACTGAGTTCACCAAATTCTGTTGACTGACAAAATACTACTGAAATCTGATAACTGACTGAGATTAATGGGTAAGACTGGACTGATACTGAGTTTACTGAGTATTCCTGAGTCATGTGACTGACTGAATTCTATGATCATGGCTTGACTGAGAGTATCGTGAAAACATGACACTGGCTCTAGGCACACAGCTAATTGTCGGGTACAAGTACCCCCAGGACTCGATAGAATGAAACTGACAAAGCATGACTTTCTTGAATACATGACCAACATCACAATCCATAATACAATAAGTTGGAAATTTCATGAAGTAGAAATTCTAAAGCACCACAAGGGTTACACATATATCCATAATTCACTGACTAAGACATTTCATCAAATATTTGACATGCATAAACTTGTACATGATTGGGGAATTCATATTATCATACTAGTATGACATTTTTCCTTCACATAGGCATTTAATTAAACACATGGGGAGAATGCTTTGGTTATACAATTATCAAACACATCTAATAATCATAGATACATCAATCAACGTATAAATTTAAGGGTTTATTATGATTATTATACAAATCAGCACATCCTAGGGTCAATCATTGGAATATATAATTTCAAACATGAATCAAAACCCCAAAACATCATGAACATGAATTTCAATTCAATTTAAATTATGAACATTCATAAATACACAAATATTGAATTTTGAAAGGAGATTCTTGAGCTTCATGGGTGAAAGGGACCCATGAATCAACACATGACACACCTGGGTTGTGAGTTTCTTGATGTTCCTAGACTTGAAGAACTTGGAATCTCTTAGTTTCTTGAAGAAGGATTTGGATCTTGTTCTTGGGTATTATCTTTGAGAGAAAACCCTAATTTGATGTTGTAGATAGATAATGAACTTATGAGCCTTGATCTGATATAATTAAGGGTTAAAACGGGTTGAAAAAGATCCAAATACCTTTTTAAAAATGAATTTAAAATAACAGAATGATCTATGCAATGGTAGGTACGATGGTCCATCACTGGGTAGATGGTCCGTCGATCCTGACCGTCGCACCTGGGGAAAATAGGGGTTCACTATCTCTGCTGCGATGGGTTGGGCGACGGTCCATCGCTATCTCGACGGTCCATCGGACTGAGCCGTCGCCCTTAGGAAGAAGGTGGTCTCACTACCTCCGCTATGATAGTTTAGGCGATGGTCCATCGCTAGCTCGATGGTCCGTCGGCCCTCATCATCGCACCTGGGTAGTTTTTACTGCTTTCTGTAAAACGGCTATAACTTTCTACCCCGATACCAAATTTTGATAAAATTGGTGTCGTTGGAAAACTAATTCAATTTTACACTTGAAAAAAAGTAAAAATCTTAAAAATTCAACGTATATAAAAGTGGATTCATCTTTCAAAGTAAGTTTTTAACATACTTGGGATGATTTCAAGCTAGGTAGAAGTACGAGGTATTACAGGTGGTTAAGCGGTGGCCTACACCCACGACTCCAACTGATATTCAGAGCTTCTTAGGCTTGATTGGGTATTATTGAAGGTTTGTCGAGAGTTTCTCTTCTACTGCTGCACTATTAACAAAGTAGACTCAAAAAAAGGTAAAGTTCTTGTGGTCCGATGCTTGTGAGGGTAACTTCAAAAAGTTGAAGGATAAGTTAACTTTTGTGACAGTGTTGACCTTGCCCATGGTACTGAGGAATTTTCAGTGTATTGTGATGCATACTACGTGGGACTAGGTTGTGTTTTGATGCAGCATGGTAAGGTTGTGGCTTATGCATCTAGGCAGCTTAAGGTTCATGAAAGAAATTACTCGAATCATGATTTGGAGTTAGCAACTGTGGTTTTTTGTTTGAAGATTTGGTGCCATTATTTGTATGGGGTGAATATTTATATTTACTCCGATCATAAAATCTTATAGTATGTGTTTACTTTGAAGGAGTAGAATCATAGACAAAGACGGTGTCTTGAAATACTAAAGGACTATGATATGAGTCTTCAGTACAATCTAGGTAAATCTAATATAGTTGTTGATGCTCTTAGAAGGTTGTTCATAAGGAGCTTATCTCATGTGGAGATAAAGAGAAAAAAAAATTGGTGAAAGGCATACACCGGCAGGCTAATTTTATTATTTGTCTATTAAATTTTAGGGTCGGAGGAGTAATTGTTTAAGAAGTGGTTAAGTTATATCTAGGTGCTGAGGTAAAGGAGAAATAGATTTTGGATCCTATTCTTATGCAGATTAAGGATGAGGTGGGACAACAAAAGGTTATGGCTTTTGAGATTGGTGGTGATGGTATACTGAGGTACTAAGGTAGGTTATGTGTTTCGGATATTGATAGGCTAGGCTGCAGAGAGGATTTTGATCGAGTCTTATTAGTCGAGGCATAAAGTTCATCCAGGTTTGACCAAGATATATCATGATTTGAAAGTAATTTATTAGTGATACAATATAAAAAGTGATATGTCTAACTTCGCAGCTAATTGTATGGTCTGTTAGCTAGTGGGGATGTAACACTTAAGGCCCAGTGATATGTCTCAAAAGATAGAGTTGTTTGTGTGGATGTGAGAGATGATAAATATGGACTTTATTATGGGTCTTCTATGGTCTCGTAATAAGTATGATTCAATTTGGGTTATTATGGATAGGATGACTAAGTATGCTCACTTCTTGCCTGTGAGGACTACTTATTCTGGAGAGGATTATGCCAGGTTATTTATAGATGCGATAGTTATATTGCATGGAGCCCCTATTTCCATTATTTTAGATAGAGGTACGTAGTTTTCTTCTCACTTTTGGCATTTATTTTAGAGAGGTTTGGGGACTAAGGTTAACCTTATCACCATTTTCCACCCTCAAAAGAATAGACAAAAAGAACAGACTATTCAAACCTTGGAAGATATGCTAAGGGTTTGTGTTATTGACTTTAAGGGAAGTTGGGTTGACTATTTACCTCTCATTGAGCTTTCTTATAAAAATAGTTATCACTCTAGTATTGAGATGACTCCTTTTAAATATCTCTATGGTAGGAGGTGTTGGTCTCCTTTTGGGTGGTTTGAGGTTGATAAGACTAAGTTGTTTGGTCCTGACTTGGTTCGCAAAGCCTTGGAAAAGATGAAGATTATTAAAGAAAGACTTACGATTTCATAACCGCCAAAATTCTTACGCAGATATGAGGTAAAGAGAGTTAGAGTTTGATATAGGTGATTGGGTGTTTTTGAAAGTTTCACCTATGATGGGAGTGATGAGGTTTGTAAATTAGGGGAAGCCCAGTCCCTGACATATGAGTCCATATTAGATTTTGAAGAGAGTGGGGGAATTTTTTCTATGAATTAGAGTTTCCTAAAAGCTTGGGATCTATTCATCTAGTTTTCTATGTGTCGATGTTGAAGAACTGCGTGGGTGATCCTTCATTGATTGTGCCTATTAGGAATATTAGTATTTTGGATTCCTTATCATATGAGGAAGTCCCGATAGATATATTGGATAGGCAAGTCCGTCGGTTGAGGACCAAGGATGTGGCTTCAATGAAGGTTCTTTGGAGGAATCAAAAAGTGGAAGAAGCTACTGGAGAACCTGAAGAGGACATGAAGTCAAAATATCCATACTTGTTCCCCATGTTGGATGAGAGTGTTTGAAGTATGGGTTTCTTTTTTCTCTTCTCATTTTCAAGATTTTGTTCATCGTTTTGTGGTTGCCTTCTATCTTGTATTGATGCTAATGGGTGACTTAACTCCTTATTCGTGGATGAATGATCCTAGGGAGGAGATTATAATACCCCATTTTTTGGACTCTAAAATTTTTTGTGTTTATGCTTACTACTTAGGCTACGACTCAGGTGATGAGTAGTGAAGACCTATCATGATTCGTATAGTACCTATCGTTGTCAGGATAGTGAGGTAGCTCAAGTTTTTGTTTAGTGTACGACTTGGACCCTACGAGTCGTAATGTATAGCCATGAGTCGCCGGGTGTGACTTGTGACCAAAATAGTGTCACAAAAGTCATAGTGTAAGGTCATGAGTCACAGGGTGGGACTCCTGGCCATAACAGTGTGGATGCCCTAACTCTCTGCTCAAGTTATGAGTCCAGGCAACGACTCGTAGCTAGACATTATGAGTTGTTACCCGACCCGTAACGACTATACATTATTTTTCTGCACTTTTTATTAGGGGCACTTTGGTGATTTACCGCCTTCCCCAGTTATAACCCATGATTTCAAAACACTTCTAGGCTCTCATTATCATCAATAAACAAATAAAAACATGTGTCTTTTCTATCAAAATATCCAAGTCAAGAAAAAAGATGGGGTTAGTAGGGATTGAATATCTAGGGCTCAATTTGTTGTTTTTCTTCAAATTCCTTGGTGTTTCGGGAATGTATCTCTTCCCTAAACTTGTATTTTATAATGGCATGCAATGGTTTGATATTCATTAATGTTTGGTTTTGAAATTTGGGTTGAGGGTTTTGGATGGTTATTGATTAAATGGTATTTCCATGGTTTACATGCATTTTGTTTATACTTTATTGGTGGATTTTGGAACTCATTGGATGAATGGGCATGGTAAATGGAATAGGGGTCGTGGATTCCCCTAAATTTATTAATAATGGAATGACTGTTGTGGATTTCCCCAAACTTATGGATTTTGGTGTTGGAAATTGTAGTAACCTCAACCCAACTTATGAAATAGGCTTTGAAACATGGATATATTCATAATTCAACAGCTTTTAAAACTATTGCATTTTATAAAAGGGTTAATGGAACATAAATGGTTTTGAAAGGCCCTAATGGATATGATTAGTTTTAAATTCGAGCTTGGGGATCGTGGATTCCCCTAAGTTGGTGGATGATTGGAATGGAGGAATTCTACAAGCTTTCAAGTTTTTAATTGGTATGACGATACCATTGGTAATAATGTAAAGAATGATTGATTGGTTAATGAATGGTTTTGTGTGTAAAGGTTTTAATTGGGCTTAAAGGGGGTTGTGTAGCTCACCGTGATGGTGGAGGTTCCGAGGGGACCAATACTAAAAACCATGTTTGCCGGTGTGAGGGTCTTAATGACCGTCTGCATAGTTCACACTATATATATATATCTTGGAATGGCGTGGGGTCATAGATTCCCTGTCATTCCTTGGATTTCTCCAGTTCATGCGAGTAACACGCAGTGGGGACTTTCCAGCGAGAAGAGTCAGACCCATATAGCCCGTGGGTATCCTTAGGATGGTGAGAGCTACATAGTCCAGGTTAATAATTTAAATCTCATGCTAAACCTTATTCCCTTTCCCAACATCTTTTATATATATTATGTATGTATGTGAACATGTACATTGAGTATGGATTTTATTTTGGAATGGCATTATCTTATCCCTTTCCTAAGTTATATGTTACCGCTCACCCCGTTAAACTTCTCTGAATGCTACATCCTTTTATGATGTAGGGTCCTAGGGATTTCTTTTGTTGGTTTGTGCAGTGTTAGGTGGTGCAGTCGTCTATCGAGTTTGCGATGAAGTTGTGAGAAACCATCTTTTAAAAAGCTTGATGATTCCATCAATTTCTTTCCATAATATAGAATTAAAGAGTTAACATTATCATTGTCATTGTCACTTTCATGGTCGGGGGTATGTCCTGACCTAGTTTTATATTCATATTGGTTTAGTGGCTTTTGTGTACATGTGTGGGTTGGATGGTGTTGTTGACTCTTAGAGCTTATTCTTGAGTTACCTTAATTGTTTTATCTTTATAATCTAGTTGTCATTCTCTTTGTCATTATTTAGATTGTGTTTGGATTGGACAAGCTATGGGGGTGGTTTCTGACCATTGGTAGGCTTGAGATACCCGTCACGACTAGGCCCGGGGTTGGGTCGTGACATATCTTTTGACAACATAGAAAATACTTTTTTGGTCTTTTGTTTTGACAAGTGAAATATGTGGATCATAGTGTAAAATTTTGAGTACCACTAATTTCACTCTTGTTAAATATAGACAAGCCCCACACAATTTGTATTAGTACTTAAATGATGCGTAAAGTAAAAATTTCTATTATTTTATCCAATAATAACATTATTTAATGTATTCTATTCTTTTAAGTATCAATTGATGATCAACATTATATTTACACACTATTACTTTATAAATAACATATTTGTGTAAAATCTTTTTACCTCTTTAATATATACTCTTTTTAGGAAGAGGTACAAATTGATATTTTAATGTAGTATTTCACTTTTTTAACAGTAGTGTCATGGATAAAAGAGTCAAATGTACAACTGTAACTTTGATCCCTAAAGTTCCCTCCCCTACTCATGTAAAAGATTACAGATCAATTGTATGTTGCACAACTGTGTATAAGATAATCAATAAGGTGCTTAATAGAAGATTGAATACTGTGATAGGGGATTTGATAGGAGATGCACAATCAGCCTTTATAGACGGTAGATGCATTACATACAACATCATATTTGCTCATGAATTGTTAAAGGCTACAACAGGAAGGGCATATCCCCAAGATGTGTCCTAAAAGGAGACATTAGGAAAACATATGATTCACTAGACTGGTCTTTCCTGAAGAGACTATTGATGGGGATGGGATTCCCTAGTAAATTTGTAGGTTGGATAATGGCATGTATCATAATTGTCTCATATTCTTTAACAATTAATGATGGCCTCACTGAATCATTCCAAGGCAAGAGGGGTATATGGCAAGGTGACCCAATGACACCTTACCTATTTGTACATGCTATGGAATACTTGAACAGGTTACAGAAACAACTGGGCAGGAGAAAGAGTTTCAACTTTCACCCAAGATACAAGAAGGTGGGGGCTATACATGTTTGCTTTGCTGATGACTTATAGATGATCTGCAAAGCTGAGATAGGGTCCATTAGGCTCCTTAATCAGACTTTCAGGAAGTTCTGTCAAGTGTCAGATTCACAAGTGAATGTAGATAAGAGTTCACTATATCTATCTGGCATCTCAGAGAATATGAAGCACGAAATACTAGAGGAAACAGGCTATACTGCTGGAACCTTACTATTCAAGTACTTGGGTGTACCTTTTGCTGCTAGGAAGATATCCATTGCCCTTTGTTGGGCATTGGTTGAGAATATAACATAAAAAATAACTTGCTAGTCTGCAATATTTCTATGCTATGCTGGAAGGCTTCAACTAATCAAGGCAGTGATTTTTGGGATGCAGGCATACTGGGAACAAGTGTTTTTGATCCCCAAGAAAGTATTAAAAGGTATTGAAAGTATTTGTAGAACCTTCTTGTGGACTAGCTAGACTGAAATCTCTAAAAATGCACTTTTCTCATGGGAGATATTATGCTTACCACAGAGTGCAGGGGACCTTAATGTAATCAAACTATACCTGTGGAAAAAAGCTGCAATAGCAAAACATCTATGGGCAGTAGCAATGAAAAAAGATTATTTGTGGATTAAATGACTTCACACTTTCTATATAAAGCAGCAGCACCTGGAACACATGGCCATACCTTAGATTTTTTCTTGGGTAGTCAGAAAGATTTTGAACACCAGGACATTGATAATGGAGTCACAACAAATGCATGGCCACTTAGGGGATAGGTTAATGCTATTGTAGGGAGGAGAGAAATTCAGCATCAAGAACCTGTACTTACTATAGATTCCACATTATCCCAGAGTGGCTTGGAAGAAATTGATCTTATAGACTCACATACAACCAAGTCACAAATTCAATTTGTGGCTAGCTTTACATCACAGGTTATCAACAGTGGAGAGGCTACAGAAGATAGGCATCCAGGTTCCTAAAACATGTGTCTTCTGTGGTGCATCAGATGAATTTTTTGATCACCTATTCTTTAAATATAAGATCAAAAAGGACATCTGTAGAAGAGTGCTTAGGTAGATGGGATAGAAAAAAACTATTGGCAGCTGTAATGCAGAGGTACAATGTGTGATGACAGGGTTGAAGGCTGAAGCAAGATTCAGGGAAATAGTTGCAGCAGCTTTCAGCAAAATGATTTACTCCATATGGACAACCAGGAATTACCAGAGATTTTAGAAGAGACTATATTCTAGTGATCTCATGTATAGAGATATAGCATTACACATACATACAAAAGGAAATTATATAATTAAGTGGCACAAGTACTTACAGTCTTAATTCATATCCTTGATGTACTCATTGACAGCTAGGTATAATGTATGTAAGTTAATAACAATAGAAAGTGAGAGATGATTGGTCAGCAATTACCTGGTATTGTAATGAACATTTTTGGTGAAATTAAAAGTCCGTTTACCAAAAAAATAATATTATATTTTAAAATATTGATCAAATTAAAGCTCCTAGTTTTTGTTGGGTTCAAAAATAGTAGGGCGTCATACGGAAGCTAATAGTTGTAACTCATGGTGAAGATAAATCAGATGACACAAAAAATATATGAGTACGAAAAATATATTATTGAATATGGTTGGGCCAATTGGACTACATTTAAAAAATTAATAATATTTAAAAAGCATGAAACCTATGGAAGAATAATCTCCCCCTAAACAAGACTCACTTTAAAGATTACATTGTTGATTTTATTCTGTAATGGTATAGGAAGAGGAGTCTTCTATGTATACAGGTCCAAAAACTTTCCTTCAAGAAAGAAGGTATCCAAATATGAAAGAGAATTATATTTTCTTTTAGAAAAAGTAAAAAAAATTATGGTATTACTTTTATTTTCCTTCAATAGAAAATTAAAGCTCAAATTCACTTAGAAAATCAGGACAAAACCCCAACAATTTTATTTTAAAAAAGAAAAACATATTAAATAATTTAGGACGGGGGAGGTGGAAGGGAGGGGGTATAGTTCAATCTCTATGGGTTTGTTTGGTAGAGTGTATTAGAAAAAATAATTCATCTGTTAGTCTTGTGTATTACAAATACCTTGTTTGATACACTTTTTCATCTTATGTATAACTAATGCTTGTATTAGTAATACTCTCTATTGTATATTTGAAGTGTGTATTACTAATACCACCCATTTTTCATATATTAGTAATACAAAGGCTTCAAAACATGCATTAACTTGATGAATTACAAAATTACCTCTCAAATCATTTTGTCTCTCTTTATTTTCTCTACACTTTGCTATGGAAAAAGAAACAGTGATTTTCTCCACCTATTCTTCCTTCCATTTCATTAAATAATTGTGACTTTTTCCATCAAAGTTGCTTTATTATTTTTCAATCAAACAATTGTTTCTTTTTTATTTTGTTCGTCGGAACCCCTCGTAACCGTGTGTCCTCTCTCTTCAACATCACATCCTAAACTTATCCTATTAGCACCCAAATTCTCCTTCTCTTTCAGTTTTAGAATATTATTGCATTTTTTGGAGAATTATGAATCAATGTCAATTATGATGATGTTTAAGAAATTGTGCTTAGACTTAAGGATCTTTTTTGAAGAACAGGAAAGAGATTTGGAGGATGAAGATGAAGAATTGGAATGGGTAGTTGCGATGTGGATTTGTAGGTGGATGTTGCCAATATTCGTAATTATCTCAAGATATTTGTGACACTTTAATGTAAAGAAGAGTATTTTGGTAAAAAAAAATATATTTTTATAAAGATTATGTAAATATATTATTTTTAATACATCAAACCAAACACTGTGTCAAAAATAATGCTTGCAATACTAAAACTTGCATTAGTAGTGCAAGCATTATGAATACACCTTATTCAGCATTATTCTTATACACTCTGTCAAATAACCCCTAAGAGGTCATTATTTGGACTAATTTATAGAATATAAGAGGTGGTCTAACATAATCTCATGTTCGGATAAGATAAAATAGGATACCCTATGACTAAGTTAGATATCAGATTTATACTATATTTGAGTAATGATATAAATTACTTCAGGAATAAATTTATACCATCAAAAAAATATGATATATATAAAATGCTCATTTGGTATAAGGGATAAGGAATAACTACTCTTGGAATTAATTTTAGGATGAGTTTATCCCATGTGTAATTGAAATTAAAATGCATGAGATAACTCGTTTGGGAGTGTAGTGTTTTTTATCCCTGAATAACTAATCTCGAAATAAATAATCCCAAAATATTAATTCCAAAATAACTTATATCCCAAAAAATGATCACCAATTCTATTAGACATTGATATGATTCTCATCACAAAAATAAGAATCTAACTACAGAAACTAAGTATAAGCAGCTCAAGATAGAAGATACATAGATTGACACTAGAAACTATAAGAAATTAAGAAATAACGAGTGTTCAAACTCAGAAACCATTAATCTAATAGATTCAATCACCAAATCTCTTACATGGACCAAGAGGGATTCAAATCCCTCAAAACCCCTATTTTCAAACAAACATTCAATATAAGTTTACCAATCACACTCTCAAGTGCAAATTTTATTCAATATTAAAAATAAGCTAATGAAAAATAACCGTACGAGTTTCTATTGATAGTTCCTACAAAGGACAAAAAGTTACCTTGTCAACAAAAGAGTTAAAGCCCACAAAGTGGCTAATCTGTCAAGACGGGACGACCACTGAGACGGTCAGTCCCTCCTTCCATCGCCCACATCCAATGTGCTACTGTCTTGGGTTTCTTGGAACGGTTCTAGGGACGGCTAATCACAATAGTGGCAGGACTTATCACCCCTAGTCACACCAAACCAGTAAAGTTCATGGACCTTCTTTTCATTTTAGTTCCCCTACTCAATACTCAATATATAGCATCCCTTAGCAGGAATTAAAAAAAAGCTCCAACATTTACCTTTTGGCAATCATAACTTGCAAACCTTGTAGTTCTTTAACTTGACCTTTAGTAATAGGTCTTGAGGAACTTGTAAGGGGTCTTGAGGAGCTTGTAATCATATTATAATCTATAATGTGTGACGGATTTGACCTCAAATTCATTGATTCATTATTGTCTAGAATAGCAAGGGGTGAGAGATCACATGTGTTATGCAGTTGATAATCTGGAGGAAGATCAACCTTTTAAGCATTTCTATTTATTCTCTCAAGAACTTGTAAGGGGTCATCTCCTCAAGAAATTAATGTAGTATTTATTTGAGTTGGAAACCCTTCCTTTCAAAGATGTACCCATACCCAATCGCCCGGTTCAAGAATAAGCCTTCTTAGCCCTTTGTTCACCCTTCTTGCCACTTCTCGATTTTTCTTTTCAAGGTGAAGCCTCGCTTTATATTGTAGATTCTTCATTTCTTCCACCTTTTGGTTTTCATATAATCTTATCACAACATCACATTCCAAATGAGTGAGATCCAAAAGGGGTAAGAGGGTTAAAACCATTATCACATTCAAAAGGAGTCATACTAATAGTCAAATGGATAACACGATTGTAAGAAAACTCGGATAAAGGTGATGATCTTCCCAAGAGGCTATTTAAACTTTCACCATGAAAGGTAACTGACAGCGCCCAAGTGCACACTCAAGTGTACAATGTCTACCAAATAATATAGTAGGCTTAAATAAAGCAAAGTATCGATCCCAATGAGACTTGTTCTAACACTATTCAATTCTAGTTCACTTATTGAGATTAACTTGATGCAAAGTAACCAAAAGAGTTCTGGAATTTGTAAACTAAATTAAAGTAAAAAGTGCGTAAAGTAAAAGACTTGAGACAATCAATAGAGTAAAGCCCAAGTTAAAGAACTTTGAACAATCATACTACGCTATTGAACTCCATTAGTTAAATTGCTTATCTTGGTTGTTGATTCGTAGGGTTTATCGCATGATCATGGTCTCGCAACCTCTAATGGTGTACCTAACTTGGACATTACAACTACATCATTGAGTGGGTATGTAATAATCCAATTAAGTTCTTAAAGTTTTCATCCTAAATGTGAAACAAGAAAGGCTTCTAGGTACATCTCTGTCCTAGATGCTAATTAGAATTCATTACTTCATAAATGAATAAGAACCTTACTTTGTTTATCCCCACGTTCTATCTTCCTATTCTCCCTCCCGAGATCAAAAAGTTGACAATATATGTATTCTAAGGTAAGATACTACTTAAAATAATTAAAACAAGGATAAACAAACAACCAAATATGATAATCAAATCTAATCACTCAATTAAAAATGATAGTAGTCATGTTCTTGGCTTTATCCCTGGAAAGGGGTCATTTAGCCACTAATCGACATAATCATGATCCAACTAATTGAATGCATAATCAAATCTATTAAAATTCTAAAGTTAAAGAATAAAAACCCTAATTAAAGTTTTTATCAGCCTCCTTCAATGCTCCCAGATGTCAAAAGGTATGTACAAAGTGCTTAAAGTGTGTATTTATAGTAGAAGGAAGCCACAGTCGTGTAGGATTTGGAGGAGGCGTCGCGGGTTGTTGAGCACTGAAGTATAGAGAGAGACGCGGGCTGAATTGCACCACTCCAAAGGGGGGATACACGGGATCCATAGCCTGATATGTCTAAGGCATTGCAGGCTAATCATCTGCACACACTAGAAATTGCTTCCACAATTTTGTCTAAGTGTTCATCGTCCATCTTTGCCTTGTGGCATTAGTTTGCCTTCAATTCCAAGCTTTTGGTGTTGTTTTCCTTTAATTTACAGCTTTTGAAACATCCAAATATCATCATACTTAACTCCTCAAGCATCCTATAACATCAAACATCAAGCATTAGAGTTCAATACAACACAACATCAAGAATTAAAAGCTAGAATCTCGAACGAAGGACTAGTCTCGACCACTTTACGCTTTAACTTATTATCGACTCGTGGCTCATTTCAATTGAAATTTACACACTATAAACAAGTTTTTCCTCACATAATTACACAATAATATCATTAGGAACTCATTTGACACATTATAATCCATCACGATAGACTAGAACAACACCTATCTCAAGATAGTAAAACTAGTTTTCTCGCCTAAACTCTAATTGAATGATATAAGTCCAAACTTTTTTGAAAACACTTATAAACATTATAACTACATACTTAATAACTTAAATGCTTATTTATATCATTATAAACATATTAAACTCATGAATTGTCCTCAAAACAAGGTTAAATAAGCTAGGATAACAACGCTAGGGTGCATAAATACACCCAACATCACCACCCCACACTTAAAGCCTTATTCATCCTCGAACAACTCTTTACTCTAAGAATCAAAAGCTGAGGAGACTCTACACTTCCACTACATGAAAGACACTCAAGGTGGTGACAACACAGAATGAATGATTCTACACTTAGCACGTTATGTACACCATTGAGAGTTCAAGAACACTACTTAAAAATATCCTAGCCTTAAGAATTGATTCACCAAGTTGGCTAACTCATTCACATTGCTGAATAAAAGACATCATACAAATCACCCACATTCATAAAAAATATGCCCTCACAATAAGAGAGTTAATCCATAATCACTCATATAAATGCAATTTATAACACAATTGGTACAAGAATAAAGTTACGCTCACTCTCACAATGAATTCACAAGTTATACATAATGAAGCATAGGCTTTCCCTTAGTGTAGTACTCCACTAATATAAGAATGTTAAGGCTTAAGATAAAATAGGTCTTCAAGGGTTGTAATGTAGTCTAAAGGATAGGTAGGAACTATTTTGGCCAAGAATAGTGACTATTTTCCCTAAGCTCTTTAATACATCATACTTTTCAATTAAGACCAATCTGTAACAACCAACTTACAAAATTTTTTTCTACCCACATCTTTTATTTTGCTCCATCTCATTAAACTCATTCACATATACTATGGTGGGAATGTGCTATATACATGTCATTAAATTTTACCCTTTTCTCACCAAATTTATCTTATGCACCCCTATGATAGCCACCCTTAACTTAAGTGATTTGCCTTAATAAAGGTGCACAATATCCAAGGGGGACTAGAGCCAAAATAGGTTAATTGTAACACAACTGGGCTGAAAATGAGGACTTTTTCAAGCACAAATTTCTCTAAATCCCAACCACAACACATAATGATTTGAAATGCCAATATCTATCACTTTTGGGCTTCAATTTCACCTTTTACTTCTTCAATTTCACACTCCTTAACACACAAATTTTACACTAAAGCACTTAGGAGCTTTGGTTCAAATTAAGGTCTACCAAAGAAGGGATTAGGCTACATATGAGGCTTCTAAAGAAAAAGCTAAAGGATCAATGGGGTTTATTAGGATTATGCACAAGGGTAGGTCAGATAGAAGGTCTAAAATAAGGCTATCAAAGAAATGCCTATATCATCTCCAAAACCCACACTCTTTATTTTGCTTTGCACACACACCAGACAAGTCCTAGACATCAAATACAACAAGGAATATACAACAACCTCACACACACATGGCACATGTTCAACTCAAGTGGGATCATCATAGACTCTCAACAAAACAATCACATGTATTCAACTTTAAGCCAACAATACAAGAGTCATAATCATGATCCTAGGAGTCTAAAAATTTGTAATTCACACAATCATCATGCTTTTACAAACAAAACATTGCAAAAATTAGTAAAATATAGAACCAAAAAGAACATCCCACTTATTACTAAATTTATTTTTTAAAAAATTACACCTAAAAACTGGGAATTCCATACCCCACACTTAAAAATCTAATTTGTCCCAAAAGTATACTTAAAAGTAGAGACAGAAAAACTCCATAAGGACTCTAGGCCTAGCTAGTAGCATTTTTATACATCACGAGGGTCCGGGGACCCACACTTAGTCTTTTCCATGATTGTTAGCTCATGTTTTCTGGTAGTCAAACTTCCTATCAACCTGTGATTCAACAAAAACAAAAACTACGTGAAGTAAAAACTAAAAAACTAAAAATAAAACATGCCTACTCAACTTGGGTTGCCTCCCAAACAGCTCCTAATTTAGTGTTGCATCACGAACCAACTATGACTCATCCACATTTCTTCATCTTTTTTCTCACACTTGGACACCATCTTCTTAACAATTTCTGGCCTCTTGAGTGTGAACTCTCAAAGTCAACTTATTTTTAAATAATAACCTTTTCAGGATCAACAACCTGCAATATGTCATTTTTAAGTGGTTGTTGCTTGGGCTGCTCAATGAGAAAGTCCAAAAAGGTCTTTTGTGGAAATATTTCTACCACCCCACACTTATCCTCTTCAATTACAGTAATCATGCATAAGTCTTTGTAATGGGATAATGTGTTAAGCGGTTTCTATAGTTTAAAAACTGCCTCTTCATCCTCTAACCTCATTGTTTGTGTACCTTTTCTCACATCAATCAAAGCCCCTCATGTCGTTGAGAATGGACGTCCCAAGATGATCGACACTGGTTCATTCTCCTGAAAATCTAAAACAATAAATTTAGCATGAATAATAAACTTAACAACCTTTATGAGAACATACTCTACCATTCCTTCAATATGGGTATGGTCCCGTTTGCCAGTTGCAGTAACACCAAGCTCGGTTTAGGAATTCCCAAGACCAAAGTATTAAACAAAGAGAGGGGAATTAAGTTGGTTCTTTCCCCTAAATCACTAATTGTATAGACCACCTTACTGCTGCTAATTTGCATGGGGAGAGTGAACTTCCCTGGGTCCTTGAGCTTTTTGGGTATCTTTTGCGCCACCACTGAGCTACACTCCCTAGTGAGTGCTACCGTATCCACATACTAAAACTTAATTTTACTAGGGACCACATACCTCAAGTACTTGACATACTTGTGCATTCCCAGTAAAACATCTAGAAGAGGCATGTTAATGTGAATCTCTCTGAATGTGTCAAATAACTCTTTGAAGCACACATCCTCCTTTGCTTTTATATGATTCTGTGGGAAAGGTAGTGATGGGATCTTCTTCACCTGTTTTGCAACTTTTTCTTTTAAGTACTCTGACTTCTTCAAATTTTTAGCAACATGGTCATTTACCTGTTTAGGACTCAAATCAGCATCTACCACCTTAGTTTTCTTTGGATCTTCTTTATGAAGATATTTACCACTCCTCAAAGTGATTGCCACAACTTGTTTTAGATTTTTAGTATCACTTGGCAACCCACCTTGAGGCCTTGTTTTTTGTTCCTGCTTTATTTGACATAACTGTAACTCCAAGATCATTGTAATGGTCTACTGATTCTTCATATCTTTTGCCAATTTTGATTGGGCCGCTAAAATCTATTTCATCATCTTCTCCAAATTGCTATTTGTGGTTTGATTTACTTGAGCTTGGGGTTTCTAAAACTGCTGCTATTGGCCATTCCATTGTTGATTTAGTGGCTAATCCTGCCACTTCATATTATAGGGATTCCCATGGTTAGGCCTCTGCACATTGCCTACAAATATCACAGACTCAGGATTGGCAGCACACATATCTAAAAAATGACCACTATTTCCAGGCACCATGCACCAAGTTCTCATCTACAGAATTGAATTTACTATGGTTTCAGGATGTGTAGTGCCCAATTTCATGTTACTGAGCTGCGTAGTCAACTGATTTTGTAATAAAGCAATCTGAGCAGATAATGCGGTAAACTGGTCTATCCTAACACAACTGCAATATTTTTAGTAGCATTCCTTGAGTCTAAATGCCAGTCGGGATTCCCTTAAGTAATTAGTTCTATAAAGCATACGCTCATCATATGTCATCTCCAGAGCTTGACCACCTACAGCTGAATCTAGCAAAATTTTTGTGTTATGGTCAAGTGCCTTAACAAAATTTTGAGCTAATACCTCATTGTACTGTTGATGGTGGGGACAGTCCCGAAGAAGAGCTTTGAACCGCTCCCAAGCATGATATAAATTCTTGTTTGGCTTCTATTAGAATCACACAATCTCACTACAAAGTCTCGCAGTCTTACCAGATGAAAAGAATCAGATGAGGAATATTTTGGCTAAGTCATCCCAGGTTATGATTGAATTTTTTGGCTCAGCATTCAACCACTTCTACGCTTTCCACAATAGTGAAAAGGGGAATAGTGACAACCTTACATAATTAGTTGGCACACTCATAGGGATGAATGTGTCACTGATATCAAAAAAGTTCTGCAAGTGGATTTGTGTATCTTCATGCGAAACCCTAGTAAACTATCCACTGCCTATCAGAAACTGCACTATATTCTGCTTCAGCTCAAAATTACCTCCACCAGCCAGTTTCTGAAAAAGGGGAGGTCAAATTTATTGGAAGTTGGATTGCCACTTCTCTAACTGTCCTACGGGCTATTTGTTCCTTAGCCATGAGAGCAAAAGATTCTTGATATTCTTCGATTTAAGGAATATGGGGGAGAAGGATTGCTTCTCCCCTACATTAATGGAAGCATTGATCTGGTTCAGGGCTTGGTTCAACCAAATCCCGATCCCTTGCAAGTTTACTAGCTTGAAAACTTGTTTTCTACAAATACAAAACCAAGACCAAGTGTAAAGCACCAACAAAATCTAAAAAGTAAAGCTAAAACTAAAATAGTTGTCAAATTACAAGTCCCCGACAATGGCGCCAAAAATATGACAGTGTACACACAAGTGTATGTGGTCTATCAAGTAATATAGTGGCCTTAAAGAAAGCCAAGTATGGATCCCGCAGAGACTTATTCTAAAACTACTCAATTCTGGTTCACTTATTGAGATTAACTTGATGCAAAAAATTCAAAAGAGTTCTGGAATTTGTAAACTAAAATTAAAGTAAATAGTACGTAAAGTAAAAGACTTGAGACAATCAATTGAGTAATGCCCAAGGTTAAAGCCCTTCGAACAATCATACTAAATTATTGAACTTCATTTGTTAAATTTGTTATCTTAGTTGTTGATTTGTAGGGTTTATCACATGTTCATGATCTCCCAACCTCTAATCATCTACCTAACTTTGACATTACAACTATAAAATTACATCCCCAATTAACTTTGACTTAATTGGGGATGTAATAATCCAATTAAGTGCTTAAAGTTATCATCGAACATGTGAACCAAGCAAGTCTTCTAGTTACATCCCTGTCTTAGATGCTAATTTAAATTCCTTATTTCATGAAGGAATAAGAACCTTACTTTGTTAATCCCCACGTTCTATCTTCCTATTCCCTCTCCCAAGATCACAAGGTCGACAATATGTGTATTCTAAGGTTAGATAGTCCTTAGAATAATTAAAAAAAGGATAAACAAACAACCAAATATGATAAGTAAATCTACAAACTCAATTCAAAATGATAGTACTCATGTTCTTGGCTTTAACCCCGAAAAAGGGGCATTTAGCCACTAATCGACATAATCATGATCCAACTAATTGAATACATAATCAAATCTATTAAAAAAATTAAATTTAATGAATGAAAACCCTAAATAAAGTGTTTAGAGGCCTCCTTCAATGCTCTCAAACGTCAAAAAGTATGTACAAAGTGTTTAAAGTGTGTATTTATAGTAGAAGGAAGCCTATGCCGTGTAGGATTTGGAGGAGGCGTCGCGGGCTGTTGATCACCGGAGTATAGGGGGAGACGCGGGCTGCATTGCACTACTCGAAGGTGGGATGCGCAAGATCCTTATCCTTCTATGGATAAGGCATCGTGGACTAATCGCCTGGAGACACTTGAAATTGCTTCCACAATTCTGTCTAAGTGTTCATCGTCCATCCTTGCCTTGTGGTATTATTTTTCCTTCAATTCCAAACTTTTGGTGTTGTTTCCCTTTAATTTCCAGCTTGTTCAACATCAAAATATCATAAACCTTAACTCCTAAAGCATCCTACAAAATCAAACTCCAATCATTATAGTTCAACACAACACAACGTCAAGAATTACAAGCTAGAAACTCAAACAAATTTCTAGTCTAGACCACTTTATGCTTTACCTTATTGTTGACTTATGTCTTATTTCAATTGAACTTTACTCACTATAAACAAGTTTTTACTTAAATAATTACACAATAATATAATTAGGAACTCATTCTACACATTATAATCCATCAGATAGACTAGAACAACACCTAGAAAACTAGTTTTCTCGCTTAAACTCTAATTGAACAATTTATGTCCAAACTTGTTTGGAAAAACCTCTAAACATTATAGTTACATACTTGAGCACTTAAATGCTTATTTATATCATTTTAAACACATTAAAAAGATGATTTTTCATAAAAACAAGGTAAAACAAGATAGGATAACAATGCTAGGGTGCATAAATACACCCAACATCAGTAACATAGAACCCAAGCTCCTATTTACTACTTTCATTTAGCCATCGGTTTGTGGGTGACACGACATTGAGAAAAGCAATTTGGTGTCAAGCCTACCCCACAATGACCTCTAAAAATGACTAAGGAACTTGGAGTCCCTATATCTAACAATGGTCCTAGGAATACCATGTAATTTGAGAACAGACTTAACAAACAAGGAGGCAACATTGGTTGCATCCTCACTTTTATGACATGGAATGAAGTGTGCCATTTTTGAGAACCAATCAACCACAACAAAAATGTATCCCTACCTATACTCATTCTCATTAATCCTAAGACAAAACCTATAGTAATATCTAACCATAGGCTTAGGGGAGTGGGTAGTGATGTATATAATCCTTGAGGTAAAAGGCATGACATCGGACTTCTATAATCCATACATTGGCCACAAATTTTAGAAACATTATGACACATATTGGGGTAAAAGAATTATTCCTCTAAGATTCTGAGGGTCTTGTTAATACCAAAGTAACCCATCATACCACCATCGTGTGCCTCTATTATAAACAACTCTCTCAAAGATCCAGAGGGCACATACAACTATTTTCCATTGAACAAGAAACTATCAAACTTTGAATATGGTATAGACGCCTTATCCTTTATCTATCTTTTGCAACCCTATTCCTTATATTCTTGAAGGTACATTGCCTTTAGACACTCAAAATCATTTAATTTAGAAGACAATGTAGAGTTAACACATGTTTTCTAGATAATGCATCAGCTACCATATTTTTCTTTCCCTTCTTGTATTGGATTATATAAGGGAATGTCTCTAGGAACTCTATCCATTTAGTATGCTTCTTGTTAAACTTATCTTGGGCCTGATGGTTCTTTAAGGATTTAGGGTCGGTTCGGATCGTAAACTTCTTAGGCCACAAATAATGTTGACAATTACCCAATGCTCTAATTAAGGCATATGACTGTAGATTATAAGTCGAATAATTTAGAGTTGTGCCCTTGAGCTTTTCACTAAAGTAGGCAATAGATTTATGATCTAGCATAAAGATGGCACCACGACCAACCTTACTTGCATCACATTCAATCTCAAACATCTTATCAAAATTGGGTAATTTCAACAAGGGGAGGAGCTAAGCATAACCTTCAATGCTTCAAATTCATTTGCTTTCTCATGACCCTATTTAAAAGGCTTGTCCTTACGGATCACCTCGGTAAAGGAAGGGGAGATGGTACTAAATCCTTTTACAAATCTCCTATAGAAACTAGTCAACCCATGAAAGCTTACCACTTCACTGATGGATTTTTGTCATGACCCAATTTATTAGTCATGATGGCACTTACTCTATCCCACTAGTAGGTAAGCCATACCATAACCCGGAGCTAAATATAATGGTTTAACTTGGTGGAAAATTCTCAATCATATATGAAAATGAACAACACACTTATAAATAAGTAAAGAGTTCTAGATTTATAAAACAATCAATACAAGATACTATCCCTTGACCTGGTAGAGTCATTACATGAGCATCTAATAATAATACAACTTAAACACATTGTTTAGTCAACAACATTTATCTCGATAACTAAAGACTGAATATCAAAAGATAAAAGTTAATAGGTGACTCAAACTCCAAGAGCATACCCTATATTCAAAAAAATTAACACAACATGAGTGATGATCAATAGCGACAGCTAGTACTTGAATCTACACCAAAAGGGTACAGAAAAGTAGTATGAGTACTAAAATAATGGGTACTCATTGGGCATTATCGACTGACTGAGATAAATCATGATATAAACATGATAAAGTGTCAGATATCATAACTAATTCAAGGTATAGAAACCTGAAATATCTCCAACATCGCTGTGTATGGATAAGTAAATAAATCAAAATAATAACATAACATAATGCATCAACACATACATTCATAACTACAAAATTGGCTCCCATATGCCAATCGGTGTGTAAAGTAAATAACTCATTACAAACCCCCAAACGCCTGGAGAGTACACTCAAAGATAGAATAAAGCCACTATCTATCTCTTGCAAATAACTAACTCGTTATTTAACCATTATTCCATAATTTACAAACATTTGACAAAGTACTCACATTCAAAATTTTTACTAACATATGGAAATCTTATCATCATTATACACTAGTCACTATTAATCAGATATCCATGTTTTATCACTAATTCAATTATCCGCTAGTCATTGAATAACTACTAGTCATCATTTATCAACTAATAATCATTTTTCAACTAGTCATTTTAACACTAGAGTCCAATTATGTCATGCCACATTATAACTATTTCCTCATTTTTTGACCTAGCCAAATTGCTACTCTCAATCTCACACCTCGATATCGTTAATCATAAAAAAGTATGTCATCATAGCATAATGTGCATGTCGGACTCAAACTGATAAATATAATCGATAGACTTGAACCGGTAAATAATCTATAGTCGAACTTGCATCAGTAAATAATTAATAGACGAACTTGAACTGGTATATCATCGATAGCCATAATAATCCTACGGACTAAAACTGGGTATATATATAAGCAACAACATATTCATCTTTGGGACTCAAACTGAATATATATATATAGTCAATATCATAAGAAGTATCATCAATAGCATAATGATAACATAATCAATAGGTGTCAACCCTCACATTAACAAACAAAACCATCAAGTATTAAGATTTCCTAATATTTCCTTAATACACATTTTCAAGAGTCTAATAAGCAGAAATGGTTTACAAAAACTAACATGTGTCATATCCTAAAGTGGGTTAGAGTCCACTTCTAATCCCCGAGTTCCATTTCAAGCAAATTATACCCGAACTAGGCTTAAGGTATCTAAATCCACTTTTAGATGTTAAACAAGTCACTATTAGTCCTAAGATAGAGTTCATTCTCAAACATATTAAATAAGTACAATGAAAACTAAGGCAACCTTCATTAGTGTAAGAAACTAAGGCCAATCTTACCCTAAGCATGAGTGACTAAAGCAATTTTACCTAATTTGAGTAATCTAAGACATTCCCATGCAAAATATGAGGAATGAAGTGCAATTCACCTAAGGCATAAGGAAACAAGTTAAGTATTTCAGCTCCACAATTTTAAAATTGCCTAAACGGCCCAACCAACCCAAGTATTGCACTTCATCAGTCCAACACCTAAAGCCCATCCTAAATCTAACACAATATCATAAGAATACTATGAAATACCTCAATCTAACAAGGGATAAAACCTAGCCTACCTCGACGCCAAAGAAAGCTCAATGAACTATTATACTACCATTATTTCTTTTTGATAAGCCTCTTCAAGATGCCAAGCTATCATAAACACATTCTACTCATCAATACAAGAACAATGATACCCATATTGGACCATTGTGCTTCAGGCCCAAAAATCACACAAAACCCCTGTATGTCCTACTTACGGATATCAAGTTTTCAAAACCAACCCTATATTATTGGATGATCAAGAAATAATTATCCTTAAAAAAAGGTTAAAACTAAGGTAAACTATGGCTAAAATCAGGACCTCAAGATTTTGGGGTTTTGAGAAAGAAGTCAAGAAAATCTACCAAGAAAAGAGTGAATTCTTACCTCAAATCGAAAGATAATCGCAAAAATAAATGATAATCAAGCTCCTAAGTCACCCACATGTCTTAAGTCCACTTAATATCATTCTTTAGGGTTTAAGTTCTCAATAAATGGATGACAAATAGGGAAAATCGTGACATAAGGGATCTATTTATATCCATACCAGGTACTTGCATCTCACTATCGTGACCTAGGGCCTTGCGATCACCACATCTTGTGCCCGCCGATGCCTATTGTGATCGAAAACTATATAACACGATCGTAATAATAGTTGAGGGCTAAGGGTATCGTGATTATGACCCTTTGATCAAAATAGTGATAGACCAGCTGACAATAATAGACTTATAAATTTCCAAGTCCTTGCCAAGCCCTCGGGATTCATCCGAAATACCGTATACACAAACAAACTATATAACCATACCAAATTCAACCTTCCAGACTCCATGGGAAAAATTGGATTTTCCATTCGAGACCATTTTGATCAAATGTGTCCCACACCCATATTTTAGTTTCTTAACTTTTTGACCAATAGGTCAAAATAAGCTCAGGTGTCTAAGGACCCAAAACAAAGGTTCACTAAGCCTAAAATTGACATTTTAGAGATGTTGGCACAATCAGAATTTGCATATGAGATCATTTAACTGAATCTATTTCCTAGTGGACATTTAGAACTAATGAAAACTTCAAAATTGAAAACTAGCTCTAAAAATCAATTGAACTGCCCGGTAATTGAATTTTCATGAATGACTTAGGGCAGCTATAGAGATTCTGTGTCGGTTAAAATAAGTGGAAATATGAAAAATGACCTGAAGGATCATTATAATTTTGGAGTTGGATAATTCTTCATGTAGTCTATCTTTAATTCATCCACCCCACTCCTCTTGAGCTTACAACAAATCCCAAAACACTACTTCATTCACACCAAAGTTGAACTTTTCAAGATTACCATACAAATTTTCTACTCTAAGAACTTCAAACACACTTTGTAAATGTAAAACATGTTCTTTAAGGGATTTTCTATAAACTAGGACATCATCAAATTATGCCACAATGAATTTCCCAAATGAACGATTTTACCATATGATTCGTAAAAGGTATAAAAATCTAGGTGCATTGGTAAGACCAAATGCATCACCATCCATTTATATCGACCAAACTTGGTATTGAATGTAGTCTTCCAATCATCACCTGGTTGCATCTAAATTTGGTGGTACCCACTCCTAAGATCTATCTTAGAGAAAACACATAAACCATTCAATTCATCAAGTATATCATCCAAATGGAAAATTTTGGTGGTGATACTTTATCATTATTTTATAGATAGCTCAACAATCAACGTACATGCGCCATGTCCCATCTTTCTTTAGCAATAGAACCACCAGGACTGCGTATGGACTCTTTCTTTGATATATCCCTTGTTGAGGAGTTCCTCAACTTTACTTTGAAGTTATTTGGCATCCGTAGGATTACTTTAATATGCCAGCTTATTTGGAAATTGAAAGCTTGATACAAAGTCTATTTGTTGTTCAATTCCCCAAAGTAGGAGTAACTCTTTTGGAAGATCCTTTGGAATCACATCTTCATAGTTCTGCAAAACAAGGGAAATATTATGGGGAATAGAAAAAGTAGGGTGGTTAGTATAAAAAGCATAGGCTAGGAGGAGCATATTTATTTCATCATCATGCTTTTTGAAGAGATCTTTGTTCTTAACTAACATCACCATTTGATTCTTTGTCTTCAACCTACTTTCTTCCTCTTCTTGTTTACCTTTCTTTTTATTAGACTCTTCTTCTCTCACCTTCTTTTCTTTATCCTTCAACTCCCTTAATCTTTGATGAACTTTATTCATTTTTGAGGGTAAGCAAGTATGTAGTGTAAACTTTCGGTCATTCAACCCAAAGGAATACTGATTGATTCTCTTATCATGTTTAGTCAATTGATCATATTGCTATGGTCTTCCCAACAAAATATGACAAGCTTGTATGGGAATCAAATTACATGGTACACTATCCTGGTATTTCTCAATTTTGAAATGAATCACCACTTGTTGAGTTACCTTCAACTCTCCATTTTCACTCAACCATTGAAGTTTATATGAAGTAGCATACTTGGTGGTGGGTAACTTTAGGAAATCAACCATGGTGGCACTAGATACATTGGCACAATTACCATTGTCAATGATCAATGATCATACATTCTCCTTGATAAGACACTTTGTATGGAATAAATTTCCCCTTTGACTTACGTTATCTAGATCCTTACTAATCTTCACTCATCTTACCATAAAGTTTTGAACTTCAAACTCTCCATCTTGAGGCCAAGTATCTTTATCATCTTCTTCTTCTTGCACCACTTCTTTAACTTTCTTTCTATCTTGGGATTATTCTTCATTCACATCTACTTCTAATCCTACCTCTTCTCCAAGTTAATATAATTTAACTTTCCTAAGGATCACATTTCTCTAGTTTAGACATTAATTTGACTTATGTCCCTATCCGTGTCATTTAAAACATTAAAAACCATTAGGATTGGAAGTAGTATATTTGTTACTATCATTGTCTGGTGGGTACTTTAGAGCGGTCTTCTCTACGACCTTCTTGTCATTAGACTTGTAGTCCTTGTTCTTGTTCCATCACTATGATGATTAAGCTACATCTTTGTTCTTACTCCAAGAGTTGGCTAATGAGTACCCTTTTGGTTTGTAAGTTTCTATCCCTTTTGGTTTGTATGTTTCTATCTCCTTGATATCCCTCTCAACTTCCAAAGCTTCTTGGAAGATTTCCTCTACGGTTTCAAACTTGTGGATTGCCATACATAAGAAGATTTCTTTGTTCAACCTAACCTTGAAGATTATTATGTCATGTTTAACATTCTTACATTGATCGAGCTCCAAGATCAATTTTAGGAATTCATCACAATATGCCAAGATGCTCTTACTTCAATGTCTCAAGTTGTATTACTTGGCAAGTAGCTCATGACGATACCTTTTTTGGTACATACCGTTGTCTCATGAGTCCCTTCAATGCATCCCATAAGGGTGGATGTCCAGAATTTAATCTATTCTTAAGCCTCTTGACATATTCCCACCATGAATTGGCATGTCCTTCAAAATAGGTTATGGCATAAAAAATCTTCTTCTCTCTAGTGAGATCATTGAATTGGAAGATCCTTTCACAAAGAGGACTCTTATGAGAGATAAGCTTCGGGATCACTCTCACATTTTAAAGTTGGTAGACTAACTTTAGTTGAATTGATTTCCACATCTCAATTTTTATTTCCATGTTGGTTCCATTGATCATGACCTTGGGTTCGGTTTCCCAAGTTTTCTCTACCACAAAGTAACAAACTAAATTTTTCTCCTCAACCTCAATAACCTCTTTTATTTATCAGACTACCTATCATTTTACCCACCAATATGTCGGCTTCATCTAATGCTTCATATTTTTTTTATTATTCCTCGCTCTCACCCTCCTCTATGTGGATGGGTTGGTTTTTGTTACGTGGTGCTTGGAATAGAGGAACTTGATTTGGTGAAGGTTATTTCATTTGGTTTCTAGGTTTGTCTTATTGTTCTTGGTTAAATTGAGGTTGGAGGGGTCGAACGGGATTTTAGCTTTGTGGATATATGGTGGTTTGGGTAGTGGGGTCTTGTAGTTGATCTTTTTGTGGAGAGATTTTGGGAAATAGTAAAAGATGTATTTTGAGAATGTTTGGTTGAATAAGTATGGAAGTTTTGGGGAGTGGAGAGGGTAGTGTTCAATCTACCTTCTATGTTATCCAATCTTCCACTCATAGTCGATATCTCTCTTTTAAACGACCTTACCTCAGTTTGCAAGGTTTCAAACCTATAGTTGAGGGTTTAAAGGGAGGATAAGATAGAATTTGAAGTGTTATTATCCCCATCTTGTGATGTTTCACCTTTTGTAGCCATTGTACCTATGATGAAAAATGCAAACAAAAACAACAAACTAGTTAGCATTAAAGAAATAACATCACAACTCTACACACCTTGTATGCCTCAAATTGGATACACAAGGGTTGAATGATGGTTTATATTCCGATGATATTGAGGTGTGATGTATACTTTTTTTCCAAAATGAATTCTTATTTGATGAACTCAAAGAAATCTCATACAAACTTGAGGCAAGAAGTTACGATGAAATGAAAACGAGAAATGTACTCAAAGAATTAGGACGAAAAAAAAACGAACTCAAGAGCTAATTCACAACTAAGTAGATGGATTAATAGTTGTTAACTAGTGTTAGAATCAAGTAAAATATGTTAAATAATAAAGAAAATTAAAATTAGAGTCTAAAATAAGCTTACGAAACTTTTTCAGAGTGACTACAGGTGTGACTGACCGTCACTGAGGTGATTGATCGTCCCTCTGGCCATTGCCCCTTATCCAGTAAGTGTCCTTCGGTGATTACTTGCGATTGGAGGTGCGACTGGCCATCAGGATTAGGATAGGTCATCACCCAGTCCGTCCCTTATCTCGAGATGAGTAATTTCGTGGGGCCCTTATACATTCTTAGAATACTCTTGGGATAAACAAGTATAACTCTTTTTTTTTCAATTCTTTTGAATCAAACCCTTAATTTTATAGCTTCTTCTTCAACAAGATATGAAGAACTTAAAGAACACCCAAAATTTGACCCTCAATTAAACGAACTCGGAATTTGATAAAATTCAAAATTCTAGCTCTTTTCATGTTTTTGAACAAACCCACAAGTTTTTATACCTTGATACTCACCCAATAATTTCATATTTTCAAACCCACTTGAAATTTTCTTCAATCTCAAGCTTCAACAATGATGGGTAACTCAATACTTGTTGGATTAAGCTCAAATTTTAAATAATGACTCAAATAGTACTAGAGAACACTATTCGATCACTAGAAACACAAAAATTAAAAACTCAAATTTCAACATTAACCAAAAACATGAATGAGACTATATTTTTTTGTAATTTTCTAGATAACGAACCCAAGACTAGATTCGTTGATCCTAAGCTTGACTCTGATACCAAATTATACAATTCTCACCATGAAAAAAGAATCTAATTATGGAAATTAAGGATAATCAGCTTAAGATAGAAGATAGATAGATTGACACAAGAAACTATAAGAAATTAAGAACTAATGAGTGTTTCAATCTCAAAACCCTTAATTTAATAGATTCAAGTCACCAAATATTTAATGTGGACCAAGAGGGATTCAACGCCCTTAAAACCCCCGTTTCTAAATAAATATTCAATACAAGTTTTCCAATCACACTCTCAAGTACAAAGTTCATTCAATATTTAAAATAATCTAATGAAAAACCCATAAAGTGGCTAATCTGTCTAGATAGGATGGCCAGTAACAACTGGGATGGTCAGTCCATTTTTTGTCGCCCACATCCACTGTGCTACTACCCTGAGCTTCTTGGGACGGTCCTAGGGACGTCCAGTAACCATAGTGGCGGGTCGTCACACCCCTAGTCATACCAAATAGTAAATTCCATGGGCCTCCTTGTCATTTTGGTCCCCCAATTAGATCTTTAACACATAGAATTCCTTTGTAGGCATAAAAAAAAGCTCCAATATCTCCCTTTTGGTGAACATAGCTTGCAAACCTTGTAGTTCATTAGATTGATTTCTAGTAAGTGATCTTGAGGAAATTGTAAGGGGTCTTGAGGATCTTGTAATCGTATCAGACATTCCGATGGATAAGCTTGAACTGAAAGTAAAGGTAAGCCTAAATTAAAGGATAATTTCCATCCGATTTCTTCTCGATGTTCATTAGAGAAATTCAGAATCAATTTCAACAGACGCATCCAATTCAAAACTAAAGTCCTACCCAACCCATTTCAAAGAATAAAAAACAATTGAACTTTACCAAAGTTATTAAACTATAAAATATAGCACTAGTAAATAACTAACAAGTACATGTACTACCAAATAGAGAAAATAAGAAAATTGTTTACTTAATATTTAAGGCAAGTTCAAAATTTTCTTTTAACTATATTTTTGGAATGTGAAAATAACAAAAATAGTTCGTTTGTTGTTTAAGTTAGGTTCACAATTTTCTTTTAAATATATTTTTGGAACAATTTGGATCTTTTAAAATTTATGAAAAATCAACATTTTTCCACTAGGAGGCAGCATTGTTAATAAAAAAGAATTCTAGTTAAAGGGTTTGTTGATTCATGACCCTTGTTCGAGTTAAAGATTCATGGCTTAATACTATTCTTTTTTTATTTCTAATTTTATTTGAAATTAGATTTGAATTTTTGTTCCTCTTTGAAGTTGTTTTTGGTCATAAATAAAGCAACTTTGGAGAATTGTTAGATGTTTATTGATATTTATTTTTAAAAGACTTTAGCACATAAATATGGTGTTTGGTAAAGCTTTCACCAAACGAGAAGGAGAAGAAAAGGAATTGTGAACTACAGCTCTGCTTTAGGTGATTTGATATCTCAGTTTAGTTTATTTGGTCCATTTCTTTTTGTGGTTGACACTTTTTGTGCAGTTATTTTGAATAATATTTTTATAACCTACATGTTATTATATTAAAGTTATTTGAGTCTTTATGATTCCATATTTATTGTCTTTAATTTGATAAAAAAATCCACACTAAATTTGTTATTCTTTGTTTTCTCTACTTTCAAATTTATCTCCTTAATCATCCACCACCCACCACAAACCATAGTGAATTAGTGATAAATATGTCTGAATTTTATTTGGTTATGTCATGACAAGTTAAGAAGTAAATAGGATGCATCAATTCTTTTCACTAGCATCCCTCCCTAATATTACCACTAATAGAAATATGGAATATGTGTTGATTACTCTTTCAATTGATCCACTTATCTGCCCATGGAAACATGTTTGATTAATTAATGTGTTCCTCTGATGCAAACTTTTTGAGTTACTTTTGTTAAAAAGTATTCACAATACAAAGCTAAACTAACATTCCTTCAAAGGGACATTACTTTCCCTGTTGGTAGTATAATTCTTACATATTCGAAGGATGGATGGGGAACCATGGAAACAACCACTTCCTTTGGATGACAGCTGTTATAAAAATTTCCCACTTTGGTCAAGTGAGAATGCTAGCCAGTCCATATTGTCTATTGATATGCTATAAAAATATAGCCCTTTCGACAATTAAAATGAGCAAAATAAACAAATTTCTTAGGTTGTTCTGTTATATATGATGTGTTTAGGGTATGTTTTGTAGGATACTAGGTTTTGAATGCTAATTTCAAGAAAATGATGAAAAACAGAGTTTTTGTCTAGTTAGTTTATCATTTTTGGGCGTTTGTGGAACTTACCAGATGTATGTGACCAAAGCATGTGTTAAAACTTGAAGTCCGAAAGCTTGTTTGTAAAAATTGGAAGGCCTAGCACTTACCTATTTTCACATATGGATCACATATAGCACTTTTGGTCCATATGTGACTAAGGTAAGTACTAGAATTGAAGATCCAGAGAGTGCAAGATATGAAAAAGAACTTCTGGCACTTACCTATGTCTACATACGGACCGAATGTAGTACATGTGGACTGCATGTGGGAAAAGTAAGTAACAAAATTCCAAAATCCTGAGAATGAAAAGTGCTGGAAATTTTTTTGGCACTTACCTAGTCTACATACAGACCACATATGGTACTTGCACCCATGGCATATCGCATGTGGCCCAAGTAAGTGGCCATCAACTCTTTTTGTCCTTTTTTATTCGGTATTTTATTTTTAGGGTTTCCTCATGTACTATAAATACCCTTTATGTGTTTTTAGTAAAAGTGATGCACTCTTAATACTTATAAACATATTTTGATTCTAAGATCCAATTTGGGTTTTGGAATTCTCTTCTATTGATTTTGGTTGAATAATTCATTTGATGTTTTGGGTTTTCAGTTGTGATTATTGTGATTACATCTTATGCCTTCAATTATGAACGTTGTTGATTACTTCATAACCATGAGCGGCTAAAAAACCCTGGTAGATTGACAAAGTAGGGGAAGTGCTATGTTGTTCTAAACCAATACCCATGCATGTATTGTATTATCTTTATTTTAATAGCTATTTTAGAAATTTTAAATGTTAGGATCCGGCTTAGATTATTTCTACTTACTCCAAAAGAAGAGTAGTGACCAGGAGAAGATAATTACAATAGTATCTGAAGATTAACTGTCGATCCACACTACTAAGTCTTATCTACGTAAGATGGTTAGTTTTTATCTAATCACTAGAGACTCAAAAGTAATAGTTAACTGGGATCTAAAATAAGGGTTAGTAAGGCGACATCCTGAGACTCAAAAGATAAATGGTGAAATTTGTCAGCTAGTCCAAAAGATAGTTGGTGGTACATAACTTATCAGATTTTTCATGCAAGGTATCGGGTTTTTTTAATAAAGAACGATAATCCTACGGATTTGAGAACACAGGGGAACACAATCCTAGTATTGACCGATGACTGATTACAACCAAAGTTGTTACTAGCTACTTGTACGATATTGATAATAAAATCCACCCATTTACTTTTCCATTTTTGCCCATTCATTACAACAACTGAGTTCGCAATTTCACTTATTCCCTTATTGAGTTACTATATTTTACAATGACCACATTATCTTTACATTTACAGTGTAGTTTAGGAATTATCAAAATTTTAGTGCCATTGTCAGGAAATACGGTGTTGAGTTGTAAATCAAGGTTGTTGCAGTTTTTAGGTCTTTTTGATTTTATTCTTACTTGGGTATATGCCGGTTTATTCCTAGCACATGGAGTAGAGAAAATCCCTTACTCCCATTGAATCTGAATCTAGAAAGGATCCTATAAACACCTAAATAGATGAAAGCCAAAAATAGTTAATATTCCTAAAGGGGTTCATGATGATACACACTAGGTTCCTCTCCCTCCTACTGAAAGAGTTTAGGATATTGTTGACCACTAGATACAGGTGCTGTTAGTACAAACTGCTAATCTAAGAAGTGAAAAAAATGCTCAGTGCATAGCTTGGGAGGCAGAGTTAGCTGTGTAGAGGAAGGAAATAGGTCATCGAGCAGCACTTGGTGGTTATTAGAATAGAGTTAGAGGTGGTCGTGCTCAAGTGATCCCAACAAACCAATATTTGGAGACATATGAGGATGATGAAGAAGATCAGGGGTACGTTGAGCCGACAGAGACTTGAGCTTTAATTACTTCTTTTGTTACTCCCAGTCATTAAGTTTGACATAACAGGCGCAATGATTCAACTCTTAAATTTGAAGGGTGTATTTCTGGGTTTGCCTATAGATGATGCAAACATGCATCTTCAAAATTTTATTTGTATTTACAGTTCATACTCAAATCCAGGGGTAAATCAGAAGATGCTTAGACTGAAGTAGTTCCCATTCTCGCTTACAGAAGAAACATCTTTATGGCTAGGGGAACTGCTAAGAGGATCTATCACTACATGGAACGGGTTGCAGAGGCAATTCTTGAACCAATTTATTCCTCCATCCAGGATGTTGCAACTTAAGGATGAGATTTATAAATTTAGGCAACTGCAGTCAAAATCTATGTATGATGCTTGGTTCAGGTTCAAGAAAAAGCTGAGTATGGTGCCCAACCATCAGATTTTAGGGATGAGCTTATTGGAGATATTCTACTGAGCCCTGACCACAAGTTCCAAATCCATGGAAGACACCATCTCTGGAGGATCTTTTATAAGACTACACTGGGAGGTAGCTTAGGATATCCTTGATCGGATCTTGCTCACTAACCGAGGGTGGAAAACTCGAGAAGCTAAGAGGGGATCTGTTACATATGCTAATAGTACCTCCTGTGACCAGAAAATTGTTGATTATTTAGCAGCGTAAGAAATTGCACTACTGAGAACTGATCTTGGATTACTGACAAAATAGTTTTTAATAGCAAGTTTCAATAAAGTGAAAATAATAGAAGCACAGGGTGTAATTTTCACAGCTTATGAGTCAGAGTTAGAGGAGGAAGAAAAATATCTAGATTGTTAGTTGGTGGGTTTCTGAGCCTAAGGGCAAGGAAACCAAGGTCAAAACTATTATGTCAGATAAATAGACTATATTAGGGAGTGAGATGGTGATTAGAGAAATAAGGATTACTACCAAAATAAGGGAGACAAGTACATTCTGCCTGGGAGACAAGATACAGAATCAAGAAGGAAGAGATGCTGACTAAGATGGAAAAGGGTCAAGAAAGTCAAGAGAATATCCTTAAGGAGATCAAGGGTGACATGTTAGGGTTGACCCAGAAGGTTGAATCTAATGACACTTCTATCAAGCTATTAGAGAAATAATTCGGGAAGATGTTAGCAATACTGAACCAGAGGAAGCCTGGCACCTTTCCGATCAAGCAATGCAAAATCTGAAAAATGACGGTCATGCTGTTACTATTACAATAAAGAGTGGTATGAATCCTATGGATCCCATATTACCTACTGCAGAAGCGCTAAGACATGATAAAAATGTTGATGATACACTTATTATGGAATCAGAAAAGGCAATGGGTGGTAATATTAAAGTTGGTAAGGACAAAGGTAAAGGTTCGATCATTGAGCCAGAAATAAGACAAATTCTAAGACCACCTCCACCTTTTCCTAAGATATTGAAGTAGAAGAGAGAGGAAGGAAAGTTCAAGTAATTCATTGAGATATTGAATGAGTTGAGCTTTAATATCCCTCTTCTTTAGTAATTTGAGCTAATGCCTAGATATGCTAGGTTTATAAAGAAATTAGTTATAAAGAAAAAAGGGAATAGGATTAAGTATGCTGATGGGTCGCACCACTGTTATGAAGCCACGACTAAGCCTCTGTCCTAGAAAAAAGGTAATCCCAGGGCATTCACTATACCTTGCACTATTAGCCAATCCCGGTTCTCAAAATCCCTATGTAGCTTAGGAGACAGTATAAATTTGATGTTGAAGGTTGTATTCAAGTATTTGGGATTGATCCCTCCTGAGACGGCTATGATACGATTGTTGATAACTAACTTCACTGTGAAGAGACCTGTGGGTTTTTCTTTTGATATGATTGTGAGAGTTGATAACTTCATCTTTTTGGATGACTTTATCATTCTAGACTGTAAGGTTGACACTGATATATCCATCATATTGAGGAGACCATTTATAGCCTCAGGTAGAGCAATGGTTGACATAAAGAAGGGGGAGTTGAAGTTCAGAGTCAATAGTGAGAAAGTAATATTCTACATCTAAAACATAATGAAGTAGCCTACTGACATGAGGGTAGTGTTAGTGATAGATTGTATTGATAACCTAGAAGGGTATTTCTAATGGTATCTTGATGAATTATGAGTAATCAAGATGCCCAAGTCATGCCACAACATTAAAACAAGAACTGGAAGAGAGGCAACCCATGGGCTTATTGATGAAGTCTGAGTAACCAGCATAGCCATGTTGTACCGCGACATTAAATCAAGCGTTGGATGGGATGCACCCCATTATTTTAGTGTTCACTTATGCTTTCTTATATTTTGTAGGTTTATAGATTAGGGACTTACCTAGAAAGCAGTGGGATTGCTACATTAATAATTTTCCAGGAAAATGGACTTTGTGACCAACTCATCAAGGTCATAAGTCCTACTCAGTCCAGGTAGTGTTGAGAAATAATTGAAAAGATGAAATTTTGAGGTTAATAATTGAAAGTTCTAGACTTTGACACATAATCATACTTTTGGAGCCGTATATTCAAGTTAAGGAACCATAATTAGCTAGGTAATCATCAAAATGCAAAGTCCAGAAAGCAAGAAATTAGGCCAAAAAGTTAGGCCAACTTGCACCCATTAAATATGGACTGCATGTACCACATGCGACACGCATGTGGAAGACGAAAGTGAGATAGTTGTGGGCCTAAATATTACCTAAAATTTTAGGCCCACCCACACTTAAATAAGACCATTTTCCCCCTCCCTCATGCCATTTAAACATAATTTGACTTAATCATTCAAACCTCAAAATCTCATTTTTTCCCTTTAAATACAAACTTCACTCTCAAAGTATAAACTTATCCCATATTTAGAAAAAGGCTAAATTGAAACTTATTTGGGGTATGATGAGTGGTAAATTTATAAATCATTTGGACTTAACATCCGTGCATATTACCATGTTTTTAATGAGTAAATAAGACATATTTGTGATGATGCACTAATATCCATATTATGCAGGCACATAGGTAATTGGATGATAATATGTGGATACAAGATGAAAAAGATCAAAAGAAGGAAATAAGTATAGTTTGAAGACCTGGGGCAAAGCATAGGCTCAGTTACCATGATCGTGGTCCTCAGAATATGATTGCAGTCAGCCAAGTAGGTCAACATAGCGCAATCATGTGGTTCTAACCACGGTCGCGGTATCCACGAACACGGATAACTCCCGAGATAATGGCCTAGCAAAAAATACAGACCAAGGGTAAGAATATAAATATACGCAAATGATCCCAAATGTCCTCATATAGACTTAACCCCTATCTCTTTGGACATTTTTGAATCAATTCCAAATTATTTGAACTTTGACTACTCTTTAGTTTCAATTTTTGGAGGATATTTTATTGTATTAATTTTGGGTAAAGAATACATTCGAGTAGCTTTCAAGTGAAGGATTAGTTAACTCCCATTTAATATTTATTAAAGATAAAAGTTTGAAGTAACATTCACTTATTCTTTCATAATTCTAATCAATGGAGATTATTGGGTATATCTTTCTTATTACTCTTATGGGTAGCTATTTCTTCCTCTTGGGATTAATATTAGAATGGGGTGCATTTATGTATGGGTTTTGATTAATTTGTGTATATTATAATGTGTTGGAGTTGGGTTTTACTATTGCTTAAGTAAATTGATTGGGATTTATGGGTGAAAGCCCTAAATACCCAAAATGGGTTTGTGGGTTAAAACTCCAAGCTCTTGAAAGCCTAAACCATCCCTGAAAGAAGGGTTTGGGTGAACTTTAGGAACCCTCATCTTTCTTGAAAGAGATATATGGGAACCAAGGAAATAGTAGGCAATTATTCAGTTTTGTTTGCTAATTTTCACTATCTTAGGCATAATGGTGATTATGAGGTTGAATATCCCTTGGGTACTATACTAGAAATAGACGTTCCCAATTGAGGTTTTGGGTGGCTTTAATTGAAACACTCGTTAAGTACTCAAAAGAGTTAGTGAGTGGCTTCTTTGAGGTTTTGTTAAAAAACTAGCCTTAAGGAGTTTAAACCTAGACTACAACATCATCAATGATTAGAATTTGCACCGAATCATCAAGTTCCCATGCATAACTTGCCCTGGGAAAGCATAGTGCCAATATCTATTTTAATTTATTATACTCTAATTATTCGTAGCCCTAAATTAGAACCTTAAAAGTCAAAAAATAAATATTAGTTTTGATACTTTTCAAAACCCCCCATTTTATTTACATACATGTATTCTAGGTTTGAATTTAGCAAGTGTCCTTTATTGCAAGATATTTTGATTGCCACTCATATTGTTCCTCATGGATTAGACCCCGACTCAATGTTTGGTATATATATTGACGACGACATTCTTGCACCTAAATTGATGTGTAAGTTGAGCGTTAGCATAAATGGCACCGTTGCTGGAGAACAATTTGGCGTATTGAGTTAGTTTGGAATTTTATCTTACTTTCTTAAAATCAAACTTGTAAATAAGTGTTTGTGATTTTCTTTTGTTTCTTGTGTTAGGTAGATTTTTGTTTTTGTTTAATTTATTCCATGGAATCTTGGGATAAATATGATTTTGGTAGTTGGAAATCCTATCTTGACGATCCATGTCCATATTGTGATGGAACATACTTTCGGAGAGATTACAGATATGCTCCTTGGAGATTGATGGCTCCATCTCGACCCTATTGGGAGTATGATTGTTCTTTATGTGGTAGTTGCGATGGACATTGGAGTGATTGTCTAAATACTCCCTCCCCTTATTATACTAACCTAATTGCTTGTTCTTCTAATGAGTTTGATTGGTATAATGATGGGATAAGGGAAGAACAACATGCCAGATCTAATAGTTTTGAAGAAAGGCTTTAAACTCTTTTGGATTGGGTAACTACAATTAAAGATAACGTGCTTGGCATACATCAATCCAATGGGGTATTTAGAAGGGACATGTCCAAGATAGAGTAAATGGGCAAGAAAATAAATTTTCTAAATACCATTACCTTTCCCACTTTCCAAGAGGAGATTAATAAAAAGAAGAAACCAATCTTTTTGGTTAATGATGATATTAGTAGTGAATAGTCCTCAGTGATTTCCCAACCAACCAAACCAAATGTTGTTGAAGATGCCGAAGTCAAGGAAATGGTGCTAGAGTCAAAAGAAGAAACCAAGCCAATTGCTTATGATGACTCTAGTCCATTTTGGGGCGAAGATGCTAACAAGGATGCAACACCAAAACTAAGGGATCGACCTTATTCAAACCATTTTTCAATATTATACTTAGAGGATGAGATAAAAGTCCATCTACCTAAGAAAATAAAGGATCATGGAGAGAAGGAGAAACACCCCTATTTTTGGAGTTCGCTATTCCAAAGTAGAACATGGGACACCCATACTTGAAAGCCAAGGAGCTCAACTTCCGATGTACAACTAGTGGCCTCTTAATGTTTCCACCATTACTCAAGGATCCAAATTGAAAATTTGATATGAAGTTGGTTAAAAGATTTAAGTTTTCATAGTGGCGAGATAGAATCTTTATCACCTTGTCCTCATCCCTACCACATTTTATTTTGGATGATTTGAATCTTCTGTCCCTATGCTACTCAACCCATAATAAGTGAAAGTTGGGATGGAGATTCAAATCTTCAAAATGGAAACACATGTGATAGTTTTGAATGTATCTAGCCATAAAAGATGGGAAACAACACATCACGCCATAAAAGTTGCACATATCCTTTTATTTATGCATAGTACAATAGATTTTATTTTTGTTAATGCATAATGAAGTTATGGTGCTATGAGGAGTGTTGATTGAAATTGAAAAAAAGAAGGTGTGAAATTTTTTGTATTGGACTGAGCAGGGGAGTGCGGAGGACCTAAAATTAGGTCTCAATTACTGCGACCGCGGCTAGTTTCTCCGCGAATGCTGTAGCTGAGGGTCCACGATCATGACCAACTGATTACGAACTCCGTCAATGCAGTTTAAAAAGACCATCTGACTACTATTCCTCCCCCATACGCCTTTTCAAATTCTATCAATATTTCACTTTAATTTGACTGTGTGTAAGTGTTCAAGCACGTATTTCAACTCATTGTCATCTCCTAAATTGGCATGTGGTCTTAACTCCCTCAAATTTATGTTTGTTTTAGGCTTGAAACTTTTTATAGGAGTAGGCCTGAAATAGTATTCTAATACTAAATCCATGTTTATTTGTCCTTAATTTTGGTGGTTAAATATTGTAGTGGTTGTACACACCAAAGTGAAGTCTTGAGTGCCCAGATTTAGGCCTAAAATGATAAAATCAACTTTTACACCCTGTGTTTTATTTAATGCCCCAATGTATTTTACGTTACTTTCCTTATGTTTTGAGGGTATAATCTAGCATTCAGGACTTAAGTGACATGAGCAAATGATTTATTGGTAAATTGGAACTCATTTTGTGGTAAAAAATTTGGTGTTTTGGTGATTTTGGAGAAACTGTCAAAATTGGTCTCAATTAGCGCGATTGCAGTCATCAGTACCACGATCGCAAAACTATAATTATGGTCAACGGTCCGCGATCATGGAATCACGATCATGGGGAATGGTCTGTGATTGCTATAACTGATACCAATATTTAGTTGAGAAAAAAAGTTCTGCATACCCATTTCTCACCCCAAAACCCTCTATAACATCGCCACATGAGTTTATATGATTAATCTATCATGGTTTTGGTGTGAAATTTTTAATGATGGTCTAGATGATGCTGTTTACAAGTACTCATACAAAAGAATGGAACACTATGACCACATCTTCTTCATGGCTCCAGAGTGTCACAGCCTCTACTACTCTGACCTCCCAAGTACCAAACTACGCCTAGAAAGAGGCATCTGCATGGATAAGGTGCCAGAAAAACTTCAAGAATTTTTCAATAGGCTAGGTGATATCGGGTGAATATATTTTGCCCTAGACCCCTATCTTGCTAATGAGCATTGGGTAAGAGAGTTCTATGCCAATCTGAGCACAGTATCCCTCTAATACCTAGTGATGAAGATTAGGGAAAAAGAGGTACATTTTAGGGAAGAGCAGGTGAATGCTTATGTGCTCTTGAATGCAGACATGGATGACTTCCAAGTGAAGGGTTCTGAGCTAGGGACCTAGATAGCTAGCATACTGTGCCCTGATAGAGTGGTCTCATATGCTACCACACAAAGAGGAATCTCCATGAACAACTTCACAAGAGAGGCTAGAATCTAGTTGAACATTATCTATAGTAGAGTTTCACCTTGGACAGATGTGTCTTTTTTCCGGTATTTCTCTTAGGTGGGATAGATTATACTTGAAGAATTGAGGCATTTAAAGATTCAGTGTGGTAATTTTCTTCCCTTTCCTTCTCTTATAATAGAAATATGCAAAAAGGTTGAGGTAGAGGAGTATCCCATAGATACTTGGGTAAAACCAAACCCCCGCATTTCCCCACTCAAAATTAGGGTTGAGGGTAGAACTAGACAAATCAAATAGATAAAGGTTGACTTAGGCAAGGCGACAACTCAGGGGTCCGAATCATGTAGACCATCCATTGAAGGGCCGCTGGAAGACCTTTGTTTGAAAATTGAGGTCATTCATGTAGCTGGTGTCAAGATGCCTCAGGGATAGGGTGAGCCTTCTACCAGCAGTTACTCGAATGTACCCGGAGCAGATTATTATAAGAATAAAGAGGAGTAGGAGAAATAGAAAGTCACAGTTTCCAGACTCGATAGGGAATACTCAACATTGGCAAAGTCTCATAGGGATCTTCCAAACTCCTATAAGAATATGATAAAAAGAGAGAAGAAGGGACAAGTTCTTCATCTAAATATGGAAGGGTGTAAAGGGCCTGTAGAAGGTCCTAAAGCCCCGTGACAGATTGCCTTCCTCAAGAGTCAAGATGATGAAGAGGCCCCTTCTGTGTGGTCAAATCTTAATACTGGTAAAGATAATGTAGAGTCTAGAGGAGAGAGAAGCTTTTGATGCCAGTTTAGGAATCACTTTTTTTCTCTCACTTTATTTCTTATGCAGTGTGGACATTGCTATAATTTTTAGTTGGGGTGCCTAGCCCTGTATTTGTATTATTTTGATGGATTTCTAGATTTCTGGATGCTTTTTATACTATTTTGATGATATTGTGGATGGTTTGGGCACTCTGATGGTGCCCACATTTCATGGATTTGTCATTTTGTTTTTGCCTTTAGATTGTTTAAATTTAGATTTATTTTGATTATGGTGATGTTCAACAAGCTTTTCCCTATGAAAGATTGATTGGCGATATTCGTAAGGGAAAAAATGTCAAAATTGGGTTTTGATCCATGGATGCAGGGGAAGTCTGAGTACCCATAGAATTGAGATCACAAATGCAAGGAAAGTCTGCGTAGCTGTGGCATTGTTGATTTGGGATTGCATACATGCCATTGGCAAAGTTTGAGTAGCCATATGGTTGGTTTTCCCATATTAATCCAAAATATGAGCCAAAGGCTTGGGTTGTTGCCTTTATTAGCAAATTTTGTGTGGTGCAAATACAATAGCAAACACCTCCTTCTGTCCTAAATTTTTCAAAAATCAAGGGCATGGACATGGGCATTCTTATAAGAAAACTTTTTCTCTTTTTGTTACTCCAAAATTTTGTTTTGTAAATATTGATAGATACTCCATTCTTGTATACGACATGAGAGAAAATTGAGCCTCCTTGGTGAGTCCACATGTTATTTACGGTGAGTTTATTTGTCTAAATCTCATGTGTAATTGTGTCATCTTGACCTTGCCCTATTAGTCTCTCAAGGCTAAATTTTGATTATATTTTGTTAGTGAGATAATCTTAGGCTATCTTTGTGACATTAG
Organism: Capsicum pubescens; assembly: GCA_030864215.1. Taxonomy (NCBI): domain Eukaryota; kingdom Viridiplantae; phylum Streptophyta; class Magnoliopsida; order Solanales; family Solanaceae; genus Capsicum; species Capsicum pubescens. The sequence continues at coordinate 264,720,886 of CM061540.1, read as the reverse complement.
AAGCCTACTTATCCTAAAAATTCTACCTGTGCATAGATGTTATAACTAGTCAATGATGTGTGAGTAGATGCTAACACATTTGAGACTTTTAACTGAGAATAATTGCAAAGTCTTAAGCAACTTTTATCATTTTTGATTGTTTTCTCTTTGATAATGCAGTGAAAGTCATGATGTAAGAGAACCGACAATAATGGAAGTAAAAGAGTTGCTGAGCAAGTAGAGAGAGAAGTATAGATGATGACTTATCTAATAAGTTGTCAGCCTTATGATAGCTATTAGAGTTGCCGTCAGCCTTAGACAAAGAATGAGATTCATCTGGAAGAAGTGATGACAACATGTGATAGGCCGTCAGAGTTGTGATAAGTCACCAGGCTCATCGTCAGGCTTAGGCAGTGCTTGAGAACTTGAAGTGAAGAAGCAAAGACAATTCTGATAAATCGTCACATGTTTGATAATTCGTTAGGCTTCATCGTCAGCTGAAGACAGAACTTGTTCAGATATGAAAAATAGCTGACGATATTCTTGATAAGGTATAAGACTCCTAATATGCCATCACACACGTCGTCTTCTTTCAAAGAAAATACTATGATCTGTAAATTTTTTTCCCTAATTAGGATGAAGTATTTAAAGCATATGTTAGGGTTTTCTAATCATAGAAGGGGAGAAACATCTTGAACTTATTTGAAAAAGGCAAAGACACCTCTTTTTGGGGCTGAAAACTTAGAATTCAATTTTCAACTCTTTGATTTGGTTGTGGTAGTTTTCTCTTAAACTTAGAAGAGAATCAACTTCAGACTTCATCTTTTGTAAGTTTAATTACATTGAATCATGATTAAAATTGTTGCTATCTCTTTCTTTCTCATGTGGAATGCAAATGCATAACTAGGGTCGTGGGATCTATGATTATTCCCCCATGGGTTTAATAGTTGGTTAGGGTTTGAGTGATTGTGGGGACATCTTGATAATTCCTTTGTTATGATTGTTATTTAATGGTTGTAAACAATAAATCTCGCCTTATGTTGATTTGTTCGAACTGAGAAATAAACTAAAGGTAGTGAATTATCAACAAGGATTTGGGAAGGTTAAGATCTTATCTAATGAGTAAAGCTGTAACAAGATTGATAAACTTGAGATAAAATCATTATCAATAGAATGATTTCCTAAGTTTGAGAGAATTAGGGAGTTCAACATCTTGGTAGGTTGAGAAACACTTAGATGGACTGTCGAAACTGATAATTTGGTGTTTTCGATAAGTCATGAGAACTCAATACTATAGTTAGTATTTAATAGGGATTAATAATCATAGTGATCACAACCCTAGTTCCTCTTTATCACTGATTTGAAGTATTGAAATTTTAGTTTTGAGCTCAGAAGCAAGTTAAAACTTTAGCATTTGTTTGATCATTAAAAACCCCCATTTTATATTTTCGTATCATTTGTTTGAATTCAACTTATAGCTATAGTTTCAAATTAGTTTAATCGCCATTCACATTGTTCCTCGTGGATTTGACCCCGACTCCAAAGTTGGGTAAATATATTGACGACGACCGCCTTGCACTAAATTGACGTGTAAGTTGAGCGTTATCAAAAATGGTGCCATTCCCGGCAACAGAACCATGTTGATGTATGGGCAGATGCTAACACATTTCAGGCTTTTAACTGAGAATAATTGCAAAGTCTTAAGCAACTTTTGTCATTTTTGATTGTTTTCTCTTTGATAATGCAGTTAAAGTCAAGATACAGGGGAACCAACAATAATGAAAGTAAAAGAGTTGATTTCTAAGCAAGTTGAGAGGGAAGTATAACTGACGACTTGTCTGATAAGTCTTTAGCCTTGTGATAAGATATCAGAGTTGTCGTCAGCCTTAGACAGAGAATGAGATTCAGCTGGAAGAAGTGACGACAACCTGTGATAGGCCGTCAAAGTTGTGATAAGCCGGAAGGCTCATCGTCAGGCTTAGGTTGTGCTTGAAAATTTGAAGTGAAGAAGTGATGACAATCTGATAAGTCATCACATGTCTGATAAGCCATCAGGCTTTATCTTTAGATGAAGACAAAACTTGTCCAAATGTAAAGAAGAGCTGACGACATTCTTGATAAGGCATCAGACTCCTGATAAGCCATCACACACGTCGTCATCTGCCCGAGAAAATACTGTGATCTGTGATTTTATTTCCATAATTAGGATGAAGTGTTTAAAGCATATATTAGGGTTTTCTAATCATAGAAGGGGCGGAACATCTTGTACTTATTCAAAAAAGGTAAAGACACCTCAATTTTGCGCTCAAAACTTCGAATTCAATTTTCAACTCTTTGATTTGGTTGTGGGAATTTTCTCTTAAACTTAGAAGAGAATCAGCTTCATACTTCATCTTTTTTAAGTTTAATTACTTTGAATGATGATTATAATTTTTGTTATCTCTTTCTTTATCATGTGGAACTAATACCCACAACTAGGGTAGTGGGATCTATGATTATTCCCTCATGGATTTAATAGTTGGTTAGGGTTTGAGTGATTGTGGGGACATCTTGATAATTCTTTTGTTATGATTGTTATTTATTGGTTGCAAATAATAAATACCGCCTTATGTTGATTTACTCGAACTCAGAAATAAACTAAAGGTAGCAAATTATCAACAAGGATTTGGGAAGGTTAAGCTCCCATTTTATGATTAATGTTGTAACAAAATTGATCAACTTGAGATAAAATCAGTATGAATAGAATGATTTCCTAAGTTTGAGAGAATTAGGGAGTTCAACATCTAGGCAGGTTGAGAAACACTTAGATGGACTATCGAAACTGATAATTTGGTATTTTCCACAAGTCATGAGAACCCAATACTACAGTTATTATTTAATGGGGATTAATAATCATAGTGATCAAAACCCTAGTTCCTCTCTATCACCAATTTGAACTATTGAAATTTTAGTTTTGAGCTCTGAAGCAAGTTAAAACATTAACATTTATTTGATCATCAAAAATGCCCATTTTATCTTTTCATATCATTTGTTTAAATTCAACTTATAGCTATTGTTTCAAATTAGTTTAATCGCCACTCACATTTTTCCTCGTGGATTCGACCTCGACTCCAAAGTTGGATAATTATATTGACAACAACCGCCTTGCACTAAATTGACGTATAAGTTGAGCGTTTTAAAAAAATGGCACCGTTGTCGGGGAACAATTTGGCGAATTTAGTTGGTTTGGAATTTTAGTCTACTTGCTTGAATTCAAACTTGTAAATATTTGTTTTTAGTTTTCTTTTATTTCGTTTGTTAGGTAGATTTTTATTTTAGCTTACTTATTACTATGGCATCATGGAATGAACATGAGCTTGGTGGTTGGAAATTTTATCTTGATGATCCATGTCCATATTGTGATGAACCTCACTTTTAGCAAGATTGTAGATATGCTCCCCGGAGATAGATGTGTGCACCATCTCCATCTTTCCGGGAGTATGATTGTTCTTTATATGGTGGTCAAGATGGACATTGGAGTGATTTCTGAAATAACTCCTCCCCCTATTGCGCTAACCCAAATTCTAGTTCTTTTTATGAGTTTGATAGATCTAATTGTCAAGAAAAATAAGGACAAAGCACCGGGAAGAGTGGCATTAAAGCTATGTTTCAACGAATGTTGGATCTCCAAAAAGAAACGTATGATATCGTATGTGATATGTGTCAAGACATGAAGCCAATTATTCATGAGGAGATGGATATAGAGGTCAATTATTCAAATTATTCTTTTATATTATGTTTAGATGATATCTTGTCTGTGGAATCATTTAAAATAATGAAAGAGTGTGAAGATGAGGAGCAAGAACCCTATATTGATGTTGAGCTTGATGTTGAGTAACCCTCAGTGATTTTTCAACCAACTGAACCAACCATAAGAAATAATGCCAAGATTGAGGACATGGTGCTAGAGGCAAAAGTAGAAATAAATAAAATCTCTAATAAAGACTCTAGCCCAATTCAAAGTGAAGATGTCGAAAAGGTGAATAAAAGCGAGTGTGTAGTAGATAGTGTAAATTTTGAAGTAGGATTGATTCGGCCTCATTCAAAGCACTTTTCTGCATTATGTTTAGATGATATCTTGTCTGTGGAACCATTTAGAATAGTAGAAAAGTGTACAGATGAGGAACAATAATCCTATATTCTTGATTTTACATTAGACAAGAAAAATAAAAGCACACCTCACTTTAAGGTCGAGTGGCTTACCACACTCCAATACATTACTCGACTTCTTCATTTTTGTACCACCCCCTATGAGCGAGGGAAGAAGATGGACTCTAAGTTGGGGGTGAAATTCATATCCTCAAGGTGGAGGAAAAAACTGAGTTGGGTCATGCCGTGACACTAAATTAGGCGCTACTTGGGAGGAAACCCAAGGTATTTTGTTGTTTGTATTCGTATTATGTATTTGGCATCAGATATTCACACCTATGGTGCCAAAGGTATGTTTCTAAGTTGAGGGTTGAGCTACTTGTAGGTGTTGATGTCCTCTTGGAGTTTTTGTTGTTGTTCCTCTTTTTTCCCAAAGTTTTGTTCCTAGTAGAGCCGACATGTTTAGGCGTATTGTGATTTGTTCTAAAATATTGTAGTTGACTTGGAGAAATACAGTACCTTAGGAAGTTAAAATGTTTTTATTTATTTTTGAACACCTCTCCAATGGTCTATTTTATAACTGTGTGATATGCATATATGTGTTAGCACTGTGTATCTTATTATGGCATTAGTACTAGTGACATGATAACCATTGCTAAACAATTACATAAACCGAATGGGTAGTAACTTGTGATGTACCTTTGTGTCATGTGTGTGTGAGATACTACCTAGTTCCAGTTGTGTGTTAAATCCAGAACTTGCCCGGTTGGTCTTGCCTTGGTTGTAGGATAGCGGTTAGGAAAGGATCAAAGGCCGGTGTTGATATTAGTTTACTTTTAGCCTAAATGACCTTCCCTGTGTGAATAATATCCATTGATCCTGATTTTGTATTTGAATGCCTATTCTTTTTATGTTACCTGTCACCTTCCCATTTGTATCACAATGAACCTGTTTTGGCCCTGGTCCTCCTTGGACATTATGTACTTTGACTTAGGCAAATAGCCTAAGTTGAGGGTGGCTATCATAAGGGTGCGTGATGTAAAGTGAGTATGAAGAAGGGTAATAAAAAAATATGCAATGCTGGGTATGGTTGAAAAAGAATGAGAAAACAAAAATTGTGAAAAAAAGAAAATGAATGAATAAAAATTGCACCCAGCTTGAATGTACTTTAATCAAGAAAGGGAGAAATAAGGTAAAGGTTGATAAGTGAGACCCCAAAAATAGTGTAATGCCAAGGAGGCTTAGTTACTTTAAATATCTTTGTGTATCATACCTGCCCCAAGCCTACATTACAATGCTGAAGAAAAGTCCTATAGTGATCCTAACTTAACTATATGAAATCTTCGATAATTAAAATAAGGGCAAGCTTATGGTATTTGGCATACATTGACTGGAACTTCTTTCTGAGAGTAAGTGTCTCTTGATCGTCCCCACATTGACATGCTTGAGTTCACATATGAGTGAGGAGGGACCTTTTTGTTTCAAGGGCACACTGGTTACGTTTCTAGTTGCTAACTTGTTTGTATAGTGCAATCTTGGTACATGCATGGTTGTTATTGCTGAATTGATGCCATATCTTGATTTCTATGTGTCACATTGTTGTCCTTCAATAATAGGCACAATTATTTTTTAAATTAATTGACCTTAGAGATGGTGAAGATGTTTTGAGATAATATAGATGGTTGACTGCCGAATGTACTTCGTATCCTCTTGGTTGTGTTTTAGTTGCTTGAGGACAAGAAATTGTTTTAAGTTGAAGGTGTTGATGTGTGAGCAGATGCTAACATATCTGAGGTTTTTAACTAAGAATAGTTGCAAAGTCTTAAGCAACTTCAGTTGTTTTTGATTGTTTTTTATTGTTTTCTCTTTAATATTGCAGTAAAAGTCAAGATGCAAGAAAACCAACAATAATGGAAGTAAAAGAGTTGATTTCTGAGCAAGTAGAGAGGGAGGTATAGCTGACAACTTGTCTGATAAGTCGTCAGCCTAATGATAAGCTATCATAGTTGGCATTAGCCTTAGACAGAGAATGAGATACAACTAGAAGAAGTGACGACAACCTGTGATAGGCCGTCAGAGTTGTGATAAGCTGTCAGGCTCATCGTCAGGCTTAAGTAGTGCTTGAGAACTTGAATTGAAGAAGCATCGACAATTCTTATAAGTCGTCACATATCTGATAAGACGTAAGGCTTTATCGTCAACTGATGACAGAACTTGTTCAAATGTGAAGAGGAGCGGACGACATTCTTGATAAGGCATTAAACTCCTGATAAGTCGTCACACATGTCGTCGTCCATCCGAGAAAATACTGTGATCTGTGATTTTGTTTCCATAATTAGGATGAATTATTTAAAGTATATGTTAAGGTTTTCAAATCATAGAAGGGGAGGAACATCTTGAACTTATTCAAAAAAGGCAAAGACACCTCTTTTTGGGGCTCAAAACTTAGAATTCAATTTTCAACTCTTTGATTTGGTTGTGGGAATTTTCTCTTGAACTTAAAAGAGAATCAACTTCATACTTCATCTTTTGTAAGTTTAATTACTTTGAATTATGATTACACTTTTTGCTATCTCTTTCTTTCTCATGTGAAATTAAAACCCATAACTAGGGTTGTGGGATCTATGATTATTCCCCCATGGATTTAATAGTTGGTTAGGGTTTGAGGGATTGTGGGGACATCTTGATAATTTCTTTGTTATGATTGTTATTTATTGGCTTCAAAAAATAAATCCCACCTTATGGTGATTTGATCGAACTGAGAAATAAACTAAAGGTAGCGAATTATCAACAAGGATTTGGAAAGGTTAAGATCCCATATAATGATTAATGCTGTAAAAAGATTGATCAACTTGAGATAAAATCAGTATGAATAGAATGATTTCCTAAGTTCGAGAGAATTAGGGAGTTCAATATCTAGGTAGGTTTAGAAACACTTAGATGGACTGTCAAAACTGATAATTTGGTGTTTTCCACAAGTCATGAGAACCCAATAATACAGTTATTATTTAATGGAAATTAATACTCATAGTGATCACAACCCTAGTTCCTCTCTATCACTAATTTGAACTATTGAAATTTTAGTTTTGAGCTCTGAAGCAAGTTAAAACTTTAACAGTTGTTTGATCATCAAAAACCCTTATTTTATCTTTTTTGTATCATTTGTTTGAATTCAACTTATAGCTATAGTTTCAAATTAGTTTAATCTCCACTCATATTATTCCTCGTGGATTCGACCCCGACTCCAAAGTTGGGTAAATATATTAACGATGACCGTCTTACACTAAATTGACATGTAAGTTGAGCATTTTTAGTCAACCACTTTAAGCTTTTGGACATTTCATTGGCAAACACATTGCAGGCCGTGAGAATTGTTATACCTCTTTTGAACCCTACCCTCCTTGAATTTAAAATGAAACTTGAGGCTAAAATCCTAAGTTGGAGGTGGCAAAGAGTGAAGGAAGTAACTTTAGGCCACGAAGTTGATAGTGAGTGCCTACGTTCTTACGCATTGAAACAAATGAATAGAAGAAGAAATGACCCAATAATGGAAATAATTGCATGAAATGTGCAAGAAAAAGAAATGTATGAAAATGGGTGAAACAAGGAAATGAATATAGGCACATTTGTAATAAAAAAAAAATGGCCCATTGTGAAAGATGAATTAAATAAGAGTGATGTAGACGTTCAAGGAGGGTATAAGACATGATTGTTTCTAAATGATATCCTACCTTACCTCAAACATATATTACAAGCTTGAAAAGTCCTTTGAGATCTCCAACCATTTACATTCATTGTAGTGGCAATTGAAAATAGGGGCAAGCCTATGGTATGACACTTGTTAGCATAGAGAGTTCTTGTGAGGGAGAGAGTTTTGCACTTAAATTCATTATTGCATATTTGGTATCTTGGTGTGTGAAATTTTCCTTCTTGTGGGGATGCATGTGAACAAATTGAGGTGGGTGATTTTGTCATCTCCCGTGAAAAGAGGAAAATAGAGTATAGTGTAGTTGGGGTCAAAAAGTGAGTCACTTCTTGAGTATCGGTGATTGTTGCATTATTTCTTTTTGAAGTCTTTTACATCCTTCATTATTCCATTTTATGTTGAAGGGTGTCGAGAAAATAGCTTTGCCCATGTTTGAAGAGATACTTGAGGTAGTAACTAAGCTTGATGTCATTGTGATCATTGGGTTATCCTTTGTGGGCATAAATTTGCATTTTCTCATGGTAAAAGGTAATGTTGCTTAAGGAAAAGCAAGGCTTTAAGTTGGGATGTTGAAGAGTGGTGAGTTTACCACTCATTCGCACTCAACATTCTTACACATTACCATATTTTTAATAAGTAAATGAGATATATTTCTGATTAATGCACTTATATCCACATTGTGCAGGAATGTAGGTAGTAGGATGATAATATGTTGATGCAGGTAAAAAAATATCAAATAAAGGAAAAAAGTGTCATTTGAGGACCTGGAGCAGAACATAGCCTCAGTAGCTGCGATCGTGGTCTCAAGATTGCGATCACGGTTAGTCAAATAGGCCAACATACCGCTATTGAGTGGTTCTGACCATCATCATAGTAGCTGCAAATGCGGACAACTACTGCGTTTATGGCCTAGAAAAAAATGCAGCCCATGGGTAGGAACATAAATGCATGCAACTGATCCCAACTATCCTTATATGGACTCAAATCCTATCACTTTGGCCATTATTGAATCAATTCCCAATTATTGGAATTTTTTTTCTCCTTAGTTTCCATTTTTGGAGGACATTTTATTGTATTAATTATGGGTGAAGAATACATTCGAGTATCTTTCAAGTGAAGGATTTGTTAACTTCCATTGAAGATTTGTTGATGTTCAATGTTTGAATTAATATTCACTTAGTCTTTCGTAATTCTAATCAGTGGAGATTATAGGTATATCTTTCTTATTACTCTTATGGGTAGCTAGTTCTTCCTCTTGGGATTATTTTAGAATAGGATGCATTTATGTGTGGGTTATGATTTATTTGTGTATACTCTAATGTGTTGGTGTTGAGTTCTACTATTTATTGAGTAAACTAATTGGGATTTATGGATAAAAGCCCTAAATACCCAAAATGAGTTTGTAGGTGAAAACTCCAAGCTCTTGAAAGCCTAAACTATCCTTAAAAGAGGGGTTTGGATGAACTTTATGAACCCTCATCATCCTTGAAAGAGGGTTGTGGGAACCAAGGCAATAGTAGACAATTATTGGGTTTAGTTTGCTAATTTTCACTATCATAGACATAAGGGTGATAATGAGGTTGACTATCCCTTAGGTACTATCCTAGAAATAAGGGTTCCTAATTAAGGTTTTGGGTTTCTTTAATTGACACACTCGTTAGGTACTCAAAAGAGTCAATGAGTGGCATCTTTGAGGTTTTGTTGAAGAACTAGCCTCAAGGACTTTAAACCTAGTCTACCACATCATCAACGATTAGAATTTGCACCGAATAATCATGTTCCCATGATTAACTTGCCCTTTGGAAAGCATAGTCTCAAAATCCATTTTAATTTATTATACTCTAATTATTCGTAGCCCCAAATTAGAACTTTAAAAGTTAATAAATAAACAATAGTTTTAACACTTTTTGAAACCCCCAATTTTATTTGCATACGTGTATTCTTGGTTTGAATTTAGCAAGTGTCCTTTATTGCAAGCTAATTCGATTGCCACACACATTATTTCCCGTGGACTTAACCCTGACTAAATATTGTGTAAATATATTGATGATGACCACCTTGCACTTAAATTAATATGTATGTTGGTTGTTATCGGGGTACCTACTTGTCCTACCACACTAAATACAAGGTCAATCTTGGGCTTTACTTTATTTCTTCATAGTTTATTTCTGGATTCTCAAAGAAAAGGTAACTTTCTCAGTTCCTAATAGTAATATCTTGATTTAAATATTGAACAAGCAAGTTGATGTGTGTATTTCCATGCAATATATAAAGAAACAATTATGCTTGTATGTTGGAGCATTGAAGTAGCCTAAAATCGTGACGTGGGGCTTTGTTTTGAATTAAATTTTAAGATTAGGCCCTAAAGGGAAGTTGAAATTAAACAAGTAGAGGAATACCAAAAGTTGGGAATAATAATTTGCATTAAAAAGTATGATTTATTGTATATGCTTCCACATTGGACTTGTTGGTAATGCGAATAAGTTACAGGGGTGTGAAAATTGTTATGGCAAATTCAAAGTTTACAAATTTTGAGTTTTCCTTCAACTTTTGCATTCCCTCTTTAAGTGTTGAATTCTAACACTTGATTTTCAGGTACAAATGCCACCCAAAACTACAAAGAAGAAGATTGATATATCGAGGTGATGGGAAGAGCTCCCCAAGCTCAGTGGCTCAGCGGAGGAGTACCCTATTGCACAATTTAGAGCAGCTACGGTCGGCGTAACACGAAGAGTGACTAGAGGCCATGTGTGCTAGGCAACTAAGATTATTAATTTTGGTACTATGGGATAGTTTTTGCCTGAGAACTTACAGTGGGGCAGAAGGAAAACCTTTACCTGGTCTAGGTCTTGAATTGAGCCTATTCATGTTGCCCAGGCAGCTCTAGCTCAACCGAGGATGAAGTTATCCCATAGATCACCCCACACTCTCCTTCGCTGAGTAATGATTATATAAGGATGAGGCAGATTCTAAGACAATTCCACATGGTGTTGCTCAGGACCCCAGTCTATGGAGGGATCCCTGGATTTGTCTGAGGTTGTAGATCAATAGGAGTCATCAGTAGTGCCCAAGACAAAGAAGGGTACTGCGGCTTATGCATAGCCCTAGGTGTACCCAAGTCTAAGAAGGGTACATTATATGCTTTCAATGAGGTTCCCATTCTAGATGAGGAGGCACCAGAATATCAGGGACAAAGTTTCGACCCTACACATGCCTCGAAGGGACCTCATGAGGAGGATAACCCAAGATGGAATGTAGAGGGAATGCAAATGATATTTGATATAGATAGTCATATTTCTGAGACCAACAGGCGTAAGAGGATCATTTTTAGGAGTACAAAATTTAGCTATCTGGGTCGAGAAGAGTACCATAGTTATGGGAAGCCTTTGAAAGTTATCAATTGGAGTAGATGACTAGACCCAACTTTTGTACGAGAGGTTTATGCATCATATTATTCAATAGTAGTTCTTTTGATGGATAAATTTACAGTTTTTATAAGACATATGGAGCATTCATAGCTTGAGTATACCCTTGTGAGAGTGGTCTGGGTTAATATTTCAGCAGCGACCATCTGGTGAGTTCTCTTTAGTCCAGACTATACTCCACCAGCATTTATAGTAGAGTGCAATTATAGACTGAGAGTTTCATATGACAGACATATTATGAGGGAGGTTGAGTATAGACATGAGAGAACTGTGATGGCTAGGTGGATCGTTGGTTGCATTTTACCTTTAGGTGATGAAACCCCTTGGATTAAAGGATAGGCATGATAAAGAAGGCACCATTGACTTTTGCTACTAATTTTTGGTGGTTAATCATAACATATAGATTATTCCCGACTATTTTAGATAATGTATTTTCTTAGGAGGGAGACTACATTATTGTTAGTATGATGGGTGGGTATGATATTGACTTTGCTGCAATCCTTTGAAATGAGATTAATGATAGAGCCTTTGGGGAGATGATGAACTGCCATTTTATTATCTTATTCATAGATTGTATGATGATGTTTGGGTACCATAGATACCAGGATTAGATAAGAGAGAACTTATGATATCCACTGCACAGAAGAAGATAATGAAGGATCTGATATGCCCAGACATTTCTTAAAGACCTACTAGGTCTGCTACATTACTTACAGATCCTATTAAGATGCCACAAGGTGATGTGAGAGTTAGAGTTGATATATAGATGGGGGGTAAAAAAGAGACCCCCGATATTAGTATATAAGGTGAGGGAACATCGGCCACTTCTACATCAACCCCAACTTCCAGTTCAAAGTTAGTGGGTGCTTCTTCATTGCCCTTTGCCCATCCACTATTGTTGCTGCTATAGGTATGATAATGATACCTTGTGAGTTCCTACAGAGCTTAGTGGACAATCAAAGAGCCACTGATTCTTGGTTATGGGCTATTGAGACCGAGGTGACTAGTTTATAAAAACAGATCTAACAATGGGTCCAGGATAGACTACAATGGCAGAGGCTAGATGGGATACCACACATAGATTTTCTATGTTAGAGTTACATGATGATTTATAGGCATATATTAATGCTTTTAAGAGACGTGTTGTATTCCAATTTTTAGAGATTGAGATGATGTACCTATGTTATATTAGGAAAGAGGTGGATACCTTGCAAGAAAAAGTACACTCTATCACAGAGAGTTGTATGATAGTAACTCTTCTAGTCATACCCTCAGTGATCTATATATCACCTCCACGCAGGCCCAAATACTTTGATTTATTTTTGTAGGATGATAAAAAGGTCTCAGTAGGTGGGACAAAGAGTGGACACGTGGGGGATCTGCACGATCCCAAAACTCCATATGACCAGGTCTTGAATAATGCCCAACATGATAAATGTACTCTGCAATTATTAAGAGGCAAAGGCATGCATAGATAGGAGTGAGTGCATCTTCTATTAGTGCTCCGCAACCACCACCGCCTCTGCCGATGGATATACCCCCATCTTGGGATGCTCATGACATTGACACTTAGTGTGTTTTTGGTATGTTCTCATTGCCTTTGTTATATATTATTTTAGCACATTAGGGATAGTGGATAATTTTTTAGTTGGGGGTGGGTTATACCATATCTGTCGTAGGTTTTTGTTGTTGTGCTTCTTTTTTTGTGGACCACAATATGGTTGTAGAACTGACATATCTAGGGTAAAATTTATGTGTTATTGTGTTTTGTTTGGTATTGTTTTGTGTTTTTGTGTAATCAAGAGATTTTACGTTTTTAGGGAAGTTGTTATGTTTTTGATTAATTTTTGAGAAAAATGATACCCCTTCAAAATTTTAGAATTGTTTAAATGTTTATATGTGTGAACATTGTGAATTTTCTTATGGTATTTGGTTTAAGGTAATGATAATCATTTGCTAATAATTGTAAGAACCAGATAGGTAGTAGCTTGTAATATTGACACCATGCCATTTGTGTGTGAGATGCTACTTAGTTCCCTTTGTGTGTTAAATCCAAAACATGCTTGGTTAGTCTTGCCTAGTTTGTAGGATAGTTGGTTAGGAAAGGATCATAGGTCATTTAAATGTTAGTCCACTTTTAGCCTAAATGACCTTCTATGTGTAAATTGTATCCCTTAATCCCTAAGTTTGAGCCTTATAGCTTATTTTTCTTATTTCACCTTCCACCTTCTCATTTGTGTTGCAATAACCTATTTTGGCATGTTTCTCCTTAGACATTGTGCACCTCAACTTAGGAAAATCATCTAAGTTAAGGGTGGCTATCATAGGGCTGTATGATGTAAAGTTGGTATGCAGAAGAGTAAAAGGGGATTGATCACTACAAGTTAATCCTCAACCCTGAAGTGCAAGGTTCAAGTAATAACGAGTGAAGACCACAAGATTTATGGATTGACCATGGATTGTGGTAAGGAGTCGTAACGACAACAGAATCCTGAAGCCTTGAAGATGTAATTACGCTGGAATGGCTAAGACTAAGCAACATACAACTTGTAAGGAGACCTCACGAGTCATAATGATTGCCGACCTATTTTTCCTATTCAGTTTTTTATTAGGATTTCTTTATTGTTTTGAGATACTATAAATACCCTAGGGTTATCCTTTTATTCAGTTATGCACTTTTACTTTATTTTGAGAGATTTTTACTTACTTTGAGGATTGATACTATTGTCTTGGATTTTTATTTTTGTATTCAATTAGAGATTTTAGAATTTACCCTTTCCTCATTTTACAATTAGTTATGTGTATTCTTTATTGACTATTTTGCAATGTTGCATGAAAATGAGTGGCTAAATTCCTTAACTAGGGTTATGGGAACCCTTCAGATTAGCTATGTAGAGAAAGTAGGATATTTCTCTATTATATTGTAGTTGCGTGTATCTTAATCTTTTTCATATTAATTATCCTCGGAGCTACTGCAGAAGCTTAAGGATTGCCTGTATTCAAGAACATCCTAACAAGGGATTTTGAAATTAGGAAAAGGGGATTAAGATTGTGATTCGAGGCTACCAACCCTTGCCTAATAAACTTGAGACTCAAAGTTAAAAGTTGTACTGAGGTTATAGGAAAGGGGAAACAAGGAGACACCCTAAGTATCACATGGTAAAGGGTGAGATTTATCAATACATTCACAAGACGGATGATAATACGCAGCTTGTCAACTTTACATGTAGTGCAGTAGGATAGGTGAGTTGAACTTGAGAAATTTACAGAGTTAAGAAGCTAGGGGGAATACATTCCTAGTGTTCATTTTCTATTGGTTACGTACTAAATCATACAAGTCCAATTACTTATTACTATTGATTTTTTATGCCTCCATTTATTTTACTACACTACTCATGTATTTTGTCAAGTTTGAGATATTGTTTAGTGTTTTTCCCATGGGTTTGACCAAAACATTGTTTGGGTTACTATATTTGACATCGACCGCAACATACTTCTTTGAAGGTTAGTTTAGGGCATCATTGTCTTATAAAAAACCCTTGGACATATCAATTTGGTAATCACACATATTCTCGGATAAGGATGTTGTTGTGACTTATGGATAACCTTCAGACTATTTATTTTTGGGTAACCTTGCACACTATCCCATTAGAATGTTATTGTGGCTTACGAATGACCTATGGACTATCAAATCATAGGTAATCTTTCACTCTATCCTATTTCAAATAATATGACTTATAGATGACCCTCGGATTGTCAATTTCTAGGAAATGTCAAATGTCATCCACCTTCAGATAGAAACTTAAAGACATCCCTTCGAATCACGTGCTTTTGGTGTTGAGTTATCCTCGATGCTAGATTATGCATTCTTCACATGGTCAACGGATATTGGAGCTCCAAAGCATTTTCCAATGCCATACCTTATCGCCTTGTATGGCGAACGATTACGAAGAATTAGTTGAATGGAATGATGGCCCTCTTGGAGATAAAATGATATGAATTGGCCTTATTGGCATGGCCTTCTTAGCAATGGAATGAAATGAAATGGCCCGCTAAATAATGGCATAAAATGGCCTTCTCGGTGATGATATGAAATGTCCCTCTCGACAATGCCATAAAATAGCCCTTTGGTAATGAGATGATATGAAATGGATATCTCGGAAATGGCACAAAATGTCCTTCTTGGCAATGATATGATCTGAAATGGCCCTCTTGGCAATGTCATGAAATGACTCTCTCGGTATTGAGATGATATAAAATGTCCCTCTTTGCAATGGCAAGAAATGTCCCTCTCAGCAATGATAAATATCCCTCTCAGCAATGAGATAATATGAAATGGACCTCTCAGCAATGGAATAAAATGGCCCTATTAGCAATGAGATGATATATACTGGACCTCTTAGCAATGTCATGAAATTCCCTCTCGACAATGAGATGATATGAGATGTCCCTCTTGTCTATGACATAAAATATCCCTCTCGCTAATTAGATGATATGAAATGTCCCTTGTGGCTATATCATGAAATGGCCCTCTCGGCAATGAGATGATATGAAATAGCCCTCTCATCTTATCCCTATGGGCAATGGAATAAAATAAAATATCCCCATATTTATGTCCTTGTTGGCAATGGCATAAAAGGGCCCTCTCGGCAATGAGATGATATGAAATGGTACTCTTGGAAATGGCATTAAATGGCGCCTTTGGCAATAAGATAGTATGAAATGGCCCTTTTTGGAAACAACATAAAATAACCTTCTCAGAAATAAGATGATATGAAATGTCCCTCTCAGTAGGGAATGAAATATCCCTCTAGGCAATGAGATGATATGAAATAACCCTCTATGCAATGGTATAAAATGACCCTCTCGACAAGGCTCTCTTAGCAATAAAACGATATGAAATGTGTAATGACCCTTTCGGTCATTTTTTATAATTGTGCTTATATTCACCTTTTGAGCTTCTCCATAGAATACCCAAGCCATTTATTACTAACTTGGACAGACGGTTCAATTACCGGGCAGTTCATTTGGTTTCTAGAGCGAATTCCCTATTTGGAAGTCTTTCTTGGTTCCAAATAGCCACGGGCAAAAACTCAGTGAAACGATCTCGGATGCAAATTTTTACTATGCCGTTAGATCCTTAATATCAATTTTAGTCTATTTAGAACTTTAGTTCGGGTCGAAATGCACTCGAGCTCATTTTGACCTATTGCTAGGAATGTTGAAAATTAGAAAGAATGGGTGTGGGACTCACGTTTGGTTGAAATGACCTCGATTGGAAAGTCCGACTTCTCCATCACATCTAGAATGTAAAATTAAGGTTAGGGAGTCCCTTTGTTCAAGTCCCAAGGCTCCCAAACTTATTTTGACCTATTAGGCGAATTTTATAAAAAGTGACGAAACTATAGGTATGGCCCCCAAATTTTTCCTAAATGATCTCTTATGAAAGTTTTAATAATTCCATTGGACTTGAATTGTGGTATACACTCAAAATTCACTATTGGATCATGTTATTTGGATTTCGTATTAGTTTCGAGGGTCAAAAACTTATTCAGTTTGTTGCCATCTGGTGCAACCGCGATCGCGGCCAAAAGTAGGCGATCACGGCCCGTAGGAATGGGATTGCAATTCCTGAGTACCTGTAGGGGCTATATAAAGGCTCCAAGACATATTTGGGGCATTTCTCCTTCACTATTTAGACCTAGGAACCCCCAAATGAGTGTAATAACTCATAATTGGTCATGGAGGTTTACTTAAGAGATTGACCATCATCTTGAATCGCGATTATCTTCAAATTTAAGGTAAGAATTCCTTGAATTCACTCTTGAATTTCCTAGTTTGGACCCAAAACTCCAATTTACCTTGGGGATTGATTTTAGCCACAATATGCTTAATTTTCACCCATTTCTTGAGGGTTATCCTTCCTTGTTCATGTGTGAACATTGGGTTGGCCTCAGAAACTCATTTTCTATATGTGGGACCCACTTGGGGTTTTAGTGTCATTTTTGGACCCGAATCACAATAGTGCAATATGGGTATCATTATACTCGTATTGATGAGTAGATTATGGTTTTGATAGTGTGATGGCATTTTGAGGATTGTAAAGTAAAGACAAGCATATGGTGCATGAAGTGATATTTTGCAATTTTTCCTTGAGGTAGGCTTCTGTCTACTTTTATTCATAGATGATGAATGATATATATATTGTGTGTGAATTTGGATGTTAGGCTTGATTATGAGTAGGATAGCTTGGACTTGATTGTTGATGTTTGGGGATTAGATGAGGGTTTTGGACCCATAAAATGGCATGTTTATACCCATTTTGAACCCTATTTCCTTTTCTCTCTAGTTTAGATTAGTTATAGCATGGATATGATATTATGTTATGTTTTGAATATAGTTTTATCTTTTGAAGCAATATTTGTATATTTTTCCATATTGTGCTAGTGTCGTAGTCTTGAAACCGTAAGTTGGGTAGACTTGAATTGAGTACCCTTCGGAGTTACAATCTTAGGCTTAAATATGGCTTACTTGACTTCCTGAAGATGAACTAGATACCTTAGCCTAGTCTGAGGCATAGTATGCCTAATTATGAAAATTGTGGATTAGAAGTGGGATTGTTCGGTTCACTTAGGACTAAGCTTGTGTTAAGTTTTGTGGACTTATTTGTGGATGTTAGACATAGACGAGGCTAGTAAACCTTAGAATAAGGTTACTTTGTAACAAGGTAACTTTTATTGATGTTCTCAAATTATGGCTTTTTACTTATGGTTATGATGCTCCTTGTGGAAGTGATTTTGGGAATTTAGAGATGATATTCCTCTTAGATACGTCATGTGGCCTATGGAAATGCTATTTCCTCTCAAACTTGATGATTGGCCTATAGCGTTGCTATTTTCTTTAGTCATGATTGTTGGACCTATAGAGATGATGTTCCTTTCAAATATGTAAATTGGCATACAAAAGTGATATTCCTTGATGTCATGATGTATGATCTATTGATATATGATATACTATGGACAATTACATATCTATCTAAATTATGCCTCCTCAATGTGAGATGCCTTTTGTATGAGAGATGATTACATACGTACTAATATTAGGCCTCCTATATGTGAGATAATTAGAGATATGCTACATCTTATGAATATGATTACTGATATGAGTCTCGGCTATGTATGTTGGACTAAGGCCTTGATTATGATGTTGTGATTATTTCAGATAAATTGGTGGGCCAAGGGCCATGTTATGATATTGACTCAATAGCCAAGAAGTGTTTATCATTGTAAATGATGTGACTATAGTTTATGAATATGAATATGTAAACTGTATACACATGTCTCCAATATGGTACGGAGTAAGATGAGGTATGATGCTTACTATTCCACTGATTGAATACTGGTGATGACATGTATAGATTTGGTCCATTCATGATTATTATATCAGTAATTGTTGTGATTCTAGTTAAAATACAATCTTATGATTGTTCTTTGTAATTGAGGGTTAAACTAAGTGGTAGCTAGATATCTTTTAGATGGCTATAGTACTTGATGGCTAAAAATCTAATTTACTAGTTAATGAACCTTTCTTAGTTGAAATATGGTAGCTAATTATTAGAGTCGATACGTGGACATGAAAATGGGTTTATCTATGATAATGATTAGTTTCTATTAATAACAAAGTTGTGATGTCGATTAGTTGTTAAGTAAGGATAATGTGGCTTAATATCTCCAGATGATAAAGGAAGTAAGTAATAATGATGCCTAGTTAATAACGATGCATAGATGAAGATAATATTGTGCTAATAATGTTGACTAGCTAATAACAAGGATTAGTTGAATAACAAGGATTAGTTGGTAAATGATAGTTAACGATTGATGTTAGTTAATAAAACATGGTTAGATGATAATTGGTACTTTATTGGCTAATGATGATTATCAGATATATGATAATTAGTTGATAATAATGATTAATGGAGAAATGGTGATTATGGTCCTGTGATGAATAAGAAATTAGCGATTTAATAATAATAAGCGTTGGTTAGCTAATAACGAGTAGTTGGGATATATTGACAAGATAGATATCTTTACGGTTATGAGTATATTGGCTTGTGTCTATGCATCTATTATATGCCTATATTTATATGTTGATATTTATGATAATATATTGATACCCGTCAAGGTCAGAAGATATTATGGTGACATATTGATACCTGGCAAGGCCGGAGGATATTATGATTATATTGATACTCGGTCTGAGTTCGGAGGATACAATTGAGATGATCTTGATTCCCGGCAAGGCTAGAGGATATTGTGATTATATTAATACCTGTTTTGAGTCTGGAGTATACTATTGATATGATATTGATACACTGTGAGGATGGAGGTTGATTACGATGATGATGGTCCTAATGAGGACAGTTATAATGAGTTGTGATATAAATGGTATACGTTGAATTTATTCCTACATGTGCATCGCCTATCACCATTATGCACCTATATTTATCAGCTGGTATGGGATGGTTTCATAGATATAGGTGAAGGATATGTCTTGTATTATTGTATATTGATTGAGCCATCCGACCCTAGGGCGGTAGGGGAACACATAGGCTCAGCTAGATATTTGGTTGTACGTAGTAGGCGGTTATTCATGTTGTTATTGATATTGTTTTTATCATTATTATGATCAATATTATGGCTATCTTATAATAGATTGGGCATTGATCCGGTATTGGGATTTGAGGTATGTCTTCAGCCTCTCCTATCTTATGATTGCATAATTATGCATGATTATTTCATGTCTAGCCATGTGGATTAGAATCCCTGAGTATGATAGTGTTTAAATCATGATAGTATTATAATGAGGTTTGAAAATGAGAATATGATGATATAGGTTATGCGTTGAGATGACCTCATGTTTATATGTACTTATACCTATATATATATATATATATCTAGCTCTATGAAGCTATTGTACTACCATAAATCCCTTTATTGTTGTTCATTTTGTATAGTCGTTACTTCGCCTTGTATATTACTATTTATCTTTATTTCACTCTTAATTCATATATTGACCCAAGATATATGGTATAATATTGATGTATATTGAATGTAGGTGTAATAGGATAGTTCACCATGATACTTTCTTAGTCTTACCATGTTAGACTCTTGGACATAAATAAGATAGGTGTCCCTTATTATTATCAATGACTTGTATATGATTTATGGACTCTTGGGTGTTGTTTCTGTTCAATTTTTATGTTGTGTATATCGGGTTTATCTTTAGATCTCAGTTGGCAGTAGCCTACTGAGTACCATTCATTTGGTACTCATACTACACTTCTGCAGCTTGCAGATCATAGAACGGGTTATCATTGTTGATGTGTGATCGTGTGGAGCAGCCCTATTTCAGAGACTTAGAGTGAGCTCCTGACATTTGGAGTTTTACTTATCTCTCTCTTATGTATTAGACTAGTCTCTAAGTTGTATTCAGAGTAAGTTGTATCATTGTATTTTTTTGATAATTCACTTTCGTACTCTATTTATATTAGAAACCCTTGTACTGATACTAACATGTTTTGGGATTCTTCTATGTATTGATATTTATTTCATATAGCTACATTCTTTTCCTTATATTATTGAGTAGTCTGTTACTAGCCGTTCTGGACTACGAGTTGGCTTGCCTACTGGTGGGTTATGGTAGGCTCCATCATGACCTGAGTAAATTGGGTCGTGACAAAATTTCTCTCTTAGCAATGAAATAGAATGACCCTCTCAGCAATGAAATGATATGAAATGGACCTCTCGGCATATCCCTCTTTGTAAAGGAATAAAATGGCCCTCTCAACAATGGAATGAAATGTAATGACTCTTTCGGTGATTTGAAAACAGTTTAACCTAAGTCTATTTGTTTTCGTTTTTTCATTCTAGATGTACTATTTGCTTTGTTTCAAGGAAAATTTTGAGGATGACTACTTTCTGCTCTTCCTCCTATTGAGTGATCCTTTTGATTGTTGTATTTATTGTCCCGACTCCCTTGAATGCACCTGCTCTCAAATTAAGTATTTAGTACACACAAAGTCACTTTTACTAGCGACTATTTTTTAGAAAAATTCTAAGTAAAATATTCATAAAGAGGACAAGTCACCTTTGTTTGTCATTCACGATCTCTTGAAATGATTTAGATGACTCAAAAGGCCCTTGTTGGAGGGGTGTTGAACCCATCGTTGGGGCTACCCAAAAATACCATTCTTGAGCAATATATGCTTGGTGTGGTTCCTAATTCACTTGGGATTTTTGAAGAAAATCTCCATTTTGTGAACTGATCCCTGCATCCATAGAAAAATGATTAATTTTAATTGAAACTACTCCGTGTTGACCTCTTTTGATCTTTTGTTTGCTCTTTGCCATCTTTTGGGCGCTTCGTGATGTTGGGAGTTCTACCCCGACTCCCCGTTTAAATAGATATGTAGGGGAAAAATATGTAAAAAGATGTGTAGAGATAAAAAATTGTTTTTGATTTTGAAAACATAGTTTCAAAAACTTGTGTAAAAGCATTTTAGAAAATCTCAGCCAGTCATGCTATGTACTAGCTCGATGGACGTCTTTCTCTTAAGGCTCGACTATATCTGACATTCGATGGAGGATATTCAAAGACTTATCATCATTGCTGGAGTGTTCTACCAAAAGTTCTTTATAGCTGGATATTTGGTCTATCCAGAACTTATCACAACTAGCAATTTCTATAACTTGACATTAAGCAACTAGTGCTGGGAATTTGAAATATATTACCATAGATTAGTGGAAATTTTGAGGACGTCCTAAAAGTTTCTCCCCCAGTTTTATACTATTTGAGATGATCTTAGCTTGAGGGGATCTGAAATCTTTGCAGGTCTTTGTTCTCTTTGGATGATGATCTTCTTCTTTTGAATTTTTTAGATTCCTTCCAGAAAATTCTGGCCCAGTTTCTATTTCCTAGGGTGATATGACTAAGCCATTGGGGTGCCTACATTTCCCGTTGAAGCAGGAATCAGGTCAAACATAGTTTAGGACTACGCAAAGGATATATAGAAAAATCTAAGGATTGATCGAAGCCATCATAGTCTTCCTACATATCTCATTATATAGAATTCAGTTCATCACGTATTTCATACATAAAAGGAAAGAGTAAATTCTCCTAAGGGGTTGACCGAAGCCGACATAATCCGCCTATATATCCTTTTCTTAGGAATTTAGATCAAACGTAGTTCGTACATAAAAGAAAAGAGTGAATTCTCCTAAGGGGTTGATCGAAGACGACATAATCTGCCTACATATCCCTTTCTTTGGAATTCAGGTCAAACATAGTTCGTACATAAAAGGGAAGGAATTCTAGGCAATCAAAAATCACAAAAACAACTACCTTCATAAAAGCGATTACAAATAAACAAAGGAAACAAAAGCAAAAAACATTCTTCAAGCATAGTATCTCCTTACTGTATCGAAATTTGTTGGTTTGTTCCACTCTTGACCATCCATCTCAGATATGATCGGGCCTCCTCCAGATAGTACCTTGATAACTATGTACGACCCTTGCTAATTTAGAGAAAACTTACCGTCATATTCCTCTTGATGAGGAAATATGATTTGATAACCAATTTCCTAACTTTAAATGCTCTAACTCTTACTTTCTTGTTAAAGGCACGAATCATTCTATATGAGTACAACTGGCCATGACACACGACATCCATTCTCTTTGTATCAATTAGCATGAGTTTTTCATAGCAATCTCGAACCCATTTTTCATTGCTTAATCTGTCTTCTTGAATAATCCTTATGGAAGGTATTTCAACCTCGTAGGTATCCAACTTCATTCCCATAAACAAGTAAATAAGGATTTACTATATTTGAGGTTTGTACTATTGTACGATACCCTAATAGATCATAAGAAAACATCTTGTGCTTGGTTCTATAATTTTCAACCATCTTCCTTAGGATCTTCTTGATATTTTTATTGGCAGCTTCCACATCTCCATTCATCTATGGATGATATGTGGTTGGGTGCGATGAAAAATCTTGAACTTATCACAAATCTCACTCATCAAGTGACTATTCAAGTTAGTCCCATTATTAGTAATGATTAATTTTGAAACTCCTAATCGGCAAATCAGATTGTTCTTGACAAAATCCACAACTACCTTCTTTTTCATGACTTTATAAGAGGCAACTTCCACCCACTTGGTGAAATAATAAATAGCAACAAAATTGAATGTAAGTCCATTTGATGCTGGGGGCTCTATTGGTCCGATAACATCTACACCCCAAGCTACAAAAGGCCAAGGTAAACTCATCACATAAAGCTCATGTGGATGTATTCGAATATAATCTCTGTGTATCTGGCATTTTGGACACTTCTGCACGTACGTACTATAATCATTCTCCATACTCATCTAGAAGTAACCATCTCTCAAAATCATTCTAGGAAGGGAAAATCCATTTATGTGGGGACCAATGACTCCAGTGTGTACAACTTTTATTAGTTTCGTGGCTTCTGCGACATCAACATATCTTAGAAATCCTAAGTCTGACGTCCTCCTAAAAAGAATTTCTCCATTTGGAAAATAATTCTTTGCCAAATGTAGGATTTTCTTTTTCGATTGTTGTTGGCTTTCTAAAGATACATTCAATATTCTAAATACCTATTAATTTCAAAGTACCATGGATTTTCCATCAGATTCTTCTTATACATAAGCACAATGTGAGGGTTGTTCCTTTAAGATTATTTCCAAAAGATTGATATAACTCTAATCTGGGTGTTGAATTATGGAGGATAAAGTAGCCAAGCATCAACAAACTCATTTTGTACTCTCTGGATGTGTCTGAAATTTACTTCCTTGAATCTTCCACATAAATCCTGTACCAGTTCTATGTAAGGGGTAATCTTGGAGTTCTTCATGGCCTATTCTCCCCATACATGGTGAATTAGTAAATTTGAGTCTCCAAAGACTAGCAATTATCTAACACCCATGTCGAGTGCTAACATGAGACCTAGGATGTAAGCCTCATATTCAGCCATGTTCTTGGTGCACGGGAAGCATAATTTAGCAGCTTCTAGATGGTGTTGGCCTATTTCTGACACTAAAATAGATCTAATTCCTGAAGCTTTAAAGATGATCGTTCTATTAAAAACAATCTCTATCCGGGGTATGTTTATGCCGTGATCCCTCCTACAAATAAGATATTTTTTATCTTGAAAGTAAGTTTGAAGTGGATCGTATTCATTATCAACCAGATTCTCAGCTAAATAATTAGCTAAGGCTTGCCCCTTAATCGCCTTTTGAGTCACATACATGCTATCGAACTCACCTAGAAATATTTTCCATTTAGCTAACTTACCTGTGGGCATGGATTTCTTAAATATATATTCAACGGATCCATTTTGGAAATTAGATATATTCTATACGAGGATAGATAATGCCTTAAATTTTGTGAGACCCAGGTCAAATCTCAACACGTCCTTTTTGCAAGAGTGTAGCGAGTCTTATATGGTGTGAAATTTTTACTCAAGTAGTAGATTGCTTTCTCTTTCTTACTAGTCTCATTATGTTGCCCAAGTACATATCCACAATCATTTTTTGAGATTGACAGGTAAAGAAATAATGGACTTCCTTCCCGTGGTGGGACCAAAATAGGTTGAGTGGATATATAATTCTTGATACTGTCAAAAGTATTTGGACATTATTCTGTCCATTCATTCAATGCATCTTTCTTCAACATCTTGAGAATTAGCTCGCATATAATTGTCGATTGGGCAACGAACCTGCTAATGTAATTCAACTGACCCAGGAAACTCATAACCTCTTTCTTGGTCCTTGGCGATGATAAATCCTGAATTGTCTTAATCTTGGATGGATCGATCTCGATGCCCCTTCTACCGAATATGAACCCTAGTAATTTCTCGGCTGGCACACTGATAGCAAACTTAGATGAATTCAACTTTATGTTGTACTTTGTTAGTCGGTTGAAGAACTTTTCTAGATACGTCACATGATCTGAATTTGATAATTACATAATCAACGTACACCTCTCTTTATGAATCATCATGAAAATTGTCTTCATATATCTCATGTATGTCACACCAGTATTCTTGAGATGAAATGACATTACCCTGTAATGATAAACACCCCAGGGCATAATGAAATCCATCTTTTCTATGTATTTCTTGTCAATTAATATATGATGATTCCCACCAAAACAATCTACGAAAGACTATATCTCATACTTCGCACAATCGATGAGGATGTGGATGTTGGGTAGCGGAAAATATCTTTAGGACTAGCTCTATTCAGATCTCTATAGTCAATACAAATTATGATCTTGCAGTCCTTTTTTGGAACTTGGACTATATTGTCTAGACATGTTGAATATCTTGTGACCTCTACAAGTTTAGATTGAATTTGGTTCGTCACTTCTCCCTTGATCTTCAAATGTAATTTTGGCTTGAATTTCTGTATTTTCTACTTTACTGGATCAAACTTGGGATGAATTGGTAGCTTATATGACACAATGTTAGTGATTAACC
Organism: Capsicum pubescens; assembly: GCA_030864215.1. Classification (NCBI taxonomy): domain Eukaryota; kingdom Viridiplantae; phylum Streptophyta; class Magnoliopsida; order Solanales; family Solanaceae; genus Capsicum; species Capsicum pubescens. The sequence continues at coordinate 264,695,089 of CM061540.1, read as the reverse complement.
CCATAATATCATCATAGGACCAAGAAAATATATCAATGTATTCCTGTAGCATGTGGATGAGTTCTTTTTTTTTGTGTCTCTGTTATGTGAACACTAACTCTTGTCTTCTTGACCTCATTGCAGTTTCCTAGGTTGACTATTTTAGTTTACCCTAGATGGGGCTTCTCCCAATTTTTGAACTTTTTCATGTCTTCCAGTAACTGTTCCCCATCATAGTTTTTCCATTCATTATTATTCACCTATACTTTGTCTATTTAGCCCTCAACATAACATGGTATTGGCAGGTTTAAAATTATTGTTATTGAAATAGACAAACAAACCAAGTCATATGATAACAAAATAATTCAAAATGGTAAAATAAATATAATCATAATTCAAAATGACTTTTTTAGATAAAGGGAAGCCTTTTAATTGAAATTTGGAAAATATTTACAAACTATGGCTCATGACTCGTACAAGTACAGGCCCGTGCCTTTTTCAAAATAGTAAAAAGCAAAAGGAAATTGAGATGTAAAAAGGTAGATTGTGAGGGCGTTTCTCTGGATCATCACCAATTTTTAAAACTACTAGTAGTTTTCCTTTAATATACCACAATGGGCAACAAGTCATAAGTTGAGTGGAGGTCCAGTTCAGAAAAGTCTCTCCAGGTGCAACCTTCCTCACCCAACTGTCTTCCAAGTAATCTTTTAGTATAGCATTGCATCCTTCAGATAGATTTCCTATCCCATCCCGCAAACCATCATCTGTTGACATCTCATGCACAGGAAATAACTAGTATAAGAGTGGTAACGGCTTGCGTAGACCCATATTTGACTTATATTTATTCTCATTTTCCTTTATTGGATGGTACCTTAAACCATACCTAAATGTATTTTCTAGTATTGAGATTGGCTTAAGGGTTCCTTCCAAATCCTTTCCTAAACCTCGACCACACTCAAACCTACTTCTTAACAACACAGTCGCCATCATCTTATCGATGGGGGCATTGGTATTTGGAGCGCCAGATCTTTCCACCTTATAAAAACTACTACAACTTAGGATATCTTCAATCACATGCACATAACCATTGGGATGATTCAAACGGCTTCCATTTTCTTGAATGACTACCTTAGGTCTTCCTAAATGAACTTCCATAATTGATGAAGGGTCGACAAAACTGCCTTTGCACCTTGAATCCACTGTCTCCCCAGAAGCAGGTTATAACTAGGATGGATATCTATAACATCAAATTTAGCCTTCAATTCACTAGGTCCCATCTGGAGGTAAAATTTAGCTTTTCCTATAGTGTCTCTTTGCCCTTTATAAAAATCTTGCACATTAACATGGCTTTGGATAACCTTTCCCAAGTCATAGCCTATTTGAACAAATGTAGAAAGGGGACCAATTTTTAAACTAGATCTATTATCTATCAATACCCGATTAATCACATATTACCGATAACTAACAGTAATGTGTAAGGATTTTTTATGAATCACTCCTCAAAAGGCAACTCTTCTTCACTAGATGATATGCGGTGACTTCATACAACATTACCTATCATTACGGAAAGATTTTTAGCTCTCGTTCCTACAAGAACATATGCCTCTTCTAGGATTTATAATAAATCTTTTCGATGGTATTGTGAACTCATCAACAATGCTCATATTGAAATATGGGCTAGAGCCTTTTCCAAATACTTCACAATTGAATACTTTTTTGGTTACATACGCCTCCAAACCTCTTTGGCCTCCCCTTCAGTGATTTGTCTTTTATGTGAATCCTTTCTATTGGTCAAATCTTTAGGAATATAGCATCGTCTAGAATGTTTCAACCCCTAGGAAGCGGCAATCTCAATAGTAAATTTCTTTCTAGGTAATGGTGGGGCATATACCTGAGTTGGGGATGTCATCACTATAAATGGGGGACATTCATTGACACTTAAGGCATCCACAACTCTCTCTATCTTATCTACTCCTTCTGTCCTTTCAGGATTTTCTAAATCCACCTTAGTAATAGTCTTACTTGACACCTATTCTCTCTCTATTTCGATTATGTTAATAGAGGCTCCCCCATAATTAGCCAATGGATTTCTGTTGACATTTGGTGTCGGTGATTAAAAAGTGATGATATTTTGATCAATCAAGTCTTAAATCGTATGCTTCAAGTAAACGCAATCTTTGGTACTATGCCTCACCACTCTCGAATAATTGGCATAGTTTTGATTGACATGATAAAATTGGAAATTAGGATTGATAGATTTCGGTTGGATATGCTGTAGATGACCAACTTCTTTAAATCTTCCAAAGAGTTGGGTTCGACTTTCAGCTAATGGCATGATGTTTTAGGGAGGATTTCTTTCAAAATTTGGATGAGGGATATTGTAATGGTTTTAATTAGCGGGAGAAGGTACTTGATGATAGTTTGGAGGCACTTAGAAGTTTATTTGGTTATTTGGGAGAGTAGCTTAACCTTGAGACTGATAATTTGGATGTGGAACTTGATATTGAGGTAAAATATTTAGTTGTGGAGCTTGGTATTAGTGTTGGATAGTTGGAAGTAGATCTTGGTATAGGGATTGGATATTTGGAAGTGGATCTTGGTATTGGGATTGGATATTTGCAAGTAGAGCTTGGTATCATGGTTGGATATTTGGAAGTGAATCTTGGAAGTGGGATTGCATATTTAGAAGTGGATCTTGGTATTGGGATTGGATATTTGGAAGTAAAGCTTGGTATTATGGTTGGACATAGAATACGAACAGAATACTTGGGGGCGGTGGAGAAGAAAAAATATTCCTGGGCTTGAATTTCTTCTTTAATTTAGCAATAAAATTACTACAGACCGTAGTCATATCTTTTTTTTCTTCTTTAGGAATGCAGATGACTCGGATGGTGTTGAGGTTTTGATAATCTTCCCTATTCGGATGCCTTGTTCTAGCGATTCCTCTATTTTTACCAAATTCGTGAACATTTCCCTGACCGTTGATACCATCCTAGTATAAAATTTTCCCTCTTGAGTGTGAGAGAACACCGACACCATTTCCTCTTCAAACATGGAGGGTTGTAACATAGAAGCTTTTTTTCTCCAATGTAAGGCATATTCTCATAAATACTCATCATTCTCCTACCAAAACTTATCTAATGAGTTTCGGTCAGGGAATATTTCAAAGTTATATACAAACCTATCAAGAAGAATTTTAGCCAATGTCCTCCAGCCAGACCATCTTCTCAAATCCTAAGATGTGAACCAATATAAAGCTTTGTCGCTCAAGATTTGACTGAATAAACGCATTAGTGACACCTTATTTCTTCCTAACCCGACCATTTGATCACAATACCTTCTTAAATGATCCATAGGGTTTTTGGTACCATTGAATACTTTGAATTTAGGTTCCTTGGACCCTTCTAGTTTATCTACTCTAAGGTGAAAATTCAGATCATCGTACCCCAGACCATCATTATCCCCTATCACATAAGACTCATTGGTCCTCATAATTTCTTTATTCATGGATAACAACTTCTTTTCATTCTCGGTCCTTCATTCCTTTTCCTTCTCCTTGTAATGGTTTACCTCAGGATTCGGAAAAGAGTTGTAGATTTTGAAGGATATAATGACATGAGAAAGATTTGGTATGGTATCTTGATTTTGAGGATAAGAGGAGGTTGATAGTAGGTAGGGAGGACATTTTGGAGATTGAGGATAATTTGTTGAATTTTAGAGTGGTTTGGTAGATTCTGAGATGGATTTTGTGGAATTAGCAATCAATTTTGTGGAGATAGGAACAAATTTTTTGGAATTAGAGATAGATTTTGAAACAAATTTTATGGATTTGGAAATGAATTTTGTGGATTTGGAAATGGATTTGTTGTATTGGAAATGAATTTGTGGTGTTGGAGATAGATTTTTGTGGTTAGGGATGGAATTTGTGGATGGTAAGCATCTGAGTTATTTTCTTGATTGATGTTTTGGATGACATGAACTAATGCATTATTGATTATGGGATTTGTGTTCAATTGGGAAGCAGAGGTGGGTGATATGTTATTTGGAAGATTCTAGAGAATAGGAGAATTGAAGGGAGAAATTTGGAGTTGAGGCCTATATCCTCCTGGGACAGGAGCATTGCCAATGATGACCAGAGTAGCCAATTATCTAGTATGATTCATATCCTCTAAGAGCATTTTGAATTTTCTTAAAAACTAAACAATCATATTGCTTTGTTCTGCTATCACACTATCCCTGATGGTCAATGCATTCTCTTCATCACTTCTAGTCATATTTGAATGATGGTTGGGGGATGGGATTTTATGAGATTTTGACCGGGTGAAGTAAGGATATTCAGCGAAGTTATTTCAACAGGAAGTATTTTTCTATTATCTACAAAGTAAAATAGCTCAAAGGCAGACATGTTAGATCCCATAAATGATAGCCAATGAAAGATATTCGACAAGAAGTAATCATATTGAGTTTCTTTCATCATAGGCGATCTGATCAACTGGGGCATCATGGATAAATTTTCCTTTGATTCAAACAAATGTACATAAACACATAAGATAGTTATATCACACAACAACATTGTAATAAGCACATATCCTTCTTGGAGCTACCCTTTTGAGGCAAGGGTTAGCCTAACTAATTTTGAAGGAAATATATGCCTTTTAAAACCAATCTATTATAGCCCAAAATCTACATAAATATATATATATATATATATATATAATGGGAATAAACGCCTACAAAAGTAGCATAGTAGGGATACAATATTTATGTAAAATAACATGAAAGAAATCATAAAGTCCCACTTTGGGGATAGAAAAACTAGCTCCTAGATGCTTCTTGACTGGACTTTGCCTTCTTAGCTTTATCCACATCTTGCCATATGTGATATATCTTTATGATCGGGTGAATCTCGCATAACTATGCTTTATTCTCATAGGTCATCTTCCCTATCCTATCAATCTTAGAAACCATGCAATCATCCAAATCAATCAAACACGTCCTAACATCATGAACCTCTTGCCTGGCTTTCTTTAAATCTTCTCTCAACTAGTTTATAGTTGAAGCATTCTCCATATGCATTTGTTGGTGCATGATCTTACTTTTTTGGAATTTATCCTGATGCCTGTAGAGTTAGACTGATGTTCTGACTCAACATTAACAATTTTTGTGGGTAAATTTATCCCCGGGATCAATGCTACGACAAGATTCTTCTTCAACCACTCTTTTTATGTATCACTAACCTCAGGTTCATACCCGATATGATAAGAGACTTTCTTTATCTTTCTTATCCTCCACCCATCTACCATGTACTTTTTGAGTGGAGTTTCACCTTCTTCATACTTGGTGATGAATCTAACCATAGGCACCATTTGAGGTGTTTCCTGCTTGATGTCGAATTGTCTAAGAATACTATTGGGATTATAAGGACGAGTTCCCCTGAGACCTGGAAGTACTAAAAAAGTCCATTCATCCCCTCGTGTAATGTACTTCCCCGGGCAAAGATATCTAATTGACCATTGGACCTTGTCATCATTTAATTCTCCAAAAAAATTGAACCAAAATTCTGGATATTCTCTTCTCTTAAACCTGTGTAGGAAAAACCACATGTCATGCAATGATAAAGATCTACCCTTGTCTGAGGGTCTGGCTGCTCCATTCCAGGATTTTTCAATAAGTGTGCCATCATCCATAATTGCAAGATAAGGTTGCAACCTGTAAGACCCCGCAAAATTCTAAGCTTAACTCAGTCCGTTAAAGCTTGAAAGGAGGTCCCAGACTTAGGATATTTTAGCTAAGTATTTATACTAAGAAGTATTTTAGCCTTCGTAAGTTGGAGATCCTATTTCACGACCCTTATGACCTAAAAGTATCAATTTTTAGGTCTATTCATGATCAGGGATGTCAGTAGATCACTTCGGATGAGTTTTAGATTTTTTGGACCTCATTTAAACCATGTTCAGGGACCAAAATAGTGGGTTGATGTGATCTCAACATGCGTGCTACCCATCGTGTCGACAGATAATTCCCCCCAGTTTTCAGTGCAATTCTAGTGAACCAACGCAAACTTGATGCAACACATTGGTTATCACATTAATGCCATTGACACATTGTGTTGGTTTACGCGTCACTGGACAATCTTTCAATCATTAAAAACCCATGTCCAGAGGGGTATTTAGGTCACTATCCCACCCATTTTCAGCCTCAAAACATAAAATAAAAAAACCCTAGAGGCAAAATTGCTCACTTTCTTTCCAATTCTCTCAAATTTACTCAAGAACAAACCCTGGGGCTTTTAATTTCAAGACCAAATATTCAAGAAAAAACCATCAATATTCATGGATTCAAGCATCAAGGTATGTAAAGTGTTCATCCAAGGGTTTCTGTCTACCCTTGGAGTTCAAGAAACTCTTTTAAACTACAAGATAATTGATTTCATGAATTTCAAGTGGGATTTGAGTGTATTCATGATTATGATGTTAATTGGGTACTAATACATGGTTTATTTCAAGTTTCATATGAAATTACTTATCATGTGTGTAGTATCATGTGAATTCATGTTAAAAGCCCTTGACTTTTGAATTGGGATTTGAAATTATGATGCCTACATGTTGTTTAGTATCATATGCATAGATTATGTACCCCAGGTGATTGATAAATTGCTCATGTGAATTAAATTTGAAAATCATGACATGCTAGCATATATGCAAGCTTATATCTTCACGTGTTTGATAAAATTTCTCTATGAATAAGTTGTGAGCAAGTGAACATTGTTATGATTTTTAAGTTTATGTTATGCTTTACTTTTCATGCTATCGAGTCCTAGGGGTATTCAAAACCCGAAAATCTAGCTGCTTACCTAGAGTTAAAGTAGTTACAGAACAGTCTCAGTAGCATCACGAACAATAGTGCTCAGTAATTAGTCGTTGTCTCAGTTCAGTATTCAGTTCAGAACTCAGTAGTATTCTGATAGTCAGCGGGACCCAATAAACTCAGTTCTGATCAGTTAGACAACATGAGCAGTAATAGTTCAGTCTAGCCTAGTATAGTTTAGAAAATATTTCAATGTCTATCCAGTTGGGAGTAAGATTCAGTAGTAAGTGAACCCAAGGATGGAGACTCACCTACCAGTAGAGGGTGTGATCCTTAGAAGTAGTCCTTGCATTCCAGAACTACATAGCCAGCATAGGTTGAGACATCAACCTACTAGTTGAGGGTTGATGAGGTGTTCTACCTGCCAGCTGAGGGTACCACCATTCTCGTTCAAAGAAACTTCCAGATGAGGGTAACTAAGCACTTGTCTTTACCCGTGGCACGATACAGACACCCTTCCAGCCGGGGTTCCAGGTAGGACCCCAAATTAGTTCAGAGAAGGGGCATGTCAATTAGATGATTACCTCCCACAGTTTTAGTTTCAGTCTAAGTATAGAATTCTTTTCAGTTATACAGAAATAGTATGTCAGATACAGTCACCTAGCTCAGTATAGAACTCAGTTTAATTCTACAGAATTAGGACTGTCAGAAATAGTCTCTCAGTTAACTGCAATTTAATTATCAGTAAAATAGGATATTAGTTATTCATTTATCAGTTATTAGAACTCAGTACCTAATGTTAACATGATCTCATTACAACATGTGTAGTTATGTGCATAGTATCTCATAATTAGTATATATATACAGTAGTCTCATGTTTATATGTACTCTCATTCGGTTATATTCATGTTACTCAACCAGTTATTATTCATGCATATTAACCCATGCATTCAGCCTTACCTCACTTAGCATACCAGTACATTCAAAGTACTGATTTATACCTTTCTTTTGCACTATGATGTCTTATATCATAGGTTCAGACGCACGGGCTCCTGATCGTACTTAGCAGTCCAACCCATCAACAATAGACTTAGTGGTGAGTCCTCATAGTTTGAGGACAAAGTTGTTATTTCAGTTTTTAAAACGTTTTTCAGTAGTCAAAGTTAGTTGTGGGTTTTTCCCATCAACTACACTTTCAGACAGTTCAGTTAGAGGCTTATCAGACTAGATTATTTCAGACAGACATTCAAATTTCAATTTTTCATTATAAGTATTTGATTTTCAGATGTGAACCTTATGGTAATATCAGCCAAATTTCCATATTTTATTATTATTATTGTGCAGATATTACAGAAGGTACCAGTCATCGGTTAGCTTATGATCTTTTGTGATTATGAGAACCGTATGATGTCCGAGGTGCAAACTCGAGGCATTACAAACTTTGTATCAGAGCCTAAGGTTAAGCAGAGTCCTAGGAATTCTGAAAGTTTCATCTAGTAAAGTCTTATGCATGGATGTGTAGCGCACCACACTTATGGACAAGGAGCTATGAGGCGTTTTAGGAAAATTTTCCCTTCTTTTAGTGTTCATATCGTGCCAGTGAGCATGAGATCAAGTTACAGTCTCAGTCTAATACTTTTCTTACTTATATTTATAGAATATGCCTCCCAAAAAGAATAATGGAAGAATAACAGGAAATCATCCAGCACTTCAGCCCGTTCAAGCTGATCCCCTGGATGAGCATATCTCTCATGATGAATTTAGAGCCGCTTTCACTACCCTAGCCAATTTTGTTGCAGCTCAGAATGAATGCCCAACTACTATTCTAGCCAACCCAGTGGCCAATACTGTTGTACCTAGAATTCTAGAATTTACCCGAATAAACCCTTCAGCTTTTATCGGGTCTAAGTCAGATGAGGACCCACAAGAATTTATTGAACAGTTGCAAAAAGTTATAGATATTATAGGGTTGAAAACTAGTGAAAGTGCTGAGTTGACATCATATTAGTAGCAGGATGTGGCTCACTCATGGTTCAAGCAGTGGAAGGCAGAAAGGGTCGTTAATACAAGGCTCATGGAATGTGAGGAGTTTGCCACTGCTTTTTTGGACAGGTTCTTCCCACTGGAGTTGAGGGAAGCAAAGGTGTTGGATTTTATTAATCTAAAGCAGGGCAATATGACAGTTAAAGAGTATTTTATCAAGTTTACTCTGCTAGACAGATATGCTCTGTATGTTGTAGTAGATAGCAAATCTAATTTAAGTTTATGTCTGGCATGTCTAACAATGTGGTCAAGGAGTATAGGACCAAAATGCTGATTAAGGAGATGGACATATCCGGCTCATGGTCCATGCTTAAAAGATAGAGGAGGTGAAGAATAGGTAGAAGAAGAGGGAGAACAAGAGAGCCAGAATAGGTATCTTTAACTTTGCTCAGCCTAAGTCAGAAGGTAGAAATCGTTCTCAGTTCTACCCAAAATCCTCAGTTCTAGGTCTATCCTTATCCAGTGCTTTAGTGCCAAAATTTAGAGACGGTAATACAGATAGGGTATCAGGCCCTACACATCAGGGTAGTGTTTGAAGTGCTCGAACAAACCCTCTTTGCCAGAAATATAGAAAAAGCCACCAGGGTATCTGTAGGTCTAGCAGTGATGTATGTTTCTAATGTGGCAAGCCAGGCCACAGGATTAGAGGCTATCCTCAGGACGGTTCTCAGGGACAGTATAGTCATCCTTCAGCTCAGTCCGGTTGCCTGAATGAGTAGGGTGCCGCTTCCAGTGCAACCAGTGGGCAGCGTCCAAACAGGATTTTCGCACTTCAGTCGCAAGAGGATTAGGAAAGTTCTCCTGATATGATCACTGGTACGTTACAAGTTTATCATTTACACATTTATACTTTGCTAGATCCAGGAGCTTCTATGTCTTTTGTAACTCCTTATATAGATGTTGACTTCAGAGTTAATCCCATAATCCTAGTAGAGCCCTTCTCAGTCTCTACCATAATTGGTAAATCTATCATAGCCTGATGGGTACACATGAACAGTTTGATTATGGTATATCAGAAAGTCACTTCAGCAGACTTAGTAGAACTAGAGATGACTAATTTTGATGTTTTTCTCAGCATGGATTGGCTTCATTCATGCTATGCTTTAGTTAACTGTAGAAACAAAATTGTCCCTTTTTAGTATCCAAATGAACATGTCCTTGAATGGAGGGGTAGTACTTCAACCCATAGGGGTCAACTTATTTCTTACCTTAGGGCGAGAAAAATGATATCTAAGGGATGTGTCTATTATCTCATTTGATTCCAAGACTCTAGTTCAGGAACCCCTAATCTTGAGTCAGTATCAGTAGCATGTGAATTCCCAGATGTGTTTCCCGAAGATCTTCCTGAAGTCCCTCCCAAGAGGAAAATTAATTACAGAATAAACCTTCTTCCAGATACTCAGCCTATTTTTATTCTTCCATACAAAATGGCTCTTACAGAAATCAAAGAGTTAAAGAAATAGTTAAAGGATATCCTAGATAAGGTATTAATCATACCCAGCATTTCCCCATGGGGCGCACTAGTTCTATTTATGTGTAAGAAAGACAGTTCCCTCAGGATGTGTATATATTACTGTCAGTTAAATAAAGTCACAGTCAAGAACAAGTATCCACTTCCCAGAATCGATGACTTGTTTGACCAACTTCAGGGTACCAGTTAATTCTCTAAGATAGACCTTAGATCAGGCTATCATCAGCTCAGGGTCAGAGAATATGACATTCCAAAAATAGCTTTCAGAAATTGGAATTGCCACTTCAAATTCTTAGTCATGTTATTTGGTCTTACCAATGCTCCAGTAGCCTTCATGGGCTTGATGAACCACGTGTTCAAGAAGTACTTGGACATGTTCTCCATAGTCTTCATTGATGACATTCTTGTCTGCTCCTGCAGTGAACATAATCATGAAGACCATCTCAGAATAGAGTTACAGACCCTCAGAGTCCATCAATTGTTTACCAAATTCAGTAAATGCAAATTTTGGCTAAGTTCAGTAGCTTTCCTTGGCCATGTAGTTTCTGGAGAAGGAATTAGAATGTATCCTCAAAAGACCAAAGCAGTGAGAAACTGGCTCAGACCCATCTCTCCATTAGATATCAAGAGTTTCTTGGGTTTGGCTGGCTATTACCGACGATTGTTGAAGGATTTTCATCCATTGCATCCCCCATGTCCAGATTAACTCAGAAGAAAGTTAAATTCTAGTGATCAGATTCTTATGAGAATATTTTTCAGGAATTGAAGACTCGACTCATTACAACCCCAATTTTGACTCTACCGGATGGTTAAAATGGATTTATGGTATATTGTGATACTTCCAGAGTTGATTTAGGATGTGTTTTGATGCAAAGTGGTAAGGTCATAGCCTATGACTCTAGACAGCTTAAGCCCCATGAAAAGAATTACCCCACTCATGATCTAGAGTTAGCAGCTGTGGTGTTTTCCTTAAAAATTTAGAGCTATTATTTGTATGGGGTACATATGGATATGTTTACAGACTACAAGAGCCTACATTATGTATTTTCCCAAAAGTATCTGAACCTATATCAAACAAGGTGGTTATAGTTGTTGAAAAACTATGACATGAGCATCCTATATCACTCGAGCAAGGCCAATGTAGTGGTTGATCCTCTAATTAGGATGTCTATTAGTAGTGTTTCTCACATGGAGGATGGTAAGAAGAAGTTAGTTTAGGAAATTTATTAACTTACCCTACTAGGTGTATTCTTAGTTAATTTAGCATAGGGAGTTGTGTGGGTACAGAATAGTTCAAAATCATCTCTGGTTTCTGAAGTAAAGGAAAAGAAGGAAAGAGATCCCAGTTTAGTCAAGTTGAAAGAGTCAGTTAGAGATAAAAAAAATAGAGGTTTTCTCTCAAGAGGGAGATGGTGTGTTGCATTTCCAGGGTTAGCTATATGTGCCAGGGTCGGTTATGTATGCTAGTTGTAGATGACTCGAGGCAAATAATTCTTGTAGAAGCGCATGATGTGCATTACTCTATTCATCCAGGGGTCACTAAGATGCATAACGATTCGTGAGAGATCTATTGGTGGATTAGAATGGAAAGATACATTGCAGAGTTTGTAACTAAGTGCTCGACGTGTCAGCAGGTTAAGATCAAGCATCAGAAGCCTAGTGGTTCCATGCAAGAGTTCAGTATTCCTACCTAGAAGTGGGAGTAAGTGAACATAGACTTTGTTATAGGTTTGCCTCGTTCTCGTTGTCAGCATGATTCTATTGGGGTCATTATAGATAGGATGACCAAATTAGCTCACTTTTCACCAGTTCATACCTCATATTTAGCTGAGGACTAAGCCAAGCTCTATGCTAGAGAATTGGTCATATTGCATGGAGTTCCATTGTCCATCATCTCAGATAGAGGTACACAGTTTACCTCTCACTTTTCGAAAGCCTACAGAAGGGTCTTAGTACCCATGTTCACCTCAGTACAGCCTTCCACCCCTAGACAGATAGTCAAGCAGAAAGAACAATTTAGACATTGAAAGATATGTTAAGGGCATGAGCCATTTACTTTAAGGGTAGTTGGGATGACCACTTGTCTTTGATTGAGTTTGAATATAATAACAATTATCATTACAGTATTCAGATGTCTTTGTTTGAGAAACTTTATAGGAGGAGATGTAGATCTCCTATTGGTTGGTTTGTAGTGCGTGAGGCTACAGTGGTAGGCCCTGACTTGGTATTTGATACCTTAGAAAAAGTTAAGTTGATCAGTGAAAGGCTTAAGAGAGCTCAGAGGCCATAAAATTTGTATGCAAATATGCGAAGGAAGGATCTCGAGTTTGAGATTGGTGATTATGTGTATTTGAGAATCTCTCCTATGAAGGGAGTAAAGAGGTGTGGCAAAAAGGGGAAGCTCAATCCCCGATATGTTGGTCCTTACCGAATTCTCAGCCATTTCAGAAAGGTATCTTACGAGCTTGAGTTGCCTTCAGACTTAGCTTTAGTACATATAGTGTTTCATGTCTACTTACTTAACAAGTGCATAGGAGACCCAATAGTTGTAGTCCCTATAGAGGGTATAGATTTTCAAAATAGTCTCTCCAATGATGAGATCCCAGTAGAAATCCTCGATCATCAAGTTTGCAAACTGAGGAACAAAGAAGTTCTATTAGTCAAAGTTCTTTGGCGGAATCAGTCCGTTGAGGGAGCTACTTGGAAAGTAGAAGCAGATATACGGACCAAGTATTCTATCCTTTTCTCTGAAAACTTAGACTCAGCTCAAGGTAACAGTTTTCCTTGAATTTATTCAGTTCCATTTTCAGATTACCTTTAAAACTCTGTATTCTGTTAAGTTGTATAGCATTTTTTATATCATGCATACCTTCATGAAACAACATAGTCATGTGTTATGTTTTCAGAACTCAGTCATGCTTCAGTTATGCATGTTCAGTATAATATATTAGTATATCAGTACTTTCAGTCATGTAATCACGCTTCAGTTGTGCATATTCAGTATATAAATTATCTATCAGTACTCTTAGCTTAGTCAGTCTCATTCGAGGACGAATATTCCCAAGGGGGGATATTGTAAGACCCCACAAAATTCTAAGCTTAACTCAGTCTGTTAAAGCTTGAAAGGAGGTCCTAGACGTAGGAAATTGCAGCTAACTGTTTATACTTAGAAGTATTTTAGCCTTTATAAGTCGTCGATCCCATTTCACGACCCGTATAACCTTAAAGTATTGATTTTTAGGTCTATTCATGATCAAGGATGTCAGTAGGTCACTTCGGGTGAGTTTCAAATTATTTGAACCTCGTTTGAATCATGTTTAGGTGACCAAAATAGTGGGTCGATGCAATCTCAACACGTCGCGTCGCCCATTGCGTCGACATATAATTTCCCCCATCTTTTAGTGTAATTCCAGTGAACCAATGCGAACTTGACATGGTGTGTTGGTCATCACATTGATACCATCGACATGGCACGTCAGTCTATGCGTCACTAGACATACTTTAAGTCATTTAAAGCCCACGTTTATAGGGGTATTTGAGTCATTATCTCACCCATTTTCAGCACGAAAACATAAAATCAAATAACCCTAGAGGCTAAATTGCTCACTTTCTTTCAAATTCTCTCTAATTTACGCAAGAACAAACCCTAGATCTTTTAATTTCAAGAGAAAGTCTTCCAGAACAAACCATCAGTCTTCACGGAGTCAAGCATCAATGTATGTGAAGTGTTCATCCAAGTGTTTCCTTCCACCCTTGGAGTTTAATAAACTCTTTTAAACTACAAGATAATTGATTTAATGAATTCCAAGTGGGATTTGAGTGTATTCATGATTATGATATCAATTGTGTTCTAATCCATGATTTATTTCAAGTTTCATGTGAAATTACTTATCATGTGCGTAGTATCATATGGATTCATGTTAAAAGCCCTTGACTTTCGAATTGGTATTTGAAATTATGATGACTACATGTTGTTTAGTATCATATGCATATATTATGTTCCCCAAGTTCTTGATAAATTGCTCATGTGAATTAAATGTGAAAATCATGATGTGCTAGCATATATGCAAGCTTATATCTTAAAGTGTTTGATAAAATGCCTCTATGAATGAGTTGTGAGCAAGTGAACATTGTTATGCTTTTCAAGTTCATGCTATGCTTTACTTTTCACGCTATCGAGTCCTAGGGGTATTCAATACCCAAAAATGTAGTTGCTTACCTAGAGTTACAGTAGTTACAGAATAGTCTCAGTATTGTGACGAATAGTAGAGCTCAGTAATCAGTCACTGTCTCAGCTCAGTATTTAGTTTAGAACTTAATAGTATTTCGTCAGTCAGCGGGACCCATTAAACTCAGTTCAGATCAGTTAGATAACACGATCAGTAATAGTTTAGAATAGCCTAGTACAGTTTAGAAATCTATTCATTATCTATTTAGCACCGAGTGAACCAAAGGATCGGGACTAACCTACCAGTAGAGGGTGTGATCCTTAGAAGACGTCCTTGTATTCCAGAACCACGTAGCCAGTGTAGGTTGAGACATCAACCTTCCAATTGAGGGTTGATGAGGTGTTCGACCATCCAGTTGAGGGTACCACCATTCTCATTCAGATCACTAGCTAAATGAGGGTGACTCAACACTTTTCTTTACCCATGGCACGGTACTGATACCCTTACAGCTGTGTTACAGGTTGGACCCCAAATCAGTTCAGAGTAGGGGCATGTCGGTTAGATGTTTACCTCCCACAGTTTTAGTTTTAGTCTCAATATAGAACATAATTTTGTTCTACAGAAATAGGACTGTCTGATAGAGTCACCCAGCTCAGCATAGAACTCTGTTTAGTTCTATAGAATCAGGACTGTAAGAAACAGTCTCTCAGTTAACAGTAATTCAGTTATCAATAAACTCAGTTATTAATCATTCAGTTATAAGTTATCAAAACTTAGTACCCAGTGTTAACATGATCTCAGTTACATCATACGTAGTTATGTGCATAGTATCGAATTATCAGTACATATATATATACAACAGTCTCACGTATACATGTACTCTCATTCAGTTATATTCATGTTACTCAGCCAGTTATTGTTCATACATATGAACCCATGCATTCAGCCTTACCTCACTTAGCATACCAGTGCATTCATAGTACTGACGCATACCTTTCTTTTGTTCTTATATCATAGGTTCAGACGCATGGGCTCCTGATCGTACTTAGCAGTCCAGCCTATCAACAACAGACTTAGTGGTGAGTTCTTATAGTTTGATAGCAAAGTTGGTATTTCAGTATGTTTTTTAGTAGTTGGAGTTAGTTTGGGTCTTGTCCCATCAACTCCACTTCCAGACAGTTCAGTTAGAGGCTTATCAGACTAGATTATTTCAAACAGACGTTCAGATTTTAGTTTTTCATTATCAGTATTTGATGTTAAAATATGAACCGTGTGGCAATATCTGCCTAATTTTTGTATTTTATTATTATTATTATTATTATTATTATTATTATTATTCAGATATTACAGCAGGTACCAATCATGGGTTAGCTTGTGGTCCTTCGGGATTATGAGCACCGTGTGACGTTCGGGGTGTAGACTCGGGGAATTACATTACCTTGAAGAAAATGATGCTTGCCTTGACACATTCCCAAGGCCCAATATATTTCTGCGACTATAATAGGGTCTAAGGTGTACAATACCTTAGTAGGACCATAATTCATTCCATAGAAAAGGGTATGTATCACTATAACAACCCTTGGATGAATGATGTTATTTTCTCCTTGTGGAAAGACCATTATTCCAAGTAAGTCGACCATGAAAGAAAATGCTCTTTTCTCTTTTTATTTTTTCTCTGACTCAAATTTATGACCAAACTTTAAAAAAGTCCTATACCTTCAAAATTGGTGATACAACTCATGAAAAGATATATTTCCCCAACACGTTCCCTAAACCAGATATCATCATTGACTGAAAAGACATCCTTGATCTTTTGATGATTCCATATGATAGGGACTAGAATCTTATTGTCCGATGCACTCCTTTTTTTCTACACATATCGATGCTCTCATAACAAGTCAATACTTCTTCAATAGTAGGCTCCAACTCCACTTCTCCGAAGTGAAACACTATGTTGTCATCATCCCAAAAGTTCATTAGAACATGGATCATTTAAGTCCAAACATCCATTTGTATAAGCGAAGGAACATGCCTAATATGTGTACTAACAATCTCTTTGTATTTTGGATTTATATGGGTCTACTACACTTTCAGGAAATTTTCAGGTCTGGTAACCATCTTTAACCTTCTGTAAGGGTATGATTGAGTCATTCCTATATAAAAGCAAGCAAAATAAGCCATTCTCCTTCCCTAAAAGGTAATGGATTGGATTAAAAAAACATATATTTCTTCAATACATAAATATGATATGTCTTTAATTGGCTCATGGCCAATAAACGCAGAGCAATACCCCCTTGAATATTGGGTTGTCCTAGGCTCCTGCATAAAAATAGAGTTTTGGTTTCGCTCATTCTTGGGTGTGTGGAGTGGATTTGGAGCAGGTTCTTGAGCGGATAACTTGGGTTTGAAAATACGAACAGGCATCGGACACCTAACATGCCAATAAACCATCATATTTCTAATAAATGATTGACAATTGAACAATAGGGTTCGGGACATTCACAAAATCCCAAATAATTTATATATTTCAAGTGGGAAGTACGCCGTGAAATGCAATGGTTTAATTTTGCAAAATAGGCACATAAATAGTGTAAATACTATAACAGTTAGTCAAAGAAGCTAATTAAAATATTTGGTCATAACCTAGTTTCAAAAATCCCCAGCAGAGTCTCCATTTCTGTTTTATCTCATTTTAGATTCAAAGGGTTGGAAAACATTGTCTTTTACTATTTAAAATATTTCAAGACTTTAAAAAAAATTTGAAACAATTTTAGGAATTGCAGAGTCGCCACTTAATTTATTTGAAATTAAATTAAGAAAACGTTTGAAAGAAAATTCTAAGTCTTAAAACAGAAAAAAAGACTTAGACTTTTCAAGAAAATCTATGTAAGAGGTTCTTATTAACATTTTAGGAAGGCTTTTAAGAAACCTAAACATACGTTAACTAGCGGTTATTCGGACATTTAAAAATCACCTTTGACTAACTTTGAAAAAAGAGAAGTTGGTTTTTGAAAATAAAGTGATTAAGGAAAAAACTTGTGTAAAATCAATTTGCCGACTTATAAGAGAATTTAACTAGGTTCAAAGAAACTAATAGCAAATAAACATAGAAAAGGGAAAGGGAAAAATTATGAGATTTAGGCATTTAGGCCCATACCCACTTCACCTTTCCTAAACTGGTCATTTGGGCTCTTAGCCCATCTCTACCTATCCTAGTCTAAATATTTGGGATTCTATCCCATAACCTATCCTAAAATAATCATTTTGAATTGGAAAAATGGTTCGATGGACCCTTGTACTATGTCCTTTTTTTAATGTGGATACTTCTACTTACATGTTTATCATCTGGATCTTTCAACTCAATAAAATTCAATATTTTAAGCCGTTTGACCATTGACCGAATCTATGTGGCATTAAAATGGCTGAGTAGGATATGACGTGTGTGGTCACGTGGATTTAAGTGAGTTAGAGCATTATATGTAAATTAAAATAATATTAAAATTAAAAAAAAAAAGTCCTTTCCCCCCTCTATCCTTTTTAATTAAAAAAATATTTTTAAAAATTAAAAATTAATAAATTTTAAAAAAAATTAAAAAAATCCACCCTTCCCCAACCCCCTCCCACGTCCAGCCACCCCACTCCACCCTCACCCCATCCATCCACCACCACCCAACCTCTCACTCCGCCAAGCCACCCCCACCCCTAATCCCTTCCCCCATTTAGCCAACTTAACCCCACCCCTCACCCCATCCAGCCACCCCCTTCCCCGTTCAGCCACCCCCTTCCCGGTTCAGCCACCCCCTTCCTCCTCCAGCCACCCCACCCCACTTATCACCCCATCCAGTAACCCCCTCCCCTGTCCAGCCACCCATCCCCTCTCCCCCACTATCCTCACCGGTTCCCAGCACCATTCTTGAATTTGAACCAATTGACAAAATATCCCTAAAAAAACAAAAAAAAATTCACATTGAATTTCTAGAATTCCCAACATTCTTGAATTACCCAAATGACATAAAATCCCAAGAAAAATAAAAATTGAGTCTTTACGTTGGATTTCAAGAATTTTTAACTTTCTTGAATTATCCAAATCACAAAAAAACCATAAAAATTGAGTTTTTACATTGAATTTCAATTTTTTTTTCATAGAGCAAGAAGAATAAGAAAATGAAGATGATGAAGGAAAAGAAGAGAAGAATAAGAAGAAGAAGAAGAAGAAGAAGAAGAAGAAGAAGAAGAAGAAGAAGAAGAAGAAGAAGAAGAAGAAGAAGAAGAAGAAGAAGAAGAAGAAGAAGAAGAAGAAGAAATTGAGAAAGAAGAAAACAGGAAAAGAAAAGATAAAAGAGGAAGAGAGAGGAAGGGGGTGTTTATTTATTTTAATATTTGATATTTTTATATATAAAAATAATATGAAAGATGACATGGCAGCTGACATGGGGAGAGTATGTTACACTCACCAAAAAAGTATTTATAATATTAATTTTTAGTGGGTTTAAGGGTCTAGATGACAAACATGGAAGTGGGAGTATCCACATTACAAAACGGACATAGTAGAAGGGTCTACTAAACCATTTTGCCATTGGAATTTGAAGGCCCAAAATCGCTTGACATGTATTAAATTACAACTTTGGCTTCGAGGCCCCAAATGAATGAATAAATAAATAGCTAAATAAATAAGTAAATAAAATATAAAAATAAGGTTATAAAAATTGAGACTTTAAAGTCTCTAAGAAACTTCGTCAATGGGTTTTGACACATTTTTTATTCTTTCATCTTCTTGCATCGATACACCACATGATCGACTTTTGTACTTAGTCTTGAGGCTGACTCGGGGAGATGGGCCTCATTGGCTATTATGAATACAAAGAAAAGGGAAGTCCATTCGGACCCTGCAAAAATTTTCATGCCAGAGAAAAGAAGAGAATTAGAATTTTGTTCGTAATAAGAGTAATTAATTCGATATAATAAATACAAAACAATATTGATTCAAACAAAATATAATCTTGAACAAGTTCATACTACACATGGCGTTGCCTTTTCATAATTTAAGTAATCAAAAACAAGGTTTGATTTTCTTACTAATCTACAATACTAACTCGGAGTATTTCTCATCTTAATAAGGCATTTCTAGAAAACCGAAAAGAATAAATATAGGTAAGGAACAAGAGATAAGGCTAGACTTGGAAGTCAATAAAACAATTCATTATTAAAGCAATCGGAACAAAATTTGCCAATCACCTCATTCTTCACAGTAAATTGGGCACGAATCTTTGCACTTTACTTGAAATACAATATTTAATACCAAAATAGCATGGAAGCACCCACAAACTCATTAAAATTTTGCAATCAAAACATTCCTCATAGAAAAGTAAACCTTTTGTTGTTTCAAGAGAAATTCCAAAACGACAGTTCAAGTCTAAATCATAGCAATGACAGAAATAAAAATAAAAACAACACCACCAACACTTTCCCAGAAAACAAAAAATGAAAAGAAGAAAAGTAACAGGTAACTTGTGAGCTAACCTATTAAATAAAAACACATAATTTTTTCCAACAAAGAAAAGAGCACTTGGATTCAATAGATAAAATAATCAGTGGAAAAAAGAGTATCAGATAAAATTTTAGGGGATAACAAGCCAATATAACTAAACCACCTTCCAAAAATGGAGATAGAGATCTACGCTACTATTTTACCTAATCGATACTCGTAACATTCCTGATTAGAAATAAATAACTCTAAGCATACATGAGAGCCGAGCACTTGATGAAAGTAATGAAACAAGAATAGAACATCTAACTAATTAATAGAAAAGGCGTAATAGTACACACTGGGAGAAAGTAAGTAGTTCAATACTTAACTCATGAATCAGAGAAAGAGCTATAAAACTAGCAGTTTTAGAATACAACTTTTCCTTCCAATGATTTTCCTATGTGTAAGTGGAAGGTGATCAATATGGATTTTATTACTGGTCTTTCGCAGTCTCAAAATCAGCAAGATTCAATTTGGGCCATCACAGATAGGATGACTAAGTCTGCTCACTTCTTGCCCGTAAGGACTACTTACATTGAAGAGGATTATGCTATGTTGTTTATTTAGGAAATAGTTAAACTGGATGGTGCTCCATATTTCATCATTTTAGATTTAGGTACGTTGTTTTCTTCTGGCTTTTGGCGTTCATTTCAGCAAGTCTTGGGCACACGGGTGAACCTTAGTACCGCATTCCACCCTCAAACGGATGGTTAAGTAGAAAGGACTATTCATACTTTGAAATATATGCTAAAGTGTGATAAATTTTGGAGGTAGTTGGATGGATCATTTGCCTCTCATCGAGTTCGCTTACAATAATAGTTATAACTCGTGTATTGGGATAGATCCTTTTGAGGCTCTTAATTATAGGAGGTGTAGATATCCTATTTCATGGTATGAGGTTGCTGAGACTAAGATTTTCTATCCATACTTGGTTCACCAAGCCATAGAGAAGGTGAAGGAGATTTGAGATAGACTTAAGACTGCTCAGAGTCACAAAAAGTCCTACATCAATGTGAGGGGGAGAGAGTTGGAGTTTGAGGTTGGTGATTTGGTATTCTAGAAGGTATCTCCTATAAAGGGAGTTATGAGGATTTAGAAGAAGGGAAGCTCACCCCATATTACATTGGTATGTACTTGATTTTTAGGAGAGTGGGTAATGTGTCTTACGAGTTGGATTTGCCTTCAAGTTTGAGTTCCATTCATCCGGTTTTTCATGTTTCAATGTTGAAGTGCGTAGGTGATACTTCTTTGGTTGTGCCTATTGAGATTGTTGGTATTTCGGATTCCTTGACTTATGAGGAAGTCTTAATTGAGATTTTGGCTAGGCAAGTCAGTCGTTTAAGGACAAAGGATGTGGCTTTAGTAAGGTTTCTATGGAGGAAACAAAAGGTAGAAGAAGATACTTGGGAAGTTGAAGAGGACATGAAGTCCAAATATCCATTCATGTTCCTCGGATTAGACAATCGTGCTTAAGGTATGTGTTTTCCTTATCATCTTTGTTTTTTGACATTGTTAAAGGGAATTTTAGTTGTGTTTCGTTCTTAGAATCATGCAAAGATATGACTTGACTGATCATTCGGGGACAACTGATCCTAGGGGGGGAGAATGTAACACCCCAGAATTTTGGCCTTTGAAAATTTCAAGATTTGAGTTTACTACCCAAACTACGACTCACCTAACGAGTTGTGAAGACTCCATACGAGTTGTAGTTCCCCAGTTTTAGGGTGACCAGTGTACGTACTAAATTTTTTGTCCTAGGTACGATTAATACCATACGAGTCGTGGTGAGACATTACGAGTCATAAGAAGGGACTCATAGTCTCACCAGTGTAGTGGTCCCTTGTTTATTTTTTGACTATGAATGGACCCTATGAGTCATAATATGGGACTAAGAGTCCTGTGGTATGACTCATAGGGTAAATAGTAGGTATGTCTTAGGACACTACCCAGACAACGAGTCTCGGGAACGACTCATAGTCAGTCGTTACGAGTAACGACTGGGCAGCAAATTTTCAGTGTTTTATTAAGAGTACTTTGGATATTTCCCCTTTTCACCAATTGTGACCCACAACCTTAAAACCCTTTTGGGACCTCATTATCATCCAAAAACATAATCAAACACACTCTTAAATTCTCTCAAATCCCTAAGTCAAGAACAAGTTGGGGTTTCTTAAGGTTGATCAGTTAGAGCCTTCAAGTCATGGTTTCTCTCCATAATTGTGATACTTTCAGGCATGTACCTCTCCCCTTAAACTTATTTTAGATAAATAATATGTTTAAATGGTTATTCATATGGATTTGAATATGGATTTTTTATTTAGGTTGAGGGTTTTGGAAGGATTGTTACTTAATTTGCATTCCTATGGTTTTAATGCAAGTGTTCATATTTTATTTATGTATTTTAAAACCCGTTGGGGTGCATGGGTATGGTGAATGGGATGGGGGTTCAGATATTACCCCATTTTGGTGATTTTGGTTTGGAATTTGGTTTTGGAAATTGTGTTTCGTCAACCCATTTGCATAATTGGGTTTGAAACATGGTCAATCACATGATTTGGCTCACTTCCCTAAACTATCACATTGCATAAATTGTTAAATGGATAAAAAGGATTTTAAAGGCCTTGTTGGCCATGTTTTTTATTTTAAGCTTGATTTAATGAACAAAGGGGATCTTGGCACTCCCCCGACTTGATGTAATTGGTATGGTATAATTATAAGCTTGGAAGTGTAATTGGTATGACGATACCAATGGTATGTGCCTTAATAGATGATCCTTGACTTAATGAATGGGAATGTGTAAATATTTTAATTAGGCTTAAAGGGGGTTGAGTAGCTTAGCTGTGAAAGTGGAGGTCCCGAGAGACTAATACTAAAAACCACGTTTGCGAACATGGGGGTTGGTCTTTATGACCGTGTGCATAGTTCATACATTAAATATATGTATACATTTTTGAATGGTTTTAGCCTTGATGGCTTTGGGCTTTCCTCGGATTTCTCTAGTTCATGTGGCTAACACGCACTGGAGACCAACAAGAAGGGAGGAAAATTGACCCAACTAGTAGGAAGGAGCAAGACCCATATACCCCGTGGGTATAAATGATGATTTGAGCTACACAGTCTAGGCTAATGTTTTACTTCCATGTTAAGCCTTGTTCCATATCCCGGCATGTTATATATATGTATATAATTGTGTGCACTGGTTTTGAATGATTTTGAACTGATTTGATGATGGCATTCCTTATTCCTTCCCTGAGTTACATGCTAGCACTCACCCTGCTAACCATCTTTAGACATTGTATCCCCACGCGATATAGAGAACAGAGATACTTCTACTTTTCCTGTACAGTGATTAAGTGATTTCTAGATTGATCATGAGTCAGTTTGAAGTGGTGAACTTCCTTACATCGGACAACCCTAATTTCATATTTGGTTTCACTATGTCAGAGACTATCTTTCGGTGTCTTTTTTGGCTATCGTCGGAGGCATGTCCCAACTTAGATTGATGTTGGTTTCTTAGAGGCTTGTGAATTACTATGGATTGGGATGGATGTTAAATTTCATAGATTTATTTCTAAGCTAGTTGCATGGCTATCTTTTATACGTTCAAAATTCATCCATTGCTAGTTGTATTGTGTTCTGGTTGGCTAGGGTAAAGGGGGTGGTCTTCGGTCCTCGGCGGACTTGAGATAATCGTCCCGTCCAGGACCTAGTTTGGGTTGTGGCAAGCATTCAACCAAAACTCATATTTAGGAAATTTAGCATACAACCTTTGATCCTTAAGAGTCTACAACACAATGCGGAGGTGACTGGCATGATCCTTCTTACTCTTAGAATAAACCAAGATATCATCAATAAGCATTATTATAAATAGATCCAAAAATTGTCTAAACACTCAGTTCATAAGATCCATAAAAGAAGACAGGGTGTTAGTCAACCCATATAACATAATAAGGAATTCATAATGACTATATCGGGTTTGGAAAGAAGTCTTTGGAAAATTAATTTCCCGTATCTTCAACTGATGATAACCCAAAAGAAGGTCAATATAAGAGAAGCTTCTAGCACCCTGAAGCTGGTATAAGAGATCATCAATCCTAGGAAAAGGGTACTTATTCTTTAGGGTAACCTTATTCAACTATCAATAATCTATACACGTCCGAAGAGACCCATCTTTCTTAGGCATGAAAATCACGGGAGCACCCTACGGAGAAATACTAGGATGAATGAAGCCCTTATCAAGAAGATCCTTTAACTGCTCATTTAGCTCTTTTAATTCAACCAGCACCATTCTATAAGGAGGAATAGAGATAAGACAGTATCTGATAGAAGATCAATCCCGATGTCTATTTCCCTAATGGGAGGAATGACAGGAATATCCTTGAGAAACACTTCAGGAAAATCATTGACAACAAGGACAGATTGCAAAGAGGGGCCCTCAGAACTATAATCCATAAACCAAACCAGGTGATATAGACACGCCTTAGAGATCACCTTTTGGGCTTTAACATAAGAGATAATCCTTCCTTTAGGAACTAAGGAACTTCCCTCCCATTCAATTACCGATTCAATAGGATATTGAAAACTGACCTTTTAGGTCCTGCAATCCAGAGAAACATAGCACGAATGAAGTCAATCCATCCCCAAGATTACATTGACATCTACCATATCGAGCTCTACCAAATCCACAAATGTCTCCCTATGAAATAAAGACACCACACAACCCCTATAGATCCTTCTAGAAACTACAGAATCACCCTCCTGACTAGACATAGAAAAGGGGTCAGACATACTGTCGGGACCAAAACCAAAATACACATCCATATAAGGGGTCACATAAGAATGGGTAGACCCCGGATCAAGAAAACAATACACACCTCAAGAGAAAATTTACAACGTATCGGTAACAACATCAGAAGATGCCTCATATTCCTAAAAGGTAACGAGATCATAGAGACAATTTCGGCCAATGTCGGTACCAGAACTAGCACCCTTTGGCACCAAAGCCAAAGAAGTGGTGACTAGAACCTTATTAGATCCAGTGGCTACCTTAGCTGTGAGATAGTTCCTTTACATATGTCTAGGCTAACCACAATTGAAGCACAAGTTCCCTCTCTCATCATAATAACCACGATAAATCTATCCAAAAAATCCACAAAGAGGATATGGTGGGGCTGGCTGAGCTCCACTAGCCTGAGACCGGGCACCCTATGCCTTTGAATCACTACAAGTTAGAAAACAATGATCACCAGATAGCTTAGGATAGGGAGCATTATCCGAATAATATGAAATAGAATTTACCCAAGTCTTCTTCTTGGTCCACTATCTACTATCTTTCCCACTAGCTTGATGACCTCCACGCTGCTCTGAATACCTAAACTTTTTATTTTATCTCTATTCTATCTCCACTGTCTCTTCTTTTCATCCTTTACCTGCTACATATAAACCACAAGATGGGAGATATCTATGTCAATGTTAAACATAGCAGCCTTACACTTTAATACTAAGTCACAGGACAACCCAGAAGAAAATTTTCTCATCTTCGCCCTTATAGATGATACCAACTTTGGATCATAATGAAAAAACTGCTGAAATTTCAAAGTATACTCTTTCACACATAGCTTCCCTTGCATTAGATTCACAAACTCCTCAGTCTTTGCTTTCCTCAACTCCTGGGGAAAGAAATGATCAAGAAAGGCACTCGAAAACTAATCCCACAAAGCTTGCTCTACATTATCACCTCTCAACTGCTCCCACTCCTCATACCACTAATAAGCTACATTCTTTAACTGGTATGCAACAAACTCCACATCCTCAGAATCAGTAGCATGCATCACCCTGAATATCTTCTCTATTTTATCAATAAACCCTTGAGGATCCTCCTCAACCTTAGAGCCTTTGAAAGTTAGGGTATGTATTCAACCTCATAAACTGTCCAACCCTAGTGACCTCATATGAAAGATTAGAAAAACCCACATGATTAGACTGGAAAAACTGAGATGCTACTAACTAAGTAAGCAGATGAATCAACTGGCAGAACTCTGCATTAGAAACATTACCCTGAGGCCTCGAGGCATAAGTATCATAATCTCGAGAAGCCTGAAGAGTACTAGTAGAAACCGGTGGAACTCCATAAAGGGAAGTACAATCATGAGCAGGGACCCTAGACTAGGTCTGCACACCATAGACAGGGCAAGTTCCATTCACATCATCCTCTGTTAGGATAGAGTTTCTAGAAAAAATTCTATAAGGATCAAATATTCGGGGAGGCATGATCTAAAATATGAGTCAAAGATTAGAGGAATTTCAAGACACAAAACTATGTAGCCTGAAATAGAACATGAGAAAGGGAAACATTCCTAAATGCCTTGTAGCCTCCCCCTAAAAAGTGTGGCGCCTACACACCTATAAAAGGGACTCTACTTGACATGGCTTTGTGGATACCCAACGACCATAAACTTCTTCTCTAATACCAATATTGTTACAACCCGACTCCGGGCCTTGTCGCGATGGGTATCTCAATCTCACTAAGGGCTGGAAACTACCCTCTTTGCATAGTCAACTAAGCACAATAAATATAATAGCAGAAGCAACCCAAACATAATGTCAAAGATAGATAGGTAACTCAATGGAAATTAAGAATCAATAAACACTAACTACCTACACTTTGACCACAAAAGCCTCTAACAAAATCAAATATTAACAAAGGTTGGGACATGTCCCCGACTATAGCAAAAAGGAATCCTAAAGTGACACTATAAGACAACATAATGAAACCAAGAAGTAACAATCCTTCCGGGAGAAGGAGGCTCACAATATCAAGCTGATCAACGGATGAACCAGAACCACTTAACTTTACACAAAGTAACTTAAGAACCCCTAGGACCCTACATCATGAAACAATGCAGCATTCGGGGAAGGTTAGTAGGATGAGCAATAGCATATAACTTTGGGACGGTATAAACTAATGTCATAATCAAATCAGTACAAAACCATTCACAAACCATATGCACACATTCATATATAAATATATGTAAGATGTCGAGATGGGGAACAAGGTTTAACTATGAACTTTAAAATCATTAACATGGACTTTGTAGCTCTAGCCATCCTAAGGGCACCTACGAGATATATGGGTTTAGCTCCCCCTACTAAAGGGCCTCAGTGTGTGTTAGTTGCACGAACTGAAGAAATTTGATAAAGGGACAAGGAATCCATGAACCATGTCATTCCAAAATATATATAATTTGTAAACTATGCACACAGTCATAAAGACCCCCACGCCGGCAAACGTGGTTTCCAGTATTGGTCCTCCCAGACATCCACCTTCTATAGTGAGATACACAACCCCCTTTAATCCCAAATTAAAACCATTTACACACATTCCCATCCATTAACAAAGGAGACTTTTAATTAGGCATTTACCATTGGTATCGTCATACCAAATAAAGTTACGTTTTTAAGCCAATTCTATTATGCCATTCCAATACCAAATATCCAAATTTGACTCCAAAGTTTCCAATTGAAAACCAACCCATGGCCCACAAGGCCTTCCAAAAACTATTTTAAGTTCCATTAACCTTGTATGCAATGCAGGTTCCAAAAGTGAGTTAAACCTTGTGTATTTCCATGTTCAAAACAAACTTCACAAGTTGGGTTGAGGGTAAAGCCAATTCCAAACCATTAAACCATAAATTTTAGGAAAACCCATGTTCCGCATTCCATACCATACCCATGCATATATTGAGTTCAAAACCATGATAATAACCATGAATGAAGAATTTAAAACGATGGAAAACCAATTTATGCCATAATAATTCCAAATCCCCCAACCCACATTAAAAAAATAATTAAATCCATATGGACAATGATTAAACACATGTTTGTATGAAAATCAATTTAGGAAAGAGATACATGCCTAAAACAAAAAGGAATTTGGAAGAGAAACCATAATTTGAACCCTAGGTGCTTAATTCTTAAAAAACCTAGCTTGTTCTTGACTTTGGAATTTAGAGAGAAGAGATAAGTGTTTATGCTTGTTAAATGATGGAAATAGGGCCAAAGAAAGCATTTTAAGTCATGGAAATTGTAGTATAAGAGAAAAAGACTTCAATGCCCTTAATGAAATAGGCAGGAAATATAGTGCCCAGTCGCTATGGGTCAGGTAATAACTCATGGTCACTGGTCATGAGTCGTCACCAAGACTCGTAGCCTGGGCAGAATCTCAGGGCCACCTCACTATAATGGTCAAGAGTTGCACCCTATGTTTCGTGACCAAACATTATGACTCATAAGGGACAAGTCGTGATCCAAATCGAAACATTCAGCCACCTCACTAGTTTGGCTACTATTGGACTATACGACTCATGAAGATGGCCTACGACTCATCACCAGAGCCATACTCTGGATAGTGAGTACAATTGCATGGAAATTTTCAGAGTCCAAAACCTAGGGTATTACATTATATATGGTACTTCCTTTTAGTTTATACTTTGATAATATTTGTTCCCAACATTGTTAATTTAAATGGAGTATCATTTCTTAATTGTGCTTTGGATAAATTATTTGAGAAATTTACTCTTTCTTAGAATTGAAGATTGTATAAATGTATAGCTTTGTCCATCATGGAGGTTGAAAATATTGTTATATATGAAAGTACCAAAGAATTCTTTGGATGAAATTGTTTACTCAAGATCTTGGTTATGAGTAGTCAAAATATGTTTTATTCTAATGAAAAATCATTTAGATAGGAGTTTCTTCTAACCAACAAACATTCCTTGCTTTATTTATGCCGATGTTATACACCCGCACTAGATAAAAGGTTACTCTAAGTAGCCAAAGTTAGAACCATAACATAAGGTTTCTGAAACTGTGTCTAAAAAGGGATAGAACCTACGGTGGCGACATAGTTATGGAACATGAATATCTGAACCCTTGTTCTCTCGGTTCTAAATAATTCTCTCAAAATAACTGATATAATCATATGTATATAACATACTTAAATCATACATATCCATATGTAAAGCTTTAAACTTTTCTAAATTCATATTTCAAAGCTATCATGGAATTAACCCTTCTTTGGGTCTATTCTATTATCTTGAAAGGTCATAATATCATAAAGATTTTTTTTAAAATATCA
Organism: Capsicum pubescens; assembly: GCA_030864215.1. Taxonomy (NCBI): domain Eukaryota; kingdom Viridiplantae; phylum Streptophyta; class Magnoliopsida; order Solanales; family Solanaceae; genus Capsicum; species Capsicum pubescens. The sequence continues at coordinate 264,665,957 of CM061540.1, read as the reverse complement.
TGCTTAAGATATAAGTTTCAACAATAATATATGAAAATCCTGTCAAGAATAAAAAGTGAAACAAGACATTCCTTACTTAAAGGAAAATGCAATATCTATAAAATTCATATACACGGAAAAAGACTTCAATAAATGATGTAGTTTGATAAATAACAAGGTGGATTTGGAAGTGGGTTTATAAAATCTTACTAGGAACTTAACTTCATGAAATTGGTAGAGCTTTGGACAGAAGGATGGAAGGAAATTATTACGACCCGAGACTACCTTTCGTTATAATATGGTGCTTAGAATCACAAGTGACTCCAAGCTAACCCATGGCCTGCCAAAACACTAAGAAATATAGATAATAACTGATAAAATAATACTTATGTGCAAGCTAAATTGAATAATGTATTAAATATTCAAAGGAAATCCAATCATCACAAAACAAGTCTGAAATCCAAACTGAACATCGAATTGTATGTATATAAAGCCTCTACTAAGATAAGTTGCTAGGACAAACCCCCAGATAACTCTAACTATCCAAAAACTGGGAACAATAAAGAAAAAAAGTAATGAAAAGTTGTCTCTGGTCTCACATGATGAGGACTAATCAATACTATCTTTGCTAATATGGGATAAGATTGTACTAGGCATGATTAGGATGCTGAGCGTCCAAACCTATATTAAAAGACAATATATCTCAAATAAAGAATACGATCTGTGCCTTGAATTTGCTATGTATGTGAGATAGGGAAATATCTGATATGAGCTGAACAAGGTACAGATAACATGATAACTAATACATGACCAAGTAATAAACATATGTTGTAAACTAAACTAAATAGCTAAATAAAAGGGCATGCAAAATCTAAAATCGAGATTGTAAATTATAGACTGTGGGAGATACTAATAATAGATATATCCCAATGTGAACTAACTAGGGTCCAACCTATAACCCCATCTGGAAGGGTATTCAGTACCTTGCTAAGGAACACTACGTTACGTGTATCCACTCAACTAATGTCCAAAAGGACTAAGGTGTCAAGCCTAATTTGAGGGGTGACCCCTTAGAACCTAAGATGGTACCATATATTTGGGACTTAGGGACTTCTATTAAAGGTCACAACCTAACTAATGAATGAGTTTTCATTTCTGAATCCACTCGGTGCTAAGTACTACACTCTACTAAATGACAGTGATAACTACAATGCTTACTGATGGTAATAATCTAATAACTAAAACAAATATACTCTCTTAAAGAATTCAAATCATATAAAGTTGGGAATATAGAATCCAATAGTATATGCAAGAAATCTGAGGTCATCAAGTGATCACAACCCGCCATCTCTGAAGAATACAACTATTATGTTTACTGTAAACTGATCAAATTACTATAATTCAATGACTCGGGTCCAACAATAATAGATTTCACAATGTAACTAGAGTTTAGGATCATGGTAAAATAATAACACCAAAGTTCGTGCTAAAATAGGGATTACAACTCAATGATACCCAAAGACTGAGATACAATGAATCTACCAATACCCATAACCTTGAGTTGTAAAAAAAGACTTGTACAAGAGAAATGGTTTAACTCTAGGACTCAATGAGTTAAAGGAAACATATTGACGAAATCCAACATACCTAAATAATTCCTTAGAGTTGGATACCTGAGGAAGATGAATCCTAACTGGCCTTGGGAAAAGGGAATCATCTTATTTTCTCTTTTGAAACTAACTATTAGATAAAATTCTAAGTAATGAGAGCTTAGGATCATATAAACCTCATTAATGACCCTTGAGATTCCCTAAAACAACATAGTTTTAATATTAAAAGCATGGGAAAAGACTGATATTCCCCTTACAATTTCATAACTGGAAACTGCAAGGAGGAACATATGAGACCCTCCCACAATCATGGGAACAACCTACAATACTGGGTTGAACCCATGGATGGGAACTGGATAAGAGATAATTAAACATGATCAAATGAGCCTTGGTACGATTGTGGGATTTAACTACGGTCGTACCTTGGTTTGTATATTTGGTGATTACTTCAAAGGCATTTGTGGGACTCACAACTGTTCCTAGGGATCGTTATTTCAATCACAATCATATTTCCCTCTCATGGAATCAGGATACACTTTGTTGAATTTCAGAAGTTGGGGTTAGCTTAATTAAATGAGACCATTGTACGGTTGTACAATATAACCACGATCATGGTTGGTCTCATGGTATCTTACTACAGAGCATTAGATCTTCAGAAAGGCATGATCTAAAATGCGAGTAAGTCAGAGATTAGAGGAATTTCAAGACACTAGACTCTATAGCCTTAAATAGAACACGAGAATGGGAAACATTCTAAAATGCCTTTTAGCATCTCCCTTATAATTTTGGCATTCTACACACTCATAAAAGGAACTCAACTCAAAATAGCTTTGTGGACACTCAACGACCCTAATTCTATGCTTTGATACTAAGCTTGTCATGACCCGACCCTAGGCCTAGTCGCAATGGGTATCTTACGCGCACCGAGGGACAAAGACCACCCCCTTTGCCTAGTCACCTGAGCATAATAAATATAATAGTGGAAGCAACCCAAACATAATGTAAAGGATAGATAGATAACCCAATGGTACCTAATAGTTAATATACAATAATGTCACAACCCGAGACTACCCGTAGCTATAGCACGGTGCTTAAGTCCACAAGTGACCCCAAGATAACCCATGATCTGGTATCTACTATGAGCACTGAATCAAGCAATAATAATAACATCATTGCAAAACATGTACTATTAAAAACTTTGATAATATATAATACTAGAACAATACACAACATGTCTAAACTTGTAATGAAAACTAAAAACAAGTTTGACTATCTGAAAGCCTCTAAAACATGAGGAGTTGATGGGACGAACCCCACACTAACTTTAACTTACTAAAATAATAAAGTACTAAAAATAACTGAAAATAACTTATCCTTGGTAGATGAGGACTCACCAAAACTGCTGTTGAGTGGCACTGAACTGACTAAGGGCAATCGGGGAACTAAGCGTCTTAACTGATATTATGAAATCAATATAGCGCAAAATAGAGTACTCTGTCAATACTTGGAATGTACTTGTATGTGCGATAGAACTAGATGAATTACACATAAGAACTGAACATGAATGCATGAACATGTAAAAAATATACAGAACCAAGTAAAGAATGTACTAAAATATTCTGTAAAACTAAATAACTAAATAACTGACAATCTGAACACTTGGTCATGCAAACCTAAGTTGGTGGGGTCTGAAAAATGAACTGAGACTATGGGAGATAAAATTTAACCGACATTCCCCAATTTAAGCTAATCGGGCTCAAACCTATAAGCCCAGTCGGAAGGGTGTCAATACCTTTCTACGGGCATTGACATTGGATGTATGGATCCACTAATTTGTTATCCCGAAGGACTAGGGTATCAAGCCTAAAATGACGGGTGACCCCGGGGAGGAATTCAATCCTAAAATAATGGGTGACCCCTTATAAAACATGATGGCTACATAATTTTAGAACTTACGTACTGCTACTAAACACTCTACCTAAACTGACAGGGAAGCTGTCATCCCTAAGTTTGTTAGGTACTAAGTATTACTACTAAATGAATGACACTGGTATCATTATTCATTTAACATGATCTGGTACTAATTAGAAATTTAGCATGGTTCAAACTGACAAATGCTCAACATAATGATAATCTGAATATAATAATAAAACATGGTCTCGTACTGATGAGTGCTCATTTTGATGTTATTCTAAAATTTAACGATACAAGCCAAATCGAAATGGCTTGTAACATGATAACACAGATAGAGATAATTTTCCTAGGTATCGGGTGTTCATAGCCTGCCAGTATAAGTTAACACAACTAACCATGATGATGATGAGTAAATCATGAGATGGACAATTCATAAATTGATAATTTACATGATGTCAACTGAACATGATATGAGGATTAAGATTATAAAGCATGTAAGAACATAATTCACATGGGGAAATACATTGTCATGGTTCGTATTCAAAACTATTAATACAAAGTTGAATAAATTCATACTTGACATTGAAATTTCATCAAAATAGAAAAAGGGTTTTTTACTTAAAAATTTAGGGATTTTTGGGACTCAATGGGTGGAAGGAACCCATTGATGACTATCCCACATACTTGAGTTGCTTGAATTTTTTAAGAAATCTTGGAATTGAGGCCATGAATGATGAATTCTTGGAAGAAGCTTTTGATTTTTGTGTTCTTGAGAATGGGAGGAGGTTAAACGTCATTAATTGATGATGAATGGGGAAAATAATACCCCTCTTGGGTTTGATTTCATGATTTGGGTGTTTAAGGAAAGTAAAAAGACTAAAATACCCCTCACCCCTTTAATAAAGGCTACATGACTTACACTACAGTGTAGCATGGTGGCTATCACAGAGGTTAGCCTTCATGACGTGCTACATATCGTAGAGACTATCCTCCATGACACGTTGTGCATCACAGAGATTATCCTTCGTGACACACTGAAATTGCGGATGCTTACTGCCTCTATGGTTAAAAAACTCCCTGAACCTCTTCCAAAAATCTTGAAACTCTCTCGAATGTCCCTTTTCACATCCCTAATTATATTCTAACTCATAAATCAATATTTCAAAAATGGAAAGGCCAAAAATAAAATGTTTGAAATCTTGGGGTGTTAAAGTGGCAGGGTCACTTACACTTAGTGTGAAATAATAGCTTTGGGACCTTTGAACATGGGACAAATAGTTGGAAACTCATCTAGAATCTTGCAAGGTATTATAATATCTCCCGCTTAGGATCATTCATCCTCGAATGAAACTGTCTGAGCTGAGACACTAGGAAGACTGAAACCATGTAGTCATGAGTTATGAGCTTATTCATGACTAAATAAATAAATCTGAAACATGGACTAAACTGAATTCATAAATACATGTTATTACATGTGTATGGTTATATAGATGAGATAGAAAATGAGAGAATCACTTAAGGGAAACCATTACCTTAAGCTGAATCTAAATTAGTAGAGAAAAAGTGGGGGTACTTGGCTTGCATAGTGGCTTCTAGTTCGCAAGTAGCTCCCTTAACGAACATACTTCTCCACAGGACTTTAACCAAGGCGACTTCTTTATTCCTTAACCTATGAATCTAATGGTCAAGGATTTGAACTTGGACGTCTCCATAGGAAAGGCTATGTTTCATGCCCACACTCTCTAAATGAATGATAGAAGTTGGGTCACTAATGCATTTCTTTAGAAAAGAGACATGAAACATCGGAAGCACTGATGCCAATTCTGCAGGCAAATCTGATTAATAAGCTACCTTCACAAAATGACTCAAAATCCTATATGGGTCAACATAGAGGGGACTGAGCTTGCCTTTCTTACCAAACCTCGTCACCCCATTTATGGGTGAAATTTTCAAATAAACCAAGTCACCAACAGCAAAGTCAAGATCTCTTCTCCTTACATCAGCATAGGATTTCTGTTGGCTTTGGGTTATCTTTAGCCTTTCTCAAATCAACTTAAATTTATCCATTGCCTAGTACACTGTGTCTAGCCCTATCAAAGCATCCATACCTACTTCAAACCAACCAATACGATATCTATACCTCCTTCCATAGAGAGCCTTAAGCAAAGCCATCTAAATACTAGAGTAATAGTTGTTGTTGTAGGCAAACCCATCAAAGGTAAGTGGTCTTCTCAACTACTATTGAAGTCGATAACACTAGATCTCAACATATCCTCAAATGTATAAATGGTCTGCTCTACCTAACTATCTATCTGAGGATGAAAAGTTGTACTGAGATGGACTAGGATAACAAGACCATTTCAAAAAGCCTTCCAAAAGTGAGAGGTAAACTGGGTACCTCTATATGAAATGATGGTCAATAAAACCCCATGCAAATTTAACAACTCCCTGAGACAGTGTCTAGCATAATCCTCGGTTGAATACAAAGTATGAACTGGCAAAAAATAGGTTGACTTGGTCATTCTATCTTAAATGACCCAAATCAAATCATGCTGACAAAATCCATGAACAAGGAAACCCTATAACAAAATCCATGTTCACCACCTCTCACTTCTAGGTGGGGATGCTGAACTCCTAAAGCATACCACTAGGTCTTTGGTTCTTAACTTTAATCTGCTGATAATTCGAACACCTAGCCACTAATTCTGCAACTTCCTTATTCATACTATTCCACTAATAGATTTCTCAAAAATCATAGTACATCTTAGTGGTTCTTGGGTGAATAAAATATAGCGCACCATGCACTTCTTCTAATATTTGTTGTCTTAAATCATCCACACTCAAAACACATAACCTACCCTGACAATAAAGCACTACATCTCCCCTTGGTAGAAAATCTCAACCTTCTAATCCTGAACTGCCTTCTTTAATTTGACTAAAATAGAATCCCTATCTTGCTTTTATTTACCTTCATCCACCAATGAAGATTCTGAACCCATATACTACCTTCGGCTGAATTAACAAAACAAATTCCCAATATAGTAATCTGATGAACCTCATGAACTAACTCATTTTTGTCCTCTTCAATATGAGCAACACTTCCCATAGACAATCTATTAAGGGAATCGGCCACTACATTGGCCTTACTCGGGAGATATAACACACTCACATCATAGTCTTTCAATAATTCAAGTCATATTCTCTGGAAAAGAATTAGGTCCTTATGTGTGAACACATACGGTAATCTCTTATGATCCATGAACACGTCAACATGAACCCCATAAAGGTAAGACCACTAAATCTTCAAGGCAAAGACTACTGCTACCAACTCAAGTTCATGAGTTGGGTAACTCTTTTCATGGGGTTTAGGCTGTCTAGAAGAATAGGCTATGACCTTACGTCGCTGCATCAAAACACAACCAAGGACAACTCTAGAAGCATCACAAAAAACTACAAACTTATTTGAACCCTCTGGTAGAGTCAATACTGGAGCAGAAGTTAGTCGAGTCTTTAACTCATAAAAACTTTTCTCATGGGAATCTGACCATTGGAAATTGACTTTATTTATAGTCAGTCAAGACATGGGAGAAGAAATAGAAGAAAACCCATAACAAACCATATGTAGTAATCAGCTAAACCCAATAAACTCCTAAGATTTGATGGAGAGATAGTCTAGGCTAGTTTTTTACTGCTTTGGTCTTTTGAGGATCAACTTAAATGCCATCACCGAAAATGACATAACAAAGAAAAGCTATTAATCTCAACCAGAATTCATATTTACTGAACTTAGTGAATAACCGATGATCCTTTAGGGTCTGCAATACAATCCTTAAATGGTCTAGATGATCACTCTTACTATGGGAATAGACAAGGATGTTATATATGAACACTATGATTAACATGTCCAAGTACTACTTGAACACTCTATTCATCAAGTCCATAAAAGCTGCAAGAGAATTCATTAGTCCAAAAGAAATAACTATAAATTGAAAGTGACCATACCGAATTATAAAGGTTGTCTTTGGGATGTCACATTCTCTAACTCTAAGCTGATGATAGTCGGATCTGAGGTCTATCTTTGAGTAATAGCTTACACCTAAAGTTGATCAAACAAGTCATCAATTTTGGGGAAAGAATACTTATTCTTGATTGTGACTTTGTTCAAATTGACAATATTCAATGCACATTCAGAGGGAACCATCTTTCTTGTGCACGAAGAGAACTAGAGCACCTGATGGAGAAATACTAGGCGTAATGAAACCCTTATCTAAGAGATCTTTCAACATTTATTTTAATTCCTTAATCTTAGCTAGAGCCATTCTGTAAGGTGGAATTGAGATAGGCTAGGTATCTGGGAGAAGATCTATTTCAAAGTCAATTTCCCTTTCTAGAGGAACTCCGGGAAGATGTTTAGGAAACACTTCTGGAATTTTATTTACTACTGGAACTAATTCAAGATTTGGAGTTTCAGAATTTGGGTCCTTGACTTCAATGATATGGTAAATACATCCCTTGGATATCATTTTTCTTGCCTTAAGATAGGATACAAACCGACTTATAGGCACTAAGGTACTAGCCCTCCATTCTATAATGGACTCATTAGGGAGATGAAACTAGATAATTATATTTCTACAATCAACTGAGGCATAGAAAGAGAGGAGCCAATCCATGTCAAGAATGACATCAAAATCAGTCATGTCTAACTCTACCAGGTCAACTGAAGTGACTTTCTGAGACACTGTGACTAGGAAAGTTTTGTATACCCATTTGGCTATAATCAAACTACAACTGGGGTAGACACTAAGAAGGGATTTTCTAATATGTCGAGACTGATGCCAAAGTCTAATTCTGTTTAAGGAATCATAAAAAAAAAAGTGAATCTCTGGGGTCTAACAATGCATAAAACATGAAGATGAAAGACTTGTAATGTACCCATAACCATATTAGGAGAACTCTGCTGATCATGTTGAGTCCAGAGAGCATAAAGTCAGTTTTGATGTTGTACACTATGGCACTATAAGTGGCACCCTGCTCAGTTGGGCGTCCTGCTGGGACTGCTAAAGAGTTAGCTTGGCCCTGCTGATAATCATTCCTTTATCACTGGGCAACTACAGGATATTCCCTCATTATGTGGCCTGGCTTACCACACCCAAAGCATGCATCATTACCTGCCCTACACTCATCTTAATGATTCTTACCACACCTCCTACTAATTGGATTTTTTCAACCACCATTCACACTACCCTAAGACTTAGAGCCTGGAGCTCTATCCCAATTGCCCTGATCGAACCTAGCCATTGGAGCACTAGCTTAAGATGGGGCTGGAGCTTAAGACTTCTGATGGAACTGAGAATGATCCCCGCCCTCTGACCTTTGTTGAGAAAAGTTGAAGTTGCCTGTCCTAGCCCTATTATTATCTATTTTGCCTTTCCTTGAGTTTCTCCTTCTTAATTTGCTGAGCATGGACCATTAATCTAGAAAGGTCCATCTCCTTAACTAACATAGCTATTCTACACTCCTTAACTACATGCTTTGAAATGCTAAACATAAACTTACTCATTTTGTCCCTAGATCAACCACCATAGTTCGAGCATACTTTGATAACTAGGTGAACTTGAGTGAATATTCCTTCACACTCATATTACCCTACTTCAGATTTATAAACTCTATCACCTTGGCCTCTCTTAACTCGAGTAGAAAGAATCTATATAAGAAAGTTATAGTAAACTCATCCCACTCTACAAGTCCTGCTTTGACCCCCTATCCTCCTTTCACTACTTAACCCAAGTATAAGATACCCCTTGTAATTGGTAGGAGGCTAGGTCACCACTCTCACTAGAAGTAACACCTATGATATCTATCAGTTTCTATACACCATTCAAAAATAATTTCAGATTCTCCTCAGACTTGGATCCAAAAAATAATGAAGGATTCATCCGAGTGAAGTCTTAGATCCTAGATGTTTTCATGCTCACCACAAGATTCTCTAGTTCAACATTCTATTAGTTCTTTTAGGAAGTCATAGTCTAGGCTAAAATGGTGAAAGTGGTCCGGAATTCGACATAGGAAACATGTTCATTCAGAGGGTCTTCTTGAACTGGTAGTAGTGCGGGCTGGTCCCCATTTCTCCTTCTATTATTCCTTCTGGGAGGCATTTTTTATAAATGGTAGAGGATGAGTTATAATGTGAAGTTTAACAAATTTTGCATTCCACCACACGACATGAATACAGAAATAAAGGATACTTTCCTAGAACATCTTGTAGCCTCTCGCCCATAAGTGTGGCATGCTTCACACCCATGCACAAAACTCTACTCAATGCGGATTTCAAAAATCCTAGGAAACTTTAAAACCTTAGGCTCTGATAATAAGTTTTGTCATGACCCGAGACTACCCCCTAGTCGTAACACTATGCCTAAGGCCACAAGTGACCCCAAGCTAACCCAAGTTTTGGTATCTGCTGTGAGCACTGAATCAAGCAATAATAATAACATCATATACAGAAGATAAACTAATGAAAACTCTGATAATATATAATACTGGAACAATACCTAGCATGTCAGAACATCTAAAGAAAACTAAAAACAAGTCTGACTATCTGAAAGCCTCTAAAACATGAAGAGTTGATAGCACAATCTCCCAACTACCTTTGACTGACTGAAATAAATAAAGTACTAAAAATAACTACAAACAACTTATCCTCGATGGATGAGGACTCATCACAATAGCTGCTAAGTAGTGCTGAACTGACTAAGGGTGGTCGGGGAACAAAGCGTCTGAACCTATAATGTGAAATCAATATAGTCCAAAAGAAAGTATGCGGTCAGTACCTAGAAAGTACTGGTATGTGATATGGAACTAGATGAATTACACATAAAAACTAAACATGAATGCATGAATATGTAAAACAAATGCATGATCAAGTAAAGCATGTAGTGAAATAATTTGTAAAATTGAATAACTGAATAACTAATAAACTGAACAGTTGGTCATGCAAACCTAAGCTGATGGGGTCTAAATACTGAACTGAGATTGTGGGAGCTAATATTTAACCGACATGCCCCAAACTGAGATAATTGGTGTCAAACCTATAATCCCAGTTGGAAAGGTGTCAATACCTTGCCACTGGTATTGAAACTAGTTGTGTGGATCCAATAATCTGTTGTCCTAAAGGACAAGGGTATTGAGCCTAAACTAACTGGTAACCCCTTATAACCTACACTAGCTATGTAGCTCTTGAACTTAGGGACTACTACTAATGACTCTGTCTAAACTAACAGGGGAGCTACCATCCCTGAGTTTACTCGGTGCTAAGTATTACTCCTAACTAAATGGAAATGGTATCATAATTCATTTAACATGATCTGGTACTGATTAGAAGTTTAGCATAGTTCAAACTGACAAATCCTCAACATGATGATAATTTGAATATAATAATAAAACATGATCTAGTACTGATGAGTGCTCATTTTGATGTTATTCTAAAATTTAATGACACAAGCTAAATTTGAATGTCTTATAACCTGATAACATAGATAGAAATGATTTTCCTAGGTATCGTGTGTTCATAACCCGCTAGTATAAGTTAACACAACTAACCATGATAATGATGAGTCAATCATGAGATGGACAATTCATAAATTGATAATTTACATGGTGTCAACAGAACATGATATGGGTGACTGAGATTATAAAGAATGTAAGAACATAATTCACATGGGGAAACACATTGTCATGGTTCGTATTAAAAACTATTAAGAGAAAGTTGAATAAATTCATACTTGACATTGAAATTTCATCAAAAGAGGAAAAGGGCTTTATACTTGAAAATTTAGGGATTTTGAGACTCAATGGGTGGAAGGAACCCATTGATGAATATCTCACATACTTGAGATGCTTGAATTTTTGAAGAAATCTTGGAATTAAGACCTTGAATGATGAATTCTCGGAAGAAGATATGGATTTTTATGTTCTTTAAAATGGGAGGAGGTTGAACGTCATTAACTGATGATGAATAGGACAAATAATGCCCCTCTTGTATTTTAATTCATGATTTGGATGTTTAGGGAGAGTAAAAAGACAAAAATGCCCTCGACCCTTTAATGAAGGTTGCATGATTTACACTGCAGCGTGTCAAAGTGGCTATCACAGAGGCTAACCTCTGTGACACGCTGCATAACACGGAGACTATCCTTGGTGACATGCTGTGTATTGTGGAGATTATCCTCTATGACATGTAGAAATCATGGAGGTTTACAACCTCCGTGGTCCAAAAACACCCTAAACCTCTTCCAAAAATTCTAAAACTCTCTCGGATAACCCTTTTAACATCCCTAATCATATTCTAACTCATAAATCAATGATTCAAACATGAAAATTTTAAAAATAAAATGTTCAAAATCCTTGGGGGTTAAAGTGTCCATGGCACTTTCACTTAGTGTGAAATAATAGCTTTGGGACCTTTAAACATCTGGGGAATAGCTAGAAGCTCGTCTAGAATCTTGTGGGGTGTTACAAGTAACCACCCACACATTGTCCACAAATGCCTCTACCAAAACTGAACATCAACATAGGTCATTACATGCCCCCGACTATAGCCAAAATGAATCCAAATGTGTTAGTCTACGACAACATAATAAAACCAAGAAGTAATAAGCCTTTCGAAAGAAGGAGGATCACCACTTCAAGCTGACAACGGATGAACCACAACCACCTAACTCTTCGACAAAGAAACTAAATAACCCCTAGGACCCTACATCATGAAATTATATAGCATCCGGGGATGAGTAGTAGGATCAGCACTAGCATGTAACTTTAAGAAGGGATAAAATAATGCCATAATCAAATCAATCCAAAACCATTCGAAAACCATATGCACACATCCATATATATATATATATAAGATTCTAGGATAGGGAACAAGGTTTAAGCATTAATTTTTAAATCGTTAACATAGACTGTGTAGCTCTAGCTGTCCTAAAGAAACCCACAGGCTATATGGGTTTAGCTCCCCTACTAAAAGGGCCTAGGTTCATGTTAGCCACATGAACTAGAGAAATTCGATGAATGGCCAAGTAATCCACGACCCCAGCCATTCCAAAATATATATAAAGTGTGAACTATGCACACGGTCATAAAGACCCCTACGCCGGCAAATGTGTTTTTTAGTATTTGTTCCCCCAGGACCTCCACCTTCCACAGCGTACTACACAACCCTCTTTAAGGCCAAATTAAAACCATTTACACACATTCCCATCCATCAACCAAGGAGTTTTTTAATTAGGAATTTATGGTTGGTATCATCGTACCAAATAAAGTTAAGCTTGCAATCCAATTCCATTATGCCATTCCCAAACCAAATAACAAAATTTGACTCTAATGTTTAAATTAATAACCAATCCATGGCCACCCAGACATTCAAAAAACCATTTTAAGTTCCATTAAACTTGTATGTAATGCAAGGTTCCAATAGTGAGTTAAACCATGTGTATTTCCATGTTCAAAACTAATTTCACAAGTTGGATTGAGGGTAAATTCAATTCAAAACCATTAAACCATAAATTTTAGGGAAACCCATGTTCCCCATTCCAATTTCCACACACATTCATACATTGAGATCAAAACCATAAGAATAACCATGAATGACCAATTTAAAACCATGGAAAACTAAATTATACCATAACCATTCTAAATCCCTTAACTCATATTCAAAACCAACAATATAATACACATGGACAATTATTAAATACATGCTTGAATGAAAATCAATTTTGGGAAGGGATAAATGCCTGAAACACCAAGGAATTTGGAAGAGAAACCGCAACTTAAACCCTTGGTGCTTAATCCTTAGAAACCCTAGATTGTTCATGACTTTGGAATTTAGAGAGAAGAGAATAATGTTTATGTTTGTTAACTGATGGAAATAGGGCCAAAGGAAGGGCTCTAAGTTATGGAAATAGTGGGATAAGAGGAAAACACCATAATTCTCCTAATGAAATGGGAAGAAAATACAGCACCCAATCTCTATGGGTCAGGTAACAACTCGTGGTCACTAGTCTCAATTCTTCACCATGACTTATAGCTCGGGCAGAAACTCAGGGCCAACTCATTGGAATGGTCACAAGTCCCACCCTATGACTTTTTACCAGACCTTATGACTCGTAAGGGAAAAGTTGTGATCCAAGAAGAAACATTAAGCCACCTCACTACTTTGGCTATGATTGGAACTATACAACTCATAAAGAGGTCCTACGACTCATCACCTAAGCCGTAGACTAGATAGTAAGAACAATCGTATGGAAAATTTCAGAATCCAATACCTGGGGTATTACATTATATATGGTACTTCCTTTTAATTTATACATAGATAAGAATAGTCTGCAACATTGTTTATTTGAATGGAGTATCATTTCTTAATTGTGCTTTGGATAAATAATTTGGGAAATTTGTACTCTTTCTTGGCCATGTTGATTATATAAATGTATATCTTTGTCCAACATAGAGGTTGAAAGTACCAAATAATTCTTTGGATGAAGATTTTTACTCGAGATCTTGGTTATGAGTAGTCAAAATATGTTTTATTCTAACGATAAATCATTTAGATGGGAGCTTCTTCAAACCAACAAACATGCCTTGATTTAGTGATGCCAATATTATGCACCCACACTAGAAAAAAGGTTACTTTAATCGGCCAAAGTTAGAACCATAACATAAGGATTTTGAAATTGTGTCTAAAAAGGGACAAAACCTACGGTGGCGACGGGTTATGGAACCTGGATTTCTGAACCCTTGTTCTCTCAGTCCTAATTAATTCTCTCAAAATATCACATTTGATCATATGCTAATAACATACTTAAATCATACATATCCATATGTAAAGATGTAAACTTTACTAAAATTCATATTTTAAAGCTATCATGGAATTCACCCTTCTTTTGGGTTTATTCTATTATCTTAAAAGTTAATAAATATTTTTAAAAAATATCATGCTTAAGATATAAGTTTCAACAATAATATATGAAAATCATGTCAAGAATAAAAAGTGAAACAAGACCTTCCTTACATAAAGGTAAATGCAAAATTCATAAAATTCATAGAAGTAGATAAAGACTTCGAGAAATCGTGCAGTTTGATACATAACAAAGTGGATTTAGAAGTGGGTTTATAAAAACTAACTAGGTACATAACTTCATGAAATTTGTAGAGCCTTGGACATAAGGATGGAAGTAAATTGTTATGACCCGAGACTACTCCTAGTTGTATTACGGTGCTTAGAACCACAAGTGATTCCAAGATAACCCATGGCCTATCAAAACAATAAGAAATATAGATAATAAAAGATAAAACAATACTTATGTGGAATCTGAATAGAATAATGTACTAAATATTCAAAGGAAATCAAAGCATCATAAAACAATTCTGAGATACAATGAATCTACCAATACCCATAACTTTAAGTTATAAAAAAAAGATTTGTACAGGAGAATTAGGTTAACTATAGGACTCAATAGGTGAAAGGGAAACCATTGATGAAATCCCACATACCTAAATAACTCCTTAGAGTTGGATTCCTGAGGAAGATGAATCCTAATTAGCCTTGTGAAAAGGGAATCACTTCTTTTTCTCTTTTGAAACTATGTATTGGATAAAATTCTAAGTAATGAGAGCTTAGGGTCATATAAACCCCCTTAATGACCCTTGAGATACCCCAAAATGACATAGTTTTAATGTTTAAAGAGTGGAAAAAGATTGATATTCCCCTTAAAATTTCATAACTGGAAACTGCAAAGAGGAATGTACAAGACCCTCCCACGATCATGGGAACAACCTACAATCTTGGGTTGAACTCATGGATGGGAGGTGGATGAGAGCTCAATGAACATGACCAAATGAGCCTTGGTACGATTGTCGGATCTCACTACGTTCATACCTTGGTTTGTATATTTGGTGGTTACTTCAAGAGCATCTACGGGACTCACGATTGTGCCTATAGATTATTGTTTCAAATCACGAACATGGTTCATTCTTAAGACTTGAGGATACACTTTGTTAAGTTTCATAAGTTGGGGTTATCTCGATCAAATAAGACCATTGTATGATCGTACAATATAACCACAATCATGGTTGGTCTCGTGGTATCTTATTACTGAGCAGTGTTTTATTAAAAAAACTATAACTTCCTACTCCGATGTCGGATTAAGGCAAAACTAGATGCATTGGTATGATAATTCAAATATCTTTCATTTGGTGGGTATGGGACTAGAAAATGAATCTGAATATAAAAGTTATGCTCATTTGAATCTGATCCCTACTTAGAAATTGATTGGTAAAGCAGGTTTTGGCTTGGTTAAGGGATTGGGAGATTTTGTAGCTGGGTATATGGACAAATCCCCTCTTATTTAGTTAAAACTTTTAATGATTTACCCTACATATACTTGAAGTATGGTTTAGTATAGGCATGGATTTTTCTTGGCATTACAGAAATCCTCATTGAAGTCCTACATACCTGAAACAAAAGGATTCTCGGAGAGAATCTTAAACTTGGAGCCTTACAGCTTCGGAATTAGAAAATCCTTTATTGAGTTCTTGATTTTAAAAGAGAAGAGAAATGAAGGATTTGATATGATTCTAATTGTTTTGGGACCAATTTAGGATTATAATAAAGTTTGCGAAATTAAATAGGGGTGAAAGAATGAGATTGCCCTGAATTTTAAAAGGAAGAGATGAATATTATACCAAAGAGGGGTGGTGTGCAACACACTCTCCCACACTAAGGAGTGCCATGTATGTTGCACATCCTAGGGCACAGGCTAACTAGTGGTGTTCTCATACGTGATCCATTGTGCAGAGTCCAAAGTGGAGGCTCTGATATTTGGGGACCAACCGTATATCTCGATCCATGGTGTTCTTTTATGACTCAATACTCAACCCAAATGATTTCTAACCTCTCTAAGTGTCCAATGACCTCATTTATGACTCTAAATGCATATAAAAGATACTACAAACATGATAGAACTTTGGGAATGTTACAAAGATTCTCCAAAAACTTGCTTTTAAAGTAGAGTAAGTAATGAGTCTTCAGATGTCTGTCGATAACCTAAGTAGAAAATTGGAGGCAGGAAAGGGGTATGAGAAGATTGGACGATTGCAACTAAAGATTCAGAAAATGCAATACACTTTGCTACAATTGGATGATGAAAAGAAGAGTAAAGTTAGGAGCAAATTTACAAGGAGTAGCATAGTCATCATATACACAAAATTACTAAAACAATGAATTGGAGATTTAAAAATTAATTATTAAGGATAAATATGTTATTTTCAATTTAGTACATTTATAATTAATATCCACAACACTCATTATACCTTCTACCACATAAAATTATACATAAATTTCCTCATAAGTTGTATGAGTATTGATTATGTAAGGCGTAATACATAAGCGACCCCTAGAACTTGTTCAATTATTTTCGTATGGACACTTTAATACAGCGTTGTTCCTATTAAACCCTTAAACTTGAATAAAATTGTACCTCATAAGAATATATTGCTGACATGGCATAGCATATGCAATACACTCTCATCTAAAAAGGTGGAAAGCCATAATCTATTTTTTTTTTATATATGTTTTCTCTATCAATCTGCATGCATCTTCACCAAATTTTGCCACCACAAATCATTGAACCACAAAAAAAACATATTATCTCCTTCTCATGGACTTACAGATTCAAGTACTTGTTCTTGCCCAACTTCTTTGTTTTTTTACTTCTTAAAAACCAATATTGATAAGGACTAACCAATAGGCTTTTTCTTCCCAATTTCCTAGTTTTGAGGGACTAACCCAATTCTCTCTCACTACATCCTACCTCCGCATTTAATTATGTCTAAGCTTTTCTTATATCGAGCAATTTTTGTCCATTATCTATCTATGATTTTTGTTTGTGAAGTGATATTATTCTAAGCTCCTCAAGACCCCTTGAAAGTTCCTGAAAACCTCTTACCAGGATCTAAGCCAAAGAACTTCAAAAATTGCAAACTATGTTCGCCAAAAGAGAGGTGTTGGAGTTTATTCTGATACCTACCAAGCGATACCATGTGTTGAGAATTGGTTTGAGATGCCAAAATAACAAGAAAGAAGGATAACTTCACTGGTTTGGTGATACTAGGGGTGCAACGACCCACCACCAACGTGATTGGTCATCCCTAGGATCGTCCCAGGAAGCTCAAGTTAGTGGATCACTTGTCCAAGGTGACGGACAGAGGGACTGATCATCCCAAGCATGACTGGCATCCCAGTGGTCATCGCATCAAGGCAGAATATCCACACCGTGGGTTTTATCATTTATTGATAGGGTCACCTTTGGGCCCTTTCTTAGACTATAAACAGAAATTCTTAGGGTTATTTTCATCAGTTTTTGTTGAATATTGAATGAATATTTCACTAAGAGTGTGATTGGTGAACTTGTATTGAATGTTTGTTTTGAAATGGGAGTTTTGAGGACATTGAACACCTCTTTGTCCACTTAAGAGATTTTATGTTTGAATCTATTAGATTAAGGGTTTTTGGGTTTGAAATACTCAATAGTTCTTAATTTCTTGATAGTTTTTTGTGTCAATCTTTCTATCTTATATCTTGAATTGATTATTCTTAGTTTTTGTAGTTGGCTCCTTGATTCTGTAGCTTAGAATGCATTATTTGGTATCAGAGCTAAGCTTAATATTGTTCCAACGATTCTAGTCTTGGGTTTGTTAGCTTGAAATTCACAAAAAAAGTACCATCCACATTTTTAGGTTATTTTGAAATTTTGAGTTATTGATTTCTGTCTATTTTTGTGTTTCTAGCTCTAGAATAGTGTTCTTTAGAACTATTTGAGTCATTGTCTAAAATTTGAGCTTAATCCAATAAGTTTTGATAAACCCAGCATTGTTGAAGCATAAGTTTGAAGAAAATTCAAGTTGGGTTTGACAATCTCAAATTATTGGGTGATTTTTTAGCCATAAAAATTATTGGGGTTTGTTTGGGATCTTGAAAGGATCTTGGGGTTCAAATTTTATCGAATCACGAGTTCATTAGATCGAGGGTCAAAATTTGAATGTTCTTCAATTTCTTCATATCTTTTTGAAGAAGAAGACACAAAAACAAGGGTTTAATCCAAAGAACTTGAAGAAAAAAGAGTTGTACTTGTTTATTTTGAAGAATATTCCAAGAAGGACAAGGGCCCTACGGAAATTCTTTCCTGGTGTTGGGTGATGACCAGAGGGAAAGCCAGTCACCTCAGTGATGGCCAGTCATAAGGAGGTAGCCCCAACCCACTTTCTGGATAAGGGGAGACAGCCCAAGTGACGGCCAGTCACCACAATGATGGTCAGTCACATTGTCAATCACTCCAGAAAAGTTTTTCTAAGGTCATTTTAGATTCTTAGTTTCATTTTCTTGATTCTTAAACATATTTATTTGATTCTAACACTAATTAGTAACTAATAATCCATCTACATAGTTGAGAATTAGTTCTTGAGTTCATTTCTTTCTTTGTCCCAATTCTTTTAATGTTTTTCTCATTTTCGTTTCATCATAAATTCTTGGCATAAGTTCGTATGAGATTTCTTTGAGTGCTTCCAACAAAAATACATTTTGTATAAGAGTAGATATCACACCTTTATTCTCATCGTAGTATAAACCAATATTCAACACTTGTGAATCCAAGTGTGAGGTATACTAATGTGTGTAGAGTTGTGAGGTTGTTTCTGTAATGCTAACTTGTTTTCTGTTTTTTTTAGTGTCTTTTCTTATGTACAATGGCTACGTAAGGTTAAACATCACAAACTATGGATAATAACACCGTAAGTGCTATGTTAACATTCATGATGGAGAAGCTTAATGCCATGGATAGTCTCATGGCATTGATGGAAGGATGTATAAACACTATGGGTGGAAGGATGGATAATATGGAAGGCCAAATAAACTCCACTCAATCCACTCCCCAAACTACCATGCTTCTTCAAGCGGTAGTGCTCAAAACACATTTGCTACTATTTCCTCGGGAACCCTCCACCAAATGCTTAACCCACCAAGACCACTACAAGACCCAAGTACCGAAACTACTACCTATCCATAAAATCGAAATCCCGTTCAATAAATTTAACTTCAATTTAACCAAACTAAACAAGAAGAACCAAGACACTAGATGCCCCAACCTCTACTAAACCAAATTCCCCCATTCCAAGCTCCCCTTAACCAAAATCAACCCATCCACAAAGAAGAAGATGAGAGGAAGGAACAACAAGAGAAGTATAGAGCATTTGATGAAACCGACATATTGGTGGAAGAAATGAGGGATTGACCAATGGATCAAAGATGCTATCTAGGTTGGGAAGGAAGATTTGGTCTGGCGACTAATGGAAGAGAAAACTTGGGAAACCAACCCCAAGGTCACAATCAATGGAACCAACATGGTGGTAATGGAAGAGAAAACTTGGGAAACTGACCCTAAAGTCATGATCAATGGAACCAACACAGTAATATCGATCGAGGTATGGGAATCAATTCAATCAAAGTTAGTCTTCCGACTTTCAAAGGCGAGAGTGGTCCCAATGCTTATCTCTTATAAGAGTCCTCGTATAAAAGGATCTTCCAAACTAATAATATCACAAAAGAGAAGAAGAGTTGTTATACAACAGCCAACATTGAAGGGTGATACGCTCAACTTACATATCAATTTAAGTGCAAGTGGTCGTTGTCAATATAATAACCCAATAAGAGTCGAGGTCGAATCCACAAGGAACAATGTGAATGGTGATTGAGTAAATTTGAAATAATAGTTGCTTTCTAAATTCAAACCTATGGTACAAAATGGTTTAGGGGGTTTTCAATATTGTTAAATGTAAAAGAAATTCTTGGGCTTTTAAGGGACTAATTTGAGACTAGGAATAATTAGAGTATAATCAATTAAAATGGATCTTGGGATTATGATTTCCTAGGGGGAAACTATGCATGGGAACATGATAATTCTATGTAGATTCCAATGTCTAAGATAGTGAAAAATTAGCAAGACATACCTGTAAATTGTCTACTATCTTTGGTTCCCACATACCTCTTTCAAGGATGAGGTGGGTTCCTAAAGTTTACCCAAACCCTCTTTCAAGATGATTTGATATTTCAAGAGCTTGGGATTTTCATTCATCAAACCCATCTGGGTATTTGGGTCTTTCAACCACAAATCCCAACCAATTTATTCAAGAAATAATAGAACCTACATCACAAACTAGTAAATGCACAAACAAATCACATCCCACACATATTTACACCCTAATATAGCATAATCCTAAGAGGTAGATCTAGCACATCATAAGGATAATGAAAACAAATATACCAAGATGTCCATAAAATTTATTCATAAGAAAATAAAGAGAGGACAAACCACACTTTATACTCAAATGAATCTTAAATAGACAAAGCCAAATCTACACTTCAAGCTCCTCTAATTTAATCTTGTCTCAAATTTATGTAAATTTAAGATCCAAGATCCAATAAATTACTAAAACCCTAAACAAATAGTGGAAGATAAGGTTCTAGAATGATAGATCTAGAATAAAGGGGTTTTGAACCTTAAATGGGATTTGGGGTTGGATATTCAGAATGACGTTTCTACCCTTGGGCCATTTTTTACCCTCACGCAATCGTAGAAGATTGGTCGCAATCGCACTCACCGTGATTTCGGTTAGTCCATCATGATCGCAATTTCTTGACTCATCTCGATTGTGGTCTAGTACCTGCGATCGCGATAACTGAGGGCTCGATCCTGATCCTGCTTCAGCTTGTCCAACTCTTGCACTTTAATTCCCTTTTTTTATCCTTTTCAGCTCAAGTTTTCTTCTTTTTTTCTCAGCACTTGTATACCTACAAAACATGGGAATTAGTATATTTAACCCCAAATGTGCCTCACTTTACATTCAAATCATAGTAGTGTCCACGAATGTTGAGTGTAAATGAGTAGTAAATTCACCATTTATCAAAAGGTATTCCAATACATGGTGGGATTATGTCAAGATATTCAGAAATGTGTTAACTGAAGGTCAAACCCCTCCACGGGAGGCACTGAAGTTATTCATGATACAAAGATATTTACCAGAAAAGGTATAGATATGAGCTACTTGCCAAGTTATACAACTTTAGGAAAGGAAGAAACAGTGTCTTGGCTTATTATGATGAATTTCTATAATTGATCTTGAAGCTCGACCATCGAGAGAACATGAACCATGACATCATACGCTTTAAGGTTGGGTTGAAAAAAGATATATCCTCGAATATGACCCTTTACAAGTTTGAAACCATAGAAGAAATCTTCCAAGCATGTTTAGAGATTGAGAGGGATATCAAAGAAAGGGTGGCTTACAAAGCAAAAGGGTACTCAACCATCATTTCTTGGAGTAAGAACAAATAAGTAGCTCAATCATCGGTGGGATGGAACAAGAACAAGGACATCAATAAGTCCTATGATAAGAAGATCGTAGAAAAGACCACACCAAGATACCCTCCAAGGAATGAAGGTAACAAATATTCTACTCCCAATCCTAAAGGTTTTCAATGCTTTAAATACGAAATATGGGGAAAAAGGAAAATTTGTGTCCTAACCAGAGAAATGTGATTGACAACACCCAAGCGCACATGAAATTGTATGTGGTCTACCAAGTAATATAGTGGCCTTAAAGAAACCCAAGTATCGATCCCACAGAGACTTGTTCCAACAACTATCAAATTCTAGTTTACTTATAAAGATTAACTTGATGCAAAGTAACCAAAAAGAGTTTGGAGATTTGTAAAACTAAATGTAAATTAAACACTGCATAAAATAAAAGACTTGAGATAATCAGTAGATTAAAACCCAGGGTTAAATCACTTCAAACAATCATACTACGCTATTGAACTTCATTCTTTAGTCTCTTATCTTGGTTGTTGATTCGTAGGGTTTTATCGCATGATCATGGTCTCCCGACCTCTAATCGTCTACCTAACTTTGACATTACAACTACATCGTTGAGCGGGGATGTAATAATCCAATTAGGTGGTTAAATCTATCATCCTACATGTGAACCAAACAAGGCTTCTAGGTACATCCCTATCCTAGACACTAATTAGAATTCCTTATTTCATAAATGAATATGAACCTTACTTTGCTTATCCCCACATTCTATCTTCTTATTCCCCCTCTCGAGATCAAACGGTCAACAATATGAGTATTCTAAGGCTAGATACTACATAAAATAATTAAACCAAGTATAAAAAACAACCAAATATGATGAGAAAATCAACAAACTTAATTCAAAATGATAGTAGTCATGTTCTTGGCTTTAAATCGGGAAAGGAAGCGTTTATACACTAATTGACATAATCATGATCCAAATAATTGAATATATAATCAAATCTATTAAAAAACTAAAGTTGAAGAATAAAAACCCTAAATAAAGTGTTTATAAGACTCCTTCAATTCTCCCAGACATCAAAAAGTGTTTAACAAAGTGTACAAGAGGCGTATTAATAGTTGGAGAGATTTTTGGTCGAGTGTAGGTGAGGGGACATCGCGCCAATGGGTGCACCATACTGCTAGGCATGTCACAGGCTCTAGATAAATGCTCCAATAGGTGCTGTGCAAGATCCATAGTGGTCTAGGTCTGGGGTGACACGGGCATATCGCACGCACACACTGGAATTGGCCAATTGCTCCAATATAAGTGTTCCACCACTTCTCCTCTTGCATTGTGGTGTTGTTTTGCCTTGGTTTTCAGCTTATATATCATCAAAATATCATCCACGTCAACTCATAAAGTATCCTAAAGGATCAAAAAAAAAAACATTAGATTTCAACATAACACAACCTCAACAATAGCGAACTAGAAACTCAATCTAAGCACTAGTCTCGACTACTTTACGCTTTAATAAATTGTTGACTCTTGGCTCATTTTAATTGAATGTTGCACACTCTAAACAAGATGTTCCACATATAATTACACAATAATGAAATTTGGAATGCATTTAACACATTAGAATCCCTCGCGATAAACTAGAACAACACCTAGCTCAAGCTAGTAAAACTAGTTTTCTTGTCTAGACTCTACTTGATCGATTTGAACCCAAACTTGTTTTAAAATACTTTTAAACATTGTAACCACATGCGTAAACACTTATATGCTTATTTATATCAACATAAATACATAAAGTACACAAATGCTCTTCAAACAAGGCTAAATAGGCTAGGATAATAACATTAGAAGGCATAAATACATCTAACATCACCACCCCACACTTAAAGCCTTGTTCGTCCTCGAACAACTCTTTACTCTAAGAATCATAAGATGAGGAAACTCTACGCTTATACTACATGCAAAAAAGTCAAGCTAGTACTACAATGACCACATAGGATATAAGTTTCTATGCTAAGCATATTATGTACACAATTGATAGTTCAATAACACTACTTAAAGACATCCTAGTCTCAAAAATTGACTCACCAAGTTGGCAAACTCATGCATATTGCTCAATAAAAGACATCATACAAATCACCCATATTTATCAAACATGTTCCCTCACAACAAGAGAGTTACCCATAATCACTCATATAAATGCAATTTATCAGAGAATGGGTACGAAAATCAAGTTACACTCACTCTCACAATGAATTCACAAGTTATACATAATGAACCATAGGCTTGCCCTTAGTGTAGCACTCCACTAATATCAGAATGTTAAAGCTTAGGATCGAATAGGTTTTTAATGTTTGTAATGTAGGCTAAGGGACAGGTAGCAACTATTCTGTCTAGTAATAGTGACTATCTTCCCTAAGCGCTTTAATACATCACATTATAAATTCAACTCAACTCTAAGAATCAAATTACCCCACTTTTTCTACCCAAATTTTTTTATTTTCACCCCATCTTATTAAGATTACTCACATACACTATGGTGGGAATGTGTTATGTACATATCATTCAATTTTACCCTTTTTCACCCGTTTTATGTTATGCACCCCTATGATAGCCACCTTTAACTTAAGCGGTTAGCCTTAGTTGAGGTGCACAATGTCTAAGGAGGACCAGGGCCAAGACAAGTTCATTGTAACACAACTAGGATAAGAATGGGAACATTTCAAGCACAAATTCCTCTAACACCCAACCACAACACATAATGATTGCACACACCAATAACTGTCACTTTGGGGCTTCAATTTCACCTTTTTCTTCTTCAATTTCACACTCCTTAACTCACTAATTTTACACTAAAGCGCTTAGGAGCTTTAGATCAATTTAAGGTCTATCAAAGAAAGGATTAAGCTAGTTATGAGGCTGCCAAAGAAAAAACTAAAGGCTCAACGGGGTTTACTAGGATTATGCACAAGGGTAGGTCAAATAGAAGGTATAAAACAATGCTATCAAAGAAATGCTTATATCATCTCCTAAACCCACAATCTTTATTTCGCTTTGCACACACACCAGGCAAGTTCTAGACATCAAATGCAACAGGGAATATGCAACAACCTTACATCACACGTGGCACATGCTCAACTTCCAGCAGGATCATCATAGACTCATAACCAAACAATCACATAAATTCACATTAAGACAACAAGTACAAAAGTCATAATCATGATCCTAGTATTCTCAAAAGTAGCAATTCACACAATAAACATGCTTTTTAAACTAAAACACTTGCATCATGTAGTCAAATATAGCATCGACAAGAACATCCCACTTATTCCTAACCTAAATTTTTTTAAAATATTGACCTTAAAATGGGAATTTCTCCACCCCACACTTAAAAATCTACTTTGTCCCCAAAGTAAACTTAAAAGTAGAGATAGAAATACTCCCTGAGGCCTCTAGGCCTAGCTAGTAGTATCTTCTTACATCACAAGGGTCTGGGGGACCCCATATTTAGTCTTTGCCATGCTCTTTAGCTCAGGTTTTTCGGTACTCATCCTTCCCATTAACCTGTGACTTAACAAAAACAAAAACTAAGTGAAGTAAAAATTCAACTACTAAAACTAAAACATACCTACTTAACTTCGGTTGCCTCCCAAGCAGTGCCTGATTTAGTGTCGTGAAACGACCCGACTATGACTCATCGACATTCCTTCATCTTTTTCCTAATACTTGGAGGCCATCTTCTTATTCATTTATGACCTCTTGAGTATGAATTCTCAAGGTCAACATCTTTTTCACAAATAGCCTTTTTAGGCTCATCAGTTTACATCATGTCGATCTTAGGTGGTTGTTGCTTGGGTTGCTCAATGAGAAAGTCCTAAGAGGTTTTTTGTGGAACCATATCCACCCCACACTTATCCCTTTCAATCACAATAATCGTGTATAAATCTTTATAGAGAGATAGTTTGTTAAGCAGTTTGTACATTTTGAAAACTGCATCTTCATCTCCACCCTTATTATGAGTGTGCCCTCTTTAAGATCTATCAAAGCTCCTCCCATATTTAAGAATGGACGTCCCAAGATAATCGGCACCTATTCATCTGCTTAAAAATCTAAAATAATAAAGTTAGAAGGAATAATAAACTTATCAACCTTTATGAGAACATCCTCTACGACTCCTTCAGGATGGGATATGGTCCCATTTCCAACTGTAGTAGCACCGAACTTGTTCTAGGATTTCCCAAGCCTAAATTATTGAACAAAGAGAGGGGAATCAAGTTTATACTTTCCTTTAAATCACTAAGTGCATGGACCACCTCATTGTTTCCAATATTAATAAGGAGAGAGAACTTCCCAGGGTCCTTAAGCTTCTTGGGCATCTTTTGAGTCACCATAAAGCTACAATCCTTAGTGAGTGATACCACCTCCATATCCTACAGCTTAACTTTGTTAGAAACTATATTCCTCAAGTACTTAGCATACTCGGGCATTCCCTGCAAAATATCTAAAAAAGGTAAGTTAATCTGAAGCTCTCTGAATGTGTCAAATAAATTCTTAAAGCATGCATCATCCTTCATTTTTCTCAGCACTTGTGGAAAAGTTAGTGGTGGACTCTCCTTCACTTGTTTAGCAAATTTTATTTTCTAGTACTCAGACTTTCTCGAATTTTCAGCAACTTTGCCGTTTACCTGTTTAGGGGCTTTCTCTACATCTACCTCCTTAGTTACCTTTAGAGGTTCTTCATTAAGATCTTTACCACTTCTTAAAGTGATTTCCATAACTTGTTTAGGAGGTCCATATCACTTGGCAAACCACCTTGAGGCCTAGTATTTAGTGTCTATTGTAGCTTCCCCAACTGCAACTCCAAGTTTCTTGTAGTCACCTATTGAGTCTTCATGTCTTCCCTATGACTCTTTATATCTTCTGCCAATTGTGTTTGATAATCTAACACCTATTTTAGCATCTTTTCTATATTACTATTTATGGCCTGATTTCCCTGAACTTGTGGTTGCTGAAGCTACTTTTGTTGGGCGTTCCATGGCTGATTTAGTGGCAGAGTCTGCCACATTATACTGTTGGCATTCCCATAATTCTTCCTTTGAGCATTTCCCACAAATATCACAGACTCAAGATATATAGCATACATTACTGCCGAATGGCCACTGTTACCATAAACTTCACTCCAACTTGTAGCTTGTTGAATTGCATTAACTGTGGTTGCAGGTTATGTGACTCCCAACTTCATGTTGCTTATTAGATTTTGCAGTGCAGAAATCTGGGCAGATATAGCAGTATATTAATCCACCTCAAGCATACCTACAATCTTCTTTGTATCATTCCTTAAGTATTAATGCTACTCGGGATTCCCTTGACCAATATGGTTCAATAAAGTATATAGTTCATCATATGTCAGATCTAAATCTTGACCACCTACAGCTAAATCTAGAAAAAATTTTATGTTATGGTCAAGTGCCTCTACAAAAGTATGAGCCAATGCCTCATTGGACTATTGATGATATGGACAGTCTCGAAGATGAGCTTTAAATCGCTCCTAAGCATGATATATTTTCTCAACTGGCTTCTGTTTGAAACACACAATCTCACTATAAAGTATCGCAGTATTGCCAGACGAAAAGAATTGAATGAGGAATTTTTGGGCTAAGTCATCCCATGTTGTGATTAAATTTTCCATCTCGGCATTCAACAACTTCTTCGCTTTCCCCAATAGTGAAAAGGGGGATAATTTTGGCCTCACATAATCAGTTGGCACACCCGTAGGGATAAATATGTCACTGATCTCCAAAAAATTTTGCAAGTGGACTTTTGGATTGTCATGCAAAAGCCCGATAAACTATCCACTACTAATCAGAAGTTGCACCATATTTTGATTCACCTCAAAATTACTCCCAACAATCAGTTTCTAAAAAGGGGAGGTCAAATTTATTGGAAAAGGGATTGCCACTTCTCTAACTGTCCTGCGGGCTGTTTATTCTTCAGCCATGGGGGAAGGAAGGTATTTATCTTCTTCTATTTGTAGAATTTGTAGGAGAAGGATTGCTTCTCTCCTTCACTAATAGAAGCGTTGCACGGGTTTGGGACTTGGTTCAACCAATTCCCTATCTCTTGCCAGCTTACTAGCCTAAAAACCTATTTCCTGCAAATACAAAACCAAGACCAAGCATAAAGTACCATAGAAATTTAAAGAGCAAAACTAAAAATAAAACAGTTGCCAAATTACAAGTCCCCAGCAACGGCGCCAAAATCTTGACAGCGCCCAAGCACACACGCAGTGTGCGTGGTCTACCAAGTAATATAGTGGACTTAAAGAAATCTAAGTATCGATCCAGTAGATACTTGTTCCAACAACAATCAAATTCTAGTTCACTTATTAAGATTAACTTGATGCGAAGGAACCAAAAAGAATTTGGATATTTGTAAAACTAAACGTAAAGTAAATACTGCGTAAAATAAAAGATTTGAGTAAAACCCAGGGTTAAAGCACTTCGAACAATCATACTAATTGAACTTCATTCATTAAATCACTTATCTTGGTTGTTGATTCTTAGGGTTTATCACATGATCATGGTCTCCCCGGCCTCTAATCATCTACCTAACTTGGAAATTACAACTAGATCATTGCGCGAGGATGTAATAATCCAATTAGATTCTTAAGTCTATCATCCTACATGTGAACCACGCAAGGCTTCTAGGTACATCCCTATCCTAGACACTAATTTGAATTCCTTATTTCATAAAGGAAAACGAACCTTACTTTGCTTATCCCCATGTGCTATCTTCCTATTCCCCCTCCCGAGATCAAAAGGTTGATAATATGTGTATTCTAAGGTTATATACTCCTTAAAATAATTTAAAAAAGGATAAACAACAAAAAAATATGATAATCAAATAAACGAACTTAATTCAAAACAATAATAGTCATGTTCTCGGCTTTAACCCCGGAAAAGGGGTGTTTAGCCACTAATCGACATAATCATGATCCAAATAATTGAATACATAATAAAATATATTTAAAAGATATAGTTGAAGAATAAAAACCCTAAATAAAGTGATTATAAACCTACTTCAATTCTCCCAGGTGTCAAAAAGTGTTTAACAAAGTGTACAAGAGGCGTATTTATAGTTGGAGTGATTTTTGGTCGAGTGTAGGTGAGGGGGCGGCGCCCCCATGGGTGAACCGTACTGCCAGGTGCATCATGGAATCTAGATAAATGCTTCAATGGGTGATGTGCATTCTCCATAGTGGGATGGGTCTGGGGTGATGTGGGCATATCGCACCCACACACTGGAATTGGCCAATTGCTCCAATATTTGTCTAAGTGTTCCACCTCTTCTCCTCTTGTCTTGTGGTGTAGTTTTGCCTTGGTTTTCAGATTGTATATCATAAAAATATTATCCACATCAACTAATAAAGCATCCTAAATGATTAAAAACCACACATTAGAATTCAACATAACACAACCTCAACAATAGCGAACTAGAAACTTAATCCAAGCACCAGTCTCGACCACTTTACGCTTTAATAAATTGTTGACTCTTGTATCATTTTAATTGAATGTTGCACACTCTAAAAAAGTTGTTCCACATATAATTACAAAATAATGGAATTGGTAACACAGTTGACACATTATAATCCCTCGCGATAGACTAGAACAACACCTAGCTTAAGCTAGTAAAACTAGTTTTCTCGTCTAGGCTCTACTTGATCGATTTGAACCCAAACTTGTTTGAAAATACTTTTAAACATTGTAACCACATGATTAAGCACTTATATGCTTATTTATATCATCATCGACACATAAAGCACATGAATTATCCTTAAAATATGTCTAAATAGGATAGGATAATAACACAAGAGGGCATAGAAACACCCAACATCAGTGATCCTTAGGGAAGGGAAATTGTATTACCTTGGAGAAGTGGTCGGAGTAGAAGCAGGTGAGAATGAAGAAAAATCCCAAGATGGAGATCAAGTTGAAAAAGTGTTGAAAGAAGAAGGAGATGATGAAAATTCTTGGCCTCTAGATGGAGAGTTTAAAGTTCCTAACTTTGTGGTAAGACGAGTGATGATTAGCAAGTCTTTAGATGACTAGAGCCAAAGGGAAAATCTATTCCATACTAAGTGTCTTATCAAGGAGAATGTATGATTATTGATCATCGATAGTAGTAGTTGTGCCAATGTACCTAGTGCTAGAATGGTTGATTTCTTACAACTACCCACCACCAAGAATGTTAGCCCATATAAACTTTAATGGTTGAATAAATGTAAAGAGTTGAAGGTAACCCGATAAGTTGTAATCCGTTTCAAAGTTGGGATTTACCAAGATGTGGTGCTATGTGATGTGATTCCTTTGCAAGATTTTCATATATTTTCATGATCCAATTTCATAATTCATGATGGTGCCTACTATAACCCACCAGTAGGCAAGCCAAACCCGTAATCTGAAATAGCTAGTAACGGACTACCCAAATAGATAAAGAAAGAATGCGGAATAGATGTAATGAGATATCAAATACATAATATAGACCCAAAATCTGGTTGTATCAGTACAAGAGCTTGTACATAACATGATTTTAAGGTGAAGTACAAATAAATACATCAATACAACCTATCTTTGAATACAACATAGAGGATAGTCTAGTGCATAAGAGGGAGAAAAGTAATAATCAAAATTTTGGGAACTCACTCTTTATATCCGAACCATGGATTCTACTTGCAACTCACACACCAACTACGATAACCTATACAATGATCTGCAAGCTACAGAAGTATAGTATGAGTACCAAACATATGGTACTCAGTAGGAAACTACCGACTGAGCTCCAAATATAAGGCAGATATATATATAAACAAGATGAAAAGCTACACCCGAATGTCTAGTAACCGCATAAGACAACCAATGAGATAATAAGGATAAACTAAACTATTCATGTCCAAAAGACTAACATAATCTGGCTAAGGAAGTAATAAGAATGCTCTACCTTATTCCAGACATACTTAGGAATCTCAACACTATACCATATATAACTGGACAATATACAAAGTAAAAGAGAAAGGAAGATATATATGAGTACACAAGGCCAAGGAATGAATATATAATTGATGTGTGAGCAAATGCTAAAACATTTGAAGCTTTTAATTGAGAATAATTGCAAAGTCTTAAGCAACTTTTGTCGTTTTTGAATTTTTTTCTCTTTGATATTGCAGTAAAAGTTAAGATGCAAGAGAACAAGCAATAATGGAAGTAAAAGAGTTAATTTTTGAGCAAGTGGAGAGGGAAGTATAGCTGACGACTTGTCTGATAAGTCGTCAGCCTTGTGATAAGCTATCAGAGTTGCCGTCAGCAATAGACAGAGAATGAGATTTAGTTGGAAGAAGTGAAGACAACCTGTGATAGGCTATCAAAGTTGTGATAAGCCGTCAGTCTTGTTATCAGGCTTAGAAAGTGCTTGAGAACTTGAAGTGAAGAAGCAACGACAATTCTGATAAGCCGTCAGGCTTCATCGTCAGCTGAAGACAGAACTTGTTCAAATGTGAAGAGGAGTTGACGACATTCTTGATAAGGCATCAGACTCCTGATAAGCCATCACACACGTCATCATCTGTCCGAGAAAATACTGTGATCTGCGATTTTGTTTCCATAATTAGGATAAGTATTTAAAGCATATGTTAGGGTTTTCTAATCATAAAAAGGGAGGAACATCTTGAACTTATTCCAAAGGAAAAAACACCTCTTTTTGGGGCTCAAAACTTAGAATTCAATTTTTAGCTCTTTGATTTGGTTGTGGGAATTTTCTCTTGAACTTAGAAGAGAATCAACTTCAGACTTTATCATTTGTAAGTTTAATTACTTTGAATTATGATTATAATTGTTGATATCCCTTTCTTTCTCATATGGAACTAAAACCCACAACTAGGGTTGTGGGATCTATGATTATTCCCCCATGGATTTAATAGTTGGTTAGGGTTTGAGTGATTATGGGGACATCTTGATAATTCCTTTGTTATGATTGTTATTTATTGGTTGCAAACAATAAATCCCGCCTTATGTTGATTTTCTCAAACTGAGAAATAAATTAAAGATAGCAAATTATCAACAAGGATTTGGGAAGGTTAAGCTCCCATATAATGATTAATGTTGTAACAAGATTGATCAACTTGAGATAAAATCAGTATGAATAGAATGATTTCCTAAGTTCGAGAGAATTAGGGAGTTCAATATCTAGGTAGGTTTAGAAACACTTAGATGGACTGTCAAAACTGATAATTTGGTGTTTTCCACAAGTCATAAGAACCCAATACTACAGTTATTATTTAATGGGGATTAATAATCATAGTGATCACAACCCTAGTTCCTCTCTATCACTGATTTGAACTATTGAAATTTTAGTTTTGAGCTCTGAAGCAAGTTAAAACTTTAACATTTGTTTGGTCATCAAAAACCCCCATTTTATCTTTTCGTATCATTTGTTTGAATTCAACTTATAGCTATAGTTTCAAATTAGTTTAATCGTCACTCACATTATTCCTCGTGGATTCGACCCCGACTCCAAAATTGGGTAAATATATTGGCGACGACCACCTTGCACTAAATTGACGTGTAAGTTGAGCGTTTTAAAAAAAAGGTGTCGTTGTCAGGGAACAATTTGGCGTATTGAGTTGGTTTGGAATTTTAGCCTACTTTCTTGAATTCAAACTTGTAAATATTTGTTTTTAGTTTTCTTTTATTTCTTGTGTTAAATAGATTTTTATTTTAGTTTACTTATTACTATGGCATCGTGGAATGAACATGAGCTTGGTGGTTGGAAATCTTATCTTGATGATCCATGTCCATATTGTGATGGACCTCACTTTTGGAAAGATTGTAGATATACTCCCCGTAGAGAGATGTGTGCACCATCTCCATCCTACCAGGATTATGATTGTTCTTTATGCGGTGGTCAATATGGACATTGGAGTGATTGCCCAACTGCCCCCTCCCTCTATTGCACTAGCATAAATTTTAGTTCTTCTTATGAGTTTGATAGGACTTATGGTCAAGAAAAGGAAGAACAAAGCACCGGTAAGAGTGGCATTAAAGCTATGTTTCAATGAATGTCGGATCTCCAGAAAAAATGTATGATATCGTATGTGATATACATCAAGACATGAAACCAATCATTCATGAGGAGATAGATATAAAGATCAATCATTCAAAGCATTCTTCTATATTATGTTTAGATGATATCTTGTCTGTGGAATTATTTAATATAATGGAAGAGTGTGAAGATGAGGAGAAAGAACCCTATATTGATATTAAGCTTGATGTTGAGCAACCCTTAGTGATTTCCCAACCAACCGAAACAACCATGAGAGATGATGCCAAGATTGAGGACATGGTGCTAGAGGCAAAAGAAAAAACAAAGAAAATCTCTAATAAAGACTCTAGCCTAATTCGAAGTGAAGATGTCGAGAAGGTAAATAAAAGTGAGTGTGTAGTAGATAGTGTAAATTTTGAAGTAGAATTGATTGGGCCTCATTCAAAGCACTTTTCTACATTATGTTTAGATGATATCTTATCTGTGGAATCATTTAGAATAGTAGAAGAGTGTGAATATGAGGAACGAGAATTCTATATTCTTGATTTTACATTAGACAAGCAACATAAAAACACACACCTCACTTTAAGGCCGACTAGTTTACCACGCTCAATCCATTACTCAACTTCTTAATTTTTATACCATCCTTCTATGATCGAGGCAAGAAGATGGACTCTATGTTGGGGATGAAATTCATATCCTCAAGGTGGAGGGAAAAACTGAGTTGGTCATGCCGCGACACTAAATTAGGCGCTGCTTGGGAGAAAACCCAAGGTATTTTGTTATTTGTATTCGTATTATGTGATTTACATTAGATCATCGCACCCATAGTGCCACAGGTATGTTTCTAACTCTCTTGTTTTGGTTTGATGCATTAGGGACATTGCATGATTAAGTTGAGGGTGGGGATACTTGTGGGTGTTGATGTCCTCTTGGAGTTTTTGTTCTCGTGCCTCTTTTCTCCGAAATCTTGTTCCTAGTTGAGCCGGCATGTTTTGGCGTTTTATGATTTGTTGTAAAATGTTGTAGTTTACTAGGAGAAATACAAGTACTTTAGGCAGTTAACATGTTTTTGTTGATTTTTGAACACCTATCCAATGGTCTATTTTATAATTGTGTGATATGCATTTATGTGTGACCACTATGCATCTTGTTTTGGCATTAGTACTAGTGACATAATAATCATTGCTAAACAATTGCATGAACCAAATGGGTAGCAGCTTGTGATGTTCCTTTGTGCCATGTGTGTGTGAGATACTACCTAGTTCTAGTTGTGTGTTAAATCCAGAACTTGCCCAGTTGGTCTTACCTTGGTTGTAGGATAGCAGTTAGGAAAGGATCATAGGCCATTGTTTATATTAGTTCACTTTTAACCTAAATGACCTTCCACGTGTGAATAATATCCCTTGATCCTAATTTTGAGACTGAATGCCTATTCTTTTTATATTACCTATTACCTTTCCATTTGTATCACAATGAACCTATTTTGGCCCTGGTCCTCCTTAGACATTGTGTATTTTGACTTAGGAAAATAGCCTAAGTTGAGGGTGGCTATCATAGGGGTGTGTGATGTAAAGTGAGTACGAAAAGGGTAATAAAAAAATATATGCAAGGCTGGGTGTGGTAGAAAAAGAATGAGAAAAGAAAAGTTGTGAAAAAAAATGACTGAATAAAAACTAGACCTAGATTGAATGTGCTTTAATCAAGAAAGGGAGAAATAAGGTAAAGGTTGATAAGTGAGACCCCAAAAATAATGTAGTGTCAAGGAGGCTTAGTTACTTTAAATATCTTTGTGTGTCATACCAGCCCTAATCCTACATTACAAGATGAAGAAAAGTCCTATAGTAATCCTAACTTAATTGTCTGAATGCTTCGGTAATGAAAATAAGGGCAAGCTTATGGTATTTGGCATACATTGACTGTAACTTCTTTCTGAGAGTGACTGTCACTTAACCGTCCCTGCATTGACATGTGATAACGCCCAAACTACAGCTCTCGTTAGAAAGTGTAAGCGGTCGCTGTCAAATATAGAACCCAACTGGGTTGGGTGTCGAATCCCACAGGGAATACTCTGGTCACTAAGTGTTGCAATTATTAGTAGACTGTTGGTCGAAAATTCCAAGAACAAAAGGGGGGTTTTGATTTAGGCGTGAATCAATAATATCAACGTAACGAATGAATGACTTGTTTAGTAAAGGTTAATCACAGAGAATAATAAGTTAGGGTTATGTCCACCTTGTAGTTTCTACTTCTCTATTAACTATGAGTAACGCGGAATTTAGACATGCATGCACTTATAGAGAATCGTATTCTAATTCTAAATCCAAGTGTTTCCCAACCATCAAGGATTTATTTCACTTTAGCTCTCCCGAGCCTAAAGTGTATAACAAATGGTACAAATTCTCTAAGAAGTTAACCCGGTTAAGGCATTAACGTGTAAATAGAGGTTAGAAGCCCTATTTCCTTGTCACACTCTCTTTTCCAAACATGTAACTTTTCTCCCGAACAAGTTAATGCTATAATGGCATGTTCACTATATTTGCAACCATGAGAATTTAATTAAAACGAAGAGAGTAATGATATAAGTAGCATACACATCAAGAATTCACAAACTCATAGCAACAAATAGTATCTTACGAGGTTTCCATAACCCTAACAGAGAAGTTTAGCTACTCATGAGTACAACGGAAATCAAAGAAGACATCATCATCATACCAAAGTTAGAATAATCTCACGATGGGGATGGGTTTGGCGTCAAACAAGAGGTTGACGTTTTTCTTCCCTTTAGCCGTTCGTGTAGCCTTAGCGTTTTTTCTCTCTGTCTTAAACTTAAAGAATCTGTAAACTAAATAATGACTAGTGATCGAATGAATAATGATCCAAAGAATGCTGAAAAATTCAGCAAATAGGGTTTTTATAACATCCTTGTCCTACTAAGTTACTGATGCATCCCTAAGTATTTAGAAATACTGATTTTGCCCGGGACAAGTTCTCCATGCATCACATTCAGTCCACAAACTTCCAAAAGCTGCCTTCCCTCTTATATGAAGTTTTCCTTTGCTGACCAAAGGTCCACAAAGTGCTGAAATCTTCATCATTAATACCTGAAAACATGCTAATCGCATAGGTTAGCTCACTTAAAGGAAAATGGACTAAAAGTGCAGGAATTATATATTTTATCCTCCAAACTTAGCTAAAATATGGGTAAATTATGGTTCTTAGGGGTATAAATACGCCCAACATCACCACCCCACACTTAAAGCTTTGTTCGTCCTCGAACAAAATATTACGTCCATGCAAACACCTAACTAGAATTTCACAATAGCAACACAAAATGTTCAACAAGACATGCACGACAATTATTAACAGAGAGTAGGTTTCTTAATCACTACTAGAAACAATTCAACCTCCAACATAGACTCGTGAGGATGGTTAATTTGTATCCACAAGTTAAGCCACAAAGAATCATATAACACTACCCAAATATCATCAACCATGTGTGTCTCACACAAGATATCACCCATAATCACTCAAAAGTTTTTCGTTATTCGAAACATGGGTATAAAATTCTCCTTGCTCTCACTCTCACAAAGAATTCTTATGTTGCAACTGATGACCATAGGCTTTCCCTTAGTGTAATGCTCTACTAATATCGGAATGCTAAGCTTAGGATCAAATAGGTCTTTACAGGTTGTAATGTAGGCTAAGGGACAGGTAGGACTATTTTGGCCAGAAATAGTGACTATGTTCCCTAAGCACTTTAATACACTACGTTATGTCATTAACACTCTCTTTTAAACAACCCTTCTACTTTTCTTTTATCTACCACCCCTTTTCACCTATTTTGTTATTCAATTATAAACACAACTATCTTTTTATTATTCTATTTCTTTTTCTTTTTTTCTTTTCTCTTTTTTTTTATATCATACTATATCACGTGTGATCTTTGTGTACTGTGTCCCAGGAATCAGGCAAGAGTTGACTATCCTCAACCATATACGAGCTTCTCTGTTCAAGGAAGCATACGGGAAGGTATTGTGCCGACCGTTATCCTTGTGATGAATCAACCGGTACATGGACCTTGTTCCACACAGTGTGTGTCTGATTGCCCTGTAGGGAGGTCTGTGATAAAGATCTTTGAGCGGTGATGGATCCACAGATGGAAGGCCCAGAAAAGAGTTGAAGAACTCCGCATTCAGTTGCAAGACTTGGCCCCGAATCTTCACTTCACTTCCGGTAGTCTTTGGGGACCAATTGGCATAGAACTCTCGCGTTAGATCAAGATTGCATTCCCCCATATCTCGAAAAATGAAATCAAGATTTAGTGCCATGATTTTCGCCAAAATGCGGGGCTCTCTCTTTGCTAGATTCTCCTTCTGCATCAAATCCACGTGAACATATTTTTTCACTTTGTTGTTCTTGTACCACTCCTTTCCTTCCTCCTCTAGGACCCACTTTATCCCGAAAGTGCATCGAGGTATTTGTAGAGAGGAGGACTCAGCTTGATTTTTTCTTCCCCTTTTCTGACCTTTCTGCGAGGTGGACACTTTTTCTTTTCCTTGTCGTCCTTTTGGGGCCATTCTACCTGAGATTAAAATAGAGTCATGTTAGCTTCATCTCGGAAGATTCAATAGAAAAACAAACAGTAATGGTACCACCCCACACTTAATTTGTTAGCACAGACTAATTAAGTGAGTGATGTCGATTACTCAGACTTCATCGACATACATTTAGGCAATATGTTCCAACAACATGTTTAGCACAGTCATACTTTCATGTAATCTTTGAATATCCTTTCCAACTTTGTTTCATGTAATCTTAACTATACTTTCATGTTTGGATTAATGAACTTCTTAAATAAGACTACCACATAGAGATCGTATCAAGTTATTGCCGAGAAATAATCACAACATTATATGCTCGTGGTCAATCATGATCGTTATCTCGATGAACGAGTCATTCAAACATTCAAGCTTTCAACTTTCACGATTACGCATTAACTTCACAATTTTGACTCCATAAAAATATGATAGTGTATAACAATCAAGTACAAGTCGGAACAAAGTCAAGAACACCCACACGTATTTTTTTACTCGATCTAGATGTATCATAACAAACCAATCATATTCTTATCACCAACACCACTTCAAAATCTAAAATACCATTATAAACGTAGTATTGCAACAACTACGGAATATAAAAGAATAACTTACTTGGTGATGGTTTGGGAAGATGATCTTGCAAGATTAGATGAGCAAAAAGAAAAATTTTGAGAGATTTGGGAAGCTTAGGCGGCGCCTAGGTTGAGCAAACAAGTGCATTTTGTTCTAAGGTTGAAGATCTATTTATAGACTAAGCCATGGGTCGGGTTTGATCCATGTAAAATCGGGTTAGGAGACAAAAATACATAAGTAGGCGGCACTTAATGCTTTGCCTATGCTTAGCATAGGCGGCGCCTTTGTCAATGCCTAGTTGGGCATAGGCGGCGCCTTTGCCAATGCCTTGTTGAAACAGTGAGCATAGGCAATGGCATAGGCGACGCCTATGGTATTGCCTAGATTTACATAGGCGGGGCCTATGGTATTGCTTAGATTTGCATAGGCAATGCCTTGTCTGTTGCCTATGTGAGGCAGTGAGCATAAGCAATGGTCTAGGCCTTGCCTTGTCCATTGCCTAGATTAGCATAGGCCTTACCTTGTCCATTGCCTAGATTAGAATAGGCCTTGCCTTGTCCATTGCCTAGATTAGCATAAGCAATGCCTAACCAATAGCATTTTCTCCATCATTCCTAGCTTACCACCCTTAGCATGGCTCACTTTCAAATCAAAATTTTAGGACCAATCTCCTCCTTTATACATCTTTCACCTACACTTAATCAAAAACAACAAGAAAATGATTAGACGGATGGGTTGCCTCCCACCAAGCGCCTTAGTTTTGGTCGTGGCTCGACTCTTCTTTTTGGATTTTTATTTAACAAAAACAAACTCCTAGTAAAACAAAACTATTAAAAACGATGGGTTGCCTCCCATGTAGCGCTTGATTTATTGTCGCGGCACGACATAGTGATCTCGATTACTTTAGACTTCATCGAGATAGACGGTGGCTATACATTTTATCGAGTCAAGTGGACTGATATATGGCTTCACTCGTTGGACATTCACCTTAAAGACACCACCATCATTGTTTTCTAATTCTACTACTCCAGACGAGTAGACTTGGCTAATTTTAAATGGACCAGACCATCTAGACTTCAACTTACCTGGAAATAGCTTCAGTCTAGAGTTGAAAAGAAGTACCAAATCACCCTTCTGTAAGTTTCGTTGGATAATCCTCCGATCATGGTACTTTTTCATCCGTTCCTTGTAGAGGTATGCTCTTTCATACGCGTGTAGATGGAATTCATCTATCTCATTCAGCTGTTCCAATCTCAGATTAATAGCATCATCCCAATTCAGGTTAAGCCGCTTCAACGCCCACAGCGCTTTATGTTCGAACTCGATTGGCAAGTGACAAACCTTCCCATAAACTAGTTGGTAAGGGGACATACCAATTGGTGTCTTGAACGCAGTCCTATAAGCCCATAAAGCATCATCCATCTTTCGGGACCAATCCTTCCTACTAGCATTTACAGTCTTAGCAAGGATCAGCTGAATCTCCCGATTAGAAACCTCTACCTGCTCACTAGTTTGTGGGTGGTAAGGTGTAGCTACCTTATGTTGCTTGACCCCATATTTCACCAACACGGCTCTGAACAGCTTGTTGCAAAAGTGTGATCCTCTATCGCTCATGATGGTACGTGGTACCCCAAAACGAGAGAAGATATTTCTCTTTAAGAATTCTACAACACGCTTACCTTCATTATCAGCCAGCGCTACCGTTTCGACCCATTTGGATACATAATCCACAGCAACTAGGATATATTTCATCCCAAACGAATTCACAAATGGGCCCATGAAATCAATACCCCATACATCAAATAGCTTTACTTCAAGAATTTTAGACATGGGCATCTCATGGTGCTTTGAAATCGCGCCTTGCCTCTGACACTGATCACATCTTCTCATAAAATTGTAGGCATCCTTGAATAATGAAGTCCAATAATAGCCGCTTTGCAATACCTTCCTAGCTGTCCGATCACCTGCATGGTGACCCCCAACTTGGGAAGCATGAATTGCTTCCAAGATGCTAGGCACCTCCACATCAGAGATGCATCACCTAATAACACCATCAGCACATCGTCGAAAAAGATACGGTTTATCCCAGAAGTAGTGTTTCACATCATGCATGAACTTTCTCTTTTGATGAAAGGAGAGATTCTCAGGTATCACTTTACTTACCACGTAGTTTGCAAAGTATGCATACCACGGTAAGTCTTCCACCATAGTGGCTAGGATCTCTTCGTCGGGAAATGCATCATCAATCTCAAGGTCGGGTTGCGCTATGTGCTCACTCTCAAGTCTAGATAGATGATCAGCTACTTTGTTTTCGCAACCTTTTCTATCCTTTACCTTGAAATCAAATTCTTGAAGCAATAACACCCACCGAATTAGCCTTGGCTTAGCATCCTTCTTTGCCATTAAATATCTCAGAGCCGCATGATCTGTATGAACCACCACTTTGGTTCCCAACAAGTAAGCACGGAACTTTTCAAAAGCATAAACAACTGCTAAAAGCTCTTGTTCCGTGACGGTATAGTTCTTCTGGGCTCCATTCAAGGCCTTGCTCGCATAGTATATTGGATGAAATAGTCTTTCTCTTTTCTGACCAAGTACAACACCCAAAGCTACCCCACTTGCATCACACATCACTTCAAACGGTAGAGACCAATCGGGTGCTACAATAATAGGAGCTTCAACTAGCTTCCCTTTGAGGCATTCAAATGCCTTCAAGCAATCTTCACCGAAGTCGAACTTTGCATCCTTCTCCAAAAGTTTGCATAATGGACTAGCAATCTTGGAGAAGTCTTTAATAAACCTCCGATAAAAACCTGCATGACCGAGGAAACTACGAACTCCCTTTACAAAAATTGGAGGTGGTAGTTTCTCGGTGACTTCAATATTGGCTCGATCCACCTCAATTCCTCTTTCAGTGACTTTATGCCCAAGATCAATGCCTTCCTTCACCATAAAATGGCACTTCTCCCAGTTTAGCACCAAGTTGAATTCAACACATCTCTGCAACGCCATACTCAGATTTTCCAAGCATGATTCAAATGACTCACCTACTACTAAAAAATCGTCCATGAACACCTCCAAGGTGTCTTCAACCATATCAGAAAAAATGGACATCATACAACGCTGAAAAGTGGCAGGTGCGTTACATAGCCCAAATGGCATACGTTTGAAAGCAAACATACCATACGGGCATGTAAAAGTTGTATTCTCTTGATCTTCAGGAGCAATGCAGATCTGATTATAGCCGGAATAACCATCTAAGAAACAAAACCATCCCTTCCCTGCCAATCGATCAAGAATTTGGTCCATGAATGGCATTGGGAAGTGATCCTTTAGCGTCCACAAATTCAGCTTCCGGTAGTCCTTGCACACTCTCCACCCTGTGACAGGTCTGAGTGGAATTAGCTCATTCTTTTCATTTGCGACTACTGTCATGCCCCCTTTCTTGGGCACACATTGTACCGAACTCACCCATTTACTGTCGGAGATTGGATACACCACCCCAGCATCTAACCACTTAATAATTTCTTTCTTCACCACCTGTTACATAGGTGGATTCAAACAACGTTGATGCTCAATTGTGGGCATGCAATCTTCTTCGAGCTAAATCTTGTGCATACTTATCCCAGGAGGGATACAAATTATATCAGCAATAGTCCAACCGATGGCTCTTTTATATTTTTTTATAACAGAGATGAGAGTCGCTACTTGCTGTTCACCTAAATCAGCCGCAACAATAACCGAAAGTGTATCACCACTTCCCAAAAATGCATACTTCAGGTGGCTGGGCAGCTCTTTCAATTCTAGCACTGGTGGTTCTTCAATGGATGGCTTTGCTTGTGGTGAAGGTCGATTCTTAAGATCAAGGTCCAGCTTCGTAGGAGCATGAGAATATTACCCTATTCCT
The DNA here is from genome assembly GCA_030864215.1 of Capsicum pubescens. Taxonomy (NCBI): domain Eukaryota; kingdom Viridiplantae; phylum Streptophyta; class Magnoliopsida; order Solanales; family Solanaceae; genus Capsicum; species Capsicum pubescens. The sequence continues at coordinate 264,623,865 of CM061540.1, read as the reverse complement.
GTTAGAGCACAAATAGTTTCTTCATACTCTTCAACATCCTCACGCTCAAAATTTATAAGCACATCAGCCAATGGATCAACAATAAGCTGCTTCTCTACAGATAATTCTTCCTCATCTTCATTATAAACATCAGCTACAGAGAACACATTCATATCTTTGGGTTGCTTCATTGATTTGCATACATCAAAACGGACCACTTCGTCATTCATTCGAAATAAAAGCTCATTAGCTCTTAAATCAATAAGCACACTTCATGTTGCAAGGAAAGGATGCCCCAAGATTATGGGAACTTCAGAATCCACCTCACAATCCAAAATAACAAAGTCTGCAGGAAAAATAAAGGTGGAAACCTTCACCAATACATCATATAAGATACCAACAGGTCGTTTTACCGACCTATCTGCCATCACGAGCCGCATATTGGTTGGTGTAGGATCACCCAACCCCAACTTTTTGTAAATCAATAGCGGAATCAAATTGATGCTAGCTCCCAAATCGCACAATGCCTTAGCAAAATCCAAAGATCCAACCGTGCAAGGAATAGTGAAAGCACCAGGATCTGCCTTCTTCTGAACTAACGATCTTGTAGCGATTGCACTGCAATGATGAACATTATCTGCCAGCTCATAGCTTACTGCCCGCTTCTTTGTCAAAAGGTCCTTCATGAATTTAGCGTACCCAGGCATCTGTTCCAGCGCCTCCACCAAAGGAACATTAATAGTCAGTTGCTTCAACATAGTCATGAATTTACTGAATCTGGTGTCATTAGTTTTCTTCTTCAGTCTCTAAGGAAAAGGTGGTGGTGGAAGGGGAATAGTTTTCTCCACCACTTCCTTTTTATCTTGCTTCAGAGTATTAATCTTTTTAGGATGGTGACGTCTATGTGTAGTGTCATGAACATTCTAACTTTCAACTTCTACAGAATCATCATAATCTGCTTCAATCACATTCTCTTCTATATTATCAACCACCTGCTTGCCTTTGGATGGATTTTCCAACACCTTACCATTCCTGGTAGTAATATCCATACATGATCCATCATTCCTATGATTTTTCACGGTGTCGCTAGGTAGGGTGCCAGCTTTTCTTTGATTGAGTGCCGCTGATAGTTGACTCAATTGTTGTTCCAACTATTTTATTGAAGTGGAATATGAATCAACCAATTAATTTATTGAGGACAAATCATTTTTTACCTCCGTTACTCCCGTGTTGGTTGCCTCCACTCCTTTTAACAGCTTAGCCATCATATCTTCCATGGACATCTTCCCAGAGCCAGATGCCGCGGCCTCATGATTTCCAGGAGGAACATACAAACCACTCCTGTCAGTCTTATTCTTGTATCCGTATTTATCATAATAGTTCCGACCTTGGTTTCCTTGCACATTGCCTCGGAAACCCCCCTGATTATTCAAATAATTTGCTTCCTCCTCAGAATCGGATTCATCTCTTCCCTGTGATACAACGGCCTTAACCTTTTCGATCTTCCCTGATAATAAATATTTGGTAAGAAGATCCATCTGTGTTTTCATGTGAGCCATATCCTAGTCATGTTCCTCTTCTTTTCGCCTTTGTTCTACCGTCAAGCCAATAGATACAGTAGAGCTTGCTACCTCAGAATCCCCGGTATGCCAAGATCTACTCTGCTTTGTCATACGATCTAGCATATCACTTGCCTCAATAAAAGTAAGGTCCATGAATGACCCACCTGCAGCATTATCAACCACTGGCTTAGTCACCAAATTCAAAGACCTGTATAATATCTCCATCAAGTGGATATTGGTCATCTGATGGTTTGGGCACCGCATAAGCTTCTTCTTGAACCTCTCCCATGTTTCGTGGAGAGCTTCAGTTGGAAGCTGTCGAAAATTGCTGATCTCATCTCTTAATTGTGCTCTTTTGGATGGCGGAAAGAATCTTTCTAGGAAAGTGTCTTTCAGTTGCCTCCAATTAGTAATAGAATCAGGAGTTAGCCCGTTCAACCATAGAGTTGCCTCTCCAGATAGAGACAACAGAAATAAGCGCAGTTGAATTGCATTCTGTCCAACTCCTAGATTGTCAAATGACTTGCATGTTGAGATAAAGTTGATCAGATGCATATTCGAATCATCGCCGCAAGTCCATCAAATAACCCTTTGAGTTATAATAGCTGGATCATGGTTCTAGTGATATTGAACTTGGCTCTGGGTGCCAAGGAAGGAGGAATAATAGCCCCTGTGGAACCAGCCCCATCTAGATCGTCATCATCATCATCAAAAGGAGCCTACACAGCTCGGCATTCAGGTCCCATTCGAGCTTGACGATCTCTCCTATTCACAGGTGCTGCCACCTCATCTGCACGCCGTGGATTAAGTAACTCATCATCACCCAGGTCCTCATCATCAGAATTTGTTGCCCGACCTGGGTTATCAATATTTTGTTGATGTACTTGAGCAGCTGCCAACGCAGCTAACCTAGCCTGCTCCTGTTGCGAAGCCCTTCTTTCAAAGTCACGTTGTGCATCCATTCTGCCAATAAGTTGTGGTTCGGGATTTATAGGTAATAATGGTTGACCAGATCTTCGTGTATTTGGCATGCACTCTACCAAACCTGACAAAACAAAAACAACAAACAAAAAGTAAAATTCGAGAATCTTTGACCAAAGGGTCTAGTAACTATCACAAACTTAGTTGACAACCGTATTCCCCGGCAATGGCGCCAAAATTTGATAACGTCCAAACTACAGATCTCGTTAGAAAGTGTAAGCGGTTGCTGTCAAATATAGAACCCAACTGGGTTGGGTGTCGAATCCCACAGGGAATACTCTGGTCACTAAGTGTTGCAATTATTAGTAGACTGTTGGTCGAAAATTCCAAGAACAAAAGGGGGGTTTTGATTTAGGCGTGAATCAATAATATCAAAGTAACGAATGAATGACTTGTTTAGTAAAGGTTAATCACAGAGAATAATAAGTTAGGGTTATGTCCACCTTGTAATTTCTACTTCTCTATTAACTATGAGTAACGCAGAATTTAGACATGCATGCACTTATAGAGAATCGTATTCTAATTCTAAATCCAAGTGTTTCCCAACCATCAAGGATTTATTTCACTTTAGCTCTCCCGAGCCTAAAGTGTATAACAAATGGTACAAATTCTCCAAGAAGTTAACCCGGTTAAGGCATTAACGTGTAAATAGAGGTTAGAAGCCCTATTTCCTTGTCACACTCTCTTTTCCAAACATGTAACTTTTCTCCCGAACAAGTTAATGCTATAATGGCATGTTCTCTATGTTTGCAACCATGAGAATTTAATTAAAACGAAGAGAGTAATGATATAAGTAGCATACACATCAAGAATTCACAAACTCATAGCAACAAATAGTATCTTACAAGGTTTCCATAACCCTAACAGAGAAGTTTAGCTACTCATGAGTACAACGGAAATCAAAGAAGACATCATCATCATACCAAAGTTAGAATAATCTCACGATGGGGATGGGTTTGGCGTCAAACAAGAGGTTGACGTTTTTCTTCCCTTTAGTCGTTCGTGTAGCCTTAGCATTTTTCTCTCTATCTTAAAATTATAGAATCTGTAAAATAAATAATGACTAGTGATCGAATGAATAATGATCCAAACAATGCTGAAAAATTCAGCAAATAGGGTTTTTATAACATCCTTGTCCTACTAAGTTACTGATGCATCCCTAAGTATTTAGAAATACTGATTTTTCCCGGGACAAGTTCTCCATGCATCACATTCAGTCAACAAACTTCCAAAAGTTGTCTTCCCTTTTATATGAAGTTTTCCTTTGCTGCCCAAAGGTCCACAAAGTGATGAAATCTTCATCATTAATACCTGAAAACATGCTAATCACATAGGTTAGCTCACTTAAAGGAAAATGTACTAAAAGTGCAGGAATTATATATTTTATCCTCCAAACTTAGCTAAAATATGGGTAAATTATGGTTCTTAGGGGTATAAATATGCCCAACATCAACATGCTTGAGTTCACATATGAGTGAGGAGGGACCTCTTTGTTGTAAGGGCACACTAGTTACGTTGCTAGTTGCTAACTTGTTTGGATAGTGTAATCTTGGTACATGCTAATGATAGGCGTATTTACACGCTTAAAGCACCATAATTCACCCATATTTTAGCTAAGTTTTAAGGACAAAATATATAATTCCTGCATTTTTAGTTCATTTTCCTGTAAGTGAGCTAACCAACGTGATTAGCATATTTTCAGGTATTAATGATGAAGATTTCAGCACTTTGTGGACCTTTTGGTAGCAAGGAAAACTTCACATAAGAGGGAAGGCAGCTTTTGGAAGCTTATGGACTGAAAGTGATGCATGGAGAACTTTTCCCGGGCAAAAATAGTATTTCTAAAGACTTGGGGATCAGCAGTAACTTAATAGGACTAGGACAATAATTTTATAAAAACCCTATTTGCTGAATTTTTCAGCATGAATTCATTGATTTGTGCTTTTCATTATTCACGAATTGATAGATACTTTCATTATTCATTCGACTTTCTAGTATTATTCAGTTTACAGATTCTGTAAGTTTTAACAGAGAAAAAAATGCTAACTTGGGGGAAACGTCTAGAGGGCAAAACGTCAACCTAGTTTGACGCCACACCCATCTTCAACGGGAGATTCTTTGAGCTTTGGTACGATGATGATGTTTATTGTGATCTCCGTTGTAATCATGAGTAGCTAAACTTCTCTTTTAGGGTTATGGAAGCCTTTTGATATACTATCTATTACTATGAGTTTGTGAATTCTTGATACTTATGCTACTTATATCATTACTCTCTTCATCTTAATTACATTCTTGTGGTTGCAAACATATAGAATACGCCATTATAGCATTAACTTGTTCGAGAGAAAAGTTACATGTTTGGAAAAGAGAGTGTGACAAGGAAATAGGGCTACCAACCCCTATTTACACGTTAGTGTCGTAACTGGATTAACTCTTGGAGAGTTCGTACCATTAGTTATGCGCTTTAAGCTCGAGAGAGTTAAAGTGAGATAATCCTTGATGGTCGAGAGACACTAGGATTTACCAGTAGAATACGAATCTCTATAAGTGCATGCATGTCTGAATCCTACATTACTCATAGTTAATAGATACGTAGAATTCATAAGGTGGACATAACCCTAACTTATTTTTCTTTGTGATTAAATCTTACTAAACAAAGCATTATGTTGTTACTTTGATAACATTAATTCACGCCACAATCCAATCCCCCCTTTTCCGTGGAATTTTCAATCAACAGTCTACTAATAATTGCAACACTTAGTGACCAAGTATTCCCTGTGGTATTCGACACCCAAACCAGTTGGGTTCTATATTTGACAGCGACCGCTTACACTCTTACGAGAGCTGTAGTTTGGGCGTTATCACATGCATGGTTGTTGTTGATGAATTGATGTCATATCTTGATTCCTGTGTGTCGCATTATTGTCCTCCAATAATATGCACAGTTGTTTTTTAAATTAATTGACCTTGGTATGGTGAAGATGTTTTGAGATAATATAGATGGTTGACTGCCGAATGTACTTTGTATCCTCTTGGTTGTGTTTTAGTTACTTGAGGACAAGCAATCGTTTTAAGTTTAGGGTGTTGATGTACGAGCAGATGCTAAAACATTTGAGGCTTTTAACTAAGAATAATTACAAAGTCTTAAGAAACTTTTGTCGTTTTTTATTGTTTTCTCGCTGATATTGCAGTAAAAGTCAAGATGCAAAAGAACCAACAATAATGAAAGTAAAAGAGTTGATTTCTGAGAAAGTAGAGAGGGAAGTATAGCTGACGACTTATCTGATAAGTCGTCATCCTTGTGATAAGCTATCAGAGTTGCCATCGTCCTTAGACAGAGAATGAGATTCAGCTGGAAGAAATGATGAAAACCTGTGATAGGCCGTCAGAGTTATGATAAGCCATCAGGCTCGTCGTCAGGCTTAGGAAGTTCTTGAGAACTTGAAGTGAAGAAGCGATGACAATTCTGATAAGTCATAACATGTCTGATAATATCCATCAGGCTTCATCGTCAGCTGAAGATAGAACTTGTTCAAATATGAAGTGGAGCTGACGACATTCTCTATAAGGGCATCAGACTCCTGATAAGCCGTCACACACGTCGTCGTCTGTCCGAGAAAATACTGTGATCTGTGATTTTGTTTTCATAATTAGGATGAAGTATTTAAAGCATATGTTAGGGTTTTCTAATCATAAAGGGGCGGAACATCTTGAACTTATTCCAAAGGCAAAGACACCTCTTTTTGGGGCTCGAAACATAGAATTCAATTTTCAACTCTTTATTTGGTTGTGGGAATTTTCTCTTGAACTTAGAAGAGAATCAACTTCAGACTTTATCATTTGTAAGTTTAATTACTTTGAATTATGATTATAATTGTTGATATCCCTTTCTTTCTCATATGGAACTAAAACCCACAACTAGGGTTGTGGGATCTATGATTATTCCCCCATGGATTTAATAGTTGGTTAGGGTTTGAGTGATTATGGGGACATCTTGATAATTCCTTTGTTATGATTGTTATTTATTGGTTGCAAACAATAAATCCCGCCTTATGTTGATTTTCTCAAACTGAGAAATAAATTAAAGATAGCAAATTATCAACAAGGATTTGGGAAGGTTAAGCTCCCATATAATGATTAATGTTGTAACAAGATTGATCAACTTGAGATAAAATCAGTATGAATAGAATGATTTCCTAAGTTCGAGAGAATTAGGGAGTTCAATATCTAGGTAGGTTTAGAAACACTTAGATGGACTGTCAAAACTGATAATTTGGTGTTTTCCACAAGTCATAAGAACCCAATACTACAGTTATTATTTAATGGGGATTAATAATCATAGTGATCACAACCCTAGTTCCTCTCTATCACTGATTTGAACTATTGAAATTTTAGTTTTGAGCTCTGAAGCAAGTTAAAACTTTAACATTTGTTTGATCATCAAAAACCCCCAATTTTATCTTTTCGTATCATTTGTTTGAATTCAAATTATAGCTATAGTTTTAAATTAGTTTAATCACCACTCACATTTTTCCTCGTGGATTCGACCCCGACTCCAAAGTTGGGTAAATATATTGACGACGACCGTCTTGCACTAAATTGACGTGTAAGTTGAGCGTTATCAATAATTAGAATAAATGAAAGGAAGGGATATATGGTAACACCATAGCTACATATCGCTAAGTATACGTATATACATATATAAAACAAGGTCTACTCAAAGTACAGTCTATATGATCAGACTAGCTGTTTAAAACCTCTTAACCATAGCAGGAGCTAGTGCTAGAATACTCAGGGCTCCAGTCCATACATGAAATCATTAGATGATCATGCATAATAATATAATCGTAAGATAGAAGAGGTTAGAAACATACCTCAAATCTTGATACCAAATCAATGACTAATTTTTCATAAGCTAGCCATAACAACAATCATAACAATGATAATAACAATAATAACTCGAGTAACCAACTAGTCCGGACAACCATATAACTAGCTAAGCCTATCACATACCCCCACTACCCTAAGCTCATAAGGTTCAATCAACATACAACACACCACAAGGCATATTCATCATCCATACCTATGCAACCCCCCCCCCCCCTTCCCTCCTCATATGGGCTGATAGATATAGGTCCATACTAGTGATAGGCGATGTACATGCAAGGATAAATGCAACTGAATCCACAATACCATAATTACCATCATCGTTATTATAACCATCATCATCAAAACCATCATAATCATCATTTGAACCTTCTGACTTTGTTGGGTATATAATTGTCATACATAGGGCTAGCTGAACTCGAACCAATAGAAGTATACATAGGCACATCAATATAATCATCCTCTGAACTTGTCAGGTATATCATCATAATCATTCTTCGTCTTTGTTGGATATCAATATATCTTCACAATATCCTCCGACCTTACCAGTTGTATAAGCATATCATCGTAATCATCCTCCGGCCTTACTGGTATATAATTAGTATCATCATAATCATCAAAACATATATATAACATCAATACGGAAATTTGTCAATGGGTTTTTACCCGGAATTTATATCATCAATACCGTATCTTCCTCCGTTTCATACCGTAGAGATGTACATTTAGATATAATAGGTGCACGGACTTAAGTCGTAGCTAAATAGAGCGTAAATCCATATATCCACTACCTAAAGGGTAATGCCCCAAAACTACCCCCTAGATTGTCACACAGTGCTTAGGAATAGAAGTGATACCAAGCTAACCCTTGTACTGGCATAACTCATGAGCAACTGAATAAGATACATAAATCTAAAAGAAATAAACGAAAGAGATGTCTTTGCTAAATATGTTCAAAATAGAATTATTTAAAATGATTACAACTTTGGTCATACAACTCAAATCTAAAATCAAATACATCAACTCTACTGACTGTTTATGAAGCCTCTACTAATATTGACTATAGGTAGCCGGGACATTACCCCCAGCTATCTCTAATCAATATAACTGAATAAAAGAATAAGTACTGAAACTATTGCTGACTTGAGTCATTGAGTCAAAAGAACTCATCACCTGCTGACTAAAAATTGGGAACTGTCTGACTATGATGTGCTACAACTGGTACCTACATTTTGAGACAATATAGCACATAGACAAATATGTGGATCAGTACTTCTGGAATGTACAGAGTATATGGGGTGAATGCATAAGTAAAACAATAACTGAATATACTCATAAACTTTCAAATAATGCATGCTAAGTGTAAGTGACTCACCTTGGGCTTGAATAAAACAAAAGCTATAAAATCATAAGCATGAATAATAATGCATAATGACAAACTTTGTGAGCCATAACACTTAGTTCTAAAAGCTTTACTTTTAATCTTCTTAGGGAGGTTCTTCTAATCGATATAAGCCATGTAAGCTATCATGGAGTCCAACGTCTTACCCACGTTGGGAGAGATATTCTACCCTTGACATCAAAATAGAACCTAATATATAGTGATCGCTATACTGAACCCACTATAGGCATTAAAACCTATGGTGGCTCGTAGTTCTGGGGAAGTAGGATGTACTAAACCCACACCTCCCACTTGGTGCTAGATATTACTCCCATATTACCTATATGCTCATACTATAGGAAATTCACTTTAAAATAGCATAGGGGTTTATAATGAAAACCAGTTATACTTCTCTTTGCTTTAAATTGCAATTAGAATGGATAAATGTGGATTCCATCTAATAGTTGAGGATTAAAAGATCAATTCTTTTTTTAAATCTTGATAATAGCTTGTCATAGAGTGCTTAAAACATAATCTTCTTGAAGTCTCAATACTCAAACTTAGGGCTTAAAACCCATGCATTTAAACTCATTTCAATTCATAATAAAACTTCATGTTCAATAACAACCTTGAAATACTTCAACAATGACTAGTCAAGATAGTGCAATCTCATTCATAATGTAAGTTATGTAAATTTAAAGCATAAACATAAGAACTTCTTGATTTACCAAAAGCATTAAATCTCATGAAAATCACATGCGTCGAGAATATACATACTTGGGTATGAACCCTAATTCAAAACAAGTGAAATAAATCTTACAATCATGCAATTTGGGCACAAGGGTGAAAGGATACCCTTGTTCATAACCCTGCATACCTTATTAGGCTTGATTTGATGTAGAAGCTTGACTTTGAACTCTTAAAGGTGTTCTTGAAGGCTTTTTCTTGAAGTTCTTGTATTAAGGGCCTCAAATTCCTGATTATCTTAAAGAGGATGTAATGAAGTTTTGGAGTTTTTGGAGTTAGGTTAGGGTTTCTTGGAGAGAAAATTGATAGAGAATTGGAGTATAATGCTTAAACCGTCATTTAATCTTATGTTTTCACGACTTGGGGTGATGGTAAATGACCTAATTGTCCCTCTAGAGATTAAAATTGGTGGAGAATGCTCATTAATACACCCGGCACGCCGTAGCAAAATCACGTTGAGCTGCTGGAATCGAAATCCAAACACAACCCAAACCTCATCGGGAACAAATGAAACATACCTGAGGCATGCTTCTTACACCACTGAACATGAATCAACTCAAAAACCATTGTCTCGAAGCCCAGAAGGTCAACTAAAAAATCCTCGAAGTTAAAAAGTCAAAATAAGGCTAAGTCTTCAACACTTAGCTAAATTTTCAGGTTCTAAGTCTCTTATGCAAGCATTAGGAGCTGAACTAAACTAAGCCTAATACGGGGCATTACACAGAGTGTACTTTGGGAGTGAATCGTTAGAAAAGTATAGAAAGGGTTAGAGTCTCTCACGACCAGAATAATTAGTAGTATCAAATCATGGACCAAAATCTGTCTCAGCCAAATATTTAAAACATCATTATTAATCTCTTTTACATATAAGTTATTCATTAAGAACGACATATATTATTATGAAGAAATCTATTTTTAAGGTAAAAAGTGGGCTTGAATCGTTATTTAGTAACAACGACAATAAGATTATAACCTAATCGAAATCGTATCAATCATCAATGCGACGATCATGAATGAACTGAATATATGCATGTTATTGCCAGTAGTTAAACAATGGAACCATAAGTATTAACATATTAATAAACTACAGTTATATCCTTTACAAGGATAAATGCTTCCCGGATATCCAACCAATATCATAACATGGCATTTGGCAAAATAATTCATTCAAAATAATTATAACATCATAATCACGGCTTTAGTCCCATATATGTATCCGAAACTCATATCAATAATCATATTTAATAATAATATCATATCTATAAGCCATAACATATTTATGAGGCATAACATCTTTATGACTCATAATGCATATCCATGATCATTTCATATGTAGAAGGTATAATATCAATAAGGAATCTCATATCTATGAGGCATAATGTCAATAAGGCATCTCATGTCTAGGAAGCATAATATCAATAAGGCATTTCATGTCTAGCAGGCATAATAGCAATAAGGAATCTCACATATGGGAGGCATAATATCAATATGGCATCTCATATCTAGGAGGCATAATATCAATAAGGCATCTCACATCTAGGAGGCATAATATAAATAAGGCATCTCATGTCTAGGAGGCATAGTATCAATAAGGCATCTCACATCTAGGCCTATATAATCAAGCATGTTGATGGACCATATCATAAATCAAGTTCGGAATGCCATAGCATAACTACAAGCCATAAGTTAAATCCGGGGAATGTCATCATAATTTTCCAAGTCATGAAGTAATCTTATTCTAAAGGATCAATAGTCTCAACTATGCCTATCATTCGTAACTAAGTCCACACGGGCTAACACAAGTCATGGCCTAAGGTGGGCTGGAAGAACCCACTTCTAATCCTCAATTCCCATACTTAAGCAAGTTATACCCCAAACTCGGATAAGGTATCTATATTCACTTCTTGAAGGTACATAAGTCATAATCAATCCTAAGACAGAAATTCCAACTAGAGACATGAGCATTTAAGTCAACACCAACTAAATTACGATGTCAAAATCACTAGAATAGCCCAATTAAGGTTATTCATACTAACCATGATTCTAATGCTTGAAAAACATCCCAAACCTAGAATCATATCATACTAATTTTGCGAATTAGTTCAATTTAGGGAGAAGGTAATAGGATTCTAAACATGTAATAAGCATTTTGCCTTACGGGTCAATACCCTCATCTAATCCCCAAACATCAGTAATCAAGACTAAGTCATTCTACCCATAAGCAATCTTAACATTCACATGGAATACATAACATGAATCATCTTACAAAGAAGAGTAGATAGAAGCCTACCTCGAAGCCAAACCGCAAATCCTTAAATTGTTCACCAACATCCATCTTCACTTCATAATCCTAAAATATCTTCAGGCTATCAAAATCGTAATCTACTGATCAACACGAGAATAATGATACCCATATTGCACCATTGTACTTTGGGTCCAAAAATTACACCAAAAACCTCAAATGGGTCCCACCTATGGAGATCACATTTTTTAGGTTAACCTAATGTTCATACATGACAAAGAATCATAACCCTCAAGAACAGGTGAAAACCAAGCTAATTTGGGGCTCAAATCAAGACCTCAAATTATTTGGGGTTTTGGTTAAAAAATCACTAAAATCTACCAAGAAAAGTGGTAATCGTACCTCGAATCGGAAGATAATTTCTAAAATTGATGTTAATCAAGATCACCAGTCACCCACAAGTCTCAATTTTAAGATATCTCACCCTTTAGGGTTTTTTCTCTCAAGAGATGGGTGTAAAGTGAGCCAAAATAAGGCAAAAAGGGGCTATTTATACCCATGCCAGGTAATCAGGTGCTGTAATTGCACACCCAGGTGTGCAATCACACTATCTGACCTCAGCAACAAATATGGAAATCGCCACACCCTTGGTACGATTGCACTATCTCCACTGAACACCGGATATCAGCTAAAACTCAGAAATTTTCCTAGTTACCGTTAAGGCCTCTGGATTTATTCAAATGAACTATGTAACCACATTAAATTTAATGTTTCAGATACAATGGCAAAGTCAATTTCCCATCTAAGGTCATTTTGACCAAATATGAGTCCCACACCTATTTTTCTAATTTTCTAACTTTTCGACCAATAGGTCAAAATAAGCTCGGGTGCCTCGGGACCTGAACCAATGGTCTACCTAGACTAAAATCGATACTATAGAGCTATTGGCACAGTTGGAATTTGCATCCGAGATAATTTTACTAAAGTTTTTGTCCGCTAGCCATTTTGAACCAGCAAAGACTTCTTAAATGGAATTCACGCTAAAAAATAAATAAACTGCCCGATAAATGATTTGTCAGTCCTAGCAAGTCATAAATGACTTAGGGCAGCTATGTAAAAGCTTTAACAGCTAAAATAAGTGGAAATATGAAAAATGACGTCAAGGGTCATTACAATATCCACTACTAAAAAGATTTTCATCCCTAAAAGTCAATGGATAGAAAGATCACAAAAGCTCAAAAGGATGAGGTACTGGGCCCCCATGGTCCAAGCATGACTTCCCAGATAACCTCCATGAAGGTAGAACACTTTTGAGGGATTTTACCACAGGTATCCCCTTTTCAACCAACTCTCACTTAACTACCAAATAGCCAAACCTAAACTTCAACCACCAGTTGGACTCCAACCGAACCAAAAAAGGAGGATACACGCAAATCTGAACCACAACACACTAATACCATCTCAATACCCGTACAAATCAGCAAAGGCTTATACAAACCAAAATCAAACCAAGGCATGCATCATACAACCATCTCCTAATCCAAATATAACCTTTCTTTATCATTCTACTCCTGTTATACACTCCAAACTAGGAGGAAAATCACCTGAGTCTTGTTTGCACAATCTCATCACAAAGCACTTGAAGAACTAAAGCTGATACACTAAAAGTCCATTCGGCAAATAGGAGAATAAGCTTATAAGGTGCTATCTGCGCACACAAATAGAGAAGGAATACAATCTATGCCAATGCTACAACTAGTTTGGATGGTAATCAAACTGAAATCTAGAAGATTAGGACACAACTACTCATCACTGAACTATCCGCTCCAGGATTTCTCATCAATCGAGTATGAAACCATACTGAATGCAACTCAAGTATATTACTCCCACTGAGTATATCATCTAAAATTCCCAAAGAAAATTGAAGAGTTGTAGTAAAAGCTGAAAGAACCAACAGCAGGTCCATGGCTATCATCTATACACTTGAAAACCATAATCCACCTAAACCCAAGAAGACCGAATATGAGAACATAGAGTAGGCTCATCCAGCCAATAGATGACATCCTAACTAAAACATATCTAAAAACAAAGAATGCACTCAAGGTCTACAACTCCAAGCTGAAATCTCAACATCAAGGCTAAACTACTCAGTCTCAATGGCCTAAACCAAACCTTAAGATGGGTAGGAATTCATACTCCAAATCTATCATGACTTCCAAATTGTCATTCCAAGGCATCAAGTCAAAAATTGAGCCAATAAGTCCATATGAATGTCAACTACTCAACTCCACCTTAGTATCCAAATCTAACATATCTGAGCAACATTATATCGAGCCAAAATTGAAACATAGCTGAAGAACAAAATCACCATAGGGATAAACCATCAACTGAAAATGTAAACAACCAACTCCATATCCGCTAGAAGGAATGGATAAATGACCAGTTAAAAATGCAAATAGCCCACTCCATATTTGCTAGAGATATGAACTACCAAAACATACTCAAGGACTCATAAAGGCCACAAACCATACTAGTAATAGCATAAACTCTAGAAACTTGGAGAAATGCAACTTCAGCCAAAAGACAACTAGTCCAATACTCTACCTCATCAAAGAATAGTCATAGGCACATATCGTTGAGGAGGAACACCCCACCAAGCCTCATTAGGCCAAACAAACTTTGAAATAGGGATTTCTAAAATCTATCTAAGTAGGACAATCATAACTCGATCAATTCATGAATCACCTCACCAAGAAAGAAAATACCAATCTCAACATCAAAGCCAAGGTCAAAACTACTACCAGAAAATGAACCAAACAACTCAAGAAGTGATCACAAAAAAGAACACCTGCCTTTAACTATCTAACTTTACTTTAGACAAAAACCATATCACGGCAAGAAAGAAAAATCCAATCTTTGCACTCGTACCAAGGGAAAATCATTACTAGGAAATGAATCCAACAACTCTAAGAGATAAATCCAGGATATCTCGATATCAATATCAAAACCACTATCGGGCGATGAAATAGGCACAAGCAAAGAAAGGATCCAAAATTGGTCAAGCTCAAAAATGGGCCACATAGAAAAGGATAGCCATTACAACAACCTTCACAACCCAGGAGGCATGTCAAAGAATCCTAAACTCAAGAATGGGCAATATAACTAAATTGACAATTCAAGAACCATACAGAAACACAAAAGATCAATTTACATTCGATACCTCAATTAACTCCACAACCAATCTAACACAGTCAATGAAGGAGGAAAACAATCAACTTTGCCTCTCTATAGGGAAGAAATCATCAAATCGGGTTATTGCTATTCAATCCACTGAATAAGAATAACAAAGAATAGAATTCTAACTAGATTGCACTACTCTAAATAGTTAACCAGCAAGGATTAAAATCATCAAGCAATAACAACAATAGCAGCAACAATTCAACATCAAAATAATAAATACGTCGTACCAAAATAAACATCAATTTCATGTACCACTCAAGATCCATAATTAGGTCAGTGTACCAAGATAGATGAGACTCAAACCCAAATGTTACACCCATAAAGATAAAATATCAATACAACTACTCTATCCACTACTAAAAGAAATAAGCTACAAAGTAGTCATATAATTATGATTTTAATAACAAGGCACACAATAACCAATATGAACTCATCAAGGTATATAATCATCAAGGGATACAAAGACCCCAATACACACAAGTAAAAAGGGTAAATACAAGGAAACAAAAGCACGCCAAATCATGATGAAAGTTGCAACCACATGCTTGACGAATCTAAGGGAGAGTAAACTCAGACTAGCCGACTAAATCATCAATTGGAGTGCTAGGCGCATTATCTCTAATTGAAGATGCCTCCACATAATGAGGCTGATCTGAATGAGCTGTAAGACTAGAAATACCAAGTTGAGAACACTTCCTAGACTAGTAACTGATCTCTCCAAAACCAAAACAAGTTTTTATAATATTTCAAGGTTCCACACACTCTGATCCAGAATGGTCGCCATGGCCTGACGACCCATACTGAAAACTCTGCAAGGTCTGATGGGAACTTTGCCCGCTATGATCATTATGACTAATTTCAGAACCAATTATAGTTTGAAATACTACTTATGTAAGTTGATAGGCTACTAGTGAAGCTGATTGCTACCAGAAGGATCCTCACTCTTAGTTGAAATACCAATATCCCTATACTGATGGCATGGCCTCTTGCCTCTACCTTCATAAATCTCAATACATGATCTCTCGGTGTGTCTTGAATAATTAATAATATAAGAGAAGAAAGACCCGACTACCATCAAGTGTTCTGACACCGAATAGAGTGGCAATACGGATACTCTAATAAATCCATGCAGTATGCCTAGCTCAAAAGAGTATAGCTTAAGAATATGTTTGTCCCAATCTAGAAACCTAATTTTGTACTCCAAACACTAATAAATTCAACTCTAGCATGAGAACTACTCGATGACTCGAATGTCATCCATGGTTATGAGGGATCAAAAACATGACTCAGGTCCCCAATATTTAACCTTAAAGGGCTAAAGTAGTCATGAGATCAATTGAAGCCTAAGATGACCCTAAATCATTTGGTTGATGCTGAAGATCTTTGATATCTATCTATGAATCTCTAGTCTGTTGCTTCACTAAAGCACTGGAAATATGTGTCGAAGTTTCGTCTGCATACTTCGACCATCTCATCATTCATTTGGAATAGAATAGAGTCAAAGCATGTTCTTGAGGCTCATATAATCCAGGCACACGACAAGGAGTCAAGAAATGAATTTCCTAAGAATGTCCCTATAGCCTCTCGAAGATAGGTTAAGGACATTTTTGCACCAATCCGTAAGACTCTACTAAGCACTTAGCTCTTGTACTAATACACCAGTGAACCTAGGCTCTGATACCAAGTTGTCATGACCTAATTTCTTAAGTCATAATAGTGCCTACTATAACCCACTAGTAGGTAAGCCAATCTCGTGATCCTGAATGGCTAGTAATGGACTACCCAAATAGATAAAGAAAAGAATACAGAATAAATATAATGAAAGATCAAATGAATAATATAGACCCAAAACCTGGTGGTATTAGTACAAGATCTTCTACATAATAAGATTTTGAAGTAAAGTACAAAGAATACATTGATACAACCCACCTCTGAATACAACATAGAGGCTAGTCTAGTACATAACAAGGAGAAAAGTAATACTCAAAAAGTTGGGAGCTCACTATATGTCTTCTAACCATGGCTTCTCCATACGAAGCACCCACCAATAATGATAATTTATATGATGATCTGTAGGGTACAGAAGTATAGTATGAGTACCAAACACATGGTACTCAGTAGGCAACTGCCAACTGAGATCCAAAGATAAAGCAGATATATATAAGAAATAACCAAAATGGAAAACTACACTTCAATATCCAGCAACCACATAAGACATCTAATGAGATAATAAGGAACAACTATCCTATTTATTTCTAAGAGACTAACATAATCAAGATAAGGAAGTAATAAGAATGCCCTATCTTATTCCAGCCATACTTAGGAATCTCAATACTATACTGTATATCACTGGCCAATATATAAAGCAAGAGCGAAAGGGAGATACATATAAGTATACAAGGCAAAGAAATAAATATACAATCTAAATAAATGAAAATAAGGGATATATGATAACACCATATCTACATATAGATAAGTATGCATATATACATAAATAAAACAAGGTCTACTCAAAGTACAATCTAAATCATCAAACTAGTTATCAAAGACCCCTTAACCATGGTAGAAGCTAGTGCTAGAATACTCAGGGTTGTAGTCCATATATCAAATCAATAGATAATCATGCATAATAATATAATCTTAAGATAGAAAGGGTTAGAAACTCACCTCAAATCTCAATACCAAATCAATGATCAATTTGTCATAAGCTAGCCATAAAAATGATAATAACAATATTAATAACAATATGAATAACCAGATAGCTTGGATAATAATATACCAAGATGAGCCTATCAAATACCCCCATTGCCCTAGGCTTAGAAGGTTCAATCAACATATAACACAACATAAGGCATTGTCATCACCCATACTTATCCAACCCCCTTCCCCCATATGATTTATAGATATAGGTGCATACTAATGATTGGCGATGCGCATACAAGGATGAATGCAATAGAATAAATCATACCACATTCACCATGATCATAACAATAATTATCATTGTAACCATTATCATCATCATAACTATCATCATCATAATCATCATCATCATAAACACTCTCCTACTTTATTGGATAAATAATTGTCATACATATGGCTAGTCGGACTCTAATCTATAGATGTACACATAGGCATATTAATTCAATAATTCTCCAACATTGTCGAGTATCAATATATTATCACAATGTCCTCTGACCTTACCGAGTATATAAGAATATCATCATAGTCATCCCCTGGACTTGTCGGGTATATAATTAGTGTCATCATAATCATCAACAAATATATATAACATCAATACTAAAATCGATCATTGGGTTTTTACCCAAAATTTATATCATCAATACCGCACCTTTGTCTGGCTCATATTGGAGAGATATGTATTTAGATAAAATAGGTGTATTAGGACTAAATCGTAATAAAAGTGTAGAAAGGGTCAAAATCTCTCACGATCAGAGTTATTAGTAGTATCAAATCATGGACCAAAATTTATCTCAGTCAAATCTTTAAGACATCATTATTAATCTCTTTTATATTTAAGTTATTCATTAAGACCGACATTTATTATTATGAAGAAGACCATTTTTATGGTAGAAAGTGGGATTTAATCCTTATTTAGTAAAAGAAGCAATAGGATTATAATCTAATTGGAATCGTATCAATCATTAATGCAACGATCATAAATGTACCAAATCTATGCATACCATCACCAGCATTCAAATAATGGAACCATAAGTATTAATATATCAATAAACTATAGTCACGTCCTTCACAAAGATAAACATTTCTTGGATATCCAACCAATATCATAACACAATATATGGCCCAATAATTCATTCTAAATAATTATAACATCATAATTAAGGCCTTAGGCCCATATATGTATCCAGAACTCATATCAATAATCATATTTATAAATTATCTCATATTTATAAGCCATAGTATATTTATGAGGCATAATATATTTGTAAGCCATAAAGCATATCTATAATCATCTCATATCTAGGAAGCATAATATAAATACGGCATCTCACATCTTAGAGGCATAATATAAATAAGGCATCTCATGTCTATGAGGCATAATATCAATAAGGCATCTCATGTCTATGAGGAATAATATCAATAAGGCATCTTACATCTAGGAGGCATAATATCCATAAGGCATCTCATGTCTAAGATGTATAATATCAATAAGGTCTCTAATGACTAGGAGGCATAATATCAAATAAGCCATCTCACATCTAGGAGGCATGATATTAATAACGTATTTAATGTCTAGAAGGCATAATATAAATAAGGTATCTCATATCTAGGCCAATATTATCAATCATGATGATGAACCATATCATAAATCAAGTCCAGAATACCATAACATAACTACAAGCCATAAGTTAAATCTGGGGAAAGTCATCATAATTTACCAAGACATGGAGTAACCTTATTATAAAGGCCCAATAGTCTCATCTAAGCCTATCATTTGTAACTAAGTCCACAAGGGCTAACACAAGTCTTGGCCTAAGGTGGGTCAGAAGAACCCACTTCTAATTCTCAAATTTCATACTTAAGCAAGTTATATCCCGGACTAGGATAAGGTATCTAAATTCACTTTTTGATGGTATATAATCCATAAATTCCCCCTAGATACATGAGAATTTAAGTCTATACAACCTAAATTATGGTTTCAAGATCACTAGAATAGCCCAATTAAGGTTATTCATACAAACCATGCATCTAATGCTTGAACAAAATTCCAAACCTAGCATCATATTGAAACATCCTAGGTTTTGGAACCTTGGAAAGTTTCTTAGATTTTTGGTTTCTATACATCATACGTGATATGAGCCAAATGAGCTCCACTCTTTTGGGATCTATGCTTCAAGGGCAAAACCTTAGAATCTATGACTTTATCATCCTAGGAAAGCTTATACGAGATTGGATGATATCTTGGAGCATAGGAATATCTATATTTTATGATGTACACCCCTATGTAATTGAGCCATGTCATATTTCAAAGATAGCATGGAGTGTACGAGGTCCACAAAGCAAAGAAAGGGCATTTTAGGACCACACATGGGCATAAGGTATTTAGGGCCACTTTTAGGCCCCTTGATATTTAGGGCCACTTTTGGGCCCATCTTGTAATAAGTATCCCTTGGCTATAAATAGCTAGTTTTCCTTCATTTTAGACTTAGTTGATTAATGATGATGAATTAAGATACATTTGCGAGTGTTTTTATTGAAACTTATTGTGAGTTTCTTTGGTTGTCTAGAAACATGGGTGCTCGAGATATGTTTCCATTGTGTCCTCGTAAGAGATTGGTGTTATCGGTAATTGATAGGAAGGCCTAGGGTTTAGTATACCCTTGGTTGTCCTCTCGTTATCGACTTATGTCAATCTATCTATCTTTTACTTTATCATTCCATTTCCTTATTTTTGTATTTTTGTGATTTTATTTTTAGTGTGTTTCCTTTTTTTGTGTCGTTATCATTTTTGTAGTTTCGTCTTGTATTATTTTTTATTTGTTTATTTCTTATTTTGATTCTTGAATTCAAATTCCTTACCTTTATGTTTAAAAGGAGTCATCAATAGTTGTTTCCTCTATTTTCTCAATTGTACTAAAAAGCTATGGGTGGAGAAACCATTGATACCCTTAAGGAAGCTCTCATAGAGATGCAATAAATGGTGTATAAAATAAATGGATCCATGACATGAATTGAAGATACATTGGAAAACATGGAGAAATGACTCATTAACCAAACACCGGGGTTTAACCATCAAAATTGTACCCCAATACCTCAAGAACATATCCAATTAAGCAATGAGACCCCCCAAATTGAAAAAGGCAATTCCAACATGGATCCTTTGTTACTTGATAACCATGATACTAGAATTTTACCTAGAATCACTCCTTCATTTGTGTAGGTTAATGAACAAACAGTCTCAAAGAATGATGCATGGAAAATGCCTTATGAAAATGAGCCTAAAGGCCTAACTAAATTCTTGCCAAAGGATTCCAAGCTTGGAAAGTATGATGACAAGTCGATAAAAGAGTTGGATTTGGGGATGAATCCTCTTCAAGAAATTATGGATGATATGAGCCAAATGAGTTCCACTCTTTTAGGATCTATGCTTCAAGGGCCAAACCTTATAATCTATGACTTGATTATCCTAGGGAAGCATATACGAGATTGGAGGATATCTTGGAGCACAGGAATAG
This sequence comes from Capsicum pubescens, assembly GCA_030864215.1. Taxonomy (NCBI): domain Eukaryota; kingdom Viridiplantae; phylum Streptophyta; class Magnoliopsida; order Solanales; family Solanaceae; genus Capsicum; species Capsicum pubescens. Next base: position 264,602,631 of record CM061540.1, on the reverse strand, counting down.
CTATATTTAATTATGTCCTCCTTTGTGGTATTGAGCCACATCGCATTTTAAAGATAGCATGGAGTGTACGAGGTCTACAAAGCAAATAAAGAGTGTTTGGGCCCACATATAGGCATTTGGTATTTAGGGCCACTTTTGGGCCCCTTGATATTTAGTGTCACTTTTGGGAACATCTTGTAATAAGTAGCCCATGGCTATAAATAGATAGTTATCCTTTATTTTAGACTTAGTTGATGAATGATGATGAATTAAGATACACTTGTGAGTGTTTTTATTGAAACTTGTTGGGAGTTTCTTTGGTTGTCTAGAAATATGGGTGCTCAGGATCCGTTTTTGTTATGTTCTCGTAAGAGGTTGGTGTTATCGGTAATTGATAGGAATGTCTAGGGTTTAGTATACCCATGGTTTTCCTCTTATTATCAACTAGTGTCAATCTATCTATCTTTTACTTTATCATTCTATTTCCTTATTTTTGTGTTTTTGTGATTTCACTTTTAGTGTGTTTACTTTGTTTTTGTGTCGTTATCATTTTCGTAGTTTCATCTTATATCACTATGATTAGGGGGTACTGGTCATATGATGGGGTACGGTTGGTATGGTCATGATTGTATGCTAACCAGTGTTGGTTGGTGGGTTGGATTGGTTTCTAGAATGGGTATGACTTGGGTGGGTTCGAGCGTATGGTGGGTGATGATTTTTATGGTTTGATTTTTCCATAACTTTATCTAAAACTTGGTAACTTAACTTGGATTTGAGTATTAGTATCTTACCCTGAGCCATAAGTTAGGATATAAGATATACTATTTATTCATATGGTGGACAGTGTCCACTCTTCTTAATTCTTTTACGGGTACGATTTAGTGGTACCAATCGTATGATTAGGTACGAGTGACACTTGGGAGTAATATGTGGGTCAATGTGGGGTTGAGGTTCTGGTTGGGATACGAGTGATGCGTACCACTCATACCCTAGGGTATAGATCGTATGGGGTGGTTGTACCCACCTGCGGGAATTTTTATGCAGTTTATATTGGGGGTAATCTGGACATTTCCCCTTATAACCCCTTGGGACCCCGTGACTTATAACTCTTTTGGGACATTATTTACCCTATTTTTCTAATCTTAAACACTTATAAAATCTCTTAAAACACTCTCAAATTCTATCAAGGTTTTGAGATTAAGGTAGGCCAGGGTTTCATCTAGAGGATCAATTTGGAGCTTGCTAAGTTTATTTCTCTCCATCATTTACTAATCTAAGGAAATTTACTCCTCCCTCATTGTTAGTTCCAACAAGAAGGCATAATTTATAAATTATTTTCATCGAATAAAAGTTGCATGATTTTAGATTTTCAAATATATATTGGGATTTTGGTTATAATGGTTGGTTATAGCTTTCCCATGTCTTTTACTTATGGTTTTCATATTACTATGGTGGTTTGAACAATTGGTTGCATAGGAATGGTTAATTGGTAACTGGTTTTGGCTTTGGAAATAATATGCCCCCAACATGTTTGATAAAATGCCTATAAGAATGTATTTGGTTAAATTGTTGGATTTTTATTGAAATATTGCATGGTATAACTTGGCAATGGAACCCTAAATTATTTAAATGGTTTAATGTTTAAATGGTAAGGTCTTGGAGGTTATGGTTGGTCTAATTGAAAGCCTTGTGGGGTACAAGGAAATCCCCCAAGCAAACATATCTATGAACAATCTTGTGGGGTATATGGGAATCCCCCAAGCAACTAAGTAATGAAATATATGGGTACATAGGAATCCCTTATTCTATAAAAGGTTGGCTAAGGACATTGCTTGTAACCTATAATCGGTATGATGATACCACTACTTATAGTCTTGGTTAATAATAAATAGAATAGTGGTTTAGTTGCATGGTAATGGTTTTAATTGGACAATAATGGTGAGTTGTGATAGCTAACCGTGAATGTGTGAGTCTAATGGACGGACACTGAAAACTCATGTTTGTTGACATGAGGGTTGGTCATGGCGACTATATATGATACTTATGAGGTACATAGGAATCCTCTAATTACACTTGTATATATGTATCATGGAAAGCGAAGGGTACTTGGGAATCCCCTACTCTTGTGGTATCTCTTATTCATATGACTACATCCATCGGGGCTCATTTAGAGGGCTACACTGGACCTATATAGCTCGTAGGTGGTTTTAGGATGATTAAGCTACACATACCCAGGTTAATGGTTTTAAATGCATGTTAAACCCAGTTTCCTTTCCCGACATGGTTATGTGTGTATATATATATATTTATGGTTATAAATGCATATGGTTGGTTTACTTGGTTTTAATGGTTGATATTATCTTATCCTTATCTTGAGTTTCTTGCTAGCATTCACCCTCCGAAAGGCTCCATTTCATATCATGAATTTTTTTACATACTTTAGTTATTTTATGGATATTGGTTTTGACTATGGTAGGGGGCATGTCCCAACCAGATATTATTTTTCTTTTTAATAAAGGCTTTATGGGACCACTATAGGTTGGTATGGGCGGTGTCGGTATTGGAGTCAGTCTTAGTATTGGCATTGGTATTGGGGCTAATACTGTTTGGTTAAACTTATGATTGTTCCATCCTCTTATGTTATGCTATGAATAGGAACTTAGTTATCATTTGGTTTTGGTTTATGGTTTAGTTATTGGTTAGTTTTGGATGGTTGGACTCGCTTGTGTCGGTCACGGGAATAGACCTATCCCAAAGTATAAAATTGGACAATTACGCTATCTTGTTATATGTTCAAAATTCAGCAGACTCAAGGTAGGTGGCTGGAGGTTGGGTTGGGTAACAGGGGTGGTCTCCGATCCTAGTTGGACTTGGGATGCCTGTTACGATAAGGCTCTGGGTCAGGTCATGTCAAGTTTGTATCAGATCTTTAGGTTCATGGTCAATCGAGTAGTCCATAAAGTCGTGTCTAGTAGTTTCTATTTTAGGGATATGTAGTGCGCCACACTCATAAGGGAGAGGCTATGAGGCATTTAGGAACTGTTTCTCTTTCTTGGTATTCTATTTTCAAGCTTGGAGTCTAACGCCTTGGATTATTCTGATTTTTGTTTGCTCATTTTTCAGATCATGCCTCGATGAGCTGAAGCTCACAGAGACTCTTTTGTCCCAATTGGGGATGATATTTATGGGACATGCTCTTCCCAGGGGATCCATACTTGGTCTAGGGGTCTCTTTCCTGATAGTTCTAGAGTCCCATTGGTTTCTTCTAGTCTTTCTCAGGCTAATGTGATAAATATGGAATTTTGTCAGTCGATTCATAAGATTTCTCAGTTGGTAGCTTCCCAGGATGAGTGGGGTGTATATGGTATTTCATCTCTTTAGGCCACAATGGTTGGCCAATTCATCAGGTTGAATCCTCCAACTTTTACCAGTGTTAAGGTGAAGGAGGATCCTCAGGGTTTTTTAGATGAGATGGAAAATATTTTTAGGGTGATGCAAGCCACGAATATGGAAGGGGTGAATTTTGTAGCTTATCAGCTAAAGGATATAGCATACCAATGGAATGAGGAATGGGATCAGGCGAGAGGTGAGGTTGATGATTTATCTTTATGGGAGACTTTCTCCAATGCTTTTCTAGACCGCTTCTTTCCTCAGGAGTTGAGAGAAGCGAAGGTAGAGGAATTTGTTAATCTGAAATAGGGGAAGATGTTGGTCAAGAAGTATGCCTTGAAATTCCACCAGTTCTCTAGGTATGGTCCCAAATTGGTGTCTGATATAAGGGCCAGGATGATAAAGTTTGCTTCAAGACTGTCTCAGGATTTAATCCTTGAAAGCAAGACTACATTGCTGATCAATGACATAGATATTTCTTGGTTGGTTGGTCATATGCAACAGGTGGATAATGAAAAGAAAAAATGGGATGAGATAGGGGAAAGGCAGGTTAAGAAGTTCAGGTTATCTAAACAAGGTAGTCAACAGCAAAGTGGTAAAGATGGTGGCAATTGGACAAAGAAGAAGTAGGGGAGTTCTGATTCCTTCTCCACAGCTAGTTCTCTCTGCCTGAAGCAGTCAAGTGACAGGTGTCAGTAGGGTGGCGATAACTTCAGGGCACAGGGTGCAAAATCTTATGATAGTAGGGCCCAATCAGCTTTATTTTGTCTTCCATACAGGTTCTGTAGTGGGTTACATTAGGGATTTTGTGATGAGGAAAGGGATAAGTATTTCAAATATCGTCAGCTAAGCCATGTGCTCAAAAATTATTCGGTTGGTAAGGTTTCTTTGGGAGAGAATAAGGCTCTTATTGCCTCTTCATCTACTCTTACTCCAAAGGGTGCTACTTTTATATCTATTTCATCTTTAGTGTCGGTACAGGCCAGAATCAGTTATATGCTCTCACTACTCACCAGGAGTTTGAGTTATCTCCGGATGTTGTTACGAGTATGTTGAAACTCTTTTCTCGATAAATTTATTGTTTACTTAATCTGAGGTCTTCTCTCTCTTATGTGACCCTATTTGTGGCTATGTATTTTAGTTTTGATCCCGAGGTTATTTCGGATCTTTTTGTTATTTCTACCCCGGTAGGTGACTCTGTGGTTACTAAAAGAGTTTATAGTGGGTGTGTGATATCTGTTGGTAGTAATGAGACTTTAGTTCATTTGTATAAATTAGCTATGGTGGACTTTGATATTATTCTGGGGATGGATTGGTTACACTCGTGCTATGCGTCCTTAGATTATCAGACCCATAGGGTTGTCTTTAGGTTCGCTGGTGAACTGATTATTGAATAGGAGTGTGGTTCCCTAGATCCTAAGGGGAGGTTTATTTCATATCTTAGAGATTAGAGGTTAATCTCCAAAGGATGTCTCTATCATTTAGTTCGGGTTAAGGATTCTAACTCGGAGGGTCCTTCTTTGCATTCGATTCCGGTGATGAATGAGTTTCCTAAGGTTTTTTCGGATGATTTTCCTGGTGTTCCTCCGAATAGGGAGATCGAGCCTGGGATTGATTCAGTTTCATACACTCATCCAATAGTTATTCCTTCTAATAGAATGGCTCCGGCTGAGTTAAGGGAACTTAAGGAGCAACTAAAAGATCTTTTGGATAAGGGTTTCATCCATCCTAGTGTATCCCTGTGGGGTGCATTAGTGTTATTCATCCATAAGAAAGATGGTTCCCTTTGGATGTACATTAACTATAGGTAGTTGAATAAGGTGATGGTTATGAACAAGTATCCTCTTCCAAGGATAGATGACGTGTTTGATCAATTTCAAAGTGCCAAATTCTTTTCTAAGATAGTTCTTCGGTCTGGGTATCATCAGCTTAATATTAGGGAGGTGGATATCCCTAAGATATCTTTTCGTACTCGATATAGGCTTATTGAGTTCTTAGTAATGTCATTTGCATTGATTATGCCCTGGCGATATTTATGGACTAGATGAATAGGATATTCCATCAGTTTTTGGATCTTTTGTCATTGTGTTCATTGATGATATTTTACTGTATTTTTTATTCTAAGAGTGAGGTGGATCATGCCAATTACCTCTGGGTTATGTTGCATACCTTGACGAAGCAGCAGTTGTATGCTAAATTCTCTAAATGTGAATTTTGGTTGAACGTTGTCACTTTTCTGGGTCATATTATTTCAAGTGAGGGGATCTGGTGGATCCATAAAAGGTTGAGGTGGTTAAAAGGTGGACTAGACCCACAAATCCAATTGATATTCGGAGCTTCTTGGATTTGGCGGGGTATTATAGGTGGTTTGTAGAGAGTTTTTCAATGATAGCTGCCTCATTGACTAAGTTGACTCATAAGATGGTAAAGTTTTCTTAGTCGGATACTTGTAAGGATAGTTTTGAGAAGTTGAAGAATAAGATACCTCCATCTTTGATTTTGACTTTGCCTGAAGGAAATAAGGGGTTTGTGGTTTATTATGATGCATTCCGGGTAGGGCTTAGTTGTGTTTTGATTCAGCATAGAAAGGTGATTGCCTATGCTTTTAGGTAGTTAAAGGTGAATGAGAGGAATTGTCCTACTCATGATTTGGAGCTTTTAACGGTGGTATTTGCATTGAAAATGTAGTGGCATTATTTGTATGGAGTGCAGTGGACATCTTTTTTGATCATAAGAGTACAGTATGTGTTCACTCAAAAAGAGCTTAATATCGGGCAGAGGAGATGGCTTGAGCTTTTCAAGGACTATGATATGAGCCTTCACTACCATCTAGTTGAGGTTAATGTGGTTGCTAATGCTATTAGCAGGTTATCCATAGGGAGTTTAGCTCATATGGATAAGGAGAAGCGGGAATTGGTGAAGGATATTCACCGATTGGATAATCTTGGAGTTCGTCATTTAGATTCCAAAGATGGTGGTGTGTTGGTACAGGAAGTGGTTCGGTCATCTTTTGGTGCAGAGATCAAGAAAAAGCAAATGTTGGATCCTATCTTGATGAAGATCAATGGTGATTTTTGGTGGGCAAAAGGTAGTGGTATTTGAGATTAATGGTAATGGTACCTTGAGGTACCAAAGGAGGTTATATGTTTGGTCTGCGTGAAAGCATATTGGCTGAGGTGCATGAATTGAACTATATTATGCATCCAGGGTCGATAAAAATGAATCATGATCTCAAGGAGATGTATTGGTGGTGGTATGAAGAGGGATGTGGCTGATTTTGTGGACAAATGCATGGTGTGTCGACAAGTGAAAGTTGAGCACATGAGGCTTGGAGGTTTGTATCAGGAAATTAAATTGCCGAAATAGAAATGGGAGGTGGTCAATATGGATTTCGTTATTGGTCTTCCTCAGTCTCAAAATTAATATGATTCGACCTGGGTCATCATGGATAGGATAACGAAGTCGGCTCACTTTTTGCTAATGAGGACTAACTTTTTGGCGGTGGATTACGTGAGGTTGTATCTTCATGAGATTGTGAAGATGCATGGGGTACCTATTTTGATCATGTATGGTCGTGGTATGCAATTTTTATCTCACTTCTGGTGGTTTTTTTCAGAAAAGGTTGGGGACTAAGGTTAGTCTGAGTATTTCTTTTCACCCGCAGACAGATGGGCTAGCAGAAAGGACTATTCAGACATTAAAGGATATGCTTCATGCATATGTGATTGATTATAGTGGAAATTGGGTTGAGCATCTACCTCTTGAAGAATTTTCTTATAACAATAGTTATCATTCTAGTATTGGGATGGCTCCATTTGAGGCATTGTATGGTAGGAGGTGTAGATCTCCTATTCGGTGGTTTGAGCTTGGTTAGGTGGATATGTTTGGCCTGGATTTTATTTATCAGGCTATGGAAAAGGTGAAGGTGATTTGGGATAGGCTTAAGGTTGCCCAAAGTCACCAAAAGTCTTAGAGGGATGTAAGGCGTAGAGACTTGGAGTTTGAGTTTGGGGATAAGATATTCCTAAAGGTGTCTACCATGAAGGGAGTGATGCGGTTTGGTAAAAAGGGAAAGCTCAGTCCCAGGTATGTTGGTCCTTATGTGGTTTTGTAGAGGGTTAGTAACATGGAGTATGAGTTGCAGTTGCCTTCTAGTTTGAACTCCATTTATCAATATTTCATGTCTCCGTGTTGAGGAAGTGTGTAGGTGATCCTTCATAGGTTGTTCCTTTGGAAGGATTGGGTATCTCGGATTCTTTGTCTTATGAAGAGATCCCAGTAGAGATCTTAGATCGATAGGTTCATCGGTTATAGACCAAGGATGTGGCCACGGTTAAGGTTCTTTGGCGGAACCACAAGGTGGAAGAGCTACATAGAAGTGGAAGAAGACATAAAGTCCAAGTATCCACATTTGTTCTAGGCTGCGGATATTCGTGCGGAAGGTATGTGTTCTTCATCACATCTTTGTTTTCTGACTTTTTTAAAGAATAGGTAGATTTCCTTACATCTTTATTTAAGTTTTTTAAGGAAAGAGTAGAGGCATCTAAGGGATGTAAATCATGTTTGTACTACTTTGTCCGTCATTCGGGTATGAATGATACTAGTGGGGGAGACTGAAACATCCTGAGTTTTGGAACATTGGAAAATTTCCTGGATTTCTAGTTTCTGGGCATCATACGACTAGGAAGTACTAGTCGTATGATGAGGTACAATTGGTATTGTAATACCCCACATTTTGGACTAGAATGAAAATCCGTCATTCCTATGCGTAGACGTTTCAAAAGCCTTGAATCCTATGTAAATTTAGTGTGTTAATAAATTATGTAGTGTGGGAATCTATTTGAGCATGAATTTAGATCATAGAGGTTCCCTAACTCAAGTACAAGTTGAAAGCTTTCCAATCGTTCAAGTTTTAATGAGCGTCAAAACTTGGGTCAACTTCAATCAGTAATAACTCCTTGTATATATGGAATTAGAGGGACTACTATATATCAAATGAAATCTCTTTGAATTATCTTTCCAACGATATGAATTTCTCCCAAATCCGACACCTGAGCAAGAAGTTATGACTTTGCAAAGTGGAGTACATCGCCTAACGTAAGGTGTGCGACGCACAACCTAAAGTATGCCATAAGGTGTGTGACGCACAACCTAATGTGTGCGATAAGGTGTGCGAAGCACACCCTAATGTGTGCGATAAAGTGTGCGCCGTACATGTTGTAGTCCAGGTGTCTTAAACGGTCCGTTTTGGGGACAAAATGGTCCTTTTCCCATCCCTATATAATGCCTAAACACGGAATTAACTCCTTATTTCACCAAAACATATTCTTTCTCTCAAAATCCTTTCAAGAACACAAGCTAGGGTTTTCATAGAAGATTCAAGTTCAAGCAATTCTCTCCATCAATCTTCATATAATGAAGAAATAAGGTATGCGTAGTGTTCATCCATGGATCCCTTTCATTCGTGGAGCTCAATAACCATGTTTTAAATAATAAATTATGTTCTTTATGTTGTTGTGTGATTATGTTCATGTTGATGGTTGTTAATTGTATTTCAAGATGGTATCTAAATATGTTTCCAAGAAGTGTATGGGTATGTTAGTTGGAAACCAATGAATTTGGGTGGTTCAAGATTTCTAAATTTGTTAAGTACACCTATGCTCAATATTGCTCAATATTGTGCATGTAAGGTGTTTGATAAAATGCCTAGAATGATAAAAATCATGTATTATAACTTAGGGGTGAACTATATGATAAATTCATGCTAGTCTATTATGTTCAAAGAGCTCACTTGTCATTGTTGTGCAATATATGTGTAATGGAATGTACATGATGATTGGGGAATGGATTCATAGTGTGTATATATGCCTTCCATGCTATGAAAAAGATCATGATCTTGAAGTATCACATGAGTTATCCCCAAATTATTACAATATGAACTAAATGTTACATGTTTGCCATTCCCTTATGCTTAAATGGTTTTCATGCTATCGTTATGAACAGTATATGTTGTCGGAATTCCCATGATATTAGAATATGAGATTCATGACTTGATTATAAGCATTTCTATTCATGTTAGATATTATGATAACCATGTACTTCATGAAATCCCTCACTCATGTATTATAGATTGTTATTGATGGTCATGTACTCATGAAAGTCAAGTTGTGTCAGTTTCCTTCCATCGAGTCCTGGGGGTACTTGTACCCAGAAAATGTAGTTGTGTGCCTAGAGCCATGTCATGGTATCACGATACTCTCAGTCAAGCCATGATCTATAGAATTCAGTCAGTCATGTAACTCAGGAAAACTCAGTAATATCAGTAATCTCAGTAGTCCAGTAATTTTAGTAATCTCAGTGCTCAGTAACCTCAGCAACCTCAGTATTCACAGTTAATCTCAGTAACTTCAGTACTCTCAATCAATCCTCAAAACTCAGTACATTCTGTCAGTCATCGAAATCCAGTAAACTTAGTTTAGCTCCGCTAAACAATACCACTAGTATCAGTCTAATTAAACAGTTTCAGTTTAGCTAATCAGTTCAGTTCAGTTATTCAGTTCAGCTTAGTTATTCAGTTCAGTGTCCTTCAGATGGGAGTAAAAGTTAGCATCGATTGAACCCAAGGATGGGAACTCACCTTCCAGTTCAGGGTGTGATTCTTAGCAGTCATCCTTGTGTTCCAGAACTACGTAGCCAGCGTAGGTTGAGACATCTTAAACTGTCATATTAGGTTTGATGAGGTGGCTTAACCTGTCAGTTTAGGGTTCCACCATTCTCATTTGAGTACCTGCCAGATAAGGTCACTCACAGTTGTCCTTTCTAGTGGTGCGGTATTGAAACCCCTCCAGTTGGGGAAGAGACTGGACCCCAACTTAGCTATATGTGTTATTGGGGCATGTTGATTAGGCAACAACTTCCCACAGTCTCATTTTCAGCCCCAGTCTCAGTAAAAGAACTCAGATAGTTCTTCAGATTTCAGGACTGCCAAATACAGTCAACTCATAAATAGAACGGAACTCAGATAGTTCCTTTAGATTTATGGACTTCCAGATACAGACAGTTATGCTATCAGTTAGATCAGTTCTCAGAACTCATGTTATCAGTTACATCAGTTATCAGAATTCATGATATCAGTATTCAGCTTCAGGACTGTCAAATACAATCAACCAGACCAGTTCTTTATAATCAGAACTGTCATATACAGTTATTCATATATCAGTAACATAGTACTAGTCCCTCAGTATTTAGTAATATAGTATCAGTTCCTCACTTATTAGTGATTTACATACTCAGTATTCAGTTTCAGGACTTTTAGACAGTCTATCAGACCAGTTCTTCATAATTCGAACTATCAGAAATAGTTATTCATCTATTCAGTATCTCAATATCAGTACACTCATGTTGTCAGTATCCAGACTCAGTTGTCACTATCTCCACGAGTTTAGTTACAGTTACGTATGCATATATGTATTCTCATGTTCATATCAGTTAGTATTGTTCATTCATATAACCCTTTGCATTTAGCCTACCTCACTCGTATACTCAGTATATTTAGATATACTGGCGCATTTTCGCTATGGTGCTTTCTCTTATGTTACACCATAGGTTCAGAGGCATGAGCTCCAGATCAACAGTAGCATTCCAGTGTTCAGAGTTTGCAGTGAGTCCTTCTCATTCGAGGATGATATGATTATTGCTTTATTTACTATTTTAGTTCAGTTGCTAGATGGAATTAGTTGGGGACATGCCCCATCAACTCCTTATTCAGACAGTTTAGAGGCTTTTCAGACTATAGTATGTTCAGACAGTTATTTCAGATTTGTTTTGGTATTGTTATACCATATTTTTAGTTATGTATTAGTATTGAACCTTATGGCCTTTCAGTTCATGTTTCCACATTTTTCAGTCTTTTATACAGTATACAGGTACAGTATTAGTCATGGGTTAGCTTGTGGTCCTTCGGGTTCATGAGCACCGTGTAGCATTTTGGTTCAGAAAATTAGGGTGTTACAAACTTGGTATCAGAGCCTAAGGTTCAATAGAGTCCTAGGAAGTCTGAAAGCCACATCTAGTAGAGTCGTGTACATGCGTGTGTTGTGTACCACACTTATGTGCAGGAGGCTATGAGATGTTTTAGGAACAGTTTCCTTTCTTTCATTTCTCAGATCGTGCTATAGCAAGTTTCTTTAAGACACTCATGTAAATTCTCATCATGCTTCACTCATGTTAATTCCACCTTACTTTCAAGGTAACAGAAATAGTGAAGCTCAAGTCCTAATTATGTATTCATGAGGATAGTTGTGCTATAATGAATCAGTAGGCTTGAACAATGTGAGTTAGAAATTGAAGTTTATTGACTTAAAATTAATCATGAAGGTGTGAATGTGATATTAGTAGTATGTGAGGAAACAGAGGCAGATGATGTGTTTAGTAAGGCGAGCATGTGTTGATCAGAGTGTAAGTATGTGATGATGATTTCAGTGCAGTTCAGAGATTAGTTTAGTGTTCACAGACTTATGATGATGGCTGAAAGCTAAGGGAGAGATGATAGATCAAGTAACCAAGTCAGGCACTCAGATTCCAGTAGTAGTGCCAGTATGTACAAAAAAGTAGTTAGGGAAGGCGATTCTCGACCTATCCTTATCTCAGCGTAAAGCTTCGTACTTCAGTCAGTATAGTGCCTATGCATTCTTCATGTCTAAGATTCCATGGAAATAGCTTATGTTCACACGTATTCCATAGAATTGTGTGTGCTTTTAGTTCCCAGTATAGGAAGTTCAGTTCTAGATCACTCAGTGTTACAAATCATGTTCCATGAACTCAGAAATTCCAGACTCAGGTCATGCAGCTCATGACTCATGTACATGTATCATGTTCCCCAGTATACTCAGTTTCCATGACTCATGCTATGCCCTCACTGATCAGATAAATTTAGACTATGTCATGTATATACTTAGTTCAAACCTTTTTGGTAAATCCATGTTATTGATATTCTATTCCTCAGGTTTCAGTCATGTGTCAAATTCAGTCAGTATCCATTCATGTTTCAGATACTCCTGATTTAACCCCTTCAGCGAGCTCTCTTTATGAGAATAGTGTAGTGTTGAGAAATTTCTTAGTTGGGAAAGAGTTAATGTTTCATGTTAAGAGCAGATTATTGCATGCATGTTTTATACGAGGGTGTAGATACGAAGATAGTCTTGAATATCTTGTTAGTATACAAGCAAAGGGCTAGCAAGAGGTAGTACTTAGAAATTGGAAAAAAAAGATTCAGAGTGTGAATGTATATTAAGATCCTTGACTTATGTCAGCCTTCATTATGCGACTATCATAACTCAGTTGCCATCTCAGTTACAGTTTCAGTACTCAACACTTAGTAATTAGTGCTCAGTCTTAGAATTAAGCACTTCAGTATAAGTCAAAACCTCAGTTTCAGTATTTAGTTATTGGGACCCAGTGTTTAGTTCCAGTATGGATCCCAGTTACAGTCTTAAGTTATAATGTTAGCTTCAGATCTGTAATCAGATCACAAACTCAGTTCAGTTCCAGACTTGCTTGACCCATGCTACAGCTATCAGTTACTCAGTGAGTAGTATTTTAGTACCTCAGTTTACAGGATGTTTCCTAATCATGTTATACGCCTAGCCTTGCATTCTTGAGGTGATACAGTATTGCTCATTTATGCTCAGTTACCTCATGTTACTCAGTCAATCCCTTCTCATATGCATAATACTTTATGGCCTCAGCCCAGCTACTCAGATTAAGTACAATTCAGTCTTGCATACCCAGCATTAAGTTACCAGTTACTCAGTTAATTAGATAAGTCAGTATGTCTATGCATTCATGCATCACGGTTCAGTTTCAGATCTCAGATAATCAGTCACGAGTTCATACCTAGGTTCCTTGTGCATCGCCTCAACTTCCTCAATATCTAAGACAGGTCAGTCCAACATCCTTTAAGGGACATAGTGTCCCAAGGGGGAGATACACTATAGCCCCCAAACTTCCATGATTTAAACATGTCATTTTCTTTGATAAATCTATCTTAGAGGAAGTGTTACTTATGAGCTGACCCTCTAGCTTTAAAACTCAGCAGTAAGCCATGTACTTAATGGCTCAGTGTAGCCACGATACGATACTCTGTCCATGTCACGCATTACATACTCAGTTCAGTTCATGTATCATGTTCTAGACTCAGTTATGTTTTGATGTTTCCGCTCATGCATATTGATTAATCAATCTCAGACTCATTGGTATTTTCAGTTCATGGTAGCAGTCTTCTTTGAGCTTACTCACTCTTATGTTCAAATTTCAGTACAAATTTGGTATTCAGCTCTATGCTCAGTTCCCAGTTCAAACTTGGTATCTTTAACATTGCATATTTATTTGCATGATTATGAGCTAGTTCAGTCATATATTCGTGCATCAGATATGCGTGATCAGCTTATTATTACTCTCCCTTATGTACTTATAAATCAGTTACACATGCATCAGATATGTATGTTCAGTATGATATGTTCAGCTTATCAATCATGTCATCCATAAAATCATGATCAGTTGTTCATGCTTTATATTCACGTCAGTTGTCTTTTCTCTCATCTCATCCAGTCTCATTCGAGGATGAATGTTCCCAAGGGGGAGATATTGTAATACCCCATATTTTGGACTAGAATGAAAATCCGTCATTCCTATATGTAGACATTTCAAAAGCCTCAAATCCTATGTAAATTTAGTGTTGTAAACAACTATGTAGTGTGGGAATCTATTTGAGCATGAATTTAGATCATAGAGGTTCCTTAACTCAAGTACAAGTTGAAAGCTTTCCTATCGTTCAAGTTTTAGTGAGCGTCAAAACTTGGGTCAACTTCAATCGGTCATAACTCCTTATATATACAGAATTAGAGGGACTACTATATATCAAATGAAATCTCTTTGAATTATCTTTCCAACGATACTAATTTCACCTAAATCCAACACCCGAGCAAGAAGTTATGACTTTCTAAAGTGGAGTACGTCGCCTAACGTAAGGTGTGCGACGCACAACCTAAAGTATGCCATAAGGTGTGCGACGCACAACCTAATGTTTGCGATAAGGTATGTGACGTAAACCCTAATGTGTGTGATAAAGTGTGTTCCATACATGTTGTAGTCCAGGTGACTTAAACAGTCCGTTTTTGGGGGCAAAATGGTCCTTTTTCCACCCCTATATAATGCCTAAACACAGAATTAAGCCCTTATTTCACCAAAACATATTCTTTCTCTCAAAATCCTCTCAAGAACACAAGCTAGGGTTTTCATATATGATTCAAGTTCAAGCAATTATCTCCATCAATCTTTATGTAATTAAGAAATAAGGTATGCGTAGTGTCCATCCATGGATCCCTTTCATCCGTGGAGCTCAATAACTATGTTTTAAATAATAAATTATGATCTTTATGTTGTTGTGTGATTATGTTTATGTTGATGGTTGTTAATTATGTTTCAAGATGGTATCTAAATGTGTTTCCAAGAAGTGTATGGGCAGGTTAGTTGAAAACCCGTGAATTTGGGTGGTTCAAGATTTCTAAATTTGTTAAGTACACTTATGATCAATACTGTGCATGTAAGGTGTTTGATAAAATGCCTAGAATGATAAAAATCATATATTATAACTTAGGGGTGAACTATATGATAAATTCATGCTAGTCTATTATGTTCAAAGAGCTCACTTGTCATTGTTGTGCAATATATGTGTAATGGAATGTACATGATGATTGGGGAATGGATTCATAGTGTGTCTATATGCCTTCCATGCTATGAACAAGATCATGATTTTGAAGTATCACATGAGTTATCCCCAAATTATTACAATATGAACTAAATGTTACATGTTTGCCATTCCCTTATGCTTAAATGGTTTCCATGCTATCGTTATGCACAGTATATGTTGTCGGAATGCCCATGATATTAGAATATGAGATTCATGACTTGATTATAAGCATTCCTATTTATGTTAGATATTATGATGACCATGTACTTCATGGAATCCCTCACTCATGTATTATGGATTGTTATTGATGGTTATGTACTCAAGAAAGTCAAGTTGTGTCAGTTTTCTTTCATCGAGTCCTGGGGGTACTTGTACCCAAAAAATGTAGTTGTGTGACTAGAGCCATGTCATGTTATCACGATACTCTCAGTCAAGCCATGATCTATAGAATTCAGTCAGTCATGTAACTCAGGAAAACTCAGTAATCTCAGTAGTCCAGTAATCTCAGTAATCTCAGTGCTCAGCAACCTCAGTATTCACAGTTAATCTTAGTAACTTTAATACTCTCAACCATTCCTCAAAACTCAGTACGTTCCGTCAGTCATCGGAATCTAGTAAACTTAGTTTAGCTCCGCTAAACAATACCACTAGTATCAGTCCAATTAATCAGTATCAGTTTAGCTAATTAGTTCAGTTCAGTTATTCAGTTCAGCTTAGTTATTCAGTTCAATGTCTTTCAGATAGGAGTAGAATTTAGCACTGAGTGAACCCTAGAATGGGAACTCACCTGCCAGTTCAGGGTGTGATTCTTAGCAGGCATCCCTGTGTTCCAGAACTACGTAGCTAGCGTAGGTTGAGACATCTTAACCTGTGAGATTAGGTTTGATGAGGTGGATTAACCTGTCAGTTTAGGGTTCCCACTATTCTCATTTGGGTACCTTCCAGATAAGGGTCACTCACAGCTGTCTTTACCACTGGTGCGGTATTGACACCCCTCCAGTTAGGGAAGAGACTCGACCCCAACTTAGCTATGTGCATTATTGGGTCATGTCGGTTAGACAACTACTTCCCACAGTCTCAGTCTCAGTTTCAGTCCCAGTCTCAGTAAATGAACTCAGATAGTTCTTCAGATTTTAGGACTGTCAGATACAGTCAACTCAGAAATAGAACGGAACTCAGATAGTTCCTTCAGATTTATAGAATATCAGATACAGATAGTTATGCTATCAGTTATATCAGTTCTCAGAACTCATGTTATCAGTCACATCAGTTATCGGAATTCATAATATCAGTATTCAGCTTCAGGACTGTCAGACACAGTCAATCGGACCAGTTCTTCATAATCAGAACTGTCATAAACAGTTATTCATGTATTAGTAACATAGTACTAGTCCCTCAGTATTTAGTAATATAGTATCAGCTCCTCACTTATTAGTGATTTACATACTCAATATTCAGTTTCAGGACTTTTAGATAGTCCATCAGACCAGCTCTTCATAATTTGAACTATTAGAAATAGTCATTCATCTATTCAGTATCTCAGTATCAGTACACTTATGTTATCAGTATTTAGACTCAGTAGTTAATATCTCCATGAGTTCAGTTACAGTTACGTATGTATGTATGTATTCTCATGTTTATATCAGTCAGTATTGTTCATGCATATAACCCTTTGAATTTAGCCTATCTCACTCATATACTCAGTATATTCAGACATACTAACGTATTTGTGCTATGGTTCTATATATTATGTTACACCATAGGTTCAGAGGCACGAGCTCCAGATCCGCAGTAGCATTCCAGTGTTTAGAGTGTGCAGTGAGTCCTTCTCATTCGAGGATGATATGATTATTGCTTCATTTACTATTTTAGTTCAGTTGCTAGATAGAGTTAGTTGGGGACATGTCCCATCAACTCCTTATTCAGATAGTTTAGAGGCTTTCCAGACTATAGTATGTTCAGAAAGTTATTTCAGATTTGTTTTGGTATTGTTATACCATATTTTCAGTTATGTATTAGTATTGAACCTTATGGCTTTTCAGTTTATGTTTCCATATGTTTCAGTCTTTTATGCAGTATACAGGTACAGATATCAATGAAGGGTTAGTTTGTGGTCCTTCGGGGTCATGAGTACCGTGTAGCATTCCGGTTCAGAAAATCGTGGTGTTACAGGTATGGTCTTGGTCGTATGCTAACTAGTGTTTGTTGGTGGGTTGGATTGGTTTTTAGAATGGGTACGACTTAGATAGGTACGATTCATATGGTGGGTGACGGTTCATATGGTTTGGTTTTACCATCACTTAATCTAAAACATGGTGACTTAACTTGGATCTGAGTACGAGTGTCTCACCCTGAGCCAGAAGCTAGGGTACGATACATACCATTTACTCGTATGGTGGACAGTGTCAACTTCTCTTGATTCAATTACAGGTACGGGTTACGGGTACCAATCGTAGGATTGGTATGAGTGAGAATTGGGAGTTTTATATGGGTCTGTATGGGGGTTGAGATTCTGGTTGGGATATGAGTGGTGGGTACCACTCATACCCTAGGGTACGTATCGAGAGAGGTGATCGTATCCACCTGCGGGAATTTTTATGCTGCTTAAGTTGGGGGTAATCTGACATTTTCCCTTATAACCCCTTGGGACCCAATGACTTATAACTCTTTTGGGACATTATTTACCCTATTATTCTAATCTAAAACACTTAGAAACTCTCTTAAAACACTCTCAATTTCTCTCAAAGCTTTAGGGTTAAGGGAGGCTAGGGTTTCATCCATAGGATCAATTTGGGGCTTGCTAAGGTGATTTCTCTCCATCGCCTTATAATCTAAGGCAATTTTCTCCTCCCTCTTGTTAGTTCCAACAAAAAGGCATAATTTATAAAAAAAATCATGGCATAAATGTTGTATGATTTTAGGTTTTCAAATATATGTTAGGGTTTTGGTTATAATGGTTGGTTATGGTTTTCCCATTTATTTTACTTATGATTTTTATATTATTATGGTGGTTTGAACAATTGGTTGCATGGGAATGGTTAATTGGTGACTGGTTTTGGATTTGGAAACACTACGCCCCCAATATGTTTGATAAAATGCCTATGAGAATGTATTTGGTTAAATTGTTGGCTTTTCATTAAAATATTGCATGGTACAACTTGGTAATGGAACCTTAAATGGTATAAATGGTTTGGAATGGTTAAATGGTAAGTTCTTGGTAGTTATGGTTGGTCTAATTGAAAGCCTTGTGGGGTACAAGGAAATCCCCCAAGAAAACATATGTATGAACAATCTTGTGGGGTACATGAGAATCCCCCAAGCAACCAAGTAATGAAATCTATGGGTGCATGGGAATCCCTTATTCTATAAAAGGTTGGCTAAGGACATTGCTTGCAAGTTATAGTCAGTATAACGATATCAATACTTATAGCCTTGGTTAATAATAAATGGAATGGTAGTTTGGTTGTGTGGTAATTGTTTTAATTGGGCAATAATAGCAGGGTGTGGTAGCTAATCGTGAAGGTATGAGTCCAGTGAACGGGAACTAGAAACTTATGTTTGCTGACATAAGGGTTGGTCATGGCAACCATATATGATACTTATGAGGTACACAGGAATCCTCTAAGCACACTTTTACATATATATCATGGAGAGTGGAGGGTACTTGGGAAACCCCAACTCCTGTGATATCTTCGGTTCGTGTAGCTAAATGCATCGGGGCCCATTCAGGGGGTTACACTAGACCCATATAGCCCGTGGGTAGTTCTAGAATTGTTAGTCTATACATACCCAGGTTAATGGTTTTAAATACATGCTAAACCCAGTTCCCTTTCCCGGCATGGTTATATATATATATATATGTATGGTTATAAATGCATATGGTTAGTTTACTTGGTTTTAATAGTTGACATTATCTTATCCTTATCCTGAGTTTCTTGCTAGCATTCACCCACTAACCCATCTTTGGGCGGCTGTATCCCCACGCGATGCACGAATCGGTCATTCTAATCCTCCTACTTAGTGTTCGAATTTGAGATCGTCTATTGGATTGAAGAGGTGAGATTCCATACTCTGAAAGGCTCCATTTCATATCATGGATATTTTTACATACTTTGGTTATTTTATGGATATTGGTTTTGGCTATGTGGGGGTCATGTCCCAACTGGATATTGTTTTTGTTTTGAATAAAGTCTTTAGGGGACCACTATAGGTTGGTATGGATGGTGTCATTATTAGTGTCAGTCATAGTATTAGCATTGGTATTGGGGCTGATACCGTTTGGTTAAACTTATGATTGTTCCAATCTCTTATGTTATGTTACAGATAGGAACTTGGTTATTGTTTGGTTTTGGTTTTGGTTTATGGTTTGGTTATTGGTTTGTTTTGGATAGTTGGGCTCGCTTTGGTCGGTCACGGCAATAGACCTATTGTAATACCCCGTATTTTCCTAGCCTAGATTAACCCTTAATACATGGCTTGTCCTAGATAAAAATTTGAAATACTCAGTAATTTTCAGATTTGAGCTTGCCATTGCGTAGGAAATTCAATTAGCTTTCGAATAATATAAAATTCACCTAAATCTGACAACTGGGTAAGAAATTATGGAGATTTTAAGTTTTAGTAGTTAAACATCATCATTCATGCCAGTAGCACGTCGCGAAGTGTGTTAAAATAGTAATTGTCAGATTCTAGTATTGCTCCACGATATTGGCACTTCACGCCATAGACCCAGTTCACAATTGTCAATTTCCAGTGTACCAACGCGATTCCACCGCGTCGTGGTGCACTTCCAATTTACAACCAAAGTGGCAACGTGATACCACCGCGTCGTGCCACCATGCAATTTCCTAGTTGTCATTTTTCAGTTGCCTAGCGCGATAGTGGCACGTATCGCCAGGGTTCTAAATCGGGAAAATTTCACGAAAAATTAAAGTTGCGTCTAGGGTTAAAACAGTCTTTTTCCATGATTTCATTCTGCCTAGATGTGGGATTTAAGCTCTAAAAATGTGTAAAACCCTTCATTATTCACTTTTCCCCAAAATCAAAAGGTAATTCTCTCTCAAGAAAGCAAACCTTAGCTCTCAAGAATCAAGGTCAATCCCAAGAATTTCTCCAAGAACTCATCAAATTAAGGTATGTTAGATGTTCATTCATGGATCTTTACCTTCCATGGAGCCCACGAATCATTTTTCAATATACAAGGTTTATGATTTATGATTTCCATGTTTGAATTAGATTGAATTCATGTTCATGATGTTGTTTGAGTTTTAATCCATGATGTAGATAACAAGTTCTAAGAATTGATTCTAGTATGTGTTGAATTACATGATATTCATGAAAAACCCTTCAATTTGCAAGTTGATTGTTGTAACCATGTTAACCCTAAGTGTTTATGATTTAATGAACCAAGTATGCATCTTATGTGTTTGATAAATTATCTATGAGAATGAAATAATTCCATTATAGCATGCAAACATGTATTCCCCATTCATGTACAAATTAATACATTACAAGTGTTTGATGGAATGTCTCAATGAATGAATTATGACCAAGTGAACATTGTTATGTTATTCAAGATTATGTTTTTCTTTACTTTTCATGCTATCGAGTCCTGGGGGTATTTAATACCCGACAACTTAGCTATTTATTTAGAGTCAGTGTCAGCTATAGAATATTATCAGTCATGTCACGATCAGTAGTACTCTCAGTCCATTATAGAACTCAGTCAATTACAAAATTTAGGAAAACTCAGTAATCTCAGTGAATTCAGTCCAGTTCAGTACAGTATAATAGTTCAGTGTCTTTCAGTTGGGAGTAGGATTCAGCACCTAGTGAACCCAAGGATTAGGGCTCACCTGCCAGCAGAGGGTGTGATCCTTAGAAGCAATTCTTGCATTCCAGAACTACGTAGCCAGCATAGGTAGAGACATCACACCTACCAGCTGAGGGTTGATGAGGTGCTCTACCTGCCAGTAAAGGGTACCACCATTCTCGTTTAGGGAACCTACCAGTAGAGGGTTACTCTTCAGCTTGTCTTTACCCGTGGCACAGTACTGACACCCTTCTAATTGGGGTTACATATTAGACCCCAGCTCAGTTATCTTATCTTATTTGGGGCATGTCGGTTAGATGATTACCTCCTACAATTTCAGTTTTGGTCTCAGTCTTCAGAATATAACTCAATTCAGTTCTACAGAATCAGGATTGTCAGATATAGTTACTCAGTTATCAGTAATACAGATTATCGTGATCTTAGATTATCAGTATGTTTAATTATCAGTTATCAGATTCAGTTCCAGTATACTCAGTCACGGTATGCACAGTATGTTCAGTAATTACAGATCCTCTACATATGTTAATCCAGCTCTTGTATATCATTAAGTTAGTTATTGTTCATACATATGAACCCATGCATTAAGTTTTACCTCATTTAGCATACCATTACATTCCCACGTACTGAATGCATACCCATTTCTTGGGCTATGATGTTTCATATCATAGGTTCGGACGCTCAAGTTCCTGACTGTGCTTAGCCAGACTCAACTAGCAGTAGCTGATTTAGCAGTGAGTTCTCATCTATCGAGGATATGCTTTTATTTCAGTACTTTAGCTTAGCAGTATTTTAGTAAATGGAGTTAGTTGGGGGATTATCCCATCAACTCCACTTTCAGACATATTCAGTTAGAGGCTTTTCAGACAGTATTCAATTTTTTAGATGTTATTATTCATTATCAGTATTACAGATATTTTGAACCTTATGGTATTTCAACCTATTATTCTGCATTTATTATAGTATTATTACTCAGTGCTTACAGCAGATATCATTCATGGGTTAGCTTGTGGTCCTTCGGGGTTGTAAGCACCGTGTGATGACTAGGGGGTAGTCTCGGGTCATCATACCTATCCCAGAGTCTAGAATTGGACAATTACGCTATCTTGTTATATGCTCAAAATTCAGCTGACTCAAGGTAGGTGGCTAGAGGTTGGTTTAGGTAATGGGGTGGTATCCAGTCCTGGTTGGACTTGGGATGCCCATTACGACAAAGCCCCAGTTGGGTCATGTCATATATCATACGCATTCTGCGAATAGTTCAATTTAGGGAGAAGATAATAGGATTCTAAAAGTGTAATATGTATTTTGTCTTATGGGTCAACACCCTCATCTAATCTCTAAATTGAATAATCAAGACCAAGTCATTCTACCCATAATCAATCTTAACATTCACATTCACATGGAATATATAACACACATCATCTTACGAAGAAGAGTAGACAGATGCCTACCTCAAAGCTGAACCACAAATTCTTAAATCATTCACCAATGTCTATCTTTACATCACAATCTGAAAATGTCATCACACTATCAAAATCGTAATTTACTCATCAATACGAGAATAACGATCCCATATTGCACCATTGTGCTTCGGATCTAAAAATGACACTAAAAACCCCAAGTAGGTCCTATTTTTGAATATCAAATTTCTGTGATCAACCTAATGTTCATATATGATCAAGGAATCATAATCCTCAAGAATGGGTCAAAACCAAGCTAATTTGGGGCTAAAATCAAGCCCGCGAGCTATTTAGGCGTTTTGGTCAAGAAATCACTAAAATCCACTGAGAAAGGGTTGTAATCTTACCTCAAATTGGAAGATAATTGTGAAAATAAATGTTAATCAAGCTTCAAAGTCACCCACAAGTCTCAATCTTAAGATATCTCACCCTTTAGGATTTTTGCTCTCAAGAGATTGGTGAAAAGTGAGCCAAAATCAGGCAAAAGGGAACTATTTATGCCTATACCAGGTAATCATGTGTTGTAATTGCACACCCAGGTGTAAAATCGCACTATCTAACCTCAGAAGTAGACGTGGTGATCTTTACACCCTTGGTGCAATCACATTATCTCCATTGAACATCAAATATCAACTGAAACTTGGAAATTTTTCAAGTTTCCGCTAAGGCCTCAGGATTCATTTGGAATTCAATATACACAAATGAACTATGTAAACACACTAGATTTGATGTTCCAGACGCGATGTCAAAGTTATATTTTCCATTCGAGCTCATTTCTACCGAATATGGGTCCCACACTCATGTTTCTAATTTTCCAACTTTTCAACCAATAGGTCAAAATGAGCTCGGGTGCCTCAAGACCCAAACCAAAGGTCTACCTAGCCTAAAATCAATATTTTGGAGCTTACTGCACAGTTAGAATTTGTATCCAAGATTGTTTTACTAAAAAAATCTCCCAATGGCTATTTGAAACCAGCGAAGAATTTTAAATAGGAAATTGACTCTAAAAATCAAACGAACTTCCTAGTGACCAAACTGTAAATCCCAGCAAGTCATAAATGACTTGGGGAAACTATGAAAAATCTCTAACAGTAAAAATAAGTGAAAATATGAAAAATGACCTAAAGGGTCATTACACATCTTGTTGGAAAGACCATGGCAATATAATCGGCCGACTAAGCATAATGGGAGAACTAATTGATATTCCTTTAAAATGAATGTTTGGAAGTTTACACTACATCCTCTCTCACCCTCACAAGTAAATGAATCCCATCAAAAATTGAAGGAGTTGATGGAGAAAAGAAAAAAGGTGAGAGAAGATAAGACCATTGGAAAGGAAGGTGGAGAAGGGGAGAAAGTAAGAAAATTAAAGGGAAAAGAACAAATGGTGATGTTGGCTAGAAACAAAGATATCTTCAAAGAGAATGATGACAAAACACTCATGATCCATCTAATTTTAACACTAACCCATCTACTTATTTTATTCCCTATTCTATCTATCTTTTTTTGTAGAATTATAAAGATGAATTCCCCAAGAAACTTCCAAAAGGGTTACCCCACTTCGGGTAATCGAGCATCAAATAGACTTCGTGTCGGGTTCTCAATTACTAAATAAAATGGTATATCGAAGTAACCCTTTGAACACTAAAGAACTTCAAAGACAAGTTTAGGAACTCTTCAACAAGGGGTACATCAAAAAAAGTATGAGTCTATGTGCGGTCTCAGTGTTGCTAGTGCTAAAGAAAAATGGGACATGACGCATGTATGTTGATTGTCGAGCCATCAATAAAATAATGGTAAAGTATCGCTACCCAATTACCTATTTTAATGATATGCCTGATGAGTTGAATGGCTTATGTGTGTTCTAAAAAATAGATCTTAGGAGTGGGTACCACCAAATTTGGATGCAACCGGGTGATGAGTGGAAGACCGCATTCAAGACCAATTCTGGTCTCTATGAATGGATGGTCATGCCTTTTGGTCTTATCAATTCTCGTAGTACTTTGATGCGGTTGATGATTCATGTGATGAAACTGTTTATTGGGAAATTTTTTGTGGTATACTTTGATGATGTCCTAGTTTATAGAAAATCCCTTAAAGAGCATGTTCTACATTTGCAAAGTGTGTTTGAAGTGCTAAGAAAAGAAAATTGTATGTCAATCTTGAAAAATGCTCTTTTAGTGTGACTGAAGTAGTGTTTTTAGGATTTGTTGTAAGCTTAGGAGGACTCAAGGTGGATGAATCTAAGATTGACGCCATTAAGAATTGGCCAACTCTGAAATCCATTAAGAAAGTTTGAAGCTTCCATGGGTTGGCTAGTTTCTATAGGATATTTGTCAAAAAATTAACACTGTCATCGCTCCATTGACTGAGGTGATCCAGAAGGGCAAACCTTTTAAGTGGTGTGATTAGCAAGACAATGCATTTAAAGCTTTGAAGGCTATGCTTATCTCCACTCTTTTTTGCAATTACACAATTTTAATAAGATGTTTGAAATTGAATGTGATGCAAGTAAAGTAGGAATAGGTGTCATCTTAATGCAAGATCATAACTATTTCCAATTTTAGTGAAAAGCTTATGGGAGCAACTATAAATTATTCCACCTATGATCTAGAGTTATATGCCTTAATTAGAGCCTTGAGTAATTGGCAACATTATTTGTGTCCCAAGGAGTTTGTGATTCGAACCGATCATGAATTCTTGAAACACCTCCGAGCCAAAGATAAACTCAGTAAAAGGCATGCCAAGTGGATTACTTTCCTACAGACTTTCCCTTATGTAATTCAATACGAAAAAAGAGGAAGAAAAATATAGTAGCTGATGCATTGTCTAGGAAATATGTGCTTATCTCTACATTGTCATCTAAATTATTGAGATTTGAGTGTCTAAAGACGATGTACCCCGAGGATCCCACATTTGCTCAAATCTACTAAGATTGTGAAGAATGGGGTAGGGAAAAATAGATCAAGAATAGGGCTTCCACACCCTATTCCAAGTTTGATGGAATCTTGTTCAAAGAAAAAAGGTTGTGTGTGCTCTTTAGTTCTTAGAGAGAGTTATTTGTGAGAGAAGCACATGATGGTGGTATGATAGGTCACTTTGGAATGAAAAAGACCCTCGAAATTCTAGAGGGACAGTTCTATTGACCCAAGATGTGCAATAATGTTTCTAGAGTTTGTGGCCAGTGTATGAATTGTAGAAGTTCCAAATCGCGCCTTCTTCCTTAAGTATTATACACCCACAACCTACTTCCCTATGCCCATGGCTTGACATTTCCATAGATTTTATTTTGGGGTTACCTAGGACGGGGAGAGGTAGGGATAGCATCTTTTTGGTGGTTGACTAATTCTCAAAAATGGCTCACTTTATACCATGTCATAAGAGTGGGGATGCACCCAATGTAACCTTGTTATTTGTTAAACATGATGTTAAATTGCATGGGGTTTCGAGAATCATTATTAGTGATAGGGACTCCAAGTTCCTTAGTACGAAATTTCTTTTCTCAACGTCGTGACACCCACAAACCGATGGTCAAATGGAAGTGGTAACTAGGACTTTAGGTTATATTCTTTGTTCCATGATTAAAGTTAAAATGGCTTCTTAGGAAGATTATCTACCCCTATTCGATTTTTCTTATAATCGTGTTATCCATTCGACTAGTGGTATGACGCCTTTTGAATGTGTTTATGGTTTTAACCCACTTAGCCCCTTAGATCTCACTTTTTTGTCTAGTGATGTTGTGATAAGCTTAGATGACAATCAAAGAGCGAAAGCAATAAAGAAGCTACATGAAAACGTGAGGCTTCACCTTGAGAATAAGAATCATGAAATGGCAAAAAAAAATGAACAAAGGTCGAAGAAAACTTTTTCCTGAATCGGGAGATTGGGTATGGGTATATCCCTGAAAGGACTGGTTCCCGACACAAAGGAAAGCTAAGTTGATGCCACTAGGAGATAGCCCCTTCCAAGTGCTTGAGAGAATAAATGATAATTCTTACAAAGTTGATCTCCCTTCGGATTATCAAGTACACAATACCTTCAACATATGTGATCTCTCACCTCTTGATGTTCTAGGCAATGATTACCCAACGGATTTGAGGCCAAATCCTTCTCAAGATGGAGAGGATGATATGATTCTGAGCTCCTAAAGACCCCTTCTAAGTTTCTCAAAATCGCTTACTAGGAGCCAATCCAAAGAACTTTAAAAATTGCAAGTTATGTTCGTCAAAATAGAGGTGTTGGAGTTTGTGTTGATACCTACCAAGGGATACCATGTGTTGAGAATTGGTTTAGGAAGCCAAAATAATAAGGAAGAAGGCGGACTTCACTGGTTTGGTGTGACTAGGGGTGTGATGTCCCACCACCAAGCTGACTGGCCATCCCTAGAACGGTCCTAGGAAGCCCAAAGCAGTGGCTTACTGGTGCAAGGCGACGAACAGAGAGACTGACCATCCCAGGTGCGACTGACCATCCTAGTGGCCGTCGCTAAAAGGCAGAATGTCCACTTCAAGGGCTTTTATCATTTATTGATAGGGTCACTTTTGGGCCCTTGCTTAAGTAGAAACTCTTAGGGTTTATTTTCATCAGTTTTTGTTGAATATTGAATGAATATTGCACTTGAGAGTGTGATTGGTGAACTTATATTGAATGTTTATTTTGTAATTGGGGTTTTAAAGGCGATGTACCCCTCTTGGTCCACGTAAGATATTTGATGTTTGAATCTATTAGATTAAGGATTTTTGAGTTTGAAACACTCAATAGTTCTTAATTTCTTAATAGTGTCTTGTGCCAATCCTTCTATCTTATATCTTGAATCGATTATTCTTAGTTTTCGTAGTTAGTTCCTTGATTTTGTAGCTTAGATTGCATCAAGAAGTGAGTGAAAAATCAAAAAACACTAAATGAATAGGACGAATGTAGGGAGAGGCTGGTGATAATGGAGGAATAAGAGGGAGAAAGAAGGAGTTGAGTATATCTGGTATTAGCTCTTGCTTCTTTTCTTGGTGCTTCAATTTTGGAAAGAGATAAGGAAAAAGGAGAATATAGGAGAAAAGTTTTTTTGTTTCTTTTTTTAGTTTTGACTTTTTTTTTACTTTCATGGCGTTTCTTTTTATCATTGGTTATATTATTCATTTTATGACAAGTGATTTACACGTTCTAAACCTAATTTCATATTGTGTAATTTGTGTTCATTTGACATAGTTTGAATATAGTTGAGGTGTTTTATAGGTATAACCATTACTTTAGATGTTTAAGTGGAAAAATCGAACAACTTCAAGAGGTTGCTTATATATTTCACTAATATGTAAAATTTACTAAAACATAATCAACCACCGTAAAGGTTATATACCATTTATACCTATCAACTGAATATTGTATAAAGTTAATGCAAAAATAATTTTGTTATTCATGTATTAACTTGGGTCTTATCTAGTAATTAGGGGTGTCAATGATACGGTTCGGTGGTTATTTTATAAAATTTGTATCATTTCAATTTTTTGATTATATTATTTTATAGAACCAAAACTAGACTATCCGTACAATTTAATTAATTTTCTATATTTTTAAAATAACATATAAAAGTTAGAAGATGCTATCATGTATTCTTACTTGTATATGACTTTGGCAAAAATTCTCTCGACATTTTTATTGTCTAAAAGGTGATGAATCAAGAAGTCATAAAAAAAAATAAGAATAGAGGTTCATCCCATTAATTTAAGGTAGTCTAAAACAATATTAAGCAAAGTATAAAAATATAATTTACATCACATGAGCAAAAAAAAATCAATCAAGATGAAACTCAAAACGGAGTCTTCTTACATTAGGTATCCAATAAAAGAATATAAATCATAAGAGAGTGAAAATATCTAAGAATTTGTAGCTTGCTATCCAATACCGTTAGAATACTACTTTTTACTAGTTACTACTCGAGAAACGAGATGCTAAAACGAATTTAATTTTAAATGGAGTGATATAATATGTTTTGTGTTTGGACATTGAATGTTAATTACGTTGCCGCTTGTAGTCACTTCCATTACCCGGATCTAAAGAAATTCTTTTAATATTTTATTATTGTTAAACTTAATGTATTAATATGGTTTACATGTATATTAAATTGGTACGGTTCGATATTTTTTTAGTTAAGTTTTATAAAATAATAAATCAACCTAATCATTCGATTCAGTTATGAATTTATATAAAAATTGTTGATCTTATTAAGATAAACCTAAAAGTCGGTTCTGGGCGATTCAATTCAATCAGTTAAGCTGATTTTTCAAAACAATTGACACCTCTACCGGAAAGCAAATGTCCCCTAAGTGATTTTAACTTATGTGCAATTTTCGAATTTCATACTCTCCTCTTTCATCTTTATTTGTCCACCTTTTTATTTTGAGAGGTCCAATAATAATTATCTAATTTATAGAGCCAATGGATAATTTACATGTTTCTACTCATTTTATCATTAATATTAAATATGATTTACTGTCTAATATATTTTTTAAAATATTGAATTTATCATATTTAAAAGATAACATGATAAAATTATTCGTCTTTGTACTACTTTTTAATCCTTATACTAATAGAAAACTAAATAAGTAAAAACGTAAGGAGAAGTAACAAAATTCACAAGTGAGTAATGATCATTTATTAACTGATTTGACAAGTTAATAAGATTACCGAAGTCCATAATGACCTTAAAAAAGTCTTCCATAAAAAACCATGTCAACAATGCTCATGGACTTTGGATTAAAAAGGATAAATAAGTTGTTCAATTAAATAGAGTCCTTCAAGTTTTTTAAATTAGGTGGGAAGGATAAATTTTTTTTGAGTTTTTTTTTTAAGTTTTTCCGTTCGAATAACTTATTCCAGTTGTAGAACAATTTTGGTTGTTGTTCGACAACTTTGCGAAGTTGTTCAACAATTACCAAAGTTATTCAACAAGTGCGCAAGTTGTTCAACAACTAGGCGTAGTTGTTCGACAACTGAGAGAAGTTGTTCAACAACTGCGCGAAGTTGTTCAGACAACTATAGTGGGTCTCACAAATTTGTCCCTAAATCCCTTGAACAACGGGGATAGTTGTTCAGACAACTAATAGTTGTCTGAACAACTATCCCCGTTGTTCAAGGGATTTAGGGACAAATTTGTGAGAGTTGTCTGAACAACTATCCCCGTTGTTCAAGGGATTTAGGGACAAATTTGTGAGACCCACTTATTCTTTTTTTTTTTTATGTATAAATAACATAAATACCAACTTAATTTTTTTGAAAGTAATTACACCCTCTCCCATTTTTTTAATTATTTTACTCTCTCTTCCTATTAATATAAATATATACATAAAATTTTTTGTAATATTAAACATAAGTTGTATATTTGCTTAATTATTATTTTTTTATTGGAAACTTGCTAGGCCCTCTGGCTTATTTTTCTCAATACTGATGCCCCTAATAAGTAATTTATGACCTGAAATTGAAAGTTAACCATCGGAACTACACTTTTGCCTGAAATTTATGGCTTCCGACTCCACCACCGACCAGCACAAGCAACAGCAGTCCGGCGGAATACTCGGGTGGCTTTTCCCCTTTACTAAATCAATATTACCGGCGAGGCGTAGACTCCGGCTTGATCCTTCTAGTAATCTCTACTTTCCTTGTGAGTCCATCGCTCCTAAATTCCCTCTCTACTACTCTCACGAGTTTATTAACATTCGAATTTACTATTTTATTGCATTTTAAAGTTGTTAGATATGAAGAAGTGTTATTGTTTAAATTTTTCTTTGAAACTGTTTTGCCATCATTTTCTATTTTATTTTTCCAGTTTTTTTGGTTAGATATAAAATTAAGAGTTATAACGGTAAAGAAAAAAAAACCTAAAATATCTCAGTTTTTTGAGATATCACCAAATGTTTATTGAAAGACATCTCATTTACTTTTACTACCTGAAATACCTGAACTATAAGTTGTGAGTTGTTCAGGTAGGAAAAGTGAACTACTGATAGTTGAGATATGTTTTAGCGGCTTTGGAGATGGGGGTTAGGGTGGCAGGACATAGACTATGATCCCAAATCTAAGTTCCTGCTCCCTGTGCGAATGCTTACAGCCTGTTTGGCATGGTATGGTATGGTATGGTTACCATGGGAACCATGTTTGTTTTCATGGTTTTCTAAAAATGGTGGTATGGTATTTACTATTCCATGGTTTGATAACCATGGAATGAAGCAATTTATTGAACCACCAAATTGGTGGTGTGCCATGGTTCTCATTTTTCTTTTCCAACTATACCTTTATATAATTTTCTTTAATCCTATTTTATCCTTATCAACAAAATACATGCTAAGACTACGCATTTGTTAACAAGATCGAAGATTGCAAGACTTCCCGGTAGCAATATAAAAATTCAAAGAGTTAGAAAAATGATCACAGTTATTTAGTAGTAGTAGTTTTTAATGCCAATAAAAACTCAATTCGATCAAAAAAAAATTGAAAATTGAAAATTGAAATGGAGGGAAACAGAGTGAATGCACAAAAAGCATATACATGGGAAGTGATTTTTGAACTTTAAGATACATACATGTATACCAATTGTTTTATTGATTGGGAAGTACTTCCCGATTGCATTAGTTTGCGTTCGTCAAACCTTTGTTTAGCAAATACCCTTGTGAATTTGGCGTCTTAAAAGGATCATCGGGTAGCTATGAGAAGCATCAAGAAAGAAAGGACACCTGGTTACGCTAGCACTGATATGGATAAAAGAGTTGATATCTCAAATGTATTACAATTAGAGGCATTTTAGTAAATTTACCTGTTACCATACCGTACCATACCATCAAACCAAACAAAAAATCTATTATTAAACCGCAGTGAACGATACAGTCCATCCAAACATGGTACTGTACCATACTATACCATACCATACTACACCATACCATACATTATGAAACCATGGCAAACCACCATCCAAATAGGCTGTTAGTGGGGGCTTTACAGAAGTTGCTCCCACTGCCATGGATTCTTTAGTTTGGTGTTCTGATGGTTGATTGAATTAGATTCCTTCCTCGAATTGAGCCAGTGGAAAGAACCAAATAAGGAACAAGAGAGAGGCGCAGCTCAATTTCAAAGGTTAGGGGCGATAGACACTCGTATAGCGTGAGATGTTTGGGAGAAAAGCCCCATTTCATGGTGCTTTTGTTAGGAGTTTCCCCTTCTTAAATCTTTTATTAGTATAAAGTTAGAGCTGGCTGGACCTAACAGAACTTTCCACTTAGATCACACCTGGAATGTATTTTTCTATTTTCGATGAACATTTAGTGATAGTTCAGGTAGGAAACTAACACACCTAATAGTTCAGGTATTAAACTCAAAAAAGAAAATAATCTAGGATAATATAGGTGTGTTTTTTACCCTTCACTCTAAAATTAAATGATACTTGTCATGTATGGAGCCATAGTGCAAGTTATGGGTTCTGTAGAATCCAGTAGTTTGGCTAGAATTTTGTGTTTGTGTTAGAAAATTCATTTCATATGTACAAATAATATATTCAAAACTCAAGTAGGTAAAGCAAATTGTGGTTCAGAACCCATAAACTCTGTTTACTAGCGTAGGGTGGAGTATTGAATACTAACAATTAAGTGATATGTAAGTCGGAGTTGTGATATTTGTAAAGCAAAATGGTTTCTGTCCATAAAAGAAAGGAAGATACCTTTTGGTAGAAAGTATTTTCTTGGAAAAACATATCCATTATTTTAGGTAATTAAAATCTAAAAATTGATTTTATCAAGGAAAACATTTTTCCCATGTACCAAATAATAGAATTTTCATGTTTGAAGAGATAAAATTCTGTTTGAGCAATGTAATGTTGGCAATTAAGATAAAATGATTGTTGCTGTTTTGCTTTTGTGTTCTGAAGATGAACCGGGAAAGCAGGCGAAGAGTGCCATAAAGATTAAGAACACAAGCAAATCTTATGTAGCATTCAAGGTAACCTACTTTTGCCTATTTCTTGTGTTTGCGACCTTTCAAGTTTTTGGCATTTAGAAAAATTGCTTATTTTGAATTTTTAGTAGTTGAAACAGAGTCTCATTATGAGGTGCCATTATTTTTGTACTGACTACCATTTTTACACCACATTTTGTACACGGTTGATTACTGTTTTATAACTTGCTTAAGTCATAAAATTTGTGATGTGTCTTGCAGAATTAGATTTGAAAATATTGCACATGGTTGATTACTGTTTTATAACTTGCTTAAGTCATAAAATTTGTGATGTGTCTTGCAGAATTAGATTAGGAAATATTGCACATGGTTGATTACTGTATTGTAATCCATGTGGATGATAAAATATAAGCAGTGGTTTAAGCTTCTAAGTCCTTTTTTAGTTTTTAAGTTTCTGTTCCTTTTGAATTTTTAAGTTTCAAACTACTGCACCAAAGAGCTGCTACATGCGACCTCCCGGAGGATTTCTTACACCTGGTGAAAGCCTGATTGCCACTGGTATTAATCTTTCCTCGCTTTTATTTCAATTAATTTTATATTCTATTTGTTTTGAGTGGAAAGAAGATATTTGTTTTTACATCTTCCATTTATTTTTTATTATTTATCCGGTTGTCAGTTTTCAAGTTTATTGAGCAACCTGAGAACAACGAGAAACCTATCGATCAAAAGACCAAGGTAAAGTTCAAGATCGTAAGTTTGAAGGTGAAAGAAGGAACTGATTACGCACCCGAGTTGGTAAGTTTATCAAACTTCTAGGTCTTGAAAATGGCAAGTTTCTCTATTAAACTAAAAATTCTTACGCTATCACTGTTCTTGGCTTGTATGGATGTGTACTTTCTTCTGTTATGCATTGAACTTGTTACTGACAGAATCCTGTTTATTAGTATCCACGTAAAGCAAGTTTTTAAACTTGAAGGAAATGAAAATCTCCAGATGGATTGGTTGGATCATGGTTTTGGACGTACTTTATATTGGAAGCCATTAAGTTTCTTGTTTTCCTTTCTAATCCGTGTATCTTCTTTGGGTAAAATCCAATTCAATTTGCTCAAAGATATTTTAGAAACAATGATTTATAAGCCTTTATAATCTTTAGTGGTTAATAAAAATAGTACTTTTTGCATCAAATGTTTTGAATGTAAATAAGGGAGCTCCATCAAAGTTAATAACTGAATATTCTATGAAATGCTAGCAGCCTGGCACATTGACATCTTATTGGATAACTGTTTCTTTCTAACTGCCATTGAATATATTAGTAATTTGTTAGGTGATTGTTTCTTTCTAACTGTTTTTAAATATATTATGTAGTAATTCGTTAGATGAGATTACAAGCTCTGTAGTTGATGCCCTTTAGGTAAGAGATAAATCTGTTTGCTCAACAGTCTAAAATCAATTGTTGCTGGCTATATTCATATGGTGTAATTTCTCTTCATCTTCCATGCACTTATTTAGGAGATGTTCTAGACATTTTGGTTGGGTTCTAGAAAAATGTAGATTGCTGCAAAGTCTTTTCTGTAGGTGATGCCTGAAGGATTTTTCCCTGAAACCTTCTCTTGGTTAAAAAAATATGAAGTTGCAAGAAAAGAGATGCTTTGTTAGTATCAATTCATTCCCTGAATTGAAAATTATTTGATGGAATCTTATAGAAATGTGTTTATAATCCTATCTAAACGATGGCCTTTCATGTGTGTCTACATATTTATGTTGTTCTTTGCCAGGAAACCGATAATGATTTATACAATGAAAAGCCTTTGAGACATAGGCTTGATGTGAGGCGCTAATCTCAAAAGTTCAATCAGCTAAACATTTTAATATTGGCTTTTATGATTATCAGAGTGCCCATTACCAAGATTAGAAACTTCTCGGAACTTAATGATATTTAGTTGCTTTTGCAATCTATTCCGAATTATAATTTTCTGCCTCTTCTGTTACCAAACAAAAATGAGAAGGATAACAATGTCATACACAACCCATTTCTTCCCAATTTTTCGGTCAAAATTTTTATCATTCTGGATATGAATGGTTCTTTTTTCCTTTCATCATCATGCGTTACTCCTAGGAATGTAGTCATGGGAGAAACTTTGTAGTGTAAGAAGTAAATCATAGGTCACAACCAAAACTAACATGTGGGGTTTCCGTTGCCCTTGTATCAAATATCTGGTTTGTAGCGGAAGTAATAGCTCTTGGTGGTGTAGCCCTCATTGGTTTGTTTTATGCAGTTTGATGAACAAAAGGATCAAGTCACTGTTGAGCGTACTCTAAGGGTGGTGTTCTTGGACCCTGAACGCCTTTCTCCAGTAAGTGTTAACCATGTTATATTTGTTTGTCTGTACATTGTGCTAATGGACAGTCTCCAACCAAAGTAATTTGAATGATTAAAGGAACTGGATAAACTAAAACGTCAGCTGGCCCAAGCTGAGGCTGCAACAGAAGCTGAAAAGAAACCTCCAGTAGACACAGGTTCAAAAGTTGTGGGAGAATGTTTAATAGTAGATGAATGGGTAAGTGTATCTGCTGTTTGTGGAAAGACATGAATCATTCTATGTCCTGGCCTACTTCATTCCTCTAACAATGTGTTTCTCCTCATTATGCATTATAGAAGGAGCGGAGGGAGAGATATCTTGCTCGACAACAGGTTGAGGCAGTGGATTCAGTAAAGTAGAGAGTGTTTTATGTAAGTGCATCTTTTTCCAGAATAGCAATGTAAAATCAGATCCACACTATACTTGCCTTGCCTTGCATTGATGGTAGAGACGGGCGCAATGCTTCATGTAAAGAAGAACAATTATTGGAGATTTAAGATTGTATAAAAGATTAGAAATAATTATATTTGGGAAAAGATACAAGTGGCATGCTTAGAGAATAAACTGCGAGGCACTTGATATGAGATGTTCTGTATAAATCTCCAAATGTACTGATACATAAGGTGGGGCAATATGATAATTGGAGGCGTTAAAAGGAGATTTGCTACACCTAATTAAAGTTATGTGTAAAAAGTATTTGTCATGTCTGCTCAAGAGGTTTCAATCTCTTGGACTTCATGCGCGTACTTAACAAGGAGAAGAACACAACAGAAGGAGGTGATACACTTACGCTCAGTAGAATACACTTTCCTCAAGTCTGTTCATGAGGAATTCTTATGGTGGTTAGGGATTTGTATATTAAGATAGAACAAGTGTGAGTTGTAAAAAAAAAAAGGTTGTTTATACAAATTCACTGGTTCTACAGTTCCATTCATTAAATCTGAATTTCTTGCAACGTGAAAATAAAATCATGAAATTTAGATGGAAGATACTTCGTCTTGCCCTCCGCATTATAAGAGGATAATAGGTAAGTAAATAAAATTTGCTAATACTAAAGCATAAGGGCAGGTTATTCTGAAGCAGATGCTGGATGCCTGCTCCTGGCGTAATGAATTACAGAACTTTAAGCAGCACAGTTTTGAGCTGTGAAAATTTAGAGCCCAAGTTACTTTTAAGCTAAAATAATGTTTAAGCACTTCTGTAGTGTCTGGGTGGAAGAAAAATTGAACATTTATTTTAAGCCACAAAAAAGAAAAAAAAAAAATATATATATATATATATCAAAAGCCATAAATTAGAATTCTTAAAGACGCTTAAGTACACTGTCCGCTCCAGTTTGTGAGACCTTTTTTAAATTTAGAAACAAGGTAACTTAAATTTCCTGCTTTATCGTTAATCTGAAGTTTTTACAACCACATGAATGTTATGATGTGTTAAAGACTACAAATCTCAGAGATCATTTATTTCTTAAACTCAATTCACATAAACTGAAAAAGAGAGATTACTAGACACCACATTAGAAGTCAAAATAACATTTGTGCATGCTAGGAAATGAATGGATAACCGGACATATATATAGACGGCGGTGATGTAGCAAGAACATTTCTTGTCATGTGCTCTTTTCTCATAACAGAAAAGAATAGCTAGCAAGTCTCCTTAAAGCGGAAAAAACTATATTACCGCATACGCATTCCACAGAAGGATTCATCTGTTGCTCTTTTAAAAATCAAAGTCATCCTGATTAGGCTTTGGTGAAGTGAGCAAAGCCGTATAAAGCCTGAGCCTGTCCTCCGTTAACGAAGAACATCGAGACAATGGTCTTCTTGGTCGAATAAAGGACAATGATGTGAGTGTCAACCGATGTCTATATCTCCTCCAAGCCAACTGAATAGCAACGGCCGCCCAAGTTCGCCATCCTGGAGAATAATACCTTGCGCTTCTCTTCACTTTCTCATTCACAAATGTGTAGCGAAAATGCTGAGTGACGTACTTGACATCGTCTGCTTCGAGCCCGAAGGCTTCCGTCGTCTCGAGAGTCACTAGTGACGATGAGGACGGTGGTAACCGCTCTACGAAGGGTCTCCGAAGGCACCTGTTGGGCGAAAAAGTAAATGAAGAACACAAAAGATTTAGGCTTGAAACACGTTAAATATAGGATTCCCCTTTGCAGTATTGTTGTGGGATTGAGTGCAAATAATTTTATAGCTTGTTTAGTCAAGTTTCTGGGAAGTCAAAAGGGCTTATTTTAAAATTTTAAGGTGTTTAGCCAAGCTTTGATGAGAAAAAAATGAGTTTTTCAAACGTAGAAAAGGTAAATATTTCTCCAGCAGCTTTTTGGAAGCTTTAACCTAACACAAATTTTTTGGTTATAATATTGACACAAGTGTTTTTCAAATTGACTTGTCAAAAATGAATAAATAATATTGAAAATATTTTATTCATGTTTTAAATCAATTGCAAGAGTACCATGAGAGAAGTTCGTCGCCACTGAAGTTTCCGGGGCCTAACATGCAACAGCTTTTGACACCGTCTCGAAGTACTTGACTGCTCTGCAGATGGCCTCTAACTATGAACAACATTCTCTGAACTGGATCACCTTCTCTTGTTATCTTTCAGAAAAAACAAAACAAATGTATAAAATGGTCTCAACTCCTGGCTCCATTTCTTTTCAAAAAAAATTATCGACTAATTAATACAAATGTTTACATTACATTTAAACTTACTGTTTCCCCTTTGGTAAAAATCAAGGACTTGACACGATCACATATGTTCTCCAGGACCAAGTTATCCATATGTTGAAACAAAGGTACCTGAAAGAAATGTGTGCAAAACATAATTTGTTTGGGCAATAAATACGGATGATTCTGGCACAGATATGTTCAGTTGATTGCATAAATGATCACTCAAATTTTATTTTATTTCATCAAAGTCGATCGATTATCTTTTGTAACAAAAATAACATAACTTTGCTCAAATATGACAGAAAGATACTGTTTACACGTGATTTTTGACCCTCCCTGAGTTTAATATATTTTCCGGCATTAAATATTTTTATTTTTGCGTAATATTTATCTTAGCTTTTATTTTATTTTTAATAAGTTTGGTTTAAAATAAATAAAAAATAATAATAAATAAAGTTACATTTTTGATATATTTTTATTTTTTATTTTTTATTTTTTATTTTTTATTTTTTATTTTTATTTTTTATTTTAAAATAATACGAAAATTCAAAAAATATATATTTTACTTTTAATTTTAATAAATAGGCTAGCAGTTTTATTATTCTTATAATTATATTTATTTTAGACTATTTATAAACTTTTATTATATTTTCTTAAATATAAAAAACAATTAATATTTTTTTATTTATATTATTATTATTATTATTTATTTTATATATTTTATTTTTTAATTTATTAAATATTATTATTACAATTAATAGTAATTAAAAAAATTAAAAAAAAATTCAAAATTCAAATCCTAAAACTACCAAACCTCTCCCCCCTCCCCCTTACCTGTTCCCCCCAAAATTCCTTTAGTTAAGGGAATTCCCTCATCCTCAGAAAAAAAAAAAAAAAAGGAGACGTACATTTTGACAGAGCAACACAGACACGGACATTAACAGAGCAAAAAATCAGAGATAAAACATAGACTGAGAGAAAAACATAGAGTAAAAAAAGAAAGGGGGAAGGAAAAAACAAAGAGAAAATAAAGAAGAGAAAGAGTCGGGGTTCGAGTATCATTTGAAGTTTTCGGTGACGGCATTCGAGTTCCTGCTTTAATTTATCAACAGGTTCATGTTCAGTTCTATTCCTTACTTTTATGTTCGACACAACTCCAAAACATGATTATAGAATAGTTCTTAATTTAGTTTTGGTGGAATTTAAAGACTGATATCGTTAAGTCCAATATATATCTTTTACTACATCTATAACTGGTTGGTCTGATTATTTATTACTATCTAAAATATAAAGATTCGTTCATGTTTATATTTGACACCATGTTAATCTTTGCTTAGTGATTTTGTAAGCTATTGATTTTATATATTGTTTTTGTTATTATAAGCTTGTTTATTGATAATGTTACTTAAATGACGATTGAGTTTAAATCATTGATTATCGAAAGTTGACTCTTTATGTTGGTTGAAATTGTGAAGAACTATGATGTGCTTTGAATTTTATATTAAGAAAAGATTAAATTTTTCTTAAAAGAATATTCGCAAGTTTAGTTATTATCATTTATTAGATTAGTTAGCAGTTTAAAATCCTAAGAATATGTTTCCTTTTAGACACAAAAACAAGATGAGGATTTGTTAAGATAAGTCAGTCTTTACATTTAAACTTAATTTTTTTATTTTTAATTTTTTTTCATTCAAGTTAAACTTTTTAATAGATCTAAAATAAATTTTTTTTAAATAGATAAGATTTTATTCATATAATATGATTATTTTATTGTACATATTTTTATTTTATTTTATTTTTGTAAAAAAAATATTTGTTTATCATATTAATCGTAGTGGACATGTTTTCGGGAAATACTTTATTACAATTTGTTTCGAATCTTATTTAAGTTAATCTAGAGTATTTTGAAGGCTTATTAATGTGTTAAGAATACTAAGTTGCGCTAACTTATTGATTTGGTTTAATTTCTTACTGATATGCCGATAAAAGATGTTCAGGCCTAAAAAATATTTATAACGAGAGGCTCATTAATTAATGCGACGTAAAATAAGATTGGTTACGAGAATTTTTTCAAAACCTGTCACAATAAAGAAGAAAAGAGTGAAAAAAATAATAAGATAAAATTGACTCGAGTTTACAAGAGAAAAAACAAATGCCTTTGACGTTAGATGAGCTTTAGGCACGTTTTAAAGTATTTGTCTCATGTAAGAATGCGGCGTACGCATCTTTATGAGATGTTTTAAAATAATTCGAAGATGCAATATTGCACTTCGGCAAAGATTGTTATAAAATTAACTTATATCGGCTTAATCTAAGAATAATAGACAAGTTTTAGTATATTAAAAATGAGTGAATCAAGGTCTTAAAACATAATCTATCAACATAGTTTAAGTTAAGTATAAGTTGATAAAAACGACCGTGAAAGAACCACGGGACTCAAGGGGTGCCTCATATCTTCTCCTCGGTCAACAGAATTCCTTACCCGATCTTCTATTTTCGTGGACCAATAAAGAGTCATTTCCTTTTTATTAGGGATTCAATAAGGTAACTTGGAACACCATATCTCAATTCCTAGTGGCGACTCTGTAATTAAAATAATCCTTATTCAATATTGTCGCTTTAATTGGAAAAATCCTTCTTTCGATCCTTCGAGCGAAAAAGGGGTGTGACATCTCGAGCGACTCTGCTGGGGATAATCAGAATTCGAGCTTTTAATATTGACTTTTATTTGCTTTAATTATTTTTTATATTGTGTTTGTTGGCCTTATGTGCTATTTGTCGCTCATTTATTGCTTTGATATTGTTGAACTGTATTATAAACTGTCTTCTCTCGCGCACCCCTTTGAGTCTCTAAAATAGGATAGGAGGAATGCAGCGCATGCATCCTACCATATTTTTTAGATAGTCGGAGTGCCAAGGCACCTGGTGAAGGATTATTTGTCACATATGTTAGGCGAGATTCGGGTCAGCAACAAAGGCGGAGTAGCACTGCTATCAAACAAGTTGTCCCTCCCTATTAGGCTAAACTTAGAAGAACAGAAAACTCAGAATCTGGTTATCCCTATTAGGTTTCGTTTTATTTGCATCATGTGCATTTGACTTAGCGGGACTTGGCACAGGGATCGGGTCTGTCTAGGACAGGTGTCCCTCTTTATAATGACCATCATGTGCATTCTACATGCTCTTTGACATTTATTTGGAAGGTCATTTGATTGTTGACCGACTTTAGGCAACTTGGTGAAACGCAATAGAGTATTTTATCCTCAAATTTAATGAATTATTTTTCGAAGAAATTAAAAATATATATAGTTTTTCAGGTCTTCATGAACTACGAGGGTATGATTCTCACTATTTAGAGGGATTCATAGGAAGCCTTTATTGGGGTACGGCCCTATCTTTTGAAAAATTATTCATAGATTTATTGGGAAATATTTTAAAAATATAATTACTTTTATAATTATTTTTGGGATAATACTCACAAAAACACCTGAACTTTGATCGGATTTTCAGTTGAGCATACTGAACTTTGCGGGGGTCTTATTATCCCCCTATACTTTTTTTTCGTATTTTGATGGCATATATCTCCCACTTGGACCATTGCGTGTAAGTCACGCGTATTGAGCGCGTGAAATGTTAAAAAAATGTTATAAACCTTTTTTTGTCAAATAACACCTCAATTTTCAATATAAACCTTTATTTATTTTTTTTTTCCATTAAAATAATACTCACATAATCATTGTCTTCACTCCACATACAGTGAAGACCACTAACTATACACACACTCTGCCATAGAATTGAGAGAGGGGAGAATCGAGAGAGACAGTGAGAAATTGAGAGAAAACAAGAGAGGAAAACAGGTCGTTCCTCAATTTTCCAGCGACCAGGGCTCGCCAGTGCTCCGACAACAGTCGAATTTGGGAAACAGAAACTACTGATTTTGCGATTTGAATAAAATTATTGAAGAAAGTTTTCGATTTGAATTTGAAATTTGAAAAAAAAATCTCTTAAAAAAATAGTATGAACTAAATAAAAGTCAAATTTCAAGAATTAAGAATCAAGATTTTGGTGGAAAAATGATGAAAAAATGACGATTACCAGTGTTGCTTGTAGGAGAAATATGAAATTATTTGTAGTATTACTAATATTTTGGAATTATTTATAGTATTACCATTGTTGTTTGTAGGAGGAATATGGTCGTAATAATGAAAATGATGAAATGGAGGGAATATGGTAGTATTACCATTTTGAAAGAGCACGTGTTTACACCTCCGGCTGCCAAAAATTGAGTATTGCGTTTTGGGGGTTAATAATTCCACTTTAAAAAAGTTCGAAGGGAAATTAATTCCACTTAAAAAGGTCTAGGTGGGTAATAGGACCCCCGCAAAGTTCAGTATGCTCAACTGAAAATCCGATCAAAGTTCACGTATTTTCTTGAGTATTTTTTCAATCCTCAAGCCCAATTTTTATATATCTTAATAGCTCTGAATCATTAAGGATCATGAGACTAAGTTTTTACGAAATAAAATATATATAAATCTTAATAACCCTGAACCTTTAGGGGTCTTGAGGCTGAGTTTCGTACGACATATATTTCACAAACTACGCACACCTGATTCTCACCTTGATGAGATACGTAGGCAACCCATGTCGGGTTCAGTGATATTCTTTAAAAAAAAATTGAAAATGTCAAGTTTTGACACCTTTGCTATCTCAAAAATCAAAATAATATTAAGATGGTTGATTTATGGCTAAATTGGTATCTCACCAATACAACACCAGGTCTAAAGAACAGGCAAGATGACCCACAAAAAATGATATAGGGTCTAAGATGAGGTGGTGTAGACTGTTAGAAATGAGGAATAAAAAGAAATGGCTAGAAAAGTGAAAAGTTTGGAGCAAAATATGAGAAACATGCAAGTACTTAAAAAGAAAAAGAGAGTTCCTTGCGAGGATTTGTACATGTTTCATAATGTTCACTTGCCTCTAGAGTCCAAAACACGAAAGTTGGACATGTACGAGGGTCATGTTTATCCTTCAGCTCATCTGAAAAAGTTTTGTAATCAATTAAGAGTAGGGGGAAAGAGAAACTGCTGACGGCTTACTTTGGAGAGAGTTTAACAGTGATAAATTCAGAATGATTGAGGTAAAAAAAAAAAAAAAAAACAAATGATGTCTCAATGATGGTGGAGACTCCATTAAGGCCGACATGCAAATCAGTGGCTAAAATATTAAATTCGGCAATTTGGAAGTAACTCTGCACCCCATGAGGAAGGAGTTTTGGTAGTCTGTTTTGTTTTTCTTTCTGCTACCCGAATTATTTTAAGGTTGTAGTTCGAAATCTATCGTCTTATTTTATTATCATTTCTGTCAAACCCTTCTATCTTTCTGTCAACAAATGTGTATCCTTTTTATTTTTATTTTTCAATATATATTGTTTGATTGTCTCTTTTTTTCTTTAAAGAGCTCTTCTATGGTGATTCTAGTGATGTGATATGCATGTTGAATTCACAGACTGATCTTAAAATCTAATCTAATCTTGAAACACTTGATCAAAAAGATGGAGTTGAAAGAAAAAGTATATAAGAAAATAAGTAAAGTATTGAGATGTTTGGTAATCAAGTTAAAGTCTCACTTAAATAGATTGCGGCAATCACTTTGCGAATCAAAAAATGACTAGGTCATCAATGAGAAGGTCCATCTCAAGTACTTCAAATGGATCAATCAAAGGTTATATAGTCTTCATTTTCATGAGAAGCAAAAGAAAATTAACTTCAAAAACGCAAGTCCTTTAATGGGAGGAATGTGAATACAATTGAACCTTTCTGTTTGATAAGTGCATGAGAAGTAGTGACATACGTACTCAGTCAAGGTCAATATTGAAAAAAATATATATGATCTTTATGTTCACTCTCAGATTGCATGTTAAGTGCTTGCATTTTTTAGGATTGATATGACGAAGGTATTTCATTCTGTTATCCAAATATTGTGTTATCCTTTGTTATCCCTTTTGATTTTTAGTTTTATTTTATTTCGTACTCCTCTTTTGGAATCAAAAGTGTTTGAAAAATTTAAAAAAAAGGGTGTCAAGAAAAATAGAGTCAAAAAAATGTCAAGAAAAAATGAAGTCAGAAAAAATGTCAAGAAAAAAATGGAGTCAGAAAAAAATGTCAAAAAAAAAATGGAGTTGAAAAAAAATTCCCAAAAAGAGAAGAATCAAAGAAAAGAAGAATAAGAGAGCCCAAGTTCGATTAAAAAAATGAAAAGCAAGAGAATGACTTGTCTGAACTACGTTTGACCTGATTCTTGCTATGACAAGATATGTAGGCAGCCCTACTCTGAGGTTCGATCCAACTAAAAGAAAATTCAAGTTACCCATAATGAAATAAAACTGGGGAAAAAGTTCATTTCCTTAAAGAGTCGATTCCAAAAGTTGTATGTTTCACCCAATGTTATGTAAATTTTTTAGCCTCATGCCGCCCTTTCTTTCTAACTCTTTCCAAAAGTCAAGTTACAACCAAAGAAAGACCTTCAGATCAATCTTTGAGAATGTCAAGGCTAAACATGTTAAGGGTACATAATGTTTCATATTTTGGGCGTCGTTTTCTTTCAACAACAAAAAAAAAGTCTTATTAGTGAAAACCCTCCTGGGCACCATAAGACGACACGAGTTGTGAGATTAACAAAAAATGAGAGAGTTTTATTGGTGAAACCCTTTTGGACACCATAAGATAGCGGTGAGTTGAGAAAAAAATAAAAATAAGATAGGCTCGTTGACAACAACCCATTGAGGTGCCACTAGCCAAAAAAGGATTGTAATTTGAAAGTAACAAGGTCAACAATGGCTCAGTTTCATATTCAATAAAAGGGCAAAAAATTGATCATGATTAGTGTGGAAAGATCAAGTGGTTTAATTCAAAATGCATGTCGGTTACCACACTCAAATAAGTTTTTCTCTTTTGTCGTTTCGAAAAATAGATGCCTATTGGCTTCTATTTTTTTCTTTTTATTTTGATTTTTGATTTTTGTGTCTTTGTGGTAAAAAGAAAATCACTATCATCATCTTTCATATATTTTTGAGTCAAATTATGTCAAGACAAGTGAGGAAGGACTTCAAAACTTGGTACCAACTCATTCAGTTG
Organism: Capsicum pubescens; assembly: GCA_030864215.1. Taxonomy (NCBI): domain Eukaryota; kingdom Viridiplantae; phylum Streptophyta; class Magnoliopsida; order Solanales; family Solanaceae; genus Capsicum; species Capsicum pubescens. The sequence goes on along the minus strand of CM061540.1, from coordinate 264,558,110 downwards.
TGCAAAGCAAGACAAAGGACCGACACACAAAAATAACATGTTTCAAAAATAAAGCAAGGTACTCGAGAATGCTTGTCATCCGACAGTTTTTGGACTCATAGAAGTATAAAGGGTGTATTTGAAGTTGAATCCAGAGGCATCATGCAAGAGAAATATGATTTGAGTCAAAAAAATTTGGTAGTCAAATTTGGGGTCGAAAGTATGACAAATCAACAATACCTATCAATGATTTTCAATGAAGCTGAGCATCGCAAGTGCACAATCGATCGCCTCAATAGCCAAATGCCTCAAATCAACCACCGCATTTTTTTTAAAATTTAAAATTTTTCTTTGAATGAAACAAAAACACATGTTACCTTCAAATCAAGGGTTTCAAAGCCTAAATATCAAAAGATGCAATTCCTCACTTTTGCAAATGCAAGAGGCAATATTGCTACACATGTTTAGTAATCAAAATTATGGTTAAAACTCGTCATCCATTACTCCTAGAAGACGCACTTTCTAGTTGAGTCATTTAACCCCTAGGAGATGCATTTCCTAGTTTGGATAATTCAAGATTCATTTGTTTAGTAACGCACTTCCTAACTTGAACATTCACTCCTAGAAGATGCACTTTCTAATCGAGTCATTTCATTTAACCCCTAGGAGACATACTTCCTAGTCAGGGTATGTAAGTTTTCATGTGTTAGGTAACGCATTTGCTAACTTGAACCTTCATTCCTAGAAGACACACTTTCTAGTTGAGTCATTTCATTTAACCATTAGGAGATGCATTTCCTGATCTGGGTATTTCAGTTTTCATTTGTTAGGTGACACACTTCCTAACTTGAACTTCCACTCCTAGAAGACATACTTTCTTGTTGAGTAATTTCATTTAACCCTTAGGAGACACATTTTCTTGTCTGAATAATTTAAGTTTCATGTGTTAGGAGACGCATTTTCTAATTTTGGTCATCAGTTTTACTCTGAAGAAACGCATTTCTTTAGCAGGGCCTTGATTCACCCTCTTTACTAAACTTTTTAAAAGTTGTGATCTGATGACACTCACAAAATTTTCTAGTGCAAACTGGGCAAAAATTTTATTCATGTGTATGGGACAAGACCCTCCTGAAGAATGAAAAATTATTTTTATGCTCAGGACCCTCCTGAAGAATAGGACGGACCCTCCTGAAGACTGAGAATTTATTTTTTGCTCAGGATCCTCCTAAAGAATGGGACAGGACCCTCCGGAAGAATGAGAATTTATTTTTATGCTTAGGACCCTCCTGAAAAATGGAAATTTATTTTTTGCTCAGGACCCTCCTGAAGAATGAAAATTTATTTTTTGCTCACCCGCCTGAAGAATGAGAATTTATTTTTTGCTCAGGACCCTCCTGAAGAATGACACAAGACCCTCCTAAAAAATAAAAATTTATTTTTATGCTCAGGACCCTCCTGAAGAATGGGACAAGAACCTCTTGAAGAATGAGAATTTATTTTTATGCTCAGGACCCTCCTGAAGAATGGGACAGGACCCTCCTGAAGAATGGGAATTTATTTTTAAGCTCAGGACTCTCCTGAAGAATGAAAATTTATTTTTTGCTCAGAACCCTCCTGAAGAATGAGACAGGACCCTCCGGAAGAATGGGACAAGATCCTCTTAAAGAATGAAAATTTATTTTATGTCAGGACCTCTTGAAAAATGGGTTGTTATTTTTCTGTTTCACAGCCCGTCTGAAGAACATGGTGAAGAAATAACAAGTCAGGAGCCCGCCTGAAGAACAGGGTGAAGAAATAGCAGATCAGGAACCCGCCTGAAGAATAGGGTGAACATTATCAGTTGCAAGTTCAGGAGTCTGCCGGAAGATCAAGTTCAAGTCAGAGAAAAATCTAAAGAATAAATCAATTATTAAGTTCTTCTCTAATGTCAAAAGTCAACGAGAAGGAATTTTTTGTGTTTCAAGTGCAACTCAGAATAACGACTATCTCACAATCTGAGAAGTCATGAAAAGTCAAGTCAAGACTCCAGAAAAGCAGCATAGATAGGATCTTTCACTTGTATCTTTATTTTATTTTTTGTTATTCATTTCAATGTAAAAGCAGAATGCCACCTCACTCGACTTCTAATTCGTTCACTCACCATTTTACCTTTGACCTGCACGTGACTTGATTCCCTTATAACCTGGGATATATAGGCGGTCCAAAATCAGGACTCGGTCATATCTTTTTTTTTTATTTTATCTTTATCCTCATTTTTCGAATAATCGGAGGATCAAAAAACATCTCTTTGTCTACTTCTTTGTATGAAAAATCTTCGAGATTTCACACAAAGAGGGGCAAAATGTAGACACGTGATTTTTGACCCTCCCCGAGTTTAATATATTTTCCGGCATTAAATATTTTTATTTTTGTCCAATATTTATCTTAGCTTTTATTTTAATTTTAATAAGTTTTGGTTTAAAATAAATAAAGTTACATTTTTATATATTTTTACTTTTATTTTATTTTTTTTGTTTTTAAAATAATACAAAAATTCAAAAAATATATATTTTCCTTTTAATTTTAATAAATAGACTACCAGTTTTATTATTCTTTTAATTATATTTATATTAGACTATTTATAAACTTTTATTATATTTTTCTTAAATATAAAAATTAATTAATTAATATTTTTTTATTTATATTATTATTATTTATTTTATATATTTTAATTTTAATTTTAATTTAATAAATATTATTATAACAATTAATAGTAATTAAAAAAATTAAAAAAAAAATCAAAATTCAAATCCTAAAACTATCCAACCTCTCTCCTCCTTACCTGTTCCCCCAAAATTCCTTTATTTAAGGGAATTCCCTCATTCTTAGAAAAAAAATGAGACGTACATTTTGACAGAGCAACACAGACACAGACATTATCAGACACTGAGAGAGAAAATAAAAAGAGAGCAAAAAACCAGAGAAGAAAACATAGAGTGAGAGAAAAATAAAGAGTAAAAAAAGAAAGGGAGAAGGAAAAAACAAAGAAAATAAAGAATAGAAAGAGTCAGGATTCGAGTTTCAGAATTTTGTTTGAAGTTTTCGGTGACGACATTCAAGTTCTTGCTTTAATTTATCAAGAAGTTCATGTTCAGTTCTATTCCTTACTCTTATGTTCGACACAGACTCCATAACATAATTATAGAATAGTTCTTAATTTAGTTTTGGTGGAATTTAAAGACTATGATATCGTTACATCCAATATATATCTTTTACTACATCTATAACTGGTTGGTCTGATTATTTATTACTATCTAAAATATAAAGATTCGTTCATTTTTAAATTTGACACCATGTTAATCTTTGCTAAGTGATTTTGTAAGCTATTGATTTTATATATTGTTTCTGTTATTATAAGCTTGTTTATTGATAATGGTACTTGAATGACGATTGGGTTTAAATCATTGATTATCGAAAGTTGACTCTTTTTGTTGGTTGGAATTGTGAAGAACTATGATGTGCTTTGAATTTTATATTAAGAAAAGATCAAATTTTTCTTGAAAGAATATTCGCAAGTTTAGTTATTATCATTGATTAGATTAGTTAGCAGTTTAAAATCCTAAGAATATGTTTCCTTTTAAACACAAAAATTAGATGAGGGTTTGTTAAGATTAGTCAGTCTTTACATTTAAACTTAATTTTTTTATTTTTTATTTTTTTTTTAATTCAAGTTAAACTTTGTAATAGATCTAAAATAATTTTTTTAAAATAGTTAAGATTTTATTCATAGAATATGGTTATTTAATTGTACATATTTTTTTAAAAAAATATTTGTTTATCATATTAATCTTAGTGGACATGTTTTCGTGAAATACTTTATTACAATTTGTTTCGAATCTTATTTAAGTTAATCTGGAGTATTTTGTAGGCTTTATTAATGTGTTAAGAATACTAAGTTGCGCTAACTTATTGATTTGGTTTAATTACTTAGTGATATGCCCATAATAGATGTTCAGGTCTTGAAAATATTTATAACGAGAGGCTCATTAATTAATGTGACGTAAAATAAGATTGGTTACGAGAATTTATTCAAAACCTATCACAATAAAGAAGAAAAGAGTGAAAAAATTAATAAGATAAAATTGTCTCGAGTTTATAAGAGACCAAACAAATGTCTTTGACGTTAGATGAGCTTTAGGCACGTTTTAAAATATTTGTCTCATTTAAGAATGCGGCGTACGCATCTTTATGAGATGTTTTAAAATAATTCGAAGATGCAATATTGCACTTCGACAAAGATTGTTATAAACTAACTTATATCGGCTTAATCTAAGAATAATAGACAAGTTTTAGTATATTAAAAATGAGTGAATCAAGGTCTTAAAACATAATCTATCAAAATAGTTTAAGTCAAGTATAAGTTGATAAAAGCGACCGTGCTAGAACCACGAGACTCGAAGGGTGTCTCATACCTTCTCCTCAGTCAATAGAATTCCTTACTCGTTCTTCTGTTTTCGCAGACTAATAAAGAGTCATTTCCTTTTGATTAGGGATTCAATAAGGTGACTTCGAACACCATATCTCAATTCCAAGTGGTGACTCTGTAGTTAAAATAATCCTTATTGTCACTTTAATTGGAAAAATCCTTCGACTTCAACCCACGGGCGAAAAAAGAGTGTGACAGATACTATACCACTTTTTGTATTACTAGAATTATTCTAACTTCGACCGAGAATCATAACAATTCAACAACAATAACATATTTAATATAGTTTCACAACTGAGGTGTGACGCTAAAGGGAAATTGTATGACTTTTCACTTTAAAAAGTATTTTAATAACTTCGGTAATACTTTAATAAAGTCAGATTTTTATGTTAAAAATGATAATTTAATAACTTCACTTGAAATAAAATGGGACAATACTCAAAAAATACCTGAACTTTCTCCGGATTTACAGTTGAACATACTGAACTTTGCAGGGATCCTATTACCCCCTTAGACTTTTTAAAATGGATTTAATTCCCCCTCGAAACTCAATACCCAGTTTCGGCTGCTGGCGGTGTAATACACGCGCCAATCTCGTTTTTACACGTGTATTTACACGCGCCAACATCATATTTACACGTGTTCAAAAGAGCAGATATATGTCATTAAAATACAAAAAAAAAAAAAATTATAGGGTTATAGGACCCCCGCAAAATTCAGTATGCTCAACTGGAAATTCGATCAAAGTTCAGATATTTTTGTGAGTATTATTCCAAATAAAATCAAAACTGAATAACCATCAAACCCCACATTAGGCCCATTTGTGTTATTCAAATATTCCTTATTAACTACCATTACACTGATCAATCAAATTTCAGAAATGGGTACGTACTTGTTCTACAAGCCCTTAATTGAAGTCCAACTTTTAGTACTCCATCTTACCGAATTTAAGTAGCCGTTTAGCCATGAAAATTATTTTCTTTTTTTCGAAAAATAATTTTACTTTAGTGAAAAAAGTGAAAACAAGATACGTTTGACCATGAAAATTTTAAGTATAATTCCGGAATTGTATTTGGAAAAGTGAAAACAAGTAAAGTTTTACTTGTTTTCACTTTTTTCCAATCCTACTTCCCTCACAAGATTTCAAAAACAACTTTAGTTTATATTCGTGGTCAAACACAACTCCAACTCCAACTCCGGAAATTATGATTTTCATGGTCAAACGTGGCCTAGTCAACAGAATAAATTTCGATAGTATGGAGTTTAACTATAGAATTTTGATATTTTACATAATTATTGAAAATATCGATTTGGGGTCTGTCGAAATACAAAATTAGCACCCGATACATCTAACAAAGATATATTTTCTTTCTTTGTAAAGATACATAGTTAGCTCCCGATATATTTTTTTCGATTTCAGGTCCATCGAGATATATAATACATTCAATGAAGAAATATTTTTTCCTTTGTAAAAATACATAATTAGCTCTCAATACATTTTTTTTCGATTTTAGGTCTGTCAAGATACACAATTAGCTCCTGATGCATCCAACAAAGATACATAATTAGTTGAGATTTTTGTAAGGATGGAGATTTGTGTAAATAAAGTAAGTTAAGGTGTATGTTTATTTTCTTTTTTCATGTATGTTTATTTTCTTTTTTCGTATATTTTTGGTCTGCAATTAAAAGAGCGTCTTTTTTTATTTCTTTTATATTTAGTAAATTTTTCAATTACAAATATCTTTAATTTAAGATCACAAGATTCAAAAAAATTTCTTTATATTTTAAACTTTATGACTAGTCAAACTAAGAGGCTTAAATTGGAATGGAGGGAACAGTAAAAGTTTACCTGTCTAACCAAGTCCAAACAAAGATGATATTTGATGTCTCTTCTAAGACCCTCGGGGAGGTTGCTTATCATCTCGCATTCATCAACTCCACGTGTTGCTGCAAATCTTTGCCGCTCATAATTTCTGACCCTTTGCTTGAATACTTGAGGCAATCTTCTTCTTCTCATCCACCATTCTACATTTCTCATTTTTAGTTGCATTGCCTGTTTCTTTGATGTTGTTGCATGCAAGAATACCTGCACCAATATTATGTTATGTCCATTATACACCATCATATACTCCAAGACCTATCTAGTAGTTTCTTCTTTTCTATCTATTTCTAATGAAAGTGGAGACAAAATTTTAACTAAGAGAATTCAAATTATAAAAATATAAATATCTGAAGATGTTTTGGGAATTCAACATATTTTTCTCTATATTTACAAAATAATTTTGATCTTGTATATTACAAAACTTTCACATATTTGATTGATCAAAATTTTTTAAAATATTTTTAAAAAATAATTTTTCTAGTGAAAATACGAGAAACAATTAAGATCCACAGGTGAAATTTCACTTTCCTATCTCCCATGACGCCTCATGGCTCATCACACCAACCCCCCACCCCACCCCCCACACACACACCCCTCCACCCCTATCTCTCCCATCCATATTCTTACGAAGTTTGTTTAAATTATGTACAAATATCGTTAGAACAATGGTTTTGCTTATACCAAACACACCCTCAATCTATTTTCCTATATACCAAACACACACACTCTATCTATTTATTTATTTGGTTGCGCGAGTTCACAAATATTTCATGATATATTTTATAATTATCTATATTCTGCCAGTTTGTCAAAATTGTTATATAAACACATGAGATTCGTACTATGACATCCAATCTAAAGAGATCGTGAGTCAAATTCAAAATCCTTACTTTTTTTATATTACTACTATAAACGTGTTTTTTTCTCTTTTGCACCTCTTCTCTGCGTCACATATAGGTAGCAAATTACGTGATTTCTTTGGCATAATTATATTTGCACTGCTACTGAAAATTTCATCCTAACCTGGTGATTTAAGGTGAGAATTATTTTTGGATGAAATATTTTGATGTTTAATGACCATATATTGCCTAATTTTCTTAATTCAAAAGAATGTAATTTTACTTATGTTGTGTTTCGGGTACTTGAAAATCTCATCTACTTTTGAATTTTTGGATGGAGCTATATGAATTTAAATAGTGTTTATAACACGATATGTTATACTACAGTTCTCCCTTATTTGAATAGATTATTAAGCTGAATTTAATTTTAAAAGAAGATTAAGCATATATAAAGGAAGTTAATTAAGAAGATGTAACATGAAATTTGAAAGAATTTCTAATCACTTACTTTTTTCATTTTATATGATTAGAGTTTTATCTGGCTTTTATACATTTTAATATTACTTTCCTTGGATTGTAAGTAATAACTACAAATTTAGAATCTGAAGGAGTGCCGATTCTACATAAATTATTCTCGTAATTGTAATTTGAATATTATATGATTTTTGATAGTGTTTTAGAAATTAATTTCGTAGTCTAAGTAATTGGATTGTTCTGTGCTTGTAGTATTGTGTTGGGTTTAAGTCCCTCTTGCCTTCTCATGTTTTGATGATTGACAAACCTAGTTAAAGGACCAACTATGTAAATCGGTGTTCCTAATTTCTGTAGTATAGAATTATCTTTCGTCCTATATGCTAACTGTCTAGTACCTTCTGGCAATGCATCAGAATAGTGGGACACGCTCTCAGTGGTCTTTATCAGTCTTATTTCTCCCAATGTTCTTCATATCTATTTACCATCTTGAGGAGAGAAGCTCAATATTTGCATATTCAAAAAGGATATTTTCTCAAGAGAAAGATGTCTTGTTGTTCTGACTTTTCAAGGATTTATTAACTTAGAAACTCTTTGCTCACAGTGAAATAATCAAGTCATTATTTCTATCATTTATTTGTAAACTCATTTCTCAATTGAGAGATCTGTGTGAGTAGTTTGTTTATACTGAGTTCATGTCGAAGTGGTTCTTTAGCTAGAGTTAGCTAATGGAGTCTTCAAGTAGAGTTATTGCGAAAGAAGGGTGTCGATAGAGTTATTGCTAATAAGTAGGAATTAAGAGTGTAATTCCTAGATTGCATAAAGTTGTAACTGAAACTGTTACTTAGTGATTAATGACGTGGTTGACGAAATCCTACCGGAGTAGGTCGTGGTTTACTCCCTTAAGCAAGGAAGTTTCCACATAAACATCTCTCGTCTTTACTTTATTGCTATTTTATTTAGTGTTCTTGTTGTTCTCCATTTATCTCATACAAGGACCAGGTACCGAATCAGGTCCTTATTATCGAGGTGGACTTGTATAAACCGTCAATTGGTATCAGAGCAGTACTTCCTGAAAAGGTTAACACCTAGGAATGATCCTATTTTCAATGGTAACTCTACCTAGTCTCGAGGAAGGACAATCAACCACTCGACCACTAAGTTTTAACGACCAGTATTACAACTGTTGGAAGACTAAAATGCATGACTTTATCGATAGAGGATAGTCAGTTATGGGACGTCATCTGAGATGGGACCTACGTGCCAATTGAGGTGATTGAGGAAGGTGAAATCTCTCAATCGGTTACTAAGAGAAGGAAAGACTACAACGAAGTTGACTGAAAAAAGATTGAGAAAAACTACAAGGCCAAGAAAATTCATTGTTTGTGGAATAGGACCTGATGAGTACAATCGGGTCTCTACTTATGAATATGCCAAGGAGATACAGGGGCTCTGTAGAATGCTCATGTGGGAACTAGTCAAGTTAAGCAATCAAAGATTGACGTGCTTACCACTCAGTACGAGCTTTTCAAAATAAGTAAAGAAGAATCCATTCAAGAGATGCGTACTCGATTCACATCGAGTGTGAATGAAGTCAAATGCTTGGGAGAAACATTTAGATGTACAAGTTAGTTAAAAAAGTCTTGAGCATCTTTCCTTCCTCATGGGAAAACGAGGTAAACGCTATTTCAGAAGCTAAAAAACTGCATAAAATAACTATGGATGCACTTATTGGGAATCTGAAGACCTACAATCTCAAACGTCAATAAGATCTTGGTAGAATAGATCCCAAAAAAGAAAATAATATGGTTTTTATGGCTTCAAAGAGTGAATCCACTAGTGACGATTACAATGATTTAGCATATATCACTCATAGATTCCAAAAGATGTTGAAAAGGAACAACAAATTTTGAAGCAAGAGAAAATTAAACAGGAAATTCAAAGGGAACAACTGTTGTCACAAATGTGGAAAATTGGGTCACTTCATCAAGGATTGCCCTCTTTATAAAAAGGACTATAAGGAGTACACCAAAAGTAACCCAGAGAAAATTCGAAGGATGGACCAGGTCCCGGACAAGTTCAAAAAAAGAGAAGTTGTTGATAACATAGTTAAGTAAGCCCTAACTGCCTGGGGAGATACTTCAAGTGAATTAGAACTAGGGAATGATGAGCATAATACTTCCATGCTGGCTCTTGAAGAAAAACACACAAGGTTTGACTCCTTATTTGCTCCCATGGCCAAATCTAATGAAGAAAAGGAGGATGAGTTGACTTTCTTGATGTTCAACTTTGAATTTAAAGAGTTATTCCAATAAGGATTTGAGATCATTGACCGATACATTAATTAATACTAATCATGGTTTTGTAAATGAAAAGGATTCCTTACACAATGCTTTAAATGAATATGAAATTCAAGGAACCTCTTTGTCCTCAAGGATTCATGATCTGGAAGAAGTCTTAAGAAATGTCAAAAATGAAAATAATGCATTAAATGCGAAGTTGTCAAGTCATTCTAAAAATTACTTGAAAGGAAAAGTGAAGTCTAGCAACATTTAGATTGATCGTGAGGCTAAACTTGGCAAGATCAACTTAGTTTTTGTAGCCTAACTTGAATGTAATAAAAATCTTAAAAATAATTGGTTATAAGAAAAGAGGAGCTTAAGAAATATCTCTGATAGGCTACTTCTTCAGAGATTCTTACTGACACAAATAGTCTGAGGTCTAACACTAGTGAATTTCTTGGTGTAAAAGGAAAAGATTCTCTATAACTCTAATAGCAAATATTTGTCCTGAATAATTGGCTATGCACTAACTGTGGTCAAAATGGCCATTACAAGCAAAATTGTCAGTCCTCTATCAACGGTAGAAAGAAAAACCTGAAATATTCAGATCTATCTAAAACTCTAAGGGACTAGGTCCCTTGGTGACGAAATTCATCTTACCATCTAGACTAGAAGAAACATCATTCACCATTTTCCCATGTCAAGGGACCCAAGATTATTTAGGTTTTCAAAACTAACAAATGACTATTCTTGAAGGAGGGAGTGAGAGAAAAAAACCAAATGGGACAAAGCTAGCACATGGACAATGGTTACTTTAAGCATATGACTGGTAAAATTGAAAATTCTCACTCAAGACTGTCAACAGAGGCAGTGTGTTTTCTAAAAATGGGTAGAAGGGTTATGGTATTGTAGTTAGTTAATTTGGGAAATTTCCTAAATATGTTTTTAAAAATGCTTATTATGTTGATGGATTGAATAATAGACTGCTAAGTATGTCTTAGATCTGTAACAAAGAAATAAAGAACAGTGCACTTCAGCCTCATGTACCGAAAGAAACACTAAAAATGGAGACATTATTCTAGTGGCTCACAAAGTCAAAAAGATGTATTCTGCTAATCTTTATTCCATATTTGGTGAAGATCTATAGTGTCTTGAGTGTGGTAAGAAATAATGACGTGCTATGGCATAGGAGGCTGAGTCATGTTGACCCTATTTGTATATACAAGCTGATATCAAGGGAATGGGTGTGATCTACCTAATAGAAAGTTCGTGGATTTTAACGCATTTGATGCTTGTGTTAAAAGAAAAGCAACCTCGTCTCACTTTCATGTCAAAGAAAGAATCCAACACCTCTAAGTACTTGATACCACTCATATGGATTTTGTGGAATTTTGAGAAATACAAGTTGTGGCAAAAAGAGGAATATGTTTGTGAATGTTGATTACTATTCAAGGTTCACATGGACCATATTTTTTAGAAGTGAAGATATTGCTAAAATAAAGCTAGTTATTTGTGGTGTGTACAAAGATATTTTGATAGAAGAAAGGATCCTTGATCTCTATGTTATGAACAGGTGCTTAACCAGGTCATTGCTGATCCAAAACTCCCCATGAACTAATGTTTGAAAGGAAACCTAAGATATCTTATCTTAAGGTGTCTGGGTGCAACTATTTTATCCTGAGTAATGGTACAGACAACTTTGGAATATTTGATCCTAAGAGTGATGGAGTTTATCTGTGTTATTTATTTTAAAGAAAAGCTCACGGAGTATTCAATAAAAGGACTTAATATGTTGAAGAAAGTGTTTATGTGATCTTTTGATGAGATGAATGAGCCTGAGAGGAGGAAGGTCCCTAAGATTTTATTGATCTGGATCTACCAATGAAAAACTAAACCATTATAAAAGGTAAGAATGAACTGACAGGATCAACCTCCTCTCCTACTCAGGATCAAGGTAAACCTGAATATGCATCTACATGGACTGATGACAACAACTTTTTTATTGATCAAGAACTTGAAAGGGATATCTTAGAAGAACCAGGTACCAATCTGCTACAAATAAATTTGCAAGTGTCATATTGAAAGCACAGGAACTCTTATCTTCTCGAATTAACTCAGGAGTGAACGTTCAATCTAAAACAAGAAATATTTTACCTCTCGACACTCTAGTCTTGACCCATAAAATTTTTGAAAGAAATAAAATGTGGGACCTGGTACTTACTATCATAGGGATCATGAGGGTATTTATAGATGAAGGTGTTTATTTTGGTAACATACTTGAAATGAATCAAGATTGGAGTGCCAAGGATTAATCAAGAAGAATGGATGGACTGCGAAGAAACATTCTCCAGCTACTTAAATAAAGGCTTTTTGAGTTCTAACTGTTGTTGTTGTAACGACCCATTCCATTATTATTGAAAATATTTGTGGTGAAGGCATAAGAACCTAATTTATTATAAGTTACAGGATTAATTCTTTAGTATAATAATGTATTAGACCTGAACAAAGGTCATACAATATCCCTAGCACAAAGTTGAGATGGAAGTTTTCTTACCGATTGAGTTTTGAGCTAAGAGAAAACTAGGGTCAACTTCAAATGGCCATATCTCCTAGAATATAAAGAGTTATAAAGTCCAATATCAACCAAATAAAAAATGTCTGAGTCTTCGTTCTAATGCATCCCACTGTTGTTAATCCATTTTTGGTGTAAAAACTTACGGCTATGATGCTACTCGGGCAAAAATTTGACCACCCACAATAGTAACATTCAACAGTAATTGAACTTCTGCAACAGTAACTGGTTACAAAAGCCTATTTTTGATGTTTTTGGAGTTTTTAACTAAAAAAATTTGTCCCAAGGACATAAGGGTGATTTTTCAAGTCCTTGGGCGAAAAATTCTTCGTTGAGGTAAGTTCCTCCTTCATCTTCTTCATTTTTCAATCCAATAACACCTTCGAATCATTAGAACAATCCTTAGTAATGAAATTCTTGGAAATTTGGATCCTAAGTTTATGATATTTTGGGAAAAACATATGGGTTGGGTTAATATCACCTAGAATTACTTCTATATTATTAATTAATAATTCCTAGGATGAATTAGTATTCTAAAACGTGAATTGTTGGTTGGGGATCAAGAAATCTATAAAAATGGTATCTTTAGCCTTGAAACTTTATTAATGGAGATGGATTGAGTATGGTAGAAATAGTTAATGGTTAATTGACCTCTGGTGACTATGAATAATGATGTAATTAGTGGGTTGAATTCCCAAAGCAGTTATATGAAGAGCAATTGCTTAATTACACCTATAATTATTTATTTCTAGAGGATTGGGCTAATGGAGGCATGAAAGAATGAAAAGAGTAACCTTGGTGTGGCTTGAGTGTTTCAAGATCTTCGATTGAGGTAGGTTATGATTTAATATGTAGTAGACTTGGATTAGTTTCATTTAATAACTATATTTGACAGGAGATTTCTTTAGGCCTACAAACATGGAGTTTGAATGGATAAAATATGAAATTAACGTAATAGTAATATAATTGTGTCTTGTTGGTTTTGTATGAATCTTTGATGGGTGTTTGTATTTGTATGAATTACTTGATGATATTCAAAGTTTAATATGTGAATATAGGTAACAATATACTTCCTCCGTTTAAAAAAGAATAACCTACTTTAACTTGGCACAAAGTTTAAGAAAATAAAGAAGACTTTTGAATCTTGTGGCCTTAAATTAAAGTTGTGTCAAATATACCAAAATGTCCTTTAATCTTGGGGTTCTAAACATGTTATGTGGAAAGTTGAAATTAATGTATTGTCAAAAAAGGAAAGGGGTCATTCTTTTTTAAACGGACTAAAAAGGAAAGTAGGTCATTCTTTTTTAAACGGAGGGAGTAAGTATTAGGTGAACTTGTAATCCATAGAACTAGTCTTTAATATCTTTAAAAAGGTGAACCCGATACTGTGTATGTTTGGAGTATGAGATATTCTTGCTAGAAGATATTTAGAAGAATTTATTGAGATAAGAGGATGTGATGTCAGAACTTAAGAACTTAAAGTTAAGTTTGTCTAAGTGCTAGGAAGTAAGATGTGTGACGATGTATGACTCTTGCTAGAATTGCAAGTTGAATAGACCCAAGTGGTTATGTGATCAACTTAAGGGGATATGTCTTGAACTTAGTGATGACTTGAGTGTAAGATTTACTATTTGGTAACCGTATTTACCAATTTTAATAGGAAAAAAGAGTTATATTGGTGAGAAAAATAGGATAATGAATTAGAGTATAGATATCAATCATGGTGGAATGTGCACTCCAAAAATAGATACTTGATGGTCTTCAGACATGTATGTGTGATGATTAGGGTTGATAATGCTCATTTGAATAAGTAGTGAATTAGTCTTCGGGCATACTTGTGATATTATGTATTAGTGGATATTCATTATTTACTGGAAGTGATGAACTTATTAACTTTTGACTGCATTTACTTGGTTGTCATTACTAGTAATTTCTGTTTGGATCGTTGTTACTTGTATCTGATTTGAATTAGGTATTTATGATTCGTTTTTAGACATTACTTGTAATTATTGACTACACCCTGCATTTGCATTTACACTGATGTTGATGATGAATATTGTGATAGTGTAGAGATGAATTGTTAATGTTGATGATGATATTGAGATCGTGATGAAATTATTAACGATGAGAAAGACATGATACGCACATCTTACATACATATAATTATCATATGCATTTACATGTATGTATGTGTGTGTGCATATATATATATGTTGTGGTGAATTGTGTTGAAGAATCTCCTTAAGTTTATTTGGTTCTATGTGTGGACTGATAATTTGATGAGATATTATGGTTTCTTAAGTGGACCGATTATGTTGATGGTTGTGATTGTGTGTTACAACAAAGTGTGAATAAAAGGTATGTTCTGGATAGTGTAAATCTTATATTCTTGTGTATATAGTTATATACATGATTTATATTATAGTGTCCCTTCTTGCAAAATTGTTAGTGTTATTTATTGTTTTGGTTGTTGCAATCCTAATAGTTAATAATAGTTTAATTTAGTGCGAGTATTGTCATGAAATATGATTAATGAGAGAGAGAAAAATACATAGAGTTGTTGTAATAAGGTAAGTCCGTAAAAATTATGGGTTAGATTAATTCATGGGATATAGTTAGTTAGTCACACCCCGAAGATAAATTAATATTGCTTAAGTGAAGGAAAGATGGTAAGGTTGAAAGTTGAAGTAAGTTGGAGTTTGTTCAGATATTAAGTTTGTATGCCTGTCATGATTTCATCTTGTTTGCTATATGTTGTTATATGATTCTAATCCTGGTTGGTTGATGATACCTATCAGCACGTGTGGTTGTACTAATACTACACTTACTATATCTCTAATTGGGAATATAACCATGTTGTAGGTCAGTTAAAGTTTCTATAGGTATAGCGGTGATTATTCTTTAGCAGCTCCTGTCTTCATACACATACATGGATGTTGTGTCTCGAGTCATCCTTCCATTGTTTAGTGCTATTGTACCAATTTATATTAGGTTTTGAGAAGTTATTTTATAGAATTCTGCAATTTGTTTTTGTAATAAAATATTATTTTGATTAGAAGGTTTCATCGTTTACTAATGCTTAAAGTTTAATATTGTTTCTGTAATAATTAAAGATTGGGTAGTAAGGGTTCTTTCTACAATGCTTAAAGATTGGATAATACAGATCTATATAAGGTAAAGTTAGATATGTGCCCGTACAATTCGTGATTTGAGTCGTGACAGTTGTTTCCTAGACAGAGTCCAAAATTGTTTCAAGTGAATGTAAGAATGCCCTTCTGAATTGAAAATTGAAGGAAGAAGCCTAATTTAATAGTCTCCTCATTCCGAGTTATGAGTATGCAGACTATGTCTTTTGGTAGACAAGGCTTGTTATGGTTCAAAACTAAATCTAAGAGCATGTATCAAGATTCACTATAGTGAATTGCAGGATCATCATTAATTCTATAGAGGAAATCAGAAAGCAAAACTTGGCTACTCTATCAACTGCTAAGATCGAGAATAAATTCATTGCCATGAGCTATGACTCAACTGGTATGAATAATGCACCTGTTTGAAGACTTTGAAGCATTCAGTTTATGAAAATACGGGGAACATGCATAAGCTTTTGTTGAATAGAAGGTTCAAGTTGCCAACACCTCATGAGGGCTCTTGGTAGAAGCCATTCTGGAAGAAGTCAGTCTAATTATGGTTTGTTTTGTCGAAGCTTTCTTCTTATGGCTAAAAAAAAGGACCCATACATGAGGTAGATGATGAGAATTTTCACTCAATCTGTATATCCTTACAGGTATGCGCTCGTGGTGAGGTCCCACTTAAATAAAGATAGAATATGTTTTGAGAATTAAAGAAATTCTCTGATCACTAAATGCAGAGACCTCATCTCCTGTACAAGTTGGTATGCCCATCCTTACATAATGGTTATTAACTGTGCACTTGTGCCAGAATAAAATTTTCCCACTTTTCTAAGATCCTGTCGTATTGGTCCTCTCTTTTAAACTTTTATCCTGCCTCTAAAGAAGGGGAGACGTCACAAACCTTTTCCAACAGATAAATCTCCATCGTTTATATGCCTGATATACTTTTCATTCCTATAATTCTTCCTCAATCTATTTCTGAACCTCTTCTAAAAAAAGACCTAATATAATATACCTCTTTCTTAGGTCTCTATTTCCCAAACCAGAAATGTCTCAAACAAAATCTTCTCCTCTTACCATGGAAAATGGCTCTATTCCTTTCTCCTTACCCTCCTTACCAAAGTGTCTCATAGAAACTCTCCAAATTCCTCTAACTAAAACTAGTTCCTTCGTGTCTGAAACCATCCAATCCTTTTCAAATCTAAAAAACCCACTTCCCTGTTATCTGATGCTTCTGACTCCAACTCCCCTCTTGTCCCAGAATCTCGTGAGAAACAAAGAATGTCTAAAATCTAACATGACTTGTCAAGGGATGGTGTTGAAATAACTAAAGATGAAACTGGTAATAAAATGTCATGTCACCCTAAAGTAGGGCAAGCAGATTTTGCTCGGAGTCTGGTCAATAATGACATCTCTGAGACCGCCATAAAACATAGTAAAGATAATGGTGCCTCCTCTGAATTTGGTCACTTAGTGGAACTTGTTGAGATACCAGGTCTCTTTGTACATCAAAAAGGGACAATGAAGTAAAGAAAAGGTCCTCACATCACGAGTATTATGTGGTCCCTGATAGTGATACACTGTTTCTTACTGAATTTGTTGAGGCTATCGCAGGTAAAATAAATGAGTTGATTCCAAATATCTCTCCTAATATAGAGATTTCCAAAAACCCAGTCTCATTAGTTTATATGAGTTTTTCCATAAGGTATGAAATCTATGATTTGCCCCTCCCTTCTTAGCAAGTTCTTACTAAATGAGAATAAAATCCAGAAACTGAGGGAGATTTTATTAAGAGTCTTTAAGCAAAAACTGAATGTCACCTCAAATAAAGCTCTGATAAACTTAAGAGAGAGACTTGGTACTAGATCAACATCCGAGGCTAGCATGATTGAAGGAGTTGTTTCTCTAACTAAAAATGAAAGATCAGAAAGGGTTCCCAAAGAAAAAGTGATTAAGATGTAAAACGAAAGTTGTTTCAGATCTCTAAGTTAAATCAAGAAGAGGTTATACCAAAATAAAAATGAAAAAGTGTAATTATTCCAGAGTTAGATTCTGAGATTGAGGAGAGGAATCAAGACATTCACAGTCAAACAATGTTTTTTGGAAGAGTATTTGACCCTAATATTACAACCAAGTTTGGAATGAGTTCTCTCATTATCATTATTGATGCACATACATGGCTACACTTGTTCAATGCCACAGGTATTACATACGTCAATGAAGTTAGAGATTTTTATGCTGATTTGGTGTTTACAGAGAATGAGTTGTCACTTATTGCCACTGAAATGTAATTAAGTTTACTTTGACAACCCCACTGCTTGAAGAGATTCATGGCGTGCCTACTTTTGGATTTAGACTTTACACAGGACAAATATGTTTTGGAGACATTTTTGGATAAAATCTCTAAGACAAAGTGAATGTTGGGCAACTTTTAATTACTCAAAAAAGGAAATGAAGCCTGAATTTCAACTTCTTTTTGATTTGGTTAATAAGGTATTTCTTTCAAGAGTTGAAGGACGGTCAGGTGGAGCTATACTAGATTTGTATCTAATGGAAGCTCTTAACTCTTGCACTCCATTCAGTCTACTTAAAATCATGATCAAACATATTACTAAGTTCTGTAACTTAAAGGAAATCAATCATGGTATGGCATATGGATTTCTTCTCACACGAGCCTTTTCTTATATTGGGATACGGCAAAGACCTGAATCTTGTACTATTGGAGTAAAGAGGCAAAAGTTCACACTCACTACTCTTGAAGAGTGTGAGTGTGTTAAAATAAAAAAAGGAGTTGGTCTTCTCTCTACATTTTTAAATTTCATTGCTACACAGACAGAGTAATATATAGATAAAAGAGCTGGCAACGGTGGTTGTTAAAAGGGATTATGAGATTGCAAGATTGAAAGCTCAGCTCACTGAAGTCACATAGGGAACTAGAAGCACCCCCGGTGTCTTAAACAAACTTCTTATTAAGAATACCAAGCTAAAGAATGAGAATGCACAACTTAAGGATGAGAATGTCCAGTTAAAGATCATGAATGATGAACCGATTATTGGCAATCATTCTTCTGTGAAACTTTTTGATCAACTCTTTATAAGTTCTTCTGTGCTTCCCACCCTACTTGTGTAACACCCCGCATTTTTGAGCTAGAAATCGAACCGTCGTTCCTACGTGCGTAAGCTCTAATTCCATGGTTTATGCTTAGATTCATGTGTCACGATCTTTCGCCTAGTATATGAAGTGATTATGAGGTGAAAAATGTTCATAGAAATGGCCTAAAGCAAAGTTGAGCTAAGACCTTTCAATCATCCAAAATTGGATATTCGATTCTACAAGGGTCTACTTTGAACGTGGATAACTCTTGATACACATAGAATTTTTCAGCTCAAGACCCACCAAATCGTAGATAATTGAATTAGCTTTCCAACGATATCAATTTTGCCAAAATCCGATAACCGAGCGAAAAGTTATGGCTTTTTCCGTGTGAGGCAGTAAGCCGATGCAATCATGACGCATCGCGTCGAGATCGCGTCGACACGAAACCAGACGCGGATATAAGGCTGTTTTACGCATTATTTCAGTTTCTAATGGGTCTAGGGGCACCGTGGTCATTTTTCCTCACCCAAAATCCGTCTATAACATAGAATTTTAGCCCCAAGAAGCCAAAATTACTTATTTTTCACTTTTCCTCTCAAAATCAAAACCCTAACTCCTCCCCAAAACTCAAGAACTCATTCCTAAGATCAAGAATTCCAAGAAACGGATCAAGATCCGGGCTCCATCTTTCAAACTAAATAATCTAAGGTACGTGGGGTTTATCCTAAAACTACATGGGCTTGTTGAAACACTTGAATATGATTTAAAGATTATCAAGCACGAAATTACAAAGGAGTTTTAGAATCTCTGTCTTAATTATGCATCATGAATGTTTTAATGACATTGTTGTTTTGGCCTTTAGGTCTTTTCCCTTTAAAATTGATTTATACGTATATGTATATGTATGAAAATTTAGATTGAAGATTGTTTGAGAGCACAAATTATGAAATCCCTCTCTTGTGATGAATTTAAGTTTATGATCTTATTGTGAATGGTTTGAAATGCATGATTTATAATTTGAAAATAGTTTTCTCAATATCATAGTATTTGGGCATGATTTAGAGATGATGAAAGGGAGTTTCTTGATATAATTATGTTCTTGTGTTAAAGAGAAAGAGTTGCATGTGATTGAGAACTTTGATATGACAACCTTGTGCATTTGAAATGTTGAAAAAGAGAGTTTCTTGCATGTGTATACATTAGTTTTAAGAAAGAGTTCTTTGAATTGATTTATTGATATGGTGGTCCCAAACCTTTTGTTTTGAAAACAGAGATTATAATATGCTATTAATGGCTCAGAGACACGACTTGCAAGTCAATGGTATGACGATACCATATAAATGTATGTCATAACAGAGCTAGAGTTTTTCAGAGTTTGATTTCAGAGAATGAAATGTTTTAAAGAGTTAAAAAAAGGCTTAAAGAGGGTTAGGTGGTTACCCGAAGAAGGCTTGAGTTCAAGTAACTCTTAGCCTAAAACCGTATTTTGCTGATACGGGTATATTATTATTGTACGTTGGCGACAGCCCTGTGGCGTAGTAGAGACAGAGACTCCAGCCCTTGCGGCAAACTTGGGTTGGGGGTTTGGCTGCCGAGTTAATGGCAGATTCCATATAGCCCGTGGAATTTCAGAGTTGTAGGGTATACCACCTAGCGCAGAAGTAAAATAAAGAGTGTCACAGAGTTCAAACGATTTTATAGTCTTTTAAATATGCACATGTGATTCTTACCATATGATATATTTATGAACTGTTTTAAATTGCTCTCATATATGTTGAATAAAAAAAATATTATTTTGAATTTTCTCTGCGTACCAGTACAACTGTATTGACCCCCCTGTCTTCCAGGGTCTGAGGCTCAGTCTAGAGGTCCTGCTAATCCATAGATCTTTCAGACAGAAGCAAAATTTGCGGTGGTGAACCTTCTTTATTCCGGAAGGCATGTCTCTTTTTAGACATTTTTTTTTACTTTGGTTTTGGTCCACTGGGGGCCTTGTCCCAGGTTTCAGACAGTTATTGATGTCATGTGTAGTAGAGATTTCGCAGACTGAGAAAGATGTTTAAATGTTGATAAACCTATTTCCGCATTGTTGCACAGATTTCAAAGTATGACCATGATTCCGTATTGTTTTGTATTTTCGCAAATTTTCTTATACTATATGAATATTGTGGATGATTACCAGATTTAGAAGGGCGCTCGGGCCTCCATTGTTTGGGATGCTAGTTATGGCCAGGGCCCTGGCTCGGGTCGTGACAACTTGATCTCTCTTGTCCATCCTTTCATTCCTAAAATCTCTATTATCTTTTATTTTGTTTGGCATTATGTGCATGCTTAGTTTCCTTTTTCTAAGACTTATATTCTATCCTGTTTAATAGTTCTTATTGATTTTCTCTAAAATTTAATATGAAAATGTCATTAATCTTATTTTTGTTCTGATCTCTTATCATGCATGTGTTAGCTTTATGGACTTGAGTTGTATTTTGCCTTGCATTTCTGTTTTATGTTACTGTACCTTCATTTTAATGATGTCAAAAGAGGAAAAGTGGAAGAAGTGTAAGATGGGATAAATCTGGTAACTGATTTGATAGTTATGTGTTCTTGGTGCAAGGGAAAAGTATTGGGGTAAAGTAGAAGTAAAAGTGGTTGATTAAGGAGATGTTGTGATTAATCTGGTAGTGATGTTCTTGGTGTGAGGGGGAAGTGTTGGGGAAGTGTGAATATGTGTTTGTCATCATGAAAAAGGAAAAAAATATTGGGTTCAGGTCCCTCTTGCCTTTTCATAGTTTGATGATTGACAAATCTAGCCGAAGGACCAACTACATAAGTTGGTGTTTCTAACTTTTGCAGTACAGAGTTGTTTTTGTCTTATGTGTCAGTTGTCTAGTACCTTCTGACAGTGACAACAGAATACACGTGGGACATGATCTACAGTGCTCCTCATCAGTTTCCTCCAATGAGAAAGCTTCTCTCCCAATGCAATTCATATATATTCATCATCTTGAGGAGAGAACCTCAATATTTGCATATTCAAAACGGATATTTTCTCTAAGCAAAAATTTTCTTGTTGTTCTGATTGTTCAAGGATTTACAACTTAGAAACTCTTTGCTTATAGTGAAATATGTTTTTATTTCTAAGTTAATCGAGTCTTTATTTCTATTTGTTCATTTGTAAACTCACGTCTCAATGAGAGATCTGTGTGAGTAGTTTGTTTATACTGAGTTCATATT
Source organism: Capsicum pubescens (assembly GCA_030864215.1). Classification (NCBI taxonomy): domain Eukaryota; kingdom Viridiplantae; phylum Streptophyta; class Magnoliopsida; order Solanales; family Solanaceae; genus Capsicum; species Capsicum pubescens. The sequence goes on along the minus strand of CM061540.1, from coordinate 264,536,164 downwards.
AAAGTGGTTCTTTAGACAGAGTTAGCTAATGAAGTCTTTCAAGTAGAGTAACTATGAAATAATAGTAGCAATTTAGTTATTGCTACTGAGTAGGAATTACGAGTTTAGTTCCAAGATTGCATAAGGTAGTAATTAAAACTGTTTCGTAGTGACTAGTGAAGTGGTTGGTGAAGTCCTATTGGGATACGTCGTGGTTTTACTTCCTTAGGCAATGAGATTTTCACGTAAACATCTCTTCTATTTACTTTACTACTATTTTATTTAGTGTTCTTCATTTATCTCATACATGGACTAGGCACCGAATTAGGTTATTATTGTCATATTGGAATCATATAAACCATCAGTATGCGTTGGAAGAACTTAATTTTATTTTTTATTTATTTTTAGAAAATGACCCAGGGAGGGTCAGGGGTAGAGCAGCACCCCTAAGATTTTTATTTCATAAAAACAAGCAAGTACATTGAAGGGGACCAAACCAAAACATCCAGAATATACATAATACATGACGATGAGGATTAAGCTATCTAACAAGCAACCTAGTATCTTAATCCTAATGTGCAGATGAAACTTAGTAACTAGGTTATGAAAAACAAAGGAAGGTGCCAAGAAGCAAGCCACCGTGATTCTTCTCAATTTTCTTCTTCTGAAGTTGGAAACACCCAACCTATCAATACTGAAGTACCTTTCACCTTTACAGGGATCTATTGAATATTAAAGTAATAATGAGGGTGGTTAATATTATGACTTATTTTAGATAGAGAATCAGCCACAAAGTTGGCCTCCCTATCGACATGTTCACAGATTAAAAGATGGAACTGGGACATGAGTCTGCTAAGAGACTCAAGAGAATGTTGCAGGTGCCAAGGAGGTGTAGCTTGTGATCGTATCCACCTAATAAGTAACTTAGAATCAACTTCTAGGATCACTTGTTGAATTTCTTTGTTCAACCATAGGACAGGCCCCAATTGATTGCTTCTACTTCAGCCTGGTTATTAGTACCATGCCCCAAAGGTATGGCATAAGCATATATGAGGTCACCATAATGGTCCTTTATAACACCTCCAGCTCCTGTCCTCTTCGAATTAGATAAGGCACTGCCATCAGAGTTCAACTTCACTACATTAAGGGTGGTTTAGCCCAATATACAGGAGTGGTGTTAATCTCATGAGTACACTTGTCAACAAATGTAATTAACTTTTTCCAACTAGCTGGCCAACTAATGTAAGGAAAAACTGTGAGTAACAAGAGAGAGAGATCCTTGTAGATTAGGAATTTCACTTTAGAAAGATTAGATTGCTGACCACCACATTTAATAGCACACATATTTTTCCACAAATTCCAATAAATAAAGACGGGAAGAGCTTGAGTAATTAGTTTGTGAGCAGCATTTACATGTTCCATCTTCAACCATTTTATCAAGGTATACCTCAAAGGTAAAGTGACATGATGAACACCTAAAGAAGCAACGAAGTAACTCTGAATAGTCCTGGCAAAATGACTTGCCACCATAATGTGTTGAATTATATCAGGTCTAGGATAATAAGAACAATAGCAATCCGTAGGTGCATGACCAAAAGTGTTGAGCTTCTGTAGGTAATTTCTCTCCTAGTGCTCTCCACAGGAGAAAAGAGCACTTGAATAGGATGTGTTGATGCCAGGTGAAGGAATTAAGCATGGTAGAAGATTTATGCTCTCTTATCAAACTACAAGCAGAAAAGCATTTGATTTCTCCACTAGAATTGAGCCTCCATATTGGTTGATCAGCGATTCTATGTTGAAACTGAAAGGGGATGTTCAGAATGAGTTGCATTATTTTAAGGGAATTACTTTATTCAATTTCTACAGATTCTAGGCCCTATCAGTCAAGGAAAAAGCAACCTAGACATTATTAGATCTGACCCAATCAATTCTAAAATTGTGTAAAGCACCCACACCTAACCAGCTGTCCCACAAAAAAAAAATAGGTACCAGATTTGGTTCCAGTAAATGTGTATCTCAAGATGAAGCTTATTCTTCATCATATGCTTCCATGCCAAAGATTGACCATTCTTATTATTCTTCTTCTTCACATTATTAGCCCTTTAGAAATACTTGGCTCTCAAAAAATCTCCCCACAAGATATCCTTGGTTCTAGACCACCCACCATTGTTTGTACTGCAGAGAAACACAAGCCTCAAAAATGTGTCTAACACCAAAACCTTCTCCTCCTAAGGAAAATTGGGATTTCTCAAAGACCAATGGTACTTCTTGTTATCTTTCCAACCCCAAAATAAATCAGCAAATACACCCATAAGCTGTTTAAGAATTGTCTTGGAGGGCATGCAGGCTGACAAAATGTGAATTGAGAGGGATGCAATACATGCTTCACCAGAGTTACTCTACCACCATAACTAATGATTCTTGAATGCCAACCAATAATCAGTGATGCCACTCTGCAAATCATCTTTGACTAATGACTGATTCTGTCTTTTAATATAAATTGGACAACCAAGATAAGTAATGGGACTTTGCTTCTGCTTAAAACCTGTTTCAGCCAAAATTCTAGAAATAGTAGAGGGAAAGGCATTATCAGGAAGAATAAAATGGCTTTTGTCTTTGTTAATTAATTGACCAAACACCTTTTCATACTCAGCTAATGTCTTCATGATCAACCTCAATGAACACCTTCTACCAGTAGTGAAAATAATAACTTCATTAGCAAAACTGAGATGATTAATCTGAGGACCTTTCATTACCATGTGAAATCCATAATAGTGTGGATGATTCTGTAAGTTACTTAAGAATCTTGATAACACCTCAGCTCTAAGAATGAACAAAGCGGGTGAAAGAGGATCATTCTGCTTTAAACCCTTAGTTGAGTGGAAGAAACCATGCCTAGTGCCATTAACTAGGACAGAGTACTAATTATTTGACAAGGTTCTCCAAATCATGTCTACAATAACTTCATCAAATCCAAACCTCCTAAGAATCAAGGAAAGAAATGACAAGAGACCCTATCATAGGCATCTAATTTGATAACTATATTTCCACCAATAACATACTTCTTAATGCCATGTATAATCTCCCGAGCAAGCATAATATTTTCAGCTATATTCCTTCTTCTAATAAATCCTGACTGATTGGGGGAGATGAGATTGGAAAGAACGGGGGCAAGTCCAAGACAAATAACACTGCCCCTAGTCTTTTTGTAAGTAGCGAAATCATGAAATAAAACCTTTTCTATAAGAGATAACAAGGGTTTTACCACTTCAAGGCAGTAACAATGCCAAGGAAATTTAGGTGAAATAGCCCAAACTGGAACAAGAGGGGTTTCTATCAGGCATAAAGGTTGGTGTTAACAACTGAAACCTCATCAACTGACCCTGAATATACATCTCACCCTTTGACCACACTGTGGAATGATAAAATTCATTATACAAATCAATTTACAAGTGTTTAAAATTGAAATGAGTGAGTTTAACTTTTCGTGTAACTCAGTCTATAGAATAAACTACTTCCTAATAATCTCTATTTTAGGCATAGTGTTTACAAATTTCCCAATTAAAGTGTACTTGCATCTCTGAGCAAGTTTGACCTTGTAGTCCTCCTTGGATCTTTTGGACTAATAGGTTTGATGTTATGTCAATTCTAGCTTTCTCGATCTATTCAAGTGAGACATTATAATGCAATCACATTTTCTGATCCAATAGTTGTTTTCGTTTCTGTATTTTTGATTTATCCACTAGGTTAGACTGGTTGGTTCTTTGAACCTAGTTTTAGTATGACATCTATATTTCGGTTTATCTTATTTTTTCAAGGGTTTTATAATTAGTCCTTGAATCCCTTTCATATGATGGGAGTTGTCGGTAAAAGGCACTGTCTTACTATGCACCATTCATGGTTCTATCGTCGAAAATACTTTATTTAAAGACGGTGATGGTGCAAGTCATTTTGTGATTTTGGGAGGTTCAATAGGGATAAGCTCAACTTTCATAGCTTTTTGAGCTCGCATCTTAGTAACCAAGGAATGAGATACTTTAGAAAGAGGTGGATCCGGGATATTTGGTAATTTAGGCAATGTAGATTGTTGTTTAAGAGGAGGGAATGGAGCAGCTTCTTGCTCCAATTATAATATGCCAATTATAATATGGGCATATGCTTGGATTCAACCAGTGGTGGAACTATAAAATTTTATGACACTTCCATTGGAGCATTATTAGGTTCATAAGCTTGTGGCTGACATAACAACCTCCTTAAACCTCTCTGGACCAACCCTAAGCTCCTTACTATGATCGATGGCACTATCACCCTGCTCAACCTTAAGCCCCTTCAAAAGATTGGGATTTAGAGAACTAGGTTAGATAAACTCACCATTAGATAGCTTCAGATGAACATGAGAATCAACCACATCACCCTGGACGCAGAAATTGCAGTTGCACTTCCATGAACAGTGAACAGTACTTTGAGAGACAGGAACCCTAATTCCCAAATTGGTGGAGTTAGATGTGTTAACTCTTGGGGCTTCTTGGACCGGGGCACACCTATCAACCCCAGGAATGGATTGGTATACCAAATTCATCACTATACTGCATAAACCTGTTAGATCCCCAGATTTTAATGATTTTCTTTTGATAGATCATCTCGTTTTATTGCGATTTTTGAGTTTAATAATGATAAGAAAAGATAACAGGACTATTACAAAGTGTTTCGAAGCTTTTGAAATTCATTACGGGATATGTCAAAACCCTAAAATAGCTAGGATCCGCATTTAGGGCGTTCATAGAGGTATGACACACCCTTACATGAAAACCAGTGGTTTGGCATGATAAAGGCATGCGATAAGGGCGTGCCACGCCCAAGTGCGCAAAAACACTAAATTTTGGTTTTCATAAATTTTGTAAGTGTTTTTGGTTTTTTACCTCTTCCCACAACAATATTAAACATGATTTCCACCCTTATAAGTCAGAATATTCGATTCATCTCTTACCTAAGGGGTCATTTGATGTGAGACATAAGGGATAAGTAATTTTGGATATAATGAAGGATCATTTTATCTCATATTTGGTTAGAGAAATTAGTCAATATCGGGATAACTTATCCCACCATTTACACCATAGAGATGAAATAACTTATTCCATATGCATGGTGGGATAAGTTATCCTGGATAATTTCGGGATAACTAATTCCAGAATTAGTTATCTTGGGATAACTATTTCCCAACCAAACGACCCCTAAATTCTTAAGAACACCAAGTAAGGAGTTTTCTCCGAAATTCAAGATCCCAAGGCTCAAGTTTAAGCTTTCCTTTGATAAAATTCATCAAATTTGGGTATGTGGGGTTTGAGCAAAGATATTCTTCTGCCCTTGTGCCCAAAAGTTTAATTTTAATTTGAATATGAAGAAATTAATTTACGAGGATTCATATCCACTTTTCTTATGCTTTACGATTATGATGTTTCCACATGAGTTAAGCCTTGTTTAGTACAAGATTTTATGTTTACTTATGTTTTTATCCATGAAAGTAATCTTAAGCATTGAGTTTGATATTTTGATTTAAAGTTTTTATGAGTTGGTAAGTGATTACAATTTTGAGCATAAAGTACTCAGTTTACAAAAAGTTCAAGCTTATTAGTTCATGTTACAAAGTATTACAACATGATTAAATCTTCATTTTTGACTTTATGACCTTAGATAAGATATGAAATTCACATGTTTCTTTGTGAGTATGATTTAAGCAAGAGAAGCATAGTTGATTTTCAGGACTATACACCCATACACTATTTTAAGGTGAATTTCATAAGTATGAGCATACGATTATATATTATGAGAGTAATATTTAGAATTGAGAGGGGAATGTTGGCTTAGCGCATTCTATATTTTAAAAATTATATGCCACCATAGGTTTAAGGTGCCTCGCCAGAGAGTGTCTCCTTGCTCCAAGGGGCTAATTTAGTGTTTACTCTAAGTTAAGGTTCTATACCTATGGCAAGGGTAGAACAACTCTCCTCAATGTAGGTAAGACATTGAACTCCATGCTAGCTCACATGGTTTATGTCAGTTATAAAAATCTTCTACAAAAAAGGTAAAGAAGACTTTAGAAACTAAGTGTAATGACTCACAAGCTTTATCTAGATGTTCTTTTATGATTTATGCTTTATGAGATTTTAGCTTTCAGTTTTATTCATGATCAAGGTAAGTTTATTTACAGTTAGCATGCATGTTTTATGAGTATATTCAGCTTCAATTTTAATTATTGCATTTACCTCCATATACTCAATAAATTCCAGAAATACTGACCTCCCCATATATATATATATATATATATATATATATATATATTTCTGTGGCTATATTGTTTGATAATATAGGTTCTGGTATTCGTTCTCAACAGTACGATTAGCCGCAATCATCATTTCCTATATCTTGTTAGTTGGTGAGTCCTCATGATTTAAGGGCCAAGATTATGGTTATTTTAGGTGTTCATTTATTAAATAGAAGTTTAGACATTATGTTTTCTTTAGGATCAGTTAGGGTCTGTCCCAATGAGTCTTTAGTTTAGTTAGAGGCTTGTCAGAACCTGTTAGATGTTTTATTTTATTTTGGCATTCAGACTTTTAGTTATGATTTTGTTTATCCTGTTTTTATTGAGTTTGATATTTCAAGTACAATTCAACTTATATAAGTTAATAGTTCAGTTTATGTTCACACTAAGTGTTTCTTTTTTATTGCTGAGTGCGAACCATGGGTTAGCTTTGGGGCTACTTGTAGTCCTAAGTATCATGTGATATTTAGGAAAAGTCTCAGAGTATTACAAAACTACGGTCACCAGAAATAGAATGCACTCTGGCAATAGTAAACTTTGACAATCCATATGATCTTGAACCTCCTTCACTTGGCTCTGATGAGGAGCAAGATTGAAAGCACACCACTGGCAAACTATTCGTAACATTACCAAAATCGCCTTGACAAGTACTCCCCTTTGGCACATTGAAATGTTCTGAGATTTGAATAGTAGATGGATTAGGAGATGTAGAATCATTTCCATGGACTGGAATTAGCTAAAGAAAGTTTGATTGCACTTTGGAAAGTAATTGATTGAGCTCCTCACAACCGATCAGTGGAGTCCTGAGAATTGTGGGAAACAAGTATGGGTGGACATTTGTGGGGTGAAGATGCACTACCATGACGCATCTGTTGAAGCTGGTCCGATGGCTGGAGAGGTTCCACCGGCATCAATGGAGCCATGCTAGCAAAACCAGTGGTGAAATTCGACAGAGAAGTCGGACAATTTTAGAGAAAGAAAATAAACACCATAGAGAACTTAATTTTTATTGAACATGCAATTATTATTTTATGATGATCTAATCCAATTGACAATCAATGTAGGAGCTAATTATCAGTAAACTTCAAATTTTGAATGTTCATGATGCATTAAAACATATCAAGCTAGGTTAAACACATTTTAATATATTTATTTTATCATATTTAATTTGTCTTTTGAACTCATTTGTTTTTCCTTTAATTTATTTATTTTTACATTTTCGTTATCCTATCAATCTATATACACATTAGAAAAGTTGACATCTTTGTTTGGTTAGAAATCTTATTTGTTCTTTTTTACAAGATTCAACTTTGTATTCCATTTTTGTATCTTTCTTCTCTTTTTAGCATTTTCTCTGATCATTCTTTTTATTAGTAATATCTAAAAGATAAAAGATAAGTAATTTTAGTAATTATAGTAAACTAATGAAGAGTTATTTCATGAGGAAAATCAAAAGATTATGAAGACAATAAAGATTTATAATAAATGAACAGTCACAACTCACAGTATGGGGTTAACACAAATATAATAAACAAACAGTCACAATTCATCCATTAGGTTAATGAATTTCCCAATCTTTTCTTCTATTTTTTTTGTTTTCTTCCAAATGTCAACTTTTTAAATTTTCTTTCGGAATTTCATGTTTGGTTGGTTAAAATTTTTAAAAAATATTTTCTAAAAATAACTTTCCTAATAAAAGTAGGAAAAACAATGAAGATTCATAGATAAAATTCTATTTTTTCATCCCCATGACACCTCATGGCTCATCCCACCCCAACCCCCATACTCTTACTTTGTCCCCCCATCTCCCATCCAATCCTTATGGTGGTTGCTTAAATTATAGAGAAAAGATATAAAATACTTCTAAACTTGTTAGTGTAACTTACTTTAACATTTTAACTTTATGGACAATTATTTATCCTCTAAATAACTTTTAAGTGAATAAATTTCATCACTAAAAAAATATCAAAAGCGCATAATTTTCTTAAAAAGATGATTTTACTACTACTAATATATCTATCTATATACAAATTAAAAATAAAAAAATCACCCCCTATCCCACCCTCTTTCATCTTCCTTAAACTCACCCAACCTCCAACCCCACTAAAATCCCCTTTCTTCCTCATTAACTCCCCCCCTCTTCTTCCCCTTCCCCTTCCTTCTTCTTCAAATCCGCCCGCACATCTCCACTATAAAATCTCCCCTATCACATCCACCCACCCCGTCCTACAAATCCCACCCTCGAACTCCCTTCTTCCTCAACCCCTACCCCTTTCTCTTTCTTCAATCCCTCACCCCACGAATTCTATTTCTATTAGAGAATAAAAAAATTACATTGATATATTTTATAGTTTTGGAAATTAATTAATGTTCAGGCCAAATCTTGAAAACAGAAAATTATATATAATGAAGATTAAGATTTTTTTAGGTCAATTTTTTTATTAGCAAAAATTAAAATTAGTCAACAGAGAAGGTTCTAATTAAACGGAGAGCGTGTTCATGAAAGAGAAAAAGAGTACGAAAAAAATATTAAAATTTAAATAATTTTTAACATGACAAGGGTATGCCGCTGATATGGTAATGACATGCTGCGTGTGTAATACACTTTCCATAGTGAGAGTGATATTACAATTTTAGGGTAGTACTTAATTCATTTTAGATTTATTTAGGGGTATTTAAATACCAAAAAAGTTAAAGTGATAAAGTAGGTTCGACTGACAAGTTTGGAGGTGATTTTATGTCTTTTCTCTAAATTATACTTCATATAAATACTTTTAGTACTGTTTATTTATCAAACACCAAAAAATTGTTAAGAAAACCGCTAAATTTCTAAGAAAATATTTTTCTGATATTACGAAACACATTCTCTACTCTTTTCTTGTTCAATTGTGAAATTCTAGCTTCTACTGAACTATAGCCAACAGAGTCAAGATTATTGGATCCACCCCAGTCTATTACTGCATGCATGTATATGATTATATGAAAGTTACCTTGATATTACCAATCAACATGGTGACCAGTAGTAGACCAGTAGTGAGAACGATGATTATGAATACATCTTCCAGCCAATCTGTTGTGCTCTCCAAGCTTCCGAAAGTACTGTCAAATTAGCATTTATTTAAACACAAAATTCTAATTTTTTGTTTTATATCGAAGTGACCAAAAAGTAAATTATGGGTTTAGACCTACTATTTATCATAATTTTAATAGATTTTTTCACATATATTTACATTTCGCATAAAAAAACACTTGATTCAGAAATGAATATGGTGTCATGAAAATGCTACATATCCACCTTTGGTTGCTTCAACAGGTGCCTTGTGCTCATGATTAAGTGAGACGTTTAAAAGAGAGACAAAATACAGACTCTGCTGGCTATTTAAAACTATTAAATATTCTTCTTAATGTGTGTACAAAAATCTTGAAAGACAGTATGAATGAAAGAGGTTATTAATGGTAAGAAAGGATTCTTATATATACGAGAGTCTTCTAATTCTCAAGAAAATTCTTTCTTACTAATCAAATCAAGTAGTACAAATTTTATGTATCTTAATTTATAGTCCAACCTATCGATAAACTTTTAAATTAAGTAGATAGAAGAACGTTACGTACCTGAGAGTCATAAGACCCCAAAATATGGGAAAGAGTATTTTCTCAAAACGATTTTCATTAGTGACAAGTTGAACAGTCCATTTATAAACTCCATAATCAAAATGGTCTTCAGAGGCTAGGCATGTTGACCTTGCATTTTTGTTCTCCCCCCATATGATTCTACTTTTGTGCTTTACCAAACTGTGTGTTCCATAAAATATTTGCTCTTCACAGGCAAGCATTCTGAGGCCACAATCCTTGGTAACTCTACACTGTTCTTTTAAACATTTTGCTGCCCTTTGGATTCCTAGCAAATACCAACATGCTCCCACTGCCTGTATATATGTATATTGTTAGTATAAAAAATATTTATATGATCCAATTATTTATACGATAATTTTGTTATAGATCAAACATTTATTATAAGTATTGATTGGTAATTAAATAAAACTGTTAACAAGATTAGATTATACTTATATGAAAAGTTCCTTGCACTTTTCGTGTAAAATGTTTACCCATGATTGTGTTTTCATCTTTTTTCAATTTTTTTCTTCCCTAGAAGTTAACCTCTGCTATGATTGTTCTGGCTAATTATAACATGCATGAATTAATTATTTTGGGAGGGTTTTTCTTTCAAGTTTTTTTAATTATTATTGTACATACCCTGTTGTTCTATGTTTTTTATGATGACTACGAACATTCAGGGACCAAGTCCAGTACATGCTAGTAAAAGTTGCTTTAAGGAATAATGCACGTCATTTATTTTTTATTTTTCTCCAACTTTTTTACATACAACTCTTAGTCAAAATAGAATTTTTAATTTTGGTAGGAAACTAATTAGTTATTAATTTTTGTAGAAAATAGGTTTGCTTTTATGGTAAGTTTAATTTATTTTTTATTTTAATAGCACTATTTAAGGAGAAGTTGATGATCAATAATAAGTAGTTTACCAGAAAAGAAAAATAAACTTCTCTGCGTCTCTTCTCTTTTAACTTATCTCTATTTTCAGTTTTTAAGAGTATTAAAATCAACAATTGGTATCAGAGCTATTTTTCTTGAGGAGTCTGTGAGTGAAGAGATGGATTCTGAAAATAGTTTTTTCATGAATAGCTCCACCCATTTTTTATGGTAAAAAATATCAGTTATGGGCCGTGAAAATGCAAACTTACTTGGAGACTCTTGATCTATGGGAAGCCGTGGAAGATGATTATGAAATTATTCCGCAGCCAAATAATCCCACCACAGCCCAAATCAAGAGTCACAAGGAAAAGAAAATCACGAAATCTAAGGCAAAGGCAACTCTGTTTGCTTCTGTTTACAAGAATTATGTCTCTCACATTATCAAAAAAAAATTGAAATTATCTGAAGAAAGAATATGCTGGAGATGAAAGAATCCTCAGAATGCAAGTATTGAATTTAATAAGAAAGTTTGAGTTGAAGATAATGAAAGACTCTGAGATTGAAAGAGTACTCGGACAGATTACTTGGCATTGTTAACAAGGTAAGATTGCTAGGCACTAAATTTAAAGATTCAAGAATTGTTGAAAAAATTCTTATTACAGTACCCGAAAGATATGAAGTATGTATAACTATCTTGAAAAATACATAAGATTTGTCCAAGATTACTTTAGCGGAGTTGTTAAACTTATGAGGCATAATAGTATGATTGAAGGAGCCTTAATAGCCAATCAAAAAACTCAAAGAAGGGGTAAAAATATAAAAAAAATTACCCACATTATGAGCACTGTGGAAAAATGGGTCATCCACCATACAGATGTTGGAAAAGGCCAGACGGGAAGTGCATCAAGTGCAATCAACTTGGCCATGAAGCAATGATTTGCAAAAACAAATTTGAAAATCATGAAGCAGATGCATGTGTGGTCAATGAAGAAGAAGAAAACCATCTTTTTGTTGCAACATGTATCTCAAGTAAGGTTTCAATAAATTTTTAGTTGATTGGTAGCAGTTGCACCAACCAAATGACTTATAACAAAAGTTTGTTTAAAGAATTAAAGCCTACTGAAATACCCAAAGTTAGGATAAAAAATGATGACCAGATTCTTGTTGAAGAAAAAAGAACTGTTGTCATCAAAACAAACTCAGGTAATAAAGCAATTTCAGATGTTCTTTATCTATTTGATATTGATCAAAACTTGTTGAGTATTTGTCAGTTGGTAGAAAATGGATACAAAGTAACCTTTGAGGATAAACATTGCTTCATCAATGATGGTGCTAGAAAAGAAGTTTTAAACATTAAGATGAAAGACAAACATTTCTTATTTGATCCAATAGAAGATGTTTCTGTCGAACATGAAAAAGATCATAGGCTGAAAAAATTAGAAGATGATCCTCTAATTGAAAAAGCACAAGCAATATGTGAACCTCCTAAGTTTAAAAAAGATTTCAATGATCATAAAGGAATGGAAACAATGGAGGAGTTATCTATGTTTCAGTAAAATAAAATGGGTAAATTCAAATTCAAGATGCAAACGAAGTAGGAAGACATGCCAAAAGAATTTAATAGTCAAGGGTTGCATTCAAGACAAGAAGTGAATTTAGTTTACTACAGGACAAAACATAAATCTATAGATTTATTCAGAAGGTTACTTTTGGTTATCAAGTGTGGAGATCCTAAGACAGAAGATCAAAATTGTAGTTCCTAAAGCAAGGATGAGTGTTAAAAGTTGCTTTAAGGAATAATGCATGTGATTTATTTTTTATTTTTCTTCAAATTTTTTACATACAACTCCTAGTCAAATTAGGATTTTTAGTTTTGATAGAAAACTGATTAGTTATTTCTTTTTGTAGCAAATAGGTTTTCTTTTATGGTAAATTTAATTTACTTTTGGTTGTAATAACACTATTTAAAGGGGAGTTGATGATCAATAATAAGTAGTTTTACCAGAAAAGAATAAAAAACTTCTTTGCGTCTCTTCTCATCTAACTCATCTCTATTTTCTGTTTTTAAGAGTATTAAAACCAACACATGCTTTGTTGAAAAATAGTTGTATATTGTCTCACTCCGCACAGTTTTGTCCTGTAGCATAATTACTGTGCAGGTGCATAGTGTAAAACAAATGGAGACCTGGTCCGATCAAATTTCATTCAATATTCTCACACTTCTATGTAAGCAAAAGAAACAACTTTAAGAAGTTATTTTTGCATCTGATATTTTTGTGAAGGTTGCAAAAACCCTTGGGCTCAAGATCTTGGAATTTCATTATTCTTTAGTTTTGCTTTTCTTGAGTCATATCCTAGAAACTAATTTAATGCAGTGTTATGAGTAAAGATTTCTTTTAATTTTTGTTTGATATTGCTTAGGTAGAGTTACCTAAGAATGGCTGGCTAGAGTTAGTCGACTGTGTGAGAGGTGAGACAGAGTTGTCTGGAGTAGGTTTGTATAGAGGTATTACAATCTTTAGGATTTAGAGTTAAATCCAATTGGAGTGTGTAGTCAGAGTTGATTGATTATATTGAAGCTTGAGAAAGCTTGTAATTACAGATTGTGGTTTTCCTCCCTTGAGCAAGGAAGTTTTCATGTAAAAATTGTGTGTGTCAATTTACTTTGAGCATCTACTTTGCATTCTTATTTTATTGTTACTTATTACTTTATAGGGATTTGGTCCCTTAGTGGTGATGAACCCTTACAATTCAATAATTAGTATCAGAGCGCTGCACTCTAAATGGTTAACACCTAGAGTGGATCCTTGGTTATGGTTGCACCACCAAATCTGGAGAAAGAATAGTCAACCACCAGACCACCTCAATTCAATGGTCAATACTATGGTTGGCAGAAAACAAGAATGTACGATTTTAGCATGGTTGAAGATAGTGAGCTATGGGATGTTATCCTTGATGGACCTTATGTTACTATGAAAGAAGTTAAGAAAGGAGAAATCACTAGGCTAGTTTCTAAATCTCAAAGGTAATACAATGAAGAGGATCACAAAAAGATTGAAAAAAATTTCAAGGCTAAGAAGTTCTTGGTCTGTGGCATAGGACCTAATGAGTATAATCGTATTTTTTCTTGTAAGAGTGCTAAGAAGATTTTGGACTACTTATGGACAACTCATGAGGGAACTAGTCAGGTCAAAGAATCCAAGGTGGATATGTTGACCATTCAATATGAAGCCTTCTCTATGAAAGAAAGTGAAGCTATTAGGAAATGCACACCAAATTTACATCTATCACCAATGAATTACATTGTCTTGGTGAGGTTATTCCACATAGCAAACAGGTAAGAAAGATATTGGGAGTTTTGCTTAAGTCATGGAAAAGTAAGGTTAATGCCATTTCTGAAGCTAGATATTTTAGAACTCTTACTATGGAGGAGTTAATTGGAAATCTGATGACTTATGAACTAAAGAAGCAACAGGATCAAGAGAAGGAGGAACCTAAAAAGGAGAAATCTTTGGCTTTAAAAGCTTTAAAATCTGAGTCTAGTGAGAAATATGAAGAGGTCGCCTACTTATTTAGAAGGTTCATCACGGCCACGAAAAGAAGTTGAAAGTTTCAAATAAAGGGAAACAACAGTAGCCAACAGGTGCAAATGAGTTATGTCACAAATGTGGCAAACCCGGACATTTAATTAATGATTATCCCTTACACAAAATGTATTATTAAGAGTATCTAAAGTCAGGAGGAGACAAATGAAAGAAAAAGGACCGGATCCCTGATAACTCTAGAAGAAAAGCTACAGAAGACTATGTAGTAAAATGAGCCCAGCTGCCTAGAGAGACCCATCAAGTGAGTCAGATGAATTAGAAATGCCCGAAGATGCCTCTATGTTGGCTATAGAAGATGGTGAAACCACTTACAATTATCTCTTTTCTCTCATGACCAGATCAAATGATGAAGAAGAAAAAGAGGTAAGAGTAAGAAAAGCATTCAAAGTTAATTCATGGATAGTGGATGCTCTAAACACATTACTGGAAGAACTGACTATTTTTTCTCTCTTAAGTCACTTCATGGTGGAGGTATATCTTTTGGAAATGGAAAAAAAGTTTATATTCTTGGTGTTGGGAAGATTGAAAAGTACTAAAATCTTGCTATTAAAGATGTGTACTATGTGAGTGGTTTAAAATACAACTTACTAAGCGTTTCTAAATTTGTGATACATGAAATGGAGTAAAGTTCTTATTTGATTGGTGTATTGTAACTAGTTTGAAAATAGGAAATGTTATTCTCAAAGCTAAAATATGCAAAAATATGTATGTGGATGATCTAAACTCAGTTCTTGGATTTGAATTAACTTGTTTGAGTGCTCAAAGCGAGAATGCAGATCTTTGTCATAGAAAATTGGGTTATGTAAGCTCTTCTTTACTTAGCAAGTTAGTTTCGAAGGACCTAGTCCATGGAGTTCCAAAGATGTAGTTTTCAGACTCCAGGATATGTGATGTTTGTGTTAGAGGAAAACAAACTAGGTCTTCATTTAAGCAGAAGAAGCAAGTAAGTACATGTAGACTTCTTGATTGCTGCACACAGACTTATGTAGATCTGTAAAGGTTTAAAGTTGAGGTATGCTTTTGTTATTATGGATGAATACTTTAGATTCACTTGGATTATATTCCTTAGAACTAAGGATGAAACTTATTAAGTCTTGGTGATCTTTGCTAAACAAATTCAAGTGAAGCTAAACATGAAAATAGCAAGAATATGGTCTGATCATGGAATTGAATTTGAGAATGCTAAAGTTGAGTAATTTTGTGCTAAAAATAGAATTAGTCACAATTCTTCATCTCCAAAAACTCCACAACAAAATGGTGTGGCTGGGAGGAAGAATAGAATTTTGATTGATATAGCTAGAACCATGATGATAGATGGTGTTCTTTCTAAGATTTTTTGGAGTGGAGCTATGGACACTGCATATTATGTTACCAACAGATGTCTGATCAGATCTATACTCAATAAGACTCCTTATGAACTTTTATTCAACAGCAGGCCCAAACTTAATTACTTCAGGCCTTTTGGTTACAAATGTTTTGTTCTAAACAAAGTACGAATAAGTTGGGGAATTTGAAATTGAATACGATGAAGCTATATTTGTAGGCTAATCCTCTACTAGTAAAGCTTACTGGTCTACAATAAAAGGACCTTGTGTGTAGAGGAGAGTGTGCATGTCAGCTTTGATGAATTAGGAAACATGGAAAACCCTACAGAAAGTAATGACACATATATAGAGGAACTAATTCCTATTCAAAGGGATGGTTCAGCAGAGGCTGAGTTTTAAGGTTAAAATATTTAGAATAATGTAGTTGAAGAAGAAGAAGAATGAGGAGGATAAGAACCAGACCCTCAGTTGCAGGAGCTTGCCTCTGATGAGTCCCAACAGAAAATTTAGGACCATGCCTCTTATGGACCTAGTCACAACAGACCCCAATCAACATTAAAAAGATTAAATTAGAATCATAAGTCATCTCAACCTCTTGAGAATCTGACTTTTCCACTGGAATCTGGAATGCAAACAAGGGCATAAGCAAAGAACTTTATGGTTTTTCAGCTTTCATATCCTAAATTAAGCGTAAACATGTGAAGCAAGCCCTCAAAGATGTTGACTAGATAAATTCTATGCAGGATGAACTTCATTTATTTGAAAAAAGTAAAGTCTAGCACCTGGTCCTCAGACCTGCTAACAAAACTATCATTGGGACAAAATGGGTGTACAAAAACAAGCAAGATGAGAATAGCATTATTATAAGAAATAAAGAAAGTTTTTTTGTACAAGGATACAATCATTAAGAAGGAATTGATTATGATGAAACTTTTGCTCTTGTTGCAAAGATGGAAGCAATCAGAATTCTCATTGCATTTGCTACTTATTTGGGTTTCAAGCTTTTTCAATTGAATGTGAAGAGTGCATCTTTTAATGAAACTCTGAAGGAAGAAGTCTATGTCAAGAAACCTCTAAGTTTTGAAGATACTGATCTTCCACATCATCTGCTGAAATTAGATAAAGCTCTTTATAGGTTAAAGAAGGCTCCTAGAGCTTGGTATGAAAGACAATTAAAGTTTTTTTTGAAAATAATTTTAAGAGGGGAGAAATTGACAACACCCTATTTCTGAAGTCTAAAGGAAACAACTTGATAATTGTGCAAATTTATGTTGATGGCATTATTTCAAAGTAACTTCTAAGTACCTATGTCAAGAATTTGCTAAACTGATGGGCAGTGAATTTGAGATGAGCATGATGGGTAATTAGAGCTTCTTTCTAGGCCTACAGATCAAGCAAACATCTCAGTAAACCATGATATGTCAAGAAAAATACATCCACGAATTGATAAATAAATTCATCATGGAGTATGACAAGCTTATTGATACCCACATAGGAACTAGCTCTAAGTTGGATACTAATTAACCTGGTCCCTAAGTAAATGAGACCATGTATAGAGGGATTATTGGATCTTTACTATATCTTACTGATAGCAGACCTAGTATTGTGTTCAGTATGTCTATATGTTTTAGATTACAGGCTTGTCCAAATGAGTCCTATTTAAAAGCTGCCAAAACAATTTTCAGATATCTAAAAGGAACAGGGGACCTGGTCCTATTCTATCCTTCTGGAGACAATTTTAGTTTAATTAGATATGTTGATGCTAACTGTGTTTGACACTTGATAGATATAAAAAGTAACTCTAGAATGTTTTTTTCCTTGGTTCATCTCTCATTTCATGGGGTTCTAAAAAGCAAAACTCAGTTGGTCTATCTACTGCTATAGTTGAATATATAGCTAGAGCTTCTTGTTATGCTTAGTTACTTTAGATATAATAGAAATTAAAGGATTTTGGAATTGTTACTAACACTATTTCACTGATGCGTGACAACACAAATGCTCTAAATATGGCAAAGAACCCCATGCATCACAAAAGAACAATGCACATTGATGTGAGACATCATTTCTTAAGGGACAATATTGAAAATGGAGCAATATATATGAAGTTTTGTAAGATTGAAGATCAAGTGGATGATATATTCACAAAGTCTCTCCACGGGGAGCAGTTTGTTAAGAACAGGCTAAGGTTGGGTCTGATCAAGATGAATTAACCTACTTTAGAGGAACAAATTCCTCAAATTTTAGCTATGATTAGGAAGCATGTATCATTGTTTGAATTTGTGCAAATTGGTCTAGCTTAGTACCATACCTTTACAGGTATACACACATGGTGAGTGAACCCTTGAAGGAGAGATGATAAAACAAACATCAACTAAAAGAATTTCTTTAAAGCAAGGAAGGGACCTGGTCTCATCCAAAAGGTTAGCACCATGTGTTCTTTCATAAAAAATAGCATAAAGTGACTGTTTGAAAAGTAACTTTTTCCTTTTCTGCCTATCTTAAGGCTATCAAATCATTTAAATGTGAAAGGGTGCACCAATTGGTACCAGACACGTCCCTTTCCCTTTAAGTCTAAATGTTACATTCTTTTATTTCTTTAAAACCAAATTAAGTCCTTTTTCACCTCTCACTTAATCCTAAATTCTTATTAAACTCTTTTCCCCCTCTCAATGGCTATCTTCATCCTCTTCATATTTTTTTTCTTACCTTTAAATTTCCTTCCCTAAAAAACTAAAATGTCTGACAAAGCCACTTCTTCAAACCCATCAAATGAGTTAGAAACCACTTACTCCCCCACACCCTCTACTGAAAACCCTTTCTTCGTCTATTCTCTATCACTTGTGTCCATAATAGAATCCTCCAGGGAAGAAATTCCTAAAATTATAGACCCTAACCCACAAAAAGCCACTGTGGTTGATACCAGTGAGGCATTTGGGTCACCCATAGAAACAAAATTACCAGCTATTTCTACTCCCTCAAAACCCCAAAAATGGACACTCCCTCTCAATATCCCAAAGAACCATATTCCCCTACTCTCTCTGAATCCAATCTTATTTTTGCTCAGTTGTTCAAGAAAGATATCCTAGTCAAAAAATCAAATCCTTCTAGTAGTATCTTAGCTGAATAAGATTGGGTGGCTGAAAGCGTAATTCGGTTGGACAGTGCACAAATAGAGAGTACTATAGAGATGGAAGAGAATTTGTTTACTTTTAGTACAACTCCTGGAACTATCGAGCAACCTGATATAGTTGTGTAGCCTTATATGGAGGATGATTATAATAAAGATGATGATAATGTATCCCTAAGATGGGCTATGTAGAAACAAAGAGAAAGTAAAGGTAAAGAGAAAACTAATGAACTAGTTAAAGTGGTTAAGTCATATACCACTAGGAATATGGAGAAGAAATTGTTGGGAGATTCCATGAAATCTAGTAAGTTTGACACAACTAAGAGGAGAAGGCTAAAAAAGGGTACTATGGTTAATGAAGACCATGTTGAGGTAGTTGATATGGGAGAAGAAGAGGAAGAGGTTGATGTTGATGTTGCTACTACAACTAAAAAGAGAAAGAAGTAAGTTCAAGAAGGGAGGAGGACTTAAAAAAAGCCAAAATTGGTCACCCCAAAGAAATATATTGGAGTGAAAAGGATAGTTCTTGAAGTACCTAGTCTCGTAAAAAAGAGCTTGCTAGAAGAAGAGTCAGAAAATGGCTTTAAAAGGAGAAAGGTGTAAAAACACAAGTAAGACCTATCAAGAGAAGATAGAAATCAGATTCTGAAATCTCAAAAAGTTCTCTCAAGAAGAGTATTTTACTCTAGAATATTCAAACAACTAGGAATGGTGGAACTAATAGAGTATGTAAGACATCAGGGGTGGTTTTACCTATTTGAGAAACCAGTCCCTTCTTTTGTTTGAATGGGAGGATAAAGAATTCTTTTACACCATAAAATTTGCAGAAGATGGCTTGATTTAGACTAGTTTATGATGTCTCATGTTTTGATGATGATCACTTGTCTTTAAAGGACCAGGTCCATGGCTCATCATTTTGATGCTCTGAGGTTATGATTTGTCATCATATAAAAGAGGGAAAATTGATGCTTCATGTTTTGATGACGATCAGTTGTCTTTAAATGACCAAGTCCTTAGCTCATCATGAAGTGATACAGCTGTCACACTCTACATAGTTTTATCTACTAGTGTAACTAACTATAGAGGAGTGCAGTGTACCTGTTGTGACGCATGGTTCAATCTAAATTCAACCCTGATTTATTTAGTACTATAAATAGATAAGGGTGCCTCTCATTTAACCAATTTTTACAAACATAGTGAATCAAAGAAATGATGAAAACTCATATTTCTCAAGTTCCAAATCTCTGTGTGTATGTGTGCTTTAAGTTTAGTTGTTCTTGAGTCAAGTCTTGGTTTTTAATTGAATTACTCATCTTATAAGAGTAATGTTTTTCTTATGTTTGTAAAGTGCTTATGTAGAGTTACCTGAATTGATATTGGTTAGAGTTAATCAATATTGAGAGGAGATCTTGGCAGAGTTGTCAAAGAGAGTTTGTAATAGAGTTACTACAAAATAGTAGAGCTTAGAGCTAAGCTCAAATGGATGTTTGTAATCATGAGTTTGATTATAGTGTATTGTTGAGTTCTTGTGAGGGCAAGATGTGATTTTTCCTCCCTTGAGCATAAAGGTTTCTATGTTAAACCATTGTGTCCTTTACTTTTCTACAAGGTTTTATTTCTTTACTACTTTACTGCTTTATTGCCTGTATCTGACTATAAGGGACCTGGTCCTTTATAAGGTGGTGCACCCCCCATGATTCATCAATTAGTATATGAGCCAGGAAACTCTAAAAGGTTTACATCTAGAGTAGTTTACTGATCATAGCTGCTCCACCTAATTTGGAAGGAGAGAAATCTACCACTAGACCACCCCGCTTCAATGAGTAGTACTATGGGTGGTGGAAAACTAGGATATATGACTTTAATATAGCTAAGGAAAATGAGTCGATGGATGTATAACTTGATAGTCCTCATGTGACAGTTAGAGTGGCCAAAGAAGGAGACATAACAAGAATGGTTGTCAAAACCATGAGAGAATTTAATAATGAAAAACGCAAGAAAGTTAAAAAGAATTACAAGGCTAAGAAATTGCTTGTGTGTGGTATAGGACCAAATGAGTATAATATGATTTCTGCTTGTGAAAATGCTAAGGACATTTGGGACTGTCTGAATATAACTTATGAAGGAACAACTGATGTGAAGGATTCAAAAGTTGATATGCTGACTACTCAATATAAATTTTTTTCCATGAAAAAAAGAGAAAGAATACAAGAAATGCATACTAGATTCGCTTCAATCATAAATGAGTTGCACTGTCTAGGAGAAGTTATTCCCTTATATAAGCAAGTGAGAAAAATTCTAGGTGTTCTTCGTAAGTCCTGGGAAAGCAAAGTGGATGTTGTTACTGAGGCAAGGAACCTGAAGACTCTCACTATGGATGAACCTATTGGTTAGCTGAAGACTTATGAACTTAAGAAGCATCACAGACATGAAAAGAAGGAAGAAAAAAAAGAAAATCTCTAGCATTGAAGGCTTCAGAGTATAACTCAAGTGAGCAAAACACTGATGTTACTTATTTGGCAAAAATTATTATTAGAGCAATGAAGAAAAGTGGTTAGTTTTAAACAAGAAGAAGTAGCAGCAAAAAGGTAGGTACTGCTGAAGTTTTGTCATAAATATGGAAATCTTGAGTATTTCATCAAGGATTGTCCATTGCAAAAAAATAGACTATCAGGAATACCTAAAGTTTGGAGCTAATAAAGGAAATAAGAAGGACTAGGTCCTGAGAAGTCAATAAGAGAAGCTGCAACTGATTATGCAGTAAAACAAGCTTTGGCAGTCTAGGGAGATTCCTCCAGTGAATTTGATGAAGCTGAAAAGCATAAAAATATGTCTATGATGGTTGTGGAGGAGAGTGAAGTCACCTGTGATTCCTTGTTTTCTCTTATGGAAAACACTGATAATGAAGAAAAAAGTGAGGTAACTCTCTCTGACATTAATGAAAATCTAGATAACTACTCTGCTAGAAAGATAAAAAATCTTGCAAAAGTATTGATTGATTTTGTATGTGAATTGACTGCTAAGAAAAATGCTCTGGAAGAGAAAATAGAAAATAAAGAGTTTGAATTAGTTTCCTTGACTCTCCAGTTATCTGAAACCAAGGAATTATCCATAAAATTGAAATCTGAGAATGTGAGTTTAATGAGTCAACTAGAGAAAGTAAATGATTCTGATGGTAAAGGGAAGAAAGAATCCTCAAGGCTTCAAATTGAGATTGTAGAAAAATTGAGAGATTCTCAAAAGCACCTCATAACTGCACTCTATATTAATGAAGAATTAGAGAGGGACCTGGTATGTATAAGAGAAGATCTTAACAAATTCTTAAAATGGACCACTTCATCACAAATCCTTTCTAATTTAACTAGTCAGAGAGTCAAAAATGGTAAAGGCCTTGGATATCAGTATGGAACCCACTTACTTGGACATCCAGGGAAGGTAGTTCACGATCCCAAAAGCAAGGTCCATACACCTCTATGTACACATTGTTGAAGGGATAGGCACTTGAAGGAGAATTGTCAAAGTTGGGTCAAACCTAGAATGAACAATGCTAGATACGTCCAAGTAGAAGAATTCCTATCTTAAGGGTTCGAAATCTTTGAAAATGTAAATAAGAACTCACTACCTAGTTGGTCCAAGAAAGACTTAATCACACCTTTATCTTTCTATTGGGAACTCAAACTCAAATAGGTTCCCAAATCTAACAAATGACTTTTCTTTACAGTGGGTGAAAGGGATTGCAGTAAGAAATGGTTTATGGATAGTAGATGTTCAAAGAATATGACTGGAAGAATTTACTGTTTTCCCTCTTTCAAGACACTTCAAGTTAGAGGAGTCTCATTTGAAAATGCTGAAGATGATTGTCAAGAATAAAATGATACAGTTGAGAAGGATAAAGGTGACGGTGACTCAATATCTCAGTTGTTGATTGCAGTTTCAAGAGAAACACTACAAAAGGGGTTTATTCAAAATCTCCAGGGGCCAGTCCTAGTAAAACTCAGACCAGAATGTCAAAATTAGAGGCACAGATCTTCTCACTTCCTTGAGTATTAGAAAGGGAGAGGGGCCCTGGTCCTATACTATCCATCTAGAGACAGTTTTGATATGATAGGCTATGTTGATGCTGATTATGCTGCATATTTAGTGGATAAAAAAACACACCTCAGAAATAACTCATTTTCTTTGTTCTTTCTTAATTTCCTGGGGTTCTATGAATCAAAATTTAGTTGCTCAATCTATTGCTTAAGCTGAGTATGTAGTTATAGTTTTTTACTTGCTCAATCGTTGCGGGTCAAATAGCAACTAAAAGATTTTTAGGATTATCTCAGACACTATCCCTTTGATGTGTGACAATTCAAGTTCTTTTAATATGGTTAAGAGTCCATTACGACATAAGAAGATAAAGCACATTAATGTAAGGGATTATTTTCTAAGAGATAATGTTGAGAAGAGAGCTGTTTGCATAAAAATTTTGCAAAACTGGAGATCAATAGATGACATCTTTACAAAGGCACTTCACAAGGATCATTTTATGAAGGACAGGTTGAGATCAGGGCTGATTAAAATAACCTAAGCTACCAGAGAGATCAGTTTTCCTCCATAAATTGACTATGATCAACAGAAAGGTATCCTTAGTAGAGTATGTACTCATTGGTCTAACTCAGTAATATACCTTTGCAGATATACATGCATGGGGAAATTTTTGTAGGAAAACAGACGAGACAAGCACAAGTGTTAGGATTCAATCAAGAAAGGGAGGTACCTGGTTCCTTCTCTTAGGTCAGTACCAAAACTTTGTATTTTAAAAATTCATAAAAATCTGTCTAAAAAGTCATGTGTCTTTCCTTCTCTGAGTAAAAGTTGTCAAATCCCTATAAAAGTGAAGGGTCGCACCTATTAGGACCAAACATGTCATTTATTTCTAAAGGTCCCTCAATAGCAATGGTCACTTTCCTTAAATATAAAATCAAATCCTTTTTCTTCTATTTATTTTCCAATTAACTCTCAAATCATCCCCTCCAAAACTCGTCTTTTCAGAAATAAGCCATTCTCATTCACTCTCTTACAAAATCTTCTCAATGACAGAAAGTCCTACTCCTTCAAGCCCCACTAAAGAATAAAAAATTCTTCAAACCTCATCACTTCCGTCTGAAAATCCTAATATTGAACTTCCTGATCCTTCTATGTCCAAAACAATAGAAGATTTTTTTTCTAATCTTCCTCAAGAATAAGAGATTGTTCTGCCCACTACAACTTCCATTGAAATTCCTTACCCTCCAAATGAACCTATTTTAGAATAAACTACAAATACCATGGAAACCCCTATTGAGTCTGCCATGGTGATGGACCTGAATTAGGGCTTTGGTTCACCAATTGAACATGAAGTTTGTCAAACCAAAGTTCCTTTTTCCTAAGAAAAACAAAAAATACTTGAAGCTTATGAATCACTTAACGTACCTGGTTCCCCTACTCCCTCAAAGTCAAACCTTATTTTTGCTCAACTATGCGATGAATAAACCTATAAAAAGATCTGATCTTTCTAGTAGTCTGGATTGGGTGGCTGAGAATTTAATCCTACTTGCTAATGATCCAAGAGAAATCTCCCTTAGCGACTAAGCGCCAGTAGAAAGTGAAAAGGAAAGTGATCCATCTTCTAAAGGAGATGTTCCTAAAATTGGAAAGTTTGTACAACCTTCAAATGAGGAGGATGAGGATAATGATGATGAACCACCGCTGAGGTGGTCAATACAAAAACAAAGGGGAAGTAAAGGTAAAGATAAAGTGGTAGACACTGGTGTAAAGATTGCCAGCACATATTCAACTAGGGGATCTGAGAAAAAGTTGTTAAAGGATGCTATGAAGGCTAGAAAGTCATATACTTCTAAGAGAAGAAGACTGAAGAAAGTCGTTATAGTAGAGAATGAAAATGTTGAAGTTGTAGATATTAGAGATGGTGAGGATGTTGATCCTAACATTGCTGCTACAATAGAAAAGAGAAGAAAATAAGTTCATGTTGAAGGAAGGACCAGGTTCTCCACTTCAAAATCTTAAAGCCTTGCTGGGATAAAATAAAAACACATTACAGTTAAAAGGAAAAAGAAAGTTTCTAAGGGACCTAGTCCCAAAAAGATAAAAGATGGAGAAGAAGAACAAAGCAGTAGTTCTAAAAATTGAAGGAAAGATAAGAAAGAAAAGTTTGTGTCCAGAGAATAGAGAAATGAAATGTTGAAGTCTCAAAAAGTGTTGACTAGAAGAGTATTTGACTCCAAGATTCTTAAAAAATCTGAAATGGTTGAGCTTGTAGAGTATGTACGACATCAAAGATGGTTGTATCTTATAGAGGGACCAGTTCCCTCTGTCTATGAAGATGAAGTAAGATAGTTTTTCTACACTGTCAAATTTTTCAAAGATGGGGAGAGCCTGACTGTAATAGTGCAAGGAAAAAAATTAAGTTGGATGAAGAAAATCTTGGGAAGATTCTGGGTGTTCCCATTATGGGTGTGAAGACTGTTTAAAAACAACAGCCCACAACTGAGTTTATGGTTGATGCATCCAAAATGGGAGGGACATCTGTAGTTGGTGTAAGAAAAAAGTTTCTCAAGGGTAAGTTTTAATTGGTGTTTGAGTTTATCAACAAAGTAGTGCTGCCAAGATTTGAGAAAAAAACCATTGCTTCTGATGTAGATTTATATGTGATGGAGTACCTAAGAAAATTTGAGTTGATTAGTCTACCTACATTGATGATCCAATATATATTCAATGTAATCCATGAGAAAGATAAAAGGCATGGTATGCTTTATTGATACTTTTTGACTAGGGTGTTTGATTATCTTGGAGTAGTCTATGAAAAGAAAACTCCTGGTACAGCAAAGAAAATGTTTAACTTAACTACTTTGTTTGAAAATGAGTGCGTTGAAGGGAAAACTAGGACCATGTACCAAGTATTAGAATTATTGCTAGTTCAAGAGAAGTTGAGTATGGAATTGGAGGATATGGGAGTTGTTATGGCTTCAAAGGATGCAGAAATCCTTACATTGAAATAGAAAAATTAGCATCTGTCATTTGAGGGGCCAGGGGCCAGTGAAACACTTAGTGTAGAGAATGTAGATCTGAAAAAGAAAGTCTTATCACTCACTAATGAGGTCCAGAATTTGAATGTTGAAGTAAAGGACCTAAAAAAGCAGTTATTGGATTCTCATGCTGCTGCAAGTGCTAGAATGAAGATACTTCTTAAGACCTTATCCCCTAAATCTCCATCCACCTAAGCCCCATCTTTCCTGTGCCAGTTTTCTATTCTTGATTTTGGTGTGGCTTTTTGAAGATAAATGTTGTATGTTTTTTTGGGTATGCTGTAATGGTACTAATACTATTTAATTTGAATGAATTCCTTATTTGTGTTTATCATATATCTTCTTTGCTTAAGATGTACACTCATGTTAGTGTTGCTCTAGTGGCCATGAGTTAATTGATTTGTGCTTATTTTACTCTTAGTTTACTGCTCAATCTTTTCAATGATGCCAAAAGAAGAAATACTGAATTCATTATGGTATGGTAGGGACCATTATAGTAGTGACCAGGTTCTATGCACTACATCTCAATATGGCTATAAAATTGGGAGAATAATGACAGGGGGAACATAATAAGAACATAATAGGAGGAAACATATTGGTATATTGGTATTTTGACAGGGAGAAACATTGTGTAGTGATAAGGGGGTCACTCTGATTTAATGAGGTGAATGAATTATGATGATTCAAAATCTATGGTTTGTTATCATCAAAAAGGGGGAAAATTGATGTCTCATGTTTTGATGATGATCAGTTGTCTTTAAAGGACCAGGCCCTTGGCTCATAATTTTGATGTTCTAAGGTTATGGCTTGTCATCCTCAAAAAGGGGAAAAATTGATGTCTTATGTTTTGATGATGATCAATTGTCTTTGAAGGGCAGGTTCCTGGCTCATCATAAAGTGATACAACTGTCATACTCTGCATAGTTTTTTCTGCTAGTGCAACTAACTATGTAGGAGTGCAGTGTACCCGTTGTGACATATGGTCCAATCAAAATTCAATCCTGATTTATTCACTACTATACATAGATAAGGATGTTTCTCATTCAACCATTTTTTGTAACCATAGTGAATCAAAGAAAAGGCAAGAACTCATAGTGTTCAAGTTCCAAATGTGTATGTGTATGAGTGCTTTAAGTTTAATTGTTTTTGCGTCAAGTATTAGTCTGTAATTGAATTACTCATCTTATAAGAATTGTGCTTTTATCGTGTCTATAGAGTGATTAAGTAGAGTTATCTGAGTTGATATTGGTTAGAGTTAATCAATACCGAGAGAAGGTCTTGGCAGAGTTGTTAAAGAGAGTTTGTAATAGATTTATTACAAATTAGTAGAGCTTAGAGCTAAGCTCCAATGGAGTATGTAATCATGAGTTTGATTATAGTGGATATTGAGTGGTTGTGAGGACAAGCTGTGGTTTTTCATCCCTTGATCAAGGAGGTTTCCACGTTAAATCATTGTATTTTTTTTACTTTCCTATAAGATTTTATTTCCTAACTGCTTTACTGCTTTATTGCCTGTATCCGACTGTAAGGGACCTGGTCCCTTATAAGGTGGTGCACCCCCTCCCAAGATTTATCAGTTTAGTATAAGGAAAAAGGTAAAACTGGATGAGGAGACCCTTGGAAAGATTCTAGAAATTCCCATCATTAGAGTCAGTTTTGTAAAGAATTAGTAACTTTTAGTTCATGAAGGATGCTTCAAAGGTGGGTGAGACTTTTACACAAGTGTTAGAAAGAAGTTCCTAAAGGGTAAGTTCCAGGCGGTGTATAAGTTTATGAACAAAGTGGTACTGCCTAGGTCAGAAACGAGGACTGTAGCCTCTATAGTTGATCTTTTTTTGTAATGGAATGTGTAAGAAAGTTTGAACTTATGAGTTTGCCAGCCTTAACGATTGAACAAATGCACAAGGTCATACATGTTAAAGAGGGTAAGCATGGAATGTCAAATGGATATTTTCTAAACAGAGTGTTTAGTCACTTTAAGATTATTTGTGAGAAGGGCATATCTGGCACTGTAAAGAAAATATTCACTCTGAACATACTAATAGAAAATAAGTGTGTTGAAGAAAAGGTGGGGACCATGTCCCAAGTGTCAGAGTTCATTGCTACCTAAGAAAAGTTAAGTATGAAGGTGGATGAAATGAGGATGACACTGGCTTCAAAGAAAGGCAGAGATTACACACCTCAAGTTGAGAAATCAACAACTGTCATCAGAAAGACCTGGTGCTTCAGAGGAATTGATGGCAGCAATGAAGCATTCAATGCACAGGTTACTGCTTTAATAGAGGATGTGAAAGAGCTGAATGCTAAAATCAAAGACCTCACTAAGCAACTTTTGAACACTCACTCTACTGAGAGTGCAAGAATGAGATGTTTCTGAGATTTCCTGCCCCCAAACCTCCACCTTCTTAAGCCCCTCTTGTTCTGTTATTCCTTTGAGTCAGTTCTTCTTGTTATTTCTGTGGCTGATCGAATTAGTTTCTTATGTTTTTTTGGATGGAAATGTATAGTATGATATGAATGGGACTTTTATTTGTGTCTATTATCTATCTTTCCTTTATAATTGTCCATTCATATTAGTGTTTTCCAGTGGACATGAGTTAGTCTATTTATGCTAATTGCTTAACTTGGTTTATTATCTTTACTTTTTATGATGCCCAAAGGGGGAATAATGATCTCACTACAGCCAGGTAACTCAGTGTTAACTCATTCGGGACCTGGTCTCTAGTGGGCTCTAATGTAATAATCATGAAAGGAGTACTATTGATAGAGGAAGAAATGCCGATAATAGGGGGAAGAAAGATATGTGATGTTGTTGATATGGGATATTTGAAATAAGATCTAAATTCTTGTGGTTGTGTTGAAGTGAGGGGGAATTTGAGTGCTCTTAATGAATATAGTTTGTCATCTTCAAAAGGGTAAAAATTGATGTTTTATGTTTTAATTATGACTATGAAACATTCAGGGACTAGGTACGATATATGCTTTGCTGAAGGAAAGTTGTATATTGTCGCACTTTGCACAGTTTTGTCCTGTAGTATAATTACTGTGCAAGTACACAGTGTACAATAAATGGACACCTGATCCAATCAAATTTTATCTAATACTCTAACACTTCTATTTAATCAAAAGGAATCAACTTTGAGAAGTAGTTTTTGCATCTGATATTTTTGTAATGTCAGTAAAAACCCTTGAGCTCAAGATCTTGAAATTCCATTGTTCTTTAATTTTTTTTCTTAAGTCATGTACTAGAAACTGATTTACTCCAGTGTTGTGAGTAAAGATTTCTTTTGATTTTAGTTTGATCTTGCTTAGGTAGAGTTACCTAAGAATGGTTGGGTAGAGTTAGTCGACTGTGTGAGAGGTGAGACAGAGTTATTTGGAGTAGGTTTGTAATAGAGGTGTTGCAGGCTTTAGGATTTAGAGTTAATTCTGTTGGAGTCTGTAACCAGAGTTGATTGATTATAATGGAACTTGAGAAATCCCGTGAGAACATGAGGTGATTTTCCTCACTTGAGCAAGGAAGTTTCCACGTAAAAATCATGTGTGTCAATTTACTTTGAGCATTTACTTTGCATTCTTGTTTTACTGTTACATATTACTTCTTAGGGACCTGATCTCTTAGTAATGGTGAACCCTTACTATTCAACATACCCGTTGCAGGGTGGATTCTGTTTTAATTTGATCCAGGTTTTAAATTAGTATTTCGCCAAAAAGCAAACTTCTTAGGGACCTGACCCCTTAGTAATGGTGAACCCTTACTATTCAACATACCAGTTGTAGGGTGGATTCTGTTTTAATTTGATCCAGGTTTTAAATTAGTATTTCGCCAAAAAGTAAACTTTCCACCTCAATTTTCATCGAAAAAAAACAAAATTTGATTATTACTTGGTAAAATAAGATGACTTTGAAAAGAACAAAAAATAAAATCAGAGAACTTTAGTGGTCAATCGATCCACCAGGAAAGTTGATGGCCATGCTAATTTAATTCAATTTAATTTCAAATAGCATAATTGTGGCTAGCTAGGAAACTATATATACTAGTGACCTATTCAATTTATTACTGAAATTTTTGTGATCTAGTCACTGGATCAAGCAAATTAGTTATGTTTTTTCCTTGATTAAAGAAACAAATTACTCGATTTATTTTCATTCGTTTATATATCTTTATCCAAAATACATCGAATATCGTGGCTAGCTAGGGAACTGTATATACTAGTTACCTATTCAATTTATCATTGAAATTTTTGTGATCTAATCACCGGATCATGCAAATTAGATATGTTTTCTCTTGACTAAAAAAATAGATTACTCGATCTATTTCCATATCGTTTATATATCTCTATCCAAAATACATCTAATATACTACTAAAAATAAACGCGAGAAGTACTATCAAGTAAATTGGAAATAATATTCTACTAATTTATCTAGAACCTAATAAGATTTCCCAATATATACATTATCATAAATAAAAGTAGGTACTTTTTCGAAATCCAAATCAAAATTGGGTAGTTTTTGTGTACACTTACGTGGGAGGCAACAAAATAAGCGATCAAGTTGAGAGCAATTCCCCACCAAACAGTGCCAAAAATGTAGCCAGAGAGACTTTGCATGCGTCGCAATAGGCAAACGGAGTGATAGATTTTGGGGAGATACTGAAACAGAAACATTATTAACAATACAGTCATCACTGTTGTTGTTGATCCTTTCTCCAGTAATTCTGGAATCCCTACCCACACCACTATCTGCAATAAATATTTAATTAAATTAAACATCCATGATTGATTAATTATTTTCTTAAATTTGCGCTTCAATTTGTTTGTCTATTTTGATTTGGAATGATTTAAGAAAGTAAAAAAGATTTTTGAATCTTATAATCTTGAGCTAAAAATATATAGAATGTATCAAAACGTTCCTTAATCTTGTGGTTTTAAAATACCAGCAGAAAATTTAAAATTAAAAGTTACCAAAAATGGGAAAAAGATCTTCTTTTTAAAAGACAAAAAAAAAAAGAATAAACCCAATAAATTGAAACTAAGGGATCAGAGTACTATTATTCAGCCACAGTACGTTGTTAAGAACAGGGGCGAATTCAGGATTTTCAGTGAGGGGTTCAGTAGTACATATACGGACTAGTCGAAGGGGGTTCAACCTCTACTATTTATACATAATTTTTTTTTTTACCATGTAAAAATAGTATAATTTTTCGATGAACGGAGTTCGGATGAACCCCCTGGACCCTATGTAGATCCGCCACTGGTTAAGAATATGGAATTCTGGATACTCCTATGAATAAGGTAATCTTTTTATTTTTCGTTGGCGTTTGATCGATCAACTAAAATCTTGCGGCTTCAAGGAACTCTTTATGCATATCACGATCACAAATTCGAGTCTAGTACTCGTTTCTGTCCATACATATCTATATCTATATCTATAATCTATATCTATATCTATAATCTATATTTATAATATATTAAAAGTGTGAAGACTCTTAAAAAGGTGATTTGAACTTTTTACCCTTCATTAAAATTTTTTATAATAGACAAAATTATCTTTTCACTATTTGTTTTAATTATTAATTAATTATTAAAAATTTAAAAAGTCCTAAAAATACCAGAAAGGCAAAATATATGGTAAATTTAAAATACTACTCAACTTGAGTTCTTTTCAAAGTCATATTAATTACCCAGACTTTAAAAATACTTATTTTGGGGTTTATGGACTTTCTAATCAAGGAAAGTTTTAAACAAAATTTTGATTTTTAATAACTATTAATGATCACGTTTTTTTCCAAGTTTAAGAGTTTTTCCCTTTTATTAGGATTTGCTCAAATTTTCTACCATAATTAAAGTTTTTTCTTATGAAAAATATTTTTTTAAAAAATATTTCTTTCATATTTGATTAATCCTTTTTATGGAGGAAAAAAATTTGGACTTCCATAAATTAAGGATTCTTTGTTGCTACAAATAATACAATAGCATCCACAAGTAAAGTATTCTGTTTTGGAGAGATTATTCTCTCTAAGTTTTATGTTTGTAATATTAGTGTTTTGATATGTGTAGATCACTTGACTAAAGCATATTAAACCTTATAATGTTTTTATTATAATTTTCTTTGTAATCTTATTTTGTGAATATTTGTAATGTAAGCGCCACATAACATCATGTTATTTCAACTTCAAGTTCAACAATTTTCTAGGTTTATGAATATATTTTTGATCTTAGAACTTTATGAATTAGAGCTGTAATTTTTTGAATGGATCTTTAATTTTGTGATTTTTAGATTTGTTTTCTTGTGAACAAAAATATTTATATTTATATGTGCTTGGTTAATAGAACGATTGAAATTTTTCATAGGTGTGGGCATGTATTAAATTATAACGTATGTTAATACCTCATGAAAAGGATTATGAGGCCAATTTTTGACTTTTTTTTTTTATAGGTTAGAAAAATTTCCTATTAGTTTGAGTTTAAATTGTTAAGTTGCTACTCAATTAATCATGTTCATCATTTACATGAAATTGCTATGTTAATAGAACGATTGGAATTTTTCATAGGTGTGGGCATGTATTAAGTTATAACGTATGTTAATACCTCATGCAAAAGATTATGAGGCCAATTTTTGATTTTTTCTTTTTACAGGTTAGAAAAATTTCCTGTTAGTTTGAGTTTAAATTGTTAAGTTGCTACTCAATTAATCATGTTCATTATTTACATGAAATTGCTATGTTAAAGCACGCATAAAAAAAATTAATTAATTATAGAGTCCTAGATTAATTAACGTGAAAGACACTGTGGTTACATAATGCATTAAATTAAGTATATATTTGAAAATACCTTAGGCCCAAGGATGAGTGATTGGGTTAAAATAAATCTAACAAACAGAACGAGGTTTAACTTCTACTACTTTTAAAACCTAAAGAATGTAATTTTGTTCTAAAAGTATTTTGGAGAAAAATACATTTAAAAACACTTTAAAAACTTAGTGAAATACTAATAGTTGCTTCAAAGTGATTTCTAAATTTATTAGTTATTTATACAAAAATTTTCTTTCCAAAAAATAGACATCAAAGTGATTTTATAAAATTGAACTCATTGAAATTAAGTATACGCACGGAGTGCGTATACTAAGACTAGTATTTTTAAAATGTTTGTTTATCTAATGGGAAATTCGATTTGTTTGAAAATACTCCATCTTCTTACTTTTGATTGTCCATAATGGACTTCGTACACCATTTAAAATAATAAGGGAAGTGCATATTTTTCTATTGATATATGAAAAATGGACAATTAGAAGTGAAATTAAATTGGGATTAGGGAGTAGTAAGAAATATGGTAATCGGAGTCTACTTTCCTTTTTCTTTTCTTCTTCAACTTCTTTTGTAAGTTACGAGAGCAAACAACTATTTCTTCTCAATTAAATTATTTATGCAATTGAAATAAAACATTCTTAAATTTTCTAAGATCAAGAAAATGTTCAATTAGATTTTCTTTTCTCTTTGACCCGTTGTGCATTTGCATGATTTTTTTTTTCTTGTTTAACTCATTTAAAAAACCCAACAAATTTCTATATTTAGAGCGTCCTTTAATTTAAAATTGAGCACATTTAATCACTATAACAAGAATTGCTAATTTTCAATGGAATCCGCTGAAATTTTGTTTGTCGATTGGTAACAGTTCTAACGGATTCTTTTTGCAAAATCCCTTACCGATTGAGCCAATTTTCAAAGGGACGTTCGTACAAACTTATCCAATTTTTGGACGTTTGTCGATTGTGGACGTTTGAAAATGCAAGGTAAGACTGCGAACAATACATCCTTGTGGTGGGGCCCTTCCTCAGACACTGCGCATAGCGATAGCTTTATTGCACCGAACTGCCCTTTTTTTGGATGATATATTTTTCCTTTTTTGGAGAAATTGACATGGCATGGGTATTTTAGTATGTTATATATCTTTAGCTTATGAGTTGAAATTTTTGAACTTTTTTCCTTAAATTTGTGTACAGATCTGACATACTCATAATAAGATGGAGGGACTACAAAGTTAAGTTGACCTCTGAAAATTTTTGCTTCAAAAGGAGGAAAACGAGAAGGAAAAACGCTGAATAAACCAAGGAAAGAGATTAAAAGGAACTCTTAATAATAGTATTTGTTTGTCTAATATTGTAGATCGATCAAATTATTACTTTATAAGTGTTTTTTAAGCTAAATTACGCATTTGGTAAATACCAAAAGAGTTTATTAGGCAAAATCAATTAAAAGTCATAAACTCATCATACTAACTTATGATTTTACAACTTATAAGTATTTTTGGTTTGACAAAATATTTTGTGATTTAATCTCTAATATCTTTGGTAATCTATACATTCTTAAAACATAACTTTTACTTTTTTATTCTATTATCGCCATTCATCTGTTTTTTTTTTTTTCAAATGTAAAAGTACTATAAAATTTATTTATTAAAAATTGACTTCAAGGATATTTCAATCATTTTAGAAACAGCATAAATAGTTATGAAACTCAGTTCAGTTTCCGTATTGCTGGTGATTCGGAAGGTAAATAAAATATGGAAGGAAAATAGATTTTGGAGATATCCTGGAGGTCCATTACTCGTCACTGGATTGTCGTACAAATGTGTGTTAGTTCCTCCGCCTGTTTCACCTTTGTGAACAAAGAAAAGAATCCTATAGCTAGACAGAGCTAAAATTTAAATTTTTATCAGTTCGTGATTTTAGTCTTTTCATATTAGGGTCTTAAAAGTAATAATTTGAGGTTCTAAAAGTAATAAATTTATACATATTTGATAAATGTCCCAAAAATAATATAAAATTTTGATCAAAGTTATTAGAGGCAACCGAATCCGTAAGCTAGATGTATTCTAGCTTTGCCCCCGCATCTGCATAAAAGTTATCACTGCATGCTTAAGAAACAATGGCCATGACATATGCATTCATGCCTCTTTGTCTTCTTTTACTAACAGTTTCATACTAAAATACAGACATGCATCACCAGTTATCATCCCGATATACCTACCTCAAAAAGAAAAATCATATCATAGTATCATTTTTTTTTATAAAAAAGAAATTCTTTGTGCTTAGCTTGTTTTATTAATATCTAAAAATTTAATCTATTAAAGAGAACATACTTTTACTTAGTTAATTATATTCTCAACAAACGCACCTGAGGTAAAGGAAGTATGACGAAGAGATCGAAAAAGAAACCCTTCTTGGATTTCAAGTATCGTAAGGCCACAGAACGTCGAAGACTCTTTTCATGGTGTATCCGAGGATGACTACTAGTATTTTCTCCCTGATGAAGACGAAATTTGTGCATCTTGAATTGGAGCCACATGTTCCATAAATGTAAAGCATCAGTCATGCACCGGAGAACCGTGACCGTAACCGCAAACCAACCGTCGATAAAAAGACACATACAACTCTCGCTTATAGAAAGAGCGTAGAAAAAGAGAGGATCCACGAAAAGACCCGTGGCACATACTAGTAAGAACACTCGGTTCCATTCTTGTACCCAAGGTGCTCTAGGGTCTATTACTTTCCAAGAGAAAAAGTCTATCAATCCTCCTCCACGGCCACGTTCACGACCACAAATGTTGTAGTCATTAGAATTATTTTCTTCTTTTTCCTCTTCTTTTTCTTCAAGGTTATCTTGATCTTCCTCGTCATCATCACTATGATCACTATAATTATACGATAGTTCAAGTTCATGATGACTAGCCATTAATTTTCTTCTCTTGATTCCTTTTTTTGTGCTAATTATTTCTTATATGGGTTTGGGATAAGGAGGGTGTATGGCAAAGGGTGATTTGATGAAAGGGATTGGCTTTGGGAAGAGAGAAAAGAAGAGAATATATGCACTGAATTTTTGGAAGTAGGAGGGATTTGAACAATGACAAGGAGAGGGCATAAATTATTGTAGATATGGGAAGAGTAGCATAAGTTGACAAAAATGATAGGAACTTCCTTGACTGCCCTATCACTACCAAATACACGTCTTTTACCCACAGTTTATTAGCCACGGTTACAAAAACCGTGGCAAAATTAACCAAATAATAAGAACTTTCCTACGCATAAAAAATCGTGGAAAAAATTTCGTGGTTAACACGCGCAGGTATTATTTTCCCACTTTCTGCCCAGTTCTCTCAAAAGCGAACTCCTTTTCCCCCAAATTTTATTTACCCTAAACCATCTAGTTTTAAATTTGACACCAATCCAGTACAACCCAGCTAGAACGAAAATCAATTCTTCCAAAAAATTAACTCTTCTTCACTTCAATAACAACGAAAAGTGGTGAAATTACTCCTTCCAGATAACAAATCTTTGTAGTTTAGAGTTTTTAAGGTCAAAATTGAAAATAAGGTTCTATATTTTTCTTTTTTATTGAAGTGGTGAGCTTACGAAATTAGCAATTTGATTTTGTGTGCGTGGATTTTCTAGTTTTTAAGAATGAGAATTTTGATGGGTTTTATGAAATCTGCAATATTGATGGTTTTTATGTGATTATTTTGGAAATTTTGATGAGTTTTATGAATCTGCAATTTTGATGGGTTTTATGTGAATATGCAAGAAAAATAGATTTGTTAAAGTTTCATAGGAGTATGATATTCCAGTATTTGAGATATTCCAAACTTTTGACAACTTCAGTAAGTAGAGAAAGGGTTTGGTGCTTCTAACTCTAACATTACTAGACGAGTAAATTCATTTTGATACAAAATATGAAATATATACATATAGTTTATAGATTATTTTTAACAGAGACTAACAACTCTTGATCCGCTAATGAAATTGCAAAACAAGTACAATTCCATTTGCTATTTGTAACTCCTCAACCACCAAAACAGGCACATTTTTATAATCAGATCACTTGAGTTCTTTTTTGCTGATGGGGTTGATCTCAATGATCTTGTATGGTATGTCATAGTAGTCAAGGAATGCTGAAAAGAAAATTTTCCTGGGTAAAAGACTACGGCACGCACTACGACTATTCAGAGATATAATTGTCAAAGAAAGTAAATACATCTTCAAAAGACACTGTATTATGAAAGTAGTTAAGTGACTGTAAATTGCATACAATATATAGTTTACAGAGGTGAAGCATGTTTGTGGGAACTAGAGAAGCTAGATATATTGTTTAGGAAGACTTTAGGAATATAACCATAGAATTATTATCTTATTGCCAATGAACTAGCTCCAGAAAGAAAAGATATTTGAAATATCAAGTCATACTCGATCAACTACATGATTACAAAGCTTCTGTAATGTTTAGAAAGTCATTGCTGATTAATACTTGTTTCTTTAGAGGAATAAGTATGCATAAGATAACGCTATAATAACTTTCTGTAGTGCCAGAAACTGCAATGTATGTGCTCACACAACCACCCTTCTCTATAAAAGGAGCTAATACAATACAATAGTATTCATATTTAGACCAATAAAAGACATTTAATTTCTCAACAAACCAAACACAAAGTTCAAATGTAGAGAAGACAATAGGAAACATAACAAATTCACTTGGCAGAAACTGAACAAACCAACAATATGAAATGTAGAAAATATTTAGGATTCATATTAATCATCAGGGGCCTCCTCCTCCTCATAGTCTTCATCGTCATCTACTATCGCATCCTGGTATTGTTGATATTCTGCAACCAAATCATTCATATTTCTCTCGGCTTCAGTGAACTCCATTTCATCCATTCCTTCACCTGTGTAACAATACAAGAAAGCCTTGCGCCTAAACATGGCTGTGAACTGCTCACTTACCCTCCTAAATATCTCCTGAAATAGAGGTTGAATTGCCAACAAATGTTGATGCCATTTTAATCCCAGTTGGTGGGATATCACACACGCCCGACTTGACATTATTTGGGATCCATTCAACAAAGTAGGATGAGTTCTTGTTCTGCACATTGATCATCTATTCATCTGCCTCTTTGGTGTTCATCTTTTGATAACTTCTTTTCAAACTGCTTTGTTATGCTTTATTTGAGTCGAGGGCCTTTAAAAAATAACTTCTCTAATCTCTATTTTCACAAGTAGTGGTAAGGTCTGCGTACACTCTACACTCCGTAGACCCACACTTGTGGAAATACACTGTATATGTTGTTATTTTATAGTTCATTGTGCTATTAGAGTGAGAAGATGAATGATCTTTTGCGTATACCTACATACAGACACATACATGTATTTGTACAATATCCAATAATCTAACGTGCTGTGAGAATTATCTTTTGTGATTTTAGTTATTTGATGTCAAGATTTCTTATTGGATTTTGACCATTTGACCTGAACATGTTAGTGAAGAGGTGGAACGAGCATTGGCTAAATTAGGCCCTATCAGAGTTGCTGGAAGGTTATAATTTTTATAAGTTTTCTAGTCGTTAATAGCTTACTACTAATTATTAGAAAAGACTCGTTTGACCAAGTATTACGTTTCTCTCTAAGAATTTGAGAAGTACACGACAAAATACGAGGTATTTTGGTTTTTTCTTTTTCATTTTTGGCATGTCTGTGGGACAAATTTCAAAAAAGAATTATTGGGAATGTTCCTCTATGATTAAAGATTCATCTTTATTATTATTTGACATGTTTGCTTGCTAGTCCTTTGATAACTTGATCATTGTATGTATGTATGTATGTATGTATGTTTTTTTTTTGACATAGCATTTCATACTGCAAAAGCTTTATGTATAAAAACTTGATTGGAGGCTATCTTTTTAGATATTTGCATCAGTGGTCTTTGGCTCTCCATTTCTTGTGATTTTTTTTCTATTTTTAATCATTGTTTAAACTAATGACATTAAGGTGAAATGTGTAAAGTACAAACTTAATATTGTTTTTTTTTTGAATTCAGTGGTATTCTGCAACTGTTAGTAAGAGTTTCAGTTTTGTAGAACCTTATTTGAATCTAGTGAGTGAGTAATTATTTGTTTTGTGAGCATTTTTATTACCTAAGTTTATTAAGATCTTGGCCTTATTAGTCATGTATTTTGATTTTTCATATTTGAAATAACTTTATTCCAGAATGATTGACAAGAGTTGGATTTGAAAGCCAATTAAATCAAAAGAATTCTCAAATGGTGTAGATCAATTTTTGGACTTTACATTTTCAAAAGTATCTGTAGATGGAAAAATTTCATATCCTTGTACTACATGTGAATTTTCTATTATGCGTAATAGAGCTGAAGTGCTTAGTCATCTTATTCAAAAGGGATTTCCAGAAAAGTACACATATTGGTTTATGCATGGTGAAAAGCATGTAGTTTCTACTGTAGCATCAACATTCCGATTACAATCTGAGTCGGTTAGACAATATCCATGTAAGATATGCTGAAGGATGGTTTTGGTGTCTTTGATGTTAATAATTTTCAAGATTCTGGTCCATCAAATTTACCAGATAATGACCATTTTTGGGGTGCTGAAGGCCAAAGTCAGAAAGAGAGAAAATTAAGGAGTTGTTAGAGGATGGGAATCAAGAACTTTATGATGGTTCTGCAAAATATAGTAAATTATCATTCATTGTTCATCTTTATCATATTAAGGTCTTATGTGGTGCAACTGATAAAACATTCTCAATGATTCTTGACCTGTTAAAGGATGCTTTTCCTCATGCAAGACTACTATCATCATTTTATGAGTCAAAAAGATGATCAAGAGGTTGGGATTGAGCTATGATAAGATCGATGCATGTCCGAGTCATTGCATGTTATATTGGGGAACACTTGAGGATATAAATAGAGATAAATGCAAGAAGTGCAATACTTCCAGGTATATATCAGATGAAAATGATGTTGGCACAAATGCTGAAATTGATGATCAACAGAAAAGAAAACCAAAGCCAGCAAAAGTGTTGCGGTACTTCCTACTTATACCTAGATTGAGAAGGTTATACATGTGCTCTAAGACTGCAGAACTCTTGAAGTGGCATGCTACAAAGGCTAATCCAGATGGTTTATTATGACATCCCAAAGATGGCAAAGCATGGAAATATTTTGATTTATGCTATCCCGACTTTGCTTCAGAAACTCGTAATGTGTGATTTGCTTTAGCTACGGATAGTTTCAATCCATTTGGGATGCCTGTGATGTTGTACATTTATAACTATCCTCCATGGTGTTTTATGAAGTAAACTTCTCTTATCATGTCGATGATAATTCCTGGTCTTAAAATGCCTGGTAACAACATTGATGTTTACTTACAACCTTTAGTTACCGAGTTGAATCAGTTGTGGAATGGTGTGAGTGCTTATGATTCCTCAACTAAGAAAATGTTTCGATTGTGTGCTACATTGACGTGAACCATAAGTGATTTTTCAGGTCTTGACAACTTGTCTGGATGAAATACACATACATTATTTGCTTGTCCATTATGTAACTTTAACACAGATTCAACGAGACTTAAGTTTGGTAGAAAAAATTGCTTTATGGGACATTATCGGTATTTGCCACATGATCACAAATATAGGTACAACAAACAGTCGTTTAACCTCTTGTAGGGTTCCAAAGAGCTTGTCTTAAGGACTTAGTACCGCATTGAAATCTATAGATATAAGCCAAGGTAAGGTAATATTACTAGCTAATGAAGTTAGATATTTAGCATTTGCAACACCCAGTCTAATCCCTTTCACCCTCTAATTTTGTCTCATCACACTGTCTTCAATAATAAACCACTTCTCTAATTGCATAACATTGTTTTTTCTTAATCGGGTGAGTTATCAGAAAACGTGTTTTTAAAAAGTTAATGAGTGGTGTGGCTCGATAAAAGAAAGTTTAAGATACACTTCATATTCATTATATTCTGGCTTTCAAAATACCATGATGAAGCTATTCTCAAGCAGATCTGGTTCAGGCAAATATGTTACTACCTCCAATTCATCCTTTTCAGTTTATTTCAAAAAGAATGTCTCTTTTTATCCTAGACAACTACTTAATTCCAACTTTCCATATGACACTTTTACTTTCTTAGACTTTGTGCCAAGTCTAAACTAGACAGAAAAATTGAAACGGAGGACAATAATCTTTCTTGATTCACTGTGTCTTGATTTACATATTCAATTCAAATGCATTTCAGAAATCATCAATATAGCTCAATTACCATGAAATCTAAGCATCGGGATTTCCATCCTATTCTATATCCTTTTATCAAATATAATTGCAGTTGTTGAAACATAGGAGTTAGGTACCTGGCCCAGCAAGCTGAGAGCATAACAATCATATCCATTTTGAGAAAAGAAGGGAAACCAGTGTTCAACCTAGCACCAAGCTATATGAAAGCTTCCTTTTTTTTTTTTTTTTTTTTCTCTTTTCCACTTCAAGTTCTTATATTTTGATGTTGCAGATTTCACTTTGCAGGTAAAAGGAAGAAAAGTATCAAAACAGTGACTACTGCTTACTGAAGCTAGTAGAAAATGCCAAACTTTCTTTTGAATTGATATAGTAAAATAAATCTATTGTTTTCATATTCTAGAAAAATATGAAGCAAAAACGCAACAAGTCAACACAATCATTGTTAGCGAGCCTACGAGGATGGCAAACTGACAACCATAACATAACTTTCCAATATTTGGATCAACAAGATGACTATGTTGTGAATGAGAATATGACACTCCTACTCTCAGTGATGAAAATTTAATTTCTTCTTCAAACTCTAATGAAGCTAGCTCAAAAGTGAAAGAGAAGCCGCTACTTGTCAAGATTAAAGGTTAGAAGTAATTTCATTTTATTCTTTATTATTTTTTGTTATTATTACTTTCTATTAAAGCTAATTGCTTGTTAAAATGGTAGATACTTCAACCGGAGAAATCACAACTCAAATTATGCAAGTAGATTGAGTTTGGAACTTAGAAAAAAATAGAAAGTCATGGTGGAACTCAATGGAGATGGACAAGAAAGTGATAATGGTTCAAACTTGCTTGTGAGATTTCTTAGTAGACTTTCTCAAAAGTCTGTATTGTGTGTCCCATATCCGTTGTGAGATGGGATAGAATGCCAAAAGAGAAAAAACAAGTAATGTGGGAGCTTATTGAGGTAACTACCTAACTTCATTGTCATTCAATTAGTTTATTTTTTTATTGCTATATATTGATTTATGAATACAAATAAATTTGAAGGAGTATTTTGAGTTTGATTATGAAGCTGGAGTTGATTGGGTGATGCAATCTTTACGCGATAGATGGAGGTCCTTTAATTTTTTTTTTTGATTTAATTTATAATTTAACTCAATCCACAATGGATGGACCAACCCATCCAATAAATTACAAAATGAACAACACATATATAAAAAATGACCGGCCCAACTAATTCGACCCGGCCTTTCAAAGAGTCTCTAAAAAGGAGGAGTAGGGTTTCTAAAATGATCTAAGTGAAGCTCCACACTCATAAAGCTTCCACCGCCTCCAAATATAAGTTACGAAATGAATACTTCTATCCCAACAAAAGTAAAGAAGAGCTACTTGAGAAAACTCCCAAAAACGTTGATTCTGTTGTTGATTGGACTGCTTTTGTGCATCAATATAATGAGGAGAAGACGAAGGTAGTGGATTAAATAATCACTCAAGGTTTTTTTTTCTACAATTCTGTGTTTGTTCCCCTCTACTACTGCTAATTGAATTGATGTTTGAGAATTACAGAAACAATATGTACAAAATGCAAAAAACTAGAAAGAAACTTAAAGTTTCACATACTGGTGGTAGCAAAAGCAATGCAAGGAGAGGTCGTCAGATGGTAAATTTCTTAATCTCAAATTTTATTTGAAAATCATTTTATAAAATGTGTTTCATGCTACTTATTTTTTATTTATATATACTTGGTTAATGGAAGAAACAAAAATTGGGAAGGCCTATGTGTTGAAGCGAGGTTATTTTGTCAACTTTACTGAAGAAGGATGAAAATTTTGTGAATGAAGAAAGGAAGATTTTAGCTGTAAGATTCATATACTTGTCCATATTCAAATTTCAGTAGACATATGCCAAAACATTCTTACTTTCCCTTTATATTTTTCTTGCCTTTAGCTGTGCATGTACAAGTTTATATGTGTGCGTGGTTTAGGTGGTAATGTTTGTCCTTCAAAAGCTTTTGGAATGTCCAAAAATAGTCATGTGAATCTTAGTAGCTCAAGCAGTATATCTCGTGAACGTGTTAAAGACCTTGAGAAACAGGTAGAAACCTTGAAAGAAAAGTTGACCGGATATGAAGAAATCAAAGAAAAACTTGCGCAAAATGAGAATCACTTGGCATCTCTTCACAGTTTTTTACAATCTAAATTTGGTAGTGAGTTGCTTACTTTGAAGTTTGAACTAATCTTCTTAACCTTTAGTATATTTTGAAACAAACGACAGATATGGTGTTTCTTTAACTTTTAACATTAGTATTTGTGGTATCTTTTATGAATATTTAAGATTTGGACCTTATCTTTTGTGACTATGTATTGAACAATATAAGAACTTTGATAATTATGTTACAATTAATATCAATCCTGTGTATAATGGTCAATTTATAAGTGAATGTCTATCATTATTCAGGAATTAGTATCAGACTATCAACGTATTTAAAAGGTAAACAATTGCAATATATATATATATTTATATTTAAAAAGAGCTGGGCACTTTTGCCACGGTTAAGACTGTGGCAAATTTATATGCAAAGTATATATTGTTTAAAAAAGCTGAGAACTTTTGCCACGGATAAAACCGTCGCTAATTTATATGCAAAAAATATATTTCTTAAAAAATGGGCATTTTTGCCACGGTAAAAACCGTGGTTAATTGATATGATAACAAAAAAATTGAACAAATTAACCATGGAATGACCGTGGCTAAATGCACCCGGAAACCGTGGTTGGTAAAATGTTACCACGGACGTTAAAATCGTGACTAACTTACTCGCCACGCCCTTGTTAGACACATCTTTAACCGTGGCTAAACTATGTAGCCACGATTTGTGTACCATATAGACACGGTTTTGCACTTGGCTAAAACACATTTTTTTTGTAGTGTATGTAATTACAAGGATAAATACCAATAGATTGGCCATAAAATGTAGCCAGCAAATTTGGTTTTTGAAATTTTTGAAATGAATATTAATGTTTTAAAATTTATATTTGCAAATTCCGTGTAAACAACATCTGACAACAATGCAAGGTACGACTGTTTATAATAGATGTTTGCGCATAACATATGCTTTAGTACACCAAAATGCTTTTTTGTTTTATTTGCAAATTACTACATAATTAATAAAAAAACACTTTTAATGGTGTTTGGTTGGAAATACTATTATTTTTACCACCTAAGAGTACTGTTCGATATCTGATAGCTTGGGGGACCTTAACATGGGACCAAAAAACTTCCATCTTTTGTAAGCTAATGTATGTAATGTACGTAAGAACCATTTATCCTTTTGGATAAAAGGCATACTTTGTGTAACCTTTTTTTTTGTCATTTAAACCCCTTGCGACTTTCATTTTTCATTCGCGTTTTACTTCATTTTTTCCATCGAAACAACTAATTTACATACTAAATTTGCTAGACAAAACGATTAGTGGTGAATTATATTATAATCACCATAGCAATTTGAACTTTGGAGTCGTACTGCTTTGTACATATATATAGTCTCTCTTGTTTCCCTATCCCATTAGTCTATTATTACTTGTCGACCATGTATGCTCGTGTATATATATGTTTGGGCGCTAAAGATATAGACTCATGTTATCATGTCCACCGCTTTTATATATGTCAATCTGGAACATCATATATTAAGTAGAATAAGGGACAAGGTAAAGAATACTCGTTATACAGTGCTAAATTACACTGACGGAAAAAAGGACTATTAACAGTATATGTAATACTATTTTTTAAAAATTTATTTTTACAAATTACTGCACAAGTAGTTCAAATTTTTGCAGTAGTTGTATATGTAATACTATGTTTGCAATTT
The DNA here is from genome assembly GCA_030864215.1 of Capsicum pubescens. Lineage (NCBI taxonomy): Eukaryota > Viridiplantae > Streptophyta > Magnoliopsida > Solanales > Solanaceae > Capsicum > Capsicum pubescens. The sequence continues at coordinate 264,491,306 of CM061540.1, read as the reverse complement.
TTTTTAAACACTCTTTACCACCCAACACTATTCTATATCCGATCGGGGACATTAATATGGGTGATGGGACCAAATAAACTCCCATCTTTTGTAAGCTAATGTTTGTAATGTAGGTAAGAGCCATTTAACTTTTATGGGGAAAAGGCACACATTGTATTACTTTTGTTTGTCATTTAAACTCTTTGTAACTTTCATTTTCCTCCAAATATCTTTCAATAACTTCCATGTTTCCATCTAAAAATCGAAAAAATATTATAGCACGAGAGACACAATTGTTCAAGCTTGTTTTTAAACATTGTTCAAGATGGTACATAAGCAAAATTAATTACATTAGTACTTAATATGTGAAACCAAACTATTAGTAGTGAATATATATTATTATTTCACTAACGATTTGAACTTTTGGACCACAGCACGTATAATCTCTCTTGCTTCCCTGCTCTCCACTTAAAAAAAAACACGCACATATACACGTTATCACACATGTAGCGAAGTAAGGGATTCGTTCATATTCTTGGTAAATTTTAGAAAATCACGATTGATCTTGAAAGAGAATGATAAAAATAGCATGTCGTATCAACGGAAAATTCTATTTTTATACATTTTTGTATTATCAAAGCGCTACACGTATGATAAAAGAATAAGGTAAAACTACTATTTGTTATTTCATGTTAACTATGTTAATACTATAAAAACTATTGACACAAAAAAAAAGACTTGAAAAGAGTTAAGGTGGTGGGGTGGGGGTGGGGGTAGTTTAGGAGAGAGAAGAGAGAAGGGAGAGACAGCGAAGTTGAGTAGGGCTGGTAGATTGTGGGAAGGTTGGCAAAGGGGCAAAAGTCATATCCACGAATAAGTTTGAACAACACAGGTTCTTCGCAGTTTCCCCCCTTTGTTTGTTTCTTAATCAATTATTATACTAAAGAAAACTATATATATGTATGCTACAAATATTACTAATTGTTATATTATCAGAATTGAATCACAATTCCTAAGGAAACAGAATTTGTAGGGGGGTGCGGATTAGGTGCGTAGATTCAATTAGATAATAAATACGTAGGTATTGTCAAGTAAATCCAATCTAAATTCATAAACACGTAAATTTAAACATGTATACTACTTCTGTATTTTTTAAATAACTGGGCTCTGATACCATTTGTAGGAGGGTGCGGATTAGGTGCGTAGATTTAACTAGATAATAAATACGTAGGTATTTATTTTTATAATGAATATTATTGATTGGAATAATTTTCATTTTTATCTTCTTGACTTAAGATGTTTTATTAATTCATATTCTAAATTAGATATTGTCGTGATTAGATTATCTAGTGTTTTAGGATCCTCGTTAGTAATATGTAATCTTTTGTATTCTAGGTATAAACTATATAGTTGAGTATCTATTTCTTTTAATGATTTATTCTTTTCGTGAGATGTATTCATTAATTTGTATAGTTTATTATTTTATCCTATTGAAATTTTAGCAATTTCTGTGAAGTATTTTATTCTAACTTTGCTATATTCAATGCGTAGGTTTATATTTTTTATCTGACTAATTAGTATTTGTTGTTCATATGTAACTAATTCTCCATCTGTATTAAATAATTTTTCGTATGTATTAAATAAATTGTTACTTGCATCTTCCTTTTCTAAGGTTAATTTTATTTTAAGTAATTTTTCTTCTAGTTGTCTTTTTTCTATTTCAAGTTGATTTCTGTAATTAACTTCTTCATATATCCAATTTTGCCTTTCTCTAATTTTCTTTATATATTCTATCATCTTTTAATCTGAATAATACCCTTTTGGGTAATTATCTAAGTATAACTGTGCTATCCAATCCATAATTTTAATTTCATAGTCTAATATTTTTTCTAATATTGGTCTCTTAATATCTATTTCTAAATCTCTAAGTACATATAAGATTAAGATTTTAAGATTATCTATCATCTAAAATTGACTAAATATTTTATTATAATATTTTGTAGTTGTTTGTTTTATCCTTAGTAATTCTTGCATATTTTTGTTAAGGAATTCTATATATTTTATATCTTTATTTTCCATGTATTTGTCTATATTTATTTTCATCTGTTTTTCTAGTAACTGTATGTTTCTCATATCTTTTTCTAAAAATTCTATGTAATTTATCATGCTAAGTATTTGTAGGAGTAGTTAGGTAGGTATGGTATATAATTTACTCTAGTCATGTAATATTTACCAAATGCTTTTTCTAATATGATTTTTCTTATATCTACTACTTTTATATCTTTAAGTGCATATAAAATAAGTATTTTAAATTTATCTACCATCACATCAGATAAATAATTATTCATTTTCATAAAATTGCTTTTTTCAAAATATTCCCTTCAACCATGTTCATAACAAAATATGGTCATCTTAGATTACTATATACTAGATTATTCTTAAATAACATGTTCTTCGGTCACTATTAGCATGGTAATCTGGATATTTTCCCCTAAACAGCGCCTCTACTCTGGTTACTCCCCACCACGGCTTCTTGCCTTATTGGTTTCACCTTTAGGATGTCATAGTTCTTAGGGATTTTTCTCCGTTTCCACTTTGCTAATAAACTTCTTAACATATTATTCTTCGAATAATTCTACTATAAAGTAACTAACATGAATTTATTTTATCATACCATGATTGTTGGGAATTATGAATTTAGCTATTCATAATCATAAATAAATATACCTGTTCGGGTAGGTTTGATATTTCTGAGCTTTGTTCCTCCATAGATTTTTCCATTGAAATATACTTGTTTTTTAATTAACTGAGCAAAATATTTTTTGTAGACAAGAGAGAGTTTTTTGTGCTTCAACGCATGAAGACTTGCTTTGCAATGCCTTTTGCCTTCTCTATTTATAAAACGAAAGAATGAATGTTTACATTTTTGTACACGTTTTTCTAATGTTTACAAAAAATAAATAAAAGTCAAAAAGTCTACATGGCTAAAAAGTTACCTAGGGGTCTAAAAAGTCTTACAAAGATAAACTACATTTGATGTACATTAAATGCTATCCTATCTTTTTTTACGTAAACAATAAATTTATACAATAAGATTAAATATCTTGATATCTTGTCTTCCGTTTATTTTGTCGTATCTGCTGTATCTCCATTATTGCTCCTGATCTTATCTTTCCAGCTGGCATGCTTATCTTCATGATTCTTTTATTCTAGCTGAACTTCTGGTACAATATTATCTTCTCCATTACATTTTGAACATTGATGGTCTGGATATTTATGTCCAATTAACTTGCAATATCTGGTTAATAGTTCTTCCGAAATAAATTTTTCTTTGATAGCTCTGGCGATAGGTTTTTTCTCTGGATTGAGTAAGGTTAAAATCCATTGCCTTGCGTCTTCCATATCTGCTTCTCGTAGTTCCTTTGAATTCGAGTATATTATTACATTACCTCTTGAATAATAGCTCCATATGGAATTTCTGTTGCGATAATTGTTTGCTAATTCTTGAAGAATCGTAGATAGTCCAATAATTCTTTTATTTGCATAAAAATTTGGTATCTCAACTCTAGGTATTTCTGGTTGTTGAGTAATATCTTCTGGTATAATCATATCTCGGGTCATTCCTATCTTTACAACTTGTATAGGTGATTTAACTTCATCATACAATATCTCTGCTGGTGCCGTATAAAATTTTATAAAAAATAGGTTACCTTTGGTTATTCTTTTAAAAATGTTAAATGAATCATATATTTCTGGTATAGTGGATATTTCATATCCGTCTTGGGTATATACGGTGCTAAGTAGTCCATATTCGTAACATGTATTAACTAGACCAGGTTTGGTTTTGGGCAAAGCAATTAGCTTATTGTATCCGGTTAGCTTCTGGGTTATATAATTTGTATGTGGTTCTTGGATGTTTATAGCTCTGGGGTTGGTATTTAATAAGGTTTGTATTTTGTAAATATTTTCTATGTATGTTCGGGCTGTATAGTTGTAGGTTTTTTTGTCTTGGTTTAGACTTTCTCGGTATGTGGTAATTTGTGGGGGTATAAACATAGGATCTTTTGGTGTATTTGGAATAAATGATTTATCAAATAGCTTGTTTAGGTTCATATTTATAGTATTTCTCCTAACTCCTTTGCTTGTACCTGCAGAAGTAGATTGATAAATGTTATGGGTTTTATGGAGTATCCCAACGTCTCCTTCTAGCTCTGGAATTTTAATGTCTTCCGATCGACATAGCTCTGCACACTGCTGAGTTAGCTGATTTGTAGCTATAGACTTCAGTTTATCTTCATTAGTCTTTAGCTTCTCTATCTCATTACCCATACTGTCCACTTTCATTGAAAGCGTAGTTAGGGTGTTAAGTATCTTTTCTAGAGTATCTTCTTCTATTATATCAGTCTGTGTAGCTTTGTCTTGATATGTAATCTGCAATAACATTTTTGTTAGTGCTGATCACTTCTATTGTAAATGTGAAATTTAATATATTTAAAACTAGTCTCCGAATCTCTTTCGTTGTAACTGAATTTTGTATTTTCTTTGTTAGCCACCAGCGTACTTGTGTATTATCTGTTCGCACAATAAATTTATTATATACAATATATGGCTCAAACGCTAACAAACATTTATATAATGAGCATAATTCTTTTCTATTTATTTCCCATTTTATTTCTGTTTCATTAAATGTACCTGAGTAGTATCTACAGTGGTGTTCTAATTTTTTCTCTCCATATTTATATTTAAGTACTCCTCTGTAACTACATTCACTAGCATCTGCTTCTACTATATATATAAATTTTCTATTTTCATAGGGAAATTGTAATTTTGGTAATTCTTTACAAAGTATTTTTATTTTTTGAACTTGTTTTTTATCTTCTTCATTATAGTTATATTCTATGTCCTTTTTTAGTTTTTTCTGTAGTGGTTTTAAGTTTTCTGCTAATTTTGGAATATATTCTCTTACTTGGTTTACTAATCCTAAAAATGATTGTAATTTCTTTTTCGTATCTAATTCTTCTTTCGAATTTATTATTTTTTGTACTATATGTTGTTGCATTTTTACTCCATTTTTATCTATTTGTATTCCTAAAAATTCTATCTGATTTTTCATAATTTCAGCTTTCTTTTTACTTAAACTTATTCCCGATTTTTCTATTATATCCGTAAATTGTTCTAATAATTTTAAATGTTCTTCTTTGGTCTTTGTATATAATAGTATATCGTCTATATATACTATACAATTAGGTAGTTGTTTAAAATAACTATCCATAAAATGTTGATATCTACCTGGTGCATTTTTATATCCAAATGGTAATACATTCCATTCATAAAATCCTTGTGGTACCGTAAATGCGGTTAATTCCTTAGATTCTTCTTCTAACTTTAGATGGTAAAATCCTGATTTACAATCAAATTTACTAAAATAATTGTATCCTTGTATCTGTCTTATTTTTAATATCTTATTTGGCATTGGGTAATTATAAGTTATTGTTTTTTCATTTAAATTTCTATAATCAATAACCATTCTACTTTTTCCTCTTTTTTGTTCACTATGTTTATTTACTATAAATGCTGGGCTATTATGTTTACTATTACTTTTTTGTATATATTGTTTTTCTAATAATTCATCTATATGCATTTTAAATTCTTTTAAATCATTAAAATTATATGTTAATGGTTTCTGGGTTATTATGCTGTTTTTGTCTATTAATTCAATTTTTATAATGGTTTTATGTTTTTTCCCATCCTTTTAATGGATCTTCACTATATAATTGTTCTAATTTTCTGTTAACTATTTCTATCTTATTTATTGAAAATATAGTTATTTCTGTTTTATTTATCGAAAATACGACTAGTTCTATTGTATCTTCAGTATTTTTTATATTTTCTAACTTCTGTGTAATTTTTTCACTTCCTATTATCCAATCACTTTTCTTTCTAATTTTATTATTAACTCTTTTTGCTCTTACTTTCTGTTTACATGGTGTTGTAAACCACCAATCTGTTCTAGTTATTATATGTGGGTATAATTTATCTAGAAACGGCATTCCTAAAAGTATATCTTTTGATGTTAGTTCATAATTATAAATTTCTTCTATTGTTAATATTTTATCCCATACTTGTGTTTTTACATTCTTAGCTTTGTAAGTAATTAAACTTCCTTCGTTATTAAATCCTTTAACTATTATTGGTGTTTTTAATTTATCCCATTTACTTTCTGGTAAGCAATTATATCTACATAAATTAGCTTCTGCTCCTATATCTATCATAGGCGTATAATATCTACTGTAATATCCTTCTACTATTATCTTCATTAATACATATATTTTCATTTTATGTCAAAGCTCTTCTTAAGAATAATTTTTCTCTGTTATATGTTATAGTTAATTGTGTATGTTCTATATTATATGGTTTTACTTGTTCTAACCATTTTATTCCTAATATTATGTCTGTTTTTTGCATTTCTTCTTTTACTTCAAATTCTATTTTTATTTTTCTTATTCCTATTATTTTTTTTTTCTGCTATATTTTTAGTATTTATTAAACTTCTTGGAAGATCTGGGCATATATTATTGTCGGTTTTTATTTTCTCATTTTTTACTAGATATTTTGCTATATAATTTTCTTCTTGTCCTGTATTTAAGAGTATTAAATATTCTTTTTCATTTACCTTTCCTGTTATGTAATATTGGTTTGAATTATCCATTGAACCTGTTTCATAACTTATTCTTTTTGATGAGCTTGATGATTCCGGTTTATCATAAGCTGTTCTTTTTGTTGTACTTATTCTGTCATTTATCATTTCTAGATTTTCTTCTACATCTATGTCTCTATAGCTATAATCATTATAATCTATTATTTTTACAAATTGTTCGAATGGGCTATCTATTTGTATCTTGTTAATCTTATTTTTTCCTGTTATTTTATGTTTTGTTGTTAATACATATAAATTTTTGCATCTTGCTGTAAATATTTTACTTCCTGGGGTTAATTCTATTCCTGATATCTTCCAATATAATACTAGTGATTTATCTATATTTCTATCCGTTACTGCTACTGAATAATTCGCACTTATTATAAATTTAAATTTTTGGTATATTAAATTTCCTTTTATGGCAGTTATTATACTTTTTTCTATAGGTTTTATAATTCTATCATCTGCTAAATATAATTCTATTGGTGTATCTATTCCTTCTCTAAAACATGCTTTTATTAATATTTCTGTACCTCCAAGGTGTACGTATTTTATTGGGTCTCTACTTTTTATATCGTTTATCTCTTTATTAATTATTCTTTTTGTTACTAGTGGTATACTAGCTTTACCAGTCTATTACATGTTTCTTTTGGCTTACTACATAATATTCTTCCTTTTTTTCTAGTAAATATATTTTTTATTGTTGGTATTTTAAATATTTTTTCTACACTTAAGTCTAACTCTTTTCCCTTTATTTCATCAAATACATTGTTATCAAATATTATTTTTTGATCTGTTCCTTCGTCATTTAAATATTCTTCTTTTGTTAATATTTTTATATCTTCTTCAGTCATTTAATTCGTCTAATTCACTATCTATTTCATTATCTGTTTCATTCTCTGAAATTTCATATATACTGTCTTCACTTTCTAATTCGTAATCTATGTAATCTATCTGCATATATTCTGTGTTTTCTATTTTTATTTCTGATATTTGTTTATTTTTTGGGTTTTTAGGTAATTTACAATCTCTAGCTAAATGTCCTATTTTTCCGCAATTATAACAAGTACATTCCTTTATAGATTTCTTTTTCCTATATGGTCTTTTATGTTTATAGTTTTTTACATAATATCTTTTTCTTGGTTTCTTATACTTATATTTTGATTTTTTGTATTTCTTATATTTCTTATGTCTTTTTCTTTTCTTATAATATCTTTCTTCGCATCCAAATTGGGGTGCTATTTTATCTTTGCAACATGCTAAATTTCTTATTAATGTTTTTTCCATTTTTATTTCTTCTCTGTATTTTTCACATAGGTTTCTATACCATTGTTGTAAAAATTTTATTCTTGCTCCTAGAGTATCTACTATTTTTGTTTCATCCCAACTTTTTATTATTTTTGAACTAAATGGTTCAGGTAATTTATTAAAATATAATTTTCTTATTTCTTTACTTTCTTCTATATTATATGCTCCTTTATAATAATATTCTTTAAATGCGCAAGTATATTCATCTATGTAACACATATTACATATTGCTAATTTTAACATTAAATTCCTATTTATATCTTTCTCTTCATTTTGTTCTTCTTCTGTTGTTGTCATGCTACTAAATTCGTCTTTTATAGCTGTTTCATATTTGTTTAATAATTCTATAGGTGTTAATATTGTTCCTTCTGTAGGTTTGTCAGTTCTTAATATTCTTTTACTATTTTCAGTTAGATTTAAAAACCATAATTTCACTGTTCCTATTAGTGTTCTTTCTATATATTCTGGTGCATCTGTTACACTTATATTATTATCTAATAATTGTTTTGTCATATATCCTATCCATAATTGTATCGTTTTTTCTGTATCTATTACACAATCTAAGTCTAAAAAGTTATAATTTTTATTAACTATTTGTTTTGGTGTCCATTTGTCATATTCATTCTTTAGATTATATCTTTTAAACTTATTCTTATAATATGTAGGTTTCTTTATTTCTGATGTACTAGGTATTATGTTTTCATCTTCTTTTTTATCAAGAGTATTTATTTCTGTGTTGATATTTTCTAAGTTTTCTTCATTAATTACTTCTTGTTTTTCATTGATTTCTAAATTTTTTGTATTTGTTAATATTTCTGTATATGTTTCACTGTATTCTGAATCATAATTGTCTGTCTCTTCAACATCTATATTATTTATTTCTAATTCCTTGTTTTTTATTTCTTTATTGTCTATTTCTAGTTTTTCTTTAAATTGATTTATCTCGTTTAATAATTTTTGTTCTTTATCTTTTTCTTTTTTTTCTTTCTGTCTTTATTCATACAGATCTTTTAACATTTGTAATTCTTTTTCTAATTCAGCAATCCTACTATTTTTAGTTTCTTCTATTTTTCGTATTTCTTCTGTAGTTTGTTGTTTTATTTTTCTATTTCCTTTTTTCTATCTATTTCTTCGTTTTCTCTTTCTATTCTTACCATAGCTGTCAATTTATCTTCTAATTTTAATTCTTCTTTTTCTAACATTAAATATAAATGTTCGCCTATTTTCTTATATCTTCTTCCTAGATTAGAAAATACTATTCTTATTTTTAATCCTTCGTGATTTTCATATATTTTTTCGTCTATTATAAATTCTTCTTTGTTCATTTTATTGTAAATAGTTCATGTTGATATATATATTCTAAACTATTTATTTGTGATTCTAAATTTGATATTTCATCTTTTTGTGCATTTATTGAGTTTTTACTAATTCCGGCAAATATATTATAATTTAATCTTTCTATTCTTATTCTTAATTCTTTATGTTTTTCAGAAATAGTTTGTTTTAGTTCTTTGTATTTCTGTATTTTATTCATTTTAACCGTATTTATAGTATTTTGGCGGATATCTAAATCTAATTTTATCATAATTAGGTGGTATATGTCTCATTCTTCTAGATTTTAAATGGATTATTAGTTTTGCTTCAATACTAGATATTAAGGTAATTAGGTAAGCTAATCTTTGTGGGTTTTCTTTTGTTTTATTTAGACTTATATATTCTGAATAATTACTAATTAAAGATTCTTTTATTTTTCTAAAAGCTTCTATGTTTTTAAATGGTCTTCTCATAATTAATATTGATTAATTATTGTCAAGTAAATCCAATCTAAATTCATAAACACGTAAATTTAAACATGTATACTACTTCTGTATTTTTTAAATAACTGGGCTCTGATACCATTTGTAGGGGGTGCGGATTAGGTGCGTAGATTCAACTAGAAAATAAATACGGACCGTCGTGAACTTGAATACATCATCTCAATTCCTATCAATATTCCTTCAATCATCACTTTCCATGCTTCTTATCCGTCACTTTTATAGTAAAATAGATTTAAAATACTACTCCCTTCCTTTTAATTTATTTTTCTGTTGCCTTAGTTTAACTCTGCACAAAATTTAAGAAAATAAATAAGACTTTTGAATTTTATAGTCTTGAAATGAAGATCATGTATGTAATGTATCAAACACCAACAACATTATACCTAATGTAGCCAACAATGTTGTAATGACCCTCTAAGTCATTTTCCGTATTTCCACTCACTTTCTCTGTTTAGAGCTTTCCTATAGCTACCCAAGTCATTTATGATTTGCTAGAACTGAAAATTCGGTTACCGGGCAGTTCTTTTAGTTTTTAGAGCCAATTACCTGTTTTGAAGTTACCGCTAGTTAAAATTGACTACCGGACTAAAACTTAAGTAAAAAGACCTCGTATGCCAATTCAAATAGTTCCAACAACTTCGGAATGCCATTTTAGGCTAGGTGGACTCTTAGTTTGGGTCCTGAGGCTCCCGGACTCATTTCGGACTATTGGCCGAAAGATAAGAGAAATGACACATGAGTGTGGGACCCACTTTTCATTGAAATGACCTCAGATAGAAATTTTAGTTGCGCCATTAAGTTTGGAACGTCGAATTTGATAGGGTAGCATAGTTCGTTTGTGTATACGGGATTCCAAATGAACCCGAGGGGTCAGCGGAGACTTGGAAAATTTCAAGTTTCCAGCTGATGCATTTCAGCCGGTGTGATTGCTAAAGCGATCCTTTAGGATCTTTCGCGGAAGGCGTATTTGTGGTCTTACGACTCTTAAGAGGTCTTGGCCGGCTCAGCAAATGTCGCTTTTGCGGCATGTTGGCCGCTAAAGCGCAAGCCTCTTTAGCGCCAACTGATCGCTTAAACTGTCTGCCCCATCAACATGGGGACTGCATTTGCAGCACCTAGGCACTTTACCCATGACCGCTAAAGTGGCCCAGGGCACGCTTTAGCGGCACCTGGTGCATATATTAGCCTGATTTCTCCCATTTTTTCACCCATTTTCCAGATTGTAGAACCCTAAATTGTGTGAAAACTTGACAAACTATTAGTAGGTGATTTTAGAGTGTTCATAAGCATGAGTAACATATTTCTTCTCAGAATTCGTGGTAAGCTTCCATCAATTTCTGGATTAAATACTTCATCTTTTTCTAAATTTCCTAGAATACTGTTGGATTGCTTGTAGCACCATTAGAGCTTGGAATTCACCATTCTTGAGGATAAATGTTCCTTGATCATAGAGGGATGTTTTGTTGATTTTGAGAGCATGATTCTGCAAATGAGCCCCACATGAGATTTTTGTATAATTTTAAATTCGAAGCATAAAAGTGCAATATGGGTATCATTGTTCTCATTTTAATGAGTAGATTATAATTTTGATAGCGTGCCATCTTACAGAAGCTTTTAAAAAGGGAAATCATTGATTTAGCAAATTATTTGGCATTTAAGTAGGATAGATTTACCTTCTTCATAGATTGAACTAATTCATAATAAAATTATGATATTATGCTAGGTGTGGGATGAGATTTAGGTATTGAAGGTATGATTGACATAAATAGTATTATTTGGACTGTTTAGCCTATTAAGGAATCGTAATTTAGGAGAAATTGATTTAGTTGCACACGATTTAGCTAGAATTGGTATCTTAGGGCTAACTTAAACTTATGTAATATTTAGAAGTTAATTTAGATACCTTAGACTAGTCCAGGGTAGAAATTGCCTTAGAACCGACTTCGAGAATTAGAAGTGGGCCTCTCCAACCCACCTTAGACTAAGATTCGTGTTAGCTCTTGTAGACTTTTATACACATGTTATACCCCTTTAAAATGCTTATTTTGGATCTTAAGGAGATTTGTTTCATGATATTTATAATAGTTTGGTACTTGGGAGTTGGTGCTAATTTTGGGCCAAATCCGGTGGTTATTTGATATTGAGTTTCGGTTTAAGTCCAATAATTGATATGGTATTAGTGGTACGAGTTTTGATTCAAGTCCAAAAAATGATGATAATTATAATGATATTAAGTTTCGATTCGAGTCTGACACTAAGAGTTATTTATGATATGATATGATATGGATGGACTCATAGTTATAGCTGATATTCGGTAAATTTATGAATCTTCGGTATTTACTTTTCTTTTATTGTACTCGTAGGGCTTATGAGGACCCCCCACTGGGTTATTTACTTTTTTTTTCGCATTTACTAGCTTTTGGGGGCCAGTCTTGTAGTATTATTATGCTTTGTTTCATATTATATCTTTTTCGATTATTTATTTACAGCGTTGGAGATTATGTCACGACCCGAGGCTATCCCCTAGTCGCAACAATGGTGCTTAGGTCACAAGTGATCATAAGCTAACCCATGGGCTGGTACCTACAGTGAGCACTGAATAATATACTAATAATAAACATGTGCAGAAATAAATGAATAAATCCCTAAGGTTCAAATGCTGAAAATATGATTTAAATCATAAGTCTGAACGTTTGATGACATACTAAAAAGAATGATCCAACAACTAATAAACTGACTAACTATCTGAATGACTGAAAACATCTGAAAACATCTAAACTGACTGAAGAGTTGATGGGATAGGCCCTAACTAACTCCAAACTAAACTAGCTGAATTGAAAGGCAAAAACAATAAAATAACATAACAGGTCCTCGACATATAAGGACTCACCACAACTGTTGCTGCTGATAAGATGAACTGTCTAAGCACGATCAGGAAATTGAGCGTCCGAACCTATGATATATGACATTATAGCGCGAAGAAAAGTATGTGTTGAGTACTTTGAATGTACTGGTATATGAGATAAGGTTAGGATGAAATGCATAGGTTCATGTACATGAAATAATAACTGACTGAATAACATGCGATAACTGATGCATAAAAGGCGCCAAAGCTGTAAAATCTGAGAATGCATGACAAAACATATAACAGATACTGAAATAGTCTGTAAATTGAAATACTGAAATCTGGTAACTGAATAACTGATGAACTGTATGCTATGGTCAAGAAAACCTAAAATGAATTCTGTATTGAATACTGAACTGAGACTGTGGGAGATATCATCTAACTGATATGCCCCAATCTGAGCTAATCGGGGTTCAACCTATTACCCCAGTTGGAAGGGTGTCAGTACCGTTCCACGGGTACTAACACTGGCTGTGTGGATACACTAAACTAATGTCCTGAAGGACTAATGAGTCACCCTCAACTGGAAGGTGCTCTAGTGAGATATGTGTTACCCTTAACTGGCAGGTAAACACTTTATCAACCCTCAACTGACAGGTTGATATCTCTGACCTACGCTGGCTATGTAGTTTAGGAACTAAGGGACTGCTACTAAAGGTCACACCCTCTACTGGAAGATGAGCCCCTATCCCTGGGTTCGCTCGATGCTAAGTCCTACTCCTAACTGAAAGACACTAATTACTAGATCGAACTAAGCTTAACTGAGCTAGCAACTTATCATGATACTAACTGCATGTCAACTCTCATGGTTTATCTGAAATCATTCTGAAGATACTAGAATTATGTAAATAGCTAAGTATCGAGTGTTCATAACCCTCCAACACTAAATAAAAATAACAATAAGGACATATGAAGCTTTAAAAATCATAGTAAAGGATCATTGCTCAAAACCCAACATTTAGACATTTTATCAAACACATGGGAGTCATGAATTTAAGCATGGGAATGTGTAAAACATGTGATTGAAAGCATGGTTACAATACTAAAACCATGAATTAGGGTTATAACATGAGGATTTCAATACTCAAATCATATAAGGGCTCATTCCATAAAAAAATACTTGTAACATAACTTGTAATCAAAATCAATAACAACTTCATAAACATAATTTATCATAAACATGTAAAAACTCATAATTTGATATCAAAAGGGGATTCTTGGACTCCATGGGTGAAAGGGCCCACGGATGAACATCACACATGCCTTAAACCTTAAATCTTGAAAGAGAAACACAAATCTTTAAGCTTCCATGAAGGTTTTCAGATTTGGTAACTTGATTTTTTGGTTTTCTTGAAGAGAAAGAAATGAAATTGATGAACTTGGGGGATGATTAGGGTTTGTTTTTGTGAGGAAAATTTGGGGAAAATGGGAATATAATGCCCTAACCGATGTTTTAATTCGTGTTTTTACGAATTGGGTTGAGGAGAAAAGACTCAATTGCCCCCCAGAGAATTAAATTGGCAACTGGAACATGGATTAGGGGTTCACCACGATGCGATGAAGGGATCATCACTATACCTACCACGACGTGCCACTATCGCGGTGAGGTTCTGGAATCAAAATCCAAACACGACCTAATCCTCGTCCAAAAATCCAAAACTTCCTCGAGACATGCTTCTTACACCCCTGAACATGAATTAACTCAAAAACCTATGTCTTGCGGTTGGGAAGACCCATTTAAAAATCGTTGAAGTTAAGAGGCCAAAAATAAGACTAAGTCCCCAACACCTAGTGAAATTTTTAGGCTTTAAGACTCTTATGCATGCCACTAGAAGCTGAACCAAGCTAAGAAAAGAATGAGGTATTACAATATCTCCCCCTTGGAACATTCGTCCTTGAATGAGATTGATTAAGCTAAGACTACTGGGGAAACTGAGATCACATACTGAACATGCATAACTGAAAACATAATTACATGACAGAGCCTGAAACATGATACATGACTGAAATAAATTCGTGAATGCATGCAAAGACATGAGAATGATTATATAGATGGAACTGAGAATGGAAAAGAGACAATATAAGGAAAACTGTTACCTTAAGCTGAGTCTGAGTTTGCGGAGAAAAGATGAGGGTACTTGGTACGCATATCTGCTTCTGCTTCCTAAATGGCTCCCTCAATGGATTAATTCTGCCAAAGAACTTTGACCAAGGGAACTTCTTTGTTACTTAGTCTACGAATCTGATAATCAAGGATCTCGATTGGGATTTCTTCGTAAGAAAGGCTATCTTGAACATCTGTGCTTTTTAAAAGGACTACAACAGCTGGATCACCTATACACTTCTTTAACAAAAAGACATGGAACACTGGATGCAGTGATGCCAAATCTGCAGGCAACTCTAGCTCATGAGCTACCTTCCCAAAATAGCTCAAGATTTTGTAAGGGCCAACATATCGGGGATTGAGTTTCCCCTTCTTGCCAAATCTTTTCACCCCCTTCATGGGTGAGATTTTTAAATAGACTGAATCACCAACCTCAAACTCAAGGTTTCTTCTCCTCACATTTGCATAGGATTTTTGATGGCTTTGGACTATTTTAAGCCTCTTCCTGATTAATTGAACTTTCTCTATCACATCAAACACTAAATCTGGCCCTACCAAGGCGACCTTACTTGCCTCAAACCAACCAATAGGAGATTTATATCTCCTCCCATAGAGAGACTCAAATGGTGCCATCTGAATACTGGAGTGATAAATGTTAATGTAGGAGAACTCGATCAATGGTAAGTGATCATCCCAACACGCGCCCTCAACATATCCTCTAGGGTCTAAATGGTCCTCTCTGCCTGACCGTCAGTATGAGGATGAAAAGCTGTACTGAGATAAACTTGGGTACCAAGACCCTTCTAAAAAGCTTTCCAAAAGTGAGAGGTAAACTGAGTACCTCTATCTAAAATAGTAGACAACGGGACCCCATGCAACCTAACCAACTCTCTAACATAGAGCTTGGCATAATCCTCGGCTGAATAAGAAGTATGAACTGGCAAGAAATGAGTTGATTCAGTTATTTTGTCTATAATAACCCATATCAAATCAAGATAACGACGCAAACAAGGCAAACCCATTATAAAATCTATGTTCACCTCTTCCTATTTCCAACTGGGAATACTAAACTCCTGTAATGTACCACTAGGCCTCTGGTGTTCAACTTTAACCTGTTGATAGTTAGAACACTTAGGTACAAACTCTGCACTATCCTTCTTCATACCACTCCACCAATAGATTTCCCACAAATAATGGTACATCTTAGTGGCTTCATTTTGTCTACAACAACCCATATCGAATCATGATGACGATGCAAATTAGGCAAACCCATCATAAAATCCATGTTCATCTCTTTTCACTTTCAAGTGGGAATACTAACTCCTGCAATATACCACTAGGCCTCTGGTGTTCAACTTTAAACTATTGACAATTAGAACTCTTAGCTACAAACTCTACACTATTTCTCTTCATACCACTCCACCAATATATTTCTCGCAAATAACGGTACATCTTAGTGCTCCTGGGTAAATAGAGTAATGTGCACTATGCACTTCTGCCAAAATCTTCTATCTCAAACCATCTACACACGACACACATAGCCTACCCTGACAACACAACACACCATCTCCCCCTTGGGAGAAAACCTCTAATTTCTATTCTCTAACTAATTCTCTCAGCTTAACTTAACTGGGATCCCTATCTTGTTTTTCTTTCACATCGTCAACCAAAGAAGATTCCAAACCATTCTAAACCTAAACACTACCTTTAGCTGAATGAACCAACCGAATGCCTAATCTAGCTAGATGATAAATCTCCATGACTAACTTCTTCGTATCATCCTCAACATGAGCAACACTACCTATAGACAATCTACTAAGGGCGTCTGCCACTACATTGTCTTTGCCCAAATGATACACCACACTCATATCATTATCTTTCAACAACTCTAAGCACCTTATCTGACGAAGATTTAAATCTTTCTGAGAGAACACATACTTTACACTTTTGTGATCCATGAGCACATCAACATGAAATCCATAAAGATAATGCCTCTAAATTTTCAAGGAAAAAAAAAATAGCTGCTAACTCATGATTATAGGTAGGGTAATTCTTTTCATGGGGTTTAAGCTATCTAGAGGCATAGGCTATAACCTTACCTCTCTGCATCAACACACAACCAAGACTAACTCTGGAAGCATCACAGTAAACAACAAATCCCTTTGAATCATCTGGTAGAGTCAAGACTGGGGCTGAGGTGAGTCGAGTTTTCAACTCCTGAAAACTATTTTCACAAGAATCTCACTACTGAAATTTGACCTTCTTCTGAGTCAATCGAGACATGAGGTATTAAATAGATTAAAACTCTTCAAAAAAGCATCGGTAATAGCCAGCCAAACCCAAGAAACTCCTGATATCTGACGGAGAGATGGGTCTGGACCAATTTCTCACAACTTTGGTCTTTTGAGGGTTAACTCTAATGCTATAACCAGAAATAATATGGCCAAGGAAATCTACCGATATTATCCAAAACTCCCACTTACTAATTTAGTGAACAACTGATGGGCTCTAAGAGTCTGCAATACAATTCTGAGATGGTCTGCATGATCATTTTCACTACGGGAGTGGACAAGAATATCATCAATGAAGACTATAAAGAACATGTCCAAGTACTGCTTGAACACTCTTTTCATCAAGTCCATAAAAGCTCCTGGTGCATTCGTTATTCCAAAAGACATAACTAGAAATTCAAAGTGACCATACCGAGTTTTAAAGGCTGTCTTTGGAATGTCACATTCTCTGACTCTGAGCTGATGATAGCCGGATCTGAGGTCTATCTTAGAGAAATAACTAGCACCCTAAAGTTTGTCGAATAAGTCATCAATCCTGGGGAGTGGGTACTTATTTTTGACTGAGACTTTGTTCAACTGATGGTAGTCGATACACATTCTGAGAGAACTTCTTAAGTATGAAAAGAACTAGAGCGCCCCATGGGGAAATAATGGGCCTAATAAATACCTTATCTAAGAGATATTTCAAATCCCTAAGTCCAGCTGGATCCATTCTGTAGGCATAATAGAGATAAGATGGGTATCTGGAAGGAGATCTATTTTGAGTTTGATTTCCCTTTCGGGAGGAACTCCGGGAATATATTCAGGGAACACATCTGGAAATTCCCTTACTACTGAACTGGATTGAGATTTGGAGTCTCAAAATTACAGTCTTTGACTCGAACAAGATGGTACATGCACCCCTTTGATATCATTTTTCTCTCTCTAAGATATGACACAATCTGACCCCTAAGCGCTGAAGTACTACCCCTATATTCAATGAATGGTTTCCTAGGAAACTAAAACGGAATGACTTTATATCTATAACCAACTGAAGAATAGCATGAGTGGAGCCAATCCATGCTGAGAATGACGTCAAAATCAGTCATCTCCAACTCTACAAGATCTACTGATGTGATTTTCTGGGCTATTGTAACTGGACAATTTATGTACACTCGTCTAGATGTGATAGTTTTACACACTGGGGTAGAAATTGAGAAAGGCTCTACTAAAGTTTTGGGAATGACACCGAAATTGATAACTATATAAGGTGTTACAAAAGAAAGTGAATCTCCGGGATCTAACAAAGCATAAACATGAAGATGAAAGACTTGTAACGTATCCGTAACAACATAAGGAGAGCTTTATTGATCATGACAGGACTGGAGGGCATACAATCTATTCTGGCACTGCACCCTAGTTACACTGGATGTGATACCCTGTTGAGTTGGGCGACCGAATGAAACTGAAGGATGACTAGACTGACCCTGCTGACTACTCTTTAGGAAATCTCTGACTTTATGGCCTGGTTTACCACACCCAAAATATACATCACTTCCGGATCTACAGACACGCTGATGATTCCTACCATATTTCTAGCAAAGAGGATTAGTACGACCGTTGTTCACACTACCCTAGGAATTGGAGCCTGGCGCTCTATACCGATTGTCATTCCTGAACTTTGGCACTAGCGCACTAGCTGAACATAGAGCTGGTTATGAAAACTTCTGATGCAACTGAGAACGGTTACCACCTTCTTCCCTAGGTTTAGAAAAATTAAAGCTACCTGTTCTGACCCTCTTATTCTCTCTCTCTTTCTCTTTAATCTTCTACTTCTCAACTTGTTGAGCATGGACCATAAACCTAGATATGTCCATCTCCTTAATAAACATAGCAGTTCTAAACTTCTTAACCATACTATCAGATATACCAGACACAAACTTACTCATTCTTGACCTGTTATTAGCCACCATCGAAGGAGCATACTTCACTAACTGTGTGAACTTGAATGAGTATTCCTTCACACTTATATTACCCTGCTTCAAATTTATGAACTCCAGCACCTTAACTACCCTCAACTCTAAAGTACAGAACCTATCTAAAAAGGCCGTGGAAAACTTCTCCCACTCTATGGGCCTTGCATCTGCGCCCTTATCCTCTTTCCACTGCTTATACTATGTGTGAGCTACTTCTTGCAACTGGTAAGCAGCTAAATCTACACACTCACTCAAAGTGACACCCATAATATCCATCACTTTCTGATCCATATCAAGAAACTCTTGAGGATCCTCTTCATATTTAGATCTTGAAAACAAAGGGGGATTCATTTGGGTGAAGTCCTGAATTCTAGCTGCAACTGTATTTGCCACTGGATTAGATGGGGCACCAACCTGCTGATTATTCTGACCACCTACTGACTTATCTAAGGCAGTGAATGCAACTCTAAACTCGACATGAGAGACGTTCTTATTTAGGAGATTTTCCTGAACAAGCGGAGGTGCGAGCTAGTGCGGAAAGAAATGAATAAAGACATAAGATTCAAATGCTGAAAATATGATTTAAATCATACATCTGAATCTTTGATGGCATACTGAAAAGAATGATCTAACAACTGATAAACTGATTATCTTTCTGAATGACTAAAAATATCTGAAAGCCTCTAAATTGACTTAAGAGTTGATGGGATAGTCCCCAACTAACTCCAAACTGAACTAACTGAAATAAATGATAGATATACTAAAATAACATAAAAGGTCCTCGACATATGAGGAATCACCACAACTGCTGCTGTTGATAAGATGAACTGTCTAAGCACGATCAGGAAACTAAGAATCTGAACCTATGATATAAGACATCATAGCGCGAAGAAAAGTATGTGATCATTACTTTGAATATACTGGCATATGAGGTGAGGTTAGGCTGAAATACATAGGTTTATGTACATGAAATAATGACTGACTGAATAGCATGAGATAACTGATGCATAAAAGACGTCAAAGCTGTAAAATTAGGAAATGCTTGACCAATCATATAACATAATACAAAAATAGTCTATAAATTGAAATACTGAAATCTAGTAACTAAATAACTGAGGAACTGTATGCTATGGGCAAGAAAACCTGAATTGAATTCTGTACTAAATACTGAACTGATACTGTGGGAGGTATCATCTAACCAATATGCCCCAATCAGAGGTAATTAAGGTTCAACCTATAACCCCAGTTAAAAGGGTGTCAGTACCGTGCTACGGGTATTAATATTGGCTGTGAAGATCCACTAAACTAATGTACAAAAGGACTAATGCGTTACCCTCAACTAGTAGGTTCTCTAGTGAGATATGTGTTACCTTTAACTTGTAGATAAACACTTTATCAACCCTTAACTGGAAGGTTGATATCTCTAACCTATACTGGCTACGTAGTTTTGGAACTAAGGGACTGCTACTAAAGGTCACACCCTCTACTGGCAGGTGAGCCCCCATCCCTGGGTTCGTTCGGTGCTAAATCCTATTCCCAACTAAAAGACCCTGATTATTGGACTAAACTAAACTTAACTGAGCTAGCAACTGATCAAGATACTAACTGCATGACAACACTCATAGTTTATCTGAAATCATTCTGAAGGTAATGGAATTATGTAAATAGCTAAGAATCGGGTACTCATAACCCTCCAGCTCTGAATAAAAATAACAATAAGGAAATATAAAGCTTTAAAAACCATAGTAAAGGATCATTGCTCAAAACCCAACATTTAGACATTTCATTAAACATATGGGAGTCATGAATTTAAGCATAGAAATTGGTAAAACATATGATAGAAAACATAGTTACAATACTTAAACCATGCATTAGGGATTTAACATGATGATTTCAATACTCAAATCATATAAGGGATTATTCCATCGAAAAACAGTTGTACCATAACTTGTAATCAAAATCAATAATAACTTCATGGAGACAATTTATCATAAACATGTAAAAACTCATAATTTGATATCAAAAGGGGATTCTTGGACTCCATGGGTGAAAATGGCCCATGGATGAACATCACACATACCTTAAACCTTAGATCTTAAAAGAGAAACACAAATTTTTAAGCTTCCTTGAAGGTTTTTGGATTTGGTAACTTTATTTCTTGGTTTTCTTGAAGAGAAAGAAATGAAATTGATGAACTTGAGGGATGATTAGAGTTTGTTTTTGAGAGGAAAATTGGGAAAAAATTGGCATATAATTCCCTTACCAACGTTTTAATTCGTGTTTTTACGAATTGGATTGAGGGGAAATGACTCAATTGCCCATCAGAGAATTAAATTTGCAACTGGAATGTAGATTAGGGGTTCACCACGATGCAATAAAGAGATCATCGCTATACCCATAATGACACGCCAACATCGCAGTGAGGTTCTGGAATTGAAATTCAAACACGACCCAATCCTCGTCCGAAAAATTTAAAACTTACCTGAGACATGCTTCTTACACTCTTAAACATGAATTAACTAAAAAACCTACATCTCGGGGTCGGGAAGACCCATTAAAATCTTCAAAGTTAAGAGGTTAAAAATAAGCATAAGTCCCCAACACGTAGTGAATTTTTCAAGCTTTTAGCCTCTTATGCATGGAATTAGGAGATGAAATGAGCTAAGAAAAGTATGGGGTATTACAGCTTATCTTCAGGTTTTCCTTTTACTTTGACTTAGCTTTTTTATATTTCATCGTTATCGTATTTATATCATAATTTAGCTCAGCATGTTGATGATACCTACTGAATACTCGTGGTTTTGGTACTCATACTACACTTCTATTTCTTTTTGTATTGATCCGAGTACTAGTAGCTATCACTGATGTGACAATCGAGCTAAGTTGATTTCAAAGATAGGGTAAGATCTCAAAGTCAGAGTTTTTCCCCTTTTCTTCTATTATTTATGTCTTGACTTTCACTAATCGAGATAGATTTGTATTTGACTACTTCAGTACTTATGTTCCTTTTTGTAGTAGATCTTGTACCGATAATACTAGGTCGTGAGATTATTTTTTATGATTTATCTATCTTTTAGACTATCATTACTGACTTATTGTTATTATAAGTCTTTAATTGTTGATTTCTAACTTTAGGCCGTTTTTCACCAAATTAGCCCATTGCTTATACCTCCGAGAAACAGTTTGGCATACCTACTGGTGGGATAAAGTAGGAACCATCATGACCCATAAATTGGGTCATGAAATATTGGTATCAGAGCCTTGGTTCACTACTATTGTTGGTATAAAAGCAACTGTCTAGTAGAGTCCCACAAACAAAATGATGACATTTGTTTCTTATTTTCGGGAGGCTATAGGACATTCTTAGGAGTTCTTAACATCTTTCACTCATTTCATGCTAAGAGTTTGAGTTGGTTTCTAAAGAATTCCTTTGGTTTCACTCTTTTGCATATGGCTAGGATACGTGCTATTGCTCTACAAGATAAGGATCCCGAGACTAAGCCCAAGGATCTTGTCACTATTCTTAGTTTACTTAGAGGTCATGTAAAACCAAGATATATGTCCCCAACTAGAGGACAGGATAGGGGGCCTTCACTAAACCCTATTTTTACTCTCGAGCTAGAGATTCTTCCGCCCCAACCAATGGTGGTTCAGGGACCAGCCTAGGCTCCATCGGGTTTTATTTCCTTCTTAGTGCTCAAGGATGCATTGGTTTAAGTTTTTTGATTAGTTATTGGTGCGCCATATGGTATTGTACAATCTACAGATTAGAGCGGTATTGAGGCAGAAACATAGTCTATAGCTGCGACTCTTAGAGATGAGGTCCCTTCTTCACTGGTGGTGGCTCAACCGATAGTTTCCCAACTTGCTATATCTATTGAGGAGCAAAATATGTTGGGTAGGTTCTTGAGATTGGATCAACCTAGGTTTTCTAGTGCACCAAACGTGGATGCTTATGAGTTCTTGAGTGCTTGTGAGGATAGGCTCCATAATTTAGTCCTAGTTGAGACTCATCACATGGATTACACTACTATTAAGTTGGACTTGGAAGCTCGACATTAGTGAAAAGGTCATCTTCATTCCAGGCCAGCTGGATCTCCCCCATTTACATGTACTCAGTTCTTTGAGATCTTCTTAGAGAAGTATATGCCTTGCAACCTTAGGAATTGTTTAAAAGTTTAGTTCTTGAGGTTAGAGCAGGGCTCCATGACTGACATGGAGTATGAAGCTCAATTTCATGAGTTTTCTAGGCATGCTACTTCTATTCTAACTACTGAGTATGAGAGGGTTCATTGCTTTGTTCAGGGATTGACACTTCATCTTCCCATGTCTACATAGAGTTTTGTTGCTGTTGATAGGTCTTTTTCTCAGGTTTTTGATCATGCTTAGCTTATAGTGGATATACATCACGAGGCCTAAGAGGGAATTAATAAGAGGCTATGGTGTCATGGTAGTTTTAATAGGAGCCGTATTGGTTCTCGATTTATAGGCAGTGGTTCTTAAGGTAGGTACCTTCTGCATCACCTGTATTATCATTAGGGACAGTCTAATAGGCCCATTCAAGATTTACTTCAGATTATCAATGGAGGTCAGTCTAGTTTCAATGTTTATCCTGGCCAGAGTAGTGGCTAGATTTTGAGGGGTTCATTTTCTGGTAATTCTAATATGGTGGTTATTTTGGGTAAGAGAATTTTTGATTTTAGTAGAATGAATAAGGCATGTTATGGTTGTCGGGTTTTGGGCTATTTCTTGAGAGAGTGCCCTAGCCGTGGATCGATGGTTCCTTTAGCTCAGAGTGTTTTATTGATTTGGGTAGTTGTGTACCCAGCTAGAGGTAGTGTGCATAGATATCGGGGTAGACCCCAGGGTGCTTATGGAAGTTCTCAAGTAGGTAAGATAGAAGATCGATCAAGAGCCTAACTAGGTGGAGGGTGTGGTTAGTTGTATGCCGAATCTACTAGACCTGAGGTTGAGTCTTTGGGTGTTATCATAGAGACGATCTTGGTGTGCCATCAGTTAGTCTTTACTTTATTTAATCCAAGATCCACTTATTCATATATCTTCTTATTATGTCCTATGGTTAGATTTATCTTGGGATTCATTATTGGTGCCATTATATGTATCTGCTTCTGTGGGTGATTCTTTAGTAATGGATTGGGTTAATAGATTATGTGTTGTGACTTTTTGAGAATTTGATACTCAGGCTAATCTTATTTTGTTAGATATGGTAGATTTTGATGTGATTTTGGGCATGCACTGGTTATCCAACTATCACGCGGTCTTGGATTGTGTTGCCTAGACCATTACTTAGCCATGCTCAGTATACCTCTAATTGTGTGGAATGTAACTATTAGTTTTGAGCCATAGGGAATTATTTCTTATATTTTGGCTAAGAGACTTATTTCGAGGGGTTGCGAGTCTTATCTCGCTTATATTTTTATGTTAGTATGGAGAGTGTCGTTTGACTCTATCCTATAGTTCATGATTTTACTAATATTTTCTCTACCGATCTCTTTAGTTTTCCTCCTGAGTGTGATATTAAGCTTGTTATTGATCTTGAGCCAGGAACTCAACCAATTTTTATGGCGCCTTGCCATATGGCTCCTGCTGAGCTTAAGAAGCTAAATTGTCAGCTTAGGACCTTCTTGGTAAGGGTTTTATTAGACTGAGTATGTCTTCTTGGGGAGATTCTATCTTATTTGTGAAGAAGGATGGTTCCATGCATATGTGTATTGATTATAGGCAACTTAATAAGGTGATAGTGAAGAATCGGTATCCTATGCCTCACATTGATGATTTGTTTGACCAACTTCAAGGTGCAATGGTATTTTCTAATATTGACCTAAGATTAGACTACCATCAGTTGAGAATTTGGGTTGAGGATATCCCAAATACAACCTTTAGGACTTGGTATGGTCATTATGCCTAATGATGTTTTTTAGGTTGACCATCTCCCCAACTGTGTTCTAGGATTTGATGAACTGTGTGTTAAAACCTTATTTGGATTCCTTTTTCACTGTATTCATTGATGACATTCTTGTGTATTCGAGGAGTAGAGAGGAGCATATGCAATATTTTAGGTTTATGCTCTAGAATTTCAAAGATTATTGGCTTTTGCCAAATTCTCTAAGTGTAAGTTTTAGCTTGAGTCGGTGATATTCCTTAGGCATGTGGTGTCTAAGGATGAGATTATGGTAAACCTAGTAAAGATTGAGACTGTTCATGATTAGTCTAAGCCTACATCTACATCTGAGGTCTGAAGCTTTATTGGTTTGTCCGGTTACTATAGACGGTTCATTGAGAGTTTTGCTACTATTGCAGTGTCGATGATCAGATTGACTCGAAAGGAGTTCCCTTTTTGATGGTCTAAGGAGTGTGACTCAAGCTTTGGAAAGTTCAAGGGATTTCTTACTTTAGCTCCTATATTGGATCTTCTTTTCAAGGGTGATAGATTCACTGTGTATTGTGATGCTTATAGTATTTGTTTGGGTTGTGTGTCATGCAATGGGGTCGAATTATTGCTTATACGTCGAGGCAACTGAAGGTACCCGAGCACAGCTACCCCACTCATAATTTAAAGTCTAAGGTAGTAGTTTTAGTGTTTAAGATTTAGAGACATTATCTCTATGGCGTGCATTATGAGATTTCACAGATCATCCTAGTCTTCAAAATCTTATGACCCGGAGATAGCTTAATTCTAGGCAGTGTTTATGGATGAAGTTTCTTAAGGATTATGACATCTCTATGTTGTATCATTCGGGCAAGGCGAACGTGGCAGAAGACCCTTGAGTTGGAAGACGGTGATTATAGGTAGATTAGCTTTTATTTCAATTTATCAAAGGCCATTGGAATGAGACGTCCATTCCATATCCAACTTTATGGTGCGAACTTAATATTTTAGAACTTAGGAGGATTCTTGCTAGTGTTGAGGTGCGGTCTTTGCTATTTGAGCAAATTTGGAGTTATCAATTGAGGATATGAGACTTTGCATTATCCATGATCAGGTGTTGAGTGGAGAGTCCAAGAGGGATACTATGATTCTGAGGCTATTTTGATATTTGATAGACGTATTTGTGTTTTGAGGGTTGATGACTTGATTCAGTCAATTTTGCATGAGGCTTACAACTCTAGATATTCTATTTACATGGGTACAACTAGGATGTATAAAGATTTGAGGTAGACTTATTTATGGGGTGGTATGAAGAGAGATATGAAGGACTTTGTATCTCGTGGCCTATGTTGTCAGTAGGTGAAGGCCAAATATCAGAGACTTGGTGGCTTTATTCATATATTGCCTATTGCCGAATGGAAGTAGGAGTAAATCACCATGGACTTTGTTAGTGGTTTGCCTTGCACTTTTCGTGGTTCTGATGGTATTTAGGTCATTATGGATCGGTTGACAAGTTGGCACATTTCTTTCCTATTTAGATGCCTTTCAGTGTCAAGAGGTTAGCTCATATCTATATTTGTGAGATAGTCCATTAGCATGATGTTCCTATAACTATTATTTTTGATAGAGGTTTGGTGTTCACTTCTAGATTTTAAAGAGCTTTTCAGGAGGAGATGGGTACTGAGTTTGATTTGGTATAGCCTTCTATCCTCATATCAACGGGAAGTCAAAACAGACTATTTATGTTCTCGAAGATATGTTTTGAGCCTTTGTTATGGATTTTGGAGGCTAGTGGGAGAAACACTTAGCTTTGATCGAGTTTACATATAATAATAACGACCATTCGAGTATTGAGATGGAGCTTTTTGAGGTTTTGTATGGTTGGTGATTTTGTTCTCCAATTGGGTGGGTTGATTCCTCCAAGATTAGATCACGTGGTATTGACTTGCTTTAGGAGTTATTGAATAGAGTAAGTGTGATTCAGGATAGGTTGAGGGACTCTTAGAGTAGGTTAAAGGCTTATGCAAATGTAAAATTTGTGCCTTGAGGTTTGGAGTTGGTGATCTAATATTCCTTTGAGTATCGCTCATAAAGGGTGTGACGAGGTTTGAGAGAAAAGGCAAGCTCAGTCCCAGATATATTGGACCCTTTCAGATTCTTCGCATAGTTGGTGATGTGGCTTATGAGTTAGCCTTGCCACAAGATTTTGTTGTTGTCTATTCTGTTTTCCATGTTTCTATGTTGTGGTAATACATTTTTGATGCATCTCATATGCTAAGATGGGACTCAGTTTGGTTGGTTGAACAGTTGTCCTCTGTGGAGGAGATTGTGCTCATATTAGCCAGTGATGTTAGGGGGTTGAGCACTAGAGCGATTCCAATAGTTAAGGTTCAGTGGAGGCACCGACTAGTAGAGAAGGATACTTGGGAGATTGGGTGTGAGATGCAGATCCAGTATCCTCACCTGTTCGAGGCATCAGGTACATCTAACTCTTTACTTTTGCGGACGAAAGTCCTTTTAGTAGTGGATATTATAATGACCCTCTAGATCATTTTCCATATTTTTGCTCATTTTCACCATTTTGAGCTTTCCAATAGCTGCTCCAAGTCATTTATGACTTAGTGGAACTGACAATTCGGATACCAAGCAACTTTTTTAGTTTTTAGAGGCAATTACCTATTTTGAAGTCTTTGCATGTTAAAATTGGCTATCGAACGAAAGCTTCAGTCACACGACCTCATATGCTAATTTAGACTATTCTAACCACTTCAGAATGTGATTTTAGGCTAGATGGATCCTTGGTTTGTGTCTCGAGGATCCCAAACTTATTTAGGCTTATTGGTCGAAAGATAAGAGAAATGACACATGAGTGTGGGACCCTCTTTTCATTGAAATGATCTCAAATAGAAATTTTGACTGTGCCATTGAGTTTGGAATGTCTAATTTTATAGGTTAGTATAGTTCGTTTGCATATACGGGATTTTGAATAAATCCCGAGGGGTCAGCGGAGACTCAAAAAATTCTAAGTCTCCAGCTAATGCATTTCAGCTGGTGTGACCACTAAAGCGGCCCTGTGGGTGCTTTAGTGGAGGTCGCTTTGGCAGTATTCCAACACTTAAGTGGCCTTATCAGGTTCAACGAATGTTTCTTTAGTGGTATGTTGGACGCTAAAGCACAAACCACTTTAGCGCCAACTGACCGCTTAAATGTCCTGCCCCATCAGAGTGGGTACCGCTTTAGTAGCACCTGGTGCATATATAGTCCCTATTTAGCCTGATTTCTCTAATTGGTTTACCCATTTCCAGGTGTGTAGAATCCTAAAAAGTATGAAAACTTGGGAGAACTATTAGTGGGTAATTTTAGAATGTTCATAAGCTAGAGTAGCACGTTTCTTCTCCGAATTCATGGTAAGCTTCCACCAATTTCTTGATTAAATGCTTCATCTTTTTCCAAAATTGCTAGAATATTGGTGGGTTTATTTTAGCACTATTAGAGTTTGAAATTCAACCAATTATTGAGGATAAATGTTACTTGAGTATAGAGGGATGTGTTGTCGATTTCGAAAGTTTGATTCCACAAATGAGGCCGACATAGATATTTTACATAATTTTGAACCCAAAACACAAAAGTGCAATATGGGTATTATTGTTCTTATTTTGATGAGTAGATTATGATTTTGATAGATTGGCATCTTATAGAAGCTTTTCAATAAGGAAAATTGTTGACTTAGCAATTTTTCGGGCTTTTCTTTGGCATCTAGGTCGACTAGGTTTACCTTCATATATTGAGCTAATTCATAGTATAATTATAATATTATACTAATTATGGTATTATGCTAAATATGGAATTAATGATATTTATTTTGGTTCAAGTATGATAAATAATGATGATTACGATGATATTAAGTTCCCGTTCGAGTCTGACATTGAGAGTTTTTTATGATATGATATAGTATAGACAAACTCATAGTTATAGCTAATATTCGGTAAATATACGGATCTTCATTTATTTAATTTCCTTTGATTGCATCCTTCGGGCTTATGGGGGCCCAAGTTGGGTTGCTTATTTTTATGCACTTACTGGCTTATGGGGCCAGTCTTGTTGTATTTATTATGCTTTCTTTCATATTATATTTGTTTCAGTTATTTATTTACAGTGTTGGAGCTTATTTCTAGTTTTGGCCTGTTACCTTGACTTAGATTATTTATCTTGCATCTTTATTGTATTTATATCATGATTTAGCTCAGTCGGTCGATAATGCCTACTAAGTACATGTGGTTTTGGTACTCATACTACACTTACCTTTTTGGTGCAGATCGAAGTACTAGTGGCCACCGCTGACGTGATGATCGTGCTGAGTTGATTCTAGAGATTGGGTGAGCTC
The DNA here is from genome assembly GCA_030864215.1 of Capsicum pubescens. Taxonomy (NCBI): domain Eukaryota; kingdom Viridiplantae; phylum Streptophyta; class Magnoliopsida; order Solanales; family Solanaceae; genus Capsicum; species Capsicum pubescens. The sequence goes on along the minus strand of CM061540.1, from coordinate 264,461,976 downwards.
TTGGAGTCAGATTTGCCCCTTTTTCTTCTATTATCTATGTCTAGTCTTTCACTATTTGAGATATATTTGTATTTAACTATTTTCGTACTTATGTTCCTTTTATTTTAGCTATTGTACCGACACTACTAGGTTTTGGGATGGTTGTTGATGTTTTATCTATCTTTTAGACTATCATTACTGTCTTATTGTTATTATAATTCTTTTATTGTTGATTTCCTACATTTAGGCCATTTTCCACCAAATTAGCCCATTACTTATAGCTCTGGGCTACGGTTTGGCTTACCTACTGGTGGGATAAAGTAGGTGCCATCATGACCCGTAAATTGGGTCATGATAAAACTATGATTTGGGGAGGGTAGAACATATGAAAACCGTACCTCTACCTTAGAGATGAGGCATAAAGGTTATTTCCAATAGACCTATTCAAGATAAAAATAGTCTAAAAATGATGTAATGGAAGTACAAAAAATAATAGATGGTATCAAAAAATACGAATTAGTAAAATAAAAAATGTACTACAATAAATTAATACTTCACTCAAACTATAAGAGAAAAAATAGATACAGTAACAAAGTTGCAGAGCAAGAAACTACACAAGTAATCTCATGACTACTAGAAAGTCCAACAAGACAATGCACTCTTACCTACTAGTGCAGACACACTCCTACCAACTAACCTTCTACTCGAGGTAAATTGCAACTACGTCATTTTCTAGCTAATCACGTCTCCTCAATACTTCTTTGGTCTATCTCTACATCTACTAAATACACCTATATCCAACTTCTCACATCTTCACACTAGGGAATACATGCATCTTCTTATCACATGTCTGAACCATCATAACCTTGCTTCTCGCATCTTGTTTCTACCAATATCACTCTTACCTTATCTCAGATATCCTTAATTTTTGAAACTATCTCTTTTGGTATACCCATACATCTATCATAAAATCTTCATCTCCATCACTTTTATTTTTTGAGTGTGATAGTTCTTAACTGACTAACATTCTGCTCCATACAGCGTATCCGGTCTAACTACCACTTTGTAGAACTTGGATTTGACATTTAGGTGGAACTTTTTGATGATACAAGACTCCAGAAGTGAGTTTCCATTTCATTCATCTTGTACTAATACGATGAGTGACATCCTCAATCTGTCTATTATCTTGAATAATAGACCTAAGATACTTGAAACTATCTCTCTTTAGATTTCCTATATATCAAGCCACACTTACACATCAGGCTCATGTGTCATATCACTGAATTTTTACTGTAAGTATTCAGTCTTGGTCCTTCTCAACCAGTTAGACTCCAAGGTTTATTCCAAGATTCGAGATTATACCCTAGCTAAGACACGATGTAATAAAGCTACAAGTAGACCCATGCTAAACCTTGACATGGCGTACTAAGCATATTATATGAAATTAAAGTGAAAGTTGTAATAAGAATCGTAATGGAAATCTCTAAAACATAATTTGAAAACATAATGTATAAAATATGGATGAAAAGCTTGATGGGTTAACATGAACCACAAAGTTAATGTAGGAAGCCTCTAAACTGAATAACATAATTTGCTGGGACAAGACCCCTGGCTAACCTTAAAATAATGTTTATATTAAAAAGGGATAAGACTTAAATATGCCATTGAACTATTATAAATGACTCATCTATGCAATCCGTTATAAGTTTGGCTTATCTATGCCATCAACTATAAAAGTTTGGCTCGTTATGCCACTACCGTTACAGAAAGGTTCATTCGTGCCACTATTTTAATAGTGGTTTCACAAAACCATTTTTGCAATATGACCTCTTATTAGAGGCCCAGATTACCAAATCCAATCAACCAATATTACTTTAAAATCAAAATTAAAAATTGAACCCACTAAAAATATTTGACCCACATGGTTAAAATAAAAATTTGGACCAATTAAAAATAAAATCAAACTCATTAAAAATAAAAATCACGCCTATTCATCGTGTCGGGTTTTATTTTAATGGGTCAGATTTTTTATTTTGCTTTTAAGTAATACTAGTTGATTTAGATTTGGCGACGTGGACTTATAATAAAAGGTCATGTAAAAAAATAATTTTACAAAACTACCATTAAAAATAATGACATGAATGATCCTTTATATAGTGACAATAGCATAAATAAGACAAATTTATAATAGGTGGCATAGATGAGTCATTTTCGATGATTCGATTGAATATTTGAGCATTATCCTAATAAAATTAAAGAAATAACTAATATAGGTCCTCAAATAATGAGGACTTACCACTACTGGGATCTTGATGGGGTACAATTAGCCACGTGCTTGAGATTGGTCACCCTTATCTATATCACATAAAATATATAGGCAAAAGAAGTATGTGATCAGTATGTTTGAATGTACTGAGTATGTAGGAACAAAGTAAATAACTAAATGAAATAATAAATAGAGAAAAGACTCGAGATTTCGTAGTTATAAGTACCAAACAAAATGAAATGCAGTTTAAACCAGAAGTAAGAATTGTTTAGTCATGCATATCTAAAATCATGCTATCTGAAATTGTATAATAATCCTATAAAGTAAGTCATCAAAATAATGTAAAGTCTTTTAAGTGAAAGCTTCTTATAACCAACATAATCTATGTGAGCTTCATAGAGTATAGTGTCATACACTCACACAGAAAAATATTGTTCTAACCAGCCAAAGTTAGAACTATGTACACAAGGATCCTGAATCATTCTTCTTGGGAGAACATATAACCTAAGGCAGCGCATTATTATGGAACTTGAGTATTTTGAACTCTCGTTCACTCGTTTACTAAATACTACTCCTGAAATATTTCATACCATATGCTCATATTATACAAAAATCATACTTATTGGGGGCATATAAAGCTTGTTTTTTTTCATAAAAGCTCATATTTCACAGCTTTCATAGAAGTCAGCCTTCTTTGAGTTAGTTCTAGTTTTTTTTAAATTTTACAATGTCATAATAATTCAAAAATCATGATTGAGATGCCAATTTTAAGAAAATCCACATTCAAGAATCATAGTAAGAGTAAGAAGTTCAAAAACATTAATGAAATATTCATAGAAATCAAAATTATATTTGAAAGCATTAAAAATCATGAAACATACTTCATAAAAAATAAAATTGGAAGTGGGTTAATAATCATAACCATTGTATTGAATTCATGAAAACTTATGAAGGCTTGGACATGATAATAAAAGGAATCCTAATTGAAGTCTTACATACCTAAAAAAGAAGAGTTCTTGGATAGAATCTTGAACTTGGAAACTTTACATTTATGGGGTTTGAAAACCCCCTCTTACGTGCTCTTGAGTTTTTTAAGGAGAAGGGAAGTAATTTAGGAGAAACTTGTCGACGGTTTTCTAAAAAATAACCCTTATTGGCTAATTAAAGTCTTGGAGAGAGGTATTGTGGGTAAGGAAAGGACCAAATCATATATCTATTAGAACAGTCCAAGAGATGGACCATTGGTCCGTCGATGGATTGTGGTCCAAACCATTAATTTTGGGATAATTTTTGAGCTCACTAGATAGGCAAGATGACTCCAATTATGGACCATCTTCCTGGTGACGGATCGTGACTCCATCCGTCATCTATTGGCAGATGGACACCCTTTGGTAAAATTGTCATGAAATTTTACTCCATTATTGGATAGATGAGTGATCAATGGCACTGAAAGACCCAAAACATTTAATTTGATGGGTATTGAGATACAATAATATTCATATTCTAGGAGTTATTATCTTTTGAAGTTGACCTAGTAAATCTTATACGAAAACTTAATCAGTAAAGAAACTTTCAACTTCACTTTGAGCTAGAAGTTCTTTATGGATTTAATTCATATCCAAATCTCTTTCCATACTATGGAATTAATATTAACACCTATATATAAATTTTAAATCATTAGATTTGAGTCTATACATATTCAGTGAGTAGGCCATATCATAGTTTTGAAACTCAGGTGTTGTAGTTTGTCTCCAAACCCCCAACTTACATTTAATAAATCGCGAGTCTTATCAACATAAACTATATAATCCAAAAATAACATACACCAAGGAAAATCAACTTTAATATATTGCATCAAAACATCCATCAATACAAGAAAGTGCTATAAATTTTTTAGCAACCTCATGGGTACTTCATTTGAGTAGCTACAATCCCAAACTAAGAGGTTATAAAGATGAAAAAATCCTAACACCCAGTAAGAAGGTGCGCTCATTCAGACAGTCACATCTACGCAGGCTTGGAAAGCTATGAAGATCGTGCCAATTGATAATATCATAACCCGAGTGTTCACGTTGAACGTAACACAATGCTTAGAGCCACAAGTAACCCCAAGTTAACCTATGGCATGGCATAATATTAGTAATAATATATATATATATATATGTGTGTGTGTGTGTGTGTAAAGGTGTACGTGTGTGTGTGTTTGTATAAAATAATGAGCGGAAGCTAAATTTGAGATAAATATTGAAATCCATTAAGTTTGAGCAAAGTAGTAATATTGAGGAAAACTAAAATATCTAACTCTTTGTATGATAACCTCTACTAACTGCAGAGTTGCTGGGACAAGTCCCCGACTAACTTTAAATGTCTGAAAATCAAAATATTGAAATAAAAGGTAATGGTTCTTGTCCTGGGATAACGGGAAATCATCACTGATAACTATTGAAATGACATCGAAGTTCACTAATAATGGGGATGTGTTAAGCTTCTGCACCTATATCATAAAATGATGTCGTACCGGGAGAAAGTACGTAATCAATACTTCGAATGTATTAAGCATGTGAAATATGCAATATAGATGTGAATAAAAATTAATTAGGCTAAAAGTACTGAATGCAATCTTAACTAAACTGTAGTGCTATTACCCAAATATAATCTTGGAACTGAATAAAACTATAAGTCATAAAGTAATACATTTAGCTGAAATCATGGACCAAGTACAATTTGACTTATACTCAAATTATAGAGGTTCACATAACCAACATAGATCATGCGAGCAATGTAGATTCCAATCTTTAACCCTACTGGGAGGGTGTTCTATTCCTTTCCAGGGATAAAAACCATGTCATGATCCAAAAGTTGGGCTCATAATGGTACCTACCGAGACCTAACCTTGGTAGGTAAGCTAATTACCCAAAAGAAAAATAATTCTAAAAGTAAACTAAACAAAATAATGAGAGATCTAAAACAAAGTCAGGTCAACACACACACACAAATATATATATATATAGCGAAAGTTTGAAATAAAACATACTTAAAACCTCCAAAATCTGATGTCATAAGTACAAAAGCATCTAACACATAACCGAATATTTGAATACATAAATCTATCTTTGAAAATGAGTAAAGACAAGATAAGGACAGAGGGAGGCCTAGAATCATCTCTGAACTCTAGAGGACGTTAGTACCTTAAGTTTCAACTCTTAGTAGCATGAATTAGCTCATGCGTCTCGTACTTGAGGTAGGATCTGCATCGAAAGGATATAGTAGGGGTGAATACAGTGCACTAGAACTCAGTAGGTATCACAGGATGACTGAGCAAAGAAAAAAATAATATAAGTAGAAGATAATATGAGCATGTCACCAACAATCTGAAAAGTTCTCAAATGATATCTTACACTGTCTCTACTAGCAGTTCTATAATATTAGATCAATATAGTAAAAACTAAACACGCGTACACATACGGAAAGTAAGTACACATCAAGGGTACATAAAGAAACATGAAAAATACATGTGCAATGTAATAATGATGGGATCATGATGAATAAATAAAAGTCATCTCATGACTTTATGTATACACCTACTGAGCCTCACCTCTCTTTAGATAGTTTCCATAGGGGTTCGTAACCCATATAGTACCTCAAATCTCAATTATTTTTTGGGCTATTATTCATGGATCAAAAGTCTTCATAAAAATGTCTCATTTTATTTCAAATTAGTGTTTCTCAATGGTATCAATGTCTCATGAATATGTATGTATGAAGTGAGGATGAAATGCTCACAACCTATCAGTTTAATGGTAGAAGTCCATTCAATACATGTATAAGTGAGCTCAGAATCTACTCAAGGACTTACTAATGCATGGTATCAGTTCTTACTTGGAACCACCAGAATAAATAGATACGTAAGACATCAATAATATTATTTTAATTCCATACTTGGGTGTTTTCATCATGATAGAGATAAGCAATGATCAAAAAGTCTAACAATATCTATTCAAGCCCCCACATAGGAATCACGTTAATAATAATGACATATAATGAACAAATAAGGCCTATGATATTAAATAAAGCCTTCGTACGAGCAACACACAATATATGAAATCTTAAGTCAACAATAATAAGCATATAAGTCCCCACACGAGCGTACAATATCATTAATAATCTTGAAATAATACTCGTATGGCTAATTTCCCAATTCATAACATGCTTTACTCATTTATTAACTACCTATCCTAGTCTCAAGAAAGTTAAGCAATAACCTACCTCTTAGTGACAAAAATTTGAGCCAACAACCTTCAACATAAAGATTTTCCCTTTCTAATGGTCTCAGAATAAGATAAAATATTCAAATATAGAATCTACACGTTAAAACAAAGCTAATAATTCCCATATCAATGAAATTTACGAAGGGTCCAAAATGATGTTGAAATGAGTTAAAAAATGAAAGGAATAAAACTAGAATCAATCTCAGAATGAGATGAAATATTCAAATATAGAATCTACACGTTAATACAAAGCTAAGAATTCCCTTATTGACTATTTTTAAGAAGGGTCCAAAACAGTGTCGAAATGAGTTAAAAAATAATAGGAATAAAACTAGAATCTTATTTTAGAAACATTTTTGCCAATATTAAAGGGGCCTACAGTAAAATATTCATGTGAAAAAGAGTTAAAAATAAGGCTTAAATTGAAGAAAGCCATTTTAAGAATTTCTGGCAAAAGCTCCCAAAACCAAAATTGAAATCAAGTTTAAAGAGTGTTTTTAATAATATAATCAATGGAAATTAATGTAAATAAGATTTTGGAGCATACTCAAGCATAAATTTAGAGAAAAACCCTTAAAATTTCCCTAACCCTAAGCTTCGAGGTCCAAAAATTCAGAAAATTACGAAAATGGACTATTTATACTATTCTTTAAACAATACCTCGCGACACAGTCAATTCTTCATTTTTGTGAGGGTCAAAATTGTCCATAAAATTAGTTTGACCTTTGCGTTTATGGCTAGGGCTTTGTATTTGTGAAGGCCGATAACCCAGACCTTTACATTTGCGATAACCCAATAGCTTTTGTGATAATGGATAAAACTCGACCCAACTCTACAACCTTTCTTGATAGTGTTCACCACCCTTACAATCACAATGGAGACAAATTCCCTTCTCCATGATCATAGTCAATATCCCATCCGAGAAGAGTTGTAACGCCTCAAAAGTTTCCAAGATAAAATTTGTCCCTAAAAGTATCAAGCATGGGTTTCTAGAGTGAATTATACAAAAATACCTCTGGAATTCTTTAAATTTTAACTTTTGATTACGTAGGTGACTGAATAAGCTTTCTATTGATATAAGATTCATCCAAAATGGACACCCGGTGACGGAGTTATGGCTATTTTATGTGCTAGTCATAAAACATCATCATTCAGATGTTTAGCGCTTTGCGGAGGATCCCAATTTCGCATTCATCAATTTCCAGTGTGACTCCGTGATTGTGATACATTGCGGAGTAAGACAATTATTCAATTGGTAATTTCCAGTGAGCCACCGTGATTGTGGTGCATCGCGGTGGCCCATAAAATTGGGCACCAATTATATTTTTTCTCCGTCTCATTAAGGGTAAAAATGGTACTTATCCAACCCCTTATCATCTCTAACATGGGGTTTAATCCCAAGAACACCAAAGTAAGTTTATTTTCATCAAAATCTCTCAAGAAACTCCATTAGGGTTTCAGACTAAAAATCCTCATAGCTCAAGATTTAACCGTGGGTTTTAGAAGATAATGGGAGATTTGGAATCCTCGCATTGTAGGCTCCAAGAATCATTGATTTACTTTCTGAAATAGAGGTACGTGGGGTTTTTCCAAATTTCATGCGCATGATTTTTGAAAAGAATTTACACAAGACCTTACTATCTATACGTATACATATGTTTTTACAAGTGGGATTTTGTTTTAATATCAATAACATGTTTTGTGATATGGTTTTGAAAGAAATATTGAAATATCATGGGGTTGTTGGCTTGCATATATTTCAATTGTTGAATTGTGAACGTGTGATCTGAATTTTGAAAAGGTGCGATGTATATAAATTGTGAATTCTTTAAATCCCTCATGATAATTTTTTATACCCCACACTATACTTGTGTTAAACCATCGAGAGCATGAGTTTTTTCAATTGACATGATATTACTCATAAATGATAAAGTTTCTTGAAACTATTACATGTTGAGAACCATGGTGCATGTGTTTGATGTGTGTGGAAGTTTTATATATGTGCATGTTGTAAATGGCATGAAAAGTTGGAGAATTGATGTGGTGCTGTGACTTGCAAGTTAATGGTATGGAAATACCATATAAATGTATGCCATGACAGAGTTAGAGTTTGATTTAACAGAGTTAGATGGTTACCCGAAGAAAGTACGAGTTGAAAGACTCTATGCTAGAAACCATGATTTGTCGACACAAGATTATGGTACCATGCTTTGTGATCTTGTGTACCTTGATTCATGTCATCCCAAATTGGTACTATGGTTAGGTGCCCTACTTTGTGATCTTGTGCACTACCATGACATGTTGACTTGATTAGGGATTTTGGCACCCTGCTGTGTGATTTTGCGTGCGAGCCCATGGAATTATAGATTTTAGGGTGTACCATCTATCTAAAAAGTAAGACAAAGAGTGAGTCATAGTTTCAAAGAAATGTTTCAAAGTCTTTAAAATGACCATGTGATTTCTTTCTATATGATATGTTTATGAACTATTTTAAATTGCTCTCATATATGTTGATTATAAATGACTATTTTGGATTAGCTCTACGTACCAGTACATCTGTATTGACCCCTTCCCCCTCCAACCTCTCAGGTTCTGAGGCACAGTCTAGGGGTCAAGATAAATAGTAGATAATTCAGACAACAGAAGAGATTGTGCAGTGGTGAGCCTTCTATATTTCGGAAGGCCTAATGTTTTACAGATATTCATCATTCTACAGTTTTGGTCTACTGGGGGCCTTGTCATAGACTTTAGATAGTATTGTTTTGATATTTAGTAGAGATTTCCCAGACTGAGTCAGATGTTATTTAGATATTGTTGGAGTTTTCCTTCATTGTTAAACTAATTTCAGAGTATGACCATGTTTCCGTATTCAATTTTTAATTCTGCATTTTTCTTTTATTATATGAATGTTTTGCATGATTACTACATAGAGTGGGACATCCGGGACTTCATGGGTTGAATGTCCGTCGTAGCCAGGCCCTAGTTCGGGTCATAACAAACTTGGTATCAGAGAACGGTTCTTGGTCCCAGGATGTCTGTAAAATCACGTCGGGTAGAGTCTTATTTATGGGTGTGTAGCATGCCACACTTACAAGCAGGAAGCTACTAGGCGTTTAGGAAAGTGGTTCCCCTCTTACTGATTTAGTTCGTGCTTTAGAGTCTGAATTAGAACTGTCCCCTAATCAGTGATCCATCGCATTTCAAAAAATAGATATGCCCCCTCGTCGTTCCAGAAACTAGGATTCTCAGGATGATAAAGTCCGCCCCACTCATGGCATGCAGACTCGTAATGAAGCCCACACCCCAGAACCTATTCCTACTCTGGGAGTACCTCCAGTCCCGACCAGTCCTCCTCGAGCTCCGAGGACAAATGTTAATCGTCCTCAGTCTTCTAAGAGGGACATATCAAATGCAGAATTCTGGCAGTCCATTCACATTCTTGCACAGTTTGTAGTCGCATAGACTTAGAGGTCTGAAGATACTAGGTCTACATCTGTCACTTCTGAGGCCACTAGGGTGGGCCAGTTTATGAGAATGAACCCGCCCAAATTTCTGGCACTAAAGTAGAAGAGGACCCCCAGGAGTTCATAGATGAAATAGAAAAAGTTTTCATAGTTATACATGTAGATAAGGTGGAAGGGGTTGAGTTAGCAGCGTACCAACTTAAAGATGTAGAGAACCAATGGTACAACAAGTGGGAGGATGCAAAAAGAGAGAGTGCTGAGCCCATAGTTTAGGACGAGTTCGTGGGAGCTTTTCTTGACCGATTCTTTCCTCTAGAGTTGAGGGAAGCCAAAGTAGAGGAATTCATGAATCTTAAACAAGGGAAGATGAGTGTCCATGAGTACACTCTGAAGTTTAATCAACTGGCTCATTATACACCAGAAATAACTGGAAATATGAGGGATCGGATGAGGAAATTTGCATCCGGCCTTTCCGATGATCTAGCACTTAAATGTTAAGGGGCGATGCTAAATAGGGAAGTGGACTTTGATAGAATGTCGTCTACATGCAATAGGTAGAAGAGAAGAAAAAGAAAATGTCTGAATTTAGAGAGAAAGACAGGCAGGCGAAGTGAGCTAGAACAGCAGATCAGAACCACAGTCAGCCACAGAGCGGTAACTGGGGCGGTAAATGGCAAAAGAAGTAGTTTTGGGGTAAGGCGCAGTCTGCAGCTAGATCCCCAGTGCCCAGACCCCCATTTGATAGGCGATCTCAGAGTTTTTAGACTAGTTAGGGACCCAGAGCTCAGGATACTCAGTCACAGGGCAGTGTGGCGCAGCTCGCCAGATCTTTTCCCCATTGTAACACCTGCGGGAAGAATCATCCTGGAAAGTGTTACTTCGAGAGGAGAAATTGTTATTCTTGAGGTCAGGTGGGACACCTTCAGAGATATTTCCCTGATAAAGGAGGTAATGTTGGGGGATCCAAGTCACAGGCAAATTCTTCTGCACCAGCACCTCAAAAGGGAGCCACTTCAGCTACCGGGAGCGGTCGCAACTGGTTATATGCTTTGACCAACTGCCATAAGGCAAAGGCCTCTCCAGATGTGGTTACCGGTATGTTATAAATCTTTTCCCGTGATGTATATGTGTTCCTTGATCCTGGGTATACCTTATCTTATGTGACCCCATATGTGGCTGTTGGTTTTGGGTTCGAGCCCAAAGTCATTACCGATCCTTTCTCTGTTTCCACTCTGGTGGGTGATTCTATTATGGCTAAGAGGATATATAAAAAATATGTAGTGTCTATTCTTAGCCGGGATACTGTGGCAGATCTTATAGAGCTTGATATGGTTGATTTTGATGTTATCCTAGGGATGGACTGGCTCCATTTGTATTATGCTACACTAGACTGTAGAACCTAAAAGGTTACCTTGTCTTTTTTGAATGAGCCAATAATAGAGTGGGAAGAGCACTCCTTAGCACCTAGGGGGCACTTCATATCTTATCTCAGGGTCCATAAACTTATTTACAAAGGTTGCTTGTATCATCTTATTCGGGTTAAAGATTATAACACCAAAAGTCTTCCTCTTCAGTCTGTTCCTGTAGTGAATGAATCCTCAGAAGTTTTTCCAAATGATCTCCCAGGAATTCCACGTGATAGGGAGATAGATTTTAGCATTGATGTATTGCCAGATACTCATCCTATTTCTATTTTGCCATATAGAATGGCTCCTGTAGAGTTAAAAGAGAAGAAAGAATAGCTAGCAGATCTCCTAGATAAAGGTTTTATCAGACATAGTGTTTCTCCTTAGGGTGCATTTTTACTCTTCATGCAGAAGAAAGATGGTTCCCTACATATGTGTATATATTACCGCCAGTTGAATAAGGTCACAATGAAAAATAAATATCTTCTTCCTAGAATCGATGACCTTTTTGATCAGCTTCAGGGTGCTAAGTGTTTTTCTAAAATAGACCTTCGTTCGGGCTATCACCAGTTGAAAGTTAGGGAGTCAGACATTCCTAAAACAGCTTTTTGAACTAGATATGGTCATTATGAATTCTTGGTCATGTCCTTTGGGTTGACTAATGCTCCTGTAGCTTTCATGGACCTAATGAATAGGGTTTTCCATCAGTTCCTAGACCTATTTGTCATATTTTTTATTGATGACATCTTGATCTACTCCAAAAGTGAGGAGGACCATGCCAGTCACCTTCGGATTATTTTTCAGACTCTCAAAGATCATAAGTTGTATGCAAAATTCTCCAAGTGTGAATTCTGGCTGAATGCTATTGCTTTATTTGAGTATATTGTATCTAGTAAGGGGATTCATGTTGATCCCCAAGAGGTTGAGGCAGTGAGGAAATGGCCCAGACCCATGACTCCAATCGACATTTAGAGCTTCTTAGGTTTAGCGGGTTATTACAGAAGATTTGTAGAGAGTTTTTCTTCCATAGCTGCACCACTTACTAAGTTAACTCAGAAAAAGGTGAAGTTTTTGTGGTCTGACTTTTGTGAGAGTAGTTTTGAGAAGTTGAAAGACAAGTTGACTACTGCTCCTATTTTGACTCTTCCGGAGGGTACAAAAGGTTTTGTTGTATACTGTGATGCATCCTGAGTGGGACTTGGGTGTGTTCTTATGCAGTACGGTAAGGTAATGGCTTATGGATCTAGGTAGTTGAAGGTGCATGAGCGGAACTACCCTACTCATGACTTAGAATTAGCGGCTGTGGTGTTTAGACTTAAGATCTGGTGACACTATTTATATGGGGTGCATGTTGATATATTTACTGACCACAAGAGTTTACAGTATGTTTTCTCGCAGAAAGAGTTAAATCTTAGGCAGAGACAATGGTTGGAACTTTTAAAAGACTATGACATGAGCCTGCACTATCATCCGAGTAAGGCGAATATGGTAGCCGACGCCCTCAGTAGATTGTCTATGGGTAGCCTCTCTCATGTTGAGGAAGGGAATAGAGAAATGGTAAAGGATGTTTATCGACTTGCAAATCTTGGAGTGGGACACATAGATTCTGAAGATGGAGGGGTGGTCGTACATGAGATAGCTAAATCATCCCTTTGTGTAGAAGTTAAAGAAAAACAGGACGGAGATCCCATCTTGATGCAGATAAAGAGTGATGTGGGTCAGCAGAAGGTGATGTCATTTGAGATTGGTGGTGATAGCATTTTAAGATATCAGGGTAGGTTGTGCATGCCAGATATAGATGGTCTGAGGCAGAGAATCCTTGATGAAGCTCACACTTTGAGGTATGTTGTTCACCCAGGCTCTACTAAGATGTACCATGATCTGAAATCTATGTATTGGTGGAATAATATGAAGCGTGATATGGCTGACTTTGTTTCCAACTATTTGAATTGCCAACAAGTTAAAATAGAGCATTTGAGGCCAGGTGGTTCTTCCTAAGAGATAGCTTTACCCTTGTGGAAGTGGGAGATGATTAATATGGACTTCATTACAGGGCTTCCGAGGTCCCGAAACCAGTATGATTCCATTTGGGTAATTGTAGATAGGTTGACCAAGTCAACTCACTTTCTACCTGTTAGGACTAACTACTCGGGAGAGGATTATGCCAAGCTGTTCATTGCCGAAATAGCTCATTTGCGTGGGGCACCTGTGTACATCATATCCGACCGAGGTACACAGTTTTCTTCTTAGTTTTGGAGATCTTTTCAGAGAGGCTTAGGTACCTAAGTGAACCTAAGCACTGCTTTCCACCCTCAGACTGATGGGTAGGCTGAGCGCACCATTCAGACCCTTGAGGACATGTTGAGGTCCTGTGTGATTGATTTTAAATGAAGTTGGGTGGATCACTTGCCCCTAATAGAGTTCACGTATAATAACAGTTTCCATTCCAGTATTAAGATAACACCATTTGAGGCATTGTATGGAAGAAGATGTAGGTCACCAATAGGGTGGTATGAAGTGGGTGAGACACAAATATTTAGGCCTGATCATGTTCATCAGGAAATGAAGGATGTGAAAGTCATTAGAGGATGACTTAAGACAACCCAATGTTGTCAGAAGTCCTACGCTGATGTTAGGAGAAGAGGTTTAGAGTTTGAGGTTGGAGATTGGGTGTTTCTCAAGGTTTCTCCCATGAAGGGAGTCATGCGGTTCGGGAAGAAAGGTAAGCTGAGTCCTCGCTATATAGGACCATATCAGATTTTGAGAAGGGTAGGTACAACGCGTATGAGTTAGAATTGCTTACCAGTTTGGGTTTCGTTCATCTGGTATTTCATATATCTATGTTGAAGAAGTGTATTGGAGACCATTCTTTAGTGTTGACTGTCGAAGAAATCAAAGTGACAGACTCCTTATCCTATGAAGAAGAGCCTGTAGAAATTTTGGATCGCCAAGTTAGAAAATTGAGAAACAAAGAGATTGCCTCAGTTAAAGTGTTGTGGAGAAACCAGAAAATTGAAGAAGCAACTTGGGAACCGAAGTTGACATGAGAGCTAGGTACCCAAACCTTTTTGACCCAGTGGATGACGAAATGAAAGGTACAATCCTTTCCTTATTCTTTCTATGCCTTAGTATGCTTGAAGTCATGCTTGTTTGTGTTCCATGTCAACATTCGGGGATGAATGTTCCCAAGGTGGGGATATTGTAATGCCCCAAAAGTTTCCAAGCTAAAATTTGTCCCTAAAAGTATCAAGCATGGGATTATAGAGTGAATTATACTCAACTCCCTATGGTATTCTTTAAATTTTAACGTTTCATTACAGAGGTGACTGAATAAGCTTTTCGTTGATATAAGATTCGTCTAAACCGGACACCCGGTGAGGGAGTTATGGCTATTTTATGTGCTAGTCATAAAACATCGTCACTCAAGTGTTTAGCGCGTCGCGGAGGATCCCAATTTCGCATTCGTCAATTTCCAGTGTGACTCCACAATCGTGGTGGGTCGCGGAGTGAGACAATTTCCTAATTGGTAATTTTTAGTGAGCCACTATGATTATGGCGCGTCGCGGTGGCCCATAATATCGAGCACCAGTTATATTTTTTCTCCGTCTCATTAAGGGTAAAAATGGTACTTCTCCAACCCCTTATCATCTCTAACACGAGGTTTAATCCCAAGAACACCAAAGTAAGTTTATTTTCATCAAAATCTCTCAAGAAACTCCATTAGGGTTTCAGACTAAAAATCCTCATAGCTCAAGATTTAACCGTGGGTTTTAGAAGATAATGGGAGATTTGGAATCCTCGCATCGTAGGCTCTAAGAATCATCCATTTACTTTCTGAAATAGAGGTATGTGGGGTTGTCCCAAATTTTATGGGCATGATTTTTGAAAAGAATTTGCACAAGACCTTACTATCTATATGTATACATATGTTTTTACAAGTGGGGTTTTGTTTTAATATCAATAACATGTTTTGTGATATGGTTTTGAAAGAAATATTGAAATATCATGGGGCTGTTGCCTTGCATATATTTCAATTGTTGAAATGTGAACATGTGATCTGAATTTCAAAAAGGTACGATGTATATGAATTGTGAATTCTTTAAATCCCCCATGATAATGTTTTATACCCCACACTATACTTGTGTTAAACTATCGAGAGCATGAGTTTTTGAAATTGACATGATATTACTCATAAATGATAAAGTTTCTTGAAACTGTTACATATTGAGAACCATGGTGCATGTGTTTGATGTGTGTGGAAGTTTTATATATGTGCATGTTGTAAATGGCATGAAAAGTTGGAGAATTGATGTGGTACTGTGACTTGAAAGTCAATGGTATGACGATACCATATAAATGTATGCCATGACAGAGTTAGAGTTTGATTTAACAGAGTTAGATGTTTACCCGAAGAAAGTACGAGTTGATAGAATCTATGCTAAAAACCGTGATTTGCCGACACCGAATTATGGTACCATGCTTTGTGATCTTGTGTATCTTGATTTATGTCATCCTAAATTGGGACTATGTCTAGGTTCCCTGCTTTGTGATCTTGTACACTACCATGAAATGTTGACTTTATTAGGGATTTTGGCACCCTGCTGTGTGATCTTGCAAGCCCCCTTTATAGATACTCCAATCCTTGCGACAAACTTGGATTGGGGGCTTGGCCTCCGAGTCAAGGGCGGATTCCATATAGCCCGTGGAATTAAAGATTGTAGGGTTTACCATCTATCTAAAAAGTAAGACAAAGAGTGAGTCATGGTTTCAAAGACTTTAAAATGCCCATGTGATTTCTTACTATATGATATGTTTATGAACTGTTTTAAATTTCTCTCATATATGTTGATTATAAATGACTATTTTGGATTAGCTCTGTATACTAGTACATCTGTATTGACCCCCTCCCCCTTCAACCTCTCAGGTTCTGAGGCACAGTCTAGGGGTCAAGATAAGCAGTAGATAATTCAGACAACAGAAGAGATTGTGCAGTGGTGAGACTTCTATATTTCGGAAGGCCTAATGTCTTACAGATATTCATCATTCTACAGTTTTGGTCTACTGGGGGCCTTGTCCCAGACTTCAGATAGTATTTTTTTGAGATTTAGTAGAGATTTCGCAGACTGAGTCAGATGTTATTTAGATATTGTTGGAGTTTTCCTTCATTGTTAAACTAATTTCAGAGTATGACCATGTTTCCGTATTTGATTTATAATTCTGCATTTTTCTTTTATTATATGAATGTTGTGCACGATTACCAGATAGAGTGGGACATTAGGGCCTTCATGGGTTGGATGTCCATCACGGACAGGCCCTAGTTTGGGTCGTGTCAAGAGTGTTCTATGCACCAGATATCAAATGTGCACCAGCTGAATTTCTATGTTAAATATCTCTGAATGGACCCTCGAGATTTATTTGGGACCCCACAAAAATAAAACATATATGCTACTATGCTATTTTCAATGTTTCAGACTCAATGGAAATGTTAGAGTTTTGCAAAAAAATTTATTTCAACAAATTAAATTTTGGGACCCCATTTAGGCAATTTTCACTAGTTTTCAAAATAAGGGCCGAAAAGCAAAATAAAGGTTTGGAACTCGAACCAACCCCACTATTAATATAAAATTGATATTTTAGATCTAATCAAACTGATCGAATCACCATCTAATGCTCAACTCATGAAATGATGACCCAAGTCAAACTAATGGCTTTTAAAGCCTCTAATAGTCTCAAACTCTTTGAAATTACTCCAAAATGCATCAGGAACCATGCCAACAATCCCCGCACCTATAATCAGAATCAAACAACTACATGGAAATGTAAAAATGGTCAAAACACATAAAAAGAAAAATTTCACATAACAGGTTGTTACATTATCCACCACTAAAATACTAGGTCATCCTCAAACTAATAGCACCAGAAGCGATAAAAAGTTGGGGATATCTATGATAATATCTGTCTTGACCTTCCAAGTAGCCTTCATAATAGAGTGATGTCTTCACTAGACTTTCGTTGAATTTATACTCCTAGACCTCAACTTCCTAGTCTGCCTATCTAGAATAGCAATAAGCTCATCTTCAAAGGATAAATCACGGTCTAACACAATGGAATACCATTAAATCATAGAGTTATCATTTGGAAGGTACACCTTTAACAAAGAGATGTAAAACACAAGATGAACCATTGATAAATATGGAGGCAAAGCTGGACTATAAGCTACATCACTATACTTCTCAAGAATCTTGAAAGGGACAATAAACCTCAGACTCAACTTCACTTTCTGACCAAACGTCATCACACCCTTTATGGGTGAAACTTTCAACATAACTTGATATCCAATCATGTTTGGTAAATACTGGTCTCGATGATCGGCATAACTCTTTTACAAAAGTTGGGCAGCCAATAGACTTTGCTGAATTAGTTTCACATGGTCCATCGAATCCGTTAATAACTTTGTACCCCAAGGTCTTACCTCAATTGAGTCAAATCATCCCACAGGAGATCTACATCTCCAACCATATGAAGCCTTTAAAGGTGCCATCTAAATGCTGAAATAATACTTGTTGTTGTAAGCAAACTCCACTAGGGGCAAGTACTGGTCCCAATGACTTTTCAAGTCCATGTAAAAACTCAAACTAGGGCCTGACCATGAAGGGTATCTCAAGTCCACAGTGCACTAGAAACCACCCTTTTGCCCAGTCAAACGAAACATAATATCCTAGAAATGGATGAATTCCGAACTTATAAAAAGATAGATAAACATAAGCTCAAATGAATCTAAGATATGTCAATGACCAATACCGAATCCACAGTAATATCCACAAAGACTTCTAACAACTAAAACTAATCTTGCCGGGACATGCTCCCAATGATAGCAAAAAATAAGTTCGAAACAAAGTCTATGACATAAGGAAACCAAAACATGAAATGAGGGTCCTCTGAAGTATGGAAGTTCACCACTTTAGGTCAACTCTTGATCAATTTGGGAATCACTTAATCACTACGTAGAAAAAGCAGAAGTGTATCCGTGTCCTGCATCGCATGGGGATACAATGTTCAGAGATAATTAGCGGGTTGATCGCTAGCGTGTAACTTAGGGATAAAGGATAAAGTAATGTCTTGAGCCATAATTAAATATTTGTCAAAAATCCAAATTCACACAAGCATATGCATATACATATATATATGTTACGTGCCAGGGTAGTGAACAAAGCTTAGCATGCAATTCAAAACCTTTGCCTAGATTGTGTAGAATAACCATCTTAATAAGGCACCCACGGGCTATATGAGTCCAACTCTTCCCCAGCTGAAAGGGCCTAATGTGTGTAGCTGCACAAGCCATAGAATAATCAAAGGTACATATGCCTTATGAGGGAATCAAACCTGCCGACATATATTAAAGGTAACTTAAGCACCCAGTCATTTAACATGGGGGACTCAAACCTACCAATCATATAATAAGAGAGACTCAAACCACCCGATCATATAGACCACCGCATCGACAAATGTGATTTCCAGTATTGGTGTCTTGGGACCTCTAATTTTACGGTCCATCTACACAACCCTTTTTAAAGACCAATTAAAATATTATCACACATTTCCGTTGATTGAACCAATCTATTCATTTAAGGCACCCCATTGGTATCTTCATACCAACTTTACTCATAAGCTAATATTATTATGCCATATCGATTAACCATTCACATAGGGAAATTCATACCACCTCTCAGTTTAATTATTCATTCATACTGGGAATCCATAAACCCCAAGGTTTAATAAAATCAATTCATGGTTCAATAAGATTTTTATGCCAATGCACTAGTATAAGTGAGCAAGTCAACCATGTGACAAAACCATGATTCGATATCAATTTCACAAATGGGTTAAGGGAACACAATTTCCAAAATCATATGTCAATGCAAAATCATCAAATTTGGGGAAAACCATGACCCCTTAGTTTATTCACCATGCCCATGTACCCCACAAGTTCAAAACCATTAATAAAGCATAATCAATGCAAAATAAGTCATGGTAAAATAATTTAAGAATCAATTATGCCAACATCCTCAATCCATATCAAACCCAACATTCAAATTCACATCAACAATCATTTAATACACATGCTTTAAGAAAAATAAGTTTAAGGGTGGAGTCACATGCCTTAATCACCAAGAAATTTGAAGAAGGAATCACCCTTGGAAGCTCTAATTGCCAATCTTGAGAAACCCTAAGTGTTTTTGCTTGAGAGTATTTGAGAGAGTTTAAAAAGTTATTTTGATTTTTTTTAGAGTGATAACGATAACCTAAAGGGGTTTTAAGTCATGGGTTATTACTAGAAAAAGGGGAAATGTACAAAGTGCCCCTAATTAAACAAATGAAGATTGGCCGCCCAATCGCTAAGGGTCACATGATGACTGGCTACGAGTCATTCTTTAGACTCATAGTCATGAAATTATCATGGGGTATGCATACTGGTCTGACTCTTAGTCGTACCCTACAGCTCATACTCAGACCTTACGACTCGTATGGTCTAGTCGTTGTCTAAGAAGAAATATTTGGGCACCATATTGGTTAGGCTACGGGAAGCACTATATGACTCGTAATGAGTCATGACGACTCATTGAGTGCCAATTTTGAATAGAATAGGAAATCAACAAAACACACTAGCTAGGCTATGATTAGGGTCCTACGACCCATAATGACACCCTACTGCTCGTAGGGAGAGTTGTATTCTGGGTAGTGAGTGTAAAAGTAAATAATTCTCAAGGACCCAAAATCTGGGGTGTTACATTCTCCCCCCTCCATGATCATTCATCCCTAGATGATGAGACAAGGCATCTATTAACACAATTTGACACTAAAACACAACCACACCTTCCTTTAACAAAGACAAAAAACAAAGATATCAAAGGAAACACAATTTTCTTTAACAAAGTCAGAAATCAAATCTACTAAGGAAAACACATACCTTAAGCACGATTATCTAGAATGTGGAACTAGAATTGGTATTTGGACTTCATGTCCTTTTTGGCTTCCCAAGTAGCTTCTTCAACCTTATGATTCCTCCAAAGGACCTTTACCGAAGCCACGTCCTTGGTCTGCAACCGACGAACTTGTCGGTCCAAGATTTTCATCGTAACTTCCTTATAAGACAAAGAATCCAAAGTACCCACACTCTCCAAGGGAAAAATCAAGGATGGATCACCCACACACTTTTTTAGCATTGAAACATGAAATACCGGATGAATGGACCCAAGTTGAAGGCAAATCCAACTCATAAGCCACATGGACCACTTTTCTCAAAATCAAGTGAGGGCCAACATACCGGGGTTTGAGCTTCCTCTTCTTACCTAACGGCATCACTCCCTTCATAGGAGATACCTTTAAAAACACCCATCGCTAACATCAAACTCTATTCTCTTTGCCTCAAATCCATATAGGAATTTTGGAGACTTTGGATAGTCTTAAGACCATCCCTAATAATCTTCACCTTCTCTATATCTTGATGAACCAAATCAGGGAAAAACAATCTAGTTTCACCATCTTCGAACCACCCTATAGGAGAACGACACCTCCTACTAGACAAAACCTCAAATAGAGCCACCTGAATGCTAGAATGATTGCTATTGTCATAAGCAAACTCGATGAAAGACAAGTGATCAACCAAACTACCCCCAAAGTCAATCACACAAGATAGAAGCATATCATCCAAAGTCTGAATAGTCCTCTCCTCTTGTCCATCCGTTCGAGGTTGGAAGCGATGCTAAGGTTCACCCTAGTCCCTAAACCTTGCTCGAAAGAATGACAAAAGTGAGATGAGAACTGTGTAGCTCGATCAGATATAATAGAAATTGGAGCACCATGCAGCTTGACAATCTCCTGGATGAACAACTTTACATAATTCTCAGCAGAAAAATTAGTCCTCAGAGGCAAGAAATGAGAAGTCATCCTATCTACGGTGACCCAAATCGAATCAACCTAACTAAAAAATTGCAAAAGAAGGATAACAGAATCTATATTAATCACTTCCTATTTCCATACATTCCACTTAATCTCTTGAGACAACCCACCAGGCCTAAAGTTCTCAACCTTCACTTGCTGACAAACCATACACTTGGCCACGAAATTGGCCACATCTGTCTTTATGTTATTCCACCAATAAATCTCCTTCATGTTATGGTACACTATGTTGAACTAAGATAAATAGTGTACCTCGACTAATGATCCTCAGTGAAGATTATCTCTCTCATTCCATCAACATTAGAAACACACAACCTACCTTTGTATCTCAACATACCATCACCACCACTCTCGAAATCCATCAGTTTTAGCTGGCCAACATCATCCCTGATCTATATCAAGATAGGATCCAAAACCTATTTTGTCTTTCACCTCAGTACCAAAAGATTACTTCACCACCTTTTGCACAATCACACCTCCATCCTCACAGTCCAAGAGATGAACTCCAATATTTGCCAAATGGTGAGTATCCCTCCCCAATCCTCGCTTCTCCTTATCCACATTGGATAAACTGCATATAGATAACCAATCAAAATCACCAGCAACAACATTTGCTTTACCTGGACTGTAGTGGAGATTCATATCACAATCTTTGAGCAACTCAAACCATCTTCTTTTCCTGAGATTCAACACCTTCTGGGTGAAAATATACCGCAAGCTCTTATGGTCAAAATAGATATAAACATGAACACCATACAAGTAATGACGCCAAATCTTTAAAGCTAAGACAACAACTAATAATTCCAAGTCATGCATTAGATAATTCTTCTCATGAACCTTAAGATATCTAGAATCATACACCACAACCTTACCATGCCACATCAACACACAACCAAGTCCCACATGGGACACATCACAATAAACAACAAATCTATCAGTACCCTCGGGTAGGGTAAAGACCGGAGCAGAAGTCAACTAATCTCTTAACTTCTCAAAGCAACCCTCACACGCATTGGACCATAAAAAATTCATCTCTTCTATGTCAACTTAGTCAATGGAGAAGCAATAAATGAGAATCTCTCCACAAAACTCCTATAATAATCGGCTAGACCCAAAAGGCTCCAAATATCGATTAGAGTCATGGGTCTAGGGCACTTCTTAACCTCCACAACTTTCTGTGGATCTACCATGACCTATTCACTAGAAATGACATGGCCAAGAAAAGTCATAATACTAAACTAGAATTCACTCTTTGAAAACTTGGAATACAAATGCTGATCCTTAAGGGTCTGCAACACTATATAGAGGTAATTGGCAAGATCCTCCTCACTCCTTGAATACATAAGAATATCATGAATAAAAAAAATCATAAAAGAATACAAGGACTAATAATACCTAGTTCATAAGATCCATAAATGCGTCGGTGCATTAGTCAAACCAAAGAACATCACCAAAAACTCGAAATGACTAACCAGATTCTGAAAGCAGTCATAGGGATATTCACCTTCCTAATCTTCAATTGATGCTAACCCGACTGAAGGTTAATCTTAGTAAAGTACTTAGCACATTGAAGATGGTCAAAGACATCATCAAGAACAGGGAGAAGATACTTATCCTTCATCGATACCTTATTCAACTAGCGTGATCTATACATATTTGAAGGGAACCATCATTCTTCTACATGAAGAGAATAGGAGAACCCTATGGAGAAACACTAGGGAAAATAAAAGCCCTATTAAGAAGATCTTTTAACTGCTCCTTAAGTTCTTTTAACTCAGTCAGAGCCATTATATAAGGAGGGATAGAGATAGGACGAGTATCTGGAATAAGATCAATCCCAAAGTCTATTTCCCTGTTGGGAGGAATACCAGGAATATCATCAGGAAAGACCTCAGGAAACTCATTGATCATAGGGACAAATTGTAGAGAGGCACCTTTCGAACTAGAATCCTTAAAACACACTAGATGATAAAGACACCCCTTTGGAATAAACTTCTGGTCTCTAAGATATGAAATAAATTTTCCCTTAGGCACTAGGGAACTCCCTTCCCATTCTATAATCGGCTTATTAGGAAATTTAAAAATGACCTTACGGGTCTGACAGTCTAAAGAGGCATAGCATAAGTGCAAACAATCCATCCTAAAAATCACATTAAAGTCAACCATATCTAGCTCTATTAGATCCACCAGGGTCTCTCTACCACAGACAGACACAACACAACCCTTAAATGACCCCCAGCCACAACAGAGTCACCCACTGAGGTAGAAATAATAAAAGGATCCGTAATACACTCAGGTCAAAAACCAGAATGAACAGCCATATATGGGGTCACATAAGAAAGAGTAGACCCCAGATCAAGCAAGAAATACACATCATGAGAGAAGAGTTGCAACATACCAGTAACGACATCAGGAGATAACCCAGATTCCTAGCGGGTGGCAAGAGCATAAAAATAGTTTCGACCAGTACCGGAGCCTGAAGTAGCACCCTTTAGTGCAGGAGATGATAAAGTGGCAACCGGACCTTGTTAGCCCTAAAAACAACCATGGAAGGACAATCTCACTTTTGGTGTCCGATCTGACCATAACTAAAATACTGATTCCTCCACTTATCAGATTGACCATGATATAATTGACCATAGAACCGGAAAGGAGGATATGATGGAGTTGACTGAGCCCCATTAGATCGCGACTAGGAACCTTTTGCTCTAAACCCACTGTCAGCCTAGAAATAAGGATCATCAAACGACTTTAGATAAGGAGAACAAGTCATCGAGTAAGAGTTAGAACTTTCCCAATTCATCTTAGACCATTTCTTACCTCCTCTACCACTCTACTGCTAATTTCAACCCTAATCTAAATATCTGAACATCTTACTTTGCCTCATTTCTATATTTTCTTCCTTCTTCTTTTCCTCTTTAACCTACTGCATATACAAAACAAGCCTAGATATATCCATGTCATTATTCAGTATTGTGGCCTTGCACTCAATGACTAAGTCTCAAGACAACCCAGAAGCAAACTTCCTCATACTAGCTCGTATGCTAGATGCTAACTCAGGAGCATAGCGGAACAACTGATGAGACTTTGAGGCATACTCCTTCACAATTATCCAACCTTATTTCAAACTCACATACTCCTCCACTTTTGCCTCCTTCAAATCCTAAGGAAAAAAATGATAAAGAAAAGCACTAGAGAAATCATCCCATAATTCCAACTCCATATCAACACCCCTAGACTGATCCCACTCCACGTACCATAGTTATGCTATATCTTTTAATTGATATGCGGTAAGGTCTACACCCTTAGAGTTAGAAGCATGCATAACTCGGAAGATCTTATTTATCTCATCTATGAACCCTTGAGGATCATTCTCAACCTTAGAGCCAATAAAGGTCAGAGGATTTAGTCTCATGAACTATACCCAACTCGAGTAAACTCAAAAGAACTCATAGCAGTACCAGTAGGACCTGATTGACATAACTGAGATGTCACCAACTGGTTCATTAGAGGAATAGAATGGCGAAACTTGATATTAGTAACATCTCCTTGAGGTGACTTAGCAAGAGTGTCACCAATGGAAGAAGGATCAGTAAGAACCGGTGGAACTCCATGGGGCAAGTAGAAGCAGGGACCCTAGACCAGGTCTGTACCTCATAGGTAGGACGAGTACCATCCATATTATCCTCAAGTGGGATAGAAAAGTTTCCATGAGCATCAAATATTCTAGGAGGAATGATCTGAAAATCAAACAAATATGAATTAGAGGAGATTTCAACATCATAGACACTATAACCCAAAAGTAGAACACAAGAAATGGAAACATTCCTAAATGCCTCATAGCCTCTCTCTTATAAGTGTGGTGCGCTACACATTCATAAAAGAGACTATACTTTATATGGGTTTGTAGACACCCAATTGACCATGAACCTAGGATTTAATACCAACTTTATCATGATCCAAACCAAGGCTTGGTCGTGACGGGTATCTCAAGTCCACCGTGGACCGAAGACTACCCCTTTTGCCTAGTCAAACAAAATATAATATCCTAGTACTAGATAGATTCCGAAAATATAACGAGATAGATAAAGATAAGCTCAAAGGAATCTAAGATATGTCAATGATCAATACCTAATCCACAGTAAAAGCCACAAAGCCTTCTAATAACCAAAACCAATCTTGTAGGGACATGCCTCCAACGATAGCTAAAAATACATTCAAAATAAAGTCTATGACATAAGGAAACCAAAAAATGAAATAAGGGTCCTCCAAAGTATGGAAGCTTACCACTTCAAGTCAACTCTCGATCAATTTGAGAATCACTTAATCACTACGTAGGAAAAGCAGGAGTGTCTTCGTGACCTACATCACGTGGTGATAAACGTTCGAAAATGGTTAATGGGTTGAGCACCAACATGTAGTCAGGGATAAAGGATAAAGTAATGCCATGAACTATAATACAAAATCAATCAAAAATCCAAATTCACAAAAGCATATGAATATATATATATATATATAGTGTTCTAGTGTAGGGAACAAGGTTAGCATGCAATTCAAAACCTTAGACTGGATTGTGTAGCATAACTATCATAATAAGGCACGCATGGGCTATTTGAGTCCAACACTTCCCCAGATGAAAGGGACCAATACGTGTAGTCACATGAATAAGAGAATAATCATATATACATATGCCCTATGGGGGACTCAAACCTCTCGACATATATCAAAGGCAACTTAAGCACCTTGTCATTTAACATGGGGGGCTCGAACCTCCCAATCATATAATAATGGGGACTCTAACCACTCGGTCATTTAGTCCCCCACCTCGGCAAATACAATTTCTAGTATTGGTCCCTTGGGACCTCCACTTTTAAAGTCGGCTATACAACCCTCATTAAAACCCAATTAAAACATTATCACATATTCCTATTGATTGAACTGATCCATTCATTTAAGGCACCCCATTGGTATTATCATACCAACTTCCACTGTGAACTAACATTATCATGACATATCAATTAACCATTCGTATGGGGAAATTCATAAACCCTCTCGGTTTAATTATTCATTCATATGGGAAATCCATAAACCCCAAGTTTCAATAAAATTAATCCATGGTTTATTAACCTTTTTGTGCCAATGAATTAGTCTAAGTGAGCAAGTCAACCATGTGGCAAAACCATGATTCGATATCAATTTCACAAATGGGTTAAGGGAACACAATTTCCTAAATCATATGTCATGGAAAAATCATCAAATTTGGGGAAATCCTTGACCCCTTAGTTTATTCACCATGCTCAATCACCTCACAAGTTTAAAACCATTAATAAAGAATGAGAAAACCATAATACGTCATGGGAAAATAGTTTAAGAATCATCATACAAAAATCCTCAACCCATATCAAAACCCACATTCAATTTCACATCAATAATCAATTAATACACACACTTTAAGAAAAATAAGTTTAAGGGTGGGGTCACATGCCTTAATCACCAAGAAATTTGAAGAAGGAATCACCCTTGGAAGCTCTACTTGCCAACCTTAAGAAACCTTAAGTGTTTTTGCTTGAGTGAATTTTAGAGAGCATATGAAGTTATTTTGATTTGGTTTGGAGTGATAATGATAATCTAAAGGGATTTTAAGTCGTGGGTTATTATTGGGGAAAATGGGAAATATCCAAAGTGCACTAATTAAAAGACTAAAATTTGGTCGCCCAATCGCTAAGGGTCACATGACGACTTGTAATGACTAGCTATGAGTCGTCCCTTATACTCATAGTCTAGAAAGTATCATGGGGCATGCACACTAGTCTAACTACGAGTCATCCCCTAAAACTTGTATTCAGACCTTATGACTCATATGGTCTAGTCATTATCTAAGTAGAAATATTTGTGCACCATACTTGTTAGGCTACAAAAACCACTATATGACTTGTAATGAGTCTTAATGACTCATTGAGTGCCAATCATGATCAGAATAGGAACTTGACTAAACACACTGATTTGGCTATGATTAGGGTCCCACGACCCATAATAACACCTAATGACTTATAGGGAGTGTCATAGTCTAGACAATAAGTGTAAACCTAAAAAATTCTCATGGACCCAAAATTTGGGGTGTTACAATCCACAATGCATGCTTGTAGCATATCCTCTAGCACCTAAATAGCCGTCTTAGATGACCATCCATCTTAGGGTGAATAGCTATGTCAAATCAAGTTGAGTATTCAGCTCGCTTTGAATAATACTCCAAAAACCTGAGGTAAACATAATACCACTATCGAATACAACAAAAATTGGAGCACACTCCTATCAAACAATCTCCCTAATGTATATCGTCGCCAACTTCTCTACATTATTACTCGCTCTCATAAGAATGAAATATGATTATTTGGTCTGTCAATCCATAATCACCCAAACAGAGTCAAACTTCCCTAAAATCGGTTGTAGGCCATCTATGAAAATCGTGGTGATCCACTCCCACTTATACTCGAGAATGGGCATCCTCTTCATCGTACCACCTCAATCGGTGATGCTCATACTTCACCTGTTGGCAATTCAAAAAATTATCCAACAACTCCACAATATCCTTCTTCATTCCACTCCACCAATAATACTTCTTTAGATTATGATATATTTTAGCTACTTCTAGGTGAATAAAATATTTAGAACAATGAGCTTCCTCAAAGATTAATCTAAATCCACCAATTCTTGGCACACAAACTAAGCCACTAATACTTAAAACAACATTAAAATCAAGAGATTCCACCTTAGTATCACCACTCAACACCTTATCATAGATCACCCTTTACCTACCATCATCAATCTGATGAGATCAAATGTGCTCCATCAAAGAAGATTTAGCCTCAATAAAGGCTAACACATAACTCAATATAGAAATATCAAGCCTAACTAACTGGTGAGATAAAGGCTGAAACTCCAAGGACAAAAGGTTGCTCTTGAGTCAAGAGATGAGATAGACTCCCATACTAGTCAACTTTTGGCTCAAGGCACATGCAACCATATTTTTATTGCTCAAATGATAAAGAATAGTGAGATCATAGTCCTTAAACAACATAAGCCAATGCTGCTGACTTATATTAAGATCTCATTGAGTGAATAAGTACTAAGGATATGATGATCCGAGAAAATATCATAATAGACCCCATACAAATAATGCTGCCATAACTTCAACACAAATATGATTGCTTGTAACTCTAAGTCATGGGTAGGGTAATTCTTATCATGAGGCTTGATAACGCTAAAACTATAGCTCTCGTAAGAGTGTAAGCGGTCGATGTCAAATATAGAACCCAACTGGGTTGGGTGTCAAATCCCACAGGGAATACGTGGTCACTAAGTATGCAACGATTAGTAGACTGTTGATCGAAAATTCTACGAAAAAGGGGGATTTAATTGTAGCGTGAATTAAGAGTATCAAAGTAACAAAGAAAAAACGGAATATGTATTAGGTTTTAATCAATGAGAATTGTAAGTTAGGGTTATGTCCACCTTATGAGTTTTACGTATCTATTGGCTATGAGTTTTGCGGAATTCAGACATGCATGCGCTTATAGAGATTCGTATTCTACGGTAAATCCTAGTGTCTTTCGACCATCAAGGATTATATCACTTTAACTCTTTCGAGCTTAAAGCATATACTAATGGTGCGAATTCTCCAAGAGGTTAATCCAGTTACGACACTAACTTTTAAACAGGGGTTGGTAGCCCTATTTCCTTGTCATTCTCTCTTTTCCAGATATGTAACTTTTCTTTCGAACAAGTTAATGCTATATTGGCGTATTCTATATGTTTACAACCACAAGAATTCAATTAAGATGAAAAGAGTAATGATATAAGCAACATACGTATCAAGAATTTACAAACTCATAACAATAGATAGTATATCATAAGGCTTCCATAACCCTAACAGAGAAATTTAGCTACTCATGAGTGCAACGGAAATCACAATAGATATAATCATCATACCACAACCTAGAATAATCTTGGCGATGGAAGTGATATGGCGTCAAAAGCTCTCAAACGTTTTGCCCTAGCCGTTCTTCTCAAGAGAGCCGAGTTCTCTGGGTTAGACTTACAGAATATTGTAACGTGAATTAGGAGCAAAAGTCGAATGAAAAAGACTTGAATTAATGAATGAGTGAATAATAAAAAGCTTGCTGAAAAATTCAGCAAATAGGGTTTTTATAACATCCTTATCCTAGTCCTACTGAAATAGGGTTTTTATCCTTGTCCTAGTCCTACTGGGTTACTGCATACTTGTCCTAATCCTACTAAGTTACTGCTGATCCCCCAAGTCTTTAGAAATGCTGTTTTTGCCCGGAACAAGTTCTCCATGCATCACTTTCAGTCCACAAGCTTCCAGAAGCTGCCTTCCTTCTCACGTGAAGTTTCCTTTGGCATCCAACAGTCCATAAAATGCTGAAATCTTCATCATTTATTCATGAAAACTTGCTAATCACGTTGGTTAGCTCACTTACAGGAAAAAGGACTAAAAGTGCAAGAATTATATATTTTATCCTCAAAGCTTAGCCTAAAATATGGGTAAATTATGGTGTTTAGGCGTGTAAATACGCCCAACATCAACACCCCACACTTAAATCTTTGTTCGTCCTCGAACAAAATATTACGTCCATGCAATCATCTAACTAGAAATCACAGCAGTAACACAAAATATTCATCAAGACAGGCACAACAATTATTAACAAAGAGTAGTTTTCTAATCACTTCTAGAAACAATTCAACCTCCAACATAGACTCGTGATAATGGTTAATTCGTATTCAAAAGTTAAGGCACAAAGAATCATACAAGACTACCCAAAACTCATCAACCATATGTGTCTCACAATATATCACCCATAATTACTCACAAGTATTTCATTTTTCAAAACATGGGTATAAGATTATCCTTGCTCTCACTCTCACAAAGAATTCATATGTTGCAACTGATGACCATAGGCTTGCCCTTAGTGTAATGCTCCACTAATATCAGAATGCTAAGCTTAGGATCAAATAGGTCTTTTACAAGTTGTAATGTAGGCTAAGGGACGAGTAGGACTATTTTGGCCAGAAATAGTGACTATGTTCCTAAGCGCTTTAATACATCACATTATGCCATTAACACTCTCTTTTAATCAACCCTGCTACCTTTCTTTCATCTATCACCCCTTTTCACTTATTTTGCCATTCAAGCATAACTATCTTTTTATTCAATCATAAACACAAATTATCTTTTTGTTTTTCTATTTCTTTTTCCTTTCTTTTCTCTTTTTTTTATAACACACCTCTATGATAGCCATTCTTTTTCATAACAAATTCAAGTACCAATACACTCTAAGGCATCACTCTCACCCAATTTCCTCTTATTTTGTCACATGACGTCACAATTTAAAGCACTTAGGAATTTGGATCAAATTATGGTCTTGAAAAAAAATGGATTAGGCTTACATATGAGGCTGTCAAAGAAAATAGCTAAAGGCTCAAAGGGGGTTAACTAAGGAAATGTCAATGGGTAGGTAAAAAGAAGGTAAACAATGACAGGCTGCTAAAGAAATGCCTAAATCATCTCCTAAACTCACACTCTTTATTTCACTTTACACACACACCAGGCAAGTTCTAGCATCAGTCATAACACATAATATACTATAACCTCACACACACAAGGCACATGGTCAAATTTATTGGGAGCATTATAGACTCTTGACCCAACAGATGAATGAATTAAACCACACAATTATCACACAGTGAGTCACATATAGAGCCTAAATGTCTCAATAGTAATGATTTAGCACAAACTCTTGTTATACTACCATGCCGTCTATCAGAACAATTTCATGCAAAATCTAAAAAAATTTAAAATTAAACTAATTAATTACGACTAATTAAAACAAACAAGAACTAGAATAAATGCAAATGCAGACAAAGAAGTATACCATACAAATACCAGCACCCCACACTTAGATGGGACACACTGCCCTCAGTGGAAAATAAATAAGAAGAACCTGATTAGTCAGACTCATCCTCTATGTATGGGGTCATACCCCCTGCATCGGAATCATCATCAGAGTCGTCGTCATCAGAGTTCTCCTCCACGTCGGAGTCTGGCATTCGTCGATCATCATCGGTTGGCATGTCGTCATCAAGAGGTTCCTCAAAATATACACCTACTCCACACATAGCCCTCGTATGCTTATTCATTGGGTAGTCATAATCCAACTGTTGGAGCTCTGCAGCAGTTGGAACACGACCCCCGCTCATCATGGTAAACCTTATCATCCATATAAATGGCGGGATTATCTTTCGTCGCGAGCATGTCTTTCTGCAATGGTTAGGTTGATGCCATGCATGGATTCAACATCTTTAACCTTTGTGAGGTCAACCTTCTTCGAGTTGTGTGGAAGCTTATGATCTGCAGGTTCCTCTTCTATGTTCTCCTTCCTCAATATCGCAGTCAACAGATTACCAAAGCTGAAGTGGGACCTCTTGTGCATCCTGGCCTTACGCATTGAAGATCGAATAATCGCCCCAATGTTGATGGGGATGTTCGTCATCAAAGCGTACACCAAGCACACTCTATCACGTGTGATCTTTGTGTACTCTGACCCTGGAATCAGGCAATAATTGACTATCCGCAACCATATCCGATCTTCTCTGTTCAAGGAGGCATACGGGAAGGTATTGTGCCGACCGGTATCCTTGTGACGACTCCACCATGCCATTGATCTTGTTCCGCATAGTGTGTGTCTGATTGCCCTGTATGGAGGTCTGCGATAAAGATCCTTGAGCGGTGATGGATCCACAGATGGAAGACCCAGAAAAGAGTTGAAGAACTCCGCATTCAGTTGCAAGACTTGGCCCCAAATCTTCACTTCACTTTCGGTAGTCTTTGGGGACCAATTGACATAGAATTCTCGCGTTAGATCAATATTGCATTCTCCCATATCTTGGAAAATGAAATCAAGATGTAGCGCCATGATTTTAGCCAAAATGCGGGGTTCTTTATTTGCTAGGCTCTCCTTTTGTATCAACTCCACATGAACATATTTTTTTACTTTATTGTTCTTGTACCACTCCTTTCCTTCCTCCTCTAGGACCCATTTTATCCCGTACATGCGTCGAGGTATTTGCAGCGAGGAGGATTCAGCTTGCTCTTTTCTTCCCCTTTTCTGGCCTTTCTATGAGGTAGATGCTTTTTCTTTTCCGGGTCGACTTTTTGGTGCCATTGTACCTGAGATTAAAATAATAGTCATGTTAGCTTCATCTCGGTAGATACAATCGACAAACCAACAATAGTGGCACTACCCCACACTTAATTTGTTGGGACAAACTTAATTAAGTGAAAGATGTCGATTACTCAGACTTCATCGCCCTACATTTAGGTGTTATGTTCCAACAAATATTCAGCGCAGTCATACTTTTCTTGTCATCTTCACTATCCTTTTCAATTCTTTTTCATGTATTCTTAACTATGTTTTCATGTTTGGACTAATGCATCTCTTTGAACAAAACTACTACATAGATATCGTATCAATTTATGGCTTAGAAATAATCACAACATCTCATGTTTGTAGTTAACCATGATTTTCATCTCGATGGACAAGTCATTCAAACATACAAGCTTTCAAGTTACAAGATTATGCAATTATCTTAACCATGTTGATTCCGAAAAAGTGTTACAGTGTATCAAAATCAAATTCAGGTTGGAACCAAGCCTAGAACACCCATACGTATTCTTTCACTCACTTAGTTGTATCACAACAAATCAACCACATTCAAATCACCCACACTACGTCAAGATTTAACAATTTATTATAGGCGTAGTGGTGTAGTACTTTACGGAATATAAAAGAAGAGCAAAGAAGTACTTACTTGGTTGATGGCCTCGGAAGATGTTCTTGCAAAGTTAAAAGAGCAAAAAGAATTTTCTTGAGAGATTTTGGAGAGGTAGGCGGCGCTTAGGTTGAGTTTGCAATGAAATTTTGTTCTAAGACTAAGGTTCTATTTATAGGACAAGCTTGGGTCGGGTTTTGACCCGTTTGGAATCGGATTAGGAGACCAAAAAGTGAGCATAGGCGGCGCCTAATGCTTTGCCTATGCTTGGCATAGGCGGCGCCTTTTGCAAGGCCTAGTTGAACATAAGTGGCGCCTATGCTATGGAATTGTTAGGCATAGGCAGCGCCTATGCCATGGCATTCTAGATTCAGAGACAAAAGGCTTTTGCATAGGCGGCGCCTATGCTATGGCATTGTTAGGCATAGGCGGCGCCTATGCTATGGCATTCTAGATTCAGAGAGCTTAGGCCATAGCATAGGCCTTGCCTTGTTTGTTGCCTAGATTTTCATAGGCAATGCCTAACTCATAGCCTTTTTCTTCTTCATTCCCAACTTACCACCTTCAACATGCAATACTTCCAACTCAAAATTTGAAACCAATCTCCTCCTTTACACCTCTTGCACCTACACTTATTCAAAAACAACAAAAATGATTAGAACGATGGGTTGCCTCCCATCAAGTGACTTAGTTTTGGTCGTGGCTCGACAAAATCCTAGGAAAACAAAAACAATTAAAAACGATGGGTTGCCTCCCACCAAGCGCTTGATTTATTATCGCGGCACGACATAGTTACCTCGAGTACTTAGATTTCGTCTAGATAGATGGTGGACATGCATTTTATCGAGTCAAGAGGACCGATATATGGTTTTACTCGTTGGACATTCACCTTAAAGACAACACCATTATTTTCTTCTAGCTCAACTACTCCAGACGAGTAGACTTGGCTAATTTTGTACGGACCAGACCATTTGGACCTTAACTTACCTGGGAATATCTTCAGTCTGGAATTGAAAAGAAGTATCATATCACCTTTTTGAAAGTTTCGTTGAATAATCCGTTGATCATGATACTTTTTCATCCGCTCCTTGTAGAAGTCTGATCTTTCATACGCATGTAGACGGAATTCATCCATCTCATTCAGCTGCTCCAATCTCATATTCATGGCATTATCCCAATTCAAATTCAGTCGCTTCAACGCCCATAATGCTTTATGCTCGAGTTCAATGGGCAAGTGAAAAGCCTTCCCATAAACTAGTTGGTACGGGGACATGCCAATTGGCATTTTGAATGCAGTCCTATAAGCCCATAGTGCATCGTCCAGCTTCCGAGACCAATCCTTCCTATTAGCGTTTACAGTCTTAGCAAGGATCTGCTTGATCTCTCGGTTAAAAACCTCTACCTGTCCACTAGTTTGTGGGTGATAAGGCATGGCTACCTTATGTTGCTTGACCCCATATTTCACCAACACAGATTTGAACAGCTTGTTGCAAAAGTGTGATCCTCCATCGCTTATGATGGTATGTGGTACCCCAAAACGAGAGAAGATATTTCTCTTCAAGAATGCTACAATACGCTTTCCTTCATTATCGGCCAGCGCTACTGCTTCAACCCATTTGGATACATAGTCGACAGCAACTAGGATATATTTCATCCCAAACAAATTTACTAATGGGCCCATGAAATCAATACCCCACACATCAAACAGCTCTACTTCAAGAATTTTTGACATGGGCATCTCATGGTGCTTCGAAATCGTGTCTTGTCTCTGACATTGGTCACATCTTCTCACAAATTCGTAGGCATCTCTAAATATCGAAGGTCAATAATAGCCTCTTTGCAATACCTTCCTTACTGTCCGATCACCTGCGTGATGACCCCCAACTTGGGAAGCGTGACATGCTTCCAAAATACTAGGCACCTCCATATGAGATATGCATCTTCTAATAACACCATCCGCACATCGTGAAAATAGATATGGTTCATCCCAGAAGTAGTGTCTTACATCATGCATGAACTTCCTCTTTTGATGAAAAGATAGATTCGCAGGCATCACATTACTTACCATGAAGTTCGCAAAGTCTGCATACCATGGTAACTCTTCCATCATCGTGGCTAGGATCTCTTCATCAGGGAATGCATCATCAATCTCAAGATCAGGCTACGCTATATGCTCGGTCTCAAGTCTAGATAGATGATCAGCTACTTGGTTTTCACACCCTTTTCTATCTTTCACCTCGAAATCAAATTCTTGCAGCAATAATACCCATCAAATTAGCCTTGGTTTTGCGTCCTTCTTGGCCATTAAATATCTCAGAGATGCGTGGTCTGTATGAACTACCACCTTGGTTCCCAACAGGTAAGTACGAAACTTTTCAAAAACTTAGACAACTGCTAGAAGCTCTTGTTCCGTGACAGTATAGTTCTTCTGGGCTCCGTTCAAGACCTTGCTCGCGTAGTAGATTGGATGAAATAACTTTTCTCTTCTCTGGCCAAGTACAACACCCAAAGCTACTCCGCTTGCATCACACATAACTTCAAATGGTAGGGACCAATCATGTGCTACAATGATAGGAGCTTCAATTAGCTTCCCTTTGAGGCATTCGAATGCCTTCAAGCAATCTTCACCGAAGTCGAACTTTGTATCCTTCTCCAAAAGCTTGCATAACGGACTAGCAATCTTGGAAAAGTCTTTAATGAACCTTTGATAAAAACTTGCATGCCCGAGGAAACTACGAACTCCCTTTACAGAGATTGGAGGTGGTAGTTTCTCGATGACTTCAATTTTAGCTCGATCCACCTCAATTCCTCTTTCGGAAATTTTATGCCCAAGAACAATACCTTCTTTAACCATAA
Source organism: Capsicum pubescens (assembly GCA_030864215.1). Classification (NCBI taxonomy): domain Eukaryota; kingdom Viridiplantae; phylum Streptophyta; class Magnoliopsida; order Solanales; family Solanaceae; genus Capsicum; species Capsicum pubescens. The sequence continues at coordinate 264,425,927 of CM061540.1, read as the reverse complement.
AGTGGCACTTCTCCCAGTTTAGCACCAAGTTAAATTCAACATATCTCTGTAACGCCATACTTAGATTCGCCAAGCACGATTCAAATGACTCACCTACAACTAAAAAATCGTCCATGAATACCTCCAAGGTGTCTTCAACCATATCAGAAAAAATGGACATCATACAACGCTGAAAAGTGGCGGGTGCATTACATAGCCCAAATGGCATACGTTTGAAGGTAAACGTACCATATGGGCATGTAAATGTTGTCTTCTCTTGGTCTTCGGGAGCAATACAGATCTGATTATAGCCGAAATAACCATCTAAGAAGCAAAACCATCCTTTTCCTGCCAATCGATCAAGAATTTGGTCCATGAATGGCATTGGGAAGTGATCCTTAAGCGTCCATGAATTCAGCTTCCGGTAGTCCATGCATACTCTCCACCCTGTGATAGGTCTGAGTGGAATTAGCTCATTCCTTTCATTTGAAACTACCATCATGCCCCCTTTCTTGGACACACACTGTACCGGACTTACCCATTTACTGTCAGAGATTGGATACACTACCCCTGCATCTAACCACTTAATAGTTTCTTTCTTCACCACCTCTTGCATAGGTGGATTCAAACATCTTTGATGCTCAATAGTGGGCATGCAATTTTCTTCAAGCTGAATCTTGTGCATACATATCCCAGGCGGAATACCAATAATATCAGCAATGGTCCAACCGATGGATCTCATGTATTTCCTTAGAACAGCGATGAGAGCTGCAACTTGCTGTTCACCTAAGTTAGCCGCCACAATAATCGGGAGGGTGTTTCCACTTCCCAAGAATGCGTACTTTAGATGACCGGGTAGCTCCTTCAATTCTAATATTGGTGGCTCTTCAATGGATGGTTTAACTGGTGGTGTAGGCCAATTTTTGAGATCGAGGTCCAGCTTCTTGGGAGCATAAGGATACGACCCTATTCCTGTTAGAGCACAAATAGTTTCTTCATAATTTTCAGCATCCTCACGCCCAATATTCATAAGCGCAGCCGCCAATGGGTCAGCAATAAGCTGCTCCTCTACGGATAATTCTTTCTCATCATCAAAATAAACATCAGCTACCAAGAACACGTTCAGATCTTTGGGTTGCTTCATTGATTTGCATACATCAAAGCGGACTACTTCGTCATTCATCCGAAATAAAAGTTCATTAGCTCTTAAGTCGATAAGCACACTTCCAGTTGCGAGGAAAGGGCATCCCAAGATTATGGGAACTTCAGAATCCACCTCGCAATCCAAAATAACGAAGTCTGCCGGAAAGATGAACGAAGAAACCTTCACCAATACATCATATAAAATACCAACAGGTCATTTTACCGACCTATCTGCCATCACGAGCCTCATATTGGTTGGAGTAGGATCACCCAACCCCAACTTTCTGTAAATAGATAGAGGCATAAAATTGATGCTGGCTCCTAAATCGCATAATGCCTTGGCAAAATTCAAAGATCCGACAGTACAAGGAATAGTGAAGGCACCGGGGTCAGCCTTCTTCTGAACTAGTGATCTGGTAGCGATTGCACTGCAATGATGAACAGTATCCGTCAACTCATAACTTTCTGCCCGCTTCTTTGTCAAAAGATCCTTCATAAATTTTGCGTACCCAGGCATTTGTTCCAGTGCCTCGACCAAAGGAACATTAATAGTTAGCTGCTTCAACATAGTCATAAATTTATTGAACCTGGTATCGTCAGCTTTCTTCTTCAATCTTTAAGGAAAAGGTGGTGGTGGAAGGGGAATAGTTTTCTCCACCTCTTCCTTTTCATCTTGCTTCAGTTCGGCGATCTTTTCAGGCTGTGGACGTTGAGAGGTGACGTCACGAACAACCTCATCAGCTGCTTCGGCATCTTTTGGTTCTGCAATGATCTCATTATCTTCTATATCATCAACCACCTGCTTGCCTTTGGATGGATTTTCCAACACTTTACCACTTCGGGTGGTGATATCCATACACGATCCATCATTCCTTGGATTTTGCACTGTGTCGCTAGGTAGTGTTCCAGCTTTTCTTTGATTTAATGCCACTGAAAGTTGACTCAATTGCTGCTCTAGTTGCTTTATTGCAGTAGAATGCGAGTCAACCAATTGATTTATTGAAGACAAATTGTTCTTCACCTCATTCACTCCCGTATTAGTTGCCTCCACTCCTTTCAGCAGCTTTGCCATCATATCTTCCATAGACATCTTCCCTGAACCCGATGCCGCGGCCTCATGATTTCCAGGAGGAATATACAAGCCACTCCTGTCAGTCTTATTCTTCCAACTACCTTGATCACGGTCCTTGTATCCAGATTTATCATAATAGATCCGACCTTGGTTTCCTTGGGTATTGCCTCGGAAACCCCCCTGATTATTCAAATAGTTTCCTTTCTCCTCAGAATCTGACTCATTTCTTCCCTGTGACACCAACGCCTTGACTTTTTCGGTCTTTCCTGATAATAAATGCTTGGTAAGAAGATCCATCTACATTTTCATGTGAGCCATATCCTGGTCACGTTTCTCTTGTCTTCGTTTCTGCTCTGCAGTCAAGCCAATAGATACGGTAGAGCTTGCTACCTCAGAATCCCTGGTATGCCAAGCTCTACTCTGCTTTGTCATACGATCAAGCATATCACTTGCCTCAAGAAAAGTAAGGTCCATGAATGACCCTCCTGCAGCATTATCAACCACTGGCTTAGTCACTGAATTCAAAGACCTGTATAATATTTCCATCAAGTAGATATTCGTCATCTGATGGTTTGGGCACCGCATAAGCTTCTTCTTGAACCTCTCCCATGTTTCGTGGAGAGCTTCAGTTGGGAGCTGTCGAAAATTGCTGATCTCATCCCGTAATTGGGCTCTCTTGGATGACGGAAAGAATCTTTCTAGGAAAGCGTCTTTCAGTTGCCTCCAATTAGTAATAGAATCAGAACTTAGCCCGTTCAACCATAGAGTTGCCTCCCCAGACAGAGACAATGGAAATAAGCGCAGCCGAATTGCATTCTGCCCAACTCCTGGATTGTCAAACGACTTGCATGTTGAAATAAAGTTGATCAGATGCATATTCGGATCATCTCCTTCGAGTCCACCAAATAACCCCTTGAGCTGCAATAACTGAATCATGGTGCTAGTGATATTGAACTTAGCTCTGGGTGCCAAGGGTGGAGGAATAATAGCCCCTATGGCACCAGCTCCATCCAGATCGTCATCATCATCATCAAAAGGAGCCTGCACAGCTCGACGTTCAGGTCTCATTCTAGCTTGACAATCTCTTTTGTTCACAGGTGCTTCCACCTCATCTGCACGCCGTGGATTAAGTAACTCATCATCACCCAGGTCCTCATCATCAGGATTTGATGCTCGACCTGGGTTATCAATATTCTGTTGATGCACTTGAGCAACTGCCAGTGCAACTAAACTAGCCTGCTCCTGTTGAGCCGCCCTTCTGTCAATGTCACGCTGTGCATCCATTCTGCCAATAAGTTGAGGTTCAGGAGTTATGGGTAATAATGGCTGACCAGAACTACGAGTATTTGGCATGCACTGAACAAAACCTGAATAAAACAAAAACAACAACTAAAAGTAAAATACGAGAATCTTTGACCAAAGGGTCTAGTAACTATCACACACTTAGTTGACAACCGTATTCCCTGGCAACGGTGCCAAAATTTGATAATGCTCAAACTACAGCTCTCGTAAGAGTGTAAGCGGTCGATGTCAAATATAGAACCCAACTGGGTTGGGTGTCGAATCCCACAGGGAATACTTGGTCACTAAGTATGCAACGATTATTTGACTATTGATCGAAAATTCTACGAAAAAAAGGGGGATTTAATTATAGCGTGAATTAAGAGTATCAAAGTAACAAAGAAAAAATGGAATATGTAGTAGGTTTTAATCAATGAGAATTGTAAGTTAGGGTTATGTCCACCTTATGAGTTTTACGTATCTATTGGCTATGAGTTATGCGGAATTCAGACATGCATGCGCTTATAGAGATTCGTATTCTATGGTAAATCCTAGTGTCTTTCGACCATCAAGGATTATATCACTTTAACTCTTTCGAGCTTAAAGCGTATACTAATGGTACGAATTCTCCAAGAGGTTAATCCAGTTACGGCACTAACTTTTAAACAGGGGTTGGTAGCCCTATTTCCTTGTCATTCTCTCTTTTCCAGACATGTAACTTTTCTTTCGAACAAGTTAATGCTATACTGGCGTATTCTATATGTTTGCAACCACAAGAATTCAATTAAGATGAAGAGAGTAATGATATAAGCAACATACGTATCAAGAATTCACAAACTCATAGCAATAGATAGTATATCATAAGGCTTCCATAACCCTAACAGAGAAGTTTAGCTACTCACGAGTGCAACGAAAATCACAATAGATATAATCATCATACCACAACCTAGAATAATCTTGGCGATGGAAGTGATATGGCGTCAAAAGCTCTCAAACGTTTTGCCCTAGCCGTTCTTCTCAAGAGAGACGAGTTCTCTGTGTTAGACTTACAGAATATTGTAACGTGAATTAGGAGCAAAAGTCGAATGAAAAAGACTTAAATTAATGAATGAGTGAATAATAAAAAGCTTGCTGAAAAATTCAGCAAATAGGGTTTTTATAACATCCTTGTCCTAGTCCTACTGAAATAGGGTTTTTATCCTTGTCCTAGTCCTACTGGGTTACTGCATACTTGTCCTAATCCTACTAAGTTACTGCTGATCCCCCAAGTCTTTAGAAATGCTATTTTAGCCCGGGATAAGTTCCCCATGCATCACTTTCAGTCCACAAGCTTCCAGAAGCTGCCTTCCTTCTCACGTGAAGTTTCCTTTGGCGTCCAACAGCCCATAAAATGCTGAAATCTTCATCATTTATTCATGAAAACTTGCTAATCACGTTGGTTAGCTCACTTACAGGAAAAAGGACTAAAAGTGCAGGAATTATATATTTTATCCTCAAAGCTTAGCCTAAAATATGGGTAAATTATGGTGTTTAGGCATGTAAATACGCCTAACATCAACACCCCACACTTAAAGCTTTGTTCGTCCTCGAACAAAATATTACGTCCATGCAATCATCTAACTAGAAATCACAGCAGTAACACAAAATATTCATCAAGACAGACACAACAATTATTAACAAAGAGTAGTTTTCTAATCACTTGTAGAAACAATTCAACCTCCAACATAGACTCGTGATGATGGTTAATTAGTATTCAAAAGTTAAGGCACAAAGAATCATACAAGACTACCCAAAACTCATCAACCATATGTGTCTCACAATATATCACCCATAATTACTCACAAGCATTTCATTTTTCAAAACATGGGTATAAGATTATCCTTGCTCTCACTCTCACAAAGAATTCATATGTTGCAACTGATGACCATAGGCTTGCCCTTAGTGTAATGCTCCACTAATATCAGAATGCTAAGCTTAGGATCAAATAGGTCTTTTACAGGTTGTAATGTAGGCTAAGGGACGGGTAGGACTATTTTGGCCAGAAATAGTGACTATGTTCCTAAGCGCTTTAATACATCACATTATGCCATTAACACTCTCTTTTAATCAACCTTGCTACCTTTCTTTCATCTATCACCCCTTTTCACCTATTTTGCCATTCACGCATAACTATCTTTTTATTCAATCATAAACACAATTTATCTTTTTGTTTTTCTATTTCTTTTTTTTTTATTTTTTTTATTTTTTTATAACACACCTCCATGATAGCCATTCTTTTTCATAACAAATTCAAGTACCAATACACTCTAAGGCATCACTCTCACCCAATTTCCTCTTATTTTGTCACATGACTTCACAATTTAAAGCACTTAGGAATTTGGATCAAATTATGGTCTTGAAAAAAAATGGATTAGGCTTACATATGAGGCTGTCAAAGAAAATAGCTAAAGGCTCAAAGGGGGTTAACTAAGGAAATGTCAATGGGTAGGTAAAAAGAAGGTAAACAATCACAGGCTGCCAAAGAAATTCCTAAATCATCTCCTAAACTCACACTCTTTATTTCGCTTTACACACACACCAGGCAAGTTCTAGCATCAGTCATAACACAGAATATACTATAACCTCACATACACAAGGCACATGGTCAACTTTATTGGGAGAAGTATAGAATCTTGACCCAACAGATGAATGAATTAAACCACACAATTGTCACACAGTGAGTCACATGTAGAGCCTAAATGTCTCAATAGTAATGATTTAGCACAAACTCTTGTTATACTACCATGCCGTCTATCAGAACAATTTCATGCAAAATCTAAAATAATTTAAAATTAAACTAACTAATTACGACTAATTAAAACAAACAAGAACTAGAATAAATGCAAATGCAAACAAACAAGTATAGCATACAAATACCAGCACCCCACACTTAGACGGGACACACTGCCCTCAGTGGAAAATAAATAAGAAGAACCTGATTAGTCGGACTCATCCTCTATGTATGGGGTCATACCCCTTGCATCGGAATCATTTTACTATATTGCTAGTTGCTTGCCTCATAGCGTCGAAAAATAGCAACGGATAAACTTATGTTACTATATTGCTAGTTGCTTGCCTCATAGCGTCGAAAAATTGATTTTCGTCGCAAAATTTGTGACCCCTTAGCGATGAAACATTTTGGTTCTTGGTGTTACCGACGGAATATCCGTTGCTATTCCCATAATTTATTTTCGTTGTGGCTAAATTTACGAATGAATATTTTGTCGCTGATCCGTTGCAACATAGTTTGTTTGACTAAGTAGCCGTCTTTAGCGATCAAATTTATCCATCGCTAAAGTTTTTTAGTAGCAACGACAAATGGTAGTCACTAATTTTTTATCGCTAATAGCATCCATCTTTAACAACTAAATTTATACGTCCCTAAAGTTTTTCAGTAGCACCGACAAATGTTAATCACAAATTTTTTGACGCTAATAATTTTGTAAGATAATAATTGAAACAAGTAAATTATAGAATGATTAAAATAACCAACATTCATATAGATAGCAAAATGCACAATAATTGTGTCCAAACACCCACAATTTCAAGTACTTTGTCAAAAATAAACTAATGTCAAACCAACATCCATCAAAATTAGTATTTGTTACTACATAAATATTTTGTACTTCCACAGAATCAATCAAAAACTACGAATACTACGAAGCTAGGAATAAACATCGTCATCATTATCATTAGTAGGAGGAGGATTAAGCATGACCCTTTCTTGTACCCTAATACCACCAACATGCTCAATAACTATTGAAAGAAAATGAGTAGTAAGTGCCGGAATCAATTGCTTTACAAATTTCTCCAAATTTGTTGTCGGTAAAGAAACCGAAGGTGGTACTGATGATGTGGAGGCATTACAGGCATAAAGTTTTTTCCCAAAGTAACTTTCAGCTCCAGACCCAAGACCAAATAATCTTTTCTTCTTTGCTCCTCCCACAGGTTCATAATATGATTCCAATTGATCAATTTCAGATCCACACTGTAATTTTTGCCATACAATTTCTTCATACTTTCCTGTAATAAGTAGAGTAATTAAAATAGACTCAAGTTCATGTCAATAAAAAAGAAAAATAAGAGAAGAGTATCATATCATTAGATGTAGATTATGGACTTACATGTAGAAGTCAGGAACCCTCACCAACAAAAGATTTTCCATCTTGATTATATGTATGGACATGCAAATGTAACTCACTTGGAGTTGGATCTCGACCTAATTTAAGAGCCTATACAAAATTTTCAGGTATTTAGAATTAGGCCAACGTACATAGCAGCAAACCAAAAGAATATAGAGTCATAAAACTTCTTGTCATAGAAACAAAACAAAGAAAATATAGCAGCAAGGCCAGCTGCTTGTAGGAAATATAGCATTAGAAATTACAGCAGGAAGGCCAGCTGCTTACAGGAAATATAGTAGTTGCTTGACATATAACATAAAAAGAAAGAGAAAAAAGTAGCATAGCAGTAGCCAAAAGGACATCGCAACAAACCAAACAAAATAGCAGCGCAATTTAGACACAACCATAGCTACTAAAATGGCAAAGAGACGACAATAAACTAATCAACAATTTCCATCTTTTCTTTAAGAAAGGGCGACAAGGTAGAAAAAATGTTGATTCTCATTGATATACATATGGTGAAGGACATTCATTCATTATATACAAGTTACAATTGTGGTTAAGTAAAAAACTTGAAAGCAGTTACACTCAATCACCGACTGCATTTGCAAGAAGGGGTGTCCCTATTTGCAGCCATGACTGTTTTTTTCACTTGTTCATCTACCCTCCCAAGTTTAATTATAGCAGCAACTCTAGAAGAAGTACCAACTCTTTGATCAAAATAAAAAAAAATGTCACACTGTACATTCACTTAACCAATATGGGATACTCTAAATAAAGACACACCGTACATTCATTTAACCAGACCTGGTCAATATGGGATACTCTAACAAAGATAATATTACTGGTCATTTATCCAAATATAAAAGTATTGTACATGTTATCAAGAGAAGACAAATCTTACCTATGTGATCAGATAAATTAATGCAACAATTACTAGGTGCTTAAGTTTCTTAAAATCTTCTCCAGAAACAAAAAAATTCAACTAGGTTCACTCATTAGTTTCACACTACACATCACATATATATGATCGCATACATTAATGATATCCAACATGCATAATTACTTTATGAAATGAAGGAATTAATCTGTATTTTTTCATAATAGGAAGCAGATCAAAAAGTGCTATGATAGAAGTAACTCTAGCAGTAGTGGCAGCTCTATTTGTAGCCATGACTTCTTTTTTCACTTGTTCATCTACCCTCCCAAGTTTAATTATAGCAGCAGACCAGAGCATCAATACAACAACAAAAGAAAGAAAAAAAATAGCATAGCAGAAGCCAAAAGGACATAGCAGAACCAAACAAAATAGTAGCAAGGCTAGTTGCTTGCTACATAATTTAGACACAACTATAGCTACAAAAATGGAAAGGAAATGATAGGAAACCAATCAACAATTTCCAGGTATTTAGCACCAGACCACAACATCACAAAATAATAAGTTGGCATGTAAACTAAGTTCTCTACCTCTAGCTAGTTATGTTAACCATATGGCGAACTCAACCATTGACTATCATAACCACAGGCTAATATCAACAAAATTAATCATCTCCACCATCAATATCAATCACCACTAAAAAACCAAATAATCCCCATCAAAGACTAACAACGTAAGCCACTTATAATCAACAATCATCAATACTCATCATATTATTACAATCATCACTGACAACCATCTGATGAATATATAATAACCATCACCATTATCTTAATAATTAGATATGAATATAAATTCGAAAAGTGTGCCAGCTAATAATATGATCAAAGCACAATTCTTAAGTAGTTTAATTATATTACCTGCATATCAATTTTGAAAAACTGTTCATGAAATTTATACTTACAAGTTTCTTCCGGTGCTCTCCAGCTGTGATAGAGCCACCTGTGTGTGTCCCAAAAGCTACTTCACGGCCACCACAATTATTTCTTGAATTTATCTCAGACTTCTAAATATATTCATCACTTTCCCAAAGTTCCATCCACTTTTACCACACATGGTCATTTACAAATTCTGGTTGAACTGTAGCTTTATGTTTTTTATATTAGAAATGATATTCTTGTAGCATAATGCAACCTTCTTCAACCATTGTTGCTTCACCACAGCTTCACTAACGGAAGCATCCCAATAAAAATTCTTCTAAAATACAGTTTAAAGTAATATAATTAAGTGTTAGCTTTAAATTCAAACAATTTCTATCGATTATTATTTAAAAAAACATACCTTGAATTCTCCAAAATAACCATCTTTGACATCTTTTGAGAAAACTTTCCAGTTGATCCCATTGGGATCAACTTTACTTTTGAAAGATAATGTAATAGAACTAGAGCATTTTGATGAAGGTTCCAACCTGTACAACATCAAATCCAACACTAATAACACTACACAACATTTATGTACAAAAATAGTGAACACAAAAGCTGTTTGGGCTGTTTATCTTGACTAACACATGTAAATCAAAATTGAATGACTTTGACATGTTATGTATATATCTCTTAACATTTTTCTTTTTGTACTTCTACTAAAGAATTACTTTAGCTACAAAATATAGATCAACCACACCAATCTCAATAGATATACACTTAACGAAAATATACATGAGTATAACTTAAAAAAATTAGGAGTAGAAACTTAGACCATGGCATTGATTATCAACTAATAATGACCAATAGACAGCAAAAACATTGAAGACTTCATTTACTAATATATATAAAAAATAAGTAGTAAGTACTAACCCTGAAGAATTCAGAAAAATAAGGTCCTGTCCATTGCTACAACTAGAATCACCTGAACCAGATATATTTCTATGACTAGATGTTCCCTCAACTACTGTGTTGCTTTGAGCATTCATATTCTGGCCTGTTAGGCTGCTTTGGTTAGGTGAAGCAAGAGATGTCTTAAGAATGACTTGGGTAATTCTTTCTCCTAATTTGAACCGACGGCATACTATTAGACAGTAATGTTTGATTGGTTGGCATACTGCTAGGGATGGAACTTGTATCATCCTATGCAATCACTGGAGTTCGAATAGAAGGTATTTTTGCATGATTAGCAGTCTTACTCCTACCCGAGGACTTGTCTACACGATATCCACCCCGAGTCATATCTACAAAAAAATAATGGTGTCGTTAGATCATTACTATTATAAACCAAATTAAAATGATGTGATATGAAAAACTAACAAATTATTAAAAGGAAACCAAAAACTAAGAAAATGATAATATTTTAGAGAAAAAATACTAAAAACAAAATACCACTGAGATAAAATAGTAGATTTTAATCAAGCACTTGCCACTATCTATGTCTTCTTACTAAAAACAAAATACAACGAGAATAAAATAACAAATTTTTAACAAGCTCTAGTCACTATCTATGTCTTCTTTAAACTCTTCCTCTTCATACTCCTCCTCAATTTTCTTAGTTTTATATTCTTCTTCTGTAGATCCATCTTGGATTTAATGATGCTCTTTAAATAAACCATCATTAAGAGGTTCATTTATTTCAAGTACACCTCTATTTGGATCATGCAATAGAATATCTTTATCAATAAAAACATACATATCTATCTCATGGACTTCAACTTCTTCAACTTGAAAAGGAACATCCAGTTATGAAGCTGTCACCACTTCTTCAACTGGTAATTCAACAACATTTTGAGGTTTGACCTTTGATACAACTAGCCAATCATTTTTTTCCTTTTTCTTGCTTGGATAAGGTACATAACATACTTGAGTTGTTTTCATTGCAAGAATAAAAGTCTCATACTATTTATACTGACGATGATGGTTAATATCAACCAATTTGTACTGATTATGCTTCTTAACACCGACATCCATTGTTGGGTCAAACCATTCGCATTTAAATAACACAGTTTGCTTTAAATGTGCTTTACGGTATTCCACTTGTATAATCTCTTTTATCCGCCCATAATAATCACTAAAATTTGGATCCGAGATACAAAATCCACTATTCATTGTTGATCTCACACTACCATGATATTCTATGTGGAATTTATATCCGTTAACAAAATAAATTGAATGGCATGTATCTCCTATTAATGCTCCACAAGCAAGACTACACAAGTATTCATTTTCAATGGAATTGACCCAAGCCTATTTAAAAAAAATTCAAAGATTTAGTTAAATTTGAGAAGCCAATTTAAGTTCATCATTATATGAAAGTTAATATTTATTTAAATCTTACATATTCCTTGAACTGTATAGAAAAATTTTCTTCAAGGCTCTCGTCTATTTCACTTTGAGAGAGATTCGGAAATTCTTCTTCCAAACGTTGCAAGTACATACTTAATTGCAACAAAATAAATTAAATAAGAGAAGTCACGATATAAGAATAGATTTTATTATTATTAAGAGAATTTGGTTGCCTCACAAATGGCTCAACCTCCTCATAATTTAGTAAAATATAAGTTTGGGCTGCCTTTATTTTATTTAAGGGTAAATCTCTTTTTATTACTTCTTCCCAAAGTCGACCTGGATGGGAGAATATTGAAAGATTTCCTTTAAGATCTACCACAACACCACCATCGTTATTACGATCCGCATTATGATTTCGTGATATGACATGAGGTTCAAAATAATGCAAAAATAATTTTGTTGACTCCATCATCAAGTACGCTTCACCAATGGAACCCTCAACACTAGCTTTATTCCCAATCATCCTTCTAAGAGTTCCCAAATACCTATATACAGAAAAAGATGGAACGTTACATTTGAAAGGTTATGTATTAATTATTCGTCATAAGTTTGACATAGAGTTTCACATTTACCTTTCAAAAGGATACATCCATCGATATTACATAGGTCCAACAATCCACGATTCATATGGAAGGCGCACAGGAAGATGTTACATTGAGTAAAAAAACCCAGGAGGAAATATACGTTCTAACTTGCACAAAATTTATGGAATATCTCTCTCTAATCTCACCATATCATCCACTCATAGAGTGTTCGAAGTAAGATCCTTAAGGAATAAGCTCAATTCTTTAAGTGCTTGCCACACATTACTATGAAGTAGTTCACAAAAAGCAATAGGCATTAGTCGTTACATGAACACATGACAATAGTGACTTTTCATACAAAATAACCTTTTCACATTTGTGTCTGGCAACTTACCCAAATTTGAAACATACCCATCTGAAAAATTTAAGCCCTTAACCCAATTAAACAAGATAGCTCTTGCTTCCTTGTCTAATGTATAGAAAACTTTTGGATATTGTCCATTACTATTCTTTCCTAATTGAGGTTGATCATAATACTTTGCCGTATCTAGATGTGACTATGGATTGTCTTTGGTTTTGTCTTCAAAATTAAGAACAATGTTAAATACATTATCAAAGAAGTTTTTCTCAACATACATCACATAAAGATTATGTCAAATCATGTTAGAACTCTAGTATGGTAAATCCCAATAGATGCTTTGCTTTTTCCACCCACATGTCTTACATATTGTTTTATTAACTTATTCTGCATCTAACTTTATAACATTTCTTATCCCTAAATTACAAATTTGGACTAAAATTTCCTCCCCTGTTCTATATGTTGGTGGGGGTATTTTGATAGTTTGTCCTTTAAGAAGTTCTTTTGATCACTCCTAAATGGGTGATGTTGGTCAAGGAACATTCTGTGGCAATCAATCCAGGATTGTTTTCTTCCATGATGTAATCTAAAGGATTGTGTTTCCTCCATATAATAAGGACATGCTAATTTACCTGCAGTACTCCATCCTGATAACATAGAATATGTTGGGAAGTCACTAATTGTCCATATCAAAGTTGTCCTTGATTGAAATTTTTGCCTTTTTGAGATGTCAAATGCTTCCACACCTGTCTCCCACAATAAGGTCAATTCCTTAATTAGAGGTTGTAGATAAATATCAATTTTATGTTTGGGATTAGTCGGACCTGGAACAATGATTGTAAGAACATATAAGCCTCTTTTATGCACATTCCTGGAGGTAAATTGTATGGAGTAACAATCACTGACCACGAAAAATATAAGTACATAACCCCAACCAGACATTTCTTGGTTCAATGGAAAAAAAGGGATGAATTTCATTGAAGTGCTTCTAAGCCTCAAAATTTGATGAATGACGCATCACACTATCCTCTTTTTATGCTAATGATGCCATCTCATGTCAACAGCTGTAGCATGGGATGCATGTAATCTTTGTAATCTCGAAATCAAAGAAAAATAATACATTTTCTTATAAGGGACAACTTTTCTCTTACGAGAGCCAACGCAACGCTTATACCTTGTCTTGCTACAAAATTTACAAGATATAAGGTGTTCATCATCATCACCCCAATACAATATATATCCTGATTCAGAACAATCAATCTTTTCAACTGGCAAACCCAAGCTACGCTCTAGCTTCTTTGTCTGATAATAGCTATCAAGCACAATGTTATCTTCCGGTAAAGCCTCTTTAAGCAACTGCATTATCTAGTTATAACCTCTCTGTGACATATTGTTCTCTATTTTAATATTTAACACTAGAGAGTCAACTACAAGTTGAGAGAGAGATGAATCGGGATATAATTCTGCATCAGCAACATCTAGAGAATCATATAATTTTTTAGACACCGGATTGGGATCTTCTTCCATTGAATATTCAAAAGGATGAGATGAATCAGGTTCAATATTGCTATAAGATTGCCAACTTGAACCCTAAGAAAAGTTGGGACCAGCTGTATCCAAAATTATTTATCGGTATGGATTCTCTCCAAATATAGGTTTACCACCACCATGCAAGTCATTACCATAAGAAGTCCCACTTATACCATATCTTTCCCCATTGATGCTTCCAAATAAAATAGTTCTCAACAAATCTAGACTGATAAAGGTGACATTTAACAGTTTAGTCATCCACAAATTTATAGTTCTAACATTTTGCACATGGACATCTAACTTTGTCATCACTCATACGATTTTGTTGACAACATGCGAATTGAATAAATTCATCCACACCGATTACAAAACTAGAGTTTAAGCCCCTCGTCCATCTAACCTCTCATACATCCAACCACGCTCTAGATTATTCATGTTCCTATTAATATTGAAATAAAACAATAAGATAATTAGTGTTAATTAACCAACTTAATAAGAAACACAATAATTAGTCTTAATAATTAACCTTGTTGGAAATTCATATTAACAAATACGATAATCTAAGATCAGGTTCTATATGAAGAACTAGTTAGCAAAGAAAGCATAATTAAGTAGATCAATTGACAGTTTAAAAGTTTCACTAAAATATTCAAAGTGATGCTCTCAAAGTACAAAACAAAACTAGTTTACCATAAAAATAAGATAAAAGTGATACATACTTTTATTTTAAAAACAAATTTATCGTTACATGCTTAATAACAAAAATAAGTTAAAAACATAATCGAGAATCCAACAAGCATAGCAAGAAAATTGAAAAAGCAGAAAGAAATTTTTAAAACACACCTGATTGTATATAATACTCCTCTTATTTTGCCACTGCACTTCTTGAATTTCCAGTAAAAAAGGCACCTGAAAGAAAAGTGTATCAAATAAATATTTGAAAGTATGTCACTTACACTACTAGATCTCCAAATCAACAAAAAATATCCAATCTTTTTATCAATCCAAGATTCACACCGCAAATCCAAACCCCCAAAATAGAAAAATCCATTTTCACAGTACCAATTCTGACTTTCTAATCGGTAGACTTTATAGTGAGCCTGCCTTTCTAATAGCCATGATGTTTTGGTTTATACCCAAATATAAACATAGTGTAATGTTTAGACTTTAGTCATGTAGGCCTTACACAACCCATCAATAACGAAAATATGTCTGATAGAGCAATCCATCAAAGGGCAAAATAAAAATTAAAAAATAAGGCACACAATAGATGCAAAGGTACCCCTCAGTCACCCACTAGATAAAAATGTGGCTCATACAGATGCAACATGTAACCAGATAACAAGAGCAACACATCGATGTGTATTCTGCAAACACATATTTCTAGAGGTAGCTACCCAGAATGCAACAACGTAACTTAAATGAAAAAATAAAAGTCTAGACGTTACTGTTTAGGACTTCTAGTCCTTTGTCTCTTGATATCATTTTTTACAGGGATAAACACTTGCTACTATATCAGTATAGCCCGCCTGTATTGAAATAATTAACATCAAGAAGCATGCCTGCTTCTTAATCAACTTGTTCCCAGCAAAAACATTATTTTTACTTGTGAAGATGAGTTACTATACAGATGAAGAGTTTTTCGCTGTCCTAGCGTAGGTTCAGATTCATCACTAAGCTAAGTGTCAAAAGTATGTTTATAGCTTTCACATTTTCTTTGAAACGAATTGATAGATCAACTAATATCTTTGTATTCTTTCATAAGAAGTCTCTTTATTAGTTCTCTTATGACATAATTTATGTTATCATTGCTATTCTCTATTTGCATTACCCCATATTGAAAAAAGAATAAAAAACCTTTCACGACAATAGTTACTTTCCTAAAAAATAAAATAGATGGACATTTGAGGAAAAATTCAACCCTAACCCTAAACAGTCAACTATCCTATCCCCAAATAAACCCTAGCCCTAAATACTTCCATAAACCCTAATCCCAACCGGTTTCATGCATCTAAAATCGTGTAAAGTAAAGGAAAATCACAAAATTCACCCATTGTAAAGTAAAATCATGAACAAACATCCAAAACCAAACTGTTTCTCAGAGAAAATAATAAGTTTCAATTTGGATAGAGAGTGAACAATAATTTAAAACCCACTCAAAAATTAAAAAAAACACAAATTTCAATTCAGATAGAGAGTGTACAGTTGAACAAAATACCTTCAATGCTTTAATTCGACAAATCAATGTAAGCTTGACCTTCAATACATGCAGAGATGCCTCCAATTCGTGCAACCAGGCGTTCAAATCGGGAAAAAGGATTTCAAATCATAAACATGGTTCTTGAGAGAGAAAGAGTAAAAAGAGAAGGGGGGGGGATGAAATGAATTGAAACCCTAGAAGCCCCCTCTTTTCTACACTTAATGATTAATTAAAAAGTAAAATGAACATTTACGATGGAAAAGTTGGTCACTAAATAAAATATATTTTTTTAAAATCTGAAGCGTACCAATGAATATTTCATTACTAAATCCGTTGCTACGAAATAATTAACATAGAGACCAATATTTGTTGCTAATCCATCACCATACCATAATTATTTAGCGATGAAATCACAGTTCTGTCACTGGTTCATTGCTAATAGCATACATAAAAATTAAATTTCTATGCATGCAGCCAAATTGACTGTTCTGTTGCTAATCCGTCGCTATATAGTGACGGAAATTGGTCTGTCAGTAAATTTCATCTCTAAACACAATTTTTTTTACTAGTGAAGGCCAAGATCATGAATGCTTTTGTTGAATTGCTTATTATTAGGGTTTTTTATTTGCCCTTGTTATAACTATTTTAAGGATTCATGGACCTTAGGATATATTCATTGTCGATCTTGTGATCTCAGATGAGAGAATAGAAAGATAGAATGTGGGGTGGATAGAATAAGGTTCTTATTTCTTTATAAAATAAGGAATTTGAATTACCATCTAGGATGGGGATATACCTAGAAGCCTTGTTTGGTTCATATGTAGGATGATAACTTTACACTCTTAATTGGATTATTACATCCCCGCTCAACGATGTAGTTGTACTGTCCAAAATAGGTAGATGATTAGAGGTCAAGAGACCATGATCATACGATAAACCTTACAAATCAATAACCAAGATAAGCAATCTAATGAATGAAGTTCAATGGCGTAGTATGATTGTTCGTAATCCTTTACCCTGGGTCTCTATCATTGATTATCCAAAGTCATTACTTTTCTGCATTAGTTACTTTACTTTTAGTTTATAACTCTAAAACTCTCTTAGTTACTTTATCTCAATTGTTGAACTAGAATTGAGTAGTTGTTTAGAACAAGTCCCTTTGGGATCTATATTTGACTTTCTTGAAGGACACTATATTATTTGGAAGACCACGTTCACTTGCGTGTGCACTGTCAAGTTTTTGGCGCCATTATTGGAGACTTGTAAATAGGAAGCTATCTTATTTTTAATTTTTCTATATTAAGATTTGCATAGTTTAGTTTGTTTTAGTTTTTTTAGTTTCTTTTATTGTTTTTTTATCACACTTCTTGAGATGTCAGTCTGGGATAGATGGTTTTTGAGGGATGATGATTCTTGTCATTTTTGTGGAGGACCCCCCATGAGGCTTTTTGTCTAGACTTTTATCCAAGCATTTGGAGGGGACCTGCTTGTTTGCGACCTGTTCAGCAGACCACAAGTTGGTGTGTGGTTTGTGGAAATATGTATCATTCTACAGATATGTGTGGTTTTAATCCTGATTCAGTCATGTTTGGGGGCAATGCTCAAGAGTCAACTAAGGAGGTAGATGTAGAGTTGACTCCTCAACTAGTTGCAGACAAAGTTGTTGATAATTCGAGGAAGTCCGAGTACTCAAAATATGTAGTTGCTGAATAGGTTAAGGAGATACCACCACCACCATCTTTATAGGGGCAGATAAAAACACAAGAACTTCAGCCATTCTATTGTGATATTTCTCTTGAGACTAAAATTGAAAAGACAAATAAGAGTGAGTGTGTTATTGATTATGTAAATTTTGAAGTGGGATTTGTTGGGCCTCATTCAAAGGACTTTTCTACATTATGTTTAGATGATGTATGGTATGTGGAATCATCTAAAATAGTGGGAGAGTGTAAAGATGAGGAACAAGAATCTTATATTCTTAATTTTGCACAAGAAAAGCAACATAATAACACACCTCACTTTAAGGCCGAGTGGTTTACCACAAAATCTATCCCTCAGTTTCTTAACCTTTGTACCACCCCCATATGAGCGGGCCAAGAAGATTTATGCAAAGTTGGGGGTGAAATTCATATCCTCAAAGTAGAGGAAAAAATTGGTTGGGTCGTGCCGCAATACTAAATCAGGCACTGCTAGAGAGGAAACCGAAGTTAAGATATGTTTTCATTTTAGTTTTTAGTTTTTTTTACTTCACGTACTTTTAGTTTTTGTTGAGTCACAGGTTGATGGGAAGTTCGAGTACCAGAAAACCTGAGCTAAAGAGCATGGCAAAGACTAAGTGCAGGGTTCCCAAAATTTCTTGATGAATAAAAATTCTACTAGCTAGGCCTAGAGGCCTCAAAGAGTATTTATATCTCTAACATTTAAGTTCACTTTCGGGACAATGTAGATTTTCAAGTGTGGGGTGGGCAAATTCCTATTTTTAGGGTTAATTTAATTTTTTTAAGAATAAAGATGATATTTTTGTTGGTGCTATTTTTGATTTTACGGTGCAAGTATTTTTGTTGTGAAAAGCTTGTGATTGGGTGAATGACTACTTTTGAGACTCTTAGGCTCATGTTTATGACTCTTGTACTTGTGGCTTCATTTGAGTTCATGATATTGTTTGGTTGAGAGTCTATGATGATCTAATCTGAGGTGGTTTTATACAAATTTGTGTCATTATTCTAGCTTGTTTAGCCTTTTTTTGAGAGTAACTTGAGTACTTAATGTGTTGATATTGATACAAATAATCATTTAAGTTTCCAAAGATTAGATTATAATGTTCAATATGTTTTCCAAACAAGTTTGTACTTAATTGAGTCATTTAGAGTTTAATTAAGAAAACTAGTATTACTAGCTTGAGCTAGTTGTGTCTAGTTGGTTTTGATGGATTCTAGTATGTCAAATGAGTTCCAAATAGTTTGTGTATGTAATTATATATGGAAAAACATGTTTGTGATTGACAAAGTTCAAGTGAGTCAAACATGTGACATGTGTGTAAGGTTTTTGTATATCCCTTATTGCAATTAATGCTAGAATATTCCCAGTGTGTGTCCAAAATAAAATAAAGAGTTTTTTTTAGGAGATGATTTGGGCATTTCTTTGAGAGCCTTGTTTCATACCTCTATGTACCTACCATTGTGCATAATCTTAGTCAGCCCCGTTGAGCCTTTAGCTTATTGTTTGGAAGCCTCATATGTAGCCTAATCCCTTCTTTGATAGATTTTAATTTCATCCAAAGCTCCTAATCACTTAGTGTGAAATTTATTGGCTAAGGAGTTTGAAATATAAGAGTAGAAAAGGTGAAATTAAAGCACCAAAGTAATAGTTATTGGTGTAAAAATTAATATGTTGTGGTAGGGAGTGAAAAA
The DNA here is from genome assembly GCA_030864215.1 of Capsicum pubescens. NCBI lineage: Eukaryota > Viridiplantae > Streptophyta > Magnoliopsida > Solanales > Solanaceae > Capsicum > Capsicum pubescens. The sequence goes on along the minus strand of CM061540.1, from coordinate 264,406,058 downwards.
GAAAAATTGTGCTAAAAATTCACTCATGATTAAATAGAACCTCCCACCATATTGTATGTGGTTGAGCTTAATGATATGGGTAAAAAAAAGATATGATAAAGTAGTAAAGGTGTGAATTGGCTGTTAGAGATTCGTCTCAAGTGTATAAGGTGATGTATTTAAGAGCTTAGGAAAGATAGTCACTATTCTTGGCCAAAATAGTTCCTACCCACCCGGCCGCCTACATTACAACCTTTAAAAACCTATTTGATCCTAAGCTTCATCATTCTGATATTAGTGGATCACTACACTAAGGTCAAGCATATGGTTCATCATTTGTAACTTGTGAATTCTTTTGTGAGAGTGAGCAAAATTCGATCCTTCTACCCATTTTGTTATAAATTTCATTATTGTGAGTGATTTTGGGTAACTCTCTTGTTGTGAGGGTCATAAGTTTAGTGAATGTTGTGTTAATTTTATGATTTCTTATATTGAGCAATGTGCATGAGTTTTCCACTTATTGAGTCAATTCTTGAGGCTAGGATGTTTCGAAGTAGTGTTCTTAAGCTTTCAATTGTGTATAACATGCTTAGTATAGAAACTTCCAGTTCGTGTAGTCATTGTAGTACTATATTTAGTGATTTTTTAGTATTATAAGTGTAGAGTCACATCATCTTATGATGCTTAGAGTAAAGAGTTGTTCGAGGACGAACAAGGGTTTAAGTTTGGGTGGTGAACTGAGGTGGTTTTATACACTTTGGGATTGTTATCTTATTCTATTTAGCCTTATTTTGAGGATGATTTGTGTAATTAATGTGTTGATTATGATATAAATAATAATCTAAGTGTTCAAGTGTGTGTTTACAATGTTCAATGTGTATTCCAAACAAGTTTGTACTCAAATAGGTTACGTAGAGTTCAATAGAGGAAACTAGTGTTACTAGCTTGAGCTAGGTTCTTGTCTAGTCTATCTCGATGGATTCTAATGTTTTAAATGAGTTACAAATGGTTTAATAGTGTATTTATATATTTAAAAACTTGTATATAATGTGAAAATTTCAATTGGATCAAGCCAAGGATCAAAACAATAAGTTAAAGATTAAAGTGAATGAAGCCTAGTCTTAGCTCAAGTTTCTAGTTCACCATCTTGGATGTTGTGTTGTTTTGAGCTCTAAATTTTTGTGTTTAATGTTATAGGATTATTTTGAATTGATTATTATTATATATTAAGAATATAAAAGCTTCAAATCAAGTTGAAACAACTCAAAAAGGTTTGGAATGGATCAATGAAAGCACAATACACAACTTGATGCAATTTGGATACCTAGAATGTCCAGGGTGTGTGGAGAACTTTGGAATTGGCCAATGGGCTCGTTTCATAGACCAAAATATTATTAAGGTACCCAAAACAGTTAATAAATGTGAATTAGGTACTACACACCACTACTTAAATTTGATAACCAACGCGGTGCATCACTGTTCCCACCGATAACAAATTACGTTCTACTATAAATAGGATTTGTCACGTTTTGCAAATCACTTTTGGATTATTCTTGGATGAGAGGAGGCTGCTGAAATTCATTTTTAGGGTTTTTATTCTTAAACTTTAGCTTATTAATTGTTGTTTTTGGATCACGATTATGTCGATTAGTGACTAAATGCCCCTTTCCAGGGTTAAGGCCAAAATCATGACTACTTTCATTTTGAATTAAGTTTGTTGAATTGATTATCATAATAGTTGTTTATTTCCCATTGTTATAACTATTTTAAGGATTCATGGTCCTTATAACATATTCATTGGTGACCTTGTGATCTCGGGAGAGGGACTAGAAAGATAAAACGTGGGGTAGATAGAGCAAGGTTCTTATTCCTTTATAAAATAAGGAATTTGAATTACCATCTAGGATAGGGATATACCTAGAAGCCTTGTTTGGTTCATATGTAGGATGATAACCTTACACTCTTAATTGGATTATTACATCCCCACTCAATGATGTAGTTGTAATATCCAAGTTAGGTAGATGATTAGAGGTTGGGAGACCATGATCACTGATGTTGGGCATATTTATACCCCTAAGAACCATAATTTACCCATATTTTAGCTAAGTTTTGAGGATAAAATATATAATTCCTGCACTTTTAGTCCATTTTCCTTTAAGTGAGCTAACCTATGTGATTAACATGTTTTCAGGTATTAATGATGAAGATTTCAGCACTTTGTGGACCTTTGGGCAGCAAAGGAAAACTTCATATAAAAGGGAAGGCAACTTTTGGAAGCTGTTGGACTGAATGTGACGCATGAAGAATTTGTCCTGGGCAAAATTAGTATTTCTAAATACTTAGGGATGCAACAATAACTTAGTAGACAAGGATATTATAAAAACCCTATTGCTGAATTTTTCAGCAGCATGGATCAATTATCATTAGTCATTATTCAGTTTACAGATTCTGTAAGTTTTGGACAGAGAAACACGGCTCACACTTGGAAACGGCTAGAGAAAAAACGTTATTCTCTTTGTGACGCTAAGATCACTTCCATCGCCAAGATTGTTCTAGGTTGTGGTATGATGATTATGTCTATTTTGATTTCCGTCGTATCCATGAGTAGCTAAACTTCTCTGTTAGGGTTATGGAAACCTTGTAAGATACTATTTGTTGCTATGAGTTTGTGAATTCTTGATGTGTATGCTACTTATATCATTACTCTCTTCGTTTTAATTAAATTCTCATGGTTGCAAACATAGAGAACATGCCATTATAGCATTAACTTGTTCGGGAGAAAAGTTACATGTTTGGAAAAGAGAGTGTGACAAGGAAATAGGGCTTCTAACCTCTATTTACACGTTAATGCCTTAACCGGATTAACTTCTTGGAGAATTTGTACCATTTGTTATACACTTTAGGCTCGGGAGAGCTAAAGTGAAATAAATCTTTGATGGTTGGGAAACACTTGGATTTAGAATTAGAATACGATTCTCTATAAGTGCATGCATGTCTAAATTCCGCGTTACTCATAGTTAATAGAGAAGTAGAAACTACAAGGTGGACATAACCCTAACTTATTATTCTCTGTGATTAACCTTTAATAAACAAATCATTCATTCGTTACTTTGATATTATTAATTCACGCCTAAATCAAAACCCCCCTTTTCCGTGGAATTTTCGACCAACAGTCTACTAACAATTGCAACACTTAGTGACCAAGTATTCCCTGTGGGATTCGACACCCAACCCAGTTGGGTTCTATATTTGACAGCGACCGCTTACACTTTCTAACGAGAGCTGCAATTTGAGCGTATCAAATTTTGGCGCCGTTGCCGGGGAATACGGTTGTCAACTAAGTTTGTGATAGTTACTAGACCCTTTGGTCAAAGATTCTCGAATTTTACTTTTTGTTTGTTGTTTTTGTTTTGTTCAGGTTTGGTAGAGTGCATGCCAAATACACGAAGATCTGGTCAGCCATTATTACCCATAAATCCTGAACCACAACTTATTGGCAGAATGCATGCACAACATGACTTTGAAAGAAGGGCTGCTCAACAGGAGCAGGTTAGGTTAGCTGCGTTGGCAGCTGCTCAAGTGCATCAACAGAATATTGATAACCCAGGTCGGGCAACAAATCCTGATGATGAGGACCTGGGTGATGATGAGTTACTTAATCCACGGTGTGCAGATGAGGTGGCAGCACCTCTGAACAGGAGAGATCGTCAAGCTAGAATGAGACCTGAACGCCGAGCTGTGCAAGCTCCTTTTGATGATGATGATGACGATCTGGATGGGGCTGGTGCCACAGGGGCTATTATTCCTCCACCCTTGGCACCCGGAGCCAAGTTCAATATCACCAGCACCATGATCCAGCTATTACAACTCAAAGGGTTATTTGGTGGACTTGCAGGCGATGATCCGAATATGCATCTGATCAACTCGTAAGACATCTACTAAATCTGAAACTCATAATAGGGAAGTATAGATATATAATCAAGGTAAAATATGGAATTTTGTATGAGCTAAGCTGAAAGTGTCTGAATATAATATCTGAAAATACTAAATTCAAGAGTCTGATCAATCAATATTAAAAATCTAAATCATATCTAGCAGTCTGACAAGCCTCTATTACTAATAACTACAGAGTCACAGGGATAAACCCCCAGCTAACTCGAACTGTCTGAAAATACTGAATCATCTATACTAATAAGCTGAAAAACTGAAGGACTGGGTCCACAAACTATGAGGACTCACCAACTGTCGATATGTAGATGGAGATGCTCAAAATCACTCACGCTGCAGAAACTGAGCACCTGAACCTACATTATGAGATAATGTAGCACATAGACATATATGTGGATCAGTACTTCAGGATTGTACTGAGTATATGGGGGTGAATGCATAAGTAAATTAATATCGCAATATTATTATAAATTTGTAGAAAATGCATGCTAAATGTAGATGACACATAAGCTGGAATATCTGAAAACTGAAAATCATAATCATGAATAGAAAAACATGTTGGATAGATCTAGTGAGTCATAACATTAAGTTTCTAAAAACTGTATTTGTATTCTATCTTTAAATCATGTTGTCTAAGTGTAGAAAGGACTCACTTTTATATCTGAAATCTGAAAGTTGACATCTGTAACTAATGCCTCATATAAAGCAATATCTGAATAAAATTGGTGAGCCTTTACACTTAGTTTCTAAAATCTTTTCTATTATTCTTTACTCTTTTCTGTAAGCTGTAGGGAAATACTTTAAAAAAACTATTCTGAAAGGCTTTACTATTAGGGAGGTTCTTCTAACTGACATACACTATGTGAGCTATCATAATTTCCAACGTCTAGTTCCCTTATGGGAAAACCTCACATTAGGGAGAGGTTTCATACTCTTGCCAAGGAGTATAACCTAATCTAAGTAATCACATCTGTAACTGTCATCCCTATAGAAATGAGAATAATCTGATAATATGTACCTATATTGTCTCATAGTTCTGGGGCATGTAAACATACCTAACTCAGTGCTAAATACTACTCCCTTTAATTTGTATGCTCATTCTACTGGAAATCCACTTTAAAACTAGTATAAATGGTTTATAATGAAAACCAATTGTGTATCTGTTAATCTATTCTGTAACTAAAACTGTAAAGTGGATTCCATATCAAAGCTAAGGTCAAAATATCAAATCTTTATCAAAATTTGAAAATAACTAATCATAAGATGCTTAAAGCATAGTCATTCTTGAAATATCAACATACAAACTAGGGCTTAATAAACTATGCATCAAATTCATGTCAAATCATCATAAAGTCCATGCTTGATAATGAAAATATTGATAATTCAATTCCAAATATGGAGATTACTGCTATACGCATGAAAATATGAAAGTAGACATGCAATTCAATATCTAAATCTCTCAAAATCTCAAATTTTTGCAAATAACAATATTGGGTATGAACCCTAATTCAAAACTCATGTAAAATTATATTCAAAAACTTATTTTGGGAACAAGGATGAAAGGATTATCCTTGTTGAAAACTCCATATACCTTAATTGATATTAAGATGAAGAAACTTGAACTTTGAGTTCCTACTTGTGATCTTGAAGATAGATTCTTGAAGTTTTGGATTGGGAATCTTTAATTTTGAGCTATCTTGGAAAAAGAAAGGTGGAATTTGGATTTCTTGGAGATGAAGATTTGAGTTCTAGGGTTTCCTTGGAAAGTAATTTTGATGAAAATATGCATGTAATGGTTAGAATATGATTAATTTTGTATTTTACACAATTTGGGGACTTGGGAAAAGACTAAATTGCCCTTTTAAAATTTTATTCAGAACTAGAAATCTCGATTTTTCCACCCACCGTGCCGCACCACAATCGACGTGAATTAATGGAAAAAGGACAATTACCATTTTGTCCTCTGGCGCGATGCGGTGAAATCATGTTGCGTCACTAGAAAAGGATAAGTGCCATTTTTCACTCCACTGTGACGCGGTGTTTGTCCAATTGGGAATTTTTTAGGCGATACGGGTTAATCATGGTGAGCTGCTAGAATGGGATGAATGGGAACTGGAGCTTCACCACGACGTAGACTAATTATGGTGCTCCACTGGAAATCAGACAATCACGAATCTGTCCTTCACCGTAATGCGATGCTTATCGCGGTGATCTACTACTTTCACTAAAATTGCCATAACTTCTTAACTGAGTATTCGATTGAGGTGAAATTGGTATCATTGGAAAGGTGAGCCTATTATCTACACATTGGTGGGTCTAGAGGTTGAAAATTCTACATGTATCAAGAGTTATTCATTTTTGAAGCTAACCAATGACATTCTAGGAGCTAAAATGATCTAGGAAAAGTATTGGGTATTACATTATGTCCCCCTTGGGAACTTTCATCCTTGAATGAGACTAGTTAAACCTAAGATACTGTGAGACTGAGGCTATATGATGGAATGCACAACTGAAATAAGTTGTATGACTGAATCTAAAATATACTGAGCAACTGAACTAATCTGCGAATGCATGAATTTATATGAAGATAACTACATGGCTGAATTTGAGGATGGAAAAGAACTAAAATAAGGAAGACTGTTACCTTCGGCTGAATCTGAGTTTGTGGAGAAGAGATAAGGATACTTGGTTCGCATGTCTGCTTCTGCTTCCCAAGTATCACCCTCAACAGTCTGATTTCTCCATAAAACTTTGACCAAGGAAACTTCTTTGTTCCTTAGTCTACGGATCTAAAATAAAGAATTTCTACTGGAAGTTCTTCGTACGAAAGACTATTCTAAATATCTATGCTTTCTGGAGGGACTCAACAGCTGAATCGTCCATGCACTTCTTTAATAAGGACACATAGAACATTTGGTGAACTGATGACAAGACTGTGGGTAATTCAAGCTCATATGCTACCTTCCCAACATGACTCATAATACGGTAGGGGCCTACATATCGGGGACTAAACTTCCCCTTTTTGCTAAATCTCTTCACCCCCTTCATGGGTGAAACCTTCAAATACCCTAAATCATCTACTTTAAACTCAAGATCTCTTGTTCTTACATCTGCATAAGATTTCTGATGACTCTGAGCTGCTTTCAATCTCTCTCAAATAACCTGAACTTTCTACATGGCTTCAAATACCATATCTGGCCCAATCAAAATGGCCTCACCTACTTTGAACCAACCGACGGGTGATATACATCTCCGCCCATAAAGATCTTCAAACGGGGCCATCTGAATACTAGAATGGTAATTTTTCTTGAAGGCAAACTCGACCAATGGAAAGTGGTCATCCCAACTGCCTTTGAAATCAAGAACATATGCCCTCAACATATCTACTAAAGTCTGAATGGTCCTCTCTAAGTGACCATCTGTTTGCGGATAAAAAGATGAACTAAGATGAACTTGGGTACCAAGACCCTTCTGAAAGCCTTTCCAAAACTGAGAGGTAGACTGAGTACCCCTATCTAAGATGATGGACAAGGGAAATCCATGCAATCTAACTAACTCTCTGATATACATCTTAGCATAATCTTCAGCTATGTAGGATATGTGAACTGGAAAGAAATGAGCTGACTTAGTCAATCTGTCTACTATAACCCACATCGATTCATGCTGACGGCACAAATGGGGTAATCCAATCACAAAGTCCATATTCACCTCTTCCCACTTCTAAGTAGGAATACCAAACTCCTATAAGGTGCCACTAGGTTTTTGGTGCTCAACCTTAACCTGTTGATAAGTCGCACACTTGGCTACAAATTCTGCTACATCTTTATTCATACCACTCCACCAATAGACTTCTCATAGATCGAGGTACATCTTGGTGGATCCTGGATGAATAAAGTAACGCGCACCATGCGCTTTTGCCATGATCCGCTGCCTCAAATCATCTATACATGGTACACATAATCTACTCTGGTATCTTAAAACACCATATCCCCCTTGGGAGAAAACTTCTACCTTTTGGTCTTTAACTAAACCCTTCAACTTGACCAAACAAGAATCCATATCCTGTTTCTCCTTTACTTCAGAAACTAAAGAGGATTCTGAACTACTCTGAACCCAAAATTTCCTTCAGCTAAGTCAACCAACCTCACACCTAATCTATCTAATCGGTGAACTTCCCAACCTAACTCTCTCTTATCATTCTCTACATGAGCAACATTGTCCATAGACAATCTACTAAGGGCGTCTGCTACTACATTGGCCTTGCTCAGATGATACATCACACTCATATCATAATACTTCAACAATTCTAACTACCTTCTCTGACAGATATTTAAATCCCTCTGATAAAATACATACTATAAACTTTTGTGATCCGTAAACACATCAACATGCACCCTATAATGATAGTGCCTCCAAATTTTCAAAGCAAACCCTACAGCAGCTAAATCAAGTTCATGGGTAGGGTAGTTCTTTTAATGAGGCTAAAGCCATCTAGAGGCATAGACTATAACCTTACCTCTCCGCATCAAAACAAAACCAAGACCAATTCTAGAAGCATCATAATATACAACGAACCCATTTATACCATTAGGTAATGCTAAAACTGGGGCTGAAGTAAGGCGAGTCTTCAACTCCTGAAAACTCTTCTCATAGGAATCTGAGCACTGAAACTTAACTTTCTTCTGAGTCAATCTAGATACAGGGGATGCAATAAAAGAAGAAATCTCCACAAAGCATATATAATAACCATCTAAATATAAGAAACTTCTAATATCTAATAGAGAAATAGGTCTAGGCTAATTTCTTTCTACTTCTGTCTTTTAGGGATCAACTCTAATACCATCAGTAGAAATAATATGATCGAGGAAAGCTATTTCTTTAGCCAGAATTCACATTTGCTAAATTTGGAGAACAACTGATGATCCCTAAGAGTTTGCAACACAATTCTAAGGTGGTCTGCATGATCATCCTTACTCCGAGAATAGACAAGAATATCATCTATAAAGACTATGACAAACATTTCCAAATATTGTTTGAATACTCTATTCATCAAGTCCATAAAGGCTACGGGGGCATTTGTTAGTCTAAAGGACATGACTATAAACTCAAAATAACCATAACGGGTTATGAAAGCTTTCTTTGGGATATAACATTACCTTACTCTAAGCTGATGATAGCCAGATCTAAGGTCTATCTTGGAGAAATAACTTGCACCTTGGAGTTGGTTGAATAAGTCATCAATCCTAGGAAGAGGATATTTGTTTTTGACGGTGACTTTATTCAGCTGACGATAGCCAATGCACATTCGCAAAGAACTATCTTTCTTTCACACGAATAAGATGGGAGCGCCCCATGGAGAGAAACAGGGCCTTATGAAACCTTTATATAAGATGTCTTTAAGCTTCTCTTTTAACTTTTTAAGCTTGGATGGGGCCATACGAAATAGAGAAATAGAGATAGGCTGAGTATCTGGAAGAAGGTCAATACCAAATTTTATTTCCCAATCGGGAGGTACCCATGGCAAATCTTCAGGAAAATCATTAGGAAATTCATTGACTACACTGACTGACTGAACTATAGGGGTCTCAGACTTAGTATCCTTGACCCGAACTAGATGATAGATATACCCTTTTGAGATCAACTTTCTGGATTTAAGGTAGGATATGAAATGATTCTTGGGAGACATCGAATTACCTTCCCACTCAAAGACTGGCTCATCTGGAAACTGAAGCTTCACTACTCGGGTGCGACAATCTATGGATGCATAACAGGAATGGAGCCAATCCATACTAATAATAAGGTCAAAGTTGACCATATCTAACTTTATTAAATCTGCTAACATGATTTTATGAAGGAAAGTGATAGGACACTTTTTGTATATCTGTTTGGCAACAACTAACACACCCACTTGGGTAGAAACTAAGAAGAGCTCTGGGATATTTTCAGGACCAATTTTAAAATTTATTTTAACTAATAGGGTCACATAATAGAAATCTAACCCAGGGTATAAAAACACATAAACATCAATAAAAAAGACACGAAACATACCAGTAACAACATTTGATGAATCGTCTTGCTCCTGACAGGATGGTAAAGCATAAAATTGATTCGGGTGCTGACCACCACCGATATTGGATGATGCACCCTAAGGAGGGACTAGGCAACCTAGAGGGGCTGGTATGCTAGTAGATTGAGTATGGGGATGAGCATCCCTGTTTCTCTACTTATTATGTGAACACTCTTTGATTTCATGTCCTAACTTACCACAGCCATAACAACCTTTCTAACCCAACAAGTACTCACTAGGATGATTCTTACCGCACTTAGCATATGAAGGATAACTAGGTTTTCCACTCATACTATTCTGAGATCTGGACATAGAAGTATTACCCAACTTCTTCTGTCTAGTTCTGGGGAGGGAGCACTGGCTGAAGATGGCACTGGCATAGACGAACGATCCTGAAACTATGAACGATTTCCCCCTCCAAACTTTGTCTGGCCATACTCAAACTGCACTATTTTAGCCTTATTATTTCCTCTCTCTCTTCCCTTCAAATTTTATACCTCAATCTGATGGGCATGAATCATTAACCTAGAAGGATCCATATCTCCAATAAGCATAGAAGTCCTACACTCCTTAACTACTAAACTAGATACTCAAGTAACAAACTTACTCATACTTTTCCTAGGGTCATCCATCGTGTTAGGGACATACTTAGGCAACTGGTGGAACTTAAGGCAGTACTCCTTCACTATCATTAAGCCCTGCCTCAGGTTCACAAAATTCTCTACCTTATCTTCTCTCATTTCATGTAGAAAGAACCTGTCTAGAAACGCATCCTAAAACACCTACCACTCATGGGAGCTGTATTCTTACCTCTACTATTCTTCCACATAACCACCTGATTATATGCTATATCCTTCAATCTATAGGATGCTAAATCTAAACTCTCTACCTTAGAAACATGCATAATCTGGGTGATCTTCTTCACCTCATTTAAATAAAGCTATGGGTCTTTATTTTTTTTTGACCCAAAAAACTCTGGCGGATTCATTCTCATGAAGTCTCAAATTTTGGCTGCTGCTAAATCCCCATTCTACTGAAGTGGGACTGCCACTTGATGGTTGCCCTAAACATTAGCAGTCATATCTTGGGCCAACGCCTAAAAGGCAGCCTAAAATTCTTCATGGGATACATTCTCATTTAGAGGGGCAGTAGGCTTGGGTAGCTGCTTATTGTTTCTATGGGTGTTAGATTGACGAGGAGGCATATTCAACTATCACGTAAGAGCATGAGTTAAAAGTAGATAGACATACTATAAGCATGATAGATCATGAAAGAAAAAGATGATTTCCTAGAAACATCCCGTAGCCTCTTGCTCATAAATGTATCGCTCTTCACACACATGATTACGACTCTACATAACACGGCTTGTATGAGTCCTTAGGACTCTTATAACCTTAGGCTATGATACCAAGTTTGTAACACCCCAAAAATAGGTCCTGAGATATCACACAGTGCTCAAGACTATGAGTAGCCTTAAGCTAACCCTGTCTGCCTTTAGCTGAATCTGAAGCTCAAAATAGAGGAAATAAATATATATAATCAAAACTAAGATGCGGAATTATGTCTGAGCTAACTGAAATTATCTAAATATACTAAACTCAAGAGTCTGAATAATTAATACTGGAAATCTTAATCATATCTAGCAGTCTGACAAGCCTCTACTACTAATGCTAGAGATTTACTAGGACAAACCCCCAGCTGACTCAAACTATCTAAAAATACTGAATTATCTATACTAATAAGATAAAAAATTGAAAGACTAAGTCCCTTAACTATGAGGACTCACTAGCTGTTAGGATGTAGATGGAGATGATCGAAATCACTCACACTGCTGAAACTGAGCACCTGAACCTAATTAAGATGTAATATAGAACATAGACGTATATGTGGATTAGTACTTCTAGATTTTACTGCATTTTAATGACCCGAGACTACCCCCTAGTTGTCACACGATACTTACGACCCCAAAGGACCACAAACTAACCCATGAATGATATCTGTTGTGAGCACTGAATAATAATACTAAAATTAATGCAGAAAAATGGGCTGAAATGCCATAAGGTTCAAAACATCTAAAATACTGATAAAATATAACATCTGTAAAACTGAATACTATTTGAAAATCTATTCTGAAAAGCCTTTAACTGAATCTGTCTGAAAGTGAAGTTGATGGGACAATCTCCCAAATAACTCCATCTACTGAAATACTGAAGTAAAAGTACATCCCCGATATATGAGGACTCACTACTAGATCTTCTACTGCTGGCTTAATCTGGCTAAACATGGTTAGGAACCTGAGCATCCGAACCTATGATATGAAATATTATAGAGCAAGACACGTGTATGTGATCAGTACGTGGGAATGTACTGGTATGCTAAATAAGGTAAGGCTAAATGCATGCGTTTGTATGTATGAACAATAACTAACTGAATGATATGCAAGAGATGGATTAACATACATGAAGGATCTGTAACTACTGAACATACTGTGCATACTGTAACCAAGTATACTGGAACTGAATTTGATAATTGATAACTGAATATACTGATAATTTGAGATCACTGATAATCTGAATTAATGATAACTGAGTGACTGTATCTGACAGTTCTGGTTCTGTAGAACTGAACTGAGTTCTATTCTGAAGACTGAGATTGAAACTGAAACTTTGGGAGGTAATCATCTAACTGACATGCCCCAAATAAGTATAGATAACTAAGTTGGGGTCTAATCTGTAACCCCAATTAGAAGGGTGTCAATACCGGGCCATGGGTAAAGACATCTACTGTAGAGTTTTTCCTAACTAATGGGTGAACCCTGAGATCAGTCCTAATCTAGCGGATGATCCCTGAGTATGTCAGTCCTATCTAACGGGTGACATCTCATAACCTACGCTGTCTACATAGTTCTGGAACTTAGGGATTTCTTCTCAGGACCTAGTCCTAACTAATGGGTGTATCCCCATCCCTAGGTTCGCTCGGTGCTGAATCCCACTCCTAACTAAAATACACTGAATTGAGTATGTTGAACTGGACTGGGCTGATACTGAGATTACGGAGTTTTCCTAAGTTCTATAACTGAATGAATTCTATTGAGTTTTGTAACAGACTGAGAGTACTACTGATCATGACATGACTAATACTATTCTATAACTGGCACTGGCCCTAAGTAACAACTAGATTGTCGGGTATTAAATACCCCCAGGACTCAATAGCATGAAAAGTAAAGCAAAACATCATCTTGAATAACATAACACTGTTCACTTGGTCATAATTCATTCATAAAGACATTTCATCAAACACTTGTAATGCATTAACTTGTACATGGATTGGATTACATAATAACATGTCATGCCTTCACTAGTCAATCCACATAAGCATTTTATCAAACACTTGTAGGGCATAAGCTTGTTCATATACTAACATGTCATGATTTCATCACTTTATTCTCATGGACATTCTATCAAACACTTGGGGAGCACAACTTCATGCACATAATCATGGATAACATATAAACATGGCAACTACAATTCCCAAATTACACTTTCGTGGGTTTAGTATGCAATTCATATAATTCCCCATAAAAATACTAATCTAATTTCATGAATCATATAATAATCATGGATTAAAACCAAATTAACATCATAGACATATTAATCACATTGTAAATCCAAGGGTTTATCAAGATAATCACATATTCATCACACATGCTATTCAATTTCATAAAACTTGTACTTAAATCATGGATTGAAACCCAACTACTATCATGAACATGAATTCAATCTAATTCAAACATGGAAATCACAGATCTGAGATATTGTATATTTAAAAAGGAATTCTTGGACTCTATAGGTAAAAGGTATCCCTAGATAAAAACCTAACATACCTGAGAAGAAGAGTTCTTGAAGGTTCTTGTAGATATTCTTGAGGATTAACCTTGATTCTTGAACCAGGGTTTGTTTTCTTAAGAGATAAATACCTTTTGATTTTGGGGGAAAAGTGAATAATGAAGGGTTTAAATGTTTTTAGGGCTTAAATCCCACTTCTGGGTAGAATAAAATCATGGGAAAAGACTATTTTAACCCTGGGCGCAACTTCAATTTTTCGTAAAATTTTCCCGATCTAGACACCTGGCGTGATGCGCCATTATCACGCTAAGCCACTAGAAAATGACGATTGGGAAATTGCATGGTGGCACGACATGGTATAATCACGTTGCCACCTTAGATGCGACCTGGAAGTTTATCGTGGTGTGGTGGTATCGCGTCGGAACACTGGAAAAGGATAATTCTAAAATTGAGCCTTGGCGTGAAGCGCCAATATAGCGAAGGCTAAGTGGTTTTTGACAATTGCCATTTTCGCTGGCTCTGCGATGCGCTGATGGCTCAGATGGTACACTGTCTTACTGAAATGGCCATAACTCTTAGCTTGGGTGTTTGATTTTGGTGAATTTTATATCGATGAAAAGCTTAAAAGTGTATTCATCTTTAAAAGTGTATTCATCTTTAAAGTAAGTCTTTGACATTTTTGGGACGAATTTAAGCTAGGTAAAAGTACGGGGTGTTACATATGTATATGGGGATTAATGCATAGGTAAATCAATATATCATCATTATTATAAATTTGTAAAAGAATGTATGCTAAATATAGATGACTCTCATAAGCTAGAATATCTAAAAAACTGTAAATCATTATAATGATTAGCAAAACATGTTGCATAGATCTAATGAGTCATAAAATTTAGTTTCTAAAAACTATACTTGTATTTTTTCTTTAAATCATGTTGTCTAAGTGTAGAAAGGACTCACTTTTATATCTGAAATCCGAACGCTGACATCTGTAACTAATGCCTCATATAAGGCAATAGTTGAATAAAATTTGTGAGCCTTTGTACTTTAGTTCCTAAAAATCTTTTCTGTTATTCTTTACTCTTTTCTGTAAGCTGTAGGGAAATGCTTTTAAAAACTATTCTGCAAGTCTTTATTGTTAGGGAGGTTCTTCTAACCGATATATACTATGTGAGATATCATAGTATCCAATGTCTAGTTCTAGTGTGGGAAAACCTCATATTGGGGAGGGTGTCATACTCTTGTCAAGGAGTATAACCTAATCTAATTGATCACATCTGTATCTATCATCCATATAGAAATGGGAATAATCTGATAATCTGAACCTACATTTTCTTGTAGTTCTGGGTCATGAGAATATACCCAACTATGTGCTCAATACTACTCCCCTTAATCTGTATGATCATTCTGTTGAAAATCCACTTTTAAAAACTAATATAAGGGTTTACAATGAAAACCTCTTGTAAATCTATTTACTGTAAACTGTAGCTAAATCTGTAAAGTGAACTCCATATCTAGCTGTAATCAAAACATCAAATATTTGTTCAAAATTTGAATATAAAAAATCATGGGATGCTTAAAAGAATAATCTTCTTGAAATAACAACATTCAAACTAGTTCTAATAACCAATGCATCAAATTTATGTCTAAACATCATAAGATTCATGCTTGATAATGTAAGTATTGATAATCCATCTCAAAATCTGGGAATTTCTGTAATACGCATGAAAATATGAAAATAACATGCAAATTCCTTATCTAAATCCCTTTAAATCTCATAATCTTTCAATTAGCAATATTGGGTATGAACCCTAATTTGAAACTCTTGTAATTTCATACAAAATTAAATTTAAAATAATTTTTGGGCACAAGGATGAAAGGATTATCCTTGTTGAAAAACCCCACATACCTTAATTGATGCAATTGATGAGAACACTTGATTGTGGATTCCTATTTGTGCTCTTGAATATGGATTTTTGATTCTCTTGAATTGTTAACCTTGATTTTTTAGTTTCCTTGGAGAAAGAATGGTGAATTTTTTTTGGATTTCTTGGAAATTAAGTTTTGATGTTCTAGGGTTTCTTTGACAGGTAGTTGATGAAAAGTGAACATTTAATAGTTGGAAAAGGATTAATTCAGTGTTATTCACGAATTGGGGTCTGAGTAAGAGACCTGAACCCTGAACCCTAAACCGTAAACCCTGAACCCTAAACCCTAAACCTTGAACCCTGAACCCTAAACCCTAAACCCTGAACCCTATGAACCCTGAACCCTGAACCTATCACAGTGGCTCACTAGATAAGGGACCATTGCCATTTTGGCCTCTGGCGCGATGCGGCGTAATCACATTGCGCCTCTGGAAAAGGACGAGCAAGAATTGGAACTTCACTGCAACGTGGGTCAATCGCGGTGCTTTACTGGAACCAGACAATTGATATTTTTTCCTTCACCGTGATGTAGTGCCTGTCAAAATGCCATACTATTTTACTAAAAATTCCATAACTTCTCAACCGAGTATGGAGAAATGTGTATCGTTGGAAAAATGAGTCAATTATCTACACATTGGTGTGTATAGAGCTTGAAAATTCTACATGTATCAAGAGTTATTCATTTTCAAAGCTAACCCTTGACATTATAGGAGCTAAACTGAGCTAGGAAAAGTATGGGGTATTACAATAACCTAGGTCATCATATCCTCATTCTAAGACCTCATTATAATACTATCAGGATCTAAGGCTATCATGTTTAGGGTTTTAAACCCACATGACTAGACATGATATAATCCTACATAACAATGCAATCATAAGATAAAAGAGGTCAGAAACATACCTTAATTATTGATACCAAATCAATGGATAATCTGTCATAAGCTAGCCATAGTAACGATCAAAATAATAATAATAAGAATATCAATAACAACACGAATAATCGTTGACTCTGGACAACTATATACCGAACAGAGCCCATGCATACCGCACTGCCCTAGACTCAGAAAGCTCAATCAACACACAATAACACAAGGCGTATTCTTCACCCGTGTTTATGCAACTGTCCCATACCGGCTGTTAGACATATATGCATACTGGTGATTAGTGATGCATATGTAGGAGTGAAATCAAGGTACACAATCAATATCATAACTTACCATAGTTGTTATCATCATGAACATCATCATCGTAATCAACCTCTGACCTTTTTGGGTATTAATGTATCATAATTATGTTCTTCAGCCCTGTTAGGTATCAATATCATAACAATAGCATCCTTCAGCCTTACCGGTTATTAGTATCATAATAGTATTCTCTAGCTTTGCCAGGTTTCAAAACCGTCAAAATTAACTTTATGGAATAACATATACTAATATACTCATGAGCATAATGATATCTCCATAAAGTATCCATCTAGACAACACTTTCCAACTACTCATTATTAGCTAACAAATGCTATTTATAATGAAACCTCTAGTTCGCTAATCATTACATGGCCTCTAGTTATTCTTCTAAACATTATCCTTATTCAAGGGATAACAACTAACCATTATTTATTAGATAGACGACATCAAACATCTGGCCAAAGTTCATCAGCAGACCATAATCGCAATTTATCCACTATTCCATATTGTCAAATAATCATCATATAACCATTACAATTACTAGAGAACACATAACTAAAACACCTTGGCTTTGGACCCTTAGAAATTTTCCTAAGTTTGAGTTGCTGGACAAGGTACGACTTAAAGGTACAAGTCGTATGCTATGGTACGGTTAAGGTCCCTCCTCTCATATAATGATCAATAAAGGTTGGTTGGATTTTGTCCAAGGTATGTTTAGTCCTCTCCGTAGTCATATTCTATGGTATGAGGTGTATGTTTCCAAGTCGTATGATGCCCTAAAATTAGCCTAGTGCCTTCTATTTAGGGTATGGGTTATAGGGTACTTCTTGTATGTTAGGATATGAGTTAGCTATATTTGGTCGTATGTTGGGAAGTATGGAGGTCCAAGATGAGGCCTAGGGTATAAGATATGGGTACCACTCATACCCTAGGGGACGGTTTGGGTAGGGTGGTCGTACACTCCTGCGGCCAAGTTTTTAGCTTTTAAGATGATGGTATTCCAGACATTTCCCACCCCAAAATCCTTAAGTCTCCACATCTTATAACATGTTATGGAATCTCATAGCACACTTTTTAAAGATTAAACATTCCAAAAATGCTCTCTAACTCTCTCTAGAAGATTGGGGCTAGGGTTTCTACAAGTGTTTATCTAGAGGCTCAAGAGTGAAGTTCCTCTCCGTGAATCTTCATGAATAAGGCATGCGTCTCTTCCCACATTGATAGTTCATAAATATCATTTGTTGTAAATTTTGATTTTGATTTTTAAATGGTGGTTTTGAAAACCAAAATTGAGGGTTTTGTTGCATATGATTGAGTATTATTTACTCTTGGTTTAACTTGTATTCATACATGTTTTTAATTATGGTTTGCACATGTGGATTCTTGGTAATTGTGGTTTAACAAATAGGTCATGTATTACCCTAAACTTGGTGGTTTTACCTTGATTTTGGCCTTGATAATAGCATTCCCTCAATGTGTTTATGAAAATGCCTAAGAGAATAAACTAGTCATATGATGAATTGGGTTTGGCACTACTATTTGGTATAAGAATGCTAATAGAAGGATGAATGATTTTGTAAAGGTTTTGATGACCATAAATTTAATTGGAATGTGTTTTGAACTATGGCATTGGCCTATTGAATATGAATGGTTGGTAAATGGTTTTGTAAATGCCTTGTTAGCCATGTTATGATCTAAATAATAACCTTGGTTGTTTGCTTTGCTAAAAGGGTTTGAGTCCCTAAATATTAAATTAATTTATGTCTCTATTTGATAATAGGTTTGAGTCCCAAATGTTTAATTAAATTGATAGATTGGTATAGACAATGTGTTTGAGTCCCAAAGTTTAATGATAATGGTTATCACATTGTTGTACACTCGCAAACGAGGTTGGTATGACAATACCAACAGGTTTCCTGTGGTAAGTAATTAGCTTAATGGTTGTGTATATGAAATGATGGTTTTAAAGTGGGTTTTAAAGCAGGATGTGTAGCCAAACCATGAAATTGGTATAACGCCCCAAATCTGGTACCCGAAACGCTACATGGTGCTCATGACCCCAAAGAACCACAAGATAACCCATGACTGATATCTGTACCTGAACACTGCATAATATACTGTATAAATGTGGAAACATGAACTGAAAGTCCTTCAGGTTCAAAACTGAAACATAATTGATAAATCATAACATATGGATGGGGTATGAAATACCCAAACACTGAAATAACTGTCTGAACATGATAGTCTAAAAAACCTTTAACTGACTGAACTGTCTGACTAAGGAGTTGATGGGACATATCCCCAACTAACTCCAACTAATAAATTAATTAATGAGATAATAAAGAATGGTCATGTCCTCGAAGGATGAGTACTTACTGCTATCTCTGCTTGCTGAGACTGGAATGCTACTGATGCTCTAGAGCTCAGGCTTCTGAACCTATGGTATAAAACACCATAGCGCAAATGCATCAGTACTTTGAATGTACTGGTATGCATGGAAAGTAGGATGAATGCAAAGGGTTCACATGCATGAACTATACTAACTGACTGGATAACATGAACATGAGAATACATGCATGAATACATAATAGCTGTAACTGAGTTCATGATAACATGATTAATGAATCTAAGTACTGATAACATGAGATACTGATAATTATATAACTGAAATAACTGATAACGAGCGACTGTATCTGACAATCTAGTTTCTGATGAAACTAGCTGAGTTCCGTACTATTCTGAGTCGACACTGAACATGGATTACTGAACTGATTTAATTAAATTCCATCGACTGACGGAATAGTACTGAGATTACTGCATTACTGAGATTTCCTGAGTCACATGATTGACTGAGTTCTATGGATCATGGCTTGACTGAGGATATCGTGAAAACATGACACCAACTCTAGGCACGCGACTATATTTTTTGGGTACAAGTACCCCCAGGACTCCATGGAAAGAAACTGATAAAGCATGACTTTCTTGAATACATGACTAACATCAACAATCCATAATTCATTGAGTAAGACATTTCATCAAACATTTGACATGAATAAACTTGTACATGAATAGGGATTTCATATTATCATACTAGTATGGCACTTTTTCTTTCACATAGGCATTTAATCAAACACATGGGGAGCATGCTTTGGTTATAAAATCATCAACACATCTAATAATCATGGATACATCAATAAACTTATAATTTGAAGGGGGTTTATCATGGTTATTATGCAAACCATCATATACTGAGGTCAATCATTGGGAAAATGTAATTTAAAACATGAATCAAAACCACATAGAATCATGGACATGAATTTCAATTCAATTTAAATTATGAACATTCACAAATACCCAAATCTTGGATTTTAAAAGAGATTCTTGATCTTAATGGTTGAAAGGGACCTATGAATCAACACATGACATATCTGAGTTGTGATTTCTTGAAGATAGATGGAGAAAAACTTGAATTCTTGAGTTGGAATTAAACATATAGGGTTTTATTGTTCTCGAGGATAGATATTTGAGAGAAAGCCCTAATTTGATGTTGTGATGAATAATGAACTTATGAGCCTTGGTCTGATATAATTAGGGGTTAAAACGGGTGGAAAAAGACCCAAATACCCTTTAAAAATGACTTAAAATAATTGAATAGAATCTGCAACGGCTTGTGATGGTCCATCGTTTCAACCGTCATACGTAGACCAAGAAAAGGACTCATTGCCTAAGTAGCGACGACTTGGGCGATGGTTCATCGCAAGTTTGACGATCCGTCAACCAGTCCATCGCACCTTATCTAGAAGGTTTCCTCACTTCCTTGGTTGCGACGGTCTAGGAAACGTTATGTCGCTAGATCGACGGTCCTTCAACTTGTCCATCGCACTTGGGCGATTCTGACAGCTTTGAGTAAAACGTTCATAACTTTTTACTCCGATACCAGATTTGGATGAAATTGGTATCGTTGGAAAGTTAATTCAATTTACCACATGATAAAAAGTGAAAATATTAAAAATTCCACATGTACAAAAAATGGATTCATATTTCAAAATATGTTTTTAACATTCTAGGGATGATTTCAAGCTAGATAGAAGTACAGGGTATTACAATATATCCCTCTTGAGAATATTCGTCCTCAAATAAGATTGAGTGAGAGGGGAGAAGATAAATTGACGTACATACTGAACATGAACAATTGGAGCATGATCTCATGATTGACATGACTGATAATTGAATATATCATACTGATCATACATATCTGATGCATGTATAACTAATTCATGAATGTATGACTGAGTGTTCTAATGAACTAAGGTTCTCACAATGAGAATGCATATCTGATGTATGATTATATAACTGAACTGACATATGAATACATGACTGAATATGCAATGGTACTTAGTACCAAGTTTATAATGGAATTCAGAACATGAAACTGAGAAGCTTAATGAAAACTGTTACTTGAGATGAGTATGAGAAAGAGAAGAAGAGCTAAGGGTACTTGGTTCGCGTATCTTCTTTTGCTTCCCAAGTAGCTCCCTTAATGGACTGATTCCCCCAAAGAACTTTGACTAGAGTGAATTCTTTGTTCCTCAGTCTACGAGTCTGATAGCCTATAATTTTGAATGGAATCTTTTCATAAGAGAGGTTATTCTGAATATCTATGCTCTGAGTAGGGACTACAAGTGTTGGGTCACCTATACACTTCTTGAGAAAGGAGACATAGAACACTGGATGAACTGAAGCTAGATCTGTAGGAAATTCGAGGTCATAAGCTACTTTGCCAAAGCGATTGAGAATTTTTGAAGGGACCGGCATGTCTGGGACTGAGCCTTCCCTTCATGCCGAAACTCTTCACTCTCTTCATGGGAGAGATCTTTAAATGCACAGGGATGGAACATGAGAATATAACTAAGTTTGTAAAGTGTGACATGGCCTGAGTATCGTGAACTAAACTGTGTTTACTGAGTACAAGGCTGAATCTGAATCATGATGCATGAACTGAATACTGTGAACTGAATATCGTGAGCTGAAATGAGCCATTGAGTACATGGCTTATGGCTTAGATTGGATATAGAGGGCCACTTATGAGTACCTTCTAATCCAAACAGAATTCATTACATGAAGAAAGAATGGAATATCTATGTCATGAAAGTGCGGGGAATTTTAGTGTATTTCCCCCCTTGGGGACACTATGTCTCTTGAAGAATGCTGACTTGGCTGGGATACTGAGGGAAAAACTGAGGCGATGCACAAGGCATCTAGGAACTAAATCATGACTAATTATCTGGGTTCTGAAATTGAGGCTTGCTACATAAACTGAGCTGAGTCTAAATCTACTTGGCTAGTTCATCTGAGAATGATTACATTCTTTCATGAGATTTTGGCTAGTACAAAAAGATGAAGAGATGGAAAAACAAACAAACGATATGAACTTGTCTGTATAAGACAGCTGAGTATGAAAAATCATATACTGATTAAGATTTGGTAAGAAGAGTTGAGGTCTACGAACATCATTTAAAATGAAGTGACTAAGTCTCATGCACTGCATCTGGGACTAATGCAAAGATTCGTGTGGGTGCTGAGAAAAAGGGCATAAATACACTAACTTATCTGATTAGCTTAATAATTGGTAGTTGAATACTGGAACTACAAAGCTGAATTGTACTTAGTCTAAATATCTGGGCTGAGATTTTTGAGTGTTATGCATAAGAGATAAGGCTAACTGAGTAACATGAGGTGACTGAGCATGGATTTATGATGTCTGTATTATTTGTGAATGGGAGACCGAGCGTATGACATAGTTCTGAAGTATTCTGTAAACTGAGGTGCTGAAACCCAAATGACTATCATAAGATTCTGAGAAGGGATCTAGCTCGACGGTCCGTTGTTTCGACCGTCGTATGTGGACCAAGAAAAGGACTCACTGCCTAAGTAGCGATAGCTTGGGTGACGGTCTGTTGCAAGTTTGACAGTCTGTTAACCTGTCCCTCGTACCTTATCTAGAAGGTTGCCTTACTTTCTTGGTTGTGATGTCCTAGGCGAAGGTCCGTCACTAGATCGACGATCCGTCAACTTGGTCGTTGCACCTGGGTGATTCTGACAACGCTGAGTAAAATATCCATAACTTTTTACTCCGATACTGGATTTGGACAAAATTGATATTGTTGGAAAGATAATTCAATTTCCCACATGATAAAAAGTGAAAATCTTAAAAATTCCATGTGTACAAAAATATGGATTCATATTTCAAAGTAAGTTTGTAACATTCTTGGGATGATTTCAAGCTAGGTAGAAGTATGGGGTATTACATTAGAGTCCAAAGGACTAACAGTGGAAACCACGCTAGCCGGTGTGGGTTTATTATGACCGAGTGGTTTGAGTCCACCAAATGAATATATGAATGGGAGGTTTGAGTCCCCATGTGTATACATCAGTGCTATGTTACCTTGATTATGCCTGGAGTTTTGAGTCCCTATATAGGTATATACAGTTATTAATATTCTCTGGTTCATGCAGCTACACAAAATAGGGCCCTTCTAGCTAGGGGAGAGATGGACCCATATAGACCGTGGGTGCCTTGTTCTATGATAGTTATTCCACACAACCCAGGTTAATGTTTTCAAATTTTATGCTAATCTTGTTACCTACCCCAACATGGTATATATGAATATGTATGTGTTGCATTGGTTATATGAATTGGTTGAATGGTTTTGAACTGTTGGCACTATTTTATCTGTATCCTTGAGTTACATGCTAGCACTCCAACCGCTAACATCTCCAATATTGTATCCTCACATGATGTAGGTGTTGGTCATACTCCTATACCTTATACTTAGTGATTGGACTCAGGAATAGTTTGTAGTTACTTGAAGTGGTAATCTTTCATTCTTCGGAAGGCTTCATATGTTGTTTTGAGTTTTCTTATGACTTTATTGGTTTAGACTTGGATATTAGATTTGCCTATGGTCGGGGGAATGTCCCGATCGGATATTCTTGGATTGCTTTTAGAGGCTTTGAATGGACAATCTGTGGACTTAGGTATGTTATGATATGAATTGGGATTTGGAGTTGGTTATTATTCGTATTATATTATGGTTGTTCGTTGGTTGGATTGGTGACATAGTATGGATTGAGGTCTTGTTATAATAGGCATCTCAAGTCCACCTAGGATCGAGGACCACCCCCTTAACCCAATCCAACCACCTTATACAGTCTTAGATGAGCTCAATTTTGAGCATATAGCAAGATTTTGGAATGCTCTCAAGAAGACTTTGGGATAAGGTCACAACCATTACCAACCCATCCAAGTCTGTCCATACCAAACCAACCATCCATACCATACCAAACCAAAGAGAATATTGAAACATAATATGAAAGTCAAACCCAAAATATAATACAATGGAATAGTGAGAAATTATGTCTGATGATGCCAACCTACCTGCTTATTCTAATGCCAAGGCTGACACTAATACTGATCCTACCCATTTCAACCCCTAGAAGTACCACAAACCCTCTATCCAAAATAATATAAATATTGAATTCGAACATGCCCCCAATCATGGACAAAATCAATATCTGGAAAGAAAATAAGAAAATCTAAGAATGTCCAACATGAAATGATTCCTTACAAAAAAATGGAAGCTCTCCACTTTAGTCCAATAAGCTTCCCCAAATCAAGTACTATGAAGGAGAAGTCGAACGTCCGGTTCCTGTATAGCATGGGTATACAGCTGCCAGTAGATGGGTTAGTGGGTGAACACTAGAATGAATCTTGGGATAAGAATAAAGTAATGCCAGTTATCAAAACCAAGTGAGACCCATTCGATGTAAACAACCATACATATATATAGGTGCTGGGATAAGGGACCGGTTTTAGCATGCCATTTAAAACCTTAACCAGGGTCATGTAGCTTAGTCGTCCTATCACCCATGGGCCATATGGGTTTATCTCTCCTTGCTGAAAGGGTCCCGGTGCGTGTAGCTATAAGACCAGGCAATATCCCTGGGATGACTAGTAAATCCCTCCATTATAAACGTGACACTTGCATGTGGCCATTGAAGACCCCTTATATCGGCAAATATGAGTTTCGATTTTGATCACCCGGGGATCATCACCTTTTACGGCTTAGCATACACTCCCTACCATTAATGCCCAATTAAAACCAAGTCCAAACAATCCAATTATCCATTTATTAACCAAGGTTATTTGATAAACCAGTGGTATCATCATATTGTCATACTTGCAAGCATTACCCATACCAAATCATTTAGATTAAGGGGACTCTCGGTGCCCTTTTCATTTACCATACTAAACTCTTGCGAGACTACCATATTCTCCACAAGCATTACCAATTAGAAATTAACCTTTGTAAATCATTAAAAAATATTTAAGGTTTCATATATAAGATGAAAACAAGCAAGAGTTCCATTAAAATAAGTCAATGCAATGAACATATCTTTATAAGCATTTTATCAAACACCTTAGGGGTATAGTACAACTAAAACTAAATTCCATTACCAATAAACCATTACCATGAAATTCCATTATCCAAAACCACCATTAATGCATAGAAATCATAATTAAAACCATAAGAAATCATAACCAAGCCTTTAACATCAAAACCCCCAAATCGATGATTGAAAACCAAAACCATACAAAAGTAAAAACCATGAAAACAACCATATAGCCATGCCCTTAATTGAAATTACAAGTAGGAAAGAGAATTATGCCTTAAACCAAGAAGATTGATGGGAAAAATTCACCAAGACAAGCCCCAAAGTAATCCCTTAGTTGAAACCCTAGCTCTTTGCCCCAAAAGCCCTTAAGAGAATTATGATATGTTTTGGAAGAGATTCTAAGTGTTTAATATTAAAATAATAGGGTTAATAACCTCAGTGTATTAGATGCCATGGGTCCTTAATAGGGTAAGTAGGGAAATATCCAGAATACCCGAACTTAAATCCTATAAAAACCAACCACAGGGTTAGGACTGACCCCTTTACGAGTCGTACCTAGCTTACGGTTAATAACCACCTAATATTAACCAATCCACAACTATGGGTCAGACACTGTCCAGTATAAGACTCATCCAACCAAGTCGTAACATCAGTATACAATCCGTACCCATGATCCATATCTCTGGAAAAATGTAACACCAGCAGGATTAAACACTGACCACCTTACAATCACCTATACTTCTCGTACCCATGCCCTATGACTCATACCCTCAATTCGTATCCATTCCAGTGTCCAAGACCATACCACCAAGTAACGCTAGTCAGCTTATGATAGGTTTTCACTACTCATACCCCAGCTGACATATCATACCATGAGTTGTAATGGGTCTAAAGAACAATATTCCTAGAAATTTTATAAGGGTCCAAACCCTGGGATACTTTAATTAGATAGCGAGGTGATCAACGGTCGTTGTTGGACTTGAGGTGCCTATTAAGACAAGGATCTAGTTTGGGTCATATCATATTAGTATCAGAGCCAAGGTTTATGATTAGTTTGGTGTCCACAAAGCCCTGTCAAGTAGAGTCTCTTTTATGGGTGTGTAGTGCGCCACACATATAAGAGAGGCTATGAGAAATTTATGAATGTTTTACATTCTTGTTGTCTTACGTTGAGATGTAGAGGTTAAGATCTTGGATTCTTCTAATTTTTGTTTCATTGTCTTTCAGATCATGCCTCTAAGAAGATCTGATCTTTATGCAAACTCTTTTATCCCGACCGAGGATAATATGGATAAAACTCTTCCAACTTCTAGAGTCCAGACCCGATCAAGGGTCGTTGTATCTGACTGTCCTCATGTGGTTTCACCTGCCTCGACTGATGTTTCTTCTATGGGTAGCACTCATACTTAGTCTTCTTAAAGAAAGGGTACTAGTGCTGAGTTATGTCACTCTATTACTCTGTTGACTCAGTTTGCAGCTTCTCAATTCGAGCATGGTGTTCTTGTTACTTTATCTTCTGAGGCCATTAAGATTGGCCAGTCCATGAGGTTGCATCCTTCTATGTTTAAAGGTACTAAGGTTGAGGAGGATCCCCAAGCCTTTGTTGATGAAATAGAGAAGATTCTCTAGATTATGCATGCTTTGAAGTTGAAGGTGTTGGTCTTTCTACCTATTAATTAAAAGATATGGCGTACTACTAGTACAAAGAGTAGGAATAGTGAAGGGGAAAAATGCTAGTTCCGCCTTATGGAAGGATTTCTCTAGTGCTTTTCTATACCTTTTCTTTCTTTAGGAGTTGAAGGAAGCAAAAGTGGAAGGGTTTGTAAATGAGAGGAAAGGTAGGATGTATGTCAAGGAGTATTCCTTGAAATTACATCAATTATCCAGGTATGCTCTTGAGTTGGTTTCTAGCATGAGGGCTAGGATGCAAAAGTTTGTTTTGGGATTGTCTCGTGAGTTGATTCTTGAGAGTAAGGATGCCTTGTTGACCAAGGACATGGACATCTCTAGGTTAGTTATGTATATGAAGAATGTTGAGGAAGAGAAGAAGCAGTAGGTTGAGTTTAGTAAGAGGCAGGGGAAGGAATTTAGGCCTTCTGAGCAAGGTGGTAGAAATGGTGGTACATGGCCAAAAAAGAAGCGGGGGAGTTCTGGTTCTTTCTCCACAACTAGTTATCCATAATAGAAGCTTTTGGGTGATTATTGGTCTCAGCATGATGGTGGGTTCTGGGCATAGAGTGCCCAATCTTTGGATAGTGGGGCTCAATCGGCTCCATCCCACCCTCCTTGTAGATTTTGCGGGCGGTTGCCCCGTGGTTTATGTGAGGAATAAAGGAACATATATTTCTATTATGGTCTAATTAGTTATATGCAGCATAACTGTCATGCTAGAATGTCATCTCGGGCTAACACGGTTCAGGTTGCCTCATCATCTATTCCTGCACCAAAGGGTGTTGTTTCTACATCTATTTTTTCTTCTGGTACCGGCACCAGCTGAATCAGTTATATGATCTTGTGTCTCACCAGGATTCTGAGACATCTCCTGATGTGGTTACTATTATGTTGAAACTTTTCTCTATTATGTGTATTGTTTACTTGATCCAGGTCCATTTTTTCTTATGTAACCCCGTTTGTGGCTATGCATTTTGGTATTGGTCCTGAGTGTCTGTCAGTTCCTTTTTCTATTTTTACCCCAGTAGGAGACTCTTTGGTTGTTAAAAGAGTCTATAGGGTGTGTGTGGTATCTTTTGAAAGTAAGGAAACTCTTGTGGATCTGATTGAGTTAGATATGTTTGACTTTGATGTCATATTGGGGATGAAATGGTTGAATTTGTGCTATGCTTTATTAGATTATTGGAACCGTACGATCATGTTTAAATTCCCTAATAATCCGGTCATTGATTGGGAAGGGGGTTCTTTAGTGCCCAACTGGAGGTTCATCTTATATCTTAGAGCCCGAAAGTTTATTTCAGAAGGGTGTTTGTATCATTTGGTCTGGGTGATAACGCTCAACGTACACGTCAATTTAAGTATAAGGCGGTCGTTTTCAATATATTTACCCAACTTTGGAGTCAGGGTCGGATTTATGAGGAACAATGTGAGTGGAATCAAGTTGATTCAAAATAATAGATACAAGTTAAATTCAATCCACTAGCATGAAAAGATAAATATGGGGGAGATAGGAGTTTACACTAATGTTTCTTTTTGTTTTTTTTCTAGTATAACTTCGAGGCTAGGAATAATTAGAATTTTTAAACAATTAAGTAAGGATCTTGGGATTATGTATTACTGAGGGAAGTCACATATGGATGCTAATAATCAGCTTCTTTTTAGTAGATCAAGTAGGGGTAGGTTTGGTTATAGGTTTTGATGCTAGTCTTTTAACAAAACTTCAAAATTTCACCCATTGATTCTTTCAAATACCTAATGGGTGTGTTAAACAATTGGTAACCAAACCTCAATTTAGGCATCCCTACTTCTAGGATAATACCTATGACATAGTCAACTTCACAACCACCCTTATGTCTAAGATAGTGATATATTAGCAAACTACACACATAATTTTTTTATCATTGCATTGGTCTCCACATCCCTCTTTCAAGGGTGATATGTATTCCTAAAGTTCACCCAAAACCTTTCTTTCGAAGATGGCTTTGAACTTTCTAGAGTTGGGATTTTTCACCCATCAAACCCATAGGAGTATTTGGGTCTTTCACCCACAAATCCCAACCAAATTGGTCAAGTAATGATAAAATCCATCAACATGAACTACCAAATAGAAGCTAGCAATTAAAAACCACATACATTTAATCCGTATTCACACATAACCCTAAGAGGGAGATCTAGCTACACATAAGATAAATAAGCAAAGATTTACCCATAATCTACATTAAAATAATTTATTGAATCTTACTTCAAGCTTTGGACTCCCACAAATCTCTAATGGAAGTGAGCTATTCCTCCACTTAGAGGCTACTCTAATGTATTCTTCACCCAATATTTATACAATGTTGTCTTCTCCAAGAATAGAGGCTATGAACTCAAGAAACAAAATCTAACTATTGGGGAAGATGAAATATTATGAATATGAATGGATGATATGCTTAGGGTTTGAGTCCTCTTTTGTCAAATTTGGAGTCAGCCACGTACATTTACAATTCTACCCTTGGGCTGCAATTCTCCGAGATGCCGCAATCGCACAAGTCTGGTCGTGACCACAACTATCATGACCACGATTAACTTATGCGACCACGGTCAATTAACCTTTTTGACTTAACTGCGATCACAGTTCTTAGACCGTGACTGTGGTAGCTGAGGCTAGTTCTGCACCAGGTCTTGAGCTGCACTTTCTTTCCTCATTTGATCATTTTAAGCTCCCATCCATATCTTTCTATCTCATAAACTATGTGCCTACAAAATGTGGACATTAGTGTGGTCAATCATAATTATGTATTATTTATTCATCCAAAGCATGGAAATGTACACAAATGTTGAGTGCAAATGAGTGGTAAAATCACCACTCATCAACACCCCAAACTTAAGCCCTTGCGTGTCTTTAAGAAACACTACCTCATATCATGAGACTACGATTATCTATGCCAAAAATTTGTGCCTCAAAGATTATAATGACTTCAACGTTAGTCACTACCGCACATAGCTCACTGCATATGGGCTAAGCTATTTTTCACTACACCCTTCATCATACGATGCAATACCTACGTATACATAAGATTTTAAAGAGAAACCAAGCAACTAAAAACCAATACTTTAGAAGTGACTCTCTTTTGACAACAACTAAGCTATACTCCATTAGACTCATTGTTCGGGAGGTGAAAAAATCACCCACCTCAACATGTTTCACAAGCCAACCTCATAAGAAAGAGAATTCTATACACCAGGCTACCAAATATTCAACAAGGAATTTTAAGTGCAAAAAATCTCTCCCTAGCAAAATAAATCTCTATGCAACAAGTGTCTTGTAACATAGGTTCGGGTTAGGGTGGAATATCATTTGGGAACAACATGGCTACACCCTTCCTTTAACATCTACATCACACTTTTCAATACTCCTTTTTGACTATGGGTCACTCTTCTTTGTTTTCTCTCATTTTTCATGCCTAACTTTTCCATTCTTTGTTCACCCATTTTCTTCCATTTCTTTTCCTTGCACTCTACTGTAATTCATTTATTTGTTGGATCCTCTTTTTTTCTATTCATTTGCTTTCAATGCTAAGGCACAATAGGCATTTCATTTTCAACTTTGTGGCCCCAAACTTACTTTTGTCAGTCTTTACCACCCCTAACTTAGGCTTGTAGCCTCAAGTTTCATTTTTAAGTTCAAGGAGGGCATGGTTCAAAAGAAGGATAAAAGAATGGTTCACTATTTGTAATGAGTTTATGTAAGAAAGGTCCAAAGGCTCAAACAGGGTGACTAGGGATTATATTCATGCACGAGTAGGCTTTTTAGGCTAGAGTAGGTTTCCAATGCCAAAAGATGGCCTAAGATCATTTCTCCAACCAAATACAATCGACATTAACTTTGAAAGACTAACGGGGTAGGTTCTAGACAACACAAGTATACAAGAGATGAATTCAAATAGATCACCACTCATGGCATGCGAAATTCGCCAAGAAAGCTCAAATTTCCATCCCGCTAGAGATAAATTTGGAGTATCCATTTCTATTCACAAGTCAAAACTTTATGGAGCCACAAAAAGAGAAAAAATTATGTTACAAAATTGCTCACATCTATGCCTTTGATTTTTGCAAAATTTTGGACGGAGGGGGTTGTTTGTTTTGCATTAGAACCACTTAAATTTGCTAAATCATGGAAACAACCAAAGCCTTAGCCTTACATTTTGTCTCAAAATGGGCAAACCAACCATACAACTTCTCAGACTTCACCAATGGTGTACAATGTGATCCCAAATTTACATACAACGCCATAGGTACTTAGACTTCCCTTGAATTCATGACATTTATGCTACAGGTACTAAGACTTCCCCTTCATCTATGTATCAAAACCCAACACGATGCTTTACCCTTAATAATATTGTCATTCAATCTATCATAAGGCAAAACTAGTCATGCATCACCAAAATTAAAATAAAATTAAAGTAAAAGAAAAACTAAAACTAAAAACCACACGATAATCCATAAAAGTTGGGAACCATCAGAGTGCCTAAAAATATAGCATCCCAAAACAAAACAAAATAATATCCAAGATGTTATCCCAAAATAGCATAAAAAAGAAATATCCAAAAACACATCACCAAAATGATACAAATCTGGGGGTACCCCTAACTAAAAAAGAATATTATGTCCTCACTGTGTGTGCAGTAAGGAAAGAGTAAGAGGGTCTCCCTAAATTTGCATCAAGATCTTCTCTCTCCCACTGAATTTGCACCATCATCATCAACATCATCGGTAGACCAATAGCAGGGGCCTCATCCTCACTGTCCATCCTAGGTGAAGGTAGTCGATTGTTGGGCTTGAGCACCTTAAAGATGCCCTTCACCCCTTTCCATAACTTCTTGAATAATTTATCTCTCTTCTTCTCTCTTTACCATCTTATCATATGAATCCCTAAGGTACCTAAATAATGTAGCTAAGGATAAATAAGCTCTTTCTCTAAACTGGAGACAGTGGCTTCCTATTTTTTCTGCACCTCCCTGTATTTCTCATAGTCTGACTGAGTTATGTATGAGTGGTGAGCAGTGGAGGACTCTCCCGATCCCCGAGATAGTCTAGAAAATAGTTTTCTCACCATTTGTATCTGACCAGAAATGTCATCAAAGGCGGTGGCTGATGAGGGTATAGAAGAGTTTGTATCCTCTTGGACTGATTTGCTCAAGTCCATCTTCCTTTTGTTTCTTTGACCTGGGGTACCCTCACCATTAAATTTAAGTTGGAAGATACGAGGTCCTAGGAGAACCTAGGTATCTTTAGCATACTCCTCAACCTATGCCCTCCTACATAGCTCTATGATAAGAGAAGAGAGAAGAAGATTTAAATCTCCATGATTTCTGAAGTACCTCCATTCTGAATGCACAATCTCACCCATATTCAAGGTGATGCCAGAGAGAAGAAAAGCTACTATCCAAGATCGTATGTCTATGAAAATGGTCATGTGAGTGCACAATGATACTTGGCTATAGACGATATTCATCCAAAGCCTAGCCTCAACTATGAAGTCATTCATTAGAATGTATCTCTTGGTTGTGGCCCAAGGAACCTCTTTGCCAAGATATAAAATATTTGCCATCCATGTCCCTAGCTCGCATGATTTTGCATGGAACTACTCCATGTCAGCATTTGGGAGTCCATACACTTTGTTGATACACTCTGTCCCAATGTTCACTTTCTTTTCCGTAATAGTCATCACTGGGTTTGTGAAAGAAGTTACGCTTAGGTTAGTATAGAACTAACACACCCATTTCTTATTTGCATAGAAGGGGTCCAAGGCAAAGCACCTCCATCCAGTTTCGGCAAGTCTAGCGTGGAATCCTAGGAGCTTCTCCTTTACCTTGTCTAAACTGATACCTTTTTGAAGGAGTAACTATGTCCTGTACAAATTTGCATTGTAGAGGTTCTGGCATTGTGGGGCCATGAATTTAGAGTTGTCAAAATCTTCCATCTCTGAGGCTTAGAACCTATAAAAAATGCAACTCAGACCATCATTAGTATTATCATACCAAAAACATACTAGATCAAAAAAATAAATGCATGTGGCATTATTATAGAAAGATTTGGGGGCAGAAATAGATGCGCGGAAATTTTCAGTTCCTGCAGACACTGCCCTCACGTATGGCGATCACGGAGCATTGAATGCAATCGCAGTAGCTGATACCTTAGTCGATAGATTTTGCACACTCTTCAAAACATAATTTTATCCCCAATTCATTGTTCCAACTAGGCATACCAACATTATACACAGAATTTAAGCCTAAAATGTATGATTATAGCCCTAGACTTGAAAGAATTTAAATTGAACTCATTCGCGCATTAAATAGAATACATGGTGCACACTTCAATTTAAGCAGTTTTAGGCCTAATTCTGGGTACTTAAGACTTCTCTATTAGTGTGTACACCAATTACAACAACTAACCACACAATAATCATTGAAAAGCATGCATTTAGTAATGAAAACATTATTTTAGGTCGTTCACTAACCTACAAGTTCTACGCATGTAATTAATATCAAAATCAAGTGTGTTGAGATAACTTACCATGTTAAAGATGCAACGCAAAGCTAAAGATTTGAGAGAAATTGAGAGAGAATGTGTTTAGGCAATGGGCATTCGGATGGTCATTTAAACTGATTTGACTGTGTTCTTGGTCCTAGTTATGCGATAGAAGTCATCCAACTTCCGCGATAGCGGTGGTACGGACCACGGTTTCGGTAACTTAGACCAAACAACTGCGTCTGTTGAACTTCTTGTTCAGTCAGACTGCCAATTTCACACATTACTTTTTAAAATTCAATCAAAATTCCTCTTAGCACCAATATTTCATGGATTATGCATGAACAAATGCAAAATAAATTCTACTCTATCATGCATAAAATAAAAGGATACGGGCCACTTCTTATGGCGTGATGGGGTGCCTCCCATTGAGCGCTTAGTTTAACGTCGTAGCACGATGCCTCCAGTACTTCCTTTTCTTCTTCCACTTTAAAGATTTTAATATCCGTCCCAACTTTTATTCAATATACAATAAGCTACAGAGGACAGAAGATTCAGATTTTCCAAGGTGAAACTCGAAAGATGTGGGAACATGGCGAGCAAGCCTCGATCTCACCATTTTGAAGATTTTAATCTTTTACTCAACTTTACATCAAATATACGAATTGGTTTCTTGGATAACAATGAGTAAATCAATAAGCCATTAGTTTCACATCGGATGTTGATTTCCTTGGACATTGATGGATGGGGTTCCGTATGCTCCTTATGTCAAATTCCAAAATATAGGAATCGTACTCCGTCTCCCCACAATCCATCATTTGTTTAGATTGATGGATTATCATTATATCCTCTAGGCATAATATTGAAAAGTGGGTTGAAAGAGGTCTAACCCCTAATTTCAAAATTGCCTACTCCAAAACATCTTCACCCTGAAATGAACTAGAGTCATCTTAAGAGATTTTCCCTGATTCTTCTTTTGACTCTAGTACCATTTCTTTTATTTTGGCATATTCTTCCCCATTTGATTTGTTTGATTGGGAAATCACTGAGGAGTCTTAGTTTCCAAGCTTATCCTCACCTCTTTGTTTCTCTTCTTAGTCAACCTCCTCTTGGAAAATAGGCATAGTAGTGATGTTTGCAAGATGTGTTTCCTTGCCTATTTTCTCCATCTTGATACTTTCCCATCCTAATGCGTTGTAGGATTGATGTATATCTTGAACATTATCCCCCATTGTATTTACCCGATCCAAAATGGTTTAAAGAATTTCTCCAAGACTAGTGGATCTTGTATGTTGCTCTTTCTCCTCTTCATCATAAGACCTATCAAACCCATAAAAAGAACTAGGAACTCGGTTAGCATAAAAAGTGGAGGGGGCATTTGGACAATCACTCCGATTTCCATCTTGACTACTATACAAAGAACAATCGTACTCCTTATAGGGTCGGAATGGTTATTCCATATCTTTCCAGGGAGCACAGTTACAATCTCTCCTGAAGTGTGGTCCGTCATAATATAGACATAGGTCATCAAGATAGTAATTCAAACTACCAAAATCATATTTGTTGGAAGATGCCATAGAGAAAAACAAAACAAAATAAAAATCTACCTACAAAAGAAGATCAAAAACAAATATTTACAACCTTGAATTCAAGCAAGTAAGCTAAAATTCAAAACTAACTTAATACGCCAAATTGTTCTCCGACAATGGCGCCATTTTTTATAATGGTCAACTTACACATCAATTTAAATACAAGGAGGCCGTTTTTA
The DNA here is from genome assembly GCA_030864215.1 of Capsicum pubescens. NCBI lineage: Eukaryota > Viridiplantae > Streptophyta > Magnoliopsida > Solanales > Solanaceae > Capsicum > Capsicum pubescens. The sequence continues at coordinate 264,370,698 of CM061540.1, read as the reverse complement.
ATATATTTACCCAACTTTGGAGTTAAGGTCGAGTCCACGAGGAATAATGTGAGTGGCAATAACATTAATTCAAAATAATACATACAAGTTATATTGGAACCACTACTACAAAAAGATAAAAATGAGGGAGATAAGAGTCTACACGAATGTTTCTTTTTGTTTTTTTCTAGTATAAATTTGGAGCTATGAATAATTAGAGTTTTTAAACAATTATGCACGGGTCTTGGGATTATGTATTACTAAAGGAAGTGACATGTGGATCCTAATAATTAACTTCTTTTTAGTAGATCAAGTATGGGTAGGTTTGCTTATAGGTTTTGATGCTAGTATTTCAACAAAACACAAAACTTTCACCCATTGATTCTTTCAAATACCTAATGGATGTGTTAAGCAATTGGTAACCAAACCTCAATTTAGGCATCCATTCATCTAGGATAATACCCATGGCATAGTTAACTTCACAACCACCCTTATGTCTAAGATAGTGATAGATTAGCAAACTACACACATAATTGTCTACCATTACTTTAGTTTTCATATCCCTCTTTCAAGGATGATATGGATTCCTAAAGTTCACCTAAAACCCTTCTTTCGAAGATGGCTTTGAACTTTCTAGAGTTTGGAGTTTTTATCCATTAAACCCATATGAGTATTTGGGGCTTTCGCCCACAAAACCCAACCAAATTGGTCAAGCAATGATAAAACCCATCAACCTGAACTACTAAATAGAAGCTAGAAATAACAAACCACACACACTTTAATCCCTATTCACACATAACCCCAAGAGGGAGATATAGCTACACATAAGATAAATAAGCAAAGATATACCCATAATCTCCATTAAAATGATTTACTGAAGCTTAAGTGAATGTTACTTCAAACTTTGAACTCCTATAATTCTCTAATGAAAGTGAGCTATTCCTCCACTTAAAGGTTACTCCAATGTATTCTTCACCCAAAATTTATACAATATTGTCTTCTCTAAGAATGGAGGCTATGAATTCAAGAACCAAAACTTAACTATTGGGGAAGATGGAATGTTATGAGTAAGAATGAATACGATGCTTAGGGTTTGAGTCCTCTTTTGTCAAATTTGGGATTAGCCACGTGCATTTATAATTCTGCCCTTGGGTTGCAATTCTCCGCCATGCCGCAATCACACAAGTCTGCCTGATAACACTCAATCTACAACTCTCGTCAGAGTGTAAAGCGGTCGCTTGTCAAATATAGAACCCAACTGGGTTGGGTATCGATCCCACAGGGAATAGCTTGGTCAACAAGTAAGCAAAGATTACTAGACTTTTAGTGCAAGTCTCGTAAAAAAGGGGGGAGTTTTGTTGTGCAAGTAATGTAGCCAAACTATTAAAGTAAAAACAGAAAATAGCAAAGAAAAAAGAAAGAATGTTTAGTAGGATGTAAAACAATGAGAATTGAGAAGTTGGGGTTATGTCCACCTTATGAGTTGTACGTCTCTATTGGCTATGAGTTGTGCGGAATTCATACATGCGTGTGCTTATAGAGAATTGTATTCGATGGTAAATCCAAGCGTCTTTCGACCTAAACAAGGACTATTTCACTTTAACTCTTTCGAGCTTAAAGCGTATCTAGCGGTACAAATTCTCCAAGAGGTTAATCCAGTTACGGCACTAACTTTTTAATAGGGGATGTGACCCTATTACCTTGACATTATCTCTTTTCCAGACATATAACCTTTCTTTTGAACAAGTTAATGCTATACTGGTGTATTCTATGCGTCTGCAGCCACAAGAATTTGCATTAAGATGAAGAGAATAATGATATAAGCAACACACGTGTCACGAATTCACAAAATCATAGCAATAGATAGTATCTCATAAGGCTTCCATAACCCCAACAGAGAAGTTTAGTTACCCATGAGTGCGAAGGAAATCACAATAAACATTATTATTATACCACAATAAAGATCTCGTGTAGTAAGGTGTGGTAGGCGTTAGGCGTGACTTCTTTGCAAAGTAACGTTTCTCTTGTTGCGGAAATTAAGAATTGAATAGATGAATAGAAGAAGAATAAAAAGTAGAATTATTAGAATGGTTGGAAGAGTAGAGGAATCAATAATAGAAGAATGAATTAAAAGTAGAATGAGAGTTATTAAAATCTCTAGCAAAATAGGGTATTTATAATACCCATATCCTATTCCTACTAAGCTAATGAATTACTTAACCCAATCCTACTAGGTTAAGGTATCATTATCCTAATCCTAATAAGTTACTGCTAGTCCCCAAAGTCTTCAGAATTGCTGTTTTTGTCCGGGACAGATTTTCCATGAGCCACTTTTGGTCCTTGGCGTCCAAGCTTTGCTTTCCTCCTTTCGTGAAGCTTTCTTTGGCGTCAAGTTATCCATAAAATGCTGAATTCTGCATCATTTATACCTGAAAACTTGCTAATCATATTCGTTAGCTCACTTACAGGAAAAAGGACTAAAAGTGCATGAATTATATATTTTGTCCTCAAAACATCGCTAAAATATGGGTAAAATATAGCACTTTAGGCGTGTAAATTCGCCTATCATCAACACCCCACACTTGAAGCTTTGTTCGTCCTCGAACAAAATATCATGTCCCTCTCAACATTTACTTAGGGTTTCACAGCAACAACACAAAATATTCGTCAAGACAAGCACAACAATCATCAACAAAGAGTAGTTTTCTAATCATTAGTAGAAACAATTCAGCCTCCAACATAGACTCGTGATGGTGGTTAATTCGTGTTCACAAGTTGAGGTACAAAGAATCATATATGACTACCCAAAACTCATCAACCATGTGTGTCTCACAGTATATTACCCATAATCTCTCACAAGTATAGTATATTTATCGAAACATGGGTATAAAATTATCCTTGCTCTCACTCTCACAAAGAATTCATATGCTGCAACTGATGACCATAGGCTTGCCCTTAGTGTAGTGCTCCACTAAATATCAGAATGCTAAGCTTAGGATCAAATAGGTCTTTTACTGGTTGTAATGTAGGCTAAGGGACGGGTAGGACTATTTTGGCCAGAAATAGTGACTATGTTCCTAAGCGCTTTAATACATCACATTATATCATTAACACTTTTCTTTCAAACAACCTCTCTACTTTCTTTTAATCTACCACCCTTTTTCTCCTCTTTTGTTTTTCAATTTTAAACATAACCAACTTTTTAGTTTTCCTTTCTTTTTTCTTTTCATAATATACCTCTTATGATAGCACTTCTTTTTCATAATGAATTCAAGCACCCATACATTCTAAAGCATCATATTCACCCAATCTCCTCTTATTTTGTCACATGACTTTACACTTTAAAGCACTTAGGAATTTGGATCAAATTATGGTCTTGAAAAAAATGAATTAGGCTTTCATATGAGGTTGTCAAAGAAAATAGGCTAAAGGCTCAAAAGGGGTTGACTAGGATAATGTCCATGGGTAGGTAAAAAGAAGGTTGCCAAAGAAATGCCTAAATCATCTCCTATACTTGCACTCTTTATTTTCGCTTTACATACATACCAGGCAAGTTCTAGCATCAGCCATAAGCACAAAATATACTATTATCTCACACACACAAGGCACATGGTCGACTTTATTGGGAGTAGTATAGACTTTTGACCCAACAGATGAAGGAATTAAACCAAACAATATCACATAGTGAGTCACAATTAGAGCCTAAACGTCTCAATAGTCATGATTTTAGCACAAACTCTTGTCATAATCTCATGCTGCCTATTAGAATAATTTCATGCGAAGCTAAGTTAAAAAAAAAAATTTAACTACTAAAAAAAAAAAATTAACTACTAACAAAACAAACAAACATAAATAAATGCAAATGTGGATAGAGAAGTATAGCATGCAAATACCAGTACCCCACACTTAGACGGGACACACTGTCCTCAGTGGAAAATAAATAAGAAGAACCTGGTTAGTCGGACTCATCCTCTAAGTCTGGGGTCATACCCCTTTCGTCGGAATCATCATCAGAGTCGTCATCCTCAGAAGTTCCTCATAAGTATCCCACTTAATTCCAAGAGTGAGTCGAGGTATTTGCAGCGAGGAGGGTTCTCCTTGCTCTTTTCGGCATCTTTTCTTGCCTTTTTGTGAAGTGGTAGCCTTATCTTTGCCTTGTCTTGCTTTGGGTGCCATTGTACCTGAGACTTAAAACAATGTTCATGTTAGCATCATCTCGATGGATATAATATATAAACAAGCAGTAGTGGCACCACCCCACACTTAGTTTGTTGGTACAGACTAATGAAGTGAAAGTGGTCGATTACTCAGACTTTATTGACATACGTTTTAGGTGCTCTATTCCAACAATAAAATCAGTGTAGTCATACTTCTTGTAATCTTGTAAATACTTGCATGTGTGAGATATCAAGACTACTACATAGAGATTGAATCAAGGTATAGCATCTAGAAATAATCACAACCTCCTATGTCGGTAGGCATCTATAATTCTTATCCCGATGAACAAGTCATTCCAACATGTAAGTATTCAAGTGACAATATTATGCAATTTTTGTGACCATATCAATTCCGCAAAAGTAAGACAGTGCATCAAATTCAAGTTGGAAATAAGTTACGATCATCCTTACGTATTCATTCACTCACTTGGTTGTATCATAACAATTCAATCACTTTCAAATCATCAATACTACTTCAAGATTTAGAAATTCATAATAGGCGTAGTAATGTAGTACTTACGGAATATAAATGAAGAACAAAGAAGCACTTACTTGATTGATGACTTTGGATGCTGTTTTTGTGAAGTAAGAGAGCAAAAGGAAAATTTTTGAGAGGATTTGGGGACTATAGGCGGTGCTTAAGCTAGGTTTCCAATGTGTTTTTGGTTCAAGACTAAGTCTCATATTTATAGGAGAAGGTTGGGTTGGGTTTTGACCCATTTAAAATCGGATTTGGAGACAATAAGTTACCATAGGCGGCGCCTTTAGCTTTGCCTATGCTTGGCATAGGCGGCGCCTTTTGCAAAGCATTGTTTAGCATAGGCGGCGCCTATGCCATGGCATTCCTAGGCATAGGCGGCGCCTTTCACTTAGATTATGAGATTCAGAGACAAAAGACATTAGCATAGGCGGCGCCTATGCTATGGCATACTTGGGAATGGGCGGCGCCTATGCTATGGCACACTAGATTCCGAGACCTTAGGCCATAGTATAGGACTTGACTTGTTTGTGGCCTAGTTTTACCTAGGCCTAGCCTTGTTCAATGCCTATATTTTCATGAGCAATTCTCAATCCATAGCCTTTTGCTTCTTCATTCCTAACTTACCACCTTTAACATGTAATACGTCCAAATCGAAATTTGAAACCAATCTCCTCATTTTACACCTCTTGCACCTACATTTGCTCAAAAACAATAAAAATTATTAGAACGATAGGTTGCCTCCCATCAAGCGCCTTAGTTTTGGTCGTGGCACGACTCTTATTTTTGGATTTTTATTTATCAAAAGCAAACACGTAATAGAACGAAAGAAAAATGAAAAACGATAAATAATGGGTTGCCTCCCATCTAGCGCTTGATTTATTGTCGCGGCACGACATAGTTACCTCGAGTACTTAGACTTCATCGAGATAGATGGTGGATCATTTTTTGAATGGATTCAGACGATAATGAGGCTTACTTGTAGGCATGCAATCTTCTTCGAGATGACCCTTGTGCATGCCTACCCCAGGAGGGATACCAATTATATCATCAATAGTCCAACCCATAGATCTCATGTATCTCTTCAGAGCAGAGATGCGAGCCTCTACATGCTGTTTACTTAAATCATCCGCACTCACCGGAAGTATATTTATACTTTCCAAGAACACATACCTTAGATAATCGGGGAGCTCTTTCGATTCTAGCATTGGTGGCTCTTTAAGGGAAGTATTCTCTATTGGTGAGGGTTGATTCTTAAGATCACGGTTCGGTTGCTTAGGAGTATGGGAATAGGACTCTATTTCTGTTAGAGCACCCATAAGTTCTTCATAATCTTCATCGTCCTCATGCTCAACATTCAGTGGCGCAGCAAACAATGGCTCAACAGTAAGCTGTTTCTCTACAGATAATGCTTTCTTATCCTCATGATGAACATCAGCTACAGAGAACACATTCATATCTCTGGTCTGCTTCATTTCTTTGCATATATCAAAGCAGATCACTTCGTCATTCAACCGAAATAAAAGCTCATTAGCTCTCATGTCAATAAGAATACTTCCCGTTGCAAGGAAAGGACGTCCCAAGATTATGGGTACTTCAGAATCCACCTCGCAATCCAAAATCACAAAGTCTGCAGGAAAAATGAAGGTAGACACCTTCACCAACACATCATTCAAGATACCCACAGGTCGTTTTACTGACCTATCCGCCATCACGAGCCGCATATTGGTTAGTGTAGGGTCGCCCAACCCCAACTTTCTGTAGATGGATAGTGGAATCAAATTGATGCTAGCTCCCAAATCACACAATGCTTTGGCAAAATTCATAGATCCAACCGTGCAAGGAATAGTGAAAGCACCGGGGTTGGCCTTTTTCTGAACTAGTGATCGGGTGGCAATAGCACCGCAATGATGAACAGTATCTTTCAACTCATAGCTTGCTGCCCGCTTTTTTGTCAAAAGATCCTTCATAAATTTTGCATACCCAGGCATTTGTTCTAGTGCCTCCACCAACGGAACATTAATGGTCAGCTGTTTTAACATAGTCATGAATTTGCCTAATTTTGTATCATCTGCATGCTTCTTCAATCTTTGAGGAAAAGGTGGTGGTGGATATGGAATTGTTTTCTCCACAGCTTTCTTCTCCTCTTGCTTCCGAATTTTGGTAGTTTCAGGATGCAACCTACTAGGGGTGACGTCATGTACGTCTTGGTCAGCTTCCATGGCGTTTTCTTCATTAGCCTTATCATCATTGTCTGCTACATCATCGACCACTTGTTTTCCCTTAGATGAAGTTTCCAGCGCCTTACCACTTCGAGTAGTAATAGCCATGCATGATCCATCATTCCTTGGATTTTGCACAGTGTCGCTAGGTAAAGTGCCAGCCTTTCTTTGATTGAGTGCTGCTGAAAATTAGCTCAATTACTTCTATATTTGCTTGATTGAAGTGGAATGTGAATCAACTAATTGCTTCATGGCGGACAAATCATTTATTACCTCCGTTACTCCCGCGCTAGTTGCTTCCACTCCTTTCAATAGTTTAGCTATCATGTCTTCCATACTTCCAGAACTAGATGTGGTGGCGTCACGTCTTCCAGGGGGAACATACAAACCACTACTATCATTCTTGTTCTTCCAACTACCTTGGTCCATGTTTCCAAATTTACCATGATAGTTCCGACCTTGGTTTCCTTGGGCATTGCCTTGGAAACCCCCCTGATTGTTCAAGTAGTTGGCCTCTTCATCTGAATCAGATTCGTCTCTTCCTTTTGATGCAATGGCTTTGACTTTTTCGGTCTTCCCTGATAATAGATGCTTTGTAAGAAGATCCACTTGTGTCTTCATGTGCGCCATATCTTGATCACGTTCTTCTTCTCTTCTCCTTTGGTCTGCAGTCATGCCTATAGATAAAGTGGGGCTTGCTACCTCAGAATCCCTGGTATTCCAAGCTCTACTTTGCTTCGTCATACGATCTAGCATATTGCTTGCCTGACCAAAGGTGAGATCCATAAATGATCCTCCAGCCGCATTATCCACAACTGGTTTAGTTATTGAATTCAAGGCTCTGTAAAGTATCTCCATTAGGTGAACATTAGTCATGTGATGGTTTGGGCACCTCATTAGCTTCGTCTTGAACCTCTCCCATGTTTCATGAAGGGCTTCAATTGGAAGTTGACGAAAGTTGCTGATTTCATCTCTCATTTGTGCTCTTTTGGATGGCGGAAAGAATCTTTCTAGGAAAACGTCTCTCAATTGCCTCTAATTTGTAATAGAATCAGGAGTCAACCCATTCAACCATAGAGTTTCCTCCCCAGACAGAGACAATGGAAATAAGCGTAAGCGAATTGCTGACCAACTCCAGGATTGTCAAACGACTTGCATGTAGAAATAAAGTTGATGAGATGCATATTCGGATCATCGCCTGCTAGTCCACCAAATAATCCCTTGAGTTGCAATAACTGAATCATGGTGCTCGTGATGTTGAACTTGGCTCCGGGTGCCAATGGTGGAGGAATAATGGCTCCTGTGGCTCCGGCTCCATCAAGATCATCATCATCATCGTCGAAAGCTGGCTGCATAGCTTGGCGTTCAGGCCTAAACCTATCTTGATGATCTCTTCTGTTGGCAGGTGTTGCGATCTTAGCGGCATGCCTAGGGTTTAGTAACTCGTCATCACCTAGATCTTCATCGTCAGGATTTGTTGCTCGCCCAGTGTTATCAATATTCTGTTGATGCACTTGAGCGGCGGCTAGCGCAGCTAGTCTTGCCTGTTCCTGTTGAGCAACCATCCTTTCAATTGCGTGTTGTGCCTCCATTCTGCGAATACGTTGTGGTTCAGGATTGATAGGTAATAACGGTTGACCAGAACTTCGGGTATGGGGCATGCACTGAATAAAACCTGCAGTAAACAAAAACAAAAACTAAAAGTAAAAGTACGAGAATCTTTGACCAAAGGGTATAGTAATTATTACGAACTTAATTGACACTTGTATTCCCCGACAACGGTGCCAATTTTTGATAACGCTCAATCTACAGCTCTCGTCGGAGTGTAAAGCGATCGTTTGTCAAATATAGAACCCAACTGGGTTGGGTATCGATCCCACAGGGAATAGCTTGGTCAACAAGTAAGCAAAGATTACTAGACTTTTAGTGCAAGTCTCGTAAAAAAGGGGGGAGTTTTGTTGTGCAAGTAATGTAACCAAACTATTAAAGTAAAAAAAGAAAATAGCAAAGAAAAAAGAAAGAATGTTTAGTAGGATGTAAAACAATGAGAATTGAGAAGTTGGGGTTATGTCCACCTTATGAGTTGTACGTCTCTATTGGCTATGAGTTGTGCGGAATTCAGACATGCGTGTGCTTATAGAGAATTGTATTCGATGGTAAATCCAAGCGTCTTTCAACCTAAACAAGGACTATTTCACTTTAACTCTTTCGAGCTTAAAGCGTATCTAGTGGTACAAATTCTCCAAGAGGTTAATCCAGTTACGGCACTAACTTTTTAATAGGGGATGGGACCCTATTACCTTGACATTATCTCTTTTCCAGACATATAACCTTTCTTTTGAACAAGTTAATGCTATACTGGCGTATTCTATGCGCCTGCAGCCACAAGAATTTGCATTAAGATGAAGAGAATAATGATATAAGCAACACACGTGTCACGAATTCACAAACTCATAGCAATAGATAGTATCTCATAAGGCTTCCATAACCCCAACAGAGAAGTTTAGTTACCCATGAGTGCGAAGGAAATCACAATAAACATTATTATTATACCACAATAAAGATCTCGTGTAGTAAGGTGTGGTAGGCGTTAGGCGTGACTTCTTTGCAAAGTAACGTTTCTCTTGTTGCGGAAATTAAGAATTGAATAGATGAATAGAAGAAGAATAAAAAGTAGAATTATTAGAATGGTTGGAAGAGTAGAGGAATCAATAATAGAAGAATGAATTAAAAGTAGAATGAGAGTTATTAAAATCTCTAGCAAAATAGGGTATTTATAATACCCATATCCTATTCCTACTAAGCTAATGAATTACTTAACCCAATCCTACTAGGTTAAGGTATCATTATCCTAATCCTAATAAGTTACTGCTAGTCCCCAAAGTCTTCAGAATTGCTATTTTTGTCCGGGATAGATTTTCCATGCGCCACTTTTGGTCCTTGGCATCCAAGCTTTGCTTTCCTCCTTTCGTGAAGCTTTATTTGGCATCAAGTTATCCATAAAATGCTGAATTCTGCATCATTTATACCTGAAAACTTGCTAATCATATTCGTTAGCTCACTTACAGGAAAAAGGACTAAAAGTGCATGAATTATATATTTTGTCCTCAAAACATCGCTAAAATATGGGTAAAATATAGCACTTTAGGCGTGTAAATTCGCCTATCATCATCTGTCCACAATCGTGATTTACTCACGTGAACATGGTCAATTGACCTTTTTAACTTAAATATGATCGTAGTTCTTAGACCGCGTCTGCAGTAACTTAGGTTAGTTTTTTATCAGGTCTTCAGCTGCTCTTTCTTTCCTTCTTTTGATTATTTTAAGCTCCAATCCACATCTTCTTATCTCATCAACTATATGCATACAAAATGTGGATATTAGTGCGGTCAATCACAATTATGTCTACTTTATTCATCCAAAACATGGTAATGTGCACGAATGTTGAGTGTGAATGAGTGGTAAAATCACCACTCATCATCGAGTTAAAGATTCTAACTCGAAAGGTCGTTCTCTAGAATTCGTTCCTGTGGTTAATGAGCTTCCTGAGGTATTTCGCAATGATTTTCCTGGTATTCCTCCCGATAGGGAAATTGATTTTTGGATTGATCTTATTTTGAACACTCGTCTTATCTCTATCCCTCCTTATATGGTGTCTCCAACCAAGTTGAAGGAGCTTAAGGAGTTATTAAAGGATCTTTGAGATAAAGGTTTTATCCATCCTAGTGTGTCTCCTTGGGGTGCTCCTGTGTTTTTCATGCGTAAGAAGGGTGCTTCCCTTATAATGTGCATTAAATATCACCATCTGAATAAGGTGAGTATAAGGAATAAATATCCTCTTCCTAGGATAGAAAACTCATTTGATCAACTTCAGGGTGTGAAGTACTTCTCTAAGATTGATCTTAGGTTGGGTTTTCATCAACTTAAGGTTAGGGAAGTGGATATGCTTAAGAGTATCTTTAGGACCTAGTGTGGTCACTATGAGTTCCTAGTTATGTATTTTGGGTTGACCAATGCTCTAAAAATATTTATTGATTTGATGAATACGGTCTTCTGCTAGTTTTTGGATTTGTTCGTCACTGTCTTCATTGATGAAATCTTGGTCTACTCTAAGAGTGAGGTAGATCATGCCGATCATCTCTGTGTTGTGTTACAAACCTTGACGAATCTTTGTTTGTATGCCAAGTTCTCTAAGTGTGAGTTTTGGTTTAAGGTTGTAACTTTTCTTGGTTGTGTTATATCTAGTGAAAGGATCATGGTGGATAATCAAAAGGTTGCAGTGGTTAGGAAGTGGCCTAAACCCGCGACTCTAATTAATATTTAGAGCTTCTTGGGTTTAGTTAGTTATTATGGTAGGTTTGTGGAAAGTTTTTTTTACTATGGCTGCCCTATTGACTAAGTCGACCCAGAAGAAGGTCAAGTTCTTGTGGTCAGATGCGTGTGAGGGTAGTTTTGAGATGTTAGAAAATAAGTTGACTTCTGCTCTGGTTTTGACCTTACCCGAAGGTAATATTGTGATGCTTCTCATATTGGGCTTGGTTGTGTTTTAATACAGTATGCTAAGGTGGTGGCTTATTCTTATAGGCAGTTGAAAGTTCATGTGAAGAACTACCCTACTCATGATTTGGAATGGTTTGCTTTGGTATTTACATTTAAGATTTGGTGTCACTATCTCTATAGAGTATGTATTTACTCAGAAAGAGTTGAATCTTGGGAAAATGAGGTGGCCTGGGTTTTTGAAGGACTATGATATGAGTCTCCATTACTGTCTAGGTAAATCTAACGTAGTTGCTGGTACTCTTAGAAGGTTATCCATAGGGAGTCTATCTCATGTCAATGAGGATAAGTGGGAATTGGTGAAAGACATTCACCATTTGGCGAGTCTTGGAGTTTGTCTCACTAACTCTGAGGATGGTAGTGTGTTTGTGCATCAGGTAAAGCAATCGTCTCTTGTTGAAATAAGGGAAAAGCAAATATTGGATCCTGATTTGATGAAGATTAATGGGAATATGGGTCAATTAAAGGTTGTTGATTTTGTGATTTGTTGAAACACCCTGGGTTTTGGACCCTTAGAAAATTTCCTGGATTTTTGGGTTCTGGACAACATATGACCGATGGGTACCGGTCGTATACTAGGGTACGAGTGGTATGCCTTGGTCATATGCTGACCAGTGTTAGTTAGTGGATTGGATTTGGTTTATGGAATGGATAGGATTTGGATGGTATGAGTCGTATCGATGGATATAGGTTGTTTGGTTTCTTCACTTAATCATAGACTTTGTAACTTAAGTTGGATCTGAGTATGAGTGGTTCACCATGAGCCGTAAGTCAAGGTACGAGTCGTACCATGGACTCTTATGGTGGAAAGTGATCAAAACCTCTTGTGATTCTATTCTTCCATGGGTACAAGCAAATGGTACAAATCATATTCTTTGGGTACAACTTGGTTTGGATAAGTCATAACTTTGACATTGTCAGGTTCAAAGGGGAGACCTAGGGTACGAGTGGTGGGTACCATTCGTATTAGAGAATACGACTGGTATGGTTAGTCGTACCCCCTGACGGGAATTTTATGCAGTTTAAGTGAGGGTAATCTAGACATTTCCCCACTTCACCTAATAAGGCCCCATGACTTTTAATATACTTGGGAGGTTATTTGTCCTATTATTTTATTCTTTAATACTTAGAAAATACTCTCTAATCCTCTTCAAAGTTCTTGGGCAAAGAAAGCTAGGGTATCATCTTAAAGACTAATTTGGGGCTTGTGTTGGTGATTTCTCTCCGTCATCTACTCAATTTAAGGCATGTAATCCTTACCTCATTATTAGTTCCAATTAAAGGCATATTTTGTAAATTGTTTTCATGGCATAATTGTTAAATGGTTTTGGGTTTTTAAATATATGTTAGGAGTTTTGGTTATAAAAGCTCTATTATTGTTTTCCATGTTTTAATTATGTATTTACATGTCTTAATAGTGGTTTGGATACTTGGTTGCATGGGAATGGTTAATAGGTATTTGATTTTGTTTTTGGAAACACTATTCCCCAATATGTTTGATAAAATGCCTATGAGAATGCTTTTACTATGTTGTTGAAATTTTTAATGGAATTATTGCATGGTATGGTTTGGTAATGAAACCTTAAATGGTTTAAATGGTTAAATGGAATGGTTTGGTAGTCATGGTTATGGTTAATTAAACTCCTTGTGGGGTAAATGGGACTCCCCAAGCAAACATGATAATGGAACACTTGTGGGGTACATGTGACTCCCCCAATTTAACTTGGTAAATGGGTACATGGGAATCCCTTTACCTTATAAGAGTTGTCTAAGTACAATACTTCCAAGTTATAGTCGGTATAACAATACCACTATTAATAACCTTGGTTAAAAATAAATGGAATAAAGGATTGGTTGGTTGGAAATGGTTTTAATTACACAATAATGGCGAGGTGTGATAGCTAACAATAAAGGTGTTAGTCCAATAGATGAACACTGGAAACTTATGTTTTCCAACATGAGAGGTAGGTCATGGCGACCTTATTTGATACTATGAGGTACACGGGAATCCTCTAAGTACGCTGTACATATGTATCATGAAGGGAAGGGTACTTGAGAATCTCCTACTCTAATGGTATCTCCGGTTCGTATGGCTACATGTATTAGGGCTCGTTCAGGGGGTTACACTGGACCCATATAGATCGTGGGTGATTAAGGACGGTTAAGCTATATATATCCAATTTAATGGTCTCAAATGCAAGCTAATCTCAATCCTCTTTCCTGGCATAGTTATATATATACATATACACACACACACATATGGTTTGTATGCATATGGTTGGTTTACTTAGTTTTATTGGTTGGTAATATTTTATCCTTATCCTGAGTTTATGCTAGCATTCACCTGCTAACCCATCTTTGGGAAGCTGTATCCCCACGTGATGCAGGAACTAATCGTTCAACTCCTCCCGCATATTGATTGAATTTTGGGATCAGCTTTTGGATTGAAGTGGTGAGCTTCCATCTTTATGGAAGTCTCCATTTCATGCTATGAACATTTTCATACACTTTAATTTATTTATGGATATTGGTTTTTTCTATGGTTAGGGGCATGTCCCAACTGAATATTGGTTTTGTTTTGGTTAGAGGCTTTTGTAGAACTTCAATGGGTTGGTATGGGCAGGATCGGTATGGGTGTCAGCCTTAGTATGGGCATTGGTATTAGTGTCAGACGTAATATTCTCTGATGAGGTTCAATTTACACTTCGTGGGCTGCTTAAACAAGAAGTTCATGTGCATCTGCTCTAACCTCTGTAACATTCTAGGGTACTCCCTCAGTAAGCTTGCTTGGTTGATGAACTCATCCGGGGTATATTTGGTTTTGTTGTTCTTTGAATACCATTTCTTTCCAGCTTCCTTTACCCTTCTAGTTCCATAGAGATGTGATTGACCACAGAGAACTGCAGGAGTTCTCGGTACACGACCTAATTGTCTGTTTCTCTTCCTAGAAGGCTCAGATGGCTGGACAATATCTTTTACCTTTTGTTGTCTGCTATCCATAGTTCATGTTAGTCAAAATATGCAACAAACATGTTATAAAGTGCAGCTCTTTTTGAACTAGCAAACACTAAGTGTAGGCGGATTTAGGGGCTACCCAACACTTAGTTGCTAGAAAAGGTGCATAAGATATGAAACTCGGGTACTTAGACTTCCCCCAATTAATCATTATAATCTCATTTTCTTAGCACTAGAGAAACAATAAACTAACTTGAGTGTTGCTTTACTTAGATTTCAAGAACACCCCACATTTTACACATAACATAACACAGGACCATTAAATTTCTATAGTCTCGCACATAATAACATTGTGACTTCAAGCACATGTGCAACCATGACTCATAGGGATCAAACATTTCATCCTTACAAAGCAATACTCGCTGAACATAACATTCATAATGAAACCATGATATAACCTTTCAACTGATTATAGTGATCATAAATGTACAGTGAGCATGCCCTAATTACTACTACAGGATGGCCAAGACTTCTTCTTGTGCACAAGACAAATCATTCTTACTTTTAATAGGTACCGACATTACAAGACTTTATGATATATAAGAAGGCAAAACAAGATGTGCACCTTAAAATAACAATGAATGAAGCACATGCCTTGGTCTATTTGTCCCAATTCCACACTAGAGTAATATCAAGCACGACTAAGGGAAAGAACAGAATAATCTATCAAACATCAACAAGCATGGCTCAATTTATATCGGGATACCAAACTCTCCATAAGAATAGAAATACAACACCAATCTCCACACAATCACCACACTCAATTAAATTTTGAACATGTTAACTCAAAGTCATTCTAGTAGCACCACTCAGCACTCGCACCACATCACATTTTAAAATTGAATTCCTAAGAATAATTCACCAGGTTGCGCTCATGTGTTGGTGCAAAAATCATTAACATAGTTTAGGGGAAGCAACATAAGTTCAAGAAAACTGAGTCTCACAATCTTTTATGTTTTAGATAGAGAAACATGCTCTAAGTAATAGGGTGTATGAATAGTAGTCACACTAACTCAATTTTCAAGAAGTGTTGTAAGAACCACAAGTATAAGTGTATAGATGGTTTTGATGTTTTTAGGTATGGAAATCCAGGCAACAAATTGAGAAAATATCAGTGGATTTACAGAGAGTTGGGATGCTCGTCAGCAAAGTCAATCTAACACTCTAGTAGCTCTAGTAGGCCGCCCAACTCAGTGGTATGCCTCATCTAATGAAATTGAAAGACAATGTTAGAATAGGTTATATGCTCTTCAGACTCGATAGGATCAGGAGGGTTCTTGTAACACCCTGTATTTCCCTAGCATTATCTAAGTCCCAATGCTTGAGTATTCATATATGAAATTTTTGAAACACTCATCATTTTTTAGTTTAGAGCCTTCCATTGGGTATAAAATTGAATTAGTTTTCCAACCATATAAAATTTTCCCAAATCCGATAACCAGGTAAGAAGTTATGGAGAATTTAAGTTTATGTCGTAAAACATCATCATCTTAACCCTCAGCGCATCGCGTATGCAGCCTAATTGGTAATTGTCAATTTCCAGTATGACTCCACGATAATGGTGCATCACGGAGTACGCCAAATTCCCATTTGTTAATTTCCAGTAGGCCTCTGCAATCATGGCGCATCGCGGAGATGGACAAAATGGCATCCACAGGCTTACCGCGATGGTGGTGCGTCGCACTGTCTGTTCAGGTCCTAGTTGTCCTTTTTCCAGTGGCTTGGCGCGATAGTGGCATGTCGCGCCAAGGCCAAAAATTGGGATGGTCAGTTTTTAGCTTCCGTTTTAAATCTGTTTAAGGGTATTTGGGTCTTTTTCCTAAGCCCTAAATTTGTCCTAAAACATGAAATTTAGCCCAATTGACCTAAATAATCATTCATTCGTCAGTTTCTCTCAAATTAAAATCCCCTCTTTCACGAACAAGAAACCTTAGCTCTCAAATTCAAGGCAATTCTTCAAGAACTCTCCATTCATCTCTTCAGATTCATTAACCCAAGTATGTTAGATATTCATCCATGGATTTCTCTCATCCATGGAGTCCAAGCAACCCTTTTAAATTATAAATTTTTGATCTTTTCAAGTTATCATGTTTTAAATTATGATTTCATCCATGAATGTCCATGTACTATTGATTTTATACCATGTTACTATGAAATTATTGTTATTATTCAATCTTCCATATTTTAATATTACTATTTACTGAATTAAACCATGATTTAGTGCTATTATGATGAATCCATGTTGTTCCTACAAATTCCATGACTTTCTTATGATTGTTTTAAACCATGAACTACAAGTGTTTCTACAAGAGTGATTTAATTATTAAGAGCCTTCATGTTTTGATCTCCAAGTGTTAGTGTAATTTTACTATAATTATTTTGAGTCCTAGGGGTATTGAATATCTAAAGTCCATAGCTGTTTATTTAGTCTTGTCTCAGTACATTACAACACAGTCTTTAAAATATACTATGAGTATTTCAGAATAGTCAAATACCAGTCAGTTAAACTTAGAACAGTCTAGAATCTCAGTGTCTTTTAGTTGGGAGTAGGATTAGCACCGAGTGAGTGTAGAGATGGAGGTTTCCTCATCAGATAGGTAGAGTCATTAGTAGCAATCCTTATACTCCAGAACTACATAGCCCGTGTAGGATATAAATAGTCACCCATCAGATTAGGCTTGATTATCTCGCAGGGGTCACCCATCAGTTCAGGCTTGACACCCTTAGTCCTTTGGACATTACATTAGTTTAGTGGATCCACACATCCATCATTAGTACTCGTGGTGCGGTATTACCACCCTTCGAACTGGGGTTACAGGTTGGACCCCGAATAGCTCAAATTGGGGAACGTCGGTTAGATGATACCTCCCACAGTCTCAGATATAGCCTCAGTTATAGTCTCAGTTTTGTTATTCAGTCTTAGTGTTGTTTGACCAAAGTATATAGATTTCAGTTTACAAATTTTACTCCGTTCATGTTATATGCTTTGTCATGCATCCTTAGTGTCTACAAATTTTCATGTATTTTTAGTATTTACAGATTCTCATGCATACACAGTATTTACATACTTCATGTATCTCCAGTGCCTACAGATTTTATATTCTCTATTCAGTATCTCATGCTTTACATGTATATTCAGATTTTTTATTATTCCTATTCATGAAAACATGCATATCATCCTACCTCATTTAGCATACCAGTACATTTAAAGTACTGATCACATACCTTTTTTTGTGATATAATTTCTTATATCATAGGTTTTGACTCTCAGTTCTCGGTTTGGGATTAGACTTATCAGATTCTCAACAGTAGAAATCCTGAGTCCTCATACTTCGAGGATAGGCTTACTTTATTTCATGTCTCAGTTAGTAGTTAGTTGGGTCCTGTCCTATCAACTCATATTCAGTCAGTCAGTTTTAGAGGCTTTTCAGACATTAGAGTCAGTTATTTAGTATTCATATATTACAGTAGTTATCCAGTTTATCACTATTTTATCTGATTCAATCAGTTATTTCTATAGACTCGTATTTCAATTTTAAATTCAGTTATCAAAACCTTATGGCATGTCAGTATTCTTCAGCATTTATGATCATATTATTCAGCGCTCACAGCAAGTACCAGCTCATGGGTTAGCTTATGGTCTCTCGGAACTATAAGCACCGTGTAATGACTAGGGAGTAGTCTCGGGTCGTTACAGTTCTACTGATGTAATCACTAGTACATTATAAGTCTTTCATATTCATGTCTATTCTTTATTAGTTATCGGAGCCACACTCTGTTTTATAACTCATTATATAGTAGTAGACTTTAGTGTTAATACCAGAATCCTCTAAGAACCCTTCTTAGCCTCTACTTTAATTAATAAGTCAGTCATAGCCATATGGGTATACGAAATTACCAAGACACATTTTCCCAGAAAGTCACTTCAATTGATTTATTAGAGTAAGACATGAAAGATTTTGATGTTATTCTTGGCATTGATTAGATCTACTCTTTCTATGCCTACGTTGATTTTAGAAATAGAGTAGTCCAGTTTTAATTCCAAAATAATCTAGTCATAGAGTTGAAGGGTTGTACCTCAAAACCTTAGGCTGATTCGCCTCTTACCTTAAGGCTAGAAAGATGATTTCCAAAGTGTGCATCTGTCATCTTGTTTGGGTTATGGATTCAAAGACTGAAACCCCAATGCTTAAGTTTGTTCATATGATAAATGAATTTCTAAAAAAATTTCTTGAAGATCTATCCGGAATTCCTCCCAAGTGGTAAACTGAATTTGGAATAGGTTTCGTTCCCAATACACAACCTATTTTAATTCCACCCTATAGAATATCTCTATCCAAGCTTAAGGAGTTGAAGGAATAGCTGAAAAACCTCCTAGACAAAGGTTTTATCAACCCAACATCTCTTTATAGGGTGCTCTAATTCTTTTCATGTGCAAAAAATATGGTTCTCTCAGAATGTGCAACAACTACCGTTAGTTGAGCAAAGTCACACTCTAGAATAAGTATCCCATCCCTAGTAGTGATGACTTGTTTGACCATCTTTAGGGTGCCAATTATTTATCTAAGATAGACCTCAGATTTGGCTATCATAAGCTCATAGTTAGAGAGTGCGGCATTCTAAACATAACCTTTAGGACTTGGTATGGTTATTTGATTTGTTGTTATGTATTTTTAACTAATAAAGTCTCCTACAAATTTTATGGACATGATGAACATTATTTCCAAGCAGTACAAGGATATGTTTGTCACTATCTCTATTGATGACCTCCTCATTTATTCTTAAAGTGAGGATGAACGTGCAAACTCATTGAAGAATGTCATGCAGACTCTCAAAGATCACCAGTTAGTCACTAAGTTCAGCAAGTGTGAATTTTGGTTGAAACTAGTAGCATTTTGTGGTCATATCATTTTTGGTGAAAGCATTTAGTTTCATCATCAAAAGATAAAAGTAGTTAGAAATTTGCCTAGACTCATCTCTCCATCAGACATTAGGAGTTTCTTAGGTTTAGCTGGTTACTACATATAGTTTATTGCTCTCATAGTTAGTCTTGGTTGTGTATTGATAAAGCATGTCAAGGTCATAGCATATACCTTTATACAACTCAAGCCTCATGATACGAACTACCGACTCATGATCTTGAGTTGGAAGCAATTGTTCTACCTTAAAGATTTGGAGACATTACCTTTATAGTGTTCATGTTGATGTGTTCACTGATCACAAGAATCTTCAGTATGTGTTCATCATGAATTATCTAAATCTTTGTTAGAGTAGATGGTAAGAGTTGCTGAAGGGTTATAATATGAGTATCTTGTACCATCTGGTTGATGCTCTTAGTAGATTGTCTATGGAAAATGTTTCTTATATATAAGATTCGAAGAAAAAGATAATTCACAAGGTTCAGCAGCTTATAAGATTAGCAGTTCGATTGGTTGATTTAGTTGAAGGTAATATCTTGATTTAGAATGGTTCAGAATCCCCTTTGATAGATGAGGTGAAAGAAAAACAAGATGTGATCCGTTTTTGCTTAAATTGAAAGAAGCCGTCCAAAGTTAAGAGGTTGAGGTTTTCGCCCAAGGGGGAGATGGTGCTATTCATTGTTAGGGCAGACTATGTGTTCTAGGTATGGATGACATAAGACTACGGATGTTGAAGCTCACAGTTTTTGATATTCTATTCATCCAGGAGATTCTAAGATGTGTGTGATTTATGGGAAGTCTTTTAGTGGAGTGGCAAAAAGAAAGATATCGATTTTTTTTGGCTAAAAGTCCAAATTGCCAGCAGGTAAAGGTTGAGCACTAGGGATCTAGTGGTACGCTTCAGGATATCAGTATTCCTGCTTAGAAGTGGGAAGGGTTGAGTATGGATTTCATTATAGGGTTTCCTCGTACTCATCAATATCATTATTCTACTTGGGTTATCATGGATTGAATGACTAATTT
The DNA here is from genome assembly GCA_030864215.1 of Capsicum pubescens. Classification (NCBI taxonomy): domain Eukaryota; kingdom Viridiplantae; phylum Streptophyta; class Magnoliopsida; order Solanales; family Solanaceae; genus Capsicum; species Capsicum pubescens. The sequence continues at coordinate 264,350,288 of CM061540.1, read as the reverse complement.
AGCCCATTTTTTTCTAGTTAACACTTTAGATTCAGCCAAGGAATATGCTACACCCTACCTTAGTGAGTTGGTGAAGTTGATGGAGTCTCTCTGACTATCATCTTAGATAGAGGTATTCAGTTTACCTTACAATTCAAGAAGACTTTTCAGAAGGGTCCTAGTGCCCAAGTTCATCTCAGTGCGACTTTTCATCCATAGACAGATGGTCATGCAGATAGGACCATTCAGACCTTAGCAGATATGTTGAGGGAATCTAGGATCGTTTCAAGGGTAATTGAAATGGTCATTTTCCTTTGATTGATTTTTCTTATAGTAATAGTGTTACGACTTGATGTACGAGTCATGATGATACCTACTTTATCCCGCCAGTAAGTAGCCCAAACCATAGCTTGGTGCCAGAAGAAATTGGTTAATTTGGTGGAAAAAGCATAAAAGCTGGAAATTTGCAAGTAAGAACTCACAACAATAATTCAAGTAATAAAAATAGTTTGTAAGATAGATAAAATAAAAGTAACATCCAACAACGTAGTACTGTCAGTACAAGAGCCACTAGCCAAAAAAAAAATACAAGTATTGTAATGGTCAATAGACATCAATATCGTATAAAGAAAGACTAGAAATAAATATTAAAAGAAAAAAGGACAACTCTATCTCTGAGAGCTCACCTATCTCGAAACTCAACTCAGCACAATCTTGGTATCAATGATGGCCACTAGAACTTAGATCTACACCAAAAAGGTGCAGAAGTGTAGTATGAGTACCAAATCCATGGGTGTTCAGTAGGCATCATCGGCCGACTGAGCTAAATCACACTATATGTATAATAAAGATGCAAGATAAACAAGCTAAAGTCAAGATAGAAGTTCAAACTTTGAATAATGCTCCAAATTGCAAATAAATAACAAAAAAGATATAATATTAATGATAGAATAATTAATACTACAGGACTGGCCCCTATAAGTCTTTTTTTTGTTGGAAAAATATAAGTTAATAAGTGCAGAAGAACATATAGCCTAACGTTGGCCCCCATAAACCCAAAGGGCGCAATCAAGAAAGTAAGTAATCAAAATTCCAAAAATTCACCAAATATGAAACCATAACCGTGAATCCATTCGTGCCATAACATACCATAAAAAACCTCTCAATGTCTTGAATCAGAACTTATTGCATCATAATTATCATTATTTATTTGACTTGAATCGAAACTCATGTCATCAATTGCCGAACTTAAATCAGAACTCACTATCAATAAATCACTGGACTTAGTCCATAATAAACACTAATTTCCAAGTACCAATATAGCATAAACATAAAGAATCTAGTCTTTTCAGCTAAAAAATATGCAATTTAAAGATATAACATGCCTAATAAGTCAACAAGGAGCTAACAAGAGTCTTGGCCTAAGGTGGACCAAAGGGGCCCATGTCTAATCCCTAAAATCTGATCTAAGGTAAATTTTACCCAGGCCTAGGCTAAGATATCTAAATTCACTCCTAGATGTCAAATACGCCACCATTAGCCTAAAATAGAAATTATACCTAAACATGAGTAACTAAGTCGATTACACCTAATTTATGGTTCAAAAATAGTCTAAACAGTCCAAATAATACTTATTATACAAAATATACCTCCAAGACCTTATTCCCCAACCATATCTAGCATAATATCATAAATAGACGATAAATAAGCTCAATCTATGAGGAAGGTAAACCTAGCCTACCTAGACACCAAAGAAAAGCCTAAAGAGGCTCGCTAAACCATCGATTTCCCCTTTCGAGAAACTTCTACAAGATACTATGGTATCAATATCAAAATCTACTCATCAAAATAAGGGAAATGATACACATAATACACTTTTATGCTCCGAAACCAAAATTACATAAAAAATCCCATTTAGGTCCCGTGTGCGGATTCACAATTTTAATACTAACAACACGTCCCTCTATGATTGAGGAACATTCAAAAAATGGATAAATTTCGAGCTCAAATAGCGCTTCAATAAATCCACTAATATTCTAGGGATTTTAGGGAAGTTATGAGAAATGAATCCATGGAGTTGATGAAAACTTACCACGAATTCAGAGAAGAATTGCATTATTCGAGATTAAGAACATATTTCTCCTAAGATTTTACACATTCTAGGGTTCTACTCTCTTGGAAATGGGTGATAAATGGAAGAAAACAGGCTAAGTTTGGTATTTATTAATACAGATGTCGCATAAGAAGACACTGGGTTGCTTAAGAGGTCATCACTTATGTGGCCAAGTGCAGCTTTAGCGACATTGGCAACTTCTTCACATGCCACTTAAATGACCTTTGGTTGCTTAAGAGGCCATCACCTAAATGACAGAAGGCATCACTTAAGTGGCACCAGCTGCGCATGGTAGGTCTCTTAAGACACCCAATGGGCACTTTAGCGAATGTGCCAACACCAGCTAAAGACTTGAAATTTTTGCAAGTCTTCACCAACACCTCTGGATTCATACGGAACCCTGTATATGCAAATAAAATATGCTACCCTATCAAATTCGATGTTCTAGATTCAGTGGCTCAGTTGAATTTTCCATATGAGGTTATTTCGATAAAAAACGGGTCCCATATCCAAGTGCAATTTTTCTTAAGTTTTGGTCAATAGCTTAGAATGAGTCTAGAAGCCTTGGGACCCAAACCAAAGGTCCACCTAGATTAAAATCGATGTTCTAGAGTTGTTGAACTATTAGAATTGGAATACAAGGTTGGTTGACTAAAGTTTTTGCCGAATAGCCAATTCTAACCAGCCAAACCTTCAAAATAGGGTATTAGCTCTAAAACTAAATAAATTGCTCGATAACCAAACTATTAGTTACAACAAGTCATAAATGACTTGGGGCAGTTATAGAAAAGTTCTAATCAACAAAAATAAGTGGAAATGCGGAAAATGACCTAGAGGGTCATTACAATGTCCACTACTAAAAGAACTTTTGTCTGCGATAGTAAAGGTTTAGGATGTACCTAAAGCCTCGAACATGTGAGGATACTAGGCCTGTATATCTATCTTCATCTCCCAAGTAGTCTTCTATTCTACACGATGTCTCCACTGAAACTTAACTAGTGGAAAATTTCTAGAGCAAAACCACCTGACATCATCGGCTAATATGAACACAGGCTTCTCCACGAAGGTCAACTGCTTATCTAGCTGAAATGAGTCCTGCCGAAGCACATGAGACTCATTGACAATGTACCACCACAACATAGAAACATGGAAAGCTGGATGGAAAACAACAAAATCTGGGGGTAAGTCTAACTCATTCTCAAGGTCCAATATATCAAGGGTTGAGCTTGTCTTTCCTCCCATCCTTATCACACCCTTAATGGGCGATACTCAGAGGGATACTTGATCACTAACTCCAAATCTAAAGTCATAAAGTTTATGATATGTATAACATTTTTTCCTACTTTGTGCTCCCCTCAACCTATCCTGAACCACCCTGGCTCTATCCAACAACTCTTGAAGCAAGTTAGTACTACGGGGTCTAACCTTAAAGGTGTCAAACCTCCCAATTTGGAGAACAATATTGCCTACAATACAAAGCCTCAAAAGACATCATCTCAATACTCAAATGGTAGTAATTATTATGCGCGGACTCATCCAAAGCTATGCGTTGCTCCCACTAAGCTCAAAAATCCCAAACATAGGCTCAGAGCATATCATTGAAAACTGAATAGTCATCTCCGACTGTCCATCGTTCTGAGGATTGAATATTGTATAAAGATCCTTCTAATTACCTAAATCCTAATGAAAAGTTCTCTAAAAGTTAGAAGTGAAAACTGAGCCCTGGTCTAAAATGATAGATATAGGCACACCATGCAAATGGACTATCTCGCAAACATAGATACGGGCTAACCTCTCGGTACTAAAGGACATCTAAATAGGAATGATATGTGCTAATTTGGTTGACCGATCCATAATGACCTAAATACCATTGAAACAACAAAAAGTGTGAGGTAAACTACTAAAAATGTCCATGGTAATTCACTCCCACTTCCACTCGAGAATGGTCAATATTTGAATCAAGCCCCTAGGTTTTTTATGCTCGACCTTCACCTATTGACAACATGGGCAATGGGATACAAAGTCTGCCACGTCTCTCTTCATACCACTCCACTAATAATACTACCTCAATTCCCTATACATCTTAGCTGTACCTGGGTGAATAAAATATCTGGAGGTGGAGCCTCACGCAAAATTGACTGAATCTAGTCTACAACTCCCTAAACACAAATGCGGCCATCAAATCTTAGAATACCCTCAAAATCTATGGTATCCCTCTTGGACTTACCACTCAACACCTGATCACTAATGATTCAAAGTCTTATATCTTCAAATTGACGACTCTAAATCTACTCAAGTATAGTAAACCTTGCCCCACACTAGTAGGGATCCTCCTAGGGTCAGAAATATTAATTTGTACCATGGTTAAGGACTAGATATCCTGCACCAACAACCTTTGAGAAACTAAGATAGAAGCCAAGCTACACATACTCACTGCCTTTCGGCCCAAGTCATCCGCTACCAAGTTCTACTTGCACAGATTATACAAAATAGAGATGACATAATCCTTAAGAAATTCCATCGATCTACGCTGCCTAGAATTAAGCTCTTTATAGGTCATAAGATATTGAAGACTATGATGATCAGCTCACAATGCACGTCATAAAGATAATGTCTCCAAATCTTAAGCACAAAATTTACTACCGCCAACTCCAAATCACGAGTTTGATAATTACGCTAGTGCACCTTTAGCTTCCTTAATGCATAACAATAACTCGACCCTATAACATTAACACATAACCCAAACTAACACTAGAAGAATCACAAAAAATAGTGAATCCCTCACCCACGACAAGAAAAGCCAATATAGGAGTTGAAGTAAGAAATCCCTTGAGCCTCCCAATGCTTGACTCACACTACTTGAACCACCAAAAATGAACCTCCTTCCAAGTCAATTTGGTCATCAACTCTGCAATAGTAATAAAACCCTTAATGAATTGCCTATAGCAACCAGCCAAACTAATGAAGCTAGGAACCTCAAATGAAGATATAGGCGTAGCCTAATCATGAATAGATACAGTCTTTGCTAGATCCACCATAATCCCATCCTTATATACCACATGTCTAAGAAATGTCACCGAATCAAGCTAAAATTCACACTTAGAGAATTTAAAAAAAAGCCTATGATCTCTCATAGTTTAGTGCACAAATATCAAATCCTGCATATGCTCCTCTCTACTCCTCGAATACATAAGGATATCATCGATGAAAACAATAACAAAAAAATCTAAATATGGCCTGAACACGCAGTTCATCAAATTGATAATAATCGTTGGGGCATTGGTCAACCTAAAAGACATTACCAAAAACTCATAATGACCATAACGGGTCGTAAAGGTTGTCTTTAGGCTGTCCTTGACCTTAAAGATGAACTGGTGGTAACGGAACCTCAAATTAATTGTAGAGAACATCAGTGCTCCCTAAAATTGGTCAAACAAGTCATTAATGCAAGGCATTATATGTTGATTTTTCACCATCACCTTACTAAGCTGGCTCTAATCAATACACATGTGCATGGAACCATTCTTATTCTTCACAAGCAAGAGAAGATCTCCCCAAGGTGAAATACTCAGTCTGATGAAACCCTTACGAAGATGATCCAAAAGTTGAGAATTTAGCTTTTTAAGCTCAATAAAAGCCATACGATAAGGTTTTATAAAAATAGGTTGGGATCTCGACCCAAGATCAATAACAAACTAAATGTCACAGTCAGGAGGAAGACCCGATAGATCAGTAGGGAATATATTAGTAAACTCCTGAGCTATAGGATCTGAGTCATACAACGGACTCTCCATACTAACATCACAAATATAAGCAAGATAAGACTCGCAACTACTCAAAATAATTCTCCTAGATCAAATATAAATTATCCCCATCGACTCGTGGATAATAGCTCCCTGCTATACAACTAGGGGTACATCATGCATGAAAATACAATAGTCTTTGCAAAATAATCCAAGACTGCATGATACTGGGATAATTAGTCCATGCCCAGAATCACATCAAAATCCACCATGTCTAATATAATAAGGTCATATTGAGTATCAATCTCTCAAATAGTCACAACACATAATCTAGAAACTTTATCCATTACTAAGGAATTAGCATGGAGTAGATACATATAACGACACATATAAAGAATCTCAAGATAACTCCAACTGTGGGACATAATGTAACACCCCAAAAATTTAAGCCAATATTTGAACCGTATTTTTAGTTCATGCAAAATAAAACATCATGTTTTGGTAGTTGTATTAGTGATTTATATACATATTAAGGTCACAAATAACTCCTAGCTTATAGACAAGTCAAACATCCCTTAGCAATTAAATTCTTGTGAAGTATATAACTATAGTCATCTTCAAATGAGCATAAGTTTTTGATTACTAAGAATTTTTGAGCTCAAAACCCACCATCAGCTATATAATTGAAATAGATTTCCAACCATAAATTTTACCTTAATCCAATAACGAAATAAGAAGTTATAGATAAATTATTAAAGCACTGTCAGAGCAACCAGTGACAACGACTCTGATAATGACTCGTTGTCAAACATAATAGGTCATTAGGAGGGAGTAATTTCCATGGAAGTACAGGACCAATTTGGGTCCTTTAACAATGACTCAAGCAATGACTCGTGGCCTGACCTAACGAGCCGTTGCCAGAGTCATCGAGACTATTCCAGGAATTTTTTACACAGTTTATGAGCAGTTTTTTAGTCTTTTCCCACTCTTTTAACCCCAAAAAACGTTGTTTAAGCAGTTCTAAGGCCGAATATAAAGCCTAAACAACTCCAAATCCCTCATTCTCAACACAACACATGAATTACTCAAGAAACCTGCAATTTTTCACTCCTCCAAAACAAGAAATTAGGGTTATTCATCTCCAAGTTTAAATCCTCAAAACTTTAATTAATGAATAAAAAGTAATTCTCATACCTAAATTATGATTTTGTTTATGAATTTATGATCTTTATAAAATAGGGTTTTACCCAATCGTTACTCTTAGCTTAAATTTAACCCTCCATGATAGAATTGTCACTCATAAGTCTGTTTTAATGATTATTCATGATTTCTTAGGCCCATGTTATATCATTCATGATTTTTTAAAATCCATTCATAATTTACATGATTTTAGTTATTATTTCGAGCATATGACTAGCTATATAAGATTTATCAATTTTGAGACTATTAATCACTATTTATCATGATTTTAGACTTGATTTATGAAATTACCTATTTTATTTAGATCATAGAATTTCTAATATTTAGTCGCATTATTCAGAGTTGGTGGGTTATGAACACTCGATACCTAGGGATTTATGCATATATCAATTTACATGTTCTTGAGTACTTCATACTATGCGTATATTGTGATTTTAAGAACACTATTACATTGAGAATATTAGTTATCAATGTCATTCAGTTAGGAGTAGTACTTAGCACCGAGTAAAACATAGGGAACAAGGCTCACACACCAGTTGAGGACTAAGACCTTTAGTATAAGCCCCTATGCTCTAGAACTACGGTGCTATCGTAGGTTATAAGGGGTCACCCGCCAGTTGAGGAATTACATCATAGTCCTTCGAGACATCATTTTAGTAGCTCCATGACACCAAGTGTTAGTACCCTTGGCAAGGTACTAGCACCCTTCCAACTGGGTTATAGGTTGGACCCTGATTTGCTCAGTTTGGGGTATGTCGGTTATTGTAAGCTCTCACAGTCCTTCGTTTATGTTTTAGCTTCATATTATGTATGACCGTGTATTCTGCTATTTAGTTTCATTCAGTATATGTTTATACTTGGTCATTGCATCAGTTCACATCCCATAATTTTAGATTCAATTTTCACACATGACCCTCAGTATAGTTTTACAACATATCCAGCCTTAACTTTAGATTAAATATAATAGTTATGCTCCTACCGCCTCCCAATTTATATAAATATTTTATCTCATAATTAAGAAATTTCACTTTGCCTTATAGCTTTTAAGTATAGACATGTTTAAATGTATATTTTAGAAAATGACTTATGTACTCAGTTTTAAAGCTTGTTTTAAGTATTTTCATGACTATTGCATATCTCACATATTCAGTACATTCCAAAGTACTGATTGCGTACCTCTTTTGCCTACATTTTTCATGTAATATAGATTCATGCACTTACTACAAGATCATAATCAGGCACATCATAACATTCAGCCAGTAGGTGATGAGATTTCTTATTTTGAGGACTCAAGTCAGTTGCAATTCTTTCACCTTTTTTCTTATTCGTATGCATTGATTTGGGATAGTTTGGGTATTTTCCCAACTACCTATATTGTGTATTAGTTGACGCTTCATATATAGTCAGTTCGAGTTATTGAAATCAATTTCTCTTTCTTTTCAGAATATAGATGTTGTAAATACCAATAGTGAACATATAGAACAAATTTTCTTATGATTATGTTGGTAGTAAGTCAATTTAGATTTTATATATGCTTTAATCAATTGCTCAATAATTATGCCAGTACATGGTTTAGCTTGGGATCACTTATAGTTCTAAGCACCGTCTTATGACTAAGGGGTAGTCTCGGGTCATGACAAAATTAGTATCAGAGCACAAGGTTCAAGTGTCCTAGGGTGTCTATGAAGTTGTGTCTAGTAGAGTCTTACAGAACTGTACGAACACATTTGTACTTTTCTTTGAGAGGCTATAAGACATTTAGGAAATATTTCCCTTCTTTCATATTTCAAATAATTCAATAGAGATATTCTCTAAGAAATTATAAAGATTATAAATTTGCTCCATTCCTACTGACTATGTCTTACTTTTAAGGTAATAGAAATAGTCAAGCTTAAATTTATACTAATGCAATTTTCATAGGCAGTCCCTACAGACCGTTATAAGACTAAGCAACTACTTTAGATGAGCCTATCAGTATTAAGTTTAGTAATTTTAAATGTAGCAATGATCATAGAGTCAGAATCCTTTTCAGAACCTATGGCAGTATGACCTAGAGTTTGTAGCATGAGCTTAGAAATGTAGTAGGAGTAAAGTGGGGATAGTGTTATCTGAATTTAGTAAATTATATATATATAGAGTCAAAAAAGTGTTGTGTAGATTGCATATAGCACCTTGAGAGAGATTTACCAATAAAATGGGACTTAGAGTATGTAATACTTTAGCCAAGATTGAGATTAAGCAGTAACAAGAAAGATAAAGGAGCTTATTAAAGTTAAGTATATTCATACAATTTTGAGTGGGTTAGCATTCCATGATTCTTATCCAGTAGTAGTAAGTTAGTATAGTTCATTAAATATTTTGGTGATATCTATGCTAAGTGTTAGAATCTAAATCTGAATTATAGAAGTGTAAACTCAGGGTATTGTTATAATTTAGATGGTTCGGAGTTAATAAGCATTTACAATTATTGTGATAACTATTGGTACTATAGAAAGTCAAGAGTTGTATCTCAAAAAGAAGTACTAGCAGTAGATTTTACACTTTCAGATATAGTCTTTTAGGGGAGTTTAGTATTTATGAGTATATTTATACCCAACCACTAGAGTGAAGTGATTAGAACTCAGCTTAGGGTCTATTGAATAGTTTCATAGGCCTAGGATGATGTGTTACATCTAAAGGGGAGCTGATAGAACAAAGAACCAAATTAGGTTTTACGATTTTAGAAGTGATGCTAGTGAGTTTTAGAATAGCCCTAGGGGAGAAAGATACCCGAACTATTCTTATCTCAGTAAGTTTTTTTATACTTTAGTCGTTATGACACTCTACTCATGCCTTACAAGTCATCTCTATAATTATAGCTCATATTCATTCATTTTATATAGAATCATATCCACTCCTAGTACCTAGTATAAGGAATGACAGTTCACTCAGAAGTACGACTCACATTCCATTAACTTCTGAATTCTAGTCTATGTAAAACAACTCATGCCTCATGTACTCATGTTTTATAGTATGTTCAGCTCCAGAAACTCATGATACATCCTTAGTGACTAGTGAGATCATACTACATCATGTATCCTCTCAGATCATATCTCTTGAACTAGTTTTTTCCAATTATACTTTACTCCTTAGGCCTCAATTATGTGCTAAATTCATGAAAATTCTTAAGTCAAGATTTGATTGTATGCCTCTCGTATCAGACCTTTATTGTCCTCGTTCTTAAGTGATTCTTCTTATCCTTTGATGGTGATGTTGTTGGAAGTTGAGTGATAGGCTTGAAAAAATTATTGATATACCTGTCGATAATGTCTTATGGTGGTTAGTCATTTTTTTAGAACAAAAGGTTGATTGTTTAAGGCAACAAAAAGTAATGTATATTGAGATTAATCTCTCCTGATAGATACATAATATAGATTCCCATAGTAAGGCTAGTATGGTCTTTTTAGAGGTAGAGCTTTGTATTCTTGAGTTAGGATTGAAGTGTTAAAACATATATCTAGACTTAGCCTTTGTCAACCAATTATGGTGTATCCCTAAGAGAAAATTTTTTAGCTAGTTAAGTGTATTAGGTTCATAAGAAAGAGCATGGTCGAAGAATGTTACTAAGTTGTAGAATTATCCATCATATTGCTTAGGATATATTAGTCCTAACCTTACGTTCAGCCTAAGATACTCCAGTTCCATGATATTAACTTCAGGACAGAGGCGTCTTATATTCAGCGCTTAGTCATTCCTATTCTACGAGCTCAAACTAGCAGACTTGGATGCTCAAACCATGTTATAATCCATATTTAGATATCTCAGTCAGATTATTCCTAAAATTCTTACCTTCCTAATAGTATCAGAACCTCTGACACGAAGCACTGAAGGTGAGAAATATTACTTTCTCAGTGATTTAGAAATTTCATGTCATTATCTATCACTTTCAGCTCTAATTATATGTTCATTCTTGGAATACATCAGTTGAGTTATAAAAATCTCAGTATGAGTTAGTCTGAATTGCTAGTAATTTAGTTCAGTGATCAAATAGACAAGCTCCTGTAGTTTCCCATCTTTTCATCTAGTCTTACTATCCTGAGTTATATGTATATGCCCATTTCCATGAGGTTCTTTATTTTCATTCATCCTATGTGTAAACTCGGTTAGGTCTTTTCTCCCAGTCTTAATTAGGTCCAATAAAATAGATATCCAGATTTAGAAATTCATATCATGTTAGTTATCCAACTACTGAATTTAGCCAAACAGTACTAGCGAGTTCCTTAATTTTCAAACTAGTCAAAGTTTTAGTTGGAAATTTACTCCTCATGTCAATATTCAGATCTTATAATTCTATGTCAGGGATTGCAACTCCTTCCCTATTATTTCAGCCAATTTAGTCTTTATTTGAGGATGAACGATCCCAAGGGGGGAGATATTAACACCTCAAAAATCCAAGCATGTATTTGAACCATGATTTAAGTTCATGCAAAACCAAACATCATGTTTTGATAGTTTTATTAGTTATTAGATACATATTAAGCTCATTAATAGATCCTAGCTTATAGGCATGTCAAAACATCCCTTAGCAATTAAATTCTTGTGAAGTGTATAACTATAGTCATCTTCCAATGATCATAACTTTTGGATTATCAAGAATTTTTTATCTAAAAACCCACCATCAGATAGATAATTGAATTGTCTTTCCAACTCCACCAATTTTGCCTTAATCTAATAACGGAGTAAAATGTTATGGCCAAATTACTGAAGCACTGTCAAAGCTTCTAGTGACAACGACTCTGAAAATGATTCATCGTAAGACATAACGTGTCGGCAAGAGGGAGTTGTTTCCATGGAATTAGGGGAAGAATTTAGGTCCTTTGAAAATGACTCAAGCAATGACTTATGGCCAGACCAAATGAGTCATTGCCAGATTCGGCAGGATTGCTTCGAGGAGTTTTTCAGACAGTTTTTAAGAGTTTTTTGGTCTTTCCCCACTCTTTTAACCCCAAAACTATGTCATTTAAGATATTTGAAGGGCGAATATAAATCCTAAACAACTCCAAATCCCTCATTCTCAACACAACACAAGAATTACTCAAGAAACATGCAATTTTCCACTCCTCCAAAGCAAGAAACTAGGGTTCTTCATATCCAAGTTCAAATCCTCAGAACTTCAATTCAGGAATCAAAAGTAATAAGGTATGTGGGTATTCAGTGCAGATATCCTTTCATCCTTATGCCCAAAATAATTTTTGTTCATGAATTTTATGATCTTCATAAAATAGGGTTTTACTCAATCGTTACTCTAATCTTAAATTCAATCCCCCATGATATAATTGTCACTCTTAAGCATGTTTTAATGATTATTCATGATTTTTAGGTCCATATTATATCATTCATGTTATTCTCAAATCCATGCATGGTTTACATGATATTAGTAAAGATTTTAAGCATATGATCAATCTATATAACATTTATTAGTTTTGAGACTATTATGCACTATTTATCATGATTTTGGACTTGAGTGATGAAATTTCCTATTATATTCTAATCATAGAATTTCCACTATTTAGTTGCATTATTCAGAGCTAGTGGGTTATGAACAACCGATACCTGGGAATTCATGCTTATATCAGTTTACACGTTCTTGAGTACTTTAGACTATGCATATATTGTTATATTCAGAACACTATTACATTGAGCATATCATTTATCACTATCATTCAGTTTGGAGTTGTACTTAGCACCGAGTGAACGCATGGATGAAGGCTCACCCATTCATTTAGGACTGAGACCTCTCGTAGAAGTTCCAAAGTTCAAGAGTTACAGTGCCACAGTAGGTTATAAGGGGTCACCTTCCATTTGAGAACTGACAACCTAGTCCTTCAAGATATTAGTTTAGTAGATCTATGCTAGCCAGTGCTAGTACCCTTGGCAAGGTACTAGCACCCTTCCAACTGGGTTACATGTTGGACTCTGATTTACTTAGATTGGGGTACATCAATTATTGTTAGATCCCACTATTCAGTTAATCAGTTTCATTCAGTACATGTTTATACTTGGTGATTGTATCAGTTCATATCCCACAGTTTCAAACTCTGTATTCATACATGACCCGAAGTATAATTTTACAACATATCCAGCCTTAACTTGAGATTAAATGTAATAGTTATGCTTCTATCACTTCCTAATTTACAGAGATGCTTTAGCTCATAATTTAGAAATTTCACTGACTTACAACTTTTAAGTACAGACATGTTTAAATACATATTTCAGCAAATGACTTATGTCATCAGTTTTAAAGCGTGTTTTAATTATTTTCATAAGTAGTGCATATCACACATACTTATTACATTCAAAAGTACTGATCTCATACCTCTTCTTTCTACATTTTTCATGTGATATAGATTCAGGCTCTTACTACAGGATCATAATTAGGCATATCATAGCATACAACCAGTAGGTCATGAGTTCTCTTCTTTAGAGGACTTAAGTCTGTTGCAGTTATTATATATTATTTTATTATTTATATGTATTGATTTGGGATAGTTGTGGTCATCTCCCGATTACCTATAATGGTATTAGTTGAGGCTTCAAACATAGTTAATTAGAGTTGTTGAAATCAGTTTCTCTTTCTTTTAAGAATACAGATGTTGTAAATAAACCTTTCTATAGTTAACGTATAGAAACAACTTTTCTCATGATTATGTTTTTTCTAAGTCAATTTATCTTTTATATGTTTTAAACATTTGCTCAAGAATTATGCCAGTACATGGGTTAGCTTGGGATCAATTGTTGTTCTAAGCATTGTGTTACAACTGGGAGGTAGTCTCGTGTCATGACATATAATAAAAAGACATATAAGAATAAGTGGTTCCCGAATCAAATAAGGCAAAAGCCAACTGATGGCACAACAAAATCGTACCTGTGGTGACAACATTTAAAGACTCAGTCTTAGGTTTAGCAGGTACTACATACAGCTGACCACGCCCTCCAGCTGGCTGAGCTCCTGATTGATATCCTATTCTAACTGCCTATGGACCTCCACAAGTACCCTACGGACTACCTCGATGACAATGCACCACTTCTCGCTGGGGGCAAAACTAGCTTAATCGGTGGAACACTCTTGAGTCGAAGGAACCACCACTCCATGACAGGGCACTCTATCGAGAAATTCCTAGAGGCCCTACAACCATAACATGCCTTAGGTGTTTTACTAAAATAGAAGAAATAGCTGACCAAAAATAACCACCATGCTAGGATAACTAGAAGACGAGCCACTCAGAGGCTGACCACTACCCCAGCCAAGATGCTCATTATAACTAGACTAGACTTCATTAGTAATCTTAAGTGCGTCTAGAAGGAGAGTACTGGACTTACTCTAATATTGATAAGGTTGACGCAGAGTGTATCTACTGAAACCTTGGGGGTTGCATCAGAGATTGAGGGACCAAGTACCTCAATATCATTAACATGTAATAAATAGTAAATGAACTGGAAACATAACACAATGTAAGAAATGTAAAGAACACCAGATATGATGTGGAAATGTCCTTTCTCAAGGGAGGAAAGACCACGACTTTCCCTCACAAGATCTTAAAAGTTTACTATAATCAAACTCTTAATTACAGACTAAAACTTGAACCTAACTCTAGGCTCCTTCTACATGTAATAACTCTACTACAAGATCAACGCGACAACACTGCCAAGACTCCCTCAAAACTGATTAACTCTAACCAATATCAAGCTTAGAAAACTCTACCTAAGCAGTCTCAAAGCAAAATAAAAAGAGCATTACTCTTATAAAGTGAGTAATTTAGTTACAGACTCAAACTGGACTTAAGAACACTTACTACTTTAGCATACACAATAAATGAGATTTTGAGCAATATTGATTATAGAGTTTTTGCATTTTTCTCTCTTTAGCTTTTCAATTTGAATAATCTACCAATTTAGAATCATTATTTGAATTTTTTAGTAGAGTGATGATTAGGGTTAAAATTCAATTAGATTAGGTGTCCTAAATAGTACAAGCAATACCTGCGCAGTAAGTTATACTAGATGACAAAATTATGCAAGCGTGTGCCAGCTGTAGTTTAGACTTGAAGATCTAGGGACCTGGTCCCTTGTTGTCAGTTTCTCATTATCAAAACAAGATATAGTGATTTCCCTCCTTTTTGATGATGAAAAACTAACCATATAGTTTTGAGCATCAATATTCATTCATCACATTGAATTAGAGTGATTACCACTTCTGAAGATAAATGTTCCCTATAGCATTCAATCATCATGCTTCCATCATCATCCAACATAGGGACCTGGTCCCTACTTTTCAATTGGTATCAAAAATTTACTTCCCCTATCACTAAGTACCATTATTTCTTCCCCCTATCATTATGCCATTATGCACTACCAATCACCGTACATGTGCACTTGGTATTGGTCCATAACATACAACACACACACCTGGTCCTTAACATATTAAGTCAATATTAAATATCCCCCCTTTTGGCATCATTGAAAAGTGAAAATAGTAAACCAAGAGAAAGGAAAAGCCCAGGTTTGTTAACTAATAGCCACTAGGAAACACTGCCATGAAGAACAACTTTGAAATAAAGGGAAACAAAAGTAGTACACAATCAGAGATTCCTTTATTTTTAGAGAAGATCAGTACCATTACATTATGCCAAAAACATCAAATAACTATCTGTAAAGGCCATAAAAAAACATAATACTAGAAAATAACACAATAGGACTCAGGTAGAGAGGGGCTTAGGAGAGAGGGATTTTAGTAACAACTCTATTCTGGCAACCACAACAGCATGATCATCAAACAACTATTTAGTGAGGTTCTTCACTTTAGAATTCAACCCTTGAATCTCACTAGTAAGTTCTGCAACCTTGCCTTGGAGTTTTGTATTTTCTGCTGCAAGTTCTTTAGTAGCACCAGGTCCGTCTGAGGATAACTTCTGATTTTGTAGTTTTAGGTGAGCTATTTCAGTGTCCTTTGAAGCCAAAATGATCCTTATATCTTCTAATTATTTACTTAAACCTTTGTTGAGTATCCAAAAGTTCTAACAATTGGGACACAGTTCCCACTTTCCCTTCTATGCATTTATTTTCCACTAAGGTTGTCAGACTAAACTTTTTTTTGACTGTTCCAGGAATCCCCTTAGTCCCAATTATCACAATGTGATTAAACACCTTGTTCAAGAGGTACCCATATGGCATTATATGTCTTCCTTCTTCTCATGGATCAACTTCTTCATGTGCTCTATCATTAGAGTAGGCAAATTGATAAACTAAAACTTACTTAAACATTCTATCAAAAATATATCAACACCAGAGGAAATAGTTTTCTTCTCTGATCTTGGAAATAGAACATTGTTAATGAATTCAAATACCAACTAGAACTCACTTTTTAGAAACTTCTTTTTCACTGTAGTTGTTGAAGTCCCATTCACTTTTGAGGCTTCAATCATAAACTCTGTTATGGGTTGTTTCTTCACAACTATCATCACACCCATAATAGGTACATCTAAAATTCCTCCAAATATTTCTTCATCCAGTCTTATTTCTTCCACCTGTGCAGTCAAACTCAACCCATCTTCTAAGAACTATTGAATAATAGAATTCTCTAACTTTATTTTCAAAAACCATTGGAGCTGATTCCTCCAAAAGATGTACCCATCCCTGGTGTATGACATACTCCACCAACTCCACCATCCCATGTTTCTCATAAATCTTGGGATCAAACACTCTGCCAGCTAGCACTTTCTGGGTTTTCAGGACTGCAATTCTTGTTTCTCTAGACACCTCCTTCTTATATTCTTTTTTTCTTCTTCTCGTGGGACTACTACTATGTTTTTTCAATCATAACTTTTCTCTTCTTTGGACCAGGTCCCTCGGAAACTTTTTTTCATTTCTTCTATATGTTTCTTTTCCTTTCATGCATGACTAGAGAACTTTGAACTGGAGGACCTGGTCCTCTTAGTAATATGAAATTCCTTTCTTCTTTTCTCAGATGTAGCAGCAACAGCAGAATCAATGTTCTTATGTTCTCTAACTTCTACTATTTTGACATTCTTGTCCTCCTCTATAACAGATTTATTGAGTTTTCTTCTTTTAGTGGTAGAAGATTTACTCTCCTTCATAGTATCTGCTAGCAATTTCTTTTTAGAACCCTAGTATAATAAGATCTTATAACCTGTACACTAGAGTTAATCATTTTCTTTTTTTCTTTACTGTCCTTCTATTTCCTCATGGAGTACCTCAGAAGTTGTTCATTCTCATCCTCCTCACCCTCCTCATTAGGAGTTAATACAACTTCTTCAATACTCTTTACTTCATTTTTTTCCTTCAATTTGATTTTCTACACTACCAGACCTTTCCTTGGGATCATATGCAAGCAAAAGTAATTTTTTTGCTACCCAATTTACGCTGCTGAATGGATCAGAATTCTTTATAGGAATATCTTCATCAACTAGTTGGGAAAGTATAAGGTTTTACTTAGAGGGAGTAGGGAAACCAGGTACTTGTAAGTTTTCTGAAATTTCTGTACCTTTTAATTCTTCAGAATGGACAGGGATTTGTGAAACAATGGAGGACTTTGGTTCATTTGAGGAAGAGGTAATTTTTGGTTGAGAAATTTCTTGTTCGATTTATGATTCAAGATCTTGATTTAAATCAACTTCCAAGGTTAACAAAGTAAGATTTTTAATGAGTGCAGGAGTTTCGATAGTAACGGTTTCACTTAGGGTTTTTGAAATCTCAGGAGGAGTCTTAGTGGATAAGGCACTTTGAAATTCTTAAGGATGACTAGAGGATAACTTTTTCATAGGGGTTGAGGAAGATGAAATTACAGCCATTTTGAATTTTTGTAAGAGAAAAAAAGGATACAAATAGATTAGAGATGAGGAGTGATTTAGAAGGAATATTTGAGTAAGTTTAGAAGAGAAATAAATATAATGGTCTTGATTTTGTATTCAAGGAAGTGATCGTTTGACATTTAAGAGGTACTTTTTTTGAATTTATGTGTCTAATTAAGAAGGTATGAATCTTCATATTTGTTGAATTGACAACTTTTAGTCAGATAGGAGAAGACATACGGTCTTTTCAAATGTAAATTTTATGAATTTTTAAGGCACATTATTTTGGTACTAACCTAAAAGAAGGGACCAGGTCCCTCTCTTTCCTGAGTGAATTCTATGCTTGTGTTTGCTTCAATTATTTTCCTCTAAAGTTGTTCCCATAGGTGTATACCTGCAAGGGTATGGTACTGAGTTAGACTAATATGCACCTACCTTGTCAATGATACCTGTCTCCTTATCATAGCCAATTTTAAGGAGAGACACTAATTCACATGTTAGGACAGGTCAGGCTAATCCGTCCATGCTTTAGCCTCTGCACTTCCTCTTTATTTTAGAACTTGTACTCAAAGCAGGTCTGGGTACCAGGTCCTAGACTTGACTTTATTCATGTTGCTGAAGCTTTTTCTTTTGAGATGAGTTTTCTAGGGACCAGGTCTCTGAGAATTTTGACATGACTCCTTCTAATTTATCTTCTACTTGAGATGGGATCAGTGACTGGTATTCTATATCATAACCATTCTCATATGCATCTTTTAGCTTTTTTCCCATCATCTTCAACATCACCAACCCTTAACTTTATTTCATAGAGTTTTTGTTGACTACGAAATTTTAGCTATGTTTTGCATGGGACCAGGTCCTTTGAAATCAACTATTTAAAAATGAGACACTTCCACATTGAAGTGTCTTGAGAGAGAGAACACAGTCAGGCATTCCAGTAGTAAGCTTTGAACACACCCTATTAATGAACTATTTCTGAATGCAATCCCCTTTCTTATACCTGGTACCATGATCACTTGCTAGATTTGGGAACCCACTTGAGTTTGAGTTCCCAGTATAAGGACAATGTTGTGATCAAATCACTTTTAGCCTATCTAGGTAGATAATTCCTTTTCACAATTTCTAGAGGATTGAAACCCTTAGGATGTGAATTCCCTTGCTGAACATATCTAGAACCATTCATTTTAGCTCCAATCCAACTCGGATAATTTTCCTTTATATGCCTATCTCTTCCACAATGAGTGCATAAAGGTGTTTGGACCTTGTATCCTTCCCTTGAGACCCAAGAACTTGGGCTTTTCCTTTATAACTAAAAACCATTCCATTATTAGCACCTTGACTAGTTAAGTTAGAAAGGATTTGTGAGGAAGTAGTCAATTTAAGAGATTAATTAAGCTCTTCTATGAGATAGACCAGGTCTTTTTCTAACTTTTCATTCTTATGGAGTGCAGACATAAGATGCTATTGAGAGTCCTTCAATTTCTCTTCAAGTTCAATCTGAAGCCTTGAATCTTCTTTATTCCCTTTACCATATAAAGCATTTACATTCTCTAGCTGACTCATGCAACTCAAAATCTCATATTTTAGTTTAGTGACTATTTCTTCAGTTTTAGATATTTGGAGAGGTAAAGCAATCAATTCAAATTCTTGATTCTCTAATGAATTTTTCTCAATACTTAGTTCATACACAGAGTCTATCAGCACACTTGCAAGCTTTTTTTATCTTCCTAGCAGAGTAGTTCTCTAGTTTTTTCTTAATGTCAGAAAGAGTTATCTTTTTTCTTCTCATCTTCTGTGTTTGCCATGAATGAAAAAAAAAGAATAATAGATAATTGTACTGTCTTCCACTGCTAGCATAAACACATCTCCGAAATTCTCATCTTCATCAGATTCACTAAAAGAATATCTTTATGCTACCAGAGCTTACTTTACTACATAATCAGTAGCAACCTTCCTTCTTGAATTTTCAGGGACCTGGTCCATGTTCTTTCCATTGTCACCTCCAATCTTAAAGTATTCCTGGTAATATATTTTGCGCATTAGACAGTCCTTAATGAAATGCTGATGTTGGGCGTATTTATACGTCTAAGCACCATAACTTACCCATGTTTTAGCTAAGTTTTGAGGATAAAATACATAATTCTTGCACTTTTAGTCTATTTTTAGTTAAGTGAGCTGACCTATGTGATTAGCATGCTTTTCAGGTACTAATGAGGAAGATTACAACACTTTGGGGACCTGTGGACAGCAAAGAAAACTTCACATAAAAAGGAAAGCAGCTTTTGGACTGAATGTGATGTATGGGAACTTTTTCCTGGGCAAACACTATATTTTTAAATAGTTAAGGATGCAGTAGAAATTTATTAGAGAAGGATGTTATTAAAAGCCTTATTGCTGAATTTTTAGGGATGATTGACATTCTGTATTTTTTTTGAAAACAAGAGAACGCGTCTTAGCTTGAGGAGAGAGAGAGAAACATTTTTCTCTCTCTTATTTTCGCTATTCATCTTCTCCACTAAGATCGTTCTAAGTTTTGGTATGATGAATATTTCTATTGTGATTTCCGTTTTATTCATGAGTAGCTAAGTTTATTTGTTAGGGTTATGGAAACCTTGTAGTATACTCTCTATTGCTATGGGTTTTTGAATTTATGATGTGTAATCCACTTATATCAATACTCTCTTTGTTATGATTGAATTCTCGTGGTTGCAAACATAGGGAATGTGCCATTATAGCAATAACTTGTTCGATAGAAAAGTTACTATTTGGAAAAGAGAGTGTGACAAGAAAATAGGGTTTCCAAACTCTATTTTACATGTTAATGCCTTAGCAGGATTAACTACTTGGAGAGTTCGTATGATTGGTTGTACACTTTGGATTCGAGAGAACTAAGGTGAATAAATCCTTGATGGTTGAGAAACACTTGGATTTAGAATTAGAATACATCTCTCTATAAGTGCATGTATGTATAAATCCTTATTACTCATAGTTAATAGAGAAGTAGAAGCTACAAGGTGGACATAACCCTAACTTGTCATTCTCTGTGATAAAATATTATTACACATATCATCTCATTGTTACACCGATAATATTATTGTGCACTTAAACTGAAACCCCCCTTTACTTTGGAACGTTCGATCAATAGTCTAATAATAATCACAATACTTAGTGATCATAGTATTCCCTGTGGGATTCGACACCCAACCCAACCAAATAGTCTATATTTGACAGCGACCGCTTGCACTTTCTAACGAGAGTTGTAATTTGGGCGTATCAAATGCTTAGGACTTCTACATTTGTGACATACTTCAACATTTCTTCCCCATTTGTTGCTGCATCCTTATTTTTGGAACTGACCACTTTCCTCATGGCTTTGACAATCCTTTTTTCCAGATAGGCAACATCAGTGTCCTTTTCTATTGAATCATATTTTGAATCCTTCAATGCCGTGTATTTTTCCCTTTTTGCTTCATTCTTCTCCATGCCTTGTTTCTTCTTGAGCTCATGGGTTTTTAGATTTCCAATAAGTTCATCCACAGTAAGGGTCTTCAGGTTTCTTGCATCAGTTATACCATCCACTGTACTTTCCCAGTACTTAATATGTGCACCAAGAATCTTTCTTACTTATACAATGGAATCTCCTCTCTCAAGAAGTGAAACTCATTTGTGATAGAAGTGAATCTTGTATGCATTTCTTGGATTGTTTCTCCTTCTTTCATGGTAAACATTTCATGTTGAGTAGTCAGTATGTCTACTTTAGAATCCTTCACATTAGTAGTACCTTCATGAGTAATGCTCAAGCAATCCTAGATCTCCTTGTCATTTTCACAGGCAGAAATCCTGTTGTATTCATCAGGTCCTATTCCATAAACCAACAATTTCTTGGATTTGTAGTTTTTTTTCAACCTTCTTTCTATCTTTATCATCATATTATCTCCTGCTTTTGATAGCCATCCTTGTTACTTATCCTTCTTTAACTTCTCTAACAGGAACACGAGGCCATCAAGAATTATGTCCATCAATTCACTATCCTCAACCATAATAAAGTCAAATATCCTAGTTTCCACCACCTATAATATTGTCAATTAAATCTAGGTGGCCTAGTGGTAGATTGCCCTTCTTCCAGGTTAGGTGGATCAACCATGCTAACCAAAGCACTCTAGGTGTAAACCGTTTAGAGTGTTCTGGATCTGATACCAATTGTTGAAGCCTTGAGGGTTGTACCAAACAGTGAGCGACCAGGTCCCTCAAGATCAGTCACGGGCAATAAAATATTAAATGAACTAGGAACACAACACATTGTAGGAAATGTAAAGAACACCAGATATAATGTGGAAAAGTCCTTGCTCAAGGGAAGAAAAAACACCGCTTACCCTCACAAGCTCTCAAAATTTCTTTATAATCAACCTCTTGAATATAGACACGAACTTGAACCTAATTCTAGGCTCCTCCTATTTGAAATAACTCTACTACAAGCTCACCTTGACAACTCTGCCAAGACTCCCTCAAAACTTATTAACTCTAACCAGTATAAAAATTAGGTAACTCTACCTAAGCACTCTCAAAGCAAAAAGAAAAGAGCATTACTCATATAGAGTGAGTAATTCAGTTACAGACTCAAACTGGACTCAAGAATACATTCTATTTTATCACACACAAGAAATGAGATCTTGAGCAATGTTGAATATTAAGTTTTTGCCTTTTTCTCACTTCAGCTTTCCCATTTACAAAAACTACCAATCGAGAAGAATTTTTTTCCTTTTATAGTAGAGTGATGACTAGTGTTAAAATGCAATTGGATCAGGTGTCCTAAATAGTACAAGCAGCACCGCACAGTTTGTTACACTAGATGAAAAAACTGTGCAGGCGCGTGCCAGCTATACTTTAGCCTTGAAGATCTAGGGACCTAGTCCCTTATTTTCAGCTACACATCATCAAAAAAGATATAGAAATATCTACCTCGAGAACCACTGCCTCTGAACCATGATCATGTATGGCTCCCACTAAAACTACCTTGATACCACAACCTCTTATTGTTGCCTTCTTAGGCCCCGTGATGTATCTCCACTATAAATAGAGCATGATCAGAAACCTCAGCAAAAGATCTATCCCCAATAACCAATCTTTGTGTAGACATGTAGGGATGGAGTCTCAATCCCCTAACAAAGCACCAAACCCTTTCTTACTCGATAGTCAGAATAGATGTAGCATGCCTAGACAACTCATAAATTAAGCCTCATACTCTAAAACATTTATGGATCTTATTTCCAACCTTAAAAGTTGATCCATTAAATTATCCCGAAGACTGTGAGGCATATACTTCTCCAAGAAGATCTCAAAGAACTGTGTCCATATCAATGAAGAAGATCCAGCTAGCCTGGAATCTGAATGACCTCTACACCAATGTCAAGCTACCAAATCTAACTGATAGGTAGTGTAATCCACACCAGTAGTCTCAACTAGGCCTAAATTACGGAGCCTATCCTCACAAGTAATCAAGAACTCATAAGCATCCATTATTGGTGAACCAGAAAACCAAGGTGGAGCCAATCTAAAAAATCTACCCAATATCTTTTCTCCTCAACAGACATAGCAAGCTAAGGAACCACTGGTTGAGCAACTACGGTGTAGGAGGGACCTCAACTCTGGGAGCTTTAGCTATAGGCTTTGCCCCCGCCTCAGTACCCCTATGTCCTGTATACTATGAATTAATAGATGGTTCACCACCAACTAATCCTAAGAGATGAACCAATCTATCCCTAAGCACTGAAGAAGAAATAAGCTCCGGTGGAGCTTGGGCTGGTCCCTGCTGGATGTGATAGAAGAATCTTTGGCTCGGGAGCCTGAATAGGGTCTATTGAAGGACCTTTATCCTAGTCCCTAACTAGGTATACATACCTAGTCTATCCTTAAACTCTAGGCTTTTCACGAGCAGTGACAGTATACCTAGCCTCAAACTCAGGATCCTCGGCTCATTTAGCGGGAGAATATGTCCTAGCCATTTCTGAAAGAGTGAAACCAAAGAAATTGTTAGAAACTAACTTATACTCTTAGCATGAAATGAATGAAAGAAGTGAAGAACTCCTAAAAATGTATTATAGCCTCCCAAAGATAAGAAATGGGGGTCATCGATCCGATCCACGGGGCTCTACTAGATTTTTGCTCTTCTACAAAATACAGATGAACCTAGCGCTCTAATACCAATTAGTGATGACCTGATTTATGAGTCATAATGGCATCTAATCTATCCAGCCATTAGGTAAGTTGAACCATAGCCCAGATCTAGAAACAATTGGTTAATTTAGTGGAAAAAGGCATAAAAGCCAAAATTTTCAAGTAAGAACTTACAAGAATAATTCAAGGAATAATAATGGCCTAAAAATAGATAAAATAGAAGTAACATCTCATGACCTAGTAATGTCGGTATAAGATCCACTAGCTAAAAAGAAATACAAGTGTTGTAATAGTTAATATAAATCAATCTTGAATAAATAAAGACTAGAAATAAATAGTAGAGGGTAAAAGAGTGACTTAGACTATGAGAGCTCACCCTATCACCGAACATAACTCAGCACAATCTCGGCATCAAAGATAACCACTACTACTTAAATCCACATAAAAAAGGTACAGTAGTATAGTATGAGTACCAAAGTAATGGGTACTCAATAGGAATCATTGACTAATTGATTGAGCTAACTCATAATGTAAGTACAATAAAGATACAAAATAAATAAGCTAAGTCAAGGTAGTAGGGCAAAACCTAGAATAATGCTCCCAAAATATAAATAAATAACCGAAATAGATATAAAATGAATAAAACCATAATTAATTCTACAATATTGCCTCCATGAGATTGTAAGTGTAGAAGATTAAATAACCCAATGCAGGCCCCCATAAGCCTAAAGAGTGCATTTAAGAGAGTAAATAACCAAAATTTTATAAATTCACCAAATATCAAACCATAATTGTTAATCCATCCGTGCAATAGCATACCATAAACAACCTCTTGGTTCTAGACTCGAATCAAAACTCATAGAATTATCATCATCATTATTTGTTGAACTTGATCTGAAAATCATGTCATCAATTACTAGAATTGAACCAGAACTCGATATTAGTAAACCAGTGGACTTAGTCCATAATTATAACAGACTCCCAAGTACCAATATAGCATAAACATTAAGAATTTAGTATCTTAAGCTCTAAAATATGCAATTTACAGATATAATTCCCAATAACTCTACAAGGAGCCACCAAAGGTCTTTGCCTAAGGTGAGCCAGGGGAGCTCATTTCTAATCTCCAAAATACTATATAAGGAAATTCTACCTCGGGCTTGACTAAGGTATCTAAATTTACTCCTAGATTCTAAATAAGTCACAATTAGCTATAATATATCAATTCTACCCTAAATATGAGTAACCAAGCCGATTACGCCTAATTTATGGTTCTAAATTGTTTAAATAGTTCAAATAATACTAATTATATAAAATATACCTCCAAGACCTAATACCTATATTATATCTAGTATAATATAATAAATATACTATGAATTAGCTCAAACTACGTGGAAGGTAAACCTATCCTACCTAGGCACTGAAGAAACGATGAAAAAGACTTCATAAACCATCGATTCCCCTTTTGAGAATCTTCCACAAGATGCCATTCTATTAAAATCATAATACACTCATTAAAACAAGAACAATGATACTCATATCACACTTTTATTCTTTGGGTCAAAAATCATATAAAGATCTCACGTGGGGCTATAAAAACCTAAGATTTTGACCCTTGTAAAATTTCTCAAGTTTTAGACCTTTTGACTTGGTACGACTCAAGGGTACCAATCATAACCTTGAATATGACTTGTGGGGTATCATAATGGTTCAATCATACCCTAGGAAGAATGGTTTGCTTGGCTACTACCCAAGCTATGACTCACTAGGTATGAGTTGTATAGGAGAATATGAGTGGTGTACGGCAAGTCATATAGTGCATGATTGTCTTGGTCTTGTGGAGTCTTCCCAAGGTTCGACTGGTAAAAATGAATGAGGGTGTGACACATACCATTAAGTACGAGTTAGGGAGATAGAGACGTATAGAAACCAGTAGGTAAGGTCATGAAATGGTTTGGATACGAGTTGGGGTACCACTCTTACGCTAGGGTATGGGTGGTAAGGAGGAGTCATACCCCTAGACATGTCTTGTTTTAAATTTTAAGCCAAGGTTAGTTCGGAATTTTTCTACTCCTAAGCCCTAATGACCTCATGAAATATAACCTTTGGTAGCCTTCCATAAAACTTGTTAAAGTATTAAAACAACTAACATACTATCTACAATATTCTCTTGAAGATTGGAGGCTAGAGTTTCTTCATGTGTTCTTTAAAAGGCTCAAAAGTTGAGATTTCTTCCGTAAATCTTCTTATGTAAGGCATGTACTCCTTACCTTATTGTTATTTCAAACTAAAGGCATATGTATGGTGTTTTAAGCATTGAATTATGAATCATGAATGGTGCTTTTTGGAATATATGTTGAGGGTTTTGACACATATGGTTTTGTATTGGTTTAAACTATGTTTTTAGAAGTTGCTTATAATGGTTTGCATATGTATTTATTGGATGGTTATAATTTAATGAATGGATCTTAAGTATCCCTAATTATGGTGGTTCAAGCATTGGTTTTTGCTTGGTAAAGGTATGGCCTCAACATTTTTGATAAAATGCCTCAAAGAATGTTTTTACTCTATTGTTGAACTTTCATTGGAACTCTTGCATGGTTTGGGTTGGTAATGGAAATCAAAATGGTTTTGGATGGTTTTGCATGGTTTAATTGATATAAATTAGTTAAATGCTTGGCATGGTCTGAAATAGTTTGGAATGGTTTAAAGGGTAAAGGTTTTGGTGGTTATGGATTGTTAATTTTTAAAACCTTGTGGCATACATGTAAATCCTTCAAGTGAATGCATTAATGGAATTGGTTTAAATGGTTTGGAAAGGTTAAAGTATAAATATTTATGCCTTTTGAGAACATGGAAGTTCCCCAAGTGGTTTAATATGGCAAATAGAAGGGTACTTTAAAGTCCCCTTAAACCTATTTATGGTTGGCTAAGGATAATACTTGCAGGTACGGATTGGTATGATGATATCATTACTAATGTCCTTGGTTAATAAATGGATAATGGTTTGGCTATTTAGAAACTATTTTTATTGGGTAATAATGGCGGGATGTGTAGCAAAGTCATGGAAGAACGAGGTCTCAGGGGCACCAAACTGGTATTAATTTGATAAATCAGCCGCTCTACTTCTCCTACTTAGTGATCGTCTTTAGGGACAGTTGATGATGGATAGAAGTAGTGAGCTTCCATAGTTTGGAAGGCATCTATTTCTTGTTATTATTTATTTTTCATGTCTCGTCTTTCATAGACTATGGTTTTTGGCTATAGTTAAGGGTATGTACCCTAGCTACTCTTTGGTTGGTCTAGAGGCTTTGTATGGACAACTTTGGACTTTGGTATGGTATGTATTAGTTATGTTATATATATACATACATTGGCTTATTATCATTGTATTGACTTATGGTTTCTGCATTAGTTTGGTAGGTTATTGGGTGGTTGGACTTAATTGGGTTGTTCTCGGATATAGACTTATCCCAAAGTCACCACAT
Organism: Capsicum pubescens; assembly: GCA_030864215.1. Lineage (NCBI taxonomy): Eukaryota > Viridiplantae > Streptophyta > Magnoliopsida > Solanales > Solanaceae > Capsicum > Capsicum pubescens. Next base: position 264,322,744 of record CM061540.1, on the reverse strand, counting down.
GGTTGGATACGCTATTTTTTCATATGTTCGGACTTCAGCCGACTCAAGGTATGCATTTGGTGGCTGGGTTAGGAATGGGGGTGGTTATCGGTCTTGGTTAGGCTTGGAATTTCCTACTACGACAATGATATGGTTCGAGTCATGTCAAGTTGGTATTAGATCTTTAGGTTTCGGTGTCATGGGGTGTCTACAAAGCCCTGTTGAGTAGAGTCTTGCTTATGGGTGTGTCGTGCACCACACTTATAATTAAGAGGCTATGAGGCATTTAGGATATTTCACTTTCTTGGTTATTCTACTTTCAGTCTATGGAGTCTAAGGTTTTGAACTTATTTTTTAATCTTCCTTAGTTCACTCTTCGGATCAGGCCTTCTGAATAATCCAAAAGTTCTTGGAAAATCACCTGTCCTACTTAAGGACAACTTGGATGGATTTAGTCTAACTCATAAGGCATAGATATGGTCATGGGTCACAACTTTTGGTTTTCCTTTTTGAGTCTCATCGATCCCCACTGACCCTATTTCGAGAGGTGGCTCTCATTCCCGGTTATCTCAAAGAGAGGTTACTAATGCCGAGTTTGTCATTCTATTAATCTATTGACCCAGATAGTGACAACTCTATCACGCCAGTCTGGTCCTATTGATATGGGGAGGAATTAACATCTTGGTTGTGGTCAAGTAGTTCTCATGTGATGGGGATGTCCCATAAGGGTTGCCGTTTGGGCAAATAGAGTATTGGCTACAACCTATGGCTCTAGCAGAGGTTGGGATTGTCTTAATGTTCTTACTATTCCTCAGGAGTTTGAGGCATCTTTTGATGCTGACTCTGGTACAGTGAAAACCCCTTTCCTTGTGGCGTGTATGGTTTACTTGTTTTGGGGTTCCCTCTCTTTTATGACCATATTTATGGTTGTGTAATTTTGTATTGGACCTAAGGTTATTTCTGACTCTTTTCTTCTTATGCTTCTACCTCGGTAGTTGAATCTACGATTGCCAAAAGAGTCTATGGGGGTGTTTGGCATTTGTTGGTAATAAAAGAGTCTTGGTGGATTTATTTGACTCAAATGTGGTGGATTTCGGTGTCATTCATGGGATGGATTAGTTGTACTCGTGTTTTTCATTAATTAGATTGTTTGACTTATTAGGCTTATGGTAAGTCAATTTTGGAATGGGGTAATGGTTTCTTTCCCTAGCTAATAAGGGAAAGGTTATATTAAATCTTAGATCTCAGAGGTTGATCTCCAATTGGTGTCTCTATTATTTGGTCAGGGTTAAAGATTCTAATCCGGAAAGTCATTACTTACATTAAATTTTGGTGGTGCATGAATTTGGCGGGACTCTTTCTGATGACCCTTATGGTGTCTTTCTAATGGGGAAGTTGGTTTGGGGTTGGTCTTTTCTCAGACATTTGTCCAAATTTCTATTCCTTCTTTATTGAATGGTTCGGTGGTGTTAAAGGATCTTAAGGAGAAATTAAGGGATATCTTAGATAAAAGTCTCATCATTCTTAATATACCCCTGTAGAGTATTTTGTTCTTGCATGCATAAGGGGAATGGTTTTCCTTAGAAATGGATAGGTTGTCGATGGGTGACTAAGTAATTTGGAGTGTCCTCCTTGTGGGGTGGACCATGCTTATGTATATTTTATTCCTTATTTATAGAATGGTTCCGATTGAGTTAAAGGATCTAAAGGAGAAATTAAGGGATCTCTTAGATGAAGGCCTCATCAGTCTTAATGTTCCCCTATAAAGTGTTTTATTCTTGCATGTATAAGGGGAATGGTTTTCCATAGAAATAGATAGGTTGTCGGTAGGTGACTAAGGAATTTGGAGTATCCTCCTTATGGGGTGGACCATTCTTATGTATATCCTATATAGGTTATTTTGATAGTATTGAATAGTGGTTGTTAGATTCGAGGCTTGAACCTAGATGCTTGATTTTGATAAAAAGGACTATGATAAGCTCGAAAATAGCAATACAGGAGTTGTGGAGGTAAATAGGTAAGTCAGATGAGGATGATGTAATGCCCCAATTTTCTGAACTGGAATGCTACACGGTGCTCATGATCTCGAAGGACCACAAACTAACCTATGACTGATATCTATACCTGTACACTGCATAATATATGTATATAAATGCAGAAACATGAACTGAAAGTCCATAAGGTTCAATATTGAACATAATATGAATAATAACAATGTCTGAATAAAGTGGTATCACAATACCAAAACAAAACTGAAATACTGAAGTCTGAATCTAGTCTATAATCTAGTCTGAAAGCCTCTAACTGTCTGAAGTGGGGAGTGGAAGGAACATATCTCCAACTAACTCCCAACTACTGAAAGACAAACTGAAATACTGAAGTAATAAAGTAGTAATCATGTCCTCAGAGAATGAGGACTCACTGCTAACTCTGACTACTGAAATCTGTAATGCTACTCTGCTCTGAAACTTGTGCGTCTAAACCTATGGCATAAAATAAAACACCATAGCGCGAATGTGTCAGTACGACTGATTGTACTGAGTATACAAGTGAGGTAGGCTAATAGAAAATGGTTTATATGCATGAACAATGCTGACTAATATGAACGTGAGAATACATACACACATAAGTAACTATAACTGAACTCATGGTGATACTAACTACTGAGTCTGAATGCTGACAACATGAGTGTACTGATACTGAGATACTGAATGACTGAGTTCACTGATATTTATACGTAATTCACTACTAAGTGAGGAACTGATACTGCATTACTGATAGATGAACGACTATTTCTGACAGTTTGAATTATGAAGAACTAGTCTGATTGACTGTGTCTAACAGTCCTGAAACTGAATACTGATAACGTGAGTTATGATGACTAATATAACTGATATGATTGTGATAATCGGCATAACCGATGTAATTAATACTGAGTGACTATATCTGACAGTCTAAGTTCTGATGGAACTATCTAAGTTCCGTTCTGTATGGAGTAACTAAATTCAGATCACTCCTATCTAGCAGGTGATCTCTGAGTATAATGATAATAAAGATAATTTGACTTAGTGTGGGATCAGTCCTACCTATAAGGTGATCTCTAAATATGATGATACTGATACTGATTGACCATAGTTAAGGTTAGTCCTATCTACTGGGTAATCCCGGATCTATTGATAATGATAAGGATTGACTGTATCTGACAGTCCTAATTCTGTAACTGAAACTGTGGGATGTATTCGTCTAACCGACATGCCCCATACTATGCTAACTGGGGTCAACCTACAACCCCAGTTGGAAGGGTGTCAGTACCGCGCTACTGGTAAAGACAACTATTGTGAAGTCAGTCCTAATCTAGCAGGTGACTCCTGAGATCAGTCCTATACATTTAAATATGCTAACGGGTGATCCCTGAGTTTGTCAGTCCTATCTAATGGGTGATATCTTATAGCTACGCCGGCTACGTAGTTCTGGAACTTAGGGATTGCTTCTAGGGATCTCAGTCCTATCTAGCGGGTGAGTCCCCATCCCAAGGCTTGCTCGGTGATGAATCTTGCTCCCATCTAAAAGACTCTGAACTGATTAACTGAGATAAACTGATTAACTGAACTGAACTGATACTAGTGGTATTGTTTAGCGGAGCTAAACTGAGTTTACTGAGTTTCGTTGACTGACAGATGATGATAGGCGAATTTACACGCCTATATCAATATATCTTGCCCATATTTTAGCCTAGTTTTGAGAACAAAGTATATATTTCATGCACTTTAGTCCTTTTTCCTGTAAATGAGATAACGAACATGATTAGCAAAGTTTCAGGTATAAATGATGCAGAATTCAGCATTTTATGGCTTACTTGACGCAAAAGAAAGCTCACGAAGGAAGGGAAGGGAGTTTACACGCCTAAGGACCAAAACTGCTGCATGGAAAATCTGTCCCGGGCTAAAACAGCATTTCTGAAGACTTTGGGGATTTGCAGTAACTTAGTTGGATTTGGACAATGATACATTAACCTAGTACAATTGGGTTATGTATTTCATTAGTTTATTTGGATTATGATAATGTTACATTAACCTAGTATAATTGGGTTAAGTACTACATTAGCCTAGTAGAATTTGGTTAGATATTTTATTTATCTAGTAGGATTAGGATATGGGTATTATAAATATCCTATCATGCTAGAGATTTGCAAGGAATTTGAGAGGGGGAAGCCCACAATACTTTCTTCCATCCCTCTCATCTTCCACTACAAACAATTCTACTTCTCATCTTACAATTCAATTCTATTACTTTACAACTCTTCTAATCTTTCCATTAATTCTATTTTTCTTCTTCTACTCTTCCATTCTTAAATTCCACAACAAGAGAATCGTTACTTTGCCTAGGAATTCACGCCTCACGCCTACCACCTAAGCTACACGAAATTACTCAATCTTGTGGTATAACAACAATGTCAATCGTGATCTCCTTCGCATTCATGGGTAACTAAACTTCTCTGTTGGGGTTATGGAAGTCGTATGAGATACTATCTATTGCTGTGAGTTTGTGAGTTCGAGGAACGTATATTGCTTATATCATTATTCTCTTCATCTTAATCTACATTCTTTGCGGTTGCAAACGCAAGAATACGCCAGTCTAACATTTAACTTGTTCGAGAGAAAAGTTATTTGTCTGGAAAAGAGATAATGTCAAGGTAGTAGGACACCCTTTCCTATTAAAAAGCTGGTGCCGTAACTGGACTAACCTCTTGGAGAATTTGTACTGTTAGATACGCGTTAAGCTCGAGAGAGTTAAAGTGAAATAGTCCTTGTTTAGGTCGAGAGACGCTTGGATTTACCATCGACTACAATCCTCTATAAGCAATTGCATGTCAGAATTCTACACACTCATAGCCAATAGAGACGTATACCTCAGAAGGTGGACATAACCCCAACGCTTCAATTCTCATTGTTTACAACCAACGTAACAATCTCTCTCTTTTTACTTTATTATTTTCAGCTTTTGTTTACATTACTTGCAAAACAAGAATCCCCCCTTCTTACGAGACTTGCACCAAAAGTTTAGTAATTTTACTTACTTGTTGGCCAAGCTATTCCCTGTGGGATCGACACCCAACCCAGGTTGGGTTCTATATTTGCTAACGACCGCTTTACACTCAAATGAGAGCTGTAGATTGAGTGTTATCAACAGACTATACTGAGTTCTGAGGACTGACTGAGAGTACTGTAGATACTGAGATTTACTAGGAATACTAAAATCACTGAGATTACTGAACTACTGAGATTACTGAGATTTCTGAGATTTCCTGAGTCACATGACTGATTGAGTTCTATGGATCATGGCTTGACTGATAGTATCATGAAAACATGACATGGCTCTAGGCACACAACTAAATTGTCGGGTACAAGTACCCCCAAGACTCGATGGAAAGAAACTGACATAGCATGGCTTACTTGAACACATGACCAATTAATACAATTCATAATTCATATATTGAAGCACTTCATCAAACATGTGCTATGCATAAGCTTGTACATACATGGGGATTTCATGATATCATGCTAGTTAGGCACTTTTCCTTCATCTAGGCATTTAATCAAACATATTGTAGGCATAGTACATGTAGACAACATTATACAATAAACAAACATCATGATTCATCTCTAATTTCATCATTCAAGGGTTTAGTCATAAGGTTGCATGAATCTATAGCTATAATAATTAAACCCACATAGAAATTATCACCCAACATGGATTTGAATTCAATTGATCATTCTCATCATAAACAAAACAAACCCAACATGAAGTTCATAAAGAAATCCATAAACTTGATCTTAGAAAAGGGATTCTTGGGCTTCATAGATGAAAGGAGTCCATGAATGAATACTATGCATACCTTAGGGATTGAATCTTGAAAGCAAATTGACCTTTCTTGAATGTTCTTGGATTGGGAATCTTAATTCTTGAATATCTTATGGAGAGTGTGATGGGATCTTGAAGTTAATTGAGAAGAAACCCTAAGTTTGTTCTTGGGAACAAAGAGGGTTAAGATCTTTTGAAACTAAATACCAATAGCTAAATACGTGTTTTTGGTGTTTTATGTCATGGGATAAGGTTTAGGGTGAGGTAAAAAGACCAAAATACCCCTATGAACTTACTTCGTAGTTGCTGAAATTATAAGCTGACGACATGGGCTGATAAGCCGTCAGGTCTGTGATAGTCCGTCAGCCCAGGTCGTCACCTAGGACCCAAAATTGATGGGTTATTGTCTAAGCTTGATGACATGGCTGATAAGTCATCAGAAATGTGATAAGACATTAGAAAAGTCGTCAGAAATATGATAAGCCATCAGATAAGTCGTTAGAAATGTGATAAGCCATCAGACAGGTCGTCACTCAGTTTCCAGGCTGACATGCTGGAGTTAAATGGGTATAACTTTTTGCTCCGATATTGAATTTGGGAAAAATTGGTATAGTTGGAAAGCTAATTCAATTATCTATATTTTTGTGGGCTATGATCTCAAAAATTCATAGTACAATGAGAGATATGCTCATTTAAAGTTGACTATAGCAATATCCTTCCCAAGAATTCAATTGATAAAGAATGTTTTGATTCGTCTGATAGCTGGGAGTTATTTGAAGCCTTAATATACATCTAACTTACTCATAAAACTATAAAATAATCATGATGTACTATGCATGAGATTGAAACATGGCGCTAATATTAGTTTGGATTTTTTGGGGTATTACAGTTGATGAATTGGGAAATACAATAGTAGGAGAGTTGTACCATATAGGCCAGGAGTTCAGGTTGAACGGAGGGACTGGGATTTAGTCATTCGAAAGGATAGATCACGGAGATTGCATGCATCTTTTTCCCCATACTTGTACTTTATTATTGGCATGAAATTTATTATTAAATTCATGGTTTTGAAATTGGGCTTTGCCACAATTCAGATCTTTGACATGATTACTCATTTAAGTTATTTCCCATGGGTTGTGATGCATTATTTGTTCTTTATTTATGTTTATGAACATTGTGGGATGCATGAGAATGTTAAATGGATTTCGGGGTACTATGGATTCCCTAATTACTTGATTTTGGTTTTGGAAACTTTATACCCTCAAAAAAGTTGTGAAATTGTCGTTGAATAGATTTTTGTCATATGGTTTGACTATTCTTTAATCTTTGCATTATATACATGGTTAAAGGAACATGAAATTGTTTTGGTTGGATTTAAATGATTTTGAAAGGCCTTGGTGTTCATGGTTTGATTTTAAATGGTTTTGGTTTAATTAAAACCTTGGAGTCAATTTGGTGTCATGGTTTTGCATGTCTATGTTGGGCTATAGGTAGAATTTGGTTGAATTAGGTTTTGGGCATAGAAGAACTAAGCGTCCTTGGTGTACATTGATCTTGGGTGTATTTATTCGCCTAAGCACCATAACTTACCCATATTTTAGCTAAGTTTGGAGAACAAAGTGCCTAGTTTCTTATGTTTTTACTCTACTTCTATGTGATTGAGCTAACCGATGTGATTAGTAAGATTTCAGGTATTAATGAGGTTGATGGAAACATAATGGGACTATGGAATATGGATGGCATATGACACAAGAGAGAGTAGCCATCTTGATCAAATATGGTACCTAGAAACTATGTCCAAGACTAATTTGTCATTTATAATTAGTTCAGGACTTAGAAGAAAATTATGAGAGAAAAGATTATTAAAAAGACTTGTTGCTGAATTTTTTATCATTATTGAATATTCTGTATTAGTTTTTGAACAAGGAGAAGGGCGGCTGAGCTTGGGAGAGAGAGAAATGTTTTTTCTCTCTTGTTTTTACTATTTCCACATCAAGATCGTCTTCTAGTTTTTGGTATGATGAATATTTCTCTTGTGATTTCCATTTTATTTATGAGTAGCTAAGTTTATTAGTTAGGGTTATGGAAGCCTTATAGCAAACAATCTATTACTTTGGGTTTTGGATTCATTATGCATTGATTTGATTACATCATACTCTCTTCGTTTATCTTGAATTCTCATGGTTGCAAACATAGAGGATATGCCTTAAAATACAACTTATTCGAGAGAAAAGTTGTTGTTCGAAAAAGAGTGTAGTGACAAGAAAATAGGATTTCCAACCCCTATCTCATATGTTAATGCCTTAACAGGATTAACTACTTAGAGATTTTGTATTATTTTTGTAAACACTTTTGATTCGAGAGAACTAAATTGAATTAGTCCTTGATGGTTGAGAAACACTAGGATTATGTTATTAAATACAATACACTTCTCTGTAAGCATGATGCATATATGAATTCATAAAGCCCATAGTTAGAAAGTATTGAAAACTACAAGGTGGACATAACCCTAGCTTGCTATTTCTCTGAATTTGAACACTACCACACATACTTCATCTTGTTAAATTGAAACCATTAATTTGAGAACTGAATCAAATTCCCCTTTTTTGTTTTACGGAAATGAATGATTAAAAGTCAACTAATCTGCATACAACTTAATTAGCACTATATTCCCTGTGGGATTCGACTCTAACCTAGTTGGGTTCTATATTTGACAGCGACCGCTTACACTCTTGTAAGAGAGGTATAATTTGGACATATCATACATCCTTAGTGATACCTTTTAGAGAAGAGTATTATGCTTGGAGGAATAATGGGGTGAAGGTTCATGGTTAGTCTAAAATTTTCTTTTAGGGGTGGAATTCAAGGAAAGATCGGAGTGTATATTCTAGTAATACTCTTCTATCCAGGTTAAAAGAGTATTCTACTAGTGTTGCATGTATTTATTTAGCGTTTATTCCTAAGGTTCACATTATACATTCACCTTATCCCTGGATATGAGTCTTTACCTTGTGTTAAGTTACTTATGGAATGTGTGGTTGTGTTTCTTTCGGTGACCATTCCAAGGACTCCTTTAATGGTATGGTTTGGTCGGGATGATTCTCTATTATGGTCTAGGTAGTTGTTGTGAAGTATTTCATTCCTATAGTGTGTGTCTTGTTTCGAGGGTCTTTATATTGCCTTGGGTGTCATGGATAACTCTTGTACCTCAATTTCTTAAATGACTCTTCTTATGCTAGGGAGGTAGTGGTTTGGGAAGTATGGTGATGTGTTGAAATAGGTAATGTAGAAGTCCCTAAGTGAGGGAGAGTCAAGGTTGACTAGTAACAATTGAAGTTTTGGAAGGTGAGGTAAGGTTGTTGTCATGGGAAATGGTTAGGAAAGAATGGGTGGTGAAAACCTTATGAAGGTTGCAAAGATTGCTAGATGTTTTGATGGATAGATCATACCACGGGTATATAAGTCGTAGGATTGATATTGTGATTGGTAGATATACCAATAGTTGTGTTGGGTACCTAAGATATGGTTCGAGGTTTTGGTTATAGTTGTTGGATATGGTTTATCCATGTCTTTTACTCATGGTTCCCATATTATAATGGTGATGAAAGCAAAGTAATGTTTTGGGATAGAGGTAAAGAGTAGAAACTGGTGGCCTAAGTTAACTCTCTTTTAGCTTGGGCTACGCTTGAACATGGAAGTGGTGGTGTATAGTTAGACTCAAGCTCCCGTAGTGATGTGCCTTGGTAAACTCTAAGTTAAAATGGATTTGCTCTTTAGCATAAGCTCCATTCATCAAGTATTCTATCCATTGGGGTAAAGTGTGGATGGTCCTTGGTTGGTTGGTTCCATTTGAGTGGAATTGGTATCTCTAATTCCTTGTTCCTTAAGGGGGGTCCCCGTGAGGATTTTGGAATGGTAAGTTTGCCGGTTGCGAACAAAAAGTGTGGCTTCGGTAAATGTTCCATAGTGGAACTAAAAGTACGATAAAGTCATTTGAGATACGGAGGAAGACATGGAGTCAAAATATCTGCGTTGGTGTCACGCCCCAAAATCCCATCGGGCCGGACTGGCACCCGAAGCCGAGAAGGCCCGGGAGAACCCGTTCAAATACCTGTACTTTCACTTACATGTCACCAAAAATTTGGACAGCACTTCGTTGCATATAGAAGAATCTAATTACCTGTATCAGCACAACACGCACAAATATATATATATAACACTTAGCCGTCGGGGCCACCACATATACAAATATAACATGACTATATAAACTTCCATGACTTTACCCTTCCTTATGTCTACAAAGCCTCTAGGATATACATGACTTAACTAGGGTCGGGACAAACCCCCGCCCACACATGACTCCTGTACAATAACAAAACATAAAGAGCCGACTCGGAAAGCTCCGAAGCAAACTGGAGCTCACCAACAATAGTTGTATGACCTGGCTCCTACTTGTGCGGTGTATGAGCTGAGGTACCTGTGCCTACAGCATGAAATGCAGGTCCCCCGTAGGGGACGTCAGTATGAAATATGTACTGAGTATGTAAAGTTGTAGATAATCACATATGATATAGGAGCTCAATAGAAATCAGAAACAAGTGAATAAAGCGTAATAGGAGTGGAGCACATTTACTAGAACTTGTGACAACCTGTACATTGCATTTATTCAATCACTTTACCTTCGTTCTTATCGTCTTTGTAATCATTACTGTACTGTACTGTGACCATTAGGCTGCCTCCAGTACATATCAACTGGGCTCGACCCATGCTAGGCTTATGCCCCTGGGATACCACCCATAAACACATAAATAGGGATCGACCCATGCTAGGCTTATGCCCCTGGGATACCACCCGATAAGAGAGAACTTCCATCACTTAGTTCAATTAATCTTTGAGATTGTTATTTCGGTCGCCACCACATTTTTGATACTTTGAAACAATGATACATCAATAGGAGACATATAAATAGACCATCAATGCAATAACAATGAAGTAAGAACTCATTGGCACATCAATGAAGTGTTTTGGAGTCATCAATGCCATAACAATAAAGTAGGAACTTATTGGTATATCAACAATGTGTTTCAGAATCATCAATATCACAACAATAAAATAGGAGCCTTTTGGTATATCAATGAAACATTTTGATACTTTATAGGATGGAAACAACTTCGTTGGTAACGTAGAACAATACATGTTTTTGGACAACCTCGGAATCTTACTTGATGGAACATTGGTGTTTTCATGCCAAAGAACATTGTTAGAGTATGCTTTACATACCTCGTCGTAGATTCGGATACCAATTCAACACAACTTCCCGCGTTTACAAATCACTTATCTACAATGAAATGTTTGGCATCTAGTATTAGCAACCCAACACCACAATTCTCTTCCATAATTCCATACAACCAATATTTGCAAAACATTCCAAAAACCAACTGGAACAATAGGTTTATGTGTATATATATATATATATAATCATCATTTCAATACCACATCATCAATACCAAATCCCTTCACAATTCAACATAATCCAACCATGCACAAGAATAATCCAACATCATTTCCCAATCATCTTTCAACAACAATCAAATAACATACTTCTTATGCTCACATGCATATATATATATATACATATCCATATAAATAACACCAACATAATTTACATCCTTACCATAAAATGGCCCTTTTATTTTCGAAGTCCTGTTGGCACAAATAACGGGTGCTTCTCGAAGCCCTCGAGACGGTGAACACAACTACGGAATCAATTTGGACTTTCTACGGTTGAATCACAAGATAATTGGAGTTGAAATTAGGCTAGGGTTCCTTATTCTTCAATAATTGGATGATGAATGATGGATACTAGGCTAATTATATGTATATAATGACCAATTTTCGTCCATGAGGTGATGGAAAATGACCATATTGCCCTTAAAAATTTAAGTAAATCCGAATCTGTCCATGATGGACTGTTTTGATAGGCTAAAGTAAATCGACCATAACTCTTTGATCCAATATCGTATTTGGGTGAAATTTGTATCGTTGGATAGATAATTCAAAGATATTTCATTTCATATAAAGTAGGCCACCCAGTTCGTCCTGTACAAGGAGTTATGATCGTTTGAAGTTGACCCTCAAAAACTGTTTTGATAGGCTGAAGTAAAACGAGTATAACTCCTTACTCAGATGTTGGATTTGGATGAAACTAATTGAATTGGAAAGAAGACTCAAAGATATTTCTTTTGATATGTGGTATCTCTCCCAGTTCATTGTATTAAGGGAGTTATGATCGTTCAAAGTCGACCCAAAAAACTGGCAGGCCTCAGTAGTTTGTGTGCAGGAAATTTTCCTGCACATTTACTATTCACCATATCCCGGCCACCGTTTTATAGTTTCGAACGTGCTCGATTATATCCGAAACTTATCCGTTTTTGGAAATATTTATATCGTTGGAAAGCTTATTCAATAACCTTCGTATGGAACCATCGACGGGCAAATTACGGTATAAATAAAATAAAAAATTAATTCCATATAAATAAGACCAATCACGTACTTGAATACGCCAATACATGTACTTAAATACGGGGTGTTACATCCTTCCCCCCTTTAGGACATTCATCCTCGAATGTTAGCGTAGTTATTCAACCAAAACAAGTTCAAGTCCACCATTAACATTCACATCATCACATAAATACTATGCATATATAAACAAAAACTTACTTGTTAATGTTCTAACACCGTTTCTTGAACTTCCCCTTCATCTTTGAACAAATGGGGGTACTTAGATTTCATTGCTTCCTCAGCTTCCCATGTAATCTCTTCCCTTTGTTGATTTCTCCAAAGTACTTTCACCGATGCTACTTCTTTATTTCTCATCTTCTTAACTTGACGATCTAATATAGCAATAGGCATCTCCTCATAGGTAAGATCTTCTGTTACTTGCACATCTTCAGTAAAAGTAATAAAGGACGGATCTCCGATGCACTTTCGAAGCATCGATACATGAAATACTGGATGCACTGATGAGAGTTCCTGGGGTAGCTCTAATTCATAAGCAACTTGCCCACATCTTCGAATAATCTTATACGGGCCTATATATCGTGGACTCAACTTTCCTTTCTTGCCAAATCTCATCACCCCTTTCATTGGCGATACCTTCAAAAATACCCAATCGCCTAACGAAAATTCTAGCCCTCTTCTTCTACTATCCGCATATGACTTGTGTCGACTTTGGGCTGTTTCAACCGTTGCTGAATCACCTTGACTTTTTCTATGGCTTGATACACAAGATCCGGTCCGAACATAAGAGTTTCACCCGCTTCGAACCATCCTATTGGTGATCTACACTTCCTCCCATATAAAGCTTCATATGGTGTCATTTTGATACTTGAATGATAGCTATTATTGTAGGCAAACTCAATAAGAGGTAAATGATCATCCCAACTGCCTTTAAAATCTATAACACATGCTCGTAGCATATCTTCAAGTGTTTGAATGGTGCGCTCTGCTTGTCCATCCGTCTGAGGGTGAAAAGTTGTACTCAGATTCACTTGTGTTCCCAAACTCCGTTGGAAAGACTTCCAAAAGTTTGCGGTAAATTGAGTTCCCCGATCTGATATAATAGAAGTTGGCACTCCATGTAATCGGACTATTTCCTTAACATACAGCTTCGAATATTCTTCAACTATGTAAGTGGTCTTAACGGGTAAGAAATATGTGGATTTACTAAGCCTATCCACAATCACCCATATAGAATCAAATTTCCGAGCTGTACGAGGCAAACCTGTAACAAAATCCATGTTGATCATGTCCCACTTCCAAATTGGAAGATCTATGCATTGCATATAGCCTCCGGGCTTTTGATGTTCCACTTTAACTCGTTGGCAATGTGGACATTCAGCTACAAATTCTGCGATGTTCCTTTTCATGTCATTCCACCAATACATATCTTTCAAATCTTGATACATTTTGGTTGATCCTGGATGAATGGAATACCTTGAAAAATGTGCCTCTATCATAATCTTCTTTCTTAGCCCGTCTACATCCGGCACACACAATCGGTTTTGGCACTGAAGTACTCCTTCTCGCGTAAGCTCAAATGCCTTGGTCGCACCACTCTGAACGTTCTCCTTAAGCTGTAATAAAATAGGATCTGCATATTGCTTCTCTTTCACTTCAGCTACTAATGAAGATTCCGCAGCATTATGTACGATAAGCTCTTTATTCGGAGTTTCAAGAAGGCGAACTCTCAAACTAGCTAACTGGTGAAGATCTTTAACCATCCCTTGACTTTCTATAGGCGCCATCATAGCCTTACGACTTAACGCATCAACTACCACATTTGCTTTCCCTGGATGGTACAAGATATCAACATCGTAGTCCTTTAATAGTTCAAGCCATCTCCGCTGCCTTAAATTTAGATCCTTCTGATTAAAAATATATTGCAAGCTCTTATGGTCAGTATATATATCAACATGAACCCCATATAAGTAGTGGCGCCATATCTTTAAAGCAAAGATAACCGCTGCCAGCTCAAGATCATGTGTGGGGTAATTTTTCTCATGTGGCCTCAATTGCCTTGAGGCATATGCTATCACCTTACCATGCTGCATTAATGCACATCCTAAACCAATTCTCGAAGCATCGCAATACACTGTATACCCTTCTGTACCTTCTGGAAGTACCAACACAGGTGTAGAAGTCAACTTATTCTTCAATTCTTGGAAACTCTCCTCACACGCATCATTCCACTGGAACTTGGATGCTTTATGCGTTAGCTTGGTTAAGGGTGCTGAAATGGAAGAAAAGTCTTTAACAAACCTTCTATAATAACCGGCCAACCCGAGAAAACTATGAATCTCCGTAGGTGTTGTGGGCCTTGGCCAGTTCTTCACAGCTTCTATCTTTTGAGCATCAACCTTTATCCCTTCACTAGATACAATATGACCCAAAAATGCCACCGACTTTAACCAAAACTCACATTTAGAGAACTTTGCATAAAGCTTACAATCACGAAGAGTCTGCAATGCCTGTCGTAAGTGATTGGCATGGTCCTCTTCTGATCTAGAATAAACTAGAATATCATCTATAAAAACTATCACAAATACATCCAGGAATGGATTAAACACCCTATTCATCAAATCCATAAAAGCTGCAGGTGCATTAGTTAGCCCAAATGACATAACTAGAAACTCATAATGACCATACCGTGTTCGGAAAGCTGTCTTGGGTATATCCTTCTCTTTGACCCTCACTTGGTGGTAACCTGACCTCAAATCAATCTTAGAAAAACACTTGGCGCCCTGTAACTGATCAAATAAATCATCAATTCTTGGGAGAGGATATTTATTCTTAATATTCACCTTATTCAATTGTCGATAATCAATACACATCCTCAGCGAGCCATCCTTTTTGCGCACAAATAACACTGGTGCTCCCCAAGGGGAAATACTAGGCCTAATGAACCCCTTTTCTAGCAAATCTTTCAATTGCTCTTTCAATTCTCGTAATTCTGCTGGGGCCATTCTATATGGAGGAATGGAGATTGGTTGGGTGCCTGGTATTACATCAATACCAAACTCTACTTCTCGTTCAGGAGGCAAACCTGGAAGATCTTCAGGAAATACATCAGGAAATTCATTTACCACCGGAATAGCGTGAAGAGTTGGTGGCTCCGCTTCTGTATCCCTTACTCTAACTAAATGATATATGTATCCCTTGGAAATCATTCTTCTTGCCTTAAAATAAGAAATAAATCTACCTCTTGGCACGCTAATTTCACCTTTCCATTCAAGGACTGATTCATTTGGAAAATGGAAATATACCTTTTTCGTGCAGCAATCAACTGTGGCATAATAAGACGCCAACCAGTCCATACCCATTATAACATCAAAATCTACCATTTCTAACTCCACAAGATCAGCCATCGTATTACGACCACAAACAGTTACTATGCAGTTTCGATAAACCCTTCTAGCTATAATAGATTCCCCGACCGGTGTGGACACTTCAAATGGCTTAACTAACAGTTCGGGTATTCTTTCGAACTTTCCAGCAACCAATGGAGTAACATAAGATAATGTAGAACCGGGATCAATTAAGGCATATAAATTGAATGAAAATATAGACAACGTACCCGTAACCACATCTGGGGAAGCCTCTAAATTCTGTCGATCCGCTAGAGCATACGTACGATTTTGAGCCCCGTTAGAACTCGTGGCTCCTCTATCACCTCTAACACGACCCATTGGTTGTGCACCCCTTCCTGAATAAGGCATCGATGATGATGATGCAACAAATGACCCTGTAGGTCGTGACATACCCCCTATGTCCCTTCGTGGGCATTCCCTCATCATATGCCCCGACATACCGCACCAAAAGCAAACATTGGTCCCCAGCCGACATGCGTCCAAATGATACCTTCCACATTTATTGCATGGCTCTCGAGGAGGTCTCGATTGGCTCATATTCCGTTGCCCTTGGTAACCCACTGATCGCGAACTATGACCCTCACTTCTTTGCCCAAATTGACTACCTCTGAACCCCTGATGCTGTGGTGGAGCACTAGCTGCAGAATAAGAAAATAATGGCCTAGGTGGTCTAGCAGAAAATTGAGGTCTAAAACCTCCCTGTGGCGCCATAAACTGCCCTGTAGATCTGGCCCTCTTAGAAGATCCGCTTTCAAATTCCTGTGTTCTTCTTCTTTGCCTCTGATCTTCCATTTTCTGTGCAAATGCTTGGATCCTAGCTATATCCATGTCTTTATTCAGTGCAGCAATAGTACAATCCCTAACCAAATACGGATCCAATCCATTCACATACCGATGAACTCTGTCATCCATAGTAGCTATAACATTAGGAGCATATCTGGACAAGGAATTAAATCGAAGACTATACTCCCTCATACTTGTATTACCCTGTCGAAGATTTAAGAACTGATCTGCACGGGCCTGACGAGTCTTATATGGAAGATAATGATCAATAAATGCCTCTTTGAACTCTTTCCAAGTAGCTGGGGGTGCATCAATGCCCCTTGACCGTTTCCAGTCTTCATACCAATATATAGCCTCACCTTTGAATCTATACGCGGCTAACTCCACTGTATCTCTACCCGCTACATGCATCACCTCTAGGGCCCTTTGGATCTGATCAATAAAGTCCTGCGGATCTTCGTTAAGATTGGATCCGGTAAAAGTAGGCGGATCCATCTTAAGAAAATCCTGTGTTCGAAGACTAGCCGCCCTATCTATACCACTAGGACCTGCAGTAGGAATAGCTTTCCCTTGAGATTGCCCAGCAACTATACGAGTCAAAAGTTGCACTGCATTTCTAAGATCTTGATCAACAACATTAATAGGTGGCTCTGGGGATATAGTTCTCTTCCCCCTTATTTCTTCCGGACTGGGGGAAGTTTCTGATGCATGCTCAGCTGGAGCCTCACTTTGATTAGCTGGTATAGTGGGTGACTTACTAGTCCCCTCTCCGGCAGCCACATCTACTTGCTTACCGGTATTCTTGCTTCTGGTAACCGGCATCATTACTATAATAAGAGAAACAAACTGATTCAGTGGTCAACTATGACTTCATATACAATATAAGCTCTATCGCACGATCTAAGACATGAAGAAAAGAAACAATTCCTAAATGTCCATAGCCTCCTGTTTATAGATGTGGTGCACAACACACCGATAAACAAGACTCTACGTAGACACGGCTTTGTAGACTCACTAGGACGAACCTCTCTGATACCACTTTTGTCACGCCCCAAAATCCCATCGGGCCGGACTGGCACCCGAAGCCGAGAAGGCCCGGGAGAACCCGTTCAAATACCTGTACTTTCACTTACATGTCACCAAAAATTTGGACAGCACTTCGATGCATATAGAAGAATCTAATTACCTGTATCAGAACAACACGCACAAATATATATATATAACACTTGGCCGTCGGGGCCACCACATATACAAATATAACATGACTATATAAACTTCCATGACTTTACCCTTCCTTATGTCTACAAAGCCTCTAGGATATACATGACTTAACTAGGGTCGGGACAAACCCCCGCCCACACATGACTCCTGTACAATAACAAAACATAAAGAGCCGACTCGGAAAGCTCCGAAGCAAACTGGAGCTCACCAACAATAGTTGTATGACCTGGCTCCTACTTGTGCGGTGTATGAGCTGAGGTACCTGTGCCTACAGCATGAAATGCAGGTCCCCCGTGGGGGACGTCAGTACGAAATATGTACTGAGTATGTAAAGTTGTAGATAATCACATATGATATAGGATCTCAATAGAAATCAGAAACAAGTGAATAAAGCGTAATAGGAGTGGACCACATTTACTAGAACTTGTGACAACCTGTACATTGCATTTATTCAATCACTTTACCTTCGTTCTTATCGTCTTTGTAATCATTACTGTACTGTACTGTGACCATTAGGCTGCTTCCGGTACATATCAACTGGGCTCGACCCATGCTAGGCTTATGCCCCTGGGATACCACCCATAAACACATAAATAGGGATCGACCCATGCTAGGCTTATGCCCCTGGGATACCACCCGATAAGAGAGAACTTCCATCACTTAGTTCAATTAATCTTTGAGATTGTTATTTCGGTCGCCACCACATTTTTGATACTTTGAAACAATGATACATCAATAGGAGACATATAAATAGACCATCAATGCAATAACAATGAAGTAAGAACTCATTGGCACATCAATGAAGTGTTTTGGAGTCATCAATGCCATAACAATAAAGTAGGAACTTATTGGTATATCAACAATGTGTTTCAGAATCATCAATATCACAACAATAAAATAGGAGTCTTTTGGTATATCAATGAAACATTTTGACACTTTATAGGATGAAAACAACTTCGTTGGTAACGTAGAACAATACATGTTTTTGGACAACCTCGGAATCTTACTTGATGGAACATTGGTGTTTTCATGCCAAAGAACATTGTTAGAGTATGCTTTACATACCTCGTCGTAGATTCGGATACCAATTCAACACAACTTCCCGCGTTTACAAATCACTTATCTACAATGAAATGTTTGGCATCTAGTATTAGCAACCCAACACCACAATTCTCTTCCATAATTCCATACAACCAATATTTGCAAAACATTCCAAAAACCAACTGGAACAATAGGTTTATGTGTATATATATATATATATATAATCATCATTTCAATACCACATCATCAATACCAAATCCCTTCACAATTCAACATAATCCAACCATGCACAAGAATAATCCAACATCATTTCCCAATCATCTTTCAACAACAATCAAATAACATACTTCTTATGCTCACATGCATATATATATATACATATCCATATAAATAACACCAACATAATTTACATCCTTACCATAAAATGGCCCTTTTGGTTTTGAAGTCCTGTTGGCACAAATAAGGGGTGCTTCTCGAAGCCCTCGAGACGGTGAACACAACTACGGAATCAATTTGGACTTTCTACGGTTGAATCACAAGATAATTGGAGTTGAAATTAGGCTAGGGTTCCTTATTCTTCAATAATTGGATGATGAATGATGGATACTAGGCTAATTATATGTATATAATGACCAATTTTCGTCCATGAGGTGATGGAAAATGACCATATTGCCCTTAAAAATTTAAGTAAATCCGAATCTGTCCATGATGGACTGTTTTGATAGGCTAAAGTAAATCGACCATAACTCTTTGATCCAATATCGTATTTGGGTGAAATTGGTATCGTTGGATAGATAATTCAAAGATATTTCATTTCATATAAAGTAGGCCACCCAGTTCGTCCTGTACAAGGATTTATGATCGTTTGAAGTTGACCCTCAAAAACTGTTTTGATAGGCTGAAGTAAAACGAGTATAACTCCTTACTCAGATGTTGGATTTGGATGAAACTAATTGCATTGGAAAGAAGACTCAAAGATATTTCTTTTGATATGTGGTATCTCTCCCAGTCATTATATTAAGGGATTTATGATCGTTCAAAGTCGACCCAAAAAACTGGCAGGCCTCAGTAGTTTGTGTGCAGGAAATTTTCCTGCACATTTACTATTCACCATATCCCGGCCACCGTTTTATAGTTTCGAACGTGCTCGATTATATCCGAAACTTATCCGTTTTTGGAAATCTTTATATCGTTGGAAAGCTTATTCAATAACCTTCGTATGGAACCATCGACGGGCAAATTACGGTATAAATAAAATAAAAAATTAATTCCATATAAATAAGACCAATCACGTACTTGAATACGCCAATACATGTACTTAAATACGGGGTGTTACGGTTGGTTCTTTGTTCCAAAAATTCGTGCATAAGGTGTGTGCTCTTTAACTTGTCCTTTTGTTTTCTAACTTGGTTAAATGTGAGGAATGGTTTATCTTGTATCTTTGTTTTCTAGCCTAGTTAGAGGTCGAGTTTAAGGTGTTGGTGAATAGATAATGTTTGGGTTAGGTGATGATCTTCTCATCTTGGTTTATGTCCTTATCTTCTATTTTAGTTGAAGGAAAGTTTAATGGGTTATCTCATGTTTATTCCTACCCTTACCCGTCATTCAAGGACGAATGATCCTAGTGGGGGTGACTGTAACACCCTAGGTTTTGGACCCTTGCAAAATTTCTCAAGTTTTGAACCTTTTGAGTTGGTACGACTTAAGGGTACAAATTGTACCCTTGAATATGACTTGTGGGGTGTCTTAGTGGTTTAATCGTACCCTAGGCAGTATGGATGGCTTGGCTATTACCCACGATATGACTCACTATCGTATGAGTCATATAGGAGCATACGAGTGGTATAGGGAAAGTCGTATGGTGCATGATTGTCTTGGTCTTGTAGAGTCTTCCCTAGGTACGATTGGGGGTGTCACTCATACCCTTAGGTAAGATTTAGGGAGGTAGAGTCGTATAGAAACCAGTAGGTAAGGTTATGGCAAGGTTTGCAAATGAGTTGGGGTACCACTCGTACCCTAGGGTACGGGTGGTAAGAAGGAGTCATACCCCTGGATGTGACTTGTTTTAAATTTTAAGACAAGGTTAGTTTGGACATTTCCTACTCCTAAACCCTTAAGTCCTCATGTAATATAACCTTTGGTAGCCTCCTATAAAACTTGTTAAAGGATTAAAACACCTTAAATACTCTCTCAAACACCCTCTTGAAAATTAGAGTCTAGGGTTTCTTCGTATGTTCTTCAAAGGGCTCAAAGGTTGAGATTTATTTTGTGAATCTTCATGTATAAGGTATGTAATCCTTCGTCCATTTTTATTTCTAACTAAAGGCAAGTGTACGGTGTTTTAAACATTGAATTATGAATCATGAATGGTGGTTTTCGGAATATATGTTGAGGGTCTTGATGCATATGGTTTGGTATTAGTTCAAACTATGTTTTTACATGTTGTTGGAAATGCTTTGCATATGTGGTTATTGGTTGGTTATTATTTAACAAATAGGTCTTGAGTAACCCTAATTATGGTGGTTTATGCATTGATTTTGGTCTTGGTAAAGGTGACCCTCAACATGTTTGATAAAATGCCTCAAAGAATGTTTTCACTCTGTTGTCGAACTTTCATTGGAACTCTTGCATAGTTTGGGTTGGTAATGGAACTCTAAATGGTTTTGGATGGTTTTTCATGGTTTAAATGATACAAATGTCTTAAATGCTTGACATGGTCTGAAATGGTAATGGTTAAAAGGGTAAAGGTTTTGGTGGTCATGGTTGGTCTATTTTGAAAACCTTGTGGGATACATGGAAATCCCTTAAGTGAATGCATTAATGGAATTGGTTTAAATGGTTTGGAAAGGTAAAAGGCTAAATGGTTATGGTTGTGGGGAATATAGAAGTCCCCCAAGTGGTTTAATATGGTAAATGGAAGGGCACTTTAAAGTCCCCTTAAACCTATATATGATTGGCTATGGATAATACTTGCAAGTAAGCATTGGTATAACGATACCAATATTAATGGCATTGGTTAATAAATGGATAATTGTTTGGCTATTTGGAAACTGGTTTTAGTTGGATAATAAAAGAGGGATATGTAGCAAAGTTGTGGAAGGTGGATATCCCGCAGGGACCAAAATTGAAAACTCATATTTGTCGATATGAGGTTAGTCTTGGTGATCGTGTTCATGATGTCACACTATATATTGGGGGATATACTAGTCATCCTAAGGATTTATTCCCTTGTCATGCGGTTACATGCACTGGGGCCCTTTCAGTAGGGGGATCTGAACCCATATAGACCATGAGTGGTTTAGGACGGCAAAGATACGCAACCCGGGTATAGGTTTTAAAGGCATGCTAAACCCTGTTCCCTTTTACGTCATGGTTATGTATATATGTATCGTTGTATGCATTATGAATGGTTTTACTTGGTTTTATAAATGGCATTATTTTATCCTTATCCTGAGTGCATGCTATTATTTACCCACTAACCTATCTACTGGTGGTTGTACCCACACTATGCAGGAACTGGTCATTCTACTTCTCCTGCTTAGTGATTGAATTTGGGGACAGTCGATATTGGATTGAAGTGGTGAGCTTCCATAGTTCTGAAGGCATCTATTTCATGTCAGAGTTCATTTTTCATGTCTCTTATCTTTCATAGACTATGGATTTTTGCTATGGTCGGGGGCAAGTCCTAACTAGGTACTCTTTGGTTAGTCTAGAGGCTTTGTATGGACAACTGTGGACTTGGGTATGGTATGATTGGTTACGTTTTATATGTATACATACATTGGATTATTGTTATTGTATTGGATTATGGTTTCCACATTGTTTTGATAGGTTATTAGGTGGTTGGACTTGGTTGGGTTGGTCTCGGATATAAACTTATCCCAAAGTCACCACATGGTTGGATACGCTATTTTGTCATATGTTCAGACTTCAGCCGACTCGAGGTATACGTTTTGTGGTTGGGTTGGGAAACGGGAGAAGTTCCTAGTCCTGGTTGGACTTGGGATTGCCCATTACGACAAGGCCCCTGTTCGAATCGTGTTAGGGGCATGCTTGCGGATTTGTACTTTTGAAACTGACACACAACCCTCTATGCTCGATGACTTTTAACCAACAAGAATGGGTAAATTCCAATTTCAAATGGAGCTTTAATAAACCCACCAATATTATAGGGATTTTTGGAAAATTATAAGAAATTAATCCATGGAATTGATGAAAAATAACCAAGAATTCAGAGAAGAAACATTTATTTGAGCTTACGAACACCCCAAAATAGTCTGCTAATATTTCTCCCAAGTTTTCACAACTTTAAGGATTCTACTCTCTTTGAAATGGGTGAGAAATGGGAGAAAATAGGCTAAGTGGGGTATTCATTAGCACCAGGTATCGCTTAATAGGACACTAGGTCTCTTAAGCGCTCACCGCTTAAGCAGCCTAGTGCCATTTTACCGACATTATTGACTTATGAACATATATCTTAGGTGACCATTAGCCGCTTAAGCGACCATCGCTTAAGTGACAAATGCATCGCTGCTCTATGAAATTTGATGTTTCAAAATCAGTGGCATAGTTAAAATTCCCATTCTAGGTCAATTAGATTAAAAATGGGTCCCACACCCATGTGCCATTTTTCTTAAGTTTCGACTAATAGCTCAAAATGAGTTCAGAAGCCTTGAAACCAAAACCAAAGTTCCACCTAGCCAAAAATCGGCATTCCGTAGCTGTTAGAACTGTCAAAATTGGCATACGAGGTTGTTTGACTAAGGTTTTTGCCTGATAGCCAATTCTAGCTAGTGAAGACTTCAAAATAGAGAATTGACTCTAAAAACCAAATAAACTTCCCGGTAACTGGACTATCAGTTCCAGCAAGTCATAAATGACTTAGGAAAGCTAAAGGAAAGCTCTAATTGGAAATATAGAGAAAAATTGTAGAAAATGGCATGGAGGGTCATTACAAATAGCTATCACCCTAGTATTTGGATTGCCCCATTTGAAACTCTTTATGGTAGGAGGTGTAGATCTCCAATTGGTTGGTTCAAATTTGGTGAAGCTACATTGATAGGGATAGATTCAGTTTATAAGGCTATAAAAAAGTTCAGCTGATTAGAGAAAGGCTAAAAAATGTTCAGAGTCGTCGGAAGTCCTTTACAGATGTGAAAAAAGGGGAACTTGTGTTTACTATTGGTGATTTTGTCTGCTTGAAAGTTTCACCAATTAAATGGTTGAAGAGATTTACTATGAAAGGAAAGCACAGTCTCTGCTATGTTGGTCTTTATAAGATTGTGGGTCGTTTTGGCAATATAGACTATGAGTTAGAGTTACCGATAGACTTAGTGTCAGTGCATTTGGTTTTCCATGAGTCCTTATTAAAGAAATGCATTAAGTATCCCTTCCCTTAGAGAGTGTGGGTGTGAAAGATAGTCTTTATAACGAGGAGGTCCTAGTTGAGAACCTTAACTGTCAGGTTCATAGGTTAAGGAAGAAGAAGGTTGCTTTAGTAAAGGTTCTTTAGAGGAATCAGCTTATTGAGATAGATACTTGGGAAGTAGAGGTGGATATGATGACCAAGTACCCCCATCTTTTCTCTTCTAACTCAGTTCTTGAATAAGGTAATAATTTTCTCTTAATTAATTTTTTCCCTCTCATGTCACATAGTTATTCTCATATCATAGCATACATTCATGGGTTCGATTTAATCAACATTTTAGTTACATACTTAATTATCATGTAAGTACACAGCTCTTGGAAATTCTATGTTGGGATTGCAGCTCGTCCCCCTAACTTTTCAGATTATTTAGTGTCCATTCGAGACGAATGACCTCAAGGGAAAGATATTGTAACCACAAAAATTTAAAACCAAGATTGGAACCATACTTCAAGTACATGTAGAATAAGACTTTATGTTCTAATAGCATGAAAATTTATTTAGACATGTATTAAGTCTACAAGTAACTCCTAGCTTATAGCCAAGTCAAAACCTCTCTTACTGATTGATTTATTGTAAAGAATCTTCCTATAGTCAACTTCAAATGAGCATAACTCCTATATTCTGAAGTATTTTTTATCTCAAGACCCACAAAATTATAGATATTTTAATTATTTTTCCAACGCAATAAATTTTGACTTAATCTAATATCACAGTAAAAGGTTATAGTTATTTTATTGAAGCACTAACAAAGTTATCAGCGATGGCCTATTAGTAGGCACGACGGGCCATTGGATGGTCTCGTGGGCTATGGGAAGACCTCACGGGCCATGAGGTGGATCTTAGCCACTGCTGATGGAAAGCACAAAAAAAGTCCCACGCAACGAAACAAGCCATAATCGGTGGCAAGGCCCACGGGCCATCATTTGAGTCATCGAGATGGACTCCAACATTTTCTCACACGATTTAAAAAGGGTTGTTTAGTCTATTTCCACTCTTTTAACATCAAAACTACAAATTTATGCTATTTAAAGATTGATTATTAAGCCTAATATTACCTTAAGTCCCTCATTCCTCCGAATACAATCAATACTTAGCAAAAACATAATCAAAGAGGTGATTCACTTTTTTCAAGAAAGAATTATGGTTCTTCAACTTAGGCCTCAAGTTCAAACATTTCTTCAAGATTATTGTCTCCAGATATGTGGGATTTCATCAAAGGGTCTCCTTCTACCAATTGAGTCCCAAAGTTAACTCAATTTCTCTGTTTAATTTCTTTTCTAAAGCTTAGGATCCATGAATGTTGTGAATTTATTGATATTCCAGTTCTTGATCCCATGGAGTTATAAACATGTGTTTTAACATGATTTTCAGTACCATTACATGTTCTAAATTATAAACCTTAATTATATTTTGAAAGCCATGATTGTTGGACTTGAGTTATTAAATTCCTTAATTTACTCAATTTATGAAATTTTCATAACAATTGCATTCCTTAGATATGGTGGATTATGAACACCTGATGACCTAGGATTTCATGGATATACATATGAGTATTATATCCTCCAATTTATATATTTTGAATTCTCTCAGATAATGCATTTATTTTCCATTTTTGAAATATTGCTATTATGGAGTATTTCAGTTATCCATGTCATTCAATTGGGAGTAACACTTAGCATCAAGCGGATGCAGAGATGAAGGTTCAACTGTAAGTTAGGTTGAGACCTTTCGTAGAAGTTCCTAAGTCCCATAACTACGATGCGACCATAGGTTCTAAGGGGTCACCCATTAGAAGGATTGGCAACTTAGTGCTTTGGGACATTAGTTTAGTAGGTCCATATCAGTCAGTGTTCGTACCCTTGGCAAGGTACTGAATACCCTTCCAGGTAGAGTTACAAGTTGGATCCTCATTAGTTCAGATTAGGGTATGTTAGTTAATGGTAGCTCCCATATTCCGCAACTTATCGGTTCATGGTTCAGATTCAGATACTATATAACCTTGTATTCAGTTTATCATAAAGTACATTTTTATTACATGGTCTTGCATCAATGTACCATGTAACATGCATCATAATCAAATTTTATAAGTTACTTCCTATCTCACATATTCAGTACATTCAAAGTACTGATAGCATACTTTTGTTCTGCTATATTCTCTCATAATATAGGTTTTGACATTCAGCATCTCGATCGGTCATGGTACGATCTCCTACTACATCAGCAGTAATACTCTGGTTGGTCTTCATTATTTGAGGACAAGTATCAATATTTCATATTATTTTATTTTAATTTCAGAGAGTTAGGGTTAGCTAAGGGCTTGTTCCAATAACTCATCTTAGTAGAGGCTTTCAGACAGAGAATAGAGATTCAAGTTTATGTTATGTTCAGTGATTTTCATTTTGTTTTAACATTGATATTTGATTTTGATTTTTATATACCATTCACACTATAGCTTCCATATAGTGTTATTTAGTTTTATATAGTATTCTTAGTGTCATTTCATGCCATGGATTAACTTGGGATCACTTGTGATTCTCAGAACCATGTTACGACTACGAGGGAAGTCTCGGGTTGCGACACAACTGAGGGACATAAAACTAAATGAAATACTAAGAAGGAAACTATTACCTCGAGCTGGAACTATATTAGAAGGGAAAAGGTGAGGGTACTTGGCCCTCATATAAGCTTCTTCTTCCCAAGTGGCTCCATCAACTAACTGATTTCTACAAAGGGCTTTCATCTAAGCGACTTTCTTATTTATCAATTTACAAACCCGACGGTCAAGAATCTCCACTGGGGCGTCTTCATAAAAGAGACTATATTTCACATTCACACTCTTTAATGGCACAACTGAGGCTAGATCACCAATGCATTTCTTCAGTAAGGACAATTAGAACACTGGTACACTGATGGTAAGTTTGAGGGAAAATCTAACTCATAGGCCATATTGTCAATGCATTTCAGAATCATATAAGGACCAACATATCGGGGAGTAAGTTTCTCCTTCTTGCCAATCCTAATTACCTTTTCATAGGTGAAATTTTCAAGTAAACTCAATCATCAACTGCAATCTAAAGCACTTTTCTCCATACATTTGCATCGAATCTCCTATGGCTTTGAGTTGTTTTTAGTCTTTCTCTGATCAATTGAACTTTCTTCATAGACTTATGAACTGATTTAGGCCCTCTCAAAGTAGCTTCACCAATCTCATAACAACCAATAAGAGGTCTACATCTCCTACTATAAAGCTCCTCCAATGAAGGTATCTAAATACTGGAGCAATGACTATTATTGTAAGCAAATTCAATGAGAGGAAAGTGATCATCCCAACTACCTTTTAAATCGATCACACAACCCTCAATATATCCTCTATTGTCTAAGTGATCTGCTCTACAGGACAATCCATTTATAGATGAAAAGTTGTAGTAGGTGAACTTGAGTATCGAGACCCTTCTGAAAATACTTCCAGAACTACGAAGTGAACTGAGTACCCATATTTGATATGATAGTCAAGGGGACTTCATGTTGTTATACCTTATTTTAACATGGGTGATACAACATATTGGAATCTTCTAAATAAATTAAGAAAGTCACCACCTAATTATTTATATGGTGAATTAGGATACCTATTTATAAAAAAAAGTGAGTAAAACTACTAAGAACTTCATTTTTAAGGTCTACGTAACTTAACTGATTCTAGGTGATGATTCTAATTATCCTAAACGAAAGGTGTTAAGCATCCTATAGAACCCGTTAACTACGATTAATCGGCCAAACTTATGAAAAAGATTTAAGAAAAATATTGGGTTTATGTGATTAAAAGGCTCATTATAAGTATTTTAAAAGAATATAATATATAACAAAATAATTTGATTTCAAATTTCGATGAACTGATAATAGTTTATACGGAAGCGGCAATTAGACAAATAGCTATAGTACTTGTAATATAAAATAATGAAATCAGCCATTTGGACATTTAATTGTGAAAACTGCTTTTCATGAATTTGGTCTGAAAAAAATCAGGGGGTAATTATGCAAATCTCTTTTAAGCTTTTGATATTAATTAATTCAAATATTTTTATTTTTTTTTTGAAAAATCAAAACAAAACCCAAAAAATAGACTAAAATAATTTGTTTGAAAATAACCTTATCGGTAATATAATACCTATATAGAAAGTAACTTGCGTATAAGTAAGGTGAAATAATATTATATCATATTTGAATTTTTTAAATAAATTAATAGTAACAAAAAAAGGTTAAATGTCTTATTGCATCTTACTTGAAAATAAAACTTGACCCATCTTTTAGAGAAAAATTCTTTTCATAATCTTCATTTTAACGGAAGGTATTCAAAAGTCAAATTGTCGATTTTCCTACAAACGTTTTGTTTTCGAAAAGGAAGAGAATTTTATTTGGTTGTATTAAAATAAAATTCTTTTATAATTTTGAACTAAATTTTATTCTATTAAATTCTAAAAGGTGTGTTCCTTGCTCACAAGATTGTACCCTTTCTGTGATACAAAATATATACCGAAGCCAAGTGATTATGCTAAATTTAATATCCGAAGGAAGGGGGAGAGGGGCGAGGGAAACAATTAAATTTTCTATCATATTTAAATGACTCATACCAATTCAAAATACAAGCAATCAAAGAATAAATTCCAAACAATAATGTGTAAAAAGTTAGTGAAGATAAAAACATGTGTATGAAAAAGAAAATAAAGTTTGGAAGAGGGAAAGAGGCACTAGACTGCTTGACGAAAATATATAATACAACTATCTTTCGCTTCTCTGATTTGGACTAATATCAATGGAATCAAGCCATGAGACTCAAAACGCGCTCTCGGGCGTACATGCAAAGAAAGAAGAGAATAAAATTAGAGAACTTAAACTTGATTAATTTAAAGAAATAGCGAACATAATATACAATCAGAGATCATAAAATAACTCAAAAATTCTAGTATGATGAGTAAATAAATGCAAAATTCAAAAAAAAAAAAAGTTAAATTTGAACCTAATGAACTATAGATGTAACACTAAATGGTGCATGCAGGCATAATCAATTTTGCAGAGAAGGAGGAACTCCACATAATGTTACTAAAAAAGAATTCACATGCCCATGACGCCTTAACACACAAAATTGAGTGAGAATGACTAAGGTAAGATGAGAAATACAAACATAATATGATAATACACCTAATAGGTAACTTCATTAATCACAAATATTTGATAAAGAAAAAGATTTCAAACAGAGAGGCACAATCGTACAAGACATACTGAGCATGCTTTGACTATATGAGAATCATTAAAATCATTGAGTAGCTCATAGAAACAGTGCTTGTAAAAAAATTAAAGAAGATTTTTTAAAAAAATCCTGAAATATGATGTACTACTTAGAAAATTTGAACTAGACCAATCCCAAAAATATAAAGAACTAAAACAAATATTATCTGAGAAACAAAGAGTAAGGAATGCATATTATGATAGAACTAAATTTAGAAATTCACCAAAATATTATAAATACTAATGAATAATATAGACCAATCCCAAAAATATAAAGAACTAAAACAAATATTATCTGGGAAACGAAGAGAATTAAAAATAAGAAAAGAAAGACTACAATATAAAATAATTGTTGGAATATGTCAAAAATCAATAAAACCACAAAAGGAAGAAATCAATTGTAGGGGGGTGCGGATAACTTGGGTAATTTGCGTGGATAACTAATAGATAACTAGTACTTACTAGTTCTATCATGTTAATTGAAATGCTATGTTATAGTATTCCTTACTTTTTTGTTTTAACCTTATTAATTCTTCTATATTATTTTTAAGGTATTCTATATGTTCCATATCTCTAGTTTTTAGGTAGTCAAGTAGATTCTCTTTCATAAGTATTTCTGTTAATCTTATTTCCTCCATATCTTTTCTCCAACATTCTAAGTATTCGTAGTTTATCATCTCATCCTAAAGTAGTTGTAATACTGCAAATTTCTTTGTAATAATTTATTCTAATTGTATTATATCTGACATTAAATTCTAGGTTATTTATTTCGTTAACTATCCTATTTTTTTCTTCTATGAATAATTCTATGTCTAAATCATATTCTAAACTGTCTTTTAATTCTAGTTGTTTCATGGTTTTATTTATCCAAATTAATCTTTCTTTTAATTATTTTCTTCCTATTCTAAGCTGATTTCTATAATTAATTTTTTCGTATAACCAACTTTGTTTTTCTCTAACTCTTTTAATATATTCTAATATTTAATCTATATAATATCCATCTGAGTAATAACTATCTGAATAATATAAGCTAAGATCATACATATCTTCTAACCATTCTAGACTTAACGATTCTTCATGAAATATTTTTTCTTTATTTCTTCTATTTCTAAGTCTTTAATGATATATAAAACAAGTATTTTAATTTCATCAGATATATAGCTTGTCATATTATTCATATGATGCTTAGGTTTCTACGAGTAACTTGGATAACTTAGAATTAGATTTATGGGTTATTAAATGTTTTATCATAATATTTACTGGTTGTTTGTTTTAATCTTAATAATTCTTGTATATTTTTCATTAAGGAATTCTATATATTTTATATCTTTAGTTCTCATATATTTGTTTCTAGATTTGTTTTCATTAGTTTTTCTATTAATTGTATATTTTCCATATTCATTTTCCAATATTCTAAATATACGTAATTTATCATGGTTGATGTGTCGGTTTGGTATGTAGGTATTTGTAAGAGTAAGTAGGTAGGTGTGGTATGTAATTTATTCTAGTCAGAAAATATTTATCAAATATTTTTTCCCATATGATTTTTCTTGTATCTACAATTTCTATATCCTTAAGTACATACAAAACAAGCATTTTAAATTTATCTACCATTTCATCAGATAAATAAGTATTCATTTTTCATATGATGCTATTTCAAAATATTTCCTTCAATCATATACATAAGAAAATATGGTCATCTTAGATCACTATATACTAGATTATTCTTAAATAATTATGTTACTCTGTGACTATTCGCATAGTAGTCTGGATACTTTTCCCTTAAACAACGCCTCTACACTGGTTACTTCCCTATCACGGCCTTCTTGCCTCACCGGTTTTACCTTTAGGATGGCATAGTCCTAGGGATTTTTCTCCTTTTCCTCTTTGCTAACAAAATTTGTAACATATTATTCTTCGAATAATTCTACTATATAGTAACTAACATGAACTTATTTTATCATATTATGATTGTCAGAAATTTATGAATTTAGCTATTCATAATCATAAATAAATATACCTGTTTGGTAGGTTTAATAATTCTGGGTTTTGTTCATCCATAGCTTTTTCTTTGAAATATCTTTGTTTTTATTAAATATTCAAACTTTTCTGTGTACAAGAGAAGGCTTGCTTCAACTCATGAAGTCTTGCCCTTTAACTTGCCGAAGGCTTACATATTTATAGACTAAAAAAATGCGTAAACTACTTTATACTATTCTTACTTTACACGTATTTTATATATTGTTTCTAGTAGTTACATTTGTCCTAAATTCTTACAACTTTTCAAAAAGTAAGAAAGACTTTAAGGCCTAAAAAGATAAAGATTTATTAAAAGTCTTGGCAAAAAGTCAAAAAAAGCTAAAAGCTAATAATTCCTATACAATTATTTACGTAAAGAAAGTTATCTAATTTATTCACATGTCGCTTTCATAATTTAATAGCTTATCTTCTTCTATTATTGCTCCGTTGTTTATTTTTTTTGTCGTGTCTCTCTTGCTGTTCTAATTTTTTTGTTTGCTTCTATTGTAGTGTTACTTCTGGAATAATATTATGTCGTCCGCTACAACAGCTGCATTGATGATCATCATATCTCTGTCCAATTAATTTGCAGAATTGTTTCATAAGTCCGTCAGAAATAACTCCTTTCTTGATAGATCTTGTGAGAGGGTTATCTTCTGGTTTTAATAATGTCATTGTCCATCTACGAATTTCTTCCATATTATTTTCTCTTATGTCTTTACATGTTGAATAAACCAATAAATGATCTCTAGAATAATAATTTCAAACTGGATTACGGTTCAAATAGTTATGTGCTAACTCTTGTATAATTGTGCTCAAGCCAATAACTAGTTTGTTCTTGAAAAAGTCTGGTATCTCGATTTTCTGTATTTCATCTTGTTTAGATATTTCTTCTGGTATAATGTAGTCTCTTGTCATACCAATTTTTACTACTGTAACCACTGGTTTAATTTCATCAAATAGTATCTCAGTGGGGGCCGAATAAAATCTTACGTAAAATAGTTATCCTTGTGTAATTTTTATATATGTCATAATTCCTTTATGTACTTCAGGAATCATAGCTAATTCTTTCCCATCTGTTATATATACTATTGATAATAATCCATAAGAATAACATGTAGCGATTAAATTTGGGTTGGTTCCTGGGAGCGCAATAAGTTTATTATAATTTTGTAACTTTTGGGTTATATACCCTTGGTGTTTTTTGGCTAGCTCAATATCTTGAACGGGTTTGGTATTTAGTAAGGTTTGGATTGTATATAAATTTTTAATATAAACACGGGTTAAATGGTTGTAAGCTTGTTTTTTCTAGTTAATTGCTTCTGAATAAGGGTATAACTGTGGGGGTACAAATAATTCATTCTTTTGGATATTTAGTGGTGCATAAGGTTTTTCAAATATCTTATTTAGGTTGTAATTCTTTTTCTTTGGTAATTCAGATTTTGGTAAATTTTTTGTAGTGGGTAATTCCTTAGTTGTACCTGATGTTCTTGCACATGTAACAACCGTTTCGATTTTAAAGTGTGTCCGAACGTCACCTTTTAGGTCTAGTTTTTTAAAGTGCTCTTCCTGCACTATATCTGTGCCTTTGGATTTTTCCTGTTTTTTAGAGTGCTCAGATTGCACTTTTAATTCTGCGACTTCAGTAGTCAGTAGATTAATTTGTTCTTTTAATAATTTCACTTGTTCAAATAATTGAACTAGTAAATCATTCTGAGTAACTTCACTAGTAACTTCTTCTGTTGTTAAATCAGTCTGAGTAGCCTTGTCGTGACAAGTAATCTGCAATGACAATTTTGTTAGTACTAGTTACTTCAATTGTAAATGTAAAATTTAATATTTTCAAGACTAGTCTCCATATTTCCTTTGTTGTAACCGAAATTTGTATTTTCTTTGTTAAGCACCAATATACCTGCATATTATCTGTTCATACAATAAACTTGTTATATACAATATATGGTTCAAATGCTAATAAACATTTATATAATGAGCATAATTCTTTTCTATTTATTTCTCATTTTATCCCTGTTTCATTGAACGTGCCTGAGTAGTATCTACAATGATGTTCTAATTTTTCTTCTTCATATCTATATTTAAGTACTCCTCTATAACTGTATTCGCTTGCATCTGCTTCTACTATATATGTAAATTTTTTATTTTCGTCTGGAAATTGTAATTTTGGTAATTCTTTACAATGTATTTTATTTTCTGGACTTGTTTTTTATCTTCTTCGTTGTAATTATATTCTACATCCTTTTTTATTTTTTTCTGTAATGGCTTTAGATTTTCTGCTAATTTTGGTATATATTCTCTTACTTGGTTTACTAATCCTAAAAATGATTGTAATTTCTTTTTCTATCTAATTCTTCTTTTGAATTTATTATTTTTTGTACTATATGTTGTTGCATTTTTACTCCACTCTTATCTATTTGTATTCCTAAAAATTCTGTCTGATTTTTTCATAATTTCAGCTTTCTTTTCACTTAAGTTTATTCCTGATTTTTCTATTATATCTGTAAATTATTCTAGTAATTTTAAATGTTCTTCTTTGGTTTTTGTGTATAGTAGTATATCATTTATATATATTACACAATTAGGTAATTGTTTAAAATAACTATCCATAAAATGTTGATATTTTTATATCCGAATGGTAATACGTTCCATTCATAAAATTCTTGTGGTACCGTAAATGCAGTTAATTCCTTAGAATCTTCATCTAGCTTTAAATGGTAAAATACTGATTTACAATCAAATTTACTAAAGTAATTATATCCTTGTATTTGTCTTATTTTTAATATCTTATTTGGTATTGGATAATTATATGTCATAGTTTTTACATTTAGGTTTCTATAATCAATAACTATTCTACCTTTTTCCTCTTTTTTGTTCACTGTGTTTATTTACTATAAATGCTGGACTATTGTGCTTTTTATTACTTTTTGTATGTATTGTTTTTCTAATAATTCATCTATATGCATTTTAAATTCTTTTAAATCATCAAAGTTATATGTTAGTGGTTTTTGGATTATTATGCTATTTTTATCTATTAGCTCAATTTTTACAGTAGTTTTATGTTTTTCCCATCCTTTTAATGGATCTTCACTGTATAATTGTCTTAATCTTTTCTTTATTATTTCTAACTCATCTATTGAAAATATAGTTATTTCTTCTTTATTTATTGAAAATATAACTAGTTCTATTGTGTCTTCAGTATTTTTTATATTTTTTAATTTTTGTGTGATTTTTTCACTTTTTTTTATTCAATTAGTTTTCTTTTTTATTTTATTAATAACTCTTTTTGCTCTTACTTTTTGTTTACATGGTGTTGTAAACCATCAGTGTGTTCTAGTTATTATATGTGGGTATAATTTATCTAAAAATGGCATTCCTAAAAGCATATCTTTTGATGTTAGTTCATAATTATAGATTTCTTCTATTGTTAATATCTTATCTCATACTTGTATTTTTACATTTCTAGCCTTATAAGTAATTAAGCTTCCTTCGTTATTAAATCCTCTTACTACTATTGGTGTTTTTAATTTATCCCATTTACTTTCTGGTAAACAATTATATCTACATAAATTGGCTTATGCTCATGTATCTATCACTGGTGTATAATATCTATTATAATATTCTTCTACTATTATTTTCATAAGTACATATATTTTCATATCATGTCAAAACTCTCTTTATTAATAATTTTTCTCTATTATAGGTTATGATTATTTGTGTATGTTCTATATTGTAGGGTTTTACTTGTTCTAACTATTTTATTCCTAATATTATGTCTGTTTTTTGCATATCTTCCTTTATTTCAAATTCTATTTTTATTTTTATAACTTCTATTATTATTTCTTTTTTCTGTTGTATCTTTAATATTTATTAGACTCCTTGGTCGATCAGGACACATATTACTATTGGATTTTATTTCTTCATTTTTTACTAGATATTTTGCTAGGTAATTTTCTTCCTGTCCTGTATTTATGAGTATTAAATATTTTTTTTCATTTATTGTTCCTGTTATGTAATATTGAGTTAAATTAATTGTTGAAGTTGTTTTATAATTTGTTCTTTTTTATGAGCCTGATGATTCTGGTTTTTCATAAGTTATTCTTTTTGTTGTACTTATCCTATCATTTATTATTTCTAAATCTTCTTCTATGTCTATATCTTTGTAACTATAATCATTGTTATCAATTGTTTTTACGAATTGTTCAAAAGTACTTTCTATGTGTATTTTATTAATTTTATTCTTTCCAGTTATTTTATGTTTTGTTGTTAATACATATAGATTTTTACATCTTGTTGTAAATATTTTATTTCCTGGGGTTAGTTCTATTCGTGATATTTTCCAATATAATACAAATGATTTATCTATATTTTTATCTGTTATTGGTACAGAATAATTTGCACTTATTATAAATTTGAATTTTTGGTATATTAAATTTCCTTTTATGGCACTAATTATGCCTTTTTCTATAGGTTTTACTATCCTATCATCTGCTAAATATAGTTCTATTGGTGTATCTATTACTTCTCTAAAACATGCTTTTATTAATATCTCTGTTCCTCCAAGGTGTACATATTTTATTGGGTCTTTACTTTTTATATTGTTTATTTCTTTATTAATTATTCTTTTTGTTACTAGTGGTATACTAGCTTTACGTCTTGCATATTTACAATCTATTACATGCTCCTCTTGGCTTACTACATAGTATTCCTCTTTTCTTCTACTAAATATATTTTTTATTGTTGGTATTTTAAATATTTTTTCTACACTTAGGTCTAATTCTTTTCCTTTTATTTCTTCAAATATATTACTATCAAATATTACTTTTTGGTCAGTTCCTTCTTCATTTAAATATTCTTTCTTTGTTATTATTTTTATATCTTCTTCAGTCATTTGATTCATCTAATTCACTATCTATTTCCTTATTTGTTTCATTTTCTGAAATTTCATATATACTATCTTCACTTTCTAATTAGTAATCTATATAATCTATTTACATATATTTTGCATTTTCTATCTTTATTTCTGATATTTGCTTCTTTTTTGATTCTTTAGGAATTTTACAATCTCTAGCTAAATGTCCTAGTTTTCCACAATTATAACAAGTACATTCTTTTATAGATTTCTTTTCCCTATATGGTCTTTTATGTTTATAATTTTTACATAATATTTTTTTCTTGGTTTCTTATACTTATATTTTGATTTTTTGTATTTCTTAAATTTCTTATGTCTTTTTCTTTTCTTATAATATCTTTCTTCACATCCAAATTGAGGTGTTATTTTATCTTTACAACATGCTAAATTTTTTATTAATGTTTTTTCCATTTTCATTTCTTCTTTGTATTTTTTACATAAATTTCTATACCATTGTTGTAGAAATTTTATTCTTACTCCTAGAGTATCTACTATGTTTGTTTCATCCCAACTCTTTATTATTGTTAAACTAAATGGTTCAGGTAATTTACTAAAATATAAATTTCTCACTTCTTTACTTTCTTCTGCATTATATGCTCCTTTATAGTAGTATTCTTTAAATGCGCATGTATATTCATCTATATAGAACATATTACATATTGCTAGTTTTAACATTAAATTCCTATTTGTATCTTTTTCTTTGTTTTGTTCTTCTTTTTCTGTTGTCATACTACTAAATTCATCTCTTATAGCCATTTCATATTTTTTCAATATGTCTATAGGAGTTAGTTTAGTTACTGTTGTTCCTTGTGTTTCTTTATCATTCCTTAATACCTTTTTACTATTTTCAGTTAAATTTAAAAATCATAATTTTGTTGTTCCTATTAGTGTTCTTTCTATATATTCTGATGTATCTATTGCATTTATACCATTGTCTAATAATTGTTTTGCTATATATCCTATCCATAATTGTATCATTTTATCTACATCGATTACACAGTCTAAGTCTAAGAAGTTATAATTTTTATTAATTATTTGTTTTGGTTTCCATTTGTTATATTCATTTTTTAGGTTATATTTTTTAAACTTATCTTTATAATAATATGTAGGTTTTCTTATTTCTGATGTACTAGGTATTATATTTTCATCATCTTCTTTATCAAGAGTATTTATTTCCGTGTTTGTATTTTCTAAGTTTTCTTTATTAATTACTTCTTGTTTTTCATTAATTTCTAATTTTTCTATACTTGTTAAGATTTCTGTATATGTTTTACTATCTTCCGAATCATAATTATCTGTTTCTTCAGCATCTATTGTGTTTATTTCTATTTCATTAGTTTCTAATTTTTTATTTTCTTCTTCTAATTTTTCTTTAAATTGATTTATCTCAATTAATAATTTTTATTCTTTATCCTTTTTTTTTCTGTCTTTTTTCATACAGATCTTTTAGAATTTGTAATTCTTTTTCTAATTCCGCAATCCTACTATTTTTAGTCTCCTCTATTTTTCGTATTTCTTCTATAGTCTGTTGTTTTATTTTATCTATTTCTTTTTTCCTATCTATTTCTTCATTTTCTTTTGCTATTCTTACCATAGCTGTTAATTTATCTTCTAATTTTAATTATTCTTTTTCTAACATTAAATATAAATGTTCACCTATTTTCTTATATCTTCTTCCTAAATTGGAAAATACTATCCTTATTTTTAATCCTTCATGGTTTTCATATGTTTTTTTATCTATTATAAATTCTTCTTTATTCATTTTATCTACTTGATAGTATATAGATCATGTTGATATATGTATTCTAGACTATCTATTTGTGATTCTAAATATGATATTTCTTCTTTTTTTGCTTTTATTGATTTTTGACATACTCCTACAATCATGTTATATTGTAGTCTTTCTTTTCTTATTTTTAATTCTCTCCATTTTTCAGATATTATTTGTTTTAGTTCTTTATATTTTTGGAATTTTGTTATGTTATTCATCTGTACAATATTTATAATATTTTGGTTGACACCGAAATCTGATTTTATCATAATTAGGTGGTATGTATCTCATTCTTCTAGATTTTAAATGAATTATTAATTTTGCCTCATTACTAGATATTAAGGTAGTTAAGTAAGCTAATCTGTGGGGATTTTCTTTTGTTTTACTTAACTTCGTATATTCTGGGTAGTAACTAGTTAAAGTTTCTTTAATTTTTCTAAAAGCTTCTATATTTTTAAATGGTCTTCTCATTTTTAACAAATAAATAACAACGTAAATAATAATAACTCATAATTAATAAATACGACTAAATTAACTTTTGTAATTTTTCTCACAATTAACACATATCTACTTGTACGTTTTCTAAATAACATAGGCTCTGATACCAATTGTAGGGGGTGCGGATAACTTGGGTAATTTGCGTGGATAACTAATAGATAACTAGTACTAAATAGATAAAATGAATAAAGAAGAATTCATAATAGATGAAAAAACATATGAAAATCACGAAGGATTAAAAATAAGAATAGTATTTTCTAATTTAGAAAGAAGATATAAGAAAATAGGTGAACATTTATATTTAATGTTAGAAAAAAAAGAATTAAAATTAGAAGATAAATTAACAGCTATGGTAAGAATAACAAAAGAAAATGAAGAAATAGACAAAAAAAGAAATAGATAAAATAAAACAACAAACTACAGAAGTAATACGAAAAATAGAGGAAACTAAAATAATAGGATTGCTGAATTAGAAAAAGAACTACAAATGCTAAAAGATCTGTATGAAAAAGACAGAAAGAAAAAGATAAAGAACAAAAATTATTAGCTGAGATAAATCAATTTAAAGAAAAATTAGAAGAAAGAAATAAAGAATTAGAAACTAATGAAATAGAAATAAATACAATAGATGCTGAAGAAGCAGATAATTATTCGAAAGATAGTGAAACATATACAAAAATCTTAACAAATATAGAAAAGCTAGAAATTAAGGAAAAACAAGAAGCAATTAATAAAAATATAGAAGAAACAAACACAGAAGTAAATACTCTTGATACAAAAGATGACGAAAACATAATACCTAGTACATCAGAAATAAGAAAACTTACATATTATTATAAAGATAGGTTTAAAAGGTATAATCTAAAGAATGAATATAACAAATGGACACCAAAACAAATAATTAATAAAAATTATAACTTCTTAGACTTAGACTGTGTAATAGATGTAGATAAAATAATACAATTATGGATAGGATATATAACAAA
This sequence comes from Capsicum pubescens, assembly GCA_030864215.1. Classification (NCBI taxonomy): domain Eukaryota; kingdom Viridiplantae; phylum Streptophyta; class Magnoliopsida; order Solanales; family Solanaceae; genus Capsicum; species Capsicum pubescens. The sequence goes on along the minus strand of CM061540.1, from coordinate 264,283,020 downwards.
ATAATTATTAGACAATGGTATAAATGCAACAGATACACCAGAATATATAGAAAGAACACTAATAGGAACAACAAAATTATGTTTTTTAAATTTAACTGAAGATAGTAAAAAGATATTAAGGGCTGATAAAAAAAATAGAAAGAACAATAGTAATTAAACTAACACCAATAGACATATTGAAAAAAATATGAAATAGCTATAAAATATGAATTTAGCAGTATGACAACAGAAGAAGAAGAACAAAATAAAGAAAAAGATACAAATAGGAATTTAATGTTAAAACTAGCAATATGTAATATGTACTATATAGATGAATATACATGTGCATTTAAAGAATACTACTTTAAGGGAACATACAATACAGAAGAAAGTAAAGAAGTAAGAAGATTATATTTTAGTAAATTACCTGAACCATTTAGTTAAAAAATAATAAAGAGTTGAGATGAAACAAAAATAGTAGATACCCTAGGAGCAAGAATAAAATTTCTACAACAATGGTATAGGAATATATGTGAAAAATACAGAGAAGAAACAAAAATGGAAAAAAATATTAATAAGAAATTTAGCATGTTGCAAAGATAAAATAACACCCCAATTTGAATGTGAAGAAAAATATTATAAGAAAAGAAAAAGACATAAGAAATATAAGAAGTACATAAAGTTACAATATAAGTATAAGAAACCAAGAAAAAGATATTATGTAAAAAATTATAAATATAAAAGACCATATAAGAAAAAGAAATCTAAAAAAGAATGTACTTGTTATAATTGTGGAAAACTAGGACACTTAGCTAGAGATTGTAAAATGCCTAAAGACCAAAAAAAGAAACAAATATTAGAAATAAAGATAGAAAATGCAGAATATATGCAAATAGATTATATAGATTACGAATTAGAAAGTGAAGATAGTATATATGAAATTTCGGAAAATGAAACAGATAATGAAATAGATAGTAAATCAGATGAATCAAATGACTGAAGAAGATATAAAAATAATAATAACAAAGGAAAAATATTTAAATGAAGAAGGAACAAATCAGAAAATAATATTTGATAATAATATATTTGACGAAATAAAAGGAAAAGAATTAGATCTAAGTGTAGAAAAAATATTTAAAATACCAACAATAAAAAATATATTTAGTAGACGAAAAGAAGAATACTACGTAGTAAGCCAAAAAGAACATGTAATAGACTGTAGATATGCAAAAGGTAGAGCTAGTATACCACTAGTAACAAAAAGAATAATTAATAAAGAAACACAAGATATAAAAAGTAAAGACCCAATAAAATACGTACACCTTGGAGGAACGGAAATATTAATAAAAGCATGTTTTAGAGAAGGAATAGAAATACCAATAGAATTATATTTAGAAGATGATAGAATTATAAAACCTATAGAAAAAAGTATAATAATTGCTATAAGAGGAAATTTAATATATCAAAAATTTAAATTTATAATAAGTGCAAATTATTCAGTAGCAACAACAGATAAAAACATAGATAAATTATTAGTATTATATTGAAAAATATCAGGAATAAAACTAACCCCAGGAAGTAAAATATTTACAGTAAGATGTAAAAATCTATATGTATTAACAACAAAACATAAAATAACAGGAAAAAATAAAATTAATAAAATACAAATAGAAAGTCCTTTTGAACAATTTGTAAAAACAGTTGATAACAATGATTATACTTACAAAGACATAGATATAGAAGAAGATTTAGAAATAATAAATGATAGAATAAGTACAACAGAAAGAATAGCTTTTGAAAAACCAGAATCATCAGGATCATTGAAAAGAATAAATTATGAAATAACTTCAACAGTTAATTTAACTCAATATTATATAACGAGAACAATAAATGAAAAAGAATATTTAATGCTCCTAAATACAGGACAAGAAAAAAACCATATAGCAAAATACCTAGTGAAAAATGAAGAAATAAAATCAAATAGTAATATATGCCCTGACCTACCAAGAAATTTAATAACTATTAAAGATACATCTGAAAAAGAAATAATAATAGGAGTTAGAAAAATAAAAATAGCATTTGAAATAAAGGAAAATATGCAAAAAACAGATATAGTATTAGGGATAAAATGGTTAGAACAAGTAAAACCCTGCAATATAGAACATACACAATTAACCATAACCTACAATAAGGAAAAATTATTTAAAAAGAGAGATTTAACATAAAAATATAGATATTATACACCTATGATAGATACAGGAGCAGAAGCCAACTTATATAGATATAACTGTTTACCAGAAGACAAATGGGATAAGCTAAAAACATCAATAGTAGTCAAATAATTTAATAATGAAGGAAACTTAATTACCTATAAAGCTAGAAATATAAAAATACAAGTATGGGATAAGATACTAACAATAGAAGAGATCTATAATTATGAACTAACATCAAAAGATATGCTTTTAGGAATGCCATTTTTAGATAAACTATACCCACATATAATAACTAAAATACACCACCATGTAAACAAAAGGTAAGAGCAAAAAGAGTTATTAATAAAATAAGAAAGAAAGTTGATTGGATAAAAGAAAGTGAAAAAATCACACAAAAATTTAAAAATATAAAAAATACTGAAGACACAATAGAACTAGTTATATTTTCAATAAATAAAGAAGAAATAACTATATTTTCAATAGATAAGGTAGAAATAATAAAGAAAAAATTAAGACAACTATATAGTGAAGATCCATTAAAAGGATGGAAAAAACATAAAACTATTGTAAAAATTGAGCTAATAGATAAAAATAGTATAATAACTAAAAAACTATTAACATATAACTTTGATGATTTAAAATAATTCGAAATGCATATAGATGAATTATTAGAAAAACAATACATACAAAAAAGTAATAGTAAACACAATTACCTAGCATTTATAGTAAATAAACATAGTGAACAAAAAAGAGGAAAAAGTAGAATGGTTATTGATTTTAAAAACCTAAATGCAAAAACTATGACATATCATTATCCAATACCAAATAAGATATTAAAAATAAGACAGATATAAGGATATAATTATTTTAGTAAGTTCGATTGTAAATCAAGATTTTACCATTTAAAGCTAGAAGAAGAATCTAAAAAATTAACTGCATTTACAGTGCCACAAGAATTTTATGAATGGAATGTGTTACCATTTGGATATAAAAATGCACCAGGTAGATACCAACACTTTATGGATAGTTATTTCAAACAATTACCTAATTGTATAGTATACATAGATAATATACTACTATATACAAAAACTAAAGAGGAACATTTAAAATTATTAGAACAATTTGCAGGTATAATAGAAAATTCAGGAATAAGTCTAAGTGAAAAGAAAGCAGAAATAATGAAAAATCAGATAGAATTTTTAGCAATACAAATAGATAAAAGTGGAGTAAAAATGTAACAACATATAGTACAAAAAATAATAAATTCAAAAGAAGAATTAGATACAAAAAAAAATTACAATCATTTTTAGGATTAGTAAACCAAGTAAGAGAATATATACCAAAATTAGCAGAAAACCTAAAACCATTACAGAAAAATTAAGAAAGGATGTAGAATATAATTACAACGAAGAAGATAAAAAACAAGTACAGAAAATAAAAATACTTTGTAAAGAATTACCAAAATTACAATTTCCAGACGAAAGTAAAAAATTAACATATATAGTATAAGCAGATGCAAGTGAATATAGTTATGGAGGATTACTTAAATATAGATATGGAGAAGAAAAATTAGAACATCATTGTAGATACTACTCAGGAACGTTTAATGAAACAGAAATAAAATAGGAAATAAATAGAAAAGAATTATGCTCATTATATAAATGTTTATTAGCATTTGAGCCATATATTGTATATAACAAGTTTATTGTACAAACAGATAATACACAGGTACGATGGTGGTTAACAAGAAAAATACAAAATTCAGTTACAACGAAGGAAATTCAGAGATTAGTATTGAATATATTAAATTTTACATTTACAATTGAAGTAATTAAGACTAACAAGAATGTTATTGCTGATTACTTATCAAGATAAAGCTACCCAAATTGATATTACAGAAGACGATACTCTAGAAGAAATACTCAAAACCCTAACAACGCTTTCAATGAAAGTGGATAGTATGGGAAATGAGATAGAAAAGCTAAAGATTAATGAAGTTAAATTGAAGTCTGAAGCTATGACTCAGATAACTCAGCAATGTGCAGAGAAATGTCGATCGGAAGATAATACAATTTCAGAGATAAAAGGAGACGTTGGGACACTCCAAAAAACCCATAACGTTTATCAATCTACTTCTGCAGGTACAAGCAAAGGAGTTAGAAGGAACCTAAATATGAACATGAACAAAATATTTGACAAGCCATTTATACGAAAAACACCAAAAGACCCTTTGTTTATACCCCCACAAACTATTACATATTTAGATAGCCTAAACCAAGACAAGAAAGCTTATAACCACATAACCAGATCATTTATTGAAAAAATCCACAAGATACAAACTTACTTAAACTTTAAACCCAGAGCTACAAGCATTCAAGAACCAAATATAAATTATATAACCCAAAAACTACAAGGATACAATAAGTTAATTGCATTACCAAAAACTAACCCAAATCTAGTTAAAATCTGTTTCAGTTATGGACTACTCAATATTGTATATACCCAAGATAGAAGTGAATTATCTGCTATACCAGAAATATATAAAGCAATTACCACTTACAAAAAGATAACCAAGGGCAATCTATTTTTTGTAAAGTTCTATACGGCACCAGCAGAGATATTGTATGATGAAATTAAACCAGTTATACAAGTTGTGAAGATAGGAATCACCCGAGATATGATCATACCTGAAGATATTCAACAGCAAGTTGAAATAACCAAAATAGATATACCAGATTTTTATGCGAATAAAAGAATTATTAGAATATCCACAATTATCCAAGAATTAGAAAATAACTACCTAAATGGGAACCCAATATGGAGTTATTATTCAAGAGACCAACTAATGATTTATTCAAATTCAAGAGAGTTAAGAAAAGTAGATATGGAGAAAGTGCAAAGATGGATTATGACACTACTTAATCCAGAGAAACAACCAACTACCAGAGCAATTAAGAAAACATTTATTTCAGATGAATTATTGACCAGATACTGTAAATTAATAGGGCATAAATATCCAGACCATCTATGTTAGAGATGTAATGGAGAAGATAACATTATTCCAGAAGTTCAACTAGAATAAAAGAAGATAAGGTCGCCAGCTGGAAGATATACGACAAAAGATATAAAGTAACACGGACCGATGGAGAAATAAAGACAAGGAGACAAAGTGTTAAAGTTATGAAAATGACATATGAATTAGTAAGATAATTTTGTGACATGCGAATTATTAGAGTACGTAAATTATTATGTAACATTATGTATCATTTACTAGCCTTCTTTGGCAAAAGTGCCATTATTAGTTTTGTTTTTTTTAGGACTTTTTCTTGTAAAGATACTTTAACTCTTTTCTACTTTTGTAAAGATAACAACTGTAAAGTAGGAATGGTCTAGAATAGTATATGCGTTTTCTCTTTTTAGGTTAGAAATAGCAGAAGCATTTGCTAAGTTAAGGCAAGACTTTCTACACGGAAAGCAAGCCTTGTTGTACACAATAAAATTTTCTCTCATATAATCAATAAGGATATTTAGTTTTACACTAAGCTATGGATGAGCAAAGCACATATTTATCAAATCTACCAGAACAGGTATTTTCATTCATAATTATGAATAGCTAAATTCATAAATTCCTGACAATCATAAGTATAATAAAATAAGCTCATGTTAGTTACTTTATAGTAGAATTATTCAAAGAATAGCATGTTAAGAAGTTTATTAGCAAAGTGTAAAAGGAGAAAAATTCCTAGAACTATGCCATCCTAAAGGTGAAACCGGTGAGGCAAAGAAGCCATGATAGGGGAGTAACCAGAGTAGAGGCGCTGTTTAGGGAAAAAGTATCCAGATTATCATGATAACAGTGACCAAAGAACATGTTATTTAAGAATAATCTAGTATATAGTGATCTACACACGACACACACAGTCTACCCTGGCAACGTAACTCACCATCTCCCCTTTAGGAGAAAACCTTTACTTTCTGATCTCTGACTAACTCATTCAACTTAACTAGACTAGGGTCCTTATCTTGCTTTTCTTTTACTTCGGCGATCAAAGAAGATTCTGAACTATTCTGAACTCATATACAAGCTCCAACTGAGTCAACCAAACGAATGCCTAATCTAGCCAACTGATGAACCTCCTGAACCAATTTCTTCTTATCATTCTCAACATGAGTAACACTACCCATAGACAATCTACAAAGGGTATCTACCACTACATTGGACTTGCTTGGATGATACAAAACACTCATATCATAATCTTTCAATAATTCTAACCAACTCCTTTGACGAAAATTTAACTCTCTTTGGAACACACATACTACAAACTTTTGTGATCCGTGAACACATCAACATGCACCCCATACAGATAATGCCTCTAAATTTTCAAGGCCTACATAATAGTTTCTAACTAAAGATAATGGGTAAGATAATTATTTTAAGGGGGCTTAATCTGTCTAGATGCATAGGCTATGAACTTACCTCTCTACATTAGACACAAGCCAAACTAAATCTAGAAGCATTATAGTAAACAACAAACCCATCTAAACTATTTGGCAAGGTCAAAAGTGGGTCTAGGTTGCATCGACTTTTCAACTCCTGAAAATTCTTCTTACAGGAATCTGACCACTGAAACTTGACTTTCTTCTGAGTCAATCTAGATATGGGGAACGCAATAGATGAAAACCCTTCAACAAATTATCTGTAATAGCTAGTCAAATCAAAGAAATTCCTGATATCTCATAGATAAATAGGTCTAGGTCAGTTTATCACTACTTCGGTCTTTTGGGGGTCAACTCTAATTCCATCATCGGAAATAATATGGCCAGGGAAAGCTACTGACATTAGCAAGAACTCGCACTTACTGAATTTAGAGAATAACAGATGGGCTCTAAGAGTCTGTAATACTATTCTGAGGTGGTCTGCTTGATCATTTTTATTACGAGAATAGACAAGGATGACATCTATGAAGACTATGACGAACATGTCCAAGTACTACTTGAACACTCTATTCATCAAGTCCATGAAAGTTGTTGGGGAATTCGTATGAGCGAAATACATGACTAGAAATTTGAATTGACTATACCGAGTTCGAAAAGCTATTTTCAGTATGTCACATTCTCTGACTCTAAGCTTATGATATCCGGATCTGAAGTCTATCTTAGAGAAGTAACTAGAACCCTAAAGTTGGTCGAACAAGTCACCAATTCTGGGGAATGGGTACTAATTATTGATTGTGAATTTGTTCAACTGACGGTAATCGATGCACATGCAAAGAGAACTATCTGTCTTTCGCACGAAAAAGACTGGAGCACCCCATGGGGAAACCCTTGGCCTAATGAATCCCTTATCTAAAAGATATTTCAACCATTCTTTTAACTTCCTAAGCTCCCTGAGCCATTTTATGGGATGGAATAGAGATAAGCTGGGTATCTGGAAGAAGATCTATTCCAAAGTCAATTTCCCTTTCTGGAGGAACTCTGGGAAGATCTTTGGGAAACACATCTAGAAATTCCCTCACTACTGAAACTGACTCGATAATGAGAGTCTCTAAAATAGAGTCTTTAACTTGAAAAAAATGATAGACACACCCATTGGATATCATTTTTCTCCCTCAAATGGACGAAATAAACTGATCCCTAAGTATTGAAGTACTACCCCTCCATTCTAGGACTAGTTCATTTGTAAACTGAAAATGAACAACTTTATTCCTACAATCAACTAAAGTATAGCATGAGTGGAGCCAATCCATGCTGAAAATGACATCAAAATTCGTCATCTCTAACTCCACAAGATCAACTAAAGTGAATTTCTAGGATATTGTGACCGAACAGTTCCTATATACCTTCCTGGCTATAATAGAGTCACCTACTGGGGTAGAGACTAAAAAGGGTTCTGCTAAAGTCTCAGGACTCACACCAAAATCAACAGGTATGTAAAGGGTTACAAAAAAAAGAGAAGCTTGAGTTTTTAATAAAATATATACATGTAAATGAAAGGCCTGCAATGTACCAGTAACGAAATCAAAAGAATTTTCCTCATCCTGCCAAGACTAAAGTGCATATAATTTGTTTGGGCGCTGACCACTGGTGGCACTGGAAGCGGCACCCTGCTGAGTTAGGCGATCAGATGGAACTGGTAGACGACTGGACTGATCCTGCTAACCACTCTGTGGGAAATCCCTGACTCGGTGGCCTGGCTCTCCATATCCAAAGCCTACATCACTATCAACTTTACGCATACCCTAATGGTTTCTACCATATTTCTAGAAAAGAGTATTTGTGCAACCATTGTTCACACTTCCCTGGGGCTTAGGGCCTGGTGTTCTATCCTAATTATCATTTCTAAAATTTGGTGCTGGCGCATCGGCTAAAGATAGAGCTGGGGAAGAAGATTTTTGACAGAATTAAGGATGGTTACCATCCTCCGACCTTGGCTGAGTAAAACTAAAGCTACATATTCTGGCTCTTTATTCCCCCTCTCTCTTTCCTTAAATTCTTGCTCCTCAATCTGTTGAGCATGGACCATCAACCTAGACAAGTCCATCTCCTTAATCAACATCGCAGTTCTACACTCCTCGATCACACTATCAGCTACACCAGAGACAAACTTACTCATCCTAGTCCTGTCATCAGACACCACATTAGGAGCATACCTGGCTAGCCGAGTAAACTTAAGAGAATACTCATTCACACTCATATTTCCCTGCCTCAAATTAATAAACTCCTACACCTTAGCATCCCTTAACTCTAAGGGAAAGAACCTATTTAGAAAGTCTTTCGCAAACTCTTTCCATTCAATAGGCCCTATATCTGCCCCTCTATCTCCCTTCCAATGCTTATACTAGGTGTGAGCAACATCCTATAACTGGTAAGCACCCAACTCTACATTCTCACTAGAATTCACACCTATAATATTAGTTACCTTCTGAACTATGTCGAGGAACTCCTGCGGATCCTTATAAGACTTAGATCCCAAAAAATAGAGAAGGATTCATTCGGGTGAAGTCCCAAATCTTAGCTACGGTAGTATTATCCACCAGAACAGCTAGGATGGTAGCTGGATAGTTATTCTAGGATTGTACTGAGTGAGATAAAGTAGCGAATGCAACTCTAAATTTGGCATATGAGACATGCTCGTTCAGGGTATCTTACTGAACAGGCGTAGGTGAGGGGTTATTCCCGTTTCTTCTTCTGTTATTTTTTTTGGAAGGAATGTTTTATTAATGGAAAGAAGATTGAATTATAAAGAGGGTTTAAATTGAGCTTATGCTTACTTGAACGACATTAATACTGAAAGAAGGGAAGCTTTTCCTAAAATGTCTTATAGCCTCCTATCGATAAGTGTGCCGTGCTTCACACTCATGCATAAGACTCTACTCAATGCAGAATTCAGACTCCCTAGGATATTATTAACCTTAGGCTTTGATACCAAGTTTATAACACCCTGGGAGTACACCTTGGATGCCATACGATGCTTACAGTCACAAGTGACCACAAGCTAACCTATGAGTTAGTACCTGGTGTGAGCACTGAACAAACTGATAATAAAGGATGCACATGTGCAGAAATAACTAAATTTGCCATAATGCTTTAAGTACTAAAACATTACTGAAGTATAAGTTTGAAAAAAACTTGTCTAAAAATTGATAAAAATAATGAAAAACTGACTGACTGTTTGAAAGTGTTCGAAAGCCTCTAAAACTGACTGAATAAGAGTTAATGGGACAGGCCCCAACTAACTACAAATGTCTAAGTGAAATAAAATGTTGAAATAAACATAATGAGTGCTCGAAGTGTGAGGACTCACCATTTCTACCACTGTTGATGCACTGAATGTCAAAGTGCAATCAGGAAACTGAGCGTCCGAACCTATGATATGAGACATCATAGCATAAGAAACGACTATGCACCTATTAATTTAAATGTACTGGTAAGCTAAATGAATTTAGGCTTATAGGCATGGATTATATGTATGAATAATAATGACTGAATAAATAGCATGAGATAATTGATGTATAGTATGCTAGGAAGCTATAAAATCTGAGAATGCATGACAAAGCATATGACATAATACTGGGAGAGTCTGTAAACTGAAATACTGATACCAAACAACTAATAACTGTATCCCATGGTTAAGAAAGCCTGAAACTGAACTCTAAATGGAATACTAGATTGAGACTGTAGGAGCTATAATCTAACTGACATGCCCCAATATGAGCTAATTGGGATCCAACCTGTGACTCCAATTGGAAGGGTGTCAGTATTATGCAACAGGTACTAACATTGGTTGTGTGGATCTACTGAAATAAAATCCTAATGGACTAAAGAGTCACCCTCTACTGGCAGGTGCCCTGGTGAGATATATGACAACCCTCAACTGGTAGGTTAATATCTCAAACCTACACTGCTACATAGTTCTAGAACACAGGGATTGCTACTAAGAGTCACACCCTCTACTGGCAGGTGATCCCCCATCCCTGGGTTAGCTAGGTGCTAAATCCTGCTCCCAACTGAACTGACTCAAAATACTGAACTAATGTAAACTTGACTGATAGGATAACTAACTGAACTAATAGTAATAATATATTCTTGGAAACCATTCAGAAAGTACTAAGGCTAAGTAAACAACTAAATTATGGGTATTCATATCCCTCAGAACTCGATAACATTAACTGTAAAAGTATACCAAAGCTTCAAAAGCATAATAATTAGTCAATACTCAATATTCATTTCTAAGACATTTCATCAAACACTTGAAATTCATGAACATAGGCTTGGGAATTATTGAAACATGTGGGAATAACATAATCATAACACTAAAACCATACATTGGGCGATTTAACATGGAATTTCATGCTTCAAACATGTAAAGGCTACTTTCCGACTAAAAACACTTATCAACATCATGAATAATCGAAATTCCCAAAAGCTTCATGAAATTAACTTATTGTAATTATGTGAATTCAAGAATTAGAACACAAAAATTGGTACTTGGACTCCATGGGTTAAAAGGACCCATAGATGAACATTTAACATACCTTAAGGTTTTAATCTTGCAAGAGAATTGACGTTCTTGATTGGGTGGTGAACCTTGAATTCTTGAGTTTTTTTTAAGAAATAATGGTTGAGCTTGATGAATTTAGGTGATGGATAAGGTTTATTTTAAAAGGGAATTGTGGAAATGGGGCATATAATGCCTTAAATAATGATAAATCCCGTGTTTTTACAGATTGGGTCCATGGGAAAAAGACTTGAATGCCCTAAGGAAATTTAAATTTGTAACTAGAATGATGATTGAGCCCTCACCGCAATTCTCCAAGGCCTCCATCTTTATTCCACCGTGACGCCCCCCAATCGTAGTGACTTAATATTTTTTAAATCCAAATGTGGTCCAAACCTCGCGCAAAAAATCTAAAACTTACCCAAGACATGATTCTTACACCCCTGAACATGAATAAAATCAAAAACTTATGTCATGGGGTTGAGAATATCACTTTAAAATTCATTAAAGTTAAGAGACCTTAAATAAAACTAAGTCTCCACCACTTAGCTAAATTTTTAGGGTCTAATCCCATTATACATGGATTGTGGGATAAATTGACCTAAGACAAATACGGGGTATTACATTGTGCTATTGGTGCCTCTAGTGAGCATATAGTCTTTGATGACATAGTTTCACAAGAGGTTGCACAACTAAGGACTGAGGTTGGTTTGTTGACTAAGCAGTTTGCGACAATGAATTCATAGATGATAAATTTAGTAGGTTCATGGGAAAGGCCTCTAGATCATATCATAATGATTTAAAAGAAAAGGTGAAATATCTTGATAGAGAATATGCGGGTTTCTAATCCAAGAGGAAAGGAAACCAAAGTCGTAACTACTATAGGGATAGGTATAGAGATTAGACTAAATATAGAGATGGTGACTGGATATGCTAGGATGATTACAAAAATAAGGGTGGCACATACGTTTTACCTGGCAGCTGGGATAGTGTATCATGGATGGAACCTATGTTGTCTAAGATGGTGAAGTGAAAGGAAAGCCATAAAACTTGCCTTAATAAGATTAAGGCAGATATCCTAGATTTTACCTAGAAATTTGAATCGCATGCTACTACGATCAAACAGTTAGAGCAGTAATTCTATCAAATTTCAGCAACCTTGAATCAGCGACAACTAGACATCTTTCCAAGCAATATAGTTCAAAAGCCAAAAAATGGCAGTTACTATATATCCATCACAAATCTAAGTGGTAAGACAACTGTTGACCTCCTAAGACTGTGCTTGTTGAGCTAAAGAATAATAGTGTTGAAATTGATGAGACACCTGAAGTGGAGATAGAAAAATTAATTGGTGGTGGTAAAAGTGTGGAGAAGAATAAAGGAAAAGGAAAGGCGGTTGAGCTAGTGTTGAAGACCATTCCACGACCTCCTCCTCATTTTCCCTAGATAAGGAGAAATAAATAAGATAAAGGAAAGTGCTAGAAATTCTTATCATTGTTGAAAGAACTATTGTTTAATATTCCTCTTGTAGAATCTTTAGAGCAGTTGCCTAGCTATGCAAATTTTATGAAGGACTTGGTCACTAAGAAGTGTATGGTAATCTTTAAGCCTACAAATAATATGCATCATTGTAGTGCTTTTTCTACCCAATTGTTAGTACTGTTGTGGCTACTGGATCATTAGTGGAGAAAAAGGAGAACCCAAAGCATTCATTATTCCATGTACTATTGGGTCCTCCAACATCTCTCGAGAATTATGTGATTGGGAGATAGAATTAATATCATGCCATTGGTGGTATATAAGCAGTTGGGGTTAGGGGTACCTAAACCTACATCCATTGGACTATTGATGACCAATTGAACTATCAAGAAATGGTTGGTATTTTGTGTGATTTATTAGTAAAGGCTACTTCTTTTATTGTAAAACCCTTTAGAAATTTCAATCATTTTAATTTTGATCCTTCCAAATGCATAATGTCAATTTTTGACTTGAATTATGTTTAGGGACATTAAAAGGTTGTCTTGGGAATGTTTTAGATTTTTCAGAAGGGGTTTGAGGTTATTTTGGCACCTCGAGGTAGTAAGCCTCTGCGATAAGGCTGTGTCATGGTGGTTAACCTCCATAATATTAGCATGCCATGGAGGCTAACCTCCACAATATTGGCGTGCCATACTACTTTTTTAAATTCATCTAGTTTTTTTACTTAGGGTGAGGTGCTTTTGGTCTTTGTACCCCCTATACAATCTTTAAACATAAAATACACCCTTTTTACATCATCGTTAAGGTCCAATGACTATTCTCTTCCTCTTTAACACTTAAATCAAGAAACTCCAAGGGTTTCTTAAGGGATTCACCTTTCATGCTCTAAACTCCAAATTGACTTCAATTACTCGTGTGTTTCTAGCATATTTCTCTTTCCCTAACTTTAATTTTACATTGTGGCATTAATTGAATGGATTTTCATGAGATTTAATTGTGAGTTCTGAAATTGGGTTGGGGTTTTTGGTTGTTACTGGTTGAATTACTCATCCCATGTTCTGAATTATCTATTCATGCTTTAAATTGATATTTTTGGGAATGAATTGGTGCATGGTATGAATGATATAATATGGGACACGGGTTTCCTCAAAGTGATGGAATTTTTGTTTGATAATTACATTAAACTCAACCCACTTTGTAAACTTGATTTTGAATATGGAAAATTACATGATTTAACTTGTTTTGAACCAAATGCATTGCATTAGTGGATAAATGAAAGAAAATGGTTTTGGATGACCTTGGTGGACTTGGTTTTTGATTTTGAATGGAACTTGGGAATCCAATTTTGGTTATGTGGATTTGATTTGGCATAATTAATATAGCTTGCAAGCATATTGTCATGACAATACTAATGAGTAAATGCCTTAATCAATGAATCTTGGGTTAATGGATTGGTTTATATGCAAATTATTTTAATTTAGGCTTAACGGGAATTATGTAGCTCACCATGAAGGTGTAAGTCTGACCTGCCCTGCCCTGGGGCCTTTTTGTAATGGCTATCCCAAGTTTGTCCAGGATCAGAGACCACCCCCGTTACCCAAGCCCAACCTCCAGCCGCCTGCGCTGAGTTGAATGAATTCTAAGCATGTAACAAAATAGTGTAACAACTCACACAAAGACTCTAGAATAAGATTACAACCATGATCGACTCAACTGATTCCAACCATCCCGTACCAATAATCCAACCATACCGAACCATACCAAAATAAGGGCCATAAACCAGGCCATAACCAAAGACGTTCCAAACATAAAATAATTAATCCCATAGTGAAATAGGATGGAACAACCAACAATATCATCCAATGATGTCAGCCCTTCAGCTTATTGTATTGCCAAGGCTGACACCTCTACCGATCCCGCCTATTCTAACCTATAGAAGTACCACAAAGACTCTAACCAAAAGAGTAATGAAATCTGGTTCGGAAATTCCCCCAACCATAGAAAAAACAAATATCCAAAGTAAAACCAGAATGCCTAGAAATAACCATAACATGAAATAGACCCTTCCGAAAGGATGGAAGCTCACAACTTTAGTCCAAATGATGTCCCCGAGTCACTCACTATGTAGGAGGAGTAGAATGGCTGGTTCTTGCATAGAATGGGTATACAACCACCAGTAGATGGGGTTAGGGAGTGACCACTAGCATGATTTCAGGGTAAGGATAAAATAATATCCTTTATAAAACCAAGTAAGACCATTCATATGCACACGACCATACATATATATATAACCATGCCGGGAACATGGACCTGGTTTAGCATGCCTTTAAAACCTCTACCTGGGTTGTGTAGCTTTTTCATCCTAAAAGACCCACGGGCTATATGGGTTCAGCTCCCCCTGCTGAAAGGGCCCCAGTGCATGTAGTCGCACGATCAGGGAAGTATCCCTTGGGATGACTAGTGCACCCCCCAAATATAGTGTGATATCATGCACACAGTCACCAAGACCAACCTCATATCGGCAAAAATGATTTCCAGATTTAGTCCCCTCTAGACCTCCACCTTCCATGGCTTAGCTACACCTCCCGCCATTATTACCCAGTTAAAACAAATTTCCAAATAACCAAACCATTTAGCATTTATTAACCAAGGCCATTGATATCGGTATCATCATACCAACCCTTACTTGTAAGTATCATTCACAACCAACAATTTATAGGTTTAAGGGGACTTTCAAGTAACCTTCTATTTACCATATTAAACCAGTTGGGGGATTCCATGTGCCCCTCAAGAATAACCATTATCCATTTACCATTCCAAGCCATTTAAACCATGAATAATTTTTTTTTTTGAGTTTTAAAACAAGCAAGAGTTCCATTAAAGTAGTCAATGCAATGAACATATCTTTATAAGTATTTTGTCAAACATATAAGGGGCATTATATGACCAAATCAAGTTCCAATTACCATTAAACCATTCCCATGCAATCCAATTATCCAAAACCACCATTAATGCATATAAAAGCATAATTAAAACCAAGGGAAACCATGACACACCATTTAACTTCGAAACCCCCAATTCATATTTGTAAACTAAAATCATACAATCAATGAAATCATGAAAACATTCATAAAACCATGCCTTTAGATAAAATTAAAAATGAGGGAAGATAACATGACTTAACCAAGATGATGATGAAAACAAATCACAAAGACAAGCTGCAAATCAATCCTCTAGTTGAAACCCTAAATTTTCTTGCCCAAAATCTCTTTAGAGAATTATGGAGTGTTTTTGAGGAGTTTCTATGTGTTAATGAATGGAATAATAGGATAAATAACATCCTAAGTAGGTTAGAAGTTGTGGGATCCTATTAGGATAAGTGGGGAAATGTTCAGAATACCCCCACTTAAGTTTCACCAAAATCCCGTCATAGGGTTACGACTGACTCACATGAGTCGTACCCTATGATACGATTGGTATCCTCTACTCGTATCCAAGCCTCAACCCTTTGGTCCAACACTGTCCACCATACGAGTCCTGGGTATTACTTATACCCTGGTTTACGTCTCACGGTAAGGCACTCGTACTCAAATCCAACTCAAGTAACCAAGTCTATGTTAAGGAACCAAATGATCCATAACCACCAATACGACTTATACCCCTAAGTCGTATCCATTCTAGAAACAAAATTCCATCCCACCAACCAATATTTCTCAGTACACTACTGGACCATACCATCCATATCCCCAACATATGGTTCGTACCCATGAGTCATATTGGGTCCAGAGATTAGAATTCCAGGAAATTTTCTAAGGTACAGCAACTAGGGTGTTTCAGTCTCCTCCACTAGGAACATTCTTCCCCGAATGACGGATAAGGTAGGGTTAACCATGCGCCAGAATCATTTGCATTATCTTATAAAATATATTCCCAATCTTTAACAAGGTTTGAAAACAAAGAGGAAAATATATAAATTTGTCCTTTAACAAACTCTTATAATAAAGATGTGTTGAAGACACATACCTTCCGCACGAATCCCAAGAACAGAAAACAAATATGGATATTTGAACATCATGTCCTCTTTCGCTTCCCATGTAGCTTCTTCTACTTTATGTTTATGCCAAAGAACCTTAACTAAAGCTAGATCTTTGGTCTGCAACCGATGAACCTGCCTATCCAAGATCTCAACCAGGATCTCTTCATAAGACAAAGAATTCATAAGACCCAATCCATACAAAAGAACAACCGAAGAAGGATTAACAAGGCACTTCCTCAACATAGAAACGTGAAAGACCACTGAACCAAGCTCAAACTAGAAGGAAACTCCAGCTTATAAGCCACATTACCAATTCTCCGCAGAACCTCATAAGGACCCACATACCGGGGGCTATGCTTCCCTTTCTTGCACAACCACACTACTCCCTTCATGCGAGATACCTTGAGGAAAACCTTATCCTCAACCTCAAATTTTAAGTCTCTACGCCTAACATCCGCATAGGACTTTTGGCGAATTTGGGCAGCCTTAAGCTTATCCTGAATCACCTTCACCTTTTCTATAGCCTGGTAGACCCAATCGGGACCAAAGATGTCTGCCTTAGCAAGCTCAAACAAAATAATAGGAGATCTACACCTCCTACCATACAACACATCAAAAGGGGTCATACCAATACTAGATTGATAGCTATTGTTGTAAGCAAACTCCACCAAAGGTAGATTCTTAACCCAATTGCCACCATAATAAATCACACAAACCCGAAACATATCCTCTAATGTCTGAATAGTTCTCTCCGCTTTCTCATCCATCTGCGTAAGGAAAGAAGTACTCAAACTCACCTTGGTCCCTAACCCTCTCTGAATAAACCTCCAGAAGTGAGACGTAAATTGCGTGCCATGATAAAAAATAATTGAAATGGAACCCCATGCAGATTCACAATCTCCTAAAGATACAACTTAGCATAATCCTCCACCGGGAAGGTAGTCCATATTAGTAAAAAGCGTGCAAACTTAGTCATCCTATCCACAATGACCCAAATCGAATCATATTGATTCTGATACTAAGAAAGACTGGTAACAAAGTCAATATTGCTCACTTCCCACTTCTATTTGGGAAAATTAATTTCTTGATACAGCCCCCTCGGCCTCATGTGCTCAACCTTAACATGTTGACACACCATGTGCTTGGCCATAAAATCAGCCACATCCTTCTTCATACCATTCCACTAATAGATCTCCTTGAGATCATGATACATCTTAGTTGAGCTGGGATAAATAACATAGCACAACTCATGCACCTTATCCAAAATAATTTGTCGTAAATCATTGATATCAGGAACACACAACCTCCTTGTTATCGCAAAGTACCTTCACCTCCAATCTCACACCACTACCTTTTGCCCACCAACGTCACTCTTAATTTTAATCTAGATAGGATCCAACACTTGCTTCTAATTAATCTCCTCACCAAGAGATAATCAAACCACCTCTTGCACCATAATACCACCATAATTAGAATCCAAGAGTCGAACTCCAAGATTAGCCAAGTGGTGAATATCTTTCACCAATTCCCACTTTACTTCCTCCACATGAGCCAAACTCCCTATGGATGACCTTCTAAGAGCATTAGCAATCACATTGGCCTTACCTGGATATAGTGAATACTCATATCATAATCTTTGAGAATTTCAATCTATCTGTCATACCTGAGATTAAGCTCTTTCTGGGTGAACACATACTTTAGAATATTATGATCAGAAAAGATATCCATGTGAACACCATTCAAATAATCCCGCTGATGTTAGGCGTATTTACACGCCTAAAGCACCTTAATTTACCCATATTTTAGCTAAGTTTTAAAGGACAAAGTATATAATTCCTGCACTTTTAGTCCTTTTTCCTGTAAGTGAGCTAACCAACGTGATTAGCAAGTTTTCAGGAATAAATGATGAAGATTTCAGCATTTTATGGACTATTGGACGCCAAAGGAAACTTCACGTAAGAAGGAAGGCAGCTTCTGGAAGCTTGTGGACTGAAAGTGATGCATGGAGAACTTGTCCCGGGAAAAAACAGCATTTCTAAAGACTTGGGGGATCAGCAGTAACTTAGTAGGATTAGGACAAGTATGCAGTAACCCAGTAGGACTAGGACAAGGATAAAAACCCTATTTCAGTAGGACTAGGACAAGGATGTTATAAAAACCCTATTTGCTGAAATTTTCAGCAAGCTTTTTATTATTCTCACTCATTCTCTTTCAATTCATTCTTACTCTCTTCTATTCTTAAATTCTTTGTTGACATTATTCTTCATCTATTCGACTTTTAATTTTCACGACAAGAGAAACGCTACTAGCAAGGAATTCACGCCATAAGTGACGCCAATACTTCCTTATCGTGATATTGTTATTGCTTTGGTATGATGATATCCTCGTGGTTTTCCTTCACAATTATGAGTAGCTAAACTTCTCTGTTAGGGTTATGGAAGCCTTATGAGATACTATCTATTGCTATGAGTTTGTGAATTCTTGATACACATGCTGTTTATATCATTACTCTCTTCATCTTAATTGAATTCTTGTGGTTGCAAACATATAGAATACGCCAGTATAGCATTAACTTGTTCGAAAGAAAAGTTACATGTATGAAAAAGAGAGAATGACAAGGAAATAGGGCTACCAACCCCTGTTTAAAAGTTAGTGTCGTAACTGGATTAACCTCTTGGAGAATTCGTACTATTAGTATACGCTTTAAGCTCGAAAGAGTTAAAGTGATATAATCCTTGATAGTCGAAAGACACTAGGATTTACCATAGAATACGAATCTCTATAAGCGCATGCATGTCTGAATTCCGCATAAATCATAGCCAATAGATACGTAAAACTCATAAGGTGGACATAACCCTAACTTACAATTCTCATTGATTAAAACCTACTAAACATTCCATTTTTCTTTGTTACTTTGATACTCTTAGTTCACGCTACAATTAAATCCCCCCTTTTTCGTAGAATTTTCGATCAACAGTCTACTAATCGTTGCATACTTAGTGACCAAGTATTCCCTGTGGGATTCGACACCCAACCCAGTTGGGTTCTATATTTGACAGCGACTGCTTACACTCTTACGAGAGATGTAGTTTGAGCGTTATCACCCGCCATATTTTCAAAGCAAACTCAGCCGCCAACAAATTCAAATCAAAAAGAGGATAATTCCTCTCATGTACCTTCAACTACTTGGAAGCATAGGCAATTACCTTCCCATTCTTCATCAACACACAACCAGGACCTACTCGAGATACATCACAATAAACCACGAACCCATCATTGCCTTTCGGCAAAGTCAGAATTGGTGCCAAAGTTAACGTATCGCTTAACTTCTCGAAACTCCCTTCACAAGCATCTGACCAAGAAAACTTAACCTTCTTTTGAGTTAACTTAGTCAAAGGAGTAACTATTGATGAAAAGCTTTCCATAAACCACCTATAATACTCAGCTAAACCCAAGAACCTCTAAATGTCGAATGGAGTCGTATATCTAGGCCACCTCTTGACCATAATAATCTTTTGTAGATCCACCATGATCCACTCACTAGAATAATGTGACCCAAGAAAGTTACAACGTTCAACCAAAACTCACACTTGAAGAACTTGGCATACAATTGTTGTTCCTTTAAGGTCTGTAACACCATACAGAGGTAATTTACATGATCCACCTCGCTCTTCAAATAAACCAGAATGTCATCAATGAACACAATAATGAAGAGATCCAAATATTGAAGAAAAACTTTGTTCATCAGATCCTAAATGCTGCCAGAGCATGAGTCAACCCAAATGACATCACCAAAAACTCAAAGTGACCATACTGAGTACGAAAAGCCATCTTAAGGATATCCACCTCCCTAATCTTTAGTTGATAGTACCTAGACCAAAGATCTATCTTAAAAAACAACTTGGCACCTTACAACTGGGCAAATAGTTTATCTATTCTTGGAAGATGATACATGTTTTTGACCATCAAATTGTTCAACTACCTATAGTCAATGCACATCCAAAGGGAACCATCCTTCTTATGCATAAACAACACTATTGTACACCAAGGAGATACACTAGGATGAATAGACCCCTTATTTAGAAGATCTTTAAGTTTCTTCTTGAGTTCCCTTAACTCAACCAAAGCCATTTTATATGGAGAAATAGAAATTGGACTAGTGTCTAGAATTAGATCAATACCATACTCTATTTTCCTATCTAGAGGAACACCAGGAAGATCATTCGGAAAGGCCTCTAGAAACTCATTAACCATGGAACTGACTGGAAAGAAGGACCTTTCTAGTTAGAATCCTTAACCCGATCCAAGTTATAAAGAAACCCTTTAGAGATTAACCTTCAAACTCTAAGATAAGAGATAAAACTCTCCTTAGGAGCTAAAGAAACACCATCCCATTTATAACTGGATCACCAGGGAAACTAAAGATAACCTTACGGGTACGGTAATCCAAGGACATGTAATAAGAGGTTAACCAGTCCATACCCAGAATGACATTCAAATCCACTATATCCAACTAAAATAGATCCACCAAGGTCTGCTTGCTACCAACAGATACCACACACCTCCTATAAACTCTCTTAGCAATAACTAAGTCACTTATTGGGGTAGAAACAGAAAAATGATCCAACATAACTTCTAGATCAAAACCAAAAGATACAACCATATAAGAAGCAATATAGGTGACAGTAGACCCCTTATCAAGAAAATAATATAAGAGAAAAGCTATAACATACCAGTTACGACATTAGGTAATGCCTCAAATTCCTTTTAAGGCGCTAAATCATTCAACCTATTCCAACCAACACTAGAACTAGAAGTAGTAACTGAAGTAGATGCAACACCACCAGGCGTAGAAGTAGAAGATAAAGCCACAAGAATCTTAATCACCCACATAGAAACCTTATTAACTAGAAAATCCCTTAGCTGATGGCCTACCTAGACACACTTGAAGCATTTGTCCTTTCCTTCATCACAATAGCCCTGATGAGGACGACTACAAAATCAATAAGGATGGAATAAAGAAACTAACTAACCTTCGCTTGCTTGAGATTGGGCACCCTATACCAAAAAATAGTCAAACCATGATGACTTCTGTCATCCGACTGGTAAAGAGCACTAGCAAAAGATTAGGAAGCAGAACTCCCCACTTTTTTTTCTGCCATTTTCCACCATCTTGACTACCCTAAGACTGAGCACTTCCCTGGTTATAAAACCTGCTCCTCTTACCCTGCCTATCTCCAAACTCCTCTTACTTCCTATTTTTATCCTATACTTGGTGCATATGAATAGTTAACCTAGAGATATCCATATCCTTAATCAACAAGGAAGTCTTGCTCTCCAAAATCAAATCCCGATTCAACCCTAAAGAGAACTTTCTCATTCTATCCCATATGTCAACCACCAAATCAGAAGCATACCTTGACAATTCATGAAACTTCAAGGCATATTCCTTGACAGACATTCTCCCCTACTTGAGGTTCACAAACTCCTTCATCTTTTCTTTCCTCGACTCTTGGGGAAAAATGATCTAGAAAAACACTAGAGTAGGCATCTCATAAGGATGACTCCTCCACATCCCCGTTATCCATATCCCACTCTTTATGCCATTGATATGCAATCTCTTTGAGCTGATAAGCTGTAAAGTTTAGCCCCTCCACCTCTATAGACTGCATCACCCATAATATTTTTTCTATTTTATCCAAGAAGCCCTATGTACTCTCCTCCACCTTCACTCTAGAAAAAGTGGGAGGACTCATCTTTATAAATTCTCCAGCCCTTATGGAACCAGCAAACAGAGCACCGAACACATCCCACTCATCCTGAGTAGCAACTAATTTAGCAATAGCATGAATAGACTAAAGAAATTTCTCATTAGTCACCTTACCTTGAGGAGGACTAGTAGCAATCGGTGGAACTCCAGAACAATCAGGGATAGGACTGTGAAATTAAAGATGAACACAAATGTAGGATGAACTCTTTCAATATTACCTCTAGATGGGATAGAAGAATTTCCTTGTGTTCCAGATCTATGAGGCTGTAAGACCCTGCAAAAATTTCTTGCTTAAATCAGTCCTTTAAGATAGTTAGGTGTCCCAGACTTAGAATATATTAACTAAGTATTCAGACTTGGTACTATTTTAGCCTTCAAAAGTAGGAAATATTATTTTGAGACCTTTATGTCCCTTAAATATTGATATTTGAGTTAATTCATGATCAGTAATATCAGTAGAGGTTCCCAGACAAGTTTTGGATTTTTTGGACCTCGTTTAGACCATATTTGAGTGCCCAAAATAGTGGGTCAATGCGATCTTGACGCGTCGCGTCGACCATCGCATTGATAAGATAGTTTATCCCCAGCTTCAATGTAAATTCCAGATTACCGACGCGGACTCAACGCGGCGCGTTGGCTATCCCGTCGATGTAAATGATGTGGTGCATCGGCCTGTGCGTCGGTAACACAGTTTACAGGCATTAAAAGGTCGCATCCTCAGGGTTAATTAGGTCTTTTACCATGCCCTTTAACCCTCAAAATGCAAAATTAAACCCTTTGGAGAGAAATTATATTCATTTTTTCACAAATTTCTCAAGAACAAGAACCTTAGGTGTTCAAATTTCAAATCAAGAACTCAAGAAATCACTATTAACTTTCAGAAATTGATCAACTAAGGTATGTGAAGTATTCATCCAAGGGTCCCTTCCACCCTTGGAGTCCAAGATACTATTTTTTAAACTTCAAGTTTATGGATTTCATGAATTCAATGTTGGGTTTGATTATGTTCATGTTTATAATGATTAAATGGGATTCTAATCCATGTTTTATGATATGTTTCACTTGAGGTTAATTTATATGTATGTAATATCATGATGATCCATGTAAAACCCTTGAAATTGTCAATGGGAATTTGAATTATGATGTCTACTTATTATTTAGTGTTATGTGCATATGTATGCTCACCAAGTGCTTGATGAATTGTTCATGTGAACTAATTAGGGAAAGAAATAATGTAATGCTATCTTATTTGCAAGTTATACCATGCAAGAGTTTGATAAAATATCTCGATAAATGCATTATGAATTCAATGTGCATGCTTATGCTAAGTAAGATCATGTGATGCTTTATTTTTATTCTATCGAGTTCTGGGGGTATTTAATACCCAATAATTTAGTTGTTTACTTAGAGACAGTATTAGTTACGAAGTAATCTTAGTAGTAACTCGATCAGTAGAGCTCAACCAGTTAAAGAAATCTAAGAAATCTCAGTAGTGTTCATAATTCTGTCACAGTACTCAGATCAAACCTCAGTATACTCAGTCAGTTAACAAAATCCAGTAGTATTCTGTCATTCCATGGAACTCAGTGAACTTGGTTTAGTTCAGTCAAACAGTACTATCAGTAACAATTCAGTCCAGTCTAGTACATACTAAAAATCAGTTAAGTGTCCGTTCAGTTGGGAGTAGGATTCAGCACCGAGCGAACCCAGGGGTGGAGGAATTCCTGTCAACAGAGGGTTTGATCCTTTGTAGAAATCCCTGCATTATAAAACTACGTAGCCAGTGTAGATTGAGATATCTTCCTTCCAGATACTATGAGGGTTTATACATCTTATTTTAGTTTCCTACCAGCGAGGGTTGACGGAAGAGCTTCCTTTCAGAGAGGGTTAACTCACAGCTTGTCTTTACCCGTGGCACGGTATTGACACCCTTCCAACTGGGGTTACAGGTTAGACCCCAATTAGTTTAGAAAGGGTATGTTGGTTAGAGGATTACCTCCCACAGTCTCAGTTTCAGTCCCAGTCTCGGAATAGAACTCAGTTCAGTTCTAATGATTTAGGACTGTTAGGTATAGTCACTCAGCTCAGTACGAAACTCAGTATAGTACCACCAAAATTTGTACTGTCAGATACCACCATTTAGTTATCAGAAATACAGCATCAGTAAACTTTGAAGTTAGTAGATCAGTATTAAGATCTAGTATTCAGTATTATCACGATCTCAGTTACAATATACCTATTCATGCATGTATTCTTTTTCAGTCGTACTCATGTTATTAAGTTATTATTGTTCATACATATGAACCTATGCATTTCATCCTACCTCACTGAGCATACCAGTACATTCAAAGTACTGACACATTCTTTCCTTATGCGCTATGATGTCTTATATCATAGGTTCAGACGTATGGGCTCTAGAGCACCCTTAGCAGTTCAAATTTTTAGCAGTCATTATAGTGGTAAGTTCTCATAGTTTGAGGACATGCTTGATTTCAGTATTTTAGTATTATTTTCAGTAGTTGAAGTTAGTTAGGGACTTTTCCCATCAACTCCACAGTTCAGACAGTTTAGAGGTTTTCCAGACTAGAGTATTTTCAGACAGTTGTTCAGTTTTCAGTATTGATGTTCAGTTTTGGTATTGTGATACCATATCCAATGTTATTTACAGTAATGAACCTTATGGCTATATTTCCTCCTACTTTCCATATATATATATATCGTATTATTATTCAATTATTCCAGAAGGTACCAGTCATGGGTTAGCTAGTCATCCTTCAGGATTATGAGCATAGTGTAGCATCTAGGATACCGACTCAGGGTATTACATACTTGGTATCATAGCTTAAGGTTCACCAGTGTCCTAGAAAGTCTGAAAGACACATCTAGTAGAGTCTTATGCATGGGTGTATTGCGCGCCACACTTATGGACGAGAGGCTTTGAGATGTTTTAGGAAAAGATTCCCTTCTTTCAGAATTCATGTCGTGCGAGTGAGCATGAGCTCCATAAAAACTCTTAGTCTAATCCACTTCTTCCTTTTGGTTACAGAACATGCCTTCTAAAAGGACTAACGAAAGAAGAACTGGAAATCAGTCAGCACCTCATCCCATTTAGGCAGATCCCCAGGATGAGCATGTCTCTCATGCAGAATTAACGGCTGCATTCAATACTCTAGTCAATTCAGTTGCAATTCAGAATGAACGACTAGCTGCTTTTCCAGCCAACCCAGTGGCTAATACTACTGCATCTAGGATTCGGGACTTCACTCTAATGAATCCTCTCTTATTCTTAGGTTCTAAGTCTAAAGAGGATCCACAAGAGTTCCTCGATCCAGTTCAGAAAGTCACAGATATCATGGGACTGACTTCTAGTGAGAGAGTTGAGTTAGCCTCCAATCAGCTACAAGATGTATCCCATATGTTCTTTAAGAAGTGGAAGGTATACAGGGGTGCAGATCCAGAGCCCATAGAATGGGAAGAGTTTGCTACGACCTTCTTAGATAGATTCTTCCTCTTAGAGCTGAAAAAAGCCAAGGTGTTAGAGTTCATCAATCTCAGGCAAGGAAGTATGAGGGTGAAAGAGTATTCCCTCAAGTTTGCTTAGTTAGAAAGCTATTCTCCCCATGTGGTAGTAGACAATAGATCCAGAATAATCAATTTTTTGTCGGGGGTATCGGGTAAAGTTGTTAAGAAGTGAAGGACTGTGATATTGATTAGGGAGGTGGACATATCTAGGTTTATGGTCTATGCTCAACAGATTTAGGAATGGAAATTTAAGTATAAGGAGAAAGAAAATAAGAAAGCCAGAACAGGTAGCTTTAGTTTTGCCCAGCCAAGGTCAGAGGGTGGTAACCGTTCTTAGTTTAGTCAGAAGTTTTCAGCCCTAGTTCCATCTTTAGCTAGTACACCAGTACCAAGGTTCAGGAATTCTAGTCATGATGGGGCGCCAGGATCCAAAACCCAGAGCAGTGCAAGCGGTGTTTGTACTAATCCGCTTGGTGAAGAATGTGGTAAGAATCATAAGGGTATGTGTAGAGCCGGTAGTGATGTGTGTTTTGGATGTGGCAAGTCAGGTCACAGAGTATGAGACCATCCTAAGGCTGGTCTACAAAGTCAGCACAGTCATCCTTCAGCTCAGTACGGTCACCCGAATCAGCAGGGTGCCTCTTCCAGTGCACCAGTAGGCAATGCCCAAACAGACTCTATGCTCTTCTTTCCCGATAGGATCAAGAAAGTTCTCCTGATGTGTTCACTGGTACATTACAAGTTTTCCATTTGCATGTTTACACTTTGCTAGATCCAGGAGCTTTCTTTGTCCTTTGTTATTCCATATATAGCAGTTGATTTCAGAGTCAGTCCCAAAACTCTAGCAGAGCCTTTCTAAGACTCCACCCAGTGGGTCAGTCTATCATAGCCCTGCGGGTATACAAGAACTGTCTGGTTATGATATCTTAGGAACTCAGGCTTCCAGATTTTTGTAGTAATATTAGTATGTATAGAAAATTAATGGGTGGGTATGATGCCCATCCCGTATTTACCATAGTTCAAATTTTTGTACTTCAGTATTCACGATACCTATGCATATTTTACGTCTCAGCTCCATGAACACAACTTATAATCATGTACTTCCCATAGAATCATCTGCATTTCCAGTTCTTAGTCTGAAGAGTTCCAGTTAACTCAATAGTACGAATCATGTTCCATGAACACGAAAACTCCAAATGCAGGTCATGCAGCTCATGACTTCTGCACTCATGCCTTACAATGTATTCAGTCCCAGTTACCATATGATGCGTAGTCTTAGTTACAGTCTTAGTTATAGTGATGTGATTGGAAACTCCATTCAGTTTCAGGTTTGCTCGACTATAGCATACAATTATTAGTTACTCAGTTATTAGTATTTCAGTACTTCAGTTTACAGACTATTTTAGAACCATGTTATATGCTTGGTCTTGCATTCTCAGATAATATAATTTTTCATGAATTCATGCTCAGTTATCTCATGCTACTCAGTCAGTCCCTACATCATATGCATAATACTCTATAGTTTTTGTCCAGTTATTCAGACTAAGTATAGTTCAATCTTGCAGACCCAGTATTCAGCTATAAGTCATTCAGTTAATTAGATAAGTTAGTATGCTTATACATTCGTACACAGCGCCCATGCAAATATTTTTTTAATAGTCCCAAGTGAAGTGTCATACTAAGGTGGAGAGTATAGTTGAGAGAGTATTCAAGGGATATGTCTAATCTTGAAAAATAGTAATTACAGTGCATAAGTCTTAGTCTCTCTATCTTAGATGATGATTCGTAGGCCTCACCTCATATTACCGAATTCTATCCATGTTGTGATGTCTTATTCAGACAATGCCAAGACTTTTTGCTCCCTAAAGCCACTATAACTCTATAGAAAGAGTGTCAAAGTAAGGCTCCAGTTGAATATAATTTTTTAGCATAAGTTAGTTCGCAAAATTAGTAATTCAGTTTAGCGGTTAGACAGATAAATTTGTGTGGTGTGGTTTTCAATTTTTTCCAACTAATCGCACTATCCAAAGTCTCATGAATGTAACTATTATAAGATAGACCAACCAAGTAGTTGCGTGTTCAGACTAATTCATTTATCATGTCCCAATTTCAGTCCCCAAACATTCAGTCACGACTCAGTTCGTAGGTGCCTTGTGCATCGCTGCAGTTTCCTCAGTATCTCAGCCAAGTCAGTACTCTTTGGGGGACATAATGTCCCAAGGGGGATATGCACTATAAACCTGAGCTTTCATAACCTAAACCTCCCAGTTCTCTTCACGTAATGAATCCAGTTTGGAGTAGTGGGTACTCATAAGTTGACTCTCAAGTTCCAATCTCAGCTGTAAGCTACGTATTCAAGGGGGCTCAGTTCAGTTCATGATATTTGGTTCATGTATCACGTTCCAGTCTTAGTCATATTCTCATGTTCCCATTCATGCATAGTAATGCCCCGAATCTGGTACCCTGAATGCCACACAATGCTCATGACCTCGAAGGACCAAAAGCTAACCCATGACTAATATCTGTAACTGAGCACTGCATAACATACTATATAAATATGGGAAAAAGGTTAAAAGGCCATAAGGTTCTAAAATCTAATAAAATATAACATCTAGAGATATGGTATATCAATACCAAAATAACTGAAATAACTGTCTGAACATGCTAGTCTAAAAGCCTCTAAACTGTCTGAATAAGTAGTAGATGGGGCATGCCCCCAACTAACTCCAACTGCTGAAATAAACTAAGTACTAAAAATTTGAAATAGTCAAATAATAACATCCTTGAATGATGAAGACTCATTGCTAGTATGTCTGCTGAACGGCTGATCTACTAAGAATTCTCTGATGCTCGTGCTTCTGAACCTATGGTATAAAACACAATAGCGTAAATGTATCAGTACGATTGAATGTACTGGTATGCAAGTCAGGTAGGCTGATTGGAAGGGGTTTATATTCTTGAACAATACTAACTAACTGAATAACATGAACGTGAGAATACATGCATGAATATATGAACTGTGACTGAGATCATGACATCACTGAATCTTAATACTGATAACATAAGTTTCATAAATCTGATATACTATGATCTGAATGACTGTGTCTGACAGTCCTGTTGTTGATGAAACTAGCTGAGTTCTGTATGAACTGGGTGACTGTATCTGATAGTCCTAAATTCTGTAGAACTTTCTGAGTTCTATTACTGAGACTGAGACTGAGACTATAACTGTGGGAAGTAGTCATCTAACCGACATGCCCCAAATAAAGCATTATAGCTGAGTTGGGGTCTAATCTGTAACCCCAATTAGAAGGGTGTCAATACTGCGCTACTGATAAGGATAAGCTGTGAGTGATCCCTTATCTAATAGGTACTCTAAGGATAACGGTGGGACCCTTATATAACAAGTTAAGACACCTCAATAACCCTCATTTAACAGGTTGATATCTCAACCTACGCTAGCTACGTAGTTCTGGAGTGCAAGGATTGCTTCTAACAATCATACCCTCTACTCGTAGGTGAGTTCCCATCCTTGGGCTCACTCGGTGCTGAATCCTACTCCCATTTGATTATACACTGAATTAATTATACTGAACTGACTGGACTGAGTTTACTAAGTTTTGTTAACTGATGAAATATTACTGAGATCTGATAACTGACTAAGATTACTGAGATTACTGAGTTTCCTGAGTCATGAGACTGACTAAATTCTACTGAACATGGCTTAACTGAGAGTATCTTGAAAACATGACACTGTCTCTAGGCACACAACTAAATTTTTGGGTTCAAGTACCCCTAGGACTCGATAGCATGAAACTGACAACACTTGACACTTTTTGAACACATGAGCAATATCAACAATTCATAGTACAATAAGTTGGGGATTTCATGAAGTACATGGTTAGCATAATTTTGTCAATGGATAGGAAAGCATATTAACATGTCATAATTTCATAGGCTAATCTTATGAACAATCCATTAAATAATTTTTATGCATAACATTAACATGGAAGTCATTTTGAACATAAGGGTAAAGTATGGGTTCATCAATTTGGTCATAATTGAGTCCTAAAGCATGATTCTTGTTCTTTGGGCATTTTATCAAACACATTGCATGCATAACCCTAGGCTTAGGCATATACGCTAGTTCATACATCATGGTTACTTTAATAAACTCTATTTAAAAGTTTCCAACCCACATACTAGCATAATTTCATGAAAAGTACGTATAGACTCCAACTTGGGATTTATACAACCACATCAACATAATTAAAATCAACCCACCACGTGAAAATCACAATTCATGAGTTTAAAAATTGGATTATTGAGATTCATGGGTGAAATAAACCCATGAATCAACACTTTACATACCTCAAAATCTTGAATCTTGAAGGAGGTTAACTTTTCTTAAAGGTTCTTGAATGGTGACGTTTTGATTCTTGAGTTTTCTTGGAGAAGGGTTTGAATCTTGTTCTGGGGTTTTGATCTTGAAAGAGACCCTTATTTTAATTTTATGGATGAATGAGGAGTTATTTTCTTTGATTTTATATAATTAGGGGTTAAAAAGGGTGGAAAAAGACCCAAAAAGTCCTTAAAAATGTTGTTTCAGCGCTGTTTCGGACAAAATGATGGTCTGGGTGATGGACCGTCACTCTGGTGACTGACCATCACTCCAACCGTCAGTTTTGGTCCATAAAACGGCCTTAATACCTCAGTTTTTATGGCCAAAGCGATGGTCCATCGCTGACTTGATGGTCTGTTAGCTTGCCCGTCGCTCCTGGGCAACTCAGATAGCTCTCAGTAAAATGACCATAACATTTTACTCCAATACTGGATTTTGGAGAAATTAGTATCGCTGGAAATCTAATTCAATTATATATTTGTTAGTGTGTAATGAGATCAAAAATTTGTAGTAGAACAAAATATATGCTTTCTTGAATTTTACTATGACAATATCCTTCTTAAGAATTTAATCGGTAAGGGATATTTTGATTCGTCTAATAGCTAGGACGTATTTGAGGACTTAATATATATCTAACTTGATCATTAAACTACCAAATCACTATAATTTATTTCTCATGAGCTTGAAGCATGGTTCTACTATTGGTTGGGATTCTCGGGGTATTATATGCGTACTCCAAAAATGATCTTGGGTTCATCAGTATATTTTAGTTTAAGTAATAGATTTTCCTTAAGATTATTTAGTTTCATGCTCATATTTTCCATTACAAACTTGGTATCAGTTACCATTGCATATTCAGTCATATACTCATGAGCTAGTTCAGCCATGTACCTATGCATCAGATATGCATGATCAATATATAAACTCATCTTATCACTAATCCAAGTCATGCATTCATAAATCATGTTTAGATATGTACTTATGCATGTTCAGTGTGATAATTTTGTCTATTAGTAACTTTAGCCATGATATCATGTGTCAGATGTTCATGTCCAATAAGTAAGTTCAGTCTACCAGTATTCTCAGCTTAGCCAGCCTCATTTGAGGATGAATGTTCCCAAGAGGGAGATAATGTAAGACCCTGCAAAAATTTCTAGCTTAAATTAGTCCTTTCAGTTTGTTAGGGGTCCCAAACTTAGAATATATTAACTAACTATTCGTACTTAGTTCCATTTTAGCCTTCGAAAGTTGGAAATCTTATTTTGAGACCTTTATGTCCCTTAAATGTTGATATTTGAGTTAATTCATTATCAGGAATGTCAGTAGAGGTTTCCGAACAAGTTTCAGATTTTTTGGACCTCATTTAGACTATGTTTGAGTGCCCAAAATAGTGGGTAGACGCAATCTTGACATATCACAATGACTATTGCGTCGATATGATAGTTTTTCCCCAGCTTCAGTGCAAATTCCAGTGAACCAACGTGGCACGTTGCTATTGCGTCAATGCCAATGACACGGCACATTGGCTATCGTATTGATGCCAACAATGCGGCGCGTCGGCCAACGCATTGGTAACACAGTTTATAAGAATCAAAAGGCTGCATTCTCAGGGTTAATTAGGTTTTTTCCCATGTCCTTCATCCCCCAAAACACAAAATTAAACCCATTGGAGAGAAATTATATTCATTATTTCACAAATTTCTCAAGAAAAATAACCCTAGGTGTTCAAATTTCAAATCAAGAACTCAAGAACTCACCATTAAATTTCAGAAATTCATCAACTAAGGTATGTGAAGTGTTCATCCAATGGTCCTTTCCACCCTTGGAGTCCAAGAAACTATTTTTAAACTTCAAGTTGTGGATTTCATTAATTCCATGTTGGGTTTGATTATGTTCATGTTTATAATGATTAAATAAGATTCTAATCCATGTTTTATGATACGTTTCATGTGAGGTTAATTGTTATGTATGTAATATCATGAGGATCCATGTAAAACCCTTGAAATTGTCTGTGGGGATTTGAATTATGATTTCTACTTGTCGTTTAGTGTTATGTGCATATGTATGGTAACCAAGTGCTTGATGAATTGTTTATGTGAACTAATAAAGGAAAGAAATCATGTCATTCTAGCTTATTTTCAAGTTATTCTATGCAAGAGTTTGATAAGATGTCTCTATAGATGCATTTTGAATTCAATGTGCATGCTTATGCTAAGCAAGATCATGTGATGCTTTATTTTCATGCTATCGAGTCCTGGGGGTATTTAATACCCGACAATTTAGCTGTTTACTTAGAGCTAGTGTCAGTTACGAAGTAATCTTAGTAATAACTTGATCAGTAGAACCAACCAGTTATAGAAACCTAGGAAATCTTAGTAGTGTTCGTAATTCATCCACAATACTCAGATCAGACCTCAGTAGACTCAGTCACTTAACAGAATTTAGTAGTATTTTGTCAGTCGATGAAACTCAGTGAACTCAGTTCAGTTCAATCAATTGGTAATATCAGTAACAATTCAGTCCAATCTAGTACCAACTAGAAATCAGTTTTGTGTCCGTTCAGTTGGGAGTAAGATTTAGCACTGAGCGAACCCAGGGATTGGGGTATTCCTTTCAACAAAGGGTTTGAACTTTAGTAGCAATCCCTATGTTATAGAACTACGTAGCCATCGTAGGTTGAGATATCTTCCTTCCAGATACTATAAGGGATGATATATCTTATTTGAGTTTTTTACTAGCGAGGGTTGATGGAAGAGATTTCTATCAAAAAAGGTTAACTCAGAGCTTATCTCTACCCATGGCACGGTATTGACACTCTTCTAACTAGGGTTATAGGTTCGACCCCAATTAGTTTAGAGAGGGGCATTTCAGTTAGATGATTACCTACCAAAGTTCCAGTTTCAGTCTCAATCTCAGAATAGAACTCAGTTCAGTTCTACAGATTCAGGACTATCAGGTATAGTCACTCAGCTCAGTACAAAACTCAGTATAGTTCCACAAAAAATAGGACTATCAGATACAGTCATTTAGTTATCAGAAATACAGCATCAGTAAACTCAGACATTAGTAGATCAATATTCAGTATTACCATGATCTCAGTTACAGTATACGTATTCATGAATGTATTCTTATTTAGTCGTACTCATGTTATTCAGTTATTATTATTCATACATATGAACCCATGCATTTCAGCCTACCTCGCTGAGCATACCAGTATATTAAAAGTACTGACGCATACTTTCCTTTTGTTCTATGATGTCTTATATCACTGGTTTAGACACACGGGCTCCAGAGTACCCTTAGCAGCTCAGATTTTCAGCAGTCAGCGTAGTGGTGAGTCCTCATAGTTTGAGGACATGGTTGTTTTCAATGTTTCAATATTATTTTCAATAGTTGCAGTTAGTTGGGGACTTTTCCCCTCAACTCCACAGTTCAGACAGTTTAAAGGCTTTCCAAACTAGAGTATTTTTAGACAGTTGTTCAATTTTTCAGTATTGATGTTCAGTTTTTGTATTGTGTTACCATATCCAATATTATTTATAGTATTGAACCTTATGGCCAGTTTTCTTCCTACTTTCTGCATATATACCATACTATTTTTCAGTTATTATAGCAAGTACTAGTCATGGGTTGACTTGTGGTCCTTCGGGATTATGAGCATCGTGTAGCGTCTGGGGTATAGACTTGGGGCATTACAGAGGCATTATCTGAAAGATGAACAATAAGGATTAGAGAAGATTAAAGGACTGAGACTCAGAACTTGGAAATAGAATATCAAGAAAGTGAAACACTCCAAAATTACTTATAGTCTCACCTTTATGAGTGTGGTGTGCTACACACCCCTAAAAGAGACTCTACTCGACATGGATTTGTGGGATCCCAATTGACCATGAACCTAGTCTTTTATACCAACTTGACACGAACTCCCTGGGGTCTTGTCGTAATAGGCATTTGAAGTCCTTCTAGGGCCAGAGACCACCCCAATTACCCAATCCAACCTCCAGCCGCCTGCCCTTTGTTGGCTGAATTTCGAGCATGTAACGAAATAGTGTAACATCTCACCTAAAGACTCTACGATAAGATTACAACTGTAACTGGTTCAACCGAGTCTAACCTTCTCATACCAATAATCCAACCATACCAAACTATACTAAACAAAGGGAAATAAACTAGGCCATAATCAAAGACGTTTCAAAAATAATATAATTATTCCCAAAAGGAAATAGGATGGACAACCAACAATCTCGTCCAATGATGTCATCCTTTCAGCTTAATCCAATGCCAAGGCTAACACCTCTACCGATCCTTCCAATTCCAACCCATAGAATTACCACAAAGCCTTTAACCAAAAGAGTAATAAAATTCAGTTGGGACATGCCCCCAACCATAGCCAAAACCAATATCCACAGTAAAACAAAAATATCTAGAAATATCCATAACATAAAATGGAGCCTTCCAAAAGGATGAAAGCTCACCACTTCAGTCCAAATATTATCCCTAAGTCAATCACTATGGAGGAGAAGTAGAATAGTCGATTCCTGCATAGCGTGGGTATACAGCTGCCAGTAGACGGGGTTAGCGAGTGACCGCTAGCATGATCTCACGGTAAGGATAAAATAATGCCATTTATAAAATCAAGTAAAATTATCCATATGCACACAACCATACACACATATATATAACCAAGCCAGGAAATGGGATCGGGTTTAGCATGCCTTTAAAACCTTTACTTGGTCTATGTATCTTTGTCGTTCTAAACTACCCACGGGTTATATGGGTTTAGATCCCCCAACTAAAAGGGCCCCAGAGCATGTAGTTGCACGACCAGGGAAGTATACCTTGGGATGCCTAATACATCCCCCGAATATAGTGTGACATCATGCAAACGGTCGCTAAGACAAACCTCATATCGACAAATATGAGTTTCCAGTTTTGGTCCCCCCCTAGGACCTCACCTTACATGGCTTAGCTACACCTCCAGCCATTATTTCCCAATTGAAACAAATTTCCCCATAACTAAACCATTATCCAGTTATTAACTAAGTCCATTGATATTAGTATCATTATACCAACCCTTACTTGCAAGTATCATCCATAGCCAACCATTTATATGTTTAAGGGGACTTTTAAGTGACCTTCTATTTACCATATTAAACCACTTAGGGGATTCCATGTACCTCTCAAGCATAACCATTAGCAATTTACCATTCCAAGACATTTAAACCCTGTATAATTCTCTTTATTAAGTTTTAAAACATGCAAGAGTTCCATTACGAGTAGTCAATGCAATAAACTTATATTTACAAGTATTTTGTCAAACACATTGGGGGCATAATATGACCAAAACAAATTAAAATTACCATTAAACCATTCCCATGTAATCCAATTATCCAAAACCACCATTATTACATTTAAAAGCATAATTAAAACCATGGGAAACCATGACCAACCATTTAACATCAAAACCCCCATTTCATATTTGAAAACAAAAAATCATACAATCAACGAAATCAAGAAAACATTAATAAAACCAAGAATTTAGATAAAATTAATAATGAGGGAAGATAACATGCCTTAACCAAAATAATGACGTAAAGATTCACCAAAAGAAACCTCAAATCAATTCTCTAGTTGAAACCCTAGCTTTCCTTGCCCAAAAGCACTTGAGAGAATTATGGAGTATTTTAGAAGAGTTTTTAAGTGTTACTGAATGGAATAATAGGGTAATTAACATCCCATGTAATTTAGAAGTTGTGGGACCCTATTAGGATAAGTGGGAATATATACAAAATACCCCCATTTAAGTTGCACCAAAATCCTATCACAGGGATATGACTAACCCACACGAGTCATACCCTACAATACAATTGGTTTACTCTACTCATATAGTATCCTCAATCCTTGGATCCAATATTGTCCAGCATATGACTTATTCAACCAAGTTGTATTAGCAACATACGATCCATACCCTTCATCCGTACCTCTGGCAGATTTACACACAAGAAAAATTTAGGCACTGTCCACTATATGAGTCTTAGGTATGTCTTGTACCCTGGCTTACGGCTCATGATGAGCCACTCGTACTAAAATCCAACCCAAGTAACCAAGTCTAAGATTAAGTTAAGGAACCAAATGATCTGTAACCACCAATATGACTCATACCCCTAAGTCCTATCTATTTTAGTAACCAATATCTATCCCACCAACCAACACTGGTCAGTTTATGACTGGACTAGACCATCCATACCCCAGCATACGACTCGTATCCATGAGTCGTATTGGGTTTAGAGATCAAAATTCTCAAAAATTTTCTAAGGTCCAGAAACTAGGGTGTTTCAAAGTCCCAAGGGACGAACACTGGAAACCACGTTTACCAGCTTTAGGGATTTATATGACCATGTACTTAGAGAACACTTGATATATATATATTTTCAGTGGCTATTGCATTGGTGGCTTTAGTTTTCCCTTGGTTTGTGCAGTTGATATGTACTGGGCCCTTTCAATCGGGGGAACTGAGCTCATAGCCCATGAGTGCCTTTAGGATGGATCGAGCTACACATTTAAGTTTAAATATTTAAACTTTCATGTTCATGAACCTTGTCCCTATCCCGACATCCTATAGCTATTTATATGAATGTCGTGTATATGGTTAAAGACTGGATTTTGGTAATTATATTATTTTATCCTTTTATTTTACATACCAGTGATTATCTTACTTACCTTCCTTGGATGCTACATTACTTCATGATGTAGGTTCCGAAGGGTTTTCTATTGCTCCTATGCAGCGTTATGTGGTTGAGTACATCTGTTAAATTGTTATGAAGTGAGGAGCCTTTATCTTAATGAAGGCCTTGCCATTTCATTATTCTTTCTTTATTTTCATAGTACTTTTGTATTTGTTTTCATAGTCGAGGGAATGTCCCAACGTAGATGCTATTCTAGTTTTAGAGGCTTGTGTAGACAAGTATGGGTGGATTGTTATTTTAATTTCTTTGAACCATCACTTTATTCATCTATTCCTATTACTAATATCATTGGTTTTATTGGATTCCCTTTTATTTTTATGATTATTGTGCTCTTGAGGTTAGGCTAAGGGGGTGGTCTCCAGTTCATGGAGGGATTGAGATACCTGTCATGACTATACCCTACTTTGGGTCATGATTATCTTGGTATCAAAGCTAGGTTTATGGTCATGGGTATCCACAAAGTTATGTTAATTAGAGTCCCTTTTATGGGTGTGTACTTCGCCACACTTATAAGGGGAAGGCTACGAGGAATTTAGGAATATTTCCCTTTCTTTTGTTCTATTTTGGGCTATAAAGTCTAGTGTTATGAAAATTTTCTAACTCCTGGCTTCTTCACATTTTAGATCATTCCTCCTCAAAGATCTGATATTTATAGAAACTCTACTGGAATCTCTATTCTACCTGAGGAGAATATGGAGGGGACTTGCCTTGTTTATGAACTGAAGACCCAGTCTAGGGTCCTTGCTCTTGACTGTTCCACCCTACATGGAGTTCCCCCAATCCTTACTATCCCTCCTCGAGTTTTCTAGGATGGTGACACTTATAATCAGTCGCCTTAGGGAGATATCTTTAATGGAAAGTTTCTTCAATCTATTCATATTCTTACTCAATGAGTAGCATCATAGTCTAATTAGTCTAATTATGTTGGTTCTGTTGCTCATTCATTTGAGGTCAACCAGGTTGACCAATTTATGAGGTTGAATCCCCCAACCTTTGTAGTCTCTAAGCTTTAGGAGGATCACAAGGGTTCTTTAATGACATGGAGAAGATATTCAGGGTGATACATGCTACTAACTCTAAATTTGTAGAGTTTGTTACATATCAATTGTAAGATGTAGCTTATCAGTAGTATGAGGAGTGGGGAGTAATAAAGGGTGATGATTTAGAATAGGCAGCATAAGATGACTTGTCAAGTGTTTTTCTTGATCAGTTCTTTCCTCAGTAGTTGAGGGAAGCTAAGCCTGAAGAGTGTGTGAACTTGAAGTAAGGAAAGATGAGTATGAAGGAGTATACTATGAAATTTAGTAGTTATCCTATTATTCTTTGGAGTTAGTGGCTAACATTAGGTCCAAAATAAGAAAGTTTTCTTCCAATGGTCTATGATTTGGTATTGGAGTGCAAGGCTGTGATGTTGAACAATTATATGGACTTCTCTAGGCTAGTGGTTTTTATATATCATGTGGAGAATGAGTAAAAAAAGTAATTATAAATAGGAGAGAGGCAGAATAATAAGTTTATATATTCAGAGTAGGGTGTAGGTCAACAGTATAGTGGGAGAGATTGTAGAAAGTGGACTAAGAAGAAGAATATAGGAAATTTGTATTGATATTCTAGTGCCCATTATACTAAGCTTTTAGGTGATCATCGTTTTCAGGATAATAGTGGTCCTAAGGAATAAGGTTCCTAGTCTTAGGCTAGTGGAGCTTAGCTAGTCCCACCTTATCCTTCTTGTCGTGTTTATGGATAACTTCACCATAGATATTGTTTAGAGGGGAGAAATTGGTGCTATAATTATAGTCAACTTGGTCATATGTAATGGGATTTTGTTGCAGTCAGTGTTTCCACTGGAGCTAATAAGGTTTCGGTACATCTTCAGCTCCTGCCCTAAATGGCACTACATTCGGTATTGGTATTGGCTGAAATCATCTATATGCACTTGCTACTCATCAAAATCGGGGGGAATTACAAGTATGTTACAACTCTTTTTTTGTGATGATTATTATTCGTTTGATCTAGGTTCTAGCCTATCTTATAGGACTCCTTATGTTGCTGTACATTTTGGTTTTGGTCCTGGAAATATTTCTAACCCTTTTTCTATTTCTAATAAAGTGGGTGACTTTATAGTTGCTAGAAAAATCTATAGTGGTTGTGTCATGTCCATCTTTCATAGGGAGATATTTATGCATTTGATAGAGTTGGATATGGTGAATTTTGATGATATCTTGGGGATGTATTGGCATTATTCATGGTATGCTTCTCTGGATTGTAGGACCTATTAGTTTTCACTTTCCTAATGAGCCGGTATTAGAATATAAAGGGAGTTCCTTAGTGCCCAAAGGGAATTATATTTTCTATCTTAGATCCCAAAAATTGATTTTAAAAGGGTCTCTATATCATCTAGTTTGAGTTAAGGATTTTGACTCTGAAATTCCTCCTTTGAAATCTTTCCCTGTAGTTAATAAATTTCCTGAAGTTTTTCCCTGTGATCTTCCTTGAATTCCTCTCAATAGGTAAATAAATTTTGGGATTCATCTTTTGTTGGATACTCATCCTATTTCCATTACCCCTTATAAGTTGGTTCCGACTAAATTAATAAGATAATAGAGCAATTAAAGGATATTCTTGATAAGGGTCTCATTCATCCTAGTGTTTCTCCGTGGCTTACTTATGTACTTTTTGTGTGAAAGAAGGATGGGTTTCTTTATTTATGATAAGACTATCATCAACTGAATATGGTGACAGTGAAAAATAAGTACACTTTTCCTAGGATTGATGATAATTTTGACCAGCTTCAGGGTGCTAGGTGTCTCTCTAAGATTGATCTTCGTTCGGTGTATCATCAATTGAAAATTAGGGAGGTTGATAGTCCCAAGACTGGTTTTCGAATGCGATATGGCCACAAAGAGCTTTTGGTTTTGTCATTTGGGTTGACTAATGCTCTTGAGACATTCAAGGACCTTATGAATTGGGTGTTTATGCAATTTTTGGATTTTTTTTATACAATCTTCATTGACGAAATCTTAATATACTCTAATAGTGAGGAGGATCATGCCAATCACCTTTGAATTTTGTTACAGACTCTTAAGGACCAAAAATTGCATGCCAAATTT
This sequence comes from Capsicum pubescens, assembly GCA_030864215.1. NCBI lineage: Eukaryota > Viridiplantae > Streptophyta > Magnoliopsida > Solanales > Solanaceae > Capsicum > Capsicum pubescens. The sequence continues at coordinate 264,242,765 of CM061540.1, read as the reverse complement.
TCGAAGTATGAGTTTTGGCTGAATGCAGTGACTTTTCTGGGGCATATTTTTTCTAGTGAAGTGATAAAGGTGGATCTACAGAAAGTTGAGGCAGTTAAAAGATGACCAAGACCCATGACTCTAACCGACATTAGGAGTTTCTTGAGATTGGCTGAGTATTATAGGAGGTTTATGGAGAGCTTCTCTTCTATTGCTTCTTCGTTGGCAAGCTTGACCCAGAAAAAGGTTAAGTTCTTGTGATCCGATGCGTATGAGGGTAGTTTTGAGAAATTATAGGATAAGTTTACTGTTGTGCCAGTTTTGACCCTACACAAGGGTACTGATGGGTTATGTGTATTGTGATGCGTCTCGTATTGGATTGGTTGTGTTTTGATGCAACATAGTAAGGTCGTTGTCTATGATTCCAGGAAGCTTAAGGTTCACCGGTGGAATTACCTGAATCATAATCTAGAGTTGGTAGTTGTGGTCTTTGTCTTGAAGATTTGATGCCATTAATTGTATGAAGTGCATGTAGAAATCTATTCAGATCATAAGTGCTTGCAATATGCATTTACTTTGAAGGAATTGATTCTCAGACAAAGGCATTAGCTCGAATTACTTAAGGATTATGACATGAAACTTTTCTACAATCTAGTTAAATCTAATGTTGTTGTTGATGCTCTTATAAGGTTATCTATGGGGAGGTTATCCCATTTTATGAGGAGAATAGAGGATTAGTGAAAGTCATTAACAAGTTGGTTTCTTAGGAATTTGTCTTTTGGATTTTGAGGATGGAGGAGTGATTGTTTAGGTATTGGTCGAATCATCTCTTGGTGCTAAGATGAAGGAGAAGAACTTTTTGGATCCTATACTTATGCACATTAAGGATGATATGGTTCATCAAAAGGTTATAGCTTTCGAGATTGGGGAGATGGCATGTTGAGGTATCAAGATAAAAGATTTCTAGTTGTCTCTATATATCCATGCAAATGGATGGACAATCTTGCTAGGCAGGAAAGTATTATAATTCTCTCTAAGTGAATCAAATTCAACAAAAAAAGGAATAAAAAAAGAATAATAAGTGCTAAGAGATGCAATAACGTCTAATAAGTTAGATGACACATTGTAAGTTTGTTATTAATTGTTTTGATTTATGAGGGAAAACTTAATCCAAAATTTGAGAAATAATTTATATATATGTTGTAGCATAAGTAGGGTTAGGAATATTTTGGTTCAAACTGAAAAATTGAAAACCAAATCGAAATTTAATTTTGGTTTTGTTTTTTGATCGGTTTTGGTTTCAAATTTTAGAACTCAGTTAAACGGTATGGTTTTTGATTTTTTTAAGAGATTTGGTTAAACAGAAAACCCAAAATTATATAAATAATATATTATAATTTATATATATACATATATATATATATATATATATTATATATATATAATAAGAATATAATATAACCTGGTATAAATATATAACTTATAATAAGTTAGTGACCCTAAGATACGATATACTTCTTTTACATTAGCCTGCAATGGCGCCTCAGCCCTCACGTATGGTTGAAATTTGAACATCATCACTGCCGTCAGTAGTTTCTACCATCATATTGGCAGTCCCTACGGTTTACTGAGGTCGTTATTTATTTTAGTGCTAGCAGGGCATTAAGGTTGAACGAAAAAACATCGGTTCACTATGAGTTTGTTGTTTTCGGCAACCAACGACCACTGTGAGCGTGAGTTTGTTGTTTCCAGCAACCTCTGTGAGTATGAGTTTTCTATTTCTGGCAACCAGTCTGCTTCAAAGTATGTCTGATTCGGTAGTTTTTTTTATTTTTTATTTAAATTGATAGCTTAAGGCTAAAGGCTGAGAATAAATTAATAAATTATTTCAATTTTCATAGATTAGAAGTAGGGTAAGTGAAGGTGGGGTGTCCAATGAAAATATTTAAATTTTATCTCCAAATGAAGTTGAAACTATCGTTGAGGCTGAACCTTTAAAGAAAACAAAGTTCATGGAAACTAGGGGAAAATGTTGGAAGTGGTTTGACAAGATCGTTGATGAAAAAACTAGAGCTAATAAGGAAAAATATAAGTATTGTGGGAAACTTTATGCTTCCACTTCAAGTGCTAGTGGTACTTCATCGATGAGTAATCATATGCTAATGTTATGTCCTTACTGCCCTAATGTTGGTGTTAATGACAGTAAAAAAATTGCTTTTCTACCATCTTCTGAGGGTGAAAAGGAAGGATCATTGGGTACTTGACATTTGATTAAGGACAAAGTAGGAAAGCTTTAGTTCAAATGATAGTTGTTGATGAGCCATCGTTTAATTTTATTGAAGAAGAAGGTTTTAAAAATGTCATGAGAATCAGAATCCCACACTTTATATTCCTTCTTGTAGAACCTTGAAAAGAGAATTTTATCAGTTTTATAATGAAGAGAAACAAGTTTTGAACGAAGTACATCCAAAATTTTGTCTTATGATAGATATTTGGACGTCTATACAAAAGATCAACTACATGTTTCTAACAACTCACTTTATAGATATAAATTGGAAATTACATAAAAGAGTGAGAAATTCTGGGATTTCTAGTCATAAAGATTTTGATATAGATGCTTCCATTACTAATTATTTGTTTGAATGGGGTTTGGATATTGTTTTTTGTATCACTACTGATAATGCTTGTTCCAATGATGTTACTGTGATAGAAATGTCTAAACAATTAGGTAATTAGGGAACTAACATAATGGAGGGTCAACATCTTCATGTGAGGGGTATGACACATATTCTAATCATATTGTGTAAGATGGGAAAAAGAAAATTGATAAGCTTGTCAAGCAATTGAGACAAGCTGTAAAGTATGTTAAACAATCTGTCGTGATAGTTAAGAAGTTCAAAGAATATTGTGAATCTCAATAGATAACTTGTAAGAAATTTTTATGTTTAGATGTTCTTACTCGATGGAACTCAAAATACTTGATACTTGAAAAAATGCAATATTTTGAGTTTGTATTTGAAAGATATAATTTCTATGATAATGATTTTTTGAATTATCTTCATACCTCTCCTTGTGAAGATGGAACTAATGCAGGAGCCTTTATAAGTGAGGACTGGGAAAATATGAGGACAATGATAAAAAATTTAAAAACTTTTTATGATCTTACTTTGAAAGTTTCTGGTTCAGAATATGTTACTAACAGTGTGCACTTTTAGAAATTACTGAGCTTGATCTAATTTTGAATGAGACGATAGAAAATAAAGATTCTAATTTAAAAAAATGGCAACAAATATGAGGGAAAAGTTTAGAAAGTATTGGGGTGATCCAGAGAAAATGATCAGAATGATCTTTATTTCATGTGTGTTGGATCCCCGCAATAAACTAGAATATGTTCCTTTTGAAATTGTGGACATGTTTGAAAAAGAAATTGGGGATAAGTGGTCTGATTTAGTGGAGACATATATGAAAGTTAGGCATTATGTTAAGAAATAAAAAAACTCTTCATCTACTTCTTCTTATTCTAGAAACTCTTCATCTATAAGAGGTTATGGAAACTTTCAAAGAAGAGAAATAATGAGAACAAAATAATAATTTGAGAAGCATAAAGAAATTAGTAGAGGTTCAAGTAGTAAATCTGAGTTGGAAAAATATCTTGCTGAGGAAATTAAGCAAGATTCCAAAAAAATTGATATATTAGGCTGGTGGAGAGTTTATGAGCCAAGATTTCCCATTCTAGCAGAGGTAGCTCTTGATGTGTTAGCTATTCCCATCTCCAATGTTGCATCAGAATGTGAATTTAGTATGGAGGGCGTGTTATTGATCCCTTTAAGAGTTCATTGACTCCTAAACTAGTGCAATCTCTTAGTTGTCTTCAAGATTGTCTTAGACGTAAACCTATTCAAACTAATATCAAGGAAGATTTAGAGTATCTTGAGCAACTTAAAGTTATTAAGAATTTTATGATTTCCTATTTATTATATTAAAAATAATTTTTTGTTTATATTTTATATCAACTAACAGCTAACAGGTGTCCTATGTTTTATCAGAAATGGCTTGTAGTAGAATTGAGTCAACTATTGTTGATGTGTAGTTGTCAATAAGCAAATGTGCATTGTGGTTGATTGTAGGTAAGTGTGTTTTCGGGTTCTTCTTCTTCTACTTCTATTTCAACTATTTTCTAGATTTGAAATCAGTGAGACAGTGATTATGTTATTCATATCATTTCATTTTCCTCTGAATATGATTGGTTTGGAATTACATATTAGTGCAAATGAGGTATTAAACTTGTTTGAACATAGTGTGGAAACTGTGGTGAAGGCTATATGTGCATACGATTATATACTTATATTTGCTGAAATCAGTGACATATTTCTACTCAACGCTTGAGACCCATATTCTTTTCTAAAAGGGAAGTTCTAGTCTTTTGTACAAAATAGAACTAAACAGATTTAGTACCAGACATCTTAAGAAAAGGGAAAAATGTAAAAAATGTGAGAAAATCAATATCCTGCCTAAAGTGTATTAGTTAAACAATTGGATTAAACCAACTGTAGTAGGTTATAAACATTTATTTTGCAGCTTCTGTGGTCTCTAATTATCAATAGAGAATGATTTGATTATATTAAGGTATCATTGTGTCAACCTTAATTGTTTATTGTAATATTTCCTTGTTTATTATTTTGAGTGAATTTAGTTCTGGAAATGTTTAGTTAGATTTTCTTATTTTGCTTGTAAATGTATTTATAGACTCATGTAATTGGATAGATTTCAATAGACTCTACTATGAATATTGGAAAAATGCCAATAATAGAGTTTTGGTGTTCTTAGTTGGTCAGAAAAGGAAGCATAATGACAGATTACGTTTTATAGACTATTTTAGCAATTGAACTGTTTTTCATGATTTTGGACTGTTTATGGACTATTTATGTAGAAACAGTTTGTAGTAGTTATTTTATGGACTGTTTTTATGACTTTTGTGTTGTTTTGGGGATTGTTTATGCAAACTTATGCATAATGCGGATATGTATTATGTTAAACTTATGGTTATTTCATTTCATTTCATTTCATGCATGTTGAGTTATTTATATTTGTGAATGGAAATAAGGTTTGAAAAAAATCACTTTTCTAAAAAAATCACCAATCTTAAATATCGAGACATAACAAAAAAAGGCTTACTACTTTAATCTTAAAAACTGAAATATAAATCCGAAATAACCAAATAGATTTTGAACAAATCGATTGATTTGGTTATGATTGTCAATTTTGCCAATTCAAAAACCAAACTGATATTAAACAATCAAACTGAACAAACCGAATTCCCAGCCTTAAGCATAAGTAGCATAATTTATTTATAACTAACAACCTATAATTGTGTTTTTATTTGCTAGCATAAGTCTATAGATTTGGTATGATATATAATTTTGTCAATTGAATCAAGAAAACTTTATAAGATGGGGATTCATTATTCTTTGGCTAACATGATATACATGTAATACCCCACACTTTTGGGATGAAGTTTGAACCGTCTTTCCTATGTATATAAACCTGAACCCTTCTATTTAGAAATAAGGGTGAATAATAATTCTTTAGGGTGGGAACATAAATCACCTGGTTTTTGGACCTTAGAAAATATCCTAGAATTCTGGTCTCTAAAGTCAATACGACTGGAGGGTACGAGCCATATGTTGGAGTATGGATAGTAAGGTCCAGTCCTATGCTGACCAATGTTGGTTGGTAGGATGGATTTTTTCTACTGGAATGTATATGACTTAAGGGTACGAGTCATATTGGTTGTTGCAGATCATTTGGTTCCTTAACTTAATCTTAGACTTGGTTTCTTAGGTTGGATCTGAGTACGAGTGGCTCACCATGAGCCATAAGCTAGGGTACGAGTTGTACCCTGGACTCGTATGGTGGGCAGTGTCTAAATCTTCCTTGGGTTTAAATCTACTAGGGATACGGATCGTATGTTTTGCATATGACTTGGTTGGATGAGTCGTATGCAGACAGTGTTGGATCCAAAAGTCGAGGCTAGTGTACGAGTAGAAGGTACCACTCATATTAGAGGGTACGACTCGTGTGGGTCGGTCATACCCCTGTGATGGGATTTTGGTGCAACTTAAGTGGGGGTATTCTGTATATTTTCCCACTTATCCTAATAAGGTCCCATGACTTCTAACCTACTTTGGGGGCTATTTACCCTATTATTCCATTCATTAACACTTAGAAACTCTTCCAAACACTCTAAAATTCTCCCAAAAGCTTTTGGGCAAGTTAAGATAGGGTTTCAACTATAGGATTGATTTGGGGCTTGTCATGGTGATTTCTTTACATCATCATCTTGGTTTAAGGTATGTTCTCTTCTCCCATTGTTAATTCTATCTAGAGGCATGGTTTTATGAATGTTTTATGATTTTATTTGTTGTATGATTTTGATTTTCAAATATGAATTAGAGGTTTTGATATTAAATGGTTGGTTATGGTTTCCCATAGTTTTAATTATGCTTTTATTTGCATTAATGGTGGTTTTGGATAATTGTATTGCATGGAAATGATTTAATGGTAATTGGAATTGGTTTTGATCATATTATGCCCCCAATGTGTATGACAAAATGCTTATTAAGATATGTTCATTGCGTTGACTACTTTTAATGGAACTCTTTCATGTTTTATAACCTTGTAATGGAATTATACATGGTTTAAATGGCCCTGAAACGTAAATGGATAAAATATTATGCTTGAGGGGTACATGGAATACCCCAAGTGGTTTAATATGGTAAATGGAAGGGGACTTAAAAGTCCCCTTAAACTTATATATGGTTGGCTATTGACGATATCAATATTGATGGCCTTGGTTAATAAATGGATAATGGTTTGGTTATTTGAAAATTTGTTTTAATTGGGAAATATGGAGATGTGTATCAAAGCCGTAGAAGATGGAGGTCCCGGGGGATCAAAACTGGAAACTCATATTTGTTGATATGAGGTTGGTCTTGGTGACAGTGTGTATGATGTCACATTATATTTTTGGGGATTTATTAGTCATCCCAGGTTTTCCTCCCTAGTCTTGCGGCTACACGTACTGGGGCCCTTTCAGCAGAGGGAGTTAAACCCATATGGCGCGTGGGTTGTTTAGGACGACAAAGATATACAACCCAAGTAAAGCTTTAAATGGCATGCTAAACCCGATCCACTTTTCCCGACATATATATATATATATGTGTGTGTGTATGGTTGTTACATATGGATGATTTTACTTGGTTTTATAAATGGCATTATTTTATACTTATCCCGAGATCAGGTTAGCGTTCACCCGCTAACCCGTTTACTGGAGGCTATAAACCCATGCTATGCAGGAACCGACCATTCTACTCCTTTTACATAGTGATTGACTGGGGGACAACATTTGGACTAAAGTGGTGATCTTCCATCTTTTTGGAAGACTCCATTTTATGTTATGGATACTGTTAGATATTTTTGTTTATTTCTTGATATTCGTTTTGGCTATGGTTAGGGGCATGTCCCAATCGAATTTTATCACTCTTTTGGATAGAGGCATTGTGGAACTTCTATGTGTTTGAATGGGCGGGATCGGTATTGGTGTTAGCCTTTTCATTGGAATAATCTGGAAGGTTGGCACTATCAGACATAATTTCTCACTGTTCCATCAAATTTCATTCTGGGATTAATCATATTATTTTTTAGAACATCTTCAGTTATGGCCTGGTTTATGGATCTTGCTTCGGTATTGGTTTGTTATGGTTGATTGTTGGTATAGGATGGTTTGACTCATTTGGGTCGGTCACGGTTATGATCTTATCCCATATTCTTCATGTGAGCTGTTACACTATCTTATTACATGCTAGAAATTGAGCCAAATCAGGGCAGGAAGCTGGAGGTTGGTGTAATGCCCCAAAATCTCATTCTGAGACGTCACACGATGCTTAAGGCTACAAGTAGCCCTAAGTTAACGCTTTGGGCCTGTTACTACTTCTAAAACTTACTTTTAAGATGGATAAAGCAAAACAATGGCACTGTCATAACATATTTTAACTGAAATAACAAAAGAATACTGTCTGAATATCAACATGCTGAAAAGTCTAAAATACCACTGATAGTCTAGTCTGACAAAGTCTCTACTACTCAAGAACTATATAGCCATTGGGACAGATCCCCAACTGACTCATACTCAACTGAAAAGAAATAACCCAACTAATATGAAGACTGAAATTAGGGAAAAACAGGTCCTCGAACCATAAGGACTCACCAACTATGGAGGTGTAGATCAAGGTACTCGGAGATCACTGACGTTGCTGAGACTGAGCACCTGAACGTACATTATGAGACAATTTAGCACACAAATGTATATGTGGAACAGTACTTTGAGGATGTACTGAGTATATGGGGTTGTATGCGATACTTAAAATAATAATATCATCAATCTTTATAGAAATCATGCATGCTAATATAAGTGACTCACATAGCTCAAATAATCTCAAAATGCATATCTCGTAAATTATGAATAATCAAACACATAGTATAAATATTATCTCAAGGAATATACTGTACTTTAGAAACTGATTACTTACTCTTACTAATAGGTAAAACTACTTTCTTCTTCGAAAAATTTTACTTTAAGAAACTACTCTAAAAAATCTGTCTATTAGAGAGGTTCTCTTAACCGACATACACCATGCAAGCTACATGGAGTCCAACGTCTTGTCCTCCTAAGGAAGAAACCCCACGTTGGGGAGAGGCATCATACTTTTTCCAGGGAGTATAACCTCAACTCAGTGATAACTATCTCGTCCTCAGGCCCATAAATTTCAATCCTACGGTGGCACGTAGTTCTAGGGTATGAAACCATAGTAACTTACCCAACTCGGTGCTAAATACTACTCCCTTTAGTTAGCTACGCTCATATCATGGAAATCCACTTTAAAATAATCTCGTGGTTCATAAAGAACCCAACTATAAAATCTGTAATCTCATTTAGAAAAGTGGATTTCAAAGCTACTATGACTGTCAAGGTTAAAACTTTCTCAATAATCTCAAAATACTCAAATCATGGGTACTTATAGCACAAAAGTTCTTAAAATTATAATCTCAAATAGGGCTTAATGACCCATATATCAATCTCACGTTAAGACGTATCAAAATTCATACTCGATATCATAAAGATTCATAAATCATATAGAAATCTGAAAATTTTCAGCAATATACATTATAATCTCAACATACTCATGTACTTCAATTTCTAAAACATTGAAACCATCATAATCTCAAGAAATAATAACATAGGGTATAAACCCATACTTCAATTTCATAAGAAAACATGTAAAACCATATATCTTTGTAATTAAAACAACTTTTGGGCATAAGGACAAAAGGAGTGTACTTGTTCAAACCACACATACCTTAGATTATGATTTTGCAGATGAACATGCTTTCTTGTGGCTCTTTATCGTACTCTTGAGTGATGGTTCTTGAAGCTTTTGACTTGGTAACCTTGAATCTTAACTCAATTTGTAGAAACTATGGTGAAATCTTAAGGTTGTTAGAGAAAGATTTGGATTTTCTCTTGAGGGTTAATCTTGACAGAAAACCCTAGTTATTGATGCTTTAGATGATTCTGAAGTTCTATGCTTCGTTTTGATATATCTAGGTGTTAAAAAGGGTGAAAAAAGACCAAAACCCTTTTAAAAATGGCTATAAAATGCTTAACGGAATCTGCGATAGTCCGTCGTTGGCTCGACGGTCCATCGATTCGATCGTCGCACTTGGACCAGATTAGGGGCTCAATGCCTTAGTAGCGACGGCTTGGGCGATGGTCCATCGCAAACTCGACGGTTCATCGGCCTGAACATTACACTTGGCCAGTGGATGGGTTTACTGCCTTGGTTGCGATGGTTTAAGTGATGGTCCATCTCAAGATCGACGGTTCATTAATCTATCCGTCGCATCTGGGCGATTATGACAGCTCTCAGTAAAACAACAATAATTTCTCACTTCGATATCGGATTTGGAAAAAATTGATATCGTTGGAAAGATAATTCAATTTTCCACACTATAAAAAGTCAAAATTAGTAAAACTCTATCTGATTTAAACACTACTCAATTTGGAAGTCATTCCTAAATCTTTTAGAGACTAAAAAAGACTTCACTTGACCTGCTCTAAAGGTTTAGACTACGAGGGAACTTTATTGGGTCTTACAATATCTCGCCCTTGGAAAAATTCATTATCAAATATCTCTAGTTAGATTACGATACCAAGGAACTAAGGATGCACAGCTGAAACAAATGGCTAAATCAGCTTTAAATCTTTCTAAACCTTTGAATACTCCAGGAAGTGCAAGAGCTTTCACAGGAATATATACATAGCTGAATTTGATTATAAGGGAACTGAATTAAGGAAGAATAATACATTCGGCTTGATCTAAACTCGCGGAGAAAAGGTGCGGGTACTTGGCTCGCATATCTGATTCCACTTCCCAAGTAGCGCCCTCAACTGAATGATTGCTCCATAAAACTTTAACCAAGGGAACTTCTTTGTTCCTGAGTCTACGGACCTGGTAATCTAGGATCTCAACCGAAATCTCATCAAATGAAAGACTAGTCTGGATATCGGAGCTCTCTGAAGGATGTACTACAGCAGAATCACCAATGTACTTTTTAATCATGGAGACATGAAAGATAGGATGAACAGCTGACAACTCTGTGGGCAACTCCACCTCATAGGCTACTTTCCCAACATGGATTAAAACTCTATAAGGGCCAACATAACGAGGACTAATCTTCCCCTTTTCCCAAACCTTTTCTTCCCTTTCATGGGTGAAATCTTCAAGTACACCAAATCACCCACCTCAAACACAAGATCTCTTCTTCTCACATCTGTATATGACTTCTAACAACTTTGGGCTGTCTTCAACCTTTCTCTAATCAACTTAACTTTTTCCATAGCCTCAAACACTGCATCAGGTCCAATCACATCAGCTTCGCCCACTTCGAACCAACCTATGGGTGATCAACATCTTCTACCATACAAAGCCTCAAATAGTGCCATCCAAATGCTAGAGTGATAACTATTGTTATATGCAAACTCAATTAGTGGAAAATGCTCATCCCAACTACCTTTGAAATCAAGTGCACTGTACCTCAGCATATATTCTAAAGTCTGAATGATCCTCTTAGCCTGACTATCCATTTGTGGATGAAAAGTGGAACTTAAATAAACTTAGGTACCAAGACCCTTTTGGAAAGCTTTCCAAAACTGCGAAGTAAACTGAGTACCCCTATATGAGATAATGGACAAGGGAACTCCATGCAACTTGACTAACTCCCGGATATGCAATCTAGCATAATCCTCAGTTGTATAAGATATATGCACTAGCAGGAAATGTGTGGACTTAGTCAACCTGTCTACAATAACCCAAATAGAATCATGATGATGATGCAAAAGAGGTAAACTAGTCACAAAATCCATATTCACCTCTTCCCACTTCCAAGTGGGTATACCAAACTCTTACAACTTACCGTCAGGTCTTTGGTGCTCTACCTTAACCTATTGGCACGTTGCACATTTTTCCACAAATACTGTTATATCCTTCTTCATTCCACTCCACCAATAGATTCCCCGCAAGTCGCAGTACAGCTTGGTAGCACTAGGATGAATGAAATACCAAGCACCATGCTCCTCATCCATAATTCTCTGCCTCAAATCACCAACACACAGAACACACAATCTATTCTGACATCTTAAAACACCATCTCCCCCATGGGAGAAAACCTCTACCTTTTGGTCCTTAACTGACTCCTTCAATTTGACCAAACTAGCATCCATGCCTTGCCTCTCCTTTACTTCTGAAACTAAAGAGGATTCAGAACCACTCTAAACCCAAACATTCCCCTCAGCTAAATCAAGCAACCTAACACCCAGTCTATCTAAATGATGCATTTCTCAAGCTAACTCTTTCTTATCATTCTCCACATGAGCAATACTTCTAATAGACAATCTACTAAGGGTATCTGCCACTATGTTAGCCTTGCCTGGATGATACAACATGCTCATATCATAATCTTTTAGCAACTCTAACCATCTACTCTGACGAAGATTCAACTCTCTCTAAGAAAACACATACTGCTAGCTTTTGTGGTCCGTAAACACATCAACATGAACACCATACAGATAGTGTCTCCAGATTTTCAAAGCAAAAAACCACAATAGCTAATTCAAGATCATGGTTTGGGTAATTCTTTTCATGTGGCTTCAACTGTCTAGAGGCATAGGCTATAACCTTACCTCTCTGCATCAATACACAACCCAAACCAACTCTCGAGGCATCACAATACACCACAAAACCATACGTACCATCAGTCAAAGTCAACACAGGGGATGAGGTGAATCGAGTCTTCAACTCTTGAAAACTTTTCTCACAAGAATCTGACAAAAGAAACTTAACTTTCTTTTGGGTCAATCGGGTCATGGGGGACGCAATATAAGAGAAACTTTCAACAAAATGGTGGCAGTAACCAGCTGGACCCAAGAAACTTCTAATATTTAATGGAGAGATAGGTCTAGGCCAATTTCTAATATTTAACGGAGCACATACACAAATAACCATCTTTCTTCTGCACAAACAGGACGGATACACCCTAAGGAGAAATATTGGTCCTTATGAAACCTTTGTCTAGAAGATCTTTGAGTTTCTCTTTCAACTCCTTAAGCTCTGTAGGTTCCATACGGTATGGAGGAATAGAAATAGGCTGTGAATCGAGAAAAAGGTTAATCCCGAATTCTATCTCTTTGTTAAGAGGTACCCCTGGGAGATCTTCCGAAAAGACATCAGGAAACTAATTAACTATACTGACTAACTGAATGGTAAAAATCTCAAACTTAGTGTCCTTAACTCTAACTAGATGGAAGATGCGGAGCATAATAGTAACAACATCGGGAGAATCCTCATATTCCTGACGGGATGGTAAGGCATAAAATCTATTCTGGCGCTGACCGCCAACCGTACTGGATGAAGCAACCTGAGGAGGGATTGGACGGGCTAAAGAAGCTGGTGCACTGGTAGTCTAATTCTGAGGTCGAACATCTCTGCTCCCCCACCTAGCATGCGGGTACTCTCTAAGTCCATGGACTATCTTTCCACAACCAAAATAACCCCTCTGATCATCTAAGAACTCATCGGGATGGTCCCTACCACACTCAGTGCATGGAGAATAACGAGGTCTGCTACTTACACTATTTTGGGACCTGGACATAGAAGGCCTATTCCCCTACTCCTACCTATTTCTGAGTGCGGGAGAACTAGCTGATAAAGGTGCTAGCATAGATGAATGATCCTGAAACAGGGGTCGATTCCCTCCATGGGATCTAGTCTGGCCATGCTCAAACCACTCTGAACTAGCCCTCTTATTTTCCCTTACTCTATGTCTCTCCCTTATCTTATCTACCTCAATTTATTGAGCATGCATCATCATCCTGGACATATCCTTATCCCTATTGAGCATAGCAGTCCTATACTTTTTTAGCACCAAACCAGACACACCGATCACGAACTTACTCATACTAGATTGGGTGTCAGCTACCAATTCAGGAGCATACTTAGCTAACTAGTTGAACTTGAGGTAGTACTCCTTAATAGGCATGGAGCCCTATCTCAATTTTATTAACTCTTCTATATTTGCTTCCCTCATCTCTAACGGGAAGAACTTGTCCAAGAATGCATCTTAGAACACCTGCCAAGTAATAGAGGCAACATCTTCCCCTATATTCTTCCTCCATGCAACAACCCAGTCATAAGCAATGTCTTTCAGATGATAAAATTCCATCTCTACACTGTTTTCCTGAGAAATATACATGACTTGGGTGATCTTCCTCACCTCTTCCAGATATAACTGTGGGTCCTCACCAGCGTTAAACCCATAGAACTTTGGCGGATTCATTCTCATAAAATCACAGGTCTTAGCTGCAGCTAAGTCACCTCCTTGCTGATGTGGAACTGTGGCCTGGTTATTGGCCTGGACATTTGTGGTAACTGCTTGGGCTAACACCTGAAAGGCCTCCCAAAACTCAGCATGAGACATAATCTGATTCAAGGGATCAACAGGATGAGGTAGCTCATTATCATTCCTACGGGCATTATCGGGGAGGTATTTTCTGAAATAAGAGAGCAGGAATTAATAGTTGAGGGAGACAACTATAAGCACGTTAGATTCTGAATGAAAGAGATGACTTTTTCCTAAAACGTCTTGTAGCCTCTTGCTCATAGATGTGGTGTGCTACAGACCGATGATCAAGAATCTATTTAATGCGGCTTGTCAAGCTCGATGGTCCATCAACCTTTCCATCGCACCTGGGCAGTTCTGACAGATCTCAGTAAAACGACCATAACTTCTCATTACAATACCGAAGTTAGACAAAATTGGTATCTTTGGAAAGCTAATTTAATTTCCCACACGATAAAAATTCAAAATTAGGAAAACTCTATCTAATTTAAATACTACTCACTTTGGAAGTCATTCTTAAATCTTTTAGAGATGGAAAAAGGCTTCACTTGACATGATCTAAAGGCTTAGACTACGAGGGAACTTTATGGGGTCTTACAGTTGGGTTGGGTAACGGGGGTGGTATCTGGTCCCATTCGGACTTGGGATGCCCATTACGAAAAGGCTCCCGGTTGTGTCACATCAAAATATCTTCAAATATGGATTGAAGTCATAAATATATCCTCGCTTAAAGTTAAGTTGAGCACTTTCCTACCTATTGAATTTTAGTATTCAATCTTTCTTGGGCCAATTTTCAATTACCATTACTCCTAGAACATATAGAGTTATGTATCCCATTATATATAAAATTAAAGCTCTTTGAGTCTTATTTCCAATGCAACTAACTGTTCGTCAATCCAAGTTTTGAATCAAAAGTATTGAGCATTTTGGTGAGGCACTGTCTAAGGTATGCAATTGGGGTCGCTAAGCAAAGTTGGTGCTCTGCATTTGGGGTCACGAGGAAAAGACAAATCCTTGCAATTAGTATCGCGGTGCAACCCTCCATTCCTAGATGTTAAAACATATTTTTCCCATATTAAATAAATGGAAAATGGTCCTCCCCCCCTCCCTATAACTCCCAGTCCATCATGTAACCCTAAATTCGTCCAAAAATAAAAAAAATACCTCAATCCTTATTCTCTTCCTCTCTGATGATAGGCGAATTTACGCGCCTATATCAATATATTTTGCCCATATTTTAGCCTAGTTTTGAGAACAAATTATATATTTCATGCACTTTTAGTCCTTTTTCCTGTAAATGAGCTAACGAACATGATTAGTAAAGTTTCAGGTATAAATGATGCAGAATTCAGCATTTTATGGCTTACTTGACGCAAAAGAAAGCTCACGAAGGAAGGGAAGGGAGTTTACACGCCTAAGGACCAAAACTGCTGCATGGAAAATCTATCCCGGGCTAAAACATCAATTCTGAAGACTTTGGGGACTTACAGACACAAAGCTGGATTTTGACAATGATACATTAACCTAGTACAATTAGGTTATGTATTTCATTATTTTATGTGGATTATGATAATGTTACCTTAACCTAGTACATTTGGGTTAAGGATTTCATTAGTCTAGTAGGATTTGGTTATTTATTTCATTAGCTTAGTAGGATTAGGATATGGGTATTATAAATACCCTATCATGCTAGAGATTTAAATTCATCTTCTACTCCTCTATTATTCTACACTACAAACAATTCTACAACTCTTCTAATCTTTCTATTAATTCTAGTTTTCTTCTTCTATTCATCTACTCTTAATTTCCGCAACAAGAGAATCGTTACCTTGCTAAGGAATTCACGCCTCACGCCTACCACTTACGCTACACGAAATTAATCAATCTTGTGGTATACACAACAATGTCAATCGTGATCTCCTTCGCATTCATGGGTAACTAAACCTCTCTGTTGGGGTTATGGAAGCCGAATGAGTTACTATCTATTGCTGTGAGTTTGTGAGTTCGAGGCACGTATATTGCTTATATCATTATTCTCTTCATCTTAATCTACATTCTTTGCGGTTGCAAACGCAAGAATACGCCAGTCTAACATTTAACTTGTTCGAGAGAAAAGTTATTTGTCTGGAAAAGAGATAATGTCAAGGTAGTAGGACACCCTTTCCTATTAAAAAGCTAGTGCCGTAACTGGACTAACCTCTTGGAGAATTCGTACCGTTAGATACGCTTTAAGCTCGAGAGAGTTAAAGTGAAATAGTCCTTGTTTAGGTCGAGAGACGCTTGGATTTACCATCGACTACAATTCTCTATAAGCAATTGCATGACAGAATTCTACACACTCATAGCCAATAGAGACGTATACCTCAGAAGGTGGACATAACCCCAACGCTTCAATTCTCATTGTTTACAACCAACGTAACAATCTCTCTCTTTTTACTTTATTATTTTCAGCTTTTGTTTACATTACTTGCAAAACAAGAATCCCCCCTTCTTAATAGACTTGCACCAAAAGTTTAGTAAATTCGCCTATCATCAACACCCCACACTTAGAGTTTTTTTCGTCCTCGAACAAACTATCATGTCCTTCTAAACATCAACTTAGGGTTTTACAGCAACAACACAAAATATTCGTCAAGACAAGCACAACAATTATCAACAAAGAGTAGCTTTTCGATTATAAGTCGAAACAATTTAACCTCAAGTGTAGACTCGTGATGGTGATCAACTCACATGCAAACGTTAAAGTGCATAGAATCATATACAACTATCCAAAACTAATCAACCATGTGTGTCTCACCATATAGTACCCACAATCACTCACAAATATAGCATATTTTTCAAACATGGGTATCAAAATGTCCTTGCTCTCACTCTCACAAAGAATTCATATGTAGCGACTGATGACCATAGGCTTGCCCTTAATGTAATACTCTACTAAATGTTGGAATGTTAAGATTAGGATCAAGTAGGTCTTTTGATGGTTGTAATGTAGGCTAAGGGACGGGTAAGACTATTTTGGCCAGGAATAGTGACTACGTTCCTAAGCGCTTTAATACATCACTTTGTATCATTGACACTTTTTTCCTTCAACCTTTCTTCTTTCTTTTGTTATACCACCCTTGTTCTCCTCTTTTGTTTTTCAATTTTAAGCACAACTCACTTTTCAGCTTTCTTTTCCTTTTTCTTTTCACAACATACCTCTTATGATATCACTTTCTTTTTCATAACACATTCAAGCACCATTACAATTTATAGCATCATACTCACCCAATTTCCTCTTATGTTGTCACTCTCAAGAAAATAAAGAAGGGGTTTCTCAATTCTAAAGCTCTTAGATCCCAAACTAAAGGTTTTCTTGCATTTTTGCTATGTCAAAAAGTATGTAAAACTACCCTAAAATTTATGGGCATAAGTATGTTGATTTGATAATCCTTATTATGTATGTATGTAAGTTAAGGCTTTGAAGTTGATTGGAAATATGATCTTTTGAACCCCAATCTTATGATGGAATTATGTATTTACCATGGGATTTTCTTTAAGTTTGAGAGTTTGATTATGTGCATATGTTATGAGTTTTAAAGTGTTTGAAGTAGGAACTGCTATTTCATGATAAGAATCATGTATTTGAAAATGGTTCTGGGTTCTCAAATTAATATGTTTATTTAATAATCCTTATTATATATGTATGTAAATTAAGTCTTTGAAGTTGATTGAAAATATGAACTTTGGAACCCCAATCTTATGATGGAATTATGCATTTACCATGGGGTTTTCTTCATGTATGAGATTTTAATTATGTGCATATGTTATGATTTTTGAAGTTTTTGATGTAGGAATTGCTATTTTATGATAAGAATCATGTATTTTGCAATGGTTGTGGGTTCTCAAATAAATATGAAATATGTATGGATTTTGAAGTAGAACTGTGAGCATGCACTATAAATTCCTTTTTTCGATCATGAGATTTATTTGTTGACTAGTGGTGGGATTGTTGAACGAATGATGATAAACTTGAGTTTTAAATGCCTGTTTATCAAATATGCATTATCCTTTTTCATGTGTTCAAGAGGTGATTCTTATTTATAAATGCCCTTTTGTGTTAAATTAAATATTTGCATTTGATTTATGAAAATGATGGCCACCCGATGTTAACATCTTTAAATAATATTGTTTTGAATAAGTTTATATGTTCTTTTTAAATAAGAACTCTCATGTGATTATTTAATCATTTCAGTGGTCAAATAACATAATTTTAAATAAATTTCTATAGACATGATATGACATGATATGATATGGGTTATACGACTTGCAAGTCTTGGTATGACGATACCAAATCAGACAATTGCCATGATAGAATCAGATAAAATAAGATTGCAGATATGTCAGACATCAAACTATGTTTTGAGAAATTATGAATATTTTCATAAAGAGTGTTAGGTGGATAACCGAGAAGGCCCGAGTTCAGAAAACTCATAGCCCAAAACCATATTTTACTGACGCGGGAGTGACCTTATCCTGAAATATGGATGATCATTGTATACTTGCTATATGCAGTTGTATACTAGACCAGACACTCCAATCCTTGCGGAAAACTTGTAGTGGGAGCTTGACTGATAAGTCAATGTCAGATACTGCATAGCCTGTGGGGTATTTTCAAACCATGTAGGGTATGCCGTCTAGCTCAGAACTAAAATAAAGAGTTGATTTTATGTTTTACAAGGTTGATTAATGTTTTTTAAGTATGAACATGTTCTTTGATCTCTATTATGTTGAATTGCTTTTACAATGCACTGGATTATTGTATATGAAATATATAATTTTTCTGGATTATTCTGTTTACCAATATATTTCAAGTATTGGCCATCCTTGTGGCAGCTGTATTGTCTCATAATGTAGGTTATAAGGCATAATCCCATGGTCCATCACATCAGTAGAACAGTTGGATATTACAGAGTTGGTGAGCCATCCGTATTTTGGAAGGCATCTATTCATATGTTGACTTCTTTCAGTTAGTATTCAGTAAAGGATTTGTATATGGTATTTTGAAATTATATTATCACAACTTTATTGACACAGTTTGAGCATAACTTTTTCCTTGAATTTCATTATGTCTTTTGCACTTTTGTTTGATATGATTATGCTTATGATAGCATTCTAAGGGGTTTTGTCAGCCATCGTGATGCGAGATGCCTATTGTAGCCATGGAATCGACTTGAGTCATGACAAGCTCAGTATCAGAGCATTGTTCAGGGTTCCAGGGTATCTTTAAAGCCATTTCTAGTAGAGTCTTTCTTATAGGTGTGTTGTGCACTACACTTTAATCAAGAGGCTACCGAGCATTTAGGAGATGTTTCCCTTTATTTCATACTCTAGATTATGCAATAGTCTTATCCATATAAAACTTATCCATTTCCTTCCTTACTCTAATTTTGTTGGTTATGGCTCATTATTGAGGCGATACAAGTGTAGAAGCTTATATTAATAATGAGGTGGTCCTTTCTGAATGAGTCATCAAAAGTTATTAAATAGCATACAAACTTGAAAGGAGTCCATTAGTGTGTCAAAGTGTTTTGATTCAAGTGGATACTCCTATCTATATCAATCATGTGTTAGAGCCTGAAGTAAGAAGTATATTCAATCCTTTTTCAAAAGCTTTGTTGTGGATATCACGATTAATGGTAGAGATATGTAGCAAAATATTGGAACAATATTTCCACCTCGAAAGTAGTAAGTTGAGGTGTTATAACCTACAAGTAGTAAGATGATCCCAGCGTTACTGATATAAATCCATAAGTTTTGAAGTTAGAGTGAAGGTAACTTTAGAGTGAAGAAGGTACATGTAGTTGTGTAACCTTTGAGTAAGGGGTGTTATGCCCTTATATGACGAATTGCTAATATTGTAAAAAAAATTATAGACCATATAGTAGTTCATGAAAGAAGTGATTAGCTATGATAATTATTTATTTAAAATAGGGAAGGATCAGAGGATGGATAGTTATAGTGGTTGTAAAATCATTTATCATTTATGAATGGAAGGATAGAGTATCTAATCATTTATGATTTAGATAATCTTAGGGAAATCTTAAAAAAGGGAGAAACCCAGTGTAATACCTCATATTATCCTAGCTTAATTTAACTCTCAGTACATAAGTATTCTATATAAAAAAATTTAAATACTTGGTGTTTTTTAGTTTAGATCTTACAATTGCATAGGAAATTCATTCAGCTTTCCAAGAAAATAAAAGCTGCTCAAATCCGATATCCAGGTGAAGAGTTATGGTTATTTTTGTAAAATAGTGTACTACCTGGTACTTGCCCGCATCGCGGAGACGGTGCAAATGGAAATTGTCAAAATCTAGTGAGTCATCGCGATCCCACTGTGTCATCCCACCAGCCATTTTTCCAATTGTCACTTCTAGTATGACTCTGCCATTATGGTGTGTTGCGCCAAGGGTTAAATTAGCATACAGTGGGGTATCGAGATTGCACAACATCGCGCCAGCGTGCAAAATTTAGATTTTCAGTCAGTTTTGAGTTTTAATTCTTAGGGCATCAAAGTCTTTTTACCTTACCCCAGTTAGCCTAAACACATTATTAAGCCCTAAAGGAGCACTAATTGCTCATTATTTCATTACTTACTCAAGAAATAAATCTCTCTCTCAAAAAAGGTAAAAACCCTAGCTTTAAGAAACAAGAACAAAGCTTAAGAATTCCTCCAAGAACCTTAATGAATTAATCTTCCTAGGTATGTTAGGTGTTCATCTATGGGTTCCTTTCACCCATAGAGTCCAAGAATCCATTTTTAAAACCACAAGATTATTGATTCATGATTTATATGCTTGAATTGGATTGTATTCATGTTCATGACATTAATTGAGTTTCAATCCATGATTAATTGTAGATTTTATGAAATTGAAATAGCATGTATATTGAATTGTGTAATTCCCATGTTATAATCCTTGAATTAGCAAGTTTGGGTGATGTAGTTAAAATGTTTACATGTTGTCCATGATTATATGCATTGAGTTGTGCTCCCCATTGTTTGATATAATTTCCATGTCAATTAAATGGTGAAATCATGACATGCTAGCATATGTACAAGCTTATGTCGTACAAGTGTTTGATAAAATATCTCTATGAATGAGTTATTAACAAGTAGACATTGTTATGCTTTTCAAGATCATGTTATTCTTTACTTTCCATGCTTTCAAGTCCTGGAGGTACTCAATAGACAAAAATCTATCTGTTGACCTAGAGCTACAGTGGTTATAGAATAGTCTCAGAAATATCACGATCAGTAGTATTCAGTCAGTATAGAACTCAGTGTATTCAGTCAGATATCAAAACTCAGTGAACTCAGTCCAGTTCAGTCAATTCACATGACAGTAACAGTCAGTCCAGACTAGTACAGTTTAGAAATCAGTTCAGTGTCTATTTAGTTGGGAGTAGGATTTAGCACAGAGTGAACCCAAGGATGGGAACTCGCCTGCCAGTAGAGGGTGTGATCCTTCGAAGAAGTCCTTGCATTATCAAACTACCTAGCCAGTATAGGTTAAGACATCAATCTGCCAGTTGAGGGTTGATGAGGCGTCTTACCTACAAGTTGAGGGTACCACCATTCTTATTTAGGGAACCTACCAGATGAGGGTGAATCTTTATTTTGTCTTTACCTGTGGCATAGTACTGATACCCTTCCAGCTGGGGTTACAGGTTGGACCCCAAATATATTCAAAAAGGGGCATGTCGGTTAGATAATTACTTCTTACAGTTTTAGTTTCAGTTTCAGTATAGAACTCAGTCCAATTTTATAGAATCGGGATTGTTAGACACAATCAATCAGTTTCAGTAATTCATTTATCAGTAATCATGGATATCAGTTACTCAGTATCAGAAATCAGTACTCAGATTTAGTAAAAGATCAGATATAGTATACATATATATGCGCAGTATTGCATACACAGTGTTTACAACTATTTTAGTTTTCCATGTGTTCATTCTCAGTTATTCCATATTATTCAGTCAGTTGTTGTTCATGTATATAAACCCTTGCATTCAACCTTACCATATCTAGCATACTAGTACATTCCACGTAGTGGCGCATACTTTCTATTTGTGCTATGACGTCTCATATCATAGGTTCGAACGCTCAAGTTCCTGACCGTGCTTAGACAAATTTAGTCAGTAGTTTTAGATTCAGTAGTGAGTCCTCATCTATCGAGAATATGCATTTACTTTAGCATTTTCATTAGCTTCAGTATTTTTAGTAGTCGGAGTTAGTTGGGGGCTTGTTCCATCAACTCCATATTCAGAAAGTTTAGATAGAGACTTTTCATACTAGACTAGTTCAGATAGGATTTCAGATTTCAGATGTTTTATCAGATATTATTACAGTTGTTATTCTTTATCAGTATTCAGAGTGTGAACCTTATGACATTTTAGCCTATTTTCTGCATTATTTCAGTATTATTATCCAGTGCTCACAGGAAATATCAGCCATAGGTTAGCTTGTTGAACCTTCTCTAAGGCATCAAACAATAAGTCAGGCCTTGCTATTGTGGCCTTACCTACGTCGAACCAACCAATTGGAGATCTACATATCCTACCATAAAGAGCCTCAAATAGAGCCATCTTTATAATAGAATGATAAATGTTATTATATACAAATTCGATCAAAGAAAAGAAGGGAAAGCTCAGTCCCCAATATGTCGGTCCTTATAGAATCGTTAGCTATTCTGGAAAGGTAGCTTACGAGCATGAGTTTCCTTCATATCTAGCTCCAGTACACCCAGTATTCTACGTCTCCTTGCTAAAGAAACTCATTAGTGACCCAGCAGTCATAGTTCCCTTAGAGGGCATAGATATTCAGAATGATCTATCTTTTGATGAGGTTCCAGACTAAATCCTCGATTGTGAGATTGGCAGACTGAGGAACAAAGAAGTTCCCTTGGCCAAAGTTCTTTGGCGGAATCAGTCCATTGAGGGAGCTACTTGGGAAGAAGAAGAAGATACGCGGACCAAGTACCCTCACCTCTTCTCCACAAACTCAGATTTAGCTTAAGGTAACAGTCTACCTTAGCTTTGCTGAGTTCCATATTTAGTTATAGTTACGAACTTAGTACCCATTACCGTTTCATATTCAATCATGCATTCATGAATTATTTCAGTCATGTACTCATGCATCAGATATGCATATTCAGTATGAAAACTCATATTATCAATGTTTTTAGTCATGCAATCATGTTTCAGTTGTGCATGTTCAGTAAGTAAACTCAGTCTATCAGTATTTCTCAGTTAATCAGTCTCATTCGAGGACGAATGTTCCCAAGGGGTAGATATTATAATACTCTGTATTTTCCTAGATTAATTTAACTCTCAGTACATGAGTATTCAAATATAAAATTTTTAAAATAGTTAATATTTTTCAGTTTAGAGCTTACCATTGTGTAGGAAAATCAGTTAGCTTTCCAACGATATAAAATTTGGCCAAATTCGATACCCGGTGAAGAGTTATGGCCATTTTTATAAAATAGTGTACCACAGGGTACTTCACCATGTCGCGGAGAGGGTGCAAATGGAAAATGTCAAAATCTAGTGAGTCATTGCGATCCCACTGTGTCATCCCACCCGCCATTTTTCCAATTGTCACTTCTAGCATGACTCTGCGATTATGGCGCGTTGCGCCAAGGGTTAAATTCTCATACAGTGGGGTATCGAGATTGCACAGCATCGCGCCAGCGTATAAAATTGGGATTTTTAGTCAGTTTTGAGTTTTAATTCTTAGGGCATTAAAGTCTTTTTCCCTTACCCCAGTCAGCCTAAACACGTTATTAAGCCCTAAAGGAGCACTAATTGCTTATTATTTCATTACTTACTCAAGAAATAAATCTCTCTCTCAAAAAAGGTAAAAACCCTAGCTTTAAGAAACAAGAACAAAGCTCAAGAATTCCTCCAATAAACTTAATGAATTAATCTTCCTAGGTATGTTAGGTGTTCATCTATGGGTTTCTTTCACCCATAGAGTCCAAGAATCCATTTTTAAAACTACAAGATTATTGATTCATGATTTACATGCTTGAAATTGGATTGTATTCATGTTCATGACATTAATTGAGTTTCAATCCATGATTAGTTGTAGATTTCATGAAATTGAAATAGCATGTATATTGAATTGTGTAATTCCCATGTTATAATCCTTGAATTAGCAAGTTTCGGTGATGTAGTTACAATGTTTACATGTTGTCCATGATTATATGCATTAAGTTGTGCTCCCCATGTGTTTGATATAATGTCCATGTCAATTAAATGGTGAAATCATGACATGCTAGCATATGTACAAGCTTACGTTGTACAAGTGTTTGATAAAATGTCTCTATGAATGAGTTATGACCAAGTAGACATTGTTATGCTTTTCAAGATCATGTTATCCTTTACTTTCCATGCTTTCAAGTCCTGGAGGTACTCAATAGAAAAAAATCTATCTGTTGACCTAGAGCTACAGTGGTTATAGAATAGTCTCAGAAATATCACGATCAGTAGTATTTAGTCAGTATAGAACTCAGTGTATTCAGTCAGATATCAAAACTCAGTGAACTCAGTCCAGTTCAGTCAGTTCACACGACAGTAACAGTCAGTCCAGACTAGTATAGTTTAGAAATTAGTTCAGTGTCTATTTAGTTGGGAGTAGGATTTAGCGCAGAGTGAACCCAAGGATGGGAACTCGCCTGCCAGTAGAGGGTGTGATCCTTAGAAGAAGTCCTTGCATTATCAAACTACGTAGCAAGTATAGGTTAAGACATCAACCTGCCAGTTGAGGGTTGATGAGGCGTCTTACCTACAAGTTGAGGGTACCACCATTCTCATTTAGGGAACCTACCAGATGAGGGTGACTCTTTATTTTGTCTTTACCTGTGGCATAGTACTGACACCCTTCCAGCTGGGGTTACAGGTTGGACCCCAAATATATTCAGAAAGAGGCATGTCGGTTAGATGATTACTTCCCATAATTTCAGTTTCAGTATAGAACTCAGTCCAATTTTATAGAATCGGGATTGTTAGACACAATCAATCAGTTTTAGTAACTCAGTTATTAGTAATAACAGATATCAGTTACTCAGTATTAGAAATCAGTACTCAACTTTAGTAAAAGCTCAGATATGGTATACATGTATATACGCAGTATTACATACTCAGTATTTATAGCAGTTTCAGTTATCCATGTGTTCATACTCAGTTATTCCATATTATTCAGTCAGTTATTATTCATGCATATGAACCCTTGAATTCAGCATTACCTCATCTTGCATACCAGTACATTTCACGTACTGGCGCATACTTTCTCTTTGTGCTATGTGTCTCATATCATAGGTTCAGACGCTTAGGTTGCTGATCGCACGTACATAGATTCAGTCAGCAGTATCAGATTCCGTAGTGAGTCCTCATCTATCGAGGGTATGCATTTATTTTAGCATTTTCATTAGCTTCAGTATTTTTAGTAGTCGGAGTTAGTTGTGGGCTTTTCCCATCAACTCCATATTTAGAAAGTTCGGATAGAGGCTTTTTAGACTAGACTAGTTCAGACAGTATTTCATATTTTAGATGTTTTATCAGATATTATTACAGTTGTTATTCTTTATCAGTATTCATATTGTGAACCTTATGGCATTTCAACCTATTTTTTGCATTATTTCAATATTATTATTCAGTGCTCACAGTAGATATCAGTCATGGGTTAGCATATGGTCCCTTGGGGTCATAAGCACTATGTACTGTCCGGGGTACAGACTCGGGGCGTTACACTCAGTAATGCTTATAAAATTTTGAATGAAGTTAGGATGTATGTATGGGTAAGTAAAATATGCTAGTAGATCATAATGCGTTAAATTATTAGGTAAGATCGACTATCCTTATTATGTGAGTTTACCCGCTTGATTTTATTTTCTCTAGTGTTTGTAAACTAATATAATATGTGGGAAGATTTCTAGTAAATATTAAGTTATAGTAATGACGGTGTGAAGAATATATGCTTTTAGACCGTAGTAAAGAGAAATACAGAATTTAGGTTTATTTCTCTATTCGGTGGACTAGTATATTATGCTGGATGTTTCATCGATTAATCATGACTGGTGCTAAACACTAGGTTTGAACTTTGAATATGGATTGTTGTGATAATAATGTTAACTCAAGAATTGTGATACAAGATTTGTTGGAATGAATTAGTAGGCTTGATATAGCATGTGAAAGAGGCCTGGTTTTGATAACTTATGAAAGGTTTGAGGGGATATTTGTGATGTATATGTTTTGTATGTATGCATATATATGTGTGTATGTATGTGTATTTGAGGACTAGTATTTGAGCAATGAGTTTATAACACCCCAGGTGTTACGGGGTATAAAATCTAGCTTAAACGAGCCTACATAACCCTTTTCTTAAGCATAAAATACTTTGGAAAATTTTTAGGTGTGTTGGGGGAAGGATTGGGGCCAAAAGAAGTTTGTGCATTACGATGGGGTGGTTTACATTTTCTTCACACCACAGGGGAACCCCTGAGGGCTCACTGTCTTAGCTTCGCATTGGGCTACACTCCATGAAGCTACTGCTTTGCATTGGGCATCGCACAACGAAGCTGGAGGTTTTTCTTGGGCTTCACACTATGGAACTCCCTTATTTCATACACAGGACTTCATTGCAAAAGTGTTTTAAGTTTATTTTTGTCCTTTTATGTCCTATAGCCCGTCCAATCTTTTCATAAACCATTTTAAGCCTTAAGACTTATGTATTATCTCAAAAGGGTCACTTTTTATTCCCAAACTAAGGTTGAAAGGCAGTAAGGTTAGATTTCAAGCTTAGAGGCTAGAAGAAGTTAAGAGTAGTGCCCTGGGAGGAATGTCATAGCTAGAAGTTAGTACTTTTCCCATAATAGTATATTAGGGCAAGCCTAGAATTCATGTTCATAGTGATACCCCTATTGTGTTGAGATTTATGGTTATAGATTTCATAAGAGGATATATCCACAAGTCTAGGATTGTGACATTGATCTAAGGGGGAGATGATGGACTAAGGTAGTTCTTGAATTTTCTCATTGTGGCAAGTTTGAGGGAAGAGTCATGATAAATCTATTTCTATTCTAGTAAACTCCTCCTACTTCAATTTAAGAGGATATCTAATAATGTCTTAGGTAGACAAGACATATCTAAGCCTAAGGTTTGAGTTCTCTATGTAACTTCTGTCTATGTCCCGACCTCTAAAATAGAATCAATAGTGTATCTCGGCAATCCAAGTTTTAAGGTATTCAAGCTCTATGTTATGATGCTTACGATCCATAAATCCATGTCTCGTATCATGCTTAGTTCTAAGAAACTATGTTTTTTATATGTTACCGATTCATTTTTTATGTCGGGTCTAGCCAGAGATATAAGGTTTATGCAAACTCATGGTCAGTCTCAACTCTTAAGAAATGAGAAGCTATAGCTTTGAGCAACAATCCTTGTCTTATCCCTTGAATATATGAATCTCGACTTTATGTTATAGAACTCATGATATATGCGCTTATACTTCTCACTGTGCCCATTCCTAAGAACTCATGTTATGCTATGTTTATGCCCAAATAGTTCTCTATTTATGATCTAGACATTTGATATATGAAGCACTTCGTGCCTATTGATCGTATCTTACATCTCAGGCCCCACCTTGATTAGATTAACAAATATAAGTTATAATTGAATAATGTTACTTCCATTTGTGATGCTTGTTCTCTAGCCTCTCAATGACCCTCCTTATGTTAGGATGATAGTGGTCATAGAAGCATAGTAATGCTTTAAGTAAGGGAGTAGATGTTCTTTATTGTGAAAAATTTAGTGTGATTACTCAGGATAAGGTTATAGGTGGAGAGGGAAGAGGGAGATGAACTTTCATTATGTGAAATAGTTAGGAAGGGGATATGTGGAAAAAATCTTTGTGAGAGTGATTGAAGTTCCAGGTTTTTAGCGGGAAGGTCCATAAAGTGGGTGTAATAAAGAAAGGCTTGAATGTTGTGATTGATGAATACACAAACTAATGTATTCTGTGGTTAGTACTCCTTGATTTAAGGCCAAAGTTTGTTCGATTATAGTGATAAGGAGAAGTAATATTCTTAAAGGGATGTGGAGTATAGGATCCCATTGCTTAATCTAACACCTTTTAACTTTGGGTTAGGCTTCAACATGGAAGTCCTATGCAGTTGGACTCATACTCCTGTATTTAGATGTGTCATGGTGGAATTGTAAGTTGGAAATGATGGACAGTGTAATTCATTGTATAGAGCATAGTCGATTAGTGTCACTACATTTAAGGTTTATTGGTCGTATCATGTAAGGTGAAGGATACTTCTATTTGTATGTCCCGCAAAACCTTATTTCATGTCAGGTATCATATAACTCAAGACCTATGATCACCAAACAAACTCATGCCTTATATTGTGATCATTATGATCCATAGAACTCATGTGCAAAGGCATCTCTATGTCAATTCTCATTATCTCACATTTTGTGCTTACACGATTCACTTGGTGATGTGATAAAGCTATTCTTGAATGCCTATGTATGTTTCGTAGAGGAAATATTCCTAATGTCAGGATGTGTCCTTATTCCATACTTCTATAGCTTCAACAAGTTCCTACCCATCATTCGAGGACGTATGATCCCAAGGGAGAGATAATGTATTACCCCACATTTTTGGGCTAAAGTTTGAACCATCTTGCTTACGTATAGAGACCCAAACCCAATAATTTTTATTTAGAAATAAGTGTGAATAATAATTCTTTAGGGTGAAAATATCTTCAGAGATGGGTTCAAGTCATAAATATCTCCTAGCTCAAAGTTAAGTTGAGCACTTTCCTACCTATTGAATTTTAGTATACGATTATTCTTGGGTCAACTTCCAGTGATCATTAATCTTTGAATATAGAGAGTTATTTGGCCCATTATATATCAAATTAAAGATCTTTGAGTTTTCTTTCCAATGCAACTGACCTTTCATCAATTCGAAATTTGAATCAAAAGTTATGAGTATTCTAGAGAGGCATTATCTTGGGTGCGCGATTGGAGTTGCGAAGCATTGTTGGTTCTCCACCTTTGGGGTTGTGAGGCAAAGCTGAAGCCTTGGGATTAGGGTCGCGGCACGACCCTCCCTTCCTAGATATTAGAATATATTTTTTCCACATTAAATATAGGGAAAAATGATCCTTTCACACCTATAACTCCCCAATCTATCATATAATCCTAAATTCGACCAAAACTAAGGAAAAGCCTCAAATCCTCATTCTCTTCCTCTCAAGAAAATCAATAAGAGGTTTCTCAATTCTAAAGCTTTTAGATCCCAAACTTAAGTTTTTTCTTTAATTTTTCCTCTATCAAAAGATATGTGGAACTATGCTAAAATTTATGGGCATAAGTCTGTTGATTTTAATAATCCTTATTATGTATGTATGTAAGTTAAGTCTTTGAAGTTGATTGAAAAACATGAATTATGAATTCCCAATCTTATGATGGAATTATGTATTTATCATGGGGTTTTCGTCAAGTTTAAGATTTTGATTAAGTGCATTTGTTATGAGTTTTGAAGTGTTTGAACTAGGAACCCCTGTTTTATGATAAGAATCATGTATTTGACAATGGTTGTGGGTTCTCAAATAAATACAGAATATGTGCATGTATTACGAATTTTGAAGTTAATTGAGAGCATGAACTATAAATCCTCTTTTTGACA
Organism: Capsicum pubescens; assembly: GCA_030864215.1. NCBI lineage: Eukaryota > Viridiplantae > Streptophyta > Magnoliopsida > Solanales > Solanaceae > Capsicum > Capsicum pubescens. The sequence continues at coordinate 264,213,031 of CM061540.1, read as the reverse complement.
TGAGATTTATTTATTGACTAGTGTTTGGGATTGTTTAATGAATGATGATAAACTTGAGTTTTAAATGCCTCTTTATCAAATATGCATTGTCCTTTTTCATGTTCAAGAGATTTTCTTATTGATAAATGAACTTTTGTGTTAAAAGAAAGATTTGCATGTGATTTATGAAAATGATGGCCACCTGATGTTTAAGTCTTAAAAGAAGAGTGTTTTGCATAAGTTTTCATGTACTTTTGAAATAAGAACTATCATGTAATAATTGAATCATTTCGGTGGTCAAATACCATGCTTTTAAACAAGGGGTTACACACATGATATGACACGATGTTATATGACTTTTACGGCTTGCAAGTCTTGGTATGAAGATACCAAATCAGTCAAAATCCATGACAGACTCAGACCAGACAAAACTATAGATTTTTTAAAATTCAGACCATGTTTTTATAAAGTATGCATGTTTTAAGAGGCTAAAATATGGGATTAAAGAGAGTTAGGTGGCTAACTGAGAAGCTACGAGTTCAGATAGCCCGAAATCGTGTTTTGCCAATGTGGGATTGATCTTGTACTAAAATATGGTTGATAATTGTATACTTTCTATATTCAGCTGGTATAACCCCAGACACTCCAATCCTTGCGGCATACTCGGATTGGGGTCTTGACAACGAGTCACTATCGAACCCTGCATAGCCCGTGGGTTATTTTCAGACCATGTCGGGTACGCCATCTAGCTTAGAACTAAAATAAGGAGTTGAGTTTAAATTTTAAAAGGTTGATTGAAGTTTTTTAAGTATGCCCATATATTTTGATCTCTATTATGTTGAATTATTTTCACAATACTCTCGATTATTTTATATGAAATGACTATTGTTTTTGACTTGTTCTTCATACCAATACATTCAAAGTATTGAACGTCCTTGTAGCGACTTCTTGTCTCATAATGTAGATTCTGAGGCACAGTCTCATGGTCCATCACATCAGTAGACCATTTTTATATGATAGAGTTGGTGAGTCATCCATCTTTAGGAAGACATTTATTCATATGTTGACTTTTTTTAGTTTATGGTCCAGTCGGGGGCCTTGTCCCGGCCAAGACAGTTAATATTCAGTAGAGGCTTCATACACGGAATTTGGTTATTGTATTGTCACAACTTTATTGACACAGTTTGAGTATAAGTTTTTTCTTGAATTTCATTATGTCTTCCGCACTTCAGTTTGATATGATTTATGCTTATTATAGTATGCTAAGCGATCTTTCGGGCCTTGATGATGCCCGTTGCAGCCAGGGAAACAGCACGGGTCGTGACAATACATACACTACCTATAACTAGGAGTCCCCACATTAAGTAATTTCTGTAAACTAAGATGAGATTTTTAAATAGATTTTACCTCTCTTAAGTCTTTAATCGTCATATTTCTTGAAGGATATTACTCTATTAAGATTTGAATATTGTGAAATTTTGAGGCACTGCAGTTTGAATATTTTGTGCCACACTATGTGTACTTGTGATATTACTATGCAAATCATTTTTATAGTTGAATATTGTTCAGTGACTTAACTATACTAAACAAATCATAAAATTTCTCCTTCACTTCTCACCACCTAATCTTGATTCATCTTTTTTTAATCCCTTTTCTGTTTAGTTATGTTTATTTTTTTATTTAATTGAAAAATTAAACAAGGTGGTTTAGTAGTATTTGGTTGTCTTATACTTGAGTATATTAGAAGTCACATTTCTAGATATCTAAATCAATAATAGAATTTCTACATGTAAAGAGGAGTTTCTTCTTATTCCTTTTACATACACGTGTATTATTCTTTAGTATCATACTGTATATGTAACTATTAATCATTATTAAGGCGCCTTCAAAAGCAGTAATCATCCCTTTAAAAATTACCTATCCTGATTAATTTTTATAATATGATTCAACCAAATTTATTTTCTTACATGTACATTTTGAAATAATTATCTTGGGATACACGTGTGTTATACACGTGCAATGTACGTATCTAGAAACTAATAATACCAAAAATATAAAAGCAAAACATAATAAAGACGAGTAAGTAAGACAAATCAATATCTAAACTATCTGTCTTCGGATAAGCATTAGCTCTCATGGTAATCCTGAGTGAGTACAAGCTTGGGATGTATCTAGTAGCTTTAAATCCACCATATACTTTAACCTTCATAAACTTCTTTTCTTTAGGGTCATAAGAAACTAGTTGTTTGGCACGTTCTCTTCGCTTCAAGATTTCTCCATCTTCCCTGATTATGACTATTATAAATCTATCATTGTGGATTTCTAATTGAATACTATCCTCCAAAATGTGATATTTAGTCCAAGATTCTGCTATCCCATACACTTTCCTCAACCGTATATCAAGATGCTCATAAGACCTACTGTCATATAAAATAAAAAATTCCCCAACTCCACTAACGCCAAATCCCAGTATGAAGATTCCATACTGGGTGGAGCTGGAAGGGCTTCACCTCTTCTGTCCCAATATCAAATTAGTAAATGCTGGTACATTTTCCAAGCCAATGAACAACTCCATTGATATTAAAATTACCAAATGATTTCCATAGAGGTTCTGGACAGGGAACTTGGCGCACTTTTCTCCATTTCTTATAAACTTCAAGAGTATAAACCTCTAATTCTGCTACTTGAGGAAGATCCCAACAAAACATTTTAATTACTAATTTCAATACTATATACTATCCAAACATTATGATGAACCAAAATCCAGAAGAAACATGACAAACGCTTTCCTCAAAGCATTGAACAAAAAAAATGAACTTACTACATAAATCAATTAAAGACACGTGTTCCAGGGGAGGGAGGTGAGATTTGTGGCTCAACACGATGGCTCTACGTATGGGGTAGGAATCATCTTCTTTGAGTTCCACATGTAATCAGACAGGGTGATTAATCAAACTCAAAATGCTAGGAAAAATTAGAGGATCTTGTGTGATAAATCTTAACAAACAAAGGATCGGAAGTTAAAAGATAGTACCAAAGTTTACAAATAATCTTACAACGGAAAATGAACTTGATTAGCAATCTTGAAAGAATTTCCAGAGTTATCACACTTGGAAGTTCCATAGTTGTTAGTTCATTGATTCTTCTTCATATGGAACTTAACAATGAGTTTCAAAGAGAAATAGGAACATCTAGAAACATGTGTTCCATTTTGCCAAATTTCATTAACGAATTTTTAGATTTTTGGTCATATCTTTAAAGTGTAGAATTAAGGTTACTAACAAAGTATCTCTATTTATTATGATAGAAAATGAAAATAAAATTAGACTACAGAACTTATTCCAAAATGAATTAGGAGAAACAAATCCTAACATGAATTAAATAAGTACCAATTCCTAAATAAATTTTGTTTTCTACCACAATTTTGAATTATTACTGGGGAGACATTGTATAATATATTTTTGAAGAAAAAGAGGAAGGGGGAGGTTAATTTTTATTTTTCAACTTTTTATAATTAAAATTAAGGTGTAACAAATAAATAGAACAAATATCCTAGACCTAGTCTACGTGTTATGATGGAAGAAGGTAAATATGAAAACAAAAAAAAAGTAAAGAACACCAAATACGTGAAAAAATCCTTCAAATTGAAAGTAACAACCACAAGATCACAAATCCAAACAGCTCCACTATAAGAAAAAGAGTGCTACATATATTCTCTTAAATTTCTACACAACAAGAGCCAAAAAACGAGAAAAAATAGATACACCAACAGACGTAAAAAAAAAGAGAAATCACACAAAATTGAGCTACTGTTCAAGACTCAAAATCTGGTGTTGTGGACCTTTAAATCTTGTATTTACCATTCAAATCAAACACCAAGATGTTAGAAACAATCTTTAAAAATTTCGTCCCAATCCAATGGTAAACAAGTTGGCAAACACGATTGTAACGCCCCGATTTTCTAGAACCGGAACACTACACGGTGCTCATGATCCCGAACGACCACAAGCTAACTCTTTTCTGATATATGTACCTGAGCACTGCATAATGTACTGAAATAAATGCAGAAAAATGACGAAAACTTGCCATAAGGTTCAAATATCTAAATATACTCAATACAGAAACTGAATACTAATACGTCTGTCCGAAAAGCCTCTAAACTTGTCTGAACTGTGGAGTTGATGGAACATACTCCCAACTAACCCCGTCTACTGAAAATAACTGAGTCTAATGCCATAATAAAATAAGGATCATCCTCGAATAAAGAGGACTCACTGCTACGTCTACTACTGCTTGACTAAGTCTGGACTGCTAAGGGTGCTCTGGCTCTCGCGCTTCGAAACCTATGGTATAAGACACCATAGCTTAAGAGAAAAGTATACGTCAGTACTTTGAATATACTGGTATGCTAGATGGGTAAGGCTAAATGCAAGGGCTTATGCATGAACATAGCTTAACTGAATAACATGAGAGTACTAAATGAGGACATATGCATGAATGCATAAACCATAAATGAAATCATCGTGACTTTGAATACTAATACTCGGATACTGCTTTACTGACATCTGAACTCACTACTAATACTGAGATACTAAATAACTGAATCTTATGATATTGATAACTGAGTACTGGAGTTGAGATCAGTCCTCTCTAGCGGAAGATCTCTGAATGTTTTAATAATAGAAATGACGGACTGAGTTTGAGATCAGGCCTATCTAACGGGTGATCCCCTACTCTATTAGTACTGATACTGATTAACTTTATGTGAGACCAGGCCTATCTAGTGGGTAGTCCATGAATCTATGGAACTATCTAAGTTCCTTACTGAGATAGGAGACTATATCTGACAGTCTTGATTTCTGAGTTCTACTCTAAAGACTGATGCTGAAACTGCAACTGTGGGAGTTCTCACTTAATCGACATGCCCTGAATCTGATCTAGTAGGGTCCAACCTGTAACCCCAGCTGGAAGGGTGTCAATACCGTACCACGGGTAAAGACTTCTGCTATGGTCAATCCTTTCTAACGGGTGACCCTGAACAGGAAGTCAAGCCTAAGGAAATATGATAGTCAAGCCTTAATCTAATGGGTGACTCCTGGTCCGGCGCTGGCTACACAGTTCTGGAGTTCAGGGACTATTACTAATGACTTTGTCTCTCTAATGGGGAAGCCTTCATCCCTGCACTCGCTCGGTGCTAGTTCCTACTCCTAATAGAAAGACACTAAACTGGTTCTTGGACTGTACTTGACTGAGCTGAATCTATTACTTATTATCTTACTTGACTAATCTGACTGAGTTTACTTGATTCGGTTATCTGACCGAATACTTCTCAATCTCGATAACTGACTAGATGATACTAAGTTCTGAATTGATTACTTAAATTCTACTGAGTCTGAAACTGAATTCTTGAATACTACTAAGATCTGATCTGGGTACTGAACTGAAGTGGGAATGCTAATGATACTTAGATTACTGAGATTTCTTAAGTTCTGTAACTGTCTGAGAGTACTAAATTCTGTAACTGACTGAGTTCTAAGGATTATGGCTTGACTGAGATTATCGTGAAAGCCGACACTGACTCTAGACAATAGCTAATTTGTCGGGTATAAATACCCCCAGGACTCAATAACATAAAAGTAAAACATAACCATTCTTGAATAATGATGACCATGGACTTTCATTCACAACACAATCAATACGATATATCGTCAATCACTTGAATGTTATACACATGTAAATGTATAGGGAATGCATACTAATATCTCATAGTTGTTCAATAAGGAATACACATGGATAAGAATGCATGCAACTTATCATAATACATTCACTAAGGAATTTCAACAAACGCTTGGCATGCATTAGTTATTATAAAATTGGGGATTTCATGCTGAACATACTAAATAGGCACATCTTTACTTAAGCATTCTATCAAACATATGGGGAGCATGCTTTGGTTATACCACAGACTCTATACCTAATCATCATGAATACATCAATATCATGCAACTTGAAGTGGGTTTATCATGAACATCATACAATTCATCACATACTAGAATCAACACTTGAAATTGATAGTCTAAATCATGAATTAAAACCCAACAATACAAAATCATGAACTCTAATACACATAAATCATGAAATCTCATAAATACGTAAACCTCAAAATTTTGAAAAAGATTCTTGAGATTCTTGGGTAGAAGGAACCCAAGAATCAACATCTAACATACCTTAGAAGACTCTTTCTTGAAGGTTCTTGAAGAATATCCTTAGTCTTGATCTTGATTTCTTGGCTAGGGTTCTTGTCCCTTTGAGAGAAAATATAATGTTCTTGAGAGAAAAGTGAGGAAAATAATGGAATAAGGGTTTATTGGGCATTTTATTTCGTGTTTAGGGTTGATAGGGGTCATGGAAAAAGTCTAAGATGCCCTTGGAATTAAATAACGGAATCTATAAATCCCGATTTTTCATGCTGGCATGACGCACCATAATCATGCCAGCTTACTGGAAATTGGACAATTGGGAAACTACTTGATGGCCCGACGCGGTGGAAATCGCGTTGCCACCTTGGTTGCGAACTGGAAATACACCACGATGCGGTGAAATCGCAAAGACTCACTAGATTCTGACGATTTCCATTTTTTCTGACTCCGCGATGCTCCAAAGTACCAGGTGGTACACTGTCTCACTAAAATGGCTCTAACTCTTCGCCCGAGTGTTAAATTTGGGCAAATTTAGTATCGACGGAAAGCTTATTCAATTCTTCACATGACAAAAAGTCAAAATTAGGGAAATTCTACACAGTTTAAAATATTTTTCACTTGGGAAGTCATCCCTTACTCTTCTTAAGGATGAAACTCGACTTGAAGAAAGTTCGGGGTATTACAATGATTTGAAGGTGGCTATTCAGAGAGAAAAGAATGCAGCAAAAAGAACTCTTTCCTCTCTTCTCTCTTTGGTGTAATCTCTCTCAAAAAATTTTTTTATATGCTAATGTCTCTTTAAGAAAAATACCACTGAGCATGAATAATTTTCTCTCAAATAGTAATATATATATATATATATATATATATGATGTAATGGTGTTTTTCCCTAAACACAAACCAACTCCAAATAAGAATAGGAATCTAAATCTTTTCAAAAATATGTTTGATAACCAAAAGAGAATAGTTTCAAGCTATGGGCCTTTGGCTGGAATATGAGCCATAACCCAATAAACCTCCCCCCAAGCTAAGTAGCCAAATGGATCTTTAAGTAGAGGTACTCATGTAAGGCTTTATGCTTTCCAAACTTCTATGATACTTATGTTTCTCTATAGCCACCACTTTCGTTAGCATATCCATAGGGTTGACATCAGTATGTATCCGCTCAACCTTTAGACTTGCAGCTATGTCTAGAACCATACAAATATAAGACATCTTCACAAATAAGAGAGATAATTTCATCAAAGCCAACACCTTTTTCTCTAACCAAAGCCTTTGACAACTAACCTTGCCTTATACCTAGGCATAGAGGTATTTTGCTTTTAATTTACTCTAAGGATCCATTTTTTTGTTAGATCTTTCTTAACTTTTCATAATTCCACTAACTCATATGTGTAATTTTTTTGGAGTGACTTCATCTCATCTTCCATAGCTTCTATACACGCACCTCTATGAGTATCTTACAAGGATTTATCATAATCTCCAGGTTCTCCCATGTCAGTCAAAATACATACTTATTTGGAGAATAATGTATTGACTTTTAATATTCCCTAAAAGATCTTCTACAATAGGTTTTTGGAATATTTGAAGCATTTACCTGAGCTGGAGTTGGCTGATGATCAACCACAATATCATTAATAGAACCATCTATAGATTCTACACCGTCTTGATCATCATCTGAATTATTATCTTGGGTTCCCTCATGTGTAATGGATTTATTTGAAATAGGAACTAGATTATGTTGGGTTCAAGGTGTCTATATGAATGGAAAATGGTGGAGGGAAAGAGATACACCAAATTAGAAAGTGTACTCTCAAATTAGAAAGTTCATTAATTCTCCCACATTAGTGGGAGAAGGGAACTTTGGAGTGTTTTTAATAAGGAACACTAACTTCACTGGATAGTGAGGCAAGAATAAGGTGGTTCCTCACGCCGTCATCATCGTTGCTCACTCGGATTCGAATTCGGATTTGGATTTGGATTTAGATTTGTCAAATGATCGATGAGATCTATCTTTTTAGATGAATTTTATTTGAAACTTGTGTTACAAGTGAAAAACTTAATTCAAAATTTTTATATAATTATTTTTCTCCAAGTTTGGGATCAATTTTGACGCAATATAAATGTATACGCAATGCATCACGAAGGCATACGACCCTTCGAGGTAAGAGGCACACTATTTTGCACTGTAGGGTGACCTACAGGCATAGATGTAGCGCAGGTGCGCGACCTGTGGGCACAAACATAGCACAGAAGCTACTTGAAATTTTGAAACGTCACCTGTAGCCGCAGATCAGGCACAGGTCCAGCACAGACTGGGCGCAGGGATGTGACTGCTACTGAATAGTTTCCTTTCTGCTGAACCAATGTATCTTTTTTGAAAGGATATACTTCTTGGATAGATTACTTTTAATCTTGCGTTGAAGGTGTTATGGAACTTTATAAGAGTTCTTTTCTTAGACTTGAACTTGTGTTGAAGTTGTTGTTGCCTATATACATATTCTTGTACCGAAAAACATTGAAAATAACAATCTAAAGGAATAATCTTTCAAAATCTGTATTGCTTGTTTTCTGGAGATTAAAGCTTTAAGCTTTCTACTCCGTTTGAACTTAACTAATGATTCAAAGACATAAAATCTTCATCATAATTTAACGATCACTCGATTGAGGATTGAAAGTAATAAAAACTTCATCGTTAAACTAGGAACAAGAGGTTTAAAGTTGTTGCAACTTTTAAATAAGTATTTCGATATACTAAAGGTACTGTCTTGTGGTGATAGGAAAATAACGACTCATAGTGTAGTGTATGATTCTGGAACGACTATAGCAGCATCTAGTATTGCCATGACGAGTCGTACTAATGCTCCGCAAGCTATGGCACCGGTGGAGAAACCCAAAAAGTTTGCGGGTATTGACTTAAAGAGATGGCAATAGAAAATGTTTTTCTACCTCACAACTCTTTGTCTTCAAAGGTTCACGTTTGAGGAAGCTCCGGAGGTGCCCGAGGTATCCTTTGAACAAGAGCACTTCTTGATTGTAGAGGCTTGGAAACACTCAGATTTTCTTTGCAAGAATTATATCTTGAGTGATCTTCAAGATGACCTTTACAATATGGATAGTGGAACAAAGATAGCAAAAGAGTTATGGGGAGCGCTAAAACGGAAGTACAATACAAAGGATGCTGGAACTAAAAAGTTCTTTGTTACAAGATTCCTGGAGTATAAAATGATAGACAACAAGTCTGTTGTTTCCCAAGTGCAGGAACTACAAGTAATCATCCATGATCTCCTTGCGAAAGGTATGATTTTAACAAATACCTTTGTTGAATAGTTTAAACATGTTTTTAGTATTCATATAACCTTTGTTGTAGGTTTGATTGTGAATGAAACGTTTCAAGTAGAAGCAATAATATAGAAGCTACTACATATGTGAAAAGACTTCAAGAACTATTTGAAACTTAAATGTAAGGAGATGTCAGTCGAAGACCTGATTGTATGACTATGCATTGAAGAAGATAATAAGACTGCGGAAAGAAGGTCAAGAGGCAATTCTGCAATAAATGGAGCAAACATTGAAGAAGATGACCAAAATAATTCTAAAAAGCAAAAGAAAGCTGGAAATGAAAGCAATCAACCCAGGAAGAAATTCAAGGGAAAGTGCTTTAACTATGGAAAGATTGGACATAAGTCTATGGATTTCCATGCCCCAAGGAAATGGAAGAAGAAGGAGCAAGCAAATTTGGCTCAGTCCAAGAAAGAAACGGATGATCTATGTGCTATGTTTTTCGTATGCAACTTGGTGGGAAATCCTCGTGAATGGTGGATGGATTCGGGTGACACTCTCCCTATTTATGCTAATAAGGAGTTATTTTCGAAGTTCGATCCGTCTCAAGTAGAAGAAAAGATCTACATGACAAACTCTGCTACTGCAAAGTTAGAAAGAATAGGAAAAATATGCTTGAAGATGACTTCCAGCAAAGTGTTGACACTTAACAATGTCTTCTATGTTCCGGAGTTACGGAATAACTTGATTTCAGTTTCACTTCTAGACAAAAATAGATTCAAATGTGTATTTGTTTTCAGAAAAATTGTACTTAGTAAAGGAGAAGTGTATGTAGGAAAAGGATACCTCAATAAGGGCTTATTCAAAATAAATGTAAAGAATGTTGAAATCAATAAAAGTTCAAATTCTTCTTACTTTCTTGAGTCTTACAATTTGTGGCATGAACGATCAGGCCATGTTAATTACAAAACATTACGAAAACTGATTAACTTAGAAGTTTTGCCAAACTTTGAGTACAATAAATCAAAGTGTCAAACTTGTGTGGAATCAAAGTATACTAAGCATCTGTATAAGTTCGTTGAAAGGAATTCCAGTCCCTTAGACTTAATGCACACTGACATTTGTGAGATGAAGTCAACACCATCTCATGGTGAAAAAAAGTATTTCATAACTTTTATTGACTATTCCACTAGATATTGTTATGTCTACTTGGTAAAAAGTAAGGATGAAGCAATATATGCATTCAGGAAATAAAAAACTAAAGTTAAAAATCAGTTAGAGATAAAGATCAAAACTATAAGAAGTGATAGGGGCGGAGAATATGAATCTCTCTTCACAGAAATATGTGTAGAGAATGAAATTGTCCATCAAACTATAACCCCGTATTCACCTCAATCTAATGAAATTACGGTAAAAAAAAAAACTTTGAAGGAAATGGTGAATGTCTTACTTATAAGTTCAGGTTTACCGTAAAACTTGTGGGGGGAGGCTATCCTTACAACCAATCGAATACTCAATAGAGTTTCCCATAGTAAGACACAATCAATTTCTTATGAAAAATGGAAAGGAAGGAAACCCAACTTGAAATACTTCAAAGTGTGAGGGTGTCTAGCAAAGGTCCAAGTTCCTATGTCTAAAAAGGTTAAGATAGGACCTAAGATAGTGGATTGCGTATTCATAGGATATGCTAAAAGTAGTAAAGAATGTCATTTTTTATTTATAAATTTGAACATCCGGATATTAATGAGAATACGATAATTGAATCAGATAATACTGAATTCTTTGAAAATATTTATCCGTATAAAACTAGACATAAATAGTCTATTGGGGGGTCTAAATGACCTCAAGATGAACCAAGTAAGAATGTACATAATGATGAGAATCCAAGACATAGTACACGTCAAAGAACGTCAACTTTGTTTGGATCGGATTTTGTAATATTTCTCTTAGAAAATGGGCCTCAAATATTTAAGGAAGCGATGGCATCTTCAGACTCATTCTTTTAGAAAGAGGCAGTCGATAGTGATATTGATTTAATTTTAAGCAGCCATGCATAGGAGTTGGTTGATCTTCCTTCGGGAAACAAACCTTTAGGTTCTAAATGGATCTTCAAAATGAAAATAAAAGTGGATGGTACTATTGACAAATACAAGGCGTGACTTGTAGTAAAAGGCTTCAAACAGAAAGAAGGCCTTGATTACTTTGATACATCATCGCCAGTAACAAGGATAACATTGATTTGAATGATAATTCCCTTGGCGGCGGTATATGGTCTTGAAATCCATCAAATGGATATGAAAACCGCATTCGTACATGGTGAATTGGAGGAAAAAATTTACATGAAATAGCCTGAGGGTTATGTGGTTCCAGGAAAATAAAATAAGGTGTGTAAACTTGTTAAGTCACTTTATGGACTAAAAAAAGCACCTAAACAATGGCATGCAAAGTTTGACCAAACCATGTTGGCAAACGGGTTCAATATTAATGAATGTGATAAATGTGTCTATATTAAAGACACTCCAAATCACCAAGTCATTATTTGTTTATATGTGGATGATATGTTGATCATCTGCATAGACATTTCAGATATAAATGCAATGAAATGAATTCTCGAGAGCAATTTCGATATGAAAGACCTTGGAGTTGCATATGTGATCTTACGAATAAGAATCCATAGAACTCCACAAGGGCTGGCATTGTCACAGTATCATTACATCAAAAAGGTACTTGACAAATTCAAGTATATGGAATTTGGTATTGCCAAGACTCCATTAGATGTGAGCTTTGCACTTTGAAAGAATGAAGGTGAAAGTGATTCACAATTGGAGTATGCAAGAATATTAGGATATTTAATGTATATAATGAATAGTACACGACCAGACATAGCATGCACTATAAGTAAGTTGAGTCGGTACACGAGTAATCCTAATAAAACTCATTAAATGGCAATGAAAAGAGTTTTAGGGTATCTTAAATACACTCAAGACTATGCTTTGCATTATACTCCCTCCGTTCCAAATTATGTGTCGCCATTTGATCGGACACGATATTTAAGAAATAAGTATTGACTTTGTTAAAGTTACAAAATTACCCTTCTTAAAAAAAAGAGTAATAGTATTTAAAATAAAGTGGGACCACTTTTAATTGAAAAAATAAATTAAAAAAGGAGTAATAGTATTTAAAATCAAGTGGGACCACTAAGGGTAAAATTGTAATAATATTTTAAAAAACTTACCAAATAAGGAAAGGCGACATTCTTTTTGGGACGTACCAAAAAGGAAATGGCGACACATAATTTGGGATGGAGGGAGTAATAAATATCAATATCTTGCGGTACTTGAAGGATATAGTGATGTAAATTGGATCACCGGATCAAACGAAGTAAAATTCACAAGTGGATATGTATTTACTAATGGTGAAGGAGCGGTCTCTTGGAAATCATCCAAATAAACTTGTATTGCTCGCTCTAAAATGGAATGTGAATTTATCACATTGGATAAAGCCGGTGAAGAAGCAGAATGGCTCTGAAATTTCTTGGAAGATATTCCTTATTGGCCCAAACCAGTGGCACCAGTATGTATACACTGTGATAGGCAAACGACAATAGGTAGGGCAGGGAGAATGATGTACAACGGTAAATCTCGTCACTTAAGATGGAGACATAATACCATTAGAGAACTTCTCTCTAGTGGAATTATCACTATTAACTATGTAAATTAAAGGATAATGTGTCAGATCCACTTATAAAAAGTCTATATAGAGAAGGAGTGGAAAGGACATCTAAGGGAATGGGTTTAAGGCCTAGGACAAGTCAACATGGAGGTAACTCTACCTAGCAGACTGGAGATCCCAAGAGCTAGGGTACAGTGAGGGGAATTATTCCTTAAGAAAACTCCGTATAGTCGGGGGACTTGGTTTTACATTTTTGTTTCATCTCATTTCTGAAAAAATAACATACTTTTTGTCTAGATTACTTTTAATCTTGTGTTGAAGGTGGTAAGAAACTTCATAAGTGTTCTTGTCTTAGACTTGAACTTGTGTTGAAGTTGTTGTTGCCTATAAACAGATTCTTGTACCCAAAAATATTGAAAATAACAGATTAATATCAACTAAGCTCTCATTTTTATGACAATATGTTTTCTCGTTCTTATCAATATCTTCAACAGTTTAGTCTTCAAATAACACTACATAATGACTTCTAATAAGATTCTTTATAAACTGGATCATAAAAATGATAACCCAACTCATCTTGACCATAAGCAATGAAGATACACTTCTTGGTTTTGACATCTCATATTTTGGGAAATGCAAACAAGCCTTAAATCCAAAGGCTTTCAAGTGATCATAGGAAACATCCTTATAAAACAAAACTTTATTTGTAACATAACCATCTAAAGCAACTGCAATAGGCAAATTAATAACATAAGCAACAATATTAAGGGCTTCTACCAAATAGCAATTTGAAATTTATGCCTTTGAAAGTACATATCTAACTCTCTCAACTAAAGCTCTATTCGTCTTTCATGCAAAGCCATTCAATTAAGATTTTTTGTGAGGAGTTCTCTGATGACGAATTTGTTGTAATTTGCAATAGTTAGCAAAAGGATCAAAATATTTATTACCATTTCATTGCAAATATATTTTAGTTTGTTCCAAGTTTTTCTCACAAATAAGGCTGGAAATTTCATAAACAGATCCAGTACTTGATCTTTGGATTTAAAGGATATACCTAAAGCTTGCGAGAATGATAATTAGTGATAGTCGCAAAACAAAGTTCACTACCTCATGACTTCACTTTAAAAGGACCACACAAATTAGAATGTACTATCTCCAATAGTTCAGGCTTTCTTGAGGGAGGATGACTATGAAAAGAAACTCTTTTACATTTCTCGACTAAGCAATGAAACATTTTTTCACCTTTTCTTGTTTCACACCAACAATTAGTTTCTTTTTAGCAAAACATGTGATCCTTTTCCCACTCATATAATCGAGTTTCTTATGTCATAATTCTGATAAAGTGTCACTTTTCACTAAATTTAAAGTCACTGAGGATAGATCTTTGAGTCAAGCATAAATTAGAATACTTTATTCCTCGAGCCACAACTAATGCACCTTTTGTAAGCTTTATTTGTCCATTGGATAGGTCATTATTATTGCAATCATCATCTAGTTTCCCTACATATATCAAGTTTAGAGAAATGTCTGAAGCATGCTTGACATTTTGATGGACTAACGTTGAACCAATATCAGTCATCAAATAAACTATGTTAAAATAAGACACCTTAACCTCACCAGCATTGCCCATATTCAACACTTCGGAGTTTACAAGAGTATAATATGAAATAAAGTCTTTCCTTGATGTGAGATGAGATGTAGATCCTGAATCCACTTTCCAACTAGTATCATGGGATACAATATTTATGACATTTTTATCCTAAGAAAAGAGAAGGTCATCTTGGACAACAACAATATTGTTTCCATTATTTTCTTCTTTATTTCCTTCTCTAGTCTCTTACTTCAACTTATTGCAGAACCTTTTAATATGTACTTTCTTGAAAAAATGATAGCATAAATGAGTCTCATATCCTGACCTTGACTTGCTTCTGGTTTTACCTCTATCACTTGTGTTTCTTGTTTTGCCTCTCCCTCGGTCTTCTATAAATAGAACATCCTCTGAGATTTTCTCCTTACTTCGTTAAAATTACCACTCTTGACAAATTTTGCAGTCACATTGTAATCAAGAGATGAATTTGTTAAAGACACACGAAGAGTTTCCCATGAATCTGATGGAGTATTAAGAATTCAAAATTCCTGTATTTCATCATCTAAATTAACACTCATTTCAGATAGATGATCAAGAACACCGTAAAAATAATATGTATGATAGTAATTCCTTCTTTATTTAAAGGTCACCAATTGCTTTAGCAACAACTTGTTATTGTCAGTTCTTGAAGCATAAAGTGTCTCTAGCTTTTCACAATGCTCTAGCATGTGTTCATTCACAATATGATTACGAACATTTTATCCAACCTATTGTCTTATATATCCACATATTCTTTGGTGTGCCAAATACTATTTTTCATCAGTTATATTTTCGAGTTTATAAGCAGCAAAAACCAGAAAGATGCATCTTTTTCACAAATAGAAGATGTTTCATGTTTCTCTTCCATAAGTTGTAATTTCTCCCATCTAAAAGTACCATCTTGATTATCTTTGCCTCCATCCAAAAAATTTTTATTGATAATCAAGGCTTTGATACCACTTGTTATGACGGAAGAAGGTAAATACGAAAATAAAGAAAGTAAGAACATCAAAATTAATGTAGAAAAATGCTTCAAAATGAAAGTAAGAACCACGAGATCACAGAGATTCAAACTGGTCAACTATAACAATAAGAGGATTATAAATATTCTCTCAAATGGCTATACAACAAAATCCAAAGAAGGAGAAGCAATAGCTACACCAACAAACATACCAACAAACATACATAAAGAGAAATTTACCAAAACAGAGCTACAGGTCAAGACTCAAAACTAGATATTACGAACCTTCAAATCCAATCTCCAGTATCTAAATCAAGCTTCAAGATGTTAGGAACATTTAGTAAAAAATGGCTCAATACAACGATGACCAGTAGGCAATGCGATCTGAAAGTGGCTAGATGGAGAGCAAAATTTGTGGCAAAAAGAACTTTTTTCTCTCTTCTATCTTTGGTGAAAGCTCTCTCAAAGACAAATACCAACGAGCATGAATAATTCTCTCCAAAGTAGTAAATTTATAAACTATGAGTGGTGTTTTTTCCTAAAGTCAAACCAACTCCAAAGAGAAATAGAAATCTAAATCCATTCAAAATAGGATTGGAAACCAAAATAGTATAGGATTAGGCCATGGGCCCTTGGATAAAATATGAGCCACAACAAAACAATACGTATATAAACCCTCATTTGGAGGGGGGTGCGGATTAGGTGCGATAATTTAACTAGATAATAAATACGTAGGTATTTATTTTTATAATAAATATTATTGATTGGAATAATTTTCATTTTTATCTTCTTGACTTAAGATGTTTTATTAATTCATATTCTAGATTAGATATTATCGTAATTAAATTATCTAGTGTTTTAGGATCCTCGTTAGTAATATGTAACCTTTTGTATTCTAGGTATAAACTATATAGTTGGGTTTCTATTTCTTTTAATGATTTATTCTTTTCGTAAGATGTATTCATTAATTTGTGTAGTTTATTATTTTATCCTGTAGTAATTGTAGAGTTACAGATTTCTGTATAATAATTTACCCTAATTGTACTGTAATGTATATCTAATTCGAGATTTTCAATGTTATTTATTATCTTGTGTTGTTCTTCTCGTAGTGAGTTTTTTAAATTATATAAACTATTACATGTACTTTTTCCTAAATCTTCCAAGGTTTCTTCTATCCATATTAATTTTTCTTTTAGATTCTCCATTATTTTTCTAATTCGATTTCTATAATTAATTTCGTCATTTAGATTATTTTGATTTTCTCTAGTTTTTCTTATATATTCTAACATCTTTTAATCTGAATAATATCCATCTGGGTAATTATCCAGGTATAACTGTGCTATCCAATTTATAGTTTCAATTTCATAGTCTAATACTTTTTCTAATATTATTCTCTTAATATCTAAAATTTATATATCTCTAAGTATATATAAGATTAAGACTTTAAGATTATCTATCATTTAAAATTGACTAAATATTTTATTATAATATTTTGTAGTTGTTTGTTTTAATCTTATTAACTCTTTTATATTTTTACTAAGAAATTTTATATATTTTATATCTTTAGTTTCCATGTATTTGTCTAAATTTACTTTCATCTGTTTTTCTATTAAATGTATGTTTCTCATATCTTTTTCCAAAAATTCTAGATATATGTAATTTATCATGGTAAGTATTCGTAAGAGTAGTTAGGTAGGTATGGTATGTAATTTATTCTAGTCATATAATATTTACCAAATGTTTTTTCTAATATGATTTTTTTATATCTACTACTTTTATATCCTTAAGTGCATACAAAATGAGTATTTTAAATTTATCTACCATTGTATCAGATAAATAATTATTCATTTTCATAAAATTGTTATTTTCAAAATATTCCCTTCAATCATGTACATAACAAAATATGGTCATCTTAGATTACTATATACTAGATTATTCTTAAATAACATGTTCTTCGGTCACTATTAGCATGGTAATCTGGATATTTTCCCTTAAACAGCGCCTCTACTCTGGTTACTCCCCACCACGGCTTCTTGCCTTATTGGTTTCACCTTTAGGATGGCATAGTTTTTAGGGATTTTTCTCCGTTTCCACTTTGCTAATAAACTTCTTAACATATTATTCTTCGAATAATTCTACTATAAAGTAACTAACATGAATTTATTTTATCATACCATGATTGTTGGGAATTATGAATTTAGCTATTCATAATCATACATAAATATACCTGTTCGGGTAGGTTTGATATTTCTGAGCTTTGTTCCTCTATTGAAATAAATCTGTTTTTTAATAACTAAGCAAAATATTTGTAATGGGCAGGAGAGAGTTTTCGCTTCAACACATGAAGGCTTGCTTTGCAATGCCTTCAGTTCCTCTTATTTATAGAATGAATTTTTACAAAAGCATTTACATTTTTTGCACGTTTTCTAAAATTCTAAAAAAAAGTCTCCTAATGAGACAAGAACTATTAATGCTATAGCCTAAAAAGTCTAAAAGGCTAAAAAGGCTACTAGAATTATTAGTGCTATAGCCTAAAAAGTCTAAAAGGCTAAAAATCTATACAACAATTTTACGTAAAATATATTTAATATCTTGTCTTCTATTATCACTCCGTTGATTTTTTTCTTGTTGTCGTATCTGCTGCTTTTCCATATCTCCATTATTGCTTCTTATCTTATCTTCCAGCTGTCGCCTTTATCTTCTTCTATTCCAGTTGAACTTCTGGGACAATATTATCTTCTCCATTACATTTTGAACATTGATGGTCTGGATAGTTATGTCCAATTAACTTGCAATATCTGGTTAATAATTCTTCTGGAATAAATTTTTCTCTAATGGCTCTGGCGATAGGTTTTTTCTCTGGATTGAGTAAAGTTAGGATCCATTGCCTAACGTCTTCCATATATGCTTCTCGTAGTTCCTTTGAATTTGAGTAGACTATTACATTACCTCTTGAATAATAACTCCATATAGGATTTCTATTGCGATAAGTGTTTGCTAACTCTTGAAGAATCGTAGATAGTCCAATAATTCTCTTATTTGCATAAAAATTTGGTATCTCAATTCTAGGTATTTCTGGTTGTTGAGTAATATCTTCTGGTATAATCATATCTCGGGTCATTCCTATTTTTACAACTTATATAGGTGATTTAACTTCATCATACAATATCTCTGCTCGTGCCGTATAAAATTTATAAAAAATAGGTTACCTTTGGTTATTCTTTTGAAAATGTTAAATGAATCATATATCTCTGGTATACTGGATATTTCATTTCCGTCTTGGGTATATATGGTACTAAGTAATCCATATTTGTAACAGGTTTTAACTAGACCTGGTTTGGTTTTGGGCAAAGCAATTAGCTTATTGTATCCGGTTAGCTTCTGGGTTATGTAATTCGTATGTGGTTCTTGGATGTTTATAGTTCTGGGGTTGGTATATAAGAAGGTTTGTATTTTGTAAATATTTTCTATGTATGTTCGGGCTGTATAGTTGTAGGTCTTTTTGTCTTGGTTTAGACTTTCTCGGTATGTGGTAATTTGTAGGGTATAAACATAGGATCTTTTGGTGTATTTAGAATAAATGGTTTATCAAATAGCTTGTTTAGGTTCATATTTGTATTTTTCCTAACTCCTTTGCTTGTACCTGCAGAAGTAGATTGATAAATGTTATGGGTTTTACTTAGTATCCCAACGTCTCCTTCTAGCTCTGGAATTTTAATGTCTTCCGATCGACATAGCTCTGCACACTGCTGAGTTAGCTGATTTGTAGCTTCAGACTTCAGTTTAACTTCATTAGTCTTTAGCTTTTCTATTTCATTACTCATACTGTCCACTTTCATTGAAAGCGTAGTTAGGGTGTTGAATATCTTTTCTAAAGTATCCTCTTTTATTATATCAGTCTGTGTAGCTTTGTCTTGATATGTAATCAGCAATAACATTTTTGTTAGTACTAATTACTTCAATTGTAAATGTAAAATTTAATATATTCAAGACTAGTCTCCGAATTTCTTTTGTTGTAACTGAATTTTGTATTTTCTTTGTTAGCCACCAACGTACCTGTGTATTATCTGTTCGTACAATAAACTTGTTATATACAATATATGGCTCAAATGCTAATAACATTTATATAATGAGCATAATAATTTTCTATTTATTTCCCATTTTATTTCTGTTTCATTAAATGTACCTGAGTAGTATCTACAGTGGTGTTCTAATTTTTCTTCTTCATATTTATATTTAAGTACTCCTCCATAACTACATTCACTAGCATCTGCTTCTACTATATATATGAATTTTCTATTTTCATCTGGAAATTGTAATTTTGGTAATTCCTTACAAAGTATTTTTATTTTCTGAACTTGTTTTTTATCTTCTTCGTTATAATTATATTCTACATCCTTTTTAAATTTTTTATGTAAGGGCTTTAGATTCTCTGCTAATTTTGGTATATATTCTCTTACTTGGTTTACTAATCCTAAAAATGATTGTAATTTCTTTTTTGTATCTAGTTCTTCTTTTGAATTTATTATTTTTTGTACTATATGTTGTTGCATTTTTACTCCACTTTTATCTATTTGTATTCCTAAAAATTCTATCTGATTTTTCATAATTTCAGCTTTCTTTTTACTTAAACTTATTCCCGATTTTTCTATTATATCCGTAAATTGTTCCAATAATTTTAAATGTTCTTCTTTGGTCTTTGTATATAATAGTATATCGTCTATGTATACTATACAATTAGGTAGTTGTTTAAAATAACTATCCATAAAATGTTGATATCTACCTGGTGCATTTTTATATCCAAATGGTAATACATTTCATTCATAAAATCCTTGTGGTACCGTAAATGAGGTTAATTCCTTAGATTCTTCTTCTAACTTTAGATGGTAAAATCCTGATTTACAATCAAATTTACTAAAATAATTATATCCTTGTATTTGTCTTATTTTTAATATCTTATTTGGTATTGGGTAATTATAAGTCATTGTTTTTGCATTTAAATTTCTATAATCAATAACCATTCTACTTTTTCCTCTTTTTTGTTCACTATGTTTATTTACTATAAATGCTGGGCTATTATGTTTACTGTTACTTTTTTGTATATATTATTTTTCTAATAATTCTTCTATATGCATTTTAAATTCTTTTAAATCATCAAACTTATATGTTAATGGTTTCTGGGTTATTATGCTATTTTTATCTATTAATTCAATTTTTATAATGATTTTATGTTTTTCCCATCCTTTTAATGGATCTTCACTATATAATTGTTCTAATTTTTTCTTAATTATTTCTTTCTTATTTATTGAAATTATAGTTATCTCCTTCTTATTTATTGAAAATACGACCAGTTCTATTGTATCTTCAGTATTTTTTATATTTTCCAATTTTTGTGTAATTTTTTCACTTTCTTTTATCCAATCAGTTTTCTTTCTTATTTTATTAATAACTCTTTTTGCTCTTACTTTCTGTTTACATGGTGTTGTAAACCACCAATCTGTTCTAGTTATTATATGTGGGTATAATTTATCTAAAAACGGCATTCCTAAAAGTATATCTTTTGATGTTAGCTCATAATTATAGATTTCTTCTATTGTTAATATTTTATCTCATACTTGTGTTTTTACATTCTTAGCTTTATAAGTAATTAAGCTTCCTTCGTTATTAAATCCTTTAACTATTATTGGTGTTTTTAATTTATCCCATTTACTTTCTGGTAAACAATTATATCTACATAAATTAGCTTCTGCTCCTGTGTCTATCATAGGCATATAATATCTACTGTAATATCTTTCTACTACTATCTTCATTAATACATATATTTTCATTTTATGTTAAAGCTCTTCTTAAGAATAATTTCTCTCTGTTATATGTTATAGTTAATTGTGTATGTTCTATATTATATAGTTTTACTTGTTCTTACCATTTTATTCCTAATATTATGTCTGATTTTTGCATTTCTTCTTTTACTTCAAATTCTATTTTTATTTTTCTTATTCCTATTATTATTTCTTTTTCTGCTATAGTTTTAGTATTTATTAAACTTCTTGGTAGATCTGGGCATATATTATTGTCAGTTTTTATTTCCTCATTTTTTACTAGATATTTTGCTATATAATTTTCTTCTTGTCCTGTATTTAAGAGTATTAAATATTCTTTTTCATTTACCTTTCCTATTATGTAATATTGGTTTGAATTATCCATTGAACTTGTTTCATAACTTGTTCTTTTTGATGAGCTTGATGATTCCGGTTTATCATAAGCTATTCTTTTTGTTGTACTTATTCTATCATTTATTATTTCTAGATCTTCTTCTATGTCTATATTTCTGTAACTATAATCATTATTATCAATTTTTTTTACAAATTGTTCAAAAGGGCTTTCTATTTGTATTTTATTAATTTTATTTTTTCCAGTTATTTTATGTTTTGTTGTTAATACATATAGATTTTTACATCTGGCCGTAAACATTTTACTTCCTGGGGTTAATTCTATTCCTGATATTTTCCAATATAATACTAATGATTTGTCTATATTTTTATCCGTTACTGCTACTGAATAATTCGCACTTATTATAAATTTAAATTTTTGGTATATTAAATTTCCTTTTATGGCAGTTATTATACTTTTTTCTATAGGTTTTATAATTCTATCATCTGCTAAATATAATTCTATTGGTGTATCTATTCCTTCTCTAAAGCATGCTTTTATTAATATTTCTATACCTCCAAGGTGTACCTATTTTATTGGGTCTCTACTTTTTATATCGTTTATCTCTTTATTAATTATTCTTTTTGTTACTAGTGGTTTACTAGCTTTACCTTTTGCATATCTACAGTCTATTACATGTTTCTTTTGGCTTACTACATAATATTCTTCCTTTTTCCTAGTAAATATATTTTTTATTGTTGGTATTTTAAATATTTTTTCTACACTTAAGTCTAACTCTTTTCCTTTTATTTCATCAAATACATTGTTATCAAATATTATTTTTTGATCTGTTCCTTCGTCATTTAAATATTCTTCTTTTGTTATTATTTTTATATCTTCTTCAGTCATTTAATTCGTCTAATTCACTATCTATTTCATTATCTGTTTCATTCTCTGAAATTTCATATATACTGTCTTCACTTTCTAATTCGTAATCTATGTAATCTATCTGCATATATTATGTATTTTCTATTTTTATTTCTGATATTTGTTTATTTTTTGGGTTTTTAGGTAATTTACAATCTCTAGCTAAATGTCTTATTTTTTCGCAATTATAACAAGTACATTCCTTTATAGATTTCTTTTTCCTATATGGTCTTTTATGTTTATAATTTTTTACATAATATTTTTTTCTTGGTTTCTTATACTTATATTTTGATTTTTTGTATTTCTTATATTTCTTATGCCTTTTTCTTTTTTTATAATATCTTTCATCACATCCAAATTGAGGTGCTATTTTATCTTTGCAACATGCTAAATTTCTTATTAATGTTTTTTCCATTTTTATTTCTTCTCTGTATTTTTCACATAGGTTTCTATACCATTTTTGTAAAAATTTTATTCTTGCTCCTAGAGTATCTACTATTTTTGTTTCATCCCAACTTTTTATTATTTTTGAACTAAATGGTTCAGGTAATTTACTAAAATATAATTTTCTTATTTCTTTACTTTCTTCTATATTATATGCTCCTTTATAATAATATTCTTTAAATGCGCAAGTATATTCATCTATGTAGCACATATTACATATTGCTAATTTTAACATTAAATTCCTATTTATATCTTTCTCTTCATTTTGTTCTTCTTCTTTTGTTGTCATGCTACTAAATTCATCTTTTATAGTTGTTTCATATTTTTTTAATAATTCTATAGGTATTAATTTTGTTGATGATGTTCCTTCTGTGGGTTTGTCAGTTCTTAATATTCTTTTACTATTTTCAGTTAGATTTAAAAACCATAATTTCACTGTTCCTATTAGTGTTCTTTCTATATATTCTGGTGCATCTATTACACTTATATTATTATCTAATAATTGTTTTGTCATATATCCTATCCATAATTGTATTATTTTTTCTGTATCTATTACACAATCTAAGTCTAAAAAGTTATAATTTTTATTAACTATTTATTTTGATGTCCATTTGTCATATTCATTCTTTAGATTATATCTTTTAAATTTATTCTTATAATATGTAGGTTTCCTTATTTCTGATGTTCTAGGTATTATATTTTCATCTTCTTTTTTATCAAGAGTATTTATTTCTGTGTTGATATTTTCTAAGTTTTCTTCATTAATTACTTCTTGTTTTTCATTGATTTCTAAATTTTTTGTATTTGTTAATATTTTTGTATATGTTTCACTATCTTCTGAATCATAATTATCTGTCTCTTCAACATCTATATTATTTATTTCTAATTCTTTGTCTTTTATTTCTAATTTTTCTTTAAATTGATTTATCTCGTTTAATAATTTTTGTTCTTTATCGTTTTCTTCTTTTTCTTTCTGTCTTTTTTCATACAGATTTTTTAACATTTGTAGTTCTTTTTCTAATTCAGCAATCCTATTATTTTTAGTTTCTTCTATTTTTCGTATTTCTTCTGTAGTTTGTTGTTTTATTTTTTCTATTTCCTTTCTATTCTTACCATAGCTGTTAATTTATATTCTAATTTTAATTCTTATTTTTCTAACATTAAATATAAATGTTCACCTATTTTCTTATATCTTCTCCCTAGATTAGAAAATACTATTCTTATTTTTAATCCTTCGTGATTTTCATATATTTTTTCGTCTATTATAAATTCTTCTTTGTTCATTTTATTGTAAATAGTTCATGTTGATATATATATTCTAAACTATCTATTTGGGATTCTAACTTTGAAATTTCATCTTTTTGTGCATTTATTGAGTTTTTACTAACTCCGGCAAATATATTATAACTTAATCTTTCTATTCTTATTTTTAATTCTTTACGTTTTTCAGAAATAATTTGTTTTAGTTCTTTGTATTTTTGTATTTTATTCATTTAAACCGTATTTATAGTATTTTGGTGGATACCTAAATCTGATTTTATCATAATTAGGTGGTATGTCTCTCATTCTTCTATATTTTAAATGGATTATTAATTTTGCTTCAATACTAGATATTAAGGTAATTAGATAGGCTAGTCTTTGTGGGTTTTCTTTTGTTTTATTTAGACTTATATATTCTGAATAATTACTAATTAAAGATTCTTTAATTTTTCAATATTAATTATTGTTAAGTAAATCCAATCTAAATTCATAAATTCATACATGTATGCTACTTCTGTATTTTTTAAATAACTGGCTTTGATACCATTTAAAATACCAACAATAAAAAATATATTTAATAGGAAAAAGGAAGAATATTATGTAGTAAGCCAAAAGGAACATGTAATAGACTGTAGATATGCAAAAGGTAAAGCTAGTATACCACTAGTAACAAAAAGAATAATTAATAAAGAGATAAACGATATAAAAAGTAGAGACCCAATAAAATATGTACACCTTGGAGGTACAGAAATATTAATAAAAGCATGTTTTAGAGAAGGAATAGATACACCAAT
The DNA here is from genome assembly GCA_030864215.1 of Capsicum pubescens. Taxonomy (NCBI): domain Eukaryota; kingdom Viridiplantae; phylum Streptophyta; class Magnoliopsida; order Solanales; family Solanaceae; genus Capsicum; species Capsicum pubescens. The sequence continues at coordinate 264,187,732 of CM061540.1, read as the reverse complement.
AGAATTATATTTAGCAGATGATAGAATTATAAAACCTATAGAAAAAAGTATAATAACTGCCATAAAAGGAAATTTAATATACCAAAAATTTAAATTTATAATAAGATCGAATTATTCAGTAGCAGTAACGGATAAAAATATAGACAAATCATTAGTATTATATTGGAAAATATCAGGAATAGAATTAACCCCAGGAAGTAAAATATTTACGGCAAGATGTAAAAATCTATATGTATTAACAACAAAACATAAAATAACTGGAAAAAATAAAATTAATAAAATACAAATAGAAAGCCCTTTTGAACAATTTGTAAAAAAAATTGATAATAATGATTATAGTTACAGAAATATAGACATAGAAGAAGATCTAGAAATAATAAATGATAGAATAAGTACAACAAAAAGAATAGCTTATGATAAACCGGAATCATCAAGCTCATAAAAAAGAACAAGTTATGAAACAAGTTCAATGGATAATTCAAACCAATATTACATAACAGGAAAGGTAAATGAAAAAGAATATTTAATACTCTTAAATACAGGACAAGAAGAAAATTATATAGCAAAATATCTAGTAAAAAATGAGGAAATAAAAACTGACAATAATATATGCCCAGATCTACCAAGAAGTTTAATAAATACTAAAAATATAGCAGAAAAAAAATAATAATAGGAATAAGAAAAATAAAAATAGAATTTGAAGTAAAAGAAGAAATGCAAAAAACAGACATAATATTAGGAATAAATGGTTAGAACAAGTAAAACCATATAATATAGAACATACACAATTAACTATAACATATAACAGAGAGAAATTATTCTTAAGAAGAGCTTTAACATAAAATGAAAATATATGTATTAATGAAGATAGTAGTAGAAGGATATTACAGTAGATATTATACGCCTATGATAGACACAGGAGCAGAAGCTAATTTATGTAGATATAATTGTTTACCAGAAAGTAAATAAGATAAATTAAAAACACCAATAATAGTTAAAGGATTTAATAACGAAGGAAGCTTAATTACTTATAAAGCTAAGAATGTAAAAACACAAGTATGGGATAAAATATTAACAATAGAAGAAATCTATAATTATGAGCTAACATCAAAAGATATACTTTTAGGAATGTCGTTTTTAGATAAATTATACCCACATATAATAACTAGAACAGATTGGTGGTTTACAACACCATGTAAACAGAAAGTAAGAGCAAAAAGAGTTATTAATAAAATAAGAAAGAAAATTGATTGGATAAAAGAAAGTGAAAAAATTACACAAAAATTGAAAAATATAAAAAATACTGAAGATACAATAGAACTGGTCGTATTTTCAATAAATAAGAAGGAGATAACTATAATTTCAATAAATAAGATAGAAATAATTAAGAAAAAATTAGAACAATTATATAGTGAAGATCCATTAAAAGGATGGGAAAAACATAAAACCATTATAAAAATTGAATTAATAGATAAAAATAGCATAATAACCCAGAAACCATTAACATATAATTTTGATGATTTAAAAGAATTTAAAATGCATATAGAAGAATTATTAGAAAAACAATATATACAAAAAAATAACAGTAAACATAATAGCTCAGCATTTATAGTAAATAAACATAGTGAACAAAAAAGAGGAAAAAGTAGAATGGTTATTGATTATAGAAATTTAAATGCAAAAATAATGACTTATAATTACCCAATACCAAATAAGATATTAAAAATAAGACTAATACAAGGATATAATTATTTTAGTAAATTTGATTGTAAATCAGGATTTTACCATCTAAAGTTAGAAGAAGAATCTAAGGAATTAACCGCATTTACGGTACCACAAGGATTTTATGAATGGAATGTATTACCATTTGGATATAAAAATGCACCAGGTAGATATCAACATTTTATGGATAGTTATTTTAAACAACTACCTAATTGTATAGTATACATAGACGATATACTATTATATACAAAGACCAAAGAAGAACATTTAAAATTATTGAAACAATTTACGGATATAATAGAAAAATCGGGAATAAGTTTAAGTAAAAAGAAAGCCGAAATTATGAAAAATCAGATAGAATTTTTAGGAATACAAATAGATAAAAGTGGAGTAAAAATGCAACAACATATAGTACAAAAAATAATAAATTCAAAAGAAGAACTAGATACAAAAAAGAAATTACAATCATTTTTAGGATTAGTAAACCAAGTAAGAGAATATATACCAAAATTAGCAGAGAATCTAAAGCCCTTACAGAAAAAATTTAAAAAGGATGTAGAATATAATTATAACGAAGAAGATAAAAAACAAGTTTAGAAAATAAAAATACTTTGTAAGGAATTACCAAAACTACAATTTCCAGATGAAAATAGAAAATTCATATATATAGTAGAAGCAGATGCTAGTGAATATAGTTATGGAGGAGTACTTAAATATAAATATGAAGAAGAAAAATTAGAACACCACTGTAGATACTACTCAGGTACATTTAATGAAACAAAAATAAAATGGGAAATAAATAGAAAAGAATTATGTTCATTATATAAATGTTTATTAGCATTTGAGTCATATATTGTATATAACAAGTTTATTGTATGAACAGATAATACACAGGTACGTTGGTGGCTAACAAAGAAAATACAAAATTCAGTTACAACAAAAGAAATTCGGAGACTAGTCTTGAATATATTAAATTTTACATTTACAATTGAAGTAATTAGTACTAACAAAAATGTTATTGCAGATTACATATCAAGACAAAGCTACACAGACTGATATAATAGAAGAGGATACTCTAGAAAAGATATTCAACACCCTAACTACGTTTTCAATGAAAGTGGACAGTATGGGTAATGAAATAGAAAAGTTAAAGACTAATGAAGTTAAACTGAAGTCTGAAGCTACAAATCAGCTAACTCAGCAGTGTGCAGAGCTATGTCGATCGGAAGACATTAAAATTCCAGAGCTAGAAGGAGACGTTGGGATACTCCATAAAACCCATAACATTTATCAATCTACTTCTGCAGGTACAAGCAAAGGAGTTAGGAAAAATACAAATATGAACCTAAACAAGCTATTTGATAAACCATTTATTCTAAATACACCAAAAGATCCTATGTTTATACCCCCACAAATTATCACATACCGAGAAAGTCTAAACCAAGACAAAAAGACCTACAACTATATAGCCCGAACATACATAGAAAATATTTACAAAATACAAACCTTCTTAAATACCAACCCCAGAGCTATAAACATCCAAGAACCACATACGAATTACATAACCCAGAAGCTAACCGGATACAATAAGCTAATTGTTTTGCCCAAAACCAAACCAGGTCTAGTTAAAACCTGTTACGAATATGGATTACTTAGTACCATATATACCCAAGACGGAAATGAAATATCCAGTATACCAGAGATATATGATTTATTTAACATTTTCAAAAGAATAACCAAAGGTAACCTATTTTTTATAAAATTTTATATGGCACCAGCAGAGATATTGTATGATGAAGTTAAATCACCTATACAAGTTGTAAAAATAGGAATGACCCGAGATATGATTATACCAGAAGATATTACTCAACAACCAGAAATACCTAGAATTGAGATACCAAATTTTTATGCAAATAAGAGAATTATTGGACTATCTACGATTCTTCAAGAGTTAGCAAACACTTATTGCAATAGAAATCCTATATGGAGTTATTATTCAAGAGGTAATGTAATAGTCTACTCAAATTCAAAGGAACTACGAGAAGCAGATATGGAAGACGTTAGGCAATGGATCCTAACTTTACTCAATCCAGAGAAAAAAACTATCGCCAGAGCCATTAGAGAAAAATTTATTTCAGAAGAATTATTAACCAGATATTGCAAGTTAATTGGACATAAATATCCAGACCATCAATGTTCAAAATGTAATGGAGAAGATAATATTGTCCCAGAAGTTCAACTGGAATAGAAGAAGATAAAGGCGACAGCTGGAAGATAAGATAAGAAGCAATAATGGAGATATGAAAAAGCAGCAGATACGACAACAACAAGAAATCAACGGAGTGATAATAGAAGACAAGATATTAAATATATTTTACGTAAAATTGTTGTATAGATTTTTAGTCTTTTAGACTTTTTAGGCTATAGCACTAATAATTCTAGTAGCCTTTTTAGCCTTTTAGACTTTTTAGGTTATAGCATTAATAGTTCTTGTCTCATTAGGAGACTTTTTTTTAGAATTTTAGAAAACGTGCAAAAAATGTAAATGCTTTTGTAAAAATTCATTCTATAAATAAAAGGAACTGAAGGCATTGCAAAGCAAGCCTTCATGTGTTGAAGCGAAAACTCTCTCCTGCCCATTACAAATATTTTGCTTAGTTATTAAAAAATAGATTTATTTCAATGGAAAAATCTATGGAGGAACAAAACTCAAAAATATCAAACCTACCCGAACAGGTATATTTATTTATGATTATGAATAGCTAAATTCATAATTCCCAACAATCATGGTATGATAAAATAAATTCATGTTAGTTACTTTATAGTAGAATTATTCGAAGAATAATATGTTAAGAAGTTTATTAGCAAAGTGGAAACGGAGAAAAATCCCTAAGAGCTATGCCATCCTAAAGGTGAAACAAATAAGGCAAGAAGCCGTGGTGGGGAGTAACCAGAGTAGAGGCGCTGTTTAAGGGAAAATATCCAGATTACCACGCTAATAGTGACCGAAGAACATGTTATTTAAGAATAATCTAGTATATAGTAATCTAAGATGACCATATTTTGTTATGTACATGATTGAAGGGAATATTTTGAAAATAACAATTTTATGAAAATGAATAATTATTTATCTGATACAATGGTAGATAAATTTAAAATACTCATTTTGTATGCACTTAAGGATATAAAAGTAGTAGATATAAAAAAATCATATTAGAAAAAACATTTGGTAAATATTATATGACTAGAATAAATTACATACCATACCTACCTAACTACTCTTACAAATACTTACCATGATAAATTACATATATCTAAAATTTTTGGAAAAAGATATGAGAAACATACATTTAATAGAAAAACAGATGAAAGTAAATTTAGACAAATACATGGAAACTAAAGATATAAAATATATAAAATTTCTTAGTAAAAATATAAAAGAGTTAATAAGATTAAAACAAACAACTACAAAATATTATAATAAACTATTTAGTCAATTTTAAATGATAGATAATCTTAAAGTCTTAATCTTATATATACTTAGAGATATAGAAATTATAGATATTAAGAGAATAATATTAGAAAAAGTATTAGACTATGAAATTGAAACTATAAATTGGATAGCATAGTTATACCTGGATAATTACCCAGATAGATATTATTCAGATTAAAAGATGTTAGAATATATAAGAAAAACTAGAGAAAATCAAAATAATCTAAATGACGAAATTAATTATAGAAATCGAATTAGAAAAATAATGGAGAATCTAAAAAAAAAATTAATATGGATAGAAGAAACCTTGGAAAATTTAGGAAAAAGTACATGTAATAGTTTATATAATTTAAAAAACTCACTACGAGAAGAACAACACAAGATAATAAATAACATTGAAAATCTCAAATTAGATATATATTACAGTACAATTAGGGTAAATTATTATACAGAAATCTGTAACTCTACAATTACTACGGGATAAAATAATAAACTATACAAATTAATGAATACATCTTACGAAAAGAATAAATCATTAAAAGAAATAGAAACCCAACTATATAGTTTATACCTAGAATACAAAAGATTACATATTACTAACGAGGATCCTAAAACACTAGATAATTTAATTACGATAATATCTAATCTAGAATATGAATTAATAAAACATCTTAAGTCAAGAAGATAAAAATGAAAATTATTCCAATCAATAATATTTATTATAAAAATAAATACCTACGTATTTATTATCTAGTTAAATTATCGCACCTAATCTGCACCCCTCCAAATGACCGTTTCAAGTTCCTTCTCTATCCACTTTTGTAGACATCCAACATACCCACTCTATAGCTCTTCCGAAATTCCTTGCTCATTCATGGAAAAATAATTTTTACACCATAAACATGAAGAAGAAACAACAAAAATCCTCCACTTTTTGCATCGAGAATTTAGATGGCACTAACTATCATGGTGTTGGTTCTGTTAACAGTTTATTCGACTTATGGTATCCAAAGGTGCAGCCACCTGTTATTTATAATCCCACTACAATAAAAGTAAGATCTCTTCCTTTCCTGGATCTGGTTCAGGATGGAACCCATTTTCATTATTATTCAATTGATTTCGAATCAAATAACAGGAAGTACAAATTATTGAGGTATACAGATCCACTCAAGAATTACTAGGTTATAACTCTAGGCACAAACGGGTCATGGACAGGGATTAAAAAATCAGAAAATCATCTGATTTTTTATCTCTATAAATGCATTGAAAGAATGGAGGAGTTTGCATTGATTTGGCGCTTACCATGATAAAATATTCATAATGGCATTTAATGTCAGAACCAAAAATTTCAAAATTATCTCACTGCGGAAAGATCTACACTATATTGCCAGAGCTTGGTCTTTTCACTTGATAGAACTGGGGGGAAAATTAACATTCGTTGATCACAGTGAATATGGAAGAGATAATTTATGGATTTTAGAGAGGTCCAAAAGTAGTGAGGAATGGGTGAAGCATACTGCCTTTCCCGAACCATTTTTTTTTAACTTTATGACAACTTGTTTTTTTTAGTGGTACTCCTGATTTTGAGATCACATTAACTAACTCTATCTATAAGCCAAAATACAAGCTGAACTAGATTTTCTCTTATGATTTGAAGAAGAAGAGTTGGTGAGAAATTGAAATTATGGAGGCTGTAAAATTAAATGAGATCATTTGTATCTATAGTCATGTAGATAGACTCCTATTGTGTAATTATTGTTAGTTTTAAAATTAAAGATTATAGAGTACAACTATTCTATTTTATGGTCCTAATTAATCCTTATTGACTATATACTTGATATGGGCATATGGTGTAGATCTATTTCTGCTAAATACAAGGATTTAGTTTGTTGTGTCGCATAATATTTCTTATATAGTTTTTCACTCGTTTTCTTGTACCCACATTGAGCGATATAACCCGAGTTCCGTCATATAAGGCTCATTTAAAGGGAAGCACTTCAGAATAGGATCTTTTTTCATGCTAGAGCTTGAAGCCAAAATCTCCAATCAAGTCAAACCTTTTATGTTAAACATGAGTTGTTGCTCTATAGTGATAATGGCTTAGCTTGAATTCAAATGGACATAGCTCCAAGCTAAACCAAGCTTATTTATGCTAATATATCTCTAGATTGTACTTCAACACTAAAATATCTGTCTTCGGATGAACACCAGAGACCTGTTGTCCCATATGACAAACCCCAAAATGAAGATGACCAAAGTCTTCTAACCTTTCACAAATATGTCCAAATTCGACAAAGAGACACCGAAGTATCCCGAAAGAAACGATAAATTTCTAAATTGTTCACTCCAAAGTCCAAAGAATGATGCTATGAGGGATTGAAAAATAACTTAAAAGAGAACGTATGAAATAAAAGAAAGTTTCATGATCACTGTAATTAAATTTTAACTGATTGTAGGTACTACCAGATATGATACTTGAAGAGAGTAAGAACTTTGTTATCAACAATGAGCATAATAAGACAATGGAGAATTGCAGAAACCTATAAAGATTACACAAAGTCACCTCTCATTATGATTATATGGAAATTAAGAGAGAAGAGAGGGAACAAGAGAGTCTAACCTTATTCCTTTCTTACGGAAGCTAACCTGTAGTAACCAGCTAGAGAGGTGAAAAGAATTAAAATCCTTTCATCTTGAATGATATAAAAAGAGTTGAGCTGTCAAAGTGACTAGCAAAGCAAGTTGCTACATAAAATTAAGTTAGCAAGGACAGATTGAGGTTTAATGGAAAAGCAAGGGAAGATTAGAATAATATGAAAATGGCAAGATTTATTATAAGCCTATTGCTTAAGAAAACTATCAACTAAAGAAAGAAATAGCTCAAACACCAGGACATAATTGAAAAATCACTCCCAATTAACTTTACCCAAAAGTCTATATACCATTTACCTAAACAAGTGTGGCGTGACTGATAGGCCAATGTTTTGTTCTTTCGTAGTTTGTTCGACTCAGAAGTGCAGAGTAAAAAGAAAAACAATGTGCCTTTGGAGATTTTAATGCAAATAACCTCGGAGAGTTAAAACGGACAAGATATGCTTATACGGGTGAAGTTGTACAACCAGAACCCAAAAGTATCCATAAAAAAGTAACAATTGTCAGGTCTTAAGATAAATTATACGGGAAACATAGAAACAAAACATTATATCCTCGAGGAAGTAAGTCGATTTAATATCTATACTATCTTTGTCTTCGGATAAGCATTTGAGAACCTGAAAACTACCCCAATGACAGTCTTCAGTGAATAAAAAGTTGGAATTTATCTAGTCTCCAAAGTGCCACTACCATAAACATTATCCTTCCCAAGCTTTTACTCTTTTGGGCTATAAGAAGCTAGCTTTGTGCCACGATCTCTTTGCGTCAAGATTTCTCCATCTTTCCATATTATGATTGGTATAAAAAGTTAATCAAGAGAATCCATAAAAATGTGATCTTTAGTCCAAGATTCAGCTACTCTATACTCTTTCATCCAACATAAATATACCAACCATGGCCATTATCAGACAAACACAAACAATTCCCCAACACCGGAAGCGTCGATCCTAAGGATGGAGTTTTCAAATCAGGTGGAACTGACAGAAGCTTTACCTCTTTTGTCCCAATATTAATGGAGTGAATGGTTGCACTTATCTTAATGTATTCATCATCTTTTAGCCATTATTGAATACCATTGACATTAAAATTACGAAATATTCCACATAAAAGGTGCGGAACCTTGCCCGCGTTCCGCCATTCTTATCAACTCCAAGAGTATAAACCACTAATGCAGATACTTCAGGAACACCACAAAATTTTTAGTTACTGATCTCAATACTTTGTTCTGTCCAGTGCCTTCATTAAAGCAAAATCCATAAGCAACACGCTGAGCTTCTTTTCTCTAATTCCAGTAATTTAACCTTGAAATACTCACCCAAACAAGGATTGCCAATTTAAACAGAATGATCGTCATCATACCTATCACCGCGCTCACCAAAGAAATGAACCAATTGCATTAACCAATAAACAACTTTGTCCTAAAACCTATATATTTTGATTTCAGTGGAGGGAAAAGAAACTCAAAGCTCAACGTAATCGGTCAGTGTTAGAACCCGAACCGAGGCCCTGTTCGCGATGAGTATCCCGATCCATGAAGGCCCGAGAGCCCTTCTAATTTGCAATCATATGCAACGTTCACATATGGTAAGAAATGCGGAAAACATAATAAAAACGGAAACATGGTCATTTCATTATTTCAACAAAACCATACGGTTATAATTTCAACAAGACGCAAATCCATCTAACACCTGTTGTGAAATCTCTACTAACTAAAAGAAAACAACATCCGTTTGAAGACCGGGACTACCGATATGACCATAACCCAAAACCAACTGAAAACATCACATAAGAGCAAGATGCCTTCCAAAATAAGGGAGGCTCACCAACGCTGAATATCTGTCAATGATCTACGGCTTAGCAGGACCCCAAGACTGATCCTCAAATTCTTGAAATATAAGGGGTCAATACAAAATGAAATGGTATGTGAAACAACCCAAAATAACATGTCTTTATACAAAATAGGTGAGAGGATTTCGTAATAACCGTGAACATAATATAAGTAAAAATACATGGGCACATTTAATGAGCATCAAAACATTTCCTTGAAAAATGAGTCAACTCTTTATTTTACTCCTGAGCTAGATGGTAAACCTTACTATCTGTAATTCCACGAGCTATATGGAATCCACCCTTGACTCGGCGGCCAAGCTCCCAATCCAAGTTTGCTGGAAGGATTGGGGTATCAGTAAAGGGGACACGCAAGACACAAAGTAGGGTGCCAAAATTCCCAATCATAATAATATTTCATGGTAGGGCACAAGACAACAAAGCATGGCTCCAAACTATAGTCCTAAGTTGGGATGATATAAATCAAGGTATACAAGACCACACAACATGGTGCCATAATCCCGAGTCGACAAACCATAGTTTCTAGCACGGAGTCTTTCTACTCATACTTTCTTCGGGTAACCATCTAGCTCTCTTTAAGCCCAATTTTTAGCCTCTTAAAACACACACTTCATACTTTTAAAACATTCAATACTTGTTCTGTTAAGGGCATGTCATCACCGGGTATCGCCATACCCTGACTTGAAAGTCATTCAAATCACATCATAACATATATGTAACCCTTTTCAATTATCATCATGTTAATGACCACCCAAAGTTTTTAAACATCAAGTGAGAGAGAGTCATGCAATAGATTTTCACTTGAGTTTACATCAAAAGCACTCTCCTCTCAAATAGTACAATCGTAAGGTGGCCATATCATGTTTACATTATTCAAAACTCATGGAAATTGTTAATTTGATACAATAAACATTTTTTATTCAAAATACCCTCTTAACATGTCACAAACTGTATCATTCCATGATCATTAATAAAGAATTCAACCTCTAGTTTTCTTTAAGAAAGTTAATGCATTTAAACAATCCACAACACTTGAAATCAAAGATATTATAAATGGAGAGGGAGTTTAGTCATTCATGCTATCAGTCAACTTTACAATAAAACCGTAATCATATATATATATATATTGTTATTGTTCAACTCTATAAGAAAAATGGTTCAAGACAACATACATTTTCATCAAAACAATTCCATGATGCATACTTTTCGAACAATATTAAAAATCCTTCTTTATAAACATGATTAGGGATCTTTAAAATTTACAAAATAGTAACACTTATTCCCATGGTGTTTAGGGTAGTCCCACATACCTTAGTGACAAAGAAATCATGAAAAGATTGACCCTGTAAGCTTGAATGTGCAAATCCTAAGTTGGTTTTCTCCTCTTATGTTTAAGGAAGATAAACTAGGGATTTGAGAGTGTTAATACGTATTTTGGGGTATTTATTTCGTTTATAGGTATTTAGGGATATTTATGGAATGTGAAAAGACTTGTTTTCCCTTGAAATAATTCAAAAACGAAGTCCCTACACCATAAAAATACAAGGTTGGCGATGCCGAAACCATGGCCAAGTCCAAGGTTGGCGATGCCAAGCCTATAGCCAAGTCCAATGTTGGCGATACAAGGCCTATGGCTAAGTCTAAGGTTGGAGATGCCAACCCTATGGCCAACCCTTTCCAGTGAAGGTTTGCGATTGTATGGCGATGCCTAGTCATCTCCTACGCTCTAGTTTGTGACGCCTACTTTGTTTTTAGGTCCTTAAAAACTCCCAACACCTCCCACAACATCAATACATGATCTACCATCACTACGGGAGTCCTAAAGATCATTTTAGAAGTATCTAAAAGAGTGTTATGACTATGGGGTGTTACATTATCCCCCCTTGGGATCATTCGTCCCTGAATGATGAGTAGGAACTTGTTGAAGCTCTAAAAGCATGGAATAAGGAACGTAACCTCTCATTGAACATCTTATTTTCCTCAACGGAATATGTAAAGGCATCAAAATATCTTCATGATAAACCCCTAAGGACAAGTGTAAGCACAAAGCGTGAGATATTAAGAATTTACATAGTGATGACCTTGTACAAGAGTTCTAGGGATCATAATCACCACCACCTAATGTATGAGTTTATTTGGTGATCATGGGCCTGATTTCCACCGTTACTAATCATGAAATAAGGTTTCGTGGGACATAGGAATAAAAGCATTCTCTACCTTACAAGAAACAATTAATAGACTTAAACTTAGGGACACTACTCGTCTATGCCCCAAATAATAAATAGCATACTTCATGCTTTCCAACTTATAATTCTCCCATCACACATCTAACCACAAGAGTTTGAGTTCCACTACATGATGCTTCAATGTTGCAGCCTAACTCGGAGAAAAGAGGTGCTAACTTATGCTACGGGACTCTGTACTCTACATCCCATTAAGAAATTACTTCACCTTATCACTACCACCAAACACACTCGAGTTTTAAATAAAGGAATACCAACCACATAACACATTGTTTTGCATTTTCATCAATCACAGCATTCAAACATATTATTACTACACCCACTTCATGGACCCCCTACTAAGACTAGCAAATTTAATTACTCTCACAAAAATTTTGCCACATATCTCCTTCCTAACTATTTCACATAACAAAAGTTCATCTCCTTCTTTCCCCTTCTCCTATAGTCTTAGCTCAAGAAATCACATTAAATTTTTCACCTTTAAGAACATCTACTCCCTTACCTAACACTTTACCACGCTTATAATCACCATCATACTAACATATGGAGGGTCATTAAGAAACCCGAGCACAAACATCATAAATTGGAGTAACATAGTTAGATTATAACATATACTAATTGCACTACTCAAGGTGGGACATGAGGTGAAGATATGATATGATAGACATGAAGTGCTTTATTTATCAAGTGCCTTGATCATAAGTAGAGAGTCATTCGGCATAAACACAACACAACATGAGTGCTTAGGACAAACCATAGTGAGAAACATGAGCGCTTACATCACGAGTCGTATAACATATGTTTGGAATTCATGAAGTCAACGATTGAGACAAGGACTTTTACTCGAAGCTATCGCTTCTCATTTTCAGAGCTGAAATAGTCATGAGTTTGCACAACTTTAGTATTTTGGCTAATCCTGACATAAAATGAATCAGTAACATATGAAAACTAGTTCCTTAGAACCAAGCATGATTTGGGACACGAATTTATGGATCATGAACATCATAACATTGAGCTTGAATACATAAAAGACTGGATTACTAGAGACATTATTGCTTTTATTTTAGAGGTCAGAACATGTATATAAGTCCATAGAGAACTTGAACAATATGCATAGGCATGACTTGAATACATAATATAAGACATTAGCAGAATGACCAATTAAATTGAAGTAGGAAGAGTTTGCTTGAATCAGAATTGATTTATCATGACTCCTCCCCACAACTTGCCACACAGAGAAAATTCAGGAACTACCTTTATTCACTATCTCCCCTTTGGATCAAAGTCACAATCCTAGAATGGAGGACGTATCTTCTCATTAAATCTATACGAACAATACTCAACGCAATGGGGTATCACCATACACATAAAAGCTAAACTTTCCCTGATAAACTATACTTTAAAGGCATTGCTTTTCGGGGATGCTACTCTCAACTTTAGCTAGCCTCTGTAACCATCACCCTACAACTCACACTCTCATAAACATCCACATCCACACTTCTTATCACATAATGATCCGTTCTCCACTACTCAATATTCAAACACTAGACCTCTAACCATATAACTTAAAACATAACAATGTTTGCAAAATTATATGAAAGGCACATACTACCTACCTGCATTTCCTCAATTCAGCTCTAAAGAACACCATACAATAACTTCTTAGTCTTCCCCATATTACACAATTAGAGAATGAGATCTAGGTACACAAGACACTCATACACATCAAACATTATCGAACAACATGTTACCTCAGGTTCAACTTATTCTAATATACCTAACACCCTTATTGTCTTATTGACTCAACCATACTTCATCGCTTCACCCTAGTCCTCATGAACATAAATAACAATTATCCACTCTTTCTCCCACAAATTTCCAACTTAGTCCATTTCATATTTCACATCAAGCCCACTACTTTATTCCCACAAAATATGCTTCACTAACATTAAACTACTATTCTTACCATCATTCCCCACATTTAAAGTTCAAGCCTATAGTCTAGCATCGATCATTTACCACGGAAGAAGCATAGTGCCTACTATACTACTCCATCAAATTGGGGAAATCAACCCAAATAACTCATTTCACTTAACTACTACCTACAATCACATCTTTTCCATGGCATCACTACTGCACCTCAAAACCTACTACATACCTTTTCACATGAAGTACTAGTTTACAACTACTAGGGAAAAGACAATCAAGGGGGTAAGGTAACATAAAAGAGATAGTCGATCTTAATCATGTAATATAACCCATTACAATCTTAGCTATATATTCCTCTTTCTCACATCATTTTTACTTACCCATGCATACATCATAATAACCTTCAAAATTTAATAAACACCAATAAGTCTCTACCTATAACTTATTGATTGATCTATCCCTTTTCATTCATAGTCTACAAATGATTTCTACAACCACCATAACTATCTATTCTGATATCCTTTCTTATTTTTGAATAAATAATAATCATAGTCAACCACTTCCTTCACAAACTACCATACAATCTACAAATATTGCTACCGCACTAGTCTATCACTATAAAATGGCAACCCATCCCTCAATCAATAGTTATATAACTAAGCTTGCTACTTTAGGTAAATGTCACCCTCATTCTGACTTCTAAGTTTGTGACCTTATATCACTAACTTTTGGACCTTCTTATAGCTCATAGGTTATGACACTTTATCATATACTACTACTTTGGTGCAAATATTATTCTAATCCTCTATTGCATCTCACTACCCTCAAGCACGACATCTGCAATAAGGATTTTAGAAAAGAGACTGAATATAATTCATACCTTAGGCTGAAAAGCACGATTTCATCAGGATAAAGTATACACTCGAATCAATACACCTTGAAGCACTAACGGACTGCTCTCAAGTCCTTGTACTTTTCCATAATCTTTTATGACTCAATTAGAAAGGTCCACATCATTTAGACTCTAAGCTTTTGCACTTGAATCAACTCAACAATGGGACGAGATTAATAAAATCAGAGTAAAGAAAGGATTTGGATAAATTCCAAATGGACTATACAATCGCACGATCTAGAACATGAAAAAAAGTGAAATTTTCCTAAGCACCTAGTAACTTCCTCCTTATAAGTGTGGCGCACTACAGACCCATAAAATGGACTCTACTCGCCGTACTTTTGCAAACACCGTGGGACCATGAACCATGCTTTGATACCAAGTTTGTCAGGACCTGAACCAAGGCCCTGGCCGCGACGAGCATCCCAAACCATGAAGGCCCGAGAGCCCTTCTAATTGTCAATCATATGCAAGTTTCACATATTATAAAAAATGCGAAAACATAGTAAAAATGGAAACATGGTCATTTCATTATTTCAACAAAACCATAAGGTTATAATTTCAAGAAGACCCAAATCCATCTAACACCTGTCTGCGAAATCTCTACTAACTAAAAGAAAACAACATCTGTTTGACGACTGAGACAAGGCACCCGTCGGACCATAACCCAAACCAACAAAAAACATCACACAAGAGGAAGATGCCTTCTGAAATAAGGGAGACTCAACAACTCAGAAAATCTTTCAATGATCTACGGCTTAACGGGACCCTGGGACTAAGCCTCAGATTCCTGAAATATAGAGGGTCAATAAAAAATGTACTGGTATGTAAAACAACCCAAAATAGCATGTTTTTATACAAAATAGGTGAGAGAATTTCATAATAACTGTGAAAATAATATAAGTAAAAATACATGGGCATATTTAATAAGCACCAAAACATTTCCTTAAAAACATGACTCAACTCTTTATATTACTCCTGAGTTAGTTAGTATACCCTACAATCTGTAATTCCATGGGTTATATGAAATCCTTCCTAGACAAGGCGGCCAAGACTCGAATCCAAGGTTGCTGCAAGGATTAGAGTATTAGTTAGGGGGACACGCAAGACCAAAAAGCAGGGTGCCAAAAATTCCAATCATAATAATGTGTCATATTAGGGCACAGGACCACAAAGCATGGAAACTAACAATAGACCCAATTTGGGATGACATAAATCAAGGCACACAAGACCACACAACATGGTGCCATGATCCCGAGTCAGTAAACCATGGTTTCAAGAACAGAGTCTTTGAACTCGTACTTTTTTTGGGTAACCGTCTAGCTCTCTTTAAGCACAATTTTTAGCCTCTTAAAACACATGCTTTATACTTTCAATACATTCAATACTTATTGATAACACTCAAACTACGCCTCTCTTATGAGAATGTAAGCGATCGTTGTCAATATATAACCTAACTAGGTTGGGGTCGAATCCCACAGGGAATAGGGTGTGAATTTGAGTTATCTGTGGGTTAATCAACTGATAGTTACCGGTTTCCTATGAATGGGGTTTTTTGGAAGTGTAACAAATAGTTACTTTTTAGTTCAGTGTTTGAAATCAATATGATAAGGAAAACTAGAGTTATGTTCACTATGGGTATTGGGATTTGATAGATGCTAGTAGTGGTTCAAGATTCTTGTGGTAGGTATAAACAAGAGACTATCCTTGTCAAAGTTATGTCTAAATATTTCTCAACCTATTTAGACATTTAATTACCTAATTCTCTCAAACTTAGGGAAATTATATTTCATAATAGGATGTTATCCCAAGTTAATCAATCTTGTTACAACATTAATTATTAAATGGAAGTTTAATGCTTCCAAGTCCCTGTTGATAATTCACTTCTTACTAGGATTGATTTCTTATCTCAAGCAAATCACCCATAAGCAAAGTCTATTGTTTGCAACCAATAGTCAGTATGTAAAATAATGGAATTAACAAGAAGTTCCTACCACCGTTAGAATCTTGAACACTTAGTTACGTTACAAACCCAAACCTATTGATCCCACAACTTGGGTTAAGGGAATTTAGCTACTCATAATAAAATAAGCAAGACAACAAGTTGAATTCATACAAAGATAGATGATCTTACAACAAGATGAATAGCAAGAAGTGTTTCTCGAATTTGATCCAGTAGTAAATCCCAAAACAATTGTAATAATCTCTCTAAAGAGTTAAAGTCAGAAGATAGAGAGAAAAGTGCTCAAAACGTGAGTTCCAGATGTCCAAGATGATGAGTAAAAACCCTAACATATGCTTTAAATACTTTAGTCTAATTATGGAAACAAAATCATAGATCACAGTATTTTCTTGGACAGGTGACGACGTGTGTGAGGCTTATCAGGAGTCTGACGGCTTATCAGGATATCGTCAGCTCCTCTTCACTTTGATAATCTCTGCCTTGGGCTGACGATGAGTCTTGATGGATTATCGGACATGTGACGACTTAGTAGAGATGTCGTCACTTCTTCACTTTAAAATCCATTCCCTGCCTAAGCCTTACGACGAGCCTGGCAGCTTATCAACATCTGACAGCCTATCACAAATGTCGTCACATATTCCAGCTGAAGGCCATTCTCTGTCTAAGCCTGATGGCAACTTTGATAGCTTATCTCAAGGCTGACGACTTATCAGATAAGTCGTCAGCTATTCTTCCTTCTCTACTTGCTCAAAAATCACTCTTTTACTCCTATAATTGTTGATTCTCTTGTATCTCGACTTTTACTGCAATATCAAAGGGAAAAGAATAAAAAATAACAAAAGTTGCTTAAGACTTTGCAATTATTCTTAGTTAAAAGCCTCAAATGTGTTAGCATCTGCTCACACATCAACACCCTTAACTTAAAACAATTGCTTGTCCTCAACCAACTAAAACACAACCAAGTGGATACAATGCACATTCAGCAGTCAACCATCCATATTATCTTAAAACATCTTTACCATCTCCAAGGTCAATCAATTTAAAAACAACTGTGTATGTTATTGAAGAACAACAATGTGACACACAGGAATCAAGATATGGCATCAGTTCAGCAATAACAACCATGCATGTACCAAGACTACACTATCCAAACAAGTTAGCACTTAGCAATATAACCAGTGCCCTCACTACAAAGAAGTCCCACTTCATTTATATCAGACATCACCTATGTAACTATGGGGACAATCAAAAGACACTCACTCTCAAAATGAGGTTCCAATCAGTGTATGCTGAATACCATAGGCTTGCCCTTATTTTTATTACCAAAATTTCTAGACAGGTCAGCTAGGATCACTATAGGTCTTCTCTTTGGCTTGTAATGTAGGCTAGGGGCTGGTATGATACTTGATGATATTTAAAGTGACTAAGCCTCCTTGACACTACACTAGCTTTTTGGGTATCACTCATTAGCCTTTTTCTATTCTTCTTTTTTCTTGTTCACACATATTCAGGATGGGTGCGGTCCTTTCTACAATCACTTCTTTTTTCACATTTTTTCTTTTCTTGTTCTTTTTCACCGCACCCAACTTTTATTTTTTTCTTTTATTTTACCTTTCTTCATACTCATTTTACATCATGCACCCCTATGATAGCCACCCTCAACTTAGGCCATTTGCCTAAGTCAAGGTGCACAATGTCCAAGGAGGACCAGGGCCAAAACAGGTTCATTATGATATAAATAGGACAGTGATAGGTGTCATAAAAAGAAATAGGCTATTCAGGCTTAAAACAGGGATCAAGAGATATTATGCATACAGGAAGGTCATTTAGGCTAAAGAGGGATAACATCAAAATGGCCTATGATCTTTTCTTAACCCCTATCCTTCAACCTAGGTAAGACTAACCAGGCAAATTCTGGATTCAACATACAAAGGGAACTAAGTAAAATCTCACACGCACATGGCACACAAGTATATCACAAGTTACTTCTCATCCAGTTCATGTAATTATTTAGCAATGGCTATCAAGTCACTAGAACTAATACCATACAAAGATGCACAATGGTCACAATTAGATGCAAATCACACAGTTAAAGAATTAGACCATTTGAGAGGTGTTCACAAAATAACAAAACCATGTTAACTACCTTAGGTACTTGTATTTCTCCTAGTCAGCTACAAAATGTTACAGTAATAACTCACCCTACACCCTCAACTTAATATCAAAGAAAATCTAAACTAAGAGTTAGGGGATATCTGGAGTAGATCAAGCTCAGGGATCATGGGTTGCCTCCCATGTAGCACCTGATTTAACGTCACAGCATGACTCAGGTATCTCGGCTACTCATACTTCATCAAGACAACCTACTGATACCTCTTTACCATCTTCATAGAATACATCCACGATTGAGAAAATACTCATCTCTTTTTGCTGTGTCATGGGTGAGTGCATTGCGAATCTTGCTTCTTTTTCATTGATCCTGAACTTCAACTCATTCATCTCCATGTCTACTATCACTCTCCCAGTCGTGAGGAATGGTCTACCTAAAATAATAGGTACTTCAAAGTCTACATCATAGTCAAGGACTATGAAATCAACAGGAAGTATAAAGTCGGCCACCTTTACCAATACATCATGTAGTATTCCTATTGGCTGCTTTACAGACCTATCTTCTATCACCAGCCGCATATTTGTCGGGATCGAATCTCCAAAATCCAACTTTCTATACATGGCTAGTGGCATCAAATTTATGCTCGCCCCCAGATCACATAGGGACTTAGCAATATCGAGAGGCCCGATTGTACATGGAATAGTAAATGCTCCAGGGTCGGCCTTCTTCTGCACTAAGGATCGTGTAGAAATGACACTGTAATGGTGGAGATTGTCCACCGGTTCATAGCTTACTGTACTTTTCTTTGTCAACATATCCTTCATAAACTTAGCATATCCTGGCATTTGCTCCAGTGCCTCAACCAATGGCACATTCACTGTCAATTACTTGAGCATTGCCATGAACTTGCTGAATTTTGCATCATCAATTTTTTCTTCAATCGTTGAGGAAAGGGAGGTGATAGTTTTGGAATAGTGGTAACCACTACCTCCTTCTTCTTCTCTTTTCCCTTTTCAAAAGCATCAACAGGGTTGTCCGGCTTCTCAGCCTCCACTGGACCACCTTCTTCTAGTTCATCATCAATTACCTCATCAACTACATTTTTTCCCACAAAAGGGCTAGGTAATATCTTACCACTTCTAGTGGTAATCTTCATATATGAGCCATCATTCTGCGGATTCTGAACCCTATCACTAGGTAATATTCCACTCTTCCTCTGGTTCACCGTTGCAGAGGGTTGGCTCATTTTCTGTTCTAGCTGTTTGATTGCATTGAGTGCGAGTTTACCAACTGACTAATAGAGGACATATCGGTCTTCATGGTAGTCACCCCTGAGTTGGTATCCTCCACTCCATTTAAAAATTTAGCCATCATGTCCTCCATGGACATTTTTTGAAAACTTGTTGTAGCAGCCCCACGATATCCAGGAGGGACATATAGCCTGCTCCTATCATTATTGCTCCTCTAATTTTCTTGCTCTTGATTCTTATATCCAGCCTTGTCATAGTAAGTCCGACCTTGATTTCCTTGGCTATTTCCTCGGAAACCCCCCTAATTGTTTACATAGTTCGCCTCTTCTTCTGAGTCAGACTCCACTTTGCCCTGCGATCCCACATCCTTCACTTTCTTAGTTTTACTTGATAGTAAATGCTTGGTTAGCACGTCCATCTATGTTTTTAGGTGATCCATGTCTTGATCATGCTCCTCATCTCTTCTACGATGTTCCGCAGTCATACCCACAGAAATAGTGGGGCTTGATACCACAGAGTCTCTGGTATGCTATGCTTGACTTTGTTTGGTCATTCTCTCTAGCATTTCTGAAGCCTTTGGGAATGTAAGATCTACAAACGAACCACCAGCAACATTATCAATAATTGGTTTTTTCACAGAGTTAAGAGCCCTGTACAAAGTCTCCATCAAGTGTATGCCCATCATATTGTGGTTCGGAAACTGCGTCAGCTTCTTTTTTAATCTCTCCCAGGTTTCATGCAAGGCTTCAGTTGGGAGCTATCTAAAGTTATTGATATCATCCCTCAACTGTACCCTCCTAGAAAGTGGAAAGAACCTTTCTCGGAAAGCTCCTTTCAACTGCCTCCAGTTGGTGATAGAATCAGGTGTCAGCTCATTAAGCCACAATGTTGCCTCCCCAGACAGAGACAACGGAAATAATCTCAAACGGATAGAATTATGACCCACTCCTGGGTTATCAAAAGATTTACAGATGGTGACAAATTTCACCATATGCAAGTTTGGATCATCCCCAGGAAGGCCACCAAACAAGCCCTTCAGATTAAGGAGTTGAATCATAGTACTCGTAATGTTGAATTTTTTCCCAGGTTCTAATGGTGGAGGAATAATTTCACCCATTGCACCTACTCGATCCATTCCATCATCATCATCATTGAGGTCATACTGGACCGACTGGTGATCTTTTCTTCCTCGGAATGGACAGTTCCTGTTGGCATTACGTTGTACTAGTGCAACTATTTACTCTGCACACCTTGGGTTACCAGGGTTCAACAACTCTTCATCTCCTAAATCTTTATCCTCAGTATTTGGATGCTATACTTGTTGACCAATATTCTGCACATTCACCTAAGCTCTAGCTAAGGCTGCTACTTGTCAGCCTCCTGCTGGTCTGCCATTCTGCCAATTAGTTGTGGTTCTAGATTAAATGGTAATAATGGTCCTCCAAAACTTCTGGTTCTTGGTATACACCACAAAAGTCCTAAAGAAAACAAAAACAACAAATAAACGTAAAAACTAGGAAACTTGACTAACAGTCACTTAGCGCACACAAACTTCAATTTACAACCGTATTCCCCGGCAACGACGCCATTTATGATAATGATGAAACTACACCTCTCTTATGAGAATGTAAGTAATCGTTGTTAATATATAACCCAACTAGGTTGGGGTCAAATACCACAGGGAATAGGGTGTGAATTTAAGTTATCTGCGAGTTAATCAACTGATAGTTACCAGTTTCCTATGAATGGGGTTTTTTGGTAGTGTAACAAATAGTTACTTCTCAGTTTAGTGTTTGAAATCAATATGATAAGGAAACCCAGAGTTATGTTCAATATGGGTATTGGGATTTGAAAGACGCTAGTAACAATTCAAGATTCTTGTGGTAGGTAGGAACAACAGACTATCCTTGTCGAAGTTATGTCTAAATATTTCTCAACCTATTTAGACATTTAATTACCTAATTCTCTCGAACTTAGGGAATTTACATTTCACAACAGGATGTTATCCCAAGTTCATTAATTTTGTTACAACATTAATTATTAAATGGAAGTTTAATACTTCCAAGTCCCTGTTGATAATTCACTTCTTACTAGGGTTGATTTCTTATCTCAAGCAAATCACCTGTAAGCAAAGTCTATTATTTGCAACCAATAGTCAGCATGTAAAATAATGGAATTAATGAGAATTTCCTACAACCGTTAGAATCTTGAACACTTAGTTACGTTACAAACCCAAACCCATAGATCCCACAACTCGGGTTAAGGGAATTTAGCTTCTCATAATAAAATAAGAAATACAAAAAGTTGAATTCATACTTAGATAGATGATCTTACAACAAGATGAATAGCAACAAGTGGTTTCGGATTTGATCCAGTAGAAAATTCCAAAACAATTGTAATAACCTCTCTAAAGAATTAAAGTCAGAAGATAGAGAGAAAAGTGCTCAAAATGTGAGTTTCAGATGTCCAAGATAATGAATGAAAACCCTAACATATGCTTTAAATACTTCAGTCTAATTATGAAAACAAAATCATAGATCACGATATTTTCTCAGACAGGTGATGATGTGTGTGACGGCTTATCAAGAGTCTGACGGCTTATCAGGAATGTCGTCAGCTCCTCTTCACTTTGATAATCTCTTCCTTGGACTGACGATGAGGCATGACGGCTTATCGAACATGTGATGACTTATCAGAGATGTCGTCACTTCATCACTTCAAAATCGATTCCCTGCCTAAGCCTGACGGCTTATTAGACATCTGATGGCTTATCAGACATCTGACGGCCTATCACATATGTCGTAACATATTCCAGTTGAGGGCCATTCTCTGTCTAAGCCTGACAGCAACTTTGATAGCTTATTACAAGGCTGACGACTTATCAGACAAGTCATCAGCTATTCTTTCTTCTCTACTTGCTCAGAAATCAACTCTTTTACTCTCATAATTGTTGATTCTCTTATATCTAGACTTTTACTGCAATATCAAAGGGAAAACAATCAAAAATGACAAAAGTTGCTTAAGACTTTACAATTATTCTCAGTTAAAAGCCTCAAATATGTTAGCATATACTCACACATCACTTATTCAGTTAAGAGCATGTCATCATCACGTATTTTCATACCCTAACTTGCAAGTTATTCAAATCACATCATAACATATCTGTATCTCTTTTCACTTATCATCATGTTAATGAATACCTAAATCATTTAAACATCAAGTGAGAGAGCTCCATGCGATAGATTTTTATTTGAGTTTAAATCCAAAGCACTCTTCTCTCAAATAGTACAAATCGTAAGGTGGCCATATCATGTTTACATTATTCAAAACCTATGAAAATTATGAATTCGACACAATAAGGATTTTATATTCAAAACACCATCTCAACATGTGACAAACCGTATCATTCCATGATCATTCATAAAGAATTCACCCTCTAGTTTTCTTTAAGAATGTTCATGCATTTAAACAACCCACAACACTTGAAAACCAAGAAATCATAAAAGGAGAGGGAGTTTAGTCATTCATGCTCTTAATAAAATTTATAATACAACCAAAATCATATATACATTGTTATAGTTCAACTCTATAAAAATGGTGCAAGACAACATATATTTTCATTAAAACAATTCCATAATTTTGAAACAATATTAAAAACCCTTCTTTATAAACATCATTAGGGATCTTTTAACTAGATAAGAAAGTAAAACATATGCCCATGGTGTTTAGGGTAGTCTCACATACCTTAATGACAAAGAAATCGTGAATAGATTGACTCTTTAAGCTTGAATATGCAAACCTAAGTTGGTTTTTTCCTCTTATGTATAAGGAAGATAAACTAGGGATTTGAGAGTATTAATACGTATTTAGGGGCATTGATTTCATCTATAGATATTTAGGGATGAATATGGAATGTGAAAAGACTTGGTTGCCTTTGAAATAATTCAAAAACGGAACCCTGCACCATAAAAATACAAGGTTGGCGGAGCCTAACCCATGGCCAAGTCCAAGGTTGGCGACGCCAAGCCTAAGGCTAAGTCCAAGGATAGCGATGCCAAGCCTATGGCCAAGTCCAAGGATGGTGATGCCAAGCCTATAGCCAACCCTTTCCTGTAAAGGTTTGCGATTGCATGGCGATCCATAGCTATAGCCTAAGCTCTAGTTTACAACGCGTACTTAGTTTTCAGGTCCTTAAACACTCCCAACACCTCCCACAACATCAATACATGATCTACCATCACTCTGGGGGTCCTAAAGAACATTGTAGAAGTATCTAAAAGAGGTTTATGACTACATTTATAGTTAGTTACAGGGAAGGGAATATTAATCATATTATGCTTGGTGTTCAAGAATCAAAGTGATAGAGTGACCACATGAAAGAAAAATAGGGGGGAGGGAATATACGATCTTGCATGATATATCTTAATAAATAAATTACATGATTATATTAGTTTTGTAAGCTATGGAATGATTAGTGGCAGGCTAGTTATGTGCTAGAACCTGAGATTGTCGGTACATCATTGATCCCTTTCTCTTTATTATGGTAAGACGTCATTAGTATATCACCTTATGATTATGTAATTTTTTTTTAGATACCCGATTATGCTAGAGTTGGTGCCTTTATTATTTATGATCCCAATGATGTAGGCTAGTTTTCTCAGAGTACCACCTTCATGTTGGTTTATCGATATAACGTGGTTGTTTATTTATTCTTCTACAACTAATATTTGTCTATCTTTTTGTTCTTTTGTACTACCATTCTATATATACCTCTTCCTTCACTATACTATTGTATATGGACCATCTATTCATGGACCCACGCTTAGTCCCTATTATTGGTAGAATCTAATAGTTTATTGTCACTTTTCCTTTAGTATTGTTATGTTTTATTATCTATGTATTTGCTTATAGTTTATATTCCTACTTTATATATTATTTATGTATTGCCTCAGAAGTACACCGTAGACGCCACACAGTGCTTACGGTCCCTAAAGACCACAAGCAAACCCATGAGCTGGTACCTACTATGAGCACTGAATAATTATAATAAAATATACATTTGCGGAATAACTGAATACACCATAAGGTTTTAAATTCTAAAACATTTTTGAATCACAAGTCTGAAAATAACTACCAAAAAACAACTGTCTAAAAACTGACAAAGGTAATGACAAATTGACTGACTTTCTGAAGTTTCTGAAAGCCTCTATAACTAACTGAACAAGAGTTGATGGGACAGGCCACAACTAACCCCAAATGACTACTAAACTAAAAACACTGAAATAAACATAATTGGTCCTTGAAATATGAGGACTCACCAGTGTTGTTGTTGCTGATGCGCTAGAATGTCTAAGTGCGGTTGGGAACTCGAGCATTTGAACCTATGCTATGAGACATCATAGTGCAAGAAACGAGTATACGGTCAGTACTTTGAATGCACTGGTATGCTAGATGGGGTTTAGCTGATATGCATGGTCTCATGTGCATGAATAATAACTAACTAAATGAATAACATAAAATCACTAATGCATGCTATGCATGAAAGCTATAGGATATGAGAATGTATGACCAAGCATATAACATGATATTGAATTAGTCTATAAACTGAAATACTAAAACACTAATAACTGAGTAACTGATAACTATATTATATGGTCAAGCAAACCTAAAACTGAACTCTGTATTGAATACTGAACTGAGACTATGGGAGTTAGCTATAACCGATATGCCCTATTATACTATAAGGGTCCAACATGTAACCCAGTTGGAAGGGAGTCAGTACCGTGCCATGTGTACTAATATTGGCTATGTGGGTCCACTAATCTAATGTCCCGAAGAACGAGGGTGTCATGCCTAACTAATGAGGGACCCCTCATATCCTACCATGGCTACATTATTTTGGAACATAGGGACTGATACTAATGTATCATACCTACCAACGGGGGAGACAAGTACCTCATGCCTACTGATAGGGGAGATGTCATCCCTACGTTCACTCGGTGCTACATTTTACTCCCAACTGAAAGACATTGATTCTAAACTAATCTAAGTTTAACTGACTAAGATAACTGACTGAAATGATGATGCTTATGGTTTATCTAAAACCACTCTAAAAATACTTAAACTATGTAAACATCTAAGCATTGGTTAATCATAACCCCCAGGACTTGATAGCAATATCAATAAGAACACATGAGAGAATTTGAAACCATAATAAATAAGCATTATTCTAAAATCATTACTTAGGCATTTCATCAGACACTTGAGGGTCATGAATTAAAGCATGGAAATAGTTTAAAACATGTGTTAGTAATATAATTTCAATACTAAGACCATGAATTTAGGATTTAACATGAAAAACTCCATCAATCAAACATGTAAGGCTAGTTCAATCGAAAGTCACTTGTAAACATTATATATATTCAAAATTCATAAAACCTTCATGAATACATTTCGTGTAAACATGCAACTTCATTACTAAAGACATAAAAATAGGTCCTTTGACTCCATGGGTGAAAAGGGCCCATGGATGAATATCAAACATACCTTAAAAACTTAAATCCTTGAAAAGAAACACAATTCCTTAAGCTTCCTTAGAGATTCTTGATTTTGGGAACTTGTTTTCTTGATTTTTCTTGAAAGGAAAAGAATTTAATTTGATGAACTAGGGAAGAGATTAGGGATTATTTGAGAGTAAAATTGAGAATTTTGGGCATAATTGCCCTAACTGAAGACAAATCTCGAGTTAATATGGATTGGGGCGATGGGGGAAAGACAAGACTGCACTTCTACAATTTAAATTCGTAACTGGGATGCCGATTAGGCCATCACCGCGATGCTCCAGTGATGTCATCGCTATACAACCATGATGCGGTGCAATCGCATTGAGCTGCTAGAATTGCAATCCAAAACATAATGAAAACCTAATCCAAAAAGTCTAAAACTTCCCCGAGATATGATCCTTAAACCCTTAAGCATGAATTAACTCAAAAACTTTCGTCTAGGGGTCGGGAAGGTCACTTTTAAAATTAACAAAGTTAGGAATCCAAAAATAAGACTAAGTCTTTAACACTTAGCTTAATTTTTAGGTTTCAAGCCTCTTATGCATGCACTATAATCTGAACTGAGTTAAGACTAATATGGGATATTATAATTTATAATTTTATTATCATTAGAGCTCAGTTAGTCGATACCTACTGAGTACCAGTACGACTTGTTGGGTACTTATAAAATACTTCTACAACCTACAAATCATAGTACGAGTTCTTACTATTGGCTTGTGCACGCGGAGAAGCCATGGATCAGAGATTTTGGGGTGAGGTCCTGACAATTAAAGTATTTTTGCTCTCACTTTTACTGTTAGAATAATCTCTATTTTGTATTTCAAAGATGACTTTGTGTATATATTTATTTCATATTTCACTTTGTACTTATGTTGTATTAAAATTTCTTTTATCGAATTCACTAGGTGTCGGGGATATATTTACTTCCTTCTTCTTTTCTTTACTTATTAGTAGTATTGACTTTAGGTTTTTCTATTAGATCATTACTAGTTGTTTTAGACTATGGGTTGTCTTACCATCTGGTAAGTTGTGGTAGGTGACTTCATTACTTGACAAGTCGAGTCATGAAAAACTAATATCAGAGCATAGTTTCATTGGTTATTTTGGTACAAGTTCTAAGTTCCTAGTAGAGCCTTATAGATTTGTACAAAGATGTTTATATCCTATCTTTGGTAGGTTATGGGGAATTATTAGGATGTTTACTTCCTTGATTCCTTTTCATATTTCCATACTCCTAAAAGTACCTCTTTTGAATAGAACCCTTATTAAGAAGTATTTTAACTGCTCCTTAAGTTCCTTCAACTCAAATGGAGACATTTTATAAGGAGGGATAGAGATAGGATGGCTATCCAGTACAAGGTCAATCCCAAAGTCTATTTCTCTATAGAGAGGAATACTAGGAAGATCATCAAGAAACACATCAAGTAATTTGTTAACAATAGGGATGGATTGTAAGTAAGTACTTTTAGAACCAGAATCCTTAACCCGAAATAGATGATATAGGCACCTCTTAGAAATTAACTTTTGCGCTCTAAGATAAGAAATGAACCTCCCTTTAGGAGCTAAGGAACTTCTCTCCCATTATATTATCAGTTCATTAGGGAAATGAAAACTGACCCTTTGGGTCTTACAATCAAGAGATGCATAGCACAAGTGAAGACAATTCGTCCCTAAGATCACATCAAAGTCTACCATATTCAACTCTATAAGATCCACCAAAGTCTACCTACCATAGATAGACACCACATAAAACCCCTATAAACCTTTCTAAACACAATCGAATCATCCACTGGGTAGACACAAATAAGGGATCAGAAATACACCCGGGACTAAAATCAAAATGAACAGCCACATAAGGGCTCACATAAGAAAGGGTGAACCACAAATTAAGCAGATAATACACATCACGTAAGGAGAGTTATAATGTACCAGTAATAACATCAGAGAATGCCTAATATTCCTGATGGGTAGTAAGAGCATAAAGATGATTTTGAAAAGTATTGGTACCACAAGTAGCACCCTTTGGCACTGGAGCTGAAGTAGTAGCAACGGGGACCTTATTAGCTCTAGTAGTAACATTAGTTTAAGGAAAATTTCCATATGTAGTTTTGATGATGAATATCTAACTGCAAGGTTCCAGGTCCCTGGATGTGCAAGATACAATACAACTGGCACACGTTATCTACACAGTTTTATCATCTTGAGTAGCAAACTTGCAGATGATATTTTGTATTGATTATGATAGCTGGTCCAATAATTTTTCAGCCCTAATCATAAGTTAGATATAAAAGAAAAGACACACCTCTTCATCAAGTGTTTTTTTGTAACGCCTTAAATCTGTACCCCGGATGCTACATGGTGCTTATAATCCCGAAGGACCACAAGCTAACCCATTACTGGTACCTGTTGTAATAACTAAATAATAGTATTGTAATATATGGACTTAGGCATAAAAATTCCATAAGGTTCAATACTATAATAAAACTGGATACGGTATAACAAATACCAAATCTGATAAATTTATCTGAAAAGACTCTAGTCTAAAAAAGCCTTTAAACTGTCTAAAATATGGAGTTGATAGGACAAGTCCCCAACTAAGTCTGAACTACTGAAATAAGGTGAAGTACTAAAATAATCATCATGTCCTCAAACTAAGAGGACTCACCACTAACTCTGTCAGCTAAATATCTGAACTGCAAAGTATAATCAGGAGCCTGCACGTCTGACCCTATGATATAAAACATCATAGCACAAATGAAAGGTATGCATCAGTACTTTGAATATACTGGTATGCAAAGTGAGGTAGGCCGAAATGCATGGATTCATACGCATGAATAATACTGACTGAATGACATTAATATAACTGAATGAAAATACATGCATCAATACGTATACTATAATCGAGATCATGATAACACTTGATACTAGTTCTGAATTACTGATTTACTGATATATGAGTTTATTGATACTGTGTAGTTGACAACTGAGGGACTATATCTAACAGTCTTGATCCTGTGGAACTATACTGAGTTTTTATACTAAAATGAGTGACTATTTCTGATAGTTCTGAATCTGTAAAACTGAAATGAGTTCCATTCTTAGACTGGAACTAAAACTATGACTGTGGGAGGTAATTATCTAACCGACATGCGCCTTTCTGAATAGATTAAGGTCCAACCAGTAACCCAGTTGGAAGGGTTCTAGTATCATGCCACGGGTAAAGATAAGTTGTAAGTTAACCCTCTCTGATAGGAAGCTCTTTCACAACCTTCGCTGGCAGGAAAACTTGTACGAGATATAACAACCATAATCTGGCAAAAGGATATCTCAACCTACACTGGCTACATAGTTCTGTAAAGTAGGGATTTCTACAAAGGGTCAAACCCTCTGTTGGTAGGAATACCCCTATCCCTGGGTTCGCTTGGTGCTGAATCCTACTCCCAACTAAATAGACACTAAATTAATTCCTAGTTTATACTAGTTTTGACTGAATTGTTACTGATTATACTGTCTAACTGAACTGAACTGAGTTTACTGAGTTCTATTGACTGACGAAATACTACTAAGTTCTATTAACTGATTGAATTTACTGAGGTCTGAATTGAATACTGAACTGGACTGGACTGATACTGAGTCTACTGATTTTTTCCTAAGTTCTGTAATTGACTGAGAGTACTAGTGATCGTGACATGATTGGAACTATCCTGAGACTGACC
This sequence comes from Capsicum pubescens, assembly GCA_030864215.1. Lineage (NCBI taxonomy): Eukaryota > Viridiplantae > Streptophyta > Magnoliopsida > Solanales > Solanaceae > Capsicum > Capsicum pubescens. Next base: position 264,157,351 of record CM061540.1, on the reverse strand, counting down.
ATGGCTCTAGGTAATCAGCTAAATTGTCAGGTATTAAATACCCCCAGGACTCGATAGCATAAATTATAAGACATGGCACAATCTTAAAACATGATAAATAACTACATGATCATCATTCATTCATTGGGACATTCTAGCAAACATTTGCATGACATGAACTTGAATACATGCTAACATGATATAATTTCATTATTTAATTATCATGAACAACTCATCAAACACTTGGAAGGCATTGTATATGCACATAGTACTAATCAACACATGAGAATCACAATTTCAAGGCTTTAACATAAATTCACAAGATATTACATACATAATAGTTGTTTTTACATAAATCTTGCACTTAATCATGGAATAGAAATCCAATCAACATTATAATCATGAATACACTTGAATCCAAATCATGGAAAGTGTGAAATCAAGCTACTTGAAGTATAAAAGAGTTTCTTGAACTCGAAGGGTGAAAGGAACCCTTGGATGAACACTTGACATACCTTGGTTGCTAAATTCTTAAAGAAAAATAGTGGAAATCTTGAGCCTTGGACTTGAAAGTAAATCACCTACGGTTCTTGTTCTTGAACAATTTGAGAGAAAGTGAGTATATTTTGCTCAATGAAGGTTGAATCTCATGTTTTAGGGCTGAATAGGGGTGGGGAAAGACCCAAATACCCCTAAGGATGCGGCTTTTAATGACTAAAAACCGGAATGTCGATGCGCAGGATGACGCACCGTGTCATTTGTATCGATGTGATAGCCAATACATTGCATCAAATCTGCCTCGGTTCACTAGAAATTGCCACTGGGAGCCTAGGAAAAATATTGATCAACTCGATGGACGATGCGTCGAGCTAAGATCGCATCGATTCACTATTTTTTATTCTCAAACATGGTACAAACGAGTTCTGAAAAATATGAAACTCATTCGAGAACACCTACTGACATTCCTGATCATGAATCAATCTAAATATCATTACTTTAAGGTTATAAGTGTTGTGGAAATAGAGTTTCCAACTTACAAAGGCCAAAATAATACTAAGTTTGAATACTTAGCTAGAATTTTCTAAGTCTAGAACCCTTAGCAAGCTTAAAAGACTGAGTTGAGCTTAGGAATTTGCGGGGTCTTACAATATCTCCCCCTTGGGAACATTCATCCTCGAATGAGACTGATTAAACTGAGAATACTAATAGACTAGATTTAGATACTGGACATGCATATCTGAAGCATGATTTCATGACTGAAATTACTGATAAATGGAATTATCATACTAAACATGCATATTTGATGCATGAGTGTATAGCTGAACATGATTCATGAATGCATGACTGGGATTACTGATAAGCTAAGTTTATATATTGAACATACATGTCTGATGCATGAGTACATGACTGAACTGATTCATGAATACATGGCTGGGATTACTGATAAGCTGAGTTAATAAACTAAACATGCATCTCTGATGCATGAGTACATGACTGAACTGATTTGTGAATGCATGACTTAATATGCAACGTTAATTGATACCAAGATGGTAGCTATATCTGAACATGAGACTGAGTAAATTCAATGGAAAACTGTTACTTTGTGCTGAGTCTGAATTTATGGAGAAGAGGTGAGGATACTTGGTCCGCATGTATGCTTCTGCTTCCCAAGTAGCTCCCTCAACAGACTAATTCCGCCAAAGAACTTTAATTAGAAGGATTTCTTTATTCCCCAGTCTGCAAATCTAATTATCAAGGATTTTGACTGGGACCTCTTCGTAAGAGAGAGACTATTCTGAACGTCTATGCCCTCTATAGGGACTACAATTGCGGGGTCACCTATACAGTTCACTAGCAAGGGAACATAAAACACTTGATGTACTGAAGTTAAGTTTGAAGGTAACTCGAGCTCGTAAACTACCTTTTTAAAATGACTGAGAATTTGGTTAGGGCCGACATATCGGGGACTAAGATTCCCCCTTCTTCCCAACCACTTCACTCTTTTCATAGGAGATATTTTCAAGAATACCAAATCCTTGATCTAAAACTCGAGATTATTTACTGAATACGCATGAACAGGAATATGAGAACATAACTGAGCCTAAAACATGATATAGGAACTGATTATCATAAATGGAAATGAGCCTCTAAATACATAGCTTACGGCTGAGATTGGAACTTGAGGGTCCACCTATGAGTACCTACTACTCCAAACTGGATTTATTACGTGAAGAGAAGATGGAAGGTTTAGGTCATGAAAGCTCGGGGTTTATAGTGTATCTCTCTCTTGGGACATTATGTCTCCTGAAAAATGCTGACTTGGCTGAGATACTAAGGAAAAACTAAGATGATGCACAGGGAACCTACGAATCAAATCGTGATTGTATATTGGGGTTCTAAAACTGAGGCATGACACTTTAACTAAGCTGAACTCGCAACCTCATGGTTGCTCAATTTTAAAATAGTTAAATTTATGAGACTTCGGATAGTACGACTAGATAGAAGGATGGGAAAACCAACTGTACGAACATTGTTTGCATAATTTCTAAACTAAATTGTTGGTTTTGCGGACTAACTTATGCTGAAAACTTATATTTGAATGGAGCCTTTCTTTGAAACTCTTTCTATATAGTTCTAGTTGCTTTAGGGAGCAAGGAGTCTTGGCATGGCTGAATAAAATAGCTGAATAAGAAAATCACATCCTGGCTAAAATTCTGTAATATGAATCGGGGCGTACGAAACATCATCTAAGATGAAGTGACTAAGCCTTATGCACTGCGACTGCAAATTTTAAATCTTAGACTTATCCCTTGAATACTCTTTCAACTATACTCTCCACCTTAGTACAATACATCACCTGGGACTACTAAAAATATTCACATGGGTGTTGAGCACGAGCGCATAAACTTACTAACTTATCTGATTATCTAAATGGCTGATAGATAAATACTTAGTCATGTAATATTGAACTGCACTCAGTCTGAATAACTGGACTGGATTTGTAGAGTATCATGCATACGAGGTAAGGACTGAATAGGTAACATGAGGTAACTGAGCATGAATTTATGAAAACGGTATTATTTGAGAAGGCAAGACCACGCATATAACATGACTCTAAAAGTCTATAAACTGAGGTACTGAAATACTGATAACTGAATAACTAATAACTGTACGCTATAGTCAAGCAAATCTGAAATTGAATTGAGTTACTGATTTGATTACTGGACTGGGACTGTGATTGAGACTGCAACTAAGACTGCAACTAAGATTGTACTGGAACTGAATACTGGGTTTTGATAACTCTACCCACTGAGGTCTGATCTGGACTGAATTATCCCACTAATATTTAAGCCTACTCAAATCTCCAAAATGCATTTAGCCACTTGCACATCAACATGACATTCAATCCTATCTTCATAACTATGGACTTGTGTAAAACTAGCATGAAATAATCTTTTCTTAACATGAAACATTTACTCTCTCCCTTCATAGAAACTGCTCATCACTATATCATTTTGTAAGGAGAGTCTGCTGAAGGGTTAAAACATGAGGACCTGATGTATGCATGAATACTATACCAAACTCAACACTTAACTAAGGTCTGAGGAATAGAATGTCAACACCATGGATTTATCAAACGATTTAAACTAAGGATATGCATGAAAAAAATCTGAATTTAGCCGATCGCTAGGAATATAGAATGGGTCATGGGAACTGAGCATACTGTATAGCATGACATGAGTACCTGAGTCGTGAGCTGCATGACCTGAGTCTGGAATTTTTGTATTCATGGAACATGATTCGTAAGAATGAGTGAATTGGATCTCCTTATAATAGGAACTGTAAGCTTGCATAATTGCTAACGTGCACGAGTATGGGCTATGATCATAGAGTTGACATGTAAGACATGAATAGATATCATGTTAACTGATGGGTTTTGAGAGTCTGGAATACGATTTTGAGATGATCTGCGTGATCATTTTTGCTACGAGAATAGACAAGAATGTCATCTACGAAGACTATGATGAACATGTCCAAGTACTGCTTGAACACACGGTTTATCAAGTCCATGAAATCTGTTGGGACATTAGTAAGACCAAATGACATGACTAAGAATTCGAAGTGACTATATCGAGTTCTGAAAACTATTTTTGAAGTGTCCCATTCCCTGACTCGGAGCTGATGATAACCTGATCTGAGGTCTATCTTAGAAAAGTAGTTGGCACTCTGAAGTTGGTCAAACAAGTCATCGATTCTGGGAAGTGAATACTTATTTCTTGACCGTGACTTTAATTAGCTGACGATAGTCCATACACATTCTGAGAGAACTATTTTTTCTTACGTACGAATAGAACTGGTGCACCCCAAAGGGACACACTGGGTCTGATGAATCCCTTATCTAGGAGATATTTCAACTATTCTTTTAATTCTTTGAGTTCTGTAGGAGGCATTCAGTATGGTGGGATAAATATAGGTTGAGTATCTGGAAGAAGGTCTATTCCAAAGTCGATTTCCCTTTCGGGAGAAACTCCGGAGAGATCTTTGGGAAACACATCTGGGAATTCACATGCTACTAACACTAATTCAAGGTTAAGGGGTTCTGAACTAGAGTCCTGGACTTGAACGAGATGGTAGACACATCCCTTAGATATTATTTTTCTTTCCCTTAGGTAAGAAACAAGCTGACCCCTAAGTGTTGAAGTACTATCCCTCCACTCAAGGATGGGTTAATTCAAAAACTGTAACTGGACAATTCTGTTTTTGCAGTCAACTGAGGCATAGCAGGAATGAAGTCAATCCATACCAAGAATGACATCAAAATCAATCATCTCTAATTTGACAGAGTCTGCTGAAGTAACTTTCTGAGATACCATAATCGGACAGTTCCTGTATAACCACCGGGATATAATAGATTTACCCACTGGGATAGAGAATGAGAAAGGCTCTTCTAGGATTTTGGGACTGACTCCAAAGTCAACAGCTATATAAGGAGTAACAAAAGATAAAAAAGCTCTTGGGTCTAGCAAAGCATAAACATGTAAATGATGAACTTGTAACATACCAGTGACCACATCAGAAGAAATTTCCTGATCTTGTCAGGACTGAAGTACATAAAGCCTATTTGGGCATTGCCCACTGGTGGAACTAGAAGTGGCACCCTGCTGATTTGGGTGATCGAACTAAGCTGGGGAACGATTTTGCTGACCCTAGGAACCTGACTTGGGACAATCTCTGACTTTGTAACCTTGCTTTCCACATTCTAAACACTCATCACTGCCAGCCCTGTAGATACCCTAGTGGTTTTTTCCACATTTCAAAAAAGGGGATTGGTTCGGGCACTCTTTGGCCTAGATGTTCTGGCCCTCTTATTCTTTCTCCCCTTTTTCCTATGCCTCTTCTCCCTACTCTGTGGAGTATAAGCCATAAGACTAGGTAGTATAATGTCCAACTAATTGTTCTGAGCAACTATGTAATGAGCTAAGGCATTGAAAGTAGCTCTAAACTCAGCCTGAGAAACAAGCTCATTCAGAGGATCTGCCTGAATGCGCAGAGGGGCTAACTGGTTTTCATTAATTCTTTCATTAGCTTCTCTGAAAGACATGTTCTAGATGTATGAGGAAGAGATAAATTAGACTGAGAGTTTAACTTGAGCTCATTCTCACTAGCATGACATGATTACAGAAAGAAGGGAAACTTTTCCTAAAATATCTCGTAGCCTCTTGTCCATAAGTGTGGCGCGCTACACACCCATTCAAAAGATTCTACTAGATGTGTCTTTCAGACTTCCTAGGATTCTATTGAACCTTAGTCTCTGATACCAAGTTTGTAACGCCCTGAGTCTGTACCCCGAATGCTATATGGTGCTCATAATTCTGAAGAACCACAAGCTAACCCATGACTGGTACCTGTTGTAACAACTGAATAATAGTACTATTGTAATACCCCGCATATTTCTAATCCTGTGATTCATACTTGAGTACATGACTTACAATTAATATCCTAGTGATAGGATAGCTTATGATTCATTAAGCATGTTCATATGAGTCACTTAAGGTAATGCAAGCTAAGAGTTTTTGAATCCATCGAGTTTTAGTGTTCGATTTTGCAAGGGTCATCTTTGAACGAGTATAACTCGATGTTAATGTTGTATTTTGGCTGATTTAGACCCACCAAATTGTAGAGAATCAAATTAGCTTTCCAACAATACCAATTTTGCCTTAATCCAATACCCGAGCAAAAAGTTATGCCCATTTTTGTGAGAGACAGTAAGCATAGGCGATTGGTTAGGCGCCGCCCAACCTAGGCATAAGAGATCACTTAGGCATCGCCTAAGTCAATTCCAGGTGTCAAAAACACTCCGTTTTGAGTTATTTTAAAGGTAATTAAGTCTTTAAATACTCCTTACACGTCCCTAAACTTAACCCTACGAAATATATAGCTTCTAAACCTATTGAAACCCTATTTTCATCTCAAAGCTCTTCATCTAAGAGCACTAAAGGAGAAAAATAACTAGGGTTGCATAATTAAGCTTGAAGATCCGATTTCAAGTAAATTCCTCCGTCAATCATCAAGAATCTTCCTTCTAAGGTATGCGTAGTGTTCATCTATGGATTCAATTCATTCATAGAGTTCAAGAATCAATCTTTAAAATACAAAAGCTTGGTTGATTGTGGTGATATGATCATACCCATGTTGATGCTTGATTGTTTTCCTCTTTTTCATTATAAAGTATGATTTCTGTATTGTTGGGTGTTGATGATCATGTTATTGATATTGGGTGATTCCCAAGATGGAATCTTTATATGTTTTTTTGTGAATTCATGATATCATATGAGTTGGAAACATGTAAATCTGTTTTTTCATGATGTATAATTTGATGAATTCACGTATGCTTAAGATGTGCATGTAAGGTGTTTGATAAAATGCCTAAGGAACTAGAAATCATGCAATATAGCTAAATTGTGACTAAGTGAAGGATTCATGATATGCCCTTACGTTCCAATGACTTCCATGATTGATAATGTGCCTTGTAAATGTTGTTGGAATTCTCATGAACTATTCTTATGAGATTATGCTATGTTTACTTGCAAATCCTACTTATGAACAAGATGTATGATAACCATGCAATTCATATGAACTTCCATGCTATTAGTGTGTGTTGCCAATATGATTATGCAATGAACATGATATTAAGATTGTGCAAGTACTTCCATGCGATATGAAATACTTTCCATGCAATACATTGTTGATAACCATGCATAGTATGAGATCCCTACTTATGATATTATATATTATGGACTCTACTCTTATGATCAAGTCAGTCATGTGTGTCAGTTTCCTTCCATCGAGTCCTGAGGGTACTTGTACCCGAAAACTATAGTTGTGTGCCTAGATCCATGTCATGTTTCACGATATCCGAACTCAAGCTATGATTCCATAGACTTCAGTCAATCGTGTGACTCAGGAAAACCTCATGATCTTAGTCAGTTGTCAGATATCAGTAACATTCCGCCAGTTAACAGAATTCAGTAAGATCAAGTCATGTACAGTCAGTTATTCATGTCCAGTCCCTCCAGATGGGAGTAGAGGTTAGCACCGAGCGAACCCAAGGATGGGAACTCACCCGCCAGTTCAGGGTATGATTCTTAGTAGCAATCCTTGTGTTCCAGAACTACGTAGCCAGCGTAGGTTGAGACATCTTAACCCTTCAGCTTAGGGTTGATGAGGTGGCTTAATCCGTCAGTTTAGGGTTCTCACCATTCTCATTGAGTACCCGCCAGATAAGAGTCACTCACAGTTGTCCTTACCAGTGGCGTGGTATTGACACCCCTCCAGTCGGGGCAGAGATTGTACCCCAGCTTAGCCATAACGGCATACACAGGGCATATCGGTTAAACACTACCTCCTATAGTTTTAGTAACAGTCTCAGTAAAAGAACTCAGATATTTCTTCAGATTTCAGTATATACAGGACCGTCAGATACAGTCATCCATGTTATCAGTTTCAGTAACAGTCTCAGTAAAAGAACTCAGGGTGTTCTTCATATTTCAGTATATACAAGACTGTCAGATACAGTCGCCCATGTTATCAGTTTCAGTATCAGTCATGACAGTTATCAGTAAACCATGTATTAGCTTACAAGTTATGCTATCACGTATTCACGGTCCCAGTTTCTACATATGTGTGTTTTCACTCCCACGTTCATATTAGTCAGTCAGTGTTGTTCATGCATGAAACCCTTTATGTTCAGCCTACATTCCTCGTATACTCAGTACTCTAGTTATACTGACGCATTTGCGCTATGGTGCTTTCTTTTCATGTTATACCATAGGTTCCGAGACACGAGCTCCAGCCCAGCAGTAGTGGCAGCATTCCAGTCGCAGAGACACAGTGAGTCCTCATTGATTCGAGGACAATATGATTTGATTCATTTATCTATTTCTTCAGTTCAGTTTTATGGAGTTAGTTGGAGACATGTAGCTTCAACTCCTTATTCAGACAGTTTAGAGGCTTCCAGATTTACTTTTAGATTTACGTTTAGATTTAGTTATTTTGGGTATTTTTGCCCACATGATTGTATTCAGTTGAACCTTATGGCCTTACAGTTCCATGTATTCCTCACTATTATATTATGATTTGCAGTATACAGGTACATATATCAGTCATGGGTTAGCTGATGTTAGGCATATTTACACGCCTAAATCACCTTAATGTACCCATATTTTAGCCAAGTTTTGAGGACAAAATATATAATTCCTACAATTTTAGTCCTTTTTCCTGTAAGTGAGCTAACCAATGTGATTAGCAAGATTTCAGGTATTTATGATGAAGATTTCAGCATTTTATGGACTGTTGGACGCCAAAGGAAACTTCACGTAAGAAGGAAGGCAGCTTCTGGAAACTTGTGGACTGAAAGTGATGCATGGAGAACTTGTCCCGGGCAAAAACAATATTTCTAAAGACTTGGGGGATCAGCAGTAACTTAGTAGGATTAGGACAAGTATGAAGTAACCCAGTAGGACTAGGACAAGGATAAAAACCCTATTTTAGTAGGACTAGGACAAGGATGTTATAAAAACCCTATAATACTGAATTTTTCAGTATTCACTTATTCATTCATTAAAAGCTTTTTATTATTCACTCATTCATTAATTCAAGTCTTTTTCATTCAACTTCCGCTCCTAATTCACGTTACAATTGTTAACAGAGAAAAACGCTAACTCGTGGGAAACACCAAGAGGAAAAACGTCAACCTTGTTGTGACGCCACACTTCTCTCCAACGTGAGATCATTCTAGTTTTGATATGATGATGATGTTTATTGTGATCTCCGTTGCGCTCATAAGTAGCTAAACTTCTCTATTAGGGTTATGGAAGCCTTATGATATACTATCTATTGCTATGAGTTTGTGAATTCTTGATACGTATGCTGCTTATATCATTAATCTCTTCATCTTAATTGAATTCTTGTGGTTGCAATCATATAGAATACGCCAGTATAGAATTAACTTGTTCGAAAGAAAAGTTACATGTCTGGAAAAGAGAGAATGACAAGGAAATAGGGCTACCAACCCCTGTTTAAAAGTTAGTGCCGTAACTGGATTAACCTCTTGGAGAATTCGTACCATTAGTATACGCTTTAAGCTCGAAAGAGTTAAAGTGATATAATCCTTGATGGTCGAAAGACACTAGGATTTACCATAGAATACGAATCTCTATAAGCGCATGCATGTCTGAATTCCGCATAACTCATAGCCAATAGATACGTAAAACTCATAAGGTGGACATAACCCTAACTTACAATTCTCATTGATTAAAACCTACTAAATATTTCATTTTTCTTTGTTACTTTGATACTCTTAATTCACGCTACAATTAAATCCCCCCTTTTTCGTAGAATTTTCGATCAACGGTCTACTAATCGTTGCATACTTAGTGACCAAGTATTCCCTGTGGGATTCGACACCCAACCCAGTTGGGTTCTATATTTGACAACGACCGCTTACACTTTTATGAGAGATGTAGTTTGAGCGTTATCAAATTTTGGCGCCGCTGCCGGGGAATACAGTTGTCAACTAAGTTTGTGATAGTTACTAAACCCTTTGGTCAAAGATTCTTGAATTTTACTTTTAGTTGTTGTTTTTGTTTTATTCAGGTTTGCTTGAGTGCATGCCAAACACTCGAAGTTCAGGTCAACCGTTATTACCCATCAATCCTGAACCACATCGTATTGGCAGAATGGAGGCGCAACAGGCTTCTCAACAGGAGCAGGCTAGACTAGCTACGTTGGCCGCTACCCAAGTACATCAATAGAATATTAATAACCCTGGGCGAGCAACAAATCCTGACGATGAGGACCTAGGTGATGACGAGCTACTAAACCCTAGGCATGATGCTGAGGTGGCGACACCTACTAATAGAAGAGATCGTCAAGCCAGATTTAGACCTAAACGCCGAGCTATGCAGATTCCGTTTGATGATGATGATGATGATCTGGACGGAGCTGGTGCCACAGGAGCCATTATTCCTCCACCCTTGGCACCCGGAGCTAAGTTCAATATCACTAGCACTATGATTCATTTATTGCAGCTCAAGGGGTTATTTGGTGGACTCGCAGGAGATGATCCGAATATGCATCTGATCAACATTATTTCAACATGCAAGTCGTTTGACAATCCAGGAGTTGGGCAGAATGCAATTCGGCTGCGCTTATTTCCATTGTCTCTATCTGGGGAGGCAACTCTATGGTTGAACGGGCTAAGTCCTGATTCTATTACTAATTAGAGGCAACTGAAAGACACTTTCCTAGAAAGATTCTTTCCGCCATCCAAGAGATCCCAATTACGAGATGAGATCAGCAATTTTCGACAGCTTCCAACTGAAGCTCTCCACGAAACATGGGAGAGGTTCAAGAAGAAGCTTATGCGGTGCCCAAACCATCAGATGACGAATATCCACTTGATGGAAATATTATATAGGGCTTTGAACTCAGTTACTAAGCCAGTGGTTGATAATGCTGCAGGTGGGTCATTCATGGACCTTACTTTTCTTGAGGCAAGTGATATGCTAGATCGTATGACAAAGCAGAGTAGAGCTTGGCATACCAGGGATTCTGAGGTAGCAAGCTCTACAGTATCTATTGGCTTGACTGCAGAGCAGAGACGTAGACAAGAGGAACGTGACCAAGATATGGCTCACATGAAAATGCAGATGGATCTTCTTACCAAGCATTTATTATCAGGAAAGACCGAAAAGGTTAAAGCCATTGTATCACAGGGAAGATATGATTCCGATTCTGAGGGGGAAGCAAATTACTTGAATAATCAGGGGGGTTTCCGAGGAAATGCCCAAGGAAACCAAGGTCGGAACTATTATGATAAATCTGGATACAAGGACCGCGATCAAGGTGGTTGGAAGAATAAGACTGACAGGAGTGGTTTGTATATTCCTCCTGGAAATTGTGAGGCCGCGACATCTGGTTCAGGGAAGATGTCTATGGAAGATATGATGGCAAAGCTGCTGAAAGGAGTGGAGGTAACTAATATGGGAGTGAATGAGGTAAAAAATGATTTGTCTTCAATAAATCAATTGGTTGACTCGCATTCTACTGCAATAAAAAAACTGGAGCAATAATTGAGTCAATTATCAGTGGCATTCAACCAAAGAAAGGCTGGCACGCTACCCAGTGACACTGTGCAAAACCCAAGAAATGAAGAATCGTGTATGGCTATTACTACCCGGAGTGGTAAAGTGTTAGAAAATCCATCTAAAGAAAAGCAGGTAGTTGATAATATAGCGGATAATGTTATTGATGCAGAATGTGAAGAGGCCGAAGAAGCTGAAGAGTGTGTTCATGACGTCACCCCTAGACGTCTGCAGCCTGAAAAGATTGATAGTTGGAAGCAAGGTAAAAAGAAAGTGGTGGAGAAAACTATTCCCCTTCCACCACCACCTTTTCCTCAGAGACTGAAGAAGAAGGCTGACGACACTCCTGTAAAGGTTGATAATCGGAAGCAAGATAAAGAGGAAGTGGTGGAGAAAATGATTCCCCTTCCACCACCACCTTTTCCGCAGAGACTGAAGAAGAAAGCTGATGATACCAGGTTCAGTAAATTCATGACCATGTTGAAGCAGCTGACTATTAATGTTCTGTTGGTGGAGGCGCTGGAACAGATGCCTGGGTATGCTAAATTCATGAAGGACCTGTTGACAAAGAAGCGGGCAGCAAGTTATGAGCTGGCAGATAATGTTCATCATCGCAGTGCAATTGCCACGAGGTCTTTAGTACAGAAGAAGGCAGATCCTGGTGCTTTCACTATTCCTTGCACGATTGGATCGTTGGATTTTGCTAAGGCGTTGTGCGATCTGGGGGCTAGCATCAATTTGATGCCGTTATCCATTTACAGAAAGATGGGGTTGGGTGATCCTACACCAACCAATATGCGGCTCGTGATGGTAGATAGGTCGGTAAAACGGCCTGTTGGTATCTTATATGATGTGTTGGTGAAGGTTTCCACCTTCATCTTTCCTGCAGACTTTGTTATTTTGGATTGCGAGGTGGATTCTGAAGTTCCCATAATCTTGGGGCGTCCTTTCCTCGCAACTGGAAGTGTGCTAATTGATTTAAGAGCTAATGAGCTTTTATTTCGGCTGAATGACAAAGTGGTCTATTTTGATGTATGTAAATCGATGAAGCATCCTAGAGATATGGATGCTTTCTCTGTAGCTGATGTTTACTATAAGGATGAGAAAAAATTATTTGTAGAGAAGCAGTTTACTGTTGAGCCATTGTCTGCTGTGCTGTTGAATTTTGAGCATGAGGATGTTGAAGAATATGAAGAAACTAATTGTGCTCTAACAGGAATAAAGTCCTATTCTCATGCTACTAAGAAGCTGAACCTTGATCTTACGAATCGACCTTCACCAACAGCGAAGACTTCCATTGAAGAGCCACCAATGCTAGAATCGAAGGAGCTCCCCAGTCACCTAAGGTATGCGTTCTTGGGAAGTGGAAATACACTTCCGGTGAGTGTTGCGGCTGATTTAGGTGAACAGCACGTAGAGGCTCTCATCTCTGCTTTGAAGAGGTACAAGAGAGCTATGGGTTGGACTATTGATGATATAATTGGTATCCCTTCTGGGATATGTATGCACAAGAGTCATCTCGAAGAAGATTGCATGCCTACAAGTAAGCATCAGTGTCGTCTGAATCCATTCAGAAAATGATCCACCATCTATCTCGACGAAGTCTAAGTAATCGAGGTAACTATGTCGTGCCGCAACAATAAATTAAGTGCTACATGGGAGGCAACCCATCATTTTTAGTCGTTTCATTTTCCTAGGAGTTTGTTTTTGTTAAATAAAAATTCAAAAAGAAGAGTCGAGCCACGACCAAAACTAAGGCGCTTGGTGGGAGACAACCCATCGTTCTAATTATTTTTGTTGTTTTTGAGTAAATATAGGTGTAAAACGTATAAAGGAGGAGATCTAGCCCAAATTCTAATTTGGAATTGTGTCATGTTGAAGGCGGTAAGTTTGGAATGAAAAAATAAAGGCTATTGGTTAGGTATGGCCTATGCAAATCTAGGCAACGAACAAGGCAAGGCCTATGTAAATCTAGGCAACGAACAAGGTAAGGCCTATGCTATGGCCTAAGCTCTCTGAATCTACAATGCCATAGAATAGGCGCCGCCTATGCCTAACAATGCCATAGCATAGTGCTCTCTGAATCTACAATGCCATAGCATAGGCGCCGCCTATGCCTAACAATGCCATAGAATAAGCGCCGTCTATGCTCAACTAGGCTTTGCAAAAGGCGCCGCCTATGCTAAGCATAGACAAAGCATTAGGCGCCGCCTATGCTTACTTTTTGGTCTCCTAATCCGATTTTAAATAGGTCAAACCTGACCCAAGCCTTGCCCTATAAATAAAACTTCAACATTAGAACAAAACACACTTATTTGCTCAGCCTAGGCGCCGCCTTTACTCTCCAAATCTCTCAAAAATTTTCTTTTTGCTCTTCTAACCTTGCAAGATCATCTTCTGAGGCCATCACCAAGTAAGTACTTCTTTTATATTCCGTAGTTATTACAATACTACGCCTATAATGATTTGTTAGATCTTGAAGTGGTGTTGGTGATTAGAATGTGGTTGGTTTGTTATGATACATCTAGTTGAGTGAAAGAATATGTGTGGGTGTTCTTGACTTTGTTCCGACTTGTATTTGATTGTTATACACTGTCATAGTTTTATGAAGTCGAAATTGTGAAGTTAATACATAATCTTGTAAGTTGAAAGCTTGAATGTTTGAATGACTGGTTCATCGAGATACCGATTATGATTGACCACAAGCATAAGATGGTATGATTATTCCTATGCAATAACTTGTTTCTATTTGTGGTACGATCCTTATGTGGTAGTTTGGTTCAAAAAGTGCATTCATCCAAACATGAAAGTATAGACAAGATTACATGAAATAGAATTGGAAAGGATAGTTAAGATGACATGAACGTATGACTGTGCTGAACATGTTGTTGGAACATATCGCCTAAATGTATGTCGATGAAGTCTGAGTAATCGACATCACTCACTTAATTAGTCTGTGCCAAAAAATTAAGTGTAGGGTGGCACCACTACTGTTTGTTTTTCAATTGAATCTTCCGAGATGAAGCTAACATGACTCTATTTTAATCTCAGGTAGAATGGCCCCAAAAGGATGACAAGGAAAAGAAAAAGTGACCACCTCACAGAAGGGACAAAAAAGGTCAAGAAAGGAGCAAGCTGAGTCCTCCTCTCTACAAATACCTCGACGCACTTTTGGGATCAAGTGGGGTACATTTTGAGGAAACTCTGAGGATGACGACTCTGATGATGATTCCGACGCATGGGGTATGACCCCAGACATAGAAGAGGAGTCCGACTAATCAGGTTTTCCTTATTTGTTTTCCATTGAGGGCAGTGTGTCCCGTCTAAGTGTGGGGTGCTGGTATTTGTATGCTTCTTGTACTGCTTTGCCTACATTTATTCTAGTTCTTGTTTGTTTTAATTAGTCGTAATTAGTTAGTTTAATTTTAGATTTTTTTAGATTTTGCATGAAATTGTTCTGATAGGCGGCATGGTATTATGACAAGAGTTTATGCCAAAATCATTACTATTGAGACGTTTAGACTCTAAGTGTGACTCACTGTGTGATAAGTGTGTGGTTTAATTCATTCATCTGTTGGGTCAAGAGTCTATACTGGTCCCAATAAAGTTGACCATGTGCCTTGTGTGTGTGATGTTATAGTATATTCTGTGTTGTGACTGATGCTAGAACTTGCCTGGTGTGTGTGTAAAGCGAAATAAAGAGTGTGAGTTTAGGAGATGATTTAGGTATTTCTTTGGCAGCCTGTGATTATTTACCTTTTTTTTACCTACCCGTGGACATTATCCTAGTCAACCCTTTTGAGTCTTTAAGCCATTTTCTTTGACAGCCTCATATGTAGCCTAATCCATTTTTTTAAGACCATAATTTGATCCAAATTCCTAAGCGCTTTAAATTGTAAAGTCATGTGACAAAATAAAAGGAAATTGGGTGAGAGTGATGCCTTAAAGTGAATTGGTACTTGAATTTGTTATGAAAAAGAATGGCTATTATAGAGGTATGTTATAAAAAAAATGAAAAATGAAATGAAAAAGAAAAATACAAAGTTGATTCTATTTAAAATTGAATAACAAAAGAGGTGAGAAGGGGTGGTAAATTAAAAGAAAGTAGAAAGGTCGTTTGAAAGAAAGTATAAATGGCATAATGTGATGTATTAAAGCGCTTAGGGAACTTAGTCACTATTTCTGGCCAAAATAGTCCTACCTATCCCTTAGCCTACATTACAACCTGTAAAGACCTATTTGATCCTAAGCTTAACATTCTGATATTAGTAGAGCATTACACTAAGGGCAAGCCTATGGTCATCAGTTGCAACATATGAATTCTTTGTGAGAGTGAGAGCAAGGATAATCTTATACCCATGTTTTGAAAAATGAAATACTTGTGAGTAATTATGGGTGATATATTGTGAGACACACATGGTTGATGAGTTTTGGGTAGTCTTGTATGATTCTTTGTGCCTTAACTTTTGAATACGAAGTAACCATCATCACGAGTCTATGTTGGAGGTTGAATTATTTCTAGAAGTGATTAGAAAACTACTCTTTGTTAATAATTGTTGTGCCTGTCTTGATGAATATTTTGTGTTGTTACTGTGAAACCCTAAGTAGATGTTTATATGGACATGATATATTGTCCGAGGACGACCAAAGCTTTAAGTGTGGGGTGTTGATGTTAGGCGTATTTACACGCCTAAAGCACCTTAATGTACCCATATTTTAGCCAAGTTTTGAGGACAAAATATATAATTCCTACACTTTTAGTCCTTTTTCCTGTAAGTGAGCTAACCAACGTGATTAACAAGATTTCAGGTATTTATGATGAAGATTTCAGCATTTTATGGACTGTTGGACGCCAAAGGAAACTTCACGTAAGAAGGAAGGCAGCTTCTGGAAACTTGTGGACTGAAAGTGATGTATGGAGAACTTGTCCCGGGCAAAAACAGCATTTCTAAAGACTTGGGGGATCAGCAGTAACTTAGTAGGATTAGGACAAGTATGCAGTAACCCAGTAGGACTAGGACAAGGATAAAAACCCTATTTCAGTAGGACTAGGACAAGGATGTTATAAAAACCCTATAATACTGAATTTTTCAGTATTCACTTATTCATTCATTAAAAGCTTTTTATTATTCACTCATTCATTAATTCAAGTCTTTTTCATTAAACTTCCGCTCCTAATTCATGTTACAATTGTTAACAGAGAAAAATGCTAACTCGTGGGAAACACCAAGAGGAAAAACGTCAACCTTGTTGTGACGCCACACTCCTCTCCAACGTGAGATCATTCTAGTTTTGATATGATGATGATGTTTATTGTGATCTCTGTTGCGCTCATGAGTAGCTAAACTTCTCTGTTAGGGTTATGGAAGCCTTATGATATACTATCTATTGCTATGAGTTTGTGAATTCTTGATACGTATGCTTCTTATATCATTACTCTATTCATCTTAATTGAATTCTTGTGGTTGCAAACATATAGAATACGCCAGTATAGCATTAACTTGTTCGAAAGAAAAGTTACATGTCTGGAAAAGAGAGAATGACAAGGAAATAGGGCTACCAACCCCTGTTTAAAAGTTAGTGACGTAACTGGATTAACCTCTTGGAGAATTCGTACCATTAGTATACGCTTTAAGCTCGAAAGAGTTAAAGTGATATAATCCTTGATGGTCGAAAGACACTAGGATTTACCATAGAATACGAATCTCTATAAGCGCATGCATGTATGAATTCCTCATAACTCATAGCCAATAGATACGTAAAACTCATAAGGTGGACATAACCCTAACTTACAATTCTCATTGATTAAAACCTACTAAACATTCCGTTTTTCTTTGTTACTTTGATACTCTTAATTCACGCTATAATTAAATCCCCCCTTTTTCGTAGAATTTTCGACCAACAGTCTACTAATCGTTGCATACTTAGTGACCAAGTATTCCCTGTGGGATTCGACACCCAATCCAGTTGGGTTCTATATTTGACAACGACCGCTTACACTCTTACGAGAGCTGTAGTTTGAGCGTTATCATTAGCTTGTGGTCCCTTGGGGTCATGAGCACCGTGTAGCATTCTGGTTCAGCAAATCGGGGTGTTACAACTATAATATGGGGAAATTAGGCGGAAAACATACCATAAAGTTCAATACTGTAATAAAATGAAAATGGTATAAAAATGCCAAATCTGATACATCTGTTTGAAAATACTCTAGTCTGAAGAAGCCTCTTAACTATCTAAAATATAAAGTTGGTGGGACAAGTCCCCAACTAACTTTGAACTACTGAAATAAGCTGAACAACTAAAATAATCATCATGTCCTCAAAATAAGAGGACTCACGACTAACTCTGTCAGTTGAATATTTGAACTGCTAAGTATGATCGGGAGCCCGCGTGTCTGAACCTATGATGTAAAATATCATAGCTCAAATAAAAGGTATGTGTCAGTACTTTGAATGTACTGGTATGCAAAGTGAGATAGACTGAAATACATGGGTTCATATGCTTGGACAATATTGACTAAATGACATAAAATATAAATGAATATGAGTATATGTATAAAAATATATACTGTAACTGAGATCATGATAACACTGGATACTGAGTTCTAAATTACTAATTTACTGATATCTATGTTTACTGATACTGTGTAGCTGACAACTGAGGGACTGTATCTTATAATCTTGATCCTTTTGAACTATACTAAGTTTTATACTGAACTGAGTGACTGTATCTGACAGTCTTAAATCTGTAGAACTGAACTGAGTTCTATTTTGAGACTGGAATTGAAACTGAGACTGTGGTAGGTAATCATCTAACCGACATGCCCCTTTCTAAATAGATTGGGGTCCAACCTGTAACCCCAGTTGGAAGTGTTTCAGTACCATGCCATGGATAAAGACAAGATGTGTATTAACCCTTTTTTATAGGAAGCTCTTTCGTCAACCCTCACTGGCAAGAAAACTCATACGAGATCTATCAACCCTAATCTGGTAGAAGGATATCTCAACCTCTGTTGGCTACATAGTTCTATAATGTAGGAATTTCTACTAAGGTTCAAACACTCTGCTGGCAGGAATGCCCCCATCCCTGGGTTCGCTCGGTGCTGAATCCTACTCTCAACTGAATAGACACTGAACTGATTCCTAGTTCTTACTAGGCTTGACTGAACTATTACTAATTATACTATCTAACAGAACTGAACTAAGTTCACTGAGATCCATTGACTAACGAAATACTACTGAATTCTATTAACTAACTGAATTTACTGAGGTCTGAACTAAATACTGCACTGGACTATAATGATACTGAGTCTACTGAGTTTTTCCTGAGTTTTATAACTGACTGAGAGTACTACTGATCGTGTCATGACTGATACTATCTTGAGACTGAGCATGGCTCTAGGTAATCAGCTAAATTGTAGGGTATTAAATACCCCCAGGACTCGATAGCATAAATTATAAGACATGGCACAATCTTAAAACATGATAAATAACTACTTGATCATCATTCATTCATTGGGAAATCCTACCAAACACTTGCATGCCATGAACTTGAATACATGCTAACATGATATAATTTTATTATTTAATTCTCATGAACAACTCATCAAACACTTGGAAGGCATTGTATATGCACATAGTACTAATTAACACATGAGCATAACAATTTCAAGGCTTTAACATAAATTCACATGATACTACATACATAATAGTAGTTTTTACATAAATCTTGCACTTAATCATGGAATAGAAATCCAATCAACATTATAATCATGAATACACTTGAATCCAACTCATGGAAAGCATCAAATCAAGCTACTTAAAGTTTACAAGATTTTCTTGAACTCCAAGGATGATTGGAACCCTTGGATGAGCACTTAACATGCCTTGGTTGCTAAATTCTTGATGAAAAATGGTATAAATCTTGAACCTTGGCCTTGAAATTAAATCACCTATGGTTCTTGTTCTTGAGCAATTTGAGATAAAGTAAGTATATTTTGCTCAATGAAGGCTGAATCTCGTATTTTAGGGCTGAATAGAGGGGGAAAATACCCAAATACCCCTAAGGACGTGGATTTTAATAACTGAAAACCAGAATGTCGATGCACAGGATGACACACCACGTCATTGGCATTGACACGATAGACAACGCACCACGTCGAGTCCGTGTTGGTTCACTGGAAATTAACACTGGAAACCAAGGAAAAATGTTGATCAATGCAATGGCCAACGCGCCGCGTTGAGATCACGTCGATTTACTATTTTGGATTCCCAAACGTTATTCAAACGAGGTCTAAAAAATACGAAACACGTCCAGGAATATCTACTGGCATTCCTGATCATGAATAATTCTAAATATTAATACTTTAAGGTTATAAGAGTCATGAAATAGAGTTACCAACTTATGAAGGCCAAAATAATACTAAGTCTGAATACTTGGTTAGAATTTTCTAAGTCTGGGGCCCCTTAGCAAGCTTAAAAGATTGAGTTGAGCTTAGGATTTTGTGGGTCTTATTTTTTTGCAAATACAAAGAGTAAAGAGAGGTAGAATAAACCTAGTACCAATATTGATCAAGTTCTTAACTTTATGAGAGCTTATATTGAAAATTGTTCTTGAGTGTTGATTTGTAGAAGAATTACTCATGATATAAGAGTAATGTCTTGTTCTTTTTTTGAGTAGAGAGTTCTTAGGTAGAGTTGCATAAGCTAGTTATTGATTAAAGTTAATCAGTAAAGAGGGTCTTTGGTAGATTTACTAAGATGATCTTTTAGTAGAGGTTCTATTAGCGAAAAGAGCCTAGAGGTAGGCTAAAATCTAGAATGTAATAAGGAAGTTGATTATAGTGGATTTCTTTTGTGCTTGTGAGGACAAGCCATGGTTTTTCCCTTCTTGGGTTTCCACATAAAATCTGTGGGTTTTTACTCTTCCTGCACTCTCTTTTGTTTTCCTGTATGATTAGTGTTTGTTTGCCTATGATTGACTTTAAGGGACCTGTCCCTCACTGTGTGGTGCAACCCCCAAGGGTTTCAACAATTGGTATCAGAGTTGGGTCACTCTAAAAGGTTCACACCTAGACTGTCTTGGTTAGCATGGTCGATTCACCTAATGTGTAAGTAGGATAATCAACCACTAGACCACTTAGATTCAATGGACAGTACCATGAGTAGTAGAAAATAGGGATGTTTGACTTCATTAAGGGTGAGTACAGTGATCTAATTGACATTATTATTGATGGTCCACATGTACCTATAAAAAAGGTAAAAACAAGGAGATGTTACAAAAATGGTTCCAAAAGTAGGAGGGAGTTCAATGATAAAGATAGAAAAATAATTATAAAAACTACAAAGCAAAGAAACTATTGGTCTGTGGCATAGGACCAGATGAATAGAATAGGATTTCAGCTTATGAAATAGCTAAAGAAATCTAGGACTGCTTGAAGATAGATCATAAAGTAACCACTGATGTGAAGGATTCAAAAGTTGACATGTTGACTACCCAGTATGAAACCTTCATAATGAAAGAAGGAGAGACATTACAAGAAATGCATATAAGATTCACTTCTATCACAAATGAGCTTCACTGCTTAGGGAAGTGATTCCACTGTAGCAGTAAGTGAGAAAGATTCTTAGGGTTCTTCCAAAATCATAAAAAAGCAAAGTAGATGTTTTTACTGAGGCAAGGAACCTGAAGACTATCTCTATGGATGAGCTTATTTGAAATTTAAAGACTCGTGAACTCAAAAAGCAGCAAGAACAAGAGAAGAAGGAAGGAAAAAGGGAAAATCTCTGGCACTGAGGGCACTAAAATTAGATGAAGTCACGAATGTTGCCTATTTGGAAAAATAATTGTGAGAGCTATGAAGAAAAGTGGCTAGTTTTAAAGAGATGGAAGTGGCTGCAAAAAGGGAGGAAATATGGAGGTTTGTCACAAATATGAAAGTCTTGAGCACTCTATTAAGGATTGTCCAATGCACAAATTAGACTATTAGAAATATCTCAGGACTGGTGGTGACAAAGTAAAGAACAGGGACCAGATCCCTGTAAAATTAAGAAAAAAGGTTGCAGTTGATTATGCAGTAAGACGGGCTCTAGCAATGTAGGGAGACTCCTCTACTGAATCTAAGGAAGATGGAATGTAGGAAGATGTTTCTATGCTGGTAGTAGAGAATGAGAAAGTAACCTTTGATTCCTTATTTGCTTTCATGGAAAACACTAAATATGAAGATGAAAATAAGGTAACATTATCTAACATTAAAGAAAACTTAGAAATTTACTCTGCTATAAAAATAAAAAAGCTTGCCAATGTGTTGATTGATTACATGTGTGAAATATCTAATGAAAAAAGATGCTCTAGAAGAAAAGGTAGAATATTAGCATCTGGAATTGATAGCTTTGACTCTCCAAATATCTGAAACTGACAAACAGGTTGCTAAGCTCAAATTTGAAAGTCTACGCTTGGTGAGTCCATTTGAAAATCTGAGCTTGGTGAGTCAAATTTGAAAATCTGAGCTTTGTGAGTCAATTACTAAGCTCAGGATGACATTGGAAAAAAATTGGAGGATTCCCAAAAGAATGAAAATTTTAAGAGGGACCTGGTCAATCTGAAGAAAGAACTTATGAAATCCCTACAATGGACTATGTCATCTCAGATCATTTTTTAACTTAACTAGTCAAGGTGCTAATAATGGGAAAGGTCTTGGTTATCAAGAAAGAAACCAACTTCGTGGGTCTAAAGAGAAGGTTGCTCATGATGCTCAGAACAAGGTCCACAAGCTTTTATGTACTCATGGTGGAAGAGTTGGGCACATAAAAGAAAATTATCATAGCTAGTTTAGAGCTAGAATGAATGGTTCCATATAAAATCAGCATAGGAATGCACAATCTATGAGCTTTAAGCCTCAGAAAATTATGAAAAGGAACTCTCTATCTAGATGGACCAAGAAGGATTTTATCACTCCATTGTCCTTCTACTGGGAACTCAAACTTAAGTGGGTTCCAAAATTTGACAAGTGATCAAGGTCTCAAGAATAAGGAAGAGAATTGCATCCTGGAATGATGATTAAAAATGAGTTAAAAAAAAGGTTCAATGTTGAAAGATCTGACTATATTCTCTCTCTCAAGATATTTCAAGATTGAAGTGTCTCAAGTGAAATATTTGACTTCAAAGCACCTGATCCATGGTAGAATATAGCTGAAAATCTCCATGACAAAAAGGAAACCCTGTGGATTAAATAAAGACAGGTGATGTTCCTGAAAATGAGAGGCAAAAGGATGAAGAATTCAAATGAGAATGATGATGATTAAAAGTACCAATCATTAATTTCAGTTTAAGTGGAAGATCAACAAGAAGGGGTCATGTCAAAATCCTCAAGGACCTGGTCCCTACGAAACACATCTCAGAAGAAGAAACTTCAGTAGTGTGAAGAAAATCAAGTATGTGACCTGATCCTTAGACACACATTAAGAACAGACTAAGGAATAAGAAGGGTGTGCAGAGGAAAAAGGCAAAAGAAGGATTGATCTAATCAACCGAACCTATCTTATGATTCAGTGTTTCCACTCAAAACTGGCTATGCTTAGGAGACTGGTTTCCTTGATAAGGTAGTTTCATTTTGGTCTAAATAAGTACTATACCTTTGCATGTCTACACCTACGGGGACAACTTTAGGAGAAAACAATTAAAATAATCACAAGTTGAGAATTCACTCCAGAAAGATAGGGAGATGGTCTTATCTCTTAGGTTAGTACCAAAATAATGTGCCTTAAATATTAATAAAATTTATATTTAAAAAGGTCACATTTTCTCTCCTATCTAAACAAGAGTTGTCAGTTTACAACAAATGTAAAGAGTAACAAAATTCCCTACCCATCAGTCTTTCTTCTGAAATTCCTAAACACCTTAGTGAAACCATTCTAGTTGAACGTCTATAATTCTTGCTGAGTTAGCTTTGGATATTTTCTCAAATCAAGAATCTAAATCACAAATTGAATAAGAAACTTCTTAATCAGAAAATCCCCTCTTCCTCAGAAAAATAAAAACCTCTAATGCTCCTCAAATCCATGTTTCTTTTGAGAAATTGAAAGGTACTAAAATTTTTGAGAATTTACAAGAACCTAGTTCTTCAATCCCCTCTAAGTAAAACTGCATATTTTCTCAGCTGGTTGATGAAGAAAGAAGTTTGATCCATTCAGCAGCATAAATTGGTTAGTTGAAAATTTGTTTTTACTTGGACATAACTCCGAGGAAAGTTCTGCAAGTAGGAAGAGAAAATAGCAGGAATAAGGGATGATTTGAAAAGGAATAGGGAGTTTTTATTACTTTCATATAAGGAAAATTATTCTGATATTGTTATTGCATCTAACAAGAAAATATTAGAAGTTCATGATGATGAAAGGACCAGGTCATATATCCAAAATTTGGCAGTCCTGGTGTAAGAAAGAAGAAGCACATAGATGTTAAAAGAATGAAAGTTTTTAAGGGACCTGGTCCCATGAAGAGAAAAGCTTATGAGAAACAAGAGCCAAGTAGTGACATAAATTAAAGAAGGATTGGAAACTTGAGAATCCAGAAAGTTTTGTCATGAAGAGTTTTAAATCCTAGTACTTATAAGAAGCCTGGGATGGTGAAGTTGGTAGCATCTGTAAAGCACAGAATTCTCAAAAGACAAGATTGCAAACTTGGTTACCATTGAGGAACTGGCAGTAGAAAATAAAAAGTTAAAGTGCAAAGCTACAGAATTAACTGGTGAGGTTCAAGGGTTTTATGCTAAAGTTAAAACGCTCACCAAACAATTGTTGGATACTCATACTGGTAAGGATGCTAGAATTGACATGTCGCTATAACCACTCTCCTGTAAGCCCCTTTCTACCTGAGTCCTAAGGTGCCAATCTCCTGTGTTAGTTTATGGTCTTTGATTCTCTTGTGATCTTTAAAAGATAGTTACTAGTTAATTTTTGGGATATAGTATTTGTACTTAACTACTTTAAAATAAATGAATTTTTATTTGTGTTCTTGACTTATTCTCTCTTTTAAAAACTATTTTACATGTTAGTGTTGCCCCAGTGGCCATGAGTTACCTAATCCGTACCTATTTTACTCTTGCTTTACTGTTAATCCTTTTCAATGATTCCAAAAGAGGAAACACTAACTTTATATGTAAGGAGCAGGTGTGATGTAAGTGATCTGTTAAGTGAATAATAAGGTACAGTGACAGGGAGAAGCAAATGTGCACAGTGACCAGGTGTGATGTAAGTGATATGTTAAGAAAATAATAAGGCACGGTGACTGGGGGAAGAAAATTTTCTCAAAAGTTTCCACTACAAATGACAACAAGGGACCAGGTCCCTCTATTGCATAATGATAGAAGAAGCTTGATTATAGGGGGAACATTTATCTTCAGGTGGTAATCACACTGATTAAATATGATAAATGTGCACTGATGCTCAAATTTAAAAGGTTGGTTTGTCATCATCAAAAATTGGTAAAATTTCTATACCTAATTTTGATAACGAGTAGCTAACTGCAAGGGACTAGGACCCTGGATGTGGAAGATACAGTACAACTGGCACACGTTGTCTGCATAGTTTTGTCATCTTGTGTAATAAACTTACAGGTTCTATTTCATACTGATTAGGATAGTTGGTCCAATGATATTTCATATTTAATCATCACTCAACTATAAAATAAAATAGAAGCCTTTTTATTAAGTAGTTTTTGAAAATACAAAGAGAGAAGAGAGGCAGCATAAACCCAGTTCCAACACTGCTCAAGTTATTAGCTTTATGAGAGCTTAAATTGAAAATTGTTCTTGAGTGTTGATTTGTAAAAGAATTACTCATGCTTTAAGAGTAATGTTTTGTTCTTTTGTTGAGTAGAGAATGCTTAGGTAGAGCTTCCTAAGCTAGTTACTAATTAGAGTTAATCAGTAAAGAAGGTGCTTGCTAGAGTTATCAAGATAAGCTTGTAGTAGAGTTGCTATAAGCAAAAGAATCCTAGAGGTAGGATGAAATCTAGACTACAAATAAGTAGGTTAATTATAGTAGATTTCTTTGGTGCTTGTGAGGGCAAGCCATGATTTTGCCTTCCCATGTTTCCACGTAAAATTTGAGTTTTTTTACTCTTTCTGCCTTGTCTTTTATATTCCTGCACGATTAGTATTTATTTGCTTGTGATTGACTTTGAGGTACCTGTTCCCTCACTGTGTGGTGAAACCCGCAAGGGTTTCAACAATAGTTCCACTGGATATGACCAAGATAGCCATATTTATAGCTTTTATTCCTCTCCTCAATACATTGACTATGCTGCAATTGTCCACAAGCTCTATAAGGAGGATAAGACTAGGCCGACTGAGCTCTACTAGCCTAAGACTGGGCATCTTGTTCCCTAAACCCATAGTTAGTCTGAAACTGATGATCACCAGACGACATTGGGTATGGAAAACTAGTCGTAGAAAATAAACCTGAGTTTCCCTAAGTCTTCTTATTTCCCTACTACCTACCATCTCTACCACCATGCTACTGACTTTTACCCTTCCTTGAATATCTGAACTTCTTATTCTGCCTCTCTCCCATTTTTTCTTACTTCTCTTTTTCATCTTCAACCTATTGCATATGCTTCATAATCCTAGAGATATCCATATCATTATTCAGAATTGAACCCTTGCACTCTAAAACCAAGTCCATTGATAATCCCAAAGAAAACTTCCTCATCCTATCCTTTATGCTAGATACCAACACCAAAACATAGCGAGACAACTGATGAAATTTCAAAGCATACTCCTTAACACTTATCCTACCTTGCTTCAGATTAACAAACTCCTTATCCTTATATTCCCTCAACTCCTAATGAAACAAGCGATCAAAAAAGCACCAGAAAACTCTTCCCATATAGCCTACTCAGCCTCATCACCCCTTGACTGCTCTTATTCTACATACCACTGATATACCATATCTTTCAACTGGTATGCAGCAAAATCCACGCCCTTAAAATCAATAGCATGTATAACACCAAATATCTTCTCCATCTCATTCATAAAACCTTATGAATCCTCCTCCACCTTAGAGCTAGTAAAGGTTGGGGGATTCAACCTCATGAATTGGACAACTCTAGTGACCTCAGAAGATGGAAAAATAGAACCAACACAGTCTGGCTAATTAGTTGTAATAGAAATTTATACATATTGGGTGTTATTTTAGTATTACATCTTAACAAAACTTATCATCGGTTTAGCTTTTGTATATGATGTTTTACTATTACTTTATTCAGTATTGATAGAAAATACTAGAGCATGGGTTATCTAGAGGTCACTTATGGCCTTAAGCATCGTGTTATGACTAGGGGATAGTCTCAGGTCATGACAAACATAGTATTAGAGACTGATGTTTTAAAGTGTCCTAGGGTTTCTTAAAGCTGCATTGACTAGAGTTTTGTGCCTGGGTTTAAAGTGCACCACACTTATGGGCGAGAGACTACGAGATGGTTTGCTAAAGTTTCCTTTCTTTCAGCATTCATGCCATGCAAAAGAGCATAAGATCTATTGAATTCTTTATTCTAACTCATCATTTATCCTTTTATAGAAAATACCTCCTAGAAGAAATAACGAAGAAGGAATGAGGATCATCCCACACTATCACCCATTCAGGAAGACCCTCTGAACAAACATGTTTCTCATGCTGAATTTAAAACTGCTTTCACCACTTTAGTCCAGACTATCTCTACTCAGAATAACTAGCAAGCTATTTCCCCAGCCAATCCAATAGTGTGCATGACAATAGTGTGCTTTCACCATTTTAGCCCAGACTATCTATAAGAGTTTATGGATGGTGTAAAGAAATTGACAGATATCATTGGTGTTATTGCAAATAGGAGTGTTGACTTTTCCACCTACCAATTGTAAGGGATAGATCATACTTGGGTTAAACAGTGGGAAGAAGGATAGAAGCGATGAAGCAAGGCCTGTAGAGTGGGATGAGTTTTCAACATCTTTCTTAGATAGATTCTTTACCCTCGAGTTTAGGGAGGCCAAGGTGCAGAAGTTTATAAATATAAAGTATGGTAATATGAGTGTGAAATAGTATTCACTCAAGTTCACCCAGTTAGCATGGTATTCTTAAACTCTGGTGGTTAATTCTTAGGGAAGAATGAGTAAGTTTATTCTGGAGTTTCAAATAAGGTGGTTAAGAAGTGTAGAGCAACTATGTTAGTTAAGAAGATAGGCCTTTCCAGATTAATGGTTCATGCTCATCAGATTGAGGAGGAGAAACTCAAGTAAAGGAAAAGAGAGAATAATAGGGCTTGGATAGGTCACTTCGACTTTTCTCAACAAAGGTTAGAGGGTAGGAATCATTCTCATTTTTGCTAGAAGTATTCAACTCCTTTCCCATCTTTAGGTAGTTTCTAGTACCTGGGTTCAAATAGGGAAATCAGGATAGAGTGCCAGGCTCTAATTCCCAAGGTAGCGTGAATAGTGGTCGCATAAGTCAAGTTTGTAGGAGGTGTGGTAAGAACCATCAGGGTGAGTGCAGGGTAGGTAGTGATGCATGCTTTGGGTGTGTCAAGTCAGGTGACACTATGAGGGAATGTCTTATAGTTACCCCGCAAGGAAGGAATGATCATCAGCAGGGCCAAGCTAACTCCTCAAAAGTCCCAGTAGGGCACCCGACTCAGCAAGGTGTTACTTCTAGTACCACCATTGGACAAAGTCAAAACACAATTTATGCTCTCCAAACTCGACATGACTAGGAGAGTTCTCCTGACGTGGTTACGGGTACGTTACAAGCCTTTTATTTTTATGTTTATGCATTGTTAAACCCCGAAACTTTACTTTCTTTTATGACTTCCTATATAGTAGTAGACTTTGGCGTTAGTACTAATATATTAGTAGAGCCCTTCTCAGTGTCTAACCTAGTGGGTAGTTTATTGTATCCAGACAGGTATACAAAAATTGCCCGATTATAGTGTCTTAGAAAGTCACTTCAGTTGACCTTATAGAGTTAGATAAGAGTTATTTTGATGTCATTTTCAACATAGATTGGCTCTACTCTTACTATGCTTCAGTTGATTATAGAAATAGAATTGTTCAATTTCAGCTCCCAAATAAGCCCATCATAGAATGGAGAGATTGTACCTCAATGCATATAGGTCAATTTGTATAATATCTTAAGGCAAAAAGATGGTATCCAAAGGATATACTTACTATATCGTCCAAGTTATGTACTTAAATTTTAAAACTCTGAGCTTGAATCAGTTCCAGTAGTAAATGAGTTCCCAAAAATATTCCCTGATGATCTTTATGAAGTTCCTCCCGAGAGGGAAATTGACTTCAGAATAGATTTCCTCCCAGATTCCTAGCCTCTCTTAATTCCACCTTAAAGAATAGCCCCATCTAAGCTTAAGGAATTAAAGGAACGGTTAAAAGATATCTTAGATAAAGTTTTCATCAATCCTAGTAATTCTTTGTGGGGTGCTCTAGTTCTCTTCATTCACAAGAAAGATGGTTCCTTCTGAATATGCATTGACTACCATCGGTTGAAAAATGTCACAATCAAGAATTAGTATCCTCTTCCTAAAATTGATGACTTGTTAGACCAAATTTAGGGTGCAATTTCTCTAAGATAGACCTTAGATTTGGCTATCATCAACTTAAAGTTAGAGAATGTGACATCCCAAAGATAGCCATCATAACTCGATATGGTCATTTTAAATTTCTAGTTATGTTTTTTGGACTAATGAATACTTCTGCAACTTTTATGAATTTGATGAATAGGGTGTTCAAGAAGTACTTGGATATGTTCATCATAGTCTTCATAGATGACATCCTCATCTATTCTTGTAGTGAAGGTAATCATCTAGACCATTTGAGAATTGTATTATGGGACCTTATGGATCACTAGTTATTCGCTAAGTTCAGTACTTATGAATTCTTGTTGAGATTAGTAGCTTTATTTAGTCATATCATTTTCGATGATGGTATTTGAGTTGATCATTAAATGACCAAAGTAGTAAGAAACTAGCCTAGGTTCATCTCTCTATAAGATATCAGAAGTTTCTTAGGCTTAGCGAATAACTACAAATGGTTTTTTGAAGGATTTTATTCTATTAGTTCTCCCATGTCTCGACTAACTCAAAAGAAAGTCAAATTCCAGTGGTCAGATTCCTATAAGATGAGTTTTTAGGAGTTGAAGCATCGACTCACTTCCGCCCCAGTATTTAATCTACCAGAGGGTTTAGATAGGTTTGTAGTTTATTATGATGCTTCTATAGTTGGCCTTGGTTGTGTATTGATGCAGTGAGGTAAGGTCATAGCCTATGCCTCTAGACAGCATAAACCCAATCAGAAGAATTACCCGACCCATGATCTTGAGTTGGCAGTAGTTGTCTTTGCCTTGAAGATTTGAAGGCATTACTTTTATGGGGTTCAGGTTGATTTGTTAATGGATCATAAGAGTTTAAAGTATATATTCACTCAGAAGGATATAAATCTTCGACAAAGAAGGTAGCTTAAATTGTTGAAATACTTTGATATGAGTATGTTGTATCACCTAAGTAAGGTCAATGTAGTGGTCGATATTGTTAATAGATTGTCAATGGGAAGTGTTCCATATGTTGATAAGGATAAGAAGGAGTTAGTCTGTGAGGTTCATCAGCTTGCTAGATTAGGTGTTCGGTTGGTTGATTTAGCCGAAGGTATTATATGGATTCAGAATGGTTCGGGATTTTTATTGGTGGTCAAACTAAAAAATAAGAAAGACAAGGATTCTATTTTTGTCAAATTAAAGGTGATAGTTAGAGATCAGAAGGTTGAGGTTTTCTCCTAAGGGGGAGATGGTATGCTTAGTTGTTAGAGCAGGTTATGTGTTTCGAGTGTAGATGATTTGAGACAACAAATATTAGCAAAAGCACATAGTGCGCGATATTTCATTCACCTAGGAGCCACTAAGATGTACCATGATTTGTGAGAAATATATTGGTGGAATGGTATGAAGAAAGAATTTGCGGAATTCATGGCTAGGTGTTTGAATTGTCAGCAGATTATGGTTGAGCACCAAAGACCTAGTGAAATGATTTAGGAGTTCAGTATCCCCACCTATACATAGGAGTTGTTGAACATGGATATTGTTATAGGGTTACTTTGTTCACGTCGTTAACATTATTCGATTTGTGTCTTTGTAGATAAAATGACAAGGTCAGCCCATTTCTTTCTAGTTTATACTTCATATTCAGCTGAGGATTATGCTATACTCTATCTCAGGGAGTTGTAAAGTTTCATAGGATTTCATTGACCATCATTTCAAATAGAGGTACCCAGTTTACCTCTAACTTTTGGAAGTCTTTTTAGAAGGGTCTTGGTACCCAAGTCCATCTCAGTACAACTTTTTATCCTAATATAAATGGTCAGGTAGAGTGGAGCATTCAGACCTTAGAGGATATGTTGAGATCTTTTGTTATCGACTTCAAGGGTAGTTGGGATAACCACTTACCTTTGATTGAGTTTGCCTACAACAACAACTATCACTCTAATATTTAGATAGCTCCATTTGAGGCTCTCTATGGAATGAGGACTATTGGTTGATTTGAAGTAGGTGAGGCTACTTTTATAGGGTGAGATTCAATGTACGAGGTGATATAGAAAGTTTAGTTGATTCGAGAAAGGCTGAAGATAGCCCAGAGCCAACAAAATTCTATGTGATGTAAGGAGAAAAGTTCCCAAGTTTGATGTTTGTGACTTGGTTTATTTGAAAATTTTACCTATGAAAGGGGTGAAGAGGTTTTGTAGGAAATGGAAGCGCAATCCCAGCTATATTGGGCCATATAGAATTTTGATCCATTTTGGGAAGGTAGCTTATGAATTAAAATTGCCTACAGAATTGGCATCAGTCCATCTGGTGTTTCATGTCTCTTTGCTAAAGAAATGCATTGGTGACCCCGCTTCTATCATTCCTTTAGAGAGTTTGGGTGTTAACATAGCCTTTCCTATAAAGAATTTCCAATTGAGAACCTTGACTATCAGATTCATAGTTTGAGGAATAAAAAAGTCACCTTGGTTAAAGTCCTATTGAGAAGTCAGCCCGTTGATGGAGATACTTAGGAAACAAAAAAAGATACATGAGCCAAGTACCCCTACCTTTTCTCTATGAATTTAGATTCATCATGAGGTAATGGTTTCCCTTAAGTGATTTTCTCATTTTCTATCTTAGTTATAAAACCATCCTCGTATCATTGCATGTATTCATAAATTCAGTTCAGTCCATACATCATGTTCTAGATTTAGTTATTTATTCGTGAATCAACTCAAAAGTAGTTTATACATGGTTTCAGTCTTCCTAGTGTCTTAGCTCAGACAGTTTTATTCGGGGATGAATGAGATATTGCAATACCCTGCAAGATTCTAGATGAACTTCCAGCTATTTGTCCTATGTTTAAAGGTCCCAAAGATATTATTTCACACTAAGTGAAAGTGACATATGTGAACATTTTATTTTTTGCCTTTCCATATTTGAAACATGATTTAAGAGTTGGAATACGACTGGGGATGTTAAAAGGGTTATTCGGGAGACTTTTGGAATTTTTAAAAGTGGTTCGGGGTGTTTCTGGACCATAGAGGTAGTAAGACTCTGCGATTTGAGTGTGTCATGGAGGATAGTCCCTGTGATCCGCAGCGTGTCACAGAGGCTAGCCTCTACGATAGCCACCGTACTAGGCTGCAGTGTAATCCTGAAGCCTTTATTAAAGGGTGAGGGGCATTTTTGTCCTTTTTCTCTCCCCAACACACCCAAATCACAACTTAAAACCTAGTAGGGGAATTATTTTTCCCATTTATCATCAGTTAACAACGTTCAGCCTCCTCCTATTATCAAGAAAAAATAAATCAAAAGCATCTTACAAGGATTCACCCTTCCAAGACCTCAATTTCAAGTTTTCCCCAAGAAGACAAGAAATTCAGCTATGCGGTATATTCATCAATGGGTTCCTTCCACCCATTGAGTCCCAAAAATCCCTTAATTTTTAAGTATAAATGATTTTCCTCTTTTGATGAAATTTCAATGTCAAGTATGAATTTATTCAACTTTCTCTTAATATGTTTTGTATACAAACCATGATAATATGTGTCCCCATGTGAATTATGTTCTTCCATGCTTTATAAACTCAGTCTCCCATATCAAGTTTAGTTGACACCATGTTGATTATTGATTTATGAATTTAACCATGTGAGCATGTTGTCCACATAAGTTTAACATCTTCCAATACTCATAATCATTGATTTCATGTGTTTAGTGAGTTACAATATGTTTTGGGCTTATGAATCATGAATATCTTTACAGTATTATGATGATGTTATTGTACTTAATATATTATTCAGTGTTGGTGGGTTATGAAAACCCGATACCTACTAAAAAATCATGTCTATCAGTGTTATTATGTTCCGGGTTATTTCAATTTGGCTTGTATCATCGAATTTCAGAATAACATCAAAATGAGCACTCATCAGTACTAGTTTATGTGTTATGATTATATTTAGATTATCAGCATGTTGAGAATTTGTCAATTTAAACTTCTATCAACACTAGATCATATTAAATAAATAAGGATTCCAGTGTCATTAAGTTGGGAGTAATACTTAGCACCGAGCCAACTCAGTGATAGCGGTTGCCCCGTCAATTTAGGCAGAGTCATTAATAGAAGTTCTTAAGTTTCAAAACTACGTAGCCAGTGTAGGTTATGAGGGGACACCCATCAGTTTAGGTTTGACTTTCTCTCAGGGGTCACCCGTCAGTTTAGGTTTGACACCCCGGTCCTTCAAGCCATTATATTAGTGAATCCATACAACCAGTGTCAATACCCGTGGAAAAGTATTGATACCCTTCCAATTG
This sequence comes from Capsicum pubescens, assembly GCA_030864215.1. Classification (NCBI taxonomy): domain Eukaryota; kingdom Viridiplantae; phylum Streptophyta; class Magnoliopsida; order Solanales; family Solanaceae; genus Capsicum; species Capsicum pubescens. Next base: position 264,123,858 of record CM061540.1, on the reverse strand, counting down.
GGGTTACAGGTTAGACCTGATTAGCTTAGATCAGGTCATGTTGGTTAAATGTTAGCTCCAACAGTCTCAATTCAATATTCAGACCACACCAACTTGGGTTTGGATGACCAAGTGTTTAGTTAATCAGCTATTCAGTTATTCATTTTTATAGATTATTTTAGCTCATGCTTTACTTGTTCTTGCATTAGTTTTACATTTTCATACTTTCATGTTTAGTGCTTATGTGTGATTCAGTTAGTTCCATCTAACATACCAATACATTTTAAGTACTGACCTCATACTCTCTTTTAAGTTATATTGATTTCATAATATAGGTTCGGATGCCCAGTTCCCTGATCTCCCTTAGTCAGTTCAGTTCTACTCAACAGTAGTTGTGTTGAGTCCTTATTTATTGAGGATAAGTTATTTTCAATTATTATCAGAACTTCCTCTATTTCAATCTGTCAGAGTTAGTTGGGGGTTTGTCCCATCAACTCCCCATGTTTTAAAGGCTTTTTTATTGTTAGACTTGTTTTCAGTTGTATTAGCAGTTCAAACATCTTGGGTATTATTTCAATATTACATCTAAATAGAACTTCTCAATAGTTAAGCTTCCACATATGATGTTTTATTATTACTTTATTCAATGGTCACAACAGATACCAAATCATGGGTTAGATTGGGATCACTTATGGGCTTAAGCACCGTATTATGACTAGGGGATAGTCTCAGGTCGTGAAAATGATCTACACATCTTTGCATTTGTTCAAAAAAAATATACATACGAGGCATCACATTTCTTGTCCACTACACAAAAAGAGATAGGAAAGATATGACTCTCGGCATCCTATGCTACCACCGATATCAAAACTCCTCCATACTTGCTCCTTAATAAAGTCCCTTCTATGGCTATGAATTTTTTCAATTGTTTAAAACCACTAATTCAAGCACCATAATATACAAAAAAGTACTTAAACCTTCCATTTTCATCAACATGCAATGCCGTTTTACTTCCTGGATTTATGGACTCAAGCATATAACAGTAGGCATCAAGGACTGTATACCCGTGCTCATGTTTCATCCTAATAAAGTCCTTGTCAATCCCCATGGCCATATAAATCTTCAAATAACTGAACATAACACCAAATTCTCTATGAAGTTAATTGGCCATATCACCTGGAGAAGTGCCATTTCCATTGGGGAATATATTTTTGAAATATATACCTAGGACCTTTGTTGTGGCATGAGGATTATGGCTCGTAATATTCTCCGAACCACATATGTGATACTTTTCAAAAACATAAAAATTGAATCTATCAGAACTTATGTATTTCACAGCCTTCAACCACCACTTGCAGTTTGGATTAGAACATCTAAAATTTCTTGAATTAATCATGTTCTTTAGTTGGAAATCTTTTTTCAAGAAAGAAATATACAAATTAGTAGCTAGTTCATACTCATTATTAAATTTCATTACCTTGAAAAACCTAGTCTCATCATCTTGACGATTGCCCAACTGCATTTATTGAGAAGAACTACCCATTGTATTCCTTACAACAACAGGCGTAGGTGTTTGATATTCCTTCCTCACTTGATCTCTACTATTCTCATCTTCATGTGGAATATTCCTGTTGTAATAACCCATGTCTGGAAGCCACTGTCTAGCATACGACTCATTATTTTGTATCGTACATACTTCATATGAGTCATATAAAGGAGTCGTAGTCATGGCAGTGTGGGGTGATTTGAGTTTTGTTTAAGTTATGAGTTAACCCCTAGATTCGTTAAGTATGGTATGAGTTGTATGAAGTGAATTCATGGTTCAGCAGTATAGGCTCCCTAAACTTTGTCTAAGTTATGAGTGGAGGGCCACAAGTCGTAGAGAGATGTTACTAGTCGTAGGTTTAGACTTGTATGTTGACCAATGTATACCCTCTGATATCCTGCCAAGCTTACGATCTATGAGGCCTAGTCGTACCTTCACCATACAAGTCGTATTGTTGACTCTTGAAGACTGACAATCAATTTCTGTGAAGTTTGGTTAAAGGGTCTTTTGGTCTTTTCCCCTTTTATAACTCCCAACCCACAACCTATAACCCTAAATGAGAGTTCTTTTCCTCAATTTTTAATCAATTGACAACATCATCTCTGCTCCCATCTTCAAGAACATCAAGATTAGGGTTTCTCTCACCAAGCCACCTTTCAAATCCAGAAGTTCAAGCTCTCTAAGTCAATAAATTCCAAGTATGTGGGGTTTATGAACAAGGTTATTCTTTCATCCTTTTTCCCAAAAAGCATGATTTCAAGATTGAATTTACTTTTTTTGAGTTAGGGTTCATACCCAAATAACCATATTCATGAAGTATGACATCACTATGTGATAAAAATTTGTAAGTGTATCAAGGTTTACATATATTCATGTTTTGACTTGTAAGATTTATATTATTACTTGAATTTCATTATCTTCACTAGGATGTTATTGAAAGATTTTAAAGTGAATATTGAGCATAATATTTTTGTATGAATTTTTGTGAAACAAAGCATGAATTCCAAGTCCTATGTACAAGTACTAATTTTAAAGAATGATTGATCTTTTGATCTAAATATAAAACATGAAATACACAATTGTTCATCTTGATTTTGATTTAAAGTAAAGAAAATCATAACTGGTTTATATTCTATAAACTCTTATGCTATTATAAGGTTGATTTCTAAAGTATGAGCATATATGTATTCTGGGAGTAGTATTCAACACTGAGAAGGGAATATGGATACGCGTGTCCTAAATTCCTAGAAAGTACGAGCCATCGTAGATTAAACTTTTTCCCAATATGGATAAAGAATAGTGATCACATAAGTTAAGGTTTTATTCTGGTGGCAAGGGTAGAATAACTCTCCCCAACATGGGTAAGACATTGGACTCCATGGTAGCTCACGTGGTTTATGTCATTTAGAAAAATCTCCCATAAGAAGGAATAGAAGTAAATATTATAGAAACTAAGTATTATGGATCACTATTCTTATTCATATGATTCATTATCCATGTTTTATGATCTTGTAGTCTTCAGTTTTACTCAAGTCCAAGGTGAGTCATTTACACTTAGCATGCATCGTTTGAAAGTTTACATATATATATATATGTATATATATATTCATTTTGTTTACTTATGCATTCACCCCTACATACTCAGTACATTCCAGAAGTACTGGCCTATATATGTCTATGTGCTACATTATCTTATAATGTAGGTTCTAGTGCTTATTTCCAACAGCACGATTGACTAAGGGAATCATCACCTACATCCCGACTTTTGGTGTGTCCTAATAGTCTGAGGACCCATCTTAGCAAACTCTTCTTAATTTATGAAAGTATGTCAGTCATTTGATTTTTGTTTAAGTTTGGGTCAGCTGGGGTCTATCCTAGTGGCTCTCTAGTTTAGAGTAGAGTCTTTTTATACTGTGTATGTTTTAAGTTCAAGGAGTTTGTTTAAGATTTCAAAAGTTATAGATTTATATTAAGCCATGGAATTGCTTACCTTCAGTTTCTATTTATATTAGTTCACTTTTTATGTGAGTTTCAAGATAAATTGATATCATGGGTTATCTTAGGGATATTCATAGTCTTAAGCATCATGTGACGTATAGGGGGTACTTTCAAGGAGTTACAAGCTTGGTATCAGAGCCTAAGTTCTAAAGAGTCCTAGGGAGACAGAAAAGCCACGTTTCATATAGTCTTGATCATAAGTGTGAAGCGAGCTACATTTATGTGCAAGAGCCTATAGAACGAGTTATGAATCAACACTTCCTTTATGACCTATCGTACTTACAGTTGTATCTACCTTCCTTAACTCGTGCTTTTATATAACAGAATATGCCTCCTCACCTAGCCGAAGCACGGAGAAATGGTGATCTACCACCCCTGCATACCGACCCTCTAAATGAGAATGTGTCTTAGGCTGATTTTTGAGCTTTCAAGCATTGTCCCATGCTGTGAATGCTAATATTAAGGTAAACCAACAAGCAACAATCACACTTCAGCAAAATAGTAACATAGCTACAGCCCGAATTCTGAACTTTAGGAGGATGAATCCACCTGAGTTGCATGAATCAAAGGTGGATGAGGATCCTTAACTCTTTGTTGATGGAGTGAGATAGATCACTTAGATCATGCATATTACCGAAGAGTATAGTGTAGAGATAGAATCCTATAGGTTGAAGGATGTTTCTTATAATTGGCTCACTATATAGAAGGATGGTAGGGGTCAGAATACATCTCTTATGAGTGGGCAGGTGTTTTAGAGTGTTTTTTTAAAAAGGTTCTTTCCTCATGAGATAAGGGAGGCTAAAGTAGAGGAGTTCATAAACCTGAGGCAGGGCTTTATGACAATGAAGCAGTACTACCTTAAGTTCACTCAGTTGTCTAAATATGCCCTAGGAGTCTTATCTGATTCTAGAGCGTGTATAAGTAAGTTTGATACTAGGGTGTCTAATTTAGTGGTAAATAAGTGTAGGAATGCCATGCTGGTTGGGTATATAGATATTGCTCGATTGATGACTCATGCTAAATAGATTGAGGCAAAAAAGTTTAAGGAAAGAGAGAAGAAAAACAAAAGAACTAGGATCAAACAATTTGAGTATAGTCAGCCAAGGTATGAAGGGGGAATTCATTCACAGTTTTAGGGTCATTCATCAATGCATTCACCATCTTCAGCTAGTTCCCTTGCTCCTAGGACTAGGTAGGAGAAGTTGGGCAGGACTTCGTATTCTAGGTCTCAAAATAGTGTAGTCAGGAGGCCTAATTACTGGACATGTGCAAAGTATGGCAGGACCCATCCTGGTGAGTGTTTGATGGGCAAAAGGGGGTTGTTATAGTTACGGAAAATTAGGCCATAGGATCAAGGAGTGTATGTATTCTAAGCAAAGAAGTAGATATGTTCACCCTCAGACTCAGGCTACTAATCCAGTAGCTCAGCCAGGTCGCCCAGTTCCTTCACAGGGTACATCAACCAGTAAAGGTGGTGGTCAGCACTATAATTTATTTTATGCTTTACCATCCCATTAGGAGTAAGAGATTTCTCTAGATGTTATCACTAGTATGATTCGTGCCTTTCACCTTTATGTATAGCTATTGTTAGATCTGGGGTCAAACCTCTCTTATGTGACTTTATTAATTGCTGGAAATTTTTGGGTAGGTCTTGAAAATATTTCCAAAACCTTCTCAGTTTCTACCCTAGTGGGTGAGTCAGTTATTGCTAGGCGAGTCTTTAGGTAGTGTCCTATTACTTTCCTCCATAAAATCACACTAGCATACCTAATAGAGTTAGAGATGGTAGATTTTGATGTTATTCTAGGCATAGATAGGCTCCATTTATGCTATCCATCAATAGATTGTTGCACTTGCATGGTGAACTTTTAGTTTCCTGGTGAGACAGTTTTCAAACGGGAGGGTAGTTAAGTTTTCTGAGTTGGTAGGTATTTTAGAGTGCTTTTCTAAAAAGGTTTTTTCCTCGTGATATGCCAGTCAGAGTCAGTCATGTAATTTTAGTTTCATTCTTATTTATCAAATTGTAAGGCTTTATAAGTATTGTATCTATTTTAGATTTTCAGTATGATTATGTTTCTGCATAGCAGAACAACTATTAATTATGTTATAATTCAGTTACTTAACAGTATGCCAGTTCATGGGTTAGCTTGGGATAACTTATGTTTCCAAGCACCGTGTGACGTCTAGGGGGTAGTCTCGGGTTGATACAAACTTGGTATTAGAGCACAGAGTTCAAGTGTCCTAGGGTGTCTAGGAAGTCGTGTCTAGTAAAATCTTGCGGAATGATACGGATATGTCTATACTTTTCTTTGAGATTCTATAGGGTATTTAGGAAATGTTTTGCTTCTTTCAAGTCTCAGATCGTGCAGTAGGAATATTATCTAAGAAATTTATGGAAATCCTCATCTTGCTTTATTCATGCTAACTCTGCCTTAGTTTTGAGGCGACAGAAATAGTGAAGCTTAAATCCCTACAGATAGTGTATCCTCAGCCAGTCCCCACAGATAGTTATGGGATTGCATGTTGAATCAAAAAGTACCCCATCAGTGCCCTTATGTCTTAAATTTTGAAATATTTTATTCATGTTCATGAAAATTGTGTGTTAAGCAAAAGTCAGATGTGCTCTCAGATCCCTCCCTGGAATCTTATGATAGCATATGATCAAGAGTTAGAAGCATAAACCCAGAAGTTTAGTAGTAGTAGAATTGGGATAGCTTTATCTAGATTGAGCAGATTATATATTCAAGGGACTGGTTTTATGAAAGGTAAATCAGTAGGCTTGAACAGTGCATGCAAGAATTTAAGTTTGTTTATTCGAGATTAAGTATGATGGTATGGATGAGTTTATCATTCATGTGTATTATTATACCCCAGACTCTAGAGTAAAGTGATTGTAGTTCAGTTTAGAGTTTAGTAAAGTGGTCACAAACTTAAGATTATGGCTTAAATCTAAGGGGGAGATGATAGAACAAGTAACCAAGTCAGGCTCTCAAATTCTAGTAGTAGTGCCATTATATGTAGAAAAGCAGTATGGGAGGACGATTCCCAACCTATTCTTATCTCAGTGCAAAGTTTTTCTATCATCACGATATCTACTCATGTCTTACATGTCAACTTCATCATCATAGCTCATATTCATGCACTTTATAAAAAAAACATATACGCTTTCAGTTTCTAGTGTGAGAAGTTCCAGTTCACTCAGCAGTACGAATCATGTTCCATGAAATTATGAACTCCAAACTCAGGTCATGCAGCTCATGACATATGTACTCATGTTTCACAGTATAATCAGTTCCAAGTTCTCATGCTACACCTCTAATGATAAGTGAAATTCAGTTTATGTCATGTATCTCCTCATTTCATACCTCTCTAATAAATTTATGTCATTGATTCTTTGTTCCTCAGGCCTCAGTTGAGTGTCAAAGTTATTCTTTCATGTTTCAGGTCCTCATGTTCTAACTTTCAGTGACCTCTCCTTATGTCATGAATAGTTTAAATTCCATTTGTGTTTTCTTGGGCTAGTGCATGAAAGTTTTAAGGATAAAGGTTTAGAGAAAATAAGAAGGATGTTTTTGTGGTGGTTTGCCTACAAGTTCATGTGTGGTTATGAAGATAGGCTTGAATGTCATGTTGGTGTACTAGTGGAATGTCTAGGTGAGTGTAAGATTTCAGTATAATTCATTCTGTAGAGCCAGCAATCTAGCCTAGCAGTCAGCCAGACAAGTTCCTATGGTTCCTCATCTTTCTTATTCATAAGGTAATTCATTCACGACCACACAAGTCATAAAATTCAGTTCAGTTCATGCACCAAGCATCAGATTCAGATTCCAAATGTTCTGCCATGATTTAGTTCGTAATTGTCCCATGCATCATCTCAGTCTTTCATTATTATTTCAGCCAAGTCAGTATCATTCAGGGGAAAAAATATCCCATAGGGAAGATATATTGTAATACCTCAAGTATTCATGTCCTAAACCTTTCATTTTTTTTCATGAAATAAAATCTTAATTGAAGTAATAGTTACTCATCAGTTGACTCTCTCATTTCTATCTCATCCTTATAATCATTCTTATATCAGTGCATGTATTCACGAAATCAGTTCAGTTCATGATATTCAGTTCATGTATCATGTTTCAGAATCAGTAATGCAATCATGTTCCAAGTCAAACATGTTCAGAATATGATCTCAGTTACCTTCATATAGTACTCTCAGTCTAACCAGTGTCATTCAAGGATGAATATTCCCAAGGGGGAGATAATGTAATACCCCACATTTTCGGGCTAGTCATTGAACCGTCGTTCCTACATGTATAAGCTATAATCCAAGTGATTCTGTAATACCCTGAGAATCTCAACCAATAGTAGAACCATGATTCAAGCTCATGAGAAATAAATCATAGTGATTTGGTAGTTTTATTATCAAGTTATATGTATATTAATTACTCAAATACGTCCTAGCTATTAGACGAATCAAAACATTCCTTACCGATTGAATTCTTGAGAAGGACATTGCCATAGTCAACTTCAAATGAGTATCTCCCATTCTATAAAAAACTTTTGATCTCATGACACACCAACAGATATATAATTGAATTAGTTTTCCAACGATACAAATTTGGCCAAAATCCGGCATCGAAGTAAAAAATTATGGCCGTTTTACTGAGAGTTGTCTGAGCTGTCCAGGAGCGATGGGAAAACTGACGGTCCATCAAGTCATTGAAGGAACGTCACTTTGGCCATCATAACTGAAGCAATAAGGACATTTTCTATCCCAAAAATGATGGTTGGAGTGATGGTTAGTCACCAGAGTGACGTTCCGTCACTCAGACCGTCAGTTTTGTTCGAAACAGCGCTGAAACATCATTTTAAAGGGATTTTTGGGTCTTTTCCCACCCTATTAACACCCAATCATGTTAAATCAAAGAACATAGATCCTCATTCATCCATAACATCAAAATTAGGATTTCTTTCAAGATCAAAACCCAAGAACAAGATTCAAACTCTTCTCCAAGAAAACTCAAGAATTAAAGCGTCACCATTCAAGAATCTTCAAGGAAAGTTAACCTCCTTCAAGATTCAAGCTTTTGAGGTATGCATAGTGTTCATTCATGGACATCTTTCATCCATGAATCCCAAGAATCTTTTTTCTAAGTTCAAGTTTATGGATTTCTTTATGAATTTCATGTTCGGTTTGTTTTATTTATGTTGAGAATGATCAATTGAATTCAAATCCATGTTGGGTGATCAATGTTATGTGGAATTGATTTTTATAGATGTATATTCATGTGAACCTATGATTAAACCCTGGGATGATGAAATTAGAGTTGAATTATTATGCTTAATTGTTGTATAATGATATTTATATTTACCATGCCTACCATGTGTTTGATTAAATGCCTATACGAAGGAAAAGTGCCCAACTAGTATGATATCATGAAATTCCTAATTATGTACAAGTTTATGCATATCATATGTTTGATGAAGTGCTTGAGTATATGAATTATGGATTATGATGTTAGTCATATGTTCAAGTAAGTCGTGCTATGTCAGTTTCTTTCCATCGAGTACTGGGGGTACTTGTACCTGAAATATTAGCTGTGTGCCTAGAGCCATGTCATGTTTTCACGATACTCTCAGTCAAGCCATGATCCATAGAACTCAGTCAGGCATGTGACTCAAGAAAACCCAGAAATTTCAGTAATCTCAGTAGTTCAGTAATCTCAGTGATCTCAGTACTCAGTAATCTCAGTAACCTCAGTATTTCTAGTCAATCTCAGTAACTACAGTACTCCCAGACTGACCTCAAAACTCAGTACATTCCGTCAGTCAATAGAACTCAATAAATTTAGTTTAGCTCTTCTAGACAATACCACTAGTATCAGTTCAGCTCAATTAATCAGTTCAGAGTCTTTCATATGGGAGTAGGATTCAGCACCGAGCGAGCCTAGGGATGGAGACTCTCTCGCTAGATAGGATTGAGATCCCTAGAATCAATCCCTAAGTTCCAGAACTGCGTAGCCAGTGTAGGTACGAGATGTCACCCGTTAGATAGGACTGACATACTCAGGGATCACCCATTAGCACATTTAAATGTATAGGATTGATCCCAGGGGTCACCCGCTAGATTAGGACTGACTCCACAACAGTTGTCTTTACTAGTGGCGTGGTACTAACACCCTTCCAACTGGGGTTACATGTTAGACCCCAATTAGCATAGTATGGGGCATGTCGGTTAGATGAATACATCCCACACTTTCAGTTACAGAGTCAGGACGATCAGATACACTCAATTCAGCTCAGTAGTATAGATTAGGACTGTCAAATACAGTCAACCCTTATCATTATAAATAGACTTTGGGATCACCCACTAGACAGGGATGATCTAAACTATGGTCAGTCAGTAGCAGTATTATCAGATTTAGAGATCACCCGCTACATAGGACTGATCTCAAATTCAGTTACTCAGATATAGTATGGAACTCAACTAGTTCCATCAGATTCAAAACTGTTAGATACAGTCACTCATGTTATCAGTTATGTCAGTTATCAGAACTCATGTTATCAGTATTCAGCTTCAGGATTGTCGGATACAGTCAACCAGACTAGTTCTTCATTATCAGAACTGTTAGACATAGTTATTCATGTATCAGTAACATAGTATCAGTCCCTCAGTATTCAGTAATATTGTATCAGTCTTTCTCACTCATCAGTGACTCAGATATCAATATCAGTAAACTCAGTAGTCAAAACTCAGTATTTAGACCTATCACGATCTCAGTTACAGTTATGTAGTCATGTATGTATTCTCACGTTTATGTTAGTCAGTCAGTTAGTATTGTTCATGCATATAAACCATTTTCATTCAGCCTACCTCACTTGCATACCAGTACATTCAAAGTACTGACGCATTTGCGTTATGGTGTCTTATACCATAGGTTTAGAAGTAAGAGCTCCAGAGCATCAGTAGCATCTATGTTCAGCAGTCAGAGTCAGTTGTGAGTCCTCATCCTTCGAGGACATGATTATTATATTTCTATTTTAGTTTTCAGTTTATTTTAGTAGTCGGAGTTAGTTGGGGATATGTCCCATTAACTCTTTTTTCAGACAGTTTAGAGGCTTTCAGACTATAGTATGTCAGATAGTTATTTTAGTTATTTTGGTATTGATATACCATATTTTCAGTTATGTACTAGTATTGAACCTTATGGCTTTTCAGTTCATGTTTTCGCATTATACAGTCTTTTATGCAGTATATAGGTATAGATATCAGTCATAGGTTAGCTTGTGGTACTTCGGGGTCATGAGCACTGTGTAACATTCCGGGTACTAGATTTGGGGTGTTACAAACTTGGTATAAGAGCCTAAGAGTCAATAGCATCCTAAGAAGTCTAAAAAGCTACATCTAGTAGAGTCTTGTACATATGTGTGATGTGCACCACACTTATGTGCAAGAATCTATGAGATGTTTTAGGAACAGTATCCCTTCTTTCAGTATTCATATCATGCCAGTGAGCATAGTCTCAAAGTTAAACTCTCAGTCTAATCCATTTCTCCCTTTCTTCTACAGAACATGCCTTCTAAAAGAAAAAATGGAAATCAATCATCCCCTCAGCCCGAAGAACCTTCGGGCGATCATGTTTCTCATACGGAGTTCAGGACCGCATTCACTACTCTTGCTCAGTCGATCGCCGCCCAAAATAAATGGCCAGCAGTCATTTCGGCTAACCCAGTGGCCAACTCAGTTGCAGCGAGGATTTGGGACTTTACTCGAATGAACCCTCCATCTTTTCTTGGGTCTAAGTCAGATGAGGACCCTCAGGAATTCCTAGATTAGGTTCAGAAGGTGAAAGATATCATGGGGGTGACTACTGTCGAGAGTGCTGAGCTAGATGCATATCAGTTGTAGGATGTGGCTCATACTTGGTTCAAGCAGTGAAAGTTAGAAAGGGCAGATGAGGCAAGGACTATAGAATGGGATGAATTTGTCACTGCATTCTTAGAGAAGTTCTTTCCCCTAGAGCTTAGAGAATCTAAGGTGCTAGAGTTCATCAACCTCAGGTAGGGAAATATGACAGTGAAACAGTATTCTTTTATGTTTACTCAATTAGCCAGATATGCCCCTCATGTGGTTGCAGACAGTAGGGCAAAGATGAGTAAATTTGTGTCAGGGGTGAATGATAGCGTAGTTAATGAGTGTAGATCCACCATGCTAAATAGTGACCTGAATTTAGCCAGACTTATGACCCATGCTCAGCAGATAAAAGAGCAAAAGATTACGATAAAGAAAAAGCAGAATAAGAGGGAGAGGATAGGTAGTTTCAGCTTTGCTCAGCCTAAGTCAGGGGGTGGTATCCGTTCTCTGTATAGTCATAACCTTTCAGTCCTAGCTCTATCTTCAGCTAGTGCACTATTACCTAAGTTCAGGAATGACCATCGTGATGGGTCACCAGGATCCGAGGCCTAGGGTAGTGAGAACAGGAGTCTTACCTATCTATTTTGCGAAGAGTGTGGTAGGAATCACCTAGGTGTGTGTAGAGCAGGAAGAAAGGTCTATTATGGATGTGGTAAGACAAGCCATAGGCTGCGGGAATGTAGAGTAAGGCTCAGAAGGGAAAAGATTTGTGCCAATAGGGCGTCACTTCCAGTACCACTAGTGGTCAGTGTCAGAATAGGTTTTATGCTCTTCAGACTCGCCATGATTAAGGAAATTCCCCCAACATAGAATCGGGTACGTTATAGGCCCTTCATACTCATGATGTGTATTGTTAGATCTTTTGCTCACATTTTAGCTTAAGATTTTCAGCATGAGTTGTTCAGTCATGAATCAGTCCGTTGATGTCTGTGCATCGCCCCAGTATCTCAGTAAGGTGAGTGTTTTTAGAGGGACATAGTGTCCCAAGGGGGTGATACCCCATTATTCCTCAATGCTCTTATGTCTTAAATTCAGTTTCTCTTTGCATAAAGAATCCAGTTAGAGTAGAGGATAATCATAAGTTATCCCTCAAGTTAAGATCTCAGTCGTGAGCCATGTATTTAGGATCTCAGTTTAGTTCACAAAATTTAGTTTATATGTCATGTTTCAACCTCAGTTACGTTCTCAGGTTCTCAATCATGCATACTTCTAGCATAATAATGGGGTCATTAGTACTTTTCAGTTACATAGCATTTTTCTTAAACTTACTCAGTTCCCTGTCTAAATTACCATTACAAACTTGATATTCAGTTTATGCTCAGATCCCCATGACAAACTTGGTACTAAGTACTCTTGAATATTCAGTCATGCATTCATATATTAGTTCATTCATGTAATTATGCATCAGATATGCATTCTCACTGTGAGAAATTTAGTTCATCAGGACATTCAGTCATGTATTCATGAGTCAATTATTCATGCATCAGATATGCATGAATTCAGTTTATCAGTCATGCATCAGACATGCATGTTCAGTATATTATATTCATTTATCAGTCATGTCGGCCATGAGATCATGTTCTTATTATTAATTGTCAGTATGTATGCCAGTTTATGTTCTTGCGCTCTCTCACTCAGTCTCATTCGAGGACGAATGTTCTCAAGGGAGAGATATTGTAATACCCCAAGAATCCCAACCAATAGTAGAACCATGATTAAATCTCATGAGAAATAAATTATATTTATTTGGTAGTTTTATGATCAAGTTAGATGTATATTAAGTCCTCAAATATGTCCTAGCTATTAGACGAATCAAAATATCCCTTACCGATTGAATTCTAGAGAAGGACATTGCCATAATTAACTTCAAACAAGAATATCTCCCATTCTACAAAGAATTTTTGATATCATGACCCACTAAAAGATATATAATTGAATTATCTTTCCAACTATAGTAATTTTTCCAAAATCCAGCATCGGAGTAAAACATTATGGTCGTTTTACTGAGAGATGTCTGAGTTGTCCAGGAGCGACGGGCAAGCTGACGGACCATCAAATCAGAGATGGACCATCGCTTTAGCCATTATAAATGAAGCATTAAGGACATTTTTTGGCCCAAAAATGACGGTTGGAGTGACGGATAGTCTCCAGAGTAATGATCCGTCACGCAGACCGTAAGTTTTGTCCGAAACAACGCTGAAACGTCGTTTTAAAGGGATTTTTGGGTCTTTTTTCACCCTATTTAACACCCAATCATGTCAAATAAAAGCACATAACTCCTCATTCATCGATAACATCAAAATTAGGGTTCCCTTCAAGATCAAAACCCAAGAACAAGATTCAACCCCTTCTCCAAGAAAACTCAAGAATCAAAGCATCACTATTCAAGAACCTTCAAGAAAAGTTAACCTCCTTCAAGATTCAAGATTTTGAGGTATGCATAATATTTATTCATGGAATCCTTTCATCCATGAATCCCAATAATCTCTTTTCTAAGTTCAAGTTTATGGATTTCTTTAGGAATTTCATGTTCGGTTTATTTTGTTTATGTTGAGAATGATCAATTGAATTCAAATCCATGTTGGGTGATCAATGTTATATGGAATTGATTTGTATAGATGTATATTCATGTGAACCTATTATTAAACCCTAGGATTATGAAATTAGAGTTGAATTATGATGTTTAATTATTGTATAATGATTTTTATATGTACTATGCCTACCATGTGTTTGATTAAATGCCTATATGAAGGAAAAGTGCCCAACTAGTATGATATCATGAAATCCCCAATTATGTACAAGTTTATGTACATCATACATTTGATGAAGTTCTTGAGTATATGAATTATGGATTATGATGTTAGTCATGTGTTCAAGTAAGTCATGCTATGGCAGTTTCTTTCCATCGAGTCCTGGGGGTACTTGAGTCCAAAATATTAGTTGTGTGCCTAGAGCCATGTCATGTTTTCACGATACTCTCAGTCAAGCCATGATCCATAGAACTCAGTCAGACATGTGACTTAGGCAAACCCAGAAATCTTAGTAATCTCAGTAGTTTAGTAATGTCAGTGATCTCAGTACTTAGTAATCTTAGTAACCTCAGTATTCCCAGTCTATCTCAGTAACTACAGTACTCTCAGTCAGTCCTTAGAAATCAGTATATTCTGTCAATCAAAAAAACTCAGTAAATTCAGTTTAGCTCTGCTAGACAATATCACTAGTATCAGTTCAGTTCAGCTCGATTAATCAGTTCAGAGTCTTTTAGATGGGAGTAGGATTCAGCACCGAGCGAGCCTAGGAATGGGGACTCACCCGCTAGATAGGACTGAGATCTCTAGAAGTAATCCCTAAGTTCCAGAACTACACAACCAGCGTAGGTATGAGATATAACCTGGTAGATAGGACTGACATACTCAGGTATCACTCTTTAGCACATTTAAATGTATAGGATTGATCCCAGGGGTCACACGCTAGATTAGGACTGACTCCACAACAGTTGTTTAACAGTGGCGCGGTAATGACACCCTTCCAACTGGGGTTACAGGTTGGACCCCAGTTAGCATAGTATGCGGCATGTCAGTTAGATTAATACATCCCACAGTTTCAGTTGCAGAATCAGGACTATCAGATACAGTCACTTCAGCTCAGTAGTATCGATTCAGGACTGTCAGATACAGTCAATCCTTATCATTATAAATAGACTCCAGGATCACCCACTAGATAGGGATGATCTCAACTATAGTCAGTCAGTATCAATATCATTAGATTTAGAGATCATCCGCTAGATAAGAATGATCTCAGATTTAGTTACTCAGATATAGTACAGAACTCAGCTAGTTTCATCAAATTTAGGACTGTCAGATACATTCACTAATGTTATTAGTTATGTCAGTTATCAGAACTTATGTTATCAGTATTCAGCTTTAGGACTGTCAGATACAGTCAACCAAACCAGTTCTTCATAATTAGAACTATTAGACACGGTTATTCATGTATCAGTAACATAGTATCAGTCCCTCAGTATTCAGTAATATAGTATCATTATTTCTTACTCATTAATGACTCAGATATTAATATCAGTAAACTCAGTAGTCAGAACTCAGTATTCAGTCCTATCATGATCTCAGTTACAGTTACGTAGTCATGCATATATTCTCACGTTCATGTTAGTCAATCAGTAAGTATTGTTCATGCATATGAACTATTTCTATTCAGCCTACCTCACTTTCATACCAGTACATTTAAAGTACTAACACATTTGCGCTATGGTATCTTATACCATAGGTTTAGAAGCACGAGCTCCAAAGCATCAGTAGAATCCAGGTTCAGCAGTCAGATTCAGCTGTGAGTTCTCATCCTTCGAGGATATGATGATTATATTACTATTTCAGTTTTCATTTTATTTCAATAGTTGGAATTAGTTGGGAACATGTCCCATCAACTCCTTTTTTCAGACATTTTAGAGGCTTTCAGACTATACCATGTCAGACAGTTATTTCAGTTATTTTGGTATTGATATACCATATTTTTAGTTATGTACTAGTATTGAACCTTATGGCCTATAAGTTCATGTTTCTGCATTATACAGTCTTTTATGCAGTATACAGGTACAGATATTAGTCATGGGTTAGCATGTGGTCCTTCGGGGTCATGAGCACTGTGTAACGTTTCGGGTACCAAATTCGGGGAGTTATAGATTCCCATATTAATAGAAGTTTTGTGATATTTATCCTAGTTTGTGAAGTGCTCTTTAGGGTAAAAATGTTCATAGGAATCACGTAGAGCCAAGTTGAGCTAAGATCATTTGATTCGTTTAGAATTTGATATTCGATTCTACAAAGGTCTACTTTAAATGTGTATAACTTTTGGTACACGTAGAATTTTTTAGATCAAAACTCACTAAATTGTAGATAATTAAATTATCTTTCCAACAATACTGATTTCGCCAAAATCTGATACCCGAGCGAAAAGTTACATCCATTTTTGTGAGAGGCAGTAAGCCGAGGCGATATGCCCACGCCGCCCGAGTTATTGCACCGGGATAGGTGGGGCGCCGCGGTCTATACTCGCCCAGGCTAATGGGGGAGGCGATTTGTCCATTCACCAGCTGTTTTAAACTCCTTAAGGATCAAGGGGCTCTTTGGTCCTTTCCCCTCAACCCCCAAACGACCTAGGGACGATTTAAAACATCCAATAGGGCATTATTTGCCCATCTTCTCCGAGATTTCATCTCAAGAAACCCTCATACTTTCCCATGAACAAGGATTCAAGCTTCAAATTCATGATTTCTTCAATAATCCATTGAATTAAGGTTTGCAGGAGTTCATCCATGGGTTCTCTTTCACCCGTGGAGCTCAGAAACCCTTTTTACTTAAGTAAAGAATGCATTTTTTCATTATTATGGTAATTTGTATGTTCAAGGGAGATTGAATTTCATGTTTTCATGGTGTTTTAATTTAATTCAATGCACGTATGATTCCATGCAAGATTTTAAATTCCTCATGCTATGAATTGAATTTCCCATGCTTTATTCAAGTAAATTCCATGATGGATCCTAAATTCATGATGTTTGGCAATATTCCCATGTTTTAAATTCATGTCTTCAACATGTTTGATGAAATTCCCATATCATGTTAAGTCAATTTCAAGATGAATCCCCAAGTTATAAATTTTTCCATGTAACTCTATTGTTCCCTAATGTTTAAGACATTCTTACGTTCAAGCTATGAACTTTACATGTTTTGATGAAACGCCCATGTCCTATTTCAAGCGAATTACATGTGAATTCCCTAATTAATGATCTTAGTTATGTAATCATGCTATGCTCCCATGTTTAAGATATTTCCATGTTCAATTTTATGATCATGACATATTATCATGTGGTCCCATTCATGTACAAGTTCATTCCTCTCAAGTGCTTGACAAAGTGTCTAAATGAAAGCATTGTTAACAAGCTACTATTATTATACGATTATGATCATGCCATGTTTTACTTTCAATGCTATTGAGTCCTGGGGTATTCAATACCCAAAATCTAGCTGTTTGCCTAGAATTACAGTAGCTACAAAATAATCTCAGTAATGTCACGAATAGTAGTACTCAGTCAGTTACAAAAGTCAGTGAACTCAGTCTAGTTCAGTTAGTCAACACGATCAGTAATAGTTCAGTCAAGCCTAGAACAGTCTATTGTTCAGTTCAGTGTTTATTCAGTTGGGAGTAGGATTCAGCACCAAGCGAACCTAGGGATGAGGGCTCACCTACCAGTAGAGTATGTGACCTTTAGTAGTAGTCCCTTAGTTCTAAAACTACATAGCCAATATAGGTTGAGATATCAACCTACAAGTTGGAGGTTGATAAGGTGTTTACCTACCAGTTGAGGGTAAAACCATTCTTATTAGGGAACCTACTAGTAGAGGGTGACCATTAGTCCTTCGGGACGACATTCAGTGGATCCGTCCAGCCAGTGTCTGTACCCGTGGCACGGTACTGACACCCTTCCAACTGGGGTTACAGGTTAGACCCCAATCAGTTCAAATAGGGGCATCGGTTAGATGAACACTCCCACAGTTACAGTTTTAGCTTCAGACTCAGTATGGAACTTAGTTTAGTTCTATAGAATTAGTACTGTCAGAAAAAGTCACCCAGTTATCAGTAACTCAGTTATCAATAATCACAGCTATCAGTTACTTAGTTATAAAAAATCAGTATTATTTCAATTACAGTCCTAGTTATAGTCTCAGTTATAGTCTTAGTTACAGTCTCAATTTAGTCTTAGTTACAATCTCAGTTACAGTCTCAGTTACCATCTTAGTTACAGACTTAGTCACAGTCTCAGTCTAGTAATCAGATCAGTAACTCAGTTCAGTTTCAGGTTTTCTTTACCAAAGCATACAGTTATCAGTTATTCAGTTATTAGTATTTCAATACCTCAATTTACAGACTTTTATAGAATTATATTATATGTTTGGTCTTACATTCTCAGATAATATAGTTGTCACAAATTCATTCTCAGTTATCTCAGTTACTCAGTCAGTCCCTTCCTCATATGCATAATACTCTACAGTTTTAGTCCAGTTATTCAGACTAAGTATAGTTCAGTCTTAAATGCCCAATATTCAGTCATCAGTAATTTAGTTAATTAGATAAGTTAGTATGTTTATGCATTCGTGCTCAGTGTGATTGTATATTCAGATTCTCAATCTATGTCAGTCTCCATTACATAGTTTTAGACCAAGTATTCATACAGTATCCATATTTTATCATATCCCAGCTTCAGTTATACTTATATCAATAAAGTAAAGTTTTACAGAAACTAAATATAGAGATTTACCATCTTATCAGAAAATATTTGTCACTCATGCTTTAAAATATTTCAGTTTTCAGTTTATTCCAGCCTATTGGTGAATCTACTTACACTTAGCATGTATGTTTTATGATTACGTATGAAATCAGTTTTACTTATTGCATTCACCCCTGCATACTCAGTATATTCTAGAAGTATTGATCCATATATACGTCTGTATGGCTACATTGTTTCATAATGTAGGTACTAATTGTAGCTCGCATATCACGATCAGACAGTTGCAGATTCTAGCCAGCAGGTGATGAGTTCTCCTACTTCAGGAACTCCAGACAGTTTTAGTTCATGTGCAGTTTATTTATTTTCCATGGGTATTGATTAGTGGTAGTTGGAGGCATGTCCCAACTATCTATAGTCAGTATAGTAGAGGCTTTATAGATGTCATTCAAAGTCAGTCATGTAATTTCAGTTTCATCTTTTGGATTTATCAGATTGTAAAGCTTTATCAGTATCGTATCTATTTTAAATTTTTAGTATGATTATGTTTCCGCACAACAGAACAACTATTAATTAGGTTATAATTCAGTTTCTTAACACTATGCTCGTTCATAGGTTATCTTGGAATCACTTGTGGTTCCAAGCACCATGTGAAGACTAGTGGGTAGTCTCGGGTCATTACAATTTTAAGAGTGTGTGATTAGGAATAATAGGTTAATAAATTCTCAAAAGGTGTTTTATGTTGTGGTATCCAAAGGAGTTAAAAGAGGAAAATGTCTATAATACCCCCAACTTAAAACAATAAAAATACTGCAGGTGGTTACGAGTTGACCCCTTGACTCATGAACACAACCTACAACTCATACCATCGAGTCATAACCAAGACAATGAGTTAGGCACCCACACACTGTCTACCATACAACTCCATTGCCCCCACTCGTGACCAGACTATACGACTCATATGATCTAGTCGTACCCAAGATAAAAGTGAAAAGGATTGACACTGGACAACATACGACTTCACACAATGACTCATAACATTATCTTTACGTCTCTTAGTGAGACACTCATACTTAGAACCAAGTCAAGTTACTAAGTTTCTGATTTGATGAAGGACAAAACCATACCACCAAGTCATAACCACAACAGAAACCCAACCACCACTCACAGGACACCTTACGAGTTGGGTCACCTGAACCGTACCTATACCACATGACTCGTATGATGAGTCATTACAAGGACAGTGAGCTCAAAGATCAGGAAATTTCCAAGGGCCAAAACCCAGGGTATTTTAATTCTCCCCCACTGTGATCATTCATCCTCGAATGATGGAACAAGGAAATCAAGCACGATTTGGACTCCACACACCTCTAATCTTACCTTTAACTAAGTTAGAAAACAAAGGGGCCAAGAAAATCAATCTTTCCTTTAACTAAGTTAGAAAACAAAGATGTTAAGAACAACACATACCTTATGCATGAATTTTCAGAGCGGAAAATAGGATTGGATATTTGGCCTTCATGTCTTCTTCAGCTTCCCAAGTAGCCTCTTTGACCTTGTGGTTCCTCAGTAGAACCTATTCCGAGGCCACTTCCTTGGTCCACAATCGACGAACCTGCCGATCCAAGATCTCTTTCTTCTTGTCCATCCTACTGTGGGTAAAAAGATGTATTAAAACTCACCTTGATCCCCAAACCTTTCTGAAAAAACCATCAAAAGTGAGATGAAAACTCCGTACCACAATCCAAGATAATAGAAATAGGTACCCCATTCAACTTCACCATCTCATGAGGAAACAACCTCGCATAATCCTCTACCGAAAAATTGCTCCTCACAGGCAAGAAATGAGCCTTCTTTGTAATCCTATCCACAATGACCTAACCAAATCAAACTGATTATGAGACTGAGGAATACTGGTAATGAAATCCATGTTGATCACTTCCCATTTCCACACAGGCAGCTTAATTTCTTGATACAATTCTCTGGGCCTCATATTCTCAACTTCCACTTTTTGGCACACCATGAACTTAGCCACATCCTGTATCATATTGTTCCACCAATATATCTCCATAAGGTCATGATACATTTTTGTAGAACCATGATGAATAACATAACATGACTCGTGAACCTCGGCAAAAAACTTCTCTCACAAACCATCTATATTGGGAACACATAACCTTTCTTGGTACCGTAAGGTACCATCACCACTAATCTAGAAGGCCATCACCCTTTGCCCACCTACATCGCCCTTGACTTTCGTACCAAGAGATGACTGTGCCACCTCCTATACAAACACACTACCATCCTAAGAGTCCAAGAGTCAAACTCCAAGGTTAGATAAATAATTAATATCCTTCACCAACTGCCTCTTCTCCTCATCCACATGAGTTATCCTCTCCATGGATACCCTGCTAAGAGTATCATCAACCATGTTATCTTTACCTGGATGGTAGTGAATACTTATATCATAATTCTTGAGAAGATTAAGTCATCTTCTTTGCCTGAGGTTAAGCTCTTTCTGAGTAAACACATATTGTAGGCTCTTATGATCTGAAAAGATATCCACATGCACTCTATACAAATAGTGACGCCAAACTTTCAATGTGAACACCACAACCAATAGCTCCAAGTCATGAGTCGGATAATTCTTCCCATGCACCTTCAAGTGTCTAGAGGCATAAGCTATCACCTTGTCATGCTGCATCAAAATGAAACCAAGCCCCACACGGGATGCATCACATTATACCACCTCACAACCAAGCCCCACAAGGGCTAAAACCCAGTATGTTTCAACTCAATTATTAAAATTTGAGTCACCTACACCTTATTTTCAAACTCTATAATTACTTGTAACTTAAAG
Source organism: Capsicum pubescens (assembly GCA_030864215.1). Taxonomy (NCBI): domain Eukaryota; kingdom Viridiplantae; phylum Streptophyta; class Magnoliopsida; order Solanales; family Solanaceae; genus Capsicum; species Capsicum pubescens. The sequence goes on along the minus strand of CM061540.1, from coordinate 264,102,266 downwards.
CCCTAACTTACCTCAAGTTAAATTTTATCTATTTTCAAGCTGACATTGATTACTATATTTTAAACTTAAGAGCATATTAGGAAGATAGTAGTCAAGGGCATACTAGGAAGATTATAATCAAGGGCATACTAGGAAGATTATATTTTAGACTCAAGAGGATATGAGGAAGATTATGATCAATGTATCCTTGAAGGCTTAAACATATATTTGTTTAGAAATAAGATCACATTACAAAAGGAACAGTTATAAAGAAATGGATGGAATGTTACCCTTCTTTATATATGATTTCTTAAGAAACATATAAATAAGAAAGTTATAAGCTAATATAGGATGAAGAAAATACTAAACATCAATTAATAGAAATAATAAGGCAAAATAGTCATGCCAATTGTTGTTTTTAAATTAACGTGTAAGATCAAAACTTAAGAAGTAAAAAGGTATATTAAAGTATATTGATTCTGAGAGTCAGTAATTCTGAATAGCAACTAAACTGCATGTTCTTTACTATACACATAATATTTCATCAAGAACCCGCAATATTGTGGTTCTTATGAGAAATTAAACAATGATAATTTTGACTATAAGTGCACAATTTTCTTTATAATCAGATACTGATAAGAGATTAAATTCCATTTAGAGCATTTACGTCTACAAGTCAGAGAAGTCTATTACCAAGCAGCCATAACCAAGCCGTTATTTAACTATATTAGTAGATTGAGTTAAAGATCAAGTATCAAGAATTTTGGATCAAAATAGTGTTAAATAAGGTATAATTTCAATAAATAGGTTTGTCATATTTTTCATGATCAAAATAGTGAAAACGCATGGCTAATGGAGCACCTTCAGTGTGTAACTTTCATATTAAAAAATAGACGGAACGTTAAATATATTTACACTGAAGGTGTTCTACTCTCATGAGCTTTCAGTGAATCTTTTATATTTTAAAGAAAGGCTCATTAATAATCATGAGCCTTCAATATAAATTTTACTGTTCAAGAATCTGAAAAATGTTGACATTTTCTTAAATGATGAGACAATAAAGGACAACTTTTACATACTCTAAATGCTCATGCAAGCAATGCACCTTCAAGCAAAGCATTAGTAGGATCCAACAATTAAAGAATAAAAAAGTAGCAATATTAGTGTATTGTATGTATATTTGTACCATGTATGAATTCACATAATTCTTATTTTTAATAAGTGATTAAAAATAAATAAGTACTTAGCATCCAAAAAGATATGTCTTCAATTTTTTGTGAGGCCAAAAATCAACAATACAATTTGAAATTGGCAACGACTAAGATAATGATTGAAAAACAAACCTAAAAATCATAAGTATTTCATAAATTTGGCTCAAGCTATTAAATTGTACTCTAAAAAACTAATTTCAAACTGAAAAAAGAAAGATTTATTTTTTTACTTTTATAACAAAAGAACACTAATTTCAACAAATAAAATATTTTCAACATGAACTATATGATATAGCAAACAAAAAGTGCATAAAAACCTGTTGAAAAGAGGTTAAAAAATAACCAAATTAATAAGAATCATTATGATAACAACGCTATAAAATGTTGCCTTAAAAATTTGGTACTACACATTATCGAAATAAATAGTGAATATTTTTATAAACTATCGTATACACGTGAAAAGAGTAAAACTTGCGGTAACTAGAAAGAGAACTACTATTCTTGTAAAAATTGTTAGACAAAAAAAGAGATAAACCTTTGATTTTTTTGGCTACTTCATTCGGTTGTAACATGTTTGTTTCGTATAATTTTTCGATCAAAATTTTTTAACTAAAAGAGAAACATGAAAATTTTTAAAAGGATAGAATCCATAGTCTATTATTGATCATGTATAACACATATATAATCTTTAAATTTACTATCTAGATAAATAGAGAAAAATAAAAAGGATGACTATAATTGATTATGTATAACAAATATATAATTTTTAAATTTACTAACTGAATAAATAGTGAAATATAAAAAAGGATGAATGTAATGGATGCAAGAAGAAAACTCTAATCAATCATCAATCAAAAGTAAAAATAAAATATCAAAATAAGAAGAAAAATAAAGTACTACAATCACACATATGTTTCTAGTAAATTTAATTAAAATACTATTTAAATAGTATTATAGATATTTTCTTATATATGAAGCAAAACTAAAATTTATTTAAAAGTGTTAAATATTTTTATTTCTTATCTAAATCAACATAACAACTTTAATTAATTAGAAAGTTTTAAATCTTAGGTGCATTTCTTTGCATGGGCCTATGATGCATTGAAGGTGCATTGCTTTGCATGAGATTTTAGAGTATGAAAAAGATGTTCCTTATTATCCCATCAGTTCAGAAAATGACAGTCCTTTTCAGATTCTTGAACGGTAAAATTAATATTGAAGGCTCATGACTATTAATGAGCCTTTATTTAAGATGTAAAATATTCACTGAAAGCTCATGAGAGTAGAGCACCTTCAGTGTAAATATATTTAATGATCCGTCTATTTTTAGCGTGAAAATTGCACACTGAAAGTGCTCCATTCGCCATGCGTTTTTACTATTTTGATCATGAAAAATATGACAAACTCATTTATTGAAATTGTTCCTCATTGAACACTATTTTGATCCAAAATTCAGATATCGAAATGTCATTTAAATTCTATTTAAGGGTATTTTAGATTTTGAGAACTAACAAAAGATATGTGTCCGGTAGAAAGCAAGTGAATTTCCCACATTTTCCCACCTCATTTTCCTCTTCGCCGCTCTAAATATCCATCCTTTACTTTAATGAATTATGATTTGAGAAGCAAACGTGAAACCAAATTGCTCCCCTTTGCTATTATAAACCTTCTGAGCTCACTTCATCTTTCTGTATTTTGCTCAGCTTCTCAAGGTGTTTTTTGAAATTTCAAGATACTTCTTTTCTATTTTTACTCTTCATCTTTTCATCAGTTTTTATTTGCACATAATATGATGGATTAAAGAAAATTAAGGAGACGTTTAATTCATGTTTGTAAAATCGTTAATTATGTTACACATCTGACAAATTTGATATCTGTTCTATGATGCATAAAATTTTTATTTCTGTGAATATATAGGATTGCGATAAGCAAAGGGCCACCCAAAAAATATAGGAGAGGGTTATTTCTATGTTGGATGAGTCTGGAAATTTTAGTCTGGAGGTTAGATTTTTCATCCTTAAGATTTAATTTTTTTTCAATTGTAAATTCATGTTCATTCTTTGATAAGTGAGAATTTTGGTCTCAAATTCTAATATATCTTGCTGGCAACTTGGTGCTGAATTTCACGATAAACGTTGGCAATGCATTATTCAAAAACTAATATACCCTCATAATAAATTTTTATTCTGGGATGCAGATATGTCGATTAAGATTTTACATTCTTCTACATAAGTGATTGCTAAAATTAGTCATATATACTTTTTGTTGTTGCCCTGAATAGCAGTCTCGAGTTCGATAAGTATCTATATTCTATTGGCTTATGTTTATCTCTTATCATCTTCGTAATAAGAAAGGTTGACGCCAAAGTCAATCTTCATCTATCGAATGATAATTACTTTATTCATTTCAAGTCTTGTTCGTCATATTTGGATACACTTCTCATAAATGGTATAAGTGTGTATTTTTGCTTATTTAGGTACATGTTATTTCAGTTGCTAATAAGATTCAACTTGGATATTGTATATTCATATTAAATAATATTTTTTTCAATTAATTTTAGTAGAATTCATCAGTTTACTCCTTATGATACCAGATTTCTACTGCTCAGATGAACACAATGCGAATTATATAAACTGAGCTCTTGACAAAATGAGATTTTTTTTAGCGCGACCACGAGCAAAGTGTACTGAAATTAATGGGTGTCGTCCTTTTGACAATTTAGATATTGTCCAAACAGGTAATACAATGTTCCTTTAAGACTATTCGTGTCTCTCTACTGAGCAGAGTTCTCTTTGCGTGCAAGCTATGCATTGTTTGTTGTTGTACCAAGTGAGGCACAACTTGATTGTCACTAACTGATTGTAAAGATAGTTAAAAAAGCATATGTGTATTGGTTGCCATTATATTAATATGTTATTTATTTTTAACTATTGTAAGTCAACTATTAAGTTTTGGTCTTTCATTTAGTTTCCCGAGTCAAACTCTGAGAAGAATAGAAATTAAGGAAAAAATTGAGATTAAAAGCTTATTAAAAATTGTAGAACCTAAAAAAATAACTCTTACATTGTTTTAATACTTCAATCTTCTCAACCTACTTCTACATTCTTCAGGTTATACGACTGTTGTTCAGATTTTGTTAACGTATTTTTCAATACATAAATTGGGGAAAGTGGTCTTTTAAATGGAAGTAGAGAGTTATCAAAGTTGCTCATTGAACCTGAAATGCTAACCATGGCATTCTCATAACCACATCCAAGAAGTTATTGTTGTTTTGGGCACACAATCTGTATGTTTGCACAATACACTTAAATCTAAGTTCAAGGTTGTTTCAAGAACAACAATGAAGTTTAATACCTTTAACATAAGTTCAAAATGACTAATCAAAATAAACTATCAAAGAAGTAAGTTTATCTAAAAGAAATAAGATGAAGTAGAAGTAGAACCAAGTTCTCCAATTTCACGAAGTGTCCTTAAGGAATTAATTCCCCTCAAGTACCTAGGTTGGGAAATTTTTCCTCCAAGGATAAAATGGCTCACAATCAGAAGGTAGTGGTGCCTCAAACTTTCAGATTCCTCGAACACACTCAACAACCGATAATCACAAAGAGTTTTTTAAAAGAAGAGAATGTTTTTCATCACTTAAAATTGTATACATACCTAAGGAAAAGTTCAGATATTTATATCCATCAAGTGTCCCTTGCGAAAAGAAGCAATGGTTCATGGAAAGGTATATAATTTTGGAACAATCATGTCTATGCCTTCCAAAATAGTGTATTTTTTCTGTACAGTTATTTCCAATCAAACAGTCACCTCTTTTTTGAAATAGTGTGTTATTTCCTCAAAGGGTTGCATCTCTTTCGAGGTGCGTTTCTGCATGCATTTGCATGGCGTACATGGAGAAAATATTTTCGTTAGATTTTTGGTTTAAAATTTCACTTGTTTTTTCAAGTTTTAAATAAACTTTGTCTAAAAGGTGAATCTCCTGATCAATCATTTTTTCAAATCAAAATCTGAATCCAAATCTAAAGCTGTAGCCAAAGTCAAGCCAAGCGAGCGACGACGACGATGGCGCGAGGCATCTCTTGGTTTTCTCCTCACTATCAACTTGAAGGTGTGTTTCTTAATAAAAACACAAGAAAGTTGTTTTCTCCCATCAATATGGGAGAAGTAGACTTTCCTTTAAGTGAGTATACTTTCCTTTAAGTGGGAGCTCACTTTCCCTCTAATAATTCCCCCTATTTTCCATTCACACATCTACTTGAACCCAAAAATCCCTCACATGAATGGAGAATGACTATTCTTTACAAAAATGTATGGACAAGTATGTGATCAACAAGCAAAGACTGATTGCATCTGGATAAGTAGGTTTTCCTTTGAACTTTCCATAGTGAACATATATCGGATGCACTCTGTCAATCGGTAGATTTGATATCTTTGAACCGTCGAACTTTAATGTACACATAGACAACACATGTCACACAACTAGCCTTTTACCATTTATGGTTCTTATGATTTTATTCATTTTATCCATGAACACGTCTTGGTTTCATAAGAGCATAGAGAATAGGCCATTACTAACATTCTCCTTAAAGTGTCTTACACTTCACCCTCACATAGGTGATTTCTAAATGTTCAATCCTATAGATTAAACTATTTGGTCAAATCTGCCAAATTTAGATAACTATGAAAAATCTTCACACGATAAGCCTTATTCAATTTTCCTAAACATTGTATACATCATTAGAATTGGTTGAGTATATTGAAAATGTTGAACCATCATTCACAACATTGTTTGATCCCCTTGAACCTAGGCCGTGGGATCTCCAGTCTGCTAGGTAGAGTTATCGTCATGTTGACTTTCCCTAGGCCTTAAACTCATTCCTTTCGATGTTCTCTTAACCCCTTCTCTAGATAGGCTTTGTAAGTAGATCCGACACATTATTATTTACTTCATATAGTCAATAGTGATAATTTCACTAGAGAGTAGTTCTCTAACGGTATTATGTCTCAGTCTTAATTGATGAGATTTATCGTTATACATCATGCTCCCTGCCCTACCTATCACCGTTTGGATATCACATTATATACATACTAGTGCTAATGGTTTGGGTCAATAAGAAATATCTTCCAAGAAATTTTGGATCCATTCAGCTTCTTCACCGACTTTATCTAATGTGATAAATTCAGATTCCATTGTAGAGCAAGAAATATATGTCTATTTGGACTATTTCTAAGAGACTGCTCTTCCACCTAAAGTAAATACATATCCACTCATGAATTTTACTTCATTTGATACGGTGATCCAATTTGCATCACTATATCCTTCAATTACCATTGGATATTTATGATAATATAAAATATAGTCTTAAGAGTATTTAAGATACCCCAAAACTCTTTTCATTGCCATCCAATGAGTTTTATTGGTATTACTTGTGTACTGACTCAATTTACTAGTAGCACATGCTATGTCTGGCCGTGTACAATTCATAAGATATATTAAGCATCCTAACACTCTTCCGTAGTCTAACTGTGAGTCATTTTCACCTTCATTCTTTTGAAGTGCAAAGATCACGTCTAATGGAGTCTTGGCAATACCAAAATCCAAATACTTGAACTTTACAAGTATCTTTTTAATGTAATGAGACTATGACAATGCCAACCCCTGTCGATTCTTATGGATTCTTATTCCTAAGATCACATCCACAACTCCAAGGTCTTTCATATCAAACTTGATCTCAAGCATTTGTTTCATAGGATTTATGTCAAAAATATCTCTATATATGATCAACATGTCATACCCATATAAACCAATAATGATCTTGTGATTTGGAGTGTCTTTAATGTAAATACATTTATCATATTCATTTATTTTAAACTCGTTTGCCAACATAGTTTGGAAAAACTTTACATGCCACTGTTTAGGTGCTTGTTTTAGTCCATAGAGTGACTTAACAAGTTTGCACACATTTTTTTCTTTACCAGGAACCACAAAACTCTCAGGATATTTTGTGTAAATTTTCTCCTCTAACTCTTCATTTATGAATGCTATTTTCATATCAATTTTATGAATTTCAAGACCATATACCGCCGCTAAGGCAAATAACATCAGAATTGACGTTATAGTTGTTACAGGCGAGTATGTATCAAAATAATCAAGGCCTTTCTTCTGTTTGAAGCCTTTTACTACAAGTTTTGCCTTGTATTTATCAATACTACTATCAACTTTCATTTTTCTTTTGAATATCTATTTAGAACCTAAAGGTTTATTTCCTAAAGGAAGATCAACCAACTCCCAAGTATAGTTGCTCAAGATTGATTCAATATCACAATTGACTACCTCTTTCCAAAAGGATGAGTCTGAAGATACCATTGATTTTCTAGGAGAAATGTTACAAAATTTTATCCAAACAAAGTTGAAGTTATTTGATGTATACTGCGTCTTGGATTCTCATCATGATTTCTATTCTTACTTGGTTTATCTCGACGCCATTTAGACCCTCCACAAGACTTTTCATGTCTAGTTCTATACAAATAAATGTGTTCAATGAACTCAACATTGTCTGATTCAATCACTGTATTTTCATTGATATCCAGATGTTTGAATTTATGAACCAAACACTGACATGCTTTACTACTTTTATCCTATCCTATGAACACGCAGTCCACTATCTTAGGTCCTATCTTCACCATTTTATGCATAGGAACTTAGACTTTCGCTAGACACCCCATACTTTGAAATATTTCAAGTTGGGTTTACTTCTTTTTATTTTTTCATATGTAATTGATAATGTCTTATTGTGAGGCACTCTATTGAGTATTCGATTAGCTTTAAGGATAGCTTTCCCTTATATGTTTTGCGATTAACCTGATCTTATAAGTAAGACATTCATCATTTTCTTTAAGGTTCGGTTACTTATTTTTGCAATTCCATTAGATTATGGTGAATACGGGGTAGTAGTTTGATGGAAAATTCCATTCTCTATACATATTTCTACAAAAGGAGATTCATATTTTCCATCTCTATTACTTCTTATCATTTTTATCTTTTTCTCTAACTGATTTTTAACATCTGTTTTACATTGCCTAAATGCATCTATTTCTTCATCCTTACTATTTAGCAAATAGACATAACAGTATCTAGTGAAATCATCAATAAAAGTTATAAAATTCTTTCTCCCACCACGAGATGGTGTTGACTTTATATCATAAATACCGGTGTGAATTAAGTCTAAGGGATTGAAATTTCTTTCAACGGACTTATACGGATGCTTAGCATACTTAAATTCTACACACGTTTGACATTTTGATTTATGGTATTCAAAGTTTAGTAAAACTTCTAAGTTAATCAGTTTTTGCAAAGTTTTGTGATTGACATGTCGTAATCGTTCATGCTAATTTTCATTAGACTCAAGAAAGTAAGAAGAAACAGAACTTTTATTGATTTCAATTGTCATTACTTCCCCTTTACTAAGAATAATCTTATTTAAGACAAATACAGATTTGAATTTATTTTTGTTAAAAAATAATACGAGTACCAAGTTCTTCCTCAACTCCGGTACATAAAGGACATTGTTGAGAGTCAACACTTTGCCTAACGTCATTTTCAAATAGATTTTTCCTATCCGTTCAACTTTAAAAGTTATAGAGTTTGCCATATAGATCTTCTCTTCACCTTGAGGTAAAGTGTATAAAGCAAACAACTCTTTGTTGGCACAAACATGGCATGTCGCACGAGCATTCATCCACCAATCTCTAATATTTTCCACTAAGTTACATTTAGAAAGCATAGCACATAGATCATCTATTTTATTTTTGGATTCAACCATGTTGGCTTGATCCTTTTTCTTGCCTTTCTTTGGGGTATGATAATCTATTGACTTTTGGATAATCTTTCCATAATTAGAGCACTTCCCCTTTAATTTCTTCTTAGGTGGACTACTTTGTTGTCCAGCTTTCTTCCACTTCTTTGAGTTATTGGGGTCTTCTTCTACAATGTTGGCTCCACTTATTGCATAATTTCCTTTTAACCTCCTCTCTGTGGCTTTGTTGTCTTCCTCCATGCGAAACCTCACAATGAAGTCTTCGACTGTCATCTTCTTCCTTTTGTGTTTTAAGTAATTTTTGAAGTTCTTTCCCAACGATGGCCACTTCTCTATTATTGCAGCAACTTGAAAGGCCTCGTTCACAATCAAGCCTTCAGCAAGGAGATCGTGGATGATAACTTGCAATTTCAGTACTTGAGATATGACAGTCTTACTGTCAATCGTCTTGTATTCTAGGGAGTTTGCAATAAAGAACTTCTTATTTCCAACATCCTCAGTCATATACTTTCATTCCGGCGTATTTCACAACTTTTTCGATGTCTTTATTCCGTTTTACATGTACAAATCATCTTGGAGTCCACTTAGGATATAATTTTTGCATAAGAAATTAGAATATTTTCATGCCTCCATTACAATAAATCACTCCTTGTTCGATGTACCATCGGGTACTTCTGGAATATCTTTAGATATAAACCTTTGAATACACAAAGTTGTCAGATAGAAGAACATCATCTGTTGCCAACATTTAAAATTTTTACCCAAAAATTTTTCGGGCTTCTCCAATGGTGCCATAGTGGGTAGAGCAGTTGTGCGACTTGTTGTAGCAACATTTATTGGTGATACACTTGTCCCGCCATTAGTTATATGACCATCAGTAGTCATTTTTTTCTATCACAAAAAGACAGTCAACTTTAGTATATCAAAATACTAATTATAAGGTTGTAGAAACTTTAAACACTACTTGTTTCTAGTTTAACGATGAAGATTTTTTGTCTTCTAATCGTTAACTAAATGACCTTTAACTTGTGATGAGGTTTTTATGTCTTCTAATCATTAATCGAATGACCTTTAACTTGTGATAAAGTTTTTATGTCTTCAAATCACGTGTTAAGTTCAAATAAAGTATAAAGCATAAATCTTTAATCTCCAAAAACCAACCAATACAAATTATGAATTAATTCCTTAAGATTGTTGTTTTGGGTACACAATTTGTATGTTTGCACAATAAACTTCAATCCAAGTTTAACACTGTTTCAAGAACAACAATGAAGTTTAACACCTTAAACATAAGTTCAAAATGACTTATCAAATTGAACTATTAAAGAATTATGTTTATCTAATGAAGTTGAATTAGAATCAAGTCCTCCAATTTCACAAAGTTTCCTTAAGGAATTAATTGCCCTTAAGTACCTGAGGTTGCAGAATTTTTCCTCCCAGGATAAAATGGCTCACAATCTGAAGGTAGCGGTACCTCAAACTTTCAGATTCCTCGAACACACTCAACGGCTAATGATCACAAAGAGTTTTTTGAAAGAAGAATAATGTTTTTTCAGCACTTAAAACTGGTTACATACCTGAAGAGAAGTTTAGGTATTTTTAAACATCCAGTGTCCCTTACGAAAGGAAGTAATAGTTCATGGAAAGGTTTATCATTTTGGAACAGTCATATATGTGCCTTCCAAAATAGTTTGTCTTTTCTGTACAGTCATTTCAAACCAAATAGTCACCCCTTTTCTGAAATAGTGTGTCAATTCCTCAAAGGGTTACGTTCCCTTCGAGGTACGTTTCTGCATGCATTTTCACGAGGTACATGGAGAAAATATTTTCGTTGGATTTTTGGATTAAAAGTTTCACTTGTTTTTCCAAGTTCCAAATAAACTTTATCTAAAAATTGATCTCCTGATCGATCATTTGACAAATCCAAATCCCAATCCAAAGTCTAGTCGAGCGAGTGATGACGACGACGGCACGAGGCATCTCTTGGTTCTTGCCTCACTATCTACTTGAAGGTGTGTTTCTTAATAAAAACACAAGAAAGTTGCTTTCTCCCACCAATGTGGGAGTAGTAGTCTATCCTTTGAGTGAGTACACATTCCTTTTAAGTGAGAGCTCACTTTCTCTCTAATAATTCCCTCCATTTTCCATTCACACAGCAAATTGAACCCAACAGTTATAAGCTTTTCAAATGTTTGTATAGTACACTTAAATTTGTTTTCGAATAACTTCAAAATTTTAAAAATAGTGGTTGTTCAATTTCATATGCCTAAAGTATGACCAGCAAAGCAGTAAAACATTATATACATGTTATGACACTTACAAAGTTAGCCAAACTATTAATTTTGACTGCTTCCTTTCAGGTTTTCATCTGTGTCGTTCCTCATGTATTCAGGCTCGTGAACTTTGGTAAGTACCATTTTTTGCTTTCTTTTATTATCATATTTTAGCTTCTTCAATTTGCTTGTCTCTTTTTTCGTTTGTTATTCTTGGATTCACACGTCTCCTTATTGATTGTTTTTAGCTCTTGTGTATAAAATTGCATGGTTCTTCAGTTGGGTTTGCTCTATTGGATCATCTTCCCCCATGTTTTGTTACAAAACCATATTACGGGCACCTCAACTAATTTCACGAAATATCATATTACTTTCTAAGATAATATCAATTTGATAATGGTTGCATGGGTTTTATTGAACATGTACGACATTTATCAGAGTATTGAAACAAATTCAGGTAATATAAATACTTGCATAGTGATTTAGACGATGGAGTTAAATGTACAAGGTCAGATCCGAAGCACTACAAAAGAATATATTACTTGGACGGCAGGTGAGCACATGTTAGTAACCAGCTAATCATTTAGTTTCGATCACTTCAATATGTTATTAAGCTATATTTTTGTCGATTAGATGTTTATAAAAGATTTCTTAGTCTTATACTTTTTTATTTGAGGTTACTACATTTCATTTATATTAAGGCAATGTAATTTTTCTCTCACCTTTCGCTTTGTGTATATACCACATGTAAATGACTCAGAAAAATTGCATATGATTTAGTAGATTTTAGATTAGTGAATAAAGTAATTGAGGGGGCTGATGAGTTTAAGACGAGGATAGTTGATCCTTTGCTTACCCCATAGATGTATGACGCATTTCTTTGTAATTTGAGTAGTGTCTCGATTCTTGGATGGTCATATTGTTGCTTTAGGAGACATTCATCATGGTACTTGTATCTTTAATTCAATTACCACTATACTATTCTTGCATATATAGTTTCCCAAGCTAGAGCAAACTATTTGGGCATTTCCACAGGGTCTCTGACCATCATCCATGGGGAGTAGTTAGCTGTGGTTAATGGTGTTTTTAGTGGGGTAAGTACTTAGATTAGAGATTCTTTGTGTATGCAGTTTGTTTAGTTGCTGGATACAACTTCACAACGAATTTTTGTTGTGTAGTTTTTTGCCAATTAACTATTTTGTTAGTTTTAGTTGCCCATAAATTTTGGGTACTTCAATTTATGTCAAGACCCAAACCAGGGATTGGCCGTGACGAGTATCTCAAGCCCATCATGGACTAGAGACCACCCCATCACCTATTACCTAACCTCATGAGCACAAAAACAATGATAATGTAGAAGCCAATTAAGATAGTAACGAAAGAAAATAGATAACTCAAATGAACTCTAAAAAGTCAATCAATAACCAACCAACCCACATCTGTCCAGGAAAGCCTCTAAACCAGAATAACATCTATGATGGGACATGCCCCCGAATATGATCAAAAAGAATCCAAAAGTACTAAATAAATATGGAAAGAATAATGAAATGATAAGTCCTTCCGAAGGATAGAGGCTCACCACTTCACCGCAACTCAACAAACGTGCTAATCCACCTATCACTGCACAGAAGCAAAAGAAATGTCTTTGGACACTACATCATGAAATAATGTAGCATCCTAGGACAGTTAGTGAGATAAGCACTGGCATGTAACTCAGGATAAGTAATAACATAATGTCACATCCAAAATCAGTTAAATCACATGCACACATTCTTATATACATATATAGGATGCCAGGATAGGATAAGTGTCATGAACGTGAGATTTTTAAAACCATTGACCTGGACTATGTAGCCTGATATTTCCTAAAAGCACCCATGGGCTATATGGGTTCATCTCTCCCTACAAAAGGACCCCAGTGTGTGTTAGCCACACGAACTGAGGAAAATTCAAGGGAAAACTAAAGCCATCATGGGCAATAGTCATCCTAAATATATATATATATATATATATATATATATATAAAGTGTGTGTCAAGCACACAGTCATATAGACCCTGAATGTCGGCAAACGTAGTTACCAATGTTCATCTCCCCTAGTACTTACACTTTCACGGTGAGCTACACAACCTTATTTAAGACCAAATTAAAATAATTTTCACATAATTCCAACTATTAACGCAAGACTCATTCATTAAGGTATTTACCACTTGGTATCGTCATACCAATACACTTGCAAGTTAAATTAAACATGCTAAACGAATTCACACGACCAAATTGGACTTCAAAGTTCCATTTAGATCCAAACCATGGACACTAAGCCATCCAAATCCATTCAAATAACCATTTATCCATTAATGCAATGCATTGAGTTCAAAAGAAAGTTAAACCATGTAATTTTTCATAATAAAAAATAATTTTCCAAAGTGGGTTGAGTTTCATGCAATTCCAAGCCAAAATTCATCCAATTTGGAAAAACCGTTATCCCCCATTCCAACCATTTAAATAATGTACCCATTCAGTCCCAAAAACATAAATTAAAGCATGACTAGATAATTCAAAACATAAGACAAGTAATTCAATTAGTAACAACCAAAACCCCTCAACCCATTTTCAAAACCCACAATTTAATGAAATCTATTTAATTATTTCCACAATGTAAAATTAAAATTTAGGGAAGAGAAACATGCATGAAACACACAATAATTTGAAATCAATTTGAAGTTTGGAGCTCGTAGTAGTGATTTCTTTAAAAAACTCTTAAGCTTTCTTGATTTAGGTGTTAAAGAAGAAAACATGAGTGTTTTATCTTTTAACTGAAGGGGAAAAGACCAATTTTGAGTTTATAAGTTGTGGGAAGGGTAAAAATATCAAAAGCCCCTCACCCCTAAGTGCAAAAAACAAAACTTGATGAAATTTGCACCTCAGCTTGGCACGACCTTATCGTGGAGGTTAACCTCCGTGCCACGCCGATATCTTGGAGGTTAACCTCGATGACACTGTGATATCGCAAAGGCACACTGCTTCGGAGTCCAAAAATAGCCCCAAACCCTTTCCAAAAATTCTGAAACTTTTCCAAATTACCTTTTAAAATCTCTAAATGCAGTTCAAGTCAAAAATCAATATTACGAACAAGGAAGGGTCAAAAATAAAATGATCAAAATTTTAAGGTCTTACATTATCCCCCCCCTCTCCTAGGATTATTCATCCCCAAATAATGAGTGAGGATACTTTTAGCATGAGAATAGCAAGAACACACTAGAATCAAATGACAAACTCAGAAAATGACAATAGGAAAATAAAACTCATACCTTAATCACTTTCATCCAATGAGAGAAACAAGAATAGGTATTTGGACTTCATATCTTCCTCATCTTCCGTTGTAGCCTCTTCTGCCTTTTCACTTCTCTAAAGAACCTTCACTGAAGCAACGTCCTTGGTCTCAATCAACGAACCTGCCTATCCAGTATCTCATTCGGGACTTTCTCATAAGACAAGGAATCTGTAACACCATCATATTCAATAGGCACTATTAAAGAAGGATCACCCACATATTTTTTTAGCATGGATACATGAAATACGGGGTAAATGGAACCCAACCTCGTAGGCAAGTTCAACTCATACACCACATTCTCAACTCAACTTACAATCTTATATAGACCAATGTAATAGGGACTGAGCTTCCCTTCTTTCTAAACCTCATGACTCCTTTCATAGGAGACACCTTCAAGAATACCTAATCACTTACTTCAAACTCCAATTCTCTTAGCCTCACATCTGCATATGACTTTGGGTGACTTTGGGTGGTCTTAAGTCTTTCTCTAATCACTTTTACCTTTTCTATGGCCTGGTGAACAAAGTTAGGACCAAACACCTAGTCTCCCCAACCTCAAACCACCCAATAGGAGACCTATACCTCCTACTATACAAAGCCTCAAAAGAAGCCATTTGAATGATCTAATGATAACTATTACTGTATGCAAACTCAATAAGAGGTAATTGATCAACCCAACTTTCCTTAAAATCAATCACACAGGCCCTTAGCATATCTTCTAAAGTCTTAATAGTACATTTTGCTTGTCATCTGTTTGAGGGTGGAAAGTAGTGCAAAGGTTAACCTGTGTACCCAAACCCTTCTGAAATAAATACCATTAGTGAGAAGAAAACTGCCTACCTCGGTCTAAAATAATGGACACTGGCATACCATGCAGCTTCACAATCTTCTGCATGAACAACTTAGCATAATCCTTACCAGAGATGTTAGTCCTCACAAGCAGGAAGTGAGCGGACTTAGTCATCTCATCCACAATGACCTAAATCAAATAATACTTATTGTGAGACCGTGGAAGACCCTTAATGAAATCCATATTGATTATCTCCCACTTCCATATAGGCAACTCTATCTCTTGAAACATACTAACAGGCCTTAAATTCTAAACTTTAACTTGCTTATAAACCATACACTTAGCCACAAAATTTGCTACATCTCTCTTCATATTGCTCCACCAGTAGATTTCTTTCAAGTCGTGATACATCTTAGTAGAATTCGGATGAACTGTATATATGGACTCATAAGCATCAATTAAAATTCTTTCCCATAGTCCATCAACATCGGGAACACACAACCTCCCTTGGTACCTCAGAATACCATCTCCCCTAGTCTAGAATGCCATAACCTTTTGCTAGTTCACACCATCCTTAATTTGCATAAGTATAAGGTATAAAATATGTTTCTCCTTCATCTCAGCATCAATAGATGATTTAACCATTTCTTAAACAATTACTCCCCCATCCTGAGAGTCCAAAAGATGAATTCCCAAGTTAGACAAAATATGAATGTCCTTCACTAATCCTCTTTTCTCCTCATAAACATAAGATAAGCTCCCCATAGACAACCTGCTAAGAGAATTAACAACAATATTAATTTACCTAGAAGGTGGTGAAGACTCTTTTCATAATCTTTGAGCAATTCCAGACATAGACTTTGCCTGAGGTTCAATTCCTTCTTCATAAACACATACTGTAAGCTCTTATAATCTGAATAGATGTCTACATGCACCTTATACAGATAATGGAGCTAAATTTTCAAAGTAAAGACCACAGTCGCCAACTATAAATCATGAGTCGGATAATTTCTTTCATAAACCTTATGTTGCCTAAAAGCATCAGCCATAACCTTACCATTATGCATCAAAACATACCCTAGTACCATACGAGACACATCACAAAACATAACAAATCCATCAGTAACCTCAGTTAGGGTCAAAAGTGGTGCATAACTCAACATATCCTTTAAATTTTCAAAAATACCCTCACAAGCATTTAACCACCAAAACTTAACCTTCTTTTGAGTTAACCTAGTCAACGAAGCAATAATAGAAGAGAAACTCTCTACAAACCTCCTATAATACCCAACCAAGCCCAAGATGCTCCTAACATTGAATGGAGTCGTGGGTCTTGTCCTCTTATTAACCACCTTAACTTTCTATGGATCCAACTTGATCCCTTCACTAGAAATTACATGCCCAAGGAAAGTCACAACATTCATCCAAAACTTACACTTAGAAAATTTAGCATACAACTTCTGGTCCATAAGAGTCTGCAACATAATTCAGAGGTGATTGGCATGATCCTCGTCACTCTTAAGATACAACAAGATATCATCAATGAAAACTATCATAAATAGATCCAGAAGCTACCTAAAAACATGATTCATAAGATCCATAAAAGCATCCAGAGCATTAGAAAACCCAAATGACATCACCAAAAACTCATAGTGACCATATCGGGTTCAAAAAGCAGTTTTGGGAATATCAACCTTCCTAATTTTCAACTGATGATAGAACAAATAAAGATCAATCTTATAGAAGCATCTATCGTACTGAAGCTGGTAAAAAATGTCTTCAATCCTCAAAAGTGGGTACTTTTTCTTCACTATTACCTTAATCAGCTAACGATAGTCTATACACACCTAAAGGGACCCATCTTTCTTTGACACAAAAGCCAAGGAGCACCTCACGAAGAAACATTAGGAAAAATAAACCTTTTTATCAAGAAAATCTTTTAACTACTCATTTAGCTCCCATAATTCAATCGGAGTCATTCTATAAAGAGGAATGGAAATAGGGCGAGTATTCGATACAAGATCAATCCCAAAATGTATTTCCTTATCGAGAGGAATTCCATGAAGATCATCAGAAAATGCTTGAGGAAACTCATGAACCAGAGGGACAGATTGCAAAGAAGGACTTTTAGAATTGGAATCCTTAACCCGAACTAGATGATACAGACACCTTTTTTAAAATCTTTTTTTGAGCTCTAAGATAAGATATAAACCTCTCTTTTGGTACTAAGGAACTCCCCTCACATTCTAATACCGACTTACTAAAAAAGTGAAAACTGACTTTTCGGGTCCTATAATCCAGAGATGCATAGAACGAATGAAGCCAATCCATCCCCAAGATAACATCAAAATCCACCATGTCCAACTCTATCAAATTGACCAATATCTCCCTATGAAACATAGACACCACACGAACCCTATAGATTTGTCTAGCAATTATAGTATGACACGGGAAAGAGACTGAAAATACTTTTGGGACCAAAACCAAAATGAATAGCCACATAAAGGGTCACATAAAAAAGAATAAAACTAATATCATACAAACAATAAACATCACGAGAAAAGAGTTATAATATACCAATAAGAACATTTGGAGATGCCTCAGATTCCTGGCGAGTAGAAAATGCATAGAGATGATTTTGGCTAGTGTTGGTACCAAAAGTAGCATATTTTGGTGTAGGAGCTAGATATGTGGCAACCAAAACATTATTAGCCCCAGTGGAAACTCTAGCTAAAGGACAATATCAATGCATGTGACCCAACTAACCACAATTATCCTCTTTATAATAACCACAAAAATCTGCCCATAAAAATGATAGGGAGGATAAGGTAGGGCTGACTGAGCTCCACTAGACTAAGACTAGGCACCCTGTGCCTTAGAACTACAGCTAGCTTGAAAATAAAGGTCACCTGAAGGCTTGGGATAGGGAGCACTAGGATATGAATAAGAATTTCCCCAATTCTTCTTCTTGGTCCACTGTCTACCATCTTTCCCACTATTCTGATGACCCCCACTCTAGTTTAAATACCTAAACTTCTTATTCTGCTTCTCTCCCGTCTTTTCTTTTTTTTTCTCATCCTCAACCTGCTGTATATAAACCACAAGTCTAGAGATATCCATATCATTATACAGCAATGTAGCCTTACATTCCAACATCAAGTCACGGGACAAACCAGAAGCAAACTACCTCATTTTAGATCTCTGTCTAGACACCAACTCAGGAGCATAACAAGATAGCTGCTGAAATTTTAAAGCATACCCTTACACACTCATCTTACCTTTCTTCAGATTAAAAAACTCCTCAGCCTTAGATTCCCTCAGCTCCTAAGGAAAAAATGATCAAGAAAGGCACCCAAAAACTCCTTCCTTAATGTTGGCTCTGCATCATCACCCATAAACTGCTCCTACCCCACATACCACTGATAAGCTACATATTTCAGTTAATATGCAGCAAACTCTACACCTTCAGAATTAGTAGCATGCATCACCTTGAAAATTTTCTCCATCTCATTACTAAACCCCTGAGGATTCTCCACAACCTTAGATCCTGTAAAGGTTGGGGGATTCAACCTCATAAACTATCCAACCCAAGTGACCTCCAATGAAGAAGAAACAGAACCAACATGATCCAACTGATGAGACTAATATGTCACCAACTGAGTAAGAAAATAAATAGACATCCAAAACTCCACATTAGATATGTCCCCCTAAGAAAGCTGATCATAAGCATCACCACCCCAAGAAGCCCGAGGAGGACTAGTGGGGACAAGTGGAACTCCACATGGAGAAGCACATTCAAGAGCAGGGACCCTAGGCCGGGTCTCAACTGTATACACAGGGTGAACCCCCTCCACAATGTCCTTAGGTAGGAATGAGTTTCCATCAGAGTTTCTACAAATATCAAATCTTCGGTGAGGCATGATCTGAAATGTAAGGAAGCCAAGAGTTAGAGAAATTTCATAACACTGGACTCTATAGTCAAAAATAGAACACAAGAAAGGGAAATATTCCTAAATATTTTGTAGCCTCCTCCTTATAAGTGTGGTGCTCTACACACTCATAAAAAAGGCTATACTCGGCACTTTTTTGTGGACACCTAATGACTCTAAACCATGCTCTAATACCAAGGCCTGGCTATGACAGGAATCTCAAGTCGACCATGGACCATAGACCACCCCCATCGCCTAACCTCATGAGCACAAAAACCATAATAATGAATAATCCATTTAAGATATTAATGAAAAAAATATATAACTTAAATAAACTCTAAGAGTCAATCAATAACAAACCAACCCACATCTATCCACCAAAACCTCTAAACCAGAATAACATTTATGTCAGGACATGCCCCCGACTATGACTAAAAAGAATCCAAAAGTACTGAATCAATAAGAAATAATAAGGCCTTTCAAAAGATGAAGGCTCACTACTTTACCACACCTCTTTTTTTAGATGAAAATTGCTACACTCATCGATAAAAATTATAAAACATCCATCCTGAGATTATAGTCAATGAGAGATGAAAAATAGATTAATCTAATGTCAAAATACCATTGACAGAGCTCCGTTTGGAACTTATTTATTAAATTTCCTTAACTGTTACTCGAGCTTCATTTGAAGCTTCTTTATCTAAATTATTATGATAGGATTGCTGAAGTTTCACTTGGATTTGTTTAGTTGATCTCCCAGTCTGATTCACAAAAGACTTCTTGTGACAATTCCAGTTTCTCGTTTGGAGAAGTTTCTGTCTTGCACTTTGCATTTGATTGCTCTAATTCCACACTACGATCCTCGCATTTGGTAGAGTCCTTGTTTCTCTGTTTTCATGGTTTTATCTTTAACCTTGGCATATTTTTCATGTAAGAGATTTGAGCTCCATGGAATTCAGAGCCTGAAAACATATCATCCTTATCAACCAGAACACAGTTTTCATCAAACTCCATTTTACAAACCTAGTCCACTTCAGAAACTGAGTCAATGGTTTGGTTCATTTATAGGATGTTCCACAGACGCTCTATTTAATACTGTTGGAAGTGCTGCATTAGAATTTATTTCATCAAAATAAGGAACAACACCTTCTTGTGACTCAATAGAGTAAGTTGAACAAGGTAATGATGGGACATTTGAAGTGTTAAAACCAAGATCCATGAAATCTATAGTTTTCTCCTCTTGCATAAAAGTGTTAAATTCTAGAGATTCAACTAATGATGCACTTGATGAAGATTTGGCAGGACCTTCAACTCTTTTATCACCCTCACAAGATGGTAATGTCATTTTTAAAGTTTCCTCAGTAGAAGCAACTACTACTGCTGAACTTTTACCAGTAAAAGAGACCGTCTTTTCCAAATTACCTTCAACAGACATCTTCATCGCCCTATTTGCTTGTGGAAGAAATAATGAATCAATATGCGTTCCTTCAATAGTTTCCACATCTAGCTCGAGAGAGGATGAGTTTGGACAAAAAAATTCATCCTTATTATCTTATTGCACACTGATGTTTAACAACTAAGAAGTTGGATATTGTTCTTCTGTATTTTGTTCTGAAGATAAATTACCAGTGGCATCTAACAAAATTGAAGGGAGTATTTCTTGAATAAACTTTGAACAAAATTATTTCAGATTTGCACCCGCCATCTGCAATTGGCTTTCAACAAAACAAAATTATTCCTAAGATCTAGCATCAACTTCAGAACATAGACTTTCCAGCTTTTCACTAATTTTTTCGATCCAGGATCTGCCTCTACTTGTAAAGTCCATTATGAATATATTTATAATCCGTTAGAGACAGAATGCTCTGTAGGGAAAAAATAAGCAAAGAGGTTTATAGAGGAACCCGCACCGCAACTCACAGATGTGCTAATCCACATAACGTTGCACAAGAGCAACAAAAGTGTCTTTGGATCCTACATCATGAAATGATATAACATCCTAAGACGATCGTGAGATAAGCATTAACATGTAATTCAGGGAAGGTGATAACATAATGCCACATCCAAAATCAGTCAAATCGCATGCACACATTTATATATACATAAATAGGATGCCAGAATAGTGTAAGGATCATGAACATGAGAGTTTTAAAACCATTAACCTAGACTATGTAACCCGATCTGTTCTAAATGCACCCATGGGCTATATGGGTTCAGATCCCCCTGCTGAAAAGGCCCTAGTGTGTGTTAGCCGCACAAATTGAGGAAAATCTGAAGGAAAATTAAAGTCATTATGGGAAAGAGCCATCCCAAATATATATATATATATATATATATATATATATGTACACATACTATGTTTCAAGCACACGGTTATATAGACCCCCAACGCCAACAAACCATGTTTCTAGTGTTTTTCTTGAGACTTACACCTTCATGGTGAGTTACACAACCTTCTTGAAGACTAAATTAAAATAATTGGAACATAATTCCAACCATTAACCTAGTATTCATTCATTAAGACATTTACCACTTGGTATCGCCAATATATTTGCAAGCTAAATTAAACATGTCAACCCAATTCACACAACCAAATTGAACCTCCAAGTTCCATTAAGATCCAAATCATGGTCATCAAGGCTGCCCAAATCCATTTAAATAACTATTTATCCATTAATGCAATGCATTGATTTCAAAAGAAAGTTAAACCATACAATTTTCCATAATAAAAAATAAATTTACAAAGTGTGTTGAGGTTCATGCAATTTCAAGTCAAAATTTATCAAATTTGGGAAAACCCTTATCCCCCCACTTCAACCATTTAAATAATGTATCAATTCAGTCCCAAAAATATCAATTTAAAGCACGAATAATTAATTCAAAATATGGGACAAGTAATGACAAATAATTAATTCAAAATATAGGTCAAATAATTAACCTAGGGGGCACTTCATATCTTATCTCAGTGCTCGTAAACTTATTTCCAAAGGTTGCTTGTATCATCTTATTCGGGTTAAAGATTCTAACACCGAAAGTCTTTCTCTTCAGTCTGTTCCTATAGTGAATGAATTCCCAAAAGTTTTTCCATATGATCTCCCAAGAATTCCACCTGATAGGGAGATAGATTTTGGCATTAATGTATTGCCAGATACCCATCCTATTTCTATTCCACCATATAGAATGGATCTTGCAGAGTTAAAAGAGTTGAAAGAACATCTAACAGATCTCCTAGACAAAGGTTTTATCAGACCTAGTGTTTCTCCTTGGGGTGCACTTGTACTCTTCATGCGAAAGAAATATGCTTTCCTGCGTATGTGCATAGATTACCGCTAGTTGAATAAGGTCACAGTGAAAAATAAATATCCTTTTTCTAGAGTCAATGACCTTTTTGATCAGCTTCTGAGAGCTAAGTGTTTTTCTAAAATAGACATTCGTTCGGGCTATCTCCAGTTAAAAGTTAGGGAGTTGGACATTTCTAAAACAACTTTTCGAACCAGATATGGTCATTATGAATTCTTGGTCATGTCCTTTGGGTTTACTAATGCTCCTGCAGTTTTCATGGACCTAATGAACAGGGTTTTCCATCAGTTCCTAGACCTATTTGTCATAGTTTTTATCGATGACATCTTGATCTACTCCAAAAGTGAGGAGGACCATGCCAATCACCTCTAGATTATTCTTCAGACTCTCAAAGATCATAAGTTATATGCGAAATTCTCCAAGTATGAATTCTGGTTGAATGTTATTACTTTCTTAGGGCATATTATTTCTAGTGAGGGGATTCGGGTTGATACCCAAAAGGTTGAGGCAGTAAGGAAATGGCCCAAACCCACGACTCCAATCGACATTCGAAGCTTCTTGGGTTTGGCGGATTATTACAGAAGATTCGTAGAGAGTTTTTCTTCCACAGTTGCACCACGTACTAAGTTGACTCAGAAAAAGGTGAAGTTTTTATGGCCTGACAGTTGTTAGAGTAGTTTTGAGAAGCTGAAAGACAAGTTGACTACTGCTCCTATTTTGACTCTTCCAGAGGGTACAGAAGGTTTTGTTGTAAACTGTGATGCGTCCCAAGTGGGACTTGGGTGTGTTCTTATGCAGCACAATAAGGTAGTGACTTATGCATCTAGGAAGTTGAAGGTGTAGGAGCAAAACTACCCTACTCATGACTTGGAATTAGCGGTTGTGGTTTTTGAACTTAAGATCTGGCGGCACTATTTGTATGGGGTGCATGTTGATATATTTACTGACCACAAGAGTTTACGGTATGTTATCTCACAGAAAGAGTTGAATCTCAGGCAGATACTATGATTGGAACTTTTAAAGGACTATGACATGAGCCTGCACTATCATCCGGGTAAGGCAAATATGGTAGCCAACGCCCTCAGAAGATAGAAAAATATTAAGGAAGGGAAGAGAGAAATAGTAAAGGATGTTCAGTGACTTGCAAATCTTAGAGCGCGACTCTTAGATTCCAAAGATGGAGGGGTGGTGGTGCATGAGATAGGTTAATCATCCCTTTGAGCACAAGTTAAAGAAAAGGATGCCGAAGATCCCATCTTGATGCAGATAAAGAGTGATTTGGGTCAGCAGAAGGTAATGTCATTTGAGATTAGTGGTGATGGCATTTTGAGATATCAGGGTAGGTTGTGCGTACTAGATGTAGATGGTCTGAGGTAGAGAATCCTTGATAAAGCTCACACTTTGAGGTATGTTGTTCACCCAGGCTCTACTAAGATGTACCATGATCTAAAATCTATATGTTGGTGGAATAATATGAAATGTGATGTGGCTGACATTGTGTCCAACTGTTTGAATTCCCAACAAGTTAAAGTAGAGCATTTGAGGCTAGGTGGTTCTTCCCAAGAGATAGCTTTACCTTTGTGAAAATGGGAGATGATCAATATGGACTTCATTACAGGGCTTCTGAGGTCCCGAAACCAGTATGATTCCATTTGGGTAATTGTAGATAGGCTGACCAAGTCAACCTACTTTCTACCTATCAGGACTAACTACTCGGGAGAGGATTATGACAAGATGTTCATTGCCAAAATAGTTTATTTGCATGGGGAACCTGTGTCCATCATATCCGACCGAGGTACATAGTTTTCTTCTCAGTTTTGGAGATCTTTTCAGAGAGGCTTAGGTACCCAAGTGAACCTAAGCACTGCTTTCCACCCTCAGACTGATGGGCAGGCTGAGTTCACCATTCAAACCCTTGAGGACATGTTGAGGTCCTGTGTGATTGATTTTAAACGAAGTTAGGTGGAGCACTTGCCCCTAATAGAGTTCGCGGATAATAACAGTTTCCATTCTACTATTAAGATGGCACCAATTGAGGCATTGTATGGAAGAAGATATAGGTCACCAATAGGATGGTATGAAGTAGGTAAGACGCAGATGTTTGGGCCTGATCTTGTTCATCAGGCAATAGAGGATGTGAAAGTCATTAGAGAATGACTTAAGACATCCTTAAGTTGTCAGAAGTCCTACGTCGATGATAGGAGAAGAGGTTTAGAGTTTGAGGTTGGAGATTAGGTGTTTCTCAAGATTTCTCCCATGAAGGGAGTCATGCGGTTCGGGAATAAAGGTAAGCTGAGTCCTCGCTACATAGGACCATATCAGATTTTGAGAAGGGTAGGTCCAGTTGCGTATGAGTTAGAATTGCCTGCCAGTTTGGGTTTCGTTCATCCGGTATTTCATATATCTATGTTGAAGAAGTGTATTAGAGACCATTCTTTAGTGTTTCCTGTCAAAGAAATCAAAATGAAAGACTCCTTATCCTATGAAGAAGAGCCTGCAGAAATTTTGGAGTGCCAAGTTAGAAAATTAAGAAAAAAAAGATTACCTCAGTTCAAGTGTTGTGGAGAAACCAGAAAATTAAAGAAGCAACTTGGGAATCCGAAGTTGACATGAGAGCTAGGTAACCAAATATTTTTGACCCAGTGGATGACGAAATGGAAGGTACAATCCTTGCCTTATTCTTTTTATGCCTTAGTATGCTTGAAGTCATGCTTGTCTGTGTTTCGCGTCAACATTTGGGGACGAATGTTCCTAAGGGGGGATATTGTAACTCCCTGAAAGTTTCCAAGCTAAAATTTTTCCCTAAAAGTATCAAGCATGGGCTTTTAGAGTGGATTATATTTAACTCCCTATAGAATTCTTTAAATTTTAACTTTTCATTATGTAGGTGACTGAATAAGCTTTTCATTGATATAAGATTCATCCAAAATGGACACCCGGTGAGGGAGATATGGCTATTTTATGTGCTATTCATAAAACATTGTCATTCAGGTGTTTAGCTCGTCGCGGAGGATCCCAATTTCACATTTGTCAATTTCTAGTGAGACTCTACAATTGTGGCACATCGCGGAGTGAGACAATTTCCCAATTGGCAATTTCCAGTGAGCCACCGCGATTGTGGCGCGTCGCGGTGGCCCATAAAATCGGGCACCATTTATATTTTTACTTCGTCGCATTAAGGGTAAAAATTGTACTTCTCCAACCCCTTATCATCTCTAACACGGGGTTTAATCCCAAGAACACCAAAGTAAGCTTATTTTCATCAAAATCTCTCAAGAAACTCCATTAGGGTTTCAGACTGAAAATCCTCATAGCTCAAGATTTAACTGTGTGTTTTAGAAGATAATGGGAGATTTAGAATCCTCGCATCGTAGGCTCCAAGAATCATCCATTTACTTTCTGAAATAGAGGTACGTGGGGTTGTCCTGAATTTCATGGGCATGATTTTTGAAAAGAATTTACACAAGACCTTACTATCTATACGTATACATATGTTTTTACAAGTTGGGTTTTGTTTTAATGTAAATAACCTGTTTTGTGATATAGTTCTGAAAGAAATATTGAAATATCATAAGGTTGTTGGCTTGCATATATTTCAATTGTTGAATTGTGAACATGTGATCTGAATTTCAAAAAGATGTGATGTATATGAATTGTGAATTCTTTAAATCCCCCATGATAATATTTTATACCCCACACTATACTTGTGTTAAACCATCGAGAGCATGAATTTTTGCAATTGACATGATATTACTCATAAATGATAAAGTTTCTTAAAACTATTACATGTTAAGAACCATGGTGCATGTGTTTGATGTGTGTGAAAGTTTTATATATGTGCATGTTGTAAATGGCATAAAAAGTTGTATAATTGATGTGGTACTGTGACTTGAAAGTCAATGGTATGACGATACCATATAAATGTATGCCATGACAGAGTTAGAGTTTAATTTAAGAGAGTTAGATGGTTTCTCGAAGAAAGTACGAGTTGAAAGCCTCTATGCTAGAAATCGTGATTTGCCGACACAGGATTATGGTACCATGCTTTGTGATCTTGTGCACCTTGATTCATGTCATCCCAAATTGGGACTATGGTTAGGTGCCCTGCTTTATGATCTTAGGCACTACCATGACATGTTGACTTGATTAGGGATTTTGGCACCCTGCTGTGTGATCTTGTGTGCCCCCTTATAGATACTTCAATCCTTGCGGCAAACTTGGATTGGGGGCTTGGCCGTTGAGTCAGGGCGGATTCCATATAGCCCATGGAATTATGATTGTAGGGTGTACCATCTAGCTAAAAAGTAAGACAAAAAGTGAGTCATGGTTTCAAAGAAATATTTCAAAGTCTTTAAAATGCCCATGTGATTTCTTACTATATGATATGTTTATGAACAGTTTTAAATTGCTCTCATATATGTTGATTATAAATGACTATTTTGGATTAGTTCTGCGTACCAGTACATCTGTATTGATCCCCTCCTACTTCAACCTCTCAGGTTCTGAAGCACAGTCTAGGGGTCAAGATAAGCAGTAGATAATTCAGACAGCAGAAGAGATTGTGCAGTGGTGAGCCTTCTATATTCCGAAAGGCCTAATGTCTTAGAGATATTCATCATTCTACAGTTTTGATCTACTGGGGGCCTTGTCCCAGACTTCAGATAGTATTGTTTTGAGATTTAGTAGAGATTTCGCAGACTGAGTCAGATGTTATTTAGATATTGTTGTAGTTTTCCTTCATTGTTAAACTAATTTCAGAGTATGACCCTGTTTCCATATTCAATTTATAATTCCGCATTTTTCTTTTATTATATGAATGTTTTGCATGATTACCAGATAGAGTGGAACATTCGGGCCTTCATGGGTCGGATGTCCGTCACGGCCAGGCCCTATTTTGGGTCGTGACAATTACTATATTATGACTTTCATCAAACTTGTAAATAAGTAGAAATATGTAGAAAATGTGAATATAATGTATAAACAATATATGTTGGTACATATATTAATAGCCTCCTGGTAATTATTGCTATGCCAATATTTGTGACCAGCTTTTTGTAATTGTCGCTCTACCAATATTTGTAACTAATGATGTCACTAATAAATATTGGACCCGTGTTCGAACGGATAGCCATCATCTAGTATAGGTGAAGAAATGTTAGTGTAAAAGTAAAAAAGATGTCTTGGGAGTTTGGAGCAAGCATAAAGGACAACAAATGTACTAAAACTATTGAGTTTTAAGCAGTGAAATGTGAATGAAAAATGGAGAGAAGAAAAATAAAAGAAAAGTGAAAATGAGTATTCATTTAATGAATAAAGTGTTTTTCCACATTGGTGGAAAAAATGAACTTCTTCATTCTTAACTATAGAAGCATGTCTTCATGTAGGTAGTGAGGCAAGAACAAGACAAGTCTCGTGTTGTTGTTGTCGCTTGCTCGGCTTCAACTTTAAATTTGTCAAATAATTGATAGGTTATCTTTTTAGACAAAATTCAATTGAAATTTGATAATATAGAAAAAAATTCTCTATTTGTGACCTGCACGTGCACCTGGAGACCTGCGTGTCAAGACAAAATATTCTGGTTTGTATCAAAAGTTGACCTCCAGCTCCATAGGGCCCATCTGCGGGTGTAGGTGGGTGCGCTCGTGACACGACGGTCTGAAACATTGTGCTTTTTCAAGAACCATTGCTTCTTTTTTGAAGCATCATTTTTTTGCTATAATTCTTGAATTTTTTCTTAGCTAAAGGCATGAAATATTAAAGTGAAAAACATCTACTTCTCTCTAAAAACTCAAGTATGATAAGCAAATCGTTGAGTGAGTTCATTGTTCGATAAATTTGAGGTACCACAATTTACTTAAATAAATCATTTTATCCTGGGAGGATATATTCCATTAACCTCAGATATTTTAGGGGAATAAATTCTTTAAGGACATAGTGTGAATTCAATGGACTTGATTCTTTCTTTTCTTCATCTTTTACTTGATGGTTTTTCTATTTTCCAAAAAAAAAATAGTTTGAACTGCATTTCGATAGTTCATAAGTTGTTTGAACTTGTGTTTAAAGGAAACTTCATTTTGATAGTTCATAAGTTGTTTGAACTTGTGTTTGAAGTTCTTGCTGTTAATATAGATTTTGTACCCAAAAAATAATAAAAACTTTTTCTATGCCTGAGGGTACAGGAAATGGTAGGACTTTATTAATCTATTAAATATAG
The DNA here is from genome assembly GCA_030864215.1 of Capsicum pubescens. Taxonomy (NCBI): domain Eukaryota; kingdom Viridiplantae; phylum Streptophyta; class Magnoliopsida; order Solanales; family Solanaceae; genus Capsicum; species Capsicum pubescens. The sequence goes on along the minus strand of CM061540.1, from coordinate 264,073,417 downwards.
TCTTATCTTGCATTTTTTAGAGAAGCTATTTTCATGGATTGAACTTGTGAGATATTACTTGACACAACATTATCAATTAATCCAAGGCACTCATTCATTTAAAAACTAACATGCTATGGAAAAATTAGGTCAATTATTTACGTTTTAATAATCTATGTCACTGTTGAGTTCGAAATCGAGAGGGCGTCATGCGAAAGCTACTGATTGCAAACCATTGAACGATAATTTAGACAACAAAAAAAAACATACTAAAAAAATATATTATTGATATAGTTTGGTCAAACGACCTACATATTGAAAATAATATTGAAAAACTTAAAATCTATTGAGAAAAATTCTCTCCCTAAATAAGACTCTTTAAGGACTACATTGTAGATATGATTATGTTGTGGTATAAGAAGGAGGGTTTTCTATTTATAGAGTTTCAAAATCTTTTCCTCCAAGAAAGTGTGGTTTGCCAAATATGAAAAAAATTCTATATTTTTCTTTTAGGGAAAGTAAAAGTAATTATGATATTACTTTTATTTTCCTTCTAAGAAAAATAAAATTTGAATTTGGTTAGAAAATCAGTGCAAAAATCCTAACAAATCACCTCTTTTTGGCTTGATTTTCTTGACTTGATCCGCCTTCTTCATGTCATATGCATAATTTTGGTTCTTCACATAATCTTCATTATGTACTGCTTGTCATGGTTAAAAATAAGATTTAAAATATTATGGTTAAAAGTTGGTTAAAAATAAATATTTTATTTTTACTTTTAAAAATGCAGCAACAGGAATGTTGAAATATGCTTAAAACTTCTCCACATATAGCTAAACAAAATCGTCATTATCGCCAAACTGGTTGCAGTTTGATTTTGAAACCGCTTTGAACCTGTTTAATCTCATCTCAACACACCATTGAACCTTTGAACTATAAGCTCTAATACCACTTGTTGAGTTCAAAATCGAGAGGGCGTCATGCGAAAGCTACTAATTGCAAACAATTGAACGAAAATTTAGACAACAATGGAAAACTAACTAAAAAAAAAACATATTATTGATAGAGTTTTGTCAAATGTCCACATATTGAAAATAATTTTGAAAATCTTAAAACTTATTGAGAGAAAAAATATCTCCCTAAACAAGACTCTTTAGGGACTACATTGTAGATGTTATTATGTTATGGTATGAGAAGGAGGATTTTCTATTTATAGAGTTCCAAAATCTTTCCTCCAACAAAGAGATTTGTCAAGTATTGAAAAAATTTATATTTTTCTTTTAGAAAAAGAAAAAATAATTTAGGTATTACTTTTATTTTCCTTCTAAAAAAAATAAACTTAAATTTGGTAAGAAAAACAAGGCAAAAATCCTCACTTAATTCACCTGATAATTAGAAGTAAATTAAATCATTGTTTCTTGAGAATAATAAACTAATAGGATCAAGTTATGGTTGGTCCGCTAATACTTGTGCAGGCCCTTTTTTTGTGATTCTTGAATTATCGTAAATGTTGAGAATTCCTTTATTTTCTTTTTGTTCTGTATTTATTCTTGTCAGTAGATTTGTATGTAATTGACAGAAAGTTTATTAACACTAGTTTCAAGGGGGGGGGGGGGGGGGGAATCTATATATAATACTGCCAAATAGAAGTTTACACATATTATGTTAGTTACCACATTCGAATATTGTATATGTATACATTAGTTAGTTATTTTTACTTTTATGTTTTCGTTAATTTTATTACTAAGAGTGTATTCCTTTTATTAGTAAGAGTGTATTCCTTTTATTAGGAAGATTGTCACGACCCGAATCGAGGTCCTGGCTATGAAGAGCAATCCAAACCATGAAGGTCCAGACGCCCATCTAACTTGTAATCACATACACTATTCATATACAGAAAAGAAATGCGGAAATATAACTGAGTATGGGATCATGGTCATGCTCTAAAATCAACAAAATGTTAAAGGACTACAATTCAACAACATCTAAAATAATATCTGACTCCGTCTGCGAAACCTCTACTATATATGAAATAAAGATGTCTAAAAACTGGGACAAGGCCCTAGTAGGTCAAAACCATAAATAAATGTCTAAAATTAAACAGGCCTTCTGAAACATAGAAGGCTAACCAACTGACCTCTGCACTTCTGTCTGGAAAATCTACTGTTTATCCAGACTGCTAGATTGAGCATCAGACCCTGAGAGGTAGGGGGTCAATACAGTTGTACTGGTACGCAGAGTAAACCCAAAATAATATTTGATATTCAACATATATGAGAGCAATTTCAAAACGGTTCATAAATATGTCACATAGTAAAAGTCACATGGGCATGGTTAAAAGACTATACAACTATCTGAACTCTGTGACATACTCTTTGTTTTACTTCTGCACTAGGTGGTATACCCTACAATTCTGTAATTCCATAGGCTATATGGAATCTTCCCTTAACTAGGAAGCCAATCCCTCAACCCAAGGTTACCGCAAAGGTCGGAGTCTCTGAATCTCTACTACGCCACAGGGTCGTCGCCAGCGTACAAAAGTAACATACCCGTATCGCCAAAACACAGTTTTAGGCTATGAGTCAATTGACTCATTCCCTCTTCGGGTAACCACCTAACCCTCTTTAAGCCCATTATTAATTCTTTACTACATGCAATCTTTGAAAATCAAAATCTGAAGACTCTAGTTCTGTTATGGCATATATTTACATGGTATCGTCATACTGTTGGCTTCCAAGTCACATTCTCTGAGTCATTTATAGAAAATTATGTCTCTATTATCAAATCATGAAATTCAGGATCACCATATCAACAATTCTTTTCAAGAAACTCGTTCTTTAAAACTCATGTGAAATCATGCAAGCAATTCTCTTTATCAATGATTCAATAAACAAAGGTGGTCATGTCAAAATTCTTAATTTCATGCAATTCTTTCTCTTTAACACAAAACATAGATATATCAAGAAACACCCTCTCATCATCTCTAAATCATGTTCAAATACTATGACATTGAGAAAACTACTTTCACATCGCAAAACATGCATTTCAACTCTTTTCCGATAAAATCATTAACTTTAATTCAATACACGAGAGGAAATTCATAATTTGTGCTCTCAAATAATATCAATTCTCAATTTTCATACATATGCATATACATATAAATCAATTTAGAGGAAAATACCACAAGTCCAAAGCAATAGTAACATTGAAACATTCGGAATACATAATTTAAATATAGATTCCCAAACCCCTTTAAAATTCATGCTTAATAATCTTTAAATTATGCTCTAATGTTTACAAGCCCATGTAGTTTTTAGGATAAACCCCACATACCTTAGACTATAAGAGTTGAAAGATGGAACCTAGATCTTGATAGATGAAACCCGGATCTTGACCCTTTTCTTGGAGTCTTGAACTTAAGATCTTGATTCTTGATCTTGAGGGAAAGAATTTAGGGTTTTAATTTGAGAGAAAAAATTGAATTATGGAGTGTATTCTGCTTTTGGGGCGTGAATCTTATCTTATGGATAGACCTTGGGTGAGGTAAAGATCCAAATTGCCCTTAAAAATGCGAAAACAATACCTGAAAATTAGGTGCGTGTGTCGCACGCTAATCGCGTGCAGCTACTGCCTCTCTCACAAAAATGGCTGTAACTTTTTGCTCGGGTATTGGATTTTAGCAAAATTGATATTATTGGAAAGATACTTCGAAGAATTTTCATTTGATATATTGTAGGCCATCTAATTCGATATATACAAGAAGTTATGATCGATGAAAGTTGACCTAAGTTTAAACGTCTACTGAAACTTAATCGCTAGAAATGTTTTCAACTCGTCTTAGAGTTAAGGGGATTTTTTGTGACCTCAATTCATATTAAAAGGTACTCCCACACTATTGGATTGATAAACACACATATATCAACAAGAAATTATCTAGTTCGGGTCTATACGCATAGGAACGACGGTCTAGATTCTAGCCCAAAAGTATGGGGTGTTACATTATCTCCCCCTTGGGATCATTCATCCCCGAATGATGGGTAGGGACCTTTTGAAGCTCTAAGAGTGTAGAATAAAGAATGTAACATTGATTTGAACATTTTTCCTCAACAAAATAAGCAAGGCATCACACGATCTTCTTGATAACCCCTAGAAAAACAAGTAAGCACGAAACCTGAGACAACGAAACTTGGCATCGACATGATCTTGGCATGTGTTTTATGGCACATGATCAAAACATTGCAAAACATAACTTTTTCTAAGAGTCCTCAGCCTGATTAAGATCGGTACAAGACATGAGATAAGTTTCTCATGGAACACAGGAGTATTAGCATTCTCCATCTTACAAAATACAGTGAAAAGACTTAAACTTAGAAACACTTCTTATCTATACTCTGACATTAATCAACATACTTCATCATTCCCAACTTACAATCCTCCCGTAATGCATCTAACCATAAGAATTTGTGTCCCTCCGTATAATACTTCTATGTTCAAGCCTAACTCAGAGAAAAGAGGGGCTAACTTAAACTATTGGGCCCTGCACCCTACATCACATTAAGAAATCACCTCACCTCATCACTGTAATCCAACAATCTCAAGTCTTAATTCAAAGAATACTAACCACATGGCACATAGGTTTGTGTTTTCCTCATTCAGAACATTCAAGCCTAATCATTACTACAACCACTACATGGATCTTCCTACTAAGACCAGCAATTTCAATCACTCTCAAAACTATTTCTGCCACATTTCTCCTTCGTAGCTATTTCACACAACAAAAGTTCATCTCCTTCTTTTCCCTTCAGCTATAACCTTAGCTCGACAACTACATCAAAATTTTCACCTTCAAGAACATCTACTCCCCCACCTAACACACTTCTATGCTTCCACAACCACCATCATACTAGTATATAGAGGGTCATTAAAGGACCTGAGCAAGAGCATCATGAAAGGAAGTAACACTATTCGGTTATAACATATACTTATTTCCATACTCAAGGTGGGACATGAGTTAAAGATATGGTACAAGCACAGAGAATTTCATATATCAAGTATTTGGATCATAAGTGAAGAGTCGTTTTGGTATAATTTCAACATAGCACGAGTTCTTAGGACAACCACAGTGAGAAACATGAGAGCTTACATCATGAGTCTTATAACATGAGTGTGGAGTTCATGAAGTCGACGATTATGGCAAGGACTTCTACTTGGAGATATCGCTTCCCATTTTCAGAACTGAATTAGTCATGAGTTCGCACAACTTTATCATTTTGGCTAATCCCGACATAAAATGAATCGTCAACATACGAAAAAATATAGTTCCTTAGAACCAATCATGATTTGGGATACAGATTTATCAGTCATGAGCAACGTCACGTAGAGCTTGGATTCTTAGAATATTGGATCACTGAGGGACATTATTTTTTCTAGTTTGGAAGTCAGGACATGTCATGAATTACACCGAGTGCTCAAACCTTAGACATAGGTAGGGCTTGGATACATAACGTAAGGCATTAGCAGAGTGACCTCTTAGATTGAAGCAGGAGGAATATGCTTGAATAGTAGTAGGTTTATCATGACTCTTCCCCAACTCGCCACAATGAGAAAATTTCAGGAACTAACCTAATTCCTCATCTCCCCCTTAGATCAAAGTCACACTCTCAACATAAAAGAGACATCACCATATACTTAAACTCTAACTCTCCCTAATGATCTATACCCTGAAGGCCTTGCTTTTCTATAGATCTTACTCTTAACTTTCGCTAACCGTTATAGCCATCACTCTACAACCCCCACTCCCATGAGTGTATGCATTCACACTCCTTATCACCAAGGGATATCAATATGTACATGAATACAACTCCTCTTAATAATTTAACATAAAGGCACTAAATTCCTATTGGGATATTCCCCACCCCCACCCCTCCCCAGGGATACTAATCAACTTTCTCTAATCCCAAAGTCATTAACTCATGACTAACATCATTATAGGCATGGACATCCCCGCTTCTAAACACTTAACACTCATCTTCAACTACTTAGAATACTCGCATTACACCTCTAATCACATAACTTACAACTTAACAAACTTTGTAAAACCATACCCAAGGCTCATATTGCCTACCAATATTTCCTCAATTCAACTCTAATGAATATCGTACAACAACTTACCAGAATACTCCATACTATAATTTAGAACACAACCCGGGTATGTAAAACATATATACACATAAAAGTTAAACTTTCACTTTCTAAGTAATCTCTAAAGTCATTGATTTCCAAGAACGCTACTCTTAACTTTTGATATCCTCTACTGTCATCAACCTACAATATGCAGTCTCATGAGCATACACTTCCTCGCCTCTTATCACATAAAACTCCACTCTCCACTACTTAACTTTCTAACATATGATCGTTAATCGCATAATTCATATCATAAAACCCTACCTAACGTCATACTACCGGGGGGGAACTTATTCTTATATACTTAGTCCCTTATCCACTTAATGACTCACCCACAAGTCATCATTTTAACGCTCGTTCTCATATACACATATACCTCAGAATTATCACTTAAACCTTTCATCAATTATCAACCTAGGCTCTTTAACAAATCACTTCAAGCCTACTAATTCATCCCCGTAAAACATACTTCATTAATCTTAAGATACTATTCTTACCACCACATTCTACATCTAGAATCCAATCCTATAGTTTAGCATCAATCATCTACCACTAATAAAGCAAAGCATGCAACATAATGTACTAGTCCATCAAATTGGGAAAACAACACCAAATACTCATCTCATTTAACTACTACCTACAATCACAATCCTCTCCATTACATCACTATTAAAGCTCAAAATCCACTTCATACCTTCTCACATGAAGTACTAGTTTATAACCACTAAAGGAAAAAAGGTCAAGGGGTAAAGTCATATAATAGACATGCTCAACCTTAATCTTATATAATAACCCACCTTACATAAAATTCTCACTTGTAAGTTATAGAATAAGACATCAAGAAACACTAGCCCACCAGAATCTCATAACAGCAATATTTGGCCATAATCATATGGCCTATCTTATTTACAATCCATTAACGCATCTTCCTTCTACACATCATTAGTATTTATCTATCTATACACTTAAACTTTTCTCATAGCTCTATAAGTTTCAACTAAACTCCCTCTTGCAACCTCAGGGAACCCTAAATTAACAACACTCATCCACTAAGTACTTTCACCAATAACCTATACTTTTCTAGCACAACAAACACCATCAATAACTCTTTTCATACTTCAAGCAAACAATAATTTACCTTAACCAATAACTCTTTCTCCACCTTCTACTAACCTAACACATAAGGATATATCACTTCATTACTAACTCCATCATATTCAAAAAAAATGATTCGGCTACATATATACAATAAATAAGCCTTACCAATTTTCTTATCACTACACCTCTAAACCCCAGTTCCAACCAACACAAGAACAACAAGATGAACAACAAGTTGCTAGTGAATCAAAATAGGCCTCACACGACTTCACTAGACTTGATTTTTGTATTTTGAACTAGAAAATAAAATGAATAACAAAGCAACTATGTTAGTGAATCGAAAGATCCCCACACGGCTTCACTAGACATTTAGTTTCAACAACACCATGATAACAAGATCACAAGAGATGGAAATTTGGCACACAATATTCAATGACCTAAGAATACACATCTTACTTTTGTCTTAACTGAACGCCTCATAAGAACGAGGACACAACTTTAAACTTGAGGGACTTACAACACACTAGGGAGCTCCTCTCAAGCCCTTTGTGTGACTTCTAAAATTTTTGCTAGTAAATTTGAGAGCATTATCTGGGAACACCAGAGTAAGAAAAGAATTAGGATAACTTTTCTTTCATATGGGTGACACCATAGCATAAATTAGAGTATGAAAGAGGAACATTTTAAATCCATAGCACGAACTAGAACATGAAGAAAGAGAGACATTCCTAAACGCTTTGTATCCTCCTACTTAAAAGTGTGGCGCGCTACACACCCATAAATAAGACTCTACCCGATGCAATTTCGCAGACACTCTAGGACCATAAACCGTGTTCTGATACCAAGTTTATCATGACCCAAATTGAGGCCCTGGCCGTGACGAGCAATCCAAACCATGAAGGCCCAGATACCCATCTAACTTGTAATCACATACATCATTCATATACAAAAAATAAATACAGAAATATAACTGAGTATAGGATCATGGTAATTCTCTGAAATCAAAAAAATATTAAGGACTGCAATTCAACAACATCTAAAATAATATTTGACTCCGTCTGCGAAACCTCTACTACATATGAAATAAAGATGTCTGAAAACTGGGACAAGGCCCCCAGTAGACCAAAATTATAAATAAATGTCTGAAATTAAATAGGCCTTCTGAAACATAGAAGGATCACTAACTAAACTCTGCACTTCTGTCTGGAAAGATCTACTGCTTAGTCGAACCGCTAGATTAAGCCTTAGACCCTGAGAGGTAGGGGTCAATACAGTTGTACTGGTATGCAGAGCAAACTCAAAATAATATTTGATATTCAACATATATGAGAGCAATTTAAAAAATGGTTCATAAATATTTCACATAGTAAAAGTCACATGGGCGTGGTTAAAAGACTCTATAAAACCATCTGAACTCTTTGACATACTCGTTGTTTTACTTCTGAACTAGGTGGTATACCCTACAATTCTGTAATTCCACGGGCTATATGGAATCTGCCCTTAATTAGGCAGCCAAGCCCCCAACCCAAGTTTCTCGCAAAGGTCGAAGTCTCTGAATCTCTACTACGCCATAGGGCTGTTGCCAGTGTACAAAAGTAACAAACTCGTATCGCCAAAACACGGTTTTAGGCTATGAGTCAATTGACTCGTGCCCTCTTCGGGTAACCACCTAACCCTCTTTAAGCCCATTTTTTATTCTTTACTACATGCAATCTTTGAAGATCAAACTCTGAATAATCTAGTTCTATTATGGAATATATTTACATGATATCGTCATACCATTGACTTGCAAGTCACATTCTCTCAGCCATTTATAGCAAATTACGTCTCTATTATCAAATAATGGAATTCAGGACCACCATATCAACAATTCTTTTCAAGAAACTCATTCTTTAAAACTCATGTGAAACCATGCAAGCAATTCTCTTTGTCAATGATTCAATAAACAAAGGTGGTCATGTCAAAATTCTTAATTTCATGCAATTCTTTCTCTTTAACACAAAATATACATATCTCAAGAAACACCCTCTCATCATCTTTAAATCATGTTCAAATACTATGACATTGAGAAAACTACTTTCACATCGTAAAACATGTATTTCAACTCTTCTCCGATAAAATTATAAACTTTAATTCAATACACGAAAGGAAATTCATAATTTGTGCTCTCAAACAATCTCAAATCTAAATTTTCATACATATACATATACATGTAAATCAATTTAGGGGAAAAGACCACAAGGCCAAAGCAATTGTAACATTGAAACATTCGGAATACATAATCTAAATATAGATTCCAAAACTCCTTTAAAATTATGCTTAATAATCTTTAAATCATACTCTAATGTTTACAAGCTCATGTAGTTTTTAGGATAAATTCCACGTACCTTAGACTATAATAGTTGAAAGATGGAACCTAGATCTTGATAGATGGAACCTGAATCTTGACTTTTTTCTTGGTGTCTTGAACTTAAGATCTTGATTCTTGATCTTGAGGGAAAGGATTTAGGATTTTAATTTGAGAGGAAAAATTGAATTAACGAGTGTATTTTGCTTTTGGAGCGTGAATCTTATGTTATGAACAGACCTTGTATGAGGTAAAGGTCCAAATTGCCCTTAAAAATGCAAAAATAGAACCTAAAAATTAGGTGCGTGCGTCGCACGCTAATCGTGCACAGCTACTGCCTCTCTCACGAAAATGCCTATTACTTTTCGTTCGGGTATCGGATTTTGGAGAAATTAGTATCGTTGGAAAGATACTTCAAAGACCTTTCATTTGATATATAGTAGGCCCTCTAATTCAATATATACAAGCAGTTATGGTCGATGGAAGTTGACCCAAGTTTAAACGTCCACTGAAACTTAATCGCTAGAAATGTTTTCAACTCGTCTTAGAATTAGGGAATTTTTTGTGACCTCAATTCTTATTCAAATGTACTCCCACACTATAAGATTGATAACCACACATATATCAATAAGTAATTATCTAGTTCGGGTCTATATGCATAGGAACGACGGTCTAGATTCTAGCCCTAATGTACGGGGCGTTACAAAGATATCTGTGTTTTCTATCATAAAAATGAAGGAATATCTTTAGCAAATTCCAATAGATTTAAAAGGGATAAAATGTCATTTGCGATATAAAATTAGATGAAGTATTTGTAAAAAAACATATAATGCACGTTCCTAAAACTAGTCCACCCAAATGTACATGTGATAGTGTTTATTATTTAGCGTGCAACGATTGATAGTAGAAAGATTAAACAACATATTTTAGATTAACCGACAACAAAATCAGTAGTAACATGAGAAAAAGTAAATTTACACAGATGAAAAAGTAACAATTACCTCTCCTGCGGAGCTCTCACCATTGTGCACTTGTGGTATTCAAACTCATATTCTTAAAATTGAAGGTGCAAGGTGATTACCACTGAATAATTCTTCTTATCAAAAGAAAAAAAAAAGTACAAAAAATCACAACATCTACCTTTCGATGAAAAAAATACAGCAGTTAATTACTTTTTTATAAGACTAATTCAAAGTATGTTCTTTCTGTTGGGTTCAATTGGTGTGAATGAAAAATGGAGGGACACAACCTTTTGAGGAAAAGACACATTATTTTGAAAAAGGAGTGACTGTTCGGATAGTTGTGTCTGTACTGAAAAAAGACACAATGTTTCGAAAGAACAGACATGACTCTTCCTAAGGATACACCTTTTCGGATGAACCATTGCCACCTTTAGGAAGGGGCACTTTATGGCTATATAAACCTGCATTTTTTCCACAGGTTTAGTATGAAAAAAAAGTTCTACATAGGAAAAAAATTCTCTTGCTTCTAAAAATTTTGTCTGATCATCTCTCGTTGAGTAAGTTCGAAGAAAACTAGAAAGTTTGAGGTACCGCTACATTCTAGTTGTGAAGCCATTTTATCCTGGGAGGAAAATTACTCAACCTAGGGTACTTGAAGGGAATTATTTCCTTAAGGACACTCCGTTAATTCGGAGGACTTAGCCTTTTTTTACTTCATTTATTTTCTTTAAGAAACTGAAAATATACTTCTTTGAAAGATCATTTTGATCTTGTGTTGAAGGTATTGGAAAACTTCACAAGTCTTCTTGATTTATTCTTGAACTTGTGTTGAAGTGGTGTTGCGAAAATATAATTTTTTCTGTACCCAAAAAACAACAATCTTAAGGAAATAACTTTTGAAAAAAAATATTTTTTTTGCTTGTTTGATGAAATTTTCTTTTCACTAAAGTTTTTTTTCTTTTTTTTTTCAGAATCTGTATTGTTTGATTTCTGGAGATTAACCTTTTATCTTTCTACTTCATTTGAACTTAACTAGTGATTTGAAGAAATAAGACCTTCATCATAAGTTAAAGATCACTCAGTTGACGATTGAAAGTCATAAAAACTTTATCGTTAACTAGTAACAAGGGGTGTTTAAAGTTTTTGCAACTTTATTAATAGTATTTTGATATACTAAAGGTTTTGTCTTATTGTGATAGGAAAAATGACTAACGATAGTCAAGTGCATGATGTTGCAATGACTATCACAGCAACTAGTGTTGCCACAACGAGTCGTACAAATGCTCCGCCGGTAATGACACCAGCGGAGAAACCCAGAAAGTTTATGGGTATTGACTTCAAAAGGTGGCAGCAGAAAATATTTTTCTACCTTACAACTCTTTGGCTTCAAAGGTTCACATTTGAGGAAGCTCTAGAGGTGTCCGAGGGAACCTCTGAACAAGAGCGATTTGTGATTGTGGAGTCTTAGAAACACTCCAATTTCCTTTGCAGGAACTACATCTGGAGTGGTCTCCAAGGTGATCTCTACAATGTGTATTATGGAACAAAGACAGCAAAAGAGTTGTGGGGAGCGCTGGAACGGAAGTACAAGACAAAGCATGCAGGAACTAAAAAGTTATTCATTGCAAGATTCCTGGAATATAAAATGATAGACAGCAAGTCGGTTGTCTCCCAAGTGCAGGAACTGCAAGTGATCATCCATGATCTCCTTACGGAAGTTATGATTTTTAAAAATACCTTTGTTGAATAGTTTAAAAATATTATTAGTATTCATATAAACTTTCTTGTAGGTTTGATCATGAATGAAGCATTTCAAGTAGCAACAATAATGGAGAAGTGTGGAAAGACTTCAAGAACTATTTAAAACACAAACGTAAGGAGATGTCTATCGAAGATCTAATCGTTAGATTGGACATTGAAGAAGATAATAAGGCTGCGGAAAGAAGGTCGAGGGGAAATTCAACAATGAATGGAGAAAATATTGTAGAAGATGACCACAACTCTAAAAAGCACAAGAAAACTGGACAGGAAAACAATCAACCCAATAAGAAATTCAAGGGAAAGTGGTTTTAACTATGGAAAGATTGGTCACAAGTCTACAGATTGTCGTGCCCTAAAGAAAGGCAATAAAAAGGACCAAGAAAATATGGCTGAGTCCAAGAAAGAAATGGACGATCTGTGTGCCATATTGTCCGAATGCAACTTGGTGGGAAATCCTCGAGAATGGTGAATGGATTCCGATGCCACCCTCCACATTTGCGCTACTAAGGAGTTATTTGCTTATTTTGCTCCGGATCAAAGGGAAGAAAAGATCTTCATGGCTAACTCCGCTACTGTAAAAGTAGAAGGAACAGGAAAAGTTGCTTGAAAATGACTTCAGGCAAAGTGTTGACACTCAACAATGTCCTGTATGTACCGGAGTTAAGAAAGAACTTGATTTATGTTTCACGTCTAGACAAGAACGAATTCAAATGTGTATTTATTTATGAAAAAATTATACTTAGTAAAGGAGAAGTGTATGTAGGAAACGACTACCTCAATGAGGGCCTATTCAAAATGAATGTAATGAATGTTGAAATCAATAAAAATTCAGTCTGTTCTTACTTGCTTAAGTCTTATGATTTATGGCATGAACGATTAGACCATGTTAATTACAGAACATTGCGAAAAATGATTAACTTAGAAGTTTTGCCAAACTTTGAGTGCAATAAATCAGAATTTCAAACGTGTATGGAATTAAAGTATGCTAAGCATCTGTATAAGTCTGTTGAAAGGAATTCCAATCCCTCATACTTAAACCACACTGACATTTGTGATCTAAAGTCAACACTAGTCGTGGTGAAAAAAGTATTTTATAACTTTTATTGGTGATTGCACTAGATATTGTTATGTCTATTTGCTAAATAGTAAGGATGAAGCAATAGATGCATTTAGGCAATATAAAACTAACGTTGAAAATCAGTTAGAGAAAAAGATCAAAATAATAAGAAGTGATAGGGGCGGAGAATATGAATCTCCCTTTGTGCAAATATGTGTAGAGAATAGAATTGTCTATCAAACTACATCCCCGTATTCACCTCAATCTAATGGAATTAAGGAAAGAAAAAGCCAAACCTTAAAGAAAATGATGAATGTCTTACTAATAAGTTCAGGTTTACTGCAAAACTTGTGGGGGGGAGCTATTCTCAATAGAGTTTCCCATAGTAAGACACAATCAATTCCATATGAAAAATGAAAAGGAAGAAAATCCAACTTAAAATATTTTAAAGTGTGGGGGTGTCTAGCGAAGGTCCAATACCTATGCCAAAAAGGGTAAAGATAGGATATGCTAAAAGTAGCAAGGCATATCAGTTTTTGGTTCATAAATTCGAACATCCAAATATCAATGAAAATACGGTAATTGAATCAGATAATGCTAAATTCTTTAAAAATATTTCTCCGTATAAAACTAGACATGAACAGTTTAGTGGGGGGTCTAAACGACCTCGAGATAAACCAAGTGATAATGTACATAATGATGAAAATCCAAGACGTAGTACACGTCAAAGAACTCAACTTCATTTGGATCAGATTTTATAACATTTCTTAGAAAATGAGCCTCTAACTTTTAAAGAAGCGATGTCGTCGTCAGACTCATCCTTTTGGAAAGAGGCAGTCAATAGTGATATTGATTCAATCATAAGCAACCATACATAGAGTTGGTTGATCTTTTTCCAGAAAATAAACCTTTAGGTTCTAAATAGATCTTCAAAAGAAAAATAAAAGTGGATGGTACTATTGACAAATACAAGGCAAGACTTGTAGTAAAAGGCTTTAAACAAAAAGAAAGCCTTGATTACTTTGATAAATACTCGTCTGTAGTGAGGATAACATCAATTCGGATGTTAATTGCCTTGGTGGCGGTATATGGTCTTGAAATCCATCAAATGGATGTGAAAACAGCATTCCTAAATGGAGAATTGGACGAAGAAATCTATATGGAACAACTCAAAGGTTTTTTGGTTCCGGAAAAAGAAAATAAGGTGTGTAAACTTGTAAAGTCACTGTTTGGACAAAAACAAGCACCTAAACAATGGCATGTGAAGTTTGACCAAACCATGTTGGCAAACGGGTTCAAGATAAATGAATGTGATAAGTGCGTCTATATTAAAGACACTCCAAATCACCAAGTCACTGTTTGTATATATGTAGATGATATGTTGATCATTAGTAGAGACAGTTCTGACATAAAGGACACAAAGCGAATGCTCGAGAGCAAGTTCGATATAAAAGATCTTGAAGTTGTGGATGTGATCTTAGGAATAAGAATCCATAGAACTCCACAAGGGTTGGCATTGTCACAGTCTCATTATATCGAAAAGTACTTGACAAATTCAAGTATTTGGAATTTGGTATTGCCAAGACTCTATTGGATGTGAGCTTCGCACTTCAAAAGAATGAAGGCAAAAGTGACTCACAATTAGAGTATGTAAGAGTATTAGTAAGTTTAACGTATATAATGAATTGTACATTATCATACATAGCATATGCTATTAGTAAGTTGAGTCGGTACATGAGTAATCCCAACAAAACTCATTGAATGACAATGAAAAGAGTTTTGAGGTATCTTAACTACACCCAAGACTATGCTTTGCATTATAATAAATATCTTGTGGTACTTGAAAGATATAGTGATGCAAACTAGATCACCGGTTCAAATGAAGTAAGATCCACGAGTGAATACGTATTTACAATAGGTGGAGGAGCAGTCTCTTGGAAATCATCCAAACAGACATGTATTGCTCGCTAAACGATAGAATTAGAATTTATCGTGTTAGATAAAGCCGCTGAAGAAGAAGAATGGCTCCAAAATTTCTTGGACGATATTTCTTATTGGGCCAAACCAGTGGAACTAGTATGTATACACTATGATAGCCAAGCGGCAATGGGTAGGGCAGGGAGCATGATGTACAACGGTAAATCTCATCAGATAAGACAGAGATATAACACCGTTAGAGAATTTCTCTCTAGTGGAATTATCACTGGTGACTAAGTAAAGTCAAAGGATAATGTGTCAAATCTACTTACAAAAGGCCTGTCTAGATAAGGAGTTGAGAGGACATCCAAGGGAATGGGTTTACGGGCTAGGACAAGTCAGCATGACGGTAACTCTACTTAGAAGAATGGAGATCCTAAGAGCTAGGTTCAAGGATATCAAACAAAGTTATGTCTGACAGGTTCAACATTGTCAATATACCCAACCTATTCTCATAATGTAGACAATGTTTAGTAAATAAGGATAAGACTTATGGTGTGAAGTCTTTTAATGATTATCTAAAGTTGGAAGATTTAACCAAATAGTTTAATTTGCAGGATTGAACATTTAGAAATCACCTATGTGAGGGTGAAGTCGAAGCCGCCTCAAGAAGAATGTTAGTAAAGGTCTATTCTCTAAGCTCTCATGAGACCGGGAGGTGTTCATGGATGAAATGAACAAAATCGTAGGAATCATAAATGGTAAAAGGTTGGTTGTGTGATATGTGTTATCTAGATGTACATTAAAGCTCGATGGTTCAAAGATATAAAATATACTGATTGACCGAGTACATCCGATGCATGTTCACTACAAAAAATTTAAAGTAAAACTCACTTATCCAGATACAATCAATCTTTCCTTGATGATCACATACTTGTCCGTAAATTTTTACAAAGAATAGTCATTCGCCATTAATGTGGGGGATTGTTGGGTTGAATTGGTATGAATGGAAAATTGAGGGACACAACCTTTTGAGGAAAAGACACATTGTTTTGGAAAAGGAGTGACTGTTTGGATAATTGTGTCTGTTCTGAAAAAAGACACAATGTTTTGAATGAACAGACATAACTCTTTCAAAGGATACACCTTTTCAGATGAACCATTGCCACCTTTCGGAAGAGGCACTTTATGGCTATATAAACCTGTATTTTTTCTACAGGTTTAGTATGAAAAAAAATTTCTACATAAGAAAAATATTATGTTGCTTCTAAAAACTCTGTGTGATCATCTCCCGTTGAGTGAGTTTGAAGAAAACCAGAAAGTTTGAGGTACCGCTACATTCTGGTTGTGAAGCCATTTTATCCTGGGAGGAAAATTTCACAACCTTGGGTACTTAAGGGGAATTATTTTCATAAGGATACTCCGTATTCGGAAGACTTGGCTTTTTTCTACTTCATCTATTTTTCTTTAAGAAACTGAAAACATACTTCTTTGAAAGATCATTTTGATCTTGTGTTGAAGGTGTTGGACAACTTCATAAGTGTTCTTGATTTATTCTTGAACTTGTGTTGAAGTAGTGTTGCGAAAATATAGATATTTATGTACCCGAAAAACAACACTTTGTACGTGTGCATCACATCAATTAGTAAATGAGATATACATAAAAATGGTTATTAAAATATAGTAATTGACGTTAAAATAAATGCAACATTTGTTTGTTAAAAAACATGTAACTTATAATTTCTATCACTAAGACCATGTTTATGGTTTGACTTTGAATGAATATTCTCCTAAGGAGTTAGAGGGTGAGCTACCTATCAAATAAGAGATGAGTGTAGTTTCCAACTCGTCAAATCATTTGTTGTCTGTGTTGGAGAAAAAATAAGTCACTAACAAAAATGTACGACAAGGTAACAAACGGATGAATGCCTAAATCAATATTATTTTGTTTTAATTTGAACTAAGAGGAGACAAACTAAATCAGGCACAACAATGAATGGGCAATAATTATTCAACCATATAAATATGACAAGACAAAATAAAATAATCACACGAGACATCAAGATTTACGTGAAAAATCTTTTAGTGTGAAGAGTGAAAATCATGAGACTAAAAACTTCACTGTAATCACCAAGACTTATAATAATGTCCTCCAAAATGACCATAATAAAAGTGTCAAACAATGAGCAACAATTGATAAAACACAATAAGAACTGGAAGATTAAAGGAGCAAAAACATCAAAAAATACAGACTGTTTACGGATGCAAATCTGAAACTGAAGGGAACAAAGTCCAACTCTGTCAATTTCTAATCAAAAATTGAGATGAGGTGAATAATTTATCAAAAAATCGCTCAATCGGATAAAAAATGAGAAACAAAGACATAATTTAAAGTTGGCCATTAGGACTTCAGGCTGAAATTTAGGTGCAAAAATATGGGCTCTTTCTCTGTATGTGGCTGCTAAATATACGCTCATGTATATGTCAAATAAGGCTTAAAAAAGTCTTAAGTATTCACCATAATTATTTATTTTATATTTTAAATATTAAAGGTCGATTTATTTTGGTATGTGCGTATATATATACACACCTACCTACCTACCTATCTACATACATACATACATACATACATACATACATATATATATATATATATATGTATGTATATATACACTAGTTAAGTATACGTGCTTTGCACGTGTGTATCACATTAAGTAATAATAAATATATATATAGAATGAATAAGAATTGTGTGTATGTTATATTATTAAGAAAAAATCTTTTAATAAAGACGTAGATTTTGATATTTCAATTAAATATTATCGGGAAAAATTACCATTTCCACCCTACACTATACCTGAAAAGTCGAAGACACACTTAAACTATTGAAGTGACCTAATACACACCTAAACTATTTAAAAGTGAATTTTTTCACACCCTAACACGCATACAACCAGTCTCATGTTGGGAGGTGTTCTCCACTCGCCACACGTCATCAATATGTCACTGCCACGTCAGATATTATGTGAAAATTACAATAAATAAATTTCATGTCATTATTATTGATTCTTCCTCACTATACATCATCAATTCACCTTTGAAGAACCACCATTGAAGCTATTATCGCCCACATTTCCATCACAATTATTTTCACAAAATACCATTAAATTCAAAGTTACACCCAAATATTCTTACTATTAAAACCCGAAACAACGTTTTTACTAGATTTTTATTCCATAATTATAGATCTTTCATGGGAGATAACTTGTTCATATTTATTTTTGTTCTTTTGTTAATAAATTATTTATTTTTGTTTCATCACTATAAAAAACATACAAATTTACTTAACAACTCCCATTTTCACTATAATAATGCTAAAAAAGTTCAAATCTTTACAAGAGAAATTTAAGATGACCCACAAAAAATTGAGATCAAAAGTCGCATATTAATTTTCTTCACAAGATCCACCACCATTGTTATTATCGAAATTTACAACAACAATCACCATAAATTTTTGCATTCACCATCAAAATCACAACATTATCATTTTCAATCATCAAAAATAAAAACATACCCACTATTCATTTTTCATCAATCACCAACTTCACCACTAAATAGTGAAGAATAAGCACTCAATTAGTGAGAAAAATAAATCTAATGAATTAAAATGGTTGTGATAAGAAAAATAGAGAAGAGAAAAGGGACAAAATGAAAAAAAAAAAAAAAAACAAGAAAAGAAGAAGAACAAGAAAGGTTGCCACTGGCGGAGAGGAGGCTATGCATTTTTTCTTTCCTTTTTTTTCCCTTTTCTGTTTTGATTTTATTCCAATATAAATAAGCAATGTTCATGGAAGATGTGCAACTAATACTTCCTACAATATCTATTAAACAATAAAGAGATAAAATTTCAAGTATTGAGCTTAAATTAATTTTCTTGTTTTCTAGAAGAAGAACTTTACCTTGCAACTTCTTTAAGTTTTTTTATTAGTAAAAAAGTCCACGTGGCTGTATTTTAAAAGAAAAAAAATAAAAAAACGCGCCTGATTTGTTTTTCTTTTTAGTTTGTTGCCACATCAGCTTCTAGGGTGTAAATAAATTCACTTTTAAATAGTATAAGTGTGTAATAGGTCGTCTCAATAGTTTAGGTGTGACTTCGACTTTTCGAGTATAGTTTAGGGTGAAAATGATGACTTTTCCCAAACATTATCCCAAATATTGTCTACTAAGAACTCTACACTTAAATATATAGCATCACATGTGATACACCATGAGCCTCATATTGAGCCCTTTTAAAGAAGTTACCATCTTTTTGATAATTTTGAGCCCTTTTAAAGTTGTCTTGTTAATAATTTTAGAGAATCCTTTAATTATGTAAAAAAAAAAAAGTAAGAACAATGGGGATAACATGAATCCTCATGGAAGTAAAATTGAGTAAGCAACTAAAATACATCTATTATTATCAGGACTCTAAAACTTATAAACTATTAGGATAATCCTAAATAAGCCGTAATATATTTGTAGTCTACTATTTGACAATTTTTTATATATTGTTTTTGCACCAAATCAGCTTCCTAAACATATAATATTTTCCTTAGGAATCAATGTTTCATTAAATAAATTGAATTAGGTGTCAGACTAATTAATAACAAACACATCTGAATTGTACAAAAATTAGAAAGGCTACACTATTATAGTACAACTACTACTAAAATATAGCATAGTGATATTTAATTAAATGTTCAAAACCATATAAAAAGATTCACTATGTACTTAGTAGTGTGTTGTAAATCAAATACAATCAAAATAGAGTTTATATGATGATACTATTATATAGTGTTGTCTCAAAAATCATGTAAAAACTATCGAATACTTTTGAATGGAGTAAAATTTGTGACAACCAAAAAGCGAATCACCATTGTCGTAATATAAACCATGATTTTTTGTTTCAGATAAGCCTTTGCCTTTTTTTTTTTGGCTACTTCATTTGACGGCAACAACTTGTTTCATTCAATTTTTCTACTAAAAATAACCAACTCAAAGGGAAACACGAAACATTGTTAAAATGGCATAATCCATTGTCAATTGTTGACGATGTATAATTGATAAATAATTTTAAATTTATAAACTAAAAGAAATTAAAAAAGGCAGAAAGGATGATTATAATGAATGAAGAAATTGAAATCAAATACAAGAAGAAAAGTAAAAGTAGAAGTACAAGAAGACATATTTTGTGATAAAATTTGATCAATAGATTACTTAAATAGAATTGTAGAAATTTTCTTTTTAAATAAGGTAAAATTCTAATTGATTTAGAAGTGTTAATATTATGATTTCTTACCTAGATCAAATAAGGATTTAATTAGTTTTTTATTGTTTAATTGTTTATGTTTAATTAAATTTAATTTACGAAATATAGGAAAACATAATTGGAATTGGAATAAAGGTAAAAGGTTCTTATTCAAATAAGGTAATTTCTTGCCTAGCTACATATTTTACTCTAAACATTATACTTTAATTATGATTTCATACAATAGTTTTCTGGAAACTCTAGGAAAGGTTTTTTTATATATATATTTTTTAGACTATAGATAATATTGTAATAATTGGAGCAAAACAGGAAAAGACTATTTTGTTTATTGTGAATTTTTTTAATGAAGGGCAAAAAGTTCAAATTACTTTTATAAGGGTCTTCACACTTAGATATAGACACACACACACTAGTTTAGTGTGCGTGAGTTGCACGTGTAATTTGCGTATTTATTAAATTAAAAATTTGACACAAATATACATTAAAAAAAGAAGATATATATGCAGACATTTAAAACAAACTTTATCAAAAAATAAACTATAAATCAGAATGAAGTTATTTATTTATCAAGATTGTGAGTATAATTTGTAATATTCTTTTGATTCTTCTTTCCTATTTTTTTCGTGATTTCACGTAGGATTTTGAACCTAAAAATACCGAAATTTGAAATATCTGATCAAACCGAATAAATTTGATTTTTCAACTTTCATTTTTCAATATTTCGATTTGATTCCAATATATTTTTCTTATAAATTCAATATTTTAATACAATTTTTGGTCTTTAAGTTTACTGAATTCGGTATTTCGGTTTAAATCGGAATATATAATATATTTTTAATTTCTTTTAATTATTATACATATATATTACATATACCCTCCCAAATACCATACACAACCCAAAATAATACAATACACAGCCCAACCCACAACCCATTTTAAAATAACCTAATAGCTGATAGCTAATGAGGCCTAATTAATGATTGTCAGACGCTAATATGAAATTAAAAGCTATTCAGAACCATGAACTAAATACACTGTATTTTAATTTTGTTGGAAAAGTTATATATCGTGGTATGCACACAATAGACAAGCTATGTAAAATAACCTTCCTTAAACCCATTAAACATGTGACTTTAAAAGTAAGATATATAAATATTTTTTAGTATAAATAACATATATCGCTAAATTTTATTCCTTAATTACACTCTCTCTCGATTTTTAATAAATTTATTCTTTCTCCCAGATTTTAATTGATTATATACATCTCTGTGCGTTGATATACATTACTCTGATATGTATATAAAGTAACTATTGTAATTATATTTAAGGAAAATAACGACTGTTATATTAAAAATGGATGCAATTAACGGCATGGTAATTAATATATGATTATTGAATCCCCTAATTTCAGTAACAACTTTTCAATTCCAAAATTTTGAAACACTTAATAAATTCTTAGAAGAAAAAGTTCTCTGTAATAAATTTCCAATCTCTGTTTCATCCATTTTTTTCTTTTCAAAAATTTTTGAAGCTCGCATATTTCTTCAAGAAGATGAAGATTTCGATTATTTTGAGACATTCAGGTGTATAAAAATTCATAATACAATACGAATGATATAAAAGTGACGGAATTGTTGTTGCAGAGAGTATTTCATATTAGAGGTTGATATCTGTAATTGCGGCCGAAGTAGAGATTGAAGAATTTCAAAAAAAAATTGATGTACAATATGTTGTTGAAGGTAATTCTTATCCAGTTGTTATAAGAAACAATAATAGAGTTAAGCTTTATGTGGAGTTTAAGAAAAGCATTTTCGAATTTGTAATGTATCCTTTCTGCATAACAACATCGGATAATTCAACTGAGGAATTGGAGTTTGATGGGGAAATTGAAGTTGTCGTTTGTGTTGAAGGTACTGAAAGGAATGCACTTGCTTTTTCTATGGTTGAGTCACAAAAGCAGTACACACTCTATGTACCTGAGTTGAAAGTTAAAATCTTTATTTGTTACAGCAAAAAATATTGAATTGAAGGTGAAACAACTTTATAAGGTTAACGCAACACTTGTATATGTAATGGCGATATATGTGTTATGTCATGATTTCAATTTCAAAGCTAAACAATTCAAAAAAAAAGTATGATCGAAAAAAAGTTATTCTTTTCGACTTTTAATATTTATGTATATAAATGATGGTGTATGTTCTTGTTATGTATAAGAATATGAATATACGGAAATATATATGATTTTTTGTATATGGTATAAAAAAAAGAAACATACAGCCATGTATTTGCCAGAGCTATGTATATGCTTCCATACATAAATCTCTGTGTATATATTTCAATATACAAAACAATGGTTATATATAATATATCATATTTATAACAAGTGTTAGACTTGCGATATACATAATTTTAAGTATATCGACTGAAAAAACAACAATTCTCGAATGAAAAAATGAATATATATAATGATAAATATGAACTTCGTATACATTAATACTTATCTTTGTAAGATATATATTGTTAGAGTACGAGCCCTACTAATTTCCTATCTGTGGAACAAGTAAGTAAAGTGGTTCACGGAAGTAAAAACTGAACACTGTTTTTACCTGAAAAACACCCAGCTCAAGAAAGGTGTAAAAAATGATGGCCTATACCTCCACAAAATTTAATCCCAACTTCACTATAACGCTTGAGCCTCAACAATCAACAAAATTACAAGACTTTTTGTAAATTAGAAATTAAAACTTCCAACTCCTATCACTACAAAAACACAAATCTTTCCAAGATTAGTGTTCCCAAGTCTTTGAGTTCCCTAACTTGAAGACACAACTCCTAACTCAGTTTATAGATCACTGAGACTAGAACAATGAACCATTACAACTCAAAGAACCTACCAACTACACACAGTCTAAGACTTGCTAAGTAAGAGACCAGGTTCTTCTTCAAGTATGTGAATTGTTTTGCTGATTGTTGATTATCTTTTCAGTGTGTTGAGTGTCTGTTTTTTAATTTGGTTCTTGTATTTAAGCACACGCCTCATAGAGTCCTTTGATTGATGTAATCTTCTATGTTCAATAGGACTCTAGATAGTTTCACACTTCTTGTTGCCACCTCTCTCACTTCTTATTTTGAATAGAATTCTTCTTTCAATAGGATTCCTCTTTTATATATACAAGACCTCTTGTTCAACTCAACTTCCACAAGCCTTCTTGTTTAACTCAAATTCTGATGTGATAAATGTTATCCACTTCTGCAAAGTCATCTTATCAATAAATTGTCTGCAGCTGATCTTGGTTCAGTTGGATGGACCAGTTTTCACAACATGTTTCATTCACATGACTATCATCAAAACTCCACATGCCCTAACAATTTCTCCCTTTTTGATGATGAAAAACATAGAAGCATAACACTACAAAACCCTGACATACTTACTAAAGAAGTTAAATAAAAAAATCAGAATGAAACACGAGTTAGTCAATTGGGTTATAAGCACTGTATAATTTGTTCTTCCCCCTTTTGACATCATCAAAAAACTGGACCAATAAGTGAAACAAGTTTAATAATTCATGGCCCTGGGGCTATCACTAAAACAATGAAGACATTAGAGCAAAAAGAACAAGAAATGCATTAATAACACAGAAGTGAACTATATAAGGCAAACAAAAAAACCATCGCATTTATAAAGCAGAATACATTGATCACAGCCCATTAAAAGCAATAAAAGAGAAACAACTTGGACCAAAAGCAAGAAGAAAAGACACTAAGAGGGGCTTAAGTAAATGAGGAAGAAGGAATAAGGGAGGTCATCTTCTTAATGATATCAACATTGTCAGCTCTTTCTTTTTTCAAGATGGCTGTGAGGGAGGCAATTTAAGCTTGAAGGACCTATTTCTCCTCATCATGAGTAGCCTGAGCAACTTCTAATTTAGCTTGTGCCACATTCATCTCACTTTGCTTGGTAGCAAGAGCATTCCTCAACCTTTTCATAGGATTATCAGCACTCCTCATAGCAGCAGGTAACATAGCATGGTTCACAGAGCCAATGACATCCATTGTGGTCTGCAGTGACCACACTTTTACAGGAACATAAAAGTCCTTAAAAACAAGGGCAAGCCAGAACTCATAGGGTAAAGCATGGACATTTACATCTTGGATTAAGACCCTTTGCATGTGCTTCATGATGAGTCTGGGAAGATCAATTGAAGTCTGAGAATCTAGCAATTCCATCAGGGTTAGATCAAAAAAATTTTCTACTGTTCTCCTTTCCTGTCTTGGAAGGATCATCTTGTGAACCACATCAAAATAGAACTGGTGAAGAGGATATATATCATTCTTGAGGACCCTTCTATGAGTTAAAAGGAAGGGATTTCTAGAGAACTTTCTAGAAATATCAATAGATGAAGGGAGGTTATCAAGAGGAGGCCAAGCACCTTTCACATAATGACCCCAACCCCCAGTAGGAACATGTAAAATTCAACTCAGATCAGCATGGTAAAGATTTATGGTTTTACCATGAATAATGGTGGAGAACATCTCTCCAATCGCAACTCCTTTTGTATAAAATTCATACACTTTAGCTTTCCCAAACTTTCTTTGATGATCACCTTGAAGAAACAGGTGTGACCACCCCTAATCTCTCAATTTAGTAAGAAACACATCCATATCAGGTCCCTCAAAACTAGTGACTACTCTACCCCTAGCCAACTTACATTTTTGAAAGTGGAGAACATGAGCTGACTGAAAAGCCTTGTCAGTAGGAGTATCAAAAACAACATCATAATTAAGATCTGGATCAGGGTGAGTAGAGGGAGCAGAAAGAGTATCAGGAAGAAAATCAGAATCTGAGTCAGAGGAATCAGAAATAACAGGTTGGGATACGTGTTTCTTCAGATGAGAAGAGGATTTTGAAGAACCTCTAATGGAAGAGGAGGCTTTAACAGTGGAGGCTTTCGCAGTAGATTTTAAGGATGAGGAAGCTTTTGAAGTGATATGGGATATAGAGATAAGAGTGAAAGAGGACTTTGGGGTTTTGGCAATGATATGCTTCAATTTTCTTTTGGAACGAAGGAGAATATTAGGAGAGAGATCACTGAAAGGTGGAGAAGCAGAAGGAGCAACCCATTTCTTTTTATTAGCATGAAGTGCTTCTTCCAAAAAAGAATCTTGTCATTGTTTCTTACCTTAAGTAAGAGGAATTCGAGGAGAAGTAACTACAGGGGAAGGCTTAAGTGAAGTAGTTTCATCTGCATCAATGACGACAGAAGAGGGTTTTCATTTTAGAACAGATCTTGACTGTCGAGGGATGAGATTTTCAAAGGTTCATCATCAAGGTCAACAATTTAAAGTGGGATTGGTGGAGAAAGTGACGGGTTGGGCTGGGATAAGGCAGTTGAAGAAAATTGGGTAAAAGGGTTTGGGAAGTATCTGAACGCAGCAAAATCAAATAATTTGATGGAGATTTGAGAAGGGATTAATAGAGGTAAGGTTATATTTGGGTGAATGATAATGGAGGTGAAGGTGTTTGTGGAAGAGTCAAGTGACGAGGATGAAGAAGATGACGAGGAATCCATGGCTAGTGAAACAAAAAGTTAGTGAGTTATTTAAGAAAAGGTTTAGAAGGAATAAGAAGGAGGAGAGAAAGAGGATTCATATTTAAGTGGGATTCAGGAAAGATGAATCGTGTGAGGAAAGTATTTGATAGAAACGTAATGATTTAGGGGTTTGTACTGATGGGAAAAGGATGGCAGCTTTTTGAAGCAGATGGCTTTTGGATTTTTGGCGATTTAAGTGTAACGGAAGGGACCAAGTGAACAACTTATTTCTCTCTTATGCTATGATGAACTAGTAAAAATCATACCTGAACTGTGAAACAATGGACAAAATTTGCCTTGATGGTTCAGCCTATCTGCAAAATCAACACATATCTGAGTTAATTTACTCTAAAGCCATGGAATTAGGATACAGAACTAAATGTGTAAGACTGAATTAATCAACTATCACTTAAGTACAGTCTTTTCTAATCAATCATTGAGGGATATTTATACAATTTTAATCATCCCCAAGGCTAACCTACTCCTTCAAAGTGTTCTCTACTCAAAGCCTTAGTATATATGTTAGCAATTTGTTTCTCAGTTGAACAAAACATAATTGATATATGACCTTTTTCAACATTATCTCTAAGAAAGTGGTGTCTAATATCAATATGCTTGGTTCTTTTATGTTGAACATGATTTTTAGCTATGTTAATGTCACTCGTATTATCACAAAAAATGGAAACACAACCAACATCTATACCAAAATCCATAAGTTGTTGCTTAATCCATAGAAATTGAGCACAACAAGAACCTGTAACAACATATTTAGCTTCAGCAGTAGATAAGGCTACTGAATTTTGCTTCTTAGTGGACCAGGTAATTAAATATGATCCAAGGAAGTGAGCCATTCCTGTAGTGGTTTTCCTGTCTACCAAATATCCTGTATAATCAGCATCAGAGTAACCTACCAGATTAAAGTTACTACCTTTGGGATACCATAAGCCAAGATCACTGGTTCCCTTTAAGTATCTAAAGATGCTTTTTACTGATTTAAGATGTGATTCTTTAGGCTTTGCTTGAAATCTAGCACATATCCCTACACTAAATATAATGTCAGTCCTGCTTGCTATGAGAGGTACAATAATGATCCTACCATACCTCTATACACATTTTCCTCTACATCAGGACCTGTTTCATCTAAATCAAGCTTTGTGGCAGTAGAAATGGGAGTACTGATCTCTTTTCCCTCTTTCATGGAGAATATCTTGAGAAGTTCTTTGACATACTTATATTGATGGATCACTATGCCAGATGCTGTTTGTTTTATTTGCAATCCCAAGAAGTAATTCATCTCCCCCATTATGCTCATCTCAAACTCACAACTCATGAGTTTGGCAAACTCATGATTCATATTCATATTGGTTGAACCAAAAATAATGTCATCCACATATACTTGCACAACCAACAAATCATTTCCATTAGTTTTTAAGAAAAGGGTATTGTCAATTTTACCTCTGGTATGTCCATGCTCCAGTAGAAACTTTGATAGTCTCTCATACTGATAATGCTCAAATTACACCTCTCTTACGAGAGAGTAAGTGGTCGTTGTCAAATATATAACCCAACTAGGTTGGGGTCGAATCCCACAGGGAATATGGTGTTAATTAAGTTGTGTGCAGATTAGTTGACTTTTAATCGTTCGTTTTCGTAAAATAAATAGGGGGGATTTGATTCAGTTCACAAATTAATGGTTTCAGTTTAACAAGATGAAATATATGTAGTAGTATTCAAATTCAGAGAAATAGCAAGCTAGGGTTATGTTCACCTTATAGTTTTCAATACTTTCTAACTATGGGCTTTACGAATTCATACATGCATCGTTCTTACAGAGAAACATATTGTATTTAATAACATAATCCTAGTGTTTCTCAACCATAAAGGACTAATTCACTTTAGTTCTCTCGAATCAAAAGCGTTTACAAAAAAACAATACAAAATCTCTAAGTAGTTAATCCTGCTAAGGCATTAACTTATGAAATAAGGGTTGGTAATCTTATTTTCTTGTCACTACTCTCTTTCCAAACATCAACTTTTCTTTCGAACAAGTTGCATTTTAAGGCATATCCTCGATGTTTGCAACCATGAGAATTCAAGATAAGTGAAGAGAGTATGATATAAACAAGTCAATGCATAATGAATTCAAAACCCTAGGTGATAGATTGTATGCTACAAGGCTTCCATAACCCTAACTAATAAACTTAGCTACTCATGAATAAAACGAAGAGCATCATAAATATATTCATCATACCAAAAACTAAAAGACGATCTTGGTGTGCGAATACTGAAAATAAGAGAGAAAACATTTCTCTCTCTCTCCTCAAGCTAAGCCTCCTTTCTCCTCTCTGAATACTACAGAATAATTCAATAATGAATAAAAATTCAGCATTAAGCCTTTTAATAATCTCTTCTCTCATAATTGCCTTCTAAGTCCCTGAACTAATTATAAATGACAAACTAGTCTTGGACATAGTTTCTAGACGCCACATTTGGTCTAGATTGCTACTCTCTTTTGTGTTATATGTCATCCTCATTCCATAGTCCCATAATGTCTTCATCTACCTCATTAATACCTGAATCATGCTAATCACATTAGTTATCTCAATTACATAGAAGTGGAGTAAAAACATAAGAAACTAGGCATTTTGTTCTCTAAACATAGCTAAAATATGGATAAATTATGGTGCTTAGGCGTATAAATACACCCAAGATCACATACCAAGCCCTTGGTGCTTGTTTCAACCCATAAAAGGCTTTGTCCATCTTATACATATGATCAGGAAACTCCTTGCTCTCAAATCCTGGAGGTTGCTTAACATACACTCCTCCTTGAGGATGCCATTCAGGAATGCACTCTTCACATCCATCTAATAGAGAATAAATTTCATATAAACTGCAAAGGAAACAAGTAATCTTATACCTTCAAGTCTTGCTACAGGATAAAAAGTCTCATCAAAGTCAATTTCTTCTTCTTGGTTGTATCCTTGGACCACCAGTCTTGCCTTATTTCTTGTTATAATTCCATGCTCATCAACTTTATTTTTGTACACCTACTTAGTTCTAATTACTAATCAATCTTTTGGGAGAGGAACTAGGTGCCATACTTTGCTTCTCTCAAACTGATTCAGCTCTTCCTGCATGGCTATGATCCAATCAGCATCAAGTAAGGGTTCAATTATTATTTTTGGCTCAATCTCTGACAGGAATGCCTTGAAGGCACACATATTTCTCAATCCAGACCTTGTAGTAATCCCAGAGGCAAGATCAGTTAGAACATTCTCAATAGGATGTGATCCTTGATACTTATATCCTTTTAAGATCAAGCCTAGTGAACTACTAGGATCACAGCTGATGTTCGAGTCATTTGTGGCTCAGTTCCTCCTATCACTGTGCCTTCAGCTTCAGTTCCCCCTATTGAGGTGCCTTCATATTTGGTAGCTCCAGTCAATCAACCGGGTTGGGTAACCTATTCCTCAGTGTTACTTTCTTCCTGCAGGTTAGTCTTAACATAGGATTCATCAAAAATCGCATGCATGCTTTCTTCAACACAGTTAGTTCTGTTGTTTAAAACCCTATAGGCCTTTCTATGAAGTGAATATCCTAAGAAGATTCCCTCATCACTTTTAGCATCAAACTTTCCCAGATTATCCTTTCCATTATTGTGTATGAAACATTTACAACCAAAGATTCTAAAATGAGAAATATTTGGCTTTCTTCCTTTTAGTAATTCATAGGGAGTCTTCTCTAATATAGGTTTGATCATGCACCTATTTATAATATATATTGCAGTACTTATTGCCTCAGCCCACAAGTTTTTAGTAACATTTGCTGCAAGCATCATTGTTCTAGTCATATCTTCCAAGGTTTTATTTTTCCTCTCCACCACTCCATTTTGTTGTGGTGTTCTAGGAGCTGAGAAGTTGTGATCTATACCATTTGCTGAACAGAATTCCAATAACTTTACATTCTCAAATTCTGAATCATGGTCAGACCTCATGGAAACTAATGAAGTGCCCAGTTTCTTTTCAATTTTCTTAATAAAAATTTCAAAGACATCAAAGGCATCTTCTTTAGAGGCTAGAAATAAGGTCCAGGTGAACCTAGAATAATCATCAACAATTATAAAAACATACCTTTTTCTACCTCTGCTTTGAAGTCTCATGGTTCCACATAAGTCCATATGAATCAGGTCAAGGAACTTGGTAGAACTAAAATGATTCTTTGACTTAAAAGAGGATCTTACCTGCTTCCCCCTTACACATGCACTACATAACTTTTCTTCCTTGAACTTAGTTTTGGGTAAACCCAATACCATGTCTTTGGAGGAAAGTATGTTTAGTTGTTTCAGACTTGCATGACCAAGTCTCATGTGCCAAAGGAGGGGATCATTTTCTATAGCATTTAGACAAGTCAACTCAGGTCCTGGTAGTGCCAAGATGTCAACTTTGTATACATTTCTGTACCTTCTTGTAGTGAGCATAATCTCTTTGGTGTCCATCCTTTTGACTTTGATTCCTGCAGCAGTAAAGACAACTTTATTACCTTTGTCACACAGTTATGAGATGCTCAGTAGGTTATGCTTTAATCCTTCTACAAGATAGACATCCTCCAATACTTTTGACTCAGATAAGCCAATTTTTTCAACTCCAGTAATGATTTCCTTTGTTCCATCACCAAAGTAAACTCCTCCTCCATCTATTTTGGAGAGTAAAAGGATTTTTTTCTTGTCACCAATCATATTCCTTGAGCAAGCACTATCTAAGTACCAATTTTTTTTTGCTTCCTTTCACCTTCTCCTAAAAAAGAAATCAAAGGTTAGTTTTAGGAACTCAGACAAGCTTGGGTCCTATTTTATGAGTGAAAGGATGAATTAAATTTCTTTTAGTCCATGCAGGCAACATATAGTGCAACCTTTTTCTTTGATCAGAACTAGTTTTGTTCTTGTTGATCTGAGAAAATCTGTTAGCCAGGTTTTGACTATTTGATCTACTTCTAGCAGCCACTGGACATTCAGTGGTTGGATGTCCAAGGTTGCCACAGATATAACATAAATCCTTAGGATCATCAAAACTTTTGTGGAATCCTAACCCAGCCTTTTCATTGTAATTTCTTTCACTTAACTTGTGAACAATTCTTGAGGAGTTTGTTCACCTATTTACTCTTTCAAGATCAAGTTTTAGCTTAGAAACTTCTTGACTCAACTTATTCATTTTTTCAGTTAAATCATGGCATTCTTTTTTGTATTTAACTAGCTCAAGTTCAGCATTTTCTTGTTCCTTACTCATAGCCTTTTTCCCATTTTTAGTGAGAGTTAATTTTAGAATTTCAGACTTGAGATCACTGTTTGAAATCTCAAGTTCTGCAACTTGTTTCTTGAGATTATAATTTTCCTTGTCAACTATGCCTGTGCAAGCCTTTAAATCAATGAGATCAAATTTTAGACTTGCAAGACTGTTGAACAATTCATCCCTATCAGAAGTCAATTCTTGGAAGTCATCAATCAGTGCACTCATCAAGAAAATAAGTTTTGGTTTTGAAAACAATTGCAGATTTTCTTTAAGTTAAAGTATACTTACCTTAGAAACATCATCTTCTTCTTCTAAATCTGAGTCTCCAAGATCCATGAATGCAGTTTCATCAATTTCATCCTCATCTGAATCAGATCCCCAGGTTGTTATCATTGCATGTTCCTCCTTCCTTTTTGCTTTTTCTTTAAGTTTCTTTTTAGCTCTTTCCTTCTTTCATTCTATTTTCTAGATTGGAGAGTCTCTGATCTGATGATCAGTTTTTCCACACTTGTAGCAACCATTTGGATTGTCATTGGAACGTTTTTTACTACCTGTTCCCTTCTTCTTCTTAAAGAATTTTCTGAAGTTCTTAGTTATGAAAGTAACTTGTTCCTTATCAAGTTCAAATTCCTCATCACTATAAGAAGCTTTTAATGCCAAGATTTTCTCAGGAGCTGCTTGTTCTTTGGTTCCATCAACTTCCATTTCATAAGTTCTTAAGTTCCCTACTAGTTCATCCAGGGTCATACCTGCAAGATCCTTATTTGCCTCCCTAATTACAGTCATCTTAATATTCCATTTTGATTTAGGTAATACCCTTAGTACCTTTTCGACTTGTTCCTCCTCAGAGATGACTTTTTCTAAGGAAGTCAGCTTATTTTTTAAGGTGGTAAGCCTTGTCATCATCTCATACAGGGTTTCATTCTCCTTCATTTTAAATGCCTCATATTTAGTAAATAGAAGAGAAATCCTGAATTTTCTTACTTGAGAGGTACCTTTATGAGCATTCACCAGTGCATCCCAAATTTGCTTAGCAGTAGTGCAGGTTGATACCCTGTTGTATTCAACAGGTCCTAATCCACAGACCAAGATGTTCTTGGCCTTAGCATTTTTCTTCAAGGCCAATAAGTCATCAAGAGTAAATTCACTCCTTACTTTCTTGATTGGTTCTCCATCAACCAATTTCATTGGAATAGTGGGACCATCAGTAATTCTATCCCATAATTCATAGTCTTCACCTTGAATGAACATCTCCATCCTTGCTTTCCACCAGATAAAGTGAGAGCCATCAAAGAGTAGAGGTCTAGTAGTTGACTGACCTTCACTGTGACCAGTAGGAGGTGCGAAATTCATCATTGATCTTTTCTTAGGTGCTAGCCCTATTTAAGACAACCTCTCTCCGATACCACTTATTAGAGTATGAGCCCTATTAATTGCCTATCTGTGGAATAAGTAAGTAAACGTGGTTCACAGAAGTAAAAGATGAACACAGTGTTTTTACGTAGAAAATATCCGGCTCAAGAAAGGTGTAAAAAATGATGGCCTATACCTCCACAAGATTTAATCCCAACTTCACTATAACGCTTGAGCCTCAACAATCAACAAAATTACAAGACTTTTTGTAAATTAGAAATTAAAACTTCCAACTCCTATCACTACAAAAACACAAATCTTTCCAAGATTAGTGTTCCCAAGTCTTTGAGTTCCCTAACTTGAAGACACAACTCCTAACTCAGTTTATAGATCATTGAGACTAGAACAATGACTCATTACAACTCAAAGAACCTACCTACTACACACAGTCTAAGACTTGCTAAGTAAGAGACCAGGTTCTTCTTCAAGTATGTGAACTGTTTTGCTGATTGTTGATTATCTTTTCAGTGTGTTGAGTGTCTGCTTTTGAATTCATTTCTTGTATTTAAGCACACACCTTATCGGGTCCTTTGATTGATGTAATATTCTATGTTCAATAGGACTCTAGATAGTTTCACACTTCTTGTTGTTGCCTCTCTCACTTCTTTTTTTGAATAGAATTCTTCTTTCAATAGGATTCCTCTTTTATCTCTACAAGACCTCTTGTTCAACTCAACTTTTGTAAGCCTTCTTGTTCAACTAAACTTCTGATGTGATAAAAGCTATCCACTTCTGCAGAGTCATTTTATCAATAAATTATCTGCATCTAATCTTGGTTCAGTTGGATGGACCAGTTTTCACAACATGTTTCATTCACATGTCTATCATCAAAACTCCACATACCCTAACATATATGACTCACATCAACCTCAATGTATAAAAATGTCATGTACATGTACTTTAAATGTATAAATTTGTTAGTTGTTGAAGTTCAATATCAATTTCTAGCAGTTGATAATATGTATATAAATTTGATTTATTTTTCTTCTTCTAGCTATGTCCTACATTGTTGCAATAAAGATTGTAAATGGATCTTGAAGACATCTAATCTCTATAATCCGAATGTTTTTATGATTCAGACATTTAATGAGAAACATACGTGCTAGATGAGTGATAGGGCACTGAAAGATTTGTTGACTACAATAACTTTTGTATGTGATTTTACAGCGCCAAAGTTAGTTAATCATAAGAGAATACATACACCAGGCGATATTATTAAAGAAATAAAAGTTATTTATGGAGTTGATATTAATTACATGATGGCATGACGAGCTAAGGTGCATGGTTTAGAGATGCTTAGAGGTAGACTGACAGATAAATATCAAAAAATATTGAGATACATTTACATGCTTAATATTGTGTATCTTAATTCTCACATTAGGATGCACAAGTTTGTGGATAATGAATTCATTTATTTATTTATTATCTTGTATCTAATGATAAGAGGTTTTGATTTTTGCAAATCTGTAGTAGTGGTTGACAATACTTATTTGAGTGGACCGTACAAAGAATTTTTTCTTTCGGTGAGTACACTCGATGGTGTAGGTATTATGGTTATTTTTGTTATAATGATATGTTAATACAATATTTATTTTTGTTATATTTTTATGTGTTTTTTAAACTTATATATTAAGGTTGTTCCCATAAACCTTAAGATTTTTTGATGATTTATTTGTATTTTGCCATTAGCTTTTAATGTTGGAGATTTTGAAAATGACTATTCGTGGACATGGTTCTTCAAACAGTTTAAATATGTATTTGGAGAACGGGATAATATGTGTGTTATATCGGATCGCAACGAAAAAATCATCAAGAGTGTAAGTATTGTGTACCCTAATATCTCCCATTTTGCATGCATTTATCATTTGTGAAAGAATATTTACACTCACTTTCGAAAAAGCAAATACAAACTTAGTGACTTATATTATTCTATGGAAAAAGCTTATAAAAAAGCAAAAGCTTATAGAAAAGAGAATTTCGATTATATTATGGCAAAAGGTTGGTAAGGTGAATCCTAAGGTGAAGGGTTACTAGATGAAGTAGGTTATGATAAATGGTCTATATGTCATGCTCCTGTAAACAAAGGAAGGATGATGACGTCTAATATTACTGAATGTATAAATAATTATTTGGTTGAGGTACGTGAATTGCCTACCTTAGAATTTCTAAAAGAAGATAGAATTTTGTTTGGATCATGAAACTATAAAAATAGAAAAATATCATTATATACAAAGACGACATAAGAAAAAAAATTCAAGAAAATCTTAGCGCTTAACGATGCGAAAGCTTCTCGAATGACAGTATATGGTAAAATATGCATACAATATTTTTCATGTTTTATTAATCTATTTTGTATGTTTGTTTAACTCAAGATTTCAATAATTTATTAAGTATGTTGTTGTTTGTAAGTTTCTTAGGTTAAGGCTTTGAAGAATTATTTTTACTCTATATATGAATGTGGTAGAAGGTACATTGTTGACTTTGAGTTTGGAACATACAATTGTAGATGGTATCAAGTTGATGAGATTTCTTATCCTAATGAAATTGTTGTGTTGAACAGAAAAAATATAGATATCTTTGGTCCATACTGCTCTGATTTCTATAAGATTGCCACTTTAGTGAAGGCGTATGAAATTTTAATTATCTCAATGCCAGGTAGGAAAGATTGACATGTGCCTGAGTTTATAGACGAGGAAGTAGTACTACAACTAAAATATAGAAAACCGTCTGAATGGTCAAAGAAAGAAAGACATAAGTAGTAAGTGACTCTGTCATTAAGCATGAACTATTATGAAAGATGCAGACGTGACATCACAACCAACACAATTGTGATTTTTTTCAAAGGAAAATTGAGATTTATGATTGCATGCACTAATTATGGTACATAAATGATGTGTCATCATCAGTTTTATTTTCATTGTATTGAAATAATGTTATATCTTCTTTAATCATTTTTTGTGTAATGAGTATAGCATTATTTATTTTCTTTATTAATATTAGTTATATTAGTTCTAGTGTTACTACTATCAATTTGATTAATGGATTATTTCTTGTTCTATATTAAATATAGTTATGTATATGGTGATTTTAATACATATATTGTCATGATCAAAACAGATTTAGTTTCTGCAAAATATGTAAAAGTTAGTGATATGTGATGTCATATCCATGTACATATAATGTTAAAACATATACTTTACATTGATTTTTCTGTATTAAAATATATAACAGTTATGTATATGCAATACCATATTCATAACCATATTTTGTGCATGAAATCCTATATATCACCATATATATACCATGTAAATACTACTATATATATATATATATTTCAGACATACATATTAATATAGATAATATATGATATGACAACACTATAAAGATATCAATTAAACTGATCTCCTAAAATATAGAGACTAGATGCATATCAGTACTATGTATGAACGACTCATACATAATATTCTCGAAAATATTGAGTATCAATTTGATCTTCATTTGAAATTAGAATCTTCTAATCGTAATGTTTTACTGATTGAAATACTCTCGAAATAGAACTTTCATCAATCTGAAAGGTCTAAGATGTAAATACAATTGATGGCAAGCCAACAAAGATCCTAATCAGTACCTTAAACCAACATATAAGCTCAATATATATACACTTGTATGATAAAAGCTCTATATGAAATCACAACGTGCGTATCAAGACAAATAAATATCATTTTTCTTCCAGAAAAATAATAAAAAAATAAGTAAAATTAAGAAATCTCATCACTCTAAATAAGGTAAACTTTGCTTTCATGGGGAAAAGATCTGAACATGCATTCACATTAATATGTATATTAAACCTAACATTTGCACTCCAAAATGTTATTCAAAAAAGTATTGCATATGATTCCATATATATTTCTAAGCTATGTATATGATTTAATATACATAACAAAATGTTATAAATGGTATGAAAATACTCTTCTAGTTCATAACATATGAATTAACATATATAACAGATTAATGCATTGTAACCTCTTAATATATAGTAATGTATATGAAAATCATATACATAATAGTTTAATGAATTTGTAATATATATGAAGTGCATATACATAATAGATTAATGTATATATAGTTCATATACATAACAGCTTATTGTATATGAAGTTCTTATACATAACAACTTAATTTATATGAAGTTCTTATACATAAAAAACTAATGCATTGTGATGCATATGAACTGCATATATAATCAACACATCACAATCATATAAACTGCATGTATAATCAACTGTATATATATACATAACTAATATATGTATATTATTTAATATACATACAAACACACACACACACATATATAATATGATATGGCAACATCATATACATATCAGTTAGAACTGGTCACATGTATTATCAACTCATATACATAGCCATATAATATATGAGTCACATCAAAATATAACATGCATCACTAAATGAGATAAATGACAAAACATTAGTCAATATGTTATGATCACATTGTGCAACACAAAAAGACAAAGTCTTAAATTATTCAGTTTCTATACACACCAGCACCAATATTTTGTAAAAATAAATTGCACAAAAAATTTTATTCTTCACAGATGGATCTTTAAATCTATTCTATACTAACTATTGTTGATTCATCAAGTGGTTAAACATAATTTGGCTTTGGTCTTGGAGGATCGTCGTTTTCGCTAGCATAGACTATCTTTTCCTTGAGCACTCTGTAATTTTATAGGAGTGACGGGCATCTCAATCGATGAAATTCTGCTTCAAATCATCTGAAGACACTACAATTTCTTCACTTAAATACTTTTCATACCCAACAACGAACACTCCACAGTCCCTAAATAGTAAAGTAACTTGAGTTACCAAAATAAGTTCAAAAATAATATAAGAATGAACACGTTATTCATACATAATTAAATTTAAAAGATACTTACAAACTACCACTTGCTTGTTGTGTAATGTTTTTTTCAAATTCAATCTTAAATGTGTGTTGGTTCACTATTTATATTCGTTGAATCGTCTTATCCTTATATTCTTTGGGGTTTTCCTAGTCTATACATACAGTTTCTTCAAAAAAATCTACTGTCAGACAAGTAAGTCGGCAATATCACCGCCATCTTATGAATCTTAGACAATGTTTTCCTATGCATTAGCTTCGATAGTGAGTCATGCATGCATATGTGTCTTTTCTTTATAACAATAACAGCTAATACCCAATGAAAATAATCATCGTAATTTACAGGAACGTACACCTCATCCACAAGATTCCACGACAAATCAACTGGTATGTTGAATTTCTTGATAATGTTAATTATGGACTCTTTATTCTGTACAACAATGTATGATTTT
Organism: Capsicum pubescens; assembly: GCA_030864215.1. NCBI lineage: Eukaryota > Viridiplantae > Streptophyta > Magnoliopsida > Solanales > Solanaceae > Capsicum > Capsicum pubescens. The sequence goes on along the minus strand of CM061540.1, from coordinate 264,035,140 downwards.
GCATAATTTTGTTGCGTAGAAAGTACCGTATCTAATGCAATCGGATAATATCTATGGTACATCTTTTTTATGTACATTTTAAAAGAACCATTTGCATTTGTGTATCAAAATCCATTTGTATTTGTGTATCTATATTATTGAGTACTTTATAGCTTGAATTTCTTGCACAAGTGATAGAAAATGACATCGATATGCTGCACAATATTAAAAAGTAAAAAAATAGTTAAGACTGCAAACAAGGGATGACATATCAACTTAGTAATGTATACATAATAGATTTATTTTATTTCAATTTAGGATAGATATACAAATTAAATAACATGAGTAGTAATTTATATGAAGTTCACATACATTGTAGATTAATGCAAATGTATATGATAATCATATACATAACACTTTAATGAATCTATAATGTATGTAAAATGCATATACATACCAAATTACTATATTTGAATTTCATATACATAATAGCTTATTGTATATAAATTTCTTATACATAACTAATTAAAAATTATGATCTATATGAACTGCATATATAATCAACACATCTCATATCGATCTTATGTAATCAATTTTTTCTATAAAATAAAACATAAGATCATGTAGCCATTTCATATTGTAGCTAGTGAAATCTATTTACCTAACTATAAAACATCCAATATTTATCTCATTGTTCCATCATGCATTCAATTGTGACATCAAATAGAATCAATCTTTTGAATATGAATAAGCAACAACGAAATCAAGTTCTGCAAATTTCAGACCTGTTTCTCTAGATCTATAATGGTCATCTTTCATTTTTCTGACATCATTAACATTTAGTAGTATAAAAGACTAAAAAAATATACAACAATTATATGAAAAAACTTGATTTAAACAATTTTCAAAACTTACTTATTAGCATGGTATTAAAATAGACCTTCCTCTATTCATTCCTTATACAACCCAATTAATCTACTCGATATATCATCAAAGATTTTGAACTCATGAAATACATAGTTCTGTTTTAAATCTGTAGGCTCAACCTGATTACCTTTTAAACTGAAACCAAACACTGCTAAGTACGATGACTTTAATATCCTTGATTTCTTTCTAATTCTTCGAGCTAGTGTTTTCGCAACTTTATGTGTAGCCATTTCTATGTCAGTAAAATTTAGATAAAAATGACTATCGAAAATAAAAAATAAACTAGCCTTTAATTTAATCAGACTAACGGACTTCTGAGGAAGTGCATCTAGAGGGACTGATATCCCTGCTGTTAGTGTGTCTATCGCATGTTGAACAAATTTTAAAATTATAATTGAGAATTCTTTCTAAAAAATAAAATCTTTGTGCTATGTGTATGTATTGATGTAAATCAAAATGGCGATGTGTAGGTCCTTTCAGATAATCGAATATCTTAGCAGCTAAGTGATTTTAGTATATATGTTTAGTATATCATTAACTAATGTATATGGATATCTTATCATATATTATTAGATTAATAGATATATGTTATCTTATCATACATTATAGACTAATGTGTGTATGTATATATATATATATGTTGTCATATATTATTAGATTAAAAGTTATGTAAATGTTAGCAGTTATCATATATTGTAGATACTATACACATTTTCTTCAAATTGGTGTTTGATATATATTACTCCATACTAATAAGTTATGTATATGAAAATGTTAGAAGATAGTGATTCATTGCATAACTATTGTGTTGTAATGTATATATTACACTAATTTAAAGAGGCAGTGTTTATCTTCAGTTCAAAATGGATGGATTGATCCTTATTCAGAGACTCTTCATTTTTGTTTTGTGCAATCATTGAGTTTTCTCTCATCTAAACGGTGCCTCGATCATCAGACTAAAAATCAACTTTCATTAGATAATTATATTTAAGCTAAGGTATGAAAGTTAAAAAATAAAGTGAACAATCTTATTATACTAAGCAGGATTTACTGGACTATCAAATTTCACCAAGATTTCTGCACAAACTTCATCTTCCTTTAATTTGTCTTTGTTTATTGCTATGACACTCTGGACCTATACATTAATATACATTCTCAGCAGAATGTACATTGTAATAGAAAAAATATTCTTTAATAAAATCTGACCACTTTGGCTATATCTTGCTTCTGTGTCAATACTTTCATAACTTCAACATGTTGTTTAGTCATCAATGTTTGTAGGTCGGTAATTTTTTAGTCAACCTACATTAGCATAAATAAAATGATAATATTTGTTGATTGAACTTTGCAAAAATAATTAACAAAGGAGTTGTTGAACTTACATATGACTGGGCATACAATTTGATCTCTTTTACGTCTATATTCACAGTTATGGTCTCCTATTTTGTGCTTCAAAACACATAAAATGCCCTTTCTGCCTTACCCTACTAAGGATTGCCTTCTGTCATTTGTTGCCATAGGCAGATGTACATGGAGCATCTCTGTGCTCTTCAAAAGTTTATTCAATTTGCGCCTTAAAATAAACATCAGACACTTTTTTCATAGATTGAGATGTTGTAGACTTCTTCTCACTTACTGGATGTAGTTTAATTTTTTTGAAAAAATTAATGTCTTCCTACTTTTTAAAGGGGGATCACCTGATGTTTCAGAAAGATACTTGTCCTTATTTAGAATTTCAGTTGATGGTTTGGTACTAAAATTCTCAAAATTAACCGGTGAGAAACTTCCATCCTACCATCAAAGATAGTTTTATCATGGGGCACACCAGAAGTTTTCGAGATAGTTGATCCAACAGAATCAATTCTTTGAATACCAATCTGATTTAGCAAATCAAGTCGCTTAATTTCCTTGATTGTGGGACATATGTTAGTATATGAATACTAACAAAAGAAAATAAGAAAACAAACTATTAGTATCACATAAGTATTAATGTATAAATGAATAAAATTTTGATCGGTAAAAATTTATTGACAAAAGTAAATAAATTGTGTGTTATCTTCCTTAATAAACATTGAAACCATGAATTTCTCATATTTTGTCTTGATTTCAAGGACTGACCAATTTAACACTCTTGAAATAATATTACTCTGATGTGTAACTATTTTTTGTCCATCTCAAAAATATAATTCATACATCCATACATTAAGTGCATATGGCACACCTCCCAAAAAGTAAAGTTGTTTGTGTCTAAAAATGTTTTGCCTCCATGATGTCATCAACTTCTCGAAAGCAATCTTTCCCAATGAAAATTATTCATACCTTCCATACTAAATCATCAAGAAGTCTATTTGGCTAATTGGTGCATCACGTACTTGTGAAAACAAGAACGTATGTAGGAAAATAATAAAGCCATTTTCAAAGCATCTTGAATAGTGTCAAAATTTTCTATTTTGAAGCGCTGAACCAACATAAGTTTGTTTATTGAATTTTTTTCCTCTGAAAAATACATCTCCATCAATCTAGATTTGGATGAATAAGGATAAATTAAATCCTGATTACTACTGGTACATTTAAGACCGGTGATGATAGAAAACTCAATAAGATTAAACCTAAGTATTGTTCCTTGGAAAAAAATATGAATCTCATTTGGATTGTTCTACTCAATCTCAAGCATAAAACACTTTGATATTTTTCCTCGATAATTACATTGGGTCATATCAAGAAAAAACTCAAAGAATGATTGTCAAAAAAGGCCAAGTACTTCTTCACCAATATATTCTTTGATATCTCACCCAAAATCACGGGTTGCTTGCACTAACAATATGCATCGAATATGATGGCACCTCGTTTATTCTATATTTTATCCCCTATAAAATACATTGTTGATCAAGTATCAAATTAACTACGTAATCATATAAATAACTTGTTGTAACACCCCGTACTTTTACCTAACTTAAATTCATTCTAAAAAAGACAAAGACTTTTTTTAAAGATGAATACACTTTTATACATATGTAATTTTCAATATTTTGACTTCTCATTATGTGGTAAATTGAATAATCTTTCCATCGATACCAAATTTGTCAAAATCCGACACTTGGACCAAGAGTTAGAGCCATTTTAGTAAGACAGTATACCACCTGGTACTCTAGCGCGTCGCGGAGATAGTTCAAATGAAATTTGTCATTTTCCAGTGAAACAACGTGATACCACCGCGCACCACCAGCCTTTTTCCCAATTGTCAGTTTCCAGTGAGGTACCACAATACCGGCGCATTGCGCCACAACTTAGTTTCACATTTGTCAGTTTCCAGTACACCAACGCAATCCCACCGCATTGCGGTGAACTTCCAGGTCGCATCCAAGGGGTAAAGTGATTCCACCGCATCGCATTAACGATGCAATTTCCAGTTTTCCACTTTCCAGTGACACGACGTGATAGCATCGCGTCGCGCCAAGGGCCCAGATCGAGATTTTTCAGTTAATTTTTTATTTTAAATTCTGAGTTTTTAAATTATTTCAGGGGTATTTGAGTCTTTTTCCATGGACCTAGTCAGCCTTTAACACGAAATTCAACCCCAATAAACCTAGTTACACCATTATTCATTCAGTTTTTCCCTAAATTAAATCATTCTCTCTCATGAGGCAAAAACCCTAGTTCAAGAATCAAGGTCAATTCTCAAGAATCTCTCCAAGAACCTTCAAGAACTCTTCTTCTCAGATATATTAGGTGTTCATCTATGGGTTCCTTTCACCCATAGAGACTAAGAATCCCTTTTTAAATATACAAAATTTTAGATTTATGATTTTCTTGTTTGAATTAGATTGAATTCGTGTTCATGATAGTAGTTGGGTTTCAATCCATGATTTATGTGTAAGTTTCATGAAATTGAATAGCATGTGTGGTGAATATGTGATTATCTTGATAAACCCTTGAATTTACAAAGTGATTAATGTGTCTATGATGTTAACTGGGTTCTAAATCCATGATTATTATATGATTCATGAAATTAGATTAATATTTTTATGGGGAATTATATGGATTGCATGCTAAACCCATAGAATTGTAATTTGGGCATTGTAGTTGCCTTGTTTATATGTTATCCATGATTATGTGCATTAAGTTGTGCTCCCCAAGTGTTTGATAGAATGTCCATGTGAATTAAATGTTGTAATCATGACATGCTGGTATATGTACAAGTTAATGCATTACAAGTGTTTGATGAAATGTCTCTATGAATGAATTATGACCCATTAAACATTGTTATATTATCCAAGATGATGCTTTGATTTAATTTTCATGCTATCGAGTCCTGGGGGTATTTAATATCCGATAATTTAGCTATTCACCTAGAGCTAGTGTTAGTGACAAGATAGTATTAGTCATGTCACAATCAGTAGTACTCTTAGTTCGTTACAAAACTCAGTAGAACTCAGATAGTTACAGAATATAGAAAAACTCAGTAAACTCTAAATCAGTCCAGTCCAGTTCAGTATAATCAGTTCAGTGTCTTCCAGTTGAGACTTGAGAGTAGGATTCAGCACCGAGCGAACCCAGGGATAGGAGTATTCCTGTTAGTGTAGGGTTTGACCCTTAGTAGTAATCCCTAAGTTACAGAACTACATAGCCAGCATAGGTTGAGATGACTTCCTGCTAGATAAGGGTTGACACATCTCTCATGAGTTTTTCTGGAAGTGAGGGTTGATAAAATATCTTCCTTCTAGTTAGGGTTAACTCGCAGCCAGTGTTAGTACCCGTGGCACGATATTAGCACCCTTCCAACTAGGGTTACAGGTTGGACCCCTATCAGTTCAGATTTGGGATATGTCGGTTGGATGATTACCTCCCACAGTTTCAGTTTTAGTCTTCAGTTTAGAACTCAGTTCAGCTCTACAGAATCATGACTGTCAGACCCAGTCAATCAGTATTAGTAATTCAATTATCAGTAATTTCAGATATCAGTTATACAGTATTCAAAACTCAGTACTTAGCTTCAGAAAAGCTCAGTTATAGTATACGCGTACTCTAATATTCAGTTACTCTATATCATTTAGTCTGTTATTGTTCATGTATATAAAACCTTGCATTTAGCCTTACCTCATCTAGCATACCAGTACATTCCTACATACTGACGTATATTTTTTTATGCTATGATGTTTCAAATTATAGGTTCGGATGCTTAGGTTTCTAACCGCGCTTAGCCAGACTCAGCCAACCGTAGCTGATTTTGTAGTAAGTCCTCATCTATCGAGGATATGCTTTTATTTCAGTGCATCAGCTTAGCATTATTTTAGTAGATGGAGTTAGTTGGGGGATTGTCCCATCAACTCCACTTTTAGACAGATCCAGTTAGAGGTTTTTCAGACTAGATTTTCAGATAGTATTTCAGATTCAAATGATATATTTTATCAGTATTTAAGATGTTTTGAACCTTATGGCATTTTAGCCCATTTTTCCACATTAATTTCAGTATTATTATTCTATGCTCACAGCACATATCATTCATGGGTTAGCTTGTGGTCCTTCGGGGTCATAAGCATCATGTGACGACTAGGGGGAGTCTCGGATCATTACACTTGTAAACCATATACATAACTGCATAAAGCAAATACATGACTGTGTTATGTATATAATTTGTTAAAAAAAAGGGGCATAACCTAATACATAACATAATTATGCATATTCTTCCATATACATAACACATGTATGTATATGGTGTACAACAATAACAGCAGGCCCAGTGTATTCCCAAAAAGTGAGGTCTGGGGAGGGTAAGATGTATGCAATCCATACCACTATCTCCGAAGAAGTAGAGAGGTTGTTTCCGATAGACCCCCGGCTCAGAATCTCAAATAATACACCAAGATCGTAAAGGAACATGTAACAGGAAAGGTTGGCATGAATACATAAGAAATAATAGAAATAAATATCAGCGAATTATGAAATAAGAGAAATATGAGCAATACGAAATAAGAAATAAGAACTAGGACACCCACTTACCCACCTCACCCGAACTAGGACACCCACTTACACCATATTATGTATATTACACGTATGTATATGGTGTAATATACATAATAAATGTCATGTATATTATCCCATATACATAACTAGTGTTATGTATATTGGCCGAAATACCAATAATTCGCAAATGTAATACCCTCAATACTATACATTGTAATGCTATGTATAAGGGTTAAATTAACAAAAACTGCAACTACATAGGTATTTATATTAATACAAAATTTGAAAATATACTCATATTCAAAACAAAAAGCACATTATCTTAGGGAGACGGGGTCGTGTTGAATCATCTTTATTTTCTTCCTTGACGATTTGACTTGCTTTTCTTGAACTACTAGCAGCAACTTTCCTCAACTTCTTCATCTTGACTGGGTCATTACGGTGTTTTGATCTATTTTCTCTAATTTGGATCCTCGTTATAAAAATTTCTAGAGACAAACCCAAAAACCAAATTTTTTTGTTGAATATGATGTATTTGAGTTAATCCTAAGCTAGACGCGGAGACTCATCCATTACAATGTCAGGTTTAACGAATTAAGCTCATGTGTGAACCAATTTCATAAATTTCTGATTTAGTAAAGTTGAAAAAATAGTAAAATTTACTAACATCCAAAACAAATTTGAAGAAGTTTCTTAATGGAGAATTTCGATAAGTTTGAAGATGATGATGACGAGTTTGATTCAACCACGATTGTAAAATTCAAAATTGATAACAACTTGAATGTGGCTCCTTTATTGTTGACATTTCTTAAGGAAATAAAGCGTATAAATGGGGAGGTAGAGTTATGTATATAAATTATAGAGAGAGAAATTGAAAAAAAGATATTTGTAATTCGTTTAGCAAATTGGCATTTTATGTAATAATAGAAAGTAAAGTTGTAGTTTATATAATTTCTAAGCTTAAAAAATAGTCCAATTTAAAAATAGAACTTAGCCCATTAAACATTCCCAAAATCAGAAAAACAAAATTTCATAAACTGAACCGAATTGAACTGAATTTTAAAAGCCTAATCTGAACCATAAAACCAAAAAAATCAAAATAAATAAATCAAAATCGAATCGAATATCGAATGCCCACCCGTACCTGTGATATTTTTTATCGCCAAGAATATCGAGCATTAATTTCATTTATCAAGTTGATCTCGAGAGAGGTACACTTTAATCTCTTATTGATCGATCCAATTCTTTACCTTTTTTATACTACGTTTATTTGGTATAATTTTGACCCTGTAATTATAAATTTAAAATATTATATTAATCTACAAAAATAAACGGAGTGAGTAATTGACAGCTTTGTCCATTATGACTACTATTTACAAAGGGTAAAAGAGTTTTCCCCTAATTTATCTTTATTATTGCCATTTTTTCTTTAACATTTTGACATGACAGAATTTATTTCAATAGAAACTTAAATATATAAACTGAATTAAGTCAGCACTACAATGCAATACTTTTAATTATAATCTCTTGGAATCGTTGTCCATTAAATACTATTTTTTCCTATCTTTTTAGAGGGTATAATAATCTCATACAATCAATAGCTTACCTCTCTTGTTTGTTCCCTTTGGCACCATATGCCATTATTTTATTTCTTTTTAATTTTTAATCTTGAGACAAATGGAAACATACAAACTTCTAATCTCGAATCTACTACTGATATTGAACATTTCTAAAGAAAAAAACATACAAAAAAGAAATAAACACACATGAAATAAGAATATGAATAATAGCTTACTACTTTATCCAGCGGATAAGTTGAAGCAAACTCCTGCATAAAATCATGACTTTAGAAAAGAGCAATATTAAAAAAGTCACAGTATCTCGAAGAAGCATTTAAATTGAAAGTCGATTTGGATGGGTTATTGGTCAAAATATAAAAAAATCAAATTAATATTAATGATTTATAAATTGTTAAAATAAAATAAATAAAATATATATTTATCGGTTTGATTCTTATCCGTTTGTGTCACCAACTTCAAACTCTGGCTCTGTTCCTGATACAAAACATCAATTTCAAATTTCAGCTCTGTTCCTGGTACAAAACACACCCTAAAGATGCAAAAAATATCAACACAAATGAAATATCAACTAAATAAATATAAATTGAACTTGAAATAGCTCAAAAAAATCAGTTACGTTGTTAGCTTTGAACATAGGAGAATATCAAACCTAGAAACTAAAATCCACAAATAAAATAGATATGATAGTGTATGCTGTGTTAAGCTTAAAATTATTCCCAACCCAAAGAAAAATAATAGTGGTTATTAGCCACGACAATCAATAGAAAAGAAAAAACAATAAAAATAAAGAGAAAATAACATACTAACCTGGAGAATGACAATTACAATAGTTGAAGAAAACATAAAACGCAAGCATGGGATGGGACAGTAGATGTTAAAAATAAAAATATGGTGAAAACTAAACTTACATAAATTAAAAAACAAATAGGAGACCTAATTTAAGAAAAAATCTTACAATATTTTAAAATCCTAATTCATATACTTTTGGATTCAGAATTATAAATATAATTAAATAATAATTGAAGAAAAAAAGTAAAAAGATAATTTATCTATTCTAGAATATTTTAACGAAAGACAAAAAGTTGAATCATTTTTCTAAGGGTATTCATACTTTTGATATATTAGAGATTAGTGATATACACGCGTACTCATCTCATTAAAAATTGATGTTTGCTCTTTAGAAGATTGAATTTTTCCTGAAGGAAGATTTGAGATGTCTTATCTGTAGTTACATTTATTCATGTGCTTTTAATTCTATGAAGAAACTTATGGCACTTTCTCATTTGTCATTGGTCAGGATTATTGTCAAAAAGACATAAAATAAGCTAATTCTAGTCATACATTATTGATATGGACAATCACCAACACTAATTCTAGGGGAAAAAATTGAGAGAATCAAAAGAGATTTTTATTGATATTGATCTTAGCTTATAGAGAAAGCATAGTAAGAGTATACATCAGCTCCAAGTACTAACTAGTAGTTCATGATCATGTGATCTACACGTGTTGGTTATAACTGATTTTAATCACCCCTTCTCTCCTTGCATGCTATATTTTTTGAAGCTGGATATTTCTAACACATCCCTTCAAGTTGGAGGGTGAAAAATATCGGGCACTCAAATCTTGAAAAACAAAAATAGATAATGCAATGTTCCTAAAGCTTTTGTAAGCATTTCTGCAACTTGGAACTTGGTGGAGAGATACATTGGTTGTATTTGTTCCTCTTTTCTCTAACAAAATGATGATTAATTTCTACATGTTTGGTATGCTCACGAAAGGTAGTATTACAAGATATCTGCATAAGATCCTTGCTATCATAGTAAAGTTGAACTGGATTACGTATAGTGTGCCAAGATCATTCAATAACTCAACCATCCATATAATTTCTGCAACTGCACCTGCCATGCTCTTATACTCAACCTCTACTGAACTTTGACTAACTGTGTTTTTCTTCTTTAATTTCTAGGAAATCAAAGATGAACCTAGCTAAATTATGTAGCCTATAAAATGTAAGACCCTTAAAATTTTGATCATTTTATTTTTTACCCTTCCGGGTTCATAATATTTATTTTTGACTTGAATTGTGTTTAGGGATGTTAGAAGGATAATTTTGGAAAGTTTCACAATTTTTGGTAAGGCTTCGAGGCTATTTTTGAACTCTGAGGCTATGTACCTTTGCGATATCACCGTTCCAAGGAGGTTAGCCTCCATGGTATTGTCATATCACAGAGGTTAACCTCTGCGATAAGGCTGTACCATGCTGAGGTGCAAATTTCATCCAGTTTTATTTTTTTTCACTAAGGGGTAAGGGGCTTTTAGTCTTTTCACCCTTTTCACAACTTATAAACACAAAATTGACCTTTTTCCTTCATTTAAAAGGATCAAACACTCTTTTTCTCTTCTCTAACACCTAAATGAAGAAATTTTAAGGTTTTTTCAAGAAATCACTACTCCAGTCTCCAAACTTCAAATTGACTTCAAATTTTTGTGTGTTTCAGTCATGTTTCTTTTCCAAAATTTTAAGTTTTATGTTGTGATATAAACTGAATGGTTTTTCATGTGATTTAAGCTGTGGGTTTTGAAATTTGGTTGAGGGGTTTGGGTTGTTACTGATTGAATTACTTGTTCCATATTTTGAATTAATTATTCATGCTTTAAATTTATTTTTTTGAGACTGAATTGGTATATTATGTAAATGATTGGAATGGGGGACAAGAGTTTCCCCAATTTGGATGAATTTTGGCTTGGAATCGCATGAAACTCAACCTACTTTATAAATTTTATTTTAGTATGTAAAATTGCATGATTTGGCTTGTTTTTTAACCCAATGCACTGCATTAATGAATAAATTGATATAAAAAGGGACTTGAATTGCCTTGGTGGCCATGATTTTGATTTTAATAGAACTTGGGAGTCCAATTTAGTTGTGTGAATTAGTTTGCATGAATATATTAGCTTGCAAGCATAATGGTATGACAATTCCAAGTGGTAAATGCCTTAATGAATGATTCCCAGGTTAATGGTTCGAATTATGTATAATTTTTTTAATTTAGGCTTAAAGGGGATTGTGTAGCTTACCATAAAGGTGTAAGTCCTGGGGGAGAGGAGGAGGGAGGGGGCGAACACTGGAAACCACGTTTGCCAGCATTGGAGGTCTATATGACTATGTACTTGACACACACTTGACATATATATATATATATATATATTGTGGACGACTATCGCCCTGGGTGAATTTAGTTTTTCCTAGGTTTTTCATCGATTCGTGTGGCTAACATACACTAGGGCCCTTTCAATAGGGAGAGTTGAACCCATATAGACCACGGGTTACTTTAGGATAGATCGAGCTACACAGTCTAGGTTAATGGTTTTAAAACTCTCATGTTCATGTTCTTTACCTTATCTCGGCATCCTATATATATAAATATATGAATGTGTGCATGTGGTTTTGACTGATTTTGGACATGACATTATGTTGTTACTTTTCTTGAATTACATGCCAGTGCTTATACCACTAATCATCCTAGGACACTACACCATTTCGTAATGCAAGGTCTGAAGATATTTCTATTACCCATGTACAATGTTAGGTGGTTTAGCACATTCGTTGAGTTTTTGTGAAGTAGTGAGCCTCCATCCTGTTGAAGGCCTTATCATTTCATTATTCTTTTCTTATTTACTCAGAATTTTTGGATTTTTCTTGGCCATAGTCGGGAGCATATCCCAACATAGCTATTATTTTATTTTAGAGGCCTTCGTAGACAGATGTGGGTTGGTTGGTTGTTGTTTTGACTCATAGTTTTATTTGAGTCACCTTTTTATTACAATCTTGATCTAGCTTTTGCACTATTATTATTTTTATTCTCATAAGGTTAGGCGATGTGAGTAGTCTCTGGTGCATGGTGGGCTTGGGATATCTGTCACGTCCAGGCCATGGTTCGGGTTGTGAAAAGCTTGGTATCTGAGCAAAATTTAGATTCGTTGGGTGTCCACAAAGTCATATCGAGTAGAGTCCTTTTTATGAGTCTATAGCACACCACACTTATGAGGGGAGGCTACAAGGTATTTAGGAATGTTTTTATCCTTTCTTGTGTTCTATTTCAGGCTGTAGAGCCTAGTGTTATGAAACTTCTCAAGCTCCTAGCTTTCTCGCATTTCTAATCATGCCTCCTCGAAGATCTGACATTCGTAGAAACTCTACAGGAAACTCTATCCTACCCGAGGACAATGTGGAGGGGACTTGCCTTGTGTATGAAGTGCAGACTTTGTCTAGGATCCCTACTCCTGATTGTGCCACCCCACATGGAGTTCCACCAATCCTCACTAGTCCTTTTGGCCTTCTTAAGGTGGTGATTCTTATAATCAACTGCGTTAAGAGGATATCTCTAATGCAGTGTTCCGTTGGTTTATTTATTTACTTACTCAGTTGGTGATATCTTAGTCTCATTAATCAGATTGTATTTGTGTTATTTATTATTTATTTGAGGTCAATCGGTTGGCCAGTTCATGAGGCTAAATCCCCCAACCTTTATAGGTTCTAAGGTTGAGGAGGATCCTAAGGGGTTTAGGATGAGATGGAGCATATTTTTAAAGTGATTCATGCTACTGATTCTGAAGGTGTAGAGTTTGATGCATATCAGTTAAAAGATATAGCTTATCAGTGTATGAGGAGTGGGAAACTATGAGGGTGATGATGTAGAGCAGGTAGTGTGGAATGAGTTTTTAGTTGGCCTTCTCGATTACTTCTTTCCTCATGACTTGAGGGAAGCTAATGTTGAGGATTTTGTGAATCTGAAGCAAGGTAGGATAAGTGTGAAAGAATATACATTGAAATTTGATCAATTATCTTATTATGCACCTGAGATGGTGTCTAGCCAGATATTTAAAATCAGGAAGTTTACTTTTGGGATTCCCCTAACTTGGTATTAGATTTTAAAGCTTCAACATTGAGCAATGATATGGATATCTCCAGGCTTGTGGTTTATATGTTGTAGGTAGAGGATGAAAAGAAAAAATTGGCAGAGATTGGACAAAGGCATAGTATGAAGTTTAGGAATTCAGAGTGGGGTAGAGGTTAGCAGAATAATAGTAGAGATGGTAGACAATGGACAAAGAAGAAGAACTAAAGCAATTCTTATTTGTCAACTAGTGCTCCCTATTCTAAGCCTTCGAGTGATCGTCGTTCTTAGGCTAGCAGTAGTCCTAAGGTGAAAGGTGCCCAATCTCAGGATAGTGTAGTTCAGTCAGCCCCACCTTATCCTCCTTGTAATTTTTGTGGGCAGTTTTACCATGGTTATTATGTAAAGGGGAGAAATTGGTGTTGTAATAATGGTTAGCTGGGTTACAAGCAGAAAGATTGTATTTTAGTCAGGGTTTCCACTAGGGCTAATAAGGTTTCGATCACCATATCATTATATCCTATGCCAAAGGGCATTACTTTTGGTACCGGCACTGGCCAAAATAGCCTTTATGCACTTGCTACTCGTCAGGAATTTGAGGCAGCTCCTAATATTGTTACTAGTATGTTATAACTCTTTTCCCATGATGTTTATTGTTTGCTTGAACTGGGTTCTACCCTTTCTTATGAGACCCCTTATGTGGGTGTTCATTTTTGTTTTGGTTCTAAAATTATTTTTGACCCCTTTTCTGTGTCTACTTTAGTGGCTGACTATATTGTGGCTAGAAAAATCTATAGGGGTTATGTGGTGTCTATCTTTCATAGGGAGACATTGGTGAATTTGATAGAGTTGGATATAGTGAATTTTGATGATATCTTGGGAATCGATTAGCTTCACTCATGCTGTGCATCTATGGATTGCAGGACCCGATAGGTTTGTTTTGATTTCCCCAATGAACTGGTATTAAAATGGTAGGTGAGTTCTTTAGTACCTAAAGGGTGATTTATTTTCTATCTTTGAGCTAAGAAATTGATCTAAAAAAGGTGTCTGTATCACCTTGTTTAGGTTAAGAATTCTAATTCTTAAAGTCGTTCTTGACAATCTGTCCCTGTGGTTAATGAATTTCTTGAAGTGTTTCCCGATGATCTTCCTGGAATTCCTCTCGATAGGGAAAAAGATTAATTTTTTTTAGGATTAATATTCTACCTGATACTTGTTCTATTTCTGTTCCTTCTTATAGAATAGCTCCAGCTGAGCTAAAAAGAGCAGTTTAAAGATCTTGTTGATAAAGGATTCATTCATCCTAGTGTTTCTCCATGGATTGTTCTTATACTCTTTGTGCAAAAGAAAGATGGGTTTATTAAGATGTGTATAGATTATCGACAGTTGAATAAGGTGACAATGAAAAATAAGTACACTCTTTCTAGGATTGATGACCTTTTTTATCAGTTTTAGGATGCTGATCAATTGAAAAATTTGGGAGGTTGATATTCCTAAGACTGCTTTTTGAACACAGTATGGTCACTATGAGTTTCTGGTTATGTCATTTGGGTTGACTAATGTTCTAGCTGCGTTCACGGATCTTATGAATCGGGTATTCAGGCAGGTTTTGGACTTGTTTGTGATAATTTTCATTAATGACATGTTGGTGTATTCTAAGCGTGAGAAGGATTATTCCAATCATCTCTGAATTTTGTTGCAGACTCGTAAAGACCATAAATTATATGTGAAATTTTCAGAGTGTCAATCTTGGCTAAGGACTCTGACTTTTCTAGGGCATGTTCTTTCTTGTGAAAGGATTAGGGTGGATCCACAGAAGGTTGAAATAGTTAAGAAATGGCCTAGACCCACAACTCCAACTGATATTAGGAGCTTCTTGGGTTCGAAAAGGTATTATAGGAGATTTATGGAGAGTTTCTCATTATCACTGCCTTATTAACTAGGTTGACTTAGATAAAGGGTATGTTTTTATGGTCTTATACTTATGAGGGTAGTTTTGAGAAGTTGAAATATAAGTTGACTTTTGTGCCAATTTTAACCCTACCCGAGGGAACTAATGGTTTTGTTGTGTTTTGTGATGTATGCCATGTGGGATTGGGTTATGTTTTGATACAGTATGGTAAGGTTGTGGCCTATGCTTCTAGGCAGCCTAATGTTTATGAGTTTAATTATCCGACTCATGACTTGGAGTTAGTGGTTGTGGTTTTTGGTATTAAAAATTTGGTACCACAATCTATATGGGGTACATTTGGATATCTATTCAGACCATAAGAGCTTGCGGTATGTGTTCACTCAGAAGGAGTGGAATCTCAGGAAAAAGAGGTGTCTTGAATTATTGAAGGATTGGGACATAAGTCTTTACTTTCATCCAGGTAAAGCTAATGTTGTTTCTAATGCTCTTTGCAGGTTGTCTATGGGGATCCTATCCCATGTTGATGAGGATAAAAGAGGATTGGTGAAAGATATTCACATCTTGGCTAACTTGGGAGTTCATCTTTTGGACTTTGACGATAGAGAGGTGATTGTTCAAAAAGTGGTTAAATCATATCTTGGTGTAGAGGTAAAGGAGAATCAGGCTTTAGATCTTATTCTTATACAGATTAAGGATGATGTGGGTAAGAAAATGGTTATGGCTTTTGAGATTGAGGGAGATAGTATTCTGAGATACCAAGGTAGGTTATGTATTTTTTATGTTGATGGGCTATGGGAAAGGATTTAGAACGAGTCTCATGAGTATAGATATACCATTCATCCGGGTTCAACTAAGATATACCATGACTTGAAGGAGATCTATTGGTAAACAATATGAAGAGGAATGTAGAAAATTTTGTGGCTAAGTGTATGGTTTATCAGCAAGTTAAGGTTCAGCATTTGAGTCTTGGTGGCATGTCTTAAGAGATAGTGCTACCTATGTGGAAGTGGGAAATGATCAATATGGATTTCATTACTAGTCTTCTGTGGTTCGATAATTAGTATGATTCGATTTGGGTCATTATGGATAGAATGACTGAGTCCGTTCATTTCTTGCCTATGGGGACTAACTGCTCAGGAAAAGACTATGCCAAGTTGTTCATTCAAGAGATTTTGAAGTTGCATGGTGCACCAGTGTCTATTATTTTAGACCGAGATTTGCTATTTTCTTCTCATTTCTAGCATTTATTTCAGAAATATTTGGGTACATGGTTGAACCTTAGCACCACATTCCACCCTCAAATAAATAGACATGAAGAACTAACTATTTAGACTTTGAGGGATATTTTAAGGTCCTATGTGGTTCACTTTAAGGGTTGGATTGGCCATTTACCTTTTATTGTGTTTGCGTACAATAATAGTTATCATTTGAGCATTCAGATAGCTCCTTTTGAGGCTCTTTAAGGTTGGAGGTGTAGGTCTCCTATTGAATGGTTTGAGGTTGGTAAGTCTAGGTTGTTTGGTCTTGATTTTGTTTACCAAGCCATGGAGAAGGTAAAAGTGATTAGAGAAAGACTTAAGACTGCCCAAGTCTCCAAAAGTCTTATGTGGATGTGAGGTGATGGGAATTGGAGTTCTAAGTAAATGATGAGGTATTCTTGAAGGTGTATTCTATGAAAGAAGTCTTGAGGTTTGGAAAGAAGGGGAAGCTCAACCCCCGTTACGTTGGTCCATGTCAGATTTTGACGAGATTTGGGAACGTTGTGTATGTTTGGATTTTCCTAGGAGTTTGGATTCCATACATCCCATGTTTTATATGTCTATGATGAAAATGTGTGTGGGTGGTCCTTCCTTGATAGTGCCTGCCGAGGATGTTGGTGTTACGTATTACTTGTCATTTGAGTAAGTCCTAATTGAGATATTGGATAGGCAGGTTCGTAGGTTGAGGACCAAGGACGTAGCTTCAGTGAAGGTTCTTTGAAAAAAAAAAGGTAGAAGAAGCTACAAGGGAAGCTGAGGAAGATATGAAGAACAAATAGCCATTCTTGTTCCCCTAGTTGGATGAACATGCTTAAGGTATAAATTTTGTTTGCCTCTTGTTACTTTTCCGAGTTTATCAATTGATTATGGTGTATTCTTTCTATTTTCGTGCTAAATTTTCTGAACTCGTTATTCGAGGATGAATGGTCCTAAGGGGGGATAACGTAAGACCCTTAAAATTTTGATCATTTTATTTTTGACCCTCCCATGTTCATAATATCAATTTTTGACTTGAATTGTGTTTTGCAATGTTAAAAAGGATAATTTCGCAAAGTTTTAAAATACTTGGAAAGGATTCGGGGCTATTTTTGAACTCCAAGGTAGTGTGCCTCCAAGATATCACTAGTCCATGGAGGTTAGTCTCTGCAATATTAGTGTGGAACAGAGGTTAACCTCTGCGATAAGGTTGTGCCACGCTGAGGTGCAAATTTTATCCAACTTTGTTTTTTTCACTTATGGGTGAGGGGATTTTAGTATTTTCATCCTTTCCATGACTTATAAACACAAAATTAACCTTTTTCCTCCAATTAAAAAGATCAAACACTCTTATTCTCTTCTCTAACACCTAAACCAAGAGAGTTTAAGGGGTTTTCAAGAAATCACAACTTTGGGCTCTAAACTTCAAATTGAATTCAAATTCTTGTATTTTAGGCATATTTCTCTTTCCTAAATTTTAATTTTACATTGTGACATGAATTAAACGATTTCCATGTGATTTAAGTTGCGTGTTTTAAAATTGGGTTGATGGGTTTTGGTTGTTACTGATTGAATTACTTGACTCATGTTTTGAATTTATTATTCATGCTTTAAATTAATATTTTTATGACTGAATTGGTACATTATTTAAATGGGTGGAATAGGGGCCATGGGTTTCCCTAATTTGGATGTATTTTGTCTTGGAATTGCATAAACCTCAATCCACTTTGAAAATTTGATTTTATTATGGAAAGTTGCATGGTTTGGATGCTTTTGAACTCAATACATTGCATTAATGGATAAATGGATATAAAAATGGATTTGGATGGCCATGGCAGTCATGCTTTAGATTCTAATAGAACCTGTGATCCCAATTTTGTTGTGTGAATTGGTTTGGCATGAATATATTAGCTTGTAAGTATAATGGTATGACGATACCAAGTGGTAAATGCCTTAATGAATGACTCCCAGGTTAATGGTTTGAATTAGGTACAAATTGTTTTAATTTAGGCTTAAGAAAGGTTGTGTAGCTCACCGTGAAGGTGTAAGTCCTGAGGGGACGAACACTGGAAGTAATGTTTGCCGGCATTGGGGGTCTATATGATCATGTGGTTGACACACACTAGATATATATATTTGGGATGGAAATTGCCTATGGTGGCTTTAGTTTTCCCTTGGTTCATGCGTCTAACACGCACTAGGCCCTTTCAGCAGGGAGAGTTGAACCCATATAGCCCATGAGTGCTATTATGAAGGATCGAGCTACACATTCCAGGTTAATGATTTTAAAAGTCTCATGTTCATGACCCTTACCCTATCCTGGCATCCTATATATATGAATCTATGCATATGGTTTTGACTGATTTTGGACATGACATTATCCTATCACTTTCCCTGAGTTACATACCAATGCTTATCCCATTGACCATCCTAGGATGTTACATCATTTCATGATGTAGGATCCGTGGACATTTCTGTTACCCTTGTGCAGCGTTAGGTGGATTACCACGTTCATTGAGTTTCTTTGAAGTGGTGAGCCTCCATCCTTCGGAATTCCTTATCATTTCATTATTCTTTCCTTATTTACTCTGTATTTTTTTATTCTTCTTGGATATAGTCGGGGGCATGTCCCAACTTTGATGTTATTCTGGTTTAGAGGCTTTCGTGGACAAATGTGGGTTGTTCGCTTGTTCTTTTGACTCATATTTTTATTTGAGTTATTTATTCACCTTTTTTTACTATCTTGATCAGGCTTCTACATTATTATTTTTTTTCTCATGAGGTTAGGTGATAGGGGTGGTCTTCGATCCATTGTGGGCTTGGTATTCCCATCACGACCCGACCCTGGTTCGGGTCGTGACATAACTCATCTCCTAGTGTTTGGTCAAAATGCCCAGTCCGAATCACAATAGGTAGTTAACTCTGTAGTTCATCCTTTCTTTAGGATAATCCCCAAACCTGGTGAATGCTTTACATACTTGATCACTCTTAAAAGTAGCCGCCTAGTGTGACTTCTTGGTTTGTTGCATAAGTTGACTTAAAAATTACACTATGAAACAAATGTGTGGTCTAATAATTGACAAATAAATCTGCTTCCCAATAAGTTTTTGATAGCAAGAAACATCACTGAGAAGAGGATTCTCAGTTCTTCCAAGTGATTGGTCATGCTCAACATTAGTGAGTTTTATGTTCTACACTAGTGGAGTGAAAACAGGTTTAAAACCTTCTAATCCCACATAAACAATGAGCTCCAAGATATATTTTCTTTGGTTCAATAGAATGTGCCATGAGTATATCTATGAACCTTTATACCTATGAAGTATTTTAACTCCCCCAAATCTTTAACCTTGAACTTACCATGCATGTAGATTTTGGCATTCTTGATCAATGAAGAATTGCTGCCTATGATTAATATATCATCAACATATATCAAAAAAATTACAATTACAATATCATCACCCTCTTATTTTGTAAATAAAAAGTGATCATGATAACTTTAAGCATATCCAACATCTAAAAGGGTTGTGGTCAACTTAATGTTCCACTGCCTATAGTCTTGATTAAGTGCATAGAGAGACTTGAGAAACCTGCATACTCTAGTGTCCCTAGGATGTGAAATCCTTGAGGCAAAGACATATAGATCACCCTACAAGAAAGAATTGCTAACATCCATAAGATCCCAACTTTTCGAAGAAAACATATCAGTCAAAATTCTAACAATGCCCATATTGGCAACTAGAGAAAAAGTGTCATGATATTCCAATCCAACTTATTGGGTATATATCTTTGCAACTAACCAAGACTTATACTTATTTATAGATCCATTAATCTTGAGATTCAATTTGTAAACTTATTTGGAACCAATAGGATGTTTTTCAAGTGGGAGTGGAACCAGTTCCCATGCCTTATTTTCCTCAAGAGCATTAATTTCTTGTTGCATAGACTCAACCCAAGAAGGTTGTTGTGATGCTTCCTAAAGAGATTTTGGTTCTTTTATGCCTAAAAAATTGCTTAAATAAGCCTGATAGGAGGCAGATAGATGAGAATAGTCTATGTAATCTGCAATAGGATATGTATAATTACTAGAAGGTTTCATTAATGTCATAAAACTTTTTAGCCAAGTAGGTGGCTTTCCACTTCTTGCTAACCTATTTTAAGGTATGACATTGTTAGGTTTAACTACTAACACATATTCACCGACACCATTATTCTCAACCAAGATATAATTAAGGGGAGCATCTGGAATAGGATCAAGAACCTGTTCTTGTAAAAGAGGACTAAGAGGAGCATCAAGAACATCCTCTGAAATAGCAGGAAAAGAAATAGTCTCAAAGTATACCGGATGTAGTGGTATAATAAGACGTAATCTACTCAAAAGAAGAAGTGGAATTAGACAAACTAGAAGAACCAAGAGTGCCTAAGGCATTTCTTCAGATTCAGTGTTTTGAAAAAAATTTAATTGTTGGAATGTTAAAATAGACTCTTTGAAAAACACATCCCTACTCACATAGATGGAACCTGTATGCAAGTCATATAACTTATAGGCTTTTTGTGTCCTTTAATATCGTATCATGACTGACTTCCTTGCTCTTGCTTGAAACTTATCACATCTAGGCAAAGCACTAGAATAGTAAAGGCACCCAAATACTCTCAAGTGATCAAGGTTGGGAGGTTTGGCATGAAGTAGCTCATAAAGAGATTTTCCACTCAAAACTTTTGAAGGAAGTTTGTTAATCAAATATACAATGTCTTGACAAAATCACCCCAAATTTTTTTATGCATTCCACACCGAAATTTTAATGATTT
The DNA here is from genome assembly GCA_030864215.1 of Capsicum pubescens. NCBI lineage: Eukaryota > Viridiplantae > Streptophyta > Magnoliopsida > Solanales > Solanaceae > Capsicum > Capsicum pubescens. The sequence continues at coordinate 264,013,839 of CM061540.1, read as the reverse complement.
TGACAACTTTTGGATATGTTTGTGTCTTCTCTCAACTACCTTATTTTGTTGAAGGGTATAAGAACAACTTGTTTGATGAATTATCCCATTTGATTCCAATAAGTCAAGACATTTAGAATTGAAAAATTCTATACCATTATTTGTTCTAAAAAAATTAACACAAATAATAATCTTATTCTTTATTAGCAAAAGAAAGTTTTTCACTAAAGAGAACACCTCATTTTTGGAATGAATGAGATATATCCAAGTGTATCTTCTATGATCATCTACTAAGGTCACATAATAGTATTTGTTACCATATATATATGTCTTATATTGTACCTATAGATCAATATGAATTAAGCCAAAACAACAACTAGAAACAATAGTACTAACTAGAAATTTCAATCTATATTACCTGGACAAAGGACAAATCTCATAATCTCCATAAATGTCAACTGGTATATGTCCTTTTAGTGATTGAATGGGTTCATAGCTTCACCAAATGGATGGCCTAATTTAAAATGCCACAATGTACTATTTTCATCTGATTTGCAAGTTGAAAGAATAATAGATGTTATTCCTTTTTGTAAAATGTACAATCCTTCTCTTTCCTTACTAATACCTAAGACTTTGCCATTGGAGAGATCTTGAAAGATAAAAAAAATTAAGAAAAAAGGACACAACACAAGAGAGTTCCTTAGTCAACTTGGATACTGATAATAAGTTGAATTTAAAATTTGGAACATGTAGTACATTGTGTATCTAACGCTCTCCTGAAACTAGTGTTTTTCCAACACCTAGAATGTGAGATTTACCACTAGTAGGAACTTGTACTTGATTATTAAGATTATTTCTCAAATCCTTCATTGATTTAAATAATTTCTTATATAGAGTAATATGTCATAAGGCCCTATATTAATTATACATTCAAAACCAATGCCTTTTGATAACAAGGAATGAATACCTGCCATATTAGACAGACAATCAACTTCATTTGCTTTCCTTATCATGTGCTTCATCTGCTCATATTGTTCATCTTAGAATAAATTATCTTGGTGTTTAGAGGATTTGAATGATGAAGCCTCCCTTATTATTGTAGTAACATGTGCTTAAGGCTTAAAAGTTAGTGTAGTTGTACTTGATTGAGAAGATATGTTTGGAACATGTCTTGTATTGGTCGACTGTCCACTATAAGATTGATTATGCATATAAGATCTCTGACCAATAGAATAGCTATTTCTCCCTCTATAGATAGTGTGACGATAACTGTGATCTCTATAGTTAGAATCTAACTTCTTCTTACTTTTAAAGTTGAGTGGATAACCTACTACTTTATAGCAACCTATAACAATGTGACTCTTATAACCATACACCTTACAAAATATTTCAGATAACTTTGATAGAGGTGGTGGTTTATATATCCTTCTTGCAGGTAATGTGAGAGGTTCCTTGTTGCTATCAATCACATCTAAAACTCTTTGACTTTCCTCATTAATCACAATAGCATAAGCCCACTTAATACTGACAATAGGTTTTCTATAGAGTAAACTGCTTCTTATCTAGTTGTAACTCATGTTGAGTCCCATAACAAACTGTAACAACCTCTATCATCTAAAATGTTCTATGTAAAATCTCTATTCGTCATAATCAAAATGAAGCAATGGAATCATGACATTAAGTTTATCTTATGACACCTGCATCTTAGAGTAATAAGTAGTAACAGAATCCATACCTTGTTTTAAGGTAGTAATACCAGTTCAAAAGTGAGAAACCCATGTAAAATTTGATCTATAAATTACTCTTTGAAGTCAATCTACACCATTTTTATATTCAAAGAAAACACAAAACTTAATATTAACTCTTCTGTGACTATACTACCAATCCATAAGACCATGATTGCGTTACATTTTCCAATAATTCTGCCAATTCACCTCTATTATGTAATTTGACACACAAGCCATCAACAAAACCTAATTTATCTTAGCCTCAAAAAGCCAGTATCATGGATCTGCTCCACAACGCATAATTTATAAGTCTTGTGGGCTTAATTGGGATCAATACAATTCCAAGAGTGTCTAAGGCTTGCAAATACAAGAGATGATGAATTGATGACGATCAATTGTATCGTAAGTCATTCCTTGTGTGGTACATTCCTCTTCTCTATTTTTTTCCATGGAAGCTGAATGAACTTTAATTTAGTCAAAAATGTGAGCTTGAAAAAGATCACCTCTTTGATACTGTCATGACCTTAAGCAGGGCCTGGCTGAGAGGGATATCTCAAGTCCACCGAGGACCGAAGAGCACCCCCTTATCCTATCCAACTGTTACACAACAAAAATATAAAGTCGAGAGAAACAAAACCAACAATCTAAGTGATATCAATATCCAAAAACATCCACAATACCCATGTACACAGTATCCACAAAGCCTCTACCACAAATCGAGTAATATTAAAGTCCCAAGACATTCCCTCGACCATAGCCAAAAACAAGACTTAAATAAAGTCTAAGACATAAGGAATGATACATAAAATGAAGTCTTACAAATGAAGGGAAGCTCACCACTTCAAGTCAATCCTCGATCTAACCATGAACGCCTGATCACGGCAAAGGAAAGGTTGACTTGCCTTCGGATCCTGCCTAGCGTGGGGATACAACATCTGAAAATGGTAAGTTTGTTGAACAGTAGCATGTAACTCAGGGATAAAGGATGAAAATTAATGTCATAAAGTAAAACCAATGCACAACATCATATGCAATACCTACATATATATGTGTATCATATGCCGGGAAAAGGGAACAAGGCTTAGCATTCACTTCAAAACTTTAACCTGGACTATGTATCTCAACCATCATAAATAGGCACCTACCGGCAATTTGGGCTCAACTCCCATTGCTGAAAAGGCCTAGTGCATGTTAGCCACACGAACCAGAGGTATCGAGAAGACCTTGGAATGCCCCGACCCCACGTCAATCCAAGATACAAATATACATCAACAGTGAAAACTATGCACATAGGTCATCATTACCAATCCTCATGTCAGAAAACACGAGTTTCAAGTTAAAGTCATCCAAGACCCACACCTTCACGTCTTAGCTAGATAACCCCATTTAAGCCCAATTTAAATTAAGTTTCACATAACCCATTTATTAATCAATGAACCAACCGTTAAGGCACATATGTGTATTGTCATACTCTTACACTTGCAAGCTTATCTCTATCCCATAACAATCATATTTAACTTGGGGTAATGCCTCGACCCCCTTTTTGTTCATTAAATCAAGTATGGGGGAATGCCTCGACTCTTTTTGTTCATTAAATCAAAACATAGCCAACATGCCTTTAAAATCCATGTTCATTGTTTAACATTTTTAATCCAAGAAATTACATAGGTAGGTAAGTCAAACAAAAATAGGTGACAAGATCACATTTATTGACTATTTCACAAACAGGTTGAGGGCACTTTATTTGCAAAGCTATAAATCAAGTCAAAATCATCAAATTGGGGACTAAACAGGACCCCTCAATTTAATACCATTCCCATGCATCCCAGAATGTTTGAAACCATTAATAAAGCATGAATATTGTAAAATAAAGGCAAAATGGTTCGATGGACCCTTGTACTATGTCCGTTTTGTAATGTGGACACTTCTACTTATATGTTTTTCATCTGGACCCTTGAACCCACTAAAAAAATAATATTTTAAACCCTTTGACCATTGACTAGTCCTATGTGGCATTAAAATAGCCTACTAGGACGAGGCACGTGCCAACACCCGCCTAGGGTGCGAGTGGGGGTCAATTTTATATTAAAATAATTAAAAAAAAGTCCCCCAACTTTTTAAATTTAAATACATTTTAAAAAAAAAAAAAAAAAAAAAAAAAGCCCCCTCCCCGTCTAGCACCCCTACCCCCACCCCACCCCCGCCGTCCACTACCACCATTAACTCCCCCTACTCCCACTATTCTCATACACCAAAACACAATCACACACATCATATTCACTCAACTCTTCCTCTTCTTCATCTTCCTCTTCCAATTCTTCATCAAATTCTTCATTTTTTACATTTTAAACTTTGTGGGGTTTCTCTAAATTGACAAAAAGTTCAGCCATTTATGGAATCTTGAAGATTTTTGGCGGCGAAAGATGGTAGCGCTGACAGTTTAGGAGCAACGGAGGTTTTAGAAAGAGAGACAATAATTTTTTTTTGGTTTGTTTTAGGTGGTTTTTAATTGGGTCGAGTGGGCATATGACCATGAAAACTCTCCTGCGTTTTCATCTCCTCTTCCGATTCTTCAATTTTTACATCTTCACGATATAGACATACACACAACCTCACAATCAAGGGACATACATTTTATCATCAACTTCATCCATTTATTTTCAACCACAACTGCCGCCATCGCCGCCGACAACTCAATTTTCATTCAAAATTCAATTTTTTCAATATATCAGCTCCAAAATCTCTCACAAAATATCAAAATTCACTGCAAAACAACCAATATTCATCAAATTCAATCAAAACTCAGCTCTAATTTTCATCCAAAATTCAATTTTTTTCAACTATATAAACTCAAAAAACCTCTCATAAAAAGCTGACATGGAAGCTGACGTGGGCGAGTGTGTTACACTTACCAAAAAAGTGTTTAAAATATTGCTTTTTAGTGGGTTTAACAGTCCAGATGACAAACATATAAGTAGGAGTATCCACATTACAAAACGTACATAGTATAAGCGTCCATCGAGCCATTTTGCCTAAAATAAACCATAGAAAAATAATTAAATAACCAACCAAAGCAAAAGCCCTCAGCTATGTCAAAACCCATAACAAAACCATGTGTTGATAATCAATTTATTCCATAAGTAAGATATAATTTCAAGGGAAAGAGCGACATGCCTCAAACAGAAGAAAAATGGGAAGAAATCCTGAGCATGGAACCCAAAAGAAGAATGTACAGTGGAATCCTTGACCTTCTTGGGGTTTCTACGTCAGGAATAAATTTGGGAGTAACAAGTCTCTTAAAATTGAACTAAAGGGGTTATATAACACTTAAGGGTAGTCCAAAGGTGTAAAGACCTCGTTGCCCCTCTCCCTTTTTAACTTAACAAAATCAACCGCTGAAATACACAGGTATGTATTACGAACCTCATCGCGGGGATTTCCTTCTATGTCGCGGGGCTATCGCGGAGGCTCACTGCCTCTGTGACCCAAAACTACTCCGAACTCCATCCAAAATTCTAAAACTCTCCCAGGTTACCTTTTTTACATCCCCAAACATGATTTAGTTCAAAAATTGATATTCCAAGCACAAGAATGCTAAAAAATAAAATACCCAAAATTTGAGGGTATTACATTCTCCCTCTTAGGATTATTCATATCCTCTTCCACCTCATAAGTGGCTTCTTCCAACTTATGGTTCCTCCAAAGGACCATTACCAATGACACATCTTTAGTCCACAATCTACGAACTTCCCTATCCAGAATCTCTACCTAAGCCTCTTTGTAAGACAGGGTATCCGAAACACCAACGTCCTCAATAGGTACCACCTAGGAAGGATCACCCACATATTGCCTCCACATGGATACATGAAACACAGGGTGAATAGAACCTAAATTTACAAGCAACTCTAACTCATATGCAACATTTCCCAGTCTCTTTAAAATTAAATAGGGACTATTATAACGGGGCCTGAGCTTTCTGTTCTTCCCAAAATGCATCACTCCCTACATGGAAAACACCTTCAAGAATACCTAATCACCAATATCGAACTCCAACTCTCTTCGCCTAACATCCGCATAAGACTTTTGGCAACTTTGGGCAGTCTTAAGTCTATCCTAAATTACATGTACTTTATCCATAGATTGATGAACTAAATTGGGACCGAACAACCTCGCCTCACCAATTTTGAACGACCCAATAGGAGATCTACTCCACCTACCATACAGTACCTCAAACGGGGCCATACCAATGCTAGAGTGATAGATATTATTGTAATCTAACTCAATGAGAGTGAAATGGTAAACCCAACTACCACCAAAGTCAATTAAACAAGCATGTCCTCTAAAATTTGAATGGTCCTTTCTGCTTGTCCATTAGTCTGCGGGTGGAAAATGGTACTAAAGGTAACTTTAGTCCCCAAACCTCGCTAAAATGACCGCCAAAATTGAGATGAGAACTGAGTACTATGATTCAAAATAATGGAAACTAGAGTGCCATTTAACTTCCCAATCTCCTAAATAAACAACCTCGCATAATCCTCAGCAGAAAAATTAGTCCTCACTAGTAAGAAGTGAGCAGACTTAGTCATCCTATCCACGATGACCTAAAGAAAATCAAATTAGTTCTGAAACCACAGAAGACTGGCAAGAAAATCAATATTTATCACTCCTCATTTCCACACTGGCAACTCAATCTCTTGAGATAACCCTCTAGGCCTCAAATGGTCCACTTTCACTTGCTGACACACTGAATGCTTAGCTACAAAATTAGCTACATCACACTTCATGTTATTCCACCAATAGATCTCCTTAAGATCATGATACATCTTTGTTGCACAATGATGAATCGAATAATGTGACTCATGAGATTCGATCAAAATTCTACCTCGCAGCCCATCCACATCGGGAACACACAACCTACCTTGGTACCTTAAGATACCATCACTACCAAGCTTAAAATCCATCACCTTCTAACTACCCACATCATCCTTCATTTGCATCAAGATATGATCTAACACCTGTTTCTCCTTTATCTTAAGACCAAGAGATGACTTCCCTACCTCTTACACAAATACACCACCATCCTCAAAATCAGGGAGACGAACCCCAAGATTATGCAAACGGTGAATGTCCTTCACCAAATCCCACTTCTCCTCATCCATATGAGACAAGATCCCCATACATAACCTGTTAAGAGCATCAACAACCATGTTAGATTTAACTGGGTAATAGTGAAGACTCATGTCGTAGTCCTAGAGCAACTCAAACTATCTCTTTGGCCTGATATTTAGCTCATTCTGAGTGAACTCTTATTGCACGCTCTTATGATCAAAATAAATATCAACATGGACCCCATACAAATAATGTCGCCAGATCTTCATATCAAACATTACCGCTAGCAATTCTAAATCACGAGTTGAGTAATTTTTCTCATGAACTTTCAATTGTCTAGAAGCATAAGAAACCACCTTGCCATGATGCATCAACACACATCCCAATCCCACCCAAAACACATCATAATAGATAAAAAAACAATTAGTTCCCTTAGGTAGAGTCAACACCGAAGCTGACGTCAACTTATCATTCAGCTTCGCGAAACTAGCCTTACAAGAATCAGAACACAAGAACTTCACCATCTTCTGAGTAAACTTAGTCAATGGGGCGGCAATAAAAGAGCAACTTTCCAAAAATCTTCTATACTAACTGGCTAAACCCAAGAAGCTCTGAATATTAGTTGTAGTCGGGGGGATATGGCCACTTCTTAACCACTTCAACCGTTATTGGATCCACCATGATCCCTTTACTATAAACAACATGACCCAGAAAAGTAATAGCATTCAACCAGAACTCACACTTAGAAAACTTAGCATATAATTGCTAATTATTTAGGGTCTGCAACACAACATAGAGGTGATTGGCATGATCCACCCCACTTTTCCATTATACCAAAATATTATCTATAAACACAATCACAAACAAATCCAAAAATTGATGGAATACCTAGTTTATGAGATCCATAAATGTTGCAAGGGCATTGGTCAACCCAAAAGACATGACCAAGAACTCAAAATGTCCATACCGAGTACGGAAGGCAGTCTTACTGATATTTTCCTCCCTAATATTTTACTGATGATAGCCCGAACAAAGATCAATCTTGGAGAAATACTTAGCATCCTAAAGCTGGTCAAATAAATTATCGAACCTAGGAAGAGGGTACTTATGCTTCACCATCACCTTATATAACTGATGGTAATCAATACAAATTCGAAGAGAATGATCATTCATACGCACGAAGAGAATAAGAGCACCCCACAGAGACACACTATAGCGGATATAACCCTTGTTAAGAAGATCCTTCAACAGATCCTTAAGCTCTTTCAACTTAGCCAAAGCCATTATATAAGGAGGGATAGAGATAGGATGAGTGCGGAAATAAGATCAATCCAAAAATAAATTTCCCTATCAGGGTGAATAGTAGGAAGATCATCAGGAAAAGCTTAGGGAAATCCCTAACTATAGGAACGGATTGTAAAGAAGGACCTTTGAGTTATAATCCTTAACCTGGACTAGATGATAAATACACCCCTTGGAAATCAATTTCAGGGATCTAAGATACGATATAAACCTTTCCTTAGGCACTAGGGAACTCTCTTCTAACTCAATAACCTGCTAATTAGGGAATTTAAAGATGTATTAATGGGCCCAATAGTCTAAAGAGTCATAGCACAAGTGCAACCAGTCCATTCCCGAGATAATGTCAAAATCTAACATGTTTAATTCAAACACATCCACCAAAATTTCTCTACCACCAATAGATACTACACACCCCCTATAGATTCCCTGGGCAACTACCGAGTTACCTACTAGGTTAGAATTAGAAAAGAGGTTCGAAATAAATTCGGTACCAAAACCAAAATATATAATAACAAATGGGGTCACATAAGAAAGAGTAGACCCCGGATCAAGCAAGAAAAAACACATCACGATAAATGAGTTTTGACATACCAGTGATGACAATAGGTAATGCTACTGGCCACATCTAAAAAACTTATTCCTCTCCTTATCACAAAAAACATGGTGCAACCGCCCACAAAATTAGCAAGAAGGATAGGTTGGAGCTGACTGAGCCCCACTAGATTGAGATTGGGCACCCCGCGCCTGATAACCATCACTAATCTAAAAACAATAATATTTGGACGGCTTTGAATAAGGAGCACTAATAAGAACCAGAGTTTCCCCACTTCTTCTTAAACCACTTACCACCATCCCTACCATCCTACTACTGACCTCCTCCCTGATTTAAATTCTAGAACTTCTTACTCTTCTTGTCCCCAATATCAGCTTGCTTCTTCTTCTTTGCCTCAACCTACTGCATATACACCACATGTAGAGAGATAGCTACATCCTTATTCAAAAGTAGCTTTGCTCTCCAAAATTAGCTCACGATATAAACTAGAAGCAAATTTCATCATTCTAGCTTTCATATTAGACATTAGCCTATGAGCTTATTAGGACAACTGATGGGACTTCAAGGCATACTCTTTCACGATCATCCTAGGTTGCCTTAAGTTTGCTTTCTCCTCTCTCAACTCCTAAGGAAAGAAGTGATCAAGAAAAGCACTAGAGAAATCATCCCACAAAGCAGCTTCGACATTATCACCCCTAAGCCGGTCCCACTTCTTATACCATTGGTACGCTACATCCTTCAATTAATAAGCAATGAACTCCACATCCTCTAGCCAGTAGCATACATAACATGGAAGATCTTCTCCATCTCATCAATAAAACTCTAACAATCCTCCTCAAATTTAGTACCATAGAAAGTTGGAGGACTTAACCTCATAAACTGACCAACTCTAGTGGCCTCAAAAGCTCGCAGTAATACCATAAGAACCCGTATGATGTGACTGAGATATCACCAACCGATTCAGCATATAAATAGACTGACAGAACTTAACATTAGTAATATCTCCATGAGGTGGCTGAGTATGAGTGCCACTAGTTGGAGCAGAGACCCTAGACCGGGTTTGTACCCTAGGAATAGGACAAACTCAATCCACATTGTCCTCAGGTGTGACAAATGAGTTTCCACAAGATTTAGATCGTCTGGGAGGCATGATCTAAAAGAAAAATAAATAGGAGTTAGAGGAATCCAAGACCTTAGGCCTTATAGCCCAAAAATTGGACATTAAGAAAGGAAAATATTACTAAAAGTCGTGTAGCCTCTCTCTTATAAGTGTGGTGTGCTACACGCTCATAAAATAGGCTCAAATTGACACAACTTTGTAGATACCCCATGAAACTGAAACCTAGGCTCTAATACCAAGTTTGTCACAAAACCAGGGCCTAACCGTGATGGGTATCTCAAGCCACCGAAGACCGGAACCAACCCCTTAGCCTATCCAACCAAAACTCAACAAATATATAAAGATAAAAGAGACAAACCCAACAATCTAAGTGATATAAATATCCAAAAACATCAACAATAACCATATCCACAAATCCTCTACCACAAATCAAGTAACATTAAAGTGTCAGGATATGCCCTGGACAATAGCAAAAAACAAGATTGAAATAAAGTCTCAGATATAAAGACTGATACATTAAATGAAGTCTTTTGAATGGATGGAAGATCATCACTTCAAGTCAACACTTGATCTAACCACGAATAACAGATCACTGCGAAAGAAGGTAAACTTGCCTTTGGAACTTGCATCACATGGGGATACAGCATATGAAGATGGTTAGAGGTCTTAACACTAGCATGTAACTCAAGGATGAAGGATGAAAATAAATTCCATGATCAGTAATCCAAAAGCAAGTAAAAACAGTGCGCAACATCATATGCAATAACTACAAAAATATATATATCATATGTCAGGGAAATGGAACAAGGCTTAGCATGCACTTCAAAACTTTAACCTGGACTATGTATCTCAACCATTATAAATAGGCACCCACAGTCAATATGGGTTAAGCTCCCCCTGCTGGAAAGGCCCTAGTGAGTGTTAGCTTCATGAACCAGAGGTATCGAGGAAGTCAAGGGAATGCCCCAAACCAACATCAATCCAAGATACAAATATATATCACTAGTGTGAACCATGCACACTGATCATCAAGACCAAACTTCTTGTCAGCAAACACGAGTTTCCAGTACAAGTCATCCAAGACCCACACCTTCACGGAATAGCTACATAACCCCTTTTAAGCATAATTTAAAACAAGTTTCACATAACCCATTTATAAATCAATGAACCAACTGTTATGGCATACATGGGTATCATTATACCCTTATACTTGCAAGATTATCTCTATCCCATAACAATTATGTTTAACTTGGGGGAATGCCTCAATCCCCTTTGTGTTCATTAAATCAAGTATGGGGGAATGCCTCGACCCCCTTTGTTAATTAAATCAAAACATAGCCAACAAGGCCTTTATAATCCATGTTCATTGTTTAAACTTTATTTTTCATGCAATTACATAGGTGGGTAAGTCAAAAAAAAAATAGGTGACAAGTTCGTCATTGATAATTTCACAAACAGGGTTAGGGCAGTTTATTCCAAAAGCCAAAAATCAAGTCAAAATCATCAAATTGGGGACTAACCATGACTCCTCAATTTAATACCATTCCTATGAATCCCACAATGTTGGAAACTATTAATAAAGCATAAATATTGTAAAATAAACCATGGAAAAATAATTAAATAACCAACCAAGTCAAAATCCCTCAACTATGTCAAAACCCATAACAAAACCATGCATTGATAATCAATTTATGCCATAAGTAAGATATAACTTCAAGGGAAAGAGCTACATGCCTAAAGCACAAGAAAATTGGGAAGAAATCCTGAGTTTGTAACTCAAAAGATGAATACACGGTGGAATCCTTATCCTTCTTGGTATTTTTACATTGGGAATGAATTTGGGAGTAACAAGTATCTTAAAACTGAAGTAATGGGGTTATACAATAATTAAGGGTCGTCCAAAGGTGTAAATACCTTATTTCCCCTCACCTCCGTTAATGTAACAAAATTATCCACTAAAATACACAGGTCTGCATCGCGGACCTCATCGCATAGATTTTCTTCCTTATTGTAAGTCTATCGCAGAGTCTCACTGCCTTTGTGACCTAAAAATACCCTGAATCCCATTCAAAAATTTAAAAACTCTCCCGGGTTACCATTCTCAAATCCCCAAACGTGATTTTAGTGGAAAATTTATATTCCAACCACGGGAAGGCCAAAAATAAAATACCTGAAATTTGAGGGTGTTACAGGTATGACCCGACCCAAACCAGGTCCTAGTTGTGTAGGGTGCCTCAATGCCAATCGGGATCGGAGACCACCCCCAATGCCTAATCATAACCGCCTTATACCTTATGTCAAAAGAACTCCATATATATAATAAGATGGAACACTCATAAATCAAATACATTTAAATATTGTCAGCCCCAATACAAATACCAATGCCAAGGCTGATACTAATACCAACACCACCTATGCCAACCCAAAGTAGTCTCACAAAGCCTCTATCCTAGATCAAAATAATATCCTGATGGGATATGCCCCCGCCCATAGCCAAAAACCAAAGTCTAAGAAATAACTAAAGTATGTAGAGAAGTCCATAACATCAAATAGATTCTTCTGGAGAATGTAATCTCACCATTTCAATCTGACACAAAGCTATTCCTGAATCTCAGTCAATGAGCAAGAGAAGAAGTATGGCTGGTTCCCGCATCGCAGGGGGATACAGTGCCTGAATTTAGGTTAACAGGTGAATGTTAGCATGTACTCAGGAATAAGGATAAAATAATGCCAACATTCAAAACTAAGTAAGTAACCAAGTGCAATCATATTCACACATATATATATTTCATGCTGGGAAAGGGAACCGAGTTTAACATGCATATATAATCTTAACCTGGGCTATGTAGCTTGACAATCCTAAAACCACCCACGGGCTATATGGGTCCAGTGTTACCCTCGAATAGGCCCAATGTGTGTAGCCACACAAACTAGAGATAACATAGGGTTCGGAGATTACCGTGTACCCTTCGCCCCCTATAATACTTATATACAAGTATAACTTAGGGGATTACTTTGTATCCCTCAAGTATATGGTCACCATGACCAACCCTCATGTCGGCAAACATGAGTTTCAAGTGTCTGTCTATCGGACTCACACCTTTATGGTATTTCCCAATTAAAACCTTTTGTATATGACCAAACCACCAATTCCAAGAGTTAATTGCCAAGGAATTATGAAGTAGTATTATAATACTGACTTTATGTTGTAATCAATATCATTAGCCAACACTCAGGGGATTCCTAGGTACCCCATGGACTACATTATAAAGATAACTTGGGGGATTCCTGTGTACCCTGCAAGGTTTTCAAAACCAAGGCCATGGCCACCAAGGAGTTTCCAATCAAATTAAAACCATTTAAACCAATTTAAGTTCCATTACCATATTATGTAATGAAAGGTTTTCAATAAAAGTCAAACTATGTGATAAAACCATTCTCATAGGTACTTTAACAAACATGTTGAGGGCATATAGTTTCCAGAACCAAAATCAAGAACCAATTAACCATTCCTATGAAACCACATGTTTATACTAACATTATAATATGAAAAAACATAAATAGAACATAGGAAAAGATTATCCAACCATTAATAACCAAAACCCCCAACATATATTTCAAATCTAACACAACCCATAATTATGCCATGAAAACCATTAAGTAAAACATGTTTTTAGTTGAACTCGCAATGAGGAAGGAGTAACATAACTTAGATACAAAAGAAGGAGAGAAACCACCCTTGTAAGCCCCAAATTGATTGTATTGAAAAAACTCTAGACTCTCTTGAACCAAGATCCTTGAGAGATATTGGAGAGTGTTTAAAGTGTTTTTGACTAAGAATAATAGGGTAAGTAAAGCTGCAATAGTGTTTTAAGTCGTGGGGTCAAAAGAGGTTAAGAGGGAAAATGTCCAAAATACCCTCAACTTAATATCTAAAAAATAAATGCAGGTGGGTACGGTTGGGGAACCTCACTCATACCCCATCATATGAGTAGTACCCTAATTTGTACCCCAGAAAGTACCCCCAAGGACTTGACACTATTAATCATATGATTTTCTCTCTTCTCGTACCCTCTCTATGCTAGTCTACCTTGGACAGTGAATGACCTAGCACACACCGATTATCATATGACTTGGGCTACTAAGTCGTACCCATATCATATGACTAGTATCTTGAGTTGTATAATGTCCAGAGAGTTCAAAACCCAGAAAATTTCTAAAGGTTAGACTTAGGGTGTTTTAGTTCTCCCTCATTTGAATCATTCATCCTCGAATAATGGAACAAGGCAGTACAAGCATGATTTTCACCCTCACACCACGATTCTGACCTTTAACTAAGTTAGAAAACAAAGATGCAAGGAAGTTAGTCTTTCCTTTATTAAAGTTTGAAAACAAAAGCATGATGAAGAACACATACCTTCCGTATAAATTCCTAGAGCAGAAAATAGGAACAAATACTTGGACTTCATATCCTCTTCTGATTCCCAAGTATTCTATTCAACCTTATCATTCCTCCATATAACCTTGACCAAAGATACATCCTTGATCCGCAACTGACGAACCTGTTGATCTAAGATCTCAATCGAGACCTACGTATAAGACAAAGAATCTGAAATACAAATATCCTTAATAGAAATGATTTGAGATAGATCACCCATATAGTTTCTGAACATAGAAACGTGGAATACCGAATGAATAGAGCTCAAACTAGAGGGCAACTCAAACTCCTACACAACATTACCAACCCTTCTAATAACTGGGTATGGACCAACATACAGGGACTGAGCTTCCTCTTCTTACCAAACTGCATCACTTTCTTCATGGGAGATACCTTCAAGAATACCCTATCCCCAACCTCAAACTCCAAGTCCCTTCACCTCACATCTACAGAGGAATTTTGGCGACTTTGGGAAACCTTTAGTCTATCCTAAATCACCTTCATATTTTTAAGGCTTGGTGAGCCAAATCTAGGCCAAACATTTCCGCCTCACCAACCTTAAACCATCCAATAGTATACCTATACCTCCTACTATACAAGGCCTCAAATGGAGCCATCCCAATGCTAGAGTGGTAGATAGTATTATAGGCAAACTCCATAAGAGGTAAATTCTCCACTCAACTACCACTGTAGTCAATCACGCAAGCACGAAGCATATCTTTAAATATCTGAATAGTTTTGTGTACTTACCCATTTGACTACGTTTGAAAATCAGTACTCAGACTAACCATAGTCCCCAACCCTTTCTGAAATGACTACTAAAAGTGAGATGTAAATTGTGTACCCCGATCATAGATGATAAAAATAGGCACCCCATGCAACTTTACAATCTCATAAAGATACAACCTTGCATAATCCTCCGCTGAGAAGTTAGTCCTCACTGGCAAAATGTGAGTAGACTTTTTTATCCTATCCATGATGACACATACAAAATCTAATTAATTTCGAGATCGAGAAAGACCAGTAACAAAATCCATGTTTATCACTTCCCATTTCCACTATGGCAACTTAATTTCTAGATACAATCCTCCAGGTCTCATGTACTCAATCTTTATTTGTTGGCACACCATGTATTTAGTGACAAAGTTGGCGACATCTTTCTTCATATTATTCCACTTATATATATCTTTAAGGTTATGATACATTTTCATCGATCTAGGATGAACAACATAGCGTGACTCATGCACCTCAGCCAAGATCCTCTATCACATACCATATACATTGGGAAAACATAATCTCCAATGGTACCGCAAAGTACCATCACTACTAATATCAAAGAACATCACCTTCTGCCCACTAATGTCACCCTTGATCATCATCAACATAGGATCTAACACTTGCTTCTTCTTAATTTCAGCACTGAAAGATGACTGAGCCACTTTCTAAGCAAACACACCACCATTCTCAGAGTCCAAAAGATGAACTTCAATGTTAGCCAAATGGTGAATGTCCATCACGAACTCCTACTTCTCCTTATCCACATGAGATAGACTCCCCATAGATAGCCTGCTAAGAGAATCAGTATTGTAACGCTTTGAAAGTACACCCTGGGTATCACACAGTGCTTATAGTCCTGAGGGACAACAAGTTAATCCATGAGCTTGTACCTACTATGAGCACTAAGTAAAACTAATAAGAAAAGGTCATATGCAAAATTTAACAAAGGAATACCAAAAGGTTTTAAGTAATAAATTTGATAAAATCTATAAACAAAACTGATAATACTAATAAAACATTTTACAACGACAACTAAAATCTAAGAATTGACTAACTGTCTGAAATGTCTGAAAGCCTCTAAACTAACTGAATGAGAGTTTATGGGATAGGCCCCATCTAACTCCAACTAACTACTGAAATGAAAACATGAATATAAATAATCTATCCTCAAAATATGAGGACTCACCACTATTATGACTAATAATTTAAAAGGTCTATGCACGATCCGGGAACTGAGCATCCGAACCTATGATATGATACACCATAGCGCAAAAAAGAGTATGTGATTAGTACTTTGACTGTACTGGTATGCTAAATGAGGTAGGTTGATATGCATGGTTTCCAGAACATGAGTAATAACTATCTGAATATATATAGCATGACATACTGAATAGAATACATAAAATCTGTAAATATTGAGGATGTGTGACCAAGCATAAAATATGTTCAGAGTATAATCTATAAACTAAAATACTGAAATCTGATAACTGAATAACAGATATCTTTATGCCATAGTCATGCAACTGAAACTGAATTACTGAGCTGATTACTGGACTGAGACTGTGAAAGCTATCATTTAACCGATATGCCCCAATGAGAAATTTTGGGTCCAACCTATGAACCTAGTTGGAAGGGTGTCAGTACCATTCCATGGGTACTAATATTGGTTGTATGGATCCATTGATGTACTGTAACAAAGGACTAAGGGTGTCAAGCCTAAACTGGCGGGTGAACCCTGCGAGGTAGTTAAGCCTAACTAACGGGTGACTCCTCATATATTGCACTGGATACGTAGTTCTGGAGTACAGGTATTTGCTATAATGACTATGAATCTCTGACGGGGAAGCCGTTATTTCTGCACTCGCTCGATGCTAAATCCTAATCCTAAATAAACTGACTCGAAAAACTTAATTGTTCTAAGTTTAGCTGATTTTGATGACTGACTGAACTGATAATGTTCATAACATATTCTAAACTATTCTGAAGATACTGATACTAAGTAAACAACTAAGTTTTTGGGTATTCATAACCCCTAGGACTCGATAACAATAATAATAAAATAGTGCTAAACTTGGAGGACCTAATATGAAAGCATTTATTCAAAATTCACTCTTGTAGGCATTTCATCAAACACTTGGTATTCATAGTTTAAGATAATCATGGGAATAGTATAAAACTTGGAGTACTAGCATGATTTTAACATCAATAACACTTAATCACGATTTAAATCAGTGAATAACAATATTCGAACATGTGGGGTTTGACAAACAACAATAATTTCATGTAAACATGGTATAAAATTATAATTCATGGGATTTCATGTCTAAAATTATAATTTAAAATCATAATAACTTGTAAAGATCAATCTTTGAATTTAAAAGGGGATACTTGGACTCTAGGGGTGAAAGGAGCCCATAGATGAACACTTAACATACCTTGGTTTATAAATTTGTGAGGATTGATGGTGAATTCTTGAGATTTGACCTTGAATCTTAAAGGATAGGATTTGTTCTTGAAATAGGGCAACTTTAATTTGAGTAAATTGTGAAAATAATGAGCAATTTGTGCTTTTTGGGGACTTAAATTCTGTGTTTGGACTAAATGGGGTAAGGAAAAAGGACTTAAATGCCCTTGGGAATTATAAACGCAGAACTAAACTCAAAATCCCAATTTTGACACCCGGTGCGATGCGGTGCAATCGTGTCGGACCATTGGAAAAGGGACCCTCCCAAACTGGAACATTGGCGTGATGCGACGCCATA
Source organism: Capsicum pubescens (assembly GCA_030864215.1). Lineage (NCBI taxonomy): Eukaryota > Viridiplantae > Streptophyta > Magnoliopsida > Solanales > Solanaceae > Capsicum > Capsicum pubescens. The sequence continues at coordinate 263,996,072 of CM061540.1, read as the reverse complement.
GCAGTACCCCCACTAAACGCGAATTTAGCCCTTGTCGCGATGTGGCGCTATCGCGATGATCCATTAGAAAAGGACGAATGAGAAAATGATACTTGGCGCGATGGGGTGGCAATCGCGGTGAAACACTGGAAAAGGAAGAACGTCATTTTTGGGGTCACTGCGTCGTAGTGCTGCTCGTTTTGAGCTACTGCTTTCACTAAAGTACCATAACTTCTCACCTGAGTATCAGATTTGGGCAAGATTTGTATCGTTGAAAAGATAATTAAAATTTCTAAAACTTGGTGTGTCTTGATATAGAAAATTCTATGTATAATAAAATATATGCACGTTTGAAGTTGACAAAAACAACATTCTTATCAATATTTCAATCGGTAAGGATTATTTTGATTCGTCTAACGGTTGGGAGTTATTTGGGGCCTTAATACACCTCAAACTAACTCATTAAACTATCAAAGAATGATAACGAACTATGAATAAGCTTAAAACATAATGCTAACATTGGTTTGGATTTTGGGGTATTACAATTTCTCCCCCTTGGGATCATTCATCCTCGAATGAGACTGGTTAAGATGAAAACACTAAGGAACTGAGATTACATACTAAATATACGTGATGTAAACATGATTAATGGACAGAGTTTGAAATTACACATGAATGAACTGGTTCTATGAATGCATGACTAACATTAGAGCGATATACAACTTAAACTAAGAATGGAAGAGAGAAATTCTAAGAAGATTGCTACCTAAGTTAAGTCTGAGTTTATGGACAAAAGATGAGGGTACTTGATATGTGAGCAGATGCTAACACATTTGAGGCTTTTAACTGAGAATAATTGCAAAGTCTTTTTAATTGTTTTCCCTTTGATATTGCAGTAAAAGTTGATATATAAGAGAATCATCAATTATGGGAGTAAAAGAGTTGATTTCTGAGAAAGTAGAGATGGAAGAATAGCTGACGACTTGTTTGATAAGTCATCAACCTTGTGATAATCTATCAAAGTTGTCGTCAGGCTTAGACAGAGAATGTTGTTCAGCTGGAATGTGTGATAACATCTGTAATAGGCCGTCAGATGTCTGATAAGCCGTCAGGCTCGTCGTCAGGCTTAGGAAGGGAATGGATTTTGAATTGAAGAAGTGACGATATCTCTAATAAGTCATCACATGTCTGATAAAACGTCAAGTGTCATCGTCATCCTAAGGCAGAGACTATCAAAGTAAAGAGAAACTGACGATATTTCTGATAAGCCGTCAGACTCCTGATAAGCCATCACACATGTCATCACCTGTTCGAGAAAACACTGTGATCTATGATTTTGTTTCCACAAATATACTGAAGTATTTAAATCATATGTTAGGGTTTTCATTCATCATCTTAGACATCTGGAACTCATGTTTTGAGCACTTTTCTCTCTATCTTCTTACTTTAATTCTTTAGAGAGATTATTATAATTGTTTTGGGATTTTCTACTGGATCAAATTTGAGAAACACTTGTTGTTATTCATCTTGCTGTAAGATCATCTATCTAACTATGAATTCAACTTGTTCTCTTGCTTATTTTATTATGAGTATCTAAATTTCCTTAATCCGAGTTGTGGGATCTATGGGTTTGGGTTTGTAACGTATCTAAGTGTTCAAGATTCTAATGCTGGTAGGAACTTCTTGTTAATTCAATTATTTTACATGCTGACTATTGGTTGCAAACAATAGACTTTGCTTACGGGTGATTTGCTTGAGATAAGAAATCAACCCTAGTAAGAAGTGAATTATCAATAGGGACTTGGATGCATTAAACTTCTATTTAATAATTAATATTGTAATAAGATTATTTAACTTGGGATAACATCCTGTTATGAAATATAAATTCCCTAAGTTCGAGAGAATTAGGTAAGTAAATGTCTAAATAGGTTGAGAAACATTTAGACATAACTTTGACACGGATAGTCCGTTGTTCCTACCTACCACAAGAATCTTGAACCGTTACTAGCATCTGTCAAATCCCAATACCCATAGTGAACATATCTCTGGTTTTCCTTATCATATTGATTTGAAACACAAAACTGAGTAGAAACTATTTGTTACACTTCCAAAAAACCCCATTCATAGAAAACTGGTAACTATCAGTTGATTAACCTGCAGATAACTCAAATTCACACCCTATTCCTAGTGGGATTCAACCCCAGCCTAATTAGGTTATATATTGACAACGATCGTTTACATTCTCATAAGAGAGGTGTAGTTTGAGCATTATCACCACTTGGTCTGCATATCTACTTCTGTTTCCCAAGTGGCTCCCTCAACGGACTTATTCCGCCAAAGAACTTTGACTAGGGGAAATTCTTTGTTCCTTAGTCTACGAACTAGTCGATCAAGAATTTCGACTAGAATTTCCTCATAGAAAAGACTGTTATTAACATCTACACTTTCTAAGGGAATAACTATAGCTAGGTCACCAATACACTACTTCAACAAAGAGATATGGAATACTGGGTGCACTGATGCTAAGTCTGCAGGAAACTCAAGCTCATAAGTCACCTTTTTAAAATGGATCAAAATCCTGTAAGAGCCAACATACCAATGACTAAGTTTCCCCGTCTTACCAAACCTCTTCACTCCTTTTATGGGAGAGATTCTCAGATATACAAAAGCACTAATCTCAAACTCAAGATCTTTCCTTCTCACATCTGCATAAGATTTCTTTCGACTCTAGGCTTCCTTGAGTCTCTCCCTGATCAATTGGAATTTCTCTAAGGCATCAAACACTAAGTTAGGCTCTACTAGCATGGTTTCTCCTTCTTCAAACCATCCAATCAGTGATCTATATCTCCTTCCATATAGAGCCTCAAACGGAGCCATCTGAATACTGGAATGATAGCTATTATTATAAGTAAATTCAATCAAAGGCAAGTGATCATCCCAACTGCCCTTAAAGTTGACCACACACGCTCTTAATATATCCTCAAGGATCCGAATGGTCCTTTCTGCTTAACCATCTGTCTGAGGGTGAAAGGTTGTACTGAGGTAAACTTGGGTACCAAGACCCTTCTGAAAAGCTTTCCAAAAATGAGAGGTAAATTGTGTACCTCTATCTAAGATGATAGATAGAAAAACACCGTGCAACCTAACCATATCTCTGAGATAGATTCTGGCATAGTCCTCGGCTAAATAACAAGTATGGACTGGAAAGAAATGGGCTGATTTGGTCATCCTGTTCATAATGACCCAAATCAAATCATGCTACTGATGAGTACGAGGAAAACCTGTCACAAAATCTATGTGCACTTTCTCCTACTTCCAAGTGGGAATACTAAACTCCTGCATAGACCTATTTGGCTTCTGATGCTTAACATTAACCTACTGACAAGTGGAGCACTTACCTACAAACTCAGCGATATCCTTTTTTATCCCACTTCACCAATAGATTTCCCGCATATTGTGGTACATATTTGTGGCCCCTGTATGAATCAAGAACTCGAACCATGTGCTTCTGCAAGAAGTCACTATCGCAACTCATCAACACACAACACGCATAATCTACCCTGGAAACGCAACACCCCATCTTCTCCTTGGGAGAAAACCTCTGCTTTCTCATCTCTAACTGACTCCTTCAACTTCACAAAACTAGGATCCTTATCTTGCTATTCTTTTACATCGACAACCAAAGAAGATTCCAAACTATTTTAAACCTACACACTACTCTCAGCTTAATCAACAAAACAAAAACCTAATCTGGCAAGCTGATGAACTTATCTAACTAACTTCTCCTTATCACCCTTGAAATGAGCAACACTACCCATAGACAATCTACTTGGGCATCTTCCACTACATTGTCCTTACCCGGGTGATACGAAACACTCATATCGTAATCTTTCAATAATTCTGACTATATCCTCTGACGCAGATTTAAATCCTTCTGCAAAAATACATACTTCAAGCTTTTATGATCTGTGAACACATCAACATATACCCCATACAAATAGTGCCTCTAAATCTTTAAGGCAAACACAACAGCTGTTAACTCAAGATCATGGGTAGCGTAATTCTTTTCATGGGGCTTAAGCTATTTAGAAGCATAGGCCACAACCTTACCTATATGCTTCAAAACACATCCCAACCCAACTCTGGAATTATCACAGTACACAACAAACTCATCTGAACCATCTGGCGACGTCAAAATTGGGGTTGTGGTGAGCCAAGTCTTCAACTCCTAAAAACTCTTCTCAAAGTAATCTGACCACTGAAACTTAACTTTCTTCTGATTCAATATGGACATGAGGGATGCAATATATGAAATCTTTTAACAAACTATCAGTAATAGCTAGCCAAATCCAAGAAACTCCTAATATCTAATAGAGAGATAGACCTAGGCCAGTTTCTTACTACCTCTGTCTTTTGAGGTTTGACTCTAATGCCAGCACTGGAAATAATATTTCCAAGGAAGGCTATTGATCTTAGCCAGAATTCACACTTACTAAATTTAACAAACAACTGATGGGCTTTAAGAGTCTGCAATACTATTCTGGGGTAATTTGTATGATCATTTTCGTTACGGGAGTAGATAAGGATGTCATCAATGAAGACTATGATGAACATGTCCAAGTACTACTTGAACACTCGGTTCATTAAGTCCATAAAGGTTGTTGAGGCATTGGTGAGACTGAAGGACATGACTAAAAACTTAAAGTGACCATACCGAGTTCTAAAAGCTATTTTTGAAATGTCACATTCTCTGACTCTGAGCTGATGATAGCCGAATCTGAGTCTATCTTAGAAAAATAACTGGCACCCTGAAGTTGGTCGAACAAGTCATCAATCCTGGGAAGTGGGTATTTGTTTTTGAATATGACTTTGTCTAACTGACAGTAGTCTATACACATTCTAAGAGAAGCATCTTTCTTACGCATGAATAAGACTGGTGCACCACACGGGGAAATATTAGGCCTAATGATTCCTTTATCCAGGACATCTTTCAACTGTTCTTTAAACTCTTTGATTTTGGCTGGAGCCATTATGTATGGCTGAATAGATATAGGCTGAGTATCTGGAAGAAGATCTATTCCGAAGTCAATTTCCCTTTTGGGAGGAACTCTGGGAAGATCTTCAAGGAACACATCTGGAAATTCCCTCACTACTGAAACAGACTCAAGGGTAGGAGTCTCAGAATTAGAGTCTTTGACTCAGACAAGATGATAAATACACCCCTTGGATATTATTTTCCTCATCCTAAGGTACGTAACAAGATGACCCCTAAGAGCTATACTACTACCCTTCATTCAAGGACTAGTTTATTTGGAAACTGAAAATGAACTACTCTATTTCTACAATCAACTGAAGCATAGCATGAGCGGAGCCAATCCATGCCTAGAATGATGTCAAAATCTGTCATCTCTAACTCTACTAGATCAACTCAAGTGAATTTCTGAGATATTGTGAATAGACAGTTCTTGTATACATGCCTGGCTACAATAGAAACACCTACTGGGGTGGACACTGGAAAAGGCTCTGCTAAGATTTTGGGACTGACTCCGAAGTTGATGGCTATGTAAGGAGTTATAAATGAACGAGAAGCTCCAGGGTCTAATAAATCATAAATATGTAAATGAAAGACCTGTAACGTACCAGTAACCACATCAGGAGAATTTGCCTAATCCTGTCAGGATTGAAGGGCATATAATCTGTTTGGACGCTAACCACTGGTAGCACTGGAAGCAGCACCCTACTGAATCTGGTGGCTAGTTGGAACTAATGACTGAAGGGACTGGCCTAACTTTCATCACCCAAAGCATACATAACTGCCCACTCTACACTCACCTTAATGGTTTCTACCATATTTCTGGCAAAGAGGATTTGTACGACCACTGTTAATACTGCCTTAGGACTTAGAGCATGGTGTCCTATCCCGATTATCATTTTTGAATTTGGGTACTGGGGAACTAGAGAAGATGGAGCTGGGATTGAAGATTTCTAACAAAATTGAGGACGGTTACCACCTTCTGACCTTGGATAATTAAAGTTAAAGCTACCTATTCTAGCCCTCTTGTTCTCCCTCTCTCTCTCCTTAGTCTTTTACTCCTCAATCTATTGAGCATGGACCATTAACCTAGACAATTCCATGTCCTTAATCAGCATTGTTGTACTACGCTCCTTGACCACACTTTCAGATACACCAGACATGAACTTGCTTATCTTAGACCTGCTATTAGCTACCACATGAGGAGCATACCTAGCCGACTGAGTAAAATTGAGGGAATACTCTTTCACACTCATGTTGCCCTGTCTCAAATTAATAAAATCTAACACCTTATCCTCTCTCAACTCCAACGAAAAGAACCTATCTAAGAAGGAAATAGCATTTTCTTTCTATTCTATAGGCCCTACATCTGCGCCTCTTCTACCTTCTATTGCTTAAAATATGTATGAACCATATCTTATAACTGATAGGCAGCTAACTCAACACTCTCACTAGAATTTATTCCCATAATATCTATTACCTTCTTGACCATCTCAAATAATTCCTACAGATCCTCTATAAATTTGGATCCCAAAAATAGAGGAGGGTTCATTCGAGTAAAGTCCCAAATCCTAGTTGTGCCAGTATCAGCCACTGGGTTGGCCGAAATAGCAGATGAATGAGCATTCTGAGCCAGTACAGAGTGAGCTAGAGTAGTGAATGCAGCTCTGAACTCTTCATGAGAAACATGCTCATTCAGGGGATCTTCCTGAACGGGCGAAGGATTTGGTTGGTTTATGTTTCTTTCTTTTATTTGTCTTTTTGGGAGGCATGTTTTGTAAATGGAAGGAATAATAGATTAGACAGATCTTTTAACATGATCTCATGCTCAGTCACACAACATGAACATTGAAAGAAGGGAAACTTTTTCTAAAATGCCTCATTACCTCTTGCCCATAAGTGTGGCGCGCTTCACTTGATGTACAAGACTCTACTTGACGTGGCTTTCAGATTTCCTAGGACACTTTAAAACATTAGGCTCTGATACAAAGTTGGCAATGCCCCAAGATTACACCCTAGGCATCACGCGGTGCTTACAGTCCCAAGGGACCACAAGCTAACCCATGAGTTGGTACTTACTGTAAGTACTGATTAAAACTGATAATAAATAGTCATATACAGAATTTAATTGAGGAAACCCATAAGGTTTTAAGTAATAAATCTGATAAAATCTATAAATAAAACTGATAATACTAATAAAACATCTGACAATGACAACTGAAATCTGAGAACTGACTAACTGACTGAAATGTCAGAAAGCGTCTAAGCTGACTGAATGAGAGTTGATAGGACAGGCCCCAACTAACTCCAACTAACTACAACTTAAAACATAAATGTAAATATAATATATCCTTAAAATATTAGGACTCACCACTGCTACTACTGATAATCTAGAAGGTCTATATGTTATTCGAGAACTGAGCATCTGAACCTATGATATGATACACCATAGAGCAAGAAAAGAGTATGCGATTAGCACTTTGAATGTACTGGTATGCTAAATGAGGTAGGATGACATGCATGGTCTCATGAACATGAGTAATAACTATCTGAATATGTATAGCATGACATACTGAATAGAATACATGAAATTTGTAAATACTGAGGATTTGTGACCAAGCATAAAACATGTTCTGAGTTTAATCTGTAAATTGAAATACTAAAATCTGATAACTGAATTACTGATATTTGTATGTTATGGTCATGCAACTGAAACTGAATTATTGGACTGAGACTGTGGGAGCTATCACCTAACCGACATGCCCCAATGAGCAATTTGGGGTCCAACCTGTGACCTTAGTTAGAAGGGTGTCAGTACCATTCCACGGTTACTAACACTGGATATGTGGTTCCATTAATGTACTGTCCTAAAGCACTAAGGCTGTGAAGCCTAAACTGATGGGTGACCCTTGTGAGGTAGTCAAGACTAAACTGACGGGTGACTCTTCATATCCTATGCTGACTATGTAGTTCTGGAGTACAGGGACTACTACTAATGACTCTACCTATCTGATGGGGAAGTTGTCATCCTTACACTCGCTCGGTGCTAAATCCTACTCCCAACTGAACTAGCTCAAAAAATAGAATTGTTCTATGTTTAACTGATTTTGAAGAATGACTGAACTGATAATGCTCATAACATATTCTGAACTATTCTGAAGATACTGAGACTAAGTAAATAGCTAAGTTTTTAGGTATTCATAACCCCCAGGACTCGATAGAAATAATGGTAAAATAGTGCTAAACTTGGAGGACCTAATATGAAAGCATTTATACAAAATTCACTCTTGTAGTCATTTCATCAAACACTTGGCATTTATAGTTTAAGCTAATTATGGGAATAGTATAAAACTTGGAGTAATAACAAGGTTTCGACATCAATAAAACTTAATCATGATTTAAATCAATGAATAACAATATTTGAACATGTGGGGTTTGACAAACAATAACAATTTCATGTAAACATGGTATAGAATTACAATTCATGGGAGTTCATGGTTCAAATCATAATTTAAAATCATAATAACGTGTAAAGATCAATCTTTGAATTTAAAAGGGGATACTTGGACTCCATGTGTGAAAGGAACCCATAGATGAACACTTAACGTACCTTGGTTTATAAATATGTGAGGATTGATGGTGAATTCTTGAGATTTAACCATGAATCTTAAAGGCTAGGGTTTGTTCTTGAAAGAGGGCTGCTTTAATTTTAGTATATTGTGAAAATAATGAGTAATTAGTGCTCTTTGGGGACTGAAATCATTGTTTGGACTGAATGGGGCGAGGGAAAAGGACTTAAATGTCCTTGGGATTTTAAAATGCAAAACTTAACTCAAAATCCCGATTTCGACACCTTACGCGATGCGGTGCAGTCGCGTCGGGCCACTGGAATGGGGACCATCCCAAATTGGAACATTGGCGCGATGCGGCTGCGTCGGGCCACTGGAATGGGGACCATCCCAAATTGGAACATTGGCGCGATGCGGCGCCATCGCGGTATCCCACTTAACGTAAATTTAGCCCTTGGCACGATGTGGTGCTATCGCGATGATAGATTGGAAAAGGACGAATGCAAAAATTCCCCTTGGAGCGATGCAGTGGCAATCATAGTGGCACACTGGAAAAGGACGAACGTCATTTTTGGGGTCACCACGACGCGGTGTTGCTCGTATTGAGCTACTGCTTTTACTAAAAGTGCCATAACTTCTCACCCGAGTATCTAATTTGGGCAAAATTAGTATCGTTTGAAAGCTAATTAAATTTCCTACAATTTGGTAGGTCTTAAGCCATAAAGTTCTAGGTATAATAAAAGATATGCTCGCTTGAAGTTGACCAAAACAACATTCTTATCAAAATTTTGATTGGTAAGGATTATTTTGATTTGTCTAACAACTGGGAGTTATTTAAGGCCTTAATATACCTCAAACTAACTCATAAAATCATAAAAGAACGATAATGTACTATGAATGAGCTTAAAACATATCACTAACATTGGGTCAGATTTTCCGGGAATTACAAGTATCTATATTAGCTTTACCTGGATGGCACTGAAGACTCATGTCATAATCCTTAAGGAGCTCAAGACATCTCATTTTCCTGAGGTTAAGCTCTTTCTAAATAAACGCATATTGAAGGATCTTATGATCGAAAAAGATGTCCCTATGCACCCCATACAAATAGTGATGCCAAATTTTCAATGCGAGCACCACAACTAAGAATTCCAAATCATGAGTCGGGGATAGTTCCTCTCATTCACCGCAATTATCAAGAAAAATAAGCTATCACCTTACCTTGCTGCATTAGAACACAACCAAGTCCCATATGGGATGCATCACAGTAGACCACAAAACCATAAATGCCTTCAGGCAAGGTCAAAATTAGAGTCGAAGTTAGCTTATCCTTCAGCTTCCCGAAACTACCCTTACAAGCATCAGACCATAAGAACTTTACCTTCTTCTAAGTCAATTTAGTCAACGGGGCAACTATAGAAGAAAAACTCTTCACAAACCTCTAGTAGTAACCAACTAAACCCTAAAAGCTCTGAATATCAATTGGAGTCGTGGGTCTAGCCCACTTTTAAACCACTGCAACCTTCTGCGGATCTATCATGATCCCCTCACTAGAAATGATATGACCCAGAAAAGTGATAATGTTCAACCAAAATTGTCATTTCAACAAATTGGCTTACAATCGCTGCTCTTTAAGAGTCTGCAATACAAAACGAAGGTGATTGGCATGATACACCCACTCTTATAGTACACCAGAATATCGTCTATGAACACAATAATGAACAAATCTAGAAACTGAGGGGATACCCTATTTATCAAATCCATGAATGCCACCGGAGCATTGGTCAACCCAAAAGACATAACTAGAAACTCAAAATGCCCATACCGAGTACAGAAGGCAGTCCTAGGGATATCCAACTCCCTAATCTTTAACTGATGTTACCCGGACCAAAGATTAATTTTTGAGAAAAACTTAGCACCCTACAACTAATCAAACAAATCATCTATCTTCGAAAAAGGGTACTTATTCTTTACCGTTACCTTATTAAACTGTCAGTAATCAATACATATCTGAAGGGAACCATCCTTCTTACGCACGAATAACACCAGTGCAACCCATGGAGACACACTAGGATGGGTTAAACCCTTATCTAAAAGATCCTTTAATTGCTTCTTAAGTTTCTTCAACTCAGCCAGAGCCATTTTATACGGAGGAATAAAAATTGGAAGAGTGTCCGAAACAAGATCAATCCCAAACTCAATCTCCCTATTAGGAGGAACACTAGAAAGGTCATTAGGAAAGACCTCAAGAATTTTATTTACCAAAGGGACAAAAAGCAAAGAAGGTCCCTCCAAGTTAGAATTTTTAACACGGACTAGATGATAGAGACACCCGTTAGAGATCAACTTTCGAGCTCTAAGATATGATATCAAAATCCCCTTAGGAGCTAGGGCACCACCCTCTCACTCAATAACTGACTCATTGGGGAAATTAAAGACAACCTTACAGGTCTGACAGTCTAGAGATGCATAGCACGAATACAACCAATCCATCCCCAATATGACATCAAAATCCACCATATCTAATTCAAACAGATCTACCACAATTTCTTTAATACCAAAAAATACCACACACCCACTATAGAGTCTTTTGGCAATCATAAAGTCACCTATTGAGGTAGAAAACCAAAATACACATCCACAAATAGGGTAACATAAGATAAAGGGGACCAAGATCAAGTAAATAATACATATCATGAGAAAAGAGTTTCAAGATACCAGTCACAACATTTGTTGATGCATAGGACTCCTGGTGTGTGGTGAGAGCATTGAGATGGTTTCAACCAGTGTCGGAGCAAGATGGCACACCTTTTGGTGCTAGAGCTAAAAAAAGGCAATAGGAACCTTGTTTTCCCTAGAGGCAACCTTACCAATACGACAGTTTATAAGCATATTCCTTAGATGACTGCAGTTAAAGCACTTATCCCTTCCCTCATCACAGAAATTCCAATACAAGTGACCACAAAATTGGCAAAGAGGATATGATGGAGCTGACTGGGCCCCACTAGCCCAAGATTAGACACTCTGTTCCCTGAAGTTGTCGCCACCATGGAAACTCTTATCACCCAATGACTTTGGGTTGGGAGCACTAGCCGTCGAATAAGACCCCAAATCACCCCGCATCTTCTTAGGATACATACCACCATCCTTGTCACTCTGTTATTGGATACTACCCTGCTTAGAGAACCTACACTTAATTTCCTACCTCTATACTATCTTAGATTTCTTCTTATTTTCTTTTTCCACCTGTTGCGTATATACTACCAACCTGGAGATATCCATGTCCTTAATCAACAAAGTTGCTTTACTTTCCAAAATCAAGTCTCGGGACAAACTAGAAGCAAACTTCCTCATTCTCGCCCTCATATTATAAACCAACTCTAGAGCATACCATGATAACTGGTGAAACTTCAAGGAATACTCTTTGACTGACATCTTACCTTGCTTCATATTAACAAACTCTTCCTCTTTTGCTTCCCTCAACTCCCGAGGAAAGAAGTGGTCCAAAAAAGCATTAGAAAAATCCTCCCATAGAGATGACTCAGCACCATCACCCTTTGACTATTTCAATTCCTTGTACCATTAGTATGCCACAGCTTTAGATGGTAGGCGGAAAACTCCACACCCTTCGGTATGCATAACTCGAAAAATCATTTCCATTTCATCCAAAAAAACTTGAGGTCAGAGGGTTTAACCTTATGAACTGGCTAACCTTCGTGGCCTCAGAAGATGGAGTAACAAGAACACCGTGCTTAAACTGAGTCGCTACAAACTACACCAACATATGAATGGACTAAAGAAACTCAACATTCATCACTTCAACCTGAGGAGTTTGAGATGGACTAGAGGGAACCGGTGGAACTATAGAACAATCTAGAACTGCAACCCTAGACCGGGTATGGATCCCATGAGTAGAGTGTGTCCCATAAACATTGTCCCCAGTTTGAATAGAGGAGTTTCTGAGACTTTAGATCATAGAATCTTGATATGAAAAGTGAACAAACAGGAATTAGAAAGAAATCTAGGACTCAGACTCTACAACTTGAGAATAAAATACAAGAAAGAGAAATATTCCTAAATGACTTGTATCTTTTCCCTTATGAGTGTGGCGCGCTACACACCATTAAAAGAGACTCTACTCGATACGACATTGTGAACTCCCAATTGACCATGAACCTAGGGATTTGATGCCAATCTGACACGACCCAAACTAGGGCCTAGTAGTGTCGGGTACCTTAAGCCCAATCGGGAATGGAGACCACCCCCCAATGCCCAACCATAATCTCCCTACACCCTATGTCGTATTAATTCTGTACATATAACAAGATAAAACAATCATAAATCAAATACATTTAAATGGTGTCATCCCCAATACCAATACCAATGCCAAGGCTGACACCAATACCAAAAATGCCCATGTCAACAAAAAGTAGTCTCACAAATCCTCTATCCAAAATCAAAATAATATTTGGTCGAGACATGCCCTTGACCATAACAAAAAACCAAAGTTTAAGAAATAACTAAAGTCTATAGAGAAGTCCATAACATGAAATGGAGTCTTCCAGAGTATAGAAGCTCACCACTTCAATCTGGAATAAAGCTATCCCCGAATCCAAGTCAATGAGTAGGAGGAGTAGTATGGTCGGTTCCTGAATCGCGTAGGGATACAACGCCTAAATATGGGTTAGCGGGTAAATTCTAGAATATACTCAAGAATAAAGATAAAATAATGCTAACATGCAAAACCAAGTAAGTAACTAAGTTCAATCATATTCATACATATATATATATTCCATCTCGGGAAAGTGAACCAGGTTTAGCATGCATTTAAAATCTTTACCTGGACTGTGTAGCTTGACAGTCCTAAAACCACCAACGGGCTATATGGGTCTAGTTTTACCCCCTGAATGGGCCCTAGTGCATGTAGCCGCATGAACTAGATATATCATAAAGGTTGAGGATTCTCTTATACCCTTCTCCCTCCATGATTCATATATACAAGTATAACTTAGGGGATTCCCGTGTACCCCATAAGTATATGGTCACCATGACAGGACCTCATATTGGCAAACATGAGTTTCTAGTGTCCGTCCATTGGACTAACACCTTCATGATCAATTATCACACCCCGCCATTATAGACTGTAATCAATGTCATTAGCCAACACTCAGGGGATTCCCAAGTACCCCATGGAATCTATTATAAAGATCACTTGGGGTATTCTCGTGTACCCCACAAGGTTTTTAAAACTAAATCCATGTCCACCAAGGCATTTCCAATCCATATAAAACCATTTAAACCAATTTAAGTTCCATTACCATATTATGCAATGCAAGGTTTTCAATAAAAGTCAAACTTCTCACAAAACCATTCTCATAGACATTTTAACAAACAAGTGGAGGGCATATAGTTTCCAAAACCAAAATAAGGAACTAATTAACCATTCCTATGCAACCATATGTTTAAAAAACATTATAACATGAAAAACCATAAAAATAACATAGGAAAACATTATCCAACCATTAGAAACCAAACCCCCAACATATATTTCAAATCTAACACAACCCACAATTATGCCATGAAAACCATTGAGTAAAACATGCTTTCAGTTGAACTAACAATGAGGGAGGAGTAACATGACTTAGATACCAAAGAAGATGGAGAGAAACCACCCTTGTAAGCCCTAAATTAATTTTGAAAAATCCCTAGTCTTTCTTAAACTAAGAACCTTGAGAGAGATTAGAGAGTGTTTAAAGTGTTTTTGATTGGGAATAATAGGGTAAGTAAAGCCGCAATAGTGTTTTAAGTCGTGGGGTCAAAAGGGGTTAAGAGGGGAAATATACAAAATACCCTTAGCTTAAAATCTAAAATATAAATGCATGTGGGATGGTTTAGGCACCTCAGTCATACCCCATCATACGAGTAGTACCCCTAACGCATACCCCAAATAGTAACTCAAGGGCTTGACACTGTTAATCATACGATTTGCCTTACTTTTCTCGTACCCTCTCAATACGACTCATATGAAGTTTAGTCATACCTTGGACAATGAATGACCTAAAACACACTGATTATCATATCATTTGGGCTACTAAGTCATGCTCATATCATACCACTAGTAAGATTGAGTCATATGATAGCTAGAGAGTTTAAAACCTAGGAAAATTTTAAGGGTCAAACTCAGGTTGTTTCAAGGTACCATGTCATAAATCAAGAAAATAAGATAATTCTACTCATATAGTGTGGATATGTACAATGACCAACACTACTTCTAGGAAAAAGAATGGAGAGAGTCAAAATAATTTTTTACTGATACTCATCTTAGCTTATAGAGAAAGCATTATAGGAGTGTTTATAAGCACCAATTACTGACTAGTAGTTCTTGATCATGTGATATACATGTCATAGTTATAATCGACTTTAATTACCCCCTCACTCTTGCATGCTATATTCTTATTATCTTGATATTTCTAATTATTATCTCAAAAGTGATCATTTAATTGTTCATAACATTGTATGGATAATAGAATTAGCAAGATCTTATTTCCACAAGTTTGTACCAAGACTAGGCTCCAGGAATTAGCATTATATCTTTAGGAGCTGATGTTGAATTTAAATATGAAAATAAAATTAATGGTTCTAAAATTATTGGTGACTTGTTTTCTCTATTAAATTATTCCTCTTCTTTTGTACTATGAGCACATAGTATGACAAAAAAATTTGGAAATTTAACGGGAATGTTTATGTGGCTAAGTATAATTATATGAAAAAATATTAACATTCATACCTTTTTAGAGATAAACATTCATAAAATACCTCATACATCATATACCTTTGGGGTATATATATTCATATATGTTCCTTAGTAGTATTCTATAATGCGATTCAATTATTTTTAGCGTTAAATAGTGTAAATAATGGATTTTGGGCCTATATTATCCTAAAGCTAGCTAATGAAGAGAGGATTTCACAAGTGACCAATTATCCATCCCTTCTCCAAGGTGAGGATCTTAACTTATACTTTGGGATTATACAATTATGTGATTGTATAGTCCAAAGATATACAACATATGAAATTACGTTGTTATCACGCAGGGGAGGGGCTACGGTGACACAAGGGTGGTCAGTTAAACCATTTCTCAGAAAATTATATCGAGTATATAGGTCTAATTCTGCTATTATAGGTTAGAAATGTTGGAAAATCAAGCACTCGCAGCGGGAGCAAATAGACAGGATCTCTTGCATGTAATATAGACAACAAACATAAATAGATAGTTCACGCAAAGGCTACTTGAAAGTAATCAGGAATACCTCTTGAAGCTTGAGCAGATATCTTAAATCTCTTCCATCTTCAAATCTATGATCTTCTACAGTGATCCCAAATTCATAGTAGAACTCTCTCAATACTTGGGTGGAAAAGTACTGAAAATACCTAATTCTTTCTACTGTTCCTCTTTTTATTCAATTTCTAGGCTAGAAAAATCCCTATTTATAGAGATAGTTCCCCAGTTCAAAGAGGAAAGAAAAACACACGCATGTTTCTACTTGAACAACGACAAGTGGTGACTTCTCCTTTTCCTATAAAAAATAGGATTTCGGGTTCTAGTATAATATAGGCACTGTAGGAACAAAAAAAAAATTACAGAAGCTCCCTATTATGAAAATAATTCAAAATACCAATTTGCATTATTCTTACCATAATAAATTATAAATTATTCCACTAAAAATTTGTGATTGCACTCCTCTATTTTTATTTCGTAAGTCCCCATTAAACACTTATCTAATTTCCCATATTAAGATTACTGATATTAGTAAATAAATTAAATTACTGACAAATTTAATATAATGATTAATTTTATTTTGAGAAATGCTTAAATTATTTCATATGTCAGATTCATAAATCTACCAGTCGGGTTTACACATAAAAACTTATAAGCTTCTTATGAAATACGTATCATCAATCTCTATATCGAGAGATGGATTCCATCAACTAACTTACTATTTTGCCAATCTATTTTATTATCATCCAATATACTAGGAATATTGGCCCTTCTCAGAATCTCACCTTTTAATAAATCAAAATGATAAATAATATATACAGATCCTATAGTTATATCAGATAGAGAATAGAAATGCATTTAATTGTTAGAGAATATGTTTTTTATTAGTCAGTCCAAAACAACTATCTCTACTTGGTCCCATTTAATACATAAAAAATGCACTAACACGAGAAGTTAGAACTACACCATTCGCGTAATCAAGATAAATTACATTTAATCTCGTGCTACAATCATTCTGATTGTTTGTCTGAATTCCCATCAACAATTTTGAACTATAATTGTAGGTTATAAGAACTGAGGATTTAATCTTCTGTGTATAAGCTAAAACTCTATACACCAAATCATCTACTATATAAGTTGAGGACACATATATGACAATCATCTATTTAATGTACTGATTTATTGAATTGAATAAATAAATTAATAAATTATCATTCAATAAATAAACTACATCAATACCACATGGTTTATAGTATATCCTAACAATCTCCCATATAGCCTCATAACCATGCACCCACAACTCTAATACCCAATCTTTCTATGTGTCTTTCAAAAGGCTTCTATGGTAAAGATCTTGTAAAAGGGTCTGCCAGGTTATTTTTTGATGCAATCTTTGTAACCACCACATCTCCTCTTTTCACTGTGTCTTAAATCGAATGATATTTACGCTCAATGTGTTTTGTCTTCTTATGGCTTCGTGGTTCCATTGAATTTGCAACAACACCACTATTGTCATAATAAATTATAAGTTGTGCTTCTATTGTAGGAACAACTGCCAAGTCTTTGAGAAAGTTTTTAAGCCATACTGTCTCCTTAGATACCTCATAGGCTACTACATATTTATCTTACATGGTAGAATCAAAAACACAAGTTTGCTTGATGTTTATCCTAACAATGGTTGCACCTCCTAAAGTAAACACAATTCCAGAGACTGACTTTCTAAAGTCCTAATCAGACTAGAAATTTAAGTTTGTGTACCCTATAGGCACCAACTCATTCAAATGGTAAACTAACATGTAATCCCTAGTTCTTTTCAGGTACTTAATTATATACTTAATTGATGTCCAGTTTTCCCTTCTAGTGTTAGACAGAAATCTGCTAACCATGCTTAAGGAAAAACAGATATCAGGTCTATTGCACAACATCATATATATGAGGCTTCCCACAACCGATGCATAAGGAACTGCCTTCATGATTTTTATCTCCTCATATGTCTTAGGATATTGATCCTTAGAAAGAGAAATTTCATGTCTAAAAGGAAGAAATCCTTTCTTGGAACCATACATGTTGAACTTGATAAGAATTATTTTAATATAAAGAGCTTGATATTAACCTAACATCCTTTTCTTGAGATCATGTAGAACCTTGATCCCAAGGATATGAGAATTTTCTTCCAAATCATTCATATAAAAATTACTAATTACCATATCTTAAATGAATTCAATAAGCCCACATTATTTCATATGAGTAAGATATCATTACATACTATACTATAAACACCACTTTAGCCCAATTCTATTTTTGTACATACAAGATTCATGAAGACAACGGTCAAAACCCAAATGTCTTAACCATATTGTCAAAACAAGTGTTCCATGCACTAAAAGCTTTTTTAAACTTATAAATAAATCTCTTAAGCTTGCACACCATGTTTTCTTTACCTTTATCAATGAAACCATTTGGCTACCATATAAAAATGCTCTCATCAAGACTTCCATTAACAAAAGTTGTCTTGGCATCCATTTGCCAAATCTCATTATCATAATAAGCAGCAATGGATAAGTGCATTCTAATAGACTTAAGCAAGGCTATTATCGAAAATCTTTCCTCATAATCAATTTTGTCTTTCTGAGTAAACCCTTTTGCAATAACCCTAGCTTTGTATGTTTGAAATTTTTCGTCTACTCTTCTCTTTACTTATAGATCCACTTGCATCCTATGGGTTTGACTCCATCTATAATTGGTTCTACAATATTCCAGACTTTATTAGAGTACATGTAATATATTTTTGATTTTATAGCAATAATCTATTTGTCTACATCTTTATACTGTAGTGCTTCATCGTACTTCATGGGCTTGGTCTTCAACCTTTCAGGGATTTTATCAAAAGACTCTCCTAAGATTACATACTTAGATGGTTTTCTTATCTCTCTTCCACTAGGATGAGGCACTTCATTTTTAAGGGTCGGTATAGAGGCAACTTCACTATTATTATCTTATGGTTGAACCATATCATTTGTTGTATTTTAAGTCTCTATGTTATCCTCATCACCTAGCGTTGTTGGGACATCAATGACTTCTTCCTCTTGTGCACCTGCCCAACTTTGATGCAATGGATTTATAGGAACTTGTACTTGTGGAACTGTCTGTCTATTAATATCTCTCTAACTACTAAAATGCAATGGTATGTTAACTCTGACATCTAGAGTTTGAATTTGGTTCTCATTCGGTGGCATGTTACGACACGATCAAAAACTTTTTCTTGTTTGTGATGCGATCACATTTTGTTTGAATATGATCATATAAAATATTCTAAAAATTTTTGATATAATAAACTAAGACTCTTAGCATATTCGTTTTTAGCATTCATCATAAAGAATTCAGTTGACATTTTTTTTTCAATCAGAAGATTATTTATAATTTTAGTGATGATATCATTACTTGTGAAGGAAACAAATTGGTATCCTACTAAATTTACTTGAAGATGGTATACATTTGGATTCATTTCGCTAATAAAAAAAAACAAATATACGCCAAGTAGCTTCTGGAGGCAGCACTCATCTTGAGTCTTTGAATCAGTTGAAGGTATATGAACTACAATTTTATCATCTCCTTTGCAAATATATTTTTTCTAATATATAAAAGAGCGCAAAAAGTAGCTCAAGGTCGTCCTGCTAGCTTGTCACCCTTCAATCGTGATTTTACTATATCATTTCTAATTAATTATTATAAATTATTTAAGTATTAAAAATTTAATAGTATTTAATTGAAAAGATAAAATAGATATAAAATAATAAATTAACTTTTGATATTTTAAATTAACTTGACGTATTATATGAGGCTCACTTTAATTTTTTTCATGAGTAATTTTTTATAGTAATTTTGCTATATCACTTCTAGTTAAATATTATAAGTCATTTAGACATGTCTGCTTCATTGATTCAATCGTGATTTTACTATATCATCCATCATTAATTATTATGGTCATCTAAGTATTAAAAGACTAATAATATTTTATTAAAAAGGTAAAATAGACATAAAATGATATGTTAACATGAAAAATTTAGTTAGCTATCGAAGTTATATTAGTGTCACATAATTTGAGACGGGACAAAGAAAAATATAAAGTAACATATATTATTTGAAAATGAGATAAAATATAAATATATGTATGTATGTATATATTGATATGAGATAGAGGAAAACTTAAAGCAACATATATTATTTGAAAATGAGATAAAAAGTATGGTAAATTATATATTAAGAACTTGATATATATATATATATAGAGAGAGAGAGAGAGAGAGAAAAGAGCGAAGGAAAGATGCTCAAGATCATCCTGCCAACTTATCGTCCTTTACGATCAGAAGAGCAAAGGAAGGATGGTCAAGGTCGTCCTATCAGTTTGTCGTCCTTCAATCATAATTTTTCTGTATCACTCCTAATTAATTATATAGGTTAATTATGTATTAAAAAATTATTATATCACTTATAACTAATTATTATAAGTCATTTAAATATAAAAAATTAATAATATTTAATAATAAACATAAATAATAAATTAACTTTTGATATTTAAAATTAACTTGATATCTTATACGAGATTCACTTAAATTTTTTTCACAAGTATTTTTTACAGTAATTCTGCTATATCACTTCTAATTAGTTATTATAAGTTATTTAAGACATGTCTATTTTGTTGCTTCAATCGTGATTGTAATATATCACCTCTAATAAATTAGTATGGTCATATGAACATTGAAAAACTAATAATATTTCATAGAAAAGGGTAAAATAGACACAAAATTATATGACAATATAAAAAGTTTGGTTGACTATCGAAATTATATTAGTGTCACATAATTTGAAATGGGATAGAGGAAGATATAAAGTAACATGAGAAAATTGAAGGAAAGGTGTCTTTTAAGTTTTGAATGAAGGATTGGTGACATTGACCAACAGATAGGGTCAAACATCATTAGAATACTTGATTAAGTTAATTGTGGACTTGATTAATATTTTCAAAACTTTCTAATCTTTTCAAAAATATAAATCAACCCAAACCACACCCCTCTTCAATCCAAATCAACCACTCTCTCCTCTCTCTTCAGCTTCTCTCAACTCACTCTCAACCAACAGTTCTGTAAAATTTCTTCCTTCAACCTCCGACGATAAATAGTCGGGCGAGTTTCTTTTTGACTTTCAACCATCAATCGATGTGAATACTTCTCCGGCGAGAACAACTTTGAGTTTTTCGTCCTCTCATTTCCTTTTTCATAGGTAAAAAATTATGAAGAAACAAAGGAACTTGAGCCAACTACTCTTCTGGTATTGAAATGTGGACTGAATAAAACCCTAATTTTTGGTATTTCTACATTGTTTCTTCTTTTTGTCGTACTGTTGATTCGAATTTGTTGGTGATTTTTGGTGACAGTTGATGTTCTTAGTGTGTGTGTGTGATGTATTGGTATTGTTGGGTTGATTTGTTATTTGTCTTGGTAGAAATAGTATTGCAACAGTTGAAACATCTAATGTAATAGATGAAACATATGATGCAATAGATGAAAATCTTATGCAACAGATGAAAAATCTGATGCAACTATGAAAATCTGATGCAATAGGTGAACAATCTAACAGATTATTCATCTATTGCGACAGACGACTCTTCTGTTTGGAAGAAATCTAAACAATATTGATCTAACAGATAACTGATTAGTGATCTATTTTTATTCTTTCCAATGATTTACTCTTCATTTTATAACAGATTAGGACTATTTTAATTCTTTCCAACGGTTTACTCATCCGTTGCAACAGGTCGGTTATCTATTGCAACAGATAACATACCTGGTGCAACAGATTAGTGATTCATTTTTATTCTTTCCAATGGTTTACTCATCCATTGCAAAAGGTTGGTTATATGTTGCAACAGATAAAATACCTGGTGCAATAGATTAGTGATCTGTTTTTATGGTTTCCAACGGATTACTCATCCATTGCTATGGGTCAGTTATGTGTTGCATCAGATAAAATACCAGGTACAATAGATAGTGTTGTTTTTATGGTTCCAACAAATTACTCATCTGTTGCAACAGGTCGGTTATATGTTGCAACAGATAACATACCTGGTGCAACAAATTAGTTGTCTATTGGAACTATTATATTACTGTTATGCATTAATCAATTATAATCAATGTTATGTTCCTGTTAATTTAAGATAACATGGCTCCCAAAAAAAAAGAAATCTAATCAAGTCCAAGTAAAGGAACAAGTGCAGCAGCTCAACTACATCCATCACTCTATGAGCTTGCTTTACAAGCATTATCTCAATCAGGAGCAGAAGATAATGAACACGGGGAGGAGGAATCTTTCAAAAGAGATGATCCAAATTCTAATAGCCCTTCCGTTGAAGAGTTGGTCAAAACCTTCAGCATTGATCGTTATCCTGTGAGAATGCAGTGCGATGGTGCCACAGATTTAACGGGTGATCTCGTGGTTAAGTCAGTCATGGGAAAATATTTTGATGCCTTCAGAAAAATACTTCAAGAACAAAATTGGATTCTTATTTCAGGGAAAGTTGCTTTAGGCAATATCTTGATTTATCGAAGGACAACAATGCTCGTTTCCAGATGAAAATGGTATATGATCTTCTCAAGCGCAGGTTTATGTATGAAGGTGTGGATAAATTACTATGGTATGCCTGTTTGTTTTGGTTGGGAGGAGTTTGCCATAGTTACCAGACTAAAATGTTATCCTCCTTCTCCTTCTCAAGTTATACCTACTCTGACACAAAAAAAGCACCTCGCACACCCAAAAAAGAAAAGGCTAGTCGAGTGATCGTGATGACCTGGTGTCTATTGTTAGTCTAAGCTTCAAAAATAAAAATCTGATTGAAGCATTGAAAGGTAAAGGACTTTCAAAGAAGCACAAGAAATCATTGTGCTTGGTTTCGTTTGTACATAATGTTCTTTGGGTGAGAGACGTTAACAACAACATAAGCCTCGGTTTAATAAATCTCTCTGAGGATCTTGAGTTATTTAACAGCTATCCTTGGGATTATGAAAGCTTTAAAATGACTGTCGAATATTTGTTGACTCCGTTAACGCCAAAAACATCAACTTATATGGTTTTCCATTGGCCATCATGGTAAATATTTATTTTATCATGATATGATTCATCATTTTTTTATTCAATAATGCTTTTGATTTATTGGCGTTATGTTATAGGCTTGGGCATTTGAAGTCATTTATTATTTGAGACAACAAGTGAACTACCAGGAAGAAGTTTCCTGTCCAAGAATTCTGAGATGGTTGTCGTCCAAAACTGATAAAAATGTAAAATTTCTTGGTCTTTTCAATCCCCCCAAGGAAGCAGTAAGTCCAATTCTAATCAAGTTTTTTTTTAATTAATGATTAAATGATTTCATCATCATTCTTTATATATGTACCGATTTATTTTAGATTGTCCATCCGTGGCTTGTTCCGACCAACCGAGAGTTGAAGATGCCATTTTTTTCTTACTTTACGGTCTGTGCAAACTTTATCGGACCCTAAGATGGTTGATGGAATAAAAATGGAATTGTTTGGACCAACAGCCATCATAAGAAAAACAATTTTGGAAGGTGGGGCTAATGATACTCCTCTTACAGTTTTTGAAACAACAAGCCATTATGATTATGATCATAATGGTTGTACAGATTTTTCTCCAGATTTTGCCGCATCTAGTGAATGTTCTTCATGCAAATGTCAAGATTGCAAGGCGAAACACAATGGAGTGATTAATGCTATTAATGCACTAACTGCTTCTGTAAAGAAAATGACATCTAAGAGGGGTGTCATTCCATCAAAGAGGATTTCATATCCAGACACTCCACTAAAGATCAAGGAGGCTAAAAGGAGAAGGAAAGACACTTCCAAGGCATCATCAATCATAAAAAGAAAACAAGATTGCAATGCCTCTGTCTTTATCTTGCACCGATGTTCAGTGTGCAAGGGCCACAGAAGAGCAGCATGAGCTGAAGAAGGTGAATATACATCATCTGTTCCAAAAAACAAACAGGCACATATCTGTTTCAACAGATGATACATTGGCTGAAAATTATCAAACAGATATACACATCTGTTGCAACTGTTGTCTAACCTGTTGCATCAGATTCGTTATCTATTTCAACAGATGATTCTTATGTTACAACAGATGGGTCATCTGTTCAAAATTATCATACTGCTCTGATTTACCTATTCGAATTTGTCCCAATATATAATCCATCTGATGCAACATAAGACTCATCTGTTGCAACAGATGGAAAATCTGCTGTATATC
Organism: Capsicum pubescens; assembly: GCA_030864215.1. Taxonomy (NCBI): domain Eukaryota; kingdom Viridiplantae; phylum Streptophyta; class Magnoliopsida; order Solanales; family Solanaceae; genus Capsicum; species Capsicum pubescens. The sequence goes on along the minus strand of CM061540.1, from coordinate 263,971,896 downwards.
TCTACTTAGCATTGACAATTCTGGCTTTTCAGGTGGATGTCACAGCTACCGCCGAAGAGCATAATATGACAGTTGATAATCCATTAACTACTTCCAAAGATGAAGAAAAAGTAGATCCAGTCAATTTGGTAGAACGGAAGAATTAGTCGTTTCAAGGGTTCAACATCTCGAACGAGGCTCCAAAAAAACTAACACAGTTGATCAACGACTATTCAGAATAGATTGCTGATGGGTTGTTAAAGCATCATACCGGCAGGTACATAAATCAATTTTATGGATATTGGTTTATATAATTCTTGTTGTAAGAACCTGACATTAACACATATAAATCATCACATAAAAAACAAAATAACGAGTGCTACAAAGTGAATGAATCGAGTCTTGGTTTTGATATGTTCGACTTTGTTGTTGCACATCTCGGAACGAAGAATTGGTTCTATTTGATGTCACAGCCCCAAACTTGCTGGAATAATGAGGTTTAAATGTTATACATAGTACTACTAATTAATACTTTATTTAATTACATCTGCGTATTGATTTTTTCGTCACGTAATCTAAAATGTTTGATAATATGTGTATCACATCGATATCATTTCTTACTACCTCTGAAAGAAGGCCAAGTTGGAAACACAAGAACAATACAGATACACAACAGGCAATTATTTGTACAAATTTTACATTAATAATGCCTACGATAGGTATTATCAACAGCAGTCGAAAGTTTCCCAAAACGAGGAATGCTTAATCAACATTATCAAAGGTTTTAGCATTCCGGCTGGCTTACCTTGGCATTTGGTCGATGAAGTGTACATCTTAATCAATTGTGGTGATGAATTCCATTGAGTGTTGGTTGTCGTCATTCTAAAAGAGAGGCGCATCCGAGTTTATGACTCGATGTAGCGAAAGAGACATTCTGGGCCATCGTCTGAGATACAAAAGCTGGCCAAAATATTGCCTACTTACCTTGATATAAGTGGCTTTTTGGATCAAAAGGTTCGTACAGATTGGTCGACGATTGAAGCATACCGGGATAAAATGGCTAATCCATTTAATGTACAATATGTTGACGGAATTGCTCAACAAACCATTGGTAGCCTGTAAGTTTAAGTGTCATGATTTAGTTTCATTTCACAAATTTCACAATGCTTGCATGAACTGCAAGATATGGATTATCTATTTTTTTATAACGCAGGGATTGTGGTCCTTTTGTTGCCACCTATGTCGAGTATTTGAGCAATGGATTACAAGTACCAAATGATGGAATTAATGTCGGATTACTCCGCAAAAGATATGCTGCTCTTTTATAGAAATATGGAGAAGCGAAAGCTTAGAAACCGTGCGTAACCGACGTTAAAGATCCACGATGACCAAAGCTGAATTCCATAGCACTGGATGAAGAACAACTTATCCATATTGATTAGATCTTTATAGCTTGAGTCCGTCAATGTAATAACCTATCCACCTTGGTTTAACTTGTTGATTTATTTGTAGAGTAGATCGTTTGTACCCATAAGGATTGTTTTTACATTTCATTTATTTGTTGAGTTATTTCATGTAATTTTCGAAGGCTTCGATTTATTTTATTCTGTCTATGAATATAATTAATTCTGAGTTTTGAACATGTTAATTGAAATGGAGTACTAGATTCAAATATCGCAACAGATAATACATCTGTTGCAACAGATGACATATCTTATCAGACAGATTTAGACATATGTTGCAACATGAGATGCAACACGTAGGTCATCTGCTGGAAATTATATAACAGGTCTTCCTACTTTTTTTTTGCTCCAAAAAATTACCGATCAGTTGCAATAAATAAGTTATATGTTGCAACAGATCGTATATATGTTGCGACAGACAGACGGAGAACATCTGTATAACACAACAGATGACCAACCTATTCCAACAGATAATCAATCAATCACAACAGGTACTATATCTGTTACGACAGATATAAAATCTGTTGCATTATAAAAATTCAACTTTGCCAGACATAAAAATTATTGCCCCTACATGTATAGTGAATTGGCTTGAAATGAAAATTTGTTATCGTGTTTGTCTCTGTCTTTGTACATGTTCTTTTTTATGCACGGGCTCCAACCATTTAATTAGTACCCCATATGCCCAGACCCATTCCATCTTTCCCACAATGGTGTCGCACACACCAGTCATTTGTGTGTTGGTCAGCAAACACTCGATGTATGTAAGAAAGTACGGCCCGCACGCTGCACCAATTGTATTTTTTGGGAGATGGATGTTCTTATTTCGACCTTCAAAAACCCATGATTCCTTCACCAAGACTCCAGCCGACAAATGATCCATCAGCTTACTCTGCGTCAACAACTTGGGCAACAACTTCAAGAGTGGCTGCATGTGGGTTAAAAATGTCTTCTCACTGAACACAGGTAAGTTGTAGTTATAAAACTTAATCTTTCCCTCGTATAGTAGTATCTCAACAGTGAGAAAATGGGTGACATCCACGTTCATGACTGCAAGGATTCTCTTTGCCTTGGCCCAGCTCTTGTCGTGTAGATATGGCCTTCCCTCTAACATATTTAATTGCTTCTTCATCCCATTGGAATGTAAAACTAACTGATCAAATCTCGGGCCACCGGAATCAGCTATCTTATAGAGTTTAGCGTACCTATCCTTGAAATTACTATAGAAGTTAAGGTCCATTATTCTATCGGCAGCATCACAAGCATCCGGGTACGCTAATTGTCTGCCCCTCATGAGGCAGAGAATTTCATCAACATACTGTGGTATAAGAAGATAATTTTTAAATAAGTTAGTAATTGTATAGAATAAAAACACAGTTGAAAGAATCTGATGCAGAGGGTTCTCTAAATCAGTTCACAGATTACCCAACCAACGCAACTTATGCAACAGATGTGTATTATGTTACAACAAAATACCAAGTTTTCGCAATAGATTACACATCTGTTGTGTAGATTATTCTTCACGGAGTAGATTGGAAGGGTAGTTTAGCAAAAGTAAACTTACCTTGTCCTCGTACCACACGCACATATTTGTCATATTCGAGAAGTCTTTGGCGGCAAATGAATGCATGGTGTATTCTTTTTTAACCTTCATCTTGATGAATTCTTCCAGTTCCTTCTTCTTCTCCTTGCTAAGCATCGTGAATATGTCCACATTCATCGACGGCCCCTGAACTTCAACAACTATTGGAGAGGGGGGAGTTGCAATTTTTGCTGATTTCAGAACGGAGAGAATTTGTTTAATTTTTCTTCTCTTCCTCCTAACCTCCACTGTAGGAGTACATGGCTCCGTCACCTCATGGGATGGTATGACACCCCTCCTAGATTTCAACTTCTCGGCAGCTTCACCAATAGCCTCTAGCTTGTCGAGATGTTTATCATCTCTGTCCTTGCATACTTTGTATTTGCAATAAGAACATGAGGGTGAGGAAGGGTGACAGGGACCACTATAAGGGTGGGAAGGACCGGTGTAGGGGTGGGAGGGAGGACCTGTGCAAGGGGTGTTTTCAAATATATTTATTTTTTGCTGAGTACCAACATGCTCATAATCACGACTGGCAGCAAAAGCAGCAGCAGGATGGCTGCCACCTTCACAAATAACTCCACCAGCAACACCCCCAGAAGAAGCACCCGGATCTATTGCAGTTTGAGTTTGGTCGTGAAGAGCTTCAATATTAGACTAATCTTGCCAAACTACTCTTCTTATGGATGTTGCTCCATCTAATTTCTTCTTTATTAACTTCACCGTTGGGTCTTCTTTTGTATCAACAAGACCCAGAGTAAGAAAAAAAGTCATCCCCAGCTCATCATTGGTAGGCACGATCCAAGGATGCATAACCTATAAAAAAATTATAGGAGGAATTTAAATCATATAATAATAATTTACAGTCAGTTGGGTTATATGGGGCTCGGGTTATGCTAACACAGCCAACTTATGCAACAGACGATCTAGCTACCGCAATAGCTGATCTGTATGTTGAAACAGATTGATAATATATTGCATCAGAATACCCATCTATTGCATAATTTACTGTAGATTGGTAATCTGTTGAGTAGGATTCAGAGAATAGAGCAACATATGGTTAATCTGTTGCGATGGATCATCTATTCAACAGACTACCCATCTATTGCACCAGTTTCAGTTGACGGGTAATTTGTTGCAACAGATGGAACATCTGTTTCAATATCTTTCTTTGAGGAAAATTATTTTAGTTGAAAGAAGACGTACTACATCATCCGGAGGGTTAAAGAGATCAGCCTCGTTAATATATTTTTTGTTGCTCTCTACTGCGGTCAACCACCTAAGGATCCTTGGATGAGAAACCTTATCCGGGTAATCCATGAAATACTTTCGGAGGAGAGGAATGGCTTCACATGCCCAAGCCTAAAAATTGTAAACAGGAAGCAAGCGAAAAAAAAAGTCACAAGTATATTCAATATAAATTAATGAATGAGTAAAAATAGTGATCAATTTTACCATGAAAGCCCAAGGAAAGCCGTATAATGTGGTCGTCTTTGGCTTTAGCTCTTTCAGTATATATTTGAAAGTCAAGTAGTAGCTGTCGTAGCCCCAGGGATAATCATTGAATTTCCTAAAATCATCAGCAAGCGCCAACAAATCACGTTCTATGACTTTCTTGTCATCTCTTGCCAATAAAGCGGAATGGACAAACCAAACTAAGCATAATTTCTCCCTGTAGTGCTTTGGTATGTCTTTATTCTTGAGATCCGCTATCAAATCCTTCGCTTTGTAGCTAGGTACAACAATGCCCAACAACCCATATTTTTTTACCTTGCGTTTGTTGGACCCTTTGTGGGGTATTTTCTTGATGGCAGGTTCTTCTGGACGATCGCATCTCAAGCCTGTCACAATGGAAAACTCTTTCAACCCAAAACAAACCGACATGCCACAGTAGTCGATCCAGACTTTATCCATCTTATTTTTGCCCTCCTTCAGACCTCCATCATCCCCCACATACATGATTCTATGCTTGAGAAGGCCATATACCATGATCATTGGGAAACGGAGAGGGTGGGGCCCAGACAGCTCAAGAAAGTGTGCAAAGCAACTCTTCTTAAAAAGTCCATCTATGTTTTCTTTCTTCATAATACTCCTAAGTTCGTCAAAAGGTTTCCCTAACTGACATTTAAGTACAAGCCCACAAAATACTGCATTAGGATTATTCATCGGCATCGCAACTCGAAACTTGTCAATACTAATGGTTTTGACAGAATCATGCTGGAATTTCGATATTATTTCACACCTCATTGGTGAGGAGGAGTTATCACTTTCCTCGGCTTCATTTTGCCCTGACTGAGATTGTTCTGAAAGTTTCTCCGAATCTATCTGTACTCTAGACTTTTTTGTTTGGTGATCGGAAGTTGATCCACTTTCTCCACTTTCAGTTTCTTTTCTTTTGGAAAACATCTTTTAACTACAAACAAAAGAAAAATAAAAAATACATTGCATTTGATGTCTGCATAATTTTTTTAAAAAAAGTGAGACAAATTTCAATAAATTATTCTTACCACATAACCAAAAAAAAAGTACTCCAACGGACAACCCATCAGTTGGAATAGATGGGGAACCCGAATCTGTTTGAAGACCTATTTAATATCTCTCCACAGATATTCCACCTGTTGCAACAGGTGGAGAAATTTCAATAAATTATTCTATGCCACATTACAAGAAAATATTCCAATGGATAACCCATCAGTTGGAACAAATGGGGAAGATGTCTAAAGACCTATTTAATATCTTCCAATAGATCTTCCACCCGTTGCAATAGATGGACCACCACCACCACAACCAATGCCACCAAGACCGCCACCAATGCCACCAATACCAATATCAAGACCACCGACACCACCGCCAAAAAACACAAATACCAACACCAACAACAACAGCCACCAATAACACAACAAATACCATCCAACAATACCACGATAGTCAACAAAACACTGAGAGAAAAACTAGGGTTTTCTCGGGTGCTTCCTACTTTTTTAGCATCAAAACTCAAAATTGTTAACCCATTCTCGAAGATAATACAACTAAAAGTCTTTTTTTATCATTAACTAAAAAGCCCTATTTTTTAGAATAAAGAACAAATGTAGAACTCTTCTCGAACTCTGTTACATGCGAAGATAGAGAAAACAACGGATACAAGCGGGACTAAAGTCGAAAAAAACAACTATATGTAGTCGTAAATGGGAAGAAAATCGACCTGTTTTGAAGGGTTGAGTAATATATTGAGTAGTTGTTGTTTGTATTATTGAGAGGGAGAGAACACCCCGAGAGAGAGAGAGAAAGAGAAGAATGAGAACTTAAGATTTAAAATAAAAATCTTTTCGCGTAAATGGATGATTTGTATGGGTTGATTTGTAATTTTGGAAAAGAATGACAAGTTTTGAAATTGCTAATTTGGTCCGAATTGATCTTAATTAATTTTAAAAAATTTAAAAGATATAGTTTTTAAAACATTGAGTTGATGAGAACTCATTTCAACTCAGAGTGATCGATCGACGACTCGTGTCGGGATGAACGCAATACCAACGCTATGCAATTGTAAAGACTCGATTGGTTTTGTAGTTGACCCTGCGAGCTCATTCATTCATCCCTAGTTCCACCTAAATCAACTTAGGTACTATCACTATCCTAACATTGAGTTGATGAGAACTTATTTCAACTCAGAGTGATCGATCGACGAATCAGGTCAAGATGAATGCAATACCAGTGCCATGCAATTACAAAGACTCGATTGGATTTGCAGTTGACGCTGCGAGATCATTCATTCATCCCTAGTTCCACCTAAATCAACTTAGGTACTATCACTATCCTAATATTGAGTTGATGAGAACTCTTTTCAACTCAGAGTGATCGACTGACGACTCGGGTCGGGATGAACGTAATACCAATGTCATGCAATTGTAAAGACTCGATTGGATTTGTAGTTAACCCTAATCCCTAGTTCCACCTAAATCAACTTAGGTACTATCAATGTCCTAACATTGAGTTGATGAGAACTCATTTCAACTCAGAGTGATCGATCGATGACTCGGGTTAAGATGAATGCAATACCAGCGCCATACATTTGTAAAGACTTGATTGGATTTGTAGTTGACCCTGCGAGCTCATTCATTCATCCCTAGTTCCACATAAATCAACTTAGGTACTATCACTATCCTAACATTGAGTTAATGAGAACTCATTTCAACTCAGAGTGATCGATCGATGACTCAGGTCGGGATGAACGCAATACCAGCGCCATGCAATTGCAAAGACTCGATTGGATTTGTAGTTGACCCTATGAGATCATTCATTCATCCCTAGTTCCACCTAAATCATATTAGGTACTATCACTATCCTAATATTGAGTTGATGAAAACTCATTTCAACTCAGAGTAATCAATCGATGACTCGGGTTGGGATGAACGCAATACCAATGTCATGCAATATAATGACTCGATTGGATTTGTAGTTGATCGTGCGAGCTCATTCATTCATCCCTAGTTCCACCTAAATCAATGTAGGTACTATCACTATCCTAAAATTGAGTTGATGAGAACTCATTTCAAATCAGAGTGATCGATCGACGACTCGGGACGGGATGAACGCAATACCAGTGCCATGCATTTGTAAAGACTCGATTGGATTTGTAGTTGACCCTGCGAGCTCATTCATTCATCCCTAGTTCCACCTAAAGAAACTTAGGTACTATCAATATCCTAACATTGAGTTGATGAGAACTCATTTCAACTCAGAGTGATCGATTGACTACTAGGGTTGGGATGAACGCAATACCAGCGCCATGCAATTCCAAAGACTCGATTGGATTTGTAGTTGACCCTGCGAGCTCATTCAATCATCCCTAGTTCCACCTAAATCAACTTAGGTACTATCACTATCCTAACATTGAGTTGATGAGAACTCATTTTAACTCAGAGTGATCGATCGACGACTCGGGTCGGGATGTATACAATACCAGCGCCATACAATTGCAAAGACTCGATTGGATTTATAGTTGACCCTGCGAGCTTATTCATTCATACCTATTTCTACTTAAATCAAATTAGGTACTAGAATTATCCTAACATTGAGTTGATGAGAACTCATTTCAACTCAGAGTGATCAATCGACGACTCGGGTCAGTATGAATGCAATACCAACGCCATGCATTTGCAAAGACTCGATTAGATTTTTAGTTGACCCTGCGAGCTCATTCATTCATTCCTAGTTCCACCTAAATCAACTTAGGTACTATCACTATCATAACATTGAGTTGATGAGAACTCATTTCAACTCAGAGTGATCAATCGACAACTTGGGTTGAGATGAATGCAATACCAATGCCATGCAATTGCAAAGACTCGATTGAATTTGTAGTTGACCCTGCGAGCTCATTCATTTATCCCTAGTTCCACCCAAATCAATTGCAATGAAATCTGTTGCAACAAACGACTAAGCTATTGAAAATTTTCAAACAGGTACATATATGTTGTAACAGATGACAAATCTGATTTTATTAATTATCAAATAATTTTCATCTGTTATCACAGATGACTGAGCTGTTAGGATTTTTAAACAGATATTTATATCTATTGTAACAGATGACTGAGTTGTTCGGATTTCTAAATAGATATTTATATATGTTGCAACAGATGGCATATCTGTTTGAAAATCTTTTTTTCTCTTTTAATTTTAAAGCAAGAAGCTTCTGGTTCGAGTAGATAATATCAAGTAGTAGTACTTACTACTAAAGGCAGTAAAAAATATTTCTTGGATATCTCAAAAGTAAGTTCATTGAGCAGTTTTATCTTGTCTTTTCAATGTCAGTAGTCTTAGTCTTCCTCGTGCCCCTAAAATTATTAATGAAATTAATGAATATTAATTAATGAGTATTGAAAACCACCACGTGTACGTACACAATACATCTATAGAAATTATCTCATCTCTTCCTTCAGCTGCAATTTATTTTATTCAACTCTCATCTTTTTCTCTCTCCTCTTTAGGGTCACAGCCTTTTTTCTCTCTTTTCTCTTCTCTTCTCATAAATATTTTTTCGGATCTAAACCCATCCATATCTTTCCTTAACTTAAATTTCTATTTTGATCCCTTTTTTGATATTAAGGTATGGTTCATTATTGCTCTTTCATTCTCGTTTTCTTCTTTGCAAGTTATTTACATCTATTTTTTTATTTAATTACTATTTACCCATATCATATTTATTAAAAAAAATTAAGGAACTTGTAAGTGTTGAATAAACAATCCGAGAATTTTTATTACAATATAAGAAAAAAGTCATTTGTTGGGAGAAGTTTAAAAGCCTTGTTGGCAGTATCATTTTTTTTGTATGTATTTTATTTGTTTCATTATTGTTGATGCAATTATTGATGTTGTTGGTGGGGTTGGCGTTGTTGGAACTTATGGTGTGGTGTTGTTGATGGTTCTAGAATAAAGGATGTTGCTTCTTTGTTGTTGATGATGTTGTTGGAACAAATGTTGTTTCTTTTTTATTGATGTTTATGCTGTTGTTGATGTTGCAACAGATGAAGAAACTGTTGGAACAAATAAAACCACCATAAAGGTTGGTTTGATGTATTCCATCAGACTCCACATCTGTTGCAACAGACCCCACATCTGTTGCAACAGACTCTACATCTGTTGTAACAGATGGATAATGTTCTTTTTATGACATCAATTTTTTTCTCTTCTTTGTAGATATAAGGAACTGACAGTTGATCAACTTTTGACGGACTATCGCAAGAGGCTGCAGAAAAGATGAGATCAGAGGAATAAGCTACTTGCAGATGGAATCACTTCATATGTGGGAGGTATGTATTACTGATAATGTTATCGTGGAAATACACACAGAGTGCACTGATTTTGTGAATGATGTTTTTACTAATTAGTCATAAATCGTTCAAATAAAATATCTGCAATTTTACAGTTAAGTTTGGTAGGTCTGAACTAATAACGCTGAGGGACCATGAATATGGTTCTAATAGCCTGTTAAAATTTAATGTCGGTTGTTGCTCATGTTTATTTGTCAAGCATTGTGAAGGGATATAGTTTTTTTGTTATTGTAAAGAGATTCAATAGCAATTGGACTAACTTTTAGGGTGCATTGGACCCTTAAAGGGCCTTCGAAGCTTAGCACTGCATCTAAAAAGAACGGAAAACCAGTATAGTTATTGCCCTAGACAAAATTTATATGGTTAGGTTGCTCGCTCGGGGTGATGATTATATGCCAAAATATGTGGTAGGACAATGCTTTCGAAGGAAAATGGGTGGTTGATGGAAGACTATATCATCTGAGAGCTAATTGAAGAAGAGACATAAGGTAGATACAACTTCTAACGAATCTGGCTAATGGAATTATCTTAACAGATGCGAGATCTGAATCAAGTGAAAATATGAAAGTATATCCGATAATGTAATTTCATCTGTTGTGTCTCTTAAAAAAAACAATGCATCTAAACACTTTTCTAGGGAGCTGCATGGTCAGGATTATCACCTAGATAGAAAATAGAAGAAGACCAACAAAGAAGCCTCATGGGCATCGAGGGTTGAAATGATGTACAGCAAGTCTAGAAAACTTATGCCAATAGCAACTGCAGTTAAAATAAAGAATCTAAGCGAAGGCGGAAAATTTCTGAATTTTAAATTTCATCCCATGCTTTCTTGTTTGTGTTTCCGATCAGGTCCACTGTCGTTGACCTGATCGGAACCACAAACGAGATTGAAAGGCAAATAGAGTATCATTGTTTCCTTAGCTAAATGGTTATAATTGATTGTGTTTTCTTTCCTTGATATGATTTCAACATTCCTTGGAGAAGATCAGATGTTTGCTATAGTATGTGAATCCCGATAATTTTCAAGCTTGCCTCCAGCTTGTTGATTCTGTATTCAAGCTGGTCGTTATCGTCTTTAAAGTTGGTAAGAAGTTTCTCCTTTATTATGAGCTCGATCAGGAACACTACCTTTAAAGTTGTGGCATTCTAAAAGCCCTTCAGAACACTTTCTTCAGAAGCCTTAAAGGATACATGGAGGGTCTCTGTGTTTGTTTTAGGTCAAAATGTGTTGATGCACGTTAAAGATGTGGTCCCAACAGTTGAACAACACATTTTTATCGAGCGTTGCTCCATGCATCTTGCTTAACCAATTTGATAAATTAGTAAGCATGGAGTTACGTAACGTGTGATCTAAACCAGCTCTACCAAGCCTATCAAACATTACGTAACTCTAAGCTCATTACTCTATCAAAAAAATATGACCGAGTTAGTGTACAAATCGAACGAGCTCAATCTCTCAGCCTTTTTGTTGATCGCTCTTCTCCAATATAGGTGACAAGATATCTGTTATGCAAAAGTTTACACCATCACCAGATATGTTTGCCTGGGAGCAATTATTCTGAAGATATCTGTTGATGTTTTCTAAAAAATTGCTCCCAGGCAAGCATGTCTGGCGATGGTGTAGACTTTTGCATAGCAGATATCTTGTCATCTATATTAGAGAAGAGTGATCAGCAGAAAGGCTGACAGATTGGGCTTTTTTTATTTGTGCACTAACTCGGGCATATTATTTTGATAGGGTAATGAGCTCAGAGTTACGTAACGTTTGATAGGCTTGGTAGAGCCAGTTTAAATCACTTGCTATGTAACTCCATGCTTACTAATTTATCAAATTAGTTGAGCAATATAAATGGAGAAATGCTCGATAAAAATATGTTATTCAACTGTTGGGACCACATCTTCAACGTGCATCAACACATTTTGACCTAAAACAAACACAGCGACCCTCCATGTATCCTTTAAGGCTTCTGAAGAAAGTGTTCTGAAGGGCTTCTAGAATGCCACAACTTTGAAGGTGGTGTTCCTAATCGAGCCCTTCAGACGGCAATGACCAGCTTGAATATAGAAACAACAAGCTAGAGGGAAGCTTGAAAATTATCGGGATTCACATACTACAGCAAGCATCTGATCTTCTCCAAGGAATGTTGAAAGCATACTAAGGCAAGAAAACACAATTAATTAATCCATATTGCTAAGGAAGTAATTATACTCTATTTGCCTTTCAATATTGTTTGTGGTTCCGATCAGGTCAACGGTAGTGGACCTGATCAGAAACACAAACAAGAAGGCATGGGATAAAATTCAAAATTCAAAAATTGTCGCCTTCACTTAGTTTCCTTATTTTAACTACAGTTGTTGTTGGCGTAAGTTTTCTAGACTTGCTGAACATCATTTCTACCCTCGATGCCCGTGAGGCTGCTTTGTTGGTGTTCTCCTATTTTCTACCTAGGTGATAATCTCGACTATGCAGCTCCCTAGCAAAGTGTCCATCTGCATTGTTTTTCTTTTAGAGACACAACAGACAAAATTACATTACCGGATACACTTTCATATTTGCACTTGATTCTGATTTCGCATCTGTTAAGATAATTCCATCGGCTAGATTCGTTAGAAGTTATTTTCTACCCTATGTTTCTTCTTTAATTAGCTCTCAGATGATATAGTCTTCCATCAATCACCCATTTTCCCTCGAAAGCATTCTCCTACTGCACCTTCTGGCATATAATCATCACCCCGAGAGAGCAACCCAACCAGATAAATTTTGGCCAGGGCAATAACTATATTGGTTTTCCATTCTTGTTTGATACAGTGCGAGGCTTCGAGGGCCTTCTAAGGGTCCAATGCATACTTAAAGTTAAGTCCAATCGATATTGGTTCTCTGCAGTGACGACAAATATTGATCCTTTCTCAAAACTTAACACGCATAAACACGAGCACCAACCGTCAGTAATTCGTAACAGAGTGTCTGCACCATCTTCATGAGGTCCTCATCCTTATCAATTTCGAACCCATCAAACTTAACGGTAAAATACAGGATCTTGTTTGAATGATCGATGCCTAATCGGTTAAAAACTGCATTCACAAAAACATTGTACTTTGTGTGTGTTGTCCTGGTAACCTTATCAGTAATACATACTTAACTCCTATACGTATGATAGTGGATCCATATGTACGCACCTTATTCTTCCTAGCCCATCTATGGCTTAAATTGAATAAACAGATGACTAGCTTGTTGCAACAGATGACACATCTGTTTATATTGTCAAATAATTGTAGTCATCTGTTACGACAGTTGATCAACCTATTGCAAAAATCAAACAGATATATACATCTGTTGCAAAAGATTGTCAGTATGTTGTAAGTTATCTAACAGAAAGAATATATTTTGCAATAGATTACCCATCTGTTAGATTTATTTTAAAGCATTTTTCTTTTCTTTCCGAGATACAATAATTTATAAATAGGTCCCTTCTTACAAATATGGATGATCCAAATTCGTACAAGAATATTCATATCGAGTCCTTGCGTGAACTTCAAAGGCAGTTTGATGAACTCCAGAGAGATTTTACTGACTTCGGAGCAAGGCTGACGAATGAAAAATGTCTGATTGACAATAATAATAATAGTAGTAATAATAATTAGGTAATATTTTTTATTTTAGAGATTATTTTCCTCCTTTTATATATCAAATCTACCCAAGGGATTCAAAAATCCATGAACATTCATTTTATTTTGTTGTCGACTTTGAATTTTTAATTCTTATTTAGTATTTAATAATAATCATTCTGTTTATTCCTTGTTCTCAACATGTCGATGGTTGGTGGTAGGGATTGAGCAGCAATTTGTGTCAATGGTTAGAGGTTAATCTGCTACGACAGATCGATCATATGTTGCACCTGGCGGTTATTAATAAAAAGGGGTTATTATTATTGAGAGGGTGAAAAGAAAAAGACATGACTTTTCGTTCCGATTATTCAATATGAAAAATATTTCATAAATAAATAATAAGGAAATAAATGATAAACACAATTTATAACCATAATTTTAATAACTGATCGTGACTTTTCACCATTTTTGTTTTTGAGTTTGTTTTTTAAATTATTTATTATATAATAAAATGGTTATTATTTTATTAAGAAATTTGAAAAGGTATTTTTTTATTTATAAAATAAAAAAGTAAGCAAATTTGGATTAATGATATGATGATAGTTATTTTTAAAAAAAATAGATTATATGTTGCAACAATTAAATTATTTGATGCAACAAGTTCACTATGGTTGCAACAGATGATATATCTGTTGTCACAGATGATTTATCTGATGCAACCTATATCGAGTCACAACTCAATAAAAGCGGTTCTTGGAAAGAACTAATTAATAATAATAATTGAAAAGTCATGACTTATCACAATATTTCTTAATTTAATTCATTCATTACTTTTCACATTAATAAAAAATGTAATTAATAAATGGAGGTGAACAGTTAGATTATATGTTGCAACAGATATGTTATCTGATGCAACATATTATATATTTGTTGCAACAGATAATATATTTGTTGTCACAGATGTGTTATCTGATGCAACAGATATAGAATCTGTTGCCACAACTCAATAAAAATGGTTCTTCGAAAGAACTAATTAATAATAATAATCTGAAAATTCATGACTTATATCACAATATTTATTTTCTTAATTTAATCAAAAATGTAATTAATGTATGGAGGTGAATAGTGACGCCTTTTTGCCTCTCATTCAAATTCAATCCTCTATAACTAGGTCCCTCCTTACTCAATCGTTCATTCAAATAAACTCTATTTATTTATTGTATCTCGTCTTTCATATTACACTCTAGAAGATAAGATTACGGCTGACCCAGTGTGAGACATTGCTTTTCTGCAAGACGCTGTGAATGAACTTCGGAATCAAGTTCTTGATCTGCAATGGGAACTGGGAGGAGTTAGATCAAGAATGCTCTGCAAGATACGCAGGCTGAGGAGGGCCTTGCTACTTTTGGTTGAAGATTGGCCGGTACGCAATGATGATGCTGATAATAATAATAATAATTGACTGTTATTTTTCATTTAGTTTATTATATGTATTTTTATTTTATTTTATTTAATAAATAAATTATGTTTGATCTTTGACATTTTAATCCATATTTAATTTTCATTCTGTCTATTATTTTCTCAACAAACATGTCGACGATTCGACGTAAAAAGGAATAATTTAGAATCCAGTAGCAATAGCAAGATTTATCTGTTAGGTTTGTGGCAGGGGTTGATGTGTTGTTCAAAACAGATTACTCATGTTGCAATAGATAAATAGTCTTTTTCAACAGATGGCTAGTTTGTTGCTTTTCTTGGCTCTGACGTTTTGATTCGTACTCCCTCCGTCTCAAATTACCCGTCCCAAATTGAGATGCCACATTGATTAAGAAAAATAATTAATAACATGTCTACTTTACCATAACCCACTGATCAGTTGGTGGGACATTAGACGTGTTTGAAATAACCATTGTTTGTTATTCAATCGAAATTTCATAAGAGAAGAAAGCTTTTACTGTCGGTCAGCGTATAGTCCTCCTATTAAATGATGTTTCCATTTTAATTTAAAGAAAAAGTTATTAATGCAAAGGGTAAAACATGGATTTTTTTTAATTTTTTCTTGATTAATGAAAAAGACAAGTAAAATGAGAAATCGAATTAGGAAATTTGGGATGGGTAATTGGACGTAAGGAATAATTTTGAATCCAGTAGCAATAGCAAGTGTTTGTGGCATGGGTTGATTTGTGTTGTTTCAAATAGATTAATCATTCGTTGCAATAGATAATTAGTCTGGTGCAACAGATAAATATTCTGATGCAACAGATAATTAGTCTGGTGCAACAGATAAACATCTTGATACAACAGATAATACGTCTGATGCAACAGATAATACGATGATGCAACAGATAAACAGTCTGATGCAACAGATAAATCTTCTGATGCAACAGATTACTCATCTGATGCATCAGATGATTGATCTGCTTAAATTGTGGGCACTTATGCTGAATTCATAATCGGGGTTCTATCCATTGTTGGAAAAACAGAAGTGTACCCAGATGACAAATACGAATAAAAATCATAATTTTACTTATCAAAGTCACCTATGAAGTAATACCAAAGTGGAAAGTGATGTAGTAAACAAATTTTGACCTAAGAAATTGGTCAGATCACAGCAGTAGCGTTGTACCAACAACAACAACAAATGATCGACAAGAAGAAGATGAAGATGATAATGAAGTAGAAGATGATGATAATGAAGCAGAAGATGATGAATAAAGCAGCAGAAACAAAAACAATTAACAACAAAAATCGCTAAGAGAGAGAAAACAACAATGGATGAGAAAAGAGAGAAAGGCGTCTTTTTCCCTCCGTTTCCCGTTATTTTAGGTATACATTGCGATCAAAGTGTAAATTTAAAAACTTGTGGATTATTTTCAAACTTCCTCAACTTTCATAATCCATAATAAAGTAATTATCATCTCCAACTAATAATTAAAACTTGTGTCACCTACACTTCATTTTAAAACTCTTTTGTCACCTGTGGCCCAAACCCCCAAGTAACATATATTATTTGAAAATGAGATAAAAAGTATTGTAAATTACAACTAGGGCGGAGAAAGTATTCATATTTTATTAAAAAAATTATATAAAAAGCATTGTAAATTACATAATTAACAACCAAAAAAATTCAAAAGATATAAAATATTTGTCTGACTCTCAAAATTATATCCATGTCACTTAAGTTAGAATAGAAAAAAAATATTATAAATTACAATAATAAAAAATTTAAATTATTTTAATAATTAATTATTTAAATTCTATTTGTATAGAGTGTATAACAATAATACCAAATAAGATATATTAGTATTGTTTGTATTATTAATGCAAGTATTAGTAATGTTGGTATTAATTATACAAATGTGATTTCTTACAAAGTGTTTGGTTTAATGTACTAAAATTAATATATATTCACATAATTATTATAAAAAGATATTTATTTACCAAAATATCCTTCCTCATATCATCTCTTTCAAGCTTACAAGCAGTAGCAGCTAATCGTCGGAAAACCCAAGGACACCCAAGGACACATTCATAGATTTTAAGTTGGATGAATGACTGAAATAAAAATAATACATATTGGGTCCGTGCTAGTATGGACCGTTGATATCTAGTATAAATATATTTGAGTAATATCAAACAAATCTCTACATTTATATAACAACTATATTTACAAAGTAAAAATGGGTTATAAGGAACAACCCATGAATTATCTATTAAATATTCTTTAAGTTCAATACATTTTTGTCGGTGTCTCACCTTCTATAAATTGGATACGAATTTTTACCCTTGTTTGTTTGTTGAGAAAATTTTCTTTGATATTTAAATTTATGAAAATCTCTTTTTTTTGTACAAGGCATTGTCGAATTTAATACACCACAAGGATCATGAATCATATGTTTTATAACAAGTGTGTATAATTCAGGATTGATGTCGGAATTTGACAACTCTGCACAAATAAATTTATCATATGCTTCAGGAGTTAACAATTTATGCTTTTTATCTAATATGATGAGAAAATGAACACGTGAAATTCCTCGTTTTTTAAATTCTATTGTATATACAAAAGCTGCAACTTTATCAAATATATGTCTTTTTGAAATATTTATTTTTAATTCTTCTAATTTTGCATGAAATATTCGGCTAATTAAATGTGGTCTGTTTTGTACTTCATTTTTAGATAGGATATTAGCTTTTATTCCAGGTCATGTAGGATTACAAGCCATTGTTAAAAAAATATCAACTTTTTTAAAACGTTGCATCAATGCAATAACGTCCATATATTGTCGGCGGATGTCTCGTAGACCTCCAGTAAAGCTATGTGAAAGTATTTTATTTCTATCTATTTATGAAGCTCCTCTTTCTCCACGTCGTAGTATATCTAAAAGTCCTCATAACATATCTATTCTGAATAAGTCTTGATTGAAAGAAGCAAAGTCTAGTCATTGACTCTCAGTTTTAATCCATTAATCAACTACAAATTGCTGAAATAATCTACCAGAATGTAAAATTATATTTTTATATTTCTTATTTGTGATTTGTAACTATAATGTTCACAACAAGAAATTGTATTTCTTTTACATTTTTCTTTGCACATATTTTCAGCTTTCATATCAAGAAAATCATCAATAGAACACATATTTCTCACACTGGATAATTATTCGCGTTCACAGTACATAGAACTATTAGGTGCAATAATTAAAGGATTTATTTTTTTAATACCATAGTGTCAGCGATTTTGATCATAAAAAATAATAACAGATATTGTAATGGATTATAACAATCATAATAATAATTTATCAATTGCCTTCTATTAGTTTCTGTATATATACGAATATGTGGTGTAGGTACACAATTATTATGATCATTTTCTACTCATATTTCTGCAACTTCTGAAATAATTGGCAAAACGTAAATTCGTTGATCTAAACCAGCATCATATTTAAGGGCAAGATAGAAATCAGAAAGTTTGGTGATATCTGGTAAAGACTTCAGAAAAATAGAGTATGGATTATGAAGTTTTAATATGTTTATTAAAGGCAACATTATATTTTCACTAGTGAATCTGTCCGTACTTTGCGTGAATTACTTAAATTTCGACTGTTGAAATTTTAAAAAAATAATAATTCTATATTAATTTATTGTATTATTCACGTGTAATTTTATATATGTATTTTTAAAAAAAAATTCAGCACTTAAGTATTTTTAATATTCTAAAATACTTAAATTTTGTATAATATAATGTAAGTGAAAACAACTTTATTTTTCTTAAAAGAAAGTAGAAAAGGTTCAACAAAACTTGATTAATTTTAGTGCATATTTTTAACAAATTTTAGAGCTCAATTATTTATTTATATATTTAATCCCAATCTAATTACATGACGTGAGCATTTTTTATCTTATTTTATTTTTTCCTCTCTTTTTAATTTTTTAAATCTTTAATATATTTCTCTTTTCTGCTTTTCTCTTCTTACTTTCATACCACTTTATTTTTCTTTTAAGAAATATCAAATCTCATATTCTTCTTTTAATAACTTCACAACAATAAACGTATGTAATCCAAAAATTAATATTTTTAAATTTCATTATAAAGTATAACACTTAATATTGCATATAAATATGCTATCAAATATAAAAAGTAGGGATATTACTATATATTAGTTACTCATGAGGTACACCTCATAGATCAAAAATAACATTTATTTATTTCGTGAATTTTCTGCTTTTTTCCCCTCTCATTTCTTCATTTATTTTATTCAAATAAAATCTTTAACAACTCTTACTCATTAATTTAGAGAAGGAATAATTATCAATCCTTAAAATCATTTAAAAAAAAGTAATGGACAATTAACATACCCTTCACCCTCCCCGAAAAAATTTAAAAGACATCCTATTGATTTCATGTTTTTATATATATCAATGGAATAATATGACAAAAAGTTAAAATATGAAAAAAAAAAAAAATCAAACAGCTTAATTAAATGAAGAATAAATTATCAATAATATGAAAACTAAGAAGCAACACAACATTACATATTAATTTATTAATTAAACCAAATACATATTTTTATAATCTTTATATTAATCTAGTCTATGTCTTTGTGTTGGTTTTATTTTTATTTTATTATATATTTTGATTCTTTTCATTTTTATTATACATACGATACTAATTATTTTTCAAAAAATTTACTAAGTGAAACAGACCAATAAATAAAATAACACAAATGAGATACATTATTTGAATAAATGTATAACTTAATTCATGTGAGATTTTAATCTTTCACAATAAAAAAAAAAATCTCCTATTTTTGAGACACTAACACACATTAATAAAAACTCACTAAAGGAAAGGGGAGAAGAACAATGAACATGATGTTTAGAGTATTTTATAAAAGTTCTTATAATTTTTAATATAAACTAAACTAATGAAAGGGATATAATATAAACAAAAAAAAGGCAAATTAATTTTTGCCTTTGTATATACAGAAATGAAAATAAGACATTTGTAATTTTATAAAGTGTTTGAATGGCAAAGCTAATTAATATTAAAAAATTAAAATAAATAATGTAGTCTTATTTACCTTCCCAATCAAATTCAATATTATTTATAAATATATTAATAAAGCTTAAATGATTTTAAACATCTAAAACCTTAAAATGAAATTAAAAATGACAATAAATACTAAGAAGAAAAAAGTAAATAAAGAAGAAGTAGAAAATGAATGAATATTCAACAATTTAATAGATTTAATAGGTAATTATTATTTATAGAATGATTTAACACAATAATAATTAGTGTTATTGACAATAATTTTGTAACTTGTAAGTAGCATTTTTTTAGGATATATGAATGACTTGACTTCTTCAAGGTGGTATGTATACAATATTTGCTTTTTGATAAACTTTATAATATATCTTCTTAGTCATTACTAAAATGTAAAAAATTGCATCTTCGTGATTAACTTTCACGACTATTTTAAAGATTTTTACTATTAAAACTTTTTATCAAAATTTTTTATGGTAATCATGATATCTTACCTGAATCTGAACTTTGTTAATATATCACAATCAGAAAGAAGTGAAAATAGAATAATTTTTTATTAAACACAAATAACACTAATAAGCAAACTTCAACTATTTTAAAATTAAATCAATAAAAAGATTATGCCATGACTTTGCTCCTCATGTCCATGGCCACTAATCCTGATAACAAACAGACGAAAATATCTATCATATCATCAAAAGATAATACTCTATTAATCATTATAATTATATTATAAGAAGAAAAAAGTAAATAAAGAAGAAGTAGACAATAAAAATTAGCATTCAACAATTTCATAGGCGATTGTTATTTATAGGATGACTAATTAACTATATGAATTAAGTAATAGAAGTTGAAAAGACATGCAATTTAAGTTGAGAATGTTAATAGGTTGAGGTTTCTTGTAACTCATTAGATATAATTATTGTAATAAATATGATAATGTTTTAATTAGTAAATAAATTGATTAATTAAAAAAAGAATGAAAAAAATTCAAAAAATGAGAAAAAAGATAAATAATATCCTTGGCCGGAGAGAAGTGCCACAACATCTTGTCTATAACTCTCTTTTATATTATATTATATATAGATTAAGTTTGTTCAGAAAAATAGAGTATAGATTATGAAGTTTTAATATGTTCATTAAAGGTAGCATTATGTTTTCAGTAAGTTTGTTTGAACACGTCACTCAATTTTGCGATTCATTTTTACTGTCAAAGAAATATAATTGTAGGTTTTTAGCTTTTTGATCAATTGGATTTAAATTATTTATAAAATGATATATTTGTTCTTGTACGTAAAATGTGTAAATGCCATTATTTTTTTGCCCAAAATTTTATCATACGTTACTCAAAGTGACGTGAATGCAAAAATGTTATCATATGTTCTAATATAAGTTCAAAATGAAACATTTCGTAAGAGATTAAATGTACAGAATCATTATTACAACAAAATGCAGGTGCTTCAGATTCAAATCCTTTTGCGCCACAAAATTTGCAATTAGGAACAACTTTAAGAAAATATAATTAATTTGTGTTTATGCATTATTTAAGCTATTAATTTATGTGTCAATCTGTATTATATTTGTTATTGGATTTTTACTATGTCGTGAACGCTTTGTAGCTGATGTTGACCCTGATAATAAATAATGATAATTAGTGTGGTTAGTTTTATGTTAACATTAAATCGATTTCCGAAATAGAGACGTTTTAAAAGGTTGTGATTATCTTAAGTCTAGATAGGTAGAAAAATCGTTACCTGTTTCACCAAGAAGACTGGATCATTTTACAAAAGAAGAAGTCTGTTCCGCAAAAGAAATGATTGCCTCAGGAAAAAACGGATTAGCCGAATTGCTGATGCTTGAACTTTCAAGCAGGTGACATTTGCTTATTTCAACTTTGTTTGCTCGTTGCCGAGCCAACGAAGCTTCTTTCTTATCAGGTGCCATCAACTTATGTAATTCTCGACGCCTAACTTTTTTATTGGCAATTACATTATCAACGATTTGCTCTTTATTGTCGCGTTTCTCAGGCATTACTGTAATTTTATAGTACAATGAATTTATACAAAATCTATAAAACTTTAAGTTTAAGGTAAAGTATTAAAATTATGCAAGTCAATAAGGAAATAAGTGTATTGAAATAACAACCAAATTAAAGTAAAAAACATAAATAAACAAACTAAAACGCGGGTTAACAACGACAATTAAAGTAACTGAAAAAATGATAATTTCCAAAATTAGGGGACGACAGAATAATGCGAAAGAAACTTAAAAAGAATTAATTCAAATTAACCAAATAAGCAAATGATCGAGCAGTAATACAAAAACAAAGACACGAGTAAGTTAAAGAATTGTTAAGTCAAGAAAGAGTTTACTACAACAATCAAAGTAAACAGAAAAATAACACTCGCCAAAGTTAAGATACAGCAATACAAATCAGAGAAATGATCAAAACTACGCGCAAAAAATTTGAAAAATTAAATAATAAAATTTAATAATTTAAATAACGTTAATGTAGAAATAATATTCTAAAGTTTGATGTTTAAAGAAATAGGATGATCATATGATACTAATAGTAGACATTTCTTTTGAAGTTGATGTTACTGTTAGTTGACTACCAACTCTATTTTGAAAATGTAACTTAAATTCTTGTATTATAGTTGTCGTTTTCGCATCTTTGATGGTTTTCAGATCTTGCATTTCTTTATTTCTTGGTTATTGCTGCATTATGTTTAGGTTTTTATTTTCTGTTGTATTGCCATAATATTTTCTTATTTTAGCTTGCTACTTCATATTCACCGAATTCTATGTCTCTATATGGGTTTTTGGTCCAAATTAAATACTACATATTGTATCAATTTTAGCTTAAAGTCGCAGTTAAAATTTGTACTCTTTTCAAGAAACACATTTTCTCTACTTAGGCTCAAGTAGGAGCAAAACTTGGTCAATTTTATATTCTACTGAACCTTAATAATCTTTTATGTTATTAAAAGTTGGCCAGTTTTGGTCTGAATAGAGAGAGGAACTACTCCTAATGGAAAAGACTGAAGCTTGAATGCCTAGAAGCATAAAAAAGATAATCTTATTTCCAGAAGTTCTACACTGAAAACTGTCTTATGTGTCAACCCAAAAATCTGTGATCTCCGGCTAGCTTGACGACACTTCAACTAATTTCACGAGAACTTTTAAGGCAAACTCCTCAAGACAAATAAAAGATCCATGACACATGTTTTTAATAATTTTAGTAGGTGAAAACTCTAAGTATAAGTAAATAACAAACAACCTTTTACATTTTACATATATGTAGATTCTAAAATTTTCTTAAATGTAAATGTTATGAAAGTTATTTACTCAGTTTATGAAGTAAACAGCACAGGCTTAATGGGATTAGTTTCACAAGTAGTTCATGATGGTGGTCGCTGTGTTTTTGGGTGAGAAAAAAATATCTTCTATGTTAATTACAATATCTACGTTGTCTTTTGTGTTAATTAGTGCAAATGTTCTTTTTTAATCTGTAAAAATTGAATCTTTATCATGTTATTGTCTATCTGCAGAGTCATTCCCAGACACTCATGCCTAGAGAGTTATGTTTGCTATGATCAACACAAATATTAAATACTTTACCCTCCCCAGACCTCACTGAGTGGGAATACACTGGGTATGTTGTTGTTGTTGTATACCTTGAGTTTAAACTATTGGTTCTAATTTAAATATTAATTATGGTTCTGTACAGTTGATGCACCAAAGAGGATATTTACAAAGTTTTATACTGTGTTTTTCTCTTAATTTTTTGGGCAGTGTGAAGGAGTGAAAACACTTATTTTTTCTTTCTTGTCTATTGCCTTGTCCATATACAGTGGTACTTTGACTTTTGGCTTTTCATTTGTATCATGTATATTTAGGTACCATATATGTTTTTCTTAACTTTTTCCTTCTGTATATAAAGTTTTATTCACTCTGTGTTTCAGAGATCGGCATTAGCTCTTGTGTTTTCTTCCTTGGATGTTTCTTTAGCTTTTATTTGTCTTAGAACATGAAGGATAGCCTTGGCGTAACTGGCAAAGTTTTTACATACAACATTGTTAGTATAGAGACTGTGTACAATAGACTTTTATGGTTCGACACTTTCTAGGACTCCACTCCAAGCAGAAGCTTATTGCACCATGCTACCCTATATGTGTCTTGAACTGGTGAAGACGTATAATTAGGCTAAGACTACTTGTAGGATAATGAAGAAGAAGCTGGATGTTCCGTCATACTAATACAAAAAGAACAGATAAAACTGAAGCAAAAATAAAGCAACTAACTAAAGCCAATTTATTAAAAAGCCTACTTATGAGAAATTTCAGTTGCTACCTCTGCCATATTTTACATACACATCCAATAAAGACTTTCAACTTATAAAATTAAGAAAAAAGTAACAGGATGTTTGTATCCCATGAATTTAGTCGAGTAGTTGGGACAGAACTATTCCTAAGGTTCGTGAAATTGTAAAAGATGTTGCCATAATATCCTCGGCAACAAGTAGCAAATTAATTTTTCCACTTCAGCAAAAACAAAGTCACTTTGTTACTTTACGAGCGCCCTTTGTCACGACCCAAACCAGGGCCTAGATGTAATCGACATCCCAAGTCCAACCAGAATCGGGGATCGCCCTCTTAACCCAACCCAACCACCTTCTACAGCCTTAGATGAGCTAAATTTTGAGCATATAACAAGAATGCGTAAATGCTTTATGAAGACTCTGGGATAAGGTCACAACCATGACCAACCCAACCTAGTTTACCCGTACTCCTCCAACCATCCATGCCATATCAAACCAAAGAGAATATCAAAACATAATATGATAATCAAACCCAAAAAGTAATACGATAGAACAACCAATAATATCGTCCAATGATGTCAGCCCCAACACCAATGCCAATGCTAAGGCCGACACCAATACCGATCTCTCCCATACGAACCCCTAGAAGTACCACAAAGGCTTTATCCAAAAAAATACAAATATCCGGTTGGGACATGCCCCCAACCATGGCCAAAACCAATATCCAAAACAAAGCAAAATGTCTAAGAATATTCATACCATTAAATGGAGCCTTCAGGAAGGATGGAAGCTCACCAATTCAATCCAAATATTGTCCCCAAATTAATCACTATGTAGGAGGAGTCGAATGACCGGTTCCTGCATAGCGTGGGTATACAACCGCTAGTAGATGGGTTAGCGAGTGACCGCGAGCATGTATCTCGTGATAAGGATAAAGCAATGTCATTTAAACAGCCAAGTAAAACCATCCATGATACATACAACCATGCATATAAATAAGTGTCGGGAAAGAGAATTTGTGTTTAGCATGCATTTAAAACCTTTTACCTGAGCTGTGTAACCTTACCGTTTAACCACACCCATGGGCCGTATGGGTTCAGCTCCCCCTGTTGAAAGAGTCCTAGTGCATGTAGTCGCACGACCAGGATATATCTCATAGGATGACTAGTACATCCCACCAATATAAAACATGACACTCACACGTGGTCATCAAAGACCCTTTATATCGGCAACTATGAGGTTCCAGTTGTGGTCCTCTCGGAACCTCCACGTTCCACGGCTTAGTTGAACATCCCGCCATTAATGCCCAAATTAAAATCATGTCCAAACAATACAATTACCATTTGTTACCAAGGCCAATTATTAGTGGTATCGTCATACCAACCATACTTGCAAGATTTATCTATAGCCAAACCATTTAGGTTAAGGGGACTCTCAAGTGCCCTTTCCGTTTACCATATTAAACTCTTGGGAGACTTTCATGTTCTCCACAAGCATAACCAATTAGCATTTAACCTTTTTAAACCATCTATAGTTTCATACATAAGCTGAAATAAAGCAAGAGTTCCATTTAAAGAAGTCAATGCAATGAACATATATTTATAAGCATTTTATCAAACACCTTGGGGGCATAATATAACCAAAATCAATTCCAAAGACCATTAAACCATTACCATGCAAACCAATTGCCTAAAACCATCATTGATGGATATAAAAGCATAGTTAAACCATAGGAAACCATAACCAAGCCATTATAACAAAAACCCCAATTAATAATTGAAACCTATAAACCATGCAACATTGAAACCATAAAAACATGAAAACATCCATAAAATTCATGTCTTTTTAGAAGTACTAAGTTGGAAAGAGACACACACCTTAAACTGAGAAAGATGATGGAATAAAATTATCAAAGCAAGCCCCAAAGCAATCCCTAAGTTGAAACCCTAGCTCTCTTGCCCCAAAAGCTATTAAGAGAATTATGATATGTTTGGAAATGGTTTCTAAGTGTTAATGAATAGAATAATAGGGTAAATAACCTCCTAATTATATTAGAAGTCGTGGTTCATAATTAGGATAAGTAGGAAAATGTCCAGAATACCCCCACTTAAGTCTCTTAAAAATCCATCACAGGGATACGACTGACCCTCTTATGAGTCATACCCTTCCTTACGATTGGTTTTCACCAGTCGTACCCAAGCCTTAACCTTTGGATTAGACACTTTCCAGCATACGACTCATCTAACCAAGTCGTAACCTCGGCATATGATCCGTACCCATGATCCATATCCCTGGCAGAATGAATTACCAGGAGGATCAAACACTGCCCATCATATAAGTCACCGATATGACTCGTATCAATCCTTACGATTTGCACCACTAAATCGTGACCATTTCAGTGTGCAAAACCATCACATCAACTATACTGGTCAACTTTTGACAAGACCATATACTCGTACCCCAACATACGACTCGTACCTTGGAGTCGTATTGTGTCTGGAGGATGGATTTCAAGGAAAAATTCTAAGGCCAAAACCCAAGATGTAACATTCTCCCCTACTAGAAACATTCATCCCCGAATGACGGACAAGGTAGGGGTAACCACACACAGAGTCATTTACATTATCAAACGTCCATTTAACAAAGTTTGAAAACAAATAAACAAAGATGTTAATCTTTCATTTAACAAACTCAGAAAATAAAGTTGTGTTCAAGAACACATACCTTCCGCACGAATACCAGGAGCAGAAAACAAATATGGATACTTGGACTTCATGTCCTCTTCTGCTTCCCACGTAGCTTTCTCTACCTTATGGTTCTGCCACAGAACCTTAATCAAAGCCACATCTTTGGTCCACAACCGATGAACTTGCCTATCCAATTTCTCAATCGGGACCTCTTCATAAGACGGAGAATTTAATATATCCAACCCTTTCAAAGAAACAACCAAAGAAGGATCATCAATGCACTTCCTCAATATGGAAATATGAAAGACCGAATGAACCAAACCCAAACTAGATGGAAACTCTAATTCATAAGCAACATTACCTACTCTCTATGAAATCACATAAGGACCAAGCTTTCCCTTCTTGCCAAACCGCACTACTACCTTCATTGGAAACACCTTTAGGAACACTCTTTCCCCAACCTAAACTCTAAATCTCTATGCCTAACATCTGCATAAGACTTTTGGCAACTCTGAGAAGCCTTAAGCCTATCCCAAATCACCTTCACTTTCTTCATAGCTTGATAGACCAAATCGGGACCAAATATATTGCCTCGCTAAGCTCAAACTATCCAATAGGAGATATACACCTCCTACCATACAACGCCTCAAAAGGAGCTATACCAATACTAGAATGATAGCTATTGTTGTAAGCAAACTGTACCAAAGGTAGATGCTCAACCCAACTGCCATCATAATCAATCATGCATGCCCGAAGCATGTCCTTCAATGTCTGAATCGTTCTCTCTACTTGCCCATTCGATTACGGATGAAAAGTCGTACTTAGACTAACCTTAGTCCCCAATCCTTTCTGGAAAGACCGCAAAAAATAAGATATAAACTACGTACCACGATCAGAAATAATCGAAATAGGCACCCCATGTAGCTTCATGATATGAGCCAAATGGCCATCTATGCTTTTGAAGACGTCATTGGAGGCCAACACATAAATACTCAAGACTTGGTCACCTCGAGGACACAAGAAAATGCATGAAAGATCCGTTTTGAGCATGACATAAAGCAAACCCATATGTGGAAGATTGCGTGGGGGATTATCTTTGATGCCAACTCGAGACCACAAGTGTTGAATCATGACCCCAAGATTTTAAAGCATTGAAGAAACACCTTTCATTAAGGGTATTTTGGGGATTACACTTGTTAGAAAGACACTCCATAGGCGTCCCTTCTCATTAAGGGTAGTTTGATTATTTTGTTTTCTTTTGTAATAGACTATAAGTAGAACATTTTAGGGCTTATTTCCTTAGTTGATAAATATGGATGATTGAAAGAGATATTTTTCTTTTCTTTAGAGAGAGTGAAAATCATAACTAGGGTAGCACTTAGTGTGGAATCACTAGTATTATAATTTGGCTAAAAACGTTGGTGCTTGAGTGGTGGATTCCCTCTTGTATCTACGTAAGAGTGTGGTGTTGCTATTATTGGTCATAGGGGTTCTAGGATTTGATACATTCTTTAGTTCCTATCTCTTGTAATAGTGTATGTCTCACTACCTATTCTTTTATTTCTTGTAATCGTATAAGTGTTTGTTCCTTATTCTAGTAAAAATCATTGGTCGTTGTTTCTTTGGTGTTATTGTTCATCTTTTTGTCTCGTGTTGTTATTGCTTCTGTGGTATTGTTATTATGTTTGTGGACTGATTTGTATCATTTGGTATCAGAGCAAGAATTGATTTTGTTCCAATAAATCAATCTTAGGCTTGTTAGTTGAAAAATAAAAAAAAGTGTCGAAAAACTTAAAATCTCAAAAACAAAATTATCCCATTTTTGGTGTTTTGGATGAAATTTGTATCTTAGATTTAGGAGATTTTTGTGTGTTTTGTTTGTTTCTAGCATTAGGTTCTTGTTCCCTAACACTAGTGAGTCTAGATCCAAATTTTGAGCCATTTCTAAGTTGTTCTTGAAGTTTGAAGGTTGCTGTTTTTTAGGATTGGTGGCTTGAAAATTTGTGATTGATGTTTGTTGTTGAGGATTAGAGCTTGAACATGTGTTGTTGATGTGTGGGAGTTCCAATGTGTACCTAAAACTTCAATTTCAAAGGTGGTGTTCTTGGTGTTCTTCACCATCTTCATGTCTTATTGAAGAAGAGTCTTCAAAGTTGGTTGTTTGATCTAAAACCAAGTGAAAAAGGTGTGGTCTTTGTTTGTCTTGTAAGACCTAAGTCCAAGACATACAAAATAAGGAATGGAACAAAAGGGTTTTCAAAAAGGGACCTTACCAAAAGAATGCAATAGCTTGTCTTCCAACAAATCCCAAGACATCCAAAAGAGGAAAGAAGACAAAGACTTTCAAAAAGGTGCTTGTCCAAAAAGGTGCAAGGTAGTCAAACCTTTTTTAATTTGAAAAAGAGGCTCCAAATTTGTTGTTTACCTCCCAAAGCTGAATTTCACTCACCCTTAGTTGAAAATTGATCAATACAAATTGAAAAATAAATTTTTTTCAAATTTCAACAACTCCCAACGCCAATCAAAGGCTGCCACATCATCATTATTCAAGAACCGACCTAAGGCTCAAAATTTCAGATTTCTTAGTTTCTTTTTCTTGTTCCTTTAGTTTAAATTATTGATTCTAGTACTAATTGACAAGCTAGTAATGACCTACTAGGTTGTAATTTAATTTTGAGTCTATTTTTGTCTATGTTTGCATTTCTTGTGTGCTTTTATCTTTTTGATTAGTTGTAAATCCTTCGCGTAAGTCCAAACCAAATTTTATTTGAGTTTTTCAAACAGAAATCCACTCCGAACAAGAGTAGAACTCACCCCTCAACATCTCATGGAGTACAAGACAACTTACAACACTTGTGAGACCAAGTGTGAGGTATCCAAAAAGAGGAGACTGCAGTGAGGATACTTTTTGAGCTAATGGTTTTTTTTATTGATTCTCTATCTTAGGTTCCATGGATAAGAATGTTGCCCATACTATCTTGTCCTGCCTTGAAGCTCTCAACCGTAAGTGTGAAAGATTACACACAGACTTGGCATCAATAAATGAAAGGTTGGGTCGCATGGGAGGTCAAATAAACTCCAATCACTCCTTTTCAAAGGATCAAGTGGGCTGCCAAGACACACACCAAGGTGAAGGCCGTACTTCATATGATCTACAAGGTAAAAATGTTATCTCCAACTCTCCTACAATTTTAGAATGTTGTGATGTGGCTAGTAGTAGCCAAGTGGATGTAGTTAGTGATTTTCCTAAAGGAAGATTGCATGAGTCTTCCCTTTTTGATACACTTAGTATTACTAGGTTGAAATAAGATCAAATTCTTGTTATAAGTAAGTAAACACTAGTTGATCCTATAACTGACAAAATTGATTCTTCTCGTAAGAATGATTTATGTCCATCTAGTGCTAGCACTTGTGACTTAAATAAGGTTCCATTGCCATGTCATGAGAGAATTCACACACTAGTTGATCCTTGTGAAAACCAAGGTGAGTCTAGGTTGGCATGTGAGTTGCCGACAACTTGTGAGGATGTGTATAATGATCAACTTACTCATAAACGTAGTCCACTCCTTGAGCATGTGTATGATGTGTTTGAAAGGGCTCAAGTTAGTGATGATGTTGATAGAGTTTATCACGAGATTGGAGATGATTCTTTGAGTATATTGTGTGATGAAGCCCTTATTATTAGTTTTGCTCATAGGAGTCATGTAAATGAGAATATTGGCCAAAGGGATGGGAGTGAACCCGTGAGCTTGTCTTATAGTAGAGATTCTAATGTTTGCTTGGCTCACAGGGATAATCTTTTGCTTGAAACGTCCTTGAAACTTGATAAATATCTTTTAGAGAGTGAAGAACTTGCTTGTTCCAAATCTGCCTGTGGGATAGATCATGCTCTCTTTAGGTATAATGTCTTGTTTGAAGATGATATAAACACTCCTAGTGAACCTAGTGGTGAGAATGATGGTATAGCATGTCATAAAGGCTATAGCCTATATGCTAACCCACTATGGTGTGACAACATTCCCCCTAAAGATGGATATCTCTTTTTAAAAGATGAGAGTACTCTTAAGGGTAGGAAATGTATAGTCCTTCTTAACAACCCGAGGGAAAAGGTATCATTGACTCCTTGGGGTAATGTTCCTAAATGTGCATCCTTGCTTGACAGACTTGTCCTTAAATTGCATGAATCCCAACTTGTGGATGTCAAGTTGTATATTTATTTGAAGGAAAGAGCGTGTATGTGCTTAAATGTTTTGTATTCATCAATGCATGTCTTTACACTTGATTATTTCCTATACTACCTCTTTGCCTAAGATGACATCCATGCTAGTTTCGGGTTTGCATTAAGTAGAGGAAGGGGTCTTTTTTATTGGTCCACTTATTTGAATGACAATGCTATGAGGGATTGATGGACTTTGAGACTAATAGTGGCACCACGTTTGATGAGGCCACTTGAAGAGGTAATGAAACAATTTTACCTTATTGTTCCTAAGACAAGGGTAGCCTTAACTTTTGGACTTATTGATACCATTGAGACCTTTGTAGTTTCTTTATTTCTTGGTACTTGTCATAGCCATTTCCTTTGTAACATTCTTACTAAACTTTTCTTGACTAAGACAAAGGATTCGTGGTTATATCTCAAGTATGTACCACCTTGGCATGATGATATTATTTTTTGTACTAACCCTGACCCTCACGCCATGAGGAAGTTGTGCTTGTTTGTCCATTCTTTAGTTTTGCAAGGTATGGATTCGAGGTTGAATCCTTTTTAAGAAGGGGAGGATGATACTATCCAAATGGCCATCTATGATTTTGAAGACATCATTGGAGGCCAACGCATAAAGACTCAAGACTTGATCACCTCGAGGACACAAGAACATACATGGAGGAACCGTTTTGAGCATGCCATAAAGCAAACCTGTGTGTGGAAGATTGCGTAGGGTCTTACCTTTGATTCCAACTCGAGACCACAAGTGTTGAAGCATGACCCCACGATTTTGGAGCATTGAAGAAGCACCCTTCATTAAGGGTATTTTGGGGATTACACTTGTTGGAAAGACACTCCATAGGCGCCCCATCTCATTAAGGGCAGTTTGGTCATTTTGTCTTCTTTTGTAATAGACTATGAGTAGAATATTTTAGGGACTATTTCCTTAGTTAATGAATATGGATAATTGAAAGAACCATTTTTCTTCTCTTGAGAAAGAGTAAAAATCGTAACTAGGGTAGCATTTAGTGTGGAATCACTAGTGTTACAATTTGGCTTAGAAACGTTGGTGGTTGAGTGGTGGATTTCCTCTTGTATTTGCATAAGAGTGTGGTGTTGCTATTATTGGTCGTAGGGGTTCAAGGATTTGATACATCATTTAGTTCCTATCTCTTGTAATAGTGTATGTCTCACTACCTATCCTTTTATTTTTTGTAATCGTTTAGGTGTTTGTTCCTTATTCTAGTGAAAATTGTTGGTTGTTGTTTCTTTGATGTTATTGTTCATCTTGTTGTCTTGTGTTGTTATTGCTTCCATGGTGTTGTTATTATGTTTGTGAACTGATTTGTATCACTTCATAATGTCTTGAAGATACAACTTTGCATAATTTTCTACCAAAAAGGTAATCCTCACTGGCAAAAAGTGAGCAGACTTAGTCATCCTATCCACGATGACCCAAATCAAATCAAATTGGTTCCGAGACCGAGGAAGAACGGTAACGTAATCCATATTGATCATCTCCCACTTCCATTCAGGCAACTCTATCTCATGATACAACCCACCAGGCCTCATGTGCTCAACCTTAACCTGTTAACATACCATGCACTTGGCCACGAAATTAACCACATCTCTCTTCATACCATTCCACCAATAAAACTCCTTAAGGTCATGATACATCTTTGTCGAACCAGAATGGATGACACAGCGTGACTCATGTGCCTCATCCAAAACCCTTTGTCGCAACCCGTCGACATTCGGAGTACACAACCTCATTTGGTACCGCAAAGTACCATCACCACTAATCTTAAACATCGCCACCTTCTGCTCACCAATATCACTCTTGATTTTCATCAAGACCGGATCCAACACTTGTTTCTCCTTAATCTCCGCACCAAGAGATGATCGAACCACTTCTTGCACTATCACACCACCATCCTTGGAATCCAAGAGACGAACTCCAAGATTGGCCAAGTGGTGAATATCCTTCACTAATTCCCGTTTTCCTTCCTCCACATAAGACAAACTGCCTATAGACAACCTGCTAAGAGCATCAACAACTACATAGCCTTACCGGGGTGATAGTGAAGACATATCATAATCTTTGAGAAGCTCCAGCCATCTCTTTTGCCTGAGATTAAGCTCCTTCTGCGTGAACACGTACTGAAGACTCTTATGATCCAAAAAGATATCCACGTGAACACCATACAGATAATACCGCTATAT
Source organism: Capsicum pubescens (assembly GCA_030864215.1). NCBI lineage: Eukaryota > Viridiplantae > Streptophyta > Magnoliopsida > Solanales > Solanaceae > Capsicum > Capsicum pubescens. The sequence continues at coordinate 263,938,460 of CM061540.1, read as the reverse complement.
TTTCAAAGTAAACACAACCGCCAACAGCTTCAAATCATGGGCAGGATAATTCCTCTCATGTACCTTCAACTGCCTAGAAGTATAGGCAATTACCTTCCCATGCTGCATCAAAACACAACCAAGACCTACCCGATATGCATCACAATAAACCACAACCCATCATTGTCTTCCGGAAAGTCAAAATCAAAGTCGAAGTCAATCAATCCTTCAATTTCTCAAAAATGCCTTCACAAGCATCCAACCAAGAAAACTGAACCTTCTTTTGAGTTAACTTAGTCAAAAGAGCAGTTATCGATAAGAAGTTTCCACAAACCGCCTATAACACCCGGCTAAACCCAAGAAGCTCCGAACATCAGATGGAGTCGTGGGCCTAGGTCACCCCTTACCGCAGCAACCTTTTGAGGATCAACCACTATCCCCTCACTAAAAATAATGTGACCCAAGAAAGTCACGACATTCAACCAAAACTCACACTTGGAGAACTTGGCAAACAACCATTATTCCTTTAAGGTCCACAACACCACACGGAGATGATTAGTATGATCTACCCCAGTCCTCGAATACACCATAATGTCATCAATAAACACAATGACAAAGAGGTCAAAATACTGTCTGAAAAAACTGTTCATTAAATCTATAAATTCTATCGGAGCATCTACCAACCCAAATGACATCACCAAGAACTCAAAATTCCTATACTGAGTACGAAAAGTTGTCTTAGGGATATTCGCCTCCCTAATCTAAAGTTGATGGTACCCAGACCGAAGATCTATCTTGGAAAAGAATTTGGCACCCTATAACTGATCAAACAGATCATCTATCGTTGAGAGAGGATACTTGTTCTTGACTTTTACCTTGTTCAACTTCCTGTAGTCAATGCATATCCGAAGGAACCATCCTTATTTCACATAAACAACACAGGTGCACCCCACGGAGAAACATTAGGACGAATAAACCCTTTATCCAGAAGATCCATAATTTGCTCCTTGAGTTTTCTTAACTTAGTAGAAGTCATTCTATACGAAGCAATAGATATTGGATGAGTGTCCAGAAACAAATCAATACCAAACTCTATTTCCTTATCCAGAGGAACGCCAGGAAGATCATCCGAAAAGACCTCTAGAAACTCATTAACTACCGGAACCGACTGCAAATAAGGACCTTCTGAGTTAGAATCTTTAACCCGGACCAAGTGATAAAGACATCCTTTAGAGATTAACTTTCAAGCTCTAAGATAAGAAATAAATCTCCCCCTAAGATCTAAAGAACAACCCTTCCATTCTATTTTTGGCTCTCCAGGGAACCTAAAGATGATCTTACAAGTCTGATAGTTTAAAGATGCATAACAAGAATACAACCAGTCCACAGCCAAAATCATATCAAAATACACCATTCCCAACTCACACAGATCTACCAAGGTTTTCCTATCACCAACAGATACCACACCCCTCTATAGACTCGTTCAATAATGACTAAGTCTCCTACCAAGGTAGAAACAAAAAAAAGATCCAAAATAATTTTTGGATCAAAACCAAAAGACACAACTATATAAGGAGTCACATAAGAAAGAGTGGATCCCGGATCAAGCAAACAATATATGTCACGAGAAAAAAATTGTAACGTACCAATAACAACATCAGGTGATGCCTCAGATTCCTGCCGAGATGCCAAAGCATACAACCTATTTCGACCAACACTAGAACCAGGAGCAGTAACAGAAGCAGATGTCACACCACTAGGTATAGGAGAAGAAGATGAAGCCACCAGAATCTTATTCGCCCCCATAGCAACCTTGTTGACCAGGTAATCCTTGAGCCGATGGCCTACCTGACCACACTTAAAGCACTTATCTCTACCTTCTTCATAGAATCCCCGATAAGGAGATTGCGAAACCGATAAGGAGGGCATGAAGAAATAGACTAACCTTCACTCGCCTGAGATTGGGCAACCTGAGCCCGAGAATTATCACCACCTTGGTGACGCCTGTCGCCCGATAGTTGTGGGTAAGGAGTACTGGCAGCAGAGAAGGGACCAAAACTCCCCCACTTCTTTTTTTGCCACTTTCCACAATCTCTACCATTTTGAGACTTTGTACCTCCCTAATCAGAAAATTTTCCCTGCCTATCCCCAAATTCTGCCTGCTTTTTCTTCTCATCCTCAACCTGTTGCATATGAACTGTTAACCTAGATATGTCCATATCCCTAATGAGCAAAGCAATTTTGCTCTCCGAAATCAAATCTCTATTCAACTCGAAAATGAACTTCCTCATTCTCGACCTCATATCAGCCACCAAATCAGGAGCATACCTTGACAACTGATGAAACTTCAAGGCATATTCCCTAACAGACATCTTTCCTTGCTTGAGGTTCATAAACTCCTCCATCTTAGCTTCCCTCAACTCTTGAGAAAAGAAACAATCCATGAAGGCATTAAAAAAGGCCTTCCACAACCCTTTCTCTTCCATATCACCCTTATCTCTGTCCCACTCCTTATACCACTAATAAATAATATCTTTGAGATAATAAACTACAAAGCTAACTCTCTCCATATCAGAAACCTGCATAACTCAAAATATCTTCTCCAGTTTATCCAAGAATCCATGTGGGTATTCCTCTACCTTCACTCCCGTAAAAGTTGAAGGACCCATCTTCATAAACTGACCAACCCTTATAGCCTCAGCAAACAAAGCACTAGTCGCACCCTTCTCAGCCTGAGCAGCGACCATCTGAGCAATAACATAAATAAATTGATGAAACTCTACATTTGTCACGCTACCCTGAGGGACCTGAGGAGAAGTAGGAGGAATAAAAGGAACTCCAGCATATCGAGAATAGGACCATGAGATCGAAGATGTACTCCAGACGTAGAAGGTACCCCTTCAGAATTATCCCCAGATGGGATAGAAGAATTTTATTGTGTTCCAGATCTAGGAGGCATGATCTGAAAGACAAACAATCAAGGATTAAAGAATATTTTAGGACTGAGAATTTTAAGAAAATGAAACATTCCTAAATGTCTCGCAACCTCTCTCTTATGAGTGTGGAGTGTTTCACACCCCTAAAAGAGACTCTACTCGACACGGCTTTGTGAACTTCCTAGTTGACCATGAACCTAAAACTCTGATCCCAACTTGTCATGACCAGAACCAGGGCCTAGACGTAATGGGCATCCCAAGTCCAATTAGGACCGGGGAATACCCCCTTAACCCAACTCAACAACCTTCTACAGCCTTAGCTGAGCTTAATTTTGAGTATATAACCAGATTACGTAAATGCTCTATGAAGACTTTAAGATAAGGTCACAACCGTGACCAACCCAATCGAGTCTACCCGCACCCCTCCAACCATACATGCCATACCAAATCAAAAAGAATATCAAAACATAATATTATAATCAAACCCAAAAAGTAATACGATGGAACAACCAATAATATCATCCAATGATGTCAGCCCCAACACCAATGTCAATGCTAAGGCCGATACTAATACCGATCCCGCTCATACCAACCATCAAAAGTACCACAAAGCCTCTATCCAAAAGAATACAAATATCTGGTTGGGACATGCCCCCAACCATAGCCAAAACCAATATCTAGAATAAAAATAAAATGTCTAAGAATGCCCATATCATGAAATGAAGCCTTTCAAAAAGATGAAAGCTCACCACTTCAATCCAAATGTTATCTCCGAATCAATCACTATGTAGGAGGAGTCGAACGGCCGATTCCTGCATAGCGTGGGTATATAGCTATCAGTAGATGGCTAGCGAGTGACCGCTAGCACGTATCTCATGATAAGGATAAAGTAATGCCATTTAAACAACCAAGTAAAACCATCCATGATGCATACAACCATACATATATATAAGTTTCGGGAAAGGGAATTCGTGTTTCGCATGCATTTAAAACCTTTTACCTAGGTTGTGTAACCTTGCCATTTAACCACACCCATGGGTCGTATGGGTTCAGCTCCCCCTGCTGAAAGAGTCTCAGTGGGTGTAGCCGCACGACCTGGAAATATCCCATAAGATGACTAGTATATCCCTCCAATATAAAACGTGACACTCACACGTGGTCATCGAAGACCCTTCATATCGACAAATATGAGTTTTCAATTTTGGTCCCCCTGAAACCTCCACCTTCCACGACTTAGTTACACATCCCGCCATTAATGTCCAAATTAAAATCATATCCAAAAAATTCAATTACCATTTATTAACAAGGCCAATTATTAGTGGTATCGTCATACCAACCATACTTGCAAGATTTATCCATAGCCAAACTATTTAGGTTAAGGGGACTCTCAAGTGCCCTTTCCGTTTACCATATTAACCTCTTAGGAGACTTCCATGTTCTCCACAAGCATAAATAATTAGCTTTTAACCTTTGTAAACCATTTATAGTTTCATATATAAGCTGAAAACAAGTAAGAGTTCCATTTAAAGAAGTTATGCAATGAATATATCTTTATAAGCATTTTATCAAACACCTTGGGGGCATAATATAATCAAAACCAATCTCAAATACCATTAAACCATTACCATGCAAACCAATTGCCCAAAACCATCATTGATGAATATAAAAGCATAATTAAATCATAGGAAACCATAACCAAGCCATTATAAACAAAAACCCTAATTAATAGTTGAAAACCATAAACCATGCAACATTGAAACCATGAAAACATCCAAAAAATTCATGCATTTTTAGAAGTAGTAAGTAGGAAAGAGACACATGTCTTAAACCAAGAAAAATGATGGAAGAAAATCACCAAAGTAAGCTCTAAAGCAATTCCTAAGTTGAAACTCTAGCTCTCTTGTCCCAAAAGCTCTTGAGAGAATTATGATGTGTTTGGAAATAGTTTCTAAGTGTTAATGAATATAATAATAGGGTAAATAACCTCCTAAGTGTGTTAGAAGTCGTGGGTCATAATTAGGATAAGTAGAAAAATATCCAGAATACCCCCACTTAAGTCTCTTAAAAACCCGTCACAGGGATACGACTGGCCCTCTTACGAGTCATACCCTTCCTTACGATTGATTTTCACCAGTCGTATCCAGGCCTTATACTTTGGATCAGACACTATCAAGCATACGACTCATCCAACCAAGTCGTAACCTTAACATACGATCTGTATCCCTGGCAGAATGAATTACCAGGAGAATCAAATACTGCCCATCATACGAGTCACCGATATGACTCGTATCAATCCTTACGACTCGCACCCCTAAGTCGTGACAATTCCAGTGATCAAAATCATCCCACCAACTAACACTGGTCAGCTTACGATAGGACCATACCACTCGTACCCCAACATACGGCTTGTACCCTGGAGTCGTATTAGGTCCGAAGAACGAATTTTAATGAAAAATTTTAAGGCCAAAACACAGGATGTAACACCCTTGTACTTTATAACACCAAATATCAGTCTCTTTTTTACTCCCAGCTTGCTCCATTTTCTATTTGTGAATTAGAAAGATTTTTAGAAGTAGTTACCGACTCTATTACGGCAGATATGCTAGCTATCTAGATAGAGTGATCTTTTCTCCAAATTTAATCAAACTCTAATGCTAACTTAGTTATCCTTCTTTGTTTACTCATAACAAATATTCTCAGTGCTTAACTTTCTCAATCAACTGCTAAATCACAAAATCAAGAAATCCATAATTATCCTGAACAGTTCACAAAGAATACTTTATTTTTTAAAAAAAATCATGATATGAAATTATTAAGATCTTCAATAAACACACAGAGATTAAATACTAAAATCACAAAATAAAAGGTTGAAATTTTAACAACAAATTAAACAAAAAAACCCTAAAAATTACCTTCAACATGCAAGATCAAGGAGAAGGTAGAAAAGAGAGAGAGAAAAAAAATTATGATATGGGATTGTTAAGATCTTCAATAAATACATAGATCAAATACTAAAATCACAAAATAAAATGTTAGAAATTTAACAACAAATTAAATAATCCCCCCCCCACACACCCAAAAAAAAAAGTTTACCTTCAACATGCAATGACAGAGAGAAGGAAGAAAAAAAAAGAAAAAGAAAAAACAAATACTTTACGATTAGAGAAGCAACAACGAAGACCAACAGTTTTGAATGAAAAATATGAAGAAAAATCTGATAAGAGGAATGAAAATAAAGGAGATAAAAGCCTCGTATAGTTGATGTGGCAATGAATAGGTAAAGTATAAAAGCCACCTATTTAATTGTATTGCCACGTAGAAAGTGAATCAGCTAAAATGACCAAAATATCCTCGACCAATTCAAAAAAGGCATGAAGCACATATGTTGATCCATTCCAACACTTCTATATTAGTAGAAAAGAAAGTTTACATGAATTGAGAGGGGAATAAATCATTATGTATAAATGCAATTTTCTTATGAAGATCGGTTGTAACCAAAAATAGATACATAGTACTAAGTTTACTTCACCTAATGCTAAACTTATACGGAACCAATGAATATCCTATTAGTTAGGTTAACGAATTAATATATTTAAAAATATAATATACATAGATCGAGCCGTTAAAACACAACTATCCAATCGACCCCTCCTCCCCCCTCCCCCAATAACCATACTAAGGAGTTATTTGGTAGGGTGTATAAAATAGTAGAAAATATTATGTATTAGTAATACTTGCGTTAGTTATGTTTGCATTAGTTATGCTTGCATTTTCTTTATGCAGTGTTTGGTGTGGTGTATTAAAAATAACTAGTATACGTATCTGCGCGATGAGCGGATAACATTAAAATAATATTCTAATATTTCATGTTGGGATGTCTTGTTTGAGCATGTTAAATTCTATTATCTTGAAAAAGATTCAACTATAATATTATTTCTCAATGAAATGTAAAAATAAAATAATTTTTTTCACTACACTCACCCACCTCCCACCCCTACCACCTCCTCCTTCTCCACCTCCACCCCTCAATTTATTTTTAAAAAAAAATCTCGCCCCCACCTCCACCCACCTCCCCTATCTCTAACCAATTTTTATGAAAAAAAAGTAATTATAAAAAAATATGTTTCATATTTTGCTTTATTATATTATTCACAATTTAAAGATATTATATTGTTTATATTCCCCCCACCCCGCTCCCCTACTTTTTTTATAAAATCTTACGAGCAATATTTTATTAAAATATGATCTTTTTACTTAATATACTATATAAATAAAAGTAAATAGCGTATTTATATTAAGGAGATAAGAGATTGTTCTTATCCATATAAATATATCATACATTCATTTTCATAATAAAATAATATAAAATAACTAAAGATACATTATTGATAGTTGAAAATTATCTACACAAAAATAGAGCACAAATCAAATGAAAATTGGTGGACTTAAATTTTTTTAATAAAGGGATTAAAAAATATATTTTTTACTGTTGGTTTAAAGTTATTTTACATGCATGTTAATTTATCTACTATAGCGTACTTTCTTCATTCCTTTTTATGTACTCTATTTGGATTGAACACACACCTTAACCTCTTACTCTTATAAAATTAAAAGTAATTTCACTAATATACTCCTAATTAAAATTTGTAGCTCTTTCCAAATCAATAATGACTACATTTGTTGAACAAGGGCATAATAGGAACATTTTGTTCAAACTATTCTTGAAAGATTAAAGTAACAAATATTTAGGAATATAAGCACAACCCAAATGAAGCAAATAAAATGAAATGAATGAAGTATTATATATCTTATTTTTAAGATTACAAATCTCAATTTTTATGAAAGCTTGCATATAATTATATTTATATAATATAGTAAAAGCTCTTTACTTTGACCATTTAGTGTACTTCAATTTTTTTAAGAAAAAATTTCTTTTAAATATTTGTTTTGCGAGTTAACATGTACATCAATTGTGATTACACCAACAATTCATAAGTAAATATAAAAATTGTGTGTTTGAAGCCTTATATCAATATTACATATGTAATTTTTTTTCATTTCTAGTAAAACATTAATATACTGATTTAATGATATTTTTTGTAAACTTATTTGATAATGAATAAAAAAATATCTTTAAATAGGTTAACAACTTTAAATTTTAACCCACCAAGTTCATGCATGATAGTATTTTTTGAGAAAAAAATAAAATATTAAAACCTTGAAGTATTAAAAAGTTTGGCGAAGTCAGAATTTTCAATTAGAAAGTTTAAAATATAAGAAAATAAATATATGAAGAAAAAATTCAACATTTACCATATAAAATTATAAAATAATTTTAGTTCTATATAAACAATCTAGTATTTCGTGAAAGGAGATTCTTGAGCAAAAAATTAAAATATTAAAAATTTGGAGTATTAAAAATTTTGGCGGAGTCAGAATTTTCACTTAGTAAGTTTAAAATATAAGAAAATAAATATATGAAGAAAAAAATCAACATGTACCACATAAAAATATAAAATAATTTTAGTTCTATATAAACAATCTAGTATTTCATGAAAGGAGATTCTTGAGCAAAAAAATAAAATATTAAAAGCTTGGAGTATTAAAATATTTGACGGAGTCAGAATTTTCACTTAAAAAGTTTAAAATATAAGAAAATAAATATATGAAGAAAAAAATTCAGCATTTACCACATAAAAATGTAAAATAATTTTAGTTATATATAAAAAATCTAATATTTCATGAAAGAAAATTAGATTATAAATTTAAATTTATTTAAAATAGTACATGTGACATCACTTTCAAAAAGTTAGTAAGAGATCATGTATTTGTCAAAAGAGTCTTGAAAATTCTTTAACTTTTATGTAGTGTAGAAAGTAATAAAAGACAAATATAAGGACAATATTTTAAAAGAAAGTTTTTTTGATCTGGTAACATATAGTTGGAATGTAACTAAGGACTATCAAAAAGCTATCTTCTCCCTTAAAAGAAAGTTTTTAAGTTGGTAAGACATAGTTAGAATGTAACTAAGGACTACCAAAAAGTTACATTCTCCCTTATATATAATAAATATAATATAAATATAAATATAAAAACATAAATAAATAATATATATATATATATATATATATATATATGCATAGACCACCACCACCTACTACTGTTGTTGTTGCTGCTGCATCATCATCATCATTCAGGTTAATATTTATTTTTATTTAATATTTAAATAATATTTAAATAATATTTAAAAAGATTAAGTTTATGAAATAGCAAGAGTTCTTTATAAGGCTGTCAACGGACCGGAATCGAAATCGCCGGACCGGTTTGACCGAATTCGGAACGGTACCGAAACCTCATTACCGTTTTATATCGCCGGAACCGGAATACCAAAAAAAAATTCTTGTTCGGACCGGTCCGCTAGCTACCGGTGTGGAACCGGAACGGACCGGAGCGATACCGGAACGTTACCGGAATATCGTCGCTGGTACCAGTTTTTTTTTTTTAAGTTTTAATTTAAATTATAACTTAATGAGATTAATATATAAGTTTTATATATATATATATTTAACTTATATAGTTTATATAATTTATTAACTTTTTTATAATAAGTTTAAGTTTTAATTATTGTAAAAGGTTTTAAATTTTAACTTAAAAAATATATGTTAAGTTAATATAATATTTTTAGTTAGTTTAAGAAGTTAAAAAAATTTCTAACTTTATAAACTTAAATACTTAATATAATATTTATTTTTTTCATAATTGCAACAAACAAAAGAGAAAATTTAAAACAAAATTAGGCGAATAGCCGTTATATTTATTCAAATTTCGTACGTTGTACATTTATTACAAAGATATTAAATGTAAATCTAATCTACGCAGCCATCTTCTAGGAAGGGTTCTGTGTGAATTAGATTTCTATTGTAGAATCTTATTAATATCTAAATTGTCTATAATTTTTTTGGCGTAACTTTTCTAATTCTTCGACGGATAAATCCTCCGGAATTGGTCTATTTCCTTGTTCCTCCATTGCTTCCATTCCATCATCACTATTTATCATCACTATTTTCCTAAAAAATTTCATCTATTTCATCTTCAATATGGGGCGATAATTTGGGGAGACCAAAATTTCTTCGTTCGGCATTGATCCAATCTCTAACTAATATCGAAATCTTCAAACTATCCCTTTCTAACGAATACCGATGATCTCCTATTATAAATCTTCCTGTGTAGAAAGCTTTCTCCGAACCAACTGAAGAAGCTTGAGCTGATAACAAATCTCGAACCATCCTTGAAAGTTTTGAAAATTGTCTGATTTGGGTCTTCCACCACGATAAAAGTTATTGTTTTCCAGTTTCATCTCTAATATTTTCCCGGTCCTGTGAAAGATACGAATCAAAATCATTACTCCTACAACATTGAAGACCAAGTTTTTTGCCCATCTCGTCGTCTAAATCATCATATCTACGTCTAGAAGTAGGAGGTTCAATCGGCCCAATATTTTGTCCCATAACTTGATACAAGTTGTATAAACTCCTAGCTGTAGATACCATGCTAGCACAACAAGTTTCAACTGATGGCTTTTCATGAAGTCCAATTTCTAAATTGTTGTATAATTTTCTAACCAACATCACTGTACCATGTTCTTTATAAAATGGGTTTAATAAATTAGTTGTTAAAAGAATTTGTGGAATAGGAAAATAATATTTTTAAAATTTTTCAATCATAGATTCAATTGCCTCTTTGTTAGGACATATTTTTTTATATTCAACAAGTACTTTAGAAATAACAGTAATAGTTACTAAAATAGAACAAATAGTTAGAGTATATTGAGCAGATATTGTGTTCGTAGCTTGATAAAAAGTTTTCAAAAATTTACAAAGTTCTTCTACTTCAGTCCAATCATCTTCATCTAGCATTAAATTAACATCCTCATTATAAGAATTATAAACTAATTGTATAGGTTTAGGATATATAACAACAACTTCAAACATTTGAAACAAAGAATTCCATCTAGTAGGAATTTCTTTTGGAATTTTTCTGTATGGAAGGCTACATTGTTCACATTTACGTTTAAAATCATCCATTACAACCTTTTTTTTATTTTTAAACATAGAACTACAAGCAATTCGCACTTTAAGACAACCATTTCCAAACAAATGAATACCATCAAGTACTATCAAATTTAAAATATGTGCAGAACATCCAACATGAAAATGATCTTGATACATTAAACATAATCTAGTTTTTAACTCGTCAATAGCTTTCAAATTATTAGAAGCATTATCTAATGTGCATGTCATAGGTTGACCAATAAATCTAAAATATTTCATGCTCTCCACTATTGTATTAGATATATACATACCGGTTTTAGACTCATCGACATATTTATAAGCAATAATTCTTTTTTGCATGTTCCAATCGTGATAAATCCAATGAGCCGTGAGAGTAAAATAATCATTACCGACAACATTAGTACCCATAGCAGAAGTAACAGATATTCTACCATCAAATTTATCAAATAAGCAACGAAGAAAATGACAATGTTCAGCTTGAAATTTAAAAATATCATTTTTAATTGTATTTCGTGAAAAAACTTTAAAAGAGGGATTATATACTCGTTGAATATAATGAATAAAACCGGAATGCGAACGAAAACTAAAAGGCAAACCCATAACAGCAACCATTTTCGCTAGTTCTTCTCTATCTACATCTTCACTATATGTCGAAGATGAACTTGCTTCAGCCGGGTTAAACATGTCTAAACGTGTTTGAACCATATTACCTCCTACAGATTCATGTACAAATGTTGTACCATCTTTTTTTGCCTTAGCCTCATTTTTTAGACGAATAAATTCTTTATTACATCTCATCAAATGCGAAGTTAGCAATCCTGTCCCGTCATTCCCCCCCCAGTCAAATGTTTGAAAACATTCTTGCATTTATTGCAAGTAGCAGTACTTTTTACCCTATCATACTCCATAAAATTTCCAAACTAAAGACCTTTTAGTACGTTCGGTACCTTTGGCCCTAGTAAATTTCGGTAAAGGGGGCAGTTCTTCATCGCGTTCCGGTAATTCCGTAATCGGACTAGTAGGGGTAGGGGTATCACCTAATTCTTGTTCTTCTATATCATCTTCCTCTGGTAAGTCTTCCTCAAAATTATTATAACGCCTATTCAGGGTCTCATTATCTAATTCCATACCGATACCAACATCGAAACCATTAGGTTGTGATAATGAAGTTTCATTATGAACTAGTACTAGCCTTACTTTTTTTATTTATACGAAAGACCTTGCCAAAATTTGATTTTTTACCACTACTATTTTTTTCAAAATCCATAATTCAAAATAAAATATTAAAACAAGCAATACAAATACAAATTGATGTTCGTAAATAAATGTAGATACTAAAAATAAAAAATATAGATATTAACGTAAATAAAAAGAGATTAAAGTTGGAACGAATATACCGACGCCTGCGTAAAAGCAGACGTATAACAAATGTCGGAATTAAAAGATGATAATTGAAGCTTGTAATATCTTCAAAAAATCTTCAACTCCAACTAATATAATAAATGAATCCTCAACTTCAAGTGTTCAACTAATATAATAAAACTAGAAATATTTAGAGAGAATTTGAGAGAATATTAAGAGAGAGTATGAAAATTAATAATATTTGTGTGAAAAAAATAATTGAAATGAAGTATATATATAGTAAAAATTTTAAGGGGGGGGGGGGGGGGGGAGGGGGTAATTGGAAGGTTGGGGGGAGGGGGTAATAACGGTTGAAATGCAACGGCCAAAAGAGCCGTTGCAAACCAAGTTTTTTTTTTTTTAAAAAAAAAGGCCAAAATTTAAACATTACGGACCGGAAACTGGTCAACCGGAATCGGAAATACCGGAATTTTTTGTAGGTTTGGACCGGTATCGTTTTTCGGACCATTGGGTACCAGTAAACCGAAACCAACCGGATCGTGTCGTTACCGGTACCAGAAATCAATCAAAAACGTCACCATCGGAACGGAATAGAAAGTTCCGGTTCCGTTGCCAGACCTAGTTCCTTAGTGGTGTTGTTGTTGTTGTTGCTGCCAACATCATCATCATCATCCAGGTTAATATTTATTTTTATTTAATATTTAAATATATTTTAATAATATGTGAAATGAATAAGTTTATGAAATAGTAAGAGTTCTAATCAATTTTAGGTTTTCAGTTTTAAGTTCTTCTAAGATCTCAATACTATTGAATTTAAATATTTAATATTCTTTAATTGAAAAAATTTATTACAACATTATCAAACTTTGTCCTAAAAACTGTCACATGACTTTCTACTCTTCTGGCACTTAATATATATATATATATATAGAGAGAGAGATGAATTGCATAATTTCTTAATTTTTTTTTATATAAAATACCCTTTATAAATATGATAGAAATAATATGAAAAGAATTTTGATAAACAATTATGACTTTAACCATGCTAATACATTTATTAAAATCTATTGTATTACTAATATAATGAATTTCTATACATTAATAATGCACCCTTTAATACCAAACAAAGGATATAATAAATGCAAACATTAATAATACATAGGATGAAAGTTAATACATACATTATTTTTTCCTTTAACACACTCTACCAAACCAAACAACCCCTAACAGCGGGTAAGAACCATTCAAACATGCTGTCAGGTTGATAAAATTTGAGTTGAGATCTACAAAAACCCATGTAAAACCCTTATCCATTTCACAGAAACAAGAACGGGTTATAAATATGATATAAATAATGTGGAAAGAATTCTGATAAACAATTATGACTTTGACCATGCTAATACATGTATTAAAATCTATTGCATTACTAATATAATGAATTTTTATACATTAATAATGCACTCTTTAATATCAAATAAAGGATATAATAAATGCAAACATTAATAACACAGATGAAAGTTGATACATACATTATTTTTTTCTTTAACACACTCTACCAAACAAAACTACCCCTAACAACGGGTAAGAACCATCCAAACATGTTGTCAGGTTGATAAAATTTGAGTTGAAATTTTCAAAAACCCACGTAAAACCCTCATTCATTTCATAGAAACAAGAACGGAAACCTACAGAAATAGCCCAAAAATAAGATGAATTTCAAATTTTGACCCCAAATAAAAAAGCTTCATAAAAATAGCCTTCAACTATTAAGTAATATATTTTCAGAAAAAATTGTTCCTGACCAATGGAGTAAAATTATATAAATGATCCTCATAATGGATAACAACTTCATACATTCATCTTTCAACTTCTTTTTCTTTCTCTTTTTTATTTTGCTTTGATTTTTATTTTTTATTTTCTCTTTTTATTTTGATTTTTCTCAACTCTTTCTTTTTTCTTTTTTTCCTCTCAACTTCTTTTCTTTTACTTTGATTTTTTATTTTTTTTCTCCCCCCCCCCCCTTTTGTTCTTTTTAATTTTTTTCAACCTTTACTTTTTTTTCTTTTACTCCTCTCTACTTCTACATTTATAAAAGAAAATTATTTTTCCTTGATTTTTATTTTTTCTTTTCTTTTTTCCTTCTTAAATTTTTCTCAGCCTTTATTTTTATTTATTTTTTTTGTATTTATTTTTATCAACCTTTATTTTTTTTCCGTTCTTTCTCAACTTCTACATTTTCTTTGATTTTTATTTTTTTAAAATATTTTTCTTCTTTTTTCATAATTTTTATTATTTTTGTTCTTTTCTTCTATTTTTTTCAATCAAGTTATATCTTATGAGCAAGAGTTGACACTATCACATTATAAAGGCAAAACTTATAACTTTAAAACAACAAGTTACATTTCATAGGAAAGAGTTCACACTACCATATTGTAGAGGCAAGACTTATGGCTTTCAAACAACAAGTTATGTTTCATGGGCAAAAGTTGACACTACCACATTGTGTTTTGATTTATGAGATGTTCTATAACTCTTACCTTAGAGGAAATACTTAGCTCAAAGACTTTCAAACAACAAATTATGCCCCACGGGCAAGAGAAGACTCTACCATGTTATATTTTCATTTATGAGATGTTCTACAACTATTGCCTTAGAGACAAGACTTAGGTCAGGGACTTTCAAACTACAATTTATGCCCCACGGGCAAGGGTTGACACTACCACATTATGTATTCATTTAAGAGATGTTTTTGAACTCTTGCCTTAGAGGCAAGACTTAGCTCAAAGACTTTCAAACTACAAATTATGCTCCACAGGCAAGAGTTGACACTGCCACGTCATGTCTTCATTCAGGAGATGTTCAACAACTCTTGTCTTAGAGGCAAGACTTAGCTTAAGAACTTTCAAACAACTAATTGTGCACCACGAGCAAGAGTTCACACTACAACGTTATGTATTTATTTATGAGAAGTTGTACAAATCTCGCCTTAGATCCATGACTCATCCCAAGAATTTTCAAACAAGTTGCGTATATTGAGCAAGAGTCAATACTAACACATTGTGTTTTTTACTTATGAAATACTTTACAACTATTGTCTTAGAGGTAAGACTCAGCCTAAGGACCATCAAATAACAAGTTATGCCACATGGGCAAGAGTTGACACCACCACGTTGTGTATTGATTTATAAGATATTTTATAACTCTTCCTTTAGAGGCAAGACTTAGACCAAGGACTTTCAAGTAACAACTTGTGAATCATGGGCAGGAGTTGACATTAGCGCATTGTATTTTGATTTATGAGATATTATATAACTCTTGTCTTATAGGCAAGAGTTAACCTAAGGACTCTCAAATAGCAAGTTACGCCCCATGGGTAAGAGTTGACACTATCATATTATATTTCGATTGTTGAGATGTTCTATAACTCTTGCTTTAGAGGTAGAACTTAGCCCAAGGACTTTTAAATAACAAGTTACACTCCACAAACAAGATTTGAGACTACCACATTGTGTCTTGATTTATGAGATATTTTATAAATCAAGGACTTTTAAACTACAAGTTATGCCCCATGGTAAGAGTTGACACTACCACATTATGTCTTGATTTGTGAGATGTTCTATAACTTTTGCCTTAGAGCTCGAATTAGTCCAAGGACTTTCAAACAACAGGTTAGGACACATGGGCAAGAGTTGACACTACCACATCATGTCTTGATTAATGAGATATTCTATAACTCTTGCCTTAGAGTCAAGTCTTATCCAACAAGTTACGCCCCATAGACAAGAGTTGATACTATCATATTGTGTCTTGATTTATGTGATGCTATATTAGTCTTATATCTAAGACAAAACTTAGCCCAATAACTGTCATGGCCCGATTCCTCAAGTCATGATGGCTCCTACCATAACCCACCAGTAAGCAAGCCAACCCATAGTTCGGAACGGCTAGTAACGGACTACTCAATGATATAAGAAAAAAAATACGGAATATATAGATTAAAGATCAATACATAGAAGAATCCCAGAACCCGGTGGTATCAGTACAAGAGCTTCTAATATCATAAAAGTACAAAAGTGATATATCAAGAATTATACAATGATACAACTTGTCTCCGAATACAACTTAGAGACTAGTCTAATACATAAGAGAGAGATAAGTAATACCCCAAATGTCAGGAGCTCACTCTAAGTCTCCGAACCAGGGTTGCTCTGCACGATGCACAAATCAACGGCGATAAACCGTACTATGATCTGCAGGCTGCAGAAGTGTAGTATGAGTACCAAACGAATGGTACTCAGTATGCAACTGCCAACTGAGCAACAAAGATAAAGCAGATATACACAACATACAAACAGAATGGAAACTACACCCAAGAGTCCATAAATCATATAATAAGTCAATGAGAATAATAAGGAAATACTATCATATTTATATCCAAGTGTCTAACATAATAAGACTAAGAAAGTATCAGGATGAACTATCTTATTCCAGCTACATTCAACATACATCAATGCTATACCATATATCCCATGTCAATATACGAATAAAGAGAGAAAGAAAGATATATAGTAATATACAAGACGAAGTAAAGACTATAAAATGAACAACGAAGGAAGGGATATACGGTAGTACTATAGCTTCATATAGCTAGATATTTATATATAGATATATATACATATAAATATGAGGCCATCTCAAGCGTAACCTATATCATTATATTCTCATTTAAGACCTCATTATAACACTTATTGGTATTTAAATACTATCACACTTGGGTTTTTTAATCCACATGGCTAGACATGAAATAATCGTGCATAATAATGCAATCATAAGATAGGAGAGGCCGAAGCCGTACCTCAAATCTTGACGCTAGATCAATGACCAATCTGTCATAAGCTAGCCATAATAATGATCATAACAATGGTAACAACAATATCAATTACAACGTGAATAACCAGCTACTTCGAACAACCAAATACCTAGTCGAGCCTATGCGTACCCCCACCGCCCCAGACTCGAAAGGTTCAATCAACATACAACAACACAAGGTATATTCTTTACCCATATTTATGCAACCGTTCCATACCAACTGATAGACATAGGTGCATACTGGTGATAGGCGATGCACATGCAGGAATGAATACAAAATACATAATTAATATCACATCTCATCATAACTGTCCTCATCAGGACTATCATCATCGTAATCAACCTCTGGCCTTGTCGGGTATTAACATATCATCAATAGTATCCTCCGACCTTGCCGGATATCAATATATCATTAATATATTCTTCGGCCTTATCGGGTATCAACATATCATCAATAGATCCTCCGACCTTGTCGGGTATCAACATCATCACACTAGTATCATCCAGCCTTGTTGGGTATCAATATCATCACAATAGTATCCTCCGGCCTTGTTGGGTATCGATAGAATCACAATAGTATCCTCTGGCCTTGCCGGGTATCAATAGAATCACAATTACCATTATCGAATAAGATACACTAAAATACTCATAATCATAGACATGTCACCATGGAATATCTATCTAGACAATGCTTCCCAACTACTCGTTATTAGATAGCCAACACTTATTATTATAATTTCACAAGTTCGCTAGTCATCACGTAACCTCTAGTTATTAGCCTAAACCTTTCTTAACATAATCCTTATCCATGAGATAACAACTACCACTATTCATTTACTAGTCAACATCTAACATCTAGTCAAGGTTCATCATTAGACCAAAACCATCATTTATCCTCCATTCATTATTATCAACAAATCATCCTATATTTGTTAAACATTACTAGACAACACATTACTACTTGTAGCCTAACCATCATTTATTAACTGACACCATTCATTAACTAACCATCGTTTGCTACCATGTTTCAACTAAGCAAGATTCATTAACTAATACATTAGCTTCCTAGCCATCAAGTTCTATAGTTCCCTAATAGACAACTAGTTTTCATATAGCTTAACCATCTAACAAGAAGAGCAGTCATAAGATCACATTTCAGCTTATAATTACATCATTTGAAATGGTGAATAATCATGAACGTACCAAATATATGCATGTCATCACCAATATTCAATCAGGGGGATAATAAACATCATACCGTATCTTCCTCCGTCCCATACCGGAGAGATGAGTATACAATCATATAAATACTTATATTCATAAACTGTAATCACATCGTTTATAATGACAAACACTTCTCGGCTATTGCATTAATTTCATAACACGACCCTTGGCTCATTAATTTATCCGAAATAATCACAATATCATAATCATGGCCTTAGGCCCATGCACTTATCTGAGACTCATATCAATAACCATATTTATAAGTCATAGCATACCTCTAATCATCTCACATATAGGAGGCATAATATCAATAAATATGTTATCATCTCTCTCACAAGAGACATCTCACATCTAGGAGGCATAATATATATAAATATGTAATTGTCTATAGAATATCATATATCAATAGGTCATACGTCAAGACAACAAGGAATATGGCTTCTCTAGGCCAATTTACATATCCAAAGGGATCATCATTTCTATAGGTCCAACAATTATGGCTAAAGAAAATAGTATCTCAATAGGCCAATCATCAAGTCTAAGAGAAAATAATATCTCTACAGGCCACATAATGTATCTAGGAGGAATATCATCTCTAAATGCCCAATATCACTTCCACAAGTAGTATCATAACCATAACTCAAAAGTCACAATCCGAAAACATCAATACAAGTTTTCAAGTTATGAAGTAACCTTATTCTAAGGTTTACTAGCCTCATCTATGTCTAACATCCATAACTAAGTTCACAATACTTAACATAAGCTTAGGCCTAAGTGGGTCGAACGATCCCACTTCAAATTCACAATTTCCATAATTAGCCGTACTATGCCCCAAACTAGGCTAAGGTATCTAGTTATTCTTCTAGATGTTAAGAAAGCCCTATTCAAGCCTAAGATAGTCACTTCAACTAGAAACAAGGGTACTCAAGTCAACTCTACCAAACTTACGGTTCCAAAACTATAACACTAGCCCAATAAGGCTAAATATACAAATCATGCTTCAAATGCTAAAACCATATTCCAAGCATAGCATTATATCATATCCGTGCTATAAATTTACCCAAACTAAGGAGAAGGTAATAGGATTCTACAAGGGTATTAAGTAATTCAACCTATGGGTCAAAATGCCCATCTAATCTCCAAACTTATATGTATATTCAATACTAAGTCATTCTATCCAATATCAATCTTAACATTCACATTCACATGTAATATATATCATACATCATCCATGAAGAAGAGTAGACAGAAGCCTACCTCAAAGCCGAACCACAAAATCCCAAATCATGCACCCTACGCTCATCTCACTTTACAATCCTCAAAATGCCATCATGATGTTTCAGCTTTTGACGAAATATTGTAGGCCTTTTTCTTAGAATAATTGTGTATTTTCAAGCAACTATTATTGTATTTAACATTGTACTTTGGTGTTTTCAGGATAAGAACTGAGTGTGAAGAATAACTTAGATAAACTGGGTAAAATAAGGAAAAAATAACCTGTGATGGACCGTCGACCTTTCGACGAACCGTCGCCTAAAAATAGAATGCAGAATCATTGGAAGTCCTGCGACGGTCCAGGCGATGGACCGTCGACCCTGCGATGAACTGTCGCTAGACCCGTTGCCTAGAAATAGAACATGGAGTTACTGGCGCTCTAGCGACGGTCTAGGCGACGGACCTCGCCCCAGCGACGAACCGTCGCTCGACCCGTTGAGCATGAAGCGGCAACTCCGAGTTTGAATCTTAAAACCCCAGTTCTAGTATCATATAAATACTAAGTATTAGGTTTTATTCCGCATCTTTTGAGAAGAGTTTCATACTTTTTCCTCTATTTGAGAGCTGTGTGACACTTTTTATTAAGATTTAAAGTTAGAAATTAAGATCTGAGTATTATTCTCTATTTTTATTATTGAAGATTGAGAAAAATAATATTGTAACTTTTGTAAGTACTTTCTTGAAGTTATTTATGAACATCAATAAATCTTTGATATCTTATATAGAGATGAGTAGCTAAACTCCCATAACTAGGGTTATGGGAGCCTTGATGTAGAGAGTTGTTTAGGGTTGTGAATCCATTTGATTTCTAACATCTATCTAAATTGCCTGAATCTCTCTTCATTATAATGACATCTCTTGGTTGCAAACTTGAGAAGTGACCCCATGAACACCACTTGTCTGACAAGAAAGTGAATGTTGGGAAAAGAAGCGATTCATATAAAATCCATAGGTTTACCCTTTGGGTCAAGGGTTGATGCCCTAACGGGATCAACCCTCATGAGAATTCTATTGAATGATACATGAATCCTTTAAGTTCGAAAGAAAAAAAGGGTGAAATACCCATTAGGTTGAGAAACAAGTGGGTAATTCTTAGAATTCAATACTTCTTGCAATTGAAATTGTAAGTTAGAATTCAAGCACAAGTTCACAACCCTAACTGTTTGAACATCTTGGTGAACATAACTCTAGTTAACTCATTTTCATTAAAATTACACTTGCATTAACTCTCATTAGCTGGACCTCTGTATGATGCAAGAACGAAAGAACATTATTAACACATCAAAACCATCCCCATTTACTTCGGAACCTTAGATCAACAGTCTAATAACAGTCACAATACTTAGTGAACACAGTATTCCTTGTGGGATTCGACACCCAACCCAGTTGGGTTCTATATTTGACAGCAACCGCTTACACTTTCGTAAGAAAGTTGTAATTTGGGCGTATCACATCACACTAACAAAGCCATAATCTACTCATCAATACGAGTCTAACGGTATTCGTATTGCACTATTGTGCTTCGGGTCCAAAAATGACACCAAAAACCCAAGTGGGTACCACATACAAAAAATGAGTTTTCGAAACCAACCCAATGTTCACACATGAACAAGGAATCATAACCCTCAAAGAATAGGTGAAAACTAAGCATACATTGGGCTAAAATCAAGCCTTAAGCTAAATTGGGGTTTTGGGTCTAAACTATGAAATTCAAGCATGAATTCAAGGAATTCTTACCCTAATCTTAAAGATAATCGCGATACAAGATGATAATTAGGCTCCCAAGTCACCCCCTATTACCAATTTCGAGTTATTACACTCATTTTGGGATTTCTAGGTCTAAATAGTGAAGGGAAAATGGTCCAAACGCGTCTTGGGACCTTTATATAGCCCCTACAGGTTCTCAGGTGCCGCTATCGCGGTCACACAGGCATTAATCGCGCTCCCGCGATTGCACACTTTTGGCCGCGATCGCGGTTGCACCAGATGACAGCAAACTGGAAAATGAGTTTTTGATCCTCGAAACTCATACAGAATCCAAATAACATGATCCAATAGTGAATTTTGAGTTTAAACCACATTTTAAATCCATTGGAAGCATCAAAACTTTCATACGAGATTGTTTAGGCAAAAAGAGGGCCCCACACCTAAACTTTCATCGTTTTTCAAAAATTCCGCTCAATAGCCCGAAATAAGTTCGGGAGCCTTGGGACCTGAACCAAGGGTCTCCTAGACTAAACTTGACATTCCAAACGTGATGGCGAAGTCGTATTTTCAATCTGAGATCATTTCGACCAAATGTGGGTCTCACGCCCATTCTTTCCAATTTTCAACTTTCCAACCAATAGGTCGAAATGAACTCGGGTGCATTGGGACCCAAACTAAAGGCCTACTTAGACTAAAATAGATATTTTGGATCTGTTGGGGAAGTCAGAATTTTCATCCGAGATCGTTTTGTTGAAGTTTTTGCTCGGTGACTATTTGGAACCAACAAAGACTTTTAAATAGGGAATTGGCTCTAAAAACCAAACGAACTGCTCGGTAACCGAACCGTCAGTCCTAGCAAATCATAAATAACTTGGGGAAGCTATGGAGAGGCTCAAACGGTGAAGATAAGAATAAGTATGGAAAATGATCTGAAGGGTCATTACAAGAACTCCCAAAAGAACAAGTTATGTCAAATGGATAAGTGTTGACACTACCACATTTTTTTTTATGAGATGTTTCATAACTCTTGCCTTAGAAGAATGACTTAACTCAAGGATTTTCAAACAACAAATTATGCTACACAAGCAAGAGTTGACACTACCACATTGCGCCTTGATTTATGAGTTATTCTATAATTTTTGTCTTAGAGGCAAAATTTATCCTAAAGAACTTCCCAACAACAATTCATGCCCTTAAATTTACATTGATGACAAAAAAAGAAAATCTCTTTGCGGATTATCTAATTTTTTATTTATTAGCAAAATATAATAAAAGTTGAAAAAAAAGAAAAAAAGATCAAATAAAATAGAGAAATAAAAAAGAAAAAAATAAAGATTAAGAAAAAATAAAGAATTAAAAAATTGAGAAAAATAAAATTAGAGAAAAAAATAAAATTTGAGAAAAATGAAGGAAAAAAGATAAAAATGATAAAAATAAAAAATAAAAGAAAAATAAAGGCTGAAACAAATAAATTAAAAAAAAAAGAAATGAAGAAGTAGATAATATTTGAGAAAAAGGAAAAAAATAAAGGTTGAGATAAATGAATTAAAACATGAAAATAAAATTAAAGAAAAAATTAAAAAGTAAAAATAAAAATAGAATTTGAAAGATAAATAAGTATGAAAAGTTTAAAAATATTTGAGATGTAGAAGAGCAAAATTATACTTATACTATATTTTAAGGGGCCGTTTGGTTTGCGGTATTAAAGTCAATAATCCCGGGATAAAATTTTTTATCACACATTTGGTTGTAAATATTTGGAATAACTTATCTCAGGACTAATAATTAGTCCCGGGATAAGTTATCCACCCAATTGGTGGGATAACAATCCCAAGACTATTTCTATTTGGTATAAAATTATACAAGGACTAAAATACCCTCAAAATCTATGATTTCATTTCACACATCTATATATATATATATTAGTATTTTAATTATGAATTTTAATAAAAGTTAAATACTTAATAATTTTGACATAAATTTTATATTTACATTAAAAACTTATTAGTAATATATAATAATTTATCAAAAATTCAAATCTAAAATTCAAAATTCTTATTCCATCATTATCTCCAATTATCCGCTTTCATTGACCCGCCTTACATAAAGTATTTCTTTTAATTCATCCATATATATATTTTTTATTTATGAATATATTATACATTAAATTTATTTGAATAATTATTCTCTAAAAAATAATAAAAATATCAACACCATTGTTGAATTGCATATTTTAAATTAAATATAATCACTTGAAAATAAATTATTATGGTATATATCAATTAAAATGAATTTTAATATATTATATGAGTGATATGTGTTTAAATGAAATGAAATAAACAATAAATCCTCTTTTACTTTAACAAACTTAAGTTGAAAGTTTTTATTTCAAACTAAATAAGATGTAGTAAGATTTTTTTTAAACACATACGGCATAATCATGGAAAGGCAAACACAAAAAAATTAAAGCTAAATAAGATGAAAGTTTTATTTTTAAAAATAAATATTTAAAGCTTGAAAAGAAATTATATAAAAAGAGTTAAATAAGATGGGGGATATTTTTGTAATCACTTAATTTATTCTTAGAAATTATACCATGCATATTACTTTGAAAACAACAAACCAAACACTCAATAAAAAATAATCCCAGTATAACTAATTCAGTATAACTTATCCCATCATAACTTATCTCATATACTACCTTGGGATAAAGCCATGAAATGACAAAATTATCCTCCAAATCCTTTGATTATAACTTTTCAAATACATATATATATATATATATATATATATATATATATATATATATTACTACTATATATAAAAGAGAATGTGAGATTTTGGTATCCTCACATCAATTTTTTTGTTAATGTTATCCCTAATTTAAATTTTAATTACTCTACCAAATTTATTCATTTTGATAAATTTGAACAATAATATGAGCTTATTAAATGCTACAAAAGTGATGAGTCATGAAAAAAATAATAATGACACCATAAAAACTATTTGTACAATCAAGTTCAAAATTGCTCCAAGGATTTATTGTCTTTCTATTTTATTGTTTTTCTATTTTGTAGAAATATTTATTAATCATACTTTAATTTTTCAATTTTCCATTTTTTCAATTTTTTAATTTTTCTAACAAATTTATCATTGGCAAGTAATTAAAGTATCTTGACATTCCCTTTCTAACTTAGTGCATGCTTGATTATTAAATAAAAAGTTATATTTTATATATAGATAAAAATGTTTGAAAGTTTAATTTTAAAAAAGTATAATTTAACTCTCCAAATATTAATGATACTAAATAATGAAAAATGAGAGTAATTCTTTTTCACATTTTTTGGTGATGAATTCTTTTAACAAAAAAATGAGATTATCAATATTTTATAGAATTTAGGACAAAATAAGTAGTTTAACATGAAATATTAAAGTTTCATACACGTTTAAGAAATCTCAACATAAATTTCTTAACATGTATTTTCAGGAAAAAGAAACTACTAAAGTTAAAAAAAAAGTAACTTTTCAGTTTCTTTTGTATGACTTGATATGAAGGAAAATCTACAAAAACATTTTGTTGAACTAAGTTTTTAAATTATTTAAATTAAATTCTATCGTTATTTATAAGTTAACTCTATTAATGTTATCATACAATAATTTTCAGTGTTAAATATTTATTATATCACTTTGAATGTTAGAATATTTTTTATAATAAATGAGTGAATTAATATAAGTTTAATTGGAAAAAACTTAATGAAAAAGAATTGAGAAAGAAATGATGAAGTTAATTCAACATAAGATAAAACTTAATTAAGCTAAATAAGGTGAAGAGTGTTTTTATAAACAAACTATTTATTCTTAAAAAAATACAATGCAAATTATTTATAATACCACGAATCAAACAACTACAAAATAATAATATCAAAATAATTAATAACAAAATAAATAATCTCAATATAACCAATCCCAACATAACTTGTTTCTCGACCAAACGCGCCCTAAAAAAAGAAGAAAGATCAGTATTTAAAAACTTTTATAAGTGATATCAAAAATCCAAAGTTGAGCTGTAACATTGTAATATCCTGAACAAGACCCTCCCGCTCTTTTACCTTCTCTTCAGCCCAAATCCAACTTCACACCATTCCTCCAACCATTTCAGAACTCTCAAATCTCCAATTTTGAACCCAAACTTACACAACCAACACAAAATTGTTATCCAGTTACAATGAGGGAAGAGGATATAGAGAGACTAAGAGGTGTTGTTAGGGATTGTGTGAGCAAACATTTGTATTCTTCAGCTATTTTCTTTGCTGATAAAGTAGCTGCGATAACTTCTGACCCAGCTGATATTTACATGCAAGCACAAGCTTTGTATCTTGGTCGACACTATCGCCGTGCCTTTCACCTTCTTAATGCTTCTCAAATCGTCCTTCGTGATCTCCGTTTTCGATACCTCGCCGCTAAGTGCCTCGTATGCCCCTTCGATGTCTATTTGTTTCCAGTTGGACCTATTTTATTTCAACACATTTTGTCTTTTTGCACTTGTTGTATAAATAGGGTTTTCCATTTCACATTATTTAGTTGTTGTTACTGTTTTTGTTTTTGTATTTTCTTTTTCAAACTGCTTGGAAATGCTTTATTTTAAGCCGAGGGTGTAATGGAAACAACTTCTCTATCTCTACGAGTTAGGGGTAGGTTTTCTACACTCTACCCTCCCCAGACCCCACTTGTGGGATTCTGGGTATGTAATCTAGATAAATAATATGGAAGGTAGGGGTGATGGGGAGTGGGGCTATAGGGGTGGGGTGAAGATGAGGTCTGCTGGAGGGCGGAAAGGATACAATCAGTGTAGAATACTACTTTGTAGAACTTGTTTTCCCTACTTTCATTAGGGAAATCAAGTTCTTCATTTTTAAGGAGTTTGTTTTCCTCGAAAAAATAGTTTTCCAACAATTTTAACCAACTGAGCATGAGAAAATTTCCCCATACCGAACACTCACTTAGTGAATTAGTTATCTATTCCAAGCTAATTGGGGTCATGTTGATGTCTATTTGTCTCCATTTGGACCTATTTTATTCGAAGATTGTGTATTTCTGCACTTGTATAAACAGGATTATAGGGGAGGTTATGTGTAATTTAGTAATACTCATGTTTGGGTGTTAATGGAGTAACAGCCTAGTTAGGCATTGTACTTTTATGTTCAGTGGTGATTAGCACAAGTGGTTAAGGCTCTAGTTTGTCCAGATGACATGGATTACAGTAGAAAAATGGGGCTCAAAAACTACCCGAAGGAACTGTATTTTTACGCTTACTCAAATAAGGTTACACTCTACCCTCCCCATACACTATCTGTGGGATTATGCCGGGTATTTTGTTGGGGATTCAACATGTCTAGTGGTACTCCGTAGCTATTGAGTCAAGACTGGCTACTTGTTGTGCTTTAACATCAGAAGTGGTGATTCATCAAAGTAGGTTCAGCCTCCAGGTTTTGATATGATATGGAATGATGAATATGGTTGTGGTTTAATTACTTGTAGTAAATGGGATACAAATACTACACAAAGAACTGTATTTTAAGCTGTTATCAAGCAGTGCATTGGACCCTATTATGTAAAACTTCACTTGTTTCTTGATTGATTGGAACTTGATTCAGGTGTTAAATTCAGGGGTTGCAATCATTTGTCAGATACTTGTGACAACCAATCATATGTTACATATGAACTTTTTCCCATCCCAAGTAATATATGAACTTTTACTCCCTATCTATACTATAACCTCGAGCTTCTTTTCTTATTCCTGTGCATACAAGGCGTTGATTGATGGGATAAAATAAGCACACTGTGGAATCAAATCACAGTCTATTTCCTTATATGGCAAAGAGTAAAAATCTAGTCTTGAAAGCATAGCATGTTAAAGGTGATCCCACCTCCGCTTTTCACCTAATCCGTTCGTTCACAACTTCACCACTCTATCGAGGATCGAATTACCACGCTCTTGAAAGATCATAAATTCGCTTTTATACAATGAGAATATAAAGAAATTCTAATATAAAAAATTATCTGAACAAGTGTATCAGATCCTAGTCCTATTCTTTTTGTTTGTCTGCAGCCTGCACTAGCTTGAAGTGTTACAGTTGCCACACTACCCAGCTGCAGAACACTAAAATATTTGACTCAACAACTTGGTAGGTGATAGTATGCCCAACCTGACAATCCCCACTAACCTTCTAATGTCGTCAAACACCCGCTTGATGCATGCGTAAGCTATGAAACTACGTGCAAACACGTTGGGCGGTTCACCTTGCTTGGGGGTGCTTCAGTGCAAACACGAAGGTGTTAAGGCGTGTGTCTCAGAGTCCCAACTGTCTTAAAGAGAGCGCAGTTAACAGATATTTTCACCTAATTGTAATTTTTAAAATAATTTATATAATTATTTGTGTTTATATTTATCTTTTGAGATGCTACTTATTTTAGTTTTTTTGTTCATTAGAATCCCATGCATTATTTGTGTGTTGCACAGTTGCGCTTAAAGTCCACCAGACAATTGTGCTTGTTTTCGCTTTTGCCTTTGATAACATGGCTGCCTACATTGCCAAGGTGCTACCATTTGAATGTAGATTGCCATCTTTCCTCTTTCAGTTATCAGCATGTCACACCCGGCCTTAAGTATGATTCTGGTTAGGTTTTAATGTGTAGTATATGTCCCATAAACTAGGATCTTATTATGAAACAATCAATCAATGAAGTCGCTCTACAACAATAACAACAAACCCAGTGTATTCCCACATAGTGGGAATTTGGGGTTAACTTTTAAATGCTAGTTGGGTCCATAATTTGTTCCACTATTAAATATGTGTCTCTCAAGACTAATTTGGGATTGTCCAAATTTAGAGGTCATCATAATCTTGCACTTATCACTACACTAACATATAGTTTTTTTAATTTTAGGAAGAACTGAAGGAGTGGGATCAATGTCTTCTAATGCTGGGTGATGCTAAAGTGGATGAACATGGAAATATTACTGATACAAGGGAGTGCAACAGCATGTACTTAGACAAGGATGGTGAAGATCGTGAAATAAATGTAAGTTTCTCCATTCTCCCCGACCTAGTAGGGGTTTCCGGTGGAATCTGTTTTGACTCCCTACTTTTCCACAGAATCAAAATGTTCTATGTAAATCTTTGACAGATTTTATCAGCAATATGCTTTTTGAGGGGCAAGGCATATGAAGCTTTGGAGAATCATGCACAAGCTCGACTATGGTTAGTGATAGCTTGGATATAAGACACTGATGTTCATAGACATAATTTTGGATTACGAATTTGGGCTGAATTTCTTTTATGGATCATTAAAGCGAGAGATTGTTTGGTGCTATGTTTTCTATTTGTCTAATAGCCATGTACGTCTTAGCAAAACAAAAAAGCAAAGAATAAAGAAGTTTAAAAGTGGTATTGGATCCTTCAGACAAAAGTGGTTTGGAGTATTTAAACTCCTTACATCTGATTTCTGGTAGTTTCTTAAACTCAAAAGAAGGACAACATTCATAAAGAGATGATTATTTCAATAATTGGTGTCAAAATAGTTAACTTTTGACTATATCCTATCTTATGGACGAACCTTTTGTTTATGGACCCCATCCTTCCCCTCTTTTTGCGTCTTTCTTTTGTTGTTTGTTAATACAATAAAGAAGTTACTGATTCCCCTTAATATAACTATAGGGACAAATTATCCTCTGCCTTTTTTCTTGTGTTCAGCATTCTGGTCATCAGTAATCCCATCTTCTAACCTCGCATTACTTGCTTTCTTCTGCATAGAATTAGGTTAGTAAATGAACCTTGAAGGTCCTATCTGATCAGGAACGAAAGAGATGTATTCTGCCCCAAGTTAACTGTAATGCAGGAGATATCATTGGATCTGAAGTTAAGGAATTACAGTTTCGTCATGTGCTGGGCTGTCTTTCCTATTTCTTAATATTGGTTTAGTGGTTAAATATTCATTATATCATTGGAAGGAACTGACTTTTTTAACTCCGTTACACTTGTAGGTATAAAGCTGCTATCAAGGCTGATCCTTTGTGTTATGAGGTGTGTAAGTTTTGCTGTACTAGTCTTGCTTCTGTAATTGATGGAAGTCTTTCTGTAGGGGTTGGTTAGTATGTCTCTTGATTTCTTGTTTAGCCTTTTTTCCTCCTTTTGGGATGGCATGGGAGATAAATCTTGGCAATTACTGTATTAGAAGCCAGATTTATATGGTAAAACTCTGGAAGATACTTAGTTATCTTAGATTCATGATTTTCCTAATCGTAAAGCCTCAGAGGTCTTCATGCTTTCAATTCCATGACAATCTTATGAAATTCATATTTGCTCATTTTTTCATTTTTCAGGCATTGGAATGTCTGATAGAGAATCACATGCTCACATGTGATGAAGGTGAGAACCTTTGCTGGTCAAGTGGACCTCCTTGGAAGTATGAAATAGTACAAGCTAGTTTATAGAATCAAAATGTCTTTAAACAAAGCAAGTACTTTTGGAGACCGATTTATTGTACTCCACAAATCGTTGGTGTGTTGTTTTTATAAGTAATGGACATTCTCTTTCTTTTAAGCGAACATTCTATTATTTTTAACTGTTCAGTGCTTTTAAAGGCTCATAATATGCTCAAACTCTGAAGCTATGTGCAGTTTGCTGCTGAGCATTGCTTAGGCAGCATCCATGTAGGCACCAAAATTTAAGTATCCTCCTCATCACCTATAAGATTGATCTTGTAGGCGGTGGAACTAAACAATATATATGTATATTAAAAAAAAGGGCCAAGTGATATATTAACTGTTAAAGAAACGATATAAGAAATATCTGACATTGGAAATAGAAAGCTAGAAATGTAATCGGGAAGTCGCCACTAAACCTAAATTAGAAAATCAAACCACCTCTGAGCATTATAATTAGAACTTTTAAATAGTTTTGGAACAATAGATATGATTTATGTATGCACTTAACTGTAGCTTCTTAAATTCCTCTGTCCTATAAGGATTATTCATGTTATAGCTATTTTTTCAGATACATTTATATGTTTCATTTGTTTCCTTATGCACCTTTGTTTACCAAGGCCTGCTCTTTAGTTGTGTTTTGCACTTAAAAACTTGACGCATTATGGCGTTTTTCATGCTTTTGTCTTTTATAATGCTGTTTATATTAAAGGAAACTGCTGAATATTTTTAATGATAGTATTATTGCATTAATGTAATCTTTGTTGAAGGCATTATTATGAAAAATTGACCAATCCAGTTGCTAGTGAATTTCAGAGAGAACCCTGCTCTCATATTTGCAATTTGGTCCTGAAGATGGGTGGCTCTCTTCATTCTATTCTTGTTTGATAAAGAAGGTAATCACTTCTTACAAGACTACTTTGTATTCCATGTGACCTTCTTTGTGGATTATAAACACTTAACTTTTGTGTTTCACTCAATTGAAAAATAGAATATCGAATTTGGTACTTTATGTTGATAAATAGACAGAAAAAAACTGAACTTGAATTCTTACAAAAATGTTGAAATGTTTTATCATTGGCATAGAATAATTTTAATTTTATGTTTTGCGTATCCATTTATTCTTCAATGGAATAATTTTTTTCTTTTTTCCTTGCTTCTCAGTATGATAAAGAAAATGTGGTGGAAGCCAAATTTAGAGAGCTGGAACAGAGTGAACCTAATACAAAGTTTTCGGACAAATCTGTTTTGTGTACACTTAAAGCCAACACTGATCTCTTGGCCTGCAAAGCCGAGTACTATCATCAATGCGGTGAATATCAGAAATGCTTTGAACTAACATCTGAGTAAGTTGGTAACCCACTAGAAAGGAAATTATGTCCTTTTCTGATTTTGCTTAATCTTTATGCTATGCATTTTGGTACATGATGAAATACAGATTGCTTGAAAAGGATCCGTTCCACCTCAAGTGTACCCTGGTGCACTTAGCGGCAGCAATGGAGTTGGGACATTCCAATGAGCTGTATCTCATGGCTTGCAATTTAGTGAAGGATTATCCTCAAAAGTGAGTGTGCTTGAGTTTTGGTCTTGGAGTTTTGAAAAATATATTGCTGCGTATTTGTTCACAAGGCATAATTATTGCACAGAGATTTCTTTGCTGAATAAATGTAAAGTACAACAAATTCTTATTAATCAAGAAAAATGTGATTCTGCTTATTGCCTTTTGCTGGGAGTTGAGTTCTTTTCAAGGTCAATAGAGTTAAGAGTGATTATTCATGCAAAGCTCTCTTTCTTGTTGACATTTACTTTGATCATTCGTTACGATAGACATGGCAACAAATAAGACTGCAAGAGGGAGGGTAGGTGATCGAGTAGGGAGTTCAAATAAATTTTGCTTGATATGTCCATCAAATGATACTTTCAAAGATTACAACTAATCTAATATCACTTGTTTTTCTCATGTGAAATATTTAACAATATTAAAATAGAATGGTAAAAGAAGAAGGTAACATAGTTGAGGAATAGAAAGAAAAACAAATAATGACAGCATGATATACCCTGGTTCAGCAGCTTGCCTACTCTGGTTCTCACGCCCAACCTTAGAGTCTAATTCACGTTGATGTGGAATCTGCAAACCCAGCCTTCTCATATGGAGCACTCTTTCTTTTTTACGACTTTGTCTAGCGAAATTATGAGTTATGACAATTCAGTGGTAATACTTCACCCAAATTATCCACACTTTGAAAGTATCTTCAGCTTAAGTGTTGACGAGAATAAGTTTACTTCCCACTTAAGAGTAGATTTTACGATAGCTTGGTGCTAACTTTGTCAGAGATAGTTGTAAAAGGACTAATGCAAATCTTTAAAATGATAATAACTGCGTATATTGTTTTATTTTCAGTAAAAGGTATAGCAAACTGAGATTGTCTATTTTCCAACATGCCATTATTAATCAGTCTATTTGCGGATTAGCAAACTATTCAAAATTAAGCATGTCGTGAATTACAAAATTTAGCTCAAGTTTTGACTTTCATGTCAAATCATTTTCCGTTTTTTTTTTTTTCAAATGGCGGTGTTCGAGCCGACTTGCATATTGGTCTATATTCCACAGGACTGCTTTTTTCCACAGGCAGAAGTACTGGTGTCAGTTGAGTAGATTACTGGCCAATAGGAATCTCCAAAGATAGGTTTCAGTTTAGTAGATAGCAATTCGAAGTCTGAAATGTATTTGATGTGGCATTGACTTTATGTTTTGCATCATTTAAAAGAATGGACTCTAGCCTATTGGTGGATAAATTAGCATATGGTGGATTTGGAGATATAAGAGTTTCAATTGTTTGGATTGATGAGAAGTTCCATTCATTTTCTATATCCATTATTTGTGGTGAGAATTGCTATTAAATCATTAACTACCATTTTACTTTATGTTCTAGAACATGTTTTGAATCTGATTAGCTCACTAGACCATGTTGTTTATTCAGGGCCCTGTCATGGTTTGCTGTTGGTTGCTACTACTATTGTATCAAGAAATATGATCAAGCACGCCGCTATTTTAGGTATAAATATTAATGTCATCATGTCGTGAAGAAGAGGGATTGCAATTCTCTCTCTCTCTCTCTCTCTCTCTCTGTCTCTCTGTCTCTCTCTGGTGAAACATTTTCTTCAAAGTTTTGAATATGGGGTTAGTTTTTCTGCTCTTTTTCTCTTATGCAACTGTTTTGGTACATGTGACAATAGTTCTAGTGAAAACATGTTGATGCAGTCTTTTGTATCCTGTATCATCTTGGTACTTCTCCTCTTTCATTAATAAATAGTACCTTGCAAAAAAAAGCATGTCTACTTAAGAATCTGAGTGGTGGGTAGTGCTATGAAAAGTGATTATTCTGATGCTTAAAGCTATGGGAAGCAAGGAGGTCCTCGCTTTGTGTGGATGAAGCAAAATGACTTTGAGGAATCATGCACGTTGAATGGTAAGGTGCAAAAAAAAATATTGGAATGAGAAGCGGTCACTTGTTTGAATTTGGCTTTAAAGGAGTTAAAAAGACAAATGGAGAACAAGATAGTGCTATTGGCTATCTGAGTACTAGGATACTCTCCAGATACATTTCAGTGCTCTCTTTATTGTTGTTCGTCCACTTCTTTCTTATTGTGTTTCTTCTTTAGGATGACCTATTGATCTATTCACTTTTTAAAATATTTTATCTGTTCTTGTTCTATACTCCAATTCTTTATCTATAGGCTCTAAATATTAGGACATGATAGGACTACTATTAAACGAACCATTAGTAATATTCTATCAGTAAAACTAGTTATTAATATCGTTACTAAAACAATTAAATATGTAATCAATGTTGCAAATTTATGTTGTATATGGATATTCAAGCTAGTAAATTTAATTGCATTTCTGGCGTTGTAAGTACTAAATTATCATATGCTAGTTAATTTTATATCTTCCTTAAATTGTACACCTAATACAAAGAATCTTGCACTTCACTTCTCACTCAACAGTTCAAAGGTTCTTGTCACATTTTTGTGCTTGTTGCTTTGACTATACTGGTGGACAAAAGTAGTGTATTGAGGCTTTTATTTTATTTTTTGGTGGGGTGGGGGGTGGGTAACCATCTAGTATTTGAAGTCCATTGACCCTACTTAACCGGTTTTGTGCTGGGTAGACCCGGTATGGGGGTAACACGCTCCCTACTGTGAAGTTCTCCTTAACCAGGGTTCAAACCGAATCTTCTTGTTAAGGGTGGAGGGGTCTTGACAATTCGAGCATACGCCTTTGGTGGTGGAGTGAGGCGTCTTTCCACCTTGGTAGCCGAAATCCTTTTGTGTGGATCGGTTTTCTGGAAGCTACTTTCTACCAAAAGTTTGACTGGATCATATGAAAATCTTCCTAAATTATCAGGATCTCTGATTTGCCTTGTCAAATAAAATGTATCCTTTGGGTGGTGATTTTTGGCATAACTGCTCCAACTGGTCCTTCAATTGAGGAATTAAATGATATGATTTCCTGTATGAATTACTCTTATCAATTTACTTTTACCGGATAAAATGGATAGCAATCAAGCAAGTGCCTAAGCTTTCTCATTTCATATTTCTGGTTCTTTGGATATTCTAATGCAGCTTACAAATAATTCATCCACATTCAGTTGTTTATCATCTTATTTTTTATTTTCAATTTTTATATATGGCAGTAAGGCAACAAGCTTAGATGGAACATTTGCGTCTGCTTGGATAGGATATGGAAATGCTTATGCAGCTCAAGAAGAAGGAGACCATGCAATGTCGGCTTACCGCACTGCAGCTAGATTATTTCCTGGGTAAATCTTCTGTCTTGTCTTAGCTGTCAGGGACCTAGTATTTCAAATTTTCCGATAGACTTGAACTTCTATTTGTGCTAATTGTTTCATCCATATTAAGTTGAATGAAAAAGGTCCAAAAATGCCGCAAATCTATTAAATTTGGCTAAAGAATACCCTTCTTTGGGCTCAAACGCAAAGATGTTGATATATGGGAAGGGGTACTTGATAGATGTGAAAGGACTATGGAGGCTTGCAAGATGGAAAACGCAATACTTGTCATTAGTGTGACTACCGCAACAAGGGGAAGGGTGATGAGAACAAGATCAACATCGCCGTGTTGTACCTCTTGGAGATGGCCATGCTATGGTGGAAACGAAAGGAGTCTGAGACGGAAAAGGAGCTTTGCACCGTCGACGCATGGGAGCAATTTCGAGTGGAGTTCAGGAGGGCTTTCTTTCCCCACAATGTCCTCTACGGGAGTTGAATCAGACGGGCAACATACATGCATACGTGAAGGAGTTCATCATTCTCACGCTTTAGATTCCCAACCTCACCTCACAGAGGAAGACATGTTGTTCCACTTCATGGTTGGGCTACAAAATTAGGTCAGGATAAAGTTGGAATGCCGATAGGTTAGTACTATTGATGAATCCATCATACAAGTTGAAGCTTTGACGGACTTTAGACACCAACATGACAAAAAAATGGGTTAGAGGAGTAGTCATGCCCTAGGTGGGGGAGATCATGATGAAAACAAGGAGCAACAAGCGCATCCCAAGGATCATAACGCCAAAAAGTCTGAGAGCAAGAAGTTTGGATACCAAAATTATGCAGAACGGAAGGCTCTAACTACAAAAGGAAATGGCTGCGGAAGACGCAAACTACAAAAGGAAATGGTTGCTCTATATATGTGGTAGGCAACATGGCTATGCAAGGTGCCCTGAACTAAAGTCCATTGGTGCTATATTACGTGAACGAAATGAGAAAGATGCACAAGAACAAGGGCAAGGTTCAAGCACGACGCAGTTGGGCATGATAGAACTATGCGGAGCTATCGCTAAGCATTCGGAGAAGCCATAAAATACTATGCCCAATGTGTGGACATCACCACTAATGGACGACCTCACGCTATGATCAACTTAGGTGTAGAGGCAAATGTCATAACCAAGGAAGTAGCAACAAAGTTGGGCTTGAGTTTTATTCCAAGCAATAGCCGTCTCAAGGCAGTCAGTGCGCCACTAACTCCTGTGTGTGGAATTGCTAATGGAGTAAGCATCACATTGGGCAAGTGGCAAGGTAAAACCAACTTAACCGCCGCTCCTGTAGATATCTTTGACATAATTCTTGGGTAGGAGTTTTGCCAAAATTGCCATGCTGTGATCGATCCCTACCTCTAATGACTCTTGGTAATGGAGCGAGAAGGATCTTGTATGATGCCTATTTTTAAAATAAAAAAAATTTGGAAGGACAAGCACAATTATTGTTCGTGCATCTTCTGTAAGGCCTTAAGAAGGGGGAACCGACATTTACGTAAAGAGAAATCGTCGGAGGAAGCCACATGGGAACGATATGAAGACTTGTGGCAATTCAAGGATAAGATCGAGAGTTTATGCAGTGGCAATGCGCCACGGTCATCGCAACATCAGGTGGGGGAGATTTTGATTACCCTCCATATCATCGTCCCCTGTAGGCATGGCACAAAGTTGTCCATATGGAAGTCTTACATAGGAAGAATAGTCCTTTGTGGAATATTCTAGAGAAACGTGAGGATTTTCAGTGGAAGACTATAGAATTCTTTGGATTTGCATGGAAAGTCCTTGGAATCTTCTAGCATTGTAGAAAACGATAGAGAGGACTATTTATTAATATGAGGGACTTGTAAAACATTTACTATTTGCATATTAGTCCCTAGGAGAGTAATATAAATAAAAGGACATTCTATTTTGTCAAGTCTTGAGCAATTTAAAAGCTTTCTTTAGAAGTTCTCTTGCCTCTTTCTTCAATTTTGCATTCCCTTAACAATCTAGTTCTAAAAAGGCTTACTTGAGTTTGCAAGGTCGTGAAAGATTCGTGAACGAATTTTCAAGTGCCGCACGGTGTGCTTAGTGGAAGTCTAAGTTCCCATTTGGCCATAAGAATTTTTTACTTTTTTCCGAAAAATTATTTCACTTTATGGAATTTGAGGTATTTGGCCATGAGAATTCCAAATCCAATTCCAAATTGTTTTTGGAAAAGTGAAAACAAGTTTTATCAACTTTATTTATTGTTACAAATGACCCCATTTTTTTACTTTTACAAAAACATTCTATCAATTTCAGCCAACAACCGGAGTTAAATGCCTAGCTACCACATTACGCACTTCTTCCTACTTCCATCGATAAAAGAACTCAATGTTGAAGGCAACTTCAATTTTTTTCTTCTTCCTCAAAATCTCCCCATAATACAACGGGACCTTAATCCGTTCAATCATGTGACTCTTTATGTAACACCAACAATAAAGGCAACATTATTGTCTCCTTTTACATTTGGTTGTATCTTGTAGATAAATTAGTTAAGATGGGTGACTTTGATAATCTTTTAAAATTGGGGGTATAAAATTATATTTAAAACAGTCTTTCCAAAAAGTCTAAATTTTTTTTCAAAAAGACATGGCCAAACACAACTCCAACTCCAACTCCCAAAATTTTTAGTTTTCATGGCCAAATGCCTACTAAGTTCGTGACATCTAGATCAAATTGTTTGGGTGGTGCCCCAAAGTACTTTTGACATAATATGCAGTTGGAACAATATACAAGGAGAAACATGTCAGAAAGAGTGGTGGATGAATGTTCCAACTTGCATATGGTTGAAAATTTGAAAAAAGAGGATTGCAAGATGTTTTGGAGGCAGGTCCAGTCCAATCCAGAAGATCAAGTGCTTTTGCATTTCTTGTCTTTATTGTTGGTGTAAAGAACAATTAGTTGATGATATTGAATTGTTACTAGACTTTTTGGCCTCTTTGTAAGTTTTGTTCGAGGCTGTATCTCTGGATATGATATACCAAACCTGTTTAGGGTGTTGACGAATATAACAAGTCACGAATTTAAAAAAATACCCTTCTTCAACCTATTAGACCCAACACGCCCTCACCATTATTTTTTGAGCGGAAAATGTACCTAAAACTAATGGTTTGTTGGCTAGATGAGGCTTTATAAAAAAGCCACATGGCGCTGTATGATTGGTCCATGTATTATTCCAAAATGAATTAAATTACCCAACCCATATGTATTATGCCAACCCACCCGTATAATTTAAACTGAATTCCTAATTATTAACCTCCCACATTGAGTCCTTTCTTCTAACTCGTATATTCCAAAAGAAAGCACCCAAACAATTGTTTACACTCTTAAAAATCAATATCAATGAGTAGCATTATCCAATAAATATTTTTATGAGCAGTTATAGAAATGCAAACACTAATGAAGAGGATTGAAATGATCATTATTCTTAACTAAAGAAATTTCCGCAAAGGGACACAATGAATTGATAAAGAGGTGATTAACTTACAACACAACATATTTCTTGATATATTCCTAAGAAGAAATGAATCAAGATGGGGGTTAATAACAAGGGATTTTGAGTTTGATTATATGAGTAGTTGGGGTCAATACATATGGATTGAATAATATAATTCATATTGGATTAATATCTAAACCAATCATACATTGTCACGTGGCTTTTTCATAAAGTCCATCTAGTCAACCATTAGTTTTAGGGACATTTTAAAGCCAAAAGATAATGTCGAGGACATTTTTGGTCCAATAGGTAGAAGAGGGATATCTTTGAGCCAAACTCAATAGGTTAGATGCATTTTTTAAAGCTAAAAAATAGTCTTGAGGACATTTTGGTGCAATATTTGGAAGTAGGGTATTTTTGAGAAATACTTGAGCTTCTGTTTGTGCTAATTCTTTCATCCAATCTAAGTTGAATAATACTTTCTATGCAACTCGACTAGTAACTTAGTGATGACACTAAAAAGTAGTAACATCACATCTTTTAGACGGCTTCTCTGAAAGTTTCTTTCTTTGCTACAATTGATTAAAATCGTTGTTTTAGACAATGCATATGTAGAAAACCTATTTGGTTCTAGTAGTTACTTTTCAAGATTTTTCTTTTTTTTTTCTTTCTATAGTGGAGATTCAAACCGTAATGACAGATCATGACCATATCATTAAAAGATTGTGTTAAGAATGAGTTTTGTTCTAATGCTCGAAAATAATATTTCAAAGCTTTTGTATGTTTTCCATTACTTGTGGGGATAAGCCTTATATTATAGAGTATATAACTTTGATCCATTTTCATGAGTTGCGACGGACACCTAACGAGTTACTATTCATTAGGTGAACGTTTGCATCAGTCTCCATTCCTAACATACTGTTCAAAGTAGAGTCATATTATAAATAGATATTGGAAACATTGGAATAAACCTATTAAAAGTCAAATTATAGCCCAAGCACGTGTTACAATGTCAAGGAACATGCACAAGATTCTAAGGGCACGTTTGGCGAGATGGACAAGGGGAGATAATTCTGGGACAAATTTTTAGTACTCTTTAATATCTTCTCTGGTTACAAAGTTTGGGATAACTTATCCCATGTTATAAATGTATTTACATTATAGTGAATGTCTGTCAAGAATATAGATAAGATTTATCAAGATATATTTAGTTGATATCTATCAGGATTTGAAGTGTCTATCTTTTAGAGAGAAACTAGATGTAATTTCCCTTATAAATAGAGGGGTTTTATTCATTGTAAATCATCCTCAAGGACAAGAATCCCTCGAGAGAAGTAAGAATTACTCTATCTTCTCTCTCTACTATTCTTCTTCTTCACTTCATATTTCATAACACGTTATCAGCACAAGACTCTACCATCTCAAGCAAATACTTTGAAAGTATTGTTAAAGGTATAAGAAATCAATTTTCCAGGTAAGTTCAATAATCGAACTTTGAATATTGTTTCGAAATAATATACAAAAATTGAGATCGAAGATTATGATCTATTTCCTGGAGGTTATAATCATTATTTAACTTTTTGTTACTACTTGTGGGATTGAGCAAAAATAGTACTTTATGATATTTTATTTGTGGCAAATACTGTTAAACTACAATCTTGTATCAATTTTATTAAAAACATATGTTAGCTTATTGTTTAATTTGCTCTTCTAGAGTATCCCTCGACTTTAATAGAGTTCATGAGAAACGTACAATAATCACCGGAAGTAATTATATTACATATATGTGGTTTACGTTGTAACAATATTTAATCTCCACCAAAAGTGAATTTTCCTTAAAAGTCATGTTGATTATGTCATTGATTGAGGTAAGACTGTGAATTTCATTCCACCGCTTAAAGGATAAGACAACGGGTTAAAGTCCCAATAGCCTAAGACGCTTTTACATGGATAAGACATTGAGTTTGAATCTCAATGCACCATATTGTTGATATAATGATGGCTTAGGCAAACTAATGTGTAGTTCATGAAAAGTCATGAAACATGTCCTATTGAATATGCTCCATTCCTGAAGTGAATATGGTAGCAGTACATAACATGTCTAAGACAAGTGGTTGAATGAATGCACAGAAACATGGAAAAGGGACAATAATAATATTTTCACATGCTTGCATGCGTCGATCTTGAAAGAGGTTCTAAGCTATCATAATTTGATATGCTTAAGGCACGATTATATTTCATTCCTGGAGAATGAGAATTTCAATTGTTATAAGTACAGATCCATTCCCCTAAGGTGAATGTGATAATATTTAGTCAATACAAACGTGCACTTGGTTGTGATGGTATTACAATTCACCTCTGAAAGAGGCTGAATAATTTTGAAATCTACTTCTGAAGTAGTAAATCTGAAATTTATTCATGTAATAGTAAATCTGAAATTTACTAAAGTAAAAGGTACATGTCATGGTAAACTTGGAGTTTGCTAGAATAAAAGTTCATAAATTGACATGAACGATTGCGACATCCCAAAGATGTGCATACTGAGTAGTGAGTATTGAACATATATTAAAGAATTCAAAAATTCTTCCTTACTTTTAATGTTGCTTGATCTCATGATAAGTTGGTTGGACCAACTAATGTTGGGATTTGATCCCTCAAAATCTGAAAAGTATAAAAGGTGAATATGGGCCCGTTCTCCTGTCATGTGATCTATTAAGATGCATCGATATAGGATGATCACTTGTACGTTTATTGTCAACCTGCAGTTTGACATTCATAAAGTTTTTTGCTCAATATAAATTGAGTTCAAAGCACAATTTTCAGATTATGGAATCAAGACAATTCATCTTGATAATGTTGGTTTGGTATTGAATGCCTTCGATAAATAACTA
Organism: Capsicum pubescens; assembly: GCA_030864215.1. Taxonomy (NCBI): domain Eukaryota; kingdom Viridiplantae; phylum Streptophyta; class Magnoliopsida; order Solanales; family Solanaceae; genus Capsicum; species Capsicum pubescens. The sequence goes on along the minus strand of CM061540.1, from coordinate 263,897,360 downwards.
AACCATTGCTAATGAGAACAAAACTCATATTTTGGTTTGAAATATGATATATTATATACAAAAGTACTCATATACATCAAACCAATAAATTATGATTAATTCCCCCTCAAAGTTGGTTCTGAGTCGGGAATCACACATTGTCCATCTAATAGTTTTGATGTGCGGTATATAGGGGTGTGCATCGGTCGGTTCGGTTTTACATATTATCGGTTCGGTTTATCGGTTTTTGATTTTTAAATATGCTAAACCAATAAGATATTTTTTATCAGTTTTCGATTTATCGATTTTTAGTCCTTAACTGTTCGGTTTTCGGTTTAACCGATAAGAAAATACTCATAAAATAGAAATAGTAGTAGCTAACATGAAAAAAAATCGAATCTTAGTTGCAAACAAAAATCCTACATAATGCGTTTTAATTTACAAGAATCTTCAAGTTTGAACTAAATGTTGTTAGGAGAAATAAAAGTTTGTATAATTAAAATAATAGGTTTGTTAATTTGTAGAGTTTAAAGAGAAATTAAGAGAAATATATAATAAGTCATATATATATTCTTATTGGGTTATCGGTTTACCCAATAACCCAATAAGAAAAAACCAAACCGAACCAATAACCCAATAATTTTTTTTTTTATAAAATCATTAAAAATCGTTAACCCAATAACCCAATAATAATAAACCAATAACATTTTTATCGGTTCGATTGATACAAGTACGACCTCGTAGATGGACATTTTTGAGCATGTTGAACGCAACCAAGAAAGTGCACACGTTTAAGTGTGAAGGAGGCTCCAAAACCGTCCATAATGTGCACTACATAGGCGCGTATTGCTCACTTGGTCATTAAAGGGCCTTTTTGTCTTTTCACCTTTTATTTGTGATGTAATATAAATAGAACAACTTAGGGTTTTGGGGACTTAGTGGATTATTGTTGAAACTTGAGACATTGTAACATCCAAAGTTCTCTCTAAGTCTTGAGAGTGAACTCAAAATCTAAACTAGGGCTAGGCAAATGAAGATTCACTTGTGTTTGCATTGTTGGCTTGATACGTTGGTGTTTAGAGGAGGTAAAGTCCCTCTTGTGTCAACATAGGAGTTAGGTGTTTGTTGTGTGTAGTGTTAAGGGTCCACCAAATTCTTGGGTTTTGAAGATTATACCCTCACTTGTCTAACTATCTATCTTGTATATTGTTGTAAGTTTCGGTTTCTTGTTCTTGTTAATGAACCCGTGAGTCATTGTTATTGTAATATTGTTGTTCTTCATCTCTTTGTTGCTAATATAGTTTGGGTTGTTGGTTGATTGGTGTGTAAAACACATTGTATTCTCTCCTTTCTTGTTCTAGATAGTGAATCCGAGAGTGGTCACCAAAGGGTCCTCGGTTCTCTTGAGCTTGTGGACTATTTTTGGTGTGTGATTTTGTGTGTTCTTGGTCATTATTGTATCATCGGTTTATCGGTCGGTTCGATTTTTGCACACCCTTAGCAGTATACGATTAATGAATATACCATAATGCACAAAGATGGATTCTCTAAAGTAAACTGAGACGTATGTTAGTTTTCCTAACATAAGGGGAGATTATAAACAGCTAAAAAATATGTTAGTTATTATCATCAGGTCCTCATTCAAATGATAATTGAAGTCAAATGCCGAAAACATCTCATATTTAAGCTTCAAGGGCTTCTATTTTATGTCCCTAAAGGATAAAGTCTATGCATGCGTGAAGCGTGGTAGACCAATCGGTTCCCAATGAAATAATCTTTGAAAAGGATAAGGAACAAATAATCATAATAAGAAGACAATATGCTCTTGAAGAGTCTACGACATAACACTTCATAAAACTTTATGAGAAGTTCAAGTACTTGAAAATAATGAAGTGATGAGATCTCAATGTTATGTCACATTGTGAACCGATACGAAATGATATATCATCAATATCTTTGATACAATATTGGCACAATATTGTAAAAGATTACGAGCATCTGAATTCTACGTTTATTTAAGCATGCTGATGTAGAACATTTATTAAGTGACATGAAAGGATGCATCTTGGTAAGCATAAAACTTATTTGATTTGCAGTCCAGATACTTGAAGATGTCACTCATGAAATGTTGAATATTGTCACTTTGACAAAATTTATATGAATTTTTTTTAAGGATTCAAAATGTTTGAAGCAAATAAAAGTTTCTTGAAAACTTATTTATAATCCTTATATTATATAAGCTTATAGCTTGAAAATTATTGGAACTCTTGGAGAGTTTTCAAAAGCAATAGATTATTTGCTGAAATGAGAAACATATCGAATTATGGTCTTGAAGTACCATATCTTAGTGCAATTGATGCAATAATGTATCTTGCAAATGCTACAAAGCCGAATGTAGCCTTTTCGGTTAGTTTGTTAGCAATGTATAGTTCTGCTCCTACTAGGAGACATCGAAATTGGATCAAATCCTTGATCTTATTTTATTCTAAAGATTGCAGTGTCGATCTTGTTAATTATGGTGATGCTGGGTATTTATTTAACCCGCATAAATCTCGATCTCAAACATGCAATGTGTTCACATGTGGGGATACTCTCATATCTTGGAGATATACAAAGCAGTCTATCTAGCCACTTCATCGAACCATGTTGGGATAATAGTTATTCATGAATCAAGCCGAGAATATGTATGGTTGAAGTCCATGATACATCTCATTCGAGAAAAATGTTGTTTGAAATATGATAATGTACGCACAATTTTATACGGAGATAATGCAACATGCAGATCACATTCTTAAGTGAGGATTCATAAAAAGGAGATAGAACGAAACACACTTCATCAAAGTTTTTCCATACACATGAGTTACAAAAGAATGGTGATATTTACGTGCAATAGATTCGTTCGAGTGACAATATGACTGATTTATTCACCAAGTCTCTTTCAACTGCAACTTTCAAGAAGATGACGCACAAGATCGGGAAGGATGTTCTCATTGAGGGGAGTTAATATGCGTTGTACTCTTTTTCTCTTACGAGGTTTTGTCCCACTGGATTTTCTTTGTAAGATTTTTAATGAGGCAACCTATATGCGTATTGTTAGAGATGTGTACTCTTTTTCCTTCATTAGGTTTTTTTTCCCACTGAATTTTTTCTAGTAAGGTTTTAGCGAGGCATATTATCTATTAATTAGACATTCAAAAGAGAGTGTTATAAATGTAATTACATTATAATGAATATCTATCAAGAATATAGATAAGATTTATCAAGATAGATTTAGTTGATATCTATCAGAATTTGAAGTATCTATCTTTTAGAGAGAAACTAAATGTAATTTCCCCTATAAATAGGGGGATTTTATTCATTGTAAATCATCCTGAAGGACAGCAATCCCTCAAGAGAAATAAAAATTACTTTATCTTCTCTCTCTACTATTCTTCTTCTTCACTTTATATTTCATAACATCCCAGGATTAATAATTAATACTGGGATACGTTATCCCTACCTTTTGGTGGAATAATAATCTTGGAATAACTTATTTCATGATAATATAGCTAATTACCCCCCCCCCCTCCCCCCTCCCCCCTCCCTTGTCCCTTTGCATCACTAATATTAAAAGGTAAATAAGGGTGGAGGGTACTTTTGTAAACAAACAACTTATTCAACTGTGCAATGCATATTATTTTTAAAGCTAAATAAACTGGAGGGTATTTTTGTAAACAAACAACTCATTATTAGAAACTATGCAATGCATATTAATTTAATACAACAAACCAAACAATCAAAAAGAAATAATATCGGGATAACTTATCCTAGCATAACTAATCCCATCATAACTTGACTTCAAACCAAACGACCCTCAAGTACAAGGAAAAAGAGATGCGGCCCGTAAAATTGAAAGTAGAAAGTATAAGCATAACAGTCACCACAGACAAGCTGTGGTTGAGTTGCCTCAGGGAAATCTGGAACACTGCCTCAAACAAAGATCAATGATGTTCCCTGGTAACACTAGTAGAGTAATCTACACAGAGCTGTAAGTGATTTGGTGAGCCACGGGAGCCTAATAAGATCACTGACCTGCTTCTCTGTCTTACCCTGTGGAATAAGTCTTCAAAACTAGTCTGCGTGCAGCGAACAAGGTATAACACACTGTCATAACCATAGCAGGTACAGTATAACAAATCAATAGCCATCAAGCACGAAATGAAACACACAGTTGTACCGAACCCTCATGAATAGGATCACTAGAACGTATAGTGGATACTATGCAGATAGAACTGCTAGACCAATAAACAACTTGATATTGATATCCATACAGCTGGACAAGGCACACAAAAGTCATAGTGCAAGAAAACAATATCATTTGATGCAAGTTATCATGGCATAAACATCGAGTATGTATAGCAATGTCAAATAGCGTAATATGCGTCATGTCAATGCAAAAACTAGGATGCCATGCTCATATTAACCGGAAACATGTGTAGATAATGCACACATATCTTAACAATATCATGTCATAGTCATAAGTGAGTATAACATATCCCATAGAGTCAACGTATCTCGGGAAAAGACATCATTTTCATCCTAAACACCCGAAAAGTCGAAGACACACTTAAACTATTTAAGCGACCTAATACACACTTGTACTACTTAAAAGAATTTTTCTTCACCTTGTAAAATGTTATATCACCCTCATAAGGTAGGGTGTTCCACATGCACACGCCACATCAGCGCCACGTTAATACCACGCAAAAAACACAATAAATTTATTATTTTTCCTACTTTTTTTTGTTTCTTTTTAATTTAAGCTTTTTTCTTTTCATTTTCTTCTATACTCATCTCAAAACCTCCATTGATATGGATAACATCATCATAGCCAAACACAAATCACCAATTACCAACAAAACTGCTATCATCTTCAATTTCTTCTAACTTTGTCATCCATCTTTAATTCCTTTTCTCTCCTTCTTAATCGATTTTTCGACGAGATGACATTTTTTTTAGAGTGATGGAAGAGACATGGAACGAGTCTCGTTAATGAGAGAGAGAGATCGAAAGAGAAATCTAAAGTTGAAATCTGCCAGACAAAAATCCAATAGAAGTGTTGAAAAATGAAATTCGCCGGATTGAAAATTTTTGATAAATTAAAATAGGCCATTCTTTATAGCTCTCAATAAAATTGATAATCAAATTGTTCTTCGCATTACTATTCTATCAATCAAAAATAGTTGAGATATTTATATTAATAATGGTGGATTAGATTACGAAATTGGTGGTTACAAGTGATGGAATTGATGGTGGTGGGTCGAGTGATTAAACTTGTGGTGGCATTGATAAAAGTAGTGATTACAGGTGATGAATTGATGGCTATGACAAATGATGAAATTGGTAGTGGTGATTTAAGTGATGAAAGAGGTGATGAAATTGAATGAAAAATCAACAATGGAGTAAGAAGAAAAATTAGATTGATGAAGAAATTTCTTCAAAGAAATAGAAGTTTCAATCACCAGTTAGAGTTGATTGAAAAAAAATAAAAATAGAAGACAACAGGTGAGGTGTGAAGAAGATTCATGGGGCCGGGTGGGGTGGTGGTGAAGAAGAGGATGCATGGTAGGGAAGGGAATTTTTTATTTTTATTTTGGCTTTAATTATTTTACCCATGCATGCATTTTTTATTTTAATTAATTATTTTGCCACGTCAGTTTTAGGGTGCATAAAAATTCACTTTTAAGTAGTTCAAATGTGTATTAGGTCACTTCAATAGTTTAAGTGTGTCTTCAACTTTTCGGGTATAGTTTAGGATGGAAATGTATCTTTTCCCAAGTATCTCAAACATAGTGTTTTTAGCTCAAAAGTAGCATACAAGACATAGTATGTGCTCATTCTATAACCTACTAGGTATTTGAAAGCATTTGTTCAAGTTATAAATTATGCCTTTAGAAAAAAAAGCAAACAATCCGAAGTTTAAAGTTCTATTAACCTTGAAACCAACGAGTTCCCTCATCTTGAAACATTCAAATCACCTCTCAACCAACCCAGAATAACATCAATATATGCAAAATATCGATCAATTGTTGGCAACGTAATCAGATTTGTGGGTAGTTTGTTGCATTTGTTTAGGAGTCAATAAGTTGTTTCCTAGTCTTTAGGCTATAGGAGTAGTGGAGTCAGTTTTTAGATTCAGATATTTTAGGAGAATTAAACATGCTCATTTTTCTTACTAGTTTTCATCTATTTAAGACTCTTGTAACAACGTATTTGGAAGTATCAATACAGAGCACTTTCACTTGCATATTACTTTCATTTTGCTGCTGCTGTTAATTTCTATCATTTGATATCCGAGCTAGAAAGAGTTCTTATTCTTTTTGTAGTACTACCGCAGCAGCAAACAATAGCCTCTGAAAATTTTGTTTAGGCCGCTATTCTGCGCTTCGATGGTCATTACGGCCATTGGAGCATGTTGATGGAGAACTTCCTTAGTCCAAAGAGTTTTGACCAGTTGTCGGTATTGGCGTGCAAGAGTCAGCCACAGGAACTGCCTTGTCGGAAACAGAAAAGGCGGAGTTGGACAGTCTAAGGTTAAAGGATCTCAAAGCAAAGAATTACCTTTTTCAAGTTATTGATCGCTCAGTACTTGAAATCGTTCTTTGCAAGGATATTTCTAAACAAATATGAGATTCCATGGAGAAGAAGTATCACGGAACAATGAAGGCGAAACGAGTGCAGCTTCAAGCACTTTGTGGTGAGTTCGAGGCTCTACGTATGCAAGGTGGTGAATCGGTAACAAATTATTTCTCTAGGACGTTGTCTATTGCAATAAAATGCGAATTCATGGTGAAAAGCTGGAGGATGTTACCATCACTGGGAAATACAATTATATTGTTTGCTCAATTGAAGAATCCAAAGATATCGATACTTTTTCTATTGACGAGTCGCAAGGTTCTTTGTTGGTTCATAAGCGTAAAATAAATCTGCAAGACAAGGATGAAGTAGCATTGAAGGCAATGACGTCTTCGAAAGGAACAGATTAGGAGAAAGCCAAATGGAAGGGAAAAAATTGGCACCACAAAAAGGAGAAAAACAGAGGTCGAGATTCTCTAGAAAAGAAAAAGAGACGTGACAAGTCTCAAGTTGAATGCTATCGATGCCATCACTTTGGACCCTATCGATCTGAGTGTCGTACCAATTTAAATAGGATCATGGTGGCAAATCTAACTTTGCAGAGACAAAGGAAGATGCGGAAATGAAGGAAGAAGAAGAGGTTTCACCTTTGATGGCACATACTTCCAAAGAGAGAGTTTCCACTTATTTATGGTATCTCGATATCGGTTGCAGTAATTATATGTGTGGACAGAAAGAAACATTCTCAGAGTTGGATGAAGCTTTTCAAGATACTGTGAGGTTCAAAGATAATTCAGAAGTCTTTGCCATAGGAAAAGGGAAGATACAAGTCTCAACCAAAAACAACTCCATTCATACCATAAGTGATATGTTTTATGTTTCTGCATTGAAGACAAATTTATTAAGTGCTGGGTAGCTTCAAGAAAAGGGATATGAACATAATATCAAGGGTGGAGTTTGTAAGATACGAGATCCTCGTTTAGAGTTAATCGCTCAGATTAACATGTTGTCAAATAGCTTGTTCCCTTTATATCTTCACTACACAAATTCTTGTCTTTCTGCCAAAGTGAAAAGGATTCCTAGAAATGGCATTTTCGTTATGGGCATTTAAATTTTAGAAGCTTGATGTTCTTAAAGCAAAAACAGTTGGTGTTGGGTCTTTCACAACTTGAATCTCCCGATGAATTATGTGAAGAGTGTCTAGTTAGCAAGCAGCACCATGAACCATTTCCAATAGGCAAAAGTCTTGGAGGGCAAAAAAGGTGTTAGAGATACTCATATATATATTTTTTTTGGTAAACGATACTCATGTATATGTTCTCCAATAAGTCCTACATCTAATGGAGGTAAATGCTATTTCATTAGCTTTATTGATGATTATAACAGAGAAATACATAGGTCTGTTTCTTAAGAGAAAAATCTGAAGCATTGGCCTGACTGCCACGGTTATCCCCCCCAAAAAAAAAAGAAGAGAAAAATCTGAAGCATTTGAAACTTTTAATAAGTTTAAAGTGCTTGTTGAAAATGAAGTTGGTTTTCAAATTAATTGCTTGCGGACTGATCGGGGTGGCGAATACAACTCATAAGAATTTGTAGAATTTTCTGAGAAACATAGAATTAAAAGGCACCTTATAGTAGCCTACATACCTCAACAGAATGGTGTGAAAGGAAAAACCGCACAATTCTTGATATGGTGTGTAGTCTTTTAAAGAGAAGTCGCTTACCAAGAGACTTGGGCAGAAGCAGTTCGTTGGAGCGTTCACATATTGAATAAATGTGCTTCCACTCTATTCGAAATATGACACCTAGTTTAAGCTTGGAGCAGGCGTAAACCAAATGTTGTACTTTTGGATTTTTGGGTGTATATCATATTCACACATCCCTGATGCTCCGAGGAAGAAGTTGGATGATAGAGGCTAGAAATGTATTTTCCTTGGTATTGATGAGAAATCAAAAACTTATCGTTTGTTCAGTTCTGTTACGGAGAAAATTATTATTAGCTGAGATGCTATTTTGGATGAAGAAGCAATCTGGAATTGGAGCGATAACAGTTCATTTCAACATATTCCATTTTCTGTTGATGAAGAATCGGAACGACCTTTTGAGATTAGTTTACAAGCAAGTCCAACAATACAAGATGCTAGAGGTGTTGAGCATGAATCAGGTGATGCTTAGTTCAACAACGAATGTCCTCAACGTAGCAGAGGAACACTGAGCTGGATGGAAGATTATGAGATATATGAGATTAATAAATCTGGAAATATAGTTAGTCATTTTTCTTTATTTTCAGATTGAGATCCTATATCTTTTACTGATGCCGTCAAAGATCCAAAGTGGCAGCAAGCCATGGATGATGAGATAAGATTAGTTGAAAGAAATGATACTTGAAAATTGACAAATCTTTCAGGAAATCAAAAAACCATCAGTGTCAAATAGGTTTACAAAACAAAGTTGGAGGAAAACAGAGAGGTTGACAAGTTCAAAGCTCGCTTAGTAGCAAAAGGCTATAAGCAAGTATATGGTGTTGCCTATGGAAAGGTGTTTGCTCTCGTTGCTCGGTTAGATACCATAAGGTTGGTGATTGTTTTGACTGCTCAAAATGCTTGAAAAATCTTCCAGTTAGACGTGAAGTCTGCCTTCCTACATGGTGAACTACAAGAAAAGGTATTTATCGAACAACCTAAGGTATTTATCGAACAACCTCCTGGACCACCTCCTTCTACATTGCGGGCTTACCATGCGATTATGGTGGGATATGTTTAGATTGTTTCACATTTCTTGCTAATGCCAAAAACTGTGAAAGATCTGATGCTAAGTTGGACGAAGGGTATAAGGCGGAGAAGACGAAGGGCTTGGAACATGGTTCCGATAGTGTTAATATGGGTAGTTTGGAGAGAGAGAAATAGAAGAGTTTATGAAGGTGTAGAGTTGAGTTTCTTGTAATTGAGGAGTAGTTTGCGCTCTTTTATTTTCTTTTGGTGTAAACAGAAAGTTCCTTCTTGCTTAGAGGATTGGGTGGATTTTATAGAGCTTCATATTTTGTAGAGTTTAACCTATGTATACGACCGATTTGGGCATGTTTATGAATGAAAACACTTTTACTTGATAAAAAAAATCGAACCACCTCCTGGCTATGTGAAATTGATGTTGAGATAAAGTGTTTAGATTGAAAAGGGCTCCTTATGGACTAAAACAAACTCCAAGAGCTTGGTATAGTCGTATAGGAATTTCGAAAGTGTCCATATGAACATACTCGACAACAACAACAAATCCAGTGTATTCTCACATATAAACATACTCTTTATATAGAAAAAGAGGATGCAGGGGTCTTAAGGGTATGTTTATATTTGGATGACTTAATTTATACCGGAAGTGATATGGCTATGATTGAGAATTTTAAGAAATCCATGATGGTTGAGTTTGACATGTCGGATTTGGGTATGATGCATTACTTTCTTGTTCGAGAAGTGAATCAATCAGCCGATGGTATTTTTAGGGGTGTGCTTCGGTCGGTTCGGTTTGATTTTGTGTATTATCGGTTCGGTTTATTGATTTTTGATTTGTCAACACGCTTAATCGATAACCATAACTAATAAGATATTTGTTATCGGTTTTTGATTTTGGACCTTAATGTCTCAGTTTATCAATTTAACCAAAAAGAAAATGCTCATTTTATTTTTTTCACCTTCTCTTCTTATTTTCATATGTTCATATATATACACTATCTTCATGCACAAAAGTCTACACAAAGTATAAGTAGAAGCAAATTCAAATACATTATTACTAAAACAAATTTGTTCTCTTTGGTTAAGTCGCGAACTTGAATCCAGTAGCAATCGTTAGCGATCTCTCAAAAAAGAAAATCAATGTAGGTTTATAGTTAGATATTAATGGTGGAACCCAATAAGCCAACCTGTTTATAAAGAAAAGAACAACACTAAGACAACAACTATAAAATGCAAAAAAAACAATAGGGTTATGCATTTAAAATATAAAGCCACTGTTATATACCTAGGGATAAAAATATAATTTTAATATAATTTTAGTGGGTTATCGGTTTAATCATTAACTAAAACCTTAAAACCAAAAACCGAACCGATATCCCATTTAAAAAAATTCTAAAATCGTTTAAAAACCATTAACCCAATAACTCGATACCGATAAAGATTTATTGGTTTGGTTTATCGATTAATTCGGTTTTTGCACACCCTTAGGTATTTTCATTTCTCACAAGAAATATGTGCGAGACACTCTGGACAGATTTCAGATGAAAAATTGCAGTTCAGTGAGCACACCAATGGGGAAGGGTCTGAAGCTCATCAAAGAACCTAAAGTGAGAAAGGTGGACAATACTTTAGAAAGGTGGGCAACACTTTATACAAGCAAATAGTGGGAAGCTTGATGTACTTGATGGCTACAAGACCTGATGTTATGCACGCTGTGAGTCCCATTAGTAGGTTCATGGAGAGTCCAAACGAAATGCATTTACAAGATGCCAAGAGGATTGTGCAGTACTTGAATGGTACCAATTACTTTGGAATTTTTTATAAGAAGAAAGTAGCTGGCGATTTGGTTGGTTGGTTACACTGATAGTGACTATGCTGGAAATCTCGAAGACATGAAAATTACAGCAGGATATGTTTTTCTGCTGAGGTCTAGAGTTATTTCTTGGTCTTCAAAGAAGCAACCTATTGTTACTTTGTTAACTACCAAGGCAGAGTACGTCGTTGCAACATCGTGTGCTTGTCAAGCTGTTTGGTGGAGGAATATTCTTGAAGAACTTCATATTAAGTAGGAAAGACCAACACCAATCTATTGTGATAATACTTCGGCAATTAATCTTTCAGAGAATCAAGTTGAACATGGACGAAGTAAGCATATAGATGTGAAGTATCACTTCTTGCGTGATCTAACTAAGGATGCACAGATTTGCCTTATTTGTTGCAGAAGTGAAGAGCAAATTGCTGGCATGTTCACAAAGCCCCTGAAACCATTGTCATTCCTAAAGCTGCGTGATCCGCCTGCTGTTTGCAAATTAAACTGAAAGCTGTTTCAGTTTGAGGGAGGGAATGTTGACAACTGATGCATCGCAATCAGTTTTGTGGGTTAGTAGTTAGTTTGTTGTATTTATTTAGGAGTCAATAAGCTGTTTCCTAGTCTTTAGGCTAGTAGTGGAGTCGGTTTTTAAATTCAGATTTCTTAGGAGAAAACAAACGTGTTCTTTTTGTTTACTAGTTTTCATCTATTTAAGACTTGTAACAGCGTATTTGGAAGTATCAACACAGAGCACTTTCACTTTCATTTTGCTGCTGCTTTTGATTTCTATCATCAATGATATCAGTTATACTATTCGGGGTCAATCCCATATTTTAAGGTCAATCCAAAGTTAAAGTCAATAGATGGTCAATCAAAAAGTCAACCCTTGGTCAAACAGTCTAATCACGTAAAAAGTTGTTGAATTGGATTACCCATAAGCTCGTGATTCCAATTTATACCCTGCTAATTCCTTCATTGCTATCGCATACAAAGGCACACAATCGCAGAGGCTGATCAAGTTAGACCTTCACTGTCGCGGTCAAATCAATGCGACCGCGGAGAGTAGCTAAGTTAACTCTCTTCGTAGCCCTTTGTGATCACGGTGTTCACGTCGAGATTGCGGAGGGTCGACGTTTTTTAACCTCCGCATTCTGGTCCACAGTGATGCAATCACAGAGAAAAAGTGTCCCCTTGACTGGTCAACTCTTGACCGTGATCGCCGTAGCCACTTTGCAATCATGGCTTGCACAAGATCTGGCCACCAGATTTCAGCCACTGGCAAGCTGCAAACTTTGTCTGATACCACCCTGAGCCACTCGGTCTCAACCTGAATTATGTTTACAGGCCCCAAAACAAAATACCAACCTATACTAAGTCTCAGAACATGAATTGAAACACTAATAAAAAAGATGGGTTGAGTTCTTAAATGAATTAAACTCAACTGAAAGAAAAAAATGAACATACACAAAAGGAAGACGGAGTTTATTAGAATGGAGATAAATTTTGAACTTTGCCCCACTCGAGTAACTTCCTATCTTGGCAGTCCCTCTTAATACTTATAGTATATACTAGACATTGAAGGACCCGTCTTAATTTAGGTGACACAAATATAATTTAGATAATTAATTATTAAAATAATTTTAGTTTTTAATTATTGTGATTTATAATACTATTTCTTCTATTTCAATTTAAGTGACACTGATATAGTTTCAAAAGTTAACTTATGTGGCAGTAATATAAATTCGATAGTTAATCAAATGTTTTATGTTGACATATCATTTTGTGTCTATTTTATGAAATATTATTAATTTTCTAATGTGATCATAATAATTAATTAGAGGTAATATAATAAAATCACGATTGAAGCAGCAAAGAACTCACTTCTTAAATGACTTATAATAACTAATTAGAAGTGATATAATAAAATTACTATAAAAAATACTTGTGAAAAAAGCATAAATAGGCATCATATAAGACATCAAGTTAATTTAAAAAATCAAACGTTAATTTATTATTTTTTGTCAATTTTATATTTTTTATTGAATATATATATTTTTTTAATACTTAAATAACCTATAGTAATTAATTTGAGATAATATAGTAAAATTACGATTGAAGCAGCTAAAACAGGCAACACAAGTAGGCATGTCGATTATTTTATATTTTTATTTAATATTATAAATTTTTTAATACTTAAATAACTTATAGTAATTAATTAGGGATAATATAGTAAAATTACGGTTGAAACAACTGAAGTAAGCAGCACAAGCAGGCATGTCGAAGGCGTGCCTGCTTATTGCCACTTATTATATTCTCTTATATTATCAATTTTTCAATGTTTAGACGATCATAATAATTAATTAGGGGTAATATAGTAAAATCACGATGAAAACAATGAAACACATGTCTTAAGTGACTTTTAATAACTAATTAGAAGCGACATAACAAAATTACTATAAAATATATATGTATTATAATTAATTAATGGTGGTACAGTAAAATTACGATTGAAACAGTCATAAATGTCTATTTTACTTTTTGTTTAAATAAAATTATTAGTTTTTTAATATGTAAGTGACTTATAATATTTAATTATGGATACAATAATTAATTAGGAATGCTATGGTAAAATTACGATTGAAGCAGCTGAAGCAGACATGTCATAAATGTCTATTTTAATTTTTTAATTAAATATTATTAATTTTTTTAATACATAAATAACTTATAATAATTAATTAGGGGTGATGTAGTAAAACTACAGTTGAAGCAGCTGTCGACCTCCCGCCTGCTTCAGCTATTTAACTCGCTCTTATAATATAAGAGAATATTTTCCTTGACAGGTTGAACCCTTAATTTTCTTATTCCAGGTACCATTTGCCTACTTTGTACATTGGAATGGAATATATGCGAACTCACAGCTTTAAACTGGCTGAGCAGGTGATTATACAGAGTCTGTGGCTTCCAATTTTCAATTCTTAGTTATGCTTAAGTTGTGAGAAAACATATTCTGTTCTCTGAGTTTGCACAAGTGTGCATGCTGGTTGTTCACCCTGAAGTCTATTAACATTTGATTGTCTGGAGTTCCCCTGAATAACAGTGCTGATAATGTTTCCCTTTAGTTTTTTATGCAGGCAAAGTCCATATGCCCCTCAGATCCACTTGTATATAATGAACTTGGAGTTGTTGCTTATCATATGAAGGAGTAAGTATCTGTCTTGTGAAATTTGTGGCATTTATAATTTAGTTGCATAACCTAATTATTTAAAAAGCTGCATTACATTTTTCTCTCGTTTATCCTCTAGAAGTGATAAAACATGTAATTTCTGTGTTAATCTCGAGCAGTTCATATTTTGAAAATTATGGGTATATTGTTCTGAAGTCTTGTTCAACCTAGTTTACTCTATTATCTTGCCCCTTATTACCAAAAACTTTGCTAATTTTTCTCTGGTTATATCCTTATCTGTTTTACCAACATTTTATTTCTCTCTCCTAACTCTTACAGGTATAAGAAAGCAGTGCAATGGTTTGAGAAAACTTTGGCTCACATTCCATCTTCTTTAAGTGAGATGTGGGAATCAACTATAACCAATCTTGCTCATTCTCTCAGAAAATTGAAGTAATTGACTTATGCTACTATTAGCTCTGTTTGTACAAGTTTTATATTTTGGTGGCCATTTGTTTTCCTTCTTATTAGATGCAAAAATAACATAGATACCTCCAGGTTTGCTATCATATTTGTTTCGGTTAATGTGCTAATTATAGCTTGTTTGAGATTGCTTTTACCTCAAAAAAAGCACTTTTTTTTTTGAGAATTCAAACACATTGCTTTTTAAAAAAAAAAACATTTTCCAGAAAAGATATTTATAAAAGTGTTTCTCAAATAAGTTGTTTTCTAATAGCAATCTCAAACAGGCTCTTAATTAGTTTACCATCCGGGAAAAGCTGAACAGCTTCACCAGCAGTGTGATAATAATTTTTCTTTTCTTTGAAAACATGCAATGGTGTTATTATATGGAAGACGCTTTGGATCAATTGAGAGAGCTTTTTAATCTTTAGGTTATTGACTGCCTATTTTTTCGTGAATTAATATTAGGGGCATCGAATTTGCCCAGAGGCGGGTGGAGGCTTTATTTAGAGATAGTTACCAATTATATCATTCGGCCATCTAGTACCAAATGGCTGAAGTATACACCACAGATACATGGTTGTATATGGTGTGTATATGTCGTGTATACGTATGTATATTATATGTATAGATATGTAGATAATATGTATAGGTATGTATAGTATATTTAAGGGAAAAGGACACTGTGTAACACTTTTTAAAACAAATAGCCCAAGTTTGACATTTTTCCCAAAAGGGGCTAGTCGGGTATACTATTTTCACTTTATAGCCATTTTCTAATTTGGGTCATTTTGGCCCATGTAGTTCAGATACAGTCCATGTAGTTCAGATACAGTCCATATAGAATACTGATACAGTCCATAAATAATACTGATACAGTTTTCAACTTAGGCCATTCGGCCCTTTTAAAAATATTTCAATTTTTTTTTCTTGCTATAAATTTTTTAACTGTATTTTTTTTTTTTATTGTTTAGAAATAATAATTAAATATAATTATATAAAAATGGTATAATTGTTATATAAAATATGTACCTATATAAGATATATATATAGAAATTGTATAATTCTATAAAATATGTATATGTATAAAATATATATAAAAATATATAGAAAATGTTTAAAAATTATATAATTATAGTATAAAATGTGTAAAAAAAAAGTACAATTATTATATAAATTGTGTATCGAAACTGTATAATTTTCTTATAGAGTATTTATATGTATAAAATATGTATAGAAACTGTATTGAAGGTATGTAGAACCGATATAGAACGAGCCAACAAATTGAAATGACTAGAAAGTAGAATTTAAATTCCATGGCCATTTTCATGGAAATAGTTTAATTTGAAGTGTTGTTTCTGTCATTTCCCCTATATTTAATTACTACCTATACACTTTGTACATAGTTTGTAAACTAGATAGCCCAAAGGTATTGGGCTGTGATATTCTCCTTTATTCAATTGGTTCAGCTGAACCCAATATTTTGACATAGAACACGATAGATATATGTGAAAAATAAAATTTTAACGCATATTAACCTTTGAACCGCTAATTTTGGATGTACAATGAGTTCAGTGTTAAAAATCTTACAATTTAAATCTTGGAGTTGCCTTCAAATGTAAGTTGATAAACATGTTAGCTATGGATGAACACTAAGCTAAACTTTCTTTCAGGAGGTGCAATGAGGCAATTGCATATTATGAGAGAGCCCTTGCGTTGTCTACGAGAAGTCTAAGTACTTATGCTGGTCTTGCATACACCTATCACCTCCAGGTAATTAATCTCCCAAAAAAGAAATTTCTGTAGTGGTATATTATGTCCTTGTTCAGGGTTGCAAAAAATTAATGTTAGCTTGGTTTTTATATGTTGCTCTTGCTATTCTGCAGAATAATTACACA
Organism: Capsicum pubescens; assembly: GCA_030864215.1. Lineage (NCBI taxonomy): Eukaryota > Viridiplantae > Streptophyta > Magnoliopsida > Solanales > Solanaceae > Capsicum > Capsicum pubescens. The sequence continues at coordinate 263,880,707 of CM061540.1, read as the reverse complement.
GCAGCTATTACATACTACCACAAGGTGACTTTCCAACTCAATATGTGAATATGCTGAATTCATTTTAGTTAAACATGAAGGAAAATGTTAATATTTGGTCTAATAGTTTTACATCGAGTTTTGTTCCATTTCCCAAACAGGCTTTGTGGTTCAAACCAGATGATCAGTTCTGCACGGAAATGTTAACTTTAGCTCTTGCTGATGAAAGCCGCCATGGAATTGACCCCATAGTTGAATCGCGTTCAGGTGGTCTATTTATCTAACATGGAACCTGAGAAGAGAATTCTCTGGCAATGTTATTTGTATGTGATTTTTTTATAATGATTTAGGAAAAGAATCTACAGGGTATACTTTTATCTTTTTGTATCATAGACTAGCAGGAGCAGGTGTCCGATTGTATCTGTAGCTAGTTCTTGCAGTTGAAGCCCATATACTGTATAAAGCATAATGATTTTTTAAAAACACAATATGAATGCATTCCTTTTGTCTTCTGTTATTGGTAAAATAGCTAAATCAACAACATGTATTGCATGAGACTTTGGTTCCTTTTAGGCACTTTTACATATTAAAATATGGTGTTTTAGACCCCTTTGTTGTTGATCAAGGCTGTGAGCCGTTGATATACTTGAGTTGGTGTTTTAGACCCCTTTGTTGTTGATCAAGGCTGTGAGCCGTTGATATACTTGAGTTGGACAAGTGTGATGCGGATTAAAGGGAAAAAAATTTACAATGGGAGTCACAGCCAACAAAAATTGTGTGACCCTCCATTAGTTTTTTGACACAATAATGAATAGGAAAGAGAATATATTTATATACTTCATGTGGGTTTTAGTTGGTACTATAAATTATGTTAAGTAAATATAAAGAATAATAAAAAGGGAGAATTATATGCCTCCGGTAAGATGCAACAACGTATGTATAGTGTAAAAATATAAATTTTGTTCTTTATGATTTCATAAAAGTCTATGTAAATTTTTGATTTATTTGAGTTTAAAATTGCACCAAATTTATGTATTAGTCCTATTTTTATTAATAAGTATTTCATTTGTTTAAATTTATGATTTTTTTTTAATTTTTTCTTAAAAAGACATTTTATATCTAGTACAATAATATTTTCTTTGAAATCTCACAAATAGAATTTGAGGAAGGTAGAATTGAATTATAATTTTAGTGATAATTGAATTATAAAATACTATATATTTTACTCTCAAAGAAGTAATTTATAATCAGATAAATTTTTCGACTTATAAAATGCTATATTTTATCCCAATTCAAAAGTCTGTTTTTATTTTTTAAACATATACCAAGTCAAAAAATTTCACATAAAATAAAATTATAAAATAATATTTCAAAAAAATAAGTGTTTAGCATTTTTCTCATAAAAAGTGTTTTTTTTTATTGAAAAATAGGTACGAAACTGTTTTTCAAACTTGAAATACAACTTTAAGTTAGATTTGAAAATTTCACAGTTACACACTAAGTTTTTAATAAAATAAAAAAATATTCTGAAAAAACTTACATTTTAATATTTTATGACCAAAAAGATCCTTATAAAGGTATATAGATGGAGTTCATTGCTTTTAATTGTAAAATTGGATAAATAGGGCCCACTATCCATGTCAAAAATTAATGGAGGGTCATATAATTTTTGTTGGTTGTGTCACAGCCATAATAAAATATTTTGGAAAAATTACATATTATAGACAAAATACTATATTAATTACATGATATAGTTAATGTTTTAAAAAATTACAACTCATAGTCATTTGGTAGTTAAGATTTGTACATATCAATTTTCTCTCTCATATATTTATTTTTGGTATTTTTTTTTTATTCTCTCTCTGTCCTATTGACTCAAAAAAAGACAACAATGGAATATCAAAACACAAGATTTTTTATGATATCTTCTTCAACTATTTTTTCCTTAATTTTCTCTCAAAATCACTCTAATATCCTTGATTTTAAATTAAATAAACGACAACATTGACAACATCATAATACATGATTATTCAAGAGATCTTCTTTAACCTTTTTCTCCTTATTTTTCTTTCAAAGTCACTCTAATATCACAAAATATAATCCTTGATTTTTCTGTGATAAATCGTTTTTGCGGATTTTTTACCACAGAAAATCAGTTTAGAATATTTATTGACATTAGATTTAGTTTTTTTTAAATTTTTATATATTATGTCAGTTAATCGTTAAATTTCTTCGTTGTTCATATATTTTACAAAAAAAAAATAGAAAAGGGAAAGCACTCCCCCGTTTTTATAATTTTTCGTTTTTGCAGATTTTTATTTTATAATGTAAATTTTCATATATTATGTAAGTCACTCCCCCATTTTTTTTATGGATGATTTATAAAAAAAAAATAATAATTTTTTGCATCTTCTAGCAAGGCGGAAAGGAAAAAATATTTTAAGGTATCTAAATCTAAAAGGGGAACAATAAAGTTGACAATGATTACGAGTTTTTTTTGTATATATTCTCATGAAACAAAATTATTGGTCAATATACATTTTTGTTTCAATATATGTAGATACGTATACTTTTTTTTTTGTAGAATAATACATGCATATATATATAGAGTTAGAGTGTATGTATGTATATACAGTTTGTATTTTTGATAAATGTATATACAATTTACATATATGTGTTCGCAACAATTTTAGTTAACGCTGAAAATTAACTGCAAGAAAAAATATTTTTTTTTTTTTTTTTATATAAATGAATTTTGCGGGTACAATTTCGTTGTTCTCTCGATTCTTCTCTCCTAAGTTTTTTCTTGATTCGAGGGTCTTTGCAGCGTGATTCTCGAATGTAGAATGATTTGAGCCTCCTAGAAATGTGTTTGGATCTCCAAGAATTGTCTGATAGCACTTCGTCTTGTCGAGTTGATCTCCGGGTAAAACTTCGTTAGTCAATTCGTTGAAGAGCTGTGTAGTCAATGCAGAGGCTTCCTCCAATGCTTGCAGGATGTCCTTTTTTTTCTTTTCCTCTTTAGAATGTTATGTTACCCCCTATTTGTAGTTATAGGGGATAGGCCTAGTTACTTGTGATTGGTCGAAACATGTCACTTTGACACTTGACGTCTTTTGTTTGGTTGTTGAATTTAAATGAGACTTCCACATCATTTGTACATATGACGGCGTCTCATTGGTCTTGGATTTGACTGGATGCCACGTCACTTGATGAGTTTGACTTCAAAGTGAGATGGACCTTGATGAGGAATAAAATAGGCTTATCATTATTTTTTTTAAGCCCAAAATAATTTTAGACCCAATAAAATATGGATCAAATTCAAATTTTATATGAATTTGATCCAATAAATTTTACATATCTACAATATGTATATATAGTTAACTTTCACATATACATTTTGAAGAACAATGCATATGCAAATATATGCAGTTTTAGAGTGCATATATGTATATACATTCAAATTTGTTATTATGTAAAACATTCAAATTTATATATACAGATATACAAACAACAGATATACAAATAATAAACATATATGTATGTGTTTATTTCGTTTGCATATATGTATATACAGGTATACAAACAACATATATATACATATGTATATTTCGTTTGCATGTATATTTCGTTTACAAAAAAAATTCAAATTTGTATATACAGATATACAAACAACAGATATATAAATAATAAACAACAATTTTGACTTAAATATATGTATATTTCGTTTGCAATATCGTTTACAAACAACATTCAAATTTGTATATACAGATATACAAACAACAGATATACAAATAATAAATAACAGTTTTGATTTGAATATTTGTATACTTCATTTGCATATATGTATATATAGACATACAAACAATGTATATACAAATATCAAATTTATGTAAACTAATATACAGATATACAAACAATAGATATACAAATAATAAAAAAATCTTTGTAACCTTTAAAACAGATATACAAATACAATTATACACTTATGTTAACAAATATATAGAAATTCAAATATACTATTAATAGATATACATAAAAAATTATTAAAAGACTGTCAATATGTATATTATGAAATATGCAGTAGAGTAATGAATGAATATATCACACAAATTGCAATTACAAATGAGATTTAGAAAAGAAAAAAAACTAACACAAACAAGGATTATAACCTTTCAACTTCTGTGAAATTTTTTTCAAAATTACGAAAATAAAAATTGAATACGAAAATTGAAACACAAAATTACAATTGAAGTTATTGTTTACAAAAATAATAATAATTACAAAATTGACAATTTGAAAGTGTTTGAAGTTTATATTGTACATTCAATTTCGAAAATCTAATTCAAACCAATAATAAAATCGATTTTCATTATGTTGAAATTGAATCAATTTTTATTGCGTATTAGATTCAAAAAGGATTTCAGTAAATAAATTCAAGTAAAAAATAATTTGCATAAATCGTATATACCAGAATTTTGTATGCACGAATTACCAATTTTCACCTGTAGATCAAAATTTTTTTTAAAAAAATTATCAACTTTTGAGGGAGTAATTAACGCATAAATTCAAATTTATTGATCTGTTATATCAGAGAAATAAGTGGAAAGTTGAAGAAGATTAAGGACATTTATTACATTAATTTTTTTTTTTTTATCTCTTTTTGTTGTATGAACTTTTTCTTCTTTTTTGTATATATATATACATAAAATTGTCATTTATTTTGTCTATTAATTATAAATATGAAATTTAGATTAGGAAGTTAGTTGTAGATACTCTAATGAGACTATATGTAAATTTTTGCCTAAAATTTTTTCGGATAAAAGCAGTGGCTTTAACTAAAAATAAATCAAATAAAAAATAAGAATGGAAGAAAAAGGCAATTTCACCCCCCTGCCTCCTCATCCCCCAAAAAACACACCAATACACTGCTATTGTCACCACCAGCACCACCACAAAATACCAACAAACTCACTTTACAGAACCAAATGAGGTTGTTATTCGGGTTAGATCCATGTAGTTGTGATTAGGGATGACAACAAGGTGGTATGGGTTTAACTTTGTACGGGTGGTGCGGGTTTGACCTTATGCAGGTGCTGAGCGGATTGAAATAACTTGATTGAAAATTTAATTCGGAGTGGGTTGCGGAAGATCCCGAACTTCCTCCATGACCTGCTTCTTGTTCATTGCTTTATGTTTTGCTCTATTGGTACCTCTGCATTCTTCTTTTTTGTGACCCGACATCTTACATTGTAGGCAATATTTTGGGACACAGTCGTAATTAATACCCATCAGATTGGTCCTTATTTCTCCAGTAGTTTGATTTTCTATCTGCATTTGCACTGGCTTAGGAAAATCACCTTTTAGATCGACCATCACTTTCACACGCGCAAAACTTGGTCTCGTCTTGTTAATGGTGTCTTGATCTAAGTTGGATGGATTTACCCACTGCTGACGCTAGAGAAAATAATCATTCTTTACAAAGAAGGTGGGTAATACGTTTGGGAAACGAATTCCATGCCATAGTTATCTATGTTTCCTCATTAACCATAAACTAAATCATAGATCAGGGTTCTCATAAGATAAGAATACCCATCTCTCCAAGTGATATAAAATGCTCCTTTTGGTATTATATTAATGTAATCCTCTTGTTGAGTCAGCCTAGTAAGAACATGTATCCACCTTTAATCTGACATTGTTGAGGAATAATTCTCCTAAATTCCTTCAAATCTGACCATTCATAAGTAAACTTTTCGATCACCGCAAATTATAACTCTTTAATTTGATTCATCTTTTCTACTTCTTCCTTTGTCCATTTGATCTGTGGTACGCCTCCAGCTATCCATATTTTATATTTGTGGTTCACTATTAGTAGCATCTGTTAATGGTGGAAACTTTGTAATTGAAAGTGTTGGACCGCCCACTGGAGGTGGCTGACCTTCGATCGACTTCAACATAGGCTAGGGTATTGGTTCATTTTTGGAACGGAAATTTTCATCTATTTACTTTCTGATTCGTCAATAGTAAAATTTAATCTTTAATATATCCTTTTTTTCGAAAATTATTTGTCCATAACCAATCAAACTTTGAAAAAAATATTTGCAAGGCAATGTTGTTCATCATGTCAAACATACATGATCAAAATTTTAGTCAGCCAACTATACAGCAAGACAATTTCATGTCACTTAGGCGATGAGACTATTGAGATACTAATGCCCCGTTTGGCCATAAAAATTACTTTTTTTTGGAGTTGGAGTTGAAGTTGAAGATAAAGTTAGAGTTGGAGTTGTGTTTGACCATGAATATAAATTAAACTTGTTTTCACTTTTCCAAATAATTTTTCGGAATTGGAGTTGGAAAATTCAAGACCAAACGCAGCGTGTTTTCACTTTTTTTACTAAAGTAAAATAATTTTTTGAAAAAAAAGAAAAAATTTCTATGACCAAACGGATACTAAATATCAAGATTTAAAGAACCAATATGAACCATATTGATATGAAAAACAAGTGATGGGCCAATTAAGGGAAGGCCAGTGAATTGTAAATTTAAATTAAATGCCTCAAAAAGAATGTCAACAAACACATGGTAAGCAAGTACATGGTTCAATTGAACTAAATGATTGGAAGAATATGCCCATTTAAATAGAAAAATTGCTCAAGAAAAAGAGTGATTTAAGCTTTTGCAGTCTTTGTGAAATCAACGCATGTTTGATAACTGCAGCTTGAGAGACAACATATTTCACATTCAAAACACACACATAAACTGCAACCTCCACATGTTGAGGATCGCAAGCATCCTCTGTACATCATTCAACTTTTTTGTTCCTCTTTATCATTGCACGAAAATCTAAAACACAAGAAAATTAAAAAGCGAACATATTCACCATGAATACAAGAAAAAGATTGATAATAAACATGATTTGCTAAAGAAATGATAAATATAATGCACTAATTATAGCTGATTACAGTAACTTGACCGTTACTTGGACACAAATCTGATAATCAGACACAACTAGAATTAATCCTAAAATTACTAATTTGAAAAATTTATTGATGCAATAACTACATAAATATAACTACATTAATAACAAATCACAAAAATGACATATTTAAGATTACAAATTTAATAATCAGACACAACTAAAATTAGTCCTAAAATTACTACTTCGAAATATTCAATGATGCAATAACTACATAAATAACACAATCACAAAAACGACATATCAATTGAATTTGAAGCATTTACCTACTCGGTCAAAAATAAATTCCTCTAAAACTCAGAATATTATATTAGAGAAAATAATAAAATATTAATACATGCACATATTTCGAGATGATTGTCAAGAGTACTGATAGATTGGAATGTCCGTGGACTGCTCTGTATATCTGCTAGCACCTATTTATCATATGGAAAAAGTCATTATTTTCATTCTAAACTATACTCAAAAAGTCGAAGACACACCTAAATTATTAGAGTGACCTATCACACACCTATACTATATAAAAGTAAATTTTTCTATGGATAACTTACATAAATCTCGAAATGTTTAACGTTTATAACACTTTATCCCAACAATTTGTTAAATTACATCATATCCCATATTTTTAATTTGTGATACATATTTTTAGCCTTGATACATATGCATTGTGATACATTTGTAATTTAGTGGTTAGTTAACTAAGAAAGTAACTAATTTTCAATTATTATGGGGAGTAAAATTAGGCACAAATCGTGGAGATGATACTTCTGGTTCCAATACATTTCGTAAGATTACTCACTAACCATTAAAAATCTAATATCACACCAAAACAAATAATTTATATTTATCAAACATATGTTAAATGTATCAAATATTTATAAATAAATTAAAAATATGAATCACTATAACAAAGTATATGTCATATGTATCACTAGTATTGACTTAATATGTCATATGCATTGTGTCATATGTATCACCAGTATATGTCGTATGCACTGTGATACATTTGTAATTTAATGGTTAGTTAAATAAGGAAGTAACTAATTTTCAATTATTACGAAGAGTAAAATTAGGCACAAATCGTGGAAATGATACATTTCGTAAAATTACTCACTAACCATTGAAATTTAATCTCACATCAAAATAAATAATTTACATTTGTCAAACACATGTTAAATGTATCAAACATTTATAAATAAATTAAAAATATGAATCACTATCACATTGTTCAATTTCTCCTCTTTTTCATAATGGGTACTGACTTAAAAGTTGATTTTTTTTTTCAAAATTGATAAAAGAAAAGTTGATAAAAAGATTAAAAAAAGACAACGAAATTAGTGAAGAAGTTGCAGTAAAAGAGATGAAAGTTGTATCAATTGATGATAATTTAGGAGAGAATTTAGGGGATGAAATATTTGAAAACTAATTCTTCGAAAAAAAATAGATTACATGCATTAATTGTGGAGTAAAAGTAGGGTGAGGTTTTTATTCATATGTATCAAGAGTAAAATATAAAATTCGGGATTTTAAGTAATTGTTTAAAAGGTAAGGGATTTTGGGTAATAAGATCTCTTAGGTTTGTGGTTTTGTGTAATTTATTCCTTTTCTATACCCTGTAAAGTACTATACCACTTGCATGAGGTGCGGTGTTGCACATGCGCTTGCCACGCCAGCATAATACGGAAAAAAAATAATTATTATTTTCACAATTTTTTTTTAATTTAAATTTTTTTCTTTTTTTTCTTCTATATCCATCACAAAACCTCCATTGTTATGGTGTATATCATAGTTGTACCATCAATTAATCACCACCATAAACTTTATTCCACTAACAAAGTTATCATAACAATCAATTTATTCACCAACATGAGTTGTGGTACAGTGGATGGGACTGGTCTACCCTTAACCAAAGGTCGAGGGTTCGACCCTTGGTATGGAGAAAACTCTGTTGGGAGCGCTGCCACCTTAATGGGCCCTACAACGCGCGATCCGAATTAGTCGGGGCTTCAATACGGGTACCGGACACCGGATGAAAAACCGCAAAAAAAACAATCAATTTATTCTAACCATGTTGTTCATCCGTGACCTATCTTCTCTTGTTTTTTTTTAAAACCTTCTTTTCTTCTTTGTTGATTTTTCAATGAGGCAAGAATCTTTTCTTTTAGAGCGAAGGAAGAGATATGTGAAATAAATCTACTAAAGATATTAAAAATTTAAAATTTGTTAGTTAGAAAATTAATGGTGGTGGGTTAGATAATTAATCAGTGGTATTATGATGGAAATTGATGATGATAGATGAAATTGACATCCATTCAGTGGGGTTGGGAGATGGGGTGCGAAGACGGTGCGTTAATTGAGGGTGGGGGTGGGGGTGGAATTTGGGGGTGGTGTGGTTAAGAAGAAGTGTTAGTTGGGGGTGGAGTTGGAGTTTGGGGGTGAAGGTGATGAAGAAGAAGATGGTTTGGGGGGCGGGGAGGGGAGATGCGTGATGCTAGGTCTGGGGGGGAGGCAATATTTTAATTTTAATTTAGAATTTTATGCTTTTTTTAAAAAATTAAATAATTATTTTTTCCCCGTCAGATTATGGGGTAAAAAAATTCACTTTGTTTAGGTGTATTAAATCACTTCAATAATTTAAGCGTGTCTTCGACTTTTTGAATATAGTTTAGGGTGAAAATAATGACTTTCCTTTATCCAATTCAATAGAGTGGAGAGAAGTTCATAAACATGATACATGGCATGACACCTTCACTAGAGTAGTTTATTTACCATGTTCATCACCTCGAAACTTTTGGTAGAATAAGGTGCTCCCTCAACTTCTTTTCAGTATTTTGGATGCTCTTCCCTCCTGTACTTTATTTCCTTTTCAATAAGACAATGTCGATTCTAGTTCATTGCAATTACTAGCGACTTCTTATTAAAATAAATAAATACCATAGCCCCCTAAACTAGAAACATAAGTACAACTATCAAAGGTATGATGAAATCATGAACACAACAACAATGATAATATTTTGATAAATTATAGACATCATTTATGGAATAAATTGTTATTCAATAAATTATTTAATATCTTCTAGAAAATGAAGTACGATGCCACTTTTCTATACATGACATCTTTCATCCTAGGTGTATCTTAAATCTGATTACATATCCATAAAGTGTTGTACTCAATAATGATCTATTAGGACAAAGATCCATCTTTTCTCTGAATGCTTCTCCTCCAAATGCAATAAGTGAAGCATAAAAAGTTTCAACATATAGTCAACGTACTTTAGGATGAGATGATTGATTTAAAAAATAAAATATTTCTAGGTAAATAATTTATGCATGAGCTGAAGACATTTAAAATATTTTAACATAATAACGTGTTTCACCTAATTCCACTAGTAACTAGGGGGTGAAGCCACAGGTGACAAAAGAGTTTTAAAATGAGGTGTAGGTGACACAAGTCTTAATTATTAGGTGAAGGTGACAATTACTTTATTATGGATTAAGAAAGTCGGGAAAGTTTGAAAATAACCCACAAGTTTTTAAATTTATACTTTGATCCAAATGTTAGCCCATATAACGAAAAACGGAGGGAAAAAAGATGCATTTCTCTCTCTTCTCACCCTTTGTTGATTTCTCTCTCTTAGCGATTTTTGTTGTTAATTGTTGTTGCTGCTTCATTCATCATCTTCTGCTTTATTATCATCATCTTCTGCTTTATTATCATCATCTTCTACTTCATTATCATCTTCATCTTGTTCTTGTTGACCATTTGTTGTTGTTGTTACCGCTACTGTTGCTATTTGACCAATTTCTTAGGTCAAATTTTGTTTCTAACATCACTTTTCACTTTGGAATTACATCATATGAGACGTTGGTAAGTCAAATTATGATTTTTAGTTGAATTTGTCATCTGGGTAACTACTATTGTGTTGTTGTTTTCCAACAATGGATAGAACCCAATCATGAATCCAACATAAAATCCATCTATTTAAACAAATAAATCATCTGTTGCGACAGATGAGACATCTGTTTCAAAGGAAGACTGATATATTGGATTCATGTTTAAACAGATGGCTCATCTGTTGCAACATTTGACATATATGTTGCAACATATTAGTTACCTGTTGCAACATAAACTGAACACGATTCTAACATAGGTTACAACAGATTAATAACCTGTTGTATTAGGTAAGTCATCTATCACAACAGGTTAATTATTTGTCGCAACTGTCACTCATCTGTTAGAATCAGCTTCAAAGGTGATTTAGTTATAACATCAATTCCAACAGGCGATTCATCTGTTGCAATAGATATTCAGACCCGTAACATGAATCCCAACAGGTAAAAATTTGTTGCGACTCATTACTTACCTGTTGCAACAGGTAACACATCTGTTGGGATTCATTCACGACACTATGAAATCACTATCAACTTTTTTTAACAAATGACTTTATTTAGGTACCATTAATGGAGGGATTAATAACAATAGGGGTGGATTGCCATGGTCATTGGGTCGAGAAGAGCAATCGATATGTATGGCATTGGAAGGAGGGTGAAATGCTAGAGACGATAGCTATGACAGTCCAAAGTGATGTTTCGTATGATGATTTTGTGAACTTAATCATCAGCTTTTGTGGACTGAATTATCAACCGGAAGAATTCTCCATCAGCTACATGCACAGCTCCTTTGAAAATCAGAGGGTACTGCCTTTCAAGATAACCGATCAGGTTTGGTTGTGTTCTTATCTAAGTGATTCAACCAGGACGGTGTTAAGGGTGTACATGGTTGAAAAGACGAGAGAGAATGAGAACCAGAATGCAGATGAAGAAGAACAAAAAGAAGACTTCTTTGATGATAGGTTGGATGATCTAGACATGAATATTCTAGATGATGATCAAACACCTACGCCCGTTAATGTAACCAATACGATGTGCAGTTCTTCTCAATCAACACAATCTGGAAATCTTCAAGACGATGTGACCGACTTTTTTATTGGAATGTCATTCAAGGACAAGAATGAACTATCTAACACTTTATTTATTTCTTGCGTGAAAAAAGATTTAAGAATAAAGAAGGTGATTAATTCGAGTAGTGTCTTTTGCTTTAAATGTGCTAATTCAAATTGCAAGTGGTGGTTGAGAGCGGTGAAGTACGCAAGTTCTGATAGATTTGTCATTCATAAACATGAAAAGCATCACACATGTAGTTCGTAGCACATCTCGGGCCAAAATCCTCACGCCACAACAAAGGTCCTCGGTGAATATTTCAGGAGTAGTTTCTCCGATGGCATAGGCCCTTCAACAAGGCTTATGTCCAATCAACTCCTTACGGATTTGGGTGTCCTGGTCAGTTATTGGAAGGTATATACGGCCATGGGGATTGCCAAGGACCTGGTTCGGGGGACACTCGAGCATGGGTATAAAGTCTTGGATGCTTACCATTACATGATTGAGTCCACAAATCTCGAAAGTAAGAAGGCATTGCATCTGAATGAAAACGGAAGGTTCAAGTACTTTTTTGTATCCTATGGTGCTTGGATTCAAGGTTTTTGACATTTGAGAAAAGGAATAGCCGTCGACGGTACGTTCTTGAGGAGCAGGTATAATGGAGTTCTGCTAGCGGCGGTGGCGCAGGATGCGGAGAATCACATCTTTTCTGTCGCTTTTTGTGTAGCGGACAAGGAATGTGATGCCTCTTATGGATTTTTTTGAACAATTGAGATGCTGCGTCGAAGATACCGATGAGTTGTGTTTTGTATCGAATAGGCATCCAAGTATTCCAAAGATGGGTTCACTTTTCTTCACTTCAGCTTACTTTGGTTGTTGCATCAGGCATCTTGGAGAGAACATTCAAAACAACTGTCACAACGAAAGGGTCGTCACCCTTTTTTATAGAGAAGCTAAAGCATATAGTAGAGAGGAGTTTTTAGACCATTTCAATCAAATAGCGGATGTGAATCCCAAGGTAGAAGAATTTCTTGCACGTGTCAATTTCGAGAGATGGAGCCGGACATTCTGTCCAGCAAATAGGTACATTCTTATGAATTTAATATCTTGTTTGATTTACAAGTTTAGTTTGATGTTGTACTAAGTGATTCTTTTATATAGGTACAATATTATGACATCAAACATAGCTGAATCGGTGAATTCATTGTTTGGCGATGAAAGAGAATTCCCATCAAGGCTATGTTTGAAAAAATAAGCGAGAAATATAGCGATTTTTTTAACAAAAGGTGTGTGCAGTTCAAGTACCCAGAAAAAAGAACCCGATTTGTTATCAAAATCAAAAAGAAAATATCAACGAACATCAGTTTGGGGAATAGGTTATTCTCTCATAAAATAGCAGATTACAAATTCCGTATCACCGGTCATGGTGATGCTGGCATGGTTGATCTTCAAACAAGATCTTGTACGTGCAGAGTTTTTGACTTGGACAAAATACCTTGTCCACATGCTACCATAAATATGGACCTGAAGTTTATGAGCACTCCTCTCAATATTATTCGATGGAAAAATATGAAATGGCATATAGTGGGCCTATTACTCCGGTGCCTTCCGAAGAATCTTGGGTTGTTCCAGTAGATCTTATGGGGAGATTAATACCTCCTCCATATATTGACCCGAGCACTATTAAACTGGGAAGAAAGTCATATAAAAGGAGGCGTGGAGTTGGAGAATCATTTTCATCAAGAAGAAACAAGTGCATATGTAAGTGCGCTGGCCACAAAAGAACTACATGCCCGAATCATAATCCACCATGATCGTTGTAATTGCAGAAACTTGTGTTGTTGTTTGTTTGTTTGTTTGTTGTGGACTTTTATATATTTAACTCATTGTTGTGAACCTAATGTTATCATTTATTATATATAAAATGTCTTTTTTTTAAATAACTTGTGCATCAATAAAATGAGGCAAAATATGAACTTAAATAATACAGCAGACCATAATTATTCTCAACAGTTGCACAAACAACTGGAGTGCTTTCCTCCAATAGATGAAAATCTGTCGAAACAGATGGATAATCTGTTGAAACCCAACAGATGACTAATCGGTTCCAACTGTTGAAAGAACTCAAAAGCCAAAATTTCTAGTGCTACTGGATTCAACATTACCTCCAACCGTCGTCATGTTAACATATATTAGATTAGAAGAAAACAGAATAAAAATTGAATAAGAATTAAAATGCCAAAGTCTGACTAAAAGTAAATTTTTCATTAAATGAAAAATAAAATACATTAGGTATAGATCCAATATAGAAAAATTAAAATACATACGCTAAAAGAAAAAATACATTCTAATTATTATTATCATCATCATCATTAATGACAGCCGACCAATCAACTCACAGCAGCAGGGCTCTCATCAGCCTCTGCATCTCTCTGAACATTGTCTCTCTCACAACGACCAACTCGCTCTGCAGGTCATTAACCTGCCTTTGAAGTTCCCGCACTGTGTCGCGTAGAATAGCAATGTCCGGAAAAGGATCAGCCATATCTAGAACACACATAAATTGACAAATGTAAAGAAAAATATTCACAATGTAATACAACGTATACGACCAACTAGTAAATTTATGCCAAAAAAAAACTTACCTCAACAAGAAAGGAATATGCTCTTTGAAGAGAAGTGGTTGAAGATGTCACACGAAAGGAAAAATGCAAGAAATAAATAGACTTGAATGAAAATTGAGGGACCTATAATATAATATGGACGTGTCAGGACAAAAGGCAGGACTGTTCAGCTCTATTGTATTAATTACATTCAAACTGGTGGCATTTTGTTTTTTTGTGAAAAGTCGCAACTTTTTCTTTTACACTAATTACTTCTTACCTTTTTATAGCGGTTTGAGACTCGATAAAAGCCATTATTATTGAGCTGTTGCAATAGATCGTCCAACATTTTTAACAGATTTAGCATCTGTTGCAACAGATGGATGGATTGAATGTGCAACAAAGCAACAAAAGGCTGTCAAAATAGATTTACCATCTGTTGCAATAGATGGTTTGTATATGCAACAAATAAGACATCTGATGCAACTTATATATTATCTGTTGCAATAGATGGACAATATGTATAAGTTGGAGGAGATGTTTTGATATCTTATGACAGCTGATTCATTAGTTTCAGTTTCAACAGATGGAGTATTCAATTCATTAGCTGTTTTGAATATGTGAGATAAAAATTCTTCACCTCTTTTTAATAGTCCCTCCGTTACGTATTAGTTGGGCCCCATGGGCTTGGCACACCAATTAATAAAAATATAAATTAGGTGATTGTTTTACCAAATTGTCCTTATTAATTATGATTAGAATGTATAAATGTGAATAATATACTTTATGTAGTCATTTAATAATAAGGGTAATCTTGAAAGAATATAATAAAATTCTCTTGATTTTATAAATAGAAAAACTAAATTGAAACAAACACATTTAGAAAGAAGTAATCACATGCGTACAAATTAATTAAAAAAAAAGTCAGGTCTATCGCAACAGATTTACCATCTGTTGCAACATATAGATTATCTGTTGCGACAGATGGACCATATGTTTGGAGGAGATGTTTTGATTTCTTTCAACAACTGATTCGTCAGTTGCAACAGATGGAGATTTCGATTCATCAGCTGTTTTAAATGTGTTAAGATAAAAAGTCACGACTCTTCACACCTCCATTTTAATAGTCATCACATTCGTGTAGATGAATAAACAATACTGACATGTCCTGATGGGGTAGAAAGAATAAGATGCGTGCAATGTATCCCATTTTTATGTATGCGAGTTATGTATATTAGTGATCAGTCTACTGTGAATACACATAAAGTGCAATGATTTTGGGAATGCAGTTTTTTACCGATGATTAGACACTGATCCTTCAAATAAGATCCTGAATTGTACAGTTTAGTTTGATAGGTGCGAACTGATAAGGCCGAAGGGTTCCAAGATGGTGGTGTCGATACCCCATTAAAATTTAATTACACGATTCATGCACATGTTTTTGTGTTTGGGGAAGGGTTCAAATTTTTGGCGGCAGTGTAAATATCCAATAGTGATTGGACCGGTTTTAATGGCACAATGGACTTCTTGAAAGGCCTCTGAAGCCTCGCAATGCAACAAACAACGATAGAACCAATAGAAATTCCCCTGGTCCAAATTTATATGGATGAATTGGTAGAGGAAACTATTATACAACAGAAGGTTTTTGGGAGAAAACCTGTGCGGGAAGAGGGAGGTTGAGAAGGCCATATATCATCTTAGTACTTGTTTAAGAGGATACACAGGGTTAATTCCTCTTGACCATTCTTCTTTTTCTTCAATGACTGATGGATTTTCATTTTTGGATACACTTTCACATTCGCATCTCATCCAGTTTTTTCATTTTTCATGTTAATTTCATAAGCTAATTTCGCTACACTTTCCTTTTGACCCTGTGTATCCTCTTAAACAAGTACTAAGATGATATATGGCCTTCTCAACCTCCCTCTTCCCGCACAGGTTTTCTCCCAAATACCTTCTGCTGTATAATAGTCTCCTCCAACAACCCATCCATATAAATTTGGACCAGGGGAATTTCTATTGGTTCTATCGTTGTTTACTGCATTGCGAGGCTTCAGAGGCCTTTCAAGAAGTCCATTGTGCCATTAAAACCGGTCCAATCACTATTGGATATTTACACTGCCGCCAAAAACTTGAACCCTTCCCGAAACTTGACACAAAAATATGAGCATAAACCGTCATTAAATTGTAACGGGATATCGACACCACCGTCTTGGTCCCTCAGCCTTACCAGTTCGAACCTAACAATCTTAACTATAAAATTTCATATCTTGTTTGAAGAATTAATGCCTAATAGGTAAAGAACAAACATTCACAAAATCATTGTACTGGATGCGTGTTTTCATGATAGGTTGATCAGTAATACATACCTCCCACATATGAAGTGGTTCCATCTGCAAGCAACTTATTCCCCCGAACCCATCTTTACTCTAGCTTTTAATGCTGGCCGGGCAAAAGTGGATCCAATTTCACTTCCTTTTGTCTGCAAATAAGAGAAATCTATTTGATGTCAAACAAGAGAAGAACAAAAAGAACATTACAAAAGGGCAAGACAAAATTGAGTAAATCAACAGATGACCAATATGATGCAACAGATTACCCATCTGTTCAACTGATGAGGCATCGTTTGCAAAGGATGGATGACATGTTGCAACAGATGGGCCATCTGTTAGAATAAATCAAACCAGCCTTGCTACTGGTTTGATTTCTTCAAAAAGTTGCTCTGTCTGTTCCAACAGCTGATTCATCAGTTGCAATAGTTGAGAAAACTGTTGCAACACCACTACCAACAACATCAACAACAAAGAAACAAACAAAACAACACCATATGTTCCTACACCATCCACAACACAAACATCACATGTTCCAACACAACCACCACCTCCAACAACAGCACCACCAAAGTACCAAACAAAATACATAAAAAAAAACTATACTAATAAAAAGTCTTTTTAAGTTCTCCCAACAAATGACTTTTTTCGCATATTTTAATAAAAATAATGGTTCGTTCATTCAAGACTCAAAAGTCACCTTTCTTTCAATTTTCTCAATAAATAGCAAACTGATAATGGGTAAATCATTGATAGCAACAGATGTAAATAACTAATTTAAATGACATACAAAGAAGAAGACGAGATAAAAAGAGCAACTTTGAACCATACCTGCAATGTCAAAAAAGCAAACGGATGAGAACATCCAGTTTAGTCAAGAAAAGATATTGATTGATTGAGATCCCAAAGGATCCTCATCCGAAAGAAGAGAGAAAAGAGAGGAAAAAAGGAAACAACAAAGATAATTGAGAATAAAGAATAAAAAAGAGTTATGAGTTGAGTCTAGTCTAGACTACTTTATGGCTGTAAGAGAGAGAGTTATAGATATGGGGGATTTTAAATATTCATTAATAACTTTTGAGGGGCACGAGGAGACGGTGACATTGAAAAGACCAGATAAGACTACTCACTCAGGAGATTTTTGAGTTATCAAAGTTGTACCGAGTAATATTTTTTACCGCCTTAGTATTTTAACTATTTTATCGAGTATTATTTTTTACCGCCTTAGTATTTTAACTATTTTATCTTAGACAGGAAATACCTAAATTGCTTTATAAAAAAAGGATCAAAAACTATTTAAGTGCAACAGATGACTTAATCTGTTTGATAGTTTACAACAGATTCGTGATCTGTCACAACAAATGACGTAATCTGTTTGATAGTTTACAATAGATGCATAATATATTGCAACATATTACCTAATCTGTTTGATTTGATCCAACAGAAAAGACATATGTTGCAACAGGTTGAACATTAGTTTATATATAATTTCAATTGAGTTCATATGCTAGACTAAAACCTTAATTGAATGTGAGTTCTCATAGGGTCAAATACAACTTTAATTGAGTATTTTGATAATTTCATGATGAGACGGTACTGCGTTTCTCCGACCAGAGTCGTCGATCGATCACTATGAGCCGAGCCGATTCTTACTACCTCATATGTTAGACTAATACCTTAATTGATTAATCTAGGACTAGGGTACTAATACCTTGATTGAATAATCTGGGACTAGGGGTGAGTTCTCATAAGGTTAACTATAACTTCAATTGAGTCTTTTGGCAATTGCATGATGAGACGGTACTGCGTTCCTCCCGACTAGAGTTGTCGATCGATAACTCTGAGTTGAACCGATTTTTACTACCTCATATGTTAGACTAATACCTTAATTGATTAATCTAGGACTAGGGTACTAATACCCTAATTGAATATAGGGTCAACTAAAACTTTAATTGAGTCTTTTGTCAATTGCATGATGAGACGGTACTGCATTTCTCCCGACCAGAGTCGGCGATCGATCACTCTGAGCCGAACCGATTCTTACTACCTTATATGTTAGACTAATACCTTAATTTATTGATCTAGGACTAGGAGTGAGTTCTTATAATGTCAACTACAATAGATGACAACGCCTATTTGATAATTTACAATAGATGGGTAATCTATTGCAACATATGACTTAATCTATTTGATAATTTACAACAGATGGGTAATCTGTTGCAACAGATAACTTAGTCTGTTTTATAGTTTACAATAGATTTGTGATCTGTCGCAACAAATGGCTTAATATGTATGATAGTTTACAATAGATGTGTAATATGTTGTAACAGATTACATAATCTATTTGATTTGATCCAACAGAAAAGACATCTGTTGCAACAGGTTGAACATTTGTTTATATATAATTCAATTGAGTTCATATGTTAGACTAATACCTTAATTGAATGTGAGTTCTCATAGGGTCAATTACAACTTCAATTGAGTCTTTTGTCAATTGCATGATGAAACGGTACTGCGTTCCTCCCCACTAGAGTCAGCGATCAATCACTCTGAGCCGAACCGATTCTTACTACCTCATATGTTAGACTAATACCTTAATTGATTAATCTAGAAATAGGGTACTAATACCTTGATTGAATAATCTGGGACTAGGGGTGAGTTCTCATAAGGTCAACTATCGATTAATCTAGGACTAGGGGTGAGTTCTCATAGGGTCAGCCACAACAGATGGTAGCTCCTATTTGATAATTTACAATATATGGGTAATCTGTTGCGACATATGACAATCCATTTGATAATTTACAACAGATGGGTAATCTATCGCAACAGATGACTTAATCTGTTTGATAATTTACATCAGATTCATAATCTGTTGTTACCTAATCTGATTGATAATTTACAACATATAAGAAATCTGATGCAACATGTTGAACATTTGTTTTTTACAATTTCAATTGAGTTCATATGTTAGACTCCTAAATTGATTAATATAGGACCAGGGGTGAGTTTTTACAGCGTCACCTCCTAGACTACTCGGTCAACTACAACTTCAATTATTTTTATATGATTTTAAAAATTACGCATATATTTATGGTTTTAAAAATAATTAAGATCATTTCGGACCAAATTAACATTTTCAAAACTACTTGTCATTCTTTTTCAAAATACAAATCAACCCATACAAAACGTTTCATCATTTCAAATCTCGAGGTCTGGCTCTTTCTCTCTTATTCTCACTCAATAATACAGTACAAACAACAACTACTCAATAAATTTTCTCAACCCTCCACAATAGATCACTTTTCTTCTCATTTCCAACCACATAGGTGTTATTTTCGACATTATTCTTGCTTGTATCAGTCATTTTCTTTGTCTTCGTAGGCAACAGTGTTCGAAAAGAGCTCTATATTTGTTTTTTTTTCTAAAAAATAAGGGCTTTTAAGTTAATTATTAAAAATAAAACTTTTAGTTGTATTATCTTCGAGAATGGGTTTACAATTTTGAGTTTTGATGGTAAAATCGTAGGAAGAACTCGAGAAATCCTTAGTTTCCATCGCACTGTTCCGTTGACTGTCGTGGTATAGTTGGATGGTGTTGTTGTTGTTGGTGGTGGTGGTTGTGGTGGTGGTTGTGGTAGTCATGGTGGCACCGGTGGTGGCATTGGTTGGTGGTGTCGGTATTCGTGGTGTTTGTTTGTTTGTTGGCATTGGTTGGTGGTGTTTGTGGTGGTGGCTGTTGGTGTATCGGTATTCGTGGTGTTTGTAATGTATTTTTTAAAATCTATGCATACATCAACTATAATGTAATTTTTGTTTTTCTTTGTCTGTAGGTAAAACATGTCTCCCAAAAGAAAAGAAAGTAAAAGTGGAGCAACGTCTGTCCACTAAAAAAAAGGCTACAGTACAGAGGGATTCGGAGGAGCTTCCTGAACAATCTCAGTCAGGGAAAGGTGAAGTTGAGGAGAGATATGAAAACAACATTGAAGGAGGTGGACAAGGGTCCGTAGAAGGTGATGAAGAAAATAAAAGTGAGAAAGAGGACGAATTAGAATATCAGAAAGAGAAAGAGGATGATCATCAACATGATGATAATGGATCACCGACGGGGCGTGAGTTAATATCGACATCCTAGCATGATCCTATCAAAACTTTTAGTATTGACAGGTTTGAAGTTGCGATGCCGATAAATGACCCAGAAGGAAAATAACTAACTGGTCAAATTGTACTTAAATGTCAGATGGGGAAATTTTTTGAACATTTTATGAAAATTATGAAGAATGAAAACATAGGCGGACTTTTTAAGAAGAGATGCTTTGGACGCTTTCTTGAGCTGCCTGAGGACCCCTCTGCCCATATCCATTTCCTTATGATAATGGTATATGGTCTTCTCAAGCGCAGGATCAAGTACACGGAGGATGATAAAGATTCGGAGGATGGGGGCAAAAAGAAGATGGATAAAATCTGGATCAACTACTGTGGCATGCCTGTTTGTTTTGGCTTGTAAGAGTTTGCCATAGTGACGGGACTGAGATGCCATCGTCCAGAAGGACCACCACCCCACAAAATATCCAAGGCAAAAAATGCAAGGGAAAAATAGATGGGTTGTTTGACATTGCTCGACGTGGCTATAAAACATTGGATTTATTGACAGATCTCGAGGATAAAACCATACCAGAGCAGTACAGGGAGCAATTGTGCTTAGTTTGGTTTGCCCATTCGGTTATATTGGCAAGAGACGTCAACAAGGTCCTAGAAGATGATTTTTTGGCGCGTGCTGAGGATTTTGATAAATTCAACAATTATCCCTGGGGATATGACAGCTTCTACTTGACTGTCCAATATTTACTGACAAAGCTATCCTCAGGGACGACCACATTATACGTCTTTCCTTGGGATTTCTTGGTAAAATTAATGACTAATTTTACTCATCTATTAATTTATATTGAATATAGTTATTATGATTTTTTTTCTGCTTGCTTCCTGTTTACACTTTTTAGGCTTGGGCATTTGAAGCCATCCCTCCCCCCAAAAGCAGTTAATGGATTACCCGGATGAGGTTTATCGTCTAAGGATGTTTAGGTGGTTGACTGCAAAGAGCAACACTAATATTAAGGAGGATGATCTCTTTAACCCTCCGGATGATGCAATACGTCTTCTTCAAGTAAAATAATTCTACTCAAAGATAAGAAATATATTGAACAAATGTTATATCTGGTGCATGAGATGTTATATCTGATGCACTAGATAGGACATCTATTGCGACGGGGTATATCTTGCATCAGATTACCCATCTGTGGATTTGGTTCTCTGAACCCGACTCCTAAAATATTAACCATCTACTGTAAATTATGCAAAAGATGTTTAATCTGATAATATATCGTTTATCTGTTGCGACGTACAAATCATCTGTTGCATAACAGATTACCCATCTTGTGCAGCTGTTGTAATAGATGCTTGATATTTTGCATCAGATTATCCATGTGTTGCTCTATTTCTCTGAACCAGACTCAAACGGGTTTTAACCATTTACTGCAAACTATGCAACAGATGGGTCTTTTTTTAAAAAATATAGCCCAACTGTGAAAATTATTATATTATATGATTTAAATGCATATGTCTTTTTTTTCTTTTTTATAGGTTGTGCATCCATGGATCATGCCTACTGAGGAGGAGTCGGTGATGACTTCTTATATTACTCTAGGTTATGTTGATACTATTGCAGACCTAACGGTGAAGTTAATAAAGAAGGAATTGGCTGGAGCAACAACCATAAGAAGAGCAGTTAGGCAAGGTCAGCCTAATGTTGAGGCTCTTCATGACCAACCTTTTACTAAGGCAGATCCGGTGCTTCTTCTGGTGGAGTTGTTGGTGTTAGTGACAGGCATCCTGATGCTGCTACCTCTCGTGATGATAAGTATGTTGATGCTCAAGAAAGAATAAATATGTTTGAAAACACCCCTTTTCACCCTTACACATGTCCCTCTCACCCCTCTTCACCCTCGTGTTCTCATTGCGAATGGGATGAGTGTAAGGACAAACAGAATAAACTCTTTGAAAAAGTAGAGGCTATCTCTAAAGCTATCGAGGAATTCAAATCCAAGAGGTGTGTCATACCATCCAAGAAGGTGAGAGAGCCACACACTCCTACAACATTGGTTAGGAGAAAGAAAAGAGCAATTAGAGACGTACTCTCCGCTCGAAAATCAAAAGAAATTGCAATTCCTCCCTCTCCAAAAGCTGTTGAAGTTCAGGGGCCAGTCAAGAAGGTGGAAATATACGTGGAACTTGGCGTCGAAGAGAAGAGGGATCTGCGACAAGATAAGAATGCCAAGCCAGGCGCACCAGATTACCCCAGGCCTCCCTTTTCCCCCAAGACTTCCAGACTATGACTGATATGCGTATGCCATACGAGAACAAGAGAAGTTTACTTTTCCTAACCTAGCCCTTATAATCTACCCCATGAAGAAGAATCTACGCAACAGATTTCACATCTTTTGCTACAACTGGGTATACTGATGCAACTGGTTGTGGTTCTGTTGCAACTTATTATCCATCTATTGCATAAGTTGCGTTGGATTATTGATTCAGAGAACCCTATGCAACAGATGGACCATACGTTGCATCTTTAAAATTACTAACCTATTTAAAAATTGACTTCCTTAAAAATTAACTTCTTATCTCATAACATGTTGACATAATTCTCTACCTTATGAGGAAAAGGCAATTAACGTACCGGGAAGCTTATGACGCTGCCGATAGGATAATGGACCTCGACTTCCTCAAGAAGCTCAAGGATAGGTACGATCAACTCAATGGAGAAGCGTCAGCCCTTGGCGTGGGACTTGATTTCCTAGTTCCTATGTTGGTCTTGGATGAAGAAGAAACATGAAAATATGTTAGAGGGGACAGGCCAAATCCACACGGCAAGAGCTGGACCAAGACAAAAAGGATTCTTGCAGTCATTAGCGTGAATGACATGCATTATTGGGCTGTTGAGATACTACTCGAGGAGGGAAAAATCAATGTTTATGACTCCAACGTACCTCTCGTCGATAATTTCGATCTTTTTCTCCTCGTGGAGCCATTGATGGTGCTGTTGCCCATCTTTTTGAGGGAGAGTAAACTGATGAATCATTTGCCAAAGGAAGTGTTGATGAAGAAATCATGGGATTTTGAAGGTCGAAACAGGGGAATGATCCTTCCAAAAGATGATGCCGCTAAAGCGAGTGGCTCGCATGCTCTTGAACACATCAAATGTTTGCTGACCGGCACAAAAATGGCTAAGCCAACAACTTTTCTGTGCGACAACGCTGTGGCAAACCTGCAAGAGGTCTGGGCTTATGGGGTACTAACTGGACGCTTGAAGCCTGTGTATATAGAGGAGCCTCTGAAATAGAAATTTTTAATTTCAAGTCACCCTTCACTTTATTACATGTACATGTAGTGGCAAAATTTTTTTCTGATGAAAGTTGAGTTTTTTATAATGCAATAGATTAGATTGTCAATCTGTTGCAACAGTGGGAAGACCTGTTTGAATAATCTAATAATCTAAGTCTAATCTATTGCAATAGTGGGAAGACCTGTTTGATAATTTTTATGAATAATCTAATAATCTAAGTCTAATCTGTTGCAACAATGGGAAGACCTATTTGATAATTTCCACAGATGACCTAAATTTTACAACATATGCCTAAATCTTTTTGATATTTTTCAATAGTTACGCTTGAATATCTATGTGCTCATCGACAACAAATCAGTAGCAAATACACACATCACCATGAAAATTTCAGCAATTAGGTTTCAATATCCATGTGACCAACAACACCAAACCAGTAGCAATAACGACAACAATGTAGTATCTTCTTGCTCGATTTTGTTTTTCTTCAGAAGCCTTGACTTTCTTCAACAAACCCCAGATTACACGATTTGCTTGTGAAGGGTGTCGTTCTTCATACCAATCAAAGTAATCACATCCACCCAATTTCTATAAAAAACAGAACACAATTACAAAATAATTACAAGTCAATAATTAATCAATTAATTAAATAAAAAAATATTACCTTTGAAATCTTACAAGTAAAAAACCTACGATCCGGATTTTTTTGAGTCCAAAAAGTCTTTAACAGAGCTTCATGACCGCACTTACAATATCAAAAATCTTTATCACAAAAAATATTGGAAGATGCGCTCGACATTGTCAAGGTCAGTTGGAAAAAATGAAAGTAATAATTTGAAGAATTTGGATAGATAAAAGAAGATGATGACGAAGAAGAAGATTTGGGAATTTAGAGTTAAATTTTAGGAGGAAGATGAATTTATAAGAAAATGGGGGGAAAAAATGATCGTTGGGGGCCAAGTGATGGCAAGTCATTGAAATATGCCAGGACTGACACTAACACATTTGATGCCTATTTTATTTTACGTGTTTAAAATGAACATGTCTACTTGATGCCTATTTTATTTTAGGTGTTTGAACTGAACACCGTCGATGGGTTGCGCCTTTTTTATTTCTATTCACTTTAACCTTTTTACACGTAGTGACAATTTTTTATGTCCAACAAAAGTTGAATTTTTATAATGCAACAGATTCTCCATCTGTTGTAATAGTTATCCTACCTGTTCTAACATATTGTTTATCTATTGCAATAGGTTGGTCATCTGTTGCATTATCTCGACGTTTTTATCTAAAGTCCATCTATTGTAATAGTGGGAAGACCTGTTTGATAAATTCCAATAGATAACCTACCTGTTGAAACATATGTATAAATCTGTTCGATTATTCCAATAGATGTGTCGTCTGTTGCAACAAATAAAGTCCATTTGTTGCAACATATGTCTAAATCTATTTTTTCCCCAATAGATGTGTCATCTGTTGCATTATCTTGATGTTTTTTATCTAAAGTCCATCTGTTGCAACAGTGGAAAGACCTGTTTGATAAATTCCAACAGATTACCTACCTGTTGCAACATATGTCTAAATCTGTTTGAATTTTCCAATAGATGTGGCGTCTGTTGCAACAGATACATTATCTGTTGCAATATTTGAATATAATATTTCTTTTCAATAAATAAGTTCAAATCTAAGGAATAAATAAAATTTATAGAAAAAATAAAATAAATCGAAGCCTTCATGAATTAGCTGAAATAAGTCAACGAATAAATGAAATGTAAAAAAATTATTATGGGTTCAGATCTCAACAAATACATCAACAACAATTTAAGTATACTGCCAAGGATTTCTTTGACAGGCTCAAGCTATAAAGATCTACTCAGTATGGACAAGTTGTTCTTCATCCGGTACTATGGAATTCATTTTTGCTCGTCGTGGATCTTCATTGTCGCTTGCGTATGGTTTCTGCGCTTTTTGTTCTCCATATTTTCATAAAAAGAGTAGAATATTGTCAATCCTGTTCAGCAGTAGCTTCTTCTACATCCACCTGGAAATCCAGAAATGGTCAATGCTAATCACGGAGATACAACAAAATGGAAAAGGATAACTCATCTCTTCTAGCAAATCAAACAGGTCTTTCTCCCATTTTAAATTGTCCCAAACATATTATATTTTTGTTGCAACAATGAATCAATTGTTGGGACAAATTTCTACATGAGAAAGACCCTGTGTGATAATTTCCAACGGATGAACCATCCGTTGCAACATATGAATCATCTGTTGCAGCAGATAGGTCGTCTGTTGGTACAAATAAAAGTTGTATGAAGAGCTATTTGATTTGCTAAAATAGACGAGACATATGTTGCACTAGATAAAGTATCTGGTACAACAGGTTACTCAACTGTTGCAACAGATGTATATATCTGTTTGATAATTTTCAGCAGATGTGTCATCTGTTGAAACAGATATGTGTCTGTTTATTTTGTCAGTTGGAAGACATATAATATATTCACCTTCTTCAGCTCGTGCTTCTCTCCTTTGGACATTGTACGTTGCTCAGTGCAACACGCAGACAGAGGAGTTAAAATTTTGCTTTTTTGAATGTCTTATAATGCCCTGGAAATCACTCTCCTTCTACTCTTAGCCCTAATCTCTAATGGAACATATGGAAATAAAATCCTCTTTGATGGAATGAGACCCCTCTTAGATATCAATTCCTTTACAGAAGCAGTTAATGAATTAATAGCATTAATCACTACATCATGTTTCTCCCTACAGTCTTGACATTTGCATGCAGAACATTCGCTGGGAGAGGTAAAATCTGTATAACCAGTATGATCATACTCATAATGGTTTGCTTTAAATACTATAAGAGGAGCATCATTAGCACCAACAACAACACCACTACCACCACCAACAGCTCCATCAACAACAACAAGCCCACCCTCCAAAATTGTATTTCTTGTAATTGCTGTTGCTCCAAACAATTCTATTTTTATTCTGTCGATGACCTTAGGGTCCGATAAAATTTGCACAGACCGTGAAGTAAGAAAAAATGACATCTTCAACTCTCGATTGGTTGGAACTAGCGACGGATGCACATTATAACATAAATCATTAGATATATTAGAATGATGATTAGATCATTCAAAAAAAAATATTAATTAAAAGAAAAAATTAATTATAATTATACTTACTGCATCTTTCGGGGGGTTGAAGAGATCACAAAATTTTGTATTTTTATCAGTTTTGGCCGACAACCATCTCAAGATTCTTGGACAAGAAACTCCTTCCTGGTAGTTCACTTGTTGTCTCAAATAAGGAATGACTTCAAACGCCCAAGCCTATAAAATAACGCCAATAAATCAAAACCATTATTGAGCAAAAAAAATGAATGATATCATAATAGAAGAAAGAAACATGTACCATGAAAGTCCATGGGAAGCCATATAAGTTGACTGTCTTTCACGCTAATGGAGTCAACAAATATTTGACAGTCATTTTGAAGCTTTCATACCCCCATGGATAGTTGTTAAACGCCTTAAGATCCTCAAAGAGCTTTATTAAACCGAGACTTATGTTGTTGTTAATGTCTCTCGCCCAAAGAATATTATGTACAAACCAAATCAAGCACAATGACTGTTTGTGCTTCTTTAAAAGTCCTTTACCTTTCAACGCTTCTATCAAATTTTTATTTTTGAAGCTTAGACCAACAATGGACACCAGGTCATCACGATCACACGACTTGCCTTTGCCTTTTTTGGGTGTGCGGGGTGATTTTTTTGGGTTAGAATAGGTATAACTTGAGAAGGAGGATAACATTTTAGTCCAGTAACTATGGCAAACTCCTTCCAACCAAAACAAATAGGCATGCCACAGTAGTTTATCCACACCTCATCCATCTTATCTTTGTTTTCATACATAAACCTACGCTTGAGAAGTTCATATACCATTTTCATTTGGAAACGAGCATTGTTGTCCTCCGACAAATTAAGATATTTCCCAAAGCAGCTGTCCCTGAAATAACCATCCAATTTTTGTTCTCAAAGTATTTTTCTGAAGGCGTCGAAAGATTTTCCTATGGCTGACTTAACCACGAAATCACCCGTTAAATCTGCAGCACCATCGCACTGCATTCTCACAGGATAACGATCAATGATGAAGGCTTTGACCAACTCTTCGGTGGAAGGGCTATTAGCATCTGCATCATCTCTTTTGAAATATTTCTCCTCCCCGTATTCATCATATTCTGCTCCCGATTGAGATAACGCTTGTAAAGCAAGCTCATAGAGTGGTGGATGTAGCCTAGCTGCTTCACTTGTTCCTTTACTTGGACTTGATTCAGTTTCTGTTCTTTTAGGAACCATACTTTCTAAAATTAACAAGAACATAAGATAATATATTATTGTTGATTAATGCATTGTTAAAAAAGGATAACAGTAAATCAAACAAGCAAAACAGTAAAATAACAGGTGCAACAGACCGATCTGTTGCACCAGGTAGTATATCTGTTGCAGCATATAACCAAACTGTTGCAGCGGATGAGTAATCTGTTGCAATAATACAAAACTTACCACTCATGTTTTATGACAGATGAATGGTCTGTTCAATAGATCACACAACTGTTGTGACATTATTTGTTGCAATATATGAGTGATCTGTTAGAACAGTTATATAATTCGTAGCAACGGATGAGTAATCTGTTGCGATAATACAAAACCTATCACTCATCTATTGAGAAAGATGAATGGTCTGTGCAACAGGCCAGACATCTGTTGCAACACATGAGTGATCTGTTGGAACATTTATCAACGGTCAATATTGTTTAGATTTCTTCTAACATAGGGTCGTCTATCGTAGCAGATGAATGATCAGTTGAAAAAATCAAGTCTTGGACTTTTCCTGTAGGAAGAGTTGGTAGGATTTTATCTAATAGGAGGTTCATCTGTTGCATCAGATCACTAATCTTATGGTTCTTCCATTGCACCAGATGGTTAATTAGTTGCATCAGATTTTTTATCCAAAGCTTAATCTGTTGCAACATATGGTAAAACTGTTGTATCAGAATTGTAATCTGATGGTTCCTCTGGTGCATCAGATGGTTGATCTGTTGTATCATATGATAAATCTGTTGCATCAGATGGTTAATATATTGCACCAGATGGGTAATCTGTCGGAGGAAACAGTAGCACGATTTTGTTAAACAAAAAACAATAATTTCACCATTTTTACCCAGAACAAGAACAGAACAAATCAAACCAAATTGTTCTTTTATTTTTATAAACACAAACAATAAAAATCAAACTTCAAAAAAATGCAACAAACAACAAAATATCATAATTCACTTCGAAAAGAGAAGAGAAGAAATACCAGAAATTAGGGTTTTATTCAGATCGCATTTCAAATTAGTGCAACAAATATTAAAATTGTTAACCAATACTATAAGAGAAGTTGACTCAAGTTCCTCGATTTCTTCAAAACTGAAAAGGCCATAAATTTTTACCTGTGAAAGAAGAAAAGGACCGATGAAGAATTCGAAGCTGTTGTGGTGGAGAGCAAGGCTGTCACGTCGATTGAAGTCGAAAAGGAACTCGAAGCCCAACTATTTGTAGTCGGATGTTGAAGTCGCTGAGGATTGAAATGAGAAATTTGGAGAACAGTTGATTGGGAGAGAGTTGAGAGAAACTGTCGAGAGAGGGATGAGAGACATGTTGATTGAATTGAAGATGGGAACTCGAAGCCCAACTATTTTTTGTCGGGGGTTGAAGAGAGAAATTTTGCAGAACTGTTGGTTGGAAGAGAGTTGAGAGAAGCTGTCGAGAGAGAGGAGAGAGTGGTTGATTTGGATTGAAGAGGATGTGGGTTGGGTTGATTTATATTTTTGAAAAGATTAGAAAGTTTTGAAAATATTAATCAAGTCCAAAATTAACTTGATCAAGTTTCCTAATAATGTTTGACTCTATCTGTTGGTCAATGTCACCAATCCTTCATTCAAGACTTAAAAGACACCTATTCTTCAATTTTCTCTAGTAACTAAAGGGTGATAAATGGTTGGATTTGGTTAGATTTAGACAAGTTGGAAGTAGATTAAGCAGAAATGTGTAATTACCCAATTCACTTATATTCGACGTGGTTAAAATATGGATTGAATAATTAATGAGCGGGTTAGATATGAGTTTACCCATATTTCACCCACATTGATTAGAGAATTTAAAAATGTATTTCTATGTTTTATGTTTCTAAGATTTTTTTTCTACCCACCCCACCCCCAATTTTTTCTGTTTAGATTTTTATTTCTAAAAAAATCTTAAATTCTTTTACCCCCCCTCCCTCCAACCTCCGCCCAATTTTTATTTTATGTTTTGTTTTTTCTAAAATAGAATTTTAACATTTTTGCCACGCACCCCAAATTTTTTTAATTTTTTTTTAAAGATATATTTTTTTCTAACTCATCCCACCCCTAACCCCCACTCCCCTACCTCACCATACCCCACCCACTACCCAATTTTTTTAAAAATTATTTTTAAAAAAATATTAAATGTTTTATTTGAATTTTTTTTTTTACCCACCTCTAACCCCCCCTTCCCCCCTCTCTTCTTTTTTCATTTTCCTTATTTTTTTTGAGTTTTAAAATAAAATTTTGAAAATTCATTTATACCTCTCCCCCCTCCCCCTCACCCCCACCCCTAAATTTTTTAATATATTTTAAAAAGTGAAAAAACATCAAATACATCTCGAACTTGTCTAGAAAAGTCGATTACACACTCAAACTATTATAGTGACCTATTACACACCTGAACTACTTAAAAGTGAATTTATTTCCACCACCATTATTACTACTACAATTATAAAGAGCCACCGCAAAATTTAACACCCATAACCAAATTCAGCTTCAAAATAACATCACAACTATTGTCGCCATAAATTATTCTAAACAAGCACCACACTAATTCATCACTCACACAGAACCCTCATCAAAATCACACAAAATCAGTAGATTTCAATGTTTATCAAAATTAAATCACCATCACTGTCATTTTAGAAATTCACAACAATGATCATAACAAATCTTATTTTCACTCCAAATTACATTACTAAATCATTCACCACAAGATCCACCACCGTTATCAGTATCAAAATTAATCACACCCGTAATCACAAATTTAACATTCATCACCAAAATTCACACCAATTTCATTATCAATTATAGAAAATAAGATACATACCTCCTCCAATTTTATCAACCCATCACCAAATCTCTCACCGTTATGAATTTCGTTCAAGTTCAAGATAGAGAATGGTGAAAATAAAAAGTCAATTAGTGAAAGAAAATGAAGTGATTTTGATAAGAAAAAAGATGGAGAAGATTAGATTAATGATATGAAGAAGAAAAAGAAATAGAGAAGGTTGTCCATGGAGAAGGCACGAAGAAGAAGTGGTTTTCCTTATTATTTTTTTGGATTTTAATTTGAATAATGTGCACGTTTTTCTTCTTTTCTTTGTATTTTTTTGCCACATCATTTTTTAGGGTAGAAATAAATTAATTTTTAAGTAGTATAAGTGTGTAATAGGTCGAGTAAAGTATCTAGTACCCCCTGAACTATGACTAAATTTGTTATTACATACTCCAACTTTACGAGGGTCTTATTA
Source organism: Capsicum pubescens (assembly GCA_030864215.1). NCBI lineage: Eukaryota > Viridiplantae > Streptophyta > Magnoliopsida > Solanales > Solanaceae > Capsicum > Capsicum pubescens. Next base: position 263,848,836 of record CM061540.1, on the reverse strand, counting down.
CCCTCCTAAACTAAATTTTAGTGTATTTTTGTCATTCTTTTTAGTTGACGTGACATTTTTTGTCAATTTTTTTAGCTGACATGGTCTTATTTTATGTAATAAAGGTACTACATTAGCACAAAAGAGTGACAAAAATATGCTAAAATTGAGTGCATGTATGTGTGTGTGGGGGGGGGGGGAGGTAATAGGATCCTTGTGAAATTGGAGTGAGTGGTAGCAACTTTTGTCATAGTTCGGCGGGGGGAGGGACCACAATAATTTGTGTGTGTAAGCTATTTTTTGGGATAAGTTTAGGATATATTTGATTTCTTTTCCCTTTTAAAAAAAATTAAAAGTTTTTTCTGTCCAACCCACCCCACCAACCCCATTTTTAAAATTTTTGTTTTTTGAAATCTTTATTTTTTTTAGTGCAATTAGGAATTTTGAGCACAAGTGAGTAATCCGTTGTGTATATATGAATAACCATATTTTACCTATTTTATTCATATTTTTATGGGCTTTTGAAATAGATTGAATTCCATATTTACCCAATTAAAATATGAGCAATCTAATTCATTAAATATTAATTAAATTACCTCATTTCATTAATATGAGCTGAAATTGCCAGCTCTACTAGTGGGTCATATTAATTAGTTAGAAAAGATCTCCTTGTATGAACAATACATTAAAAATAATAGCATGTATATGAAAAATTTACTTATTATTAAAGAAATTAAGCATGAAAAGGATACATACTTGCCAAAAGAAATATCATAGCACCTCCAATGCGCATTGATTAAAGCATCATGATAGCTCCTGCATTCCTCCTTAGAGTGGCGATGAAACCTGCGTTTTCTTTTACACTCGGTACATATGATAAATTCATCCCGATGAATAAATTTAGATGACTTATTAGCATGTTTTGAAGACTGATTATAATATTTGAGTAGTGCAGTCTTTACCAATGGAACTTTATTACCATCGACAAAAATTCATATATTATTCTTCCATCTCCTACAAGTCTCCCTTCCGGCATATTTCTCAAATTCAGCTAGAGTAAGTTTGCCTAATAACAAAAGATCAATTTTTATTGGTATCAAAACATGGCAAAATCTAAAATAATAAGAAAAGATGATATTCTATTTCATAATAAAATGAGTACAAGAACAATTATAACACGCTAATTGACTCTGTGATGAGAAAAAAAACAGTAGGATATAAAATTATTCCCATAGGTGAGAGCCTACTAATGATAAAGGATATAAAAAGAGATGAATGTATCCTCGTTTATTAGTTCAATAAAACCAATCCTTTTCCAAATGAACATGTTACGTTGTAGCCTGCAGGTTCTTTGAGAAAGCAACCGAGGTCCTAAGAACATAATGTTCCATATATATGGTAGAAAAATAGGCACTTTAGACATTACAATTATCGTATGATTACAACAATAATACACCTAGAGTATTCCCACACAGTGAGTGTACGCAGTTTGTATCACTACCTTAGAGGTGAGTTAGAGAGGCTGTTCCTGACAGACCTTCAACTCAAGATAAAATATAATTCAGGAAAATGATATAAAAAGTGTATATAAGACAATAAGGAGTAACACAACAATAGATAGTGACAGAATAATACTAGCACAACATAATATTACAAGTGAACCAACATATAGCATTAAGAATCCAAGAACAACTACAAGCGTAGCACTACGACTAGTAGTAAGAAAAACACGCCTCCCTACTAGCATGGACACACTACAACCTCCTAACCTTCTATGACTACTAGTAATAAAAACACTCCTACCTACTAGTATGACCACACTCCGACCTCTTAACCTTCTACTCTAATCTGCATTCGCCCTACTTTTTTATCTAAGATCATGTCCGCGTTAAGTTGCAACCTGGCCATATCCTGTCTATTCACATCTTCCTAATATTTCTTCTGTCTACCTCTACCTCTCCTGAATTCATCCATAAAAAAATTCTTATACCTCCATACTAGGGCATCTGTGCATCTTTTTATCACATGCCTAAACCATCTAACCTCGTCTCTCGTATCTTGTCTTCCACAGAAGCTAGTCCCACCTTATCTCGAATATCCCTATTTATAAACCCATACAACCAACGTAACATTGTTATTTTTGCTACATGCATCCTCTAGGTGTGAGAATTCTTGACCGGTCAACAATCCACTTCATACAACATAGCTGGTCTAGCTACCACTCTGTAGACCTTGTCCTTAAGTTTAGAAGGCACATTCTTATCACATAAGACTCCAGAAATGGGACTCCATTTCATACATGCTGCACTAATACAATGAGTGAAATCCTTGCCAATCTTACAATTTTCATGGATAATAGATCCAAGATATTTAAAACTGCCTTTTTTTGAATGACTTGAGTATCAAGACTCACCTTTGCATCAGTCTCTTATGTCACCTTATAGAGCTTGTACTCCAACTATTAAATCTTGGACCTACTTAACCTAAATCATTTAGACTTTAGGGTTTGCCACCAAGTTTTTAACTTATTATTAACCCTTTCACGAGTTCTTCAATCAAATCCATGTCATTTGCAAATAAAATACACTAAGACACCTCACCTTGAATTTGCGACATAAATATATCCATAGCCAAGACAAATAAAAATAGGCTGAGGGTCGATCCCTGATGCAACCCATTAATACGAGAAAGTGCTCTGAGTTTTTCCCATAATTCTTACGTAAATATTGGCTCTATCATGCATGTACTTAATTGACCTAGTATACACCACCGGTACACCTCTAGTGTCTAAGAACCTCCATAGAACCTCCCTAGGAACTCTACTATAAGGTTTTTCTAGGTCGATGAACACAATATTTAAGCTCTTCCTACTCCCCCTTACTGGCCCATCAGTCTCCTTGTCTCCTTAGTAGGTAATGGCTTATGTTGTTGATCATCCTGGCATGAATCCAAACTAGTTCTCTAGAATATTCATGATCCTTCTTAACCCCAACTACCACCCTCTCCCAAGCCATCATAATATGTTTTAACAACTTGATACCCCTATAGTTGTTGCAATTATGAATGGCATCCGTATTCTTGTATAATGAAATCATCATAGTCCATCTCCAAGCTTTGGGGATTTTTGTCGTCCTAAAAATGATACTCGATCAGCCTATCCATACCTTCCTCCATGTGCTCTTCCAAAACTCCACAGGAATCTCATCTGGCCTAATCGCTCTACTCCTACGCATCTTATGAATAGAACCCTTAACCTCTTTAACCTCTATACGCCTACAACAATCATAGTTATGATGCCTCTTTGAGTGCTCCAAATCCCTTAACACAATGCTATTAGTCTCCACCCTCCATTGAAGAGTTTATGGAAGTATGATAACCATCTCCTCCTTATGAGTACCTCTTCTACCAATACTCTGTTGTCCTCATCCTTGATTTACTTTACTAGGTCAAGATCTCAAGCCTTCCTGTCTTTATCCTCGACAAATATGTATAACTTCTTATCCCCATCTTATCTTTTAACTCTACTTATAAGTGCTCACAGGTTGCTGCTTTTGCCGCTATAACTGCCAATTTTGCCTCATTCCTAGACATCTTATACTTATCCTTATTCGATCTATTCTCTTTCTTATCCTTGTTCTCCATCATCTTTGCATAAGCCATCTTTTTATCTCCACTTTCCTTTATACTTCTTTATTCCACTATCAGTCCTCTTTACACCTTCTAGATCGGCCTTTTGAGATCCCCAACACCTCTTTAGCTGTCTCCATGATGCATCTGACAGTACTATACCACATACTACTATATCCCCACTACTTCCCTAATCTCTCATAGCCACTAAATTCTCATTTATATCCAAGACATTGACCATAGTCAAGCTATGTTATTTGATCCTTGTCTGATTATCCATAACCCTCTTCCTCCCCTTCTTGATATCCAAATCCATCACCAAAAGCCTATGGTTGTTTGAAGACTCTCCCTTGGGACAAACTTACAGCCCTTACAAAGTCATATATCACTGTTTCTAAGGAGCAAAAAGTCTTTTTGAATCTTGGATATGAACTACGAAAGGTAATAAAGTGGTCATCCTTCTTTGGGTAACTCAAATTGGCAACCCACATACCAAAGGCTATTGTAAAATCCAAAAGAGATACTCTACTTCCACTTCTACTTTCAAAAGCAAAGCCTCCATGTACATCGCCATAACCCCCAGGGGGTGGCCCAATGTGCCACTGAAATCTCCTTTTATGAAAATCTTCTCAGTGCTTGGTATACCTCTTACCACATCATTTAATACCTCCCAAAAACTCTTATTTTCCTCCTCATCCAAACCTACGTATGGTGTGTACGCACTAACAATTTTCAAAGAGACCCTCCAATGATCAACTTAACCATCATCACCCTATCATTAAGCCTCCTAACCTCTATGACTCTCTTTAAGCTCTTCATCTACTAAGATACCTACTTTATTTCTATTCATCATTTGTCCTGAGTACCACAACGTATACCTATCTACCTCCCTTGCCTTGTTACTGACCCATTTGGTTTCTTACATACAAGCTATATAACTTCCCTTCTTCATGAGAATCTTCACTAGCTCTATGGACTTTTTTGATAAAGTACCTATGCTCCAAGATGCTACTGACAATCGAGAAGCTCCCTTAACCCCTCCACCAAACCGATCCTCACCCTTGCCAATCAAGTACCTTAACTAATTTCACAGGATACCTTCCACCTCAAACCAGTAACAAAGCCAGGACAAATAAGAAGAAATCCCTTCATTTTGTAAGTTTTTGTTGGAATTTGAATCTGAGACCCATGGTTCTCAACCCACTTCATAGACCATTAGACTACACTCTTGTATGCTACATTGAATATATATATAAACCATGAAGAGTACTTGAGCAAACGTCTACCTTCTCAAAGCCAATAAATAGAACTCAACCCATCATCAAGGCTCTCTCTCTCTTACCAATTAAATCATCTATAGAGGAGGCGATACAAGCGTAGTTTGTTTATACTACTCATCAACCAAATAAATATAATGTACTAAAGCAAATACATACATCGAATCGTACTCAAGAGTGTTACAAGTAGTGGGTTAAGAACAAAAACTACTAGTGACTTCTTTCTATCTGTTGTAGAACATGTATCTTATGAGTTTAGATAAGGTGTGTGCAAGTTCACAAAGACAACACCGTTATAAAAAAATTCATACATAAGAATTTGAAAAAAAATAATGCATCAAATTTAATTAGCACTGACATAACAAAGATTCGTGATAAGCATGCGATAGAGTGAACAACATGCATTTAAAAACATATAATATACGAAGGCACAGAGAAGGAAATAAATTAAATTAGCAACTACATATATATTTATGGTAAGAACCTTCAGGACATCCAGGTTGACAGTCACATGTGATTTCTAGTTCACCAGAAGTTGAAATCCTAAGTGTAGCAGCAAAATCACCATGACGGGAACTGGTGCAGCAACAAAAAACCCTTCAAGTAGTCATCTTCTCTTTCTAACACACTTATACCACACAACTCTTCTTCGCTAAACATATTGTTCCCGTGTCTCCTTTACTTTTCACTCAGTATAAAAGCCAAAAGTGTTAATATAAAGATCGAATCTCTTTAATTCTCTCCTATAAGAGAACAAAAAAAGAGAGAAGGGATCATAAACACGAGTGAAGATATACAGATTTGTTCATATGAGCGGACGTATAGGAGAAGATAAAGCAAAAGTAAATTGAGATGAAGTTGGGCGAATGGGGTATTTCTGATGAGATAAATCACCTCAGTAAGCATGTATATTTAAGAGATTTGGTATAGAAAGATTTGAAGGGGGACGATCTTTAAGTGGAGTTTTATACACAGAGGTTGTAGGAGGCAGGGGGGGCGTGGAAATTTTGTTTCTTCACTTTAGTATGTGATTGGATTCATAGCTGTACAAGAGTTAAGTTAATTAATTTTTTTTTATATAAATTTGAATTAGTATTTTTATCTTTTAAAAAAAATAAAAATTTGCAGAAATTTATAAAATGTATTATAAATTACTGGAATTAACAATTTGAAGTATTATTAAAAAATTATAATAAAAGAAATTATCATTTCACTCTCCAAATAATAACTTAAAAATAAAGTGGAATAAAGGGAATGCTAGTTATTATATACTTATAATAGCATTTGATGTTTTGTTGTTATTTGATTGTTATAGAAAATTAATTTTACAAAATAAATGATAATTGTTTTTATAAAGAACCTCAAGGCCATTTTCATGTGTTTCACTCTTATTTTGTGGTCCTCCCCATTGCTTTGGAGTGGTATTTAGGATTGGCGAGAATGGGTGACACGACTTTTGAAGGGTTGAATATGTTTTGAAAGCGTTTTTGGAGTTTTGAAAGTTGAAAGCTTAAGACAGTCGATCAAAATCAATGTTTGAGGTTAGGAAGGTCTTTCGAGTTTTAATGATTCTACTAAATTCAGAGGATGATACTTGGAGGTTGTTTCAGTTCTTGAGGTTTATGGGGGTGTTTTGGTTAGTTGGTTGGAAATTTAAGATTTTCTTATGCTTGAATTGAATTCGATCAACAATTGATGTAAACGATATCGAAGTGGTGTTCCTTTATTTCATCTCGTTTGAAATATATTTTATAAGTGATTTGAACAATTCTTTTATGTTTTAGAGGTCCCTGATGAATTTAAGGTGTTGAAACCAAGTCTTGAACTTTGATGAGTTGCTGTCATCTAGTGTGGTCTGCAATTTCGAGGGTGGCTTTGCAATTGTGACATTTGAGATTTCTACTGGTATTGCAACTAGAATACCTTGGACTTGCAAATGAGATACCTTAGATTCTATGTCGTGCCTCAAACTCAAGGGGCGCAAATGGCACATGATGCAAAAACTTAGGCCTGAGCCGACCCTGCCAAACTAGTTGCCAACGTTGCATAGCATCCACATGCAATTAAGAAAACAAATAAGTATTTCTTGGCTTAAAAATAAGCCGTCAATCGGCAAGGCTCTTGTCAACAAATCTACAAAGAAAACAATTACTTCCAACAATTTATATCAAGCAATAAACATGTAGTACACAAGTCCTGTTGGATCGTCGAGGCCATCATGGTATCTAGAAAAACATAAACGTTATATGGGCCGTCAAGAACACCACGATCTCTAAACAAAAACAAAAAAATATGTATATACTTCCTCCGTCCCATTTTACTCGTCCCAAATTGGGATGACACAACTATTAAGAAAAATAATAAATAACATGGCTAGTTTACCATAGTACCCCTATCAAATGATGTTTATATTTTAATTTTTTTAAAAAAGTAATTAATGCAAAGGGTAAAATATGGAAAAAAAATTGTCTTGTCTTGATAAGTAAAAAATGACAAGTAAAATGGGACACCAGATTAGGAAATTTGAGACGGGTAAAATGGGACGGAGGGAGTACAATATAAGCTAGGTTGTTTGTTTGTAATTTTATTTTTTTTGTTTGAATTCTAACTAACTCAAATTAACTTTATTGAATTCCCAAAAGAAGTACCTTTTTTAGTTGAATATTTTCCTTAAGTCTCATTGCATTAATTGATTATCCTGAATTTAATGGTAAAAATTAATGTATAAATAACATAAATATCAACCCTTTTGAAAGTAATTACACTCCCTCTCACTTTTTTAGTTACTTTACTCTCTCCCTATTAATATACATAGCATAGCCGACATATACATAGCATTCTGTGTATATGTTGGGATTTTTGTAATATGTTTAGAGAATTGGGATTGTTTGTAATATTGAAAACATAAGTTGTGCATTTGTGTAATTTTTAGAAAATTAATACTTTGTCATATACTTGGCCCAATTTTATCACTACGATAAAATTTACTCATTTCGTCTAAGTTGGTCAAAACAACAAAGTTTTAAAAATTGACGGTAAATCACGAGTTTGTGGTAAGGGTGTCAAACGGGCCGGCCCGACCCGGCTCGACCCAGCCCTATTATGTAACCCGGCCCGGTAAGCCCTAGGGCTTAAGGGTTCCGGGTCCCGGGCCATTTTTTTTGTTAAAATGGGCCCGGTTAACCCGGCCCGGACCAAGCCCGGACCAGGCCCGTCGGTTAACCGGCCCGGCCCGGAATATAAAAAAAATAAAATAAAAAAAATTGGATTTTGGGCCAACTAGTCGTTGGCCCAACGGCTATATAGCCGTTTTTGGGTCCAAACGGCTAGTTTGGGCCCATTTAATAAAAAAAAAAAAAAAAAACTTTAAAAAATATTTTTTAATCCCCAAAAAAAATCTATAAATACCCTACAACTTCAAATCATTTTTCACACAATTTTTCACTCTCTCAAATCTCATTCTCTCTCAAATCTCAAATCTCAATTCTCTAATATTCAATATATTTAATTTCTTAAAGTGTTCACTTTAATTTTTTAATTTTCGTTTACAAAGTACGAGCGGAAGTTTCTAAAGTCGCAATCTTCGGATACTTCCAAAATTTAGTATTGTCGTTCCATCTCTTACGTTTAATTTTTATTTATTGTATTAATTGTTTAATATTTAATTTTATTATATTTGTGTATTTTGAATATTTTTAGTTTAATTTAATTTATATTATGGATAAATTAAAAAACCTCGCTGCTAAAGGTGTTAAAATTTTTTATCCCGGAAGCGGTAGTGGTAGTAAAAAGCGAATTACTAGCGGTAGAGGTAGTTCAAGTAATAGATATACCCGTGTGCCTTCGCCTCCGGTACCGCTTGGTACACCTTTTGAGGAAGAAATAGGTGTAGGTGCTCACGATATGGATTATGTAGAAGCTCAGGAAAATTATGGTATAGAAGAAGAAAATGAAGTAGATGCAGTTAATTTAGACGAAGATAATGAAAATATTGCTGAAACACCCGCAGTAGGAGATGCTAACGTTAGATCTGAATCAGTTAATCTCCCTTCCCGTCCTCCCAGTGCCCCAAAACCTCGTAAAAGAACTAGTATTGCATGACAATTTTGTGAACGTATATCAGATATTGAGGTGCAGTGCAATATTTGTCAACAAATATATAAGCATAGAAGTGGAGGCAAGCAAGGGGGTACGGGTACGTTAATGAGACATATAGATGAAGATCACAAAAAAGAGTTAAATATTGCAAAAGGTGGTGGGGATGTTGGTGGGTCAACGCAAACTAGAATGGACCCAACAACCGGTCAAGTAGCGAAAAAGTATAATAAATTGAGGGACAGGGAAGAAATAGCTAAAATGGTAGCTGTGGGTTGTTTGCCTTTTAGTTTTCCTTCTTCTGATGCTTTTATTCGTTATATACAAGCAATTTATAATCCTATGTTTAATGGTATTCCTAGAACTACTTGTCGGTCTGATATTTTTAGACTCCATTCACAATATTGTTTTTATTTATCAACATTGTTAAAAAATATTCAATGTAGATTGTCCCTAACTTCTGATCTTGGTCGTGCTGTAAATAAAAATGATTATTTAACCGTTACTTGTCATTGGATGGATAGTAATTTCGTGATGCAAAAACGTATTCTTGCTTTTTTATATGATGAAGATCGTAAACATACTGGACAATTTATTGCTGATTCTATTGTTAAAATTGTCGGATACTATGGTATAGAAAATAAAATTTTATGTATTGCTTTTGATAATGCTTCTAACAACAAGACTGCTATAACAAAAATAAAATTTACGCTATCTCCGCCCTTGCCTGAAATTTTTCATATTAAGTGTGCATGTCATATATATAATTTAATTGTAAAAGATGGTCTTGAGTTTTTTGAGCTTTATATTGAAAAAATTCGTCTTGCCGTTGGTTTTATTCAAGGAAATAATCGTAGATCGAGAATTAGAGAATTTAAAGTTAAATGTCACGAAAATGGACTTACACCGATTTTGATGCCTGAGGAAATTGATACTAGATGGAATTCTACGTATGAATTTTTAAAAACTTGTTATAAATATAGAATTCCTATTACACTAGCTTTTAACCAACATTGCGGTTCATTTGCTGATTCTGCTGATTGCATGCTACATAATTCTGATTGGGTTGTAATTAATGATCTTGTTAAGTTTTTAGAAAAATTTTATGTAGCTACGGTTGAATTTTCCGGTGCTTACTATCCTACTGTTTGTAATATTTTGGCATATATAGCCGATATTTCTGGTTTGCTCCAACAATATAAAAATAAAGAAGGTTATAAAGAAGCTGTTGGCGCCATGTTTACGAAATTTAAGAAATATTTTTTCCCGATTCCCCCTATTTACTTGGTTGGTGCTATGCTAAATCCGTGCATGAAATATAATAATATGTGTCACTTTAGTACTCTTATTTATACTAACTTAGAAATAAATACTAACCATGATTCTGAACAAGTACAACCTGATTTGTGGACGGCTACGGCTGATGCAAAGGATTATATAGAAAAATTATATAATCACTATGCTGATTTATTTGATTCAGCCGTACCTACAAATATCACTCCAACTGTCGCTCCTCATCCTCCCGAGGAGCCATCATCTTCTAAAAGGCCGGCACATAGTGGTTTTTCTGATTCGTTTTATGATTTAAATTGTTGGAACAGTGTTGATGAGAGAACTTACACATCAACTTATCGGGAAGAGCTGAAATATTATCTTCGGACGGCACCAGAGGATCGCAGACGACGGATCAACACGCTGGATTGGTGGAGGAATAATGAATCACAATATCCTGTGCTTTCAAGATTAGCTAGAGATATCTTGAATGTTCCAATGTCAACCGTTGCATCAGAGAGCGCCTTCAGTCAGGGACGACAACAGCTTGGAGACAACCGACACTCATTGGGAAGCAATGCAATGAATGTTCTAGTTTGCCTCAGAGATTGGATTAGAGCGGAAAGAAGAAACCAAGGAATGGAACCGGAGCCGAGCGACGAGCTGAAACTAGAAGAAATTATGACTTCACGGGAGAACTCAGCAGAATCAAGTCCAATGCATGGTTTTGCCCCCGTTGACTTTGATTATCCTATGCAAGTTCCCATTAATATTAACATGAATGAGTTGGAAAAAATGATGCATAATTTATAGATTTTTCATTCATGTAAATTATTAATTTTGGATCATTTTGCAATCAATAAAATTCCCCAAATTCATTCAGTCCTTAGTCGTTGTTTTTTATTTTTTTTTATTTAACGATTTAAAATTTTAAATTGAATTTCTAGTTTTCTACTTTAAATTAAAAACTTACTTCTAATATATTATTAATTTACTACCAAATATTATTAATTTATTATATTAAGTAACATATGTTTTGAATATTTGTGCATATATCTTCTATAGAAGTGTATATTTAATGTATACATGTGTATATGTTTTATAAATTAGTATATAAGTATATCTATACATATTGTAATGTATATATAATGTAGTATATTTTATAAGTAGTAGTATATATACATTTAATGGTGCGTATACACGTGTATATATCTTCTATAGAAGTGTATATTTAATGTATACATGTGTATATGTTTTATAAATTAGTATATAACTATACAAATATATATTGTAATGTATATACATTATAGTATGTTTCATTTAAAGTATTACATATACATAGAATAGAGTGTATATATGTGAATGGATCTTCTATAGACGTGTATATTTAACGTATACATGTGTATATATTTTATAAATTAGTATATAACTATACAAATATATATTGTAATGTATATATATTGCATATATCTCATTTAAAGTATTACATATACATAGAATAGAGTGTATATATGTGAATAGATCTTCTATAGACGTGTATATTTAACGTATACATTACTTTATGTTTTATAAATTAGTATATATATTGTAGTATATACTTTTTTTAAAGTAGTACATATATATTGAATGGTGCGTATATATGTGTATATATCTTCTATAGACGTATATCTTTAAAGTATACAAGTGTATATGTTTTATAAATTAGTATGTAACTATATATATATACATATTATTGTATATATATATATGTATATCACTATATTGTAGTATATATTTTATTTAAAGTAGTACATATATATTGAATGGTGCATATATATGTGTATATATCTTCTAAAGTAGTATATATTTAACGTATACATGTGTATATGTTTTATAAATTAGTATATATATATATTGTAGTGTATATATATATATATATATATATATATATATTATACTATCATAGCAAATGTTTTATTTAAAGTAGTACGTATAGTCATATATAATTATATATTGAATGGTACGTATATATGTGTAATTGTTTATACTTTATATATATTTTTAAAAATATATATTGTATATTGGAGTGTATATAGTGTATATTGGATTTTTTATTTATTTTTTAAACGGGTTTGACCGGTTTTTAACCGGGTTTGACCGGGTCTTGGTGGGTTTGACCGGATTGGATTTAGTGGGCCGGGTTCGGGTGGGTTTTAATTTTTTTACTGTTTGGCCCGGCCCGGCCCGCTTAACGCCAAACCCGGTCCGAAACCGGCCCGGAACTCGGGTAAAATGGAAGGGCCGGTTCCGGGTTGGCCCGGCCCGGCCCGTTAGACACCCCTAGTTTGTGGACATTCTTTTAAGTGCATTGAAAAAATTCTTAAAGATACTATTTGAACTCTTACTTATATCTTTTGGATTTCTTAAAAAATATTTTTGTTAAAGTCTTTTTCTTTTTTCAAAAATAATTAAAGTTTTCTTAATTTTTTTTCAAAAGTTAAGTGAGATTCTGTTTTAATTATTTTGAGAGTTTAATTAGTTTTCAAAATAAAAATCTCATTTTCCAACCTATGATACCATGTGTACAATACAATCTTCCTAAATCTCAAGCCACTCTCATCAGCATAAACCCCCAAACGGTTATCACACTATCAAATCATCTTAATAATTATTCTAACCCACTATTTTATTTAATTCATAGCATGTTTTACACAATAAAAGAAGAGTAAGTCATAATCTATCCCGAAATCAAATTACAAGCCATTAAATGATCACAAGTTAGCATTCATTTTTTGGCCTCGAAATGCTCCCAATCTATCAAAATATTTTTTACACATGAATACGAGTTCATCGATCCTCATATTGCAATAAAAAAATTCGACTCAACATTAGTCGAAAAATCAACCCTCAAAATTTGGCGATAAAATTAAAAATTCTTTCAAAATCGTTTTACCCATAAGATAATAATAAAAAAATGTTAGTTACCAAAAAAAATGTGATTAAGCTACAAAATAGATGGGAAATCATTAGAAAATATCGAGATGAAGTCTAGAAACTTAACCCTGGAAGGTATCTTTAAAAAACACTTCAAAAATCACCTTAATCCAAACTCTAGAACTCCTAAAAATGGACAACGAAGCTTAAGTTTGAAATGAGTTTTAAATACAAAATCCGATCTTATGTGACTCCACAATTGCGACCCAAAATGTTACAATTGAGAACCCAAGGTACGTCTAAAATAAACACCCTTTGATGTAGCAATTGTGACCCCAAAATATCGCAATAGAGACATTTTCCCAGCCTGCAACCATAACGATGTAACATTCCATAATTTTGTAATGTTTAAAATAACTAATTTATGATTGACGAGTCGATTATCATGTTTCACGTCAACCATCGACGAGATGCCGGGAGAATAATTTTAAATGAATGATTATGCCAATAAATATGTTTATTAAGTCACTTCAAATTTTTAGACTAAAGCTAGAGGCTAAAGGAAACTTTGAAATCAAAATCTTAATTGAGGGTTTTTTTTACAAGAAAGTTATTATGTAATCACATTGATAGGCTGGTTGGGACAAGCATACCTCCCAATATTAGCTTCATAGGGTCCATTGTATATCAAATTAAAGGTTTTTAAATCTAGTTATCATAACGTTCGCTCGATAATCTGATATCAAAGTAAAAAGTATGATTGTTTTACCGTGGATTAACTGGGCCAGTGAACTGGGTCAGGTCAAAATTAGTATAACGTTGCATTTTGATATTTTTATCATTATAAAATAAAATTTTATGGTTATTGAGAGTATTTAGGGGCAGCGACTAAGGTTTGGAGACCTAGCGACGTGAAATATACATTGTTATATTGCCTTGGGAGTTCGATGCTCTTGTGAGGTGTTGATAGATTTTTGTTGTTGTTATTAGATATTGTTTTGGTAGAGATTATGATGTCATTTACTGAGTTAATGTGGGATGTTCATAATGATAATCTTAACACCTTAGCTTATTGGCCATGACTCGTTCTCGCTGCCTTGTTAATTCTCACAATTGTTGTGTTATAATTGGCTGGTCCACCTTCGTAACAACACCTTGAGACTTCTGTTGAAAGGTATCATAAATCTAAAGTCTGAAGCTTGTTATAGCCTATATATCATCGTTATTCGACTTTTAGCCTTATACTACTGAGTTGGCTACAACAACATGATATAATGTCTATCAACATTGCTCTATTCCTTACACAGTGGCCTAAAGAGAATGTTATGATTGTACTGAGGTCGCATGTGATTAATTGTTACTGTTGTAATGTTTATATCATGTAGTTGTCGTCTATGAGCTTGTTTTGCCTTAGCAGACATAACACTGTAGGGTTTTGGAGCCTATGGGCTGACTAATACATTGAGTCTACGGGCCAGGCAGCTATACTTAGCCTACAGGTTAAGCAGAAAAAATTTATGGGCCGGGGTGATCAAGCTGTACCTACGTGCCAACAATGATACTGTAGCATAAAGCCTAAGAGTTGTATTGATTCATGGTGCCTATAAATTTAAATAGTTCAATTCAGATGATCACTAGGTAAGTGGGCAAGTATCGATATTTAGCGACTGTTTTTGCTTGCTAGGGCTTATGGTTATTGTGTTTTGTTTGGACCTGTCGGGCTTATAGGGCTGTGTTAGGTTATTATTTGCTATGTATTTATATGTTGTCTTATTGCAGGAAGTGATACAAGCCTTAAGAGCACAAGGATTACAAGGTCTTGTAGAAGGTTCAAGTTTCGGATGTTGCAAGTAATTGAAGATCTTTTTTGGAGCCTTTTCAAAGCCTTGTCCAAGTGAAGAAAGGAGGAGGGTTCTTACACTCAAGAGGCACCTCTCATTAAGGACATGATGGACTTTTTACACTCTAAAATAACATACCATGGGCGCCTTTCCTAAAGCCTTTCATTAAGGGAATTTTAGACATTGTCTTGTAATAGTATAAATAGACCCTTTAGCTTCTATTCTCATTAGATTTTGATGAATATTGAAGATTTCTTCTCTCTTTGAGAGTGTATAACCTTTAGTGTAGGGATTGGAAAAGCCATAATTGAAACTAGGGTTAGCTTGAGTGTGGATTCACTTGAGTTGACAATCGGCTTAGAAACGTTGGTGCTTTGGGGTGCTTCGAGTCCCTTTTGTGTCAACGTAAGAGTGTGGTGTTGCCTTTGTGGATTGTAGAGGGTTTTGGTGTTTGATACACACCTTAGTTCCTATAATTTGTAAAGGTTTATGTCTCACTAACTATCCTTTAAGTTTATGCATTTTCTCTTCTTTTTGTGCTAAATCCGAATGTGTGTTTGTTTGTTCTTCTTCATCTCATCTTCTTCTCTTTAGTTGTGTTGTTATTTTCTGATTTTAGGTTTGTTCCCTTATCATTTGGTATCAAGAGCCATGTATTAGAGCTGTTTCCACAACTCTAAGTCTTGGATCTAAGAATATCTCTACAAAAAAAGAGTTTAGAGTCAAAAAAATGCAAAAAAAGTGTTGAGTCTTGTGTTTGATAGTAGATCCAAATTTCACAACTTAGATCTACTAATTTTTAACTTGTTTTGATAGTTTCTAGTGTTAGATTCTTGTTCTATAGCACTTAAAGAGTCTAGATCTACTTTTGGAACAAGGTTTGGTTGATTTTGTGCTAGATCCACCATGGCTATGGCGTTTTGAAGCTTTGAAGAAGCTAGATCCGTTTAGGTTTGTGTTGGTGACGTGATTTGTGGCTGATTTGTTGTTGTTTGAGCTTGCCTTGGCCTAAGGAACCTAGATCTAAAAGAAAATTGGAGATTAGAGTTCATTTGCTTATAGGTCAAACTTTGGTCAACTCTTGAATTCATCTTGTTCTTCTATCAGCATCAAATCTTGTTGAAGAAGAATATTCAAGGAGTGTGTTTGATCCAAAAAAGGGTGTAAAGAGAGTGTACTTGGTGTTTGTAAAAGAATATTCCTTGGCATATTCATATCTATAATAATATATTGGCAAAATGCTCTATTGGACCCCTGTACTATGTCAGTTTTGTAAGTTGGACACTTCTATTTATATATTTGTCATCTGGACCCCTGAACCCACGAAAAAACTACATTTTAAACACTTTTTTGGAGAGTGTAACACACTCTCCCATGTTAGCTGCCACATCAGCTGCCACGTGTGCCATGTCATTTTTTTAAAAAAAAAGTCGAAAAAGTATTACATTAAATTCCAAGTCATTTTTAATATGCTACATAACAAATTAAATATTAAAATTAATTTAATTAAATAAGAAAAATTTATAAATTGTAGAAAATTTGAATAATCACGCTTTTAAAATTTGAAAAATTGGAATAATCATTTTTAAAATAAAAAAATAATAAAAAAAAGTATTACATTAAAATTAATTAAATATTAAAATTAATTTAAATTTTAAATTTAAATTATTAAAAAAATAATTAATTAAAATTCTTAACTATCTAATTTATTTAAATCAATTAAATTTTAAATTGATTAATTTATCAAATTTAAAATTCTTACCTAATTTAAATAAATTTTACTTAAATAATTAATTAATTTAAATATGATTTACATATTTAAAATATTTAATTTAAATTAATTGTGGGGGAAGGGGCTGGGGTGAGGGGCTGGGGGAGGGGCTGAGTGGGGTGGGGGCTGGGGAGGGGGTTGCGCAGGGCTAGGTGGGGTGGGGGGTTGGGGGAGGGGTTGGATGGGGTGGAGGGCTGAAGAAAGGGGGTTGGGTGAGGTGGGGGGCTGGGGAAGGGGTTGCGTAGGGTTGGGTGGGATGGGGACGGGCTGGGTGGGGTGGGGGGCTGGGGAAGTGGGAGGGGTTACGTAGGGCTGGGGACGGGCTGGGGTGGGGTGGGGACGGGCTGGGGTGGGGGTGGGGTGAGAAATTTTTTAAATTTATTACTTTTAAATGGCAAAATGACCTTCTGGACCCCTGTGCTATGTCGGTTTTGTAAGTTGGATACTTCTACTTAGATGTTTGTCATCTGGACCCTTGAACCCATTAAAATGCAATATTTTAAACACTTTTTGGGTCAGTGTAATACATTCTCGCCACATCAGCTGCCACATCAGCTTCCACGTTATTTTTATTTTTAAATATAAAAAATATAAAATATTAAAATAATTAAATAAATAATTAATTAAATAAATAAATAAATAAACCTCTCCCCCTCCCCCTTCCTCTCTCTTCCCCATTTTTCCGATTTGCATTTTTTTTTCTTGTGGTTCTCCCTCCTCTTCTCCTTCTTCTTTTCCTTCATCATTTTAATCTTCTTATTCTTCTCACTCTTTGAAAATATTGAAAAGAAACGCTCAAAGCACTAAGAGGCAAAAAAAAAGCACCATTTTTTTTTGTTGCACAATTTCTGACGGTTCTTGAAGCTTTTCATTCACCTGTTTGTTTCTGTTTGAGCTTTGGTTGTTGTTGAAGATGATGATGATCTCAGGATTACTCAATTTATAGCAGCTGGAGATTAGATTTTTGTTGTTTGTTTGAAAAAATTGAGAAGTGAGAATCGAAGAAGAAAGATTCTTGTTATTTGATTCTTGTTGTTTGTTTAAAAAAATTGAGAAGTGAGAATCGAAGAAGAAAGAAAACCATGTCATTTGTTTGTTTGTTTCTTGTTGACTCTTTATCTTCATCTTCTGATTCTTGTTGGCTGTGTTGATTTGTTTGGAAAAAAATTTATCAAAGTTCTATTCAATTGTATTGATTTGTTTCTTTTTATGTTGTGTGAATTATTGTACTTTAGGCTTGAGAAGTTGCACTTTGCAATTGCAATTGTGATTTTACAATGGTCATGGCAGCCAGTGGGGGGCTGGTGGACGGTGGTGGGGTGGGGGGTTGGACGGGGCTGGGATGGGGGTGGCTGGGATGGGGCTGGGTGGGGTGGAGGGCTCGAAACGGAGGTTGAGTGGGGTAGAGGCGCTGGGACGGGGGCTGAGGTGGGGGTGGCTGGGATGGGGCTGGGTTGGGTAGGGGCTGGGGTGGGATAGGGTAGTTGCTGGATGGTGGAGGGGGTTTAGGGGGGCTTTTTTATTTTTAAATTTTTTATTTTTTAATTTTTTAAAATATTTTTAAATTAAAAAACAAAAAATAGTTTTAATCCTTTTTTTTTAAAAATTATTTTAATAAAAATTTGGCCAAAAATTGACCCCTACTCGCACTTCAGGCGAGTGACTACACTCTCCAAGTTCCAGTCAGCACTTTAATGCCACATAGGCAAAGTCAACGGTCAAAGAATTTGAAATATTATTTTTTAGTGGGTTCAGGGGTCCAGATGACAAACATGTAAGTAGAAGTGTCCAACTTACAAAACTGACATAGTATAGGGGTCCAGAAGGTCATTTTGCCTTTTTAAATTTTTAAAAATATTTTAAAATTAAAAAGGATGGAGGAAAAAAAAGAGGCGCTGGGGTGTGTGGGGGTGGGGTGGGAAATTTTTTTATTTTTTTATTTTTAAATTAAAAAGGCAAAATGCTCTATTAGACTCCTGTACTATGTCAGTTTTGTAAGTTGGACACTTCTACTTATATATTTGTCATCTAGACCCCTGAACCCACGAAAAAACTATATTTTAAACACTTTTTTGGAGAGTGTAAAGTGGTTAGAGTTGTTAAAAGATTATGACATGAGTGTTCTGTATCATTCGGGCAAGGCCAATATAGTGGCTGATGCTCTCAGCAGAATATCTATGGGTAGTGTTGCTCATGTTGAGGATGGTAAGAACAAGTTAGCTCAGGAAGTTCTTCATCAGCTTACCCGACTAGGTGTCCTTTTAGTCGACTCAACAGAGGGTAGTCTGTAGGTGCAGAGTAACACCGAATCATCTCTAGTTTTTGAGGTGAAGGAAAAACAGCATAGATATCCCAGCCTAGTTAAGTTGAAAGAATCAGTCAGAGATAAAAAAGTGGAGGTTTTCTCCCAAGGGGGAGATAGTGTTTTACGTTGTCAGGGCAGATTATGTATGCCTGATGTGGAAGATTTGAGGCAACGAATTCTTGCAGAAGCATATAGTGCGCGATACTCTATTCATCCAGGGGCCACTAAGATGTACCATGATTTGCAGGAGATCTTTTGGTGGAGTGGGATAAAGAGGGATATTGCAGAGTTTATAGCTAAATGCTCTACATGTCAGCAAGTTAAGATTGAGCACCAGAAGCCTAGTGGGTCCATGTAGGAGTTTAATATTCCCATATGGAAATGGGAAGAAGTGATCATAGATTTTATGACAGGTTTTCCTCGTACCCGTCATCAGCATAATTCTATTTGGGTTATCATAGATAGGATGATCAAATCAGCTCATTTCTTGCCAGTCCATACCTCTTAATCAGCTGAGGACTACGCCAAACTCTATCTTAGAGAGTTGGTCAGGTTGCACGGTGTTCCTTTACCTATCATGTCTGATAGAGGTTCCCAGTTTACCTCTCACTTTTGGAAGGCATTCTAAAAGGTTCATGGTACCCAAGTCCACCTTAGTACAACTTTCCACCCTCAGACTAATGGTAAAGCAAAAAGGACAATTCAGACTCTTGAGGATATGCTGAGAGCATGCATTGTTTATTTCAAGGGTAGTTGGGATGACCACTTGCCTTTGATTGAATTCGCATATAGTAATAACTATCATTCTAGTATCCAGATGACTCTTTTTGAGGCTCTTTATGGGAGGAGATATAGATCTCTAATTGGTTGGTTTGAAGTAGAAAAGGCCACGATAGTAGGGCCTGGCTTGGTGTTTGATATGTTAGAGAAGGTTCAGTTGATCAGAGAAAGACTTAGAGCATCCCAGAGCAGAAAAAAATCATATGCAGATATGAGGAGAAAGGATCTCGAGTTTGAGGTCGGTGATTTTGGTGTACTTGAAAATCTCTCCCATAAAGGGAGTGAAAAGATTTGGAAAGAAAGGAAAACTCAGTCCCCAATATGTAGGTCCCTTTAGAATTCTCAGTCGTTTCAGAAATATAGCTTACGAGCTTGAGTATGCTTCAGATCTAGCTTCAGTACACCCAGTATTTCATGTCTCGCTGTTGAAGAAGTGTATTGGTGATCCAACTGTAGTTGTTTCCTTAGAAAGTGTAGATGTTCAGAACAGTCTTTCCTATGAGGATGTTCCAGTTGATAGACTAAGGAACAAAGAGGTTCCACTAGTCAAAGTTCTTTGGCAGAATCAATCCATTGATGGAGCCACTTGGGAACCAGAAGAAGATATGCGGACCAAGTACCGTCATCTTTTCTCCGCAAATTCAGATTCGGTTCAAGGTACTAATCTTCTTAATATTTCTCTCTATCATGCTCAATTTCAGTTGCACATCATGTTCATGTCAGTCGTTCATTTACAAATCAGTTCAGTCATGCATTCCATGCATCAAATATGCATGTTCAGTGTGTAAGATCAGTCCATCATTTTTCCTCATCTTAACCAGTCTCATTCGAGAAAGAATGATCCCAAGGTGAGATATTGTAATATCCCATATTTCCTTAGCATAAACTAAGTCCCAATACATGAGTATTCATATATAAAATTTTGAAATACTCATTAATTTCCAGTTTAGATCCTGCCACTGCGTAGGAAATTCAATTAGCTTTTCAATGATATAAAATTTGTCCAAATTCAATAATGAGGTAAGAAGTTATGGAGATTTTAAGTTTTTATCGTTAAACACCATCATTTTGACCCTTAGCGCTTTGCGGAGCCAGTCTAAATAACAATTGTTAGTTTTTAGTGTGGTACCACGATGTTGGCGCATCGCGCCAAGGACCCAGTTCATGTTTGGCAGTTTTCAGTGAGCCTCTGCGATTTTGGCGCATCACGGAGGTGGCCAAAATGGCATTCCAGTGAAGGACCACGATCTTACCGCATCGCACCATCATCCAGTTTCCTAATTATCCCTTTTCCAGTGGCTTGGCGTGATAGTGGCACATCGCGTCAAGGCAAAAAATTGGGATCTTCAGTTTCCAGCTTGCGTTTTAAAATTGTTTAGGGGTAATTGGTTTTTTTTCCTAAGCCCTAAACTCGTCCTCAAGACAAAATTTAACCCCTACTTGACCTAAATACTCATTATTATTCAATTCCTCTCAAATTAAAGATCCTCTTTTCAAGAACAAGAAACCCTAACTCTAAAATTAAAGGCCAAAATCTAAAGAACTCACCATCAATCCTTCCAAATTTATTAACTCCGGTATGTTAGATGTTCATCTATGGGTTCCTTTCACCCATGGAGTCCAGGTATCCTATTTAAATTACAAAATTGTGATCTTTTCAAGTTATTTGATTTTAAATTGTGATTTCACCTATGAATCTCCATGAACTATGATTTTATACCATTTTTCAATGGAATTATTATTGTTATTCAATTCTCCATGTTTTAATATTATCATTCATTGAATTAATCATGATTTAGTACTATCCATGTTGAATTCATGCTATTACTACAAGTTCCCTAACATTCCTATGATTTGACCAAACTATGAACTACAAGTGTTTGATAAAATGCCTACAAGAATACATGTTTGATAAAAGCCTTCATACTATATCCTCTAAGATTAAGTATCATGTTACTATTATTGCTTTTGAGTCCTGAGGGTATTGAATACCCAAAAATCATAGCTGTTTACTTAGTCTCTTCTCAGTATTTTTAGAATAATTTCCAGAATACATCATGAGTATTACTAGATCAGTCAGTTTAACTCAGAATAGTCAGTAACTCAGTGTCATTCAGTTGGGAGTAGGACTTAGCACCGAGGGAGTGTAGGGATGGAGGATAGGCAGAGTCGCTAGTAGCATTTCCTAAACTCTAGAACTATGTAGCCAGCGTAGGATATGAGAAGTCACCTGTCAGTGTAGGCTTGACTATCTCGCAGGGGTCACCCATTAGTTCAGGTTTGATACCCTTAGTCCTTTGGGATAGTACATCAGTATAGTGGATCCACATAGCCAACGTTAGTACCCATGGCATGGTATTGACACCCTTTCAACTAGGGTTATAGGTTGGACCCTAATTAGCTCAGGTTGGGGAATGTCAGTTGGATGATAGCTCCCACAGTCTCAGTCTAATAATCGGATCAGTAGTTTAGTCTCAGTATTTTTTGACCAAGGCATACAGATATCAGTTATTTCAGTATTTCAGTTTACAGACTTCTATTCAGTTCATGTTATATGCTTGGTCATGCATCCCAAGTATCTAACGATTTCATATACCTTTAGTATTTACAGACTTTCATGCATACACAGTATTTATAGATTTCAAATATTTTAGTATCTACAGATTTCATGCTCTCTATTCAGTATTCTATGTTTTACATGTATATTCAGATAATTATTAATCCTGTTCATGAAACCATGCATGTCAGCCTACCTCAGTTAGCATACCAGTACATTCAAAGTACTGATTGCACACCTTTTCTTTCACTATGATGTATTTCATTATTGGTCTGACATTCAATTCTCGGACCATTCTTAGACATTTCAGATATCTCAGCAGTAGCAGTGGTGTGTCCTCATGTTTCGAGGATGGAGTATTTCTATTTCATGTTTTCAGTCTAGTAGTTAGTTGGAGTTAGTTGGGGCCTGTCCCATCAACTCTCAGTCATTCAGTTTAGAGGCTTTCAGACATTAGAGTCAGTTATTCAGTATTCAGACTTTAGTTGACACTACAGTTAGTTATTCAATTTATTCAAATTCCAGTGTTTTTATTAGACTCAGATAACTATGTTTTTCTGATTCATAATTCAATTTTTAAAACCTTATGGCATATCAGTTATTCTTCTGCGTTTATGATTATATAATTCAATGCTCACAAGAGGTACCAACTCATGGGTTAGCTTGTGGTCCCTCAGTACTGTAAGCACCGTATGACACCCAGGGTGTACTCTCGGGGCATTACACATTATCAACACGAGACTCTGCCATCTCAAATTTGAAGGCTAAGGTATTATTTTCTTTCTTTTCATATGGCTAATAATCTTACAAAACTTGAGTTTGTTGCCTCGAGCAAGAACTACCTTTCATATGTGCTGGATACTGAAATCTACTTAGATGTATGGGCCTTGGAAATACCATTAACAAATCTAATAAAAATCGTGCTAAAGCTATGATTTTCTCGCGTCATCATCCTTGCGAAATTCTAAAAATTGAATACCTTAGTACTAAGGATCCACTTGTTTTGTGGAATAGCCTAAAAGAAATATTTGACCACTTAAAGATAGTCATACTCTAAGAAGCACGATATGAATGTATGCACCATGAAAATAAGATGTTGAGTTTAAATCCCATCAGTTTATGCATAAGACGCCTTTATATGGGTAAGACTTTGAGTTTGAATCTCAATGCACCATATTGATGATATTATGATAACTAAGGCAAAATAATGGTTGTTTGGTGAAAAGTCACGAATCATATCCCATTCCATTGATATGCTCTATTCCATGAAGTGAATATGGTAGCAATATATGATTCTTATCAATGTTGATAAAGCTCAGATTCCTTCGTATAGCGTCAAAATTCTCCATTTATGGATATGCGAATCTGAAAGTTGACAACTTGCTCCATTCTTGAAAGGAATGTGATAGCAGTAAATAATAAGTCGAAAAGAAGACAAGTGATTGAATGTACAAATATAAGCGTGAAGGGATAATATGATAATAATTATCAAAAGTGATAATATTTTCACACGCTTATTATGACTATAAGATATGTTAGAAAAAAATTCTCTACATTATATGTATGCCTCGATTTGCTCCTGAAGTAGCAATATCATGAAAGTGTTATAAGTTATCAAAATTTGATAGAGTTAGGGCACGATTATATTCCATTCCTGGGGAATGAGAATTTCAATTGTTTTAATACAAACATGCACTTGATTGTGATGGTATTACAACTCATCTTCGAATGAGGCATAACAAAAGAGAAGATTTATTTTAAATCTACTTCTAAAGTAGTAAATCTGAATCTTATTCATGTAATAGTAAATCTGAAATTTACTAAAGTAAAAGGTACATGTCATGGTAAACTTGGAGTTTGCTCTAATAAAAGTTCATAAGTTGACATGAACAATTATGACATCCCAAAGATGTGCATATTGAGTATTGGTCATGTAATGAAGAATTAGAAGATTCTTTAAGAATTATTCATGTTGTTTGTTCTCATGATAAGTTGGTTGGACCTACTAATTTTGGGATTGGATCCCATAAAATCTGAAAAGTATAAAAGGTGAATAAGGATCTGTTTACCTATCATGTGATCTATTAAAAAGATGCATAAATAAGACAATCACATGTACATTTATTGTCAACCTATTTGACATTCATAAAGTTGTTACTCAATAAAATTAAGTTAAGATCATGATTTTCAGATTGTGTAATCAAGACAATTCATCTTGATAATGTCGATTTGACATTGAATGCATCAAATCAATAAATTATAGTCAATTCCCTCACAAAGTTGGTTCTGAGTCAGGAACCATACGTTTTCCATCTAATTATTTTAATGTGCGTAAAATGATTAATGAATATACCACAATGCACAAAAATGGATTCCTCAAAGAAGATGAAGAGTGTATGTTAATTTTTCTAACATAAGGGGGGATTATAAGAAGCTATAAAATATGTTAGGAATTATTATTAGATCCCCATTCAAAAAATAATTCAAGTCAAATGCCAAAAGCATATCATATTTAAGCTGCAAGTGTTCCTATATTATGTCCCTGAAGGACAAGGTCTATACATGCATGAAGCGTTATAGACCAATTGGTTTCAAATCAAATAATCTTTGAAAAGGATATGGAGCAAATAATCATAATAATATAAGAAGGCAATGTGTTCTTAAAGAGTCTACGACATAATAGTTCATGAAACCTTATGAGAGGTTCAGGTACCTGAAAATAATAAAGTAATGAGATCTCAAAATATTATGTTACACTATGAACTGATACGAAATGAAATATCATCAATATGTTTGATACAATATTGGCGCAATATTGTAAAAGATTATGAGAATCTAAATTCTGCGTTTATTTAAGTATGCTGACGTAGAAAGATTTATCAAGTGACATGAAAGGACGTATCTTGGTAAGCATAACACTTATTTGATTTGTAGTCCATACACTTGAAGATGTCACACATGAAGTAATGAATATTGTCACTTGACAAAATGTAAATGAAAGCTTTTAAGGATTCAAAATGTTTGAAGCATATAAAAGTTTTTGGGAAACTTTCTATAATCCTTATACTGCATAAATTTATAACTTGAAAATTATTGGAACTCTTGGAGAGTTTTCAAAATCAATAGATTATTTGATGAAATGAGAAATATACCAATTTGGATTGGTTATGAAGTATCATATCTTAGTACAATTGGTGCACTCATATATCTTGTAAATACTGTACCTAAAGAGACTATCGATATAGGCTTAATTTTGCATTCTTGATCTTTCTTAATATGTTGATGTTGGGGATTTATATAACCCGCATAAATTTCAGTCTTAAATATACAATGTATTCACATGTAGGGATACTTCCATATCTTGGAGATATACAAAGCAGTCTATCGTAGCCACCTCATCAAACCATGCTGAGATAATAGCTATTCACGAGGAAAGCCGAGAATGTGTATGGTTGAGGTCCATGATAAATCTCATTCAAGAAAAATATGGTTTGAAATATGATAAAGTACCCTTGATTTTTTATGAGGATAATGCAGCATGCACAACACAACTTAAGGGAGGACTCAAGAGATAGAATGAAGTATATTTCACAAAAGCTTTTCTATATACACGAGCTACAAAAGAATGATGATATTAATATGCAACATATTTGTTCAAGTGACAATGTGGTTGATTTATTCACCAAGTCTCCTCTAATTGAAACTTTCAAAAAGATGGTGCACTAGATCAGGATGCAACAGTTCAAGGATGTTCTCATTAGGGGGAGTTAATACGCGCTGTACTCTTTTTTCCTTATGAGGTTTTTTCTTGTAAGGTTTTTAATGAGGAAGTCTATAGGTGTATTGTTAGAGATGTGTACTCTTTTTGTTTCACTAGATTTTTTTCACTAGTTTTTTTCTAGTAAGGTTTTAATGAGGCACATTATCTATCAATTAGACATTAAGGGGAGTGTTATAAATATATTACCATATATAGTGAATGTCTACTTTACCATATATAGTGAATGTCTATTTATGGAAAATTTAGAAACACCAAGGTTAGTTTTCCCCTATAAATAAAGTAGTTTTCCTTCATTGTAATTCAACCCCTCAAGAATTCCTCATGAGAAATAAAGAAGTCTCCTCTCTTCTCTCGCTATTCTTCTTCTTCTTTGCTTTATATTTCATAACAGTTCTTTTGAAATATAACTTTATCACAATTCTTCAAAAAAATAATTTTAATATTTTTCACACATACAACATGCTCATTCTTGTTCTGGTATAATCAAGAAATACTAGTCCATTGAGAGTTTATGAAAATATAGTCCATCATATCACATGGTCTATCTAATTGCAGCCTCCAAGAACATTCTGATTTCACAACTTTATCACTCCTTAATTCTCCCATTCATGTCCTACTCTTGATCTATAATAACACAATGATAGACCATCATGTTATTCTTCCCTAGTCCGAGAATATATTAAGTCATCCTATCCACTAAATCTTTCTCTACTTGTTATAAAATCTGAGCAAATCTCACAACCTTTTATTCAACACCTAAAGACATGGTTATAACAAATAGACGACTCTAGTTAAGTCAACTTCGTTCTTTACTTTTTAGCTAGTACATTCGAGACTTGATATCTTGGCTTTGGCATTATTCTACTACTTATGGCTTACAACACCTTAAATTATATTATAGCTTGACTGGTGAAATTAGTCAGTCTTGAGATAAATCCTCCTTAAGTATGTTATCTATATCAAAGTTTTGAGAAGAATTTAAGAATATATCTTACTTTATACTTAAACACATTCATCTAAAATAGATTATACCCCTTGAAACAAGAGACTCCAATGCACCAAAGGAATTCCTATAATCTCCTGTCCAATATTTCACCGGTAATGACTACCTCTAAAAGTACCATATCGGCAAGAATTAGTTTCTTATAACATAGATCTATTACATGATCTAGTGTATGACAGAATCTAAACTTTTCTTAAATATTAGCAGTCCCAGTTTATAGATATGGGTCCCTCATAATGATAACTGAGACTCTAGTAATACAGTTTGATAGACCTTCTGGAACACTTGAACCTAGTTCTCTAACACCAAATTTGTCATCCCTGGAGCCTAGATCCCAAAAAGGAATGGTAATATGTACCTTAACTTACCCAGTCAAATCTACTAACATGACATAGATGTTGAAATATATGCAGAAAATGATGAGAAGAGTTCAAATCGTAAAGTTACTCCCCTACAAAAACAACAACATCAACAACAACATACCCATAGTATTCCCATACAGTGGGGTCTAGGGAGGGTAGAATGCACACAAACCATACCACTACCTCTAAAAAAGTAGAGAGGCTATTTTCGATAGACCCCCATCTTAGGACCGATAACAGTATAATAAATCACAATATAAATACGTATAGACTAGTACATTATGCAAAATAAACTAACACCGGTATCCACAAGGTAATATAACAGCCACCAGATACTACTAAAAAACTATCTAGATCAAAACACAGACATCACTCAATACCCACGAACAAGAAAATTCAAATACAAATAAAGAAACGCTCCCACCCCCTAACCCTCTACCTTAATACGCATCCTCCACACCTTTTTATTAAGGGTCATGTCCTTAGTCAGCTGTAACTGCTCCATGTCATGCCTAATCACCTCCCTCTAATATTTCTTTAGCCTACATCTACCCCATTAAACTATCCATAGCTAGTGACTCACACCTCTGCACTGGAGAATTAGAGTCCCTCTTTATCATATGCCCGAACCAACATAACCACACTTCTCACATCTTGTCCTCTACCGAAGACACCCCCATCTTCTCTCGAATAATCTTATTCCTCATCCTATCTTTCCTAGTATGGCCACACATCCATCGCAACATCCTCATCTCTGCCACCTTTAACTTTTGGATGTGGGAGTTCTTAACTGGTCAATACTCTGCTCCATACAACATAGCCGATCAGACTGCCAATCTATAAAACTTACCTTTAAGCTTTAGGGGCACCCTCTTATCACATAAAACACTTGAAGCGAGCCTCTATTTCAACTACCCTGCTCCAATACGATTCTTGAAGCTTATTGGCTCGTCTATCTATTAAGTCTCCAACATGACTAAAAAATTTATTTACCAGGAGAACACCCTCAACATAATGTAACAAACCTATTTTGTCATTACTAAAATACACACGATAAAATTTTTCAAATTTTAAAAAAATTATATAGAGTTGAATGTAATTAGTTGAGATTAGCCATTATTCGATCAACAATAATTTTAAAATGAGATTAAAGGAAGTGAGATAGACTACCTTAGGATCATTGCAGTTATCTCTTGGTCATTACAGGGGGTCTACTGTAGCATGGCCTGGGCCACTATAGAGGTTCCCTAGCAGTGGCCAAGTGGGTTTTAAGCCCTTTGCCCAGGTTCTGTCCTAATATATTTGTCTTCTCCTAAAAATTCTCCCAGGTCTATTCTAAGCTAAAAAGAGATTATAATGGAGAGCAAGACTCTTATGAAACACGACTTTATCATCATCCTTGCTAATCCTTCGTCAAATTTTCTAAAATGGAAACACACGATGAGGATTAATGCACTCTATAGCAATAACTTGGCGCATGTAGGCCATGGTGTATGAGTTGTAAACTATGGTTAGTAACTTATTCGCATTATAGATTTGATGGAAGAATTATGATTAGACATGCGGGCATGACATTTTGAATGGATAAAACATAAAATTTATATAAGAAGAGCTAATAATGTATTGGAAGTGTTAATATATAAGTCCCTTGATGGGTGTTGTGTTTGTTCATATGATCTTCATATTGAAATATAATGTTAATTATGTGATCACAAGTAGTGATAATGAGAATGTGTGAACTTGTAATCTAAAGATCCAGTATGGATATATTAAAAGGGGGTGACATTAACTTTGTACTTGTCTTGAATATGTGATTATACAACTGCAATATTATTATAGGAATTGATTTCGATAATGGAACTTGCTGTGGTAACTTAAGGAAACTAAGAATGGTGTGGCTAAGTATGAAGAATAATATGGGTAAATGTGTATAACTAAATTTAGAATTTTAAAGACTGAATAGGGTAGAGTAGTTGAACAGTTAATTAATGACGTGGCATTTTAAAAATCTAGGAATGTGTTGAATGTAAGGGTTACTAGTTAGTAAACAAACCCACTGGTGTTCATGCGAGTAGAATTAGGTTTTGTTGTGCGAATGAATCTATGTATGTAGATTAGAGAGTTAGACTCACTTTACTTGCATATGTGCTTTAAGTTGATTACTTGTTTATTGGTATTTGGACATGCTCGTGATTTGATTATTGTTGTAAATACTTGAATGAATAAGTTTCTAGTAACACATTGATTGAAATACATTGTATTGGTAAGTGTTCTTGTGACTATGTTATATCCTGAGAGATAGTAATATTAGAAACATCTATTGATGATATTTGAAAGGATCAAATATCATATCAGTACAAGTGCTTATATTATTATTATTATTATTAATATAGCGGATTAGATGTCACACTGGTATGACACATAAACTTAGATTGTTCTTATAGGTCATGCCATTGGGAAAAAAATAAAATTCTTATAGTGCGTGTACAAACTAGAGAGTGATATACAAGGTGAGTGTGAATCATGAGTTGATGTGATATAGAGATTATATGTTTCAAGGTATTTATATGTACTTGAATCCACATTGTGATTGGAGACCTGGTTGTAAGGTCAGGTATGACTTACAATGTTGATTTATGATTTGTGTATTCTTAATTGATATTGTGATATAAATTATTGTGAATTTAGATTTAGGGGTTATGTATTATACTTGTTTGTGACTAATATATCATGATTTTTCTTGTGATGATATTGTTGTTGGATTGTTAAGAGGATAGAAGGATTGTTGTAGGGTGGATAATGACATTGTATTTATTATATGCTTGTTGGGTTATTCTTGGTGTTGATAGTCATTGTATATACATAATGTAGAAACATGAATTGTTGGTTGGACCCAAATTTGAATTTATACAAGCTTGGATTTGTCAATAATAACAATGGTGTTAACGGTCAGTAGAATTACTCTAATGGAAATCAGGTTGTTTATTTGTAACTATAGTGATTTACTAAGCTAAAAAGGAATAATTGGGAGTATCTATAATATTGAAGGGTCCTAGTAAGGAATGTGAACATTGGTGTTAAAATATTATATAAGGTTGTCATGATTATTTATGACTTCTGTATGATATTGCGTGATCTAACCTGGATGATCAATGATGTTTAGCAATAAGTTTGGTATACTGATACTACTCTTGCTATATTACTTGGAGTTTATTAGTGGGATGTAGCGTACTCTTCTTTAACTTCTGCATATTATTTAGGCAGAAGTTACATCTTTTATTGTCTATTTTTATTATAGAAGGTATTGTATATGTCTGGACCAGGTCTTGAATAAAGATGTAAGTTATTGAGTATCTATACATTTGTAAAAGTTTTCGGTCATGATTTCTTGATATAGACATATATATGTATATAGTGGAATTACCTAAAATATATAAAGATTTTTATCTGAATTTCCACAGAATTAGTGGCTAGGTAGTAAGGGTTCTTCTGTCTAATTAGAATAGAGTAGGTACCTGTACAATCTTATAAATTGTATTGTGACACATAACCATACCCTAAACCACTCGAACAAACAAAGTATGCTCTAGGAACAAATTTAGTCTACCAATAGTTGAAATGTACACATCGACATACTGTTTTTCTAAATAACTGAGTCAACATCATTTAAACTGAAATACTTTCAATAAAAGGGACATAAGTACATATGGAATTAGATTTTATGTAAACTGGCTGAATGAAATATGACCGGAACATAAAGAAAACTGCATTACTAAATACCATGGGTAAACATAAAGTAAAATCACAAGCTTTAAAATCACGAGGCTATCTTTGGCTAAAACTCATCTTTCATAGATTTTTTTTGGGGAGTTTTCCTAATAATAAACACAACATCATATAAGTTCATGATTTTTGATAGTTACCCAATCGACATACCGTCCTATACCTTGTCAGCACGTAGGGCGTAACATCACATATGGATCCATAATAAGCACTTCAGTAGGGGAACATGGAGGAGTCGTCCGAACAAATAGTGTGATCCTTAAATTGTACTGACATAAATAGTTTCAAGTATTCATTATCTAAATTTATACTTTCTCGATTAATAATATTCCTCTCAAAATATAACATGTTCTCAAAAATCATTATTAGCTCAAAAGCTCATGAATCATAGTAAACTTTGAAGCTCATAAATCATGGTCAAGTAAATCATATCATGACATCATAAGGTTTACCCTTGAAATCAAAATAATGGTTCACAAATCGTGTCGTAATATCATGAAGGTCAATACTTTTTTATCATAAGAATTGTATCATAAATAATAAGCTCAACCTTTGAGAAAAAAATATGTATTCATACTTCTCGTAGAAACTCATAATTTAAAAAAAATTATAGTTCGTACTTGCTAAGCCTACTTTTACAAAAAGGATAGACTCATCACAATAGGAACATCATCAAGAATTCATGAAGTTCATAAGTCTAACAACCCCCATAGTGATTTTTAGAAATTCTAGTGTTTTGATCATTTTCCCTTTCCCGTTGTTGCTTTATACTATTTATAAATTGCGAAAATGATTTGCACGGTCCCCAATGTGTTTGAGAGTGTTTTATATGAATTTTTGTTTTTGAATATCCTTAAAGGGATTAGTTTGACTTCAATTAATATTTTGTGATCCGAGCTTTAGATAGTTATTTGGACAGTTTCGTTAGATCTAAAATGTTGATTTTGGGTTACTATCTTGGTTAATTCAAACTCTGAGCCTTTATTTTGTATTTTGAGCTCTTAGATGAGAAACTAGTTAAAATAGCATAAAAGAGGTCCGGGGGCTAATTCATTGTAAACAATCTCTTTTAAAAAATCTCACTATTCTATTGAGTTTGGAATGTCAAAATTATCCTAGTAGCATTATTGATTTATTTTTGTGGGGTTTAAATGAATTTTGAGTGTCCGTTGGAGGATTTTTTGATCAACAACTTTTAGCACTTTGTTGATATTTGATTGATGCTTTTTTATTTGTATTTACGACCATCCTTGTCACGTTTGCAAAGCTCTGATGTTCCTACTATCACATTTGTGGTTATAGGCTTGCATTCACAAAGGATTGAGTTGTTTTCTCATTGTATTTGAGAAGTTCTGGGTCATGGAAACCTCGCGATCATGATCAGGAGGCCTACATTTGTGAAGGACTTTTGACCTGAATAAAATACTAATTCCACTTCGGCCATAAAATGTATTTTCTCTATTTTTAGACCTCAGGACCTCAAAATTGGGTGATTTCAAAGGGATTTTTGAGATCTCATCCATGGGTGTATTTATAAACTTTGTACTCATCATTTTTGATTGATTTTCTTACAAATCAAACTTTAAATCCTTTTAAATATGATTTTTAAGGTTTTGCCGGTAAATTGTAATATTACTTTTCTTCGATTAGAAGTTTGATTCTAACTATTTTTTGCATGAATTTTTAGATTTAGACTTCTCTTATCATGAGGAACATTATTCTTAAATAAAATCTCCATTTTACCCTGGTATTTTTGTAAATAATTTTCAAAGCGAGTTTTGGATTTGAAACAAATATAGTAGATATGAGTATTGTTGAACTCCTTTTGAATTGTATGTATCATATTTGATTAGATTAGATTCATTTGGTAATGATTCGAGGGAGTAGAGCTTTAGTTGATTCTTCGAACTGTGTTTTAGTTTGCAATTCTTCTTTAAAATCAAGTTGAGATGTACCTTAAATTTTTTTAAAGTGTTTATATATTTTATATTTATTTTCTTGTATTTTGTGAATTTTTTAGAATTGAGGGTCCCTCTTAGATAAGGTGGAGAGCATCTTCATGGGTACCAGAGTCTTTTGATGGATTGTTGTTAGATAATTGCCTATCTTAGTTAGTATTGCTACTTGTAAGTATCCTTAGGGTAGATTGTAGATAGATGTATTAGTGATATTGAATAATTGATAGTGATTACTTAATTTTGATCTTGAATTATACTTAGTTACCTTCTAGAGGATAATTATGTGGTTCTTACCTTTTTATTGAATGATTGAGGCGTAGTAAATACTTAGAGTATAAATGGACCCGTGATAGTTGATCTAATTATCGAGGTCTCGTATCTCTTATCGAAACATGATGTTAACTAGCAAAGTTTTCTTTTAATGATTTAGTCTAATGATGTTACCTTTGGGAAAGATTGACCTATTGTATGCAATAAGCTAGGTTTGGGTACGTTTCGTGATATATTATAGTTTATTATCTCTGTGTTGCCATGTGGAGACTTATATGCATATTATTATTTACTTGAGAGAAATATGATTGTGATGCCCGAGTGGGGGCTTTAATTGATATTGTTGGCCATGATTGTTTATTAAATTGCATTTATCATATTGATATTACCCGAATAAGGTATTTTAAATGATATTATTGTTGTCATACACGCCAATTATACTAGTGGTTCCCGACGATGACTTACATCATGAAACATTGTCATATAGAATTGATTCTAAGCTCATTTATACATGCATTGAATTGATTTATATCTTCATATTAATTGATTATGAGAATTATATTCTCATATCATCTATACATGTTCATGAGATTAATACCACTGAGATATATTAATTTTGAAAGAAAATGATATTTTTGTAAAACCTTTGATAGAGATCACTTATCGACAAGGTTGATGGATACACTTTATGAGAATCCTCGATCCACAAAAAATAGCCAAAGAGGTGAATGAGACACATTATAAACCTTGATCTGTGAATATTAATTGGAGAGGTGGATTGAGATTATGGAAATATATGAGTTGTGAACCCCAATGGGTTCTGTCCAAAGCCGATGCAAGAAAGGTGCATATAAAATGTCCCACCATCATCATTACATTGCATTTCTTGGTATGGTTTGATATTTTATTTGAGTATTAGCCTTTTTATTATATTTATTACGATTGAATCTTGTTTGTGATATTGTGTATTGAGCATTCATTTTACTTTCTTATATCATCTTACAGTATTTTTTGTTGACTTAGAGGTTGAGATATTATGAGATGTGGGGTATGGCTGTGGATTGATCTGAGAGACTGTGTGTAATACCCTCAAATTTTGGGTATTTTATTTTTAGCCTTTCCGTGCTTGAAATATCAATCTTTACTCAAATTATGATTGGGTATTTAAAAAGGGAAAACCGAAAGAGTTTTGGAAATTTTTGAATGGGGTTCGAGGTAGTTTTGGCTCACAGAGGTAGTAAGCCTCTGTGATAGCCTCGCGGCGCGGAAGGTAGTCACCGCAATGAGGTTCGCGATGTGGACCTATGTAATTTGGTGGCTGTTTTATTTAATTAAAATAGGGAGAAAGGTATTGAGGTACTTTCACTCATACACGACTTTTAAAATATACAAGGACCAATTCTCAGAATTTTTTCAATACACAAAGGTCGTTACTCACTCTTAAACATTCTCTCTCAAAATCCCCTTTTCAACTCAAGGCTTGGGTTTAATGAGGTGATTATCTAGGGTCCTAGTGGTGTGGTCTTCTTCAAATTATTGGCAATTAAGGAATGTATCACTTTCCCTTGAACTTATATTTTTTTATTGGCATAATTGATTATTATGGCATGATTTTGATGTGAGTTTTGAAATAGTTGAGGGCTTTTGACATGATTGGTCGTTAAATTGATTTTCCATCATTTGTCATACAAAATTCATGCTTTATTAATGTTTATAAATATTATGGGATGCATGGGAATGATAATTAAATGGAGGAGTCATGGTTAATCCCCAATTTGATGATTTTGTCTTGACATATGGTTTGGAAATAATGTGTCCTCAACCTATTTGTGAAATTGTCAATGAATGTGCTTTTTTCATTTAATTTGGTTTGACTTTTTTCCATTAAAATTAATGCATGGTATAAATGGTTAGATGGTTAAGGATAGTTTTAAAAACCTTGTGAGGTACGATAGAATCCCTTAAGCGAATGATATGAAAACCTTGTGGGGTACAATAAAATCTCCCAAGTAATTTTAATAATGGAATTTGCAAGGTACGAAAAAATCCCCTAAGTGTTGGCTAATAACATTGCTTGCAAGCGATAGTCGGTATGACGATACCTCTTAATAATGCCTTATTAATTAACTCCTAAAATTGGTGGATGGGTTATGTGTAAAATGTTTTAATTGGGCATTAATAGGGGTTGTGTTAGCTAGCCGTGAAGGTGTGAGTACGAAAAACTGATACTGGAAACTCATATTTGCTGACGTGAGGGTTGGTCTTAGTATCATGTGTTTGTAGTGTAAGAGGGAATCCCCCAAGTGTATAGATGTATATATGTATCATAGAGAGCAAAATGTACATCAAAATCCTTGGCCTTCTATGATATCTTTGATTGTGGGCTAACACACACTGGGGCTCGTTCAGGGGATGACACTGGACCCATATAGCTCGAGGGTGGATTTTATGATGGTCAAGATACACAATCCAGCCTAAACTTTTAAACGTTCATGTTAAGCCTTGTTCCCTATCTCAACATGGTATATATAAATATATGCATTTGCATATGGTTATGTGCATTGGATTTTGACTAGATTGAATTATTATGCATGGCATTATTTGTTCCCCTCCCTGATTTACATGCTAGTACTCTAACTGCAAACCATCTTCAGATGCTGTATCCCTACGCGATGCAGGAACTGGCCATACTTCTACTCTTCCTGCACAATGATCAAGTGTTCGTAGTTTTTTTGTAAGTTCACTTGAAGTGGTGAGCTTCATCTTTCAGAATACATCATTTTATGTTTGGTTTCTGATGTCATAGACTTTATCTCATATTTGTTTTGGCTATGGTCGGGGGCATATCCCAACACTTCATTGGTACTCAATTTTTAGTTAGAGGCTTTGTTGGACTACTGTGTACTTGGGTATTATGGTTGTCATTTGTTAGTGGATTTCATTATTGTGGATAGATTTGGATTTTAGTTTTATATAGATCTTTGAGTTTTCTTTCATGTCTTGATATATATTGGCATTTATCCACTGCTATTGGAATAGGCTCAGGGGCCGATCTCTGATCCTCGATGGACTTAAGATGCCTATCGCGATAGGCCCTGGTTTGGGTTGTGTCTAAGCTGGTATCAGAGCCTAGGTTTTGATTCATGGGGTGTCCATAATGCCATGTCAAGTGGAGTCTCTTTTATGGGTATGTAGCGCGCCACACTTATAAGATAGAGGCTACAAGGTATTTAGAAATGTTTCTCTTTCTTGTTGTCTTATTTTCAGGCTTTGGAGTCTAATGTCATGGATTCCTCTAACTCCCATTTATTGTCTTTTCAGTTTATGCCTTCTAGATGATTCAAAGGTCGTGAAAACTCATCTGTCCCACCTGAGGACATTGTGGACGGAGTTTGTCCTACTCTTGGGGTATAGACTTGATCTAGGGTCGCTGCTTCTAATTATCCCCATGGAGTTCCACCTGTCTCCACTGATCCTTCTCCAGATGGTGGCACTCATACTTAGCCAACTCAGGGAGATATTATTAATGTTAAGTTTTGCCAATCCATTCATCTTTTGACCCAGTTAGTGATATCTCAGTCACGTCAGTCGGGTTCTGCTGGTAATGCTGGGAGTTTATCTGAGGCCACTAGAGTTGGCTAGTTTATGAAGATGAGCCCTTCAACTTTTACTCGTACTAAGGTTGAGTAGGATCCTCAAAGTTTTATAGATAAGATGGAGAAGATCTTTTGAGTTATGCATGTTACTGAGGTAGAGGGTGTGGAATTAGCTGTTTATCAGTTGAAGGAGATTGACACTAACTACTACTAAGTAATTTGATCAAAAGATTTATATTATCTACAAACCTTTCCCATCAAAGGAGATTGACACTAACTACTAAGTAATTTGATCAAAAGATTTATATTACCAATGACACATTAGTTCATCACTAGTGTTATAAATAATTCATAACAAGCCACAAAGATGAGCACGCAATGATAAGTTCATGTATATTTATATGCAGTCAGACATCTTTTCCAAAGAGAACTAGGAGAAATAAAATGGAGACCCTTTCCTTTTATTTCTCCTTATCATATCATCCACCAGCTGAAGTAATTTCAGATTTGTTTCTTTACTGAAGTATTTCAATACACTACAATATTTTTGGATTTTAACCACCCCTGAAAAATTTGACCTAAAATATCAAAAAGTGTGGTGTTTTATCAAAGGCCATACTTTTAGACTTAAACAACGCTTTACAAGGAGTGACCTAAACGAGCGTAACCTTAGTTCTAAGACCACACTTTTTAAGTGTTGTTTTAAAAGCCATGCATCAAGAATGTAGACTATATACATAGTCTAATCCCATAAGTGGAGCCTGGGGAGGGTAGAATATATATAAACCTCATCTCTATCTCACAAAGATAAAGGGGTTGTATCCGATAGACCCTCAAGTTAATTAGTACCTGTCATCCTGCACCAATTATCTTTGGAAAATTTGTTGGAATTCCATAATTAACAAGTAATGAAGAAAGTAAAACTCTAAACCTTAGTCATTGTGTCTCCTCACGTGTTTCTGACTCCCAAGTCAGCCTAAACACTCACAAAAATCATCATATAGCTTATATAAGGTGTATGCATATCATTGAACAAAAATACCCTTCTCCAAAACTCATCCCGACTTCACTTACGCGCACCCAGGCTAGCGCCTCACGAGATATTTCCTCCTCACAGAAAAAGTGGCACCTTTAGGGCACCAGGTGTCCCAAAGGCCACGCAATTTCCCCAGCTTCAAAGAATTGGTCTCTCGTTGGCACCAAGCCCTGTGGACGTCTTGTGTCGTGTACACATTAATATTTTATTATTAAATTTTCTGTTAACTAATTACGTGCGCACGTTTTATTATTATAATATTTTATTATTCATTTTATTGAAAATAATTTATCTCGGGATTAGCCATCCTGGGATAAGTTATCCCACTATGTATATGGGATAACTTATTCCACCATTATAGTATAAATGGTGGGATAAACAATCTCAGGATTAACTAATACCCCCAACCAAACGCCGGAAAAAATAATCATGAATTTTATTTCGAGATTATTATACCTTATACCTCATACCAAACGACTCCATCAGAATTCGGTGAGTCAAAATATCACTATGCTAAGATAGTTAAATCATTTTTCACTGGTTTATTTTTAATTTTTTTAAAATGCAAGGGACCATCATTGTATTCTATTTTTATTCCTTATAATTTAAATGTTTCAAATAGATTTTTAACCTAATTAATCCACAAAAACAACTCCTACCACTTCCCAACAACTTCTCCACTTCCAATATTTTTGGGATAACCTTTATATCTTCAAATTGCTTTGCTATTTTCCACAAAAACTGAACCATATTTGGAGATAAAAAATGCGAAAAGGAATGTTTTGGTGCTTAATTTCCGATTTTAGAAGAATATATATATGAGACAAATGACAAAGCTAATTTCTCAGTGAAGTAGAATTTCCGAGCTTGAAGCAAAGTACAGGGTATGGGTGATTTCTCTTTCTCTTTGTTTGAACAGTGTTAGATACATTGCTATATTCATGAATCACACATATATAATATACACATTTAGGTATTAAGACCTTAAACATATCTGATTTTGTGTATGCATTGGAAATATTTGTCCGCGACAAAAAATGAATATAGGAAGACTCTAGTTATAATAAAGTTGTTTGTGTGAAGAAAATTGCTTAAACTTGTTATAAAAAAGCTAGTAGACACAAAAGAAATTACACTCTGCAATTTTGTATTGAGTGAAAATTAGGATCCATGTATGCGAATTTTTCAAATCTTTCAGTGCTCAAAGTAATAAAACGCCTTGCTCTCTTTTGGCTTGCCTCTTTGTTCTTCTTTTCCGTGGGTTTTACAAGCAGTGAGATACTTGGAATAGTTTCAGTTTGGTTTTCAAGCTTTTGGATTTAAACTCTCGAATTGATATTTTCATTCTTGGAAAGACTTAAAACTTCATCTAACCCAAAATGGTGTTTGTTTTATAGTGGTGAACGAGTCACTATAACCACCAACACAATCACTTTATTCCGAAAAAAAATGGTGTTTTCAATTGACATGAGTTACCATGAGCAGGAATATAACATAGGGATATTCCAAATCATTGATTTTTCATAGTTAACCTTTATAATTCATATGCCATGATATTTAGCAGGAATATAAGCAAAGCTATTGCACCAAGAGAACGTATATATAAGCAAAAGACATTTACTGGGGAAATTATTTCAACTACTCAATCTGCCGATGAATCAAATAAAAATGCTCCTGTAAGTATTATAGGTAATACCATTTCTTATATTAATCAATACATATCTGTTACATACTTTCAAAAATCAGCATTCCTATTTCCTAGTTTAAGGAAAATACTTAAAAACTTTGTTGCTTTAAGCGTGCTTGTTAAACAGATCACCAACTCCCTCTCTTCCAATCCAACCATCCAATTAACAACAACAACAACAAACAAGAGAAAACTCACATAAATGAACTAAAACATAAATCAAGGCTAAAAAAAGTAGCAAAAATTACTCGTCAGAAGGCTAAAAGTCACGAAAGTGGTCAAGTAACTTAAAAGGGAAAATAAACAGAAATAATCAACTGAAATCCATAAGAACAAATTAAGCCGATACACAGAATACTGTCGCATATTCAAGACAAGCAAAAGAGTGGTAATCAAAGATGAAATTGCAGTAAAGAAACCAACATAGCCCGCCATAGCTAAAGGAACAACACTAGAAATAAAAAATTACCAGTTTCTTCCAAGACGGAGGCGCATGAAGCTCAATAGGCGAAATATACTGCTTCTTCATATTACTTTGAAGAAGTGCATTTTGATTGTAAAAGGTACTTCGGTCCTTGCTTGAGGTAAGCAGGAAGTAAACTTTTTGGTAAAGTTAATAGGGTGCATCAATTTGGAGTGATGTTTTAGTTGTCCTGAAGTTTTAGGTAGTTCTTTACTTAGATGGTGATTTTCTTGAAAATAGACTTATAGTTCAATAATTTATTTTTGTTTTAACATTTAATTTGAGCATGAATCCACTTAGTTTAGCTTGATGTTGTGCTTTATTACCACCAGTTGAATGGTATAAGTGAAACACTGATAATGCTTGTTGAAAGTTCCTTCACTTTTTGTGCACGTGATAGTCTTGGTGATTAGTGTACGCTGAGGCTAAGGAATATAGCTTGAGACTGTGGCTATTCTTGAAGCCTTGAGATATATTGTGCCAATCTGAATCTATTCAATCATATTATGCAAATTGATTCTTTATTTTTGGTGAAATATGATTGAGAATAAATGGAAAAAACCATGGAATATAGCAGTATGGGTGGAGGAGATAAATGCAACAGTGTTACAGGATAACTATGTCTTATAGTAGCATGTGTTGCAAGGACTAGTTGATGGAGTAAGTCTGGTTCATAGACAAGTTAGAATTCTTATGAGCTTACAGTCCAGGGTATAACTTTCTTCATACTGTCTGTTTTGCAATTGAAAGACGAGAAGTTACTGAGCATGAGTAACTCAAAGCTACACTTGCTTTATTTCAACCAAATTTGGTTCTATTTTTGCATCAGTAAAGCAAAAATTAGAAGCTTTCTTCGATACTTAAATTGGTCCAAAATATATAAAATTGACTCAAACACGCAATGAATTTATCACATGTTCCCCCATACCATGTTTCCAGGACTCTTTATAACCTCCACAATCACTTATTTTTTATCACTTATTTTGACGGATAAGATTCATCCATTAAAAGTTATTCTTAAATATAATTTTTAAAAAAGTTATGATGTATATTCCACTACTTGTAACTGACTTTTTCTACTCAGATGATACAAGTAGAATTAAGAAGGGCCGAGGAAAAACTAAGGGAAAAGGTCTTGTAACGCTGAAGAGGACTTTTGAAAAAAAATAATTGTAATAGAAATTTCAATTAGTAAGGGAAGACCAGTTAAGGTGGTCCAGTGATCAAAACTATCAAATAAGTAGGGGATAACAACACAAAATTTTCTTACGCTTCTAAACAATTGAAAGGACCTCACACAAGAGGAAATAGATACTGCACTAGTCTTGTAACATTGATGATAGTAGTCTTTTAATACGTCAAGGATCTAGATTTTTATGTTTATCCCTTTAAAGATTTTCTCCACGAGAAGTTTGAAATTAATTTGGATGAATATTATGTCAAACATAGTTGTGAAGATATCCTAAAAAATAGAAGTCATCAACGGTGTTAAAAATTAAAAAATATGTTTGAAAGTGCACGATCCGAGGAAGATGCTCGTAAAATTGAAGTACTAGAATTGATGCCCAAAAATTGGATTAGGCTTTGTGATATGTGGTTGAATCCAGAGCATAAGGTGACCTATATTTGAATAAATATGTACTATATTTGTTTCAGTGCTATTTAACTGAATTATGTATGTATTGTCTTTGTAGAAAGAATATCAGGTAAACAAGGCCAGTCGATCAAAGCTAAAATGTAATCTGTTCACGGGTTCAAAAGTATTTGTAGCTGCTCGTTTTGAAAATTTAAGTCATATATTTCTTCTCTTTTCTCACTAATGGTGATTTAGTGCGAGATTATTGTGAATACCATTTTTTATAACCAAGTACTAAATTTTTCCTCTTCTTACTTCATCAAGCAGTCCAACTTCACTGTCCTTCTATGCAATCATATTTTTTATTTATTTTTTAGGGTAAAGAACATGAAGGGTTAGAATTCGATAGAATTGAGTTCTACAAAAACACTCATTACTCAACTGAAAAAGGCTAGTCATCTGAACAAGATGAAACTAACTATGTATGAAATTAGATATTTTAATCGCATATGCAAATATGATTTACTTGTTGTTATCATAACTCTAATAAATACATTTTTTTTTTTGCAGAATATCAGAAATAATTTGAAAGCTATATATACTTCGGGAGAGTCATCCTGTAACGACACAAAAATCAAGGGTCATGATGGCACTTGTCGTGACGAGCCTGGATAAATAAACCTATCACCCAAACTGATATAACAAGGGAAATCAATACCAAAATACAAGACAAGACTTATAGAGCGGAGCCAAGCCACACAAAAATGATACTATTGGAAATATAATCACAGATTCCAAACCAAAACCCAAAACCTAGTTTCACAATATAAGAACCACTAAATATATCTTGAATGTCAAAAGATACAATAATAATCCAAAAAGAACCAGGACTCCGTCCCTGAATACAAAATAATACATATAATAGATAGGAATAATAGTAGGCGAACTCCTGAAGCATAGGACATCCTCTACCTCAAATACTCCAAAAGTCGTCTAAATATGCTATCCATGTGGCGTACTCGTACCTGGATCTGCACTGAAAGGGCGTAGTAGGGATGAGTAGGGTTCACTTGTACTTAGTAGGTATCATAGGCCGACTGAGTAAAGTAGAAAATAAAGCATATAAACACAAACTATGGGCATCTCACTTGCAATATGAAAATGTCCCAAATGGTAGCCCATACTGTCTCCACTAATTGTTCTAATATATACACATATAACAAATACATGTAGAGAAAAAAACAAATAAAGACGTACATCAAATACAAGTATAGGAATATAGAACAGATGGATAGATATCAAGTCAAAGATAGAAATACAATCAGAACATAAGCACAATATATAAAGTGCAATGAAGAAGAAGAAGATGATGATGATGATGATGGTGATAATGATGTGATGCACGGGGTCGTCGCACAACCTCCGTATACACCTATGAAGCTAAATCTTCCCGATTATACACCTACGAAACTAAAACTTCTCGACATAGGACCTATGAAGAGTTCATTAACCCATATACAACCTATACCTAATGTCAAAATCCATATCTCCTCTCAAACACATACATCAGTAGAGGGTTTTAAATATGTCACATTTTCTGTCAGAAAAAACCAGTGTTTCCAGTATTTCCACAGTGGTACCAATGTTTCATGAATGAATATGATATCAGGATGTAATATTCACAACCAACCAAAATGAGAATATCCAATATCCAACCTATATACCAATCATATGAGCCAAAAATCCTCTCAAATCAACCAACCATCCATGGTCTAATATAATCCAGAAACCATCAAGTGAAACATGCAAGAAATGTCATTGACACCACATGAGTCCTAAAATTTAGACTTTTCCACAAAAAAGAGTACAACCAAACATACATATACCAATATCAGGCCAACAAAATCATATAATACCCCACACAATCTCACATAGAAAATAATATTTGAAAACCATCAAATATTATCCACATAAGCCCATCACACAGGTACATGAATCACCTAAATATATTTTTCATGATACAATCCCATACCCATAATCGCCCAATCTATTCTGAAGAAAGTTAAGACATAACCTACCTTAAAAGCCTAAAATCGATCCAAAAATCCTTCTACAAGGAACTTTTCCACCATGAATGGACCCATAACCAACTAAAACATTCAAATATAGAATTTATGCATGAAAGAAAGCCAACGATACTCATATTGCTAATTTTGAGCCAGGGTCAAAACGTACCCCCATAATGGGTTTTAAAAAAAAGGATAAAATCAG
Source organism: Capsicum pubescens (assembly GCA_030864215.1). NCBI lineage: Eukaryota > Viridiplantae > Streptophyta > Magnoliopsida > Solanales > Solanaceae > Capsicum > Capsicum pubescens. The sequence continues at coordinate 263,804,633 of CM061540.1, read as the reverse complement.
AAGTTTAGTCCAAAAATATATTTTTCATGATTAAAGGAACTCATAGAATGAAACCCAAGTGAAAAAGGGTTATAATTGGGTTTAAATTAAAGAAATACAATTTTAGTCCTTCCAGCCCAAAATTCCCAAATTTTACTTTTAAATCCGTATTCAAATAAGATTTAAATGATAAAATTGAATAAAAATTGTTGAAATAGGTGTCTTGGAGCTTACCCAAGCTTATAAATGGAAGAAATTGCTCAAAAGCTCGAAACTCCAAGTTCCAAGTCTCACAAATGCTGAAAAGAGGCAAAAAGGGGTATTGAAATGATCCAGGCATCACATACGCGATCACCGAGTCACATAAGCAACTATCGCTTAAGCGATTAGATAGAATGTACGCGATACCTTACTTGTGGGTAGGTGTCATGTAAGAGACCTTATCATCAATTGTACGATGGTCGCGTAAGTAGCACAAAAGTAGCATAAGCGATATTTTGCTGCATATTTGGGTCGCTTAAGCAATCAAAACATCGCTTAAGCGAGTGCATCAACTGGAGAATTGGAGAATTTCAAGTCTCCATGGACCCTTCAGGATTAATCTCGAGAACGCAAACAAACTATGCTACCCTGCCAAAATTAACACTTCAAACTCAATGGTGATATTAGATTTTCAAAAAAATGCTATTTTCACAAAGTTGCCCCCTGAAACCCAATTTCATAATTTTACAAAACAAGGGTCAAAATGAGATATAAAAGCCATAAAATCAAACTAACCACATTACAAACCTAAAATCGATGTTTCAGACCTACTGATGCAGTCTGTTTTGCCATCCAATGCACATATCAATAAATATTGACCAAAATCAACTATAAGGCTTTTAAAACCATCAAAAACTAAAATTTCACATATTTCACATTGAAATACATTCGGAATCATGACAAAGATCCCCACACCCACAAAATACTACAAAACATCCACGAGGAGGGGTAAAATAGTAAAGTCCCATAGAAATGAATATTTCATAAAAAATCACCAAAAATCAAGTCGTTACATCATCCACCACTAAAAATCTAGTTCTTCCTCGATCTAAAGGTAAGGGAAATACCTAAACCATAGAAAAGATGGGGATAACTACTATGCATATCAGACTTGACCTCCCAAGTAGCCTCATCTACTGGTCGATGAATCCACTGGACCTTAACTACTGAAATATCTCTAGAATGCAACCACATAACTTCCCTGGCTAAAATGGAGATGGGATCCTCAACAATAGACAACCTCTCATCTAACTGAATTGAATCCTATCCGTAACACCCTGCATTTTCGGAATAGACTTTGAACTTCCTACATATATAAACTCAAATCCCATGATTTATATTTGAATACATATGTCATGATTATTATCCTAGTGTTAAGAATGCTTTTGAAGTGAAAAATGTTCATAGTAAACACTTAGAGCAATGTTGAGCTAAGAGCCTTTGATTCGGCCAAATTTTGGTATTTAATTCTACAAGGGTCGATTCTGAACATGTTTAACTTTTGATATATGTGAAATTTTTCAGCTTAAGACCCATTAAATGATAGATAATTGAGTTAGCTTTCCAACGATACCAATTTTGCCTTAGTCCGATACCCGAGCAAAAAGTTATCCCCATTTTTATGAGAAACAATAAGGATCCACGATATAGCCGCGACGCGCAGGTCTCTCCCCCGGAATAAGGTCCACGATGCGCCGATATCTCCCCTAGAATAAGGTTCACGCTGAGGAGGTTATTCCCGTACCGTTTCAGCTTCCTAAGGGCCAAGGGGTGACTTTTTCCTTTCCCCTCGACCCCAATCGTCCAAAACACAATTTATAACTCCAAAAAGGGCATTATTTGCCCATCATCCTCAAAACAACTCATGTAAACCCCCCCTTCCCAAGAAAAATAATCCAAGATTCTTCTCTCAAGAACAAAAGGATTCAAGCTTCAATTTTAAGATTTCTTCAAGAATTCATTCAATTAAGGTATGTGGGGTATTCTTCAATAGGACCCTTTCACCCATTGAGCCCAAAAACCTTCTCTTTGATTAAAATATGGGGTTTTCCTTTATTATGGAGTTTCATATGTTCAAGATGAGTTTAATTCATGCTTTTCCTTAGTTATTCAAATTCAATCCATGTCCATGTATGATCCCATGAAAAATTAGGCTTATTTCAGTTTTTAAATTTCAATTTCCTATGTCATATTCCAGTGAATTTCATGTTACAACATCAAATTATGAATTTAGCCATGTAATCATGTTGTTTCTCATGTTTATTACCTTCCCATGTTCAAGTTCATGCTTCTCACTTTTTTGGTGAAATATTTATGTTTTGGGTCTTTGAACCATGATTCTATATTATAATTTTCAAGCTTTGATATCATATTTTATGATAGCTATTGTTGTAGTCAAACTTAATCAAAGGTAAGTGTTCATCCCAACTACCCTTGAAGTCAATAACACAAGCCTTCAACATATCTTCTAAGGTCTGAATGGTCTACTCTGCCTGAACATCTATCTGAGGATAAAAGGTTGTACTGAGTTAAACTTAGGTACCAAGACCCTTCTGAATAGCCTTCCAAAAATAAGAGGTAAAATGGGTACCTCTATCGGCGATAATGGTCAATAGAACCCCATGAAACTTTACCAACTATCTGGCACAGAGTCTAGCATAATCCTTAGCTGAATACAAAGTATGAACTGGTAAGTAGTAGGGTGACTTGGTTATTCTATCTATAATAACCCAAATCGAATCACGTTGACAACGCGTATGAGGTAACCCTATCACCAAATCCATGTTCACCACTTCCTATTTCAATGTGGGGATGCTAAAATCCTGAAGCGTACCACTTGGCCTTTGGTGTTCAACCTTAACTTGTTAACAATTCAAACACTTAGCCATAAATTTTGCAATATCTTTCTTCATAACATTCCACCAATAGATTTCCCAAAAATCACGGTATATCTTAGTAGCTCCTGGGTGAATACAATATCACACACCATGCGCCTCTGCTAATATTCGCTATCTAAAACCATCCTAAAACTCTTGTGGATCCTCCTTAGACTTGGATCCAGAAAATAATGGAGGATTCATTCGAGTGAAGTCTCGGATCCTAGCTTCTGCCGTACTTACTACTGGATTGGCTGGGGCAACAACCTGCTATTTTTTCTGAGTAGCCATAGTCTGGGCCAAAATAGTAAAAGTGGTCTTAAATTCGGCATGGGAAATATGATCGTCTAGAGGGTCTTCCTAAATAGGTGGCGGTGCGGGTTGATCCTCGTTCATCTTTCTATTATTTCTTCTGGGAGGCATTTCTTAGAAAAGGGAATTCAACAGATCTCACTCTCTTTCGCACGATATGAATACTGAAAGAAGGGAAACCTTCCTACAATATCTTATTTCCTCTTTCCCATAAGTATGGTACGCTTCACACCCATGCACATGAATCTACTCAACACAACTTTTAGACACCCTAAGACACTTTAAAACCTTAGTCTCTAATATCATGTTTTGTCATAACTCGAGACTATCCCCTAGTCTTAACACGGTGCTCAAGGCGACAAGTGACCCCAAGCTAACATATGATCTGGTACCTTCTTTAAACACTAAATAAAATAATACTATAACATCATATGCGGAAGTTAAACTGATCAATACTATTAAAATATACTTCTAAAACAATATTTAACATATCTGAAACTGCTGATAAAAAAACTGAAAACAGGTCTTACTGTCTGAATATCTGAAAGCCTCTAAGACATGAAGAGTTGATGGGGCAAGCCCCTAACTAACTCTGACTGAAATAAAGTAAATACTGAAAATAACTGTAAATACTTTTCCTCGATAGATGAGGACTCACCACAACTTTTGCTGAGTGGTATTGAGCTGACTAAGGGAGATCGAGAAAGTGAGCGTCCGAACCTATGTTATAAGATAACATAGCAAAAAAGAGAGTATATGGCCAGTACTTTGAATGTACTGGTATGTGAGATAGGGACTAACTGGAATACATATAAGCACTAAGCATAAGTGTATGAACATGTAAAATGAATGCAAGTCTAAGTATAAAAAAGTACTGAAATGATTTGAATAACTGAATAACTGATATCTGAATAGCTGAATACTCCCTCCGTTTAAAAAATAATGACCTACTTTGACTTGGCACAAAGTTTAAGAAAATAAAGAAGACTTTTGAATCTTGTGGACTTAAATTAAAGTTGTGTCAAATGTACCAAAATGCCCTTTAATCTTGTAGTCCTAAACATGCCATGTGGAAAGTTGAAATTAAAGTATTGCCAAAAAAGGAAAGGGGTCATTCTTTTTAAAACAGACTAAAAAAAAGTAGGTCATTCTTTTTAAAATGGAGGGAGTAACCGATAAACTGAATAACTAATATTTGTACACTTGGTCATGCAAACCTAAACTAACATACTCTGAATACTGAACTGAGACTGTGTGAGCTATCATATAACTGACATGTCCCAATCTGAGTTAATTGGGGTCCAACCTATTACCCTAGTTGGAAGGGTGTCAGTACCTTGCCACGGGAACTAACACATGTCTGATCTTACAAAGCTGATGTCCCAAAAGACTAGGGTGTCAGTCCTCTACTAGGGGGTGACCCTTAAAAGAGTGTTATTCCTATATTGGCGGGTGACATCTCATAGCCTATGTTGGCTACGTAGTTCTGGAACTTAGGGACTGCTACTAAAGGTCTCAATCCTTTAATAATGGGTAAGCCTTAATCTCTAGGTTCACTCGATGCTAAATACTACTCCCAATAGAACTAACAGTGGTACTAATTTAAGTTAACTGGACTCACAACTGATAATTGTTCAACATGAATATGATAATCTGAATATGATGATAAAATCACGATCTGACTGACTTGAAACTTAGAAAGATAAAACATATGTAAACATATCTGTATCGGGTGTTCATAACCCTCCAACACTGAATAATTCTTTAAATACAATAACATCATTTAAAACTTTGTAAGGGAATTCATGATTCTTAAACCCCAAAACATAGTATATTTCACTAAACTGATGTAATTCATGATTATGAGTATGAGAATATGTTAAACTTATGAGAACAACATGATCACATGGTTTATTTCATAATTTGAGAAATTGACATGGTATTAACAGAACATGATATGGGTGACTGAGATTATAAAGCAAGTAAGAGTATAATTCACATGGGGAAACACAAAGTCATTGTTTTTATTCAAAACTATTAAGAATAATTTGAGTAATTTCATACTTAACATTGAAATTTCATGAAATAGGGAAAATGATTTATACTTGAAAAACAAAGGGGTTCTTGGGACTCATTGGGTGGAAGGGATCCCATTGATGAATATCTCACATACCTGAGTTTCTTAAATCCTTGAAGAAAACTTAGAGTTGGGACCGTGAATGGTGAATTCTTGGGAAAAGCTTTGACTTTTATGTTCTTGAGGATGGGATGATTTTGAGTATTGTTAACTGATGGAGAATAGGGTAAATTATGCCTCTCTTGGGTTTTAAGACGTCAATTAGGTGTTTAGGGTGAGGGGGAAAAGATCAATATGCCCATTGAACCTTTAAATGATGCTGCAGAACTTCACAGCCTCCGTGGCACGGAGGCTATCATAGAGACTAGCCTCCATTACATGCCGTGTATCACGGACGACCAGTCTCTATGACATATCCAAATCGTAGAGGCATTCTTCCTCCATGATCCAAAAATACCTCGAACCCCTTCCAAATATTCCAAAACTCTCACGAATGACCTTTTTAACATCTCTAAACATATTTTAACTCATAAATCAACGTTTCAAACTTGGGAAGGAAAAAATAAAATGTTTAAAATCTTTGGGGTCTTAAAATGGCCATGTCACTTGTACTTAATGTGAATTAAATGGATTTGGGATTTCTAAACATAAGATGAACAACTGGAAACTCGTCTAGAATCTTGAAGGGTATTATTGTAGCTATTATTATACACAAACTTAGTAAAATATAGATGTTTCTCCCACTGACCCCCAAAGTCGATGACACAAGCCTAGAGCATATGAAACGCCCCGAAAATGGGTCCCGAGATATCACACGGTGCTTAAGTCAATAACTAGACCCAAGCTAACCCTTTGAGCCTGCTAACATATCTAAACACTTAAATAAAGATGTTGAAAGAAATATCATGAAAACCCATTGTATCAAGTCTAAATAAAATACGGATAAGTCTTGTAAAAGTAACAAAAAATAGAACCTCTGACAATTCTGACAAATCCAGCCTTACAAGCCTCTACTACTCAATGTACTATTGAGCCATTGGGACAGACCCCAACTGGCTCGAACTCCTAGGAGCAAAAGTAATCAACTCATAATGAAACTAAAAGTCTGAATAACACGTCCTCGAATCAGGAGGACTCACCACTGCAGAAGATGTAGATCAACGAGCTCGGGAATTACTATCGAGGCTGGAACTGAGCACCTGAACCTACACTACGAGAAAATGTAGCCCACATACGAGTATATGGGTCAGTACCATGGAAAATGTACCGATTATATGGGGGTGTGTGCAATTTCAATAATCAAATATCACAATATTTATAAGAAACATGCATGCTGATATAATGACTCACTTATCTTGAATTAAACCATCATAATCATGGATGAATAATACATATAAAGTAAAACAAGTGAGTCATTACAATAAATTCTCAATTCACTTTCTTTTCGGTTTCAAACTTGTAAAGTAATCAAGTCTTAAAACAGCTCTCTTTAGAGCATACATTTCAATCTTTTGGAAACAAGAAACTTTCTCAGAAATCATAGTTTTCAAACCATACACACTTATCTTAGATAGAGTAGAGACACACTATGGGAGTTTCTCATAACCGACATAAACCATGTGAGCTACATGGAGTCCAACGTCTAACCCACGTTGGGGAGAGCCGTCCTATCCTTGCCAGCAGAGTAGGACTTTAATAATTCATTCATTCACTAGTGATCACTATATCAGCCTCAGGATCACATCCTACGGGGGAACATAGTTCTAAGGAACTACCACACTTCCCCACTCTATGCTAAATACTACTCTCGAACTTAGCTCAGAATTTTTAAAAGATAACCTACCTTACACATTTTAGTACTTTGCATTAGGAGCCAATATGCTACCCCTTTTATCATAATTCAATCAAATGGTGTGGATTTCTTTTCTCACTTAGGTTCAAAATCAACTCTTTCACGACCAAAAAGGTCAAATCTTTCTACATCATGTCAATTCATTCAATTCTCAAGATGCTTATAACACATGATTTCTCAAAAATAACAATCTCAAATAGGGTTCAAAGACCCATATATCAATATCACAATAAAACCTTCAAGATATACGCTTTATATCGTAGACATATGTATAAATCACTTTAAATCTAAAAAGTTCAGCTTTATGTATAACCATATCAACATTCTCATGAAAGCAATATAGGGTATAAATTCATACTTCAAATTCATAGGAAAAAGTATAAAATCATGTATATTCATAAAAGAAAACCAACTTTGGGCACAAGAACGAAAGAGTGTTCTTGTTGAAAAACCCCACATACCTTTATGGCAATGAAATTGTTGAAAGATTGGACCTTCAATCTTGATTGTGTAACCCAAGTTGTTTTTCTCCTATCGTGCGCTTGGATGATATGCTTAAACTGATAATAGGGTTATGATGTGATTAGGAAAAGTTAAATTCATAAGGTTAAGTTTAGGGACATGTAAGGAGTGTTAAAAGATTTAGTTGTCCTTGAAATAACTCAAAAATGAAGTGTTTTTGTTGCTAGAACCCTAAGTGTGCGTCGCACACCTCATCGCATATGCTAGGGTGTGCTCCACACACCTTATCGCACAAGCTAAGGTATGTGCCGCACACCTTATCGCACACTTAAGGGTGTGCGTTCAACAACCTATCGCACACCCATTCCAGTAGCCATGTGCGATTGGTTAGGCGATGCACTCCACTTTGCAAAGCCATAACTTCTTGATCGGGTGTCGGATTTTGGTAAAATTGGTATCGTTAGAAAGCTAATCCGATTCTCTACAATTTGATGGGTTGAAATATACAAGAATACCACATATTCATCAAGTTATATTTGTTCAAAGATGACCCTTGTGAAATCAAACACTAAAACTTGATGGATTCAAAAACTCTTAACTTGCATTACCTTAATTGACTCATATGAATACATTTAACACATCATAAGCTTCTACTTACTAGGATACTCATAGTAAGTCATGTTCTCAAATACGAATTACAGGATAGGAGGTTTCACATACAGGAACAACGGTTTGTGTTCTAGCTTAGAAATGGACTGGGTATTACAATATCTCCCCCTTGGGGAAATTCGTCCTCAAATGACGCCTGATAGGTTATGATTACAGAGAAAAACTAAGGGTACACAGCTGAAACATCTTGCTAAATGGATTCCACTTCTTTCTAAACTTTCGGATACTTCATAGAATGCATAAACTCATAGTAGGAATGGCTATACAGCTACAACTTTATTAGAAAGGGATTGAAGTAAGAAAGAATGGTACCTTCGGCTTGATCTGAACTTGCGGGAAAGAGGTGCGGGTACTTGGATCTCATATCTGCTTCAGCTTCCCAAGTAGCCCTCTGAACTGACTGATATCACCACAACACTCTGACCAAGGGAACTTCTTTGTTCCTTAGTCTCCAGACTTGGTGATCTAAAATCTCAACAGGAACCTCATCAAACGAAAGACTGTCTTGCACATCAGGGTTTTCTGAAGGATTTACAACAACATAATCACCAACGTATTTCCTAAGTATGGAAACATGAAAGACAGGGTGAACAACTGACAACTCTGCAGGTAACTCAATCTCATAAGCTACTCTTTCTACACGATTCAGGATCCTATAAGGACCAACATAGCGGGGACTAAGCTTCCCCTTCTTCCCAAACCTCTTCACCCCCTTCATGGGTGAAATTTTTAGGTACACCAGATCATCCACTTCAAACTCTAAGTCTCTATGCCTCACATCTGCATATGACTTTTTGCGACTCTGAGCTATCTTCAACCTGTCTCTAATTAACTTCACCTTCTCCATTGCCTAAAATACTGCGTCAGGCCCAGCTATAGTAGCCTCACCCACCTTAAACAAGCCTATGGGTGATCTACACCTTCTACCATACACAACCTCAAATGGGGCCATCTGGATGCTATCATGATAACTGTTGTTATATGCAAACTCAATTAGTGGTAAATTCTCATCCCAACTATCTTTGAAGTCAAGAGCACACACTCTCAACATATCCTTCAAAGTCTAGATGGTCCTCTCGGCCTGAACATCCGTCTACGGGTGAAACACAGAACTTAAATGAACTTGGGTGCCCAAACCCTTCTAAAAAGCCTTCCAAAACTGAGAAGTGAACTGAGTACCCCTATCCGAAATGATAGACAAGGGAACTCCATGCATCCTGACTAACACTCGAATATACTATCTAGCATAGTCCTCAGCCGAATAGGAGTAGTCATGGGCATGAAATGCACTGACTTAGTCAGTCTATCAACAACAACCCAAATAGAATCATGATGGCATTGGGAAAGAGGTAGACCAGTCACGAAATCCATACTAATCTTTTCCCACTTCCAAGTAGGATTACTGAACTCTTGCATCACACCACCAGGTCTCTGGTGCTCAACCTTAACCTGCTGACATGTTGCACACTTCGCCACAAACTTAGCTATATCTTTCTTCATACCACACCACCAATAGATTTCCTGCAAGTCACGGTACATCTTGGTAGCACCGGGATGAATAGAATATTGTGCGCCATGCGCTTCATCCATGATTCTCAGCCTTAGTTCATCAACATTCGGAACACACAACCTACCCTGCAGCCTTAACACACCATCTCTCCTTGGGAGAAAACCTCTACCCTTTGGTCTTTGATTGACTCTTTCAGTCTGACCAATCTAGCGTCTAAGTCCTGCTTCTCCTTTACTTCCGAAACTAAGGATGATTCGGAACTACTCTGAACTAACATACTCCCCTCAGCAGAATCAAGCAGCCTAACACCTATCCTAGCCAAACGGTGTACATCACGAGCCAACTCTTTCTTACCTTTCTCAACATGCGAAACACTACCCATGGACACCTTGCTAAGGGAATCTTCCACTACATTGACCTTGCCCGGATGATACAACACACTCATATCATAGTGTTTTAAAAATTCTAACCACCTCCTCTATCTAAGGTTCAACTCTCTCTGGGATTGGTTAGGCAACATACTCCACTTTGCAAAGCCATAACTTCTTGCTCGGGTGTCAGATTTTGGTAAAATTGGCATCGTTGGAAAGCTAATCCGATTCTCTACAATTTGGTGGGTCGAAATATACAAGAATACCATATATTCATCAAGTTATGCTCATTCAAAGATGACCCTTGTGAAATCAAACACTAAAACTTGATGTATTAAAAAACTCTTAGCATGCATTACCTTAAGTGACTTATATGAATACATTTAACACATCATAAGCTTCTTCTCACTAGGATACTCATGGTAAGTCATGTGCTCAAATATGAATTATAGGATAGAAGGTTTCACATATAGGAACAACGGTTCATGTTTTAGCTTAGAAATGTACGGGGTATTACAACATATCTTCTAAGAACTAAATAGTTCGCTCTAACTGACTGTCAGTATGAGTGTGAAAAGATGTACTAAGATCAATTGGGTACCCAACTCCTCCCAAGAAGTCTTCCAAAAGTGAGATGTGAACACTGAACCTCTATCTAAGATGATAGACATGGGCACACCATGAAGACGAACTATGCCCCGAATATAGATATGGGCCAACCTCTCAGCACTGAAAGAAACCTGAACTAGAATGAAATAAGCAAATTTGGTCAATCGATCTATGATGACCCAAAGACTATCAGAACCACGAGAAGTACAAGTCAATCTAGTCATAAAGTCCATAGTGATTCATTCCAATTTACACTCTAGAATGGATAACCTCTAAAGCAAACCACCAAGACTAAAATTCTCAACCTTCACCTGCTGGCAGCATAGGCAATGAGCTACAAAATTTGCTACATCCTTTCTCATACCATAGCATCAGTAGTGCTATCATAAATCACGATACATCTTAGTCACTCTCGAATGGATAAAATACCTAGAATATTGAGCCTCTTCCAAAAATCAATATAATCCAATCACCCACTCTCAACAAACAAACTCGACCTCTAATCCTCAAAATATCATTTGGATCAAGAGAGGATTCCTTAGCCTCTCCACTCAACACCTTATCCCAAATCACTCTCAACCCAACATGATCAACAGATAAGCCTGATCAAGGAAGACCTAGCCTCCACAAATGCCAAAACACACCTAGGTATTGAAATATCAAACCTAACCATATGGTTAGCCAAGGAATAAATCTTTGAGGCCAAAAGACTCTCCTGGGTCAAAATATGTGCCAAACTACCAGTGCTAGTCGACTTTCGACTTAAGGAATTAGGAACCTCATTAGCCTTGCCTGAATGATAGAGAATAGTAAGATCATAATTCTTAATCTACTCAAGCCAATGAGGTTGCCTTATATTAAGATCTCATTAAGTGATCAAATACTGAAGTCTATGATGATTCAAGAAAATGTCACAATGGACTCCATACAAGTTGTACCTCCACAACATCAAAGTAAATACAACTGCGCACTACTCCAAGTCATGGGTTAGGTAATTCCTCTTATGGGGCTTCAACTAACAAGAAGTATACAAAATCTCTTTACCCTACTGCATCAACACAACACCTAACCCAATACTTAAAGCATAACAAAAAATGGTAAAACCCACGCCCTCCTTGGGTAAAGTCTAGATAGGAGCTGATGTCAACAAATCCTTGAGCTTTTGGAAGCTCACCTCACAAGCATCAGGCCACAAAAATAAAATCTTCTTTGGAGTCAACTTAATCAATAAAGCCGCAATAAATGAATAACCCTAAACAAAGGATCAATAGTAACCACTAAACCAACAAAACTCCAAATCTTGGTAGGAGAAGTAGGCCTATCCCAATCAAGAAACGCTAAAATCTTGGTCAGATCGACCATAATACCATCATTGGTCACCGCACGACCCAAGAAAAAAATAGACCCCAACCAAAACTTACACTTGGAGAACTTAACATAAAATTCTCATCCCTCAATCTCTGAAGTACAATCTGCAAATATTCCTCATGATTAAACTTACTATTGGAATAAACCAAGATATCATCTATACATACAATGACAAATGAGTTGAGATACGGTCAAAATATAATTCATCAACTCCATGAATGTGACTGGGGCATTGGTCAACCCAAAAGGACATGACCAAGAACACATAATAATCGTACCAAGTCTGAAAAGCTATCTTCAAAATATCCAAAGCTCTAAACCTCAACTAGTGATACCCTAATCTCAAATCAATCTTTAAAAACACTGAAGAACCCTGAATCTAATCAAATAAATTATCAATATAAGGAAAAGGATTATTTTTACTAATCATCACCTCATTCGATTGTTGATAATCAACACACATACACATAGACCTATTTTTTTTTCTCACAAATAAGAAAGGTGCACCCCTAGGTGATAAAATCACTTATCTAACAACTCCTACAACTGATCCTTTAATTTTTTCAACTCAACTGGTGCCACTCTTTAAGGGGGAATAAAAATAGGCTTCGTGATTGGCTCAACATTAATAGCAAAGTCAATATCATGATTCATAAGCATACCAGGAAAATTTATGGAAAATATCCATGAACTCACAGATAATAAGAACAAAATCCAAAGAAGGTAGTGAAGCAACACTAGTATCATAAATGTGAGCTAAATAAGACAAACACCCCTTCTCGACCAAGAAACAATCCTAAAGTAAAGATATAACTCTCTTGGGACCTAAACGAAGCAGACCCTTTCAAGTTATCCTTGGTGCAATAGCAAAGCTAAGGTCATAGTCTTAGCATAATAGTCTAGGGCAACATGATAAGAAGCTAACCAGTCTATACCCAAAATGACATCAAAATATTCATATCTAGGATAATCATATCTACCTAAGTCTCACGCCCAACAAAGGTCACAACACAAGATCGGTACACCCGATCTACCATTAAGGAGTCTTCTATATGGGTAGATGCATGGATAAACATAGAAAGAGTGTCACTAGCAGAATCAAAACCCAAAGGAAAATATGCGAACACAAAGAATAAAGTCGACCCTAGATCAAACAACACAGATACAGATCTGAAACAAACAGGGATAAAACCTATGATAACAACGTTGAAAGCCTCTACCTCTAGTTTGGTGGGTATAGCATAGCATTTTCCACATCCACTACCTGGCTGAGTAGTCTTACGACCAACACCACAAGAACCACTACCTCTACGTCACACACCTCTAGTAGAACCCTTACCCCTCATATTTGATATAAGAATAGGCCTAAAAATACAGCGAGGATAGTCCTTAGCCTAATGGCCAGCCTCATCACACACAAAGCATACCCTAAGGCCCTACTCAATAGGAGGAGGTATGATTGAGCTAGAACGACCACCCAAAGTTGTTGAACCAGAAGAACTATAATATAAACTCAATAAGGCTGCCTTCATAGGTCTACCTTGATACCCAAAAAATCCTCTATAATCTCCACCTCTAGGATTGCAACCTCTGAACTTTCCCTGATAGTGCACCCTCTTGGTGCCTCCCTAAGATGCTCAAAGAATAGAATCAGTCATCTTAGCATGATCCACTATACTCTAAAATGACACCCCTAATACTACCATCTGGGAAGTATCAAACTAAAGTAAAACACCCAACCCCTTACAAACTTTTAAATCATCTAAAACTCGGTGGCAATATTGGCATAGGAATATCTAGTCAAGGTATAAAAACATGCCTCATACTCTGAAATAGTCATGGAGCCCTTCTCCAAGTGATAAAACTCATCTCTAATTTGATCCCTCAAACTATAAGGCACACACCTATCCAAAAATCCGTCAATAAACTAATCCCAAGTTATCTCTGGTGAACCAAGAGATTGGAAACTAACAAGTGACCTTCACTAATACCTGGCTATATCTCTCAGGTGATAAGTAATGGACACAACCCCATGCGACTCAAGAGATCCAAGATTATGCACTTCTCACAAAAATCAATCAAAAACTCATAGGAATCCTCACCTACAACACCATTGAACCTAGGTGAACCCATACAAGTAAATATCTCTAACCTCTTCCAATCCTCAGACAATATAATTATACTCGTAATAATAGGAGGCATATTAAATCAAGTTGGTTGAGATCCCACCTGAGAGGGTAGCATAGATTAAGGATGAAATCCTGATCTCGGAAAACCATACTTACCAGCACAGAAGGAGGAACAACACTCGATGTCTATAGAGTACCATAAGAAGATGTCGGTACTACTAGAGGACACATTCGCAATCGAAGAAACACCATAAGTAGACTCTAGCACAGACAGATGTACAATACTCAGAGTTGGAGGAATCCCAGGTGAACTCAAAGAAACAACTTCTAAATAGGCCAACAAGTGAATCAATAACTCCTCCATTACTGGGGTAGAAAAACTCTATGGGACCTGAGTAGGTCCCATGTCTATAGAATGCTTAACCTGAGGCTCAGGGGAGAGCCCCCTAGTACTACCTTTGGAAGGGGTATATCATCGTACTCGTACACAACCTCGAGCCCGTCCACGACTCGCAACTCAACCTCTAGACTGAGATTTCTCCTTGGATGATGGCTCAACATCTCTAAACTTATAGGATCTAGTCCTCACCATTTGTTTAGAAAAGAGCAAAACTCAATCTAGAACACAAGTTATTCAAAAATTCATATGATATAGAATAAAATAAGGAAAATTTCCAAAGGATATCTTATGGCCTCTTGAAGATAGATGCAGATAGCTATGTATTAATCTGAGAGACTCTACTAGAAACTCCATTCTTACACTGATAAGACCAATGCACCTGGCTTTAATGCTAATTTATCACGACCCAAAAATTATGGGTCGTGATGGCACTTGTCGTAGCAAGCCCTGTAAAGTAAGCCTATCACCCAAACTAATATGGAAAGGGAAAATAACACCATAATCCAAGGTAAGGGTTCTAGAACAATGCCAAACCTCATATATACTATAATAATAGTTGAAATATACATAACAAAGATACCATATATCTCCCAAAATTAGGTGTCACAGTGTATGAACCAACTAAAAATATCTCTAAGTCAAAATATATAACTGATAGTCCAAAAGGAATGCAATCTGTCTCTAAATATGAAAAACAAGACATAAACTAAATAAGAAGAGGTAGTAGATCAACTTTGGAAGCATAGGTCGACCGCAACCTCAAAAATACTTCCAAACATCACATGAATCAACTATTGTACAACACACTCATACCTTGATTAATACTAAACTGGCGTAATAAAGGTGAGTACAGTCCACTTGTACTTAGTAAGTATCATAGGACAACTGAGAAAACTATAAAATAAATCATATAAAATACACACTATGGGCGTATCACCCATAATAAAAAATGTCTCAAATAGTAGCCCACATTATCTCCACTAACAGTTCTATAATATACACATATACCAAATTACAAGTACAACCTCTATATACACCTACCGAGATGTGCTCTCGAGGTAGGACCCATGGAGAGTTTGTCAATGTAATACAATCCAATATCCATAACTCCTCTATGGCACAGACATCAACAGAAAGTTTTAAAGGTGTCACATTTTCAGTCAGAAAAAGTCAGTATTTCCATAGTGGTACCAAAGTTTCATAAATATGTATGATATGAGGATGTAATGCTAAAAACAAACCAAAATAATAATTTCCAAATCCAGCCAACATACCAACTATGTGAGCCAAAAATTCACTCAATATGTCAACTATCCATGAATCCAATATAGTCCATAAACCAACAAGTAGATATACAATAATATACCATTTGATACAACACAAATACCAACTTATACATTTTTACACTAAGAAAAATACAACCAATTACATAAATACTGTGCAAATAACATCATATAAGACCCCACACGATCACACATAGCAAATAATGTCTCAAAATCACAAAATAACAACAAAACAAGCCCTCACACGAGTACACAACAATAATAAAGTCATTTTAATATTTGTTTCACACACCAATGACATGATTCTATACCAATATGAACTACCCAACCTAGTTTAAAAAAGGTTAAGATATAATCTACCTCGATTGAGAAAATCGGGTTTGAAAGCCTTCAACGTAGAGCTATCCCCTCATGAACAGTCTCAAAATCAACTATTACATACAAATATAGAATATATGCATCAAAATAAAGTGAAAAATACCCATATTTCCCATTTCTAAGTTAGGGTTAATGCAGATTCCCAAAATGGGGTTTTAAAAAAGAAGGGTAAAAACTGAAATTGGAGTCCAAAATAGATTACCCATGATAATAGAAAGCTATAAGAGAAAACCCAAGTGAAAATGGGTTGAAATTAGTATTTAAATTTAAGAATTACTAATTTAGGCCTTTGATCTTAGGTGGTTTATGCACCTAAGTATTGTTATCTAGCCTTAATTAGCCTAGTTTTGAGGAATTTTTGTGTGCCTAGTGAGTTTATATTTACATAATTAAGAATATAAGTGTTAAAGAACTTGTTTGTACTATTAAATATGTGTTTAAACCAAGCTTGGAGTTAAAACTTGCACTTAAAGTTTAGATGAGAAAGCTAGTTGTCTTAGCTTGAGTTATGTGGTTTGCTAGTTGATCTTGTCAAATGCTATTGTGTCTAAGCTCTAATTCATATTTTTTGATGATATAGGAAGCTTAGGGATATGTTAAATTCAAGTACGGGATAGTATAGAAGTTGATTTTGAAGAGGAAAAGAAACCATGAACCAAGGAACTCAAAACTAAATGGAATGAGTTAGCATGGATGAAATCTGGAAAATTTAAGCACAAGGGTGTGCCACTTCCTTGGATCTCTGAATTATGGGCGTGAAATTCCCTTGGTAACAAACCAAAATGCAATTTATAGTGAACCTCCATTATAGGAGCACACCTCTCTCCTTATTATCAGCGATACGGGCATGGAACGTTGGTGTGGCAAAATTAACCATTTGTTTCCAAGTATAAATAGAACACTCCTATTGAATTGTACACACTTTGGATGACTTTTGGGTCTTTGAATACATTTGAGGAGGCTTATTTTAGGGTTTTTATCCCTTTCCTTAGTTTACTTTTTGATTATGAACATGGATTCCTTAATTCTGATTCTTTGTAATTCCATAAATGGCTAAACACACTCATCCAGGATTGAGTCCAAGAACATGACTACTTAAACTTGTTATTAAGTTGGTTCATGTTATTTATCATTATTGGTTGTTAATATATCTTTGTATTACTATTTTATAAATTTACAACCCTTAGAATAAATGCATAATTCTATAGTGATCCTGGAAGGAGGAACAGTAGATAATGTGGGATGTATGGAATAAGATTTTAATTATTCAAAGAATTAAAGTAAGGATTTGAATTTAGGATAGGAGTATACATAATTCTCCCTATTTTATTTATATATGGGAAGAAATACAAATACGTTTAGCTTAGTTCTTACATCCCAGTACAATGATGTTGTACTGAGGCAAAGTTAGATAGTTGGTTAGAGGATTGAAAGATCATAGTCATGTTATCAACCTAGTGAACCAACAACCAAGATAAACAACTAAACCAATGAGATTTCGTAGCTAAGTAGGATTGTTCGTAGCAGCTCAGCCCAGGGTTTCTCCCTATTATTATTCAAGTACTTTACATTACCGCATAGTTTACTTTACTTTTAGTTTTCAATTCCCAAACATTATTGGTTATTTTTTCACTTATTTAATCTTCACAATACGACTAAAATCAAGTTTTTATTGAGACAAGTCCATGTAGGATCGATACTTGGCTTTTATAAGGCCACTTTACTACTTGGGTGACCACTTACACTTACGTGTGCACTGGCGCCCAATACGTTTTTGTTACCACGGTCGGAGACTTATAAATTGGCAACTATTTTATTTTTAATTTTGCTATTTTTTATATAGGTGTTAATAACTTGGTCTTCGCTTCTAAATTTATAGGTTCAAGTTTGAAAAATGAGTTAGCTGGAAAGGGAAAAGGAGTTGGTTGACCCATACCCTAAACTTGAGCGATGCTTTGATAACGCTCAATTTACTCCCATAATTGAAAGGTGAGGCAGCCGTTGTCAAGTAACCTAATTTTAATTAGGGTCGAATCTCAAGGAGTGAATGTTATAGACTTCGAACCTATGGGTATTCAAGTTACTATAAGGTTACTTAGAATGCTAAAGAGAAATACATGTATAATTAAATGGGGGGAGGGGGGGTTATTTGGAAACTTTTTCACTATAACCTGTAACAAGCAGTTTATAAATGGTATCTTTGATTTGATTTCAAGGTTTGGAGAGATCTTGGGATTCTGTGTCCTTAGAGGTAAAACATGTGGGATAGTATTGGTTTATTATGGAATTTAGTTGTTAATTAATGGATAGGCCAGGTCTAAGATCATTGGGGTCAATCTTTCAATAAAACCCAAATGATTTCACCCATTGGCTCTTTCGAGCACCTAACAAGTGTGCAGTTTATATAACCACCCAAAACCTTAACCAAGCATCCCTATTTCTAGGATGATGATCTTGACATGATTCACACTCCCTAAATACTTATTTCTAAGATTGAAAAGGGTAGTAAATCATAGGCTTAGTTGATCACCATTGCTTTGTCCCCCGATAACCCTCTTTCGAGGATGTTATGGATTACCTAATAGTCACCTAGATCCCTCTTTTGAGGATGACAAAGGGTTTCTAGAGCTTGGAGCTTTCACTCATCAAAACCATTTGAAGATTTGGAGTTTTCACCCATCAAATTCCAACACATAAGCTCAATCAATGGTGAAATCCATACTCAACAACTAAAATCCATGAAAATACAGCAATACCCATACACAATTACACTCTAGTTCAACATAATCCCAAGACCAAATTACTTAGCTACTCATGAAGAAAGTAAAGAGAAATATATCATATTGTTCATTCAAAGCATTCATTCTTCACCAAGAAACTAAGAAATTGAGCCTAAAAAATTAATTACACACTTTCCCAATTAGGGTTTTAAGCTTAGAGTTCCAAATCTATCTTCTCAAGTAAGTGGTGACCTAAAGAGAAAGTTTTTTTTTCTTAAATACGGCCTTGGAACCGTCTAGAGGAAATTACAAAATTGCCCAAGGCCACACTCTCGCATAACCGTGATCGCGTGAGGTTTTCCGTAATTGCGACTAATGCAACCACGATTGTTATCCGTGATCACTCTCTGATGATCATCTTGTCTGCCAATGACCTCGGCCGGAGGTCTGCGATTGCAGTACCTGAGGGTCATCTACTGCAGGTTTTCTAATGCACTCTTTTTCTCCCTTTGGATCATTTTAATCTCCAACCCTCATCTTTCTATCTTTTAACTCTATATCTGTAAAGATAGGATATTAGTTCATTTATAACCTGAGAATATTTTAATATTTAATACAAACATGATAGTGTGCATGCATAATTAGTGCGAACGAGTGGTAGGATTCCCACTCATCAACACCCCCAATTTAGAATTTTGCTTGTCCTCAAGCAACACTACCTTTACCATGAGACACTCTTTATGTATGCCCTAATCAATGTTCCCAATGATCAAGAAGATTACCACTTGGTTGCCACCATAAAACGGTTTTCATGCATGGGCAAATGAATTTTACGACACCCCTCATTATAAAATGGAGTGACAAAATATTCAATGAACTTTGATGAGCAACGATGTGATAACTATTAATAGTCTAAAAATGACTCACATGTTTACTATAATCTTTCTATAACTCTGTTTATCTCATTGTGAGAAAAGTGACCAAATCACCCACCTCAACTAGTCCATATGCCTCCTTACAAGAAAGAGAATTTCCACACACCTAACTACCAAATATGTAACAAGGAACTTTTAAGTGCAAAACTCTCTCATCACAAAAGAAATCTCAAGGTAACAAGTGTCATGCCATAGGCTCGCCCCTATATTCAATCGCCATTACAAAGAAAGTAAATGTTTGGAGATCTCAAAGGGCTTTCTAAGCTTGTAATGTAGCTTTGGGATAGGGTAGGATATCATTAAAGGATAACATGGATACACCCTCACCTTGAACATTTATATCACACTTTACACTTCCTTTTTCCAACTAAGGGACACTCTTCTTTATTTTCTTTCTTTCCGTATGCCTATCTTTTTACTTCCTTTGTTCACTATTTTTTTTCTTTTACTTCCCCTTCCTTGCAGTTTTGTTCAATTCATTCTTTTATGGGATCCTTTCTTTTTCTAAATAATTACTTTCAACACTTAAGCATATTTGGCACTTTACTAATACTTTGTAGCCCCAAACTTACTTCCTTCATTCTTCATCACCCCCAACTTAGGCTTTTAGCCTCAAGTTGCATTTTCAAGTTCAAGGAGGGTATGGTTCAAGTGAGGGATAGGAAGAATAGTTCACGACTTGTAACATGTTTTCCAAAGAAAGGTTAGAAGGATCAAAGTGGGTACTAGGGGTTACAATTATGCACCGGTAGGATTTTAAGGCTAGTGTGGGATCCAAAATCACAAGGACGACCTATGATCATTTCTTCAACCAATATACAATCAAAATTAGCTTTGAAAGACTATCGAGGAAAGTTTTATATAACATAACTATACAAGAGATGTAGATAATTACGTTCACACACATGGCATGTGAATGTTGTCAAGGGGGCTCAATTGTTCTACCCGCTCGAGACAAAGATGGGGTACTCCCTATTTTTTTTGTGGTAAAATTTTGGAGTCATAGAAAGAGGGAGAATGTTATCAAAAAGTTGCTCACGTCCATGCCATCAAAATATTGCAAATTTTTTCAGACAAAGAGGGTTGTTTACTTATGTATCCGAACCACACATGTTTTGCTAATCATGGCTACAACCCAAGCTATAGTCTCACATTGCACTTATAGTGTGGGAAAAATTAAATTCCCATATGGTTACTAAGACTTCTCTAATGGGTGTAAATGCGAATCCAAATTATCGATGCCACGGGTACTTAGACTTCCCTTGCATCTATAGTTAGAAACCCAATCATGACTCGTTCATTAAAGTGGAAATAAATCAACAACTCAAGGACAAAGTACTTAATTCATGCACATGTAGGCACCGTCAAAGTATCCGAATATTACAACTCGAATACAACTAAGGATCATCTAAAAGAGTAGAAAAGTGTATAGGCATATCAATAATTCAAACCCAATTCAAATGAATAGGGAAATAATAAATCAAGAAACACCCCCAACTGATCAGGTAGCAGTGTTCCTACTGCCTAACCAATCAAAGATAATAAAGAGATAAGGGTTCTCCCTGAAACCCCCATAAAGGACTGTTACCATTCCTCATTTCGACATCATCCTCATTGTTCCTCGAGATCATGCCATTCCTGCTTACAAAAACTTGAGAATGAGTGTGAAGAAATTTGGGGGGGGGGGAAAGGTTAGTGCACCAATTTTTCTATGAGGTCTACGATTGCAGGTGGCTAACTGTGATCGCGAATAGACGAGATACCATGATCGCACTTAAGGGACTGTAATTGAGGTAAATGAGGGTAGTTTTGTTCCCCTATTTTTTCTTTGCCCAAATTTTTGTACTCATACCTAGCACTTTATAGTGTCACAAAATGCATGATTTATTCACATGGAAACTACGAAAGTAAAATGAAAAGGATACAATCCATCTACGTGGCAATTGTGGGTTGCCTCCCACAAAGTGCCTTAGTTATAGTCGTGGCACGATGTTGATTTTCATTAAGTTTGTCAAGGTGGGTCCGTAAGTACCCACTTATCTCTTTCATCAATTAACCTTTTGGAAAGTCTTTCCACCCTTTTCTTCTCTTTGTCGGCTAAACCTTGGGGTAACTTCTCGTTTGAATTAGTGCGGGGCACTTTTATTCCAAATCCTTCTTCCAAGAACTCCACCTTATCTTTTTCACCTCCCGCCTAATTTTCCAAATCTTGATCATCGCTTTTGGGGTTGGTAACTATGTCACTAATGGAGATCCCCTTGGGTGTATCATTTAGCCATGTGAAGATTTGTCCCATTTGGGTCTCCAAATTTTAGATAGAGGCTGAATGAGAGACCACAATTTGAGAGAGTGAAAGGAAGTCCTCTTTTAATTCATGGACCATTTTGTTCGTTCCTTCATCTCTATTCAAAATTCTTGCAAGGGTATCCTCCGTTCCACATTTATCGACATCAATGGAGCTTGAATTCTTACTAGAATCCTGATAATGATGGGGGATAAAATAACAATATTCATTCTCCCATTCTCTCCAAACTCGACTATCAACCCGATTCATCCAACCTTTATTCCTACCTTGGCTAAGATATGCTGGGTGGGAACCCTCCGAGGGGTTTGATAAATAATAAATTTTTTCTTCATCCTTGCCTTGGGCTTTTGGTGGAGCACCCATGACATACTTGGTTAGGAGCTCAAGTTCAGTCAAGATCTTTGCCAAGGTTTTATCTTGCTCGTCTCCTTGCTTTTGTTGTTCCTTGCTAACCATGGGATTGGGTGAAGAGCTATTGGAGATTTTGTAATCTCAGGTATGCCATTCCCAATTTTGATTAGTTACCTCTCTCAACAATTTTGTAGCCGCATTGAAATATAATTTTAAGAAAGACCCTTCCGCCGCATTTTTTACCACCACTTAGTTCGAAGGCTCAAGTGCCCGATAGAATATTTGGAGAAGTGTCTTCCCTAAAATCTCGTGGTTTGGGCATTGGGATAACTTTTGATGAAATCTCTCCCACACTTCGTGAAGTGGTTCCCCTCTCCTTTGTCTAAAATTTACAATTTTCATCTCTTGGTTGATAGACCTTGTAGGTATGGGAGTATTGGTCTAAGAAAATCTTTATGAGTTCACTCCATAAAGTGATTGAAGTCGTAGGGAGTGAGAGGAACCACAACAATTCTTCACCCGTTAGTGAGAACGGGAATGGACAAAGATGAAAGGCCTCTTGAGTGGTACATGGAATGTTAAATGGTACGCACACCTCCAAAAAGTTTCTTAAGTGAACATATGGGTCTTCATGTGATTGACCCTCATATAGCCTTTTTATTTGCAACACATGAAACATGGTACTAGTCACATGGAATGTCCCACCCCCATGATGAGGTGGGATATGATTTTCACTCGCATGACCCCTATCATTTAAGTTTATCTCTCCCCAAGTATCATCGCATGGTTACATATGATTAGTGCCTTCGCTCATGGTTCCCTTTATGCTAGAATTACCTATAAAAGATTCAAAAACAACAAGGAAAATAAAGTGTGACGCTCCGGATGCTCCCAAGTAAGAATAACACCACACAAGCAAAATCTACACTTCACTCCCCAACAAAGGCGCTATTTTGATAACACTCAACTCACTCCCATAATCAAAAGGTGAGTCGGTTATTGTCAAGTAACCCAATTTGAATTGGGGTCGAATCTGAAGGAGTGAATGCTATGGACTTTGAATCTATGGGTATTCCAATTACTATAAGGTTACCTGGAATGCTAAAGAGAAATACATGTATAATTAAATGGGGGGATTTGCTTGGAAAATTTTTCACTACAACCTATAACAAGCAGTTTATAATGGTATCTTTGATTTAATTTCAAGGTTTGGAGAGATCTTGGGATTATGCATCCTTAGAGGTAAAACATGTGGAATAATGTTGGTTTATTATGAGATTTAGTTGTTAATTAATGGATAGGCTAGGTCTAAGATCATTGGGGTCAATCTTTCAATAAAACCCAAATGATTTAGCCCATTGGCTCTTTCGAGCACCTAACAAGTGTGAAGTTTATATAACCACCCAAAACCTCAACCAAGCATCCCTATTTCTAGGATGATGCTCTTGACATGATTTACACTCCCTAAACACTTATTTCTAAGATTGTAAAGGGTAGTAAACCATAGGCTTAGTTGTTCACCATTACTTTGTCCCCCGATAACCCTCTTTTGAAGATGTTATAGGTTACCTAATATTCACCTAAATCCCCCTTTCGATGATGACAAAGGGTTTCTAGAGCTTGGAGCTTTAACTTATCAAACCCATTTGGAGATTTGGAGTTTTCACTTATCAAATTCCAACACATAAGCTCAAGTAATGGTGAAATCCATACTCAACAACTAAAATCCATGCAAACACAACAATACCCACACACAATTACACTCTAGTTCAACATAATCCCAAGACCAAATTACTTAGCTACTTATGAAGAAAGTAAAGAGAAATATACCATATGGGTCATTCAAAGCATTCATTATTCACTAAGAAAATAAGAAATTTAGCCTCCAAAATTAATTACACACTTGCACAATTAGGGTTTGAAGCTTAGAGTTCAAAAACTATCTTCTCAAGTAAGTGGTGACCTAAAGAGAAAGCGTTCTTTTCTTATATAGGGTTGTGGATCCATCTAGAGGAAATTACAAAGCTGCCTAGGGCCAAAATCCCGTATAATCACGATCGCGTGAGGTTGCCCGCGATCATGACCAATGCGATCGTGGTTGTTATCCGCCATCGCTCTCTGATAATCAGCTTGTCTGCCAATGGCTGCGGCTGGTGGTCTGCGACTGCAATTCCTGAGGGTCATCTACTGCAGGTCCTCTAATACACCCTTTGGATTATTTTAAGATCCAACCCTCGTCTTTCTATCTTTTGAACTCTATATCTGCAAAGAGAGGATATTAGTGCATTTATAACCTGAGAATGTCTCAATATTTAATATAAGCTAAACAGTGTGCATGAATAATTAGTGCAAATGAGTGGTAGGATTCCCACTTATCACATTTACACAAGTTGAGGAGAGAAACAATACTTTTCAACCAGATACCTCAAATTCAGCAAAAAAGAGAGATTCCTGCACCCAAGGTTGAAGGTCCACCAGCTCACAAGATAGTTCAAAAATGGCAATCCCAGTCGCAACTTATGTTACCTCTGCCATCCATAGACTAGAACCTAGAGGTAGATTTAAGCTCAAACAGAACATGGTGTAGCTACTGCATAGTAGTGGGTAGTTTACAGGCTTGTCATATGAGGATCCACAGGTTCAGTTGCTGAACCTTTTAGAGTTTAGTAATATATTTATCCTCACTAGAGTCTCTATAGATTCTGTAAGGCTCATATTTTTCCCTTTCTCACTTTTGGGGGAAGCAAAGAAATGGTTGAAAGCAAAACCTTTAAACTTTATCACTACATGAGGTGATCCGAGAAAGATATTCCTCATTCAATTCTTCCCATCCATTAAGACTGTAAGGTTATGCAGTGAAATTTTAAGCTTTAAGCAAAAGTTGGATGAGTATTTATATCATGCCTGAGAGTGGTTCAAATCTTTTCTCTGAGAATAGCCCCATCACTAATAGTGCTACGAGGTTTAGCTCATACTTTTGTTGAAGCTCTTGACCATAACATATATTTTTTTCTAGATTTTGTTGTAGGTTGTTAAGCGTTGGAGAAAACTTATGATGAGTTGTATACCTTGATGAATCAAATCGCACAAGGTAATTCTTACTGTCATGGTGACATCTCCAAAAGTGCAGTGAAAAAGATTGAGGGTATGATTGAAGTTGAAAGTTTCACAGCCTTAGCTGCCCAATTGTCAACTCTTCAGAATTAAATAATGACAAAATTTAGAAAATTAGGTGTGAATCAATCTCAGGCGTGGGTAAATGCAGTTCAATAGGCCTTGTCTTGGTGTGAGATTTATGGGATTAGTGGTCACTCTGTAGACTTGTGTGGAGAAAATCTAGAGTTTGTAAATTTTATGGGCAATGCACAGAAGGTAACTTATAGTAATACCTACAACCACAAGTGGCAGAGTCAACCCAACTGTTCATGGGGCAATAATCAAACTCAACATTTTCAGTAGTAACAGAACATGTAGGCCGGTAATATTGAGAAGACATTAAGGAAAATCCTGGCCAACCAAGAACAAATGGCTGCTGAGATAAAAAATCAGCAACTTGCCTAGAAAAATTAGGAGACGCAGTTTGGGAAATTAGCTTAGGCGCAGAGTACCAGGACTTAAGGTAGATTGCCTAGTGATACTGAAAATCCAAAGCAGGTTATGGAAATCACCTTGAGGAGTGGTACAGATCTCATTGACAGGACTCCCAAGAAAAATAAAAGGTTTATGAAGAATTGGTCCCATAACAAGTTGAGGAGAATCAATTTGAAAGTAAAAAAGCTAAAAATCTGGGGAAGTATGAGTACCCGAAAGTAAAGGTTGCTGAGCATAAATAAGAGAAATACCATCACCATTACCTTAGAGGCTCAAAAGGATAAGGAGGATGTATGTTTTACAAGGTTCTTCGGCATGTTCAGAGAACTTTACATTAATCTTTCTTTGTTAGATGATTTATAGGATATGCTTAAGTACGCTAAGTACTTGAAGGATATGGCAATTTATAAGACAAAGCTGTGGGATATTGAGATAGTGACACTTACTAAAGAGTGTATTTTCGTGGTTATGAGAAAGATTCCAAAGAAGCTAAAGAACCTAGGGAGTTTTACCCTCCCCATACAAATTGGTGATAATGATATGGTACATACCTCAACTAATTTGGGGACAAGAATAAACTTGATGCTTTTATTAGTGTTGAATACTCTTGGTTTGTAGAAGCCGAGGCCATGCTTTGTGGTGCTCCAAATGGAGGATAGAACCAGAGTTCATTCCAAAGAAATCATTGAGGATGTTCTAATTAAGGTTGGTAAGTTCATTAGTCCTAGTGATTTTATTATTCTCGATTATGATGTAAGTGATAGGGTACTAATCATATTAGGATATCTATTCTTGGCAATGGAAGGAGCACAAATTAATGTTAGAGAGGGTAATATTAAGAAAAGATTGAATGATGAAGAAGTGCTCTTTAAAGTTTACAAACCACTCAATCCACCTTTGTACTATACACATTTGTGTATGATCACAACTATAGAAGTAGATTAGTGTGGTTAGTGGTGTGAACACTACAAAAGACCTCTCCTAACTACCTCAGAGAGTTGCCCATGCCCCCTTTAAGCCCAAAGTTGAAAAAAATTAGAATGAACTTGAAAAGTCTATTATTGATAAAAATGCAGACCTTGAGAGTACCCACTCAAGAGGTCAGAAAGAGTGAGAAGATGGTCTTCGAGTAGAAGGAAGATACTGAAGGAATATGGTTGAGAAATCATAATGTGGGTCGTGCCTCGACATGAAATCATATGCTGATTGGGAGGCAACCCAAGTTAAGGTAGGTATTTCATTTGTGTATTTAAATTTTTATTTTATGTAGTTTTTGTTTTTATCGAGTCGTAGGTTCAAGGGAAGTCTGATAAGGGAAATCTAAGCTATGAAGCATGGCAAAGACGGGGTGTGCAGTCTACCCGACCTTATTAATGACTAAAAATGCTACTAGCTCATCCTAGACGCCTCAGGGAGTATTTATATCTCTAATTTTGAATTATACTTTGGGAACAAAGTATATTTTTAAGTATAGGGTGGGGAAAATTCCCATGGTTTAGGGTGAAGTATTTCTATAGGATTTTCATTCTTAGTTTTGTTCCTAGTTTTTGAGTAAATTTGAAAAATTATAAAAATATTTTCTCTTCTTTTTGACTTTTAGTTGTTGGTGTAGTCGAGTAGGTGCACACTTTATTGAAATCCCTTGGATTTTTGGTCCCTAAAAATTTCTTCAGATTTGGGCTCACTGCCTTGTTATGGCTCACACTATGAGTCATAGGGTATCTTGACGGGTCATGTGACCCTAGTCGTAAGGTGTCTAGTGGATGCGTTTTGAATTATTATCCTGGGTATGACTTGGGGGTACGAGTTATAGGGTGTGGTTATGGATCCTAGGGACCCAAGTCATAACTAAATCAGAAAGTTAGTGGCTAAGTTCTGCTCTAAGTACGAGCGGCTCATTACGAGTCGTAAAGGCATGTTATGAGTCATGGGATAAAATCGTAGAATTTTTAGTATTTAACCCATTTGGGTTTTGTTTTGGCTATAACTGGACCCTATGAGTCCTAGGGCCTCATTACGAGTGAGTTGGTTGAGTCATAAGGTCGACAGTTTATGGGGGTCCTAGTCACTGTCTTGGTTACGACTCGAGGTGACGAGTCATAAGGAGTGGTTATGAGTCAATGGTTGACTCATAATCATAGGTGACCCTTGTCCAACTTTTAAGTTAAGGGCATTCTGGATATTTCCTCTCTTACCCAAATTAAAACCCATGTCTTTTAACCCCTTTAGGGTTTCATTAGCACTAAAAGACACATTAGAGTAACTTCTCAAATACTCCAAAAAGTTCTCTCTATTCCCTCAACCAAGTTAAGCTAGGGTTTGATCAAGATAATCAATTAGGGCTTTCAAGGGTTATTTCTCTTTGTACTTCTTGGTGTTTAAGGCATGTCACTCTTTCCTCATTGTTAATTTGTATAAAACATTATTTTAAAATATTGTTTCATGAGATGTTATATTGGTTTTGAAACAAGGGTTGAGGGTTTTAAATATAAATTATTTAAATGCTTATTCTATGATATTTATGAAATTGTTTTTCTAGAATTGATGGTTGGTAAATGTTTTGGGTGCATGGGAATGGTGGATGGTCATGGGTACATTAGAACCCCTAAAATTGGAAAATCATTGAAATGGGGGTACAAAGTAATCCCCAAATAAAATATTTTGGTATGAAAATTGGTAACAACCTCAACCCACTTGCATAATTGATTTTGGTTTATGAATTATTACTTGGTTTAGTTTGTTTCTTGAAACTAATGCATGGCATATATGGTTAACTAGTTAAGGAGGTTTTTAAAAACCTTGTAGGGTACACAAGAATCCCACAAGTAATTTTATAATAAAATCCTTGTGGGGTATACGAAAATCCCCCAAGTGTCTTTAATAATGAAGTCTACGATGTACATGGGAATCCCCAAAGTCTTGTCTTAATGATATTGCTTGCAAGCCATAGTCGGTATGATGATTCCACTTAATAATGCCTTAATAATTAACTACTAAAATTAGTGGTTTAGTTTTGTGTTAAATATTTTAATTGGAAAATAATGAGTGTTGTGTTAACTAGCCGTGAAGGTGTGAGTCCAAAAGGTTGACACTGGAAACTCATGTTTGTCGACACGAGGATTGGTATTAATAACCATGTGCTTATGGGGAATAAAGAAATTCCCTAAGAATATACACGTACATATGTATCATACAGGTCAAAGAACATAAAGGAATCCCCAGCCACCTACGGTATCTTTGATTCGTACGACAAATATGTACTGAGGCCCATCCAGGGGGTAACACTGGACCCATATAGCCCGTGGATGGATTATGATGGTAACTCTACACTATCCCAGCGTATATATATATAAATACATTTGCATATGGTTATGTGTTGGTTTGACATGGTTTTGAATTAATGGAATTACCTTATCTTTATCCCTAAGTTATATGCTACCATTTGCCCGGTTAACCATCTTCGAATATTTTATCTCCACGCGATGCAGGAATTGGCCATACTTTTACCTCTCCTTCTCAGTGACTAGTTAATTCAGAGATAACTTCTGAGTTAAACTGAAATGGTGATCTTCTATACTTTGAAAGACCCTATTTTATGCTACAGATTTCTTTATGTCTTTACTATTCCTTTTATCTATGGTCGGGGGCATGTCCCGACTGGATATTCTTTGGTTTTGATTAGAGGCTTTGCTGGACTATTATGGACATGGGCGGTATTGGTTGGTTGTTCATTTGTTAGTGGTTGGTTTTGGTTGTAGACTTATCATAATGTCTTTAAATTAACATTTTCTTATCTTGTTATATGTTCGGAATTCATCCGATATAGGGTGTAAGTTGGTTGGTGGTTTGGGTATTGGGGGTGGTCTTCGGTCCTTGATGGACTTGAGATACCCAACACGTCCAAACCCTAGTTTGGGTCGTGTCAAGATGGTATCAGAGCGCTAGGTTTAGGGCCAATTGGGTGTCCACAAAGCTGTGTTGAGTAGAGTTTCTTTTATGGGTATATAGTGTGCCACACTTATAAGAGAGAGGCTATAAGGAATTTAGGAATGTTTCCCTTTTTTGTTATTCTATTTTTGGGCTGTAAAGTATGGGGTCTTGAACTTTTCTCTAAATGTTCTTTTGTTCACTTTTCAGATCATGCCCTCCCAATGATTTGAAGCTCGTGGAAATCCATATGTCCTACTCAAGGATGAGATGGATGGATTTTATCCAACTTATGGGGTACAGACTCGGTCAAGGGTTGTTGCTTCTGATTTCCCTGTGGAGTTCCACCGATCTCCACTGACCCTACTCCAAAAAGTGATACTCATAATCAGTCACCTCAAGGAGATGTTACCAATGTTGAGTTTCAATGTTCTATTCATCTGTTGACCCAGATAGTGGCCTTGCTGTCACGCCAATCCGATCCTATTAGCATGAAAAGGAATAATACAAAGGTGAGAAATAGGTAAAGCAAGAAGTCCCAATATTCAGACAGAGGGAGAGGTTAGTGAGATAGTGGTAGAAATAGTGGATAGTGGTTTGGGAAAAGAAATCTGGTGAGTTCCCATATGGTTGTTAGTGTCCCTTATCCTCAATCTTCTGGTGAATATCATTTTTGGGTTAGTGGACCTCGATCAGCCCCACCCTATCCTCTCTATTGATTTTGTGGTCGTTTGCACCCCGATTATTTCTATAAAGGGAGGAATCAAGTTTTAGTTATGGTCAGTTAGGTCACATGCACTGGGAGTGTCCCACAAGGATTGCCACTAGGGAAAATAAGATCACATTTTCCATTTTTCTAGATACTGTACTAAGGGGTGCTACTTCTGGATCCGATATTGGCCAGTACCATCTCTATGCTCTCACTATCCTTCAGGAGTCTGAGGCATCTCTTGATGTTGTTACTAGTATGTTGAGACTCTTTTTCTGTGATGTGTAATGTTTACTTGATCCTGGGTCTGCTCTTTCTTATGTGACCCCATTTATGGTTGTGTATTTTTGTTTCAGTCCCGACTGTAATTTGGACCCCTTTTCTATTTGTACCCTAGTGGGTGACTCTATGGTTGCTAGAAGAGTCTATATGGATTGTCTGGTATTGTTAGTGGTAGAGGAACTTTGGTGGGTTTGATTAAAATGGAAATAGTTGATCTTGAGGTCATATTGGGGATGGATTGGTTGTGCTCATGCTATGCCTTTTTAGAATGTCGGACCCATAAGGTCCTGTTCAAATTTCTAAGGAGCAGTTCAAAGATCTTTTTGATAAGCGTTTGTCCGCCCTAGCATTTATTCGTAGGGTGTTCCTGTTCTTTTATGCTTAAGAGGGATGGTTTCCTCTGGATATATATAGGTTATCGGTGGGTGTAAAGATTTTAGGGTGACCTCCCTATGAGGTGGACCATAAATATATTTGTGTTTTACACGGGGTACTCTGTTAGTAGTGCATGATGGTTGATGGACACTAAGTTTGAACCTTAGATGTTGATTTTGGTGAAAAGAGTATGTTATCTCAAGAATAGTGATGCGAGATTTATGGGGGTAGATTGGTAGGATTGGTGGGATATTCAAAAGAGATAAGGTCAATAACTTAGGGGGATACCAAAATGTGAAAGTTATGATATATAGGTTGGAGGTCCAGGTTGAACTGATGGATTGGAGGCTAAGTCGTTGGATGGATTAGGGTATGGAGATATGAGGATATGTTGGGCCCCTAGTAGCATCTTGTTAGATGCGATTCTGAGTATGTAGGTGCTAGGTGCACCTAGTTCATGATATTAAACGTCGTAGTACAGATAAGTATAAGGAGTTTTATATGATGTCGTTCAGAGCTGAGTCGAGGAGAACATTAACAAATACTGGGAGCCATTGGTGTAGTCTTAAGAATTTTTTAAGTTGTGGACTATACGGATTGAGGTCTAATGCTAGTATACTAAGGGCTGAAAAGAGCGGGTGCCTTACGAGGTGATAGCGGAAGTTAAAGTTAGTATCCCTGAAAGGTAATGTCTTCATACCATAGATGCCCAGGGGAAACGGTAAACTAAGGTTGATCTTAAGTTTCTCATGATGGTAAGCCTCTGGGAAGAGTTGTGGTAAATCTACTCCTTTCTAACAATCCCTTCTTATTTCAGTTAAGAGGGTGCTCTACTAGTGTTTTACGCATTCTAATAGTGCTTATGCCTAAAGCCGCCATTCTATGTGTCACGTATGTCCATACTCCAGTCCCTGAGCCAAAGGCAATAATGATTCTCAGAAATTCGAGCTTCCAAGTGCTCAAGATCTATGTCATGATGCTCATGATCCATATATTCATGTCTCACGTTATGCCTAGTTCCAAGAAACAATAGTTTCAAGTGGCAATCCTCGCCTTGTTCCCGAAAATAAATCTCAGCTTTACATTATATTACCCATGATATATGCTTTCGTGTTTCTCCCAGTGCCCAGTCCTAAGGACTTATGCTATGGTGTGTTTATGTCAAAATGATTTATAACCTAGGTTGCTATGGAGTACCTCGTGCCTATTGTACCATGTCTTATTTTGTGGGTCTCGCCTTGAGTAGTATGATAAATAGGAGTCCTAATTGGGAAGTAACCCCATCCTCATTATTGATGCTTGTACTCCAGTTCCTCAGTGACCCTTCTTATATTAGGGTGGTAATAGACATGGAAATGTAGTTATGTTTTGGACGAGGGAGTAGATGTTCTTGTTGTGAAAGTTTTTGAGACTACTAACGCTAAGGTTATAGGTGTAGATGGGAGAATGGAATGAATTTTTTATATGAAATAGTTAAGAGGGAGGCGTGGTGAGAACCTTTATGATAGTGATTGAGGATGCCAGTTTTGGTTGGGGGGAGGAGCTCTGTGGGGAGATGAAAGGGAAATGAAGTCCGACTACCCATTCTTGCTCTTCGTGTTGGATAAACGTGTTTAATGCATGTGTGTATTCTTAACATCTTTTGTTTTCTGACTTTGTTAAAGGGAAGTGTGGTTGTATATCTTTGGTAAATCATGCTAATAAATGCCTTGTCCCATCATTAGGACAAATAATCCTAAGGGGGGAGTAGAAAATGCCCCGAGTTTTTGGTCCTTAAAAATTTATTGAGCTTTGGGCTCACTGCCTTGTTACGACTTACCCTACGAGTCGTATGGTGTCTTGACGAGTCATGTGACCCTAGTCATAAAGTGTTTAGTAGATGGGTTTTGAGTTACTTTCCTGGGTACAACTTAGGGGTACGAGTCGTAGGGTGTGGTTACGAGTCCTAGGGACCCAAGACGTAACCAAATCAGAAAGTTAGTGGCTAAGTTCTACTCTAAGTACGAGTGGCTCCCTATGAGTCATAATGACATTTTATGAGTTGTTGGATGAAATCGTAGGATGTCTAGTATTTAACCCATTTGGGTTTTGTGTTGCCTACAATTGGACACTATAATTTACAGGGTCTCATTACGCGTGGGTTGGTCGAGTCGTAAGGTCGACAGTATATTGGGGTCCTAGTCACTATCTTGCTTACGACTCAAGGTGATGAGTCAATGGTTGACTCGTAATCAAAGGAGACCCTTTTCTAACTTTTAAGTTAAGGGTATTCTAGATATCTCCCCTCTTACCCAAATTAAAATCCATTTCTTATAACCCCTTTAGGGCTTTATTATCACTAAAAGACACATCAGGGTAACTTCTTAAACACTCCAAAAGGTTCTCTTTATTCCCTCAAGCAAGTCAACCTAGAGTTTCATCAAGTTAATCATCTAGGGATTTCAAGGGTGATTTCTCTTGTTGTTTAAGGCATGTTACTCTTTTCTCATTGTTAATTTGTAAAAAACATGTGTTTTAAAGTATTGTTTTATGAGATGTTATGTTGGTTTTGAAACAATGGTTGAGGGTTTTGAATATAAATTGTTTAAATGCTTTTTCTATGATATTTATGAAATTGTTTTGCTAGAATTGGTGGTTGGTAAATGTTTTGGGGTACATAGTAATGGTAGATGGACATAGGTACAATGGAATCCCTAAAATTGGAAAATCATGGAAATAGAGGTACAAAGGAATCCCTAAATTAAATGGTTTGGTATAGAAATTGGTAACAACTTTAACCTACTTGCATAATTGATTTTAGTTTATACGTTATTACTTAGTTTTGTTTGTTTCTTGAAACTAATGCATGGCATAAATGTTTAATTGGTTAAGGATGGTTTTGAAAACCTTTTGGTGTACACGAGAATCCCCCAACTGATTTTATAATGAAAACCTTGTGAGGTGCACGGTAATCCACAGAGTATCTTTAATAATAGAGTCTTCATGGTACATGGGAATCATCTAAGTTTTGGCTTAATGACATTGCTTGAAAGCTATAGTCAGTATGACAATACCACTTAATAATGCCTTCATAATTGACTCTTGCAAATGGTAGTTTGGTTATGTATTAATTGTTCTAATTGGGCAATAATGGGGGTTGTGATAACTAGTCGTGAAGATGTGAGTCCTAAAGGTTGACACTGGAAACTCATGTTTATCGATATGAGGATTGGTCTTGATGACCATATGCTTGTGGGGTACAAGGAAATCCCCAAGCACGTATACGTACATATGTATCATAGAGGGCGAAGGGTACAAGGTTATCCCCAGCCACCTATGGTATCTCTGGTTTGTACGGCAAATACGCGTTGCGGCCCATCCAAGGGGTAACATTGGACCCATATAGCCCGTGGATGGATTATGCCGATAACGCTACACAACCTAGGTTAAGGTTTTAAAGTGCAATCTAAACTTTTTCCCTCTCCCGACATGGTATATATACATACATGCATTTGCATATAGTTAAATGCGCTGGTTTGACTTGGTTTTGAATTTATGGCATTACCTTATCTTTATACCTGAGTTATATGCTAGCGTTCACCCCGCTGCTATCTTTGAATGTTGTATCCCCACGTGATGCAGAAATCGACCATACTTCTACCCCTCCTACTCAATGACTAGTTGATTTGAGGACAACTTCTGAGTCAAACTAAAGTGGTGAGCTTCCATACTTCAGAAAACCCCATTGCATTCTATGGATTTATTTATGTCCTTACTATTCTTTTTGGTCTTAGTTTTGGCTATGGTGGGGGGCATGTCCCGACTAGATATTCTTTGGTTTTGATTAAAGGCTTTGTTGGACTACTGTGGATATGGGCGGTATTAGTTGGTTGTTGGTGGTTGGTTTTGGTTATAAACTTATCATAATGTCCTTAAATTGATATTCTTTTATCTTGTTATATGTTCAAAATTCATCCGACAAGGGGTGTAAGGTGGTTGATGGTTGGGTATTAGGAGTGGTCTCCGATCCTTATTGGACTTGAGATATCCAGCACAACCAGGCCTTGGTTTGGGTCGTGTCATTCACCTACCCCTTGGTTTTTTATTTCGATTCTATTTTTAGGGGGCATCTTTTGAACCCAGTATCCTCTTTTCATTTTAGGAATAAATTTTAAATTTTTTTATGTTAGGAGTGAGTGAGATGTTCTTCTTAGTGCTATGTGTGATTACATGATACAAGTAGTTTTGGTTGAAAAACATGCTAATTGTGTTGAATGGCTACTTTTGAGACACCTAGGCTCATGTTTATGACTTTTGTACAATATTGATTTAATTCTGAATTCATGTTATTGCTTGGTTTAGAGTCTATAAGGATCCTTCTTGAGTTGATCATGTGCCATGTGTGATGTGAGGTTTGTGGTATTCTTTGTTGTACTGATGTCTAAAACTTGTCTGGTGTTAGGAGATGATATAGGCATTTCTTTGATAGCCATATTATACCTCCTTTTATCTACCCTTGTGCATAATCATAGTTAGCCCCGTTAAACCTTAGCCTATTTCTTTGGTTGCCTCACATGTAGCCTGTTCTCCCCTTTTGATTGAACATAATTTGATCCAAAGCTCCTGCGCTTTAGTTGAGAAATTAAAAAGGATAAGAAGTATGAAATTTAAGAAGAAAAGAGATGAAAGTGAAGCCCCAAAAAAGTAGCTAGTGGTGTGAAAAAATTGATGTGTTGTGGTTGGAGCGATGTAATGAAAAAGAGAAAAACTTAAATCATGTGTTAATTAAGAATACTCCCTCCTTAATATATAAGAACTAGCTTAAAGAGATAGAGAAAAACAAAAGAGATGTGAAGACAGAGGTAGGGGTGAAAGTTTGGTTGTTAAAAAAAGAGTTCAATGTCATGTGTGATGTATTAAAGATCTTAGGGAAGATAGTCACTATTACTAGCCATAATAGTTCCTTCCCATCCCTTAGCATACATTATAACCCTTAAAGTTCTATTTTGATCTTAAGCCTTAACATTCTGATATTAGTAGAGCGCTATACTAAGGGAAAACCTATGGTTCATCTTATGTGACATGTGAATTTTTTGTGAGAGTGAGCGTAATATGATTCTATTACCCATTCGGATAATAAGTTTGCATCTTTGTGAGTGAATATGGGTAAATATCTCTTGTGGTGAGGGCACATGTTTGTTGATAGCAAAGTGATTCATAAGATCTCTTTGATTGTGTAATATGGATGAGTTTTCCAACTTGGTGGAGTCAATGCTTGAGGCTGAAGTTTTTTTTGAAGTGGTATTCATGAGTTCAATTGTAATAAGGCATGCTTAGTGAAGAACTTGCTATCTGTGTAGTCATTGTAGTGCTAGTCTTAGTGAAGAACTTGCTATTTGTGTAGTCTTGTAGTGCTAGACTGAGTGTCTTACTTGTAGAAGAAGTGCTGGAGTCTTACTTATATGGTGCTTAAGGTAAAAGAGTTGTTCGAGGGAGAACATGGCGTTAAGTGTGGGGTGAAGATCTTAGGTGGATTTATGCACCTAAGTGTTATTATCTAGCCTTAATTAGCCTAGTTTTGAGCATCTCTCTATGTATAATGAGCTTATATTCACATTAAGAATCTAAGTGTTAAAGAACTTGTTTGTAATGTTGAAGGTGTGTTTAAACCAAGTTTGAAGTTAAAACATGCACTTAAAGTTTAGATGAGAAAGCTAGTGTTCTCAGCTTGAGCTATGTGTTTTGGAGTTAAAACATGCACTTAAAGTTTTGATGATATAGGAAACTTGGTGAGATGTTAAATTCATGTATGGGATGATATACTAGCTGATTTTGAAGAGGGAAAACAACCACGAAGTAAGGAACTCAAAGCCAAAAGGAATGAGTTAGCATGGACGAAATCTGGAAAATTTGAGTACAAGGGCGTGCCACGCCATTGGACCTCCACATTAAGGGCGTTCCATTCTATTGGTCACAAACCAAAATGTAATTTCCAATGAACCTCCATGATAGTGGCATGCCACACTCTCTATCCTCCACGATAAGGGTGTGGCATGTTGGTGTGTCAAAATCGACCATTTGTTTCCAAGTATAAATAGAACACTCCTACTGAATTGTACACACGTTGGATGACCTTTGGGGCTTAAAATGCACTCTACGAGGCTTCTCTTAGTATTTTTATCCTTCCTTTAGTTTACTTTTGGATTATGAACATGAATTCCTTAATTGTGATTCTTTGTAATTCCATGAGTGGCTAAACACCCTTATTCGGGGTTGAGGCCAAGAACATGAGTACTTAAGCTTGTAATTAAACTGGTTCGTGTTATTTATCATTATTTTTTGTTCATATATCCTTGTATTGACTATTCTAGGATTCACAACCCGTAGAATAAAAACATAATTCTATTGTGAGTCCTAAAGGTGAAACGAATAGATTAAAACATGAGATATAAGGAATAAGATCTTAATAATTCAAGGAATTAAAGTTAGGATTTGTGTTTAGAATAGAAATATACCTAATTCACTCTATTTGGTTCATATACGAAAGACATAAAAATGTGTTTAACTTTGTTCTTACATCCTCGCTCAATGATGTAGTTGTGAGGCTAAGTTAGATAGTTGATTAGAGGCTCGGAATACCATAGTCATGTTATCAACCTCGTGAACCAACAACCAAGTTAAGTAACTAAACCAATGAAATTTCGTAGCTACATAGGACTGTTTGTAGTGACTTAGCCCTGGGTTTCTCCCCATTATTGTTCAAGTACTTTACATTACCGCAAAGTTTACATTTACTTTTAATTTTCAATTGCCAAACATTATTGGTTACTTTCTCACTTGTTTAATTTTCACAGTAAGACTAAAATTAGATCGTTATTTGAGTAGAAGTCCCTGTGAGATCGATACTTGACTTTCCTAAGGCCAATTTACTACTTAGATGACCACGTACACTTGTATGTGCGCTGGATTGCAATAGTCTTCAAGGCTAAAATCCCCAAATTTCACTTGTGAAATTGAGTTTTATCAAGATTTAAATGACAAGAATCAAAGAAAATAATTGAACTAGAAATTTGGAGTTCATCCAAACTTGAAAATGAAAGAAATTGCTCAAAAACTCTAAAACCCAAAACTCCAAGTCTCAAAATAGTGAAAAAAATTGAGAAAGGAGTATATATATATATATATATGAAGAGGACCGTGGCCGTGGTCAGTGTTAAATCACCTAAGTGACTGCTAAAACGGTACCTTGCTTGGGTGGAAGGTTGCTAAAGCGCCCAAGTGACTGTTAAAGCGGTACCTTCTGGGATGAACAGGGTCACTAAAGTTCCCAATAGGCAGCTAAAGTGCCAAAGTACTGCTTTAGCGGTCACACCTATTTTATTGCACCAACTGTGGAGACTTTGATAATTTCAAGTCTCCACGGAACTCTCGGGATTCATTTGGAATCCTAATAATGAAATGAAATATTCTACCCTACCAAATTTGACTCTCTCAACTCAATAAAAATATCATTTTCACAAAACTGACCTCCGAGACCTAATTTTACACTTTTTCAAATCAAGGATCGAAATGAGATACCAAAGCTGTAAAATCAGACCAACCATGTTACAAACCTAAAATCGATGTTTTGGATCTACTGACGTAGTCTATTTTGACATCCGACGCACATGACAATAAATGTTGACCAAAGTCAACTATAAAGTCTTTTTAACCACCAAAAATCACAAACTCGCACAAATCACATCAAAATGCATTAAAAATAATGTCAATCATTCCTACACTCCAGAAATTCCACAAAGCAACCACAAGGAGAGATAAAAATGGTCAAATTACGCAGAAATGAATGATTCACAAAAATCACCAAAAAATTAAGTCATTACATTTAGTTGAGGAACTTGTATGTTTTTTTTGTTATCATGTATGAAAAATATGAATAATGAAGTTGTATTGAAGCAAAGCATATGTGTTCCTGCATTTTTTTACATTTATTTTGAGTTTAGGATCTATTGAAAACACTTTTTAACTCGCAAGAAAAAAGGTAAGATTGGCGTACATCCAACCCTTCTCGGGCTCGTGAAATTATGCTAAATATATCATTGATGTTGTAGTATATCATGATATCATAATATATGAATTCTAATCTTGAATTCTTCTTCTTTGACACTGGTTGTGGAAGGTTGAAATCAAGACTAGTTGCTATAAAAATACTTTTGCAATGATATTTTGAGAAGCAACCTCCATTTTAGTATCTTCGTTTTGTTAATGTTTAGTATATCTCAGTTAGAATTTCAAGTTGGATGAATTTTAGTCAATGTTGATTTTTATTTAACCGTATATAGTGAGATATCATCTCATGCATATCATTTTGGTTGTTCTTAATTAATATATGACAATATTTTTAGGTTTTTTTTTACTGTTATCTTACTTCTTTTAGTATGTTGTTGTTTTTAATTTGTCTAATGCTCTTTATAATGAAGTTTAAAATATTTATATATGATTTTATTTTCAAATTATGAAAACGTAACTAGTTAAATACAAATTATTGTGATTAGTGACGAAATATTTTGCTAGTAAAAACTTAACAATTAGCGATGACCTTTTTTTATACTTTTTAAGACGATTGCATTTTCGTCACCAAATTACCACGTTTTGGTGTCAAGAGTACATTTCATCCCAAAATAGCCCACTTATTACCTACAAATTAACTTTGTATATTATGACAATTGTTGTCGTCACTAATTATGACATTTTCTAGTGACAAATTTATTTCGTTGGTAAAAGAAGTATTTTTAGTGACGACATGATCGCTTTCAGCTACAAAATTGTAAGACAGTAATAATGTCCCCAATTTATATATTTAAAGACAAATAGAGAATGCGTATGTAAAAGATAACATTTAGTGATGAAATATTTTTTGTTCAGCGATGAAATACATAAAAGATTAGCGACAAATTAGTTCATCACTAATTCAAATAAATAGTTAGCGACACATCATTCTCGTCGGCATTATAAATTCTTTAGAGACAAAATACTATTACCTACAAAAAATGTAATTTTTATGACGAACAAGATCTTCACAAATACTATGCATTTGGGGACAAAAAATATCTTCATGGTTAATACAAGATTATTTAATGATGAAGCACTAAGTTGCCTCAATATACATTTAGTTACTCATGCTTTAGGGATGAATGAGTGATGATTTTTTTTCGTCACGAAAGATTTTTTGTGATGAAATCTAACTTTTACATGACAAAATATTTTATCACTGATAATCAAATTTATTTTAATTAGAACCGTTATTTATATCTATCACAATTTTTACAATTTAGAATTGACCTTTACACCTAGATACAATCAAATTCACTGCGTTCGAGTCTTATTTCATGTGTCAGGCAGTTCAAACCATAATTTTACAATGTGTTAAAAATGAAGAAGAAGAATCAAGCATTCAAAATCAAGTTGGTGTAGGATACACCTGACTTGAGTTTGAGGGAGAATTTACTTTACTTCTATTGATTTACATTAATGGTACAATATTTACTTTCCCTTTTAGTCTCGGTATATTTTAGAATATTTACTTTCCTTTTATGTCTAGATTTTACATTAATTATATAATATTTAGTTTACTTTTCGTTTAGTTTCTACAAGCTAAAGTAACATATTTTTTCTTATTCTATTCTCTTTAAATGTTTATATATAGTGATATACAGTTCCAGTTAAATCAGTGCACGAATCAAAACAAATAGTTTTCATTAATATTCTCTCTAATTTCTTTGATTTCATAACAAATTAATCACTACAAATTAATCACTAAATCATACTTGGATTAGAGGAAGCTAGGCCCTGCTTAATCAAGGCAGTGTAATTTTTTCATTAATGGGCATGCATTATAAATGTGCTAGGAGCATGTTAGAGGGCAGGTTTATTAGGCAAACATCGACTCTTGTGCGGCTTAATTGGCAAGACTTTGTGCTCGTTAAATTGCTGGCATACTTGAGACGGGGTCTATCGTAAACAACCTCTCTACTTCTTCGGAGGTAAGGATATGAATTGCATATATTTTACCCTTCATAGACCCTACTAGGTGGGAAATCACTGGGTATGTTGTTGTTGTAAATTACTTGCATACTAATTTTGTTGTTTAACAGATATACCCATTTTTCAGGAAAATACCCTGGAGTACCAATATATTCATGGTTGGGGAATGTCTGAGGTAGTATGGAATATCGTAGGTTTTCAATTGTAGTTACTTTTCACTATATATGGTCTTTCATAAATATTTTTGTACATTTTACGTGTGCGTAATTATATTTCTTTGAGTTTATCTAACTGAGTTTCTTCTTAAAATATGATTGTGCATAATTACATTTCTTTGAGTTTATCTAACTGAGTTTCTTCTTAAAATATATGAATCAATAAAACGACCATGTTACGATCATGAGGCTGAACGAGCGGTTCACTCCTTTCCCACGGTCAACAATATTTTTTAACCGAAATCTCTATGGTAAACTGATTTTTGGAACCATGCGTCTTAAAAGGGGTATTGGTTTTTTCGGTGGTTACTCGGTCTCGACATACCAAAATTCATTGTCAAATAATGACTCTTATTCTTCAAATAAATCCTTTTTTGAAACAGAATAATTTGTCCATTCCAATCCTATTTAAAAACCCTTTTGATATTTTAAAATATAAATTCTGCCTTCTGAAATTGGGAAAGAAAAGGGTGTGATAATTTTGACGATTATGATAGTTTTTTTTTTTTTAAGAAATTGAGTTTTTCAAAATTGGGACTCTTTGATGCAAATAAATTCAACGAGCTAAAAAAAAAAAAATACTTTCTTCGTTTTTAAATATTTGCCATTTTTTTTTTATCAAAAAGTAATATTTCAAAATATTTGTCATTTTAGAAAATCAAGACATAATTAGTTGTAAGTTTTACTTTTATCCTTAATAGGCATGAATATGAAGAGAGATTAAATATGGTGCAAAATAGACAAGTATTAAATAGAGATGAATGATTATAAATATAATTATCATAAAAAAATGTGGTGTAGTGGATGGGGTTGCTCCTTGCTTAGTCCAGATTA
Organism: Capsicum pubescens; assembly: GCA_030864215.1. Lineage (NCBI taxonomy): Eukaryota > Viridiplantae > Streptophyta > Magnoliopsida > Solanales > Solanaceae > Capsicum > Capsicum pubescens. Next base: position 263,762,052 of record CM061540.1, on the reverse strand, counting down.
GTCGGGCTCCAATGCGGATACTGAACATCGAATAATTTTTTTTTAGAAAAGATGAATAAATATAATTTAATTAAATACCCGCTAGTTAATATTTATTTAAAAGGTCATGCAAATTAAAAATATATCAAGTATTTTGGAACGGAGAAAGTATGAAAGAGGAAGAAGTTGGATTACATCAAGGGAAATTTCTCATATTTATTCCTCTACTTTGAAAAATTGGCTAAATATATCATTCGTCATATTTTGGGGTCAAATTTACCTCCGCTGTCATATTTTAGGGCCAAATTTACCACTTTATTTTTAAAAATTAACTAAATATATCCTTAATCATACTTTGAGCCAAATTTATATTTGATATCATACTTTAAAGTCAAAATATGACAAAAAGTATATTTAGCCATTTGTTCAAACAATCTAGCAATAATGGATCTACATTAAGTACCGTATATAACTAAAACATAATAATAAAGAATTAAAATCTGGTCATATGATCAAGTAATTATCAGAAAAGGAAGGATAAAAAAGAATGATTAGAAATAGAGAGTGTGTTTGGTACGGAGGAAAATATTTTTTTAAAAATATTTTTTAATTATCTGATTGGCTTAAATATTTTAAAAAATATTATTCAAATCAACTCATTTTTCACAAATTTAAGGAAAATGACTTTCCTTCAAAAAGTAAGAAAAATATTTTTCAAAACTTTCTTTCAATTTTACTCTCACGTTAAAATATTCATACAACTCTCAAAAAGCATCCATCCTTGACCTAACCTCCAATCCCCTACCACCCCACCCTTGCCCCCGCCCCCATTTAAAAAAGTTATTTAATTTTTCAAAAAAATATTTCAAATATTTTTCTTACCCCATCCCCATCCCCATCCCCATCCCCTACTCCCACCTTATCAGTCCCCCCGTCCACCCTCTAAAAAATTTATATTTAATTTTTTGTAAAAAAAAATCAATTCTTATTCGACCCCCAGCCCTATCAGCTCCGCCCTCCCCCCTCCTAACAAAATTGAATTTCTCAAATTTACTTTTTAAGAAAGTTTCAATTATTTTCTTATCCCCCGTCCCCTCCCCTTCACTCCCCCCTCCCTCCCCTCAAAAAAAATATTTTTAACTTTTCTTTTTTCAAAAGAAACTCAACACTTTTTTCCTACCTCATCCCCTACTCTCCCCCCTCTCCAAAAATAAATTTTTAAAATTTATTTTTTAAGAGAATTTTAATTTTTTTCTTGCTCCACTCTCATTCTCCGACCCCGACCCCACCCCTTACTAGCCGCACTCCCTCCCCCCCTCAATATTATTATTATTATTATTATTATTATTAATAATAATAATAATAATAATATTATTTTAAATTATTTTTTTCAAAGAAAGCCCGAAACTATTTTTTACCGCACTCTATCACCTATGCTGACCCCCCCCCCACCCACCAGCCCCATTCCATTTTTTTTAATTGTTTTTTTAAAAGAAGTTTCAAAAAAAATTTCCTTAGCCTATTTGTTCTCTTTTTTTTGTTAAATATATGAAGCTACTTTTAAAAAACATTTTCCTACTTACATAACAGAGTTGAAAATATAAGTAAAAACTTCTTTGAAAATGTTTTCCTCCTCCATATCAACACACCCTTAAAAAAGGTATTTTCCAAGGTCAAAAATATTTTTTCTAAAAAACATTTTCTACTCTTTAGCTAAACACTAAAATGTATTTTTTGAAAAATATTTTTTCATTCACCAACCAAACACTAAAAATATTTTTCACTAACCAACCAAACATAAGAAAATAAGTCAACTTCTTTTTCATAAAAATATTTTCTAGAAAAATAATATTTTCCTTCATACCAAACACAGCCAGAATCAAATAGCTTTTTGTAAAACAATAAAAATAATAAGCCCTGAGAATATTAGAATTCTCATATCCTTCCCAGTGAATAGCTTGAAAAAGATATTTACTATTCAAATTGAAAATAAAATAAAAGAATATTAATAATATTTATAATCACTGTTTAATAATATTAATATTAGAATTGTGATAAATAGAAATCTAAAATTCTATATCATTATATTAATCCTTGTGTTCTAGATTATTCGATATAACATTTTTATACCGTCACCTATTTCTATATAAATCTAATAGGAGCTTTCTCTAAATTGATTAACTCAAATTTGCCAAAGTCTGATGATTATCAAAATTAATGAATTCTATTGAAATTCTTATCATATAGGTGTGGGATGGAATTAACCTTAAAAAGGATATCAATTAGTTTCCAAAATGCTTTAATCTTTTGATTCAATTTCATGATTGGGCTTTTATTTTTATCTCTTGAATCAATTAGTTAAGATGGAGGGATTGAAATATGTTATCTTCCAATTTCAAATTAAAAAAATTATCATTTAAATTTTAAACCTTAACCTTAAATTCAAATTAGATTTATTGCATAATCTATATCTATAATATATTAAAATTGTGAAGGACTTTAGAAATATTGTTTGAACTTTTTGCCCTTCATTAGAAGACTTTGCTTTAGACAAAATCATTTTTTCACTATTTTTCCTAATATTTAAGAGTTAAAAATTAATTAAATATATTTATGTTAAAACCTTTTCTTATTAGATATCTTCATTAATTAAATATATTTATGATAAAAATTTTCTTTATTTGAAGTCTTTATTAATTAAATATATTTATGGTAAAATCTTTCCTTATTAGAAATCATCAAAATTATTGACAACTAATATTTTTTCATTAGTTTAATAATTCTGAATCAACTAAATTTGATTTTAAGAAAAATTGAAAAATCTAGAAATAAATATAAAAGCGTTAGAATAAGAAAAATTTAAGAGGTATCAAATTTTTAAAAGTTTTAAGTACGCAATAAAATGTAATAAATGATTTTATAAAGATTCGACTTTAAAATAAGAAAAGATTTTAAATATAGAAAAAGATAATCGTACCATAAATATGGTTAAAATTTATGCGTCTCTCTTAGCCTCTAGCAGCAAGGGAAAGAGGTATTGCACGACAAATGCAAAAGTGATGATTCATCAACCACTTGAAACTTCTGATGGTAAAATATATATATGCTTACACTAAAATATATGTTTATGTTTACACTGTTATATATCAGAAACTTGCATATTTTTCTTGTTTTAGGCATCAAAAGTGCTATATTTCTGTAGCTCATCAACATCCTAAACTTAGAATGTTTGCATCTCCTCAAGCAACAAAAACACGACAAACAAAACTGACGCTTAACTAAGAGAATCTAAGTTATTCAAGGCAGTCAGTCATCATATTAAGTTCAAATCACAATATTCCCTTCCAATCTCAATTTTCAAAACCAACTAACTGCGTATGAACATGAAGCACAACAGGGTAACACAAAGGGGACAAGGTATGGTAATTACATTAGCAACAGATAACCACTCATATGTACAAATCACACTACCCGGAACAAGCAAATAGCTAGCAACATGACTCAAGTGACCTCACAACAAGGATGTCCCACTCACTCATATGAAATATGCATGTCAATGCAGGGACAGTCAAGAGACACTTAAGCTCAACAAAGAAGTTACAGTCAATGCATGTCAATTACCATAGGCTTGCCCTTATTTTATTTACCTTAGTATTCAGAAAGTCAAGTTAGGATCACTATAGGACTTTTCTCGGCTTGTAATGTAGGCTTGGGGGATGGTATGATACATGTGGATATATGAAGTGACCAAGCCTCCTTGGCACTATACTAACTTTGGGGTCTCACTTATTAGCCAATTTCCTCTTTATTCCACCCTTATTTCTTCCTTTTATTCTTTAATGCACATTCAGGTTGGGTGTAGTCTTTTATTCTTTCTTTTTCTGTTTATTCTTCACAATTTTTTTTCTTTTTCTACCACACCCAGCCTTACTAACTTTTTATCTTATTTTACCCTTCTTCATACTCATTTTACACTACACATCCCTATGATATCCACCCTTAACTTTGGCTTTTTCCCCGAGTCAAGGTGTATAATGTCTAAGGAGGAACAGGTCCAAAACAAGTCAATTGTACTATAAATGGGAAGGTGAATGATGAAACCAAGAAAAATGGGCTTTAAGGCTAAAAATAGGGATCTAGGGGTACAATTTGCACATGGAAGGTCATTTAGGCTAAAAGTGGACTAAAATAAAAAATGACCTATGATCCTTTCCTAACCGACTATCTATAAACCTAGGCAAGACTAACCAGGCAAGATCTAAATTTAATATACAAAGGGAACTAGGTATCATCTCACACTCACATAGCATAGAGTTAATACACTAACTACTACCTATCCGGTTCATTCAATTGTCTGCAAATGGTTATCATATCCCTAATACGAATGTCATAACAAGATCCACAAAGTTCACACATATCTACATCGACATAGTTCTAAAATATAAATTTTTTGAGGGGTATCAAGACTCAGTCAAAATATGACTACTGCCCTAAATACTCAAAATTTCATAATTACTCAAAACAACACGAAACAAAACACAATAAGCTTAAACATGCCGGCTCTACTAGAAATAAGACTGTAGGGAAAAGAGGCACAACAACAAAAACTCCAAGAGAATATCAAGACCCACAAGCAGTCCCACCCCTAACTAAAATTTATTCATTGTCCCTAATGCATCAAACCAAAACGAGAGAGTTAGGAACACACATGTGGTACCATAGGTGCAAAGATCCGATGTCAAACATGCAATACGAATACAAATAACAAAATACCTTGGGTTGCCTCCTAAGAAGCACCTGATATACTATCGTGGTAGGACTCAGTTTCCTTGGCTCCTCAGACTTCACCAAGGTCCATCTCAGCACATACTCTAATTTCGTCCAGGTTGCATGTAATATTTCACACGCTACTCGTTCACTTTAAATGGGACATCACCATCATGTTTTACCTCAATAGCACTATATGGGAACACCTTAAACTCAATGAATGGTCCGGTCTATATTGACTTCAACTTGCCAGGAAACAAGCGTAGTCTTGAATTGTATTGCAAGACTAAATCACTATGTTTGATCATCCTTTTCTCAATCTTATTATAATGGTATAGATTGATTGTCTCTTTGTATATGGATGAGCTTTCATAAGAGGGAGTCGTAATTTGTCCAACTCATTTACCTTTCTCATCCTTAAGTTTACTACATCACGCCAATCAAAATTTAGCCTTTTCAATGCCCAAAGTGCCTTATGCTCCTACCAATTGGTAAATGACATACTTTGCCATATACAAGCTGATATGAAGAGGCAGCTATGGGAGTCTTATAAGTTGTACGGTAGGCCTACAATGCATCATTTAGCTTTCTAGACCAGTCAGTCCTATTGGCATTCACAGTCTTCACCAATATAGACTTTATCTCTCAATTGGAGACTTCTACTTACCCACTAGTGTATGGATAGTAAGGTTTTTCCACCTTATTCCTCACACCATATCTATCTAGCAGGGCCTTGAAAATTTTATTACAAAAGTGAGAACCACCATCACTAATAATTGTACGTGGAGTGCCAAATCTGGAAAAGATGTTTCTCTTTAGCAAAATAGTGACACTTTTGCCTTTGTTGTCTGGAAGTGAAATTGCCTTCACCTATTTGGATACAAAGTCGACCGCTAAAAGAATGTACCTCATACTATAGGAGCTCACAAATGGACACATAAAATCAATCCCCCACACATCAAATAGCTCCAACTCTAAGATAAGTTTATGGGGATTTCATGGCGTCGAGAAATATTGCCTTAACGTTGAAATTGGTCACAAGCTTGTGCAAAATCATAAGCATCTTTGTCCATTGTAGGCTAATAAAATCCACATTGTAATATCTTATGGGTTCTTCGTGTACCACTATGATGACCCCCAACTAGTGATGAATGATAATCCTCTAGAATGCTCATCATCTCCACCTCGTGTATACATCTTCCAATTACTTCATCGGTACAAACCTTGAATAGATATGGTTCATCCCAAAAGAATTTTCTTACCTCATGCATAAACCTCCATTGCTGCCAGAAGGATAAATCTTCTGGAATGAGGTCACTTGCCAAGTAGTTGGATCAGCAAACCAGAGGATCAAGCCATGAGATGCCGCAAGCACATGCTCATTAGGAAAATAATAATATATCTCAAGATTATCCCCTAGATTTTGGATCGTCTCCTCTTTAAGTATGGATAAGTGGTTCGCGACTTGATTCTCTTTTCTTTTTCGATCCTTGACCTCAAAATCAAACTCTTACAACAAGAGTACCCAATAAATCAGTCGAGGTTTGACATCTTTCTTTGTCATCAAGTAACTCAATATTGCATGGTTAGTCTGAACTATCACCTTGGTCCCAATCAAGTAGGACCAAAACTTCTCAAAAGGAAAAACCACCACAAGTAGATCCTGCTATATAACAATATAATTTTTCTATGCGGGGTTTAGCACTTTGCTGGCATAATCGATGGAATGCAAGGTCTTCTCTCTTCTTTCGCCTAGGAGAGTAGCCAAGGTCACTCATCATCAAACACAAACTTCACTTCCTTCTCTAAAAATTTACATAGGGGGCTACAATTTTAGAGAAGTCCTTGATAAATCTTTTATAGAAATCTTTGTGTCCCAAAATGCTTTGTATACCTATAGCTGATATCGGCGGTGACAATTTCTCAATCACTTCGATTTGTACTTTGTCCACCTCATGCCCTATTTGGAGATATTGTGAACTAGCACTATGCCTTCTCTCACCATGAAGTGACATTTTTGCCAATTTAGCACCAGATTGCACTTTTTAGATCTCTGCAGTGCACTAGCCAGATAGGCTAAGCAATAATCGAAAAAATCTCTGACCACTGAAAATTCATCCATGAATACCTCAATAATTTCCTCCACCATATTAGATAATATGGACATCATACATCTCCAAAAATAGTGGTAGGTGTATTTTTTTAGGTCCAAACAACATCCTCTTGAATGCAAAGGTCCCATAGGGGAAAGTAAAAGTAGAATTTTCTTGGTCTTTGGGGCAATCATGCTTTGGTTGTATCCCAAATACCCATCAATAAAACAATACCAACCTCTTCTTACATGTCTATCCAACATATGATCCATGAATGGCGTCAAGAAGTAGTCCTTTTGTTCAGCCTTCTATAATCCATATACACTCTTCATCCGATCACTGGCTCACTGGTACTAACTCATTCTTTTCATTTAGAACCACTGTGATTATCCCTTTCTTTGGCACGCATTGTACCGGGCTAACCCACTTCTTATCTCCAATGGAAAAAATCACTCCAATATCTAATATAAGAGGGTTTAGTCATCTCTGATGCTCAATACTAGGAATGTTGTCTGGATCAAGCTATATCTTATGTGTGCATATACCTAGTGAGATCCCCACACTGTCTGTAATGTTCCATTTAATAGCTCTCTTAAACTTCTGTAATACTAAATCAAAGCCTCCACATGTGCTCCTATAAATTCTACTGCAATGATCACCAGTAAGGTATTGTTGGTCCTCAAGAATGCATACTGCAAATGAGGAGGGCCTTCAATTCTAATACTAGTGGTTCTTCAATTGATTGTCTTGCAAGTGGTGTGGTTCTCTTCTTTAAGTCAAAATTGAGCTTTGTAGGGGCATACTTGTAAGAGACTGTGCCATGCAGGGCACTAACAACCTCATCACATTTAGATGTTCCATCACTCTCAAAGTTTATGATTACTACAACCAATGCTTCTACCCCTAATCTCTCCTTAATAGGCACAAATCCTGTGATTATGTCATTATCTACCTCATCTATCACTGCCACAACTCTCATATCATCTAGCTGCTAAAATGTCATGCATATATATTCAATATAACCTACTTATCATTCCACTTGAAAGTGATCTCTTCCAAGTCCATGTTAATAAGAAGGGTCTACCCACTATAATTGGTGAATGGGTATCCACTTCATAGTCTAAGATTATAAAATATGTTGGATATATGAATTATGCTACTTTTAGCTCCACGTCATGAATAATGCCTACTGGTTCCTTTATAGATGAGTCAGTCATTAACAACCTTGCAGATGTAGGCTTGAGTTCTCTAAATCCCATCACCTTGCATAATACTAGTGGCATAACGTTAAATCCTACTCCGGAATCACATAGGGACTGGTTAATCTCATATGACCTAATAAAACATGAGATGGAACTATGCCTAGATATCCTTTCTTTTCAACTTCAAATATGTGAAAACTTGATCTAAATTCATTAACTATGTTTTGGAGCTCTTCTCCAATCCAGTCATTATCACAATTTTTATCAAAATCATTATCAGTATAGTTCATCTTTTCATACTCTGCCTGAGTCTGTTCCTCATCCTTATCGTCCTTCTTCTTTGTCTCAGCCATCGTAGGCAAATAGTGCTCGTTAGGTTTAGAGTCATCCTAAGTATCAATGGCTATGCAGTGATCAAGTGTCAAAGGATTTTGCACATTATCATCAGGTATTTCCTCTGATTGTCTCTCCACTAAGGTAATAGATATTTTCACATACTGCTTCTCCAACTGCTTAATAGAAGTTTTATGTGACATAACCTTCTGGGCTAATCTTGAAATTTCAGCTTTAAGTTCAGTTAAACAAGCCGCTTGACTCTCTTTGCCCTTTATAAACATGGTCAACATCTCTTTTATTATAGACTATTCCTGATATCTATAGGTGGAATGTACTTATCTCTCTCATCATGATAGTTCCGACCTTGATTCCCTAGCCCTTGGGCTCGAAAACCTGCCAACTGATGATCCAAATACTTCTTCTCCTCAAATATCCCAAACTCATGCACTTTAGATGAATTTATGGCTGCAAATTATTTGACCAACTCGACTAATTTCTGTCCATAATGATAAAATCTCCTGAGCTATAACATCCTCAGCTACTCTCTGTGCATCGAAAGATCCAATATCATAAATATCAAAACCTCTGTCAACTTCTTAAGTTTTCCACCCTTGGTTTGTTAATGAGATCTGATCCATAATACTAACAACTATCTCTTATCATAATCTCATAAAGGCTCCTCTAAATATAGTGTCTGCCATTGCTCTAGAACTGGTAGGCAGGGCTTTATAGAATATTTCTGATAAGCTTGTCCCTAATATTCGGTGGTTAGGCACCATCCTAACCATCTTTTTGTACCATAACCATGCCTCATACATAGACTCTAACTGCAGCTTCCTGAAATTATAAATCTCATCCTTGAGTTGCAATACCCTGGATGGAGGAAAGAATTTGTTCAATAATTATCTGTGTAGCTCCTTCCATATAGTAATAAACCCTCTTGGCAGTTCCCTAAGACATAATGATGCTTCTCCAGTAAGCGATAAAGGGAACAACCTCAGTCTCATTGCCTTCTAATCTACCCCTAGTATGGTATATGAAGTATATATTTTAATAAAATTAGCCAGGTGCATATTTGTGTCATCTGCCGGTAATCCATCAAACACTCCCTTTATGTAGAAGATCTGAATCATGGTACTCAAGATATTGAACTTGATAGCAGGAGATAAATCATCGGGGATAATGTCTCCTGTGTCATCTAGATCATTGTATCCCAAATCTTCTTCATCATGAACATATGGTTGAACAAACTAGTATGTCGAGATTACTTGAGGCTGTCCTCTGTTATGCTTTCCACTGAGTGCTTCATGGTGATTTGTTGTTTGTCTCTATACATCTAACTCTTTCTGATCTAAGATTCTAACTAGTATGTCTATCAATACTACCCTAAACTCTTACTTCAGGGAGATTATCGCTCTTTGGATCGGATATCCTACTATATAGTTTTAGGATCATCTCTAAAATCCATGGGAGTAAGGGACTACCTCTACTCCGTATGCTAGGCATACACCGGCATATGCCCAACTAAGAACAAAAGGAAAAACCCAAAAACTATAATGACTTTTATCTATGAATTAACACTGTGTTCTCTAGTAATAGTGCTAATTTCTTGATGATGTCTAAGCAACACCTCCTTTTAGATTATGATATGGTCGCTGTCAAGATATAGTAACTCAACTAAGGTTAAGGTCGAATCCCAAGGAAATACATGGATTCACAGTTATCAGTAGTTGTAGTCTATGAGCAGTACTAGAAAATAAATAAGGGGATTTGTTTGTAGTAGTCTCGAGCAAAGAACAATATTATCTTTTGTTGAAATAAGTTATAGGTGAACACTAAGATTGTGTTCCCCCTAGCTTCTCAACTTTGTAGGTTTATCATGCTATGTGGAACCAAACTAACATCTTGTATGTTGTATTGATAAGTTATGTATCTTCTACAGTCTTTTGGATGAGTAGAAGGATTTTACCCTTTACCTTTTGAGTCTCAGTATGTCATATTACTAACCCTTATCTTGATCCCAATTAACTATTACCTTTTGAGTGTCTAGTTATTAGATGAAAGCTAATGGTCATTGACTATATTTCATTGTGTGTCAATGGATTGACAATTAACTCCCAAATTACCGTTGTCATTATCTTTTCCTAGTCACTACTCATCTTTTGTAGTAAGTAGCAATATCTAGGCGGGATTCTAACATTTGCAACCACTAAGACAAGTATTATAATGAAGATAATGCAATGTATACTATGTGTATTGGTTCAATTCAACAATCACACTTCCCCTACTTCATCAATCAACCAAGGTTTGCACAATCCTAGCTATGGGTTTTTAGCCGCTCATACTTATGAAGAAATCAATAACATTCATGATTGAAGGTTTAGATGAAGTCATAATAATCAAATGAATAAAAACCAAAAATTGTAAACTGAATAATCAATAGGAGTCAATACAGAGAAATTCCAAGATCAAAGATGGATCTTGAAATCAAAATATGTTTTAAGTGTTAAAAATGTGTAACTTCTACTAAAAAGTACATAAGGGGCATTTATAGTACAAGAGAAAACCCGCTCCCAATACCTGCGGTCTGGCAGGGTACAGGTACTACCAGCGACCCAGGCACAGGGTACAGGTAGTAGGATCAAAAATTCTGCAAAGTTTAGCTCTCAGAATTTTAGGTTTCTGGCACCCGTTTTGTGTACCTGCGGCCCATAGGTCCTACTTGTGGTCTATGGGTCACTTAGTAGATGTCAGGAGTTAATTTTTCATCTCTTCTTCAACTCTCAAACATGTATTGATCATGATCAAATGGTAAATTATTCTGAACATCCATAATCGCTCCAAAAGTGGCCAAAAACACCTTTTCACCCTTTTTACGAACTTATCATCCAAAACCTGGTTTTCTGCAAAACATATCCAAAATAGATCAAATCTAACAAAAAGGCCTCAAAAACTTACATATTTTTCTTGTTTTAGGTGTCTAAAGTGCTATATTTCTATAGCACATCACTTTCCCTGAATGCCATGCATAGAGGGAGAGATTTTAGTACACCAGGCTTCCCTTTAAGCTCTAGGAAGATTTTTTTCACCCCACCAGGAGGTCTGGCAAGAAAAAGTTGATTATAACATAAGAGGCATCCTACAATTCTACTTGATTTCTTTTTAATCCTACTTGTTTTCACTATAGGTCAACTCCATGTAGTGATGTTGCTTCAGAATTAATGTTATTAAGCAGGAGTACTTTGACAAAACCTATTAATGGATTGTGTATGATATTTTCATCGCAAAACTTCTGTATATATAGCTACAATATTGCACCTATCATATAGTGTCTATGTTGGTTCTTGTTATAATACCCTGCAGTATTCTAGAAAAGTTTCTAGCTAGTTGTCATATGTTTAGAAGTACCAAAGTAATTATTTCACACTAAGTACAAGTGGGATGGCCATATAGCACCCCAAGATTTTGAATATTTTATTTTTGTCCTTCTCAAGTTTGAAATATTGATTTATAAGTTAAAATATGTTTAGGAATGTCAAAAGGGTCATCTGAATGAGTTTCAAAATTTTTGAAATAGGTTCAGAGTGATTTTGGATAATGAAGGCAGCAAGCCTCTGTGATTTCAGTACGTCATGAAGGATATTCTTCATGATACGTAGCGTGTCATGGAGGTTATCCTCTACAATAAGCCACATATTATGGAGGATAGCCTCCATGATAGCCAGCATGCCACGGAGACTGTGAAATATTGGGCAGATTTCTTTAAGTCAAAGGGGTATTCTAGTCTTTTTCCCCTCCCTAAACACTAATTCACGACTTAAAATCCTAGAGAGGCATGATTTTCCCTATTTATCATTAGTTAACGACATTTATCCTCTCTCATTCTCAAGAATACAAAGAAATCAAAAGCTTCCTCCAAGGATTCACCATCCAAGGTTCCAATTTCAACTTTTCTTTAAGAATTCAAACAAACTCAGGTATGTGGGGTATTCATTAATGGGTTTCTTCCACCCATTGAGTTCCCCCAAGTCCTGTATTTTTAAAGTATGACCCTTTCCCTCTTTTGATGAAATTTTAATGTCAAGTATGAATTTATTCAACTTTCTATTAATAGTTTTGAATACAAACCATGAAAATGTGTTTACCTATGTTAATTATGTCCTTACACGCTTTATAAACTCAATCACCCATATTATATTCAATTGACACCATGTTAATTATTAATTTATGAATTTAAATATGTGAGCATATTGCCCTTATAAGTTTAACATCTTCCCATACTCATAATTATGGATTTCATTAGTTTTAGTGAAATATACTATGTTTTCGGTCTACGAATCATGAATATCCTTATAGTATTATGATGGTGTTATCGTACTTAATGTATTATTTCGTACTAGTGGGTTATAAACACCTGATACCCATATGTTTATACATATTTCTGATTAAAATCAACAAGTCAGTCAGATCATGCTTTTATCATCATATTTAGATTATCCTAGTCATGTTGAGAAATTATTAGTTATGATTCCTATTAACTTTAATATGTATCAGTGTCAGATCAGTTGGGTGTAGGATTTTGCATCGATCAAACCTAAGGATGAAGACTCACCCGCCAGTAAAGGACTGAGACCTTTAGAAGAAGTCCCTAAGTTCCAGAACTACGTAGCAAACATAGGTTATGAGATGTCACCCGCCAGTAGAGGAATGACACCCTAGTCCTTTGGGACATAAGCATAGTGTATCCATATAGCCAGTGTTAGTACCCGTTGAAAGGTACTGACACCCTTCTAACTGGGGTTATAGGTTGGATCCCTATTAGCTCAAATTGGGGAATGCTGGTTAAATGATAGCTTCATAATTTCAGTTCAGTACTTGAATTATATTAGTTCATGTTTGCATAACCAAGTGTTCAGTTTATCATCTATATAGTCAGTCAGTTTTATAGATTATTTTAGTACATGCTTTACTTAGTCTTGCATTCATTTTACATCTTCATGCATTAATGTGCAATATCTATATGTAGTTTAGTTAGTACTTATCTCACGTACCAGTACATTCAAAGTACTGACCACATACTCTCTTTTGTGCTATATTGATTTCACAATATAGGTTAGGACGCTCAGTTCCCCGATTGCCCTTAGTCAATTCAGTTTCACTCAGTAGCAGTTATGGTGAGTCCTCATCCATCGAGGATAAGTTATTTATAGTTCTTTTCAGTACTTCTTTATTTTAGTCAGTCAGAGTTATTTGGGGGTTTGTCCCATCAACTCCTTATGTTTTAGAGGCTTTCAAATTGTCAGACTTGTTTTTCAATAGTATTAGCAGTTCTGACATATTGGGTATTATTTTAGTATGACATCTTAATAGAACTTCTCATTAGTTTAACTTTTGTATATGATTTTTTATTATTACCTTATTCAGTTCTCACAATAGATACCAAATCATGGGTTATCTTGGAGTCACTTGTGGCCTTAAGCACCATGTGATGACTATGGGGTAGTCTCGGATCATTACAAACTTGGTATCAGAGCTTAAGGTTTTAAAGTGACCTAGGGTGTCTGAAATCCATGTTGAATAGAGTCTTATGCATGGATGTGAAATGCACCACACTTATGGGCAAGAGGCTACGAGATATTTTAGGAATGTTTCCCTTCTTTCAATATTCATGCCATGTGAAAGAGCGTGAGCTCTATTGAATTCTCTTTTCTAACTCATCCTTCACCTATTTTTTAAAAATGCCTCCTAGAAGAAATAACAAAATAAGGAACGGGGATCATCCCATACCACCACGTATTTAGGAAGACCCTATAAATATACATATTTCCCATGCTAAATTCAAGATCACTTTTACCATTTTGGCCCAGACTATGGCTTTTCTGAATAACCAGTAGGTTGTTTCCCTAATCAATCTTGTAGTGAGCATGATATTATCTAGGATTCAAAAATTCACTCAGGTAAATCTTCCATTATTTTCTAGATTCAAGTCTAAGAAGGATATGCAAGAGTTTCTAGATGGTGTGTAGAAAGTGACAGATATTATGGGTGTTACTGTTATTAAGAGTGCTGACTTAGCTGCTTACTAACTGCAAGGAGTGTCTCATACTTAGTTTAAGTAGTGGAAGAAGGAAAAAGGTGTTGAGGTAGGACCTATAGAGTGGGATGAGTTTGCTATGACCTTCTTAGATAGATTCTTCCCACCTGAGTTGAGGAAGGCTAAGGTTCAGGAGTTTATAAATCTAAAGCAGGGTAATATGAGTGTGATGGAGTACTTACTTAAGTTTACCCAGTAGGCGAGGTATACTCCGACTATAGTGGCTGATTCTAGGGACAAAATAAGTAAGTTTATGTCTAGTGTGTCAGATAATGTAGTCAAGAAGTTTAGAACAACTATGTTGATTAAGGAGATGGACCTTTCTGGGTTGGTGGTTCATGATCAGTAAATTGAGGAGGAGAAGCTCAAAGAGAAGGATAGGGAGAATAAGAGGTCTAGGACCGGTAGTTTCAACTTCTCAAAGCAAATGTATGATGGTGGGAATTGATCTTAGTTCTTATAGAAATCTTTAGCTGCAACCCCATCTTCAGCCAGTACGCCAGTGCCTAAGTTCAAATAGGACAATCGGGATAGAGCGTCAGGATCTAGGTCCCAGGGTAATGTGAATGGTGGTCGTACCAATCCACATTGCAAGAGATGTGGTAAGAATAATCAGGGGGTGTAGGGCACGCAGTGATATATGTTTTGGATGTGGCAATCAAGGCCACAAGATCAGGGATTGCCCAATGGTTGCCCACAAGGGTAAAGACTTTCGTCAACCAGGTTAGTCTAGTTTTTCGTTGTCTTTAGCAGGTCGTTTAACTCAGTAGGGCGCCACCGCCAGCGCCACCAGTTGTCAACGTCAGAAATTACTTTATGCTCTCCAGACTCAAGATGATTAGAAGAGTTCTACTAATATGGTTATGGGTACGTTACAAGTTTTCTATCTTCATATGGATGCATTGTTAGACCCTAGAGCTTCACTTTCTTTTGTGACTCCCTATATATCATTAGACTTTGTCATCAGTCCCAATATATTATCAAAGCCCTTTTCAGTGTCTACCTCATTGGGTAGTTCTATTGTACCCAAACGAGTATACAGAAATTGCCCAGGCATAGTGTCTTAAAAAGTAATTTTAGTTGACCTTGTGGAGTTAGAGATGATTTATTTTGATGCCATTCTTGGCATGGATTGGCTCCACTCGTGCTATGCCTCAGTTAACTACAGAAATAAAATAATCTAGTTCTAGATTCCTAATGAGCCTGTTATTGAATAAAAGGGTATTACTTTAGTGCCTGTTGGACTGTTTGTCTCCTACCTTAAGGCAAGAAAGATGATATCCAAGGAATGTATTTACCATCTCTTCCGAGTCAAGGACTCAAATTCTAAAACTTTGAGTCTTGAGTCAGTTCCGGTAGTAAATGAGTATCCAAAAAAATTCCTTGAAGATCTTCCCAGAGTTCCTCATGAGAGGGAAATTGACTTTAGAATAGATAAACTTCCAAATACCTAACCTATTTAAATTCCACCTTATAGAATGGCTATAGCTGAGCTTAAGGAGTTGAAGAAAAAGTTGAAATACCTCTTAGATAAGGGTTTTATTAGGCCTAGTATTCCCCTTGGGGTGCTGCAGTTCTCATCGTGCGCAAGAAAGAAGGTTCTCTCAGAATGTGCCTCGACTAACATCAGTTGAACAAAGTCATAGTCAAGAATAAGTATCTTCTCCCCAGGATTGATTTGTTTGACCAACTTCAGGGTGCAAACTATTTCTCTAAGATAGATCTTAGATTTGGTTATCATCAACTTAGAGTCAGAGAATGTGACATTTCGAAGACAGCCTTCAGAACTCGATATGGTCACTTTTAATTTCTAGTTATGTATTTGGAATAATGAATGCTCTTGCCACTTTTATGGACTTGATGAACAGGGTGTTCAAGCAGTACTTGGACATGTTCATCATATTTTTCACAGATGATATCCTCGTCTATTCTCATGGTGAAGGTGATTATGCAGACCATTTGAGGATCATATTGCAGATTCTTAAAGATCACCAATTATTCGCTAAGTTCAACAAGTGAAAATTCTGATTGAGATCAATAAATTTCCTTGGCCATATCATTTCTAGTGATGTCATTCGAGTTGATCCTCAAAAGACCAAAGTAGTGAGAAACTAACCTAGGCCCATTATTCCATCAGATATCAGGAGTTTCTTAGGTTTAGTTGGTTACTACAGATGGTTTGTTAAAGGATTTTCTTCTATTTCATCTCTCATGTCTCGACTAACCTAAAAGAAAGTCAATTGTTTGTTCTTAGATTCCTGTGTAAAGAGTTTTCTGGAGTTGAAGAGTCAACACACTTCCACTTCAGTATTAACTCTACCAGAGGGTTCAAATGAGTTTGTAGTTTATTGGGATGCTTCTAGATTTGGTCTTGGTTATGTGTTGATGCAATGAGGTAAGGTCATAGCCTAAGCCTCTAGGCAGCTCAAACCCCTTAAAAAGAGTTACTCGACTCATAATCTTGAGTTGGTAGCAGTTGTCTTTTCCTTAAAGATTTAAAGACATTATCTTTATGAGGTTCATGTTGATATTTATAGATCATAATAGTTTACAGTATGTATTCACTCATAAGGATCTAAATATTCATCAGAGAAGGTGGCTTGAATTGTTAAAAAACTATGATATGAGTGTGCTGTATCACACAGGTAAGGACAATATAGTGGATGATTCCCTTAGTCGATTGTCTATGGGAAGTGTTGCTTATGTTGAGGAAGATAAGAAACAGTTAGTCTGTAAGGTTCATCATCTAGATAGATTAGGTATTCGGTTGGTTGTTTCGACCAAAGGTAGTAGATGGGTTTAGAATGGTTCAGAATCTTCATTGGTGGTCCAAGTGAAAGAAAAGCAAGACAAGGATCCTATTTTTGTCAAATTGAAGGAGGAGTTCAGGATTAGAAGGTTGAGGTTTTCTCCTAAGGAGAAATGGTGTGCTTCATTATCAGGGGCAGGTTATGTGATCCAAGTGTGGATGATTTGAGACAATGAATATTAGTGGAGACACATAGTGTGCTATATTCTATTCACCAAGGAGCCACTAAGATGTACCGTGATTTGAGGAAATTTTATTAGTGGAATGGTATGAAGAAAGATATTGCAAAATTCATGGCTAAGTGTTTGAATTGTCAGTAGGTTAAGGTTGAGCATCAAAAGGACTTGTGGTACACTTCAGGAGTTCAGCATTCCCACTTGGAAGTGGGAGGTGGTCAACATGGATTTTGCTATAGGGTTACCTCATATGCGTCGTCAACATGATTTGATTTGGGTCATTGTAGATAGAATGACCAAGTCAGCCCATTTTTCGCTAGTTTATACTTTGTATTCAACCGAGGATTATTCTAGACTCTATCTCAGGGAATTGGTAAAGTTGCATGGGGTTTCATAGACCATTATTCATATAGAGGTACCTAGTTTACCTTTCACTTTTGGAAGGCATTTCAGAAGGGTCTTGGTACACAAGTTCATCTTAGTAAAACTTTTCATCCTCAAATAGATGGTCATGTAGAGAGAATCATACAGACATTAGAGGAAATGTTGAGGGCTTGCGTTATCAATTTCAAGGGTTGTTTGGATGACCACTTACCTTTAATTGAGTTTGCCTATAACAACATCTACCACTCCAGTATTTAAATAGCCCCGTTTGAGGCACTCTATAGAAGGAGGTGTAGATCTCTTATTGGTTAGTTTGAAGTAGGTGAGGTTGTTGTGAAAGGACGAATTCAGTGTATGATGTGGTGGAGATAGTTCAGTTGATTCGAGAAAGGCTTAAGACTACCCAGAGCCGACAAAAATCTTATGATGATGTGAGAAGAAGATATCTTGAGTTTGATGTTGGAGATAAGGTTTATTTTAAAATTTTACCCATGAAAGGGGTGAAGAGGTTTGGTAAGAAAGGTAATCTCATCCCCCACTATGTTGGCCCATATAGGATTTTGAGCCATTTTGGAAAGGTAGCTTATGAGTTAGAGTTGCCTGCAGAATTGATATAAGTGAATCCGATCTTCCATGTATCTTTGATAAAGAAATGCATTGGTGACCTATCTTTAATCGTTCCCTTAGAGAGTCCGGATGTGAAAGATAGCCTTTTCTATGAAGACCTCCTAGTTTAAATCCTTGACCGTCAGATTTGTAGGTTGAGAAATAAAGAGGTTGCCTTGGTAAAGGTTTTGTGGAGGAATCAGTTCATTGACGGAGCTATTTGGAAAGTAGAAGTCAATATGCGATCCAAGTATACCCATCTTTTCTCTATAAATTCAGATTCAGCTTGAGGTAATGGTTTTTCTTAAGTTGATTCTCTCATTTTCTATCTCAGCTATCCAACCATCCTTATGTCATATCGTGCATTCATAACTTCAGTTCAGTCCATGCGTCATGTTTTGGTTTCAGTTATTAAATCATGATTCAACTCATAAGTATTTAGTATATGATCTTAGTCTTTCTAGTATCTCAACTCAGACAATTTCATTCGGGGATGAATGATTCCAAAGAAAAGATATTATAATACCCCGCAATATTCTGGACAAGTTTCTAGCTAGTTGTCACATATTTAGAAGTCTAAAGACATTATTTCACACTAAGTACAAGTGACATGGCCATTTTAGCACCCCCAAGATTTCAAACATTTTATTTTTGTCCTTCCCGAGTTCGAAACATTGATTTATGAGTTGAAATATGTTTAGAAATGTCAAAAGGGTCACTCGAAGAATCTTAGAATTTTTGGAATAGGTTCGGAGTGATTTTGGACCATGAAGAAAGTAAGCCTCTATAATTTCAGCATGTCACAGAGGATATTCTCCACGATATGCAGCGTGTCACGGAGGTTAGCCTCTGCGATAAGCAGCGTGTCGCGGAGGCTGACATCTGTGATAACCAGCGTACTACAGAGGCTGTGGAAAATCGGGCAGATTTCATTAAGTTAAGGGGTATTTTGGTTTTTTTCCCTCTCTCTAAACACCCCATTCATGACTTAAAACCCATTTGGGGCATTATTTTCTCCATTCATCATCAATTAACAACGTTCATTCTTTCCCGTTCTTAAGAACACAAAGAAATCAAAAGCTTCCTCCAAGGATTCACCATCCAAGGTCCCAATGCCAACTTTTCTTCAAGAATTCAAGCAAACTCAGGTATGTGGTATATTCATAAATGGGTTCCTTCCACCCATTGAGTCCCAAAAATCCCTTATTTTTCAAGTATGAACTCTTTTCCTCTTTTGATGAAATTTCAATATCAAGTATTAGTTTATTCAATTTTCTCTTAATAGTTTTGAATACAAAACATGACTATATGTTTCCCCATGTTAATTTTGTCCTTACATACTTTATCAACTCATTCACCCATATTATGTTCAGTTGACACCATGTTGATTATTAATTTATGAATTTAACCATGTAAGCATGTTTTCCTTATAAGTATAAAATCTTCCCATACCCATAATCATGGATTTCATCAGTTTTAGTGAAATATACCATGTTTTAGGTCTACAAACCATGAATATCGTTATAGTATTATGATGGTGTTATTTTACTTAATTTATTATTCTGTGCTGACACTCTTCTCAAAGTTTTGGATGCACTCTCATTGTAAGTAGATTCAACCTCTATGTGGAAAACTTTCTTATTGTGAAATGAATGGTATTATAGAAGATCTCACTTAAATAAGAGCTTCCTATACTATACTAAATAGAATCAGTGGACATAGAGCATGTCCCCCTCCATGAGTTATGAACACCCGATACCCATATGTTTATGTATGTTTCTGATTAATAGCAACAAGTCAGTAAGATCATGCTTTTATCATCATATTTAGATTATCCTAGTCATGTTGAGAAATTATCAGTTTTGAGTCCTATTAACTTTAATCAATATCAGTGTCAGTTTATTTGGGAGTAGGATTTAACACCAAGTGAACCTAGGGATGAAGGCTCACCCACCAGTAGAGGACTGAGACCTTTATTAGAAGTCCCTAAGTTCAATAACTACATAGTCAACATAGGTTATGAGATGTCGCCCACCAGTAGAGGACTGAAACTCTGTTAGGGGTCACCTTCAGTAGAGGAATGACACCCTAGTCCTTTGGGACAATAACATAGTGGATCCACATAGCCAGTGTTAGTACCCATGGCAAGGTACTGACATCCTTCTAACTAGGGTTACGATTGGATCCCAATTAGCTCAGACTGGGGCATGTCATTTAAATAATAGCTCCCACAGTTTCAGTCTAATACTAAAATTATATTAGTTTAGGTTTGCATGACTAAGTTTTCCATTTATCATTTATACAGTCAATCAATTTTATAAATTATTTCAGTACATGATTTATTTGGTTTTGCATTCATTTTACATGTTCATGCATTCATTTTTAGTATCTATATGTACTTCAGTTAGTCCTTATTTCACGTACCAGTACATTCCTAGTACTGACCGTATACTCTCTTTTAGCTATATTGATTTCACAATATGGGTTCGGACGCTCAGTTCTCCAATCGCCCTTAGTCAGTTCAGTGTCACTCAACAGTAGTTGTGGTGAGTCCTTATCTATTGAGGAAAATTTATTTGTAGTTCTTTTTTAGTACTTTATTTATTTCAGTCAGTCAGAGTTAGTTGGGGGTTTATCCCATCAACTCCTTATGTTTTATAGGCTTTCAGATAGTCAAACTTGTTTTTCAGTGGTATTAGAAGTTCAGGCATGTTAGGTATTGTTTTAGTATGACATGTTAATAGAACTTCTCACCAGCTTAGGTTTTGCATATGATTTTTTATTATTACTTTATTCAGTTCTCACAGTAGATACCAGATCATAGGTTAGCTTGGGGTCACTTGTGGCCTTAAGCACCGTGTTATGACTAGGTGGTAGTCTTAAGTCGTAACACTTTTCCTCACATACCTCGTATTCTTAAAAACATTTTTCTCAAAGAAAATTACAGCTGTAGTCATATTTAACCTAGTGATCATAGAAATAACTTGGTTTCAGCTAAAATGCTCCAATACTAGCTCGATCTACATTTTTTTTCTCTGACTCTTGTTATGTTTACTGTAGTATCCTAAAATACATTATTTCTTATAGGCGAAGAGGGATAATTTTACATAACTACCGTCTTATTAAGTTCAAAGGTGTAGTTCATTAAAGGATCATTGCAATTTTTGACCTACAATCCAAAACCTGTTATAATTGCTCTTTCCCTTCCAGAATGTAACCATTGCAGATGGGCTCACTTGGACACATTTGCATCAGACTTGGCTGCAAGTCCAATGATAGAGAATCACTCCTTCACAAGTATAATGACATGAGAATTAACTGTACGAAGTTTAAATTAAGTGAAATCATAAAGTGTTCATCTTTTCAATTTTCTTTATAGTTATTTTTCATAGTTGATCAATCAACCATTTAGAATGTAGTAACAGGCTTAGTGGTTACTCCTACACCTCACAAATTGGTCATAACTTTGATTCTTGTTACTGGTAATATGTCATTCGAAGCTTAAAATTTAGAAATTGAGATAGAAAACACAAGAAAAGAAAGCATCAAATTTCACAATTCCCAGAAATCCAGATATTCACGTCAAAGAAACTATGTTGAACTCACAATCATGTGATTTCATAGTTTATTTTTTCTTCTATTAGACACAATATGGAGTTCACCTGGCTCAATATCCATCTCTCTCTTACTTCTACTATAAAAAAGGGGACCACCTATATGTATCACATCTCTAAAAGGGAGAAGCTCAACTGAAGATAGATCATGAAGTAGCTTATGTTAAGAAAATGCAACATGTGT
Organism: Capsicum pubescens; assembly: GCA_030864215.1. Taxonomy (NCBI): domain Eukaryota; kingdom Viridiplantae; phylum Streptophyta; class Magnoliopsida; order Solanales; family Solanaceae; genus Capsicum; species Capsicum pubescens. Next base: position 263,739,808 of record CM061540.1, on the reverse strand, counting down.
ACTTTATATTATTTGAAGTAGATTTATCATCAACTGTGCAGTCAAATCCACCCTTAAATCTCTATCAAATTCTATATGCACTAATAAAGCAATCATATAACACATCAAAGATGTACTTCAGTAGTAAATCTTTTCTTTTCTCAATAAATTCATGTCTTAGGAAACTTTAAAATTATAAACTTCTAAAAATGTTCACTTGAACTCAAGTAAAGAACAAGACCATTTAAGTAATTAATAGAATTTATTAGGTTCACTTGAACACTTTAAGAATGCCCCAAACCCAGAACAAGTAAACCATTTGCACAATGTGCCAACAAAAGTTCAAACATTTTTTTTGTCAATAATATAAATCATAAAGTAAAAAATAGAAGCTATACTTAATTGTCTTCTAGCATCATTTCTGATAAAAGACTTTTGAGTTGTTCCTTTGGACATCCTATCAGTATTCAATATGCACTTGCATTTCGGCAAAGAAATATATAATCCTTTGTATTCACACTAGATTTCAAATCCATCTCCTCCAACATATTCTATATCTCGTTCTAAAAAATAGTTAGAAGGTATGAAAGCCGGTTAATAGCACCAACCAATTTATCCATCCCACTTCTCAATATGCCAGTTATGCCTTCAAGATGATCATGTTTAGATTTTTTTATTTCTGATAGGCGTTGGTGCTTCTAAATAGACATCAGGTGTAGGTGCATCATTAGTTGATTGACTTTGGTCGCCTTGTTCATGTCCCTCATATCTTCCTATGAGTCAGTATTTATATAACCTATTTCATCTGTCTCATTAATAGTCAATGAATCAACACTTGAGTTTTTTGAATTTTTATGAGCATTCCTTTTTAACATATCTGAACCAGACTCAACTTATTTTTCATTAGCTCTGTCCTTTCTACATAACATCACCAGCTTTTCATGATTTCAAAATGACATGATCTTCAGCTCAACAATTGAGGATTAATCTATATATTATAAGTGTGATTTCACCACTTCAAACTAACCATGCGACAATAATAAAAATTCAGTTATGACTATAAATATAAAATACTTATTCATGATGGGATGTAAATTTACCTGAATTAGTTGATTCCATACTTTAGGTTCAGCATCCCACTTATACGTGATAGGAACCCATGCAAATCCTCTCATTTTCGATTGATAAAATGTGTCATAATAGTTGGTGAATTTTCTTTTTATTGCTTTCATCCGATTATGAATTTTCTCCTTATTTATAACCTTATTCAGAAATTTGGATTGTAGCTCCTTCACAATGTTATTTATTGTGTGCATTGTAAAAGTTTCTCCAATCCTCTGTCCAATTGCATCCTCACGACAATAGGCTTCAACTAATGTGTCATCCTAATTTGTCCAAATACATACAGAATAATCTTGTACATTTAGATCACTTGAGGTGAATTTGTTTGCTTTTTGTGTCATATCAACCACTAGAAAATTAAGATAAATATTCATAAAATTTAAAAACGAAAATATTGTCACACATAATTATTGATATGAAATATAATATGAAGTAAATCAACTATACATAATGTTTGTACTAAAGTATAATACCCCGTATTTTCATAACATAAATTAACTCTCAGTATATGAGTTATCCAATATAATTTTTTTAACAATACTTAGTAGTTTTCAGTTTTAAGCTTATAATGCATAGGAAATTCAGTCATCTTTCCAACAATATAAGATTCGCCCAAATCCGATACCCGGGTGAGGAGTTAGAGCCATTTTAGTAAAACAGTGTGCCAACTTGCACTTCAGCGCATTGCAGAGGCATGCCAAATGGCAATTGTCAAAAACCAGTGAGCCAATGCGAAAACCCCGCATCGCAGTGAGCTTCCAGGTCTCATCCAGTGTGGCAACGTGATACCATCACATCGCGCCACCAGTCATTTTCATAATTGTTATTTTTTAGTGTCTCATCGCAATCATGGAGTGTCGCGCCAAAGGTAAAAATTGGGAAATTTCAGTTAATTCCGAGTTTCAAATTTCAAGGGGTTTTAGGTCTTTTCCTTTATTCCAGTCAACCTAAACACGGGATTAAATCCCTAAATAGCCTAATATCTCATTATTTGCTCACTTATCTCAAGAAAGAAATCCTTCTCTCTCAATTAGCAAAACCTAACTCTCAAGAAATCAAGAACAAAGCTCAAGAAACTCACCAAGAACTCTAAGAACCTATCAATTCAGGTATGTTAGGTGTTCATTCATGAATTTCTTTCACCCATAAAGCCCAAGAACCTCTTTTTAAATTACAAGTTATAGATTCATAATTTCAATGCTTGAAATTGATTGTACGTATATCTATGATGTTAATTTGGTTTTCAATCTATGTTTCTGATAAGATTCATGAAATAGAATAGTATTTATAGGGAATTATATGAATTGCATGTTGAACCCATGAATTTGTAAGTTTGGGTATTTTAGTTGCAATGCTTATATGTTATCCATGATTAAGTGCATTAAGTTGTGCTCCCCAAGTATTTGATAAAATGTTCTTGTGAATTCAATGATGCAATCATGACATGCTAGTATATGTACAAGCTTATGCTCTACAAGTGTTTGATAAAATGTCTCTATGAATAAATTATGGACAAGTAATTATTGTTATGTCTTTCAAGATTATGCAATGCTTTATTTGTCATGCTATCGAGTCCTGGGGGTATTTAATACCCGACAATCTAGCTGTTTACCTAAGGCTAGTGTCAGTTATAGAATAGTATTAGTCATGTCATGACTAGAAGAATTCAGTCAGCTACAAAACTCAATAGAACTCAGTCAGTTATAGAACTCAGGAAAACTAAGTAAACTCAGTATTAGTCCAATCCAGTTTAGTATACTTAGTTCAATGTCTTTCAGTTTGGAGTAGGATTATGCACCAAGTTAACCGAAGGATGGGAGCTCACCTGCTAGTAGAGGGTTTGATCCTTAAAATCAATCCTTGCATTCCAGCAGAACGTAGCTAGCGAAGGTTGAGACATTAACCAACCAGTTAAGGGTTGATGAGGTGTTTTAACCTGCCCGTTGAAGGTTATACCATTATCATTAGTGTACCTTCCAGATGAGGGTAAATTTTTAGTGTATTTACCCGTGGCATGGTACTGACACCCTTCTGGCTGGGTTTACAGGTTGGACCCCAAATCTATTAAGAAAAGGGGCATGTCAGTTAGATGAATACTTCCCATAGTCTCAGTTTTAGTCTCAGTATAGAACTCAGTGCTGCTCTACAGAATCAGGTCTGTCAGATATAGTAAATCAATTTCAGTAGCTCAGTTATTAATAATCTCAGATATCAGCTACTCAGTTATAAAAAATCAAACTCAACTTCAATAAAAGCTTTGTTACAGTATACACGTATATGCACTGTATTGCATACTCAGTATTTACAATAATTTCAGTTTTCCATGTACTCTCATATTCAACTACTCTATATTATTCAGTTAGTTATTATTTATGCATAAGAACCCTTGTATTCAGTCTTACCTCATCTAGCATACCAGTACATTCCATGTACTGAAGCATACTATTTATTTGTGCTATGATGTCTCATATCATAGGTTCAGATGCCCAGGTTCCTGACCTCGCATATACAAATTCAGTTATCAGCAGCAGTTTCCTTAGTGAGTCCTCTTCTATCGAGGGCATACTTTTATTTTAGTATTTCAGCTTATTAGTAGTTCAGTAGTTGGAGTTAGTTGGGGGCTTGTCCCATCAACTCCATATTCAGACAGTTCAGTTAGAGGCTTTTTAGACTAGATTTTCAGACAATATTCAGTTTTGCAAATTATTATTTCAATAATATACTTTATCAGTATTTTAGATATTTTGAACCTTATGGTGTTTCATCCTATTTTCCATATTTATTACAGTATTGTTATTCCATGGTCACACTAGATATCAGTCATGGGTTAGCTTGTGGTCCTTCAGGGTCGTAAGCACTATGTAGCATTTGGGGTACAGACCCGGGGAGTTAACTTGGTATCAGAGCCTAAGGTTCAACAGAGTCCTAGGGAATCTGAAAGATGCAACAAATAGAGTCTTCCGCATGGGTGTGTAGAGCACCACACTTATGGACAGAAGGCTATGAGATGTTTTAGGAAAAGTTTTCCTTCTTTCAGTATTCATGTCATACGAGTAAGCATGAGCTAAAGTTAAACTCTCAGTCTAATTCATTTCTTTCTTCCATTTATAGAATATGCCTCCCAAAAAGACTAACACAAGAAGGACCAGAAATCAGTCAGCTCATCACTCCGTTTAGGCAGATCTCCTGGATGAGCATGTCTCCCATGCAAAATTCAGAGCTACATTTACTACTCTAGCCAATTCTGTAACAGCTCAGAATGAACGTCTAGCTACTGTTCAGGCTAGCCCAGTGGCCAATACTGCTGCATCCAGGATTTGGGACTTCACCCGAATGAATCCTCCCCTATTCTCAGGATCTAAGTCAGAAGAGAATCCATAAGAGTTCCTCGATCAAGTTTAGAAAGTCACAAATATTATGGGAGTGACTTTCAGTGAGAGTGCTAAGTTAGCTCCTTACCAGCTGTAAGATGTAGCTCATACATGGTTTAAGCAGTGGAAGGTAGACAGGGGCACAGATACAGAGCCCATAGAGTGGAAAGAGTTTTCTACTGCTTTTCTAGATAAATTCTTTCCCTTAGAGCTGAGAGAAGCCAATGTGTTAGAGTTCATCAATATCAGCCAAGGAAATATGAGTGTGAAAGAGTATTCCCTTAAGTTTACTCAGTTAGCCAGGTATGCTCCCTATGTAGTAGTAGATAGTAGGTCCAGAATGAGCAAGTTCGTGTCTGGGTATCAGATAGTGTGTTAAGGAGTGCAGAACTGTGATGTTGATTAAGAAGATGGATATATCGAGGCTCATGGTCCATGATAAGCAGATAGAAGAGGCTAAGAATAAAGAGTGAGAGAGGCAGAACAAGAGAGCTAGAACAGGTAGCTTCAATTTTAATCAGCCTAAGTCAGAGGGCGGTAACCGTTCCCTGCTTCATCTAAAGTCTTTGGTTCTAGCTCTATCCTCAGTTAGTGATTTAGTACCTAAGTTCAGAAATGGTAACAAAGATAGGACGCCAAGCTCTAAATTTCAGGGTAGTGTCAGTAGTGCTCGAAGAATCCTTTTGAGGAGGGGGTCACTCATAACAAGGACAGTGAGCAACCCTCACTACACTGCCTGGGATACTATAAAGGAGGGGAATAACATCAATATTGTATGAACAACGCTTTGAAACTTACGCTTTTAGCAAATTAATATTTAAGGAAAGAGTACCATGCCTGAAATACTAAGTTTCACATAAAGAATTCAACCCTTGATCCCTTGGATGACCTACTTCTTGGAAACCCTAAGTATGGTTGCTTGAGGTACTTGAGAGAGATTTAGAAGTATTTGAGTACGTTATGAATGATAAAAAGCCCCTCTTAAGAGCCTTATGAACGTGTGAGTTTAATTGGGTCAGACATATGGCAGAAACCATCAGAGTGTCTGCAGAGCTGGAAGTGATGTTTGTTTTGGGTGTGGTAAGCCAGGACATAAAGTTAGAGATTGACCTCAGTCAGGTTCTCAGGTTTAGTATAATCATCCTTCAACTCAGTCAGGTCAGCTAAGTCAGGTTGCCCAAATTAGCAGGGTACCGCTTCCAGTACCACCAGCGGGCAACGCCCAAATAGGCTTTATGTACTTCAGTCCAGACAAAATCAGGAAAATTCTCCTGATGTGGTCACTGGTACGTTATAGATCTTCGATTTATATGTTTATGCCTTGCTAGATCCAAGAGCTTCTTTATCTTTAGTAACTCCTTATATAGCCGTTAGCTTTGGAGTTAGTCCAGAAATCCTAGCAGAGCCTTTCTTTGTTTCTACCCTAGTGGGTAAATCTATCATATTCCGGTGGGTATACAGGAACTGTCCGGTTATGATATCTCAGAAAGTCACTTCAGTAGACTTAGTAGAATTAGAGAAGACAGATTTTGACGTCATTCTCGGTATGGATTGGATCCATTCATGTTATTCATCATTTGATTATAAAAATAGAATAGTTTATTTTTAGTTTCCAAATGAACCAGTCCTTGAATGGAGGGGTAGTACCACAACGCTTAAGGGTCAGTTGATTTTTTCCCATAGAGTGAGAAAAATGATATCCAAGGGATGTGTCTATCATCTTGTACGAGTCAATGACTCTAGTTCAGAGACTCTTAGTCTTGAGTCAGTTCTAGTAGTAAATGAATTCTCAGATGTGTTTCCCAAATATCTTCCTGGAGTTCCTTCTGTAAGAGAAATTGACTTTGGAATAGACCTTCTTCCAGACACTCAACCTTTATCTATTCCGCTATACAAAATGGCACCAGTAGAACTCAAGGAATTAAAAGAATAGTTGATGGATATCCTAGATAAGGGATTCATCAGACCCAACATTTCCTCGTAAGGTGTAACAATCTTATTCGTGCGTAAGAAAGACGATTCTCTTAGAATGTGTATAGACTACCGTCAGTTGAATAGAGTCACAGTCAAGAATAAATATCCATTTCCCAGAATTGATGACTTGTTTGACCAACTTCAGGGTGCCAGTTAGTTATCTAAGAGAGACCTAAGATCAGGCTATTATCAACTCAGAGTTAGAGAATATGACATTTCAAAAATAGCTTTTCAAACCCGGTATGGTCACTTTGAGTTTCTAGTCATGTCCTTTGGTTTTACAAATGCCCTAGCATCTTTGATAGACTTAATGAACTGTGTGTTCAAGCAGTACTTGTACATGTTCGTTATAGTCTTCATTGATGACATTCTTGTCTATTCCCGTAGCGAGAATAATCATGCAAATCACCTTAAAATCGTACTTCAGACTCTCAAAACTCATCAGTTGTTCTCTAAATTTAGTAAGTACAAATTTTGGCTAAGGTTAGTAGCATTTCTTTGTCATATTATTTTTGGTGATGACATTAGAGTTGATCCTCAAAAGGCTGAAGTAGTGAGAAACTGGCTTAGACCTATCTCTCCATTAGATATCTGGAGTTTCTTAGGTTTAGCTGGCTATTACCGTCGGTTTGTTGAAGGGTTTTCATCTATTGCATCCCCTATGTCCAGATTGACTCAGAAGAAAGACCAGTTTCAGTGGTCAGATTCTTGCGAGAAGAGTTTTCAGGAGTTGAAAACTCGACTCACCTTAGCCCCAATCTTGACTCTACCAGATGGTTCAGATGGGTTTGTTGTGTATTGTGATACATCCAGAGTAGGTTTGGGTTATGTTCTCATGCAGAGAGGTAAGATCATATCCTATGCCTCCATACATCTTAAGATATATGAGAAGAATTAACCGACTCATGATCTTGAGTTAGCAGCTATAGTGTTTGCCATAAAGATTTGGAGGCATTACTTGTATGGGGTGCATGTTGATGTGTTCACAGATCAAAAAAGCTTACAGTAAGTGATCTCTTAGAAAGATTTGAACTTGCGTCAGAGAAGGTGGTTAGAGTTATTGAAAGATTATGATATAAATATTCTATTTCATTCAGGCAAGGCCAATGTAGTTGTTGATGCTCTCAGTAGATTTTTGATGGGTAGTGTTTCTTATGTTGAGAATGATAAGAAGAAGTTAGTTTAGGAAGTTCATCAACTTACCCGACTAGGTGTCCACTTAGTCGATTCAGTAGAGGGTAGTGAATGGGTGAAGAGTAGTTCAAAATCATCACTAGTTTCCGAAGTAAAAGAAAAGAAGGATAGAGATCCTAGTCTTGCTAAGTTGAAAGAGTCAGCCAGAAATCAGAAAATAAAGGTTTTCTCTCAAGGGGGAGATGGTGTGTTGAGTTTCCAGGGTCATTTATGTGTGCCAAGTGTAGATGAATTAAGGCAATGAATTATTGCATAAGCGTATGGTTCGCGATACTCTATTCATCCAGGGGCCACCAAGATGTACCTCAATTTGCTGGAGATCTATTGGTGGAGTGGAATGAAGAGGGATATTGCAAAGTTTGTAGATAAGTTCTCTACATGTCAGCAGGTTAAGATTGAGCATTAGAATCCTAGTGGGACCATTCAAGAGTTCAGTATTCCCACATAGAAATGGGAGAAAGTGAACATGGACTTTGTGACGAGTTTGACTCATACTCATCTTCAGCATGATTCCATTTGGGTTATTGTAGATAGGATAACCAAATCAGCTTATTTCTTGCCAGTTCATACTTTTTATTCAGTCGAGGACTATGCCAAACTCTATATCAGATAGTTGGTCAGGTTACACAAAATCCTAATGTCTATCATCTCAGATAGAGGTAGCCAGTTTACCTCTTATTTCTGGAAAATATTCCAAAAGGGTCTTCGTACCCAAGTTCAACTCAGTACAACATTTCACCCTCAGACATATGGTCAAGCAAAAAGGACCATTCAGACTCTAAAAGATATGTTAAGAGCCTGCATTGTTGATTTTAAGGGTTGTTGGGATGACCAATTTCCTTAGATCAAATTTGCATACAATAACAACTAGCATTCCAGTATTCAAATGGATCCGTTTGAGACTCTCTACTGTAGGAGATGTAGATCTCCAATCGGTTGGTTCGAGGTAGGTGAGGTCATAATAGTAGGGCCTGACTTAGTGTTTGATTCCTTAGAGAAGGTTCAGCTAATCAGAGAAAAACTTAGGGCTGCCAGAGCTGATAGAAATCATATGTAGATGTGAGGAGAAAGGATCTCGAGTTTGAGATTAATGATTTTGTGTTCTTGAAAATCTCTCCTATGAAGGTGGTAAAGAGGTTCGACAAGAAGGAAAATCTCAGTCCCTAATATGTTGGTTATTATAAAATTCTCAGTCATTTTGGAAAGGTAGCTTTTGAGCTCGAGTTGCCTTCAGATCTAGCTTTAGTACACCCAGTGTTCCACGTCTCCTTGCTAAAGAAATGCATTGGTGACCCAGCAGTCATAGTTCCCTTAGAGGGCGTAGATATTCAGAATGATCTCTCTTTTAAAGATGTTTCTTTCCTAATCCTCGATCATTAGATTCATAGACTGAGAAATAAAGAAGTTCACTTAGCCAAAGTTCTTTGGCGGAATCAGTCCGTTGAGGGAGATACTTGGTAAGCAGAAGAAGATATGCGGACCAAGTATCCTCACCTCTTCTACACAAACTTTGATTTAACCTAAGGTAAAAGTCTTCCTAAGATTTACTCAGTTCCATGTTTAGTTACAGTTATAATCTAGATATCAGTTACCGTTGCATAATCAGTCATGCATCTATGAATCAGTTTAGTCATGTACTCATACATCAGATATGCATGCTCAGTATGAGAACACAACTTGTCAGTGGCTTCGGTCATGTATTATATGCATTAGATATGCATGTTCAGCGTGTAAGATCAGTCTATCAGTATTTCTCAGCTTAATTAGTCTCATTCTAGGATGAATGTTCCCAAGGGGGGATATTGTAATACCCCATATTTCCCTAACTTAAATTAACTCTCAGTATATGAGTTATCCAATAATTTTTTTAAAATACTCCATATTTTTAAGTTTTAAGCTTACCAATGCGTAGGATATTTAGTCAGCTTTTCAACGATATAAGATTCGCCCAAATCCGATACCCAGGTGAGGAGTTAGAGACATTTTAGTAAAATAGTGTGCCAACTAGCACTTCAGCACATCGCGGAGGCATGCCAAATGGATATTGTCAAAAACCAGTGAGCCAACATGATATCCCTACACCACGGTGAGCTTCTAGGTCTCATCCAGTGTGGCAACGCGATACCACCGCATCGCACCTCCAATCATTTTCATAATTGTCATTTTTTAGTGCCTCGTCGCGATCATGGCGCATCACTCCAAGGGTGAAAACCGGGAATTTTTAGTTAACTCTGAGTTTTAAATTCCAAGGACTTTTAGGTCTTTTTTCCTCAGTCCAGTCAGCCTAAACACATGATTAAAGCCCTAAATATCCTAATATCTCATTATTTTCTCACTTATCTCAAGAAAGAAATCATTCTCTCTCAATTAGAAAATCCTAACTCTCAAGAAATCAAGAACAAAGCTCAAGAAACTCACCAAGAACTTATCAATTCAGGAATGTTAGGTGTCCATTCATGGGTCCTTTCACCCATGAAGCCCAAGAAACTCTTTTTAAATTACAAGTTATAGATTCATGATTCCAATGCCTAAAATTAATTGTACTCATATCTATGATGTTAATTTTGTTTTCAATCCATGATTTTGATAAGATTCATGAAAATAGAATAGTATTTATAGGGAATTATATGAATTGCATGTTGAACCCATGAATTTGTAAGTTTGGACATTTTAGTTGCAATATTTATATGTTATCCATGATTATGTACATTAAGTTGTGCTCTCCAAGTGTTTGATAGAATGTTCATGTGAATTCAATGATGCAATCATGACATGTTACTATATGTACAAGCTTATTCCCTACAGGTGTTTGATAAAATATCTCTATGAATAAATTATGGACAAGTAATTATTTTTATGTCTTTCAAGATTATGCTATGCTTTATTTTTTGTGCTATCGAGTCCTGGGGATATTTAATACCCGATAATCTAGTTGTTTACCTAGAGCTAATGTCAGTTACATAATAGTATTAGTGATATCACGATCAGTAAAATTCTATCAGCTACAGAACTCAGTCAGTTATAGAACTAAGGAAAACTCAGTAAACTCAGTATTAGTCTAGTCCAGTCCAGTTCAGTATACTTAGTTCAGTGTCTTTCAGTTAGGAGTAGGATTCAGTACCAAGTGAACCCAAGGATAGGGGCTCACCTGCCAGTAGAGGGTGTGATCCTTAGAAGTAATCCTTGCATTGCAGAACTACGTGTCCAGCGTAGGTTGAGACATTAACCTTCCAGTTAAGGGTGATGAGGTGTTTTAACCTGCTAGTTGAGGGTTTCACCATTCTCATTAGAGTACCTGCCATATGAGGGTAACTCTTCAGTGTCTTTACCCGTGGCATGGTACTGCCACTCTTCCAGCTGGGGTTATAGGTTGGACCCCGAATCTATTCAGAAAAGGGGCATGCTGTTTAGATTATTACTTCCCACTATCTCAGTTTAAGTCTCAGTATAGAACTTAGTTCAGTTCTACAGAATCAGGACTGTCAGATATAGTAAATCAGTTTCAGTAACTCAGTTATCAGTAATCTTAGATTTTAGTTACTCAGTTATCAGAAATTAGAACTCAACTTTAATAAAAGTTCAGTTACAGTATACACGTATATGCACAATATTTCATACTCAGTATTTACAACAATTTTAGTTATCCATGTACTCTCATATTCAGCTACTCTATATCATTCAGTTAGTTATTGTTCATGCATATGAACCCTTGTATTCAACCTTACCTCATCTAGCATACCAGTACATTCCACGTACTGACGTATACTCTATCTTTGCACTATGATATCTTATATCATAGGTTCGGACACTCAGGTTCTTGACTACGAATAGACAGATCCAGTTATCAACAGAAGTTTCAGTAGTAAGTCCTCATCTATCAAGGGCAAGCTTTTATTTCAGTATTTTAGTTTATCAGTAGTTCAGTAGTCGGAGTTAGTTGGGGGATTATCCCATCAACTCCACATTCAGACAGTTCAGTTAGAAGCTTTTGAGACTAGATTTTCAGACAGTATTCAGTTTTACAAATTATTATTTCAGTAATATACTTTATCAACATTTCATATGTTTTGAAACTTATGGCATTTCAACCGATTTTCGATATTTATTACAGTATTGTTATTCAGTACTCACATCAGATATCAGTCATGGGTTAGATTGTGGTCCTTCGGGGTCATAAGCACCGTGTAGCGTTTGGGGTACAGATTCGAGGCGTTACATAAAAATAATAGCATAACAAATTACTTGTAAATAACATCAAATAAAAATATATGACACAATAATCACTTGAGTTTTTTCCTAGAAAATTAGTCTTGATAATTAGTCCACATAGCAGCTGCTATGCCATCTCGAATCAACTCCCCCTTCTAAATTCTTCATTACTCTCATTAGAATTTTGAGTTTCTTCATGCTTAGTGTTATCATTCATAATCTTTGCATCAACTTGAGCGAGTAATTCATCATTTGGATCTACACCTCTTAAATAGTTGTGCTAGACACAACATGCAAATACATTTAACTTTTGAGTTTTAATTCTGTTTGATGATTCAATTGAGCTAGAAATTATAGTAAATCTCTTTTTAAGAACTCCAAGTGCTCGTTCGATAACATTACACAAAGAAATATGTCACAAATTAAATAATCCACGAGAATTTTGAGGTGGATTTCTTGAATACTCTTTCACATGATATCACTCCCCTTTGATAAGGTATAATAAGCCCTCTTCTCAATGCGAGTCCAACGACAACAAGGTAGAATTTTCCTAACCATAAAAAGTAAAATATTCAATTATATACTTATCATATGTACCTAAATCTAGATAACTATATATAATATTTTACCTTCTTAAGTTTTTTGTGGATCTTGTCTATTTAGTGATTCTTTAATAATTCTTGAATTAGACGTTGTACCTTCCCACCCAGCTAATACATATATGAATGTTAAATCAAATGTACATGCAACTAGTACATTTTGAGTTAGATAATCTTTCCTCCCATGATATTTTGGTGTTTCATGTTGTAAAACTTTAACATGTATATGTGTTCCATCAATTGCACCAATACAATCCTGATATTATAATATCAATTAATAATGTAAACATTCTCGATATTAGATTAAACTAAATAATGTTAAATTGTGTTTACCTTAAAAAATGAGAATAATCTTTGATTGCTAGCAATTTCAAAAGGAGCATGAGAGCCATCAGTTTGTTTAGTAAATTTTTCATATAACCCCAAGATAGCTTGTAGGGCAACATGAAAATGACGACTGATCGACTCTCAAGATTGTCGAAAGATTATAAATAGCTCATGATTTGTCACATTATGTGCTAACTAGTAAAGTGTTTTTACAACTTGTTCTTCAACTGTTACTTGACGTGTTGGTCTAAGACCTCTATCTCTAACTAAAATCTCACATAGATTAGTAAAAGTTAAAGGGATCATTCTTAATATACTATGGCAAAGTTCAGTCAAAAATAGATGACTAAATAACTCATATCTAACTTTCTCTCTTTCAACCCATATCATGTGTGATCGTACATCGATCAATTTTAATTTCATAAAAATAAGTCCAAAATGAAATAACTACTTTAACCACAATATATGAATCTAATAATCTCACGTGTCTCAATATTTCACTACTATCTTGATTATTCTGATCAACCATCTATAATAAAATTAAGATAGATGCATCAACCAATTAAACTACTACATACAAAAATATATTTGGGTAAAATTAGCTATGATATTACACATTTATAAACAACATATATGCATAAAAAGACAAAGACAAATACAAATACAAGTGTAGCACATGCAGATCATCTACTGCTTTATATTGCTTTAATAATGCAAATAAAATATACACAAAATCCAATACCACTGGAGCAACCATTATAGATAGAAAGTACCAAAACATATCATGTCTATATAAGCAAAGGTGTTTTTACACCAGTTCACATTATAGTATTCGAGCTTAGATGACAGGAAACTTGGCGAAGTTGTGGTTCTTGCATCTTTTGGATGATTCTTTTGTGAAGTAATTTTCTTTCTTATGGATACCTTCTCACCCCATTGATCTACCTCAATTATTCTAAAACATAATTACTTTTGTCAAATTTCTTTCAATAAATAACGTTATGATCTATTTCTTCAATAACTTGAAGCAATAAGGCTTCTAGTCTAAATTCCTCCCTTGGATAATGTAACGCCCTGAGTCTGTACCCCGGATGCTACACGGTGCTTACGACCTCGAAGGATCACAAGTTAACCTATGACTGATATCTGTTGTGAGCACTAAATAAATATACTATAATAAATGTAGAATAATAGGCTGAAATGCCATATGGTTCAAAATATCTTGATTACTGATAAAATATATCGTCTATGATAATATCTATAAAACTGAATACTGCCTGGAAACTAGTCTGAAAAGCCTCTAATCTAAACTATCTAAAAGTTGAGTTGATGGGACAATCCCCCAACTAACTCTATCTACTAAAAATACTACATCTAATGAATAACTAAAATAATAGAATATCCTCGATAGATGAGGAGTCACTACTAACTCTGACACTACTGGTTGAATCTTAATCTGTCTATGCGCTGTCGGGAACCTGAGCATCTGAACCTATGATATGAGACAACATAGCATAAAGAAAGAGTATGCATCAGTATATGGAATGTACTGGTATGCTAGATGACCTAAGGCTGAATGTAAGGGTTCCTATGTATGAACAATAACTGACTGAATAATATGGAATAACTGAGTATGAGAATATATGGATAACTGGTACTACTGTAAATACTGAGTATGCACTACTGTGCATGTAAATAAATGTTGTGACTGAGCTTATATGAAGCTAAGTCCTGAGTTCTGATACTGACTAATTGATATCTGAAGTTACTGATAATTGAGTAATTAATACTGATTGACTATATCTGATAGTCCTGATTCTGTAGAACTAAACTGAGTTCTATTCTGAAGACTGAAATAGAGAATGTGGAAGGTAATCATCTAACGAACATGGCCCAAATAATATAACTGAGTTGGGGTCCAACCTATGAACCTAGTTCGAAGGGTGTCAATACCGTGCCATGGGTAAAGACATTAAAGATTTAACCTCATCTGGTAGGTACTCTAACGACAATGGTGGAACCCTTATCTGACAGGTTAAAACACTTCATCAACCCTCAACTGGTAGGTTTGATATCTCATCTTATGCTGGCTACGTAGTTCAGGAACGCAAGGATTACTTTTAAGGATCACACCCTCTACTAATAGGTGAGCCCTCATCATTGGGTTCACTCAGTGATGAATCCTACCCCTAACTGAAAGACACTAAACTGGACTGGACTGATACAGAGTTTACTGAGTTTTTCTAAGTTCTGTAACTGACTGAGTTATATTGGGTTTTGTAACTGACTGAGAGTACTACTGATCGTGATATGACTAAGACTATTCTGTAACTAACACTGGCTCTAGGTACACAACTAATTGTCGGGTATTATATACCCCCAAGACTCGATAACATGAAATATAAAGCATAGCATGATCTTGAGATACTCAACAATGTACACTTGTTTATAATTCATTCATAAAGGCATTTCATCAAACACTTGTAAGGCATAAGCCTGTACATGATTGGGACAACCTAATCACATGTCAAGATTTCAGTAGCTACTTCACATAGGCATTTTAGGAAACACTTGGGGAGCATGGAGTATTTCACATGATGATGGTCAACACATGTAATCATGAATACAACATTCAATTTCAAATTCAAGGGTTAAGCATGCAATTCATGTAATTCACCACATAAAAATCTTAATTTCATGGAAACTTCTAATTAAACATGCATTGGATCCCAATTACTATCATGAACACGAATACATTCAATTCCAAGCATGAAAATCATAAATCATAAATTTTAAAGTTTTATAAATGGATTCTAGGACTATATGGATGAAAGGGACCCATAGATGAACGCCTAACATACCTTTATATTATTATTTCTTAAAGGTGCTTGAAGAAATTCTTGAGTTTTGACCTTGATTCTTGAAGCTATGGTTTGTTTTCTTGAGAGAGAATGCTTTAATTTTGGGAAAAATTGAATAATAATGATGTAACTAGGTTAATTTGGGGTAATGTACGTGTTAAAATCTGACTTGGGTCATGTAAAAATACCCAATTACCCCTGGGAATGATTTAAAATCATTACTAAAAAATTTCTGATTTGGGCACCTGGTGCGACGTGCCACTATTATGCCAAGCCACTGAAAAATGACAACTGGGAATGTAGCTGGTGGTGCGAGGCGATGAAATCGCATTGCAATACTGGGTGGGACTTGGAATCTTTGCGCGACACGGTACAATCACGTTGCTTTATTGGAAATTGAAAATTGTGGATTGGGTCCTTGGTGCGACGCACCAATATCGTGGAGCAACACTGGATTTTGACAATTGGGAAATTAGTTGGTGGCGCGACACGTCGGTATCGTGGTATCTCATTGAAAACTGAAAATATCCATTTTGACATACTCCGCGATGCTCTACTGGCCTGAATAATGGTGTTTAACAACTGAAACTTAAAAAAGCCATAACTTCTCACCTGGTTATCAAATTTAGGTGAATTTTATATCTTTGGAAAGCTAATTCAATTTCCTACGCAATGACAGGCTCTAAACTAAAAAATACTTAGTGTTTCAAAATTTTTATATTGGATAACTCATAAACTGAGAGTTAAGTTAAGCTTGAGAAATGCGGGGTATTACAGATAATGTCCCAATAAAATCCTACTTTGACCTTTTTAAATATTGATATTGAAATGTTTGGATAAGTTGTCTTATGCAGTTTGGTGGAGAAATGTTTAAAGTAATGTTTTGAAATACGATAAAGTTGAATGTTAACCAGTAAGATTCACATCAAGTTTGAAAAAATTCATCCTGTCGATCCATTAAAAGAACACAAGAAGAAAGCAATAAGCAGTTAAGTTTAAATAAATAAACCTAAAAAGAAAGAATGAGCGTAGAAGAGTAGATTGAAGGTGGAAGAACGAAGAAGAACACAAAGGATAATGATTGAGAAGAAAAACATAAGAACAAAAAACATATTAGGGTTAGAAGTAATATAGGATAAAGAGTAAAATAGTATTAGTAATATTAAGTTAGGACATAATCGAAAGAAAATTAGAAAACCATTGGATACAACAAAATTGGTGGTTCTATAAATTGAGGGATTTCATGATCACAAAACCATGAAAAGGAATCATGCCATACCATATATTTTAATAAACAATCAAACAAACATATTTCTCTTGGTAATCATACCATACAATACCATGGAAAACCACCATCCAAGTAGTTTGTTAGGGTAAATCAAATTCCTTTCGTTTTAGCTAAATCATTGAGAAAGAAAGAACATGAAAGAATAAATTATGCTAAGAACAAAAATAAAAATCAATTGTATTCTCCAATCTTGATAACTGAGTTTTTGTGTATTTTTTAGTGAAGATGAGATGATTTTATTTTCCTATGCAAGGGTTTATTTATTTAGGGGAAAATAGTTATCCAGTATGAAAATACTATTTTCAACAGTACCCAATATTGTTGGAAACAAATCACCAAAAAATAACATTTATGGTAATAAATGGCAGAATAATAACATAACATCAAGAAACAAGAAGAATTAAAATAACAACAAGGATACAAAGATTTTTATGTAAAAAGTCTTTCTGAATAAAGAAAAAAATCACGGACCTGGGACTAGCAAAGTAATCCACTATAATTAGAAATTTTACACTTTGTAGGTTCAAGTAAATTAGGAACCACTGCACACTCAAAAACGTTTAAAAAGGAATGACCTACTTTTCTTTTTAATCTGTTTCAAAAAGAATGACCCATTACCTTTTTAGGCAAAACTTTAGTCCCAACATTTATGTGGCATATTTAAGATCGGAAGATTAAAGGGCATTTTGGTACACTTGACATAACTTTATTTAAGACCATAAGATTCAAAAGTCTTTTTTATTTTCTTAAACTAGTGCCAAAGTCAAACTAGGTAATTCTTTTTAAAATGAAGGGAGTAACTCTCTTTTAATTTTTCTACCTCATTATAATATCACTCACGCTCTTTATTTTTCTTCACAAATTATTTCTCAATTTGTGAACTCACTGTCACTCACTACTTTTATGTGTTTGAATGAGAACTTGATGTATCCTATTTATAGGAGAAGTAGTCTGCGTTTTAACCAATCAAAAAAATTAGATTTGTTGCAAGTTGTGCAACTTGACAATTTGTAAATCTTGTTCGATGAACTAAAACTTATTTTGGCTTCAACTTGTTATGGCATTTGTCTTTCTTTATTTTTATCATTTACTGGAGATGGGCCCACAAATATTTACCTCCATACCAATCACCTTAAGGAGGAAACATCAGACTTCGAGTCTGAGTGTATGCCAATAAGTTTCCTGATTAGCTTAAACTTATCTCCTGATACCACCTTTGTGATGATCAAAAATCAAAACTGTGAAGATACCTATCACATCCACCACAATAGATAAGCCTAAAATCCATTAAAACTAAAGTAGAAGAAATAATTTAAATAATTCAAAACTCTAGATAGTACTCCGGTATGAATAAATAGAGAAAACAGAAGAACCAATACCAACTTCAGGTTTAATAGTCATGGGTACAAGCCTCTAAATAAAAGACTAACACAACAAACTATCCATAAGGTCTTAATGGATAAGAAAAACATAGACACAGATAAAAGGAGAGTCCAGATCAACTAGAACAACAACCACTACCTCAGGAATCTTTGTTAAGTAATAACCAACATAACACCGATCAAAATTAAGGCCCTACCGACTCAGTACTGACACTTAAGGTATGGAAAATAAAAAGTGGGAGTACTAACAATACGTACTCAGTAGCATCATCGACCAACGACAGTTCAATTTGATGGAAAGATCCAACAAATCAACCATCCAAAATATCTAAATAATCTGCATTCTGAAAAGTCGCTTTAGTCACCACAACTAAAAACAAATAGGAACTTTAAATCAACAAGTCCAATAGTTAATATCAAGAGCATAATAATCAGTGCAAAGTTTAAATATCTGCTCACTACACCAAATAGATCAACCAGATGTATATGGTGAATATCGTACATGTCATGTAATTTCATGGAGGGAGAGAATAATGATGAATATGATGCATGTATACTCTACCTGTACACCCCACTATGTACACCCCTACTCTATATAGTTAGCTAGACCCTTGGAGGATTCACAAAGTCCATTTACACCCTCCAGATCTTCTTCTAGAGCCATAGAATAAATAATTAATATTAGCCCAATTCGGATCCGTCCATAGGGCAATAGAGAGGATACCCAAATATCCTTGTACCTCAATAAGTATTAGCCTCCTAATCAGCCTTAAGTTCAAGGAAAAATATCCAGTATATCCATGAAAATAGGAATATGAAAGGAGGAGATGATAGAACACAATAGAACAATATGATCGATCAAAATCATGACTATCAATAGAAATTTCCGATATCCCAGAATATTCCCTAATAGTATATAATTCAATAACCATGATAATTAAATGTAAATAAGTGAAACATGTCACCAACAACTCAATCATTGTAAATATAACATAGTATGAACAAATTCCAAAAATCTATTCCAAACATGTAATTTTTAATTTTATTGTTTGCAATTATAGTGGTACCCACATAAATGCTTGTAAACTCATTTATAGGGACCCCAATATCCCCATTACACTCCTTACACGCAACTACCACATAAATACATCAAAAAGAGTTAAAGAAAATCTCAACTTACCTTTATAAAGACCTCAAATCCAAGTCAAAACTTTACCCTTCTAAATCACCTTTGAACAAGCACAATCTATTCAAATAAGAATTCAACATAAAATTATCAAGCCAAAGACACCCAAATTCTTGTACTTTCAAATCTGTATCCAGAATGTCAACCCTAAGACCATAAGGAAGAAATTAGAATTTTATTGAAAAGTATTATTATCCATAATTTAAAAGGTTCAAATTTGAAATTTTATTAAAAACAAAGTTAAAATAGATCTCGAAATCATCCAAAATATCATTATTTGACTCTACTAAAAAAATCCCAAAATTTTAAGTTGAAAAACTAATATTTGAAGGTAATTTCATGAAGGTAATGTAAAATATGGATTTAGAAACTCACCCTAGGTTGAAATCTTAAAAATCCCCTTTGAAATTATTTAAAACCATGCTCTCAAACTTCAAAAATGGTATTTTTGGATTTCTTGTTAAAAAAATTAAACTCAACGTTGTCCAGGTCAATCTTCATCGTGATGTAAAAAGGTAGTTACAAATATGACTGACCCAAAACAAGGTCCAACATAAATGTGAGCCAAGCCCCCACAATCGCGAATAACAAATTGACATGAATGAGGACTCGTGCACCTCATATTTTTGACAATGTGACCCTTTCCACGCAAATTAGATGACCAATAAAATCCTTTTTCACAAACGAGATTCATCTCTTTCAAAGACGAAGGACGCACCCATTGACAACAAAATTACTGAAATACTAAGAACCAAAAATGCCCTGACAGAACCTCATAATGCATTTGAATCCCCGTGAACATATTTCAAATATGCTACAAGGCCATATTCGACATTTTGGACTTGGCAAAATAGTTAGAATTTACAATGGAGGTTGTTATCAACGGATGTTGACTAAAGTCAACTGTATGCCTTTAATATTATAACACTTGTCTAAATGTATAAAAACACACCAAAAGCCTCGATACCTAAAGCAAACATGCTACGAACATAAAAAATTAGCATTCTAGAGCTGTTGAACTAACAAAATTCTCGTATGATTCTTGGATTGCCGAATGTTGACCAAATTCAACCATTTAATTCAATTTTTTTTGAAATAACTCAAATCTTAACTAAACACCTCAAAATTGTTCCACCTACTTTTGCAAACTACAAATACAAAAATAAAACTATAGAAAGGGGTAAAATAGTCAAAATACTCTAAAAAACAAAAGTCAAGGTAAGGTTCATACAAACTGATCAACATATCCAAAGGGTTCTCACTTGTAGGGATCTTCTTGACCTGCATAGATTGTTTTCTATCTTTTTCCAAATTCAGTGATATTTTATGTTGATATACATTGTCTGTGTATGATACATGGTGTTTTTTCTCATGTCTTTTTCATTTTAACATTCTCAATAAATGGCATACTTCTTCTAATGCAATTTAGGTTCTTAAAGAAATCATTTTAGCCATACCATCTCTTTATTAGCTTTAATAGATGTAATATACTCTGCTTTAATTGTAAGACTGCAACACACTTTTACAACCTTGATTTCCATGATATACCTCTTCCTAGTAAGTTAAATAAATATGAATAGTGGATTTTAAAAGGACATCTTCCATATTAACATCTATATAACCATTCAAGATTAGTTCAAATCCTCTAAAATGCATACAGTCTCAAAAGGTACATCTCAAGTAACAGAGTATCTACTTATTACTTTCCGCGTTCTTTCCAAGATTTTTAATAAACCTACTAAAAACACCTGCTATATGATCAATATCAATTTTGGTACATATCACTACATCTAACACCCAAAGAATAATAAATTTTGGCCATATTCTCTTTCTCTGCCTTTTTAATAGGACACATCTTCTTACTTAATGTTAGATGACTAGTAAGAGGCATGCTAAAGGGTATAGCACCCTTCATGTTTATGCATTCTAGTATACATTAGATGTACTTAACTTGAGATATCTATAAATTTTTTCTTGTTCGTTCTTAAATAATATTTATCCTCAAAATTTGTTATGTTGAGACCATCTTTTTTATGTTAAATAACTTGGATAAATATCCTTTCAACTTGGTAGTCAACTTCTTGTCTTGTCCTACAATTAACATGTTTCAAATAACAACAAGATAATAAAGTTATTATCAGAAAATCTATTGAAGTATATACATGGATCATACTAGGTCTTTGTGTAAGTTTGAATTTTAATTATTGAGTCAAACCATCTTCTTTTGTTTAAATACCCACTTGCACTTAAGTCGTCTCTTACTTTTGGAAGTTTAGATAGCTTGTATAGGCCATTTTTATTCAAACATTCCATCTCTATTGCATGACTTTCATTCATTAGCTTTTTTCTGGATGGGACAAAACCTTCTTAAGATTTTCTAGCTCCCCATCATTATTAATGAGAACATACTCTAATAAAGGTTACTTATATGACTCTACCCTTTACCTTTCTAATCTCCTCAGAAGCTAAGATTGTTCTTCCTAAGTAGGATATTCTATTGCTCGGTATAATCACAAAGTTTCTCCCTATTTTTGAAAATCTTATTAGGTTGCTCTCCTTGCTTGATAATTTCATTGGTTGTATACATTTGTTAGAAGTAGAAGGAATAGTAACAAAGTTAGGGACGATACCATTCTTTTTATTGGCATTCTCTAACATATTATATGAAGTTCACAGTTCACTTTTGAGGAAGAAAATATCTCTTCTTTTAGTGATCTTCTTCTTTACAGCATCCCATAGTTTATATATGAATTCTTTACCTCTATATACAATGAATATGCTGGGAATCAATATTTTATTCAACTTTGTTCTCTTTTCCTTTGATACATATGCAATAGAACGACAACCAAACACTTGTAGATGTGAGCTGTACACCTCCTTGCTTGTCCAAACTTTCTCTAGATGTCAAATTTTAATAAAACTAATCGAATATGATTGATCAGGTGGCAAGTTGTCTGAATTGCATCACCCTTTAATGAGTTATATAGTTTAGACATTCTGAACAGGTATCTCACTTTCTTAAGAATGGTGTGATTCATCCTCTCAACTACACCATTATGATATAGAATATGAGTTGTAGGAGTGTGTGGCATGGTTCTTAAGATTGTGTTTGATTCGTTGTATACAAGTCTTTGATTTTGGAATATTTTAAAGTTAACTAGGTTGATTTGGGTGAACATTTGGTGTTAGGGGTAGTGTATGAGATTTTTGTTAGTTTATTTCACTCTAAAATGTCATTTTTGGGTTAGTAGCATTGTATGTTCCTTTTCCAAGGCCTTTCATGGTATATTAAGTGTTTGGTTGGAAAGTTGATAAAAGTTTAGCCTAGCATTGAATTTGGTCAAAAATTAATAAAAAAACTTTACTAGCAGTTCTGATGATTTTATCGAGTCTAGAACATCAATTTTAGGCTAGTAGCATGTTGGGTTATTTTTTTAGGTTTTTGTACAAGTTCTGACAACCAATTTTGAGCATATGAGTTATGTTTCATAGTTGAGTTATTGGCGTTGATGTAAACATTTATGCAGTAATTCAATCCCACCAATTGTCAAACTACCACTTTGGTAGAGTGGTACCTTCCAGGGCATGACTCTCGTACAGTAGCTTTTCTGCATTGGCAAAACTATTTGTGCGATAATGTATCACTTTACCCGTCTTGCTTCAATGGGATAATGCTTTATTAGGTGGAGGCCAAGTGTTATGTTTCCTCCACTTCGGTGAACTTTTGGTCATCATGGAAAAGTGTCTTAAGTAGATTTTTCTTTGCTAAAGCGACAACATTGTCATTTAAACAGTGCCATATTCTCCATTTCACTCTATTCTTTGATATTTCAAAAATTTGATCTTGTGGGCTCAATTTAGGGAGATTCCAAGGGTTTTGTTAGTTCTTAACATTGAGTAAGTTACTAAACCAATATCTTCTCAAACACTAAAGATTATTTCATGATTTTATCCTCAAATCTTTGTTTTACAATTTGAAATTTTGGATTTTTCACAATAAAGTTAAGAAATGGTATTTTTGATTATTTTCAACCTAACTTTAACTTAGTTTTGATGAAATTTTAGATTTGATCTCTTAAGTTATGAATAAATCTAATAAAATTTCCATTTTACCCTTGAATTCTCAAGGTTGTCTTTTTAGACCTAGTTTGGAACATTAACAACATGGGTATTCTTGGATTCATATTTATATGTAGGACCTATTTTCGATAGATTAAGAGTATTTTGAGGTTTCTCAGAAGGGGAAGTCTAATTTGTAATTTCTTAAGACTTGCAGTTTGGCTATGAGGTAAGGATATGCCTTAACTTTCTTCAAACTTTTCTTAGGTGGGGAGTTAAAGCATTCTATGGGTTAGGGAAATCTGATGATTTGAGTACCGAATGAGATGATTTATCATTTTTATGCTTAGTTGGGTGCTTAAATGATATTGGTGATATAGAACTTTGGTCCTTGATATTAATATTGTGGTTTGTATTTTGAATTCATGTGTTGACTTTGATTATTAGTGTAATACCACGAACTTTCTTTAAGTCAAATCTAGTCTCCAGAAGATTTAGTGATGACTTTCTAAATGATTAATTTTTAAATCAAATTGAATTTACCTAATTTTGACTTTTTATCATGTGAGAAATTGAATTATCTTTCCAATGATACCAATTTCGTCCAAATCTGGTATCAAAGTAAAAAATTATGGACGTTTTACAGAGAACTATCGGAATTGCCCAAAAATGACAGTCAGGACGACGAACCGTCGAGCTAGCGAGGGACCATCACCTAAGCCATCGCGACTAAGGCAGTAAACCCGACTTCTAGTCAAGTGCGGCGGCAAGGACTGATGGACTGTCGAGCTAGAGATGGACCATCGCCCAAACCATCGCAGATGAGGCAGAAAGTTTAGGTTTTGGCCAAGTGCGACGGTTAGGACCGATGGACCATCGATCCAGCGACGGACCATCGTCCAAACTGTTGCCACTTCCGATCACCAATTTTAAGCCATTTTTAAAAGGGTATTTGGGTGTTTTTCCACCTAATTTGACCCTTAATTATACCAGACCAGAGCTCATAACTTCATTATTCATCTACAACACCAAATTAAGGTTTCTCTCAAAGATCAATCCCCAAGATAAAGAAACCCTAGGTGTCTAATCCCAAGACAAGAATTCAAGCTTTCCTCCATCAATCTTCAAGAAATCATCCACCCAGGTATGTTAAGTGTTGATTCATGAGTTCCTTTCACCCATGAAGCTCAAGAAACCCTATTTGAAATATAAACTTTGGATTCCATGGTATGAATTGAATTATATCCATGTTTATGTTGCTGTTTGATTTCCAAGTTGAAGTCCTTAATGACTATCATGAAAATATGTTAGTATGTGGTTGAAATTCTTGCATTGGAAGTGTAAAATGTTGCCATGAAGTATTATTCAAATATTCATGTAAAAGCCTGAAGATATGCATGCAAGGTGATTGATAAAATGCCTAAGAGAGTAGGAAGTATGCCTTATGACTCATTTGTGACCAAAATTGATGAATCCATGTTTCTCCATTATATTTGATATGACTCCCACGTTATTTTTATGTGTTGTAATGGATTCACGTAATGCTCATAAGATTAGGCTTATGATATTATGACATGTTTACATGCATTCCTATTCACGTGTAAGCTTATATCATGCGAATACTTCATGAAAATCCCCAATGATTGTACTATGAATTATTGACTATGGTCATGTGTCAAGAAGTGTCATGTCTTATCAGTTTTATTCTGTCGAGTCCTGGGGTACTTGTACCCAACAATTTAGTTGTGTGCCTAGAGCAAGTGTCATGTTTTCCAGATACTCTCAGTCAAGTCATGATTCATAGAACTCAGTCAGTCATGTGACTCAGGAAAACTCAGTAATCTCAGAAATTCAGTAATCTCAGTAGTGTTCCATCAGTCAACAGAACTCAATAAATGCAGTCCAGTTCAGTTTAATTAATCATGTTTAGTGTCTATTCAGATGGGAGTAGGATTCAGCATCGAGTGAGCCCAAGAAAGGGAACTCACCTATTATTAGAGGGTGTGATTCTTAGAAGCAATCCTTGCGCTCCAGAACTATGTAGCCAGTGTAGGTTGAGACATCAAACCTGCTAGTTGAGGGTAGATGAGGTGTCTTAACCTATTATAAGAGGTTCCCACCATTCTCCTTAGAGTACCTATTAGATGAGGGATTACTCACAGCTTGTCCTTACCAGTGGCGCGGTATTGACACCCTTCCAATTAGGATTACAGATTAGACCCCAACTCAATTATATTATCTTACAGTTACAGTCTCAATCTCATAGTTACAGTCTCAGTCTTACTCTCAGTAATAGAACTCAGATAGTTCTTCAAGACTGTCAGATATAGTCACCCAGCTCAGTACAGAACTCAACTAGCTCCATCAGAACAGGACTGTTAGACATAGTCATTCAGATAATAGTATATCAGTTATACAAAAACTTATGTAATTAGCATTTAGATTTAGTGATGTCATGATCTCAGTTATAGTTCACGTATTCATGCATGTATTCCCACGTTCATGTTACTCAGTCAGTCAGTATTGTTTATACATATAAACCCTTACATTCAGCCTACCTTACTTGCATACCAGTATATTCAATCGTACTGACACATTTGTTCTATGGTGTTTTATACCATAGGTTCAGAAGCACGAGCTCTAGAGCATCAGTATCATTCCAGTTTCAACACTCAGACTAGCAGTGAGTCCTTATCATTCAAGGATGTTATTATTTGATTATTTTATTATTTTAGTACTTAGTTTATTTTAGAAGTTGGAGTTAGTCGGGGACATATCCCATCAACTCCTTATTCAGTTAGTTTTAGAGGCTTCCAGACTATAGCATGTTCAGATAGTTATTTTAGTTTTGTTTGGTATTGATATACCATATTTCTAGATGTTATGTTTTATCAGATAGTTAAACCTTATAGACTTTCAGCCTTTTCCCACATTTATACAGTATATTATGTAGTGTCCAGTTACAGATATCATTCATTGGTTAGCTTGTGGTCCTTTGGGGTCATGAGCACCGTGTAGCATTTCGGGTATCAGATTCGGGGCGTTACAAACTTAGTATCAGAGCCTAAGGTTCAATAGTGTCCTAGGAAGTCTGAAAGCCGCATCTAGTAGAGTTTTGTGCATGGGTGTGTTGCGCACCACATTTATGTACAGAAGGCTATAAGATGTTTTAGGAATAGTTTCTCTTCTTTCAATATTTATGTTGTGCATGTGAGAATGAGCTCAAATTTAACTCTCAGTCTAAATTCATTTCTCCCTTTTTGTTTATAGAACATACCTCCCAAAAGAAGAAACAAAAATCAGTCAGCCCCTCAGTCTGTCCAAGCAGATCCCTTGGACGGACATGTTTCTTATGTATAGTTCAGAGCTGTATTCACTACTCTTGCTAATTTAGTTGCTACCTAGAATGTACGACCAATTGTCGTTCCAGCCAACCTAGTGGCCAATTCAGCTGCAGCCAGGATTTGGGACTTCACCCGAATAAATCCTCCATCCTTTTACGGGTCTAAGTCAGATGAAGACTCTAAGGAATTCCTTGATTAAGTTCAGAAGGTTACATATATCATGGGGGTGTCATCCGTTGAGAGAGCTGAGCTAGCTGTAAATCAATTGCAGGATATGGCTCAAATATGGTCAAAACAGTGGAAAGTAGAGAGGGCTGGTAACGTAGGGCCCATAGAGTAGTAGGAGTTTGCCACTTCTTTTCTTGATAGGTTTTTTCCCCTAGAGATAAGAGAAGCTAAGTTGTTAGAGTTTATCGACCTCAAGCAGGGAAACATGACAGTGAAAGAGTATTCTCTTAAGTTTACTCAAGTAGCTAGATATGCTCCTCATGTGGTGGCAGATAAAAGGGCCAAGATGAGTAAGTTTGTTTCTGGGGTGAATGATAGTATGGTCAATAAGTTCAGATTTGCAATGTTGATTAGTGCGATGGACATAGCCAGGCTTATGATCCATGCTCAACAGATAGAAGAGCATAAGATTAAGATTAGAGAGAAGCATATTAAGAGAGCAAGGACAGGTAGTTTCAATTTTTCTCAGCCTAATTCAGAGGGTGGAAATCGTTCTTAGTTTTTCCCAAATTCATCTGTTCCAGTTCCTTCCTGAGCCAGTGCTCTAGTGGCAAAATTCAAAGATGTTAATAGAGATAGAGTGCCAGGCTCTAAGTCTCAGGGCAGTGTTAGCAGTGCCCGAACCTATCCTCTTTGTCAAATATGTGGCAAGCACCATCAGGGTACTTGTAGAAATGGCAGTGATGTTTGCTTCAGATATGGCAAGATAGGCCACAGGGTCATAGATTGTCCCCATACAGGTACTTGATAACGCTCAAACTAAAGCTCTCGTAAGAGTGTAAGCGGTCGTCATCAAATATAGAACCCAACTGGGTTGGGTGTCGAATCCCATAGGGAATACTCGGTCACTAAGTATGCAACAATTAGTAGACTTTTGGTAAAAGTTCTGCGGATAAAGGGGGGATTTTATGCGTGAAATAAAATTATCAAAATAGCAAAGTAAAAATGGAATGTTTAGTAAGATTTTAATCAATGAGAATTGTAAGTTAGGGTTATGTCCACCTTATGAGTTTTACGTATCTGTTGGCTATGAGTTATGCAGAATTCAGACATGCATGCGCTTATAGAGATTCGTATTCTATGGTAAATCCTAGTGTCTTTCGACCATCAAGGATTATATCACTTTAACTCTTTCGAGCTTAAAGCGTATACTAATGGTACGAATTCTCCAAGAGATTAATCCAGTTACAGCACTAACTTTTAAACAGGGGTTGGTAGCCCTATTTCCTTGTCATTCTCTCTTTTCCAGACATGTAACTTTTCTTTCGAACAAGTTAATGCTATACTGGCGTCTTCTATATGTTTGCAACCACAAGAATTCAATTAAGATGAAAAGAGTAATGATATAAGCAACATACGTATCAAGAATTCACAAACTCATAGCAATAGATAGTATATCATAAGTCTTCCATAACCCTAACAGAGAAGTTTAGCTACTCATGAGTGCAACAAAAATCACAATAGATATAATCATCATACCACAACCTAGAATAATCTTGGCGATGGAAGTGATATGGCGTCAAAAGTTCTCACACATTTTACCCTATCCGTTCTTCTCAAGAGAGCCGAGTTCTCTGTGTTAGACTTACAGAATATTGTAACGTGAATTAGGAGCAAAAGTCGAATGAAAAAGTCTTGAATTAATGAATGAGTGAATAATAAAAAGCTTGCTGAAAAATTTAGCAAATAGGGTTTTTATAACATCCTTGTCCTAGTCCTACTGGGTTACTGCATACTTGTCCTATTCCTACTAAGTTACTGCTGATCCCCCAAGTCTTTAGAAATGCTGTTTTTGTCCGGGACAAGTTCTCCATGCATCACTTTCAGTCCACAAGCTTCTAGAAGCTGCCTTCCTTCTCACGTGAAGTTTCCTTTGGCGTCCAACAGTCCATAAAATGCTGAAATCTTCATCATTTATTCCTGAAAACTTGCTAATCACGTTGGTTAGCTCACTTACAGGAAAAAGGACTAAAAGTGTAGGAATTATATATTTTGTCCTCAAAACTTAGCTAAAATATGGGTACATTAAGGTTCTTTAGGCGTGTAAATACGCCTAACATCAACACCCCACACTTAAAGCTTTGTTCGTTCTCGAACAAAATATCACGTCCATGCAATCATCTAACTAGAAATCACAACAGTAACACAAAATATTCATCAAGACAGGCACAACAATTATTAACAAAGAGTGGTTTTCTAATCACTTCTAGAAACAATTCAACCTCCAACATAGACTCGTGATGATGGTTATTTCGTATTCAAAAGTTAAGGCACAAAGAATCATACAATACTACCCAAAGCTCATCAACCATGTGTGTCTCACAATATATCACCCATAATTACTCACAAGTATTTCATTTTTCAAAACATGGGTATAGGATTATCCTTGCTCTCACTCTCACAAAGAATTCATATGTTTCAACTGATGACCATAGGCTTGCCCTTAGTGTAATGCTCCACTAATATCAGAATACTAGGATTAAATAGGTCTTTTACAGGTTGTAATGTAGGCTAAGGGACGGGTAGGACTATTTTGGCCAGAAATAGTGACTATGTTCCTAAGCGCTTTAATACATCACATTATGCCATTAACACTCTCTTTTAATCAACCCTGCTACTCTTCTTTCATCTATCACCCCTTTTCACCTATTTTGCCATTCAAGCATAACTATCTTTTTATTTAATCATAAACACAATTTATCTTTTTGTTTTTCTATTTCTTTTTCTTTTTTTTTTCTTTTTTTTTTATAAGACACCTCTATGATAGCCACTCTTTTTCATAACAAATTCAAGTACCAATACACTCTAAGGCATCAGTCTCACCCAATTTCCTCTTATTTTGTCACATGACTTCACAATTTAAAGCACTTAGGAATTTGGATCAAATTATAGTCTTGAAAAAAATAGATTAGGCTTACATATGAGGCTGTCAAAGAAAATGGCTAAAGGCTCAAAGGCGGTTAACTAAGATAATGTCCATGGGTATATAAAAAGAAGGTAAACAAATAGAGGTTGCCAAAGAAATGCCTAAATCATCTCCTAAACTTGTACTCTTTATTTCGCTTTACATACACACCAGGCAAGTTCTAGCATCAACCACAAACACAGAATATACTATAATCTCACACACACAAGGCACATGGTCAAATTTATTGGGAGCAGTATAGACTCTTGACCTAACATATGAAGGAATTAAACCACACAACAGTGAGTCACATTTGGAGCCTAAATGTCTCAATAGTAATGGTTTTAGCACAAACTCTTGTCATAATACCATGCCGCCTATCAGAACAATTTCATGCAAAGTGTAAAAAAAAATAATAATCTAAAATTTAACTACTAACAACTAAATACAACTAAAACAAATAAACATAAATAAATGCAAATGCAGATAAAGAAGTATAGCATACAAATACCAGCACCGCACACTTAGACGGGACACACTGCCCTCAGTGGAAAATAAATAAGAAGAACCTGGTTAGTCGGACTCTTCCTCTATGTATGGGGTCATACCCCCTGCATTGGAATCATCATCAGAGTCATCGTCATCAGAGTTCTCCTCCACGTCGGAGTCTGGCATTCGTCGATCATCATCGGTTGGCATGTCGTCATCAAGAGGTTCCTCAAAGTATACACCTACTCCACACATAGCCCTCGCATGATCATTCATTGGGTAGTCATAATCCAACTGTTGGAGCTCTGCAGCAGTTGGAACACGACCCCCGCTCATCATGGTAAACCTCGTCGTGCCATATAAATGGCGGAAGAAGCTTTTGTCACGAGCATATCTTTCTGCAGTGGTTAGGTTGACGCCATGCATGGATTCAACATCTTTAACCTTTGTGAGGTCAACCTTCTTCGGGTTGTGTGGAAGCTTATGATCTGTAGGTTCCTCTTCGATGTCCTCTTTCCTCAATATCGCAGTCAACAGATTGCCAAAGCTGAAGTGGGACCTCTTGTGCAGCCTGGACTTACGCATTGAAGATCGAATAATCGCCCCAATGTTGATGGGGATGTTCGTCATCAAAGCGTACACCAAGAACACTCTATCACGTGTGATCTTTGTGTACTGTGACCCTGGAATCAGGAAAAAATTGACTATCCGCAACCATATCCGAGCTTCTCTGTTCAAGGAGGCATACATGAAGGTATTGTGCCGATCGGTATCCTTGTGACGACTCCACCGTGCCATTGATATTGTTCCACATAGTGTGTGTCTAATTTCCCTGTATGGAGGTCTGCGATAAATCTCCTTGAGCGGTGATGGATCCACAGATGGAAGACCCAGAAAAGAGTTGAAGAACTCCGCATTCAGTTGCAAGACTTGGCCCCGAATCTTCACTTCACTTCCAGTACTCTTTGGGGACCAATTGGCATAGAATTCTCGCGTTAGATCAAGATTGCATTCTCCCATATCTTGGAAAATGAAATCAAGATGTAGCGCCATGATTTTAGCCAAAATGCGGGGTTCTTTCTTTGCTAGGCTCTCCTTTTGTATCAACTCCACATGAACATATTTTTTTACTTTATTGTTCTTGTACCACTCCTTTCCTTCCTCCTCTAGGACTCATTTTATCCCGTACATGCGTCGAGGTATTTGCAGCGAGAAGGATTCAGCTTGCTCTTTTCTTCCCCTTTTCTGGCCTTTCTGTGAGGTAGATGCTTTTTCATTTTTGGGTCGACTTTTTGGTGCCATTGTACTGCGATTAAAATAATAGTAATGTTAGCTTCATCTCGGTAGATACAATCGACAAACAAACAGTAGTGGTACCACCCCACACTTAATTTGTTGTGACAAACTAATTAAGTGAAAGATGTCGATTACTCAGACTTCATCGATATACGTTTAGGTGTTATGTTCCAACAATATAATCAGTGCAGTCATACTTTTCTTTTCATCTTAACTATCCTTTTTTGATTCTATTTCATGAAATCTTGGCAATACTTTCATGTTTGGATTGATGTACCTTTTGAGCAAGACTACTACATAGAGATTGAATCAAGTTATGGCATTAGAAATAATCACAACATCGTATGTTTGTAGTCAACCATGATTTTCATCTCGATGAACAAGTCATTCGAACATGTAAGCTTTCTAGTTACAAGATTATGCAATTTTCTTGACCATGTCAATTCCACAAAAGTATGACAGTGTATCAAAATCAAATTCAGGTTGGAACCAAGTCTAGAACATCCTTACGTATTCTTTCACTCACTTAGTTGTATCAAAACAAATCAACCATATTCAAATCACCAACACTACTTCAAGATTTAACAATTTATTATAGGCGTAGTGGTGTATTACTTTACGGAATATAAAAGAAGAGAAAAGAAGTACTTACTTGGTTGATGGCCTCGGAAGATGTTCTTGCAAAGTTAAAAAAGCAAAAAGAAATTTTTTGAGAGATTTTGGAGAGGTAGGCGGCGCTTTGGTTGAGTTTGCAATGAAATTTTGTTCTAAGACTAAGGTTCTATTTATAGTACAAGCTTGGGCCGAGTTTTGACCCATTTGGAATCGGATTAGGAGACAAAGAAGTGAGCATAGGCGGCGCCTAATGCATTGCCTATGCTTGGCATAGGCGGCGCCTTTTGCAAAGCCTAGTTGAGCATAGGCGGCGCCTATGCTATGAAATTTTTAGGCATAGGCGGCGTCTATGCCATGGCATTCTAGATTCAGAGACAAAAGGCTTTTGCATAGGCGGCGCCTATGCTATGGCATTGTTAGGCATAGGCCATAGCATAGGCCTTGGCTTGTTCGTTGTCTAGATTTTCATAGGCAATGCCTAACTCATAGCCTTTTGCTTCTTCATTCCCAACTTACCACCTTCAACATGCAATACTTCCAAATCAAAATTCGAAACCAATCTCCTCCTTTACACCTCTTGCACCTACACTTATTCAAAAACAACAAAAACCATTAGAACGATGGGTTGCCTCCCATCAAGTGCCTTAGTTTTGGTCATGGCTTGACTCTTCCTTTTGGATTTTTTTTTATTTAACAAAAACAAACTCTTAGTAAAACAATAAAGAATGAAAAACGATGGGTTGCCTCCCATCTAGCGCTTGATTTATTATCGCGGCACGACATAGTTACCTCGAGTACTTAGATTTCTTCGAGATAGATGGTGGCAATGTATTTTATCGAGTCAAGAGGACCGATATATTGTTTTACTCGTTGTCCATTCAACTTAAAGACAACACCATTATTGTCTTCTAGCTCAACTACTCCAGACGAGTAGACTTGGCTAATTTTGTACAGACCAGACCATTTGGACCTTAACTTCCCTGGGAATATCTTCAGTCTGGAATTGAAAAGAAGTACCATATCACCCTTTTGAAAGTTTCGTTGAACAATCCGTTGATCATGATACTTTTTCATCCGCTCCTTGTAGAAGTCTGATCTTTCATACGCATGTAGACGGAATTCATCCATCTCGTTCAGCTGCTCCAATCTTATATTCATGGCATCATCCCAATTTAAATTCAGTCGCTTCAACGCCCATAATGCTTTATGCTCGAGCTCAATGGGCAAGTGACAAGCCTTCCCATAAACTAGTTGGTATGGGGACATGCCAATTGGTGTTTTGAATGTAGTCCTATAAGCCCATAGTGCATCATCCCGCTTTCGAGACCAATCCTTCCTATTAGCGTTTACAGTATTAGCAAGGATCTGCTTGATCTCTCGATTAGAAACCTCTACCTGTCCACTAGTTTGTGGGTGATAAGGCGGGGCTACCTTATGTTGCTTGACCCCATATTTCACCAACACGGATTTGAACAGCTTATTGCAAAAGTGTGATCCTCCATCGCTTATGATGGTACGTGGTACCCCAAAACGAGAGAAGATATTTCTCTTTAAGAATACTACAATACGCTTTCCTTCATTATCGGCCAGCGCTATTGCTTCGACCCATTTGGATACATAGTCGACAACAACTAGGATATATTTCATCCCAAAGTAGGTTTGGGTTGTGTCCTCATGCATCATGGTAAAGTCATAGACTACGCCTCCAGATAGCTTAAACCCTATGAGAAGAATTATTCGACTCATGATCTTGAGTTAGCAGCCATAGTTTTTTCCTAAACGATTTGGAGGCATTACTTGTATGGGGTTCGTGTAGATGTATTCACAGATCACAAGATCCTTTAGTATGTCTTCTCTCAGAAAGATCTTAACCTCCATCAGAGAAGGTGGTTAGAGCTCTTGAAAGATTACGACATGAGTGTTCTTTATCATCCAGGCAAGGCCAATGTAGTGGACGACGCTCTTTGTAGACTGTATATAGGTAGTGTTGCTCATGTTGAGGACAGTAAGAAAAAGTTAGCTCAGGAAGTCCATCAGCTTGACCGACTAGGCGTTCGCTTAGTCGATTCAGCAGAAGGTAGTATATGGCTTCAGAATAGTTCAGAATCATATCTAGTTTCCGAGGTGAAAGAAAAGCAAGATAGAGATCCCAGTCTTGTTAAGTTGAAAGAGTTGGTCAGAGATCATAAGGTAGAGGTTTTTTACAAAGGGGGAGATGGTGTTGTCCATTGTTAGGGTCAACTGTGTGTTCCAGGTGTAGATGACTTGAGGAAAAGAATTCTTGTAGAAATGCATGGTGCGTGCTACTCTATTCATCCAGGGGCTACTAAGATGTACCATGACTTATGTGAGATCTATTGGTAGAGTGGGATGAAAAAATATATTACAGAGTTTGTGGCTAAGTGCTCTACATGTCTGCGGGTTAAGATAGAGCATTATAATCCTAGTGGGTCCATGCAGGAATTTAGTATTCCTAATTAGAAGTGGGAAGAAGTGAACATGGACTTTGTGATGGGTTTTTCTCGTACTCGTCATTAGCATAATTCAGTTTGGGTCATTGTATATATTATAACCAAATCATCTCATTTTCTTCCAGTCCATACCTCATTCAGCCAAGGATTACACCAGACTCTATATCAAGGAGTTGGTCAGATTGCACGGTGTTCTGTTGTCTATTATTCCATATAGAGGTACCCAGTTCACCTCTCACTTTTGGAAAGCATACCAAAAGGGTCTTGGTAACCAAGTTCACCTCAGTATAACCTTTCACCCTCAGATAGATGGTCAAGAAGAAAGGACCATTCAGACATTGAAAGATATACTAAGGGTATGTGCAATTGATTCCAAGGGTAGTTGGGATGCCCACTTATCTTTGATTTAGTTTGCAGATAACAACAATTATTATTCCAGTATTCAGATGGATCCATTTGAATCTCTCTATTGTAGGAGATGCAGATCTCCAATAATTTGGTTTAAAGTTAGTGAGGCCTCAATTATAGGGCCTGACTTAGTATTTGATGCCTTAGAAAAAGTCTGGTTGATCAGAGAAAGACTCTGGACTGCACAAAGCTGACAAAAGTCTTATGCAGATATGCACATAAAAGATCTCAAGTTTGAGATTGGTGATTATGTGTACTTTAAATCTCTCCCATGAAGGGAGTAAAGTGGTTCGAAAAGAACAGAAAGCTCAGTCCTCGATATGTCGATCCCTTTAAAATTCTCAGTCGTTTCGGCAAGGTAGCTTATGAGCTCGAATTTCCTTTAGATCTAGCCTCAGTACATCCATTGTTCCATGTATCCTTGATAAAGAAGTGCATAGGTTACCCAGCAGCTGTAGTCCCAGTATAGGGCTTAGACATTCAGAATAACCTTTCTTTCGAATAGATCCCATTCAAAGTTCTTGACTACCAAACTCGCAGACTGAGGAACAAAGAAGTCCCTCTAGTCAAAGATCTTTAGTGAAATCAGTCCATTGAGGGAGCTACTTGGGGAGAAGAATCAGACATGTGGACCAAGTATCCTCACATTTTCTCCGCAAACTCAGACTCAGCCCATGGTAATAGCTTTCCTTAAGCTTATTCAGTTTAATATTCAGATTTTAGTTATAAACTTGGTATAAAATACCCTTGCATATCCAGTTATATGTTCATGTATCATGTTAGTAACATATTCATGCATCATATATGCATTCTCATCATGAGAAACTCAGCTTCTCAGTAATTTCAGTCATGCATTCATAAGACTATCCGTCATATATCCATGCATCAGACATACATATTCAGTATGAGATTTAAGTATATCAGAAGTTCCAGTCATATGTACATATTCAAATGTTCATGTCCCTTAAGTAAGATCAGTCTATCAGCTTTCTCAGTCTAGTCAGTCCCATTCGAGGACAAATGTTCCCAAGGGGGAGTTATTAGTGTAATACCCCAAACTTTTTTTAAGTCAAATCTAGTCTCCAGAAGAGTTATTGATGAATTTCTTTAATATTTTATCATGTGAGAAATTGAATTAGATTTTCAACGATACCAATTTCATACAAATCCGATATCGGAGTACAAAGTTATGGATGTTTTATAGAGAACTGTCGGAACTGCCCAGAAGCGACAGTCAGGCCGACGGACCATCGAGCTAGCGACAGACCATTGCCCAAGCCATCATGACTAAGGTAGTAAACGCGACTTCTGGTCAAGTGTGATGGCCAGGACTGATGGACCATCGCCCAAACCATCACAGACGAGGCAGAAAGTTTAGGTTTTGGCCAAGTGTGACGGTCAGGATCGATGGACCGTCGCCCAAACCGTCGCCACTTCCGATCAGCAATTTTAAGCTTTTTTTAAAAGGATATTTGGGTTTTTTCCCATCCACTTTGACCCCTAATTATACCAGACCAGAGCTCATAACTTTATTATTCATCTACAACACCAAATTAGGGTTTCTCTCAAAGATCAATCCCCAAGAACAAAAAACCCTAGGTGTCTAATCTCAAGGCAAGAATTCAATCTTTCCTCCACCAATTTTCAATAAATCATCCACCCAGGTATGTCAAGTGTTGATTCATGGGTTCCTTTCACCCATGAAGATCAAGAAACCCCATTTGAAATATAAACTTTGGATTACATGGTATGAATTAAATTATATCCATGTTTATGTTGTTGTTTGATTTCCAAGTTGAAGTCTTTAATGAATATCATGAAAATATGTTAGTATGTGGTTGAAATTTTTGCATTGGAAGTGTAAAATGTTTCCATGAAGTATTATTTCAATATTCATGCCTAAGCCTGAAGATATGCATGCAAGGTATTTGATAAAATGCCTAAGAGAATAGGAATCATGCCTTATTACTCATTTGTGTCCAAAATTGATGAATTCATATTTCTCCCTTATGTTTGATACGACTCTCACATTATTGTTATATGTTGTAATGGATTCATGTAATGCTCATGAGATTAGGCTAATGAAATTATGATATGTTTACATGTATTCCTATTCATGTGTAGGCTTATAGAATGCGAATACTTTATGAAATCCCCAATGATTGTACTATGAATTGTTGACTATGGTCATGTGGAAAGAAGTGTAATGTCTTGTAAGTTTCATACTATCGATTCTTGGGGGTATTTGTACCCAACAATTTAGTTATGTGCCTAGAGACAGTGTCATGTTTTCCAGATACTTTCAGTCAAGCCATGATTCATAGAACTCAGTCAGTCATGTGACTCAGGAAAACTCATTAATCTAAAAAATCTCAGAAATTCAGTAATCTTAGTTGTGTACCGTCAGTGAACGAAACTCAATGAATGCAATCCACTTCAGTTCAGTTAATCAGGTTCAATGTCTATTCAGATGGGAGTAGGATTTAGCATCGAGTGAGCCCAAGGATAGGAACTCACCTGTTATTAGAGGGTATGATTCTTAGAAGGAATCCTTGCGCTCCAGAACTACGTAGCCAGTGTAGGTTGAGACATCAAACCTTCTAGTTGAGGGTAGATGAGGTGGATTAACCTATTATATGAGGGTCCCCCCATTCTCCTTAGAGTACCTGTTAGATGAGGGAATACTCACAGCTTGTCCTTACTAGTGGCGCGGTATTGACACCCTACCAATTGGGGTTACAGATTAGACTCCAACTCAATTATATTATCTTATTTGGGGCATATAAGTCAGATGAATACTTCCCACATTTATAATCTCAGTTTTAGTCTCAGTAATAGAACTCAGATAGTTCTACAAAATTCAAGACTGTCAGATACAGTCACCCAGCTCAGTACAGAACTCAACTAGTTCCATCAGAAATAGGACTGTCAGACATAGTCATTCAGATAATAGTATATCAGTTATACAAAAACTTATATTATCAGTATTAAGATTCAGTGATGTCATGATCTCAGTTACAGTTCACGTATTCATGCATGTATTCCCACGTTTATGTTACTCAGTCAGTTAGTATTGTTCATGCATATGAACCCTTGCATTCAACCTACCTCACTTGCATACCAGTACATTCAATCGTACTGACGCATTTGCGCTATGGTGTTTTATACCATAGGTTCAGAAGCACGAGCTCCAAAGCATCAGTAACATTCTAATTTCAGCAGTCAGACTAGCAGTGAGTCCTCATTATTCGAGGATATTATTATTTGATTATTTCATTCTTTTAGTACTTAGTTTATTTCAGTAGTTGGAGTTAGCTGGGGACATATACCATCAACTCCTTATTTAGTTTATTTGGTATTGATATACCGTATTTCCAAATGTTATGTTTTATCAGATATTTGAACCTTATGGACTTTCAACATTTTTTAGCATTTATACAATATATTATACATTTCCCAGTTACAGATATTAGTCATGGGTTTGTTTGTGGTCCTTTGGGGTCATGAGCACCATGTAGCATTTCGGGTATCAGATTTGGGGTGTTACAATTAGATGCATTTGCCATCACTTTTTTACTTATATGTTCATGACTGCTTATTATTCTCATGGATATTTGAGAGTTATATTGTGAGGAAACTAAATTTAAATCGGATGATCCTTGTGATTGCTGATTTGTGAGGTTTAATATTTTGAGTGGTCTGTTGAGTTTTCCATCAGGTGAGGTATAATGCTATCAATTGATTTGGATTGATTGTGTATAAACATGGAGAGTACCTAATAGGTCCCGTTTGGAGTATATACACTTAAAAAGTATATGTTGGATTGTGATATGTTGAGTTACTATTGTTGTTGTTTTCTTTTATATGGGATCATTTGCTTACTCTATCTTCAATTTATCAAATATTGAGCTATGATTGACTACCATGGATGGGTGGGGTAGGTACCATCATAATTCATGAGGTTTTGTATCATAACAAGTTGGTATCAGAGCACTCGGTTTGCCAATCTCATAAGTGCAAGAGGAAATGTGTAGTAGAGTCTCGCAAATCGGTACACTGATATTTATACTTATCGGTACACTGTTCCTTCAAAGGGAGGAGTAACAGATTCAACAACTTTGTTACTCTGAGTATACCATTTATTAATGAAAACTTGAAGTAATAGCCATTAAGACTTGTTAGATCCCATAGGACGTAGATATATTGATATAATTTATTATAGGTTAAATCATTGTTGATTATTGTTGAATGCTATCTTATGTGAAATAATTGTTTCCCAGTTAGTCTCTAGGTAGTATTTATTTGTAATGGATTCCAATAACCATGTTAAAAATACTGTTAATCTATCTTCCCAAGTAACTCAGATTGCTAATATTGAAACTGATCTTCAGAACTGGAGTATTCCAGAAGAACCTTTCAAAACTATTTATCAACTTGGTAAATTTAGTTTTATTAAAAAACATAATATCAAGACCTCTGAGTCTACTGTTGCCATTAATAATTCTTTATAAATTATTCAATTATTAAATGAAC
Organism: Capsicum pubescens; assembly: GCA_030864215.1. Taxonomy (NCBI): domain Eukaryota; kingdom Viridiplantae; phylum Streptophyta; class Magnoliopsida; order Solanales; family Solanaceae; genus Capsicum; species Capsicum pubescens. The sequence continues at coordinate 263,699,968 of CM061540.1, read as the reverse complement.
ATGACATAAACATATTTAAAAATCAGTTTAATTATCTTCATGTTGGACTTGTTCAAGTTGCTATTAATCCTCTCTTTAGACAAGGTCTTGATATCCCTATCTGTGCTATTCTAAGAGATGCTCGTCTATTGAATTTCGACGACTCTCTCTTAGGCGTAATCCAAAGTAACCTCACCGACGGCCCGGTAAACTTTAATTGCTACCCAAATTTCTCGGTAGATATCAATGATCCTAACATCATGGATGTTTCAACACTTAATGTTAAAACAAAAAACATGAACAGTAAGGATAACACCAGAGAAATAGCAATAATATACAGAGTATATTATCGACTTATGGGTACAACTCTAGCTCCCAAAGCTAGAATCATGAGCCCCAGAGGTGTTACAACCCTTATGGAGGCAAACAAAGATAGAAGTAATATATTTGTTCCTAAAGCTCTTATCTGGAATGATATCATGCATAAAAATGATTGGCACTTTGATGCTATCACTCAACCTCTCCCGACCTATCCAGAGAAATCATAGATCGAACGGGTTATCCATCACCCCAACGGATCCATTGATTTAAAGTTCCTAGGTTTTGAAACCGCCCGAACCTCTTCATTTAGAAGAGCTGTCTCACACAAAGCTTCTACCTCAAAAAACCCAGAGGAAAGTGAAGAAAATGATAATAACAAGGGAAAAGTTAGAGGAGTTGACTTCTCTGTTCCTGTTCCTAAAGTATATTATCAACAACATACTAGGGTTCACGAATCCCCAGAACCCAAAAATCTCTATGATCCAGGCACCCCTACAACCTCAGACATGGAACCTCCTCCTAATATACCTCATTAAAAGATTAGGACTGACCCTGGATTAGAAGTCATCAAATCTAATGATGAGTACACCCCTGACCTCAAAGCCCTTGAAGTCCTATGGTATCTTCCAAAAGATGCGTTACAAAGAAAGTGGTACACCAGTACCTATTCTAAAGATCAACAAAAGGAGTTTGGCAGACTCTGGATAGCTGATATGAAAAGACTTAGATGCGACATTGAATTCTTTAGGTGGTTTGAATTCACTGGAAGAATGGAAAAACAAAATGAATCCCTTCAAGTTATCATTAATAAAGGGTATACACAGAGTAACAAAGTTGTTGAATCTGTTACTCCTCCCCTTGAAGGAATAAAAATCCCTCATTCCAATGAAATTCTTAATGCTTCCCTTTTCAAGAAGAAGCACGATAGACCCTTATCTACCCCTGTCAATCGAGACCTAGATAGGATAGTTGAACAAAACAACTATACTAATCAGGTCCTCCATACTATCTCCCAGCAAATTGATAATGCAAAAAGCAAACATCTTCTTTTTAGATCACCCACTCCTGAGAAGAGCATTCCTGGCTCTAATCTCACTACCAATCCAATTTTTAAGATTCCAGAATTCCAAAAGGAGAAGTTCCCTAAGCTCAGCGATGACTTTAAAGTGTCAGGAAAAATCCTGGAACAAATCAATGATAAACTCTCCAAGTTCAACATAACTGAAAAGGAGAAAGGCGAACCTAGCACTCAAGGAGAAAAGAAATCCCTTTCAAAACTCACCAATGAACGTTTTTCTGCCAAGAAAAACTACTATAAACGACCCTCTCCTCCAGACGTCTAGTTTGAGGAAAACCCTTACCTCTCCACCTTAAATTATGATGGTAGAGGCATCACTGAATGGAATGTTGATGGATTGGCAGAACACCAAATCTATAACAAACTCCATGAAATGGGCGTGGCCATTACTGCCTATAAAATCAGAGGAGCTTCTGACAAAGAGGAAGCCACTATGATAGTATCAGGATTCACTAGTATGATAAAACATTGGTGGGACAACTATTTCACGGACGATGTTAAGGGTCTTATCTATGAGGCCACATCCATGGAAACTGTCGTCAAAAATAAAAAAGGACAAGAAGTCCTAGACCAAGTCTTGAAAGAAGACGCCTGTGCAACCCTCCTTTATCAAATAGCTAGACATTTTATAGAAGAACCCAAACTATTTCAAGATAGGAGCTTAGAAATCCTTAACAATCTCACCTGCAAAGATTTAGTAGACTTTAGATGGTATAAAGATACCTTTTTGGTCAAAATTATGATCAGACCTGACTGTAACAATGACTTCTGGAAAGAGCGTTTATTAGTGGTCTCCCTCCCCTGTTCGCAGACAAGGTTAGAACCAAAATCAAAGATAGGTTCGAAGGAAAGATCCCTTACGGAATCTTAACTTATGGAGTCATAATCAGCTTCATCACCACTGTAGGAATAGACCTCTGCACCGACCTTAAGCTTAAGAATCAACTTAAGAAAGACAGTGCTTCCAAATATGGGTTAGGAACTTTCTGCCAAGATTTTGGATTTGCTAACATTTCTTCTCCATCTAATAAGAAACATAGAAAAAGATCCTATACATCTCATAGAAAGACCAAACCTAGAAAATAAACCTCTAAGAAAGAATCGTATAAAACTAGTAAAAAAACTAGAAGAAGGTCTAAGAATCCTAAGAAGGATGTTTGTTGGACTTGTGGCAAAATTGGCCATAGAGCTAAAGACTGTAAGTCAGGTAAGAAGAGTAAGATTAACCAATTAGGTCTCTCCAATGAGACCAAAGAAAAGCTATTCTCTATAATGGAAAATTCTTTAGACTTCTCTAATTCTTCCTCTTATTCCTCTTCTACTGATGATTATAGCGACGAAGAATTCATCAACGCCGCATATGAATCTGATCAATCTCAATCTGGCCAAGATTGCGCTTGTAATGGTACCTTCTGTACTTGCACAAAAAAGACTGTGCATGTCATCTCTGGAAACCCTAAGGAAATCCTTTTTGACATTATAGAACACATCCAAGATGATGAGGCTAGAAATAAATATCTTCTAGAACTCAAAAGATTGATGCTTTCTCAAGAAGAAAAGCCCCCCAAACCTATTATTCAGCCTTTTAGTAGGAAACAGGTTATGTCTAGATTTGATAAACCTGCAGAACCTTCTATAGATGATCTTAAGGGTGAAATTTCCACCCTTAAGGAAGACATCAGAGATCTGAAAATCAGACTCGATCGGGTTGAACTCAACATTCTTACCGAACAGGTCCTAAAGAATGTGTCTCCTCCAGAGAATGTCTCTCCACCAGAATCACCTAGAGCATCTCCAATAATCAATGATCCCGTTCAAAACGGTCACCTCAAAGAACCAGGCTCATTCCCCAATTTAGAATCTCCCTCTACCTCCAGTGCAGCTATCACTGCTATTAAATCTTACAGCGAGCACATCGCCGTAAAAATTGTCATAAACAAAGACTTTGTTCTTAACAGAGTCGCCCTTTTTGATACTGGTGCCGATAGAAATTTCATAGTCAAGGGACTTATACCTACCAAATATCTACAGAAAAGCACTTCTTGTCTATACTCTGCCACTGGAGAAAAGATGAAAATCGATTACAATCTTTCAAAAGCTCATAGCTGCAACAATGGTATTTGCCTAATTAATGATTTTGTTATTACTGAAGGTATCACTGAAGATATTATTCTAGGAATACCTTTTGTTAACCAAATTCTCCCTTATACTAGTAATTTTGATGGGATTCACACAATGATTCTCAAACAAAATCTCTTCTTCCCTTTATTAAGGCCCCTTTCGCAAAAGGAAGACGATCTTATTAAAGAAAGAACTGCTTTTAAGATTAACAGACTTTCTTCACATATTTGTTTTCTTAAACAAGAAATTCAAATAAAGAAAATTGAACAAATTTTAAAAACCCCGGAGATAGTAAGTAAAATTGCTAATCTTCAGAAAACTTTTGAAGAAGAAATTTGTTCTGAATTTCCTAATGCATTTTGGGAAAGAAAAAGGCATTTAGTAGAACTTCCATACTTTACTGGATTCAACGAATAGGCTATTACTACTAAGGCAAGACCCATTCAAATGAACCAAGAAATGATGGAAATCTGCAAAAATGAGATAAACCATTTATTAAAGAATGGGATTATCAGACCCTCTAATTCTCCTTGGAGCTGCTCTGCCTTTTATGTCAATAACAGTGCAGAAAATGAATGAGGTACTCCTAGGCTTGTATTAAATGCAGTTTTAAAATGGATCAGACATCCGATTCCTAACAAGAGGGATCTTTTAAAGAGAACTTTCAAAGCTAATCTTTATAGCAAATTTGATATGAAATATGGATTTTGGTAAATACAAATTGCTGAAAAAGATAAATACAAGACTGCCTTCAACGTCCCCTTTGGACATTATGAATGGAGTGTTTTACCCTTTGGACTCAAAAATGCACCTTCCGAGTTCCAAAACATTATGAACAATATTTTCAATCCCTATAGTTATATGTTAATTGTTTATATTGATGATGTGCTTATTTTCTCTGAGAACATTGATTCTCATTTTAAACATCTTAATACTTTCTTCAAGATTGTTAAGATTAATGGCTTAGTCATAAGTGCTAAGAAAATGAAGCTTTTCCAGACTTCTATAAGATTTTTAGGGCATGAACTTTATCAAGGTAGTTATAAACCAATTTGCAGAGCCATAGAGTTCTCCTCTAAATTCCCCAATGAAATCAGCGATAAAACTCAGCTTCAGAGGTTTTTAGGAAGCCTAAACTATGTAGCAAATTTTGACCCAAACATTAGGCAGGTCTGTGAATCTCTTTACAAAAGACTCAAAAAGATACTTGTTCCTTGGAGCTCTGAGCAAACCAAGGCTGTCATCCAGGTAAAGGAATTAGTCAAAAACCTTCCTTGTTTAAGTATCCCTAACCCTGAAGCCTTTATGATTGTCGAAACTGATGCTTCAGACCTCGGGTATGGAGGTATTCTGAAGCAAAAAGCAAGTATTGATTTTTCTGAATAATTAGTCAGATTTACATCAGGAATCTGGAATTCCGCCCAAAGAAATTACAGCACCATTAAAAAGGAGATTTTATCTATAGTGCTATGTATCACCAAATTTCAGGATGACCTTATTAACAAGGAATTTTTATTACGAGTGGATTGCAAATCTGCTAAAGAAATTTTACAAAAGGATGTTAAAAATCTGGTTTCAAAACAAATATTTGCTAGATGGCAAGCTCTCCTATCTAGCTTTGATTTTCAAATAGAATTTATTAAAGGAGAAAACAATTCCCTTCCCAATTTTCTAACAAGAGAATTTTTACAGGGACGAAATAAGACCCACAACGCTGGGGAAAATCCCGATAGGGAGTAAACAAGAACAACCGAAGATGGCCAGATCATTTGACTCTCCTTCATCCTTGATGAACCCATTAAGGCCATCAGTCCCACAGAGGACTACACTAAAACCAGAACTACCACTATAGTTCCAAAACAAATACGCAGCTTTGACAGAGTTTCCAAAGCTTCCTCCACCAATGCCAACCAGATTGGTAGATTTAAAGACTAATAAACCTTTTGATAAAGGACAATCGTCAAGTTTATCTGTTCAATCGAAGTAGAGCTATGCTATGAAGGCTCCCGAAACCTTTGCTCAGGCTGTAGATCCTACAACAGTCAAAACCATGGCAACAACTCCTCCCATCAAAGAGGAATTCAAATTTATTACCACTCAGGTAATGGAAGTCCTTGCCCTTGATAAAGTCTATGAAGGGTATCCGCTCGACCAGCTAGTCAAGCCGGTTTATAATGATAAAAACTTTATGGATACGGAGAATTCACTCAAGACCAGGAGATTTTACGAAGCCATCCTGGTAGACACCGACTCCATTGAAGTCGAACACTCAATGAATGAAAAGAATCCAGAATATATTGACTATTCTAGGTTCACCATCAAAAGGGTATTAACCCCTTTCAACTGGTTTACAGATCACCTGCATACTCCTATTGCTTTATCGATGCCTCACAGGCCTCAAACATATAATTGGTATGACTACAAGTTTGCATGGTTTAATTTTTTATATGTCAGACCAAGACACACCTGGTTTATTAAATACTGTCCTGCCATGGTAGAAGCTATTATTCCCAGATGGTTCTATGATTGGTGGATTTATTTCAGAGGAATCAAAGAAATCCTCCCCTTACAATTCATTAACAGGTTTAATGATTTCTATTCCAAAGAAGGGTGTGTAACCCTCCCAGAGCATATACAAATGTGCAAATTCTTTATTAAAAAATGAGATTCATATATTATAGCTTGGAACTTCACCAAAGGAGAACATGATCGTATCAAGTATTTATCCAAAGAGATAAAGGTCAAAGGCTGGAATCCAAAACCAGTAGCTCCAAAGACTCCTGACAAAGCAAAGATCGTTTCACCACCTTCAACCAGTACTTCACAGTATAAGAAGGTACTCAAAGAAAAATTGATAAAGGATTTGCATGATATGGAAAACCAACAAACTAATGAAGAAGAAGTATTACAGCTTCTAGAAGAAGCATCTTCCACTGGAAGCAGTAATGATAATGGGGACATATTAGAACCCAAAGGAATAGCAACAAACTCTATGGACCCCTATTAAGAATAGAGAAATGACCCTTCAGAAAAGTAGAGGTTCAAAGAACTGGAATTACTTTTTGAAAGGGCATTCTACTATTCCTGATTGGAATCTTTATAGACAGCTTTCCAAAAAGCAAAAGCACTTGGCAGACTTTTAAAAAAGCAAAAGGTCTGTCGACCACTAATACTTGATCTTAGCCTTACACTTGTACGCATTAGATGTACCCTTTTCTTTCATTTTGATCTATATAAGATCTGTTGTAATTCTAGAGAAGGCATCAGAAAATTTCCAACACAAGAAATATTCCGCTTGCTTAATCTCTCTCTCTCTGTAATGTTTTCGGTTATAAAGTTTGAATAAAATATTGTAAGTTGTTTTGATCGCTGGTTTGGTTGCTAATGTTGATGTCTCAATAGCTCGGCAGCCTATAAGTAGAGGTAAAAAAATATATCAAGATGAATCTCAATTTAATACTCCCTCCATTTCATTTTGTTTTTCTGGTTTTGATTTAGCACGAAGTTTAAGAAAGAAAAGAAGACTTTTGAATCTTGTGGTCTTAAAATAAAGGTATGCAGAATGTATCAAAATGTAATTTAAGTTTGTGATCTTTAAACATGCCATGTAGAAAGTTAGAATTAAGGATTTGTTGTAAAAGTAAAGAAACATTCGCTTTTAAACGGATTAAAAATGAAAATAAGACTTAACAGATTGAAACAGAAAGAATAACATTTGAACATATGTAGCTCGCACTCACTGTAGGTCGGTGTTCTGGAGTTTTCCTTAGCATGCTTTTTATTATCTATTTCCTGCAAGAATTAAATCCGCTTTATCAACTAACTGATTTGTTATACTTGTGGCATGTTGAGAAGGAAGATACTTACAAGGTGGAGGAGTATATAATCGGAAGTGGTGAGAACAAACCCCAGTTTATTTTGTTGATAAGTCCAGTTTTGTCTTGTTGGATTTACATTGTCAGTATATCATATAGAAGATATCAGGATAAAGAACTTCTCTTTTTTGTGTAACAAGTATAACTTTTTGAGGTATTGTTTACGAAGTTCAGATAGCTGAAAAATCAACTTACAGAAGCTTTGAATGGTGGTTGATGTGCAGCAATGTCAAACATACAGTATCCTAAAATCACATTAAGGTGTTAGTATTAGAGACATGATGTAAAGAGGTGAAATACATTGCTTCATCAACATTCTTATTTCTTACCAAGCGACCATATATCAGATTTATAGCCATAGGGTATGCTAGCAAGGAGCTCAGGGCACATGTCGTTTGGTGTGCCAGATACCTATTACATGAAATTTGTTCCAAAATTAAGGATTAGTTGTACAACTCGACATCTTTTTCTCAAATGCATTAAGCTAGGTGCTATGGAGACAGGAGCTTTGTAATATGATGAATACCACAATATTTTTTTTGATAAAAAGGAAGATGACCACCAAAACATTTTAGTACCTATGAACGAAAATAAAAGCAACTTTTAGGTTTTCTCGGTCTTGGAGGGAGAAGGGATTTCTCTCTTGCTAAATAGATATGTTGAATCGATTGTTAGGTGACAATAGATGGTCGAAACTTTCATGTAAGTAAGAGGTTCATTTTGCCACAATAGAAATTCATACCGAGGAAGCAAGGCCTTCTGCATTTAGCAATTTTCCTAATCCAAAATCACCTGTGACAATCAAGTGAATTTGAAGGATAGTAAAGAAGCAAAGACGACCCAATCAAGCAATTGTTCGGGCATTCTTACCTAACCTGATGTCGTTGTCCTTTGTGATGAATATGTTACATAACTGAATTCAAAGTAGTTCACGTTAAAAATGTTTCATGCTAAGAAGGTTTTTCTATTTCGCCGATTACAGCAAGTTTTTACCTTGAGGTCTCTATGATGAACGCGGTTGGAATGCAGATACTCCAAAGCTAACAATAGATGAGTCAGCCATTTGCAGAGTTTCTATAATAGTAGGAAAAAACAACATAAAAACACACAATTTTTTAAGCTATCGGGAAGGCATAAAGAAGCTTCGTAAGTAATGAAATCACATTTAACTACCTCTTTCGGGAAAATTGCTTCTCTAGACTTCCTCATGATCTCCGCCCTGAACACGGGGAAAACAAATTGTCACCGTCCTCAGATTACACCACAAAAGATGTTCTATAGTCATCCTATTCATTTCTTTATTTTCAACCTCATTACCCCTTCTATCATTCTTGGTACGAGGGAGTATTTATGAAATCTGAGGTCTTTCATTCTCCAGATACCTGGACGTGCTTACAACACAGGATGAAAACAGCCACGATCATGGCAGAAGGTTGTGCTCTACAAATATAGGTTAGCCATATTTTACGATAAAATATAGCCGGTGACAATGATGAAGAATTTTACTTAAACTATTGTTTTCCCTTCCCTCGTTTAGTGGCTCCTTTTGTTCTTTATTCTTATCTTTCCTTATAGGTACACATTTAAAATGTTAGCAAAATCAGGGATAATAACTCACATATTTTCATCTTCGCAATAATTGGCAACGATGCATATACAGCTCCCCTGAAAGAAAAAGAAAGATTACAGAGAGATGGCATAAACCAGCGACCAAATAACCCAAATTTAACCTCTTTGTGTTGATTCCAGGAAGTTCCACAGGAAGATAACCTATAACGCCCCAAAAATAGGTCCCAAGATGTCACATGGTGCTTAGGAAAACAAGTGATCCCAAGCTAACCCTTACACTGGCATAACTCATGAGAAACTCAATAAGATACATAAATCTGAACAAAATAAGCGGAAGATAACTCTTTCCTGAATTTGATCAATATAAAACTGAATTCACACTATTACAACTCTTATTTTATAAAGAAACTAAAACTCAATACATTAACTTTACTGATTGACTATGAAGACTCTACTTACTGACTATAAGTAGTTAGGAAGCTACACCAACTATCTCTAATCAATACATATGAATAAGAAAGTAAAGAATATAAATAGGTGTAACTGAAGTCCCCGAAGTAGGAGGACTCATCATCTCATAGGCTGGAATCTCCAACTGTCCGAATCTGAATGTGTATACTGAAACTTGTACCTACATTATGAGATAATGTAGCACATAGACATATATATGGATCAGTACTTTGGGAATGTACTGAGCATATGGGGGTGAATGCATTAGTAAAAACATATCTCATAATTATCATTTATAAAAACAATGCATGATAAATGTAAATGACTCACATAGCTTGAGAAATCTGAAATCTAAAACTCATAAATCATGAATAACGAAGCATGTAGTATAAATCTCGTGATTAATAGCAACTACCCAGACAATTCAAAATGGTTTAGGAAGTATTGGAGGGAAGAAGAATAAGAAAGATGTAGCTGCTATTGTGGCTAGACAATGGGAACGTCCAAGAATACCACTTCTCTGTTACCCTCAGCCTCAAGCCCAAGTTCATACCCAAGCTCTATATGATCTCTTCCAAAATCTATTATACTATATTCCCCCACCTCTATATCTAATATATATAGAACAACCATATGTTTAACCCTCTTCTTACCCACAATGGCTTGTACTAACTCCTCAGAGTCATCCTCCAACTCAAAAAACATACCAAAGCCTTTCTAGGCTCGATTTTCAATCCAAGACAAATAATGAAATGAGAAAGAAATCAAGGTATATTCACACCAATTGGGGAATCGTATACCAATTTATTCCAGAGATTGAGATAGCTAGGCATGATTGCTCCTCTCCTTAGGTATACTCCTGATCCAAATTCAAGAAATTTTAATCCTAATGTATGATGTGAATGTCATTCTAATTTTAGGGTCACAGTATTTATGATTTTTGTTCTTTTAAAAGAGAAATAGAAAAGATGATTCAAGATAAATTGATTATGGTGCAAAAAATTGACAGTGGTGAAAGCTCTAGTCATGGTGATGTGCAAATTAGTGTCTAAGATGTCAAGCTCAGCAATTGGAAAGTCACTCCTCTCCTCACTAAGAAGGATTTGGTAGTTTGTTTTGTTCTTTTTTCTATTATCCGAATTATTTTGGGGTTGTAGTTCGGGATCTATCTAGTTTTATTTTTTTATTATTTATGTTCAAACCCTTCTCTCTTTCCTTTCAACAAAATGTAGTGTCCCTTTTTCTTTTATTTTATGTTGTTTATTTGTATTATATATACTATTTATTTTATGTTGGTTCTAGTGATATGTCATAGTTGTAGAATTTTCAGTTAGATCTTAAAATCAAATCCAATTATGAAACATTGAATCAGAAATAGAAATGAGCAATTTAAGAAGAAAGACACAGTGTTGAGACATTAGGTGACCAAGCCAAAACCTTCCATGAATAAATTAAGGCAATCATTTTGAGAATCACAAGAATAACTTGGTCCTCAATTGAAATACATATCTCAATCATTTTGAATTGGATCAAACAGTGGATGCACGATCTCATCTGTCAAGAAAAATTTACTTCACTAAAATATGAGTCATTCGATAAGAGGTGTGCATAAAAAAGATGGAGTTAGATGTTTGAAAAGTACAGATGAACAAGTGACATACATGCTTAGTTAAAGTTAGTATTGTCGAAAAGATGGTCCAAGTGATCTCCACTTTATTTACCCTGTTTGAGCTTTAGTTCTATTTTTCTTCGTACCCCTTTTTGAAATCAAGATAGAGTCAGAAGAGAAAAGTGTCAAGCAAATAAAGAGAGTCAGAAAAGTTTTAAGAAATCTTTCAAAAGAAAAAAAAAGAAGAGAAAAAGAGATAAGAGTGTAAAGAAAAATAGAGTTAGAGAAAGTCCCAAAGAGGAAAAGAGTCAGTAAAAGAGAAAAAAAGAAGAAAAGAAATTAAAATCAAGCAAAAGAACATGTTGTTGGAACTGCGTTGTAATACCCCGTACGTTTATAAGTCCAACTCATCCCCAAGTACTTGCTTAAGAAGCTTAGAACCTGAAAAATAAGACTAAGTGTTGAGGGACTTAGTAACTTTTGACTCCTTTTAACTTCGAGGATTTTTAAGTTGATCTTCCGGGCTCTGAGATCATGGTTTATGAGTTGATTCATGTTCAGGGGTGTAAGTAGCATGTATCGGGTAAGTTTCGAGTTTTTTTGGATAAGGTTTGGAGCATATTTGAAGTTTCCAGGAAGCAGATCACCGCGATTAGACCACGTCGCGGTGAAGGAGCCATCGCATCGCGGTGAAGAGAAAATCAGCAACGGTCATTTCCAGTGACTCACCGCAATTGTAATGCGTCGTGGTGAGTATAGTAATGAGGGTATCACCGCATCGCGGTGAAGCCTTTATTGACATTCCGGTTCTAGATTTTAAATGTAGAAGGGTAGTTTCGTCTTTTTCCCCTACCTTAACATGGGATTTAGGTCCCAAAACAACATCTTTGCCTCATAATTCATATTTTACCCAAAATTTAAAGCAATTCCTCTCAAGAACAAACCCTATCCCCTTCAACATTCAAGTTCAATTCTCAAGAAATCCACCAAGAACCTTCACAAATTCTTCAATTAAGATATGTTAGATGATGATTCATGGACCCTTTTCATCCATGGAGTTCATGAACCCAATTTTCAAGTTCAATTATGATATTAACATGTATTTATGAATCTTATCCATGAACTTCCATGAATTTTGACTTTATGCCGATCTACTCCTGCAGCCTGTAGTGTGATCGCACACCTGATTGTGCTATTGCAATATCTGGGAACCTAGTATAGGTATAAATAGACCCCTTAGGCTGCGAATTGGCCATTTATCACTCATTCTTGACAGTAAAAAAAATCCTAAAATAGTATAAGAGCTTAAAAGTGAAGCTTATGGGGGCTTGGGAAGCTAGATTAATATCCATTTCTTAATTCTTTTACGGATTTAAGATAAGAATTCACCCTTTTCTTAGAGAATTTCATATACTTATGCATTCACCCCCACATGCTCAGTACATTCCAGAAGTACTGATCCACATATATGTCTATGTGCTACATTGTTTAAATGTAGGTTCAGGTGCTCAGTTTCAGAAGCGTGAGTGATTTTGAGCATCTCTATCCACATCCCGACAGTTGGTGAGTCCTCATAGTCTGGGGACCCAGTTATTCAGCTTTCTAGCTTATTAAAGTAGTTGATTCAGTATTTATAGTCAATTCGAGTCAGCTGGGGGTTTGTCCCAGTGGTTCTCTAGTTGATAGTAGTAGAGGCTTGTAAGACTACTAGTAAAAAAATTCAGATTTCTAGTATTGATTGTCGAGACTTTTGAGTCAAATATTTTCAGATATTATGTTTAGATAATTTCAGGTTAGATCAGACAGACTTCAGCATTGATTTTATGTTTATATTTCTCTATTATGAGTTACAGTTTTTGAAGAAGGCTTACAGGGTTAGATTGAGACTACTCGTAGTCTTGAGCACCGTGTAACGTCTTAAGACCCATTTTTAAGGTGCCACACACATCCTCCCAAAGATAAAAAACGAACGTTATCGTTTCGATCCGTCGGACTCTATTAGATATTTGCTCTTGTACCAACAATACCGGTGTAGCCTAGGCTCTGATACCAATTTACCATGATTTGATTAATGAGTCATGATGGCACGTACTCTATCCCACTAATAGGTATGCCAAACCATAACCCAGAGCTAAATACAATAGCTAAACATAAATAAAAAAATCCCATGAGCCGGTAGAGCCAGTACAAGAGTATCTATAAATACAACTTAAGAATCTAAAATAGTTAATATAACCGGTCTCAAAACAAAAGACTAGACATAAATAAGCAAGATAGAAGAGAATAGGCAACTCTGACTGCAAGATCTCACCCTATCTCCAAAACTCAACAGAGCACCCTTGATCAACAATGACAACTAGTACTCAGATCTACACCAAAAAGGTATAGAAGTGTAGTATAAGTACCAAAAAATAGGAACTCTGTAGGAATCACGAGCGACTGAGCTAGATCATGATATAAGTATGGTAAAATACAAGATAAAATAATTAAATCAAGGTAAGAAAATGAACCTGAAATAACTCCAACATTGTTGTACACGAATAATTAGATAATGTCACGACCGGAACCAGGGCCCTGGCCGTGACGAGCATTCCAAACCATGAAGGCCCGAAACACCCCTATCTATCTGGTAATCATGCACATAATTCATATGATAATAAGATATGAGGAAGATATACAATATTACGGAAAACCTGGTCATAAATCAAATGAAATCAACAAAGGGAAAATAATGTCCCACAACATCTATCGACATCTGAACAACTGTCTGCGAAATCTCTAATACATGACTGAAACAACTTACTGTCTGAAAACTGGGACAAGGCCCCCAGTAGACCCAAAACCACTAAATGATAAATGAACTGACAGACATCAGGCCTTCCAAAATATAGAAGGCTCACCACTTGATTCTATAAATCTGTCGGAAGAGATCTACTGGTTATCTGGACCCCTAAACTCTGCCTCCAAACCTGGGAGGGAAGGGGGTCAATACAAAAGTACTGGTACGCAGAGAAATCAAAAACAAAATATAATATTTTTTCCAAATATAGGTGAGAGACATTATAAAGTAGTTTCATATCAAATCATTTGATAACACATGGGCATAATGTAATAGTTTTCAACAACAATGTAATACAGCTAAGCTAGGAAGAATACCCTACATATAACATTTACACCAATTGTCAAATCTCAGTTGCCATCGAGATTAGAGTATAAGTGAGGGGAATACACACAAGATCACACAGCAGGGTGTCTTGACCCAATAAAGTATAGTAGTGCCCAAGATCACTTAGCCTGGGCTCCTAACCATAGTCCCAATTTGGGAATGACATAAAGTCAAGTACACAAGATCACTTAGCTTGGTACCAAGTCCCCATGTCGGCAAACACGGTTTCCAACGATGAGACCTTACACTCAAACGCCTTCTTCGGGCATCCACCTATCTCATGTAAAATCAATGCAACAAACTATAATTAATTCAATCACTTATCTTATTCTGTAGGGTATCGTCATACCCGACTTGCAAGCCATCAATATCACATCATTCTTTCATGCAACCATTATATTCATCATATTTCAACATAACAACCCTCTCATTGCAAGTCAAAACCATGACCATTTTAAAAATATTTCATGTCACGTTTGTCAAGATGTTTTCAAACATTTCACATCATATGAGAATTTAAAATGAGATCATATAAAGAGAGGAATTTCATGTAATTCATGATCTCAAGTTAACATCCTTTCGGAATACATGCATATACATATATCATATATCAAACCACTTCGGGAATAGGCCTAAAGACCAAATCAATATCATAAAATGTTTAAAACGGGATTATATTCATAATTTCAAAACCCCCATTTTTAAAACATGAATTTTTAAGCCCATGAGATTTTTAAGATAACCCCACGCACCTCTATATGCGAAGATGATAGGTGTTTCTTGAAGCCTACGTTCTGGAAATTCCAAATATGCAATTAGTTTCAAAAACCCATGGTTGAATCTTGAGTTGCTTGGATTTTTTATTTTGAAACCCTAAGAAGAGTTCTTGAGCAATTTTGATGAATGAAGGTGTATTTTGGGGTATTTGGGAACTGAATTTCGTGTCTATGGCTAAATAAGGGTGGAAAACGGACCATTTTGTCCCAAAAACGGAGTGTTTAAGTCACTTGAGTAATAATATATGCGGCGCACACCTTATCACATAATATAGATTGTGTGGTGCACTCTTTATCGCACACATTAGGTTGTGCGTCGCACACCTTATGTCGTAAGTTAGGGTGTGCGTCACACACCTTATGGCATAAGTTAGGATGTATGTCACACAACTTATGGCATAATTTAGGGTGTGCGTCGCACACCTTATGCTTCACGACACACTCCACTTTGCGAAGCCATAACTACTTCCTCGGGTGTCGGATTTTTGTGAAATTGGTATCGTTTGAAATATAATTCGAATACTTTTAATTTGATATATAGTAGGCACTATAATTCAATATATACAAAGAGTATTGGTCGATTTAAGTTGACCTAAGTTTAAACGCTCACTAAAATTCGAACGATAGGAAAACTTTCAACTTGTCCTTGAGCTTGGGGACCTACATGATCTCAATTCATGCTCAAATAGGTTTCCACACTACATAATTTATTAACAAACTAATCTTGCTTTGGATTTATGGCTTTTGGAACCTTTACGTGAAGGAAATGACGATTTTCATTCTCGTACGAAATGTTGGGTGTTACATTATCTCCCCCTTGGGATCATTCGTCCCCGAATGATGGGTAGGAACTTGTTAAAGCTTAAAAGTATGGAATAACGTGGACATGATATGCCTTCTAAGAAAGGACATAACTGATCTAAAATATTTAAACTTCTATAATGAAACTGAATTCTGAGCTGACTTGACTTTTCTTGCTTCAAGAAGCTGATTCGTGCTGAAAATTTAGGATTCCCTTGAAATATTCATGATCCAATCATACATATTGAAATTAGAAATTGATAACTTATGCACGTACGAATCATAAAACATCAAGACTTAGATCGTACAAGGGTATTACACTATCTGAGTTGAAATACTTGAAAATTTTTGAGATTATACGCTGAACTCTTATGCACCGAGTCATGAATAGATAGCTTAATCTGAAACATGATGCTTGGAATGAACTGAACTCACAATTTATATGGATGGAATAGATTATCTCTGGGGAATGGCCATACGCATGAGACTTCGGATAGTAGGACTGGGTGAAAAGGTGGAAAAACCATAGTAACTTGTCTGCCCGACTGTTAAACTGAATTACAGACTGAATTATACCAGACACTTATACTCAACTGGAGTATCTCTTCAACACTCTCTCTAAAAAAGTTCTAGCTGTAATAGGAAGCCACGAATCTTGGGTATGGATTACATAAGACATTCAATTAAGGGAAATCACAACATTTACACTACTCTGCAGTCTGGAATATAGACATATAACTCATAAATTAGGATAGAATTTCCAGGCCTTAGTCAATGCAACTTCTTACTTTAAAGATTAGCACACTCCTCGAATACTCCCTTAACTGTACTATTACCCGTAGATACCACATTCATTCGATCCAACTTATTTGTTCTCGTATTTGCATTTATAAATCTTTCTACTAATGTCTATAGTAACTTAAATCCTCTTCACCGTGATCAGGCCTAACTCCAACTCGCAAAATACTACATGCCACTCCACGATACAAGTCTAAACCATAAGATTCCACCTTCTATATCTCATAAAAGATCACACCCTAATCCTATCATGCCTTACCACTTCAATGGCTAACTCTGAACTGTTACTACAAAGTTGTTAGCACATATAGCGTTCCTTAACAAAAATTCCAACATGTCATTCAAGCCTATCTCTATAACCACATATGAACTTCAAAGTAAACACTCATAAAGACACACTTCACATATTCTACTAACCATCTATCGATATAGCTCCCACACTCTACCCCAAGAACATACACGCACACACCTTTCAGCTAACCATCACATGCATCAAAGACTTGGCCCCAACCTTACTTCGCACTTATAGCCTTATCTAAAATAAACATATTATGATCTTCCACCAACTAGAAACATTTACTCATCACCACTACCATCACATAAAGAGGAGTCATTAAAGATTAGAACATAAGATCTTGAAGCATGGAAAGATGTTATATGAAAATTGACACTTAACTGAGGCCAGGGGAATAGAAAATCAACATCCGGGATTTATCAAAGAAAAAAAATCTGAATTGGGGCATACATGGCTATGAACTATATTCCACCTATCATAAAGAGTATAGCAAGAATTATGGGAACTGAGCACACTATAAAGCATGAATACATGAGTCATGAGCTGCATGGCCTCAATTTAGAGTTCATAACATATGGAATGTGATTCCGACGGCTGAATGAACTGAAGTTCCTCATTTAGGAATCTGGAAGAGCACGTGATTTTCTATCATATACATGAACATGAACTATGACCATGGAACTGAAATATGAGGTATGAGTAGGTATTAGGATAACTTAAAAATACTGAGACCGAAATGGATTGAGCCTCACTCTTCCCTTCTGATGTTCTATGTCATACTGACATCACTACTAGAATCTGAAAGCCTGACTTAGTTATTCGCTCTATCATCTCCTCCTTAGCTTCAAGCCATCATATTAAGTTTGGGAGATCCCTTACTAGACTCTAAACTGAAGTACACTCACTGCACTCTGGGGTCTGGAAAACTACTATACACGCATATCATGGCACTTAACCCGAATGACTACACCTGAAAGTGGAAAACCCACTGTTAATACTACCTTCTGCGATACACTTTATCATTTTATAGACCCAGTAGTCATCATATAATACTTACATACTTACTAACTTCGGGTCTTCATGGGTATCCCCGTAGTCGGAGTGCACACCCTCTAGTGCTTTAACTCTTATTTCTATTAGTTCAACCTTCAAAAACTCAAACTTAGAATATAGCACTCAACATGGATATCACCAAGCCTTCAATGAATCATACTACTTCCGACATAGCCTACCAATATCGCGACTCCAAACTTACATCTCTCTACTATGAGAATCAAGATCATATAAAAAGGCTCAACACTATCAATCAAAACTCCTTAACTTGGCTATTTAGAACACCATATACCATCTAACTAGTCTTTCTCCACCTAGAAACTCAACGGTACCACTCGTCACACAAAACGTGTAATAGTCTTAGAAAATACCGAAACCTCAGATCACCTTGGGCATACTTCTACATTATCTATGCAACATCATAATTCACTACAAATCAAATAAACTTAAGCTCTTGCATATACCGTTCAAGCCTATTAGATTACTTCCATAAAAATATTATCATTAACCAAGAAATCATCACATCCACCTTCATGGACATCAATTGTTCAAAACTTAATGTCTAGTGCTAAACATGATTTTACAACACAACCTTACGCATGATTCTCACTTGCATACCATGAAATAGACATCAAGAAACACTAGTACACTAGAACTTCCAAACAACAAATAGTTGATCTTGACCTTACGGTCTTCCTTATCATAACTCATTAGCACGTACTATTTTAACACATCAAACCTACTAATTTTTTCCCCACAAAATATACATCATTAATCTCATGCCACTATTTTTACCACCATATTCTACATTAAATTCAAGCATATAGTCCTGTACCAATCATCTATGACTACTGAAAAATGCAACATAATATGCTAATCCAAAAAATTTGGGATATACTATACAAACGCCTCAAAAATCACTACATACCTTCTCACAAGTAGTACTAGTTTACAATTACCAACAAAAAGAAGGTCAAGGGGTAATGTTACATAATAGACATGATCAACCTTAATCTTATATTATAACCCCATACAATCTTTTCTACTTATACGGATTTCTCACCTCATACTTACTTACCCAAACATACATTTAGACTACCTTCAAATTCCACAAATAACCATGAGTCTATACTTACAACTTACTGGCTAATATAGCCATTTCACACTTTAAGCAACCGACAAATCACCCTAACTAACAACTCTTTCTCTACCTTCTACTAAACTAACACACAAGGATGAATCACCTCTTTACCAACTCAATCTCATGCAAACAGATTCAGTTATATATATATTAAACAACACAAGAACAACAAGTTGGACAACAAGTTGCTAGTGAATCGAAATAGTGAATCGAAATAGGCCTCACACGGCTTCACTAGACTTTATTTTATTCAACAACACCTTGATGACAAGATTACATAAGATAGAAATTTAGTATGCAATATTCAATGAACTAAGAATACACATCTTACTCTGTATAAATAAAATCAGAGTCAAACACTTCCTCCACAGACTACCATACCATCCACACATGCTACTAGTTACCACATTAGTCTATCATCATAAGGGGGTAAATCATTCTCGAACATCGGTTATTCAACTAAAATATTCATTTACACAAAAGTCACCCTCACTCAGACTTCTAACTTTGTGACTCCACATCACCAACTTCTTGGTCTAATTTCACTACCAATAGGTCATGACGACAATATTTTAACGCATACTACTATTCGGGTGGAAATACAGTTCCAACATTCTACTACACATCATCCCCCCTTAAGCAAGACATTCGTAACATAAATTTGAAGGGGACTAAATGCAATTAATACCTCAAGCTGAAAAGCACTATTCCATTAGTATTAATGTTTACATTGGAATCAATACACATTGAAGCACTAACAGACTCTTCTTAAGTCCTTGCACAAATTTTAACTCTTATAAGGTTCAATCAGGAAGGACCATACCATTTAGATTCTAAACTTCTGCACTTGAATTATCTTAATAATGAGACATATCTAAGGACTTTAGAGTAAGGAAAGAATTTGGGATGACTTTTTTTTTACTTTCGTATGGGCGATACAATAGCACGAATTAGAGCATGAAAGAGAAACATTCTGACTCTATTGCACGAACTAAAACATGAAGAAAGAGAGACATTCCTAAACACCTAGTAGCCTCCTTCTTATAAGTATGGCGTGCTATACACCCATAAATAAGACTCTACCCGACATGATTTCGCAGAAACCCTGGGACTATGAACCGTTCTTTGATACCAAGTTTGTCATGACCCAAACCGGGGCCCTGGCCGTGACGAGCATTCCAAACCATGAATGCCCGAAACACCCCTATCTATCTGGTAATCATGCACATAATTCATATGATAATAAGATATGCGGAAGATACACAATATTACGGAAAACATGGTCATAAATCAAATGAAATCAACAAAGGGGAACTAATGTCCCACAACATCTATCGACATCTGAACAACCGTCTGTGAAATCTCTAATACATGACTGAAATAAATTACTATCTGAAAATTGGGACAAGGCCCACAGTAGACCCAAAACTACTAAATGATAAATGAACTGACAGACTTCAGGCCTTCCGAAATATAGAAGGATTACCATTTGATTCTATAAATCTGTTGGAAGAGATCTACTGGTTATCTGGACCCCTAAATTGTGCCTCCAAACCTGGGAGGGAAGGGGGTCAATACAAAAGTACTGGTACGAAGAGAAATCAAAAACAAAATATAATATTTTTTTCCAAATATAGGTGAGAGCCATTATAAAGTAGTTTTATATCAAATCATTTGAAAACACATGGGCATAATGTAATAGTTTTCAACAACAATGTAATGCAGCTGAGCTAGGTGGAATACCCTACATATAATATTTACACCAACTGTCAAATCTCAGTTGCCATCGAGATTAGAGTATAAGTGAGGGGAAGACACAAAAGATCACACAGCAGGGTGTCTTGACCTAATAAAGTATAGTAGTGCCCAAGATCACTTAGCCTGGGCTCCTAACCATAGTCCCAATTTGGGAATGACATAAAGTTAAGTACACAAGATCACTTAGCTTGGTACCAAATCCCCATGTCGGCAAACACGGTTTCCAGCGATGAGACCTTACACTCAAACGCCTTCTTCGGGCATCCACCTATCTCTTGTAAAATCAATGCAACAAACTCTAATTAATTCAATCACTTATCTTATTCTGTAGGGTATCGTCATACCCGACTTGCAAGCCATCAATATCACATCATTCTTTCATGCAACCATTATATTCATCATATTTCAACATAACAACCCTCTCATTGCAAGTCAAAACCATGACCATTTTAAAAATATTTCATGTCACGCTTGTCAAGATGATTTCAAATATTTCACATCATATGAGAATTTAAAATGAGATCATATAAAGAGAGAAATTCATATAATTCATGCTCTCAAGTTAACATCTTTTCGGAATACATGCATATACATATATCATATATCAAACCACTTCGGGAATAGGCCTAAAGACTAAATCAATATCATAAAACATTTAAAATGGGTTTATATTCATAATTTCAAACCCTCCATTTTTAAAGCATGAATTTTTAAGCCCATGAGATTTTTGAGATAACCCCACGTACCTCTACATTCGAAGAAGATAGGTGCTTCTTGAAGCCTACATTCTAGGGATTCCAAATATGCAATTAGTTTCAAAAACCCACAGTTGAATCTTGAGTTTCTTGGATTTTTTATTTTGAAACCCTAAGGAGAGTTCTTGAGCAATTTTGATGAATGAAGGTGTATTTTTGGGTATTTGGGAACTGAATTTCGTGTTTATGGCTAAATAAGGGTGGGAAAAGGACCATTTTGCCCCAAAAATGGAGTGTTTAAGTCACTTGAGTAATAATATATGCAACACACACCTTATCGCATAATACTGGTTGTGCGGCGCACTTTTTATCACACACATTAGGTTGTGCGTCGCACACCTTATGGCATAAGTTAAGGGGTGCATCGCACAACTTATGCTGCACGACACACTCCACTTTGTGAAGCCATAACTTCTTCCTCGGATGTCAAATTTTTATGAAATTGGTATCATTGGAAAGATAATTGGAATACCTTTCATATGATATATAGTAGGCATTCTAATTAAATATATACAAAGAGTAATGGTTGATTGAAGTTGATCTAAGTTTCAACACTCACTAACATTCGAATGATAGGAAAACTTTCAACTTGTCCTTGAGCTTGGGGACCTCTATGAACTCAATTCATGCTCAAATAGGTTTCCACACTACATAATTTATTAACACACTAAACTTGCATTGGATTTATGGCTTTTGGAACCTTTACATGAAGGAAATGATGATTTTCATTTTCATTCGAAATGCGGGGTGTTATAGATAACCATATAAAAATATAACATAATGTAAACCATCAACACATGCAATAATAACTAAAAAATTATCCCCCATAAGACAAGTAGTGCGGAAAATTAAATAACCTACTGCAAGCCCCCATAAGACTGGAAGGTACCAACAAGATAGAATAACCCACCACCATCATTTGTCAACCGATCAACAATTATCAACTAATCACGGTGTCACTAAAATTCATTCATATCATGCCACATTATAACCATTTTCTTATTTTTCGACTTAGCTAGAATCACTATTTCCAAATCTCACACTTAGATATCATCATATCATAAGGAGCATATCATCATGGTATAGTATGTATATCCGGACTCGAACCGATAAGTATAATCAATAATATCATCATAATTATCATCATTGATATCATTCTATATATCATCACCAATACCATCAACATTGTTATAAATATCATAGCCATCCTCCTGACTTGGCATAAATAATCGATATCATCTTTATTCTCCGAACTTGAACAATATTTCTATAAATCATAGCATAACCAATATCCAAACTTACACTGGTAACCATACCATCAATACCATGGCCAATAACATAATCGATAGAATATTTAGTAGCATCAATGCCAGAAAGCCATTTAGCATGATTACTAATCATAATAGAAGCATGATCTCTAGCATAATCAATGGTATAATCACCGACATAGTAAATAAGCTTAATTTTTAGCATAATCAATAGCATATTTGCTAACATAATAAATAAGCATATTCTTAAGTATAATTAAATGCATAATCACTAATATAGCCAATAAGAATAATCTTTAGCATAAGCAATAGCATAATTGCTAATATAATCATTAACTTAGTCAATGGCATACCCAATGTCCCAATCAATAGCTTAATCAATGGCTTAGTCGATATCATGATCAAGGGTTTATTCAATAGAATAATAAATTAGCTCATCATTTTCTTAATCAATAAGTTATTCATAGCATAATTAATAAGGATTACTCCCAATGTCAGCCCATCATAACCATAAAGTACCAAGGCATATCAATATCACCATAATAAACATTTCCAAGATGTACACAAATGTATAAGAGGTCATCAATAACTAACATAAGTCTTGGCCTAAGGTGGGTAGAAGGGACCACTTCTAAATCCTCAAAATTCTTTACCAAGCAATGTCAACCCTAGACTAGGCTAGCTTATCTAAATCTACTATTAGATGTTAAATATGCCATAACTAGCCCTAGGATAGTAAATTTTCCCAATAGAGAGAAAATAAATCAATTCCACCTAAGTGATTGCAACTAAGGTTAGTTCAACCCTAAACTCAAGTGACTAAGTCAATCTCATCATTAGTTGAGTAACCAAATGATTTCCAACCTAGACAAGAGCCTACAAGGTCAACTTCACCTAGGGTAATGTTTGACTAGGTTAATTATGCCCTAAAAAGATGTCCAACTTAGCCTAAACAGTCCAACTAACCCAAGTATTGCAATTTATAACACCAAACCCTAAAGACCTATCTCAAAAATAACACAATACCATAAACATACTATGAATTATCTCAATCTATTAAGGGGTAAAACCTAGCCTATCTGGATGACGAAAAAAATCTCAAGAGATAACCTAAATCACCGATTTTTATTTTTGAGAAGCTTCTGCAAGATGCAAAGCTATCAAATTCACATTCTACTCATCAATATGAGAATAACAATAAACATACTGTACTATTATACTTCGGGTCCAAAAATCATACCAAAATCTAATGAGGGTCCTACTTACAAAAACCATATTTTCAAAACCAACCCAACGTTCTCACATGCTCAAGGAATCATTACCCTCTAGAATGGGTGAAATTTAAGCTAATTTGGTGCTAAAATAAAGCCTCTAAGGTTTTGGGATTTTAGAACAAGAAACAGAAAAATCTACCATGAAAAGGTGAAACCTTACCACAAATCAAAAGATAATCCCGTAAATAAGCATTGACCAAGCTCCCAAATCACCCAAAAGCTTAAATTTCAAGATATATCACTAGTTTAGGTTTTATCTCTCTTGGAATGGATGAAGAATGAGAAAAATTGGGCAAAAAGGGTCTATTTATACCCATCCCAAGTACCCAAATGTCGCTATCGCGACTGGGTATCGCAATCACAATTTGTACACATAAAACGTATGTCGCAATTGTTATTTACACATCACAATAGAAATATGCATAAATCTGACTTGGCGATTGCGATTTACCCTTAGCAATCGCAGTTGCACCAGCAAACTGGTGCATTAGATTTTCTAAGTCTAAAATGGACTTCGATCGGGTGCTCGAGATTCGTTCAAAACCCCATACGTGTAGAAAACCATGCTACAAAACTAAATTCGATGTTATGGACTCCATGGCATAGTCAAATTTTTCATCCGAGGTTATTTTGACAAAAAGTGGGTCCCACACTAGATTTTTCTTAACTTTCCAACTAATAGGTCAAAATGAGCTCGGGTGCCTCGAGACCCAAATCAAGAGTCCACCTAGCCTAAAATTAATATTCTAGAGATGTTGGAATAGTCAGAATTTACATTTGAGGTTGTTTTGATTGAAGTTTTTGCCCAGTGGCTATTTGGAACTAGCAAAGACTTTAAAATAGAGAATTGGCTCTCAAAACTAAATCAACTGCCCGATAATGAAATTGTCAGTCCCAACAAATCATAATTGACTTGGGGAAACTATAGAAAATTTTTAATGATAAAAATAAGCAAAAATATGAAAAATGACTTAAAGGGTTATTACACTAATACACCAGTCATCAAATAACCTGGTTCACGCAGGGAACCAATATACTAGATAAAGATCTAACTCTATCCACTTACGGACCAATATAACACAGTGTATATCAAATAAGTAATTAATTTGGTCCACTCAAGAAACCAATATAACACAATGTATGAAAAATAATCAATTAACCGTATGTACTCAAGAAACCAATATAACATAGTATATATTAAATAAGCAATTAACCCAGACCACTCAAGCAATCAATATAACATATTGTATATCAAATCATTAGTTAGCCTGATCCATTCAAGGAACCAATATAACATAGTGCATGTCAAATAAGTTATTAACTTAGTCCACTTAAAAGACCAAAATAATTAAAAAACCACATAATCTCAGTTCACTCAAGGAACCATCACACTTACTTATACCTTGTAAAGGCATGCTAAGGGTCTTAGGGTCACCCACTATCCATGAACTACAATGGACAAACACTTGTCCATGTACCAAATCTCATACATCAAGTACCAGCCAACCTTATATCAGCCTATCCTAGGGAGATATTTGAATATTGGTACATTCCACAATAATTACTAATGTCGAAAGGCAAAGAAGGCCTCCTTCCGAGAGGGACCGAGCCATCAGTGAGATACCTTCTTTTTCTCATGGCCTAGTCTAGTCATTAATAATCATAACTATAATTATAACGAAAACAACACAAGTAAAAACCATCAAACTTTCATATAAGTTCATTAGATACGATTAATACTTAGGACATCAAATAGTTATTTACTTTCTTGAACAAGCATTGTTCAAGCAATTCAAAGAAATTGTTATCACATGCACATACTATAAATTAAAACCATCACTTATAATTTGCACATATGACTTGTGGGTTATGGCCTACCCCTAAATGTTCATCTTAATAATTTGATACGTTACCTATTTTTTATTCCTGTAATTACTACCATACATTCTCCTAAATCCATCAACACCAACCACTATTACTAAATAAGTATTTAATTAGGTTAAACCCAATTTCTAAGTACAACACCATTATTAATCAAGCAACGATGAACAATAATAAGGTAAACACATAAATTGATGAATCATTTTATTATCACAATATAATAGTAATTTCCCACCCAATTTCTTGGATTTTCATATCTTTTATCCACCCAAACATCTTGTCCAAAGGCCTAAACATGCAATATCCTATCAATATATGTCATGCTTATGCTTTCTAACCTAGATCAAAACTTCACAGTTAAACCTAGCCTACCTGAACACCAAGAAGCTTCTACAGAGGCATGAACGTAAGACTTTAACTCTATGAAGGCAAATTCTGATGTGAAATCAGTGGACCAATAATGGGTTTACCCCTTAGGAAGGTAACCCAATTTCTTGGATAAGGTAACCTTAGGAAGGTTTTTAGAGTAACCCGCATCCTTTTCATAAGTAAATAATAAAAGAGAGAGTTATTAAAAATAAACCTAAGGTTTTGGTCTTGTCATCTCACTATAGAAGCCTACTTACTGCTATAGAGATGCCATTATAGTGGGATAAGGTCAGCCAAACCTAAAATTTCAAATTCTAAAATTTTTAATTGTGTTGTCCATACTACTTCGAGGTCATGCTTCCAAATTTTTCATAACACACACCCATAACAAAGTGTCTATTAATAATGACAGAATACGTCGTTACACATACATTTCAAAAAGAAGGGTAAGCTAAGTCAGAAGTACAATGGACCATCTGAAATCTTAAAAGAAGTAGGGTATGTGACTTATAGGATGGACCTACCTTTTAGTTTATCAGGAGTTCATCCAGTATTTCATATCTAAATGTTCAATAATTACCATAGAATAGAGATTACATCATCCATTAGGATTTAGAGGTGTTTGATAAAGAACTCTCCTATAAAGAACTTGATGTTGTCATAGATAGAGATATGAGAATATTGAGAACCAAAGATGTACCATCTAAGAAAGTTCAATAGAGATTTTATGTGAGATGATAAATTTAGAAAGAAATAGAAACTTTTGGAGCATAAAATGGGTCAGCAGAACTCCTGTTAGTGCGATTTTTATAAAAAGGTTAGTAAGATGTCAAAATTGGAAAGTGTAATATGAAATGGGCTTAGCTGGGACAAATCCCATGTTTCTATTTAAGTACCTTTGTAGTGGTAGGATTTACACCATAATAGAGTCATCACAACAAGCAAAGAGACCTCCATGATGAAGGTCCATTTAGCCTAAGACTCAATGCAACAGAAGTATTTATGCTGCAACAGAAACAAAAGATTGTGATGCAATATGAATTAGTTATAACATGGTGCTTAGAGTCATAAGTAACCGCTAGATAATCCATGTCCTATCATAACATTATGAAACTAAAATAACTAAATAAATCTTATATATAAGCTATAAATTTGAATAATGTAATGAAATTCAATACCGAGTCAACATAAAAACATCTAATCAAGAACCATAAAATTAAAAGTTTACTATCTGACTGTTTGAAAGCCTCTATTGTGATGAGTTAATGTGACAAGACTCTAATTAACTCTAGTTGTCTGAAATTGAAGTAATAACATAAATAACATACTGAAATCTAGTCCCCAAATAATGAGGACTCACCAAGCTCTGTTACTGATATAGGTTCCAGATTGTGCTAACCGCGAGCTAGCTATTGAATGTCTTAACATATATTATACATAATAGAGTGGAAAAGAGAGTATATAGATAGTACTTTGAATGTACATAGCATACATGTTATACCCTATATTATATGAACTAAATATGCTAAAATGACCTCTTAAGAATAACATGGAGTTGAAATATTTAAAATGATGTATTGATCAAGTAATAAACATATACTATATAATACATTGAAGAAATTGAATTCAAGGTCATGCGAGGTCTAAGTCTAAAATGTGGAAGCTACTGTTAATCGACATACTCCATCTAAGCTAAAGAGAGTCCAACCTGTAGCCCCAGTTGGAAGGGTGTTCAGTACCTTGCCAAGGGTATGAACACTGACTAACATGGATCTACAAAATTGATGTCCAAAAGAAATAAGGTGTTAAGCCTGGTCTAATGGGTGACTCTTTAGAACCTACGACAGTGTCGTAGTTCTGGGACTTACAGACTTTTACTAAAGGCCTCAGTATGACTGATGGGTGAGCCTTCATCCCTGCGTCCATTTGGTTCTAAGTTCAACTCCCCACTGAATGTGAATTGAAATATTAAATAAGCCAATAATATTAAAGTTCTGAGACTCTAATATATGTGCTTATCTAAAAGCATTCTAGATCATGAAACTGGAGGATTAAATGTTCAACTGAAAAATACATGATGTCCTAAGTCATCAAGTGCTTATAACCCGTCATCTCTAAAGAGTGCAACTAATCATGAAAATTCTATAATCTAAACATAATAGGAAATTTTATAACTCAAGCCCAAAATCAGAAATTTTTTTGATATATTGAGAGTTCATAGTCATGAGTATGTAATGATGCTAAAATTTATGGAAAATATATATTCATGATTTTTTCCAAGTAAGAAATTGAAAGATAATGAAATTCATACTTTTTATAGAATCCCTAAGCTTGAAGCATAAATTAAACTGAGAATTTGAAATAACTTTGGGACTCAATAGGTAAAGGGAACCCAATGATAAAATCCCAGATACCTGAAGGAAAAACCTTTGTTTAAATCTTTTGATTTGGGGCCTAAAGTTAAAGAACCGTTATTCTTGCCTAGGAGAAGACAAATCATTTGTTTGCTTTGTATATTATGTCATGTGATTTTTGAGTTTATGAGGGATTCAGGGTAGTTTAAGATTATTAATAAACCTTAGAATAGCTTACATGACATTTTGGTGTTAAAAGAGCGGGAAAAGACCAAACAAGCCTTTTAAAATTATCTAAAAAGTTGCTGGAATCTATCCCAATGACTCATGTGATGACTCGTAAGATCTGGCTATAAGACATAACCTAAGTTATGCTTAAGACTCGATTTTGGCTTTCCACTGCCATCCCAACAAGTCACCCTGTGACTCATAGGGTCTCCTAACAACCGTTTGGGTCTCTCTACTACTCATAGGGCCTGAGTTCTTGCCACTAGCAGCTTTGGCTATGCTTCAGTAAAATAGCCATATATTTACACTATAATGCCAAATTATAAATATTTACTAGGAAAGATAATTCAAATAAATTTAATTTGGTGGGTATTGGTCCACCTAACTCTTCATATAATAGTATCAATTTTCGTTAGGAGTTGATCCAAGAAGATTCTTACACTTGAACTTAGTTAAAAAAACAGTTTTCAACTTAGTTTGGGTTAGGGACCCTTTATGATCCTACATATCATTGAATACTAAAGTCATGCTTTTATAATAGTTCTATATATGCTTGAAGATAGGATTTTTATTTGTTTTTGAATATCTCTCCCTTGGTTATTCGTCCCTAAATGAATACTAACTAACTAAACTGAAAGAATAGGGAATAAGCCACAATCCCAACATTGAATTTCTAAGAGCTAAATGTTGACATGGTAACTGAGTTAGTCCTGAAACATGGAATGAACTAAACTCATGAATGCATGCTTTGATATAAGAATAAGTGATTGAGATGAGACAAAAAGAATTTATTAAGGGGAAACTATTATCTCAAGTTGTAACTGACTTCAAAGAGAAACTATGGGGGTACTTGGTCCTTATATTTGCCTCTACTTCCCAAGTAGCTCCCTAAACTAGTTGATTTTTCCAAAGAACCTTTGCTGAAGTGACTTGTTTGTTTCTCAACTTTCGAACCTGAGGTTAAGTATTTCAATTGGGACCTTCTTATTAGAGACACTATCTTTTACTCCCACACTATATAAATGTACAAATGATGTGAGATTACCAATGCATTTCTTTAACAAGAACAAATGAAAAATGGGATGCACTGATGCTAGGTTTGTAGGTACATCCAACTCATAGGCTACATTGCCATAGTGACCCAAAATCTTATAAGGTCTAACAATGTAGGGGATGATCTTTGTTTTCTTATCAAATCTCTTCATGCCTTTCATGGGTGAAACTTTTAGGTAAACTAAATCACCAATAAAAATCTCAAGCTCCTTTCTCCTCACATCTGTATAAGACTTCTGATGACTCTTAGCTATTTTTAGCCTTTCTATAATTAGCCAAACTTTCTCCATAGCCTCATGGACTGAATCAGTCTTTATCAAGGTAGCTTTACCAACCACAAACCAACCAATAGAGGACATACATGTCCTACTATATAATGCTTTGAATGGGGCAATTTAAATACTAAAGTGATAATTTTTATTACCAGAAAACTCAAATAAAGGTAAATGATCATCCAACCTACACTTGAAATTGATCATATACTCTCTCTACATATCTTTTAAATTTTGAATTATTCGCTCTTTCTGACCAGCTATCTATGGATAAAAAGTTGTACTGAGGTAACTTTGGGTACCAAAATCCTTATAAAATGTCTTTCAGAATCAAGAGGCATATCGAGTACCTCTATCTGAGATAATAGTCAAAAGGATTTCGTATAATTTCTCCAACTCTCTAAGGTAGAGTCTAGCATAATCCTTGGCTTAGTTTGAAGTATTAACTAGCAAAAAATAGGCTGACTTAGTCATTTAGTCCCTAATAACCCAAATAGAATTTTGTTGTCAACGACTATGAGGCAACCCTATAATCAAGTCCATGTTCACCACTTCCCACTTTTAAGTAGGAATACTAATATATTGATTCAAACCAATATGTCATTAGTGTTCAACCTTAACCTTCTAGAAATTTGGACACTTTTCCATGAATTCTAAGACATCCTTCTTCATGTCAT
Organism: Capsicum pubescens; assembly: GCA_030864215.1. Taxonomy (NCBI): domain Eukaryota; kingdom Viridiplantae; phylum Streptophyta; class Magnoliopsida; order Solanales; family Solanaceae; genus Capsicum; species Capsicum pubescens. The sequence continues at coordinate 263,669,047 of CM061540.1, read as the reverse complement.
TCAACCAATAGACTTTTCATAGATCATAGTACATCTTGGTGGTTTTAGGTGAATAAAATATCAGTAACTATGTGCTTCTATCAACATCTATTGTCTTAAGTCATCTACATATAGAACACAATTTTCCCTGACAATAGAGAGCACCCCAATGGGAGAAAACCTCAAATTTTGTTTTTGGACAACTTTTTTCAACTTAAGCAAAATAGGATGACTATCTTGATTTTGTTTCACCTCATCTATCAAAGAAGATTCTGAACCATTTTAAATAAGATATTACCTTTTGGCTAATCAACCATTCAAACTCCCAAATTAAGCAAGCCTGTGAACCTCATAAACTAACTCTTTCTTCTCAGTTTCCACATGAGAAATACTCCCCATAGATAACCTACTAAGAGAATCAACCACAATATTTTCTTTACTTGAATGGTACAGGACACTCAAATCATAGTCATTTAACAACTCTATCCATATCCTCTGTCGAAGTGATACAAGAATAATGGCTGCCTTAGCTTTCGACGACATCATTCAAAGTCACTATATAAAGAATCAAGATTTGGTCACATGGAGGGCACGAGATCATACTTGAAGGGTATGTTTTGAGCCTACCATTGATCAAACCCGAGTGTGGAAGCTTTCTTGGAGACTTGAAGACTTAAGGACTCTCGGGTTTGGACCACGTTTGTAGGTTCATGGTTTTGGTGCTCTTTATTAAGGGCATTTTGTTCACTTAGACTTAAGGGAATTTTGGACAATTCATATTATTTTCCAATACACCAAGGCCACCCTTGGTCATTAAGGGTAGTGTAGTCTTTTTTGCCTTCTTTTGTAATATACCATAAGTAGAATTTTTTTAGGTCTTCTCTCATTAGTTTATGAAATATGAAAGATTGAAACATTAAAAATTCTCTCTCTTGAGAGTAGAACACTTAGTCTTAGTTAGGGCTTGGAAAAGCTAGTATTGATCTTTGCTTGAAAATGGTGATTCTTGAGGTGAGTTGATTCCCTTGGCGGTCACCGTAAGAGTATGGTTTTTATTATTATATTCATTAGGGGTTTTTGAGTTTAATACACTCTTTAGTTATTAATCTTGTAATAATCTTGGTCTCATTATCTATCCTTTACTTTTGTTGTTGTTATCTTGTGTAGTGGACTGTTTTGGGTCATTTATTGAATCCGAAACTTGTGTTATTTTTGTTGATATTTTTCATCACGTTTTATATCTATTTTGGTGTTGAAATACATCCTTGTATCTTATATTCTTATTGTTGGTAGCGAATCCGAGTGTGGTCTCCATCTTGGTCCTCGAATCCTTAAGATTAGTGGACTGATTTGGAGTGTGTTTTGTGCCTTCCGTTGTATTTTTCGTATCATTTGATATCAAAGCATGGATTTTATTTTGATGTTGTTGTTGTGAACATAAGCTTGGCCCATTGTTGTTGAACATTGTTGTGGTAGACATTGTTGTTGAGAAACTTGACTAGCCGTGTGTTTGGTTGTTGTTGTTGAAAGTAGTGTTGTTGTTGTTGTTATTGGTGAATGTTATTGTTGTTCTTGAAGTTCTTCACAACCTTCATCTTTTTTTAAAACCGAATACACAACACTAAAGAGACTTAGCCATTTGTTGTTGTGGATTGGAGTTGGCCGTTGGAATTGTTGTTGTTCTTGAAGATTGTTCTTGGTGTGGTTGTTGTTGTTCTTTATGTTTTTAACCTTCCTTCATATATTGTTAGAACATAAAGTGAATGATAGATTCTAAAAGGTTAAGGAAAGAGGTGTAAGTAATTGTTAGTCTTGAAAGACCCCCAACCACCAAAAGACTTTACATCACTTCTCAACCACTTTCCTTTAAAACAAGGGTCCATGTTTAAAGGAAAAGTACTACAAAAGTCAAGTCTGGAAATTTGAAACTTGAAAAAAAGGCTCCAAGACTTATTCTTTCCTCCTTAGAACAAATTCCACCAATCCAAATTAAAATTGGTCAAGACTTGGGATTTGGAAAACAAAAATTGTAGAAACCGCAACCAATACGTGGCTTCCACATCATCAAGTTACTGTTCACACATCAAATTTTGGCTTCGTTATTTGTGTGCTTTTTCTTGTTTTTAACTCGTAGTAACTTCTTTGTTTCAAGTTCGTAAGTAAATTTTATTTTTGTGTCTTAAGTCGATCAAACAAGAATCTATTCCATCCGCCAGGTAGAATTGACATTCTATTGAATACCGGAGTATAAGAAACTTTAAATATTCGCTGCTCCTATTGTGAGAATCATAAAGGTGAGTGTATATGAGTGTTAGTGAAAAGGTTTTACTACTAATCTTGTTTGCTCATTGTGTAGGTACAAAGGTGATATAAGGGGAACATGTCTTTGATAGCCGAGAATTATTATGACTACAACATAGGATACTATGATTGTAGTGAGGGGTTTTATGGCTACGAAGTTGACGGAGATTGCGGAGGTTATGAAAATAGCCATGAACAAAACTTGGGAAGATTTGGGAGTTGTGCTTTTGAGGGAGAAAATAAGGTGAATGAAGTGCCTAGTGCTTATGGTGAGTTTGGAGATTATGTAGGACCTCGTGAATTTTCTTATGATGACGTTGGGGCATGTGAGGAGTCTTACACTTCTCACTCCGAACCTAGATTTGGTGTTAGGTGTAACCCTTTCATTCGTAAAGCTTATGAGAGCTATGATGAGAGTCCATGTGAGGAGTGTGAAGATTCATATTCTTTACCTTGTAGTTCTTTTTATCAAGGTCAATATAGTTGAATGGTTATACTAGTTCAAGTGGAGGTTGTCTAATGAGAAGAAGATGGTGTGCATCTCCAAAACCGAGGGGTACTTGTGCGCATTATAATGTTGATCCGAGAAGGAGTATACACTCCGGAAAGGTGACCATTTGTGGGATACAAGGCTGCCTTATTGTGTTGAATGATAGGTACTATGAAAACTACATCCTTCCATCCATGGTCAACTACTTGGGGTTGTTTCGAAAGTCTTTACTTGTTCCATACTCATTGGACGATTTCAAGGTTACCGAGAGGGTAAAAGTTGTCTTCTCCCAATATGAATACCATGAGGAAGTGTGGTACGATGTTCTTCCCTTTCCCTACGGTTATGTATACTTAGGTGCCAATTGGTTTGCACTATATCAAGTTCCTAACGTGCAAAATTGGCCTAGTGTTGTAAGAGACCAATGGGGGAATCTCCTCATGACTTACTTGCTGCCCAAGCCACAAAGAGAAGTACCTACCTACTCCAATATGAATTATTATGAGAGACAAAAGATTGAGAGGAGTAAGAGAGTGCAAGGTGGTAATCCGAGAGTGAAAAAAAGAGAGGTTGTATGGAGCGAAGTGAGGGGATTATCACCAAACCGTGCTAACATTGGTTGTCCTTCTATTTCTAAGGACATTTGTGTAGGTACCAACATGAAAAACGAAGGCGAACAATGCCGAAAGGAAGTTGCTTCCCAATCTTATGGAGGACCTTCACACCACGACAAAAAAGAATCTACTCAAGAAATTCAAGGTAAAATAGCTAACTCTTACACTTTGGTGCATGAGAATGATATTCGTGTGGCTAGTAGCCCATTGAGTGTGAGTAGTAGCTTACTTACTTGTGAGTCAAATGATTCTTCGTCTCTTGTTGATGATTTACATGTTGTGAGTGTGTATACACTAGTTGATCCTATTGATGACCAAATTGACTCTTTTTGTAAGGTTAATTTATGTCCACCTAGTGTTGAAACCTATATATTGAATGAAAGTACATCATCTTGGGTAATCGGTGTTGATAAACTTACTTATGAAAATTGTCCACCACTTGAGTATGTGTTTGATGTGATTAATAGAACTCAAGTGAGTAAATTACTTGAAAATATTGGTAACCAAAATGGGAGTGAACCCGAGAGCCATTCTTGGGACAATCTTATGCTTGAAATCTCTTTGAAACATGATATTGATCTTTTAGAGAGTGATGAACGTGTTTGTTCTGAATCTTCCCGGGAGATAGATCATGCTCTCTTTAGGTATAATGTCTTGTTAGAATATGATTTAAACACTCCTAATAAACCTAGTGGTGAGAATGGTGGTATAGCTTGCCTTGAAGGCTATAGACGATATGCTAACCCACTATGGTGTGACAACATTCCTCCTAAAGATGGAAATCTCTTTTTAAAAGATGAGAGTACTCTGAAGGGTAAGAAATATGTAGTACTTCTTGAAAACCCGAGGGCAAAGGTGTCATTGACTCCTTGGGGTAATGTTCCTAAATGTGAATCCTTGTTTGACACACTTGTGCCTAAATTGCATGAATTCTAACTTGTGGATGCCAAGTTGTCTAGTTATTTGAAGGAAAGAATGTGTATGTGTTTAAATGCTTATTCTTCACCCGTGAATGCCTTTGCACGTGATTTTTTCCTATACTACCTCTTTGCCTATAATGACGTCCATGCTAGTTTTGGATTTATTTTTTGTCGAGATAGGATGTTTGTTGGTTTGTCCATGTGTGTGCGTGATAATTCTATATGGATTTTATGGGCTTTAGAACCAATCGAAACCCTCCCCCTTGGTGTGGTCTTTTGACGAGATAAAGAAACAATGGTGTCTTATAGCTCATAAGATGAAGGAAGTTCTACCTTGTGGATTATTTGATGCCATTAGGACCTATGTAGTTTCTTGGTTATATTGAGATTTTAATATTTAATTCAAAGGATCCTTGGTTATATTGCAAATATGTGTAACCTTGGCATGTTAATATAATTTATTGTGCTAACCCTAACCCTCATGCCATGAGGAGTTTGTATTTGTTTGCCCTATCTTCGATGTTGCAAGGTTTGGATTCGAGGTTGAATCCTTTTCAAGAGGGGGAGGATGATACAAGAATAATGGACGCCTTATCTTTCGACGACATCATTCAAAGTCACTATGTGAAGAATCAATCTTTGGTCGCATGGAGGGCACGGGATCATACTTGGAGGGAATATTTTGAGCCTACCATTGATCAAACCCGAGTGTGGAAGATTGCTTGGAGCCTTGAAGAATTAAGGACTCTCGAGTTTTGACCACCTTTGTTGGTTCACGTTTTTGGTTCCCTTTATTAAGGGAATTTTGGTCACTTAGACTTAAGGGCATTTTGGACAATTCATATTGTTTTCCAACACACCAAGGCAACCCTTGGTCATTAAGGGTAGTGTAGTCGTTTTTTTCCTTCTTTTGTAATATACTATAAGTAGGATATTTTTAGGTCTTCTCTCATTAGTTTATGAAAGATGAAATATTAAAACATTAAAAATTCTCTCTCTTGAGAGTAGAACACTTAGTCTTAGTTAGGGATTGGAAAAGCTAGTATTAATCTTTGCTTGGAAATGCTGGATCTTGAGGTGAGTTGATTCCCTTGGCGGTCACTGTAAGAGTGTGGTTTTGATTTTTACATTCATTAGGGTTTTTAAGTTTTATACACTCTTTAGTTATTAATCTTGTAATAATCTTGGTCTCACTATCTATCCTTTACTTTTGTTGTTGTTATCTTGTGTAGTGGACTGTTTTGGGTCATTTATTGAATCCGAAACTTGTGTAATTGTTGTTGATATTGTTCATCACGTTTTATAGACGTTTTGGTGTGGAAATACACCCTTGTATCTTGTATTCTTATTGTTGGTAGTAAATCCGAGTGTGGTCTCGATCTTGGTCCTCAAATCCTTAAGATTAGTGGACTGATTTGGAGTGTGTTTTGTGCCTTCCATTGTCTTTCTTGTTCCTTCTGTTGTCTATTTCGTATCACGAATTTCTGAATGACCGCATACTGAAGGCTCTTAGGATTTGTGAACACATCTATACAAACCCTATAGAGATAATGCCTCTAAATCTTTAAGGCAAAAACAATCACTACCAACTCAAGATCATAGGTTGGGTAATTCTTCCCACGAGGCTTGAGCTATCAAGTGGAATACATTATAACCTTACTATACTACATCAACATACAATCAAGGCATACTCTAGAAGTATCACAATATCCTACAAACACATTCGAACACTCTAGTAGATTCAAAACTGGACCCGAGGTGAGTTGAGTCTTCAACACTTGAAAACTCTTCTTTCAAAAATCAACCACTAAAATTTAACTCTCTTCTGAGTCAATTTGGACATAGGGAATCAATAGAGGAAAGTCCCTTAATAAACCATATATAGTAACAATCTTAACACAAGGAACTCTTGATATCTAAAAGAGAAATGGGTCTGCCAATTTTAAACTACTTTGGTCTTTTTAGGATCAACCTAAGGGCTTTCACCAGAAATGATTTGACCAAGGAATGTCATTGATTTCAACAAAAATTAACACTTTCTAAACTTAGCGAATAGCTGGCAATCTTTGAGAAACTGCAAGACAATATTCAAATGGTTTACATACTCATCTTCACACAAAGAATAAATATGTATGTCATCAATGAAGACAATGATGAACATGTCCAAGTACTGTTTGAACACCTATTCATCAAGTCCATAAAAGTTGTTGGAGAATTCGTTAGTCCAAAATATATAACTACAAATTTAAAGTGACCATATCGAGTTCTGAATGCTGCCTTTCGAATGTCACATTCTCTGACTCAAAGATGATGATAGTCAGATATAAGGTCTATTTTTAAGAAACCATTGGCACCTTGTAGCTGGTCGAACAAGTCACCAATCTTTGGAATAGGATATTTATTTTTGATTGTGAATTTTTTTAACTAATGGTATAGATGGAATTTCTGAGAGAATCATCTTTCTTACACATGAAGCAAACTGAAACACCCTATGGAAAGATACTTGGTCTGACAAAAACTTTATCTAAAAAGTCCACCATTTCTTTAATTTCTTTATCATAACTGGAGCCATTTTGTGAGGTTGAATTAAAATAGGCTGGGTATCTAGTAGGAGATATATTCCAATGTCAATTTCCGGCTCGGGAGGAACTTTGGATAGATATTTAGGAAATACTTGTAGAAACTCATTAACAATTAGCACTGTTGGGGTCTCGGACTTGGAATCCTTAACCATAATGAGTTGATAAATGCACCCTTTGAAGGTCATTTTTCTGGCCTTAAGGTAAGAGATAGATCAACCTATGGGCATTGAGGTACTACCTTTCCACTCTATGATTGGTTTATTAGGGAAATAAAACTGGACCACTCTATTTCTATGATTAACTAAGGCATAACTCACACGTAGCCAATCTCTGCCAAGATTGACATCAAATTAGTCATGTCTAACTCTATAATATCAACTAAGTTGACTTTTTAGGAAATCATGAATGGGTAATTTTTGTACACCCTTTTAGCTTCAATCGAATCATCAACTAGATTAAGACAGATAAGGGTTAGGAGAGGATTTTAAAACAAAAACCAAAGTCTATTGATAAATATAGAGTCATAAGAGAAAGTGTGGCTTTAGGATCTAACAATGCATAGATATTAATGCAAAAGACTATGACGTACCAGTGACTATATTAGGAGAATCCTCCTGATTCTGTCTAGTCTGAAGTGCATAGAACCGTCATGACAATATCTGTCACCAGCACTAGATGAGGCACCCTGCTAAGTCGGTAACCTGTTGGGGCTACTGAAGAGTTAGACTGATTTTGCTGACGAGCATCCCTACCTCTATGTAAATCCATTGAACATTCTCTCAATATCTGAGCTAGATTGACACACCTATAACTAATATCACTAATGGCCATACACTTACATTTAGGTTTCTTAACATACTTCTTGCAAACCGAATGAGTACAACTATTATTAATATTGCTCGATGCTCTATCTCAATTATCTTTCTTGAACTTGGGCATTGGAGCACTAGAAAAAGATGGGGTTGGAGCTGAAGATCTTTACTGAAACTAAGAACGATTACCATGGCTTGATTTTTGATGAGAATAATTAAAGTCTTCTATTCTAGCTCTCCTATTTATATTCTCCCTTTTCTTTTCCTTAATCTTTTTTTTCTTCACTCAATTGAGCATAAACCAATAACCTAGAGATATCCATCTCCTTGACCAATATAGCAGTCCTACACTCTTTAACCACATCCTCAGAAACACCAGACACAAACTTACTTATGTGGGCTTTAAAGTCAGCAACCATAGCTGGAGAATACTTTGCAAGTTTAGTATTAAAGAACCTATTTTAAAAAAGCAATAACAAACTCATTCCACTCAACTGGGATGATATCTGCACCTCTATCCTCTTTCCACTACTTACACCAAGTGTGATCCACTACTATCAACTGATAAGTAGCCAAATTATCACTTTCAATTAAAATGAAACCCATGATCTCCGTAACCTTCTAAGTATTATCAGGAAACTCCTAGGGATCTTCCTCTATCCTTGAACCATATAATTTAGGAGGATTCATCCACATAAAGCCTCGGACTCTAGTTGCTGCTACTGTAGTACAAGTAGGATTGACTGGGAAACAATCTGTTGATTAGCCTGAGTGTTCATGGACTGAACTAGAATCATGAAAGTAGCCTAGTGGTGCATTTTGGTTCCCATTTCTATTAAGATTTTTGTTCCCATTTCTTCATCTATTAGCTTTTTTGGAAGGCATATTTTTTAAATGCATAGGGCATGAGTTAGAAGAATGTTTTAATAGAATTCACACTATGATGCACGACATAAATCTAAAAGAAGTGAAACTTTTCTTAAAGTATTTTATAACCTCTCACTCATAAGAGCGGTGCACTTCAAACCCACGAACAAAAATCTACTTAATCCATCATTCAGATACCCTTAGACATTTTAAACCTAATACTCTAATACCAAGTATGTTACAACCTGATACCATCTCCTAGTTGTAACAGGTTCTTAGAGTTACATGTGACCCTGAGCTAATCCATGGTGTGGCATAACACAATAAAAAAATTTCTAAACAAATATTATATGAAAGCTAGAAATATGAATATGTAATAATCCAATACTGAGTCAACATGAAAATATCTAATTAAGAATCATAAATCTAAAAACATATTATCTGACTATCAGAAAGACTCTACTAGGATGAGTTGCTGGGAAAAACCTCCAACTAACTCAAGCTATCTGAATCTAAAGTAATAGCACAAATAAGATGCTAAAAACTTGTCCTTAGATAAAGAGGACTCACAAAAATCTGATTCTAATATAGGAATAGATTGTGCTAATTGTGAGTTGAATACTGAATGTCTTCACCTATATTATAAAATAATATAATACAAAAGAAAATATACGTTTAGTACTTTAAATGTAATGAGCATGAGGGAAATACACTACAATATATAAACTGAATCTGCCAATGATGACATGATTAGTAGAACATGGAGCTGAATATATAAGCTAATGCAATGTCTAAGTAATAATTATGAAACAGTATAATATGCTGAATAATTTGAATACCAGATCATGTGAGGTTTAAGTTTGAACTGTGGGAGCTATTGCTAACGAACATACTCCATCTGAGAGAAACATAGTCCAAACTATAACCCCAGAGTACCTTGCCAAGGGTACAAACACTAACTGACATGGATTCAATAAATTGATATCCAAAAGGACTAAGGTATCAAGCCTAGTCTGATGAGTGACCCTTTCAAACCTACAGTGGAACCTTAATTTTGGAATGTAGCGTCTTCTACTAAAGGTCATAGCCTGACAGATGGGTGAACCTTTATCCCTACATTCGTTCGGTGCTAAGTATTATTCCCAACTAAATCAAAGGACTAAATGTTCAAGTAAAAATGCATGATGTCCTAAGTCATTGAGTATTCATAGCCCGCCATCTCTGAAGAATGCAGCTAATCATGACAATTCTATAATCTAAACATAATAGAAAATTTCACAACTCATGACCAAAATTAAGAATTTTATTAATATATTAGGAATCCATACCCTTGGATATGTAAATATGCTAAAACAATTCATGGAAAAACATATATCCATGATCTACATAAAGTAATAAATCGAAAGATAGTGGAACTCACACTTCTCATGGAAATCATATGCTTGGAGCATGAATTAAACTTAGAATTTGAAATAACTTTGGGAACCACTGGTTGAAAGGAAATATAATGATGAAATCCCATATATCAGAAGGAAAAATCTTCGTTGAAATCTTTGAATTTAAGGCCTGTGGTTAAAGAACCTATATTCTTACCTTGGATAAGAAATCAAATTCTTGTAGGGCCTGAGTCATCTCCATTTATAACCTTTGACAATACTCTAGTAAAATGGTCATAAATTTTTACCATGATACTGGATACCAAATTTATAAATGGTTGGTGGAGTTGGAAATATAATACAAAAATTTTAATTTGTGGGTATTAGGCCACCTAACTCTTCATATACTAGGAGCATTGGTCGTTTGATGTCCATCGAAGAAGAATCTTTGACTAGAACTTAGCCAAAAAAGAAGCTTTCAACTCAGGTTTGGGTTAGACACCCCTTATGATCCTAAATATTATCTAGTACTCATGTCATTCTTATGTAATAGTTCTATATATTATTGAAAATTGGTTTTGGTTTTAGCTAGGATTTTTGGAGTGTGACATTTATACTAGTTAATCCAAGAATTTGCATTTTCATCCATATCTCTAGGCTACTTCATCGATTTGCATACATCAAAATGGACCACTTCGTCATTCAGCCAAAATAAAAGCTCATTAGCTCTTAAATCAATCAGCACACTTCCAGTTGCGAGGAAAGGACGCCCTAAGATTATGGGAACTTCAGAATCCACCTCGTAATCCAAAATAACAAAGTCTACAGGAAAGATGAAGGTGGAAACCTTCACCAACACATCATATAAGATACCAACAGGCCGTTTTACCAACCTATCTGCCATCACGAGCCGCATATTGGTTGGTGTAGGATCGCCCAACCCCAACTTTTTGTAAACGGATAACGACATCAAATTGATGCTAGCCCCCAGATCCCACAACACCTTAGCAAAATCCAATGATCCAATAGTGCATGGAATAGTGAAAGCACCAGGATCTGCCTTCTTCTGTACTAAAGACCTCGTGGAAATTGCACTGCATTGATGAACATTATCTGCCAGCTCATAGCTTACTGCCCGCTTCTTTGTCAAAAGGTCTTTCATGAATTTAGCATACCCAGGCATCTATTCTAGTGCCTCCACCAATGAAACATTAATAGTCAGCTGCTTCAACATGGTCATGAATTTACTGAACCTGGTGTCATTAGCTTTCTTCTTCAGTCTCTGCGGAAAAGGTGGTGGTGGAAGGGGAATCGTTTTCTCCACCACTTTCTCTTTATCTTGCTTTCGATTATCAACCTTTACAGGAGTGTCATCAGCCTTCTTCTTCAGTCTCTGAGGAAAAGGTGGTGGTGGAAGAGGAATCATTTTCTCCACCACTTCCTTTTTATCTTGCTTCCGATTATCACTCTTTTCAGGCTGGTGATGTCTAGGTGCAACATCATGAGCACTCACTTCAGCTTCTATGGCATCTTCAAACTCTGCTTCATCAACATTCTCTGCTATATCATCAACCACCTGCTTGCCTTTGGATGGATTTTCCAACACTTTACCACTCCGGGTAGTAATAGCCATACACGATCCGTCACTCCTTGGGTTTTTCACAGTGTCACTGGGTAGCGTGCCAGCCTTTCTTTGGTTGAATGCCGCTGATAATTGACTCAATTGTTGCTCCAGCTATTTTATTGCAGTAGAATGCGAGTCAACCAATTGATTTATTGATGACAAATCATTCTTTACCTCAGTAACGCCCATATTGGTTGCCTCCACTCCTTTCAACAGCTTAGCCATCATATCTTCCATGGACATCTTCCCAGAGCCAGACGCCACAGCCTCACGATTTTCAGGAGGAACATACAAACCACTCCTGTCAGTCTTATTCTTCCAACCACCTTGATCACGGTCCTTGTATCCAGATTTATCATAATAGTTCCGACCTTGGTTTCCTTGGGCATTGCCTCAGAAACCCCCTTGATTATTCAAGTAATTTGCTTCCCCCTCAGAATCGGAATCATATCTTCCCTGTGATACAACGGCTTTAACCTTTTCGGTCTTCCCTGATAATAAATGCTTGGTAAGAAGATCCATCTGTATTTTCATGTGAGCCATATCTTGGTCACGTTCCTATTGTCTACGCCTCTGCTCTGTAGTCAAGCCAATAGATACGGTAGAGCTTGCTACCTCAGAATCCCTGGTATTCCAAGCTCTACTCTGTTTTGTCATACGATCTAGCATATCACTTGCCTCAAGAAAAGTAAGGTCCATGAATGACCCACCTGCAGCATTATCAACCACTGGCTTTGTCACCGAGTTCAAAGCCCTATATAATATTTCCATCAAGTGGATATTCGTCATCTGATGGTTTGGGCACTGCATAAGCTTCTTCTTGAACCTCTCCCATGTTTCGTGGAGAGCTTCAATTGGAAGCTGTCGAAAATTACTGATCTCATCCTGTAATTGGGCTCTCTTGGATGGCGGAAAGAATCTTTCTAGGAAAACGTCTTTCAGTTGCCTCCAATTAGTAATAGAATCAGGAGTTAGCCCGTTCAACCATAGAGTTGCCTCCCCAGATAGAGACAATAGAAATAAGCGCAGCCGAATTGCATTCTGCCCAACTCCTGGATTGTCAAACAACTTGCATGTTGAAATAAAGTTGATCAGATGCATATTCGGATCATCTCCTGCGAGTCCACCAAATAACCCCTTTGAGCTGCAATAACTGAATCATGGTGCTAGTGATATTGAACTTAGCTCCTGGTGCCAAGGGCGGGGGAATAATAGCCCCTGTGGCACCAGCTCCATCAAGATCGTCATCATCATCATCAAAAGGGGCCTGCACAGCTCGGCGGTCAGGTCTCATTCTAGATTGATGATCTCTTATGTTCACAGGCGCTGCCACCTCATCTGCACGCCCTGGATTAAGTAACTCATCATCACCCATGTCCTCATCATCAGGATTTGTTGCCCGACCGGGTTATCAATATTCTGTTGATGCACTTGAGCAGCTGCCAGTGCAGCTAGTCTAGCCTGCTCCTGTTGAGCCGTCTTTCTGTCAATGTCACGTTGTGCATCCATTTTGCCAATAAGTTAAGGTTCAGGATTTATGGGTAATAATGGCTGACCAGAACTACGAGTATTTGGCATGCACTCAACAGAACTTGCAGAAAACAAAAATAACAACTAAAAGTAAAATACAAGAATCTTTGACCATAGGGTCTAGTAATTATCACAAACTTAGTTGACAACCGTATTCCCCGGCAACGGTGCCAAAATTTGATAATGCTCAAACTACAGCTCTCGTAAGAGTGTAAGCGGTCGTCGTCAAATATAGAACCCAACTGGGTTGGGTGTCGAATCCCACAGGGAATACTTGGTCATTAAGTATGCAACGATTAGTAAACTGTTGATCGAAAATTCTACGAAAAAGGGGGTATTTAATTGTAGCATGAATTAAGAGTATCAAAGTGACAAATTAAAATGGAATGTTTAGTAGGTTTTAATCAATGAGAATTGTAAGTTAGGGTTATGTCCACCTTATGAGTTTTACGTATCTATTGGCTATGAGTTATGCGGAATTTAGACATGCATGCGCTTATAGAGATTCGTATTCTATGGTAAATCCTAGTGTCTTTCTACCATCAAGGATTATATCACTTTAACTCTTTTGAGCTTAAAGCGTATACTAATGGTACGAATTCTCCAAGAGGTTAATCCAGTTACGGCACTAATTTTTAAACAGGGGTTGGTAGCCCTATTTCCTTGTCATTCTCTTTTTTATAGATATGTAACTTTTCTTTCGAACAAGTTAATGTTATACTAGCGTATTCTATATGTTTGCAACCACAAGAATTCAATTAAGATGAAGAGAGTAATGATATAAGCAACATACGTATCAAGAATTCACAAACTCATAGCAATAGATAGTATATCATAAGGCTTCCATAACCCTAACAGAGAAGTTTAGCTACTCATGAGTGCAACGGAAATCACAATAGATATAATCATCATACCACAACCTAGAATAATCTTGGCGATGGAAGTGATATGGCGTCAAAAGCTCTCAAACGTTTTTCCCTAGCCGTTCTTCTCAAGAGAGACGAGTTCTCTGTGTTAGACTTACAGAATATTGTAACATGAATAGTACTAAAATATCGAATGAATAATACTTGAATTAATGAATGAGTGAATAATAAAAGCTTCGAATTAATTGATAAGTGAATGCTGAAAAATTCCGCATTATAGGGTTTTTATAACATCCTTGTCCTAGTCCTACTGAAATAGGGTTTTTATCCTTGTCCTAGTCCTACTGGGTTACTACATACTTGTACTAATCCTACTAAGTTACTGCTGATCCCCCAAGTCTTTAGAAATACTGTTTTTTCCTGGGACAAGTTCTCCATGCATCACTTTCAGTCTACAAGTTTCCAGAAGCTGCCTTCCTTCTTACGTGAAGTTTTCTTTGGCGTCCAACAGTCCATAAAATTCTGAAATCTTCATCATAAATACCTGAAATCTTGCTAATCACGTTGGTTAGCTCACTTACAGGAAAAAGGACTAAAAGTGTAGGAATTATATATTTTGTCCTCAAAACTTAGCTAAAATATGGGTACATTAAGGTGCTTTAGGTGTGTAAATACGCCTAACATCATGCACCCCACTAGTTAGCAGTGCTAGTGTCCGGTAAGTTTGTGCCTGAGAACTCTGTTGTAGTTAACTCTGACCAAATCTGAGGAATTCCCTTACAATGTAATCCAATTCACCATAACTAAAACACCCCTACCATAAATAATAAATTGTGTTTTTCTAGAAGGACAGGATTACTGTCATAGTCTGAAAACCTAAAACTAGACCCTTTGGTTGATACACTACATCATCAACCTTAACCTTCAGCTCAAGAGATTCTGCCTTGATACACCCCTAGATTATGATACACCATATTTATTGCCTTTACCATGGTGTCGGCCATTTCCCCAACCCCTAACTAGATCCCAACAACAAATATTGACTTATCATCCTTGATAGCACCAGATCGTGTCCTCACTATCTATGAAAAAGACAAAAAATATAGGGATTAGAATTCTAGAAGTTAATTATACATATGATATGGAATTGAAGAGCAACATCTTCCTATGAATGTCCCAAATTCTCCCAAAGATAAGTATAAATGTCGTGTACCGATCTGTGAGGCTCTACTACACATTTCCTCTTGCAGTTATGAGATTGGCAAACCTAGTGCTCTGATACCAACTTGTCATGATACAAAACCTCATGAATTATGATGGTACCTACCCCACCCATCCATGGTAGGAAATCATAGCTCAATATTTGATAAATTGAAGATAGAGTAAGCAAATGATCCCATATAAAAGAAAACAACAACAATAATAACTCAACATATCATAATCCAACATATACTTTTTAAGCTTATATACTCCAAACGGGACCTATTAGGTACTCTCCATGTTTATAAACAATCAATCCAAATAAATTGATAGCATTATACCTCACCTGATGGAAAACACAACAGACCACTCAAAATATTAAACCTCACAAATCAGCAATCACGGGGATCATCCGATTTAAATTTAGTTTCCTCACAATATAACTCTCAAATATCCATGAGAATAATAAGTATTCATGAACATATAAGTAAAAGAGTGATGACAAATGCATCTAATTGTAACACCCTAAATCTGATACTCGAAATGCTACATGGTGCTCATGACCCCGAAGGACCACAAACAAACCCATGACTGATATCTGTAACTGGGCACTGCATAATATATTGTATAAATGCTAAAAAATGTTGAAAGTACATAAGGTTCAAATATCTGATAAAACATAACTATATCAATACCAAATAAAACTAAAATAACTATCTGAACAAGCTATAGTCCGCAAGCCTCTAAAACTGACTAAATAAGGAGTTGATGGGATATGTCCCCAGCTAACTCCAACTATTGAAATAAACTAAGTACTAAAAGAATGAAATAATCAAATAATAATATCCTCGAATGATGAGGACTCACTGCTAGTCTGACTGCTGAAATTAGAATGCTACTGATGCTTTGGAGCTCGTGCTTCTGAACCTATGGTATAAAACACCATAGCGCAAATACGTCAGTACGATTGAATGTACTAGTATGCAAGTGAGGTAGACTGAATGCAAGGGTTCATATGCATGAACAATACTAACTGACTGAGTAACATAAACGTGGGAATACATGCATGAATACGTGAACTGTAACTGAGATCATGACATCACTGAATCTAAATATTGATAATATAAGTTTTTGTATAACTGATATACTATTATCTGAATGACTGTGTCTGACAGTACTATTTCTGATGGAACTAGTTGAGTTCCGTACTGAGATGGGTGACTGTATCTGACAGTCTTGAATTTCTAATCCCTATATTTTTTGTCTTTTTCATATATAGTGAGGACACGATCTGGTGCTATCAAGGATGATAAGTCAATATTTGTTGTTGGGATCTAGTTAGGGGTTGGGGAAATGGTCGACGCCATGGTAGAGGCAATAAATATGGTGTATCATAATCTAGGAGTGTATCAAGGCAGAATCTCTTGAGCTGAAGGTTAAGCTTGATGATGTAGCGTATCAACCAGAGGGTCTAGTTTTAGGTTTTCAGACTATGACAGTATCCTGTCCTTCTAGAAAAACACAGTTTATTATTTATGGTAGGGGTGTTTTAGTTGTGGTGAATTAGATTACATTGTAAGGGAATTTCTCAGATTTGGTCAGAGTTAACTACAAAAGAGTTCTCAAGCACAAACTTATCGAACACTAGCACTGCTAACTAGTGGGGTGCACAGAGTGGTAGAGGTTATTCAAAGATGCTAGAGGTTGAGCCCAAGTGACTCTTGGTAGTATTCATGGAGTTTCTCATTCTATAGGCAGATGCGGTCAGTGCAATACATTCTTTGGTAAATCCAATATCAAGGCTTCTGATGTAGTCATTACAGGTATCAACCCAATTTTACATCAACCAACTTCAGTATTATTTGATGCAGGGTCTACATTATATTATGTGTTTGTATATTTTGCTTTGGGTTTTGATATTATTGTGTGATCCCTTTGTTTTTCCTTTTCGTATTTTGACCCTCGCAGGGGATTCTTTTATGGTAGATCGGGTGTTTTGATCCTACGTAGTAACTCTTTTGAGGTATGATACTTAGATAGACTTGATCATTCTTGATGTGGTAGATTTTGATATGATGGGTATGGGTTGACTTTTCATGAATCGTTTTGTCTTGGATTGTCATGACAAACTGTTACTTTAGCTATCAATATCCATAATTAACTCTCAATATCTATACCGACATGTCATCCAATACCAATATCATGAAAACTAGGTAAAAACCTCAACAAAGATACTCAAAGCACGATAATATCAACAAACAAGTTCATATTCTATTCACTAAGATTTCTAACCCTTAAGTTTACAATTTCAACTTAAACCTAGCATCAAATCAACCAACAATCAGAAGCATGCCCGAAGGATAATCACAATCATCTAACTCAAATATAATCATAGCGTCAAGTTAAGTCTACAACTACTTTCAAACTATAACCTACATTGTATTCTCATTTAAATGCACTATTCAGTCGGAGCTTTGCTCTTTCTCTCTAGTTTTGCTCGTTCTTGGTCTATAAATAACAAATAGGAGTTATTCAATACTTCATTCCCTAATTCTAGGCATTACAAACCCAAACCCACTGATTTTAATGCATGAACTTAGCCTAGTTCATCGTTCTAGGATTTTCAACTCTTTAATCTCTTCAAATTCCCTATAATTCATGATTACCCAAAAGAATTCTACTCTAGGAACTTATTTCTAGAAACATATTTCAAAAAAACTAGAGTCAATAACAAGTACAAACAAACCATTCCTTACCAATTTCCACCATGACATCAACCTAGGGTTAAACCTCAATTTTTAGCCGTAATTATGATTTTTACAATACGACAGATTAACAAAATTAATTACAAGTTAAAGTGGCGGAAAATACTTATTTCAATGATAGAAAACCCCTAACAATGGAGAAAATTGCCTCTTTCTTTCTATAGGTCGATAACTGATTATTTTAGAATGAAAATGCAAATTCTTGGATTAACTAGTATAAATGTCACAATCCAAAAATCCTAGATAAAACCAAAACCAATTTTCAATAATATATAGAACTATTACATAAGAATGACATGAGTACTAGATAATATTTAGGATCATAAGGGGTGTCTAACCTAAACCTGAGTTGAAAGCTTTTTTTTTGGCTAAGTTCTAGTCAAAGATTCTTCTTCGATGGACATCAAACTACCAATGCTCCTAGTATATGAAGAGTTAGGTGGCCTAATACCCACAAATTAAAATTTTTGTATTATATTTCCAACTCCACCAACCATTTATAAATTTGGTATCCAGTATCATGGTAAAAATTTATGACCATTTTACTAGAGTATTGTCAAAGCTTATAAATGGAGATGACTCAGGCCCTACAAGAATTTAATTTCTTATCCAAGGTATGAATATAGGTTCATCAACCTCAGGCCTTAAATTCAAAGATTTTAACGAAGATTTTTCCTTCAGATATATGGGATTTCATCATTATATTTCCTTTCAACCAGTGGTTCCCAAAGTTAGTTCAAATTCTAAGTTTAATTCATGCTCCAAGCATATGATTTCCATGAGAAGTGTGAGTTCCACTATCTTTCGATTTCTTACTTTATATAGATCATGGATATATGTTTTTCCATGAATTGTTTTAGCATATTTACAAATCCAAGGGTATGAATTCCTAATATATTAATAAAATTCTTAATTTTGGTCATGAATTGTGAAATTCCTTATTATGTTTAGATTATAGAATTGTCATGATTAGCTGTATTCTTCAGAGATGGCGGGCTATGAATACTCAATGACTTAGGACATCATGCATTTTTACTTGAACATTTAGTCCTTTGATTTCATGAAATAGAATTATTTTAGATAAAGCACATATATTAAAGTTTCATAACTTCAACATTATTGAACTATTCAGTATTTCAGTTTACATTTAGTTGGGAATAATACTTAGCACCGAACGAATGTAGGGATAAATGTTCACCCGTCTGTCAGGCTAAGACCTTTAGTAGAAGA
Organism: Capsicum pubescens; assembly: GCA_030864215.1. Lineage (NCBI taxonomy): Eukaryota > Viridiplantae > Streptophyta > Magnoliopsida > Solanales > Solanaceae > Capsicum > Capsicum pubescens. The sequence continues at coordinate 263,649,891 of CM061540.1, read as the reverse complement.
CACTACATTCCAGAATTAAGGTTCCACTGTAGGTTTGAAAGAGTCACTCATCAGACTAGGCTTGATAGCTTAGTCCTTTTGGATATCAGTTTATTGAATCCACGTCAGTTAGTGTTTGTACCCTTGGCAAGGTACTCTGGATTATAGTTTGGACTATGTTTCTCTCAGATGGAGTATGTTGGTTAGAAATAGCTCCCACATTTCAAACTTAAACCTCACATGATCTGGTATTCAAATTATTCAGCATATTATACTGTTTCATGATTATTACTCAGACATTGCATTAGTTTATATATTCAGCTCTATGTTCTACTAATCATGTCATCATTGGCAGATTCAGTTTATATATTGTAGTGTATTTCCCGCATTCTCATTACATTTAAAGTACTGAACGTATATTTTCTTTTGTATTATATTATTTTATAATATAGGTTAAGACATTCAGTATTCAACTCACAATTAGCACAATCTATTCCTATATTAGAATCAGATTTTTGTGAGTCCTCATTAGCTAAGGACAAGTTCTTAGCATCTTATTTATGCTATTACTTTAGATTCATGGATATATGTTTTTCCATGAATTGTTTTAGCATATTTACATATCCAAGGGTATGAATTCCTAATATATTAATAAAATTCTTAATTTTGGTCATGAGTTGTGAAATTTCCTATTATGTTTAGATTATAGAATTGTCATGATTATCTACATTCTTCAGAGATGGAGGGCTATGAATACTCAATGACTTAGGACATCATGCATTTTTACTTGAACATTTATTCCTTTGATTTCATGAAATAGAATTATTTTAGATAAAGCACATATATTAAAGTTTCATAACTTCAACATTATTGAACTATTCAGTATTTCAGTTTACATTTAGTTGGGAATAATACTTAGCACCGAACGAATGTAGGGATAAATGTTCACCCGTCTGTCAGGCTAAGACCTTTAGTAGAAGACACTACATTCCAGAATTAAGGTTCCACTGTAGGTTTGAAAGAGTCACTCATCAGACTAGGCTTGATAGCTTAGTCCTTTTGGATATCAGTTTATTGAATCCACGTCAGTTAGTGTTTGTACCCTTGGCAAGGTACTCTGGATTATAGTTTGGACTATGTTTCTCTCAGATGGAGTATGTTGGTTAGAAATAGCTCCCACATTTCAAACTTAAACCTCACATGATCTGGTATTCAAATTATTCAGCATATTATACTGTTTCATGATTATTACTCAGACATTGCATTAGTTTATATATTCAGCTCTATGTTCTACTAATCATGTCATCATTGGCAGATTCAGTTTATATATTGTAGTGTATTTCCCGCATTCTCATTACATTTAAAGTACTGAACGTATATTTTCTTTTGTATTATATTATTTTATAATATAGGTTAAGACATTCAGTATTCAACTCACAATTAGCACAATCTATTCCTATATTAGAATCAGATTTTTGTGAGTCCTCATTAGCTAAGGACAAGTTCTTAGCATCTTATTTATGCTATTACTTTAGATTCATGGATATATGTTTTTCCATGAATTGTTTTAGCATATTTACATATCCAAGGGTATGAATTCCTAATATATTAATAAAATTCTTAATTTTGGTCATGAGTTGTGAAATTTCCTATTATGTTTAGATTATAGAATTGTCATGATTATCTACATTCTTCAGAGATGGAGGGCTATGAATACTCAATGACTTAGGACATCATGCATTTTTACTTGAACATTTATTCCTTTGATTTCATGAAATAGAATTATTTTAGATAAAGCACATATATTAAAGTTTCATAACTTCAACATTATTGAACTATTCAGTATTTCAGTTTACATTTAGTTGGGAATAATACTTAGCACCGAACGAATGTAGGGATAAATGTTCACCCGTCTGTCAGGCTAAGACCTTTAGTAGAAGACACTACATTCCAGAATTAAGGTTCCACTGTAGGTTTGAAAGAGTCACTCATCAGACTAGGCTTGATAGCTTAGTCCTTTTGGATATCAGTTTATTGAATCCACGTCAGTTAGTGTTTGTACCCTTGGCAAGGTACTCTGGATTATAGTTTGGACTATGTTTCTCTCAGATGGAGTATGTTGGTTAGAAATAGCTCCCACATTTCAAACTTAAACCTCACATGATCTGGTATTCAAATTATTCAGCATATTATACTGTTTCATGATTATTACTCAGACATTGCATTAGTTTATATATTCAGCTCTATGTTCTACTAATCATGTCATCATTGGCAGATTCAGTTTATATATTGTAGTGTATTTCCCGCATTCTCATTACATTTAAAGTACTGAACGTATATTTTCTTTTGTATTATATTATTTTATAATATAGGTTAAGACATTCAGTATTCAACTCACAATTAGCACAATCTATTCCTATATTAGAATCAGATTTTTGTGAGTCCTCATTAGCTAAGGACAAGTTCTTAGCATCTTATTTATGCTATTACTTTAGATTCATGGATATATGTTTTTCCATGAATTGTTTTAGCATATTTACATATCCAAGGGTATGAATTCCTAATATATTAATAAAATTCTTAATTTTGGTCATGAGTTGTGAAATTTCCTATTATGTTTAGATTATAGAATTGTCATGATTATCTACATTCTTCAGAGATGGAGGGCTATGAATACTCAATGACTTAGGACATCATGCATTTTTACTTGAACATTTATTCCTTTGATTTCATGAAATAGAATTATTTTAGATAAAGCACATATATTAAAGTTTCATAACTTCAACATTATTGAACTATTCAGTATTTCAGTTTACATTTAGTTGGGAATAATACTTAGCACCGAACGAATGTAGGGATAAAGTTTCACCCGTCTGTCAGGCTAAGACCTTTAGTACAAGACTCTACATTCCAGAATTAAGGTTCCACTGTAGGTTTGAAAGGGTCACTCATCAGACTACTCTTGATACCTTCGTCCTTTTGGATATCAATTTATTGAATCCACGTCAGTTAATGTTTGTACCCTTGGCAAGATACTCTAGGGTTATAGTTTGGACTATGTTTCTCTCAGAAGGAGTATGTTGGTTAGCAATAGCTCCCAAAGTTCAAACTTAAACCTCACATGATCTGGTATTCAAATTATTTAGCATATTTTACTGTTTCATGATTATTACTTAGACATTGCATTAGTTTATATATTCAGCTCCATGTTCTACTAATCATGTCATCACTGGCAGAGTCAGTTTATATATTGTAGTGTATTTCCCACATGCTCATTACATTTAAAGTACTAAACGTATATTTTCTTTTATATTATATTATTTTATAATATAGGTTAAGACATTCAGTATTTAACTCACAATTAGAACAATCTATTCCTATATTAGAATCAGATTTTTGTGAGTCCTCATTATCTAAGGACAAGTTTTTAGCATCTTATTTATTCTATTACTTTAGATTCAGATAGCTAGAGTTAGTTGGAGGTTTTTTCCAGCAACTCATCCTTGTAGAGTCTTTCTGATAGTCAGATAATATGTTTTTAGATTTATGATTCTTAATTATATATTTTCATGTTGACTCAAGATTGGATTATTACATATTCATAGTTCTAGCTTTCGTATAATATTTGTTTAGAAATTTTTTTATTGTGTTATGCCACACCATGGATTAGCTCAGGGTCACATGTAACTCTAAGAACCTGTTACAACTAGGAGATGGTATCAGGTTGTGACATACTTGGTATTAGAGTATTAGGTTTAAAATGTCTAAGGGTATCTGAATGTTGGATTAAGTAGATTTTTGTTCATGGGTTTGAAGTGCACTGCACTTATGAGTTAGAGGTTATAAAATACTTTAAGAAAAGTTTCACTTCTTTTAGATTTATATCGTGCAACATAGTGTGAATTTTATTAAAATATTCTTCTAACTCATGCTCTATGCATTTAAAAAATAAGCCTTCCAAAAAAGCTAATATATGACGAAATAGGAACAAAAATCATAATAGAAATGGGAACCAAAATGCACCACTAGGCTACTTTCATGATTCTAGCTCAGTCCATGAACACTCAGGCTAATCAACAGGTTGTTTCCCAGTCAATCCTACTTGTACTATAGTAGCAGCAGCTAGAGTCCGAGGCTTTATATGGATGAATCCTTCTAAATTATATGGTTCAAGGAAAGAGGAATATCCCTAGGAGTTTCTTGATAATATTTAGAAGGTTACAGAGATCATGTGTTTTATTTCAATTGAAAGTGATAATTTGGCTACTTATCAGTTGATAGTAGTGGATCACACTTGGTGTAAGTAGTGGAAAGAGGATAGAGGTGCAGATATCATCCCAGTTGAGTAGAATGAGTTTGTTGTTGCTTTTTTAAATAGGTTCTTTGTGCTTGAGTTATGGAAATCCAAGTTCCAGGAGTTTATAAATCTGAAGCATGGCAATATAAGTGTGAAAGAGTATTCTGTTAAGTTTACTAAACTTGCAAAGTATTCTCCAGCTATGGTTGCTGACTTTAAAGCCCACATAAGTAAGTTTGTGTCTGGTGTTTCTGAGGATGTGGTTAAAGAGTGTAGGACTGCTATAATTGTCAAGGAGATGGATATCTCTAGGTTATTGGTTTATGCTCAATTGAGTGAAGAAAAAAAAGATTAAGGAAAAGAAAAAGGAGAATATAAATAGGAGAGCTAAAATAGAAGACTTTAATTATTCTCAACAAAAATCAAGCCATGGTAATCGTTCTTAGTTTCAGTAAAGATCTTCAGCTCCAACCCCATCTTTTTCTAGTGCTCCAATGCCCAAGTTCAAGAAAGATAATTGAGATAGAGCATCGAGCAATATTAATAATATTTGTACTCATTCGGTTTGCAAGAAGTATGGTAAGAAACCATAATGTAAGTGTATGGACATTAGTGATATTAGTTATAGGTGTGTCAATATAGCTCAGAGATTGAGAGAATGTTCAATGGATTTACATAGAGGTAGGGATGATCGTCAGCAAAATTAGTCTAACTCTTCAGTAGCCCCAATAGGTTACCGACTTAGCAGGGTGCCTCATCTAGTGCAGGTGACAGATATTGTCATGACGGTTTTATGCACTTCAGACTAGACAGAATCAGGAGGATTCTCCTAATATAGTCACTAGTACATCATAGTCTTTTGCATTAATATCTATGCATTGTTAGATCCCAAAGCCACACTTTCTCTTATGAATCTATATTTACAATGGACTTTGGTTTTTGTGTTAAAATCCTCTCCTAACCCTTCTCTGTCTTAATCTAGTTGATGATTCGGTTGTAGCTAAAAGGGTGTAAAAAAATTACCCATTCATGATTTCCTAAAAAGTCAACTTAGTTGATATTATAAAGTTAGACATGACTAATTTGATGTCAATCTTGGCATAGATTGGCTACATGTGAGTTATGCCTTAGTTAATCATAGAAATAGAGTGGTCCAGTTTTATTTCCCTAATAAACCAATCATAAAGTGGAAAGGTAGTACCTTAATGCCCATAGGTTGATCTATCTCTTACCTTAAGGCCAAAAAAATGACCTTCAAACGGTGCATTTATCAACTCATTATGGTTAAGGATTCCAAGTTCGAGACCCCAACAGTGCTAATTTTTAATGAGTTTCTACAAGTATTTCCTAAATATCTATCCAAAGTTCCTCTCGAGCCAAAAATTGACATTGGAATATATCTCCTACTAGATACCCAGCCTATTTTAAATCAACCTCACAAAATGGCTCCAGTTATGCTAAAGAAATTAAAGAAATGGTGGACTTTTTAGATAAAGGTTTCGTCATACCAAGTATCTCTCCATAGGGTGTTTCAGTTTGCTTTATGTGTAAGAAAGATGATTCTCTCAGAAATTCCATCGATACCATTAGTTAAAAAAATTCACAATAAAAAATAAATATCCTATTCCAAAGATTGGTGACTTGTTCGACCAGCTACAAGGTGCCAATGGTTTCTTAAAAATAGACCTTATATCTAACTATCATCATCTTTGAGTCAGAGAATGTGACATTCGAAAGGCATCCTTCAGAACTCGATATGGTCACTTTAAATTTGTAGTATATATTTTGGACTAACGAATTCTCCAACAACTTTTATAGCCTTGATTAATAGGTGTTCAAACAGTACTTGGACATGTTCATCATTGTCTTCATTGATGACATCCATGTTTATTCTTTGTGTGAAGATGAGCATGTAAACTATTTGAAGATTGTCTTGCAGTTTCTCAAAGATTGCCAGCTATTCGCTAAGTTTAGAAAGTGTGAATTTTTGTTGAAATCAATGGCATTCCTTGGTCAAATCATTTCTGGTGAAAGCACTTAGGTTGATCCTAAAAAGACCAAAGTAGTTTAAAATTGGCAGACCCATTTCTCTTTCAGATATCAAGAGTTCCTTGTGTTAAGATAGTTACTATATATGGTTTATTATGGGACTTTCCTCTATTGATTCCCTATGTCCAAATTGACTCAGAAGAGAGTTAAAATTTAGTGGTTGATTTTTGAAAGAAGAGTTTTCAGGTGTTGAAGACTCAACTCACCTCAGGTCCAGTTTTGAATCTACTAGAGTGTTCGAATGTGTTGGTAGGATATTGTGATGCTTCTAGAGTATGCCTTGATTGTATGTTGATGTAGTATAGTAAGGTTATAATGTATTCCACTTGATAGCTCAAGCCTCGTGAGAAGAATTACCCAACCCATGATCTTGAGTTGGCAGTGATTGTTTTTTCCTTAAAGATTTAGAGGCATTATCTCTATAGGGTTCGTATAGATGTGTTCAAAAATCCTAAGAGCCTTCAGTATGCGGTCATTCAGAAATTCATGATACGATAAAGACAACGGAAGGAACAATAAAGACAACGGAAGGCACAAAACACACTCCAAATCAGTCCACTAATCTTAAGGATTCGAGGACCAAGATGGAGACCACACTCGGATTCACTACCAACAATAAGAATACAAGATACAAGGGTGTATTTCAACACCAAAACGGCTATAAAACGTGATGAATAATATCAACAACAATAACACAAGTTTCGGATTCATTAAATGACCCAAAACAGTCCACTACACAAGATAACAACAACAAAAGTAAAGGATAGATAGTGAGACCAAGATTATTACAAGATTAATAACTAAAGAGTGTATTAAACTCAAAAACCCTAATGAATATAATAATCAAAACCACACTCTTACAGTGACCGCCAAGGGAATCAACTCACCTCAAGATCCACCATTTCCAAGCAAAGATTAATACTAGCTTTTCCAATCCCTAACTAAGACTAAGTGTTCTACTCTCAAGAGAGAGAATTTTTAATGTTTCAATATTTCATCTTTCATAAATTAATGAGAGAAGACCTAAAAAAATCCTACTTCTATTATATTACAAAAGAAGGAAAAAAAGACTACACTACCCTTAATGACCAAGGGTGGCCATGGTGTGTTGGAAAACAATATGAATTGTCCAAAATGCCTTTAAGGCTAAGTGACCAAAATGCCCTTAATAAAGGGCACCAAAACCGTGAACCAACAAAGGTGGTCCAAACCCGAGAGTACTTAAGTCTTCAAGGCTCCAAGCAATCTTCCACACTCAGGTTTGATCAATGGTAGGTTCAAAACGTTCCCTCCAAGTATGATCCTGTGCCCTCCATGCGACCAAAGCTTGATTCTTCACATAGTGACTTTGAATGAAGTCGTCGAAAGCTAAGGAGGCCATTATTCTTGTATCATCCTCCCCCTCTTGAAAAGGATTCAACCTCGAATCCAAACCTTGCAAAATCGAAGAGAGGGCAAACAAATACAAACTCCTCGTGGCATGAGTGTTAGGGTTAGCACAACAAATCATCTCAACATGCCAAGGTTACACATATTTGCAATATAACCAAGGATCCTTTGAATTAAATATTAAAATCTCAATAAAAGGTGCACAAAGGATTTGGTTACGGGAATCACTAAGAGATAAAGAAACTACATAGGTCCTAATGGCATCAAATAATCCACAAGGTAGAACTTCTTTCATCTTATGAGCTATAAGACACCATTGCTTCTTTATCTCGTCAAAAGACTACACCAAGGGGGGGGAGTTTGATTGATTCTAAAGCCCATAAAATCCATATAGAATTATCACGCACACACATGGACAGACCAACAAACTTCCTATCTCGACATAAAATAAATCCAAAACTAGCATGGACGTCATTATAGGCAAAGAGGTAGTATAGGAAAGAATCATGTGCAAAGGCATTCACGGGTGAAGAATAAGCATTTAAACACATACACATTCTTTCCTTCAAATAACTAGACAACTTGGCAACCACAAGTTAGAATTCATGCAATTTAGGCACAAGTGTGTCAAACAAGGATGCACATTTAGGAACATTACCCCAAGGAGTCAATGACACCTTTGCCCTTAGGTTTTCAAGAAGGACTACACATTTCTTACCCTTCAGAGTACTCTCATCTTTCAAAAGGAGATTTCCATCTTTAGGAGGAATGTTTTCACACCATAGTGGGTTAGCATATCGGCTATAGCCTTCAAGGAAAGCTATACCACTATTCTCACCACTAGGTTCATTAGGAGTGTTTAAATCATCTTTAAACAAGACATTATACCAAAAGAAAGCATGATCTATCTCCCGGGCAGATTCGGAACAAACACGTTCATCACTCTCTAAAAGATCAATATCATGTTTCAAAGAGATTTCAAGCATAAGATTGTCCTAAGAATGGCTCTCGGGTTCACTCCCATTTTGGTGACCAATATTTTCAAGTAATTCACTCACTTGAGTTCTATTAATCACATCAAACACATACTCAAGTGGTGGACAATTTTCACAAGTAAGTTGATCAACACTGATTACCCAAGATGATGTACTTTCGTTCAATATATAGGTTTCAACACTAGGTGGACATAAATTAACCTTACAAGAAGAGTCAATTTGGTCATCAATAGGATCAACTAGTGTATACACACTCACAACATGTACATCATCAACAAGAGATGAAGAATCATTTGATTCACAAGTAAGTAAGCTACTACTCACACTCAATGGGATACTAGCCACACAAATATCATTCTCATGCAACAAAGTGTGAGAGTTAGCTATTTTACCTTGAATTTCTTGAGTAGATTCTTTTTTTCCGTGGTGTGAAGGTCCTCTATAAGCTTGGGAAGCAACTTCCTTTCGGCATTGTTCCCCTTCGTTTTTCATGTTGGTACCTACACAAATGTCCTTAGAAATAGAAGGACAACCAATGTTAGCACGGTTTGGTGATAATCCCCTCACTTCGCTCCATACAACCTCTCTTTTTTTTCACTCTCGGATTACCACCTTGCACTCTCTTACTCCTCTCAATCTTTTGTCTCTCATAATAATTCATATTGGAGTAGGTAGGCACTTCTCTTTGTGGCTTGGGAAGCAAGTAAGTCATGAGAAGATTCCCCCATTGGTCTCTTACAACACTAGGCCAATTTTGCACGTTAGGAACTTGATGTCGTGCTAACCAATTGGCACCTAAGTATACATGACCGTAGGGCAAGGGAAGAAAATTGTACCATACCTCCTTATGGTATTCATATTGGGAGAAGACAACTTTTACCCTCTCGGTAACCTTGAAATCATCCAATGAGTATGGAACAAGTAAAGGCTCTCGAAACAACCCCAAGTAGTTGACCATGGAAGGAAGGATGTAGTTTTCATAGTACCTATCATTCAACACAATAAGGAATCCTGGTATCCCACAAATGGTCACCTTTTCGGAGTGTATACTCCTTCTCGGATCAACATTATAATGCACACAAGTACCCCTCGGTTTTGGAGATGCACACCCTCTTCTTCTCGTTAGACAACCTCCACTTGAACTAGTATAACCATTCAACTATATTGACCTTGATAAAAAGAACTACAAGGTAAAGAATATGAATCTTCACACTCCTCACATGGACTCTCATCATAGCTCTCATAAGCTTTGCGAATGAAAGGGTTACACCTAACACCAAATCTAGGTTCGAAGTGAGAAGTGTAAGACTCCTCACATACCCCAACATCATAATAAGAACATTCACGAGGTCCTACATAATCTCCAAACTCACCATAAGCACTAGGCACTTCATTCACCTCATTTTCTCCCTCAAAAGCGTAACTCCCAAATCTTCCCAAGTTTTGTTCATGGCTATTTTCATAACCTCCACAATCTCTCTCAACTTCATAGCCATAAAACCCCTCACTACAATCATAGTCTCCCATGTTGTAATCATAATAATTCCCGGCTATCAAAGACATGTACCCCTTATATCACCTTTGTACCTACACAATGAGCAAACAAGATTAGTAGTAAAACCTTTTCACTAACACTCATATACGCTCACCTTTGTGATTCTCACAATTGGAGCAATGAATATTTAAAGTTGCTTATACTCCGGTAGTCAATAGGATGTCAATTCTACCTGGCGGATGGAATAGATTCTTGTTTGATCGACTTAAGAAACAAAAATAAAATTTACTTACGAACTTGAAACAAAGAAGTTACTATGAGTTAAAAACAAGAAAAAGCACACAAATAACGATGACACGAAAGGAACGGATTCACCAATTAATCTACAACTAAGTAGGTGATTACTAGTTGTTAATTAATTCTACAATCAAGACAGGAAACTAAGGAAACAATAAAGTAAAACTAATAATCTAAAATTTGAGCCAAAATTCGATGTGTGAACAGTAACTTGATGATGTGGAAGCCACGTATTGGTTGCAGTTTCTACAATTTTTGTTTTCCAAAGCCCAAGTCTTGACCAATTTTAATTTGGATTGGTGGAATTTGTTCTAAGGAGGGAAGAATAAGTCTTGGAGCCTTTTTTTCAAGTTTAAAATTTCCAGACTTGACTTTTGTAGTACTTTTCCTTAAAACATGGACCCTTGTTTTACGGGAAAGTGGTTGAGAAGTAATGTAAAGTCTTTTGGTGATTGGGGGTCTTTCAAGACTAACAATTACTTACACCTCTTTCCTTCACCTTTTAGGATCTATCATTCACTTTATGTTCTAACAATATATGAAGGAAGGTTAAAAACTTAAAGAACAACAACAACCACACCAAGAACAATAACAACAATCTTCAAGAGCAACAACAATTCCAACGGCCAACTCCAATCCACAACAACAAATGGCTAAGTCTCTTTAGTGTTGTGTCTTCAGTTTTTACAAAAGATGAAGGTTGTGAAGAACTTCAAGAACAAAAATAACATTCACCAAGAACAAAAACAACAACACTACTTTCAAAAACAACAACCAAACACACGGCTAGTCAAGTTTCTCAACAACAATGGGCCAAGCTTATGTTCACAACAACAACATCAAAATACAAGCTTAAATCAGGATATAGACTCAATGTGTTTGTAAGGAACAAAAATAACACTTAGAGATAATAAAGACAAAAAAAATCTCGGCCAAGAACACAAAATGGACAGATTGTTCTTTTTCTGAAATTTTCAGATTTTAATTTTTTTTTCAAGTGAGCTAGCCAAGATTTGATCTTGTAGGAACAAGATCAAGCCATGATTTGATATCAAATGATATGAAAAATACAATGGAAGGCACAAAACACATTCCAAATCAGTCCACTAATCTTAAGGATTCGAGGACCAAGATGGAGACCACACTCGGATTCACTACCAACAATAAGAATACAAGATACAAGGATGTATTTCAACACCAAAACAGATATAAGACGTGATGAAAAATATCAACAACATTAACACAAGTTTCGGATTCAATAAATGACCCAAAACAGTCCACTAAACAAGATAACAACAATAAAAGTAAAGGATAGATAATGAGACCAAGATTATTACAAGATTAATAACTAAAGAGTGTATTAAACTCAAAAACCCCTAATGAATGTAATAATAAAAACCATACTCTTACGGTGACCGCCAAGGGAATCAACTCACCTCAAGAATCACCATTTCCAAGCAAAGATCAATACTAGCTTTTCCAAGCCCTAACTAAGACTAAGTGTTCTACTCTCAAGAGAGGGAATTTTTAATGTTTCAATCTTTCATATTTCATAAACTAATGAGAGAAGACCTAAAAAAATTCTAATTATAGTATATTACAAAAGAAGGCAAAAAAGACTACACTACCCTTAATGACCAAGGGTGGCCTTGGTGTGTTGGAAAATAATATGAATTGTCCAAAATTCCCTTAAGTCTAAGTGACAAAAATGCCCTTAATAAAGGGCACCAAAACCGTGAACCAACAAAGGTGGTCCAAACCCGAGAGTCCTTAAGTCTTCAAGTCTCCAACAAAGCTTCCACACTCGGGTTTGATCAATGGTAGGCTCAAAACATCCCCTTCAAGTATGATCCCATGACCTCCATGTGACCAAATCTTGATTCTTCATATAGTGACTTTGAATGATGTCGTCGAAAGCTAAGGCAGCCATTATTCTTGTATCACTTTGACAGAGGATATGGATAGAGTTGTTAAATGACTATGATTTAAGTGTCCTGTACCATTCAAGTAAAGAAAATATTGTGGTTGATGCTCTTAGTAGGTTATCTATGGGGAGTATTTCACATGTGGAAAATGAGAAGAAAGAGTTAGTTTATGAGGTTTACAGGCTTGCTTAATTTGGGAGTTTGAATGGTTGATTAGCCAAAGGTAATATCTTATTTAAAATGGTTCAGAATCTTCTTTGATAGATGAGGTGAAACAAAAGAAAGATAGTGATCCTATTTTGCTTAAGTTGAAAAAAGTTGTCCAAAATCAAAATTTGAGGTTTTCTCCCATTGGGGTGCTCTCTATTGTCAGGGAAAATTGTGTTCTCTATGTAGATGACTTAAGACAATAGATGTTGATAGAAGCACATAGTTACTGATATTTTATTCACCTAAAACCACCAATATGTACTATGATCTATGAAAAGTCTATTGGTTGAATGACATGAAGAAGGATATCTTAGAATTCATGGAAAAGTGTCCAAATTTCTAGAAGGTTAAGGTTGAACACTAATGACCTATTGGTTTGACTCAATATATTAGTATTCCTACTTAAAAGTGGGAAGTGGTGAACATGGACTTGATTGTAGGGTTGCCTCATAGTCGTTGACAACAAAATTCTATTTGGGTTATTAGGGACTAAATGACTAAGTCAGCCTATTTTTTGCTAGTTAATACTTCAAATTCAGCCAAGGATTATGCTAGACTCTACCTTAGAGAGTTGGAGAAATTGTACAAAATCCTTTTGACTATTATCTCAGATAGAGGTACTCAATATGCCTCTTGATTCTGAAAGACATTTTATAAGGATTTTGGTACCCAAAGTCACCGCAGTACAACTTTTTATCCATAGATAGATGGTCAGACAGAGCGAATAATTCAAAATTTAGAAGATATGTAGAGAGATTATATGATCAATTTCAAGTGTATGTTGGATGATCATTTACCTTTATTTGAGTTTTCTGGTAATAAAAATTATCACTTTAGTATTTAAATTGCCCCATTCAAAGCATTATATAGTAGGACATGTATGTCCTCTATTGGTTGGTTTGTGGTTGGTAAAGCTACCTTGATAAAGACTGATTCAGTCCATGAGGCTATGGAGAAAGTTTGGCTAATTATTGAAAGGCTAAAAATAGCTAAGAGTCATCAGAAGTCTTATACAGATGTGAGGAGAAAGGAGCTTGAGATTTTTATTGGTGATTTAGTTTACCTAAAAGTTTCACCCATGAAAGTCAAGAAGAGATTTGATAAGAAAACAAAGATCATCCCCTACATTGTTAGACCTTATAAGATTTTGGGTCACTATGGCAATGTAGCCTATGAGTTGGATGTACCTACAAACCTAGCATCAGTGCATCCCATTTTTCATTTGTTCTTGTTAAAGAAATGCATTGGTAATCTCACATCATTTGTACATTTATATAGTGTGGGAGTAAAAGATAGTGTCTCTAATAAGGAGGTCCGAATTGAAATACTTAACCTCAGGTTCGAAAGTTGAGAAACAAACAAGTCACTTTAGCAAATGGTCTTTGGAAAAATCAACTAGTTTAGGGAGCTACTTGGGAAGTAGAGGCAAATATAAGGACCAAGTACCCCCATAGTTTCTCTTTGAAGTCAGTTGCAACTTGAGATAATAGTTTCCCCTTAATAAATTCTTTTTGTCTCATCTCAATCACTTATTCTTATATCAAAGCATGCATTCATGAGTTTAGTTCATTCCATGTTTCAGGACTAACTCAGTTACCATGTCAACATTTAGCTCTTAGAAATTCAATGTTGGGATTGTGGCTTATTCCCTATTCTTTCAGTTTAGTTAGTTAGTATTCATTTAGGGACGAATAACCAAGGGAGAGATATTCTAAAACAAATAAAAATCCTATCTTTAAGCATATATAGAACTATTATAAAAGCATGACTTTAGTATTCAATGATATGTAGGATCATAAAGGGTCCCTAACCCAAAGCTAAGTTGAAAACTCCTTTTTTGACTAAGTTCAAGTGTAAGAATCTTCTTGGATCAACTCCTAACGAAAATTGATACTATTATATGAAGAGTTAGGTGGACCAATACCCACCAAATTAAATTTATTTGAATTATCTTTCCTAGTAAATATTTATAATTTGGCATTATAGTGTAAATATATGGCTATTTTACTGAAGCACAGCCAAAGCTGCCAGTGGCAAGAACTCAGGCCCTATGAGTAGTAGAGAGACCCAAACGGTTGTTAGGAGACCCTATGAGTCACAGGGTGACTTGTTGGGATGGCAGTGGAAAGCCAAAATTGAGTCTTAAGCATAACTTAGGCTATGGCTTATAGCCAGATCTTACGAGTCTTCACGTGAGTCATTGGGATAGATTCCAGCAACTTTTTAGATAATTTTAAAAGGCTTGTTTGGTCTTTTCCCGCTTTTTTAACCCCAAAATGTCATGTAAGCTATTCTAAGGTTTATTAATAATCTTAAACTACCCTGAATCCCCCATTAACTCAAAAATCACGTGACATAATATACAAAGCAAACAGATGATTTTTCTTCTCCTAGGCAAGAATAACGGTTCTTTAACTTTAGGCCCCAAATCAAAAGATTTAAACAAAGGTTTTTCCTTCAGGTATCTGGGATCTTACCATTGGGTTCCCTTTACCTATTGAGTCCCAAAGTTATTTCAAATTCTCAGTTTAATTTATGCTTCAAGCTTAGGGTTCCTATAAAAAGTATGAATTCCATTATCTTTCAATTTCTTACTTGGACAAAATCATGAATATATATTTTCCATAAATTTTAGCATCATTACATACTCATGACTATGAACTCTCAATATATCAAAAAAATTTCTGATTTTGGGCTTGAGTTATAAAATTTCCTATTATGTTTAGATTATAAAATTGTCATGATTAGTTGCACTCTTTAGAGATGACGGGTTATAAGCACCTGATGACTTAGGACATCATGTATTTTTTAGTTGAACATTTAATCCTCCAGTTTCATGATCTAGAATGCTTTTAGATAACCACATATATTAGAGTCTCAGAACTTTAATATTATTGGCTTATTTAATATTTCAATTCACATTCAGTGGGGAGTTGAACTTAGAACCAAATAGACGCAGGGATGAAGGCTCACCCATCAGTCATACTGAGGCCTTTAGTAAAAGTCTGTAAGTCCCAGAACTACGACACTGTCGTAGGTTCTAAAGAGTCACCCATTAGACCAGGCTTAACACCTTATTTCTTTTGGACATCAATTTAGTAGATCCATGTTAGTTAGTGTTCATACCCTTGGCAAGGTATTGAACACCCCTCCAACTGGGGTTACAGGTTGGACTCTCTTTAGCTTAGATGGAGTATGTCGATTAACAGTAGCTTCTACATTTTAGACTTAGACCTCGCATGACCTTGTATTCAATTTCTTCAATGTATTATATAGTATATGTTTATTAATTGATCAATACATCATTTTAAATATTTCAACTCCATGTTATTCTTAAGAGGTCATTTATGTTATTCTTAAGAGGTCATTTTAGCATATTTAGTTCATATAATATAGGGTATAACCTGTATGCTAAGTACATTCAAAGTACTATCTATATACTTTCTTTTCCACTCTATTATGTATAATATATGTTAAGACATTCAATAGCTAGCTTGTGGTTAGCACAATCTGGCACCTATATCAGTAACAGAGCTTGGTGAGTCCTCATTATTTGGGGACTAGATTTCAGTATGTTATTTATGTTATTACTTCAATTTCAGACAACTAGAGTTAATTAGAGTCTTGTCCCATTAACTCATCACAGTAGAGGCTTTCAAGCAGTCAGATAGTAAACTTTTAATTTTATGGTTCTTGATTAGATATTTTTTATGTTGACTCGGTATTGAATTTCATTACATTATTCAAATTTATAGCTTATACATAAGATTTATTTAGTTATTTTAGTTTCATAATGTTATGATAGGACATGGATTAGCTAGTGATTACTTATGACTCTAAGCACCATGTTATAACTAATTCATATTGCATCACAATCTTTTGTTGCTGCTGCAGCATAAATTCTTATGTTGCATTGAGTCTTAGGCTAAATGGACCTTCATCATAGAGGTCTCTTTGCTTGTTGTGATGAATCTATTATGGTGTAAATCCTACCACTACAAAGGTACTTAAATAGAAACATGGGATTTGTCCCAGCTAAGCCCATTTCACATTACACTTTCCAATTTTGACATCTTACTAGCCTTTTTATAAAAATTGCTCTAACAGGAGTTCTGCTGACCCATTTTATGCTCCAAAAGTTTCTATGTCTTTCTAAATTTATCATCTCACATAAAATCTCTATTAAACTTTCTTAGATGGTATATCTTTGGTTCTCAATATTCTCCCATCTCTATCTATGACAACATCAAGTTCTTCTTTATAGGAGAGTTCTTTATCAAACACCTATAAATCCTAATGGATGATGTAATCTCTATTCTATGATACTTATTGAACATTGAGATATGAAATACTGGATGAACTCCTGATAAACTAAAAGGTAGATCCATCCTATAAGTCACATACCCTACTTCTTTTAAGATTTCAGATGGTCCATTGTACTTCTGACTTAGCTTACCCTTCTTTTTGAAATGTATGTGTAACGACGTATTCTGTCATTATTAATAGACACTTTGTTATGGGTGTGTGTTATGAAAAATTTAGAAGCATGACCTCGAAGTAGTATGGACAATACAATTAAAAATTTTAGAATTTGAAATTTTAGGTTGGGCTGACCTTATCCCATTATAATGGCATCTCTATAGCAGTCAGTAGGCTGCTATAGTGAGATGACAAGACCAAAACCTTAGGTTTATTTTTAATAACTCTCTCTTTTACTATTTACTTATGAAAAGGATGAGGGTTACTCTAAAAACCTTCCTAAGGTTACCTTATCCTGAGAGCAATGGAAAGGAGGGATTTTTTATTGATAGGGTTAAACCCATGATTCTTTCACTGATTTCACATCAGAATTTGCCTTTATAGAGTTAAAATCTTACATTCATGCCTCTGTAGAAGCTTCTTGGTGTCTAGGTAGGCTAGGTTTAACTGTGTAGTTTTGATCTAGGTTAGAAAGCATAAGCATGGCATATATTGATAGGATATTGCATGTTTAGGCCTTTGGACAAGATGTTTGGGTGGATAAAAGAGATGAAAATCTAAGAAATTGGGTGGGAAATTACTATTATATTGTGATAGTAAAATGATTCATCAATTTATGTGTTTACCTTATTATTATTCATCGTTGCTTGATTAATAATGGTGTAGTACTTAGAAATTGTGTTTAACCTAATTAAATACTTATTTAGTAATAGTGGTTGATGTTGATGGATTTAGGAGAATGTATAGTAGTAATTACAGGAATAAAAAATTGGTAATGTATCAAATTATTAAGATGAACATTTAGGGGTATGCCATAACCCACAAGTCATATGTGCAAATTATAAGTGATGGTTTTAATTTATAGTATGTGTGTGTGATAACAATTTCTTTGAATTGCTTGAACAATGCTTGTTCAAGAAAGTAAATAACTATTTGATGTCCTAAGTATTAATCGTATCTAATGAACGTATATGAAAGTTTGTTGGTTTTTACTTGTGTTGTTTTCGTTATAATTATAGTTATGATTATTACTGACCAGACTAGGCCATGAGAAAAAGAAGGTATCTCACTGATGGCTCGGGCCCTCTCGGAAAGAGGCCTTCTTCGCCTTTCGACATTAGTAATTATTGTGGAATGTATCAATATTCAAATATCTCCCTGGGATAGGCTGATATAAGGTTGGCTGGTACTTGATGTATGAGATTTGGTACATGGACAAGTGTTTGTCCATTGTAGTTCATGGATAGTGGGCGACCCTAAGACCCTTAGCATGCCTTTACAAGATATAAGTGAGTGTGATGGTTCCTTGAGTGAACTGAGATTATGTGTTTTTTTAATTATTTTGGTCTTTTAAGTGGACTAGGTTAATTACTTATTTGACATACACTATGTTATATTGGTTCCTTGAATGGATCAGGCTAACTAATGATTTGATAGACAATATGTTATATTGATTGCTTGAGTGGTCCGGGTTAATTGCTTATTTAATATACACTATGTTATATTGGTTTCTTGAGTAGATACGGTTAATTGATTATTTTTCATACATTGTGTTATATTGGTTTCTTGAGTGGACCAAATTAATTACTTATTTGATATACACTATGTAATATTGGTCCGTAAGTGGATAGAGTTAGATCTTTATCTAGTATATTGGTTCCCTACGTGAACCAGGTTATTTGATGACTGGTGTATTAGTGTAATAACCCTTTAAGTCATTTTTCATATTTTTGCTTATTTTTGTCATTAAAAATTTTCTATAGTTTCCCCAAGTCAATTATGATTTGTTGGGACTGACAATTTCGTTATCGGGCAGTTCATTTAGTTTTGAGAGCTAATTCTCTATTTTGAAGTCTTTGCTGGTTCCAAATGGCCACTGGGCAAAAACTTCAATCAAAACAACCTCAAATGTAAATTCTGACTATTCCAGCATCTCTGGAATATTAATTTTAGCCTAGGTGGACTCTTGATTTGGGTCTCGAGGTACCCGAGCTCATTTTGACCTATTAGTTGGAAAGTTAAGAAAAATCTAGTGTGGGACCCACTTTTTTTCAAAATGACCTCGGATGAAAAATTTGACTATGCCATGGAGTCCATAACATTGAATTTAGTTTTGTAGCATGGTTTTCTACACATATGGGGTTTTGAATGAATCTCGAGCACCCGATCGAAGTCCATTTCAGACTTAGAAAATCTAATGCACCAGGTTGCTGGTGCAACTGCAATTGCTAAGGGTAAATCGCAATCGCCAAGTGAGATTTATATATATTTCAATTATGATTGGTAAATAACAATTGCGGCATACCTTTTATGTGTACAAATTGTGATTGCGATACCCAGTCGCGATAGCGACATTCGGGTACTTGGGATGGGTATAAATAGACCCTTTTTGCCCAATTTTTCTCATTCTTCATCCATTCCAAGAGAGATAAAACCCAAACTAGTGATATATCTTGAAATTTAAGCTTTTGGGTGATTTGGGAGTTTGGCCAATGCTTATTTACGGGATTATCTTTTGATTTGTGGTAAGGTTTCACCTTTTCATGGTAGATTTTTCTGTTTCTTGTTCTAAAATCCCAAAACCTTAGAGGCTTTATTTTAGCACCAAATTAGCTTTTCACCCATTCTAGAGGGTAATGATTCCATGAGCATGTGAGAATGTTGGGTTGGTTTTGAAAATACGGTTTTCGTAAGTTGGACCCTCATTAGATTTTGGTATAATTTTTGGACCCGAAGTGTAGTACAGTATGTTTATCGTTATTCTCATATTGATTAGTAGAATGTGAATTTGATAGCTTTGCATCTTGCAGAAGCTTCTCAAAAATAAAAATCGGTGATTTAGGTTATCTCTTGAGATTTTTTTCATCATCCAGATAGGCTAGGTTTTACCCCTTAATAGATTGAGATAATTCATAGTATGTTTATGGTATTGTGTTAGTTTTGAGATAGGTCTTTAGGTTTTGGTGTTATAAATTGCAATACTTGGGTTAGTTGGACTGTTTAGGCTAAGTTGGACATCTTTTTGGGGTATAATTAACCTAGTCAAACATTACCCTAGGTGAAGTTGACCTCGTAGGCTCTTGTATAGGTTGGAAATCATTTGGTTACTCAACTAATGAGGAGATTGACTTAGTCACTTGAGTTTAGGATTGAACTAACCTTAGTTGCAATCACTTAGGTGGAATTGACTTATTTGCTCTCTATTGGGAAAATTTACTATCCTAGGGCTAGTTATGGCATATTTAATATCTAATAGTAGATTTAGATAAGCTAGCCTAGTCTAGGGTTGACATTGCTTGGTAAAGAATTTTGAGGATTTAGAAGTGGTCTCTTCTACCCACCTTAGGCCAAGACTTATGTTAGTTATTGACGACCTCTTATACATTTGCGTACATCTTGGAAATGTTTATTATGGTGATATTGATATGCCTTGGTACTTTATGGTTATGATGGGCTGACATTAGGAGTAATCCTTATTAATTATGCTATGAATAACTTATTGATTAAGAAAATGATGAGCTAATTTATTATTCTATTGGATAAACCCTAGATCATGATATCGACTAAGCCATTGATTAAGCTATTGATTGGGACATTGGGTATGCCATTGACTAAGTTAATGATTATATTAGCAATTATTCTATTGCTTGTGCTAAAGATTATTCTTATTGGCTATATTAGTGATTATGCTATTAATTATATTTAAGAATATGCTTATTAATTATGTTAGCAAATATGCTATTGATTATGCTAAAAATTAAGCTTATTTACTATGTCAGTGATTATTCCATTGATTATGCTAGAGATCATGCTTCTATTATGATTAGTAATCATGCTAAATGGATTTCTGGCATTTATGCTACTAAATATTCTATCGATTATGTTATTGGTCATGGTATTGATGGTATGGTTACCAATGTAAGTTTGGATATTGGTTATGCTATGATTTATAGAATTACCGTTCAAGTTCGGAGAATAAAGATGATATCGATTATTTATGCCAAGTCAGGAGGATGGCTATGATATTTATAACAATGTTGATGGTATTGGTGATGATATATAGAATGATATCAATGATGATAATTATGATGATATTATTGACTATACTTATCGGTTCGAGTCCGGATATACATACTATACCATGATGATATGCTCCTTATGATATGATGATATCTAAGTGTGAGATTTGAAAATAGTGATTCTAGCTAAGTCGAAAAATAAGAAAATGGTTATAATGTGGCATGATATGAATGAATTTTAGTGACACCGTGATAAGTTGATAATTGGTGATCGATTGACAAATGATGGTGGTGGGTTATTCTATCTTGTTGGTACCTTCCAGTCTTATGGGGGCTTGCAGTAGGTTATTTAATTTTCCGCACTACTTGTCTTATGGGGGACAATTTTTTAGTTATTATTGAATGTGTTGATGGTTTACATTATGTTATATTTTTACTATGGTTATCTGTAACACCCCGTATTTCAGACGAAAACAAAAATCATCATTTCCTTCATGTAAAGGTTCCAAAAGCCATAAATCCAATGCAAGTTCAGTGTGTTAATAAATTATGTAGTGTGGAAACCTATTTGAGCATGAATTGAGATCATAGAGGTCCCCAAGCTCAAGGACAAGTTGAAAGTTTTCCTATCATTCGAATTTTAGTGAGTGTTGAAACTTAGGTCAAATTCAATCGACCATTACTCTTTGTATATATTGAATTAGAGTTCCTACTATATATCAAATGAAAGGTATTCCAATTACGTTTCCAACGATACCAATTTCGTAAAAATCTGACACTCTAGGAAGAAGTTATGGCTTCACAAAGTGGAGTGTGTCGTGCAGCATAAGGTGTGCGACGCACACCTTAACTTATGTCATAAGGTGTGCGACGCACAACCTAATGTGTGTGATAAAGAGTGCGCCGCACAACCAGTATTATGAGATAAGGTGTGCGCTGCATATATTATTACTCAAGTGACTTAAACACTCCATTTTGGGGGGAAAAAGGTCCTTTTCCCACCTTATTTAGCCATAAACACGAAATTCAGTTCCTAAATACCCCAAAATACATCTTCATTCATCAAAATTGCTCAAGAACTCTCCTTAGGGTTTCAAAATAAAAAATCCAAGCAACTCAAGATTCAACCGTGGGTTTTTGAAACTAATTGCATATTTGGAATCCCTAGAACGTAGGCTTCAAGAAGCACCTATCATCTTCACATAAAGAGGTACGTGGAGTTATCTCAAAAATCTCATGGGCTTAAAAATGGAGGTTTTGAAATTATGAATATAATTCCGTTTTAAATGTTTTATGATATTGATTTGGTCTTTAGGCCTATTCCCGAAGTGGTTTGATATATGATATATGTATATGCATGTATTCCAAAAAGATGTTAACTTGAGAGCATGAATTATATGAATCCCTCTCTTTATATGATCTCATTTTAAATTCTCATATGATGTGAAATATTTGAAATCATTTAACAAGCGTGACATGAAATATTTTTAAAATGGTCAGGTTTTGACTTGCAATGAGAGGGTTGTTATGTTGAAATATGATGAATATAAAGGTTGCATAAAAGAATGATGTGATATTGATGGCTTGCAAGTCAGGTACGATGATACCCTACTGAATAAGATAAGTGATTGAATTAATTAGAGTTTGTTGCATTGATTTTACAAGAGATAGGTGGATGCCCGAAGAAGGCATTTGAGGGTAAGGTCTCATTGCTGGAAACCGTGTTTGTCGACATGGGGATTTGGTACCAAGCTAAGTGATCTTGTGTACTTAACTTTATGTCATTCCCAAATTGGGACTATGGTTAGGAGCCCAGGCTAAGTGATCTTTGGCACTACTATACTTTATTGGGTCAAGACACCCTGCTGTGTGATCTTGTGTGTCTTCCCCTCACTTATACTCTAATCTCGATGGCAACTGAGATTTGACAGTTGGTGTAAATATTATATGTAGGGTATTCCACCTAGCTCATCTGCATTACATTGTTGTTGAAAACTATTACATTATGCCCATGTGTTTTCAAATGATTTGATATAAAACTGCTTTATAATGGCTCTCACCTATATTTGGAAAAAAATATTATATTTTGTTTTTTATTTCTCTGAGTACCAGTACTTTTGTATTGACCCCCTTCCCTCCTAGTTTTGGAGGCACAGTTTAGGGGTCCAGATAACCAGTAGATCTCTTCCGACAGATTTATAGAATCAAGTGGTGAGCCTTCTATATTTCGGAAGGCCTGATGTCTGTCAGTTCATTTATCATTTAGTAGTTTTGGGTCTACTGGGGGCCTTGTCCCAGTTTTCAGACAGTAATTTGTTTCAGTCATGTATTTGAGATTTCGCATACGGTTGTTCAGATGTCGATAGATGTTGTGGGACATTATTTCTCCTTTGTTGATTTCATTTGATTTATGACCATGTTTTTCGTAATATTGTGTATCTTCTGCATATCTTATTATCATATGAATTCTATGCATGATTACCAGATAGATAGGGGTGTTTCGGGCATTCATGGTTTGGAATGGTCATCACGGCCAGGGACCTAGTTCGGGTCGTGACAAACTTGGTATCAAAGAACGGTTCATGGTCCCAGGGTTTCTGTGAAATCGTGTCGGGTAGAGTCTTGTTTATGGGTGTATAGCACGCCACACTTATAAGCAGAAGGCTACTAGGCATTTAGGAATGTCTCTCTTTCTTCATGTTTTAGTTCATGCAATAGAGTCAGAATATTTCTCTTTCATGCTCTAATTCGTGCTATGGTGTCGCCCATACGAAAGTAAAAAAAAGTCATCCCAAATTATTTCCTTACTCTAAAGTCCTTAGATATGTCTCATTATTAAGGTAATTCAACTGCAGAAGTTTAGAATCTAAATGGTATGGTCCTTTTTGATTGAACCTTATAAGAGTTAAAAATTTTGCAAGGACTTGAGAAGAGTCCGTTACTGCTTTAATGTGTATTGATTCCGATGTAAACATTAATACTAATGGAATCGTGCTTTTCAGCTTGAGGTATTAATTGCATTTAGTCTCCTTCAAATTTATGTTACGAATGTCTTGCTTAAGGGGGGATGATGTGTAGTAGAATGTTGGAACTGTATTTCCACTCGAATAGTAGTATGCGTTAAAGTGTTGTCGTCATGACCTATTGGTAGTGAAATTAGACCAAGAAGTTGGTGATGTGAAGTCACAAAGTTAGAAGTCAGAGTGAGGACGACTTTTGTGTAAATGAATATTTTAGTTGAATAACCGATGTTCGAGAATGATTTACCCCCTTATGATGATTGACTAATGTGGTAACTAGTAGCATTTGTGGATGGTATGGTAGTCTGTGGAGGAAGTGTTTGACTCCAATTTTATTTATACAGAGTAAGATGTGTATTCTTAGTTTATTGGATATTGCATTTCGAAGCCGTGTGAGGCCTATTTCGATTCGCTATTTCGATTCACTAGCAACTTGTTGTCCAACTTGTTGTTCTTGTGTTGGTTTAAGATATATATAGCTGAATCTGTTTGCATGAGATTGAGTTGGTAAAGAGGTGATTCGTCCTTCTTTGTTAGTTTAGTAGAAGGTAGAGAAAGAGTTGTTAGTTAGAGTGATTTGTCGGTTGCTTGAAGTGTGTAAATGGCTATATTAGCCAGTAAGTTGTAAGTATAGACTCATGGATATTTGTGGAATTTGAAGGTAGTCTAAATGTAAGTTTGGGTAAGTAAGTACGAGGTGAGAAATCCGCATAAGTAGAAAAGATTGTATGGGGTTATAATATAAGATTAAGGTTGATCATGTCTATTATGTAACATTACCCCTTGACCTTCTTTTCGTTGGTAATTGTAAACTAGTACTACTTGTGAGAAGGTATGTAGTGATTTTTGAGGCGTTTGTATAGTATGTCCCAAATTTTTTGGACTAGCATATTATGTTGCATTTTTCAGTAGTGATAGATGATTGGTACAGGACTATATGCTTGAATTTAATGTAGAATATGGTGGTAAAAATAGTGGCATGAGATTAATGATGTATATTTTGTGGGAAAAAAATTAGTAGGTTTGATGTGTTAAAATAGTACGTGCTAATGAGTTATGATAAGGAAGACCGTAAGGTCAAGATCAACTATTTGTTGTTTGGAAGCTCTAGTGTACTAATGTTTCTTGATGTCTATTTCATGGTATCCAAGTGAGAATCATGCGTAAGGTTGGGTTGTAAAATCATGTTTAGCACTAGACATTAAGATTTGAACAATTGATGTCCATGAAGGTGGATGTGATGATTTCTTGGTTAATGATAATATTTTTATGGAAGTAATCTAATAGGCTTGAACGGTATATGCAAGAGATTAAGTTTATTTGATTTGTAGTGAATTATGATGTTGCATATATAATGTAGAAGTATACCCATGGTGATCTGAGGTTGCGGTATTTTCTAAGACTATTAAACGTTTTGTGTGACGAGTGGTACCGTTGAGTTTCTAGGTGGAGAAAGACTAGTTAGATGGTATATGGTGTTCTAAATAGCCAAGTTAAGGAGTTTT
Organism: Capsicum pubescens; assembly: GCA_030864215.1. Taxonomy (NCBI): domain Eukaryota; kingdom Viridiplantae; phylum Streptophyta; class Magnoliopsida; order Solanales; family Solanaceae; genus Capsicum; species Capsicum pubescens. The sequence goes on along the minus strand of CM061540.1, from coordinate 263,624,232 downwards.
GATTGATAGTGTTGAGCCTTTTTATATGATCTTGATTCTCATAGTAGAGAGATGTAAGTTTGGAGTCGCGATATTGGTAGGCTATGTCGGAAGTAGTATGATTCATTGAAGGCTTGGTGATATCCATATTGAGTGTTATATTCTAAGTTTGAGTTTTTGAAGGTTGAACTAATAGAAATAAGAGTTAAAGCACTAGAGGGTGTGCACTCCGACTACGGGGATACCCATGAAGACCCGAAGTTAGTAAGTATGCAAGTATTATATGATGACTACTGGGTCTATAGAATGATACAGTGTATTGCAGAAGGTAGTATTAACAGTGGGTTTTCCACTTTCAGGTGTAGTCATTCAGGTTAAGTTCCATGATATGCGTGTATAGTAGTTTTCCAGACCCCAGAGTGCAGTGAGTGTACTTCAGTTTAGAGTCTAGTAAGGGATCTCCCAAACTTAATATGATGGCTTGAAGATAAGGAGGAGATTATAGAGCGAATAACCAAGTCAGGCTTTCAGATTCTAGTAGTGATGTCAGTATGACATAGAACATCAGAAGGGAAGAGTGAGGCTCAACCCATTTCGGTCTTAGTATTTTTCAGTTATCCTAATACCTACTCATACCTCATGTTTCAGTTCCATGATCATAGTTCATGTTCATGTATATGATAGAAAATCACGTGCTCTTCCAGATTCCTAAATGAGGAACTTTAGTTCATTCAGCCGTCGGAATCATATTCCATATGTTATGAACTCTAAATTGAGGCCATGCATCTTATGACTCATGTATCCACGCTTTATAGTGTGCTCAGTTCCCATAATTCATGCTATACTCTTTTCGATAGGTGGAATATAGTTCATAGCCATGTATGCCCCAATTAAGATTTTTTTTTCTTTGATAAATCCCGGATTTTGATTTGCTATTCCCCAGGCCTCAGTTAAGTGTCAAGTTTCATATAACATCCTTCCATTCTTCAAGATCTTATGTTCTAATCTTTAATGACTCCTCTTTATGTGATGGTAGTGGTGATGAGTAAATGTTTCTAGTTGGTGGAAGATCATAGTATGCTTATTTTAGATAAGGCCATAAGTGCGAAGCAAGGTTGGGGCCAAGTCTTTGATGCATGTGATGGTTAGCTGAAAGGTGTGTGTGTGTATGTTCTTGGGGTAAAGTGTGGGAGCTATATCGATAGATGGTTAGCAGAATATGTGAAGTGTGTCTTTATGAGTGTTTACTTTGAAGTTCATATGTGGTTATAGAGATAGGCTTGAATGACATGTTGGAATTTTTGTTAAGGAACGCTATATGCGCTAACGACTTTGTAGTAATAGTTCAGAGTTAGCCATTGAAGTGGTAAGGCATGATAGGCTTAGGGTGTGATCTTTTAAGAGATATAGAAGGTGGAATCTTATGGTTTAGACTTGTATCGTGGAGTGGCATGTAGTATTTTGCGAGTTGGAGTTAGGCCTGATCACGGTGAAGAGGATTTCAGTTACTATAGACATTAGTAGAAAGATTTATAAATGCAAATACGAGAACAAATAAGTTACATCGAATGAATGTGGTATCTACGGGTAATAGTACAGTTAAGGGAGTATTCGAGGAGTGTGCTAATCTTTAAAGTAAGAAGTTGCATTGACTAAGGCCTGGAAATTCTATCCTAATTTATGAGTTATATGTCTATATTCCAGACTGCAGAGTAGTGTAAATGTTGTGATTTCCCTCAGTTGGATGTCTTATGTAATCCATACCCAAGATTCGTGGCTTCCTATTACTGCTAGAACTTCTTTAGAGAGAGTGTTGAAGAGATACTCCAGTTGAGTATAAGTGTCTGGTATAATTCAGTCTGTAATTCAATTTAACAATCGGGAAGACAAGTTACTATGGTTTTTCCACCTTTTCATCCAGTCCTACTATCCAAAATCTCATGCGTATGACCATTCCCAAGAGATAATCTATTCCATCCATATAAATTGTGAGTTCAGTTCATTCCAAGCATCATGTTTCAGATTAAGCTATTTATTCATGACCTGGTGCATAAGAGTTCAGCGTATAATCTCAAAATTTTTCAAGTATTCCAACTCAGATAGTGTAATACCCTTGTACGATCTAAGTTTTGATGTCTTATGATTCGTACTTGCATAAGTTATAACTTCCTAATTTCAATATGTATGATTGGATCATGAATATTTCAAGGGAATCCTAAATTTTTAGCACGAATCAGCTTCTTGAAGCAAGAAAAGTCAAGTCAGCTCAAAATTCAGTTTCATTATAGAAGTTTAAATATTTTAGATCAATTATGTCCTTTCTTAGAATGAACATCATGTCCGCATTATTCCATACTTTTAAGCTTCACAAAGTTCCTACCCATCATTCGGGGACGAATGATCCTAAGGGGGAGATAATGTAACACCCCACATTTCGTACGAGAACAAAAATCGTCATTTCCTTCACGTAAAGGTTCCAAAAGACATAAATCCAATTCAAGATTAGTTTGTTAATAAATTATGTAGTGTGGAAACCTATTTGAGCATGAATTGAGATCATGTAGGTCCCCAAGCTTAAGGACAAGTTGAAAGTTTTCCTATCATTTGAATTTTAGTAAGCGTTTAAACTTAGGTCAACTTAAATCGACCATTACTCTTTGTATATATTGAATTATAGTGCCCACTATATATCAAATTAAAAGTATTAGAATTATCTTTCCAACGATACCAATTTCACAATAATCCGACACCCGAGGAAGAAGTTATGGCTTCGCAAAGTGGAGTGTGTCGTGAAGCATAAGGTGTGCGACGCACACCCTAAATTATGCCATAAGGTGTGTGACGCACACCCTAACTTATTCCATAAGGTGTGTGACTCACACCCTAACTTATGACATAAGGTGTGCGACGCACAACCTAATATGTGCGATAAAGAGTGCGCCGCACAACCTATATTATGCGATAAGGTGTACGCCGCATATATTATTACTCAAGTGACTTAAACACTCCATTTTTGGGACAAAATGGTCCTTTTTCCACCCTTATTTATCCATAGACACGAAATTCAGTTCCCAAATACCCTAAAATACCTTCATTCATCAAAATTGCTCAAGAACTCTCCTTAGGGTTTCAAAGTAAAAATCCAAGCAACTCAAGATTCAACCATGGGTTTTTTAAACTAATTGCATATTTGGAATTCCCAGAACGTAGGCTTCAAGAAGCACCTATCATTTTTGCATATAGAGGTGCGTGGGGTTATCTCAAAAATCTCATGGGCTTAAAAATTCATGTTTTAAAAATGGGGGTTTTGAAATTATGAATATAATCCCGTTTTAAACATTTTATGCTATTGATTTGGTCTTTAGGCCTATTCCCGAAGTGGTTTGATCTATGATATATGTATATTCATGTATTCTGAAAGGATGTTAACTTGAGAGCATGAATTATATGAAATCCCTCTCTTTATACGATCTCGTTTTAAATTCTCATATGATGTGAAATGTTTGAAATCATCTTGAAAAGTGTGACATGAAATATTTTGAAAATGGTCATGGTTTTGACTTGCAATGAGAGGGTTGTTATGTTGAAATATGATGAATATAATGGTTGCATGAAAGAATGATATGGTATTGATGGCTTGCAAGTCGGGTATGATGATACCCTACAGAATAAGATAAGTGATTGAATTAATTAGAGTTTGTTGCATTGATTTTACATGAGATAGGTGGATGCCCGAAGAAGGCGTTTGAGTGTAAGGTCTCATCGCTGAAAACTGTGTTTGCCGACATGGGGATTTGGTACCAAGCTTAGTGATCTTGTGTACTTAACTTTATGTCATTCCCAAATTGGGACTATGGTTAGGAGCCCAGGCTAAGTGATCTTGGGCACTACTATACTTTATCGGGGCAAGACACCCTGTTGTGTGATCTTGTGTGTGTTTCCCTCATTTATACTCTAATCTCGATGGCAACTGAGATTTTACAATTGGTGTAAATGTTATATGTAGGGTATTCCACCTAGCTCAGCTGCATTACATTGTTTTTGAAAACTATTACATTATGCCCATGTGTTTTCAAATGATTTGATATGAAACTGCTTTATAATGGCTCTCACCTATATTTGGAAAAAAATATTATATTTTGTTTATGATTTCTCTGCGTACCAGTACTTTTGTATTAACCCCATTCCCTCTCAGGTTTGGAGGCACAGTTTAGGGGTCCAGATAACCAGTAGATCTCTTCCGACAGATTTATAGAATCAAGTGGTGAGCCTTCTATATTTCGGAAGGCCTGATGTCTGTCAGTTCATTTATCATTTAGTAGTTTTGGGTCTACTGGGGGTCTTGTTCTAGTTTTCAGACAGTAAGTTGTTTCAGTCATGTATTAGAGATTTCGCAGACGGTTGTTCAGATGTCGATAGATGTTGTGGGACATTATTTCCCCTTTGTTGATTTCATTTGATTTATGACCAGGTTTTCCGTAATATTGTATATCTTCCGCATATCTTATTATCATATGAATTATGTGCATGATTACCAGATAGATAGGGGTGTTTCGGGCCTTCATGGTTTGGAATGCTCGTCATGGCCAGGGCCCCGGTTCGGGTCGTGACATTATCTAATTATTCGTGTACAATAATGTTATTATCTCAGGTTTATTTTCTTACCTTGATTTAATTATGTTATCTTGTATTTTACCATACTTATATCATGATTTAGTTCAGTCGCTCGTGATGCCTACAGAGTTCCTATTTTTTTGGTACTTATACTACACTTCTATACCTTTTTGGTGTAGATCTGAGTACTAGTTGTCATTGTTAATCAAGGGTGCTCTGTTGAGTTTCGGAGATAGGGTGAGCTCTTGCAATCAGAGTTGCCCATTCTCTTCTATCTTACTTATGTCTAGTTTTTTGTTTTGAGACCGGTTATATTAACTATTTTAGATTCTTGAGTTGTATTTATAGATACTCTTGTACTGGCTCTACCGGGTTATGGGATTTGTTTCTTTATGTTTAGCTACCCTTAGACTATTTATACTCTCTTGTTTATTTATAAACTATGTTGCTAAATTTCGTTCTTATTGGGCATTCCCACCAAGTTAACCCATTGTATTTAGCTTTGGGTTATGGTTTGGCATACCTATTGGCGTGATAGAGTAAGTGCCATCATGACTCATAAATCAAATCATGGTAAATTGGTATAAGAGCCTAGGCTACACCGGTATTGTTGGTACAAGAGCAAATATCTAATAGAGTCCTGCAGATCGAAACGATAACGCTCATTTTTTATCTTTGGGAGGCTGTGTGTGGCACCTTAAAAATGGGTCTCAAGACGTTACACGGTGCTCAAGACTACGAGTAGTCTCAAGCTAACCCTGTAAGCCTTCTTCTAAAACTGTAACTCATAATGGAGAAATATAAACATAAAATCAATGTTGAAGTCTGTCTGATCTAACCTGAAATTATCTGAACATAATATCTGAAAATATTTGACTCAAAAGTCTAGACAATCAACACTAGAAATCTGAATTTTTTTACTAGTAGTCTGACAAGCCTCTACTACTATCAACTAGAGAACCACTGGGACAAACCCCCAGCTGACTCGAATTGACTATAAATACTGAATCAACTACTTTAATAAGCTAGAAAGCTGAATAATTGGGTCCCCGGACTATGAGGACTCACCAACTGTCGGGATGTGGATGGAGATGCTCAAAATCACTCACGCTTCTGAAACTGAGCACCTGAACCTACATTTAAACAATGTAGCACATAGACATATATGTGGATCATTACTTTTGGAATGTACTGAGCATGTAGGGGTGAATGCATAAGCAAATGAAATTCTCTAAGAAAAGGGTGAATTCTTATCTTAAATCCGTAAAAGAATCAAGAAATGGATATTAATCTAGCTTCCCAAGCCCCCATAAGCTTAACTTTTAAGCTTTCATACTATTTTAGGATTTTTTTACTATCAAGAATGAGTGAGAAATGGCCAATTCACAACCTAAGGGGTCTATTTATACCTATACTAGGTTCCCAGACATTGCAATAGCACAACCAGGTGTGCGATCACACTACAGGCTGCAGGAGTAGATCGGCATAAAGTCAAAATTCATGGAAGTTCATGGATAAGATTCATAAATACATGTTAATATCATAATTGAACTTGAAAATTGGGTTCATGAACTCCATGGATGAAAAGGGTCCATGAATCATCATCTAACATACCTTAATTGAAGAATTTGTGAAGGTTCTTGGTGGATTTTTTGAGAATTGAACTTGAATGTTGAAGGGGATAGGGTTTGTTCTTGAGAGGAATTGCTTTTAATTTTGGGTAAAATATGAATTATAAGGCAAAGATGTTGTTTTGGGACCTAAATCCCATGTTAAGGTAGGGGAAAAAGACGAAACTACCCTTCTACATTTAAAATCTAGAACCGGAATGTCAATAAAGGCTTCACTGCGACGCGGTGATACCCTCATTACTATACTCACCGCGACACATTGCAATTGCGGTGAGTCACTGGAAATGACCGTTGCTGATTTGCCCTTCACCGCGACGTGGTCTAATCGCGGTGAGCTGCTGCCTGGAAACTTCAAATATGCTCCAAACCTTATCCAAAAAAACTCAAAACTTACCCGAGACATGCTACTTACACCCCTGAACATGAATCAACTCATAAACCATGATCTCAGTGCCCGGAAGGTCAACTTAAAAATTCTCGAACTTAAAGGGAGTCAAAAGTTACTAAGTCCCTCAACACTTAGTCTTATTTTTCAGGTTCTAAGGGTCTTAAGCAAGTACTTGGGGATGAGTTGGACTTAGAAACGTATGGGGTATTACAACGCAGTTTCAACAACATGTTCTTTTGCTTGATTTTAATTTCTTTTCTTCTTTTTTTCTCTTTTACTGACTCTTTTCCTCTTTGGGACTTTCTCTAACTCTATTTTTCTTTAAACTCTTATCTCTTTTTCTCTTCTTTTCTTTTTTTCCTTTTGAAAGATTTCTCAAAACTTTTCTGACTCTCTTTATTTGCTTGACACTTTTCTCTTCTGACTTTATCTTGATTTCAAAAAGGGGTACAAAGAAAAATAGAACTAAAGCTCAAACAGGGTAAATAAAGGATGACACAATATTTGGATAGTAGAATAAAATGCCTATATCATATCAATCCTTGAAAATGCAAGCACATGTCATGCAATATGAAAGTGGAGATCACTTGGACCATCTTTTCGACAATACTAACTTTAACTAAGCATGTATGTCACTTCTTCATCTGTACTTTTCAAACATCTAACTCCATCTTTTTTATGCACACCTCTTATCGAATGACTCATATTTTAGTGAAGTAAATTTTTCTTGACAGATGAGATCGTGCATCCACTGTTTGATCCAATTCAAAATGATTGAGATATGTATTTCAATTGAGGACCAAGCTATTCTTGTGATTTTCAAAATGATTGCCTTAATTTATTCATGGAAGGTTTTGGCTTGGTCACCTAATGTCTCAACACTCTGTCTATTTTCTCAAATTGTTCATTTCTATTTCTGATTCAATGTTTCATAATTGTATTTGATTTTAAGATCTGACTAAAAATTCTACAACTATTACATATCACTAGAACCAACATAAAATAAATAGTATATATAATACAAATAAACAACATAAAATAAAAGGAAAAGGGACACTACATTTTGTTGAAAGAAAAGAGAGAAGGGTTTGAACATAAATAATAAAAAAATAAAACTAGATAGATCCCAAACTACAACCTTAAAATAATTCGGATAATAGAAAAAAGAACAAAACAAACTACCAAATCCTTCTTAGTGAGGAGAGGAGTGACTTTCCAATTGCTGAGCTTGATATCTTAGACACTAATTTACACATCACCATGACTAGAGCTTTCACCACTGTCAATTTATTGCACCATAATCAATTTATCTTGAATCATCTTTTCTATTTCTCTTTTAAAAGAAAAACAATCATAAATACTGTGACCCTAACATTAGAATGACATTCACATCATACATTAGGATTAAAATTTCTTGAATTTGGATCAGGAGTATACCCAAGGAGAGGAGGAATCATGCCTAGCTATCTCAATCTCTGGAATAAATTGGTATACGATTCCCCAATTGGTATGAATATACCTTGATTTCTTCCTCATTTCATTATTTGTCTTGGATTGAAAATCGAGCCTAGAAAGGCTTTGGTATGTTTTTGGAGTTGGAGGATGACTCTGAGGAGTTAGTACACACTATTTTGGGTAAGAAGATGGTTAAACATATGGTTGTTCTATATATATATTGGATATAGAGGTAGGGGAATATAGTATAATAGATTTTGGGAGCGATCATATAGAGCTTGGGTATGAACCTGGGCTTGAGGCTGAGGGTAACAGAGAAGTGGTATTCTTGGACGTTCCCATTGTCTAGCCACAATAGCAGCTATATCTTTCTTATTCTTCTTCCCTCCAATACTTCCTGAACCATTTTGAATTATCTGGGTAGTTGCTATTACTCACGAGATTTATACTACATGCTTCATTATTCATGATTTATGAGTTTTAGATTTCAGATTTCTCAAGCTATGTGAGTCATTTACATTTAGCATGCATTGTTTTTATAAATGATAATTATGAGATATGTTTTTACTAATGCATTCACCCCCATACGCTCAGTACATTCCCAAAGTACTGATCCATATATATGTCTATGTGCTACATTATCTCATAATGTACGTACAAGTTTCAGTATACACATTCAGATTCGGACAGTTGGAGATTCCAGCCTGTGAGATGATGAGTCCTCCTACTTCGAGGACTTCAGTTACACCTATTTATATTCTTTACTTTCTTATTCATATGTATTAATTAGAGATATTTGGTGTATCTTCCTAACTACTTATAGTCAGTAAGTAGAGGCTTCATTGTCAATCAGTAAAGTTAATGTATTGAGTTTTAGTTTCTTTATAAAATAAGAGTTGTAATAGTGTAAATTCAGTTTTATATTGATCAAATTCAGGAAAGAGTTATCTTCCGCTTATTTTGTTTAGATTTATGTATCTTATTCAGTTTCTCATGAGTTATGCCAGTATAAGGGTTAGCTTGGGATCACTTGTTTTCCTAAGCACCGTGTGACATCTTGGGACCTATTTTTGGGGTGTTACAGGTTATCTTCCGGTGGAACTTCCTGGGATCAGCACAAAGAGGTTGAATTTGGGTTATTTGGTTGCTGGTTTATGCCATTTCCAATTAGGGGTCCCTATGTTGGTTCTATTGTTTTTACCATCAGAAAATTCACTGGAATTACACAAAGGGGGCAGTTTTGGGAGCTTTAGTTAATGGTGGTCACTGTTTTTATCGGATTTTGGGGTATTGGTGGTCGGATTCTATGTCGGAACGATGATTTTGGTGAAAACTTTACTGGAAAAAAAGTTGTTCCATTACCCTCTTTTTCTGATCACTCTCACGATTTTTCTTCTTTAATCTCGTCTCTTTCTCACCGATTCCACTTTTTTCTCACCAGTTTCCTCTCCTATGTTTTTCTATGCATTTTTTTGGTGTAACATGGTGTGGTATGTGAGCTATGTGTGAATTCCCATGAGTTCTCAATTGTGTGCATCTATGTGAGTGAAAATAGAGAAGTTTGCATGTGTATTCTATGTGTGAGTTTATGTAGTGTGTGTGCATGTATTTTGTACTCTCTGTGTGTATACTGTTGAGGAGAAAGAAATTGAGTGAGGGTTGTAGGTGGGGTAACATGGAGTAGGAGGTTGGGTAGGGTAAGAAGTGTGTGAGGATTAGGTGAGAATCTTTTTTGTTAGGTTGGTTATTTTTTACTTTCTTGTGGGGAGTTATTGGATAGGGAAGGGTGTGTGGTAAGGGTATGGGGAATCGAGTAATTTTGATAAGTGGGAGGATCAAAATTACGTGTCTAGACATCATGCCCCTCTTTGACTGCAAACACAAAATATTTTCAGACAAAGAAGTAGAGAACGGGACAGAATTTGACCTGACCATTAGTCAAAAGGAAGAAACATAAGATAGAGTATGATCGAATCTTTATTTTGGGCATCCTACCAATCCCAAGTTATGTGGGAATCCGGTCACATATAGTTCTCAAGTTAAAAAGAAAATGAACTATACCGAGTTGAAGAGTCGAGTGAGGTCCTATCGAGGTTTCGATATACAACTCTATTATTACATAAGAAATGAAAATTACAATTAAAAAAGATAAATTTTATTACAAAAGTCTATCTGTGTAGCTTCTCTTGACTTGAGTTTTCAATTCTTTCCAAAGTGATAAATATCTGATTTTCTTTGGGTTGAACTTGAAAATAGATTCTTTCTCCATGCAAAATTTGGTATTAGAGATGAGCTGAAAAGTTGTCCATGTTCTGCAAGTGGTACTTCTAAATTTGAATTTCACTGCACCCTATTCTTCAGGCGGGTTCCTGACTTGCTATTTCTTCACCCTATTATCCAGGCAGGCGCCTGACTTACATTTCATCACCTGATTCTCCAGGCGGGCTCCTGACTTATAATTTCCTTACCCTACTCTCCAGGAAGGCTCCTGACTTGCTATTTCATCACCCTATTCTCCAGGCGGGTTCCTGAAATCAAAATCAAAACTAGAAAAGAAGTTATCTCAAACAAAAATTATGATAAAGAAAGATCTCATTTTTTAGAAAACAAAGTCTTATTTTCCAGGAGGGTCCTGAATGGAAAGTGAATTTCCAAATGCCATGAATAAAAATTTTAGTCCTAGTTTATCATCAGAAAAAATTTATAAGTGTCAAACTAAATCACAACTACAGGAAAAATGCATAATGCAAAGATGAATCAACACTCTGGCCAATTAATGCATCTTTTGAGAGGAAAAATTGAATGACTAAAACTTGAAAGTGTGTCTCCTAAAAGTTAAAGTAAGGGACTCTGGCTAGAAAATCCATCTTCTAGGGGTAGAGGTTCAAGTTAGGAAGTGCATCACCTAACAAACAATACTTGAATTACCCAGACAAGGAAGTGTGTCTCCTTGTGTTTAAATGGAAGTACTCGACAAGAAAGTACGACTTCTAGGAGTAAAGGTTCAAGTTATGAAGTGCATTACCAAACTGATTAAATTCGGATCTTAAAAAGGAAGTACATCTCCTAGGAGTAAAGATTCAAGTTAGGAATTATGTCACCTAACAAATGAAATATGAATACCCAGACAAGGAAGTGCGTCTCCTAGGGTTTGAACAAAATGTCTCAACAAGAAAGTGGATCTTCTAAGAGTAAAGGTTTAAGTTAGGAAGTGTGTCACCTTACAAATGAAATTTGAATACCCAAACAAGGAAGTATGTATCCTAGGGGTTGAACGGAATGACTCTACTAGAAAGTGTATCTTCTAGGAGTAAGGGTTCAAGTTAGGAAGTGCGTAACCTAAAAAATGACCTTGAATTACACAGACAAGGAAGTGCATCTCCTAAGGGTTAAGTGGAAGGACTCGACTAGAATGTGTGGCTTCTAGGAGTGAAGGTTCAATTTAGTAAGTGAGTTACCTAATGAATGAAATTTTAATACCCATACAAGGAAGTGCATTTCCTAGGGGTTAAATAAAATGACTCGACTAAAAAGTGTGGCTTTTATAAGCAAAGGTTCAGGTTAGGAGGTGCGTTACCTAACAAACTAAACATGAATTACCCAAACAAGTAAGTGTATCTCCTAGGAGTTAAATGGAATGACTCTACTATAAAATGCATCTTCTAGGAAAAAGATTCAAGTTAGGAAGTGCGTCGCCTAACAAGTGAAACTTAAATTACCCAAATAAGAAAGTGTGTCTCCTAGGGGTTAACTGAAATGGCTCAACTAGAAAGTGCATATTCTAGGAGGAAAGATTCAAGTTAGGAAGTGTGTCACCAAATGAACAAAATTTGAATTACCCAGAAAAAGAAGTGTGTCTCCTAGGGGTTAAATAAAAGGATTCGATTAAAAAGTGTGGCTTCTAGGAGCAAAGGTTCAAGGTAGGAAGTATGTCACCTAAAGAACGAAATTCAAATTACCTAGATAAGGAAGTGCGTCTCCTAAGGGTTTAGGATGATAAGTTTTTACCATTATTGTGATTATCAAACCTGTCTAGCAATACTTCCTCTTGCATTTGCAGAAGTGGGGAATTGTAAATTTTGATATTTAGGCTTTGACTCTCTTGATTTCAAGGTAACCTGTGTTCCTATTTCATACAAAGAAAAATTGTAAGTATAAAAACATGTTTGTGGCTCCAATTTCCAAGGAAATCATTACACATGTCACATTTAACTTCTTTCAAACTGTTGACATGTGCCAATGACTTGCTGCACCATTACCCTAACTCGGGCTATTAATAATGACTAAGAAACAAACACAGTATCTCTGTCTTACTATGTCTCTCAGATAAACCCTTTAAACCTTGGTTATTTCCATGAATCCCAAAACTTATTTGTCGATAAAAACTTTCTGTATGACTTATTTCAACTCACAATCATATTTATTTCATGTGCTGACCTTTTGTCTTGCTTTGTGCACTTGAAGAAGTTGGTAGCATGTTTTAGAATCCTTTCTCACTTGTTTTGACATGTACTTAACTCAAAGACAAGAGAAAAATAAAAAAGATTTCTATTTGGATGACATACTCAAAAGAACAAAATAGAAATATAGAGAAGAAAGAAAAAACAAGAAATGTCCCCTTTTCAAAAATGGAGAAAAGAAAATTTTATGTGAAAACGTATGTCAGTTCTAATGATTATGACATGCATTTTGGATTAAACTATCTGATCTTTCCATCCAAACATTACCAATAGTTGTTGAGTTAATGACTCTGAAATTGAGTTGCTTATTCAAGCTCATTGTAATCATATACCTCATATGGATAGTGACGTATCGATGGATTTTTTTCCAATAAGCCCATCTCATTTTTATTTATCTCAGCTCATCCTTGTTTTACGGTGCTTGTGGGGGGAGGGGGAGTTTCACCCATAAGATCTCTTATTTTTATTTCTCTTAGCTCACAACTGCCTTATGGTTCCCATGAGGATTTTCACCAATAATACTCTCTCATATTTTTTATTTTTGTCTCAAATTACCATCACCTTACGGTGCCCATGAGGGTTTTCACCATTAAGGCTCTTTCATTTTTATTTCTCTCATGATTTCTTATGCTGAGAAAGACAAGTAGTATCCAAAATGTTCCATCATATCCATTGCATTATTAGCGTTAACATTCTCAAAGATTGATATGAAGGTCTTTCTTTGGTTGTAACATGGCTTTTGGACAAAGTTAGATAAAAAGGATGGCATGAGCCTAAAATGACACTTGAAGTGGGGTGGGACTTACAACTTTAGGAATCAACTTTAGCAAATGAAAATTAACTCATGCCCCAGTTTCTTTTAACTGGGTAGTTCTAAATTATTTATTGGTTGGACCGAACCCAGAGTAGGGTTGCCTACGTATCTTGTCATAGCAAGAATCAAGTCAAATGTAGTTCAGGCCACTTGTTCTTTTTCTTGGATTCAATTTTTTTTCTTTTTCTTTTTCCTCTTTGAGACTTTTTTTTACTCAATTTTTCTTGACATGCTTGTCTCTATTTTTTTTTAACTTTCATTGACTCTAACTTGATTCCAAAAGAGGGGTACAAAACAAAAGATAGAACTGAAGCTCAAATGGGGTAAAAAAAGGATAACACAATGTTTGGATAGTAGAATGAAATGCCTTAATCATATAAATCCTTAAAAATGCAGTTACAAAGCATGCAATATGAAAGTGGAAGATGAAGATCACTTATACCATTTTTCCATAACCTTAACTTCAATTGAGAATGTGCGTTACTTTTTATTTTGCACTAGTCAAACATACAACTCCATCTTTGTACACACCTCACATTGTACGACTCATACTTTAGTGGAGCAAAATTTCTTTTATTTCTCTTGACATGATATCGTGCTTCCACTGTTTGATCCAATTCAAAATATTTGAGATATATATCTTTTAACTGATGACCAGATTATTCTTGTGATTCCCAAAAGGATTGCATTAGTTTATTCAAGCCAAACTTCAACTTGATCACCCAAATATCTCAATACTCTACCTATTTTCTCAGATTCTCTATTCCTAACTTTAACATTCTAATTCAATGCTTCATGATTAACCTGAATTTAAAAATCTAGCTGGAGATTCCACAAACATGTCATATCACTAGAACGAATCATAAAATGAACAATGTAAAGAAGACAAACAAACAACATAAAATAAGACAAAACAAAAAGGGACACTATATTTCATTGAAAGGAAAGATAGAAGGGTTTGAAAAAAGACAATAAAGAAACTAAACAAGATAGATCCCAAACTACAACCCTAAAATAATTCAAAAAATAGAGAGAAAAACAAAACAAACTACCAACAATAGTTCCTAGTTAGAAAAGGAGTGACTTTCCAATTATTTTTCTTGACATCTTAGCCACTAATTTTCACATCATCATGATGAGATCTTTCACCACTATTAATATCCTGCTCCATAATTGATTTATCTTAAATCAACTTTTCTATTTCTCTTTTCAAAGCACAAAAATCTTTAATGTTGTGACCCTGAACATCTGAATAATATGCACATCATACATTAGGATTAAAAGTTCTTGAATGTGGATCAGGAGTATACCCTAGGAGAGGAGTGATCATGCCTCATTTTATCAATTTCTAAAATAAAATGGTATATGATTGTCTAATTGGTGTAAAACTATCCCTAGGCTTCTTCCTCTTTTCATTATTTGGCATGGATCAAAAATTGGGCCTAAAAGGGCTTTGGTATGTTTGTTGAGTTGGAGAATGATTTTGAGGAATTGGTGCACGCTACGATGGATAAGAATGGCATTGGACATATAGTTGTGCGCTATTTATTGGATATAGAGATGGTTGAATGGAGTATAATGGGCTTTGGGGAGGATAGTGATGTTGAGACTGATTATATGGAGCTTGGGTATAAACTTGGGCTTGAGACTGAGATTAAGGGTGATGTTGTATTCTTAGATGTGTGCATTTCCTAGTTATAACAACAACTACATCTTCCTTATTCTTCTTTCCTCGAACATTTCCTGAACTATTTTGAATTGCCTGGTAGTCACTTTTAATGCTGCAAAATTCACAATGTGGCCAGTCTTAATTCCATCCTCTATCATCTCCCCCATTTTAGGACCTTATTAAATGGTTTGCCTAATATTTATAATAGGTGCTAAAAGTATGTTTCATCTTATACTTGAATAAACACCTCCACCATCTTGCTTTCTTTCATTGGTGGTTTTACCCTTGCAGCTTGCTCATGCCATGTAATGGAATATTCTATGAAACTTTTAACACTCTTCTTTGTCATATTGGTCAAGGACTTTTCATGAGGGACCATTCAGAGGCTAAACTTGCTAAACTTTCTCTAAAATAAGCCATAAGAAATTCTTTTTTCCCTTCATCTCCCCTCAATTGACTGCAATAATGCCTCAAATATGCTACGGGATCGTCGTGTCCATCCTACTTCTCAAACTTTGACATCTTAAAGCCAAGGGGGAGGTTAGCGCTTGGAAACATGCATAAGTCCTTATATTAAACACTTTTTTAGCCCCCTAAGTCCTTTCAAGTTCTTCATAGCTAGTTCCAAACTTTGCACTGTTCTAGTCGTTTCTTCTTATTCTCCTATCATAACAGGTTTCTAAGTGTTAAGGGGAAATTCAGGCCGTTGTGTGTATCTATGAGGATTAATCAACTTAATTATAGGCTCAAAAGCATATTTGTGATCACCAAAAATATTCAATGTAGGATCACTTGTAGAGTTGGAAAGCACAGCCTTTGGATGGACATCAAAAGTAGGAGCTTCGTGTGGGGGTAGAGCCGTAAAAACAAAAATTACAGGTGGAGCCGAGTATGTGGTAGTTTTGTGTTGAGGAGCTAGGAGATGAATATTGGAAGTGTTGGGATAGTGTTTCCCCAGAGTAAATCCTGATGCATGTTATGGCATGCAAGCAAAAGTGGGAAATTATGTATGTGACACTAGAGGCTAGCTAGAAAGATATTTCAGATTATCAGTGGAAAATAAGGGAGGAGGCAACCCATTAGCCCAAGTTTGATGCATTTCAACTATTTGATGCCTTAATTTCAGAATCTCTTCATTAGATCCTAAATTCTCATTCCCCGAACTCCCTATCTGGTCAATGATAACAACCTCAGTATCCTTGTTGGTCTTAGCTAACTTCCTCTCAAAATTGGTGTAATACGGGTGACTAGCCAGAATGTCACAAACCAACCACCTAAAATTGACTGAATAATAGAAATAACAAATGTGTTTGTTCAATACTTTTTTAAGAAACACTTATTCTTCTTTTTTCTTTTTGAAAGATCACCAAACCCTAGAAGGGCGCCTATGTATCTCACCCTCGAGAGGGGAGAATTGGGTGTGCATAGTTCGCGAAGTTTAGGCACAAAATGATCAATAAAACTCTTTTTTTTTCTTCTTTTCATTTTAGAGGAGCAGAAGATAACAAATTTTCAAAAGGAGACGAAAATCTTTTTGAATTTTTCAGTTTTAAAAATCTCTATGCCAAATGAAACCTATGATTACCAAAAAAAAAAAATTGGATTTTTGATTTTGAATTTCATACGAAAATAAAACCTAAAATTTATTGAAGAAAAAATCTTTTTTGCATTTTCATTTAAAGATGTATATGAAACACCTACTCTAAATAAAGTAGGAAGAAAATATTTTTGGATTTTATAAATAAGATCACCGAACTCAAGAAGGGCTGCCTACGTATTTCACTTCGAGGGAGAGGAGAATCAGGTGTGCGTAGTTCATCCAAATTAGACAATTAAAGATTAAATAACAAACTACACCTCAATAAGAGAGACACGATAAAATAGACGATGAAAAATGTCAATAAAATCTTTTTACATTTTCAATATGAAACTTCTTATATAATGAAATAAAAAATTATGAAAGAAAAATATTTTTGGCATTTTCATATGAAGTTGTTCACAAATAAAGCACCAATAGAAATAAAATATTTTTTTCCTAAAATTTTCAATGCAGAAAAACATGAAGACACTAAAAGAAAAATAATTTTGGTATTTTTATTATAGGGAATGTATAAAACTTCTAACATCTTTTTGGATTTTCTTCTGATAAATGTATGAAGCTCCAACAAAATAAACTCTTTTTGAAATTTTCAAGTTGTGAATGAATACTAAAGGAAATAAAAAAAAATTGATGTTGTTTTCTTAAGAAAACATGCAAATGGTATAAATCTTTTTTTGAATTATTTTACTTTCGATTTTGAAAACAAAGGCCAAAGAGAAACCCTACAAACTACGAAACACTTTTTTTTGAACTTTTTCTTACCTAACACACTTTTTACTTAATTTTAGCACATGATTACCCAAATTAATCCATCAAACAACCCTGTTACCCTCAAAGATGCAATAATTAACATGTAGGGATACTTAGAGGGTGAGTCTCTTAGAAAGGACATTTGATACTTAACATTCTGTGATGAATAAATACATTTGATAATTCAAAAATTCAATAATATAGAATCCTAAGGCTTTTCTACCCAACCTACCATTTTCCTACCATGGCCTAATCATGATACTGCTGAATTCAACAAAAAAATGTTTATTCTGAATTGAACAATCATCAATGAATCAAAACAAACCCATATTTGCTTTTATCAATTTTCAATCCCTCTCCAAATTATTGATTTTAATTCTCAAGTAGGATATCAAGTCATCAAACAATCCATAGTCAAGAAAATCAAATAATAAATCAAAATCAACAACTATTCACACTATCAAACACACAAAAAACAAATAATATGATGAAATTAAGAGATAACAAGAGAGAATTGGACCTCAATTGAGGCATAACCATGAAATTTCTTCAGCAGATCCACTAATACATAGCAGATAAGTAGCAACCAAAATCAAATCCACAAGCTTTGAACCAATGAACTCAATTCGAATCTAACTCGGTAATTCAAAATAAAAACAATCAAAGTCAAATAATTCAACCGCAAATTTATATACTATTGAACGATAGGTTATTGAGTTGTCAGTTTTGGCATGTTTCGTAAGTTTTACAGTGAAATAGCTATCGATTGGATCTATGGTTATCTTTTGGTGGAACTTAATCAAAATTAGAACAAAGGGGTCAAATTTGGGTTATTTGGTTATTGGTTTATGGCATTTCCGATGAAGGTTTCCGACATTGGTTCTACAGTTGTTACTGGCAAAAAATTCACCAGAATTACACTAAGGGGGTGGTTTTAGGAGCTTTGGTGGATGTGGTCATTTTTTTATCAGATTTCATGCTATTAGTGGCCGAATTCCGTGTCAGAGCAGTGATTTAGACAAAAACTTCATCAGGAAAAAAGCTATTTTTCCCCTTCTTTTTTTATCACTCTCTATTATTTTTTCTTCTCTAGTCTCGCCTTTTTCTTATCGATTTCACTAATTTTCTTGCCGATTTCCTCACCTCTATTTTTATTTTATTTTTAGTATAACATGGTGTGGTTTATGAGCTGTGTGTTAATTCCCATGAGTTCTCAATTGTATGCATATGTGTGAGTAAAAATAGAAGAGTCTGTGTGTGTATTCTATGCGTGAGAGTATGTAGTGTGTATGTGTGTATATTATGTATTTTGTGTATGTGTATTGTTAAGAAGAAAAAAAATATGAGTGCGGGTTGGGGAAGGGTAATATGGGGTGAGGGTGGGTAGGGTTAGGAGTGTGTGGGTATCAGGTTAGAATCTTTTCTGTTAGGTTGGTTATTTTTTATTTTCTTGCAAGAAGTTACTGGATAGGGAAGAGTGTGTGGTAAGGGAATGAGGAATGGGGTAATTTTGATAAGTGGGAGGGTTAAAATTACGTGTCTACAGGTTTTGGAAGATATGCTCTATGCTTGTTTTATGGACTTTAGAGATTAATGGAAGAAATATTTAGGCTTGGTGGAGTTTGCATATAACAGTAACTATTATTCAAGTATTGTGATGGCACCCTTCGAGGCCTTATATGGTAGGCATTGTCGCTCTTTGATTGGTTGGTTTGATGTTTTTGAGATTATACCTAGAGGTACGAACTTGTTTCATGAGTCTCTGGAAAAAGTTTGGGTCATTCAGGATAGACTTCACGTGTCTCAGAGTCGGCAGAAGTGCTATGCAAATCATAGACTTCATGCCTTAAGATTTAATGTTGGTGATCTAGTATTCCTTCGTGTTTCATACATGAAGAAAGTGATTAGGTTTGCAAAGAGGGTCAAGCTTAGCCCCAGGTATGTTGGACCTTTTAAGTTTCTTTGAACTATAGGTAATATAGCTTATGAGTTAGTATTTCCCTCAGATTTATCATTTGTTCATCCCATTTTTCATGTATCCATGCTATGATGTTATATTCTAGATGAGTCTCATATTATTCATTAGGATTCACTGTAGTTAGATGAGAGATTGTCCTTCACTGAAGAACCAGTCTCTAATTTAGTTAGGTATGTAATATGGTTGCATTGCAGGGTTATTCGGTGGTTAAGGTCTAGTGGAGACACCATCCTATAGATGAGGCTACTTGTAAGGTTGAGTCTGACATGCATAATTGCTATCCCCAACTTTTAGGTTATTCAGGTACCTCCATTTTCTTTAGTTCGAGGACAAACTAGATTCTTAGTGGTGGATATTGTAAAGGCTTGATTTTGTGAATTTTTCATTTATATGTATTTTACCTATTTTACCTCTCCCTGTGTTGCTACATAATGTTTTTGGGGTCGGGGGATGATTGTCATAGTTCCTAATGTATTACAGTGCATGTTGTGTGACTTTACAGCTTTTAGAGGTTAAAAAGGCTTTATAGTGGACTTCAGTCAACATTTGTTCTTCAGTGTGTCGGATGGCAAAATGGACTATGCCATTAGATCAAACGTCAATTTTAAGATAGTAGCATAGTTGGTTTAATTTTATGGCTTTTTTATCTCATTTCTACCCTCGATTCGAAAGGTTGTAAAATTTGGTCTCAGAGGTCAATTTTGTGAAAACAACCTCTTTATAAAACTTTGACATCACCATTGAGTCCAGAACGTTGAAATTGATAGGGTAGCATAGTTTGGTTGCGTTCACGGGATTCCAAATGATTCCCGAGGGGTCTATGGGGACTTGGAGGTTTTCCAAGTCCTAAGTGGTGCACCACTCAGCTGGTGCATCCTCTTAAGTGCCACTTAGGTCACTTAAGTAGAGGTCGTGTTCGCAACTAGTCGATTGCTTAAGTAACGTGACTTGACTAGTTGAAGGTCAATTACGCAAGGCCTTTTCCACTTAAGTGAATGTCATTTAAGCGGCTAGTTGCCCGCGCAAGTGACCTGTGCATACCCGATAGGTACTGCAAAATAGGCACTTAGCCGCCAAAGCAGTGACCGCTTATGCCGCCTAGTGTCCGCTTAAGTGGTACCTAAGTGGCATTAAATGCCTTTTTACCCGATTTTTCTCTCATTTGTAAGACCTTGAGTTTCGGGTTTTAGAGTTTTGGGCGATTTCTTCTATTTTCAAGATTGGGTAGGCTTCAAATCACTATTTCAATTATTTTTCTTTGATTTTTGTCATCTAAAACTCGTTAATTCATGAATTTATAAGTGAAATTTGGGTATTTTGGCCCAAAAATGCCTTAAATGGTTTTTTCTTAATTTAAACCTATTTTCACTTGGATTTTCTCCTATGGCTTCATTAAATCATGGGTAATGTGCTTACGAACTAAAATTTTGGTTTTACTCTTTCTTTTTGAAAACCCATTTTGGGATCCATTTTGACCCCGATTTAAAAATAGGCCATATGGCTATCCTTTGCTTCCTTTTGACGCGTAGATTCAATATTTTTATATTTTTGTTGATTCTATAGTTGCTCGAGAGGGGGAAATCTCCACGTGAAGGGATTTTGGATTGGATTTCAGCTTCATAAGGTAGGTTATGACTTAACTTTCTTAAAATCGGGTTGGTAGTTAATATTTGTATAAAAGCATGTTACGGGTATGAGTGATAATCACTACTAGAAAAATCAAGAAAAGCGACTACAAAAACCAACCACATGTGGTCGCTTTTCCAGTTTTTGCAACCACAAAAGCGACCACAAGGCGTTGTCAGAAAAAGAGTGGTAGCTTTTTTAAAACTGACCTCATGTGATCGATTATTTTTAAGTATATATATATATATATATATATATATATATATATATATAATTAAATATTATTTTAAAAAAAAAAAATGAATGTCAGTTTTTATTTTTAAACAAAAGCGACCACCAGTGATCGCTTTTATAAATTTAATAAAAATATTTTTTTAAAAAAAGTGACCACATGTGGTCAATTTTATTTATTTAATAATTTAGTTAATCAAATCTTTTTTAATTAATTATAGCAAAGAGAGACCACATGTGGTCGGTTTTTTAAAAAAAGAATCTAGAATAGTGACCACATGTGGTCACTTTTCTTGAAAAATTTTATAAAAGCAACTACTTGTGGTTGCTTTCGTTCTAAAATTTTCCAGAGTAGCCACCATATGTGGTCGCACTTTTTAAATTCTTTCAGAAAAGCAACCACATGTGTCAGTTTTTTAAAAAATTTCAAGAAAAGTGACCACATGGGGTCGGTTTTCTGGTAATTTTGTAAAAAAAATAGCAGCATATATCTATGCTACATTCCATCAAACCTGCTATACAATACAGCCCACCAATCAACATTTAATATACAATCAACCACCATAAGAATACAAACATTAAAAATCAAATTATTAACAAAATTTTCAAGTCACTAATTCATTTCTCAAATGACCACACTTTACAAAATTCAAAACAAAAGTTCACCTTTCAAGTAACTACACTTAAAATTTTCAAGTGACTAATTCACTTCTCAAGTGACCACACTTTACTAAATTCAAAATAAAAGTTCACCTTTCAAGTACCTAAATCCAAAACATAAGTCACTAATTCAAAATTCAAGTAACTACACTTAACCATAATTTTTAAGTCACTAATTCACTTCTCAAGTTAACAAACTTAGCTAAATTCAAAACACAAGTTCACATTTCAAGTGCCTACACTTCAACATTTTCAAGTCACTAAGTCACTTCTCAAGTGACCACACTTTATTAAATTCAAAATAAAAGTTCACATATCACGTACCTATACTTAAACATTTCAAGTCACTAATTCACTTCACAAGTTAACAAACTTAACTAAATTCAAAACAAAAGTTCACCTTTCAAGTAACTATACCTAAACATTTTTAGGACACGAATTCACTTATCAAGTGACCATACTTTACTAAATTAAAAATAAAAATTCACCTTTCAAGTAAGTACACCTAAACATTTTCAAGTCACTAATTCACTTCTCAAGTGACCATACTTTACTAAATTCAAAATAAAAGTTCACATTTCAAGTAACTACACTTAAACATTTTCAAGTCACTAATTCACTTATCAAGTAACCACACTTTACTAAATTCAAAAAAAAAAAAGATTCATCTTTCAAGTGCCTAAATTCAAAACACAAGTCACCAATTCATAATTCAAGTAAGTACACTTTAAAATAATTTTCAAGTCACTAATTCACTTCTCAAGTTAACAAACTTAACTAAATTCAAAACATAAGTTCACATTTCAAGTACCTACACTTCAACATTTTCAAATCACTAAGTCACTTCTCAATTGACCACACTTCACTAAATTCAAAACAAAAGTTCACATTTCACGTACCTACACTTAAACATTTCAAGTCACTAATTCACTTCACAAGTTATCAAATAATATAAATTCAAAACCAAAGTTCACCTTTAAAGTAACTACACCTAAACATTTTCAAGTCACTAATTCACTTCTCAAGTGACCATACTTTACTAAATTCAAAACAAAAGTTCACCTTTCAAATAACTACACCTAAATATTTTCAAGTCACTAGTTCACTTCTCAAGTGACCACACTTTACTAAATTCAAAACAAAAGTTCACCTTTCATGTAACTACACTTAAATATTTTCAAGTCACTAATTTACTCCACAAGTTACAAAACTTAACTAAATTCAAAATCAAAGTTCACATTTCAATTAACTACACTTAAATATTTTCAAGTCATTAATTCACTTCTCAAGTGACCACACTTTACCAAATTCAAAACAAAAGTTCACATTTGAAGTACTTACACCTAAATATTTCAAGTCACTAATTCACTTCACAAGTGACTAATTCACCTTTCAAGTACCTACACTTACATATTTTCAAGCCACTAATTCACTCCTCAAGTGACCATACTTTAGTAAATTTAAAACACAAGTTCACATTTCAAGTAACTACACCTAAACATTTCAAGTCACTAATTCACTTCTCAAGAGGCCAGACTTTACTAAATTCAAAAGAAAAGTTCACCTTTCAAGTAACTACACTTAAACATTTTCAAGTCACTAATTCACTTCTCAAGTGACCACACTTTACTAAATTCAAAAGAAATTTCACATTTCACGTACCTACACTTAAATATTTCACCTCACTAACTTACTTCACAAGTTACCAAACTTAACTAAATTCAAAACAAAAGTTCACCATTCAAGTAACTACACCTAAACATTTTCAAGTTACTAATTCACTTCTCAAGTGACCACACTTTACTAAATTCAAAACAAAGTTCACCTTTCAAGTAACTACACCTAAATATTTTCAAGTGACTAATTCACTTCTCAAGTTACCATACTTTACTAAATTCAAAATAAAAGTTCACCTTTCAAGTAACTACACTTAAACATTTTCAAGTCATTAATTCACTTCACAAGTTACCAAACTTAACTAAATTCAAAACCAAAGTTCACATTTCAGGTTACTACACTTAAATATTTTATAGTCATTAATTCACTTTTCAAGTGACCACACTTTACCAAATTCAAAACAAAAGTTCACATTTCAAGTACCTACACCTAAACATTCAAGTAACTAATTCACTTCACAAGTTACTAATTCACCTTTCAAATACCTACACTTACATATTTTCAAGTCACTAATTCGCTCCTCAAGTGACCATACTTTAGTAAATTTAAAACACAGCTTCACATTTCAATTACCTATACTTACACAATGTCAAGTCGCTAATTAACTCATCAAGTGACCACACTTTAGTAAATTCAAAACACAAGATCACCTTTCAAGTACCTACACTTTACTAAATTCAAAACAAAGGTTCACCTTTCACGTGCCTACACTTAAAAATTTCAAGTCACTAATTCACTTATTACTGTTGTGTGCCCGAGCGAGGACTTATGTGTATAGTATTGGTGATTTTATATAGTATTTTCTATGTGTGGCCCGTGTGAGTGTAACGCCCTGAGTCTGTACCCCGGACGCTATATGGTACTAGCAACCCCAAAGGACCACTAGTTAACCCATGACTGGTACTTGCTGTGAGCACTGAATAATAACAACATTGTAATGATAATATATCTAAAATAAAATACAAAATATACTTTGAAAATCTCCATAAGGTTCATAACTGAAACATATACTGAATACTGATAACAGAATACTAAAATTTGAACATTTGTCTGAAATACTCTAGTCTGAAAGCCTCTAACTGTCTGAATCTAGAGTTGATGGGACAAGCCCCCAACTAAATCTGACTACTAAACTACTGATAAACTGAAATAATAACTTTGTCCTCTAATTATGAGGACTCACCCCTAATCCTGTTGTTGATAGGCTGGGCTGCTAAGTACGGCCAGGATCCTGTGCGTCTGAACCTATGACATAAGACATCATAGCACAAAAGAAAAGTATGGGTCAGTACTTTGAATGTATTGGTATAATAATTGAGGTAGGCTGATATGCATGAACAATAATTGGCTGAGTAACATGAACATAACTAAATGAGAGTACATGCATGAATACATAAACTGTAACTGAGGTCATGATAACACTGGATACTGAGTTTTGAATACTGATCAACTAATATTTAAGTTTACTGATACAGTATTACTGATAACTAAATGACTATTTCTGACAGTGCTAATTCTAAAGAACTTATCTGAGTTCTACACTAAGTTGGATGACTGTGTCTGATAGTCATGAATCTATAGAACTAAACTGAGTTCTGTACTGAGACTAAAACTCAAACTAAAACTATAGAAGGTAGTTATCTAACCTACATGCCCCTTTCCAAAAGGATTAGGATCCAACCTGTAACCTCTGTTGAAAGGGTGTCAATACCGTGCCACGGGTACTGACGCTGGCTGTGTGGATCTACTAAACTGGTGTACTGTATTGTCCTGAAGGACTAAGGGTATCAAGCCTAAAATGAAGGGTTATCCCTATGAGAAAGTCAAGCCTAAACTTATAGGTGACTTCTCATATCCTACGCTGGCTACATAGTTTTGGAGTACAGGGACTTCTACTAACGACTCTGCCGCCCGGTGCTGAATCCTACTCCCAACTGAATAGACACTGAACTGATTTCAAGACTGTACTAGGCTTGACTGGACTATTACTGATCATGTTGTCTAACTAAACTGAGTTCACTGGGTTTCATTGACTGATGGAATACTGTTGAGTTCTGTTAAATAACTGGGTTTACTTGAGGTCTGAACTAAAAACTAAACTAAAATTGTGACTGATTACTGAGTACTATTATTTGTGACACTACCGAGACTGTTCTGTAACTACTGTATCTCTAGGTAAATAGCTAGATTTTTGGGTATTGAATACCCTCAAGACTCGATAGCATAAAAAGTAAAGCATAGTATAAACTAAAAAATCATAACCATGTGCACTTGTTCCTAACTCATTCATAAAGACATTTGATCAAACACTCATAAGTCATAGATTTGACATGGGAGTAATTTTAAACATATAGTTCTAGCTTGAATTCATCCTTTAGATCGCCCATGGTTCACAATGCACAATTTATTCACTTAGGTTTTTTGACAAACACATAGGAGGCATAACCTTATACTTGTTCATGAACAACATACTAATATACCATGACTACCACAACCAATTCACAATTCAAGGGTTCTTGACATGGAAATTACATCCATCACACACATGCTACTTTACATTCATGAAACTAGAAATTTAATCCTGAATTGAACACCAATCATCAATACATACATGAACACAATTAAATTCAAACATGTAAATTATGAAATCACTAATCTTGAAGTTTCAAAAGGGTTCTTGAACTCCAAGGGTGGAAGAAAACCTTTAGATGAACACCTAACATACCTTGATTGTAAATTTTGTGAAGATTGGGGTGAGTTCTTGAGGCTTGGTTCTTGAACTTAATGAAGCTAGGGCTTGTTCTTGAGAGGATTTTGTGAAATAAATGAGAAATTTTCTATTTTGGTCTTCAATCCAGTGTTATAGAGCTATTGGGTGAAGGTAAAATGACACATTTGCCCTTAAAAATGCAGAACAAAGCTGCAAAAAAATACATGGGCCGGACTAGCCAGGGCATCGCGATCTCTTGAGTGCAAATCTAAGAGAGGAATCATAGGCCATAGAGCACGGATCTAGTCGAGGCATCGTGGTCTCATCGCCTCGAGCCACTGTTTCTGAATTCTAAACACGCCCTTACTCTAATCCAAAAATTCCAAAACTCACCCGAGGTGAACTATTGACTTCCCCGACTATGAATCAACATAAAAATTGACACTTTAAGGTCTTTAGGGCTAGGAAAAAGGATCTCCAACTTATGAGGATAAAATAATCCTAAGTGTAATCACTTAGCTAAAATTTCTAAGTATGGGACCCCTTATTAAACTCTAAGGGCTGAGTTAAGCTTAGAATTTTGCAGGGTCATACAATATCTCCTCTTTGAGAACATTCATCCTCAAATGAGACTGACAAAGCTGAAAATACTAATTGACTGAACTGGCTTACTGAGCATGCATAACAGAAGCATAATTTCTTGGATGAAACTACTGATATACTGAATTTTTATATTAAACATGTATGACTGAAGCATGACTGAATTATGATGACATGACATATGACTGGTGTTGTTTTGTGAGGATATGCATGATATGAGAATGCTATACAACTGAACTAATATCTAAATCATACAGGAAATCTGAATCGAGAACTGAGGAAATTCAAGAAAAATTATTACCTTAAGCTGAATCTGAGTTTGAGGAGAAGAGGTTAGGATACTTGGTCCTCATATCTGCTTCTTCTTCCCAAGTATCTCCCTCAATAGACTAATTTCGCCAAAGAACTTTGACTAGAGGGACTTTTTTGTTCCTCAGTCTGCGAATCTGAAGATTAAGTATTTCGACTGGGATCTCTTCATAAGAGAGGTTGTTCTTAATATATATGCCCTCTATAGGGACTATGGCTTCTGGGTCACCTATACATTTCTTTATAAAGGAGACATAAAACACTGGATGGACTAAAGCTAAATCTGAAGGTAACTCAACCTCATAAGCTACCTTTCCAAAACGGCTGAGAATTCAGTAAGGAATGACATACCGGGGACTGAGCTTCCTCTTTTTGCCAAACCTCTTTACTTCTTTCATAGGAGAGATTTTCAAATACACAAAATACCCACTCTTAAACTTGAGATCCTTCCTTCGCACATCTGCGTATGATTTCTATCAGCTCTGAGCTGTCTTAAGCCTTTCCCTAATCAACTAAACTTTTCCTAAGGTATCAAATACCAAGTCAGGCCCTACCACTATGACCTCACCCACATTAAACCAACTAATGGGAGATCTATATATCTCCCATAGAGCGCCTCAAACAGAGCAATCTGAATGTTGGAATGGTAACTATTATTATATGCGAACTTGATCAAGGGAAAGTGGTCATCCCAACTACCCTTAATGTCAATGGAATATGCTCTTCGCATATCTTCTAGAGTCTGGATGGTCCTTTCTACTTGACCATCTATCTGAGGGTGAAAGGTTGTACTAAGGTAAACCTGGGTACCAAGACTATTTTTGAAGGCTTTCCAGAAATAAGAGGTGAACTATATACATCTGTCTGAAATGATGGACAACGAAACTCCATGCAATATGACCAACTCTCTAACATAGATCTTGGCATAATCCTCGGCTGAATAGGAAATATGGACTGGTAAGAAATAAGTTAATTTGGTCATCCTGTCTACAATGACCCAAATTGAATCATGTTGACGACGAGTACGGGGAAAACCCGTCACAAAATACATGTTCACCTTCTCCCACCTCTAAGTGGGAATACTGAACTCCTGTATAGACCTATTAGGCTTCTGATGTTCGATCTTAACTTGCTGACATATCGAGTATTTAGCTACAAACTCTGCAATGTCTCTCTTCATCCCACTCCACCAATATACTTTCCGTAAGTTGTGGTATATTTTGGTGGCCCCTGGATGAATTGAGTAGCATGCAACCATGCGTTTCTGCAAGAATCCGCTGCCTCAATTCATCTACACCTGGCACACATAGTCGACCCTGGCAATGCAATACACCATCTCCCCCTTGGGAGAAAACCTCTATTTTCTGATCTCTGACTAATTTCTTCAACTTGACTTAACTGGGATCTCGGTCCCGCTTCTCCTTCACATCAGAAACCAGAGATGATTCGGTACTATTCTGAACCCATACACTACCCTCTATTGAATCGAAAAAGAAGACACCTAGACGGTAAAGTTGATGAACTTCCTGAGCCAACTTCTTCTTATTATCCTCCACGAGAGCAACACTACCCATGGACATCCTACTGAGAGCATTAGCCACTATATTGGCCTTTCCCGAATAATATAGAACACTCATGGCATAGTGTTTTAATAACTCTAACCACCTTCTCTGATGAAATTTTAAATCTTTCTGAGATAATACATACTACAAGCTCTTGTGATCTGTGAACACATCAACATGTACTCCATACAAGTAATGCCTCTAAATCCTTAAGGAAAATACTACAGCTACTAACTCAAGATCATGAGTGGGATAGTTCTTTTTATGGGGCTTAAGCTATCTAGAGGCATAGGCTATGACCTTACCTATCTGCATCAAAATAAATCCTAAACCAACTCTGGAAGAATTATAATATACCATAAATCCATTTGAACCATCTGGTAGAGTCAAAATTGGGGTTGTAGTGAGTAGAGTTTTCAACTCCTGAAAACTCTTCTCATAGGAATCTGACCACTGGAACTTGACTTCCTTCTGAGTCAATATGGATATAAGGGATGCAATAGACAAAAATCTCTCAACAAACCATCGGTAATAGACATCCAAGCCCAAGAAACTCCTAATATCTAGTGGAAAGATGGGTCTGGGTCAGTATCTCACTTCTTTGGTCTTTTGGGGATTAAGTCTAATGCCATCACTGGAAATGATATGGCTAAGGAAAGCTACTGACCTTAGAAAATTAATATTTACTGAATTTGGCGAACAACTAATGGGCTCTGAGGGTCTGTAACACTATTCTAAGATGGTCTGCATAATCATATTCACTATGGGAGTAGACAAGAATGTCATCAATAAAGACTATGACGAAAATGTCCAAGTACTGCTTGAACACACGGTTCATCAAGTCCATGAAAGCTATTGGGGAATTGGTAAGACTAAATGACATGACTAGGAATTCGAAGTGACCATACCGAGTTTTGAAAGTTGTTTTTGGAATGTCATATTCTCTGACCCTAAGCTAGTGATAGCCTGATCTGGGTGTATCTTAGAAAAGTAACTGGCACCCTGAAGTTGGTCAAATAAGTCATCAATTCTGGGAAGTTGATATTTTTTCTTGACCGTGACTTTATTTAGCTGACGATAATCAATGTAGATTCTGAGAGAACCATCATTCTTACGCACGAATAGAACTAGTGCACCCCATAGGGATACACTGGGTCTGATGAATCCCTTATATAGGATATCCTTCAACTATTCTTTTAATTCCTTAGGTTTTCCTGGAGCCATTATGTATGGTAGAATATAGATGGTCTGAATATCTGGAAGAAGGTCGATGCTAAAGCAAATTTCCTTTTCAGGAGAAAATTCAAGAAGATCTTCGAGAAATACATCTGGGAATTCACATGCTACTGATACTGATTCAAGATTATGGGTATCTGAACTAGAATCCTGAACTAGAATAACATGATAGACATATCCCTTAGATATCATTCGTCTCGCCCTAAGGTAAGAAATAAGCTGACCCCTAAATGCCTAAGTACTACCCCTCCACTCTAGGATAGGTTCATTCGGAAACTGAAATTGGACAATTCTATTTATGTCATCAACTGAGGCATATAATGAATGAAGCTAGTCCATGCCGAGAATGACATCAAAATCTATCATGTCTAATTCTACTAAGTCTGCTGAGGTGACTTTCTGAGATACCATAACCAGAAAGTTTATGTATACCCATCGGGCTATGATAGATTTACCCTATAGGGTAGAGACTGAGAAAGGTTCTACTAGAATTTTAAGACTAATTCTAAAGTCAACAGCTATATGAGGAGTTATAAACGACAAAGAAGATCCTGGATCTATCAAGGCATAAATATGTAAATGATAAATTTGTAATGTACCAGTGACCATATAAGGATAACTTTCTTGATCTTGTCGAGACTGAAGCATGTATAATATGTTTGGATGCTAACAACTGGTAGCACTGGAGTGTCACCCTGCTGAGTTGGGCGACCGACTGGAACTGATGACTAATGGGACTGGCCCTGTTGGTGCAACTCCCTACCTTTTTTAGCAACTACCCAACACTCCCAAATTCGATGGCCTGGATTGCCACATCTGAAGCACACTTCACTGCTAGCTTTACACTCACCCTGATGGTTTCTGCCACATTTTTGACATAGAGAATTCGTACGGGCACTATTAACACTGTCTTAGGAATTAGAGCCTGGTGCCCTATCTCTCTTATTATTTATGAATTTAGGTACTGGGGAACTGGATAAAGATGGTGCTGGGGCTGAAGACCTCTATTGAAATTGAGGACAGTTACCACCTTCTGACCTAGGCTGAGTGAAGTTAAAGCTACCTGTTCTAGCTCTCTTATTCTCCCTCTTCTTCTCATTATTCTTAGCCTATTCTATTTATTAAGCATGGATAGTGAGCCTTTATATGTCCATATCCTTAATTAACATTGCAGTCCTATACTCCTTGACCATACCATTAGATATACCTGAAATAAACTTACTCATCTTAGATCTGCTATCTGCTGCCACGTGAGCGGCGTATCTAGCTAACTGAGTAAACTTGAGAGAATACACTTATACTTTAATATTTCCCTGCTTCAGATTAATCAACTCCAAGACCTTATCTTCCCTCAACTATAGTGGGAAGAACCTATTAAGGAAAGCAGTGGCAAACTTCTCCCATTCTATGGGCCCTGCATCTGCGGCCCTCTCTGCCTTTCACTGCTTGAACCATGAGTGAGATACATTCTACAACTGATATGCATCCAACTTAGTACTCTCACTATCCATCACCCCCATGATATTTGTAACTTTCTACACCTGATCAAGAAATTCTTGTGGGTCCACATCTGACTTAGACCCAGTAAATGATGGAGAATTCAATCGGGTGAAGTCCTAAATTCTAGTTGTAGCAGTATTGGCCACTGGGTTGGCCGGAATAGCAGTTGGGTGTTCATTTTAGGCTGCTACTGAATTGGCTAGAGTGGTAAATGCAGCCCTGGATTCCGCATGGGAGACATGTCCGTCCAAAAAATCTGCCTGAACGGGCTGAGGGGCTAGATGATTTCTTGTTCTTCTTCTATTCTTCTTAGGAGGCATGTTCTATAAATAGAATAAAGAAAAGAATTAGACTGAGTGTTTAATTTGAGCTTATGCTCACAAGCATAACATGAATACTGAAAGAAGGAAAACTTTTCCTAAAACATCTTGTAGCCTCTTGTCCATAAGTGTGGCACGCTACACACTCATGCCTAAGATTCTACTAGACATAGCTTTTAGACAACCTAGGACTCTATTGAACCATAGGCTTAGATACCAAGTTTGTAATGCCCCTAATCTGTACCCCGGGCGCTACACGATGCTAGAGACCCCGAAGGACCACCAGCTAACCCATGACTGATACCTACTTTAAGCACTGAATAATAACAACACTGAAATGATAATATATCTAAAATAAAATGTGGAAGATAGGTTGAAAATTTCCGTAAGGTTCATAAATGAAACAAATAATGAATACTGATAACTAAATACTAAAAACTAAATATCTATCTGAAATACTCTAGTCTAAAAGCCTCTAACTATCTGAATCTGGAGTTGATGGGACAAGCCCCTAACTAAATCTGACTACTAAACTACTGATAAACTAAAATAATAACTTTGTCCTCAAACTATGAGGACTCACCCCTAATTCTGTTGCTGATAGGTTGTGCTGCTAAGTATGGCCAGGAGACCATCCGTCTGAACCTACGATATAAGACATCATAGCATAAAAAAAAGTATGCATCAATACTTTAAATGTACTAGTATGCTAAGTGAGGTAGGCTGATATGCATGGGTTCATATGCATGAACAATAACTGGATAAGTAACATGAACATAACTGAATGAGAGTACATGCATGAATACATAAACTGAAACTGAGGTCATGATAATACTAAATACTGAGTTTTGAATATTGATTAACTGATATTTGAGTTTACTGCTATTGTATTACTAATAATTGAATGATTTTTTCTGATAGTACTAATTCTGAAAAACTGATTTGAGTTCTACATTAAGCTGGATGACTGTGTCTAGCAGTCCTGAATCTGTAGAAATGAACTGAGTTTTGTATTGGGACTGAAACTGAAACTGAAATTATAAAAGGTAGTCATCTAACCTACATGCCTCTCTCCGAAAATATTGGGGTCCAACCTATAACCCCAGTTAAAAGGGTGTCAATACCGTACCACAGATATTGACACTGGCTGTGTGGATCCACTAAACTTGTGTACTGTATTATTCTAAAGGACTAAGGGTGTGAAGCCTGAACTAATGGGTGACTACTGTAAGAACGTCAATCCTAAATTGATCAGTGACTTCTCATATCCTACGCTAGCTACATAGTTCTGGAGTGCAAGGACTGCTACTAATGACTCTACCTATCTGATTGTGAAATCGTCATCCCTGAACTCGCTCGGTGCTGAATCCTACTCCCAACCGAATAGACACTAAACTGTTTTCTAGACTGTACTAGGATTTACTAGACTATTACTGATCATACTGTCTAAGTTAACTGAGTTCACTGGGTTTCATTGACTGACGGAATACTACTGAGTTCTTTAACTGACTGGGTTTACTTGAGGTCTGAACTAAATACTGAACTAAAACTGTGACTGATTACTGAGTACTACTATTTGTGACACCGCTGATACTATTCTATAACAACTGTAGCTCTAGGTAAACAACTAGATTTTCGGGTATTGAATACCCTCAGACTCGATAGCATGAAAAGTAAAGCATAGTATAAACTAAAAAAAACACAACCATGTGCACTTGTTCCTAACTCATTCATAGAGATATTTTATCAAACACTTACAAGGCATAGATTTGACATGGGAGTTATTTTAAACATGTAGTTCTAGCATGAATTCATCCT
Source organism: Capsicum pubescens (assembly GCA_030864215.1). Lineage (NCBI taxonomy): Eukaryota > Viridiplantae > Streptophyta > Magnoliopsida > Solanales > Solanaceae > Capsicum > Capsicum pubescens. The sequence continues at coordinate 263,590,645 of CM061540.1, read as the reverse complement.
TTAGATCACCCATGGTTCACAATGCACAATTTATTCACTTAGGCTTTTTGACAAACACATAGGAGGCATAAACTTATACTTAGGCATGAACAACATACTAATGTACCATGACTACCACAACTAATTCAAAATTCAAGGGTTCTTGACATGAAAATTACACCCCTCATACATATGCTACTTTACATTCATGAAACTAGCAATTCAATCTTGAATTGAACACCATACATCAATACATCTATGAACACAATTAAATTCAAACATGTAAATCATGAAATCACTAATCTTGTAGTTTTAAAAGGGTTCTTGAACTCTAAGGGTGGAAGAAAACCCTTAGATAAACACCCAACATACCTTAATTGTAAATTTCGTGGAGATTGGAGTGAGTTCTTCAGGCTTGGTTCTTAAACTTGATAAAGTTATGGCTTGTTCTTAATAGTATTTTGTGAAAGGAATGAGAAAGTTTTCTATTTGGGGCTTTAATCCCGTGTTATAGAGCTATTGGGTGAAGGGAAAATGACCTATTTGCCCTGAAAAATGCAGAACAAAGCTGCAGAAAAATACATGGGCCGGACTAGCCAGGATGCCGCAGTTTCTGGAGAACCGCTCTAGGAAAGGCACCGCGGACCCTGGAGAACCTCTCTCGGCGAGGTGCGGTGGGCTCATCGCCTTGAGCTACTGTTTCTGAATTCCAAACACGCCCTTACTCTAATCCAAAAATTCTGAAACTCACCTGAGGTGAACTATTGACTTCCCCAACCATGAATCAACCTAAAAATCAACACTTTAAGGTCTTTAGGTCCGGGAAAAAGGATCACCAACTTATGAGGCTAAAATAATCCTAAGTGTAAACACTTAGCAGAAATTTCTAAGTATGGGACCCCTAATCAAGCTCTATGGGCTGAGTTATGCTTAGAATTTTGTGATGTCTTACAATGGGGGTCTAATCTAATATTGTTTGACTTGTGTATATGTTGGAGTATTCTTTGTGTTAGAAATGACTAAGTTGGGGTGATTATGGTACGATTGATGTCTTACTTGCATATGTCACTCTAATGGTACATGGCTTATATTGAATCATGGATGGTTGACTTATTAAGTGAATTTTGAGCTCACATGCATGTATCTTGATTGGATTTTGATATCTTACTACTTTTTTGGTCATGAGCATTAAATCCATATATCATACCTATATTCATGAGATATGAGTACCATTTTGGAAATACTAATTTTTTGATAGAAATGAGATATTTTTACAGAACCCTTTGTCGTAGCCCACAAGTCGGAGAGGAGATATGGATATTGAGATTGAGATTAAGTATTGAGATAGTATATGCATTGCGAACTCCCCATAGGTCCTACTTGGAATCATGATGCTTGATTAGTGAATAAGGAGGTTATGCAATAACCTTGGTCATATCATATTATTATCATTATCATCTTCATTGCATTTTATCTATTTATGCACCTTAAGTATTGTGTTTATTTATTTCATCTATTGCATTGCCTATTATGTTTCTTTATGTATCAATCTCCTACCTATGTACTATTTATAGAACTGTTAGTGGAGATATTATATACCTTATTTTCTATTTTTCTCGGTCTGCCTGTGATACCTATTGAGTATAAGTGACCCATACTTCTTTCTACTGTACCATATCGATGCAGATCCAGGTACGAGTGCACCACGTAGTTGTTGAGTTCGTGCAAAGATTTGTGTTACATCAAGGTAGTGGCCTCTTTATGCTTCCGGAGTTAACTTTCGACCTCATTCTATCTAGTTTGTGTCTTATTTTGGTTTCTGAGATAGACTTGTAGTTGTTTAAACTCTCAGTTGTGTTCTTAGATTTTGAGATATATTTAGATTGTTCTTACATTATTACATAAAGTTTTATGATGGCTTGTGGTTTTTATTTTTATTTAGACTTCCGCTATTACTATGTAAGAATGGTAGGACTTCTTTCTAGAAATCTCATCTTTAGTTTTGTGTCATGATTCTCTTTTGCATATCAGTTTTAGTGATCGACTTACTTATCAAGGCTTAGGCTTGATAAGTTCCATCATGACATGAGTTTTTGGGTTGTGACAAATTGGTATTAGAACAACCAGGTTTATTGGTCTTATCAGTGTAAGAACAAGGATCGATACGTAGAAGTTCGTATCGATCTTCGGTAGGCTATAAGATATCTTTAGGAAACATCCTTGTTTTGTTCATATCGTCTGTTTTTAGGTGTTGTTTATTTTAATCTTGGAAAAGAATTGGTATTTTGTGTTTAAGCATTTTTTAATTTACTTATTAATTAATTGATTAATTAATTCCACAATCTAAACAAAGTTACACTTGACATACTATATTTTAACTTTTCAATAATTTAGATGGTAGGCGGATGACACGGGTAAGAAAAAAGTGTGATACTAGTAAGCTAAAAAAAGAAAAAGGTATCTCCACCTTATAGATGATCCACAGGGATTCATATATATGAAGACCGGTCAGATGACATTCTATAACAATCCTCTTATTCTAGGTCATTACATCATTCATATAGTTCTCCTACGCATGTGGGTCAACTTTATGGATCTACCGAGACTCATCCCGCCCCCATCATCATGCCATCATCTTCATAGTAATACCAGACGATCGATGACACTTATATTCATCTACCATTGTCTGCCCTACCATCTACTAGCAGTCAGCCACGTACTTATAGTGATTCTAATGGATCAATTGGGTTGACCGATCTTTTTCTTAGAGACACGGTATCTTGTGCTTCAGATACACGCAGGACAATGCATTCAGAAGCACCTGCTCCACAACAGGACAGAGAAATGCTAGGTTGATGGAGTACGTTATCCCATATAGAGTAGGGTATGATTTCAAAATATAACAACTCTATTTATTTTTTATTTATTATATTATGCTCTATGATATTAATGTTTGATCTTATATTAAAGGTTTAAAACCGATGATGGAATCGCCAAAATTATGTTCAAATGCATCCATCGTAGTTGCAAAGGTTATTAGATAAGTTGACAAAAGGTTTCAGAATTTTATAGAGAGAAAATGTTCAAAGAATTTCAAGTAAAGATTTATCTTATCAACTACTTAACACATAGTTATAAAAAAACTGAATATTAAACTATTTTTTTTGTTGTAGAAATATTTTTGGTATTATCCTGCAGACCATTTTTCAATAAGGAAGAATTTTTGTAGAAGAACCAGACTAAGACTAAATGGTCTACTGGAATATGTAAGAAAACATAATAAAATGCCAAATTTATAGGGGAAGGTCTGTGGCAACATTTTCCTTGCTACTGAAATAACGAAGAATATCAGAAGTTAAAGAAAATAGGAAAGAAAGACAGAGCACCTATGAAGGATGGTTCTACACACTGTGGGAGCTATCAGTCAGATTGTTGTTGAGGATAAAATGGTACGTAAATTTTTATGAATTTAATTGTTTATTTCCATTTTAAATATTTTTGTTTTTGAAGATTAACAATTTTATCATATGGAGGAAAAAATTGGTAAGAACATAAGTTAACAAGAGTTATTCATGGAAACCCATGAAAGTAAGAAAAACAACCCAACAGATAAAGATGTGTGGGTTGATCCACGTGCAAAAGCTACCCATGTAGGAACTACATCCATACTTCTGATTTTTTTACTAAAGTTGATATTATTTAAGTATGAATAGTTTAGTGTCCTTTTATTATTAATTTTTATATTACATTAAATATAAGACAATATATGTAGAAGATTAATGAGTTACGTAGTACTCAGCCTCCTGAATGTCAGGGGAGCCCAATATATCAAGATGCAGATGAGGAGTGTTGAAAACAGAGTGCGGGTTCTCCGATTAGAGGTGTAGTCTACAACTACAAAAGAAAATATTTTACGGAGAATAATAGGTATTCACATTATGGATCCTCCTCCTCCCCACCAGTTGATAGAGAAATTATTATTTTGCTATAAAATATGATTTCTCAGCTCACTAAAGAACTTGATGCACAAGCCGAAAGGGTGAGAAAGAAAGAGGAGGAAACTGTTGCGCAAATAAAAATGATGCAGGAGAAGATTAATAGTTTTCTTCATTCTCCACAAATTCTTCCTTTATGTTTCGGTGATGCAACTCGGGCTGCGAGAGGCCTAAGCCTACTTGATGATTACACTACAGAGAAAGAGGAAGAGAATGGAGATGAGGATGAGTTGAATCTTACTCTTTTATATGTTTTGGTAGTTTGTAGTTTGTTGTTGATTTGTAAACTTTGATGTTTGAATGTTTGGATTTTGATGATTGAATTTTTTTATTTTGATGTTTCAATGTTTTGATTTTGAGGTTTGAATGGTTTATATCTAAATTAGTGGGCTCTAATAGATTTATATAGTAGGTTTATTTTGTAAATGTAGCATATATGCTGCATTTTTTCTTTGACAAAATCACCCGAAAAATCAACCAAAAATACCAGAAATGTGGTCAGTTTTTGAAAATTTACTAGAAATATCAACCACATATGATCAATTTTTTGACAATACCAGAAATACCAACCACTTGTGGTCAATATTTGTATAATTTACCAAAAAAACCGATCACTAGTGATCTATTTTCTGGAAAATTACCAGTAAATCGACTACATGTGGTCGGTAAACTGGTAAATTTTTTTGCAAAAATTAAAAAATCACCCACTTGTAATCAATTTTATTAAAAAAAATTATTATATAATTAAAAAAAAACAACCACATGTGGCTGGTTTTTACTAAAAAGTTAAATAATTAAATTAAAAATGCCCACAAGTGGTCGCTTTTTTTAAAACTAAATAAATAAATAAAAGCGATAGTATTTTTTGACAAAAATTAAATAATTAAAAAAAAATCGACCACTTTTAATTAAAAAATAATTAAATATAAACGACCATAAGAGTTTCATTTTTTTTTTGAAAAATTAAATAAATAAAAGCAACAACACATGGTCGGTATCTGAAATAAAAAACTATACAATTGACCACACATTCTGGTTTGAGATATTAATTTTATTTTTTTAATATAAAGATATTATTATGAAATTTTATTTTAATAAATAATATAGATTTATAAATAAATATTTAAAAAAAAAATCGACCACTTGTGGTCAATTTTTCAACAACAACAACTATATTACGGACCACAACTTGTAGTTGATTTTGTGGTAGGTATATTGTAATACTCCATATTTCTCTAGATTAGTTTAGCTCTCAGTATATGAGTATTCCTATATAAAAGAATTTAAAAAAAATACTTAGAATTCTTCAGATTAAGACGTGTCATTGCATAGCAAATTCAGTCAGCCTTTCACCAATATAAAAATTGTCCAAATTCGATACCCGGGTGAAGAGTTATAGAAGTTTTTGTAAAGTAGTGTGCCAAAGTGGGCATCACTGCGTCGTGGAGCCAGTTCAAATGGCATTCATCAGTTCCAGTGAAGCCCCGAGATAATGGCGCGTCGCACCAATGTTCTAGTTCACAATTTTCATTTTCCAGTGAGGGACCGCGATCCCACCGTGTCACATCAAGGGCCATTTTTTCAATTGTCAAAATCCACTGAGACTCCGCGATGGTGTTGCGTCGCACCAAGGGTCCATTTTATATTCGTCCTTTTATGAACCATGCCAGCCACATTCCAGTGGCTCACCACGATGGCATCGCGGTAGTGGCCAAATTCGAGATTTTTTAGTTACGAAAATTAATTTCTTCCCAGGGGTAATTTGCTATTTTTCCATGGCTCTAATCAGTCCTAAAAACAAAATTAAGTCCTAAAAGAGCACTAATTGCTCATTATTATATTATTCACTCACTTTCTCTCAAGAGTAGGTTATTCTCTCTCAAAAAAGGCAAAACCCTAGCTTCAAGAAACAAGAAAAAATCTTAAGAACTCCTCCAAGAGCCTTTAAGAATTAAACTTGTCAGGTATGTTAGGTATTTATTCATGGGTCTCTGTAATACCTCGAAAAATCCAAACCAATATTAGAGCCATGTACCAAGCTCATGCATTGTATATAATGGTTCTTTTATAGTTTTATAAGTAAGTTAGATGTATATTAAGGCTTCAAATAACTCCCAATTATCATACGAATCAAAACATTCTTTACCGATTGAATTCTTGAGAAAGATATTGGTATAGTCAACTTCAAACGAGCATATCTCTCATTATACTTGAAATTTTTGATATCATGACCTATCAACAGATATATAATTGAATTATATTTCCAACGATATGAATTTCGCCTAAATTCGATATCGGAGCAAAGAGTTATTCCTATTTTACTCCAGCATGTCAGGCTGGAAATAGTGTGACGACATTCGTGATAGGTTATTACATTTGTGACACCCTATCACTAAGGTCGTCAGCCTTAGGCAGAAACCAGCTCCTAAGTGATGACATTTGTGATAGCTTATCACATTTGTGATGCCCTATCACGAAGGTCGTCAGCTATGATTTTTCAACAACTGGGAATTTATTTCATATGGGTATTTTGGTCATTTCTTTCACCTTCCACGACTTATAATCCTAAAGAGGCATAATTTTTCTCATTTTTCTTCAGTTAAGAATCTCAAAAACCCTCTTTTATGCTCTCAACCACAAGATTAGGGTTTCCATCAAACTCATCTCTCAAAAGCAAAATTCAAGCCTTTTTCCAAGATAATCGAGAATTAACTTTGCCAATCCAAGAAATCTCCAGTAAATCATCAAGTATTCCTTTCTAAGGTATGTGTAGTGTTCATTTATGGATCCAATCCATTCATAGAGCTCAAGAACCATGTTTTAAATATTATTTTGTAAATTTTTGTGGTGATATGAGTATGTCCATGTTGACGATTGTTGTTTAAGTTTCAATGTGATGTCTAAAGGTGTTTTCATGGAATATATATGTTTGTTAATTGAAAACCATGAACTTTAGGTGGTTTAATATGGTGTAAGTATGAAACCCACTTATGTCTTAAAGAATGCATGCAAGGTGTTTGGTAAAATTCTTAGGATGCTAGAAATTCATGTTTGTATGGTTCTATGATGTCTAAATGACAAGTCCATGTTATCTATATACTTCAATATATCCATGCATTCCCTACAATTTTTAAGATGTTGAATAACTATATGAAATATGATATCCTCTACTTATGATATTATGAATTGTGGACTCAAATCTTATGATCAAGTCATGTCATATGTGTCAGTTTCCTTCTATCGAGTCCTAGGGGTATTCGTACCCGAAAAATATAGCTGTGTGCCTAGAGCCATGTCATGTTGTCATGATAATCTCAGTCAAGCTATAATCTATAGAACTCAGTCAGTCATGTGACTCAGGAAACCTCAGAAATCTCATGATCTCAGTTAACTCTCAAATAATAGTACTACTCCGTCAGTCAATGGAACTCAGTTAATCTGTCCATGTACAGTCAGTTGAATTATTTTTAGTCTCTTCAGATGGGAGTAGAAGTTAGCACCGAGTGAACCCAAGGATGGGAACTCACCTACCAGTTTAGGGTATGACTCTTAGCAGTCATTCTTATGTTCCAGAACTACGTAGCCAGCGTAGGTTGAGACATCTTAGCCTGTTAGATTAGGGTTGATGAGGTGTCTTAACCTGTCAGTTTAGGGTTCCCACCATTCTCCTTTCGAAAACCTGTCAGCTAAGGGTCACCCACAACTGTCCTTACCAGTGGCGCGGTATTGACACCCCTCCAGTCGGGGCAGAGATTGGACCCTAACTTAGCTATATGAATTATTGGGACATGTCGGTTAAACAACCACCTCCCACAGTTTCAGAATCAGTCTCAGTAAAAGAACTCAAATAGGTCTTCAGATTTCAATATATCAAGACTGTCAGACTCAGTGACAGTACGGAACTCAGATAGTTCCATTAGATTTAGGATTGTCAGATACAGTCACCCATGTTATCAGAATTTCAGTATCAGGCAAATTAGCCATTAGTAAACCATGTATTAGCATACAGGAGTAGATATCATGTACCCACGATTTTAGTTACTATGTATGCATGTTTGTACTCTTACGTTAATATCAATCAGACAGTTAGCATTTTTCATGTATGTAAACCCTGTTTATATTTTGCCTACCTCACTCGTATACTCAGTACATTCCCTCGTACTGACGCATTTGTGCTATGGTGCTTTCTTTTCATGTTACACCATAGGTTCAGAGACACGATCTCCAAATCAACAGTAGCAATAGAATTTCCAGTCGTAGAGATTCAGTGAGTCCTCTTCATTTGAGGACAATATGATTTGATTTATTCATTATTATTTTAGCCCATTATCATTTTAAAGAGTTAGTTGGAGACATGTTACTTCAACTCCTTATTCAGACAGTACTTAGAGGCTTTCAGATTCAGTATTCAGACTTATGTTCAAATTTGATTCAGTTTTCAGCTGTTTTGGGTATCTTTCACCCATATGGATATTATGTTTTGACAGATTCTTTATTCATTTGAACCTTATGTCCTACATGTTCATGTTTTTCGCATTATTACGTTATATATGCAGTGTACAGGTATAGATATCAGTCATGGGTTAGCTTGTGATCCCTCAGGGTCATGAGAACCGTGTAGCATTTCGATTCAGAAAATTGGGGTGTTACAAACTTTGTATCAGAGCCTAAGGTTCAACAGAGTCCTAGGAATTCTGAAAGCCGCATCTAGTAGAGTCTTGTGCATGGGTGTGTTGCGTGCCACATTTATGTACAGGAGGTTATGAGATGTTTTAGGAACAGTTCACTTTCTTCAGTATTCATGTCGTGCTAGTAAACATAATTTCAAGTCAGTCTCTCAGTCTAATCCTCTCTTTTCTTATTTCAGAAACAAGCCTCCAAAGAGAAGAAATCAGCCAGTTCCTCAGCCTGAAGATCCTTTGGGCGAACATTTTCTCATGCGGAGTTCAGGACTGCATTTACCGCTCTTGCTCAGTTTGTAGTTGCCCAAAATGAATGACCAATAGTCGTTTCGGCCAACCCAGTGGCCAATTCAGCAGTAGCTAGGATTCGGGACTTCACCCGAATGAACCCTCCATCCTTCTATGGGTCTAAGCCAGACGAGGATCCTCAGGAATTCATTGACCAAGTCCAGAAGGTCATTGATATCATGGGAGTCACTTCTTCTCAAAGTGCTGAGTTAGCCGTATACCAATTGCAGGATGTCACTCACACTTGGTACAAGTAGTGGTTAGCAGAAAGGTTAGAGGAAGCAGGTCCTATTGAGTGGAAAGAATTTGTCACGGCTTTCTTAGACATATTCTTTCCCCAAGAGCTGAGAGAGGCCAAAGTTCTTGAGTTTATCAACCTCAGGCAGGGAAATATGATGGTTAGTGAGTATTCTCTTAGATTTGCTCAGCTAGCCAGATATGCCCCTCATGTGGTTGCAGACAACAAGGCTAAGATGATCAAGTTCGTGTCAGGGGTGAATGATAGTTTGGTAAATGAGTGTAGGTCTGCGATGCTGAACAGTGATATGAATTTATCCAGGCTCATGACCCACGCTCAACAGATAGAGGAGAAGAAGGTTAAGACTAGGGAGAGGAAGAACAAGAGAGCAAGATCAGGCAGTTTCAGTTTTGCTCAGCCCAAATCAGAGGGAGGAAATCGTTCGCAGTTTCGTCCTAAGTCAGCAGTTCCAGCCCCTTCCTCCGCTAGTGCCCCAGTGCTGAAGTTCAGGGACGACAATAGATACAGAGCACCAGGCTCTAAATCTCAGGGCAGTGTTAGCAGTGCCCGAACAAATCCCCTTTGTCAGACTTGTGGTAAGAAATACAAGGGTATTTGCAAAGCCAGTAGTGATGTCTGTTTTGGTTGTGGTAAGCGAGGCCACAGGATTAGGGAGTGTCCTCAGCCAGGACCTCAGGGTTATCAAAATCACTCCACAGCTCAGTCTGGTTGCCCGAACCAGCAGGGTGCCACTTCCAGTGCTACTAGTGGGGTACACCCAAATAGACTCTATGCTCTTCAGACCCGATGGGATCAGGAAAATTCTCCTGATGTCGTTACTGGTACGTTACAGATTTTCCATGTTCATGTTTATGCTTTGCTAGAGCAAGGTGCATCCTTGTCTTTTTTCACTCCATACATAGCAGGCGATTTTGAAATCTGTCCTGAAATTTTAGCAGAGCCCTTTTCAGTCTCTACCCCAGTGGGTAAAACCATCATAGCTCGACAGGTATACAGGAACTAACCGATTATGATATTTCAAAAATCCACGTCAGTAGATTTAGTCGAGTTAGAGATGACTGATTTTGATGCCATTCTCGGCATGGATTAGCTTCATTCCTGCTATGCCATAGTCGACTGCAGAAATAGGATAGTTCAGTTTCAGTTCCCGAATGAGACCGTCCTAGAGTGGAAGGGTAGCACTCCGTCTTTCAGGGGTTAGCTTGTTTCCTACCTTCGGGCAAGGAAAATGATTTCTAAGGGGTGTGTGTATCATCTCGTGCATGTTAAGGATTCCAGTTCTGAATATCCTGGTCTCGAATCAGTCCCAGTGGTTAATGAATATTCAGATGTCTTTCCCAAAGATCTTCCAATCATTCCTCCTGAAAGGAAAATAGACTTCAGCATAGACCTTCTCCCAGATACTCAGCCTATTTCTATTCCGCCATACAGAATGGCACCAGCAGAACTCAAAGAACTGAAAGATCAGTTGAAGGATCTCTTAGATAAGGGATTCATCAGGCCCAGTGTATCCCCATGGGGTGCGCCAGTCTTATTCGTGTGCAAGAAAGATGGTTCTCTCAGAATGCGTATTGATTACCGTCAGCTCAACAAAGTCACAGTCAAGAACAGGTATCCGCTGCCTAGAATAGATGACTTGTTTGAAAAACTTCAGGGTGCTAGTTATTTCTCCAAGATAGACCTCAGATCAGGCTATCATCAGCTCAGAGTTAGAGAATGTGACATTTTGAAGACAGCTTTTCGTACTCGGTATGGTCACTTTGAATTTATAGTCATGTCCTTTGGTCTTACCAATGCCCCTGCAGCTTTCATGGACTTGATGAACCGGGTGTTCAGGCAGTACTTGGACACATTCTTCATAGTTTTCATAGATGATATTCTGGTCTATTCTCGCACAGAGCGTGATCATTCAGACCATCTCATAATTGTTCTTTAGACTCTCAGGGATCACCAGTTGTTAGCCAAGTTCAGTAAGTGCGAATTTTGGCTAATCTTAGTATCATTCCTTGGCCACATTGTTTTCGGTGATGGCATTAGAGTAGATCCTCAGAAAACCAAAGCGGTAAGAAACTGGCCTCGCCTTGTCTCTCCATCAGATATCAGGAGTTTCTTAGGTTTGGCTGGATATTACAGATGGTTTGTCTAGGGATTTTCTTCTATTGCATCTGCTATGTCCAGATTGACTTAGAAGAAGGTCAAATTTTAGTGGTTAGAACCTTACGAGAAGAGTTTTCAGGATTTGAAGACTCAACTCACCTTAGCTCCATTTTTAGCACTTCCCGATGATTCTGATGGATTCGTAGTATATTGTGATGCATCCATAGTAGATTTATGTTGTGTCCTCATGCAGCATGGTAGAGTCATAGCCTATGCCTCCATACAGATAAATCCCCATGAAAAGAATTATCCTACTCATGACCTTGAGTTAGAAGCAGTTGTTTTTGCCTTAAAGATTTGGAGGCATTATCTATACGGTGTTCATGTAGATGTCTTCACAGATCATAAGAGCCTTCAATATGTCTTTTCCCAGAAAGATCTCAATCTTCGTCAGATAAGGTGGTTAGAGCTCTTGAAAGATTATGGCATGAGTGTCCTTTATCATCCTGGCAAGGCCAATGTAGTGGCCGACGCACTCAGTAGACTGTCCATGGGTAGTGTTTCCTATGTTAAGGATAGTAAGAAGAAATTAGCTCAGGAGATTCATCATCTTGACAGACTAGGCGTTCACTTAGTTGACTCTTCATAGGGTGGTGTATGTATTTAGAGTAGTTTAGAGTCATCTCTAGTTTCCGAGGTAAAAGAGAAGCAAGACAGGGATCCTATCCTTGTCAAGCTAAAAGAGTCAGTTCAGATTCAGGAAGTAGAGTTTTTCTCCTAAGGGGGAGATGGTGTTCTTCGTTGTCAGGGTCGTCTGTGTGTTCTCGATGTAGATGACTTGAGGCAACAAATTCTTGTAGAACCGCATGGTGCGCGATACTCTATTCATCCAGGGGCCACTAAGATGTACCACGACTTGTGGAAGATCTATTGGTGGAGTGGGATGAAGAAGGATGTTGCAGAGTTTGTGGCTAAGTTCTCTACATGTTAACAGGTTAAGATAGAGCATTAGAAACCTAGTAGTTCCATGCAGGAGTTCACTATTCCTACTTGAAAGTGGGAAGAAGTGAACATGGACTTTGTGATGTATTTGCCTAGAACACGTCATCAGCATGATTCAGTTTGGGTCATTGTAGATAGAATGACCAAGTCAGCTCATTTCCTTCCAGTTCATACCTCTTACTCAGCCGAGGATTATGCCAAACTCTATATCAGGGAGTTGGTCAGATTACACGGTGTTCCACTAGCTATCATTTCAGATAGAGGTACCCAGTTCACCTCTTACTTCTGGAAAGCATTCCAAAAGGGTCTTGGTACCCAAGTTCATCTCAGTATAGCATTTTATCCTCAAACAGATGGTCAAACAGAAAGGACCATTCAGACTCTAGAAGATATGCTAAGGGCGTGTGCAATTGATTTCAAGGGAAGCTGGGATGAACACTTGACTTTGATTGAGTTCGCATACAACAACAGCTATCACTCCAGTATTCAGATGGCTCCATTCGAAGCTCTCTATGGTAGGAGATGTAGGTCTCTGATCGGTTGGTTCGAAGTTAGTAAGGCCGCAGTCATAGGTCCTGACTTAGTATTTGATGCCTTAGAGAAAGTTCATTTGATTAGAGAAAGACTTCGGGCTGCTCAGAGCCTACAGAAGTCTTATGTGGATGTTCGTATAAAGGATCTCGAATTCGAGGTCGATGACTATGTCTATCTCAAGATCTCTCTCATGAAGGGAGTGAAGATATTCAGCAAGAAGGGAAAGCTCATTCACCGATATGTCGGTCCCTTCAGGATTCTCAGTCGCTTCGGCAAGGTAGCCTATGAGCTCGAATTGCCTTCAGATCTAGCCTAAGTTCATCCAGACTTCCATGTCTCTTTGCTCAAGAAGTGCATAGGTGACCCAGTAGTTGTAGTCCCTATTCAGAACGTTGACATTTAGAATAGCCTATCTTATGAAGAGATTCCATTCAAAATCCTCGACTATCAGACTCGTAGGCTGAAGAACAAAGAAGTCCCTCTAGTCAAGTTTCTTTGGCGGAATCAGTCCATGGAGGGAGCTACTTGGGAAGCAGAAGAAGACATGCGAATCAAGTACCCTCATTTTTTCTCCGCTAATTCATACTTAGCTCGAGGTAACCACATTCCATAAGCTTATTCAGATACATATTCAAAATTCCAGTATAAAATTGGTATCAAGTATTAGTGCATAGCTTATCATGCATTCATGAGTTCAGTTTATCAGTCATGCATCAGATATGCATGTTTAGTCGGGCTATATTCAATTTAGAATTCAATTCAGTCCTAAAATCATGTACCAGTTGAGCATAATCAGTGTATATGTCATTTTATCTTTTCTTCCCTCTCAAGCAGTCATCATTCGAGGACGAATATTTCCAAGGGGGAAATATTGTAATACCCCAAAAAATCTACACCAATATTAGAGCCATGTACCAAGATCATGCATAGTACATCATGGTTCTTTTATAGTTTGATAAGTAAGTTAGATGTATATTAAGACTTCAAATAACTCCCAGCTATCAGACTAATCAAAACATTCCTTAACAATTGAATTCTTGAGAAGGATATTGGTATAGTCAACTTCAAACGAGCGTATCTCTCATTATATTTCTAATTTTTGAGATCATGACCTATCAACAGGTAGATAATTGAATTATATTTCCAACGATACCAATTTCTCCTAAATCCGATATTGCAGAAAAGTGTTATTCCTATTTTAGTCCATCATGTCAGGCTGGAAACAGTGTGATGACATTCGTGATAGCTTGTCACATTTGTGACGCCCTATCACGAAGGTCGTCAGCCTTAGGCAGAAACCAGCTCCTAAGTGACTACATTCGTGATATCTTATCACATTTGTGACTCCCTATCACGAAGGTCGTCAACTATGATTTTCCAGCAACTAGGAATTTATTTCATAAGGGTATTTTTGTCATTTCCTTCACCTTCCACGACTTATAACCCTAAAGAGGCATAATTTTTCCCATTTTTCTTTAGTTAAGCATCTAAAAAAACCTCTCTTATGCTCTCATCCATAATATTAGGGTTTCCATCAAACTCATCTCTCAAAAGCAAGATTCAAGCATTTTTCCAAGATAATCGAGAATTAAGTTTCCCAATCCAAGAACTCTCCAGCAAATCATCGAGGTTTCCTTTCTAAGGTATGCGTAGTGTTCATCTATGGATCCAATCCATTCATAGAGCTCAAGAACCATGTTTTAAATATTATTTTGTAAACTTTTGTGGTGATATGAGTATGTATATGTTGACGATTGTTATTTAAGTTTCAATATGATGTCTAAAGGTGTTTTCATGGAATATATATGTTTGTTAATTGAAAACCATGAACTTTAGGTGGTTTAATATGGTACAAGTATGAAACCCGCCTATGCTTTAAAGAATGCATGCAAGGTGTTTGATAAAATGCTTAGGATGCTAGAAATTCATGTTTGTATGGTTCTATGATGTCTAAATGACAAGTCCATGTTGGCTATATACTTCAATATGAATTCCATGTTTTTCATGTGTTGCTATTGCGGTGGTATGAAGCATGTAAGATAATGGAGATGTACAGTATGTACACAAAATATATCCATGCATTCCCTACAATGTTTAAGATGTTGAATAACTATATGAAATATGATATCCCCTACTTATGATATTATGAATTGTGAACTCAAATCATGTGATTAAGTCATGTCATGTGTGTTAGTTTTCTTCTATAGAGTCATGGGGGTATTCGTACTAGAAAAACATAGTTGTGTGCCAAGAGCCATGTCATGTTGTCTCGATAATCTCAGTCAAGCTATAATTTATAGAACTCAGTCAGTCATGTGACTCAGAAAACCTCAGAAATCTCATGATCTCAGTTAACTCTCAGATAATAGTAAGACTCCATCAGTCAACGGAAGTCAGTTAATCTGTCCATGTACAGTCAGTTGAATCATGTTTAGTCTCTTCAGATGAGAGTAGAAGTTAGCACCGAGTGAACCCAAGGATGGGAACTCACCTACCAGTTTAGGGTGTGATTCTTAGCAGTCATCCTTGTGTTCCAGAACTACGTAGCTAGTGTAGTTTGAGACATCTTAGCCTGTTAAATTAGGGTTGATGAGGTGGCTTAACCTGTCAGTTTAGGGTTCCCACCATTCTCTTTTCAAATACCTAACAGCTAAGGGTCACCCACAGCTGTCCTTACCAGTGGCGCGGTATTGACACCCCTCTAGTCGGGGTAAAGATTGGACCCCAACTTAGCTATATGCGTTATTGGGGTATGTCGGTTAACCAACTACCTCCCACAGTTTTAGAATCAGTCTCAGTAAAAGAACTCAGATAGGTCTTCAGATTTTAGTATATTAGGACTGTCAGATATAGTCAGACTCAGTTACAGTACGAAACTCAGATAGTTTCATCAGATTCAGGATTGTCAGATACAGTCGCCCATGTTATTAGAATTTCAGTATCAGTCATGTTAGCCATCAGTAAACCATATATTAGCATACAGGACTAGCTATCATGCACCTATGATTTCAGTTACTATGTATGCATGTGTGTACTCTAACGTTCATATCACTTAGACAGTTAGCTTTGTTCATGTATATAAACCCTGTTTATATTTAGCCTACCTCACTCGTATACTCAGTATATTCCCTCTTACTGACATATTTGCACTATGGTTCTTTCTTTTCATGTTACACCATAGGTTCAGAGACACGAGCTCCAGATCAGCAGTAGCAGTAGCATTTCCAGTCGCAGAGATTCAGTAAGTCCTCTTCATTCGAAGACAATATGATTTGATTTATTCATTATTATTTTAGACCGTTATCAGTTTACGGAGTTAGTTGGAGATATGTTCCTTCAACTCCTTATTCAAACAGTACTTAGAGGCTTTCAGATTCAGTATTTAGACTTATGTTCATATTTGATTTAGTTTTCAGCTGTTTTGGGTATCTTTTACCCATATGGATATTATGTTTTGACAGATTCTTTATTCAGTTGAACCTTATGGCCTACATGTTCATATTTTTTGCATTATTACGTTATATATGCAGTGTAAAGGTACAGATATCAGTCATGGGTTAGCTTGTGGTCCCTCGGGGTCATGAGCATCGTGTAGCATTCTGATTCAGAAAATCGGAGAGTTACAGTCTCTTTCACCCATGGAGTTCAAGAACCTCTTTTTAAATTACAAGTTATAGATTCATGATTTCAATGCTTGAAATTTAATTATACTTTTGTTCATAATGTTATGGGTTCAGGTTTCATGAAATTGAATAGCATGTGTGATGAATATGTGATTATCTTGATAAACCCTTGAATGTACAAGTTAGCATTGTATCCATGGTGTTCATGTGTTGACTATATTATGTGAAATAATCATGCTTCCCAAGTTTTTGATAAAATGTCTATGTGAATTGAATGAGGAAATCATGACAAACTATTATGTGGTCCCATTCATGTACAAGTTGATGTATATCAAGTGTTTCACAAAATATCTAAATGAATATATTGTTCACAAGAAAAATCATTATGTTTTTCAAGCACCTGCTATGCTTTACTTTCCATGCCATCGAGTCTTAGGGGTATTCAATACCCAAAATTCTAGCTATTTTTCTAGAGCTACAGTAGTTATAGGATAGTCTTAGTAATATCACAAACAGTAGTACTCAGTCATTTACAGAACTCAGTAAAACTCAGTATCAGTCCATTTCAGCTCAGTATCATGAACAGTGTATTCAGTCAGTTAACAGAACTCAGTGAACTCAGTCTAGTTCAGTCAGTTAGCATGATCAGTAACAATTCAGTCAAGCCTAGTACAGTCTAGAAATTAGTTCAGTATCTATTTAGTTGGGAGTAGAAATCAGCACCGACCGAACCCAGGGATGGGGGCATTCCTGTCAGTCAGTTATTGTTCTTACATATGAACCCTTGCATATCATCTTACCTCACTTAGCAGACCAGTATATTTAAAGTACGTATGCATACTCTTTCTTTTGTATTATGATGTCTTATATCATAGGTTCAGACGTACGGGTTCCTGACCGTACTTAGCATCCCAGCCTATCAGCAACAGATTTTAGTGGTGAGTCCTCATAGTTCGAGGATAGAGTTATTATTTCAGTAGTTCAGTATATTTAGTAGTTGGAGTTAGTTGGGGACTTTTCCCATCAACTCCATGTCCATACAGTTAGATGCTTTTCAGGCTAGATTATTTCATATAGATGTTCAGCTTTTAGTAGTTATTTATCAGTTTCAGTATTTATTATTAGATTATGAACCTTATGGAATTTCAGCCTAGCTTCCATATTATTTCAATATTATTATTCAGTGCTCACAGCAGGTGCCAGGCATGGGTTAGCTTGTAGTCCTTCGAGGTCGTAAGCACCGTGTGGCATCTGGGGAGCAGACTCAGGGCATTATAAACTTGGTATCAGAGCCTAAGATTCAACAGAGTCCTAGGGAGTCTGAAATTCATATCAAGTAGAGTCTTGTGCATGGGTCTGTAGCGCGCCACACTTATGGGCATGAGGCTATGAGGCATTTTTTGGTAAAGTTTCCCTTCTTTCAGTATTCATGTCGTACGAGTGAGCGTGATCTCATGTTAAAATCTCAATCTAATTCTATTCTTGCTTCCATTTGTAGAACATGACTTCCAAAAAGAATAACAAAAGGAGAACAGGAAATCAATCAGCACCTCAGCCAGTTCACGCAGATCCCTATGACGAGCATGTCTCCCATGCAGAATTTGGAGATGTGTTCACCACTCTAGCCCATTCCATTGCAGTTTAGAATGAACGAAAAGTTTTTGTACAGGCCTACCTATTATCCAATACTGCTGCAACCAAGATTCGGGACTTCACCCAAATGAATCCTCCTCTATTTTCAGGATCTATGTCAGAAGAGGATCCACAGAAGTTCCTCGATCAGGTGTATAAAGTCATAGATATTATGGGAGTGACTTACAGTGAGAGTGCTGAGTTAGCTACCTATCATCTATAAGATGTAGCCCATACATGGTTTAAGAAGTGGAAGGCAGATAGGGACGCAGATGCAGGGCCCGTAGAATGGGAAGAGTTACCTACTGCTTTCTTGATAGGTTCTTCCCACTAGAGTTGAAGTAAGCTAAGGTTTTGGAGTTTATTAATCTTAAACAGGGAAATATGACAGTAAAAGATTATTCTTTTAAGTTTACTCAGTTAGCCAGATTGCCCCTCAAGTAGTAGCAGATAGCAGATCTAAGATGAGCAAGCTTGTGTCGGGTGTGTCTAACAGTGTGGTAAAGGAGTGTAGGACCGCAATGCTGATTAAGGATATGGACATATCTAGGATCATGGTCCATGCTCAGCAGATAGAGGAGGCTATGAATAAGAAGAATTAGAGGGAAAACTTGAGAGCTAGAATTGGTAACTTCAACTTCACTCAGCCTAAGTCAGAGGGTGGAAATAGTTCTTAGTTTCACCTGAAATCTTTAGTTCTAGCTCCTTACTCATCCAGTTCCCCAATGCCAAAATTCAAAGATGACAACCAAGATATGGCACCAGGCCTAAACCCCAGGGTAATGTTAGTAGTACCTGAACAAATCCACTTTGCCAGAAGTATGGCAGGAACCACCAGGGTGTCTGCAAAGCTGGCAGTGATGTATGTTTCAGATGTGGAAAGCCAGGCCATAGGGTCAGAGAGTGTCCTCAGGTGGGTTCGCAGAGTCAGCATAATCTCTCCTGGTTCAGTCTGAACTCCCGAATCAACAGGGTGCCATTTCCAGTCAGGATTTATGCACTTCAGTACCGACAGGATCAGGAAAGTTCTCCTGATGTGATCACTGATATGTTACAAGTTTATCATTTACATGTTTATGCTTTGCTAGATCCAGGAGCTTCATTGTCCTTTGTAACTTCTTATATAGCTGTTGAGTTTGGAGTCAGTCCTAAAATCCTAGTAGATCCCTTCTCAGTCTCTACCCATATGGGTAAATCTATCATAGTCTGACGGGTATACAGAAACTATCCGATTATGGTATCTCAAAAAATTACATCAGCAGATTTAGTAGGGCTAGAGATGATAAATTTTGATGTCATTCTCAGCATGGATTGGCTTCACTCATGTTATGCCTTAGTTGACTGCAGAAATAGAATTGTTTATTTTTAGTTTCCTAATGAACCTATCCTTAAATAGAGGGGTAGTACTTCAGCACTTAGGGTCAGCTTATTTCTTACCTAAGGGAAAGAAAAATGATATCTAAAGGGTGTGTCTACCATCTTATTTGAGTTAAGGATTCTAGTTCCGAGACTTCTAGTCTTGAGTCAGTTCCAGTAGCATATGAATCTCCAGATGTGTTTCCCAAAGAACTTCTTGGAGTCCCTCCCGAGTGTGAAATTAACTTTGGAATAGACCTTCTTCTCGATACTTATCCTATCTCTATTTGTCCATACAGAATAGCACCAGCAAAACTCAAAGAGTTAAAAGAATAGTTGAGGGATCTCCTAGATAAGGGATTCATCAGACCCAGTGTATCCCCTTGGGGTACACCAGTTTTATTCATGCATAAGAAAAATAGTTCTCTCAGAATGTGTATTGACTACCGTCAGTTGAACAAAGTCACGATCAAGACCAAGTATCTACTTACCAGAATCGATGACTTGCTTGACCAACTTCAAGGTGCCAATTACTTTTCTAAGATAGACCTCAGATCAAGCTATCATCATCTCAGATTCAGAGAATATGACATTCCGAAAATAGCTCTTAGAACTCGATATGATCACTTTAAATTCCTAGTCATGTCATTTGGTCTTATCAATTCCCCAACAACTTTCATGGACTTGATGAACCGTATATTCAAGCATTACTTGGACATGTTCATCATAGTCTTTATGGATGACATTCTTGTCTACTCCCACAGTGAACATAATCATGTAGACCATCTCAGAATAGTGTTACAGACCCTCAGAGCCCATCAATTGTTCGCCAAATTCATTAAACGCGAATTTTGGCTAAGGTCAGTAGCTTTTCTTAGATATATAGTTTTTGGTGATGGCATTAGAATTGATCCTCAAAAGATTGAAGCAGTGAGAAACTGGCCCAGAACCATCGCTCCATCAGATATTATGAGTTTCTTGGGTTTGGTTGGCTATTACCAATGGTTTGTTGAGGGGTTTTCATCTATTGCATCCCCCATGTCCATATTAACTCAAAAGAAAGTCCAGTTCTAGTGGTCAGATTCTTGTGAGAAGAGTTTTCAGTAGTTGAAGAATTGACTAACTACAGCCCCAGTTTAAACTTTACCAGATGGTTCAAACGGGTTTATGGTTTATTATGATACTTTCAGAGTTAGTTTGGGGTGTGTTTTGATACAGAGAGGTAAGGTCATAGCCTATGCCTCTAGATAGCTTAAGACCCATAAAAAGAACTATCCCACTCATGATATTTAGTTAGCAGCTATAGTGTTTGCCTTAAGGATTTGGAGCCATTACTTATATGGAGTACATGCTAATGTGTTCACAGATCACAAGAGTTTGCAGTATGTATTCTCTCAGAAAGATTTGAATTTGTATCAGAGAAGGTGGTTATATTTGTTGAAAGACTATGACATGAGTGTTCTATATCATCCGGGCAAGGCCAATATAGTGGCAGATGCTCTCAGTAGGTTGTTTATGGGTAGTATTGCTCATGTTGAGAATGGTAAGAAGAAGTTAGTTTGTGAAGTTCTTCATCTTTCCCAACAAGGTGTCTTCTTAGTCGACTCAGCAAAGGGTAGTGTGTAGGGGAAGAATAGCTCAGAATCATCTCTGGTTTCCGAAGTGAAGGAAAAGCAGGATAGAGATCTCAGTCTAGTTAAGTTGAAAGAGTCAGTCAGAGATCAGGAAGTAGAGGTTTTCTCTCAAGGGGGATATGGTGTGTTGCATTGCCAGGGTCAGTTATGTGTGACAGGTATAGATGACTTGAAGGCAACAAATTCCATCGAAAGTACATGGTGTGCGTTACTCTATTCATCCAGGGGACACTAAGATGTACCATAATTTGTGTGAGATCTAGTGTTAGAGTGGTATGAAGAGGGATATCCCAGAGTTTGTAGCTAAGTGCTCTACATGTCAGCAGGTTAAGATTGAGCACCAGATTCCAAGTGGGTCCATACAGGAGTTCAGTATTCCCACATGGAAATAGAAAGATGTGAACATAGACTTTATGATGGGTTTGCCTCATACTCGTCGTCAGTATGATTCAATTTGGGTTATCATAGATAGGATGACCAAATTCACTCATTTCTTTCCAGTCCATAACTTCTATTCAGCTGAAGACTACGCCAAACTCTATATCAGAGAGTTGGTCTTGTTATGCTGAGTCCCACTATCTATTATTTCAGATAGAGGTACCTAGTTTACCTCTCACATCTGGAAAGCATTCCAAAAGGGTCTTCGTACCCAAGTTCACCTCAGTATAGCTTTCCACCCTCAGATAGATGGTCAAGCAGAAAGGACCATTCAGACTCTAACAGATATGTTAAGAGCATACATTGTATATTTTAAGGGTATTTGGGATGACAACTTGCCTTTGATCGAATTCCCATATAATAACAACATCATTCTAGTATTCAGATGGCTCCGTTTGAGGCTTTTTATGGTAGGAGATGTAGATCTCCAATCGAGGTAGGTGAGGTCACAGTAGTAGGGCTTGATTTAGTGTTAGATGTCGTAGAGAAGGTTCGGTTGATCAGAGAAGGGCTTAGGACAGCCTAGAGCCAAAAAAATTTGTACGCATATGTGAGAAGAAAGGATCTCGAGTTTGATATTGGCGATTTTGTGTTCTTGAAAATATCTCCCATAAAGGGAGTGAAGAGATTCGGCAAAAAGGGAAAGCTCAGTCCCTAATATGTCTGTCCTTACAGAATTCTTAGTCGTTTCGGAAAGGTAGCTTACGAGCTTGAGTTACCTTCAGATCTAGGTTCAGTGTACTCAGTGTTCCACGTCTCCTTGCTAAAGAAATGAATTAGTGACTCAGCAGTCGTAGTGCCCTTAGAGGGTGTAGATATCCAGAATGATCTCTCTTTCGAAGAGGTTCCAGTCCAAATCCTTGGTCGTCATATTCGCAGACTAAGGAACAAAGAAATTCCCTTGGTAAAAGTTATTTGGCAGAATCAGTCTATTGAAGGAGATACTTGGGAAGTAGAAGTAGATATGTGGACCAAGTATCCTCACCTCTTCTCTGCAAACTCAGACTCAGCTTGAGTTAACAATCTTTCTTAGATTTACTGAATTCCATGTTCAGTTACAGTTACAAATTTGGTATTCATTACCGTTGTATATCATCTTCATGACAATCATGCATTCATGAATCAGTTCATCCATGTACTTATGCATCAGATATGCAAGTTCAGTATGTAAACTTAGTCTATCAGTGCTTCTCAGCTTAATCAATCTCTAGGAGGACGAATGTTCCCAAGGGGGAGATATTGTAATACGTCGTATTTCCCTAGCTTAGTTTAGCTCTCAGTACATGAGTATTTCTATATAAATTTTAAAAAAAAATACTTAGAATTCTTCATATTAAGACCTGTCATTGCATAGGAAATTCATTCAGCTTTTCAACGATATAAAACTCGCCCAAATCTGATACCCGGGTGAAGAGTTATAGCAGTTTTTGTAAAGCAGTGTGCCAAAGTGAGAATCACCGTATTGCAGAGCCAGTCCAAATGGCATTTGTCAGTTCCAGTGAAGCCCCGCGATAATGGCGCGACACGCCAATGTTCCAGTTGACAATGGTCATTTTCCAGTGAGGAACCGCGATCCCACCGTGTCGAGCCAAGGGCCATTTTCCCAATTGTGAAAATCCAGTGAGACTCCGCGATGGTGTCGCGTCGTGCCAAGGGTCCATTTCACGTTCGTCCTTTTATGAACTATGCCAGCCACATTCCAATGGCTCACCGCGATGGCAACATATCGTGGTGGTGGCAAAATTCAGGATTTTTTAGTTACGAAAATTATCCCAGGGGTAATTTGATATTTTTCCATGGACCTAATCAGTCCTAAACACGGAATTAAGACCTAAAAAAATACTAATTGCTCATTATTTCATTATTCACTCATTTTCTCTCAAGATTAAGTTATTCTCTCTCAAAAAGGGCAAAACCCTAGATTCAAAAACAAGAACAATTCTCAAGAACTCCTCCAAGAACCTTCAAGAATTAAACTTCTCAAGAATGTTAGGTGTTCATTCATGGGTCCCTTTCACCCATGGAGTTCAAGAACCTCTTTTTACATTACAAGTTATAGATTCATGATTTCAATGCTTGAAATTTGATTATACTCTTGTTCATCATGTTAATTTGGTTTTAATCCATGATTTAATTGCAAGTTTTATGAAATTGAATAGAATGTGTGATGAATATGTGATTATCTTGATAAACCCTTGAATTTACAAGTTATCATTGTATCCATGATGTTCGTGTGTTGACTAATATTATGTGAAATAATCATGCTTCCCAAGTGTTTGATAAAATGCCTATGTGAATTGGATGGGGAAATCATGACATGCTATGATGTGGTCGCATTCATGTACAAGTTCATGTATATCAAGTGTTTCACAAAATATCTAAATGAATGCATTGTTCACAAGCAAAAATCATTATATTTTTTAAGCACCTGCTATGCTTTACTTTCCATGCTTTCGAGTCCTAGGGGTATTCAATACTCGAAAATCTAGTTATTTATCTAGAGCTACAGTAGTTATAGAATAGTCTCAGTAATATCACAAATAGTAGTACTCAGTCAGTTACAGAACTCAGTGAAACTCAATATCAGTCCAGTTCAGCTCAGTATCATGAATAGTGTATTCAGTCAGTTAACAGAAATCAGTGAACTAAATCAAGTTCAGTCAATTAACACGATCAATAACAATTCGGTCAAGTCTAGTACGGTCTAGAAATCAATTCAGTATCTATTCAGTTGGGAGTAGGAATCAGCACCGAGCGAACCCAGGGATGGGGGCATTCCTGTCAGTGAAGGGTTTGACCTTTAGTAGAAATCCCTGTGTTACAAAACTACACAGACAGCAAAGGTTGAGATATCTTCCTGCCAGATAAGGGTTGATACATATCGTACGAGTTTTCCTACTAGTGCGGGTTAACGGAATGTCTTCCTGCCAGATAGGGTTAACTCACAGCATTATTAGTATCCCTTAGCAAGGTGCCAACACCCTTCCAACTGGGGTCACAGGTTGGACCACAACTCAGTTTATAATCGGGGTATGTCGGTTAGATAAATATTCCCACAGTTACAATTTCTGTTTCAGACGCAGTATAAAACCTCAGATCAGTTTTCAGAATCAGGACTGTCTGGCACAGTCACCCAGCTCAATATAGAACTCAGTTTAGTTCTACAGAATCAGGACTATTAGAAACAGTCACCCAGTTATTAATAACTCAATTCTTAGTGATTCAGTTATCAGCGATCTCAGTTACAGTAAAGTAGATTTACATGAAACATTGCATAATCAGTATTTACAGCAGTTTTGGATATATATGTACTCTCATTCAGTCATACTCATATTACTCAGTCACTTATTGTTCATGCATATGAACCCTTGCATATCAGCTTACCTCACTTAGCATACCAGTACCTTCAAAGTACTGATGTATACTCTTTCCTTATATCATAGGTTCATATGCACGGGATCCTGACCGTATAACAACGCCCAAGCGCACACGCAAGTGTACGTGGTCTTATCAAGTAATATAGTGGCTTCAAGGAAGCCCAAGTATCGATCTCTCAGGGACTTGCGTTCGCCACCTATCTAATTCTAGTCTAACATATTAAGAAAAAAATAAACATGAAGAGTTTTGAATAATTGTAAACTAAAAATAAAATAAATAATGTGTAAAAATAAATTCTTGGAACAACCAATGAAGAAAATCTCAGGGTTAAAGACTTCGAACAATCATACTATGTTTTTGAATTTCATTCGTCAACTTACTTATCGGGGTTGTTGATTCGTAGGGTTAATTACATGATTATGGTTTCCCAACCTTTAATCTTTTACCTAATATGGATATTACAACTACATCATTGAGCGGGGATGTAATAATTCCATTAAGTTAATTAAAGCTATCATCCTACGTATGAATCAAGTAAGACATCTAAATACATCCTTGTCCTAGACGCTAAGTTTAATTCTTTATTTTATAAAATAATAAAAATCTAAATTTTGTTTATTCTCATGTTCTATCTCCCTTTTCTCTCTCCCGGGATCAAAAGGTAGATAATATATGTATTTTATGGGTGATCAATCCATAAAATAATTAAAACAAGGATAAACAAACAACCAAATATGATAAGCAAAAGTTAATCGAAATTAATCCAAAACAATAGTAATCATGTTCTTGCTTTAACTACGGAATGAGGGTTTTAGCCATTAATATTCATAATCACGATCCAAATAATTGAATACATGATTTGAAAAATTAAAGACTGAAAATAAAATTAAAATCTAATAAACCGTGTAACTGCTCCTCCACTTTTCGTCCAAAACAGTCCAAGCGTGTCAAAAACTGTACGTGTCCAACATTTCTTTCAAAGTGTTGTCCCAGCCATTCATGGTGATCGGCTGCTCCCCAAATAAAATATATATATATATATAATCAATACTAGTGGAATTAGGAAAATTATTAAAGATCCCCTTCTGCTCCTTGAACAGCGTGGCCCTTTTTGATATCAAATGGGATTACTGTGTCGGTTTCCCTTAATTGCCGTGAAAGATTTATCAACGCGACACGTTGATCAACGCGTTATAACATCGATGCGACGCGTTGACTTCACGTCATTTCACTGAAATTTGCGTTTAAAAATTTGCTTAAGTACGAAACGTCCTATTCTTTGTTCATATTTTTTGTAGTGTATTTCTAATGAATTTCGAGCCTTTTTATAATTAATATATCACCGTATTTAGTTTGTCAAGCCTCCTACAATATCATACACCAAAAATTAAAGATCAAATCAATACAATATTCTTAACAACAAATCAAAACAAGAGCTAGGATAAGACAAATTCGCAATGATCTTCCACTCATTACTCCGACTCTCGACTTAGTCAAATTAAATTTTTCACATTACAAATAAGTTATTCTTCTCATAATTACACCATTAAAATATTTGTAACAAATTAAACACATTAAAATTCACCGAAATCAACTAGACACACACCTAACTCAAGCTAGTAAAACTAATTTTTCGGGTTGAATTCTAAATTACTCAAATAAATACAAACTTGTTTGAAAAATATTTTGGACATTGTAATCACATACTTGGATGCTTAAATGCTTATTTTTCTCAATATGAACACGTTAAGCACACGAATTGCTCTCTAAACAAGGCGAAATAAGCTAGAATAATGATATAAAAGTGTATAAAAATCACCTCAGATCACCTTACTTAGCAGCCCAGCCTATCAGCAACAGATTTAGTGGTGAGTCCTCATAGTTCTAGGACAGATTTATCATTTCAGTAGTTCAGTATATTTAGCAGTCGAAGTTAGTTGGGGACTTGTCCCATTAACTCCATGTTCAGATAGTTGAAGACTCGACTAACTACAGCCCCAGTTTAAACTTTACCAGATGGTTCAAACGGTTTGTGTTTTATTATGATACTTTCAGAGTTGGTTTGGGGTATGTTTAGATATAGAAAGGTAAGGTCATAGACTATGTCTCTAGACAGCTTACGCCTCATGAAAAGAACTATCCCACTCATGATCTTGAGTTAGCAGTTTTAGTGTTTGCCTTAAGGATTTGGAGGCATTACTTAGATGGAGTACATCTTGATATGTTCACAGATCACAAGAGCTTGCAGTATGTATTCTCTCAAAAAAAATTTGAATTTGCATCAGAGAAGGTGGTTAGAGTTGTTGAAAGACTATGGCATGCGTGTTCTGTATCATCCGGGCAAGGCCAATGTAGTGGAAGATGCTCTCAGTAGGTTGTCTATGGGTAGTGTTGCTTATGTTGAGAATGGTAAGAAGAAGTTAGTTTAGGAAGTTCATCATCTTTCCCAACAAGGTGTCCACTTAGTCAACTCAACAAAGAGTAGTGTCCGGGTGCAGAATAGCTCAGAATCATCTCTGGTTTCTGAAGTGAAGAAAAAATAGGACAGAGATCCCAGTCTAGTTAAGTTGAAAGAGTCAGTCAGAGATCAGAAAGTAGAGGTTTTCTCCTAAGGTGGAGATGGTGTGTTGCGTTGCCAGGGTCGGTTATGTGTGTCAGGTGTAGATGACTTGAGGCAACGAATTCTTGCGAAAGCGCATAGTACGCGTTACTCTATTCATCCAGGGGACACTAAGATGTACCGCAATTTGCGGGAGATCTATTGGTGGAGTAGGATGAAGAGGAATATCGCAGAGTTTGTAGCTAAGTGCTCTACATGTCAATAGGTTAATATTGAGCACTAGAATCCTAGTGGGTCCATGTAGGAGTTCAGTATTCCCACATGGAAATGGGAAGAAGTGAACATGGACTTTATGATGGGTTTACCTCGTACTCGTCGTCATCATGATTTGATTTGGGTTTTTATAGATAGGATGACCAAATCTGCTTATTTCTTGTCGGTCCATGCCTTCTATTCAGCCAAGGACTATGCCAAACTCTATATCAGAGAGTTGGTCAGGTTACACGGAGTCTCAGTATCCATTATTTCATATAGAGGTACCCAATTTACCTCCCACTTCTGGAAAGTATTCCAAAAGGGTCTTGGTACCCAAGTTCACCTCAGTATAGCTTTTCACCCTCAGACAGATAGTCAAGCAGAAAGGACCATTCAGACTCTAGAAGATATATTAAGAGCATGCGTTATTGATTTTAAGGGTAGTTGGGATGACCACTTGACTTTGACCGAATTCGCATATAATAACAGTTATCATTCTAGTATTCAGAAGGCTCCGTTTGAGGATCTATATGGTAGGAGATGTTGATATCCAATCGGTTGGTTCGAGGTAAGTGAGGTCGCAGTAGTAGGGCCCAATTTAGTGTTTGATGCCTTAGAGAAGGTTCAGTTGATCAGATAAAGGCTTAAGGCAGCCCAGAGCCGAAAGAAATCATACACAGATGTGAGGAAAAAAGATCTCGAGTTTGAGATTAGTTATTTTGTATTCTTTAAAATTTCTCCCATGAAGGAAGTGAAAAGGTTCGGAAAGAAGGGAAAGCTCAGTCCCCGATATAATGGTCCTTACAGAATTCTCAGTCATTTTGGAAAGGTAGCTTACGAGCTTGAGTTTTCTTCAGATATAGCTTCAGCGCACCCAGTGTTCCACGTCTCCTTGCTAAAAAATGAATTGGTGACCTAGCAGTCGTAGTTCCCTCAAAGGGTGTAGATATCCAGAATGATCTATCTTTCAAAGAGGTTCAATTTCAAATCCTTGATTGTAAGATTCGTAGACTGAGGAACAAAGAAGTTCCCTTGGTCAAAGTTCTATGGCGAAATCAGTCCGTTGAGCGAGCTACTTGGGAAGAAAAAGCAGATATGCGGACCAAATATCCTCACCTCTTCTCCGCAAACTCAGACTCAGTTTGAGGTAACAGTCTTCCTTAGATTTACTCAATTCCATGTTCAGTTACAGTTATAAATTTTGTATTCATTACCGTTGCATATCATCTTCATGACAGTAATGCATTCATGAATCAGTTCAGGCATGTACTTATGAATCAGATATGCATGTTCAGTATGTAAACTCAGTCTATCAGTGCTTCTCATCTTAATCAGTCTAATTTGAGGACGAATATTCCCAAGGGGGAGATATTGTAATACCTCGTATTTTCCTAGCTCAGTTTAGCTCTCAGTACTTGAGTATTCCTATATAATTTTTTTTTGAAAATACTTAGTACTCTTCATATTAATACCTTCCATTGTGTAGGAAATTAAATCACCTTTCCAACGATATAAAACTCGCCCAAATCCGATACCCGGGTGAAGAGTTACAGCAGTTTTTGCAAAGCAGTGTGCCAAAATGGGCATCACCGTATCGCAGAGCTAGTTCAAATGGCATTCGATAGTTCCAGTGAAGGCCTGCGATAATGGCGCATCGCACAAATATTCCAATTCACAATTGTCATTTTCCAGTGAGGGACTGCAATCCCACCGCGTCGCGCCAAGGGTCATTTTCCTAATAGTCAAAATCCAGTGAGACTTAGTGATGGTGCCGCATCGTGCAAAGGGTCAATTTCACGTTCGTCCTTTTATGAACTGTGCTAGCCACATTTCAGTGGCTCACCACGATGCCACTGCATCGCGGTGGTGGCCAAATTCGGGATTTTTCAGTTACGAAAACTAATTTCTTCCCAGGGGTAATTTGGTATTTTTTCCACGGCCCTAATCAGTCTTAAACACAAAATTAAGCCCTAAAAGAGCATTGATTTCTCATTATTTCATTATTCACTCACTTTTTCTCAAGATTAAGTTGTTCTCTCTCAAAAAGGGCTAAACCCTAGCTTCAAGAAACAAGAACTCCTCCAAGAACCTTCAAGAATTAAACTTCTCAGGTAGGGTTGATACATATCGTACGAGTTTTTCTGCCAGATAAGCGTTGATATATATCGTACGAGTTTTCCTGCCAGTGGGGGTTAACGGAATATTTTTCTGCCAGATAGGGTTAACTCACAGCCATTGTTAGTATCCCTTGGCAAAGTGCTAACACCCTTCCAACTGGGGTCACAGGTTGGACCACAACTCAGTTTATAATTGGGGTATGTCGGTTAGATGAACATTCCCATAGTTACAGTTACAGTTTCAGACTCAGTATAAAACCTCATATCAGTTTTCAGAATCAGGACTGTCTGGCACAGTCACCCAGCTCAGTATAGAACTCAGTTTAGTTCTATAGAATCAGGACTGTCAGAAACAGTCACTCAGTTATTAATAACTCAATTCTCAGTGACTCAGTTATCAGCAATCTCAATTACAGTAAAGTAGAATTATATGCAACATTGCATAATCAGTATATACAGTAGTTTTAGATATATATATGTACTCTCATTCAGTCATACTCATGTTACTCAGTCAGCTATTGTTCATGCATTTGAACCCTTGCATATCAGCTAACCTCACTTAGCATACCAGTACATTCAAAGTATTGATGCAAACTCTTTCCTTATATCATAGGTTCATATGCACGGGATTCTGACCGTATGACAACGCCCAAGCGCACACGCAAGTGTACGTGGTCTTATCAAATAATATAGTGGCTTCAAGGAAGCCCAAGTATCGATCTCTCAGGGACTTGAATTCGCCGCCTATCTAATTCTAGTCAAGCTTATTGAGAAAAAAATAAACACGAAGAGTTTTGAATAATTGTAAACTAAAAATAAAATAAATAATGCGTAAAAATAAACTCTTGGAACAACCAATAGAGGAAAGCCCAGGGTTAAAGCACGTCGAACAATCATACTATGTTTTTGAATTTCATTCGTCAACTTACTTATCGTGGTTGTTGATTCGTAGGGTTAATTGCATGATCATGGTTTCCCAACCTCTAATTTTTTTACCTAATATGGATATTACAACTACATCATTGAGCGGGGATGTAATAATCCAATTAAGTTAATTAAAGTTATCATCCTACGTATGAATCAAGTAAGACATCTAAATACATCCTTGTCCTAGACTCTAAGTTTAATTCTTTATTTTATAAAAGAATAAAAATCCAAACTTTGTTTATTCCCATGTTCTATCTCCCTATTCTCTCTCTCCCGAGATCTAAAGGTAGACAATATATGTATTTTATGGATGATCAATCCGTAAAATAATTAAAACAAGAATAAATAAACAACCAATATGATAAGCAAAAGTTAATCGAAATTAATCCAAAATAATAGTAATCATGTTCTTGGTTTTAACCCTGAAAAGAGGATTTTTAGCCACTAATATTCATAATCACGATCCAAATAATTGAATATATAATATAAAAAATTAAAGATTAAAAATAAAATTAAAATCTAATAAACCGTATAGCAGCTACTCCACTTTTCGTCCAAAACAGTTCAAGCGGGTCAAAAACTGTACGTGTCCAACATTTCTTTCAAAGTTCTTGTCCCAGCCATTCATAGTGATCAGCTGCTCCCCATATATATATATATTCAATACTAGTGGAATAAGGAAAAGTATTAAAGATCCCCTGCTGCTCCTTGAACTGCGTGGCCCTTTTTGATATCAAATGGGATTACTGTGTCGGTTTCCCTTAATTGCCGTGAAAGATTTATCAACGCGTTGTAACATCGCTGCGACGCGTTGATTTTGCATCATCTCACTGGAATTTGTGTTTAAAAATTTAGTTAAGTTTGAAATATTTTATTCTTTGTTTATGCTTTTTATAGTATATTTCTAATTAATTTTGAGTCTTTTTATCATTAATATATTACCGTATTAGTTTGCCAAGCCTCCTACAATATCATACACCAAAAATTAAAGATCAAATCAACACAATATTCTCAACAACAAATCAAAATAAGAGCTAGGATATGGCAAATTCGCAATGATCTTCCACTCATTATTCCGATTCTTGACTTAGTCAAATTAAATTTGCACATTATAAATAAGTTATTCCACTCATAATTATACCATTAAAATATTTGGAACAAATTAAACACATTAGAATTCACCAAAACCAACTAGACACACACCTAGCTCAAGCTAGTAAAACTAGTTTTCTGGGTTGAATTCTAAATTACTCAATTAAATACAAACTCGTTTGAAAATATTTTGGACATTGTAATCACATACTTGGACGCTTAAATGCTTATTTATCTCAATATGAACACGTTAAGCACACGAATTGCTCTCTAACAAGTCGAAATAAGCTAGAATAATGATACAAAAGTGTATAAAATCACCTCAGATTATCACCCCACACTTAAATCCTTGTTCGTCCTCGAATAACTCTTTACTCTAAACATAAAAATCTAAGGTGACGCTACACTTCGACTAAATGCAAGACACTCAAACTAGTACTACAATGACTAAACGGAATGCAAGTTTCTACACAAAGCACGTTATTTACATAATTGAAAGCTCATGAACACTACTCTAAAACATCCTAACCTCAAAAATTGAATTACCTAAGTGGCAAACTCATGCATATTGTTCAATCAAGTACATCATACAAATCACCAATATTCATCAAACATGTGCCCTCGCAATAAGAGAGTTACCCATAATCACTCACAAAGAATTCACAAGTTACACACAATGAACCATAGATTTGCCATTAGTGTAATGTTCCACTAATAGTCGAATGTAAAATTTAGGATCAATTAGGACTTTTTCGGGTTGTAATGTAGGCTAAGGGACGGATAGGAACTATTTGGGAATAATGACTAACCTCTCTAAGCGCTTTAATACACTACATTAAACATTTAAAACTAATCTCCAACAACTAAATTACACTATTTTTGTCTACCCCATTCTTTTATTTTTGCCCCATCTCTTTGAAGCATTTTCACAAACACATGGTGAACACATAGTTTACTACCATATGAATCAACTTTTCTCTTTTTTCACAATTATGATAATATTTCTAGCATAAATTATATCACATCCATCCACCACACATCAATTATAAACACCAATAACCATTACCTTGGGGCACAATTTCACCTTTTTCTTCTTTAATTTCTCAATCCCTTTATTAATTTTTTTTATTAAAGCACGTAGGAGCTTTTTGGATCAAATTATGGTCTATCAAAAAAGGAATTAGGCTACTTATGAGGTTTCCAAAGAAAATAAGCTATAGGCTCAGTGGGGGTTAACTATTATTATGCACAAGGGTAGGTAAAAAGAAGGTATAAAATAAGGTTATCAAAGAAAATGCCCATATCATCTCCTAAATCCACATTCTTTATTTCGCTTCACACACACCAAGCAAGTTCTAGACATCACATGCAACAAGGAATATACAAAAATCTCACCCGCACTTGGCACATGCTCAACTCAATAGGATCATCATATACTCCCAACCAAACAATAGCATGAATTCAAAATTAAGCCAACATGAAAAAAAAATCATAAACTAGAGCCTAAGAGTCTCAAAAATAGCAATTCAAATCAATCAACATGCTTTTACAAACAAACCCACTTGCATCATGTAATCAAAAATAGCACCAACAAGAATATCTCACTTATTCCTAACCTAAAAAAAAAATTGTGTCAAAATTTAGAAATTTCTCCACCCCACACTTAAAAATCTATTTTGTCCCCAAAGTGAATTTAAAAGTAAAAAGATAGAAATACTCCCTAAGGCCTCTAGGACTAGCTAGATCCATCTCCACACATAAAGGAGATTCATGGGACCCCACACTCAATCTTTGCCATGCTTCAAGCTCAAGTTTATGATACTCAGACTTCCCATTAAGTTGTGACTCAACCAAAAATAAAAACTACGTGAAATAAAAACTAAAAACTGAAAATAAAACCTACTTACCTTGGGTTACCTCCCAAAAAGTGTCTAATTTAGTGTCGCAGCATGACCCAATCATGTTTTTTCCTCCACTTTTAGAATATAAATTTCACCCCCAATTTTGCATCCGTCTTTTTGCCTCGCTCATAGGGTGGTACAAAATTAAGAAACCGAGTAATGGAATGTCCATGGTAAACCACTCGGCCTTCAAGTGAGGTGTGTTTTTATGTTGCTTAACCGGTGCAAAATCAAGAATATAGGATTCTTGTTCCTCATCTTCACACTCTTCCACTATTTTCGATGATTCCAC
Source organism: Capsicum pubescens (assembly GCA_030864215.1). Lineage (NCBI taxonomy): Eukaryota > Viridiplantae > Streptophyta > Magnoliopsida > Solanales > Solanaceae > Capsicum > Capsicum pubescens. The sequence goes on along the minus strand of CM061540.1, from coordinate 263,556,604 downwards.
AGACAAGACATCATCTAAACATAATGTAGAAAAGTGTTTCAAATGTGGCCCAACAAATCCTACTTCAAAATTTACACAATTTACTACACACTCACTTTTATTCACCTTCTCAATTTCAGTCTCAAGATCAAGATGACAATCGAGTGGTTGTAATTCTTGTGTTTGCTCCACACATTGGCTAATATTCTACCAATATATTTCTTTGCTTATCCACTATAGACATGGTGACAGTGGCTCCATAATAATTTTCATAATATTAGTTTTTGAGTACTCAGACTTCCTCGAATTATCCACATCATATTGTGAAGGTTTTGTCCACGCACTTTCATAAATATCTGGACAAAAATAACAAGAATTTCCATCACTCGAAAATCATATATCCCAGACTGACATCTCGAGAAGAGTGTGAGAAAAATAAAAATAAAAAAAATAAAAAGAAACTAAACAAAAACTATTTACAACTCAATATAGAAAAACTAAAAATAAGATAGTTGCCTAATAACAAGTCCCCGGCAACGGCATCAAAAACTTGACGGCGCACATGCAAGTGTGCGTAATCTTATCAAGTAATATAGTGGCTTCAAGGAAGCCCAAGTATCGATCACTCAGGGACTTGCGTTCGCTGCCTATCTAATTCTAGTCTAACTAATTGAGAAAAAAATAAACACGAAGAGTTTTGAATAATTGTAAACTAAAAATAAAATAAATAATGCGTAAAAATAAATTCTTGGAATAACCAATGGAGAAAAGCTCAGGGTTAAAGAACTTTGAACAATCATACTATGTTTTTGAATTTCATTCGTCAACTTACTTATCGTGGTTGTTGATTCGTAGGGTTAAATGCATGATCATGGTTTCCCAACGTCTAATCTTTTACCTAATATAGATATTACAACTACATCGTTGAGCGGGGATGTAATAATCCAATTAATTTAATTAAAACTATCATCCTACATATGAATCAAGTAAGGAATCTAAATACATCTCTGTCCTAGACGCTAAGTTTAATTCTTTATTATATAAAAGAATAAAAACTCAAACTTTGTTTATTCTCATATTCTATCTCCCTATTCTCTCTCCCAATATCAAAAGGTAGACAATATATGTATTTTATGGGTGATCAATCTATACAATAATTAAAACAAGAATAAACAAACAACTAAATATGATAAGCAAAAGTTAATCAAAATTAATCCAAAACAATAGTAATCATGTTCTTGGCTTTAATCCCGGAAGGAGAGTTTTTAGCCACTAATATTTATAATCACGATCCAAATAATTGAATACATAATATGAAAAATGAAAGACTAAAAATAAAGTTAAAACCTAATAAATTGTATAACAGTTCCTCCGCTTTTCGTCCAAAAGAGTCCAAGCGTGTCAAAAACTGTATGTGTCCAACTTTTCTTTCAAAGTTGATTTCAGAATTATTTAAATAATTTTTTAATCTATATAACCTATTAAAATAATTTTTTAAACTTTTTATATTATGATTGTAAAACTTGATTTTTATTTGGTTTCCCAAAACCAATTTCTATATTTCTTTAATACTGGTTGTACAACCTTCATATTAAAAAGTATACACTATTCATGATTTTAAAATTCTCTATAGGTACTACGTAATACAATATGTATGAATGTACAAGGTAGATCTGATTAAAGATTTTTCTTATGTTGTAATAAGTTCATGGAATAAAAGTTTGTTTTATATACCTTGTCAATCTTTTATGCTGGTAAAAATGATGATTGCGATCATCGGCCTAAACGGAGGAAGAACTGAACAGTAGCCAAAACTGTAGGAAAAAAAAGGCTAAAGGGTTCTTCATAGCCGGAAGGAGAAACACTGCGGTGTTGATACGACCAACATAAAGGAAACACGAAAGGTAAATGAATATACTCTATAGTCTCATGAACTTATTAGCATAGGAAAAATTAGTTTTCATATCTACCTTATACATTCATACATATTGTATTACGTAGTACCTATAGAGAATTTTAAAATCATGAATAGAGTATACTTTTTAATATGAAGGTTGTACAATCAGTATTAAAGGAATATCGAAATTGGTTTTGGGAAACCAAAATAAAAATCAAGTTTTACAATCATAATATAAAAAGTTTAGAAAACTATTTTAATAGGTTATATGGATTAAAAAAATATTTAAATAATTCTGAAATCAACAGGGTTAGAGTACTCATAAATGCCTCTCTAAATGAAAATCATAATCTAAAATTAATACAAATATCTAGATTACAAAAGTATAAAAATAAATTAAAACAAATGACTCTCTATACAACATAATGAGTTACTATACTTGTTTTCTAGATGAAAAAACTTTAATCACTATTTTAAAGTGATAAATTTAAACAAAGATCTATAGGAGAAAATCCTTGATAAGATTATAGAACCTCTTGTTCAAGAACAATGGTCTATCCATAATTATTCTCATATAGATTTAGATGAAGATGACTATTGGTCATATTCTGATGATAATGATTATTGGCCCTATGAATATGATGATGGCTATCATACTGATTAATTGTTGTCAAATTATTCTGCACATTTACCTTGTTTACTAACAACACCATTTTATTATATTCAATACAAGTGGATTTAGGAAAAGTATTAATGATCCCCTGCTGCTCCTTGAACCGTGTGCCCCTTTTTGATATCAAATGGGACTACTGTGTCGGTTGCCCTTAATTGCCGTGAAAGATTTATCAACGCAACGTGTTGCTCAATGCATTGTAACAACGATGAGAAGAGTTGACTTTGCGTCATCTCACTGAAATTTGCGTTTAAAATTTTGATCAAGTGTGGAACGTTCTATTCTTTATCCATGCCTTTTGTAGTGTATTTTTATGAATTTTGAGCCTTTTTATCATTAATATATCACCGTATTTAGTTCACCAAACCTCCTACAATATAATACACCACAAATTAAAGATCAAATCAACACAATATTCTCAACAACAAATCAAAACAAGAGCTAGGATAAGGCAAATTCGCAATGATCTTCCACTCATTATTCCAACTCTTGACTTAGTCAAATTAAATTTTGCACATTATAAATAAGTTATTCCACTCATAATTAAATCATTAAAATATTTGGAACAAAATAAATACATTAAAATCCACCAAAATCAACTAGACACACACCTAGCTCAAGCTAGTAAAACTAGTTTTCCGGGTTGAATTCTAAATTACTCAATTAAATACAAACTTGTTTGAAAAATATTTCGGACATTGTAATCACTTACTTGGATGCTTAAATGCTTATTTTTCTTAATATGAACACGTTAAGCACACGAATTGCTCTCTAAACAAGGCAAATTAAGCTAGAATAATGATACAAAAATGTATAAAATCACCTCAGATCACCGTACTTAGCAGCCCAGCCTATCAACAACAGATTTAATGGTGAGTCCTCATAGTTCTAGGATAGAGTTATCATTTCAGTAGTTCAGTATATTTAGCAGTCGCAGTTAGTTGGGGACTTGTCCCATCAACTCCATGTTTAGACAGTTAGAGGCTTTTCAGGCTAGACTATTTCAGACAGATGTTTAGCTTTCAGTATTTATTTATCATTATTTGTTTTCAGATTATGAACCTTATGGAATTTCAGCCTAACTTTCGCATTATTTCAGTATTATTATTCACTGCTCACAGCAGGTGCCAGTCATGGGTTAGCTTGTGGTCCTTCAGGGTCGTAAGCACCGTGTGGCGTTCAGGGTGCAGACTCGGGGCATTACAAACTTGGTATCATATCCTAAGGCTCAACAGAGTCCTAGGGATTTTGAAATCCATATCAAGTAGAGTCTTGTGTATGGGTGTGTAGCGCGCCACACTTATGGGCAAGAAGCTATGAGGCATTTTTATGAAAAGTTTCCCTTCTTTCAGTATTCATGTCGTGTGAGTGAGCATGAGATCAAGTTAAACTCTCAGTCTAATTTTTTTCTTACTTCCGTTTACAGAACATGTCTCCTAAAAAAATAATGGAAGAAGAAAAAAAAACATGGCAGCACCTCAGCCCATTCAGGCAGGACCCCTGGATGAGAATGTCTCTCATGCAGAATTCAGAGCTGCGTTCACCACTCTAACCCATTCCGTTGTAGCTCAAAATGAATGGTCAGCTGTTGTTTAGGCCTACCCAGTGGCCAATACTGCTGTAGCCAGGATTTAGGACTTCACCCGAATCAATCCTCCTCTATTTTTAGGATCTAAGTCAGAAGAGGATCCACAGGAGTTCCTCGATCAAGTTCAGAAAGTCACAGATATTATGGGAGTGACTTCCAGTGAGAGTGTTGAGTTAGCTGCCTATCAGCTACAAGATATAGCCCATACATGGTTTAAGCAGTGGAAGACAGATAGGGGCGCAGATGCAGGGCTCATAGAATAGGAAAGGTTTGTTACTGCTTTTCTTGATAGGTTCTTCCCATTGGAGTTAAGAGAAGCTAAGATTTTGGAGTTCATTAATCAAAAATAGGGCAACATAACAGTAAAAGAGTATTCTCTCAAGTTTACTCAGTTATCTAGATATGCCCCTTATGCAGTAGCAGATAGCAGATATAAGATGAGTAAGTTTATGTTGGGTGTGTCTAACAGTAAGGTCAAGGAGTGTAGGACCGCAATGTTGATTAAATAGATGGACATATCCAGGCTCATGTTCCATGATCAACAGATAGAGAAGGCTAAGAATAGGGAAAAGGAGAGGGAGAATAAGAGATCTAGAATAGGTAGCTTTAACTTCACTCAGCCTAAGTCAGGGGGTGGTAATCGTTCTCAGTTTCATCCAAAATCTTCAATTCCAGCTCCGTTCTCAGCCAGTGCTTGAGTTCTAAAATTTAAAGACGACAACAAAGATAGGGCATCAGGCCCTAAACCCCAGGGTAGTATTAGTACTGTTAGAACAAATCCTATTTGCCAGAAATATGGCAGGAACCACTAGGGTGTTTGCAGAGCTGGCATTGATGTATGTTTTGGTTATGGAAATCTCAGCCATAGGGTTAGAGAGTTTCCTCAGGTGGGTTCGTAGAGTTAGCATAATCATCCCCCAGCTCAGTCTGATCGCTTGAATCAGTAGGGTACCTCTTCCAGTGCCACCAGTGGGAAATGCCCAAACAAGCTTTATCCACTTCAGTCCCAATAAAATTAGGAAAGTTCTTCTGATGTGGTTACTGGTATGTTATAAGTTTATCCTTTACATGTTTAGACTTTGCTAGATCCAGGAGCTTCTCTGTCCTTTGTAACTCCTTATATAGTTGTTGATTTTGGAGTCAGCCTTGAAATCCTAGTAGAGCCCTTCTCAGTCTCTACCCCAGCGGGTAAATCTATCATAGTACGGTGGGTATATAGTAGCTGTCCGATTATGGTATCTCAGAAAGTTACATCAGCAGACTTAGTAGAGCTAGAGATGATGAATTTTTATATCATTCTCGGCATGGATTGCCTTCACTCATGCTATGCTTCAGTTGACTGCAGAAACAAAATTGTTTATTTTTAGTTTTCGAATGAACCTATTCTTGAATGAAAGGGTAGAACTTCAGCACTTAGGGGTCAGCTTATTTCTTACCTAAGGGCGATAAAAATAATATCTAAAGGGTGTGTCTATCTTCTTGTTCGAGTGAAGGATTCTAGTTTTAAGACTCTTAGTCTTGAGTCAGTTCCAGTAGTATGTGAATCTCCAAATGTGTTTCCCGAAGATCTTTCTAGAGTCCCTCCTAAGAGGGAAATTAACTTTGAAATAGACCTTTTTCCTGATATCTAGCCTATCTCTATTCCGCCATATAGAATGGCACCAGCAGAACTCAAAGTTAAAAAAATAGTTGAGGGATCTCTTAGATAAGGGATTCATCAGACCCAGCGTATCACCTAGGGTTGCACCAATTCTATTCGTGCATAAGAAAAATGGTTCTATCAGAATGTGTATTGACTACTGTTAGTTGAACAAAGTTACAATCAAGAACAAATATCTACTTCCCTGAATCAATGACTTATTTGAACAACTTCAAGGTGCCATTTACTTTTCAAAGATAGACTCAGATCAGGCTATCATCATCTCCGAGTCAGCGAATGTGACATTCCAAAAATATCTTTTAGAACTCGGTATGGTCACTTCGTATTCCTAGTGATGTCATTTGGTCTTACTAATGCCCCAAAAGCTTTATTGGACTTGATGAATCGTGTGTTCAAGTAATACTTGGACATGTTTGTCATAGTCTTCGTTGATGACATTCTTGTCTACTCCCACAGTGAACATAATCATGCAGAATATCTCAGAATAGTGTTAAAGACCCTCAGAGCCCATTAGTTGTTTGCCAAATTCAGTACATGCAAATTTTGGCTAAGGTCAGTAGCTTTCCTTGGCTATATATTTTTCAGGGATGGCATTAGAGTTGATCCTCAAAAGACTAAATAAGTGATAAACTGGCCCAAAACTATCTCTTCATCAGATATTAGGAGTTTCTTGGGTTTGGCTGGCTATTACCGATAGTTTGTTGAGGGGGTTTTAGCTATTGCATCCCCTATGTTCAGATTGACTCAGAAGAAAGTCAAGTTTCAGTGGTCAGATTCTTGTGAGAAGAGTTTTCAGAAGTTGAAGACTCGACTCACTAAAGCCCCAATTTTGACTTTACCAGATGATTCAAATGGGTTTGTGGTTTATTGCGATACTTCCAGAGTTGGTTTGGGGTATGTTTTGATGCAGAGAGATAAGGTCATAGACTATGCCTCTAGACATCTTAAACCTCATGAAGAGAACTATCCCACTCATGATCTTGAGTTAGCAGTTGTAGTGTTTGCCTTTAGGATTTGAAGGCATTACTTAGATAGAGTACATGTTGATGTGTTCACAGATCACAAGAGCATGCAGTATGTATTCTCTCAGAAAGATTTTAATTTACATCAGATAAGGTGGTTAGAGTTGTTGAAATTCTATGACATAGTGTTCTGTATTATTCGGGCAAGGCCAATATAGTGGAAGATGCTCTCAGTAGGTTGTCTATGGGTAGTGTTGCTCATGTTGAGAATGGTAAGAAGAAGTTAGTTTAGGAAGTTCATCATCTTTCCCGACAATGTTTCTGCTTAGTCGACTCAATAGAGGGTAGTGTATGGGTGCAGAATATCTCAGAATCATCTCTAGTTTCAAAAGTGAAGGAAAAATAGGATAGAGATCCCATTCTAGTTAAGTTGAAAGATTCAGTCAGAGATCAGAAAGTAGAGGTTTTCTCCCAAGGAGGAGATGGTGGGATGTGTTGCTAGGGTTAGTTATGTGTGCCAGGTGTAGATGACTTGAGGCTACTAATTCTTACGAAAGTGCATGGTGCACGTTACTCTTTTCATCCAGGGGACACTAAGATGTACCGCGATTTGTGGGAGATCTATTGGTAGAGTGGGATGAAGAGAGATAACGCAGAGTTTGTAGCTAAGTGCTCTACATGTCAATAGGTTATGATTGAGCACCAAAAGCCTAGTGGGTCCATGTAGGAGTTCAGTATTCCCACATGGAAATGGGAAAAAGTGAACATGGACTTTATGACGGGTTTACCTCATACTCGTCGTCATCATGAGTCGATTTGGGTTATCATAGATAGGATGACCAAATCTGTTTATTTCTTGCTGGTCCATTCCTCCTATTCAGCCGAGGACTACACCAAACTCTATCAAAGAGTTGGTCAGGTTACACGGAGTCCCAGTATCCATTATTTCATATAGAGATACCCAATTTACCTCTCACTTCTGGAAAGCATTCCAAAAGGGTTTTGGTACCCAAGTTCACCTCAGTACAACTTTTCACCCTCAGATAGATGGTCAAGCAGAAAGGACCATTCAGACTCTTGAAGATATGTTAAGAGCATGCATTGTTGATTTTAAAGGTAGTTGGGATGACCACTTGCCTTTGACCGAATTCGCATATAATAACAGGTATCATTCTAGTATTCAGAAGGCTCCATTTAAGGCTCTTTATGGTAGGAGATGTTAATCTCCAATCGGTTGGTTTGGGGTAGGTGAGGTCGCAGTAGTAAGTTCCGATTTAGTGTTTGATTCTTTAGAGAAGGTTTAGTTTATCAGAGAACGGCTTAAGACAGCCTAGAGCCTACAGAAATCATACGCCGATGTGAGGCAAAAAGATCTCGAGTTTGAGATTGGTGATTTTATCTTCTTTAAAATCTCTCCCATGAAGAGAGCAAAGAGGTTAGGTAATAAGGGAAAGCTCAGTCCCCGATATGTCGGTCCTTACAGAATTCTCAGTCATTTTGAAAAGATAGCTTACGATCTTGAGTTGCCTTCAGATCTAGCTTCAGTGCACCTAGTGTTCCATGTCTCCTTACTAAAGAAATGCATTGGTGACCCAGCAGTTGTAGTTCCCTTAAAGGGTGTAGATATCTAGAATGATCTATCTTTCGAAGAGGTTCCAGTCCAAATCCTTGATCGTAAGATTCGCAGACTGAGGAACAAATAAGTTCCGTTGGTCGAAGTTCTATGGCGGAATCAGTCTATTGAGGGAGCTACTTGGGAAGCATAATCAGATAGGCGGACCAAGTATCCTCTTCTCTTCTCCGCAAACTCAGAATCAGCTTGAGGTAACAATTTTTCTTAGATTTACTCAATTCCATTTTCAGTTACAGTTATAAATTTTGTATTCATTACCGTTACATATCATCTTCATGACAGTTATGCATTCATGAATCAGTTCAGCCATGTACTTATGAATCATATATGCATGTTCAGTATGAAAACTCAGTCTATCAGTGCTTCTCAGCTTAATCAATCTCATTCGAGGATGAATGTTCCCATAGGGGAGATATTGTAATACCCCATATTTCCCTAGCTAAAATTTAGTTCTCAGTACTTAAGTATTCCTATATAAATTTTTTTTTAAAAATACTTAGTATTCTTTATATTAAGACCTGCCATTACGTAGGAAATTCAATCAGCTTTCCAAAGATATAAAACTCGCCCAAATCCGATATCCTGGTGAAGTGTTATAGCAGTTTTTGTAAAGTAGTGTGCCAAAGTGGGTATCACCGCATCGCAGAGCTAGTTAAAATGGTATTCATCAGTTCCAATAAAGTCTTGCGATAATGGCACATCGCACAAATGTACCAGTTCACAATTGTCATTTTCCTGTGAGGGACCGCGATCCCACCGCATCGCGCCATGGGCCATTTTCCCAATAGTCAAAATCCAGTGAGACTCAGTGATAGTTCCATATCGTGCCAAGGGTCTATTTCACATTCGTCCTTTTATGAACATTTCCAGCCATATTCCTATGGCTCACCACGATGCCACTGCATCGCGGTGGTGGCCAAATTTGGGATTTTTCAGTTAAAAAAACTAATTTCTTCCCAGGGGTAATTTGGAATTTTTCCACAGCCCTAATCAGTCCTAAAAATGAAATTAAGCCCTAAAAGAGAACTGATTGCTCATTATTTAATTATTCTCTAACTTTTTCTCAAGATTAAGTTATTCTCTCTCAAAAAGGGCAAAACCCTAGCTTCAAGAAACAAGAACAATTCTCAAGAACTCCTCCAAGAACCTTCAAGAATTAAACTTCTCAGGTATGTTAGGTGTTCATTCATGGGTCCCTTTCACCCATGGAGTTCAAGAACCTCTTTTTAAATAACAAGTTATAGATTCATGATTTCAATGCTTGAAATTTGATTATACTCCTGTTCATAATGTTAATTGCTTTTCAATCCATGATTTAGTTGCAAGTTTCATAAAATTGAATAGCATGTGTGATGAATATGTGATTATCTTGATAAACCCTTAAATTTACAAGTTAGCATTATATCCATGATGTTTATGTGTTGACTAATATTATGTGAAAAAATCATGCTCCCCAAGTTTTTGGTAAAATGCCTATGTGAATTGAATGGGGAAATCATGACATGCTATTATGTGGTCGCATTCATGTACAAGTTCATGTATATCAAGTGTTTCACAAAATGTCTAAATGAATGAATTGTTCACAAGAAAATATCATTATGTTTTTCAATCACATGATATGCTTTACTTTCCAGGTTATCGAGTCCTATGGGTATTCAATACCCAAAAATCTAGCTATTTATGTAGAGCAATAGTAGTTACAGAATAGACTCAGTAAAGTCATGAACAGTAGTACTCAGTCAGTTATAGAACCCAGTTAAACTCAGTATCAGTTTAGTTCAACTCAGTATCACGAATAGTGTATTCAGTCAGTTAATCGAACTCAATAAACTCATTCCAGTTTAGCCCGTTAGCATGATCAGTAATAGTTCAGTCAAGCCTAGTACAGTCTAGAAATCAGTTCAGTGTCTATTCAGTTGGGAGTAGGAATCAGAACCGAGCGAACACAGGGATGGGGGCATTTCTGTCAGTGAAGGGTTTGGCCTTAGTAGCAATCCCTGTATTGCAGAACTACGTAGCCAACGTAGGTTAAGATATCTTCCTTCCGGATAAGAGTTGATACATCTTGTACGAGTTTTCCTGCCAGTGAGGGTTGACAAAATATCTTTTTGTTAGATAGGTTTAACTCACAGCCATTGTTAGTATCCCTTAATAAGGTGCTAACACCCTTCCAACTGGACTCACAGGTTGGACCCCAACTCAGTTTATAATTGAGGTATGTCGGTTAGATAAACATTCCCATAGTTACAGTTTTAGTTTCAGACTCAATATAAAACCTTAGATCAGTTTTCAGAATCAAGACTGTCAGACATAGTCACCCAACTCAGTATAGAACTTAGTTTAGTTCTACAGAATTAGGACTTTCATAAGCAGTCACCCAGTTATTAATAACTCAGTTCTTAGTGATTCAGTTATCAGCGATCTCAGTTACAGTAAAGTAGATTTACATGCAATATTGCATAATCAGTATTTACAGTAGTTTCAGTTATATATGTACTCTCATTCAGTCACATTCATGTTACTCAGTCAGTTATTGTTCATGCATATGAACCCTTTCATATCAACTTACCTCACTTAGAATACCAGTACATTCAAAGTACTGACGCATACTCTTTTTTGTGCTATGATGTCTTATATCATAGTTTCAAACGCACGGGCTCCTGACCGTACTTAGCAGCCCAATCGATCAGCAGAAGATTTAGTGGTGAGTCCTCATAGTTTGAGGATAGAGTTATCATTTCAGTATTTCATTAGTTCAGTATATTCAATAGTCGGAGTTAGTTGGGGACTTGTCCCATCAACTCTATGTTCAGACAGTTAGAGGTTTTTCAGGCTAGATTATTTCAGAAAGATGTTCATCTTTCAGTATTTATTTATCAGTATTCAGTATTTGTTTTTAGATTATGAACCTTGTGGTATTTCAGCCTAACTTCCACATTATTTTAGTATTATTATTCAGTGCTCACAGCAGGTGCCCGTCATGGGTTAGCTTGTGGTCCTTCGGGGTCATAAGCACCATGTGGCGTCCGGAATACAGACTCGGGGCATTACATATATAGGAAAAACCAACTACATATGGTAGATTTTTATGGTTGGTTTTACTATTTTTTAAGTAGTGATATTGTATCTTGATTTAAAAGATGTTCTGTAACTCTTTTCTTTAAGGCAAAACTTAGCTCAAGGACTTTTAAACAACAACTTACGCTCCATGGGCAAGAGCTGAACTACCACATTGTGTCTTGATTTATAAGATATTATGTAACTCTTTCTTTAGAGGTAAGACTTATCCCAAAGACTTTCAAACAACAAGTTACGTCTCTTGGACAAAAATTGGTACTATCATATTGTGTCTTGATTAAAGAGATGCTCTATTAGTCTTGCCTCTATGAAAAGACTTAGCCCAAAAACCATAAAAAAAAATAAGTTACTCCTCATGGACAAGGATTAACACTACTTCATTATGTCTTAATTATAAGATACTCTATAACTCTTGCCTTGGAGAAATGACTTAGCTTAAGAATTTTCAAACAACAAGTTATGTTCCACGAGTAAGACTTGACACTACCACATTGTCTCCTGATTTATGAAATGTTCTATAACTCTTGTCTTAGAGGCAAGATTTATCCAAAGGACTTCCAAACAACAAGTCAAACCTTAAATGTACTTCGACATCAAAGAGAGAAAATAGTCTTTGCAGATTATCCAACTTTTTGTTTCTTGGCAAAATATAATAGAAGTTGAGAAAAAACAAGAAATAGAAGAAAGAAATAGAGAAAACAAATAAATTAAGATTGAGGAAAAAGAAAAAAAAAGAGAAGAAAAAGAATAAAAAGAAAATTGAAGAATAAAAAAAAGTGATTGAGAAAAACAAAAATGAGAAGGAAAAGAATAATAATAAAGTTTGAGAAAAGTGAAAAAAGGAAGAAAAAATGAGAAAATAAAAAATTATAAAGGCTAAAATAGATGAATCAAAAAAAATAAAAAGGGAGAAATAAAAAATAAACAGTGTTGGAGGAAAAAAAAGAAAAACGAGAATAAAAAATGAAAAAGGTGAAAGAAAAATAAATGTTGGGACAAATGAATTTAAAAAAAAAATCAAGAAAAATAAAAAAGAGAAAAAAAAATATAAGTTAAGAAACAAATGAATATGAAAAGTGTAAAAATATTTGAGGTGTAGATGGATAAAAATATGTGGTTGATCTTTAAGACTTTTCATAAAAAAAACCAAAATGGTGATTTTGCGCTATGGGGGCATCCTATGTAATTTTCTGTCATCAAGTCCCTTTTGATGATTGTATTCATAAGTTCACACATGGTTAAACCACCAAAGAGCCTATTCTTCAATCAACATAATCTGACAGCCACCTAGAACAATATAAAGAACAAACCCCACGACATTAGTCTTCCATGGAATGCACTGTCACCTTTCTGTTTTTGGCACCTTTAGTTAACAGGAAATCACAACCTCTTCGATAAGAAAAAAGACCTTGTATCTGTGAGTAAATAATACCATAGCCAAAGCAACTAAAAGTAATCACATATTAGAGAATTATAATATTGCAATCTGACAGCCACCTAGAACAAAATAAAGAACAAACCCCACGACATTAGTCTTCTATGGAATGCATTGTCACCTTTCTGTTTTTGGACCTTTAGCTAAGAGGAAATCACAACCTCTTCGATAAGAAAAAAGACCTTGTCTCTGTGAATAAATAATACCATAGCCAAAGAAACTGAAAGTGAAGAAAATTGAAGGAAAGGTGTCATTTAAGTCTTGAATAAAGGATTGGTGACATTGACCAACATAAAGGATCAAACATAATTAGGAAACTTGATTAAGTTAATTGTGGACTTGATTAATATTTTTAAAACTTTCTAATCTTTTTAAAAATCAAATCAACCCACACCCTCTCCTTTCCAAATCAATCGTCTATCCTCTCTCTCGATATCTCTCTCAACTCCCTCCCAATCAACAGTTCTGTAAAATTTCTCTTTTCAATTCCTAGCGACTTCAAGCTTTGGCAACAAATATCTAGGCGAGTTTTTTTTCGACTTTCAATCGTTAATCGACGTGACAAGCAGTGTTCTCCAGCGATAACAACTTAGAGTTCTTCGTCGTCCCATTTCTTCTTTCACAGGTAAAACATTATGTATTTTTAGTTATGAAGAAACAGAGGAACTTGAACCAACTTCTCTTCTAGTATTGGTTAATAATTTCAATATTTCTTACTTAAATTTGAAATGTGAACTGAACCAAACCCTAGTTTCTGGCATTTCTTCTCTACTTTTTTTGGTGTGAAATATAATTTTTTGTTGTTCTTGTTGTTGAACTGTTGATTTGATTTGTTGGTGATTTTTTGTCACCGTTGATGTTATAAGTGTATGTGTGTGTTATGTTGGTGTTGTTGGGTTAATTTTTTTTTCTTAGAAAAAAATGGTATTGCAACAGATGAACCATCTGGCACAACAGATGGACCATCTGGCACAACAAATAAACCATCTGATATAACAGATAAAATATCTGATGCAACAGATAAAACATCTGATGCAACAGATGCAAATCTGATGCAACAAATGAACAATCTAACAGATCATTCATCTATTGCAACAGATGACTCTTCTGTTTGGAAGAAATCTAAACAATATTGTTCCAACAGATAACTCATTTTGCAACAGATGAGTGATCTATTTTTATTATTTCCAACAGATTACTCATCCACTGCAACAGGTTGGTTATAAGTTGCAATAGATAACCTAACTGGTGCAATAGATGTGTAACGCTCCGAGAGTACACCCTGGACGCTACACGATGCTTACAGTCACAAGTGATCACAAGCTAACCCATGAGCTGGTACCAGTATGAGCGCTGAATAATAATAACAAAATAAACATATGCGGAATATCTTAATACGCCATAAGGTTTTAAATATTAAAACATTTCTGAGTCATAAATCTGAAAACATATATCGAAAAACAACTGTCTGAAAGCTGATAAAAATAATGACAAACTGACTGACTACCTGAAGTGTCTGAAAGCCTCTAAAACTGACTACATAAGAGTTGATAGGACAGGCCTCAACTAACTCCAACTAACTACTAAACTGAAACCATGGAAATAAACATAATCGGTCCTTGAAATATGAGAACTCGCCACGGCTGTGCTGATGTGCTGAAATGTCTAAGTGAGGTCGAGAACCTGAGCGTCCGAACCTATGATATGAGACATAATAGCGCAAGAAACTAGTATGCGGTCAGTACTTTGAATGTATTGGTATGCTAAATATGGTTAGACTGATATGCATGGGCTCATGTACATGAATAATAATCGACTGAATAGCATGAGATAACTGAATAACTGATATAAATACGTGAATACTGTGAAATTTGAGAATGCATGACCAAACATATAACATGATTCTAAAAATAGCCTATAAACTAAAATATTAAAATCTGATAACTGAATAACTGATAAACTGTATGCTATGGTCAAGCAAAATTGAATTGAGTTCTGAACTGAATACTAAAATTGAAACTGTGGGAGGTATCATCTAATCGATATGCCCCAAAGCTGAGCTGATTGGGGTTGAACCTGTGACCCCAGTTATAGGGGTGCTAGTACCGTGCCATGGGTACTAACAAGACAAAGAGTCACCCTCATCTGGCAGGTACCCTAATGAGATACGTATTACCCTCATCTGGTAGGTAAACACTTTATCCACCCTCAACTGGAAGGTTGATATCTCAACTTATTCTGGCTACGTAGTTCTGGAACCTAGGGACTACTACTAAGGGTCACACCCTCTACTGATAGGTGAGCCCCCATCCTTGGGTTCACTCGGTTCTAAATCCTACTCCCAACTGGACTAACTCAGATTACTGAACTGATCTAAGTTTGACTAATTATGATAGCTGGCTAAACTGATAATGCTCATAAATATCTGAACCCATTTCAAAAATATTGAGACTAAGTAAATAGCTCAGTTTCGAGTATTCATAACCCCCAGGACTCGATAACAATAAAAATAGGGACACTTGAAACCTCTGAAACCATGGAAGAAAATAATTGTTCATAATTATTTACTTAAGCATTTCATCAAACACATGGAGGTCAAGACTTAAACATGGGGATGCTTTTAAACATAATAAGATAGCAGGATCACATGACCAAATCATGAACTAAGGGTTTTATTCTGAATTCGCATGAACATGATATGGAAACCATAATATTTAAAACATACTATAATGCAATCCATGTGAAAACAATTGAAATCATAACTTGAAATCAAGTTACCAAGGTATAGATAAACATACTTCAACTTTCAAATATGTAAGGGCTCTTTCTATCAAAACTCTTGGAAACTTAATACATGATCGGATTTCATAAGAGTTTCATGGAGGTAATTCATTGTAAACATATAATAAGTAGCCATTGTTCAAAACTCAATCATTTAGGCATTTCATCAAACACTTGTAATGCATGGTTTAAGATAAACATGGGAGTAGTTTTAAAACTTGTAGTAGTAGAATGATTTTGATGCTAAATCTCCAATTAAGGCTTAAATCAGCAAACAACACCATTCAAACATATAGGATTTAATAACAACAACAATTTTGTGTAAACATGATATAAAATTTGAAATTTCATGAAAGTTGATAGACATAATTCATAAAACATGTAAAGATCATACTTTTAAACTTGAAATTGGGTTCTTGGACTCCATGGGTAAAAAGGGCCCATGGATGACCATCTAACATACCTTCGAGCTTTAATCTTGAAAGAAAATTGACTTTTCTTGATTGTTCTTGGATTAGGAATTATAATTTCTTGGTTTTCTTGAAGAAGGACTTGAATCTTGTTCTTAGGAGATGGTCTTGAAAGAAAACCCTAATTTTCTTGTTCTTGAGAGTGGAGAGGATTATGAGTGATGAGAAACTGATATTTTATCACTTAATCGGGTTTAATGCGTGATTTAAGTTATGGGGGTGGGGTTTGAGGTGAGAAAATACCAAAATACCCCTAAAGAAACCAAAGAAAATTGCAAAAATCTTTAGTTGACGACCAAGGTTGACGGCCAGTCACTTAGGTGATGGCTCGTCACCTAAGTCATCACTTTCAGGCGGGAATTTACCCTCTACTATCCTAGGATGACAACTAGAGCTGATGGGTCATCACTTAGTTGATGGCTCGTTAGCTTAGTCGTCACCTAAGTGATGGCTTATCAGTATAGTCGTCACTTGGTTGACAGATAGATACTTCAAAGTAAAAGAAGCATAACTTTCTACTCTGATATCGGATTAAGGTGAAACCAATTGCGTTGTAAAGAAGATTCAAAGATATTTCTTTTGGTGTATAGTAGGACACTTGAATAAATATATGCTAATAGATACACTCATTTAAAGTTGACCTTTGCTGGAGCATTTTTCAAAACTCTGTCAATAGAAAAGTCCTCAACTCGCCTTTGAGTTAGGAGTGTCTTATTACCTCGATCAATATAAAAAGATATTTTTACATCACATATTTGCTAATCACACATGTATATACATAGAATAATTGAGTTCAAGTCTGTACTCATAGGAATAACGATTTAAATTCTAGCCCAAAAATATGGGGTGTTACAATATCTCCCTCTTGGGAACATTCATCCTCGAATAAGACTGGTTAGACTGAGAGTACTATACTAAGGTAACTAAGAGCATATACTGAACATACATAAATTTTAACATGATTGCACAAATGAGTCTTGGCGTGATACCTCAACTGAACTGGCCTCGTGAATACATGCACTGAAATAAAAATGGTTATAAAGGCCGAGATAGAAATGAGAGAGTCAACTTATGAGTAACCATTACCTCCAATTGGATCTGGTTTCATCAAGAAAAGATGAGATATTTAGGACATGAAAACTCAGAGCGTTACTATATCCTCCCTTGGGATAGTTCGCCCTCAGGATGATACTGACTTGGCTGAAATACTAAGGAAGGACTGAGAACTGGACACTTACGGACTGAATCATGACTGAACATATGGAATCTTAAACTGAAGCATGATCTGAACTGATATTATGACTTGCATGGTCATGACAGAATTTCCTCATTAATAGGAGAGATGAATACCATAGGAACTTATCTGCCTGACTACTAAACTGAATTGCTAGCGTTACGGACTAACTCATACTGGAAGCTTATACTCAACTTGATATTTCATCAACGCTCTTTCTAAGAAGTCCTAATAACAATAGGAAGCATAGAATCTTGGGCATGATCTGAACAAGACATCTCTATAGGGAATCACAGGATGGATGTAATTCTGGGACATGTAACATAAGCCTACGAAACATAAGCTAGAATAGAATTACTATGCCTTAAATTATGTAACTGTCATTTTCAATCTTAGACCTACTCCCCGAATGCTCCCTCAACTATACACTCATCTTCAATACTGCACTATACTTGAGGATACTGAAGATATTCACATGAGCACTGATAATTCTACCTGCTGAAGTCTGGGCTGAACTGAATTCTATCTCTATGTTCAGCTTACTCGAATCTACCAAGTGCACACATAACACTGTAATACTAGCCTGAGTCATGAATTCAATACACTCTGCATAGTCATAACTTCTCATCTCCTAAATAATTCTGATTACCTCTTCAACAACTAAATATAATATCTTACTAGTCATTCACTATCTCGTTATGCATTTATTCACTTACACACAAACATGACATTCAAGCCTATCTTCATAATTATAGCCTTGTGTAAAATAAACATGCAATAATCTTTCCTTAACATGAAACATTTACTCTCTCCCAACAAAGAAATTGCTCATCACTATATTATTTCATAAGGAGAGGTCACTGAAAGGTTAAAACATAAGGAATTAAAGCATGAATGAACACTATACAAAACTTGACACTTAACTGAGGCCTGAGGAATAGAATATCAACATCATGGATTCATTAAGAGATCTAAACTGAGGATATACATGATATAATCTGAATTTCACTGATCATTAGTAGTGTTGCATGAGTCATGAGAACTGAGCATACTATAAAACATGAATACATGAGTCATAAGCTGCATTACCTGGGTTTGAAGTTCATAAATTCATGGAATATGATTTGTACTGCTGGGTAAATTGAAACTCCTTAAACTAGGAACTGGAAGCGTACATGATTCTATGAAAAGTGCATGAATATAAGATATGATCATAGGGGATATATGTAAGGCATTAATAGATGTCATGATAACTGAAGCACAAAGACTGAAATAAGAATGGGTCGGGCATCTTCCTCCCTAGTGTTGTTCTACAACACACTGGCATCACTACTAGAATCAGAGAGCCTGACTTGGTTACTTGTTCTACCATATCCCTCTTAGCTTAAAGCCATCATTCTAAGTCTAGGAACTACTTAATAAATACCTCTAAACTGAGTTGCCACCACTTTACTCTAGAATTTGGGGTATAATAATACACATAAATTGTAACTCACCTTGAATGACTATGCCTGATAATGTAAAACTTGTTGCTAGTGCTTTCTTCTGAGATACAACTCTTAACACTCTATAGCCCCAACAATCATCATGTAACAACTTAAAATTGACTAACTTAGAATTTTCAACTCCTCTTTCTATTAGCTCAACCTTCAAAGATTCAAACTTAGATTCTAACACATAACATAGATATCCCTAAATCTTTAATAACCATACTACCTTTATCATAACCTACAAATATTATATCTCTAAAATTATATTTCTCCCTAAACCATGAGAACTACTATTACACCTGAATATTTGACATTAACATCTTATAGTCCATAACGGAATTGGTAGTGTAACTCCCCGAGTCTGTACCCCGGACGCTACACGGTGCTCATAATCATGAAGGACACAAGCTAACCCATGACTGGTACCTACGGCAATAACCGAATAATAATACTGTAGTATGTGGAAATTAGGCGGAAAACATGCCATAAGGTTCAATACCATAATAAAACTGAATATGGTATAACAATACCAAAACTGAAACATTTGTCTGAAAATACTCTAGTCTGAAAAATCCTCTAAACTGTCTGAAATATGGAGTTGATGGGATAAGCCCCCAACTAACTCTGAACTACTGAAATAAGCTGAACTACTGAAATAATCATCATTTTCTTGAACTAAGAGGACTCACCACTAACTCTGTCAGCTGAATATCTAAATTGCTAAGTATGATCGGGAGCCCGTGCGTTTGAACCTATGATATAAAGCAACATAGCGCAAAATAAAGGTATACATCAATACTTTGAATGTACTGTATGTAAAGTGAGGTTGGCTGAAATGCATGGGTTCATATGCATGAATAATACTGACTGAATGACATGAATATAACTGAATGGGAGTACATTTATAAATACGTGTACTATAATCTGAGGTCGTGATAACACTGGATACTGAGTTTTGAATTACTGATTTACTGATATCTGAGTTTATTGATATTGTGCAACTGGTAACTAAAAGATTGTATCTGACAGTCTTGATCTTGTGGAATTATACTAAGTTTTATACTAAACTAAGTGACTATATCTAATAGTCCTAAATCTATAGACCTGAACTGAGTTCTATTCTAAGACTGGAACTGAAACTGAGACTGTAGGAGGTAATCATCTAACCGACATACCTTTTTCTGAATAGATTGGGGTCCAACCTGTAACCCCAGTTGGAAGGGTGTCAGTACCGTGCCATGGGTAAAGATAACTATGAGTTAACTCTCTCTAACAGAAAGATCTTTCGTCAACTCTCGCTGGCAGAAAAACTCATACGAGAAGTATCAACCCTAATCTGGCAGGAGGATATCTCAAACTACGCTGGCTACGTAGTTTTGTAACACAGGGATTGCTACTACGGGTCAAACCCTCTGCTGGAAGGAATGCCCCCATACCTGGGTTAACACGGTGCTGAATCCTACTTCCAACTAGATAGACACTGAACTAATTTCTAGTTCATACTAGGCTTGACTGAACTGTTACTGATTATACTGTCTAACTGAACTGAACTGAGTTTATTGAGTTCCGCTGACTGATGGAATACTACTGAATTCTATTAACTGACTGAATTTACTGAGGCCAGAACTTAATACTAAATTGGACTGGACTGGACTGATACTAAGTCTACTGAGTTTTTCCTGAGTTCTGTAACTGACTGAGAGTACTACTGATTATGACATGACTGATACTATCCTGGGGCTGACCATGGCTCTAGGTAATAAGCTAAATTTTCGGGTATTAAATACCCCCAGGACTCGATAGCATAAATTATAAGACATGGCACAATCTTGAAACATGATAAATAACTACTTGATTATTATTCATTCATTAGGATATTCTAGCAAACACTTGCATGACATGAACATGAATAAATGCTAACATGATATAATTTCATTATTTAATTCTCATGAACAACTCATCAGACACTTGGAAGGCATTGTATATGTACATAGTACTAATCAACACATGAGTATCATAATTTCAAGGCTTTAACATGAATTCACATGATACTACATACATAATAGTTGTTTTTACTTAAATCTTGCACTTAATCATGGAATAGAAATCTAATCAACATTATAATCATGAATACTCTTGAATCCAAATCATGAAAAGCATAAAATCAAGCTACTTGAAGTTTAAAAGAGTTTCTTGGACTCCAAGGGTGGAAGGAACCCTTGGATGAACACGTGACATACCTTGGTTGCTAAATTCTTGAAGAAAAATAGTGAAACCTTGAGCCTTGTCTTTGAAATTAAATCACCTAGGGTTCTTATTCTTGAGCAATTTGAGAGAAAGTGAGTGTATTTTTCTCAATGAGGAATGAATCTCGTGTTTTAGGGTTGAATAGGGGTGGAAAAATACCTTAATACCCTTGAGGATGCGCTTTTAATGACTGAAAACCAAACTGTCGATGTGCAGACCGACGCACCGCATCGTTGGCATCGACGTATTGGCCAACGCACTGTGTCGAGTCCACGTCGAGTCCGCATCAGTTCGCTGGAATTTGCACTGAGCTAAGGGAAAAATTATCTATCGACGCTAGGGACTACGCGACGCATTGAGATTGCGTCGACTCACTATTTTGGTCACTCGAACATGGTCTAAACAAGGCTCAAAAAATCCAAAATTTGTCCGAAAACACCTACTGACATTCCTAATTATGATTTAACCTAAAGATTGATACTTTAAGGTCTTAAGAGTCGTGAAATAGAGTTGCCAACTTACAAAGACCAAAATAATACTAAGTCTGAATACTTAGCTAGAATTTTCTAAGTATGGGACCCCTTAGCAAGCTTAAAAGACTGAGTTGACCTTAGGATTTTGCGGGGTCTTACAATATCTCCTCTTTGGAAATATTCTTCCTTGAATAAGACTGATTAAACAGAGAATAATGATAAACTGGACTTAGACACTGAATATACACAACTGAAGCATGATTTCATGACTGAAATTATGGATATACTGAATTATCATACTAAACATTCATATCTAATGCATGAGTACATAGCTGAACATAATTCATGAATGCATGACTGGGATTACTGATAAGCTGGGCTTATATATACTGGATATGCATGTCTGATGCATGAGTACATGACTAAACTGATTCGTAAATGCATGACTGAGTATGCAAAGTTAATTGGTACCAAGGTGGTAGCTATATTCGAACATAAGGTTGAGTAAATTCAAAGAAAAACTATTACCTTGGGCTGAGTCTGAGCTTGCGGAGAAGAGGTGAGGATATTTTATCCGCATGTCTGCTTCTGCTTCCTAAGTAGCTCCCTCTATGGACTGATTTCGCCAAAGGACTTTGACTAGAGGGACTTCTTTGTTCCTCAGTCTGTGAATCTGATAATCAAGGATTTTTATGGGAGTCTCTTCATAAGAGAGGCTGTTTTGAATATCTATGCCCTCTATATGGAATACAACTGTTGGGTCACCTATGCATTTCTTAAGCAAAGAGACATGGAACACTGGATGCACTGAATCTAAGTCTGAAGGTAACTCAAGCTCGTAAGATACCTTTTTTAAATGGATGAGAATTCAATAAGGACCAATATATCGGGGATTGAGTTTCCCCTTCTTGCCAAACCTCTTCACTCCTTTCATATGAGAGATTTTCAAATACATAAAATCCTCAATCTCGAACTTAAGATCCTTCCTGCGCACATCTGCGTATGATTTCTGTCATCTCTGAGCTATCTTAAGCCTTTCCCTGATCAAATAAACTTTTTCTAAGGTATCAAATACGAAGTCAGGACCCACCACTGCGACCTCACCCGCTTCAAACCAACCAATGGGAGATCTACACCTCCATAAAGCGCCTCAAATGGAGCCATCTGAATGCTGGAATGATAATAGTTGTTATATAAGAATTCAATCAAAGGCAAGTGGTCATCCTAACTACCCTTAAAGTCTATCGCAGACGCTCGCAGCATATTTTCTAAAGTTTGAATGGTCCTTTCTACTTGACCATCTGTATGAGGATAAAAGGTTGTACTGAGGTGAACTCGGGTACCAAGACCCTTTGGGAATGCCTTCCAGAAATGAGAGGTGAACAGCATACCTCTATCTGAGATAATGGACAATGGAATACTGTGCAATCTGACCAACTCCCTGATATAGAGTTTGGCATAATCCTCAGCTAATTAAGAGGTATAGACTGGTAGGAAATGAGCTAATTTGGTTATCCTGTCTACAATAACCCAAACTAAATGATGTTGGCAATGAGTACGAGGCAAACCCATCATAAAGTCCATGTTCACTTTTTCCATTTCCAAGTGGGAATACTAAACTCCTGCATGGACCTACTTGGCTTCTGATGCTCGGTCATAACCTACTGACTGTTAAGAACTTAGCCACAAACTCTTAAATATCTCTCTTCTTCCCACTCCACCAATAGATCTCCCACAAATCATAGTACATCTTAGTGGACCCTGTATAAATAGAGTAGCGCACACCATGTGCTTCTGCAAGAACTCGTTGTCTCAAGTCGTCTACACCTGGCACACATAGCCGACCCTAACAACGTAAAACACCATCTCCCCTTTGGGAGAAGACCTCTACTTTCTAATCTCTGACTGATTCATTCAACTTGACTAGACTGGGATCCCTATCCTGTTTTTCCTATACCTCGAAAACCAGGGATGATTCTGAACTACTCTACACCCATACACTACCTTCTGCTGAATCAACTAAGAAAACACCTAATCGAGCAAGCTGGTGAACTTCCTGAACTAATTTCTTCTTACCATCCTCCACATGAGCAAAACTACCCATAGACATCCTACTGAGAGCATCAGCCACTACATTGGCTTTACTTGGATGATACAGGACGCTCATGTCATAGTCTTTCAGCAACTCCAACCATCTTCTCTGATGGAGGTTTAAATCGTTCTGAGAGAACACATATTTTAGGCTCTTATAATCAGTGAACACATCAGCATGCACCCCATATAAATAGTGCCTCCAAATCTTTAAGACAAGCATTACTACTGCTAACTCAAGATCATGAGTAGGATAGTTCTTTTCATGGGACTTAAGTTATCTAGAGGCGTAGGCTATGATCTTACCTCTCTGCATCAAAACATACCCCAAGCCGACTCTAGAATCATTAAAATACACAATAAAGCCGTCTGAACCATCTGGCAGGGTCAAAATTGAAGTTGTAGTAAGTCGAGTCTTCAACTCCTGAAAACTCTTTTCACAAGCCCAACAAACTCATAATATCTGATGTAGAGATAGGTCTAGTCCAGTTTCTCACTGCTTTGGTCTTTTGGGGATCAACTCTAATGCCATCACAGGAAATGATATGTCCAAGAAAGGCTATTGACCTTAGCCGAAATTCACACTTACTGAATTTGATGAATAGCTGATGGTTTCTAAGGGTCTGCAATGCAATTCTGAGATGGTCTGCATGATCATGCTCACTGCAAAAATATAAAAAAATGTCATCTATGAAGACTATGATGAACATATCCAAGTACTGCTTAAACACATGATTCATCAAGTCCATGAAAGCTACTGGGGCATTGGTAAGACCGAATGACATGACTAGGAATTTAAAGTAACCATACCAAGCTCTAAAGATTATCTTCAGGATGTCACATTCCCTGACCCTGAGCTGATGATAGCTTGATCTGAGGTCTATCTTGGAGAAGTAACTGGCACACTGAAGTTGGTCAAACAATTCATCGATTCTGGGAAGGGGATACTTGTTCTTGACCGTGACTTTATTTAGCTGATGGTAGTCAATACACATTCTGAGAGAACCATCTTTCTTACACACAAATAAAGCTAGTGCACCCCACGGGGACACACTAGGTCTGATAAATCCCTTATCTAGGAGATCCTTCAACTATTATTTTAATTCTCTGAGTTCTATGGATGCCATTTTGTATGGCGAGATAGATATGGGTTGAGTATCTGGAAGAAGGTCTATTCTAAAGCCGATTTCCCTTTCGGGAGGAACTCTGGAGAGATATTCGGGAAACATATCTGGGAATTCACATGCTACTTACACTAATTCAAGATTAGAGAGTTCTGAACTAGAGTCTTGGACTCGAATGAGATGGTAGACACATCTTTTAGATATTATTTTTTCTTGCCCTTAGGTAAGAAATAAGGTGACCCTTAAGTGTTGAAGTGCTAACCCTCCACTTAAGGATGGGTTCATTCAGAAACTGAAACTGGACAATTTTATTTCTACAATCGACTGGGGCATAGCAGGAATAAATCCAATCCATGTCGAGAATAACATCAAAATCAGTCATCTCTAATTCGACTAAGTCTGGTGAAGTGACTTTATGAGATACCATAACTGGACAGTTCCTGTATACCCGGCGGGCTATAATAGATTTACCCACTGAGGTAGATACTGAGAAAGGCTCTGCTAGGATTTCGGGACTGACTTCGAAGTCAACAGCTATATAAGGAGTAACAAAGGAAAAAAAAGCTCCTAGGTCTAGTAAATGATAAACGTGTAACGTACCAGTGACACATCAGGAGAACTTTCCTGATCCTGTCAGGACTGAAGTGCGTAGAGTCTTTTTGGGCGTATCCCACTGGTGGCACTGGATGCGATACCCTGCTGATTTGGGCGACCGGACTGAGCTGGGGGACGATTATGCTGACTCTATAAACCCACCTGAGGACACTATATAACCCTTTGGCCTGGCTTACCATATTCGAAATATATCACTGCCAGCTCTGCAGATACCCTGGTGGTTTCTGCCATACTTCTGACAAAGGGGATTGGTTCGGGCACTACTAACACTGCCCTGGGGTTTAGGGCCTGACACCTTATCTCTATTGTTGTCTCTGAATTTCAACACAGGAGCACTGGCTAAGGATAGAGCTGGAACTAAGGATTTTGGGTAGAATTGAAAATGATTCCCACCCTCTGACTTAGGCTCAGCGAAGTTAAAACTACCTGTTCTCGCTCTCTTATTCTCTCTCTTGTTCTCTTTATTATTAGCTTCCTTTATCTACTGAGCATGGACCCTGAGCTTGGATATGTCCATCTTCTTAATCAACATTGTGGTCCTACACTCCTTGACCATACTATTAGACACGCCAAACATAAACTTACTCATCTTAGATCTGTTATCTGCTACCATATGAGGAGCGTATCTGGCTAATTGAGTAAACTTAAAAGAATACTCGTGTACCGTTATATTGCCCTCCTTTAGATTTATAAACTCCAAAACCTTTGCTTCCATCAACTCTAGCGGGAAGAACTATCCAGAAAAGTAACAGCAAACTTCTCTCATTCTATGGGCCCTGCATCTGCGGCCCTTTCTGCTTTCCACTATTTAAATTATGAGTATGCCACATCCTGCAACTGATATGTGGCCAACTCAGCGCTCTCAACAACCGTCACTCTCAAATTATCTATAACTTTCTACACCTGATCAAGAAACTCCTGAGGGTTCTCATCTGACTTAGACCCAGTAAAAGATGGAGGGTTCATTCGGGTGAAATCCCAAATCCTGGCTGCAGCAGTATTGGCCACTGGGTTGGCCAGAGCATCAGCTGGGCATTTATTCTAGGCTGCCATAGAAATGAGCTAGGGTGGTAAAAGCTGCTCTGAATTCAGCGTGGGAGACGTGATCGTCTAGAGGATCTGGCTGGACGGGCTGGGGTTCTGGCTGGTCTTATTTTCCTCTTCCATTAGTCCTCTTTGGAGGTATATTCTGTAAACGAAAGAGTAACTAAGATGATACAAAGAGTTTAACTTGAGCTCATGCTCACTCGTACGATATGAGTACGGAAAGAAAGAAAACTCTTTCTAAAACCCCTCACTGCCTTTTGTCCATAAGTGTGGCACGCTACACACCCATACAAAAGACTCTACTAGATACGGATTTTAGACTTCCTAGGACTCTGTTGAACCTTAGGATCTGATACCAAGTATGTAACGCTCTGAGTCTGTACCCTGGACGCTACACAGTGCTCATAATTTTGAAGGACCACAAGCTAACCATGACTGGTACCTGCTGTAATAATTGAATAATAATACTGTAGTATGCAGAAATTAGGTGAAAAATATACCATAAGGTTCAATACTATAATAAAATTGAATACAGTATAACAATACCAAAACTGAAACATCTGTCTGAAAATACTCTAGTTTGAAAAAGCCTCTAAACTGTCTGAAATATGGAGTTGTTGGGACAAGTCCCTGTAACACCCCGTACTTTTACCTAGCTTAAATTCATCCCAAAAATGTCAAAGACTTTCTTTAAAGATGAATACACCTTTATACATGTGGAATTTTCAAGATTTTGACTTTTCATTGAGTAGGAAATTCTATTAGCTTTTCAACGATATAAAATTCGCCTAAATTCAATAACCGGGTAAGACGTTATGGAGATTTTATATTTTAGTCATTAAACATCGTCATTCAGGCCCGAGCGCGTCGCGGAGTGTGTCAAAATAGCAATTGTCAATTTCCAGTGTTGCTCTATGATATTGGCACGTCGTGCCCTATACCCAGTTCATAAATGTCAATTTTAAGTGTACTAACGTGATTCCACCGCGTCGCGGTGCACTTCCAGTTCACAAACAAAGTGGCAACGCGATACCACCGTGTCGTACCACCAAGAAATTTCCCAGTTGTCCTTTTTCCAGTGACACGATGCGATAGCACCGCATCGCGCTAAGGGCCCAGATTGGGATTTTTCAGTTAATTTCCAGTTTTGAATTTTGAGTTTTTAAATTATTCCAGGGGTATTTGAGTTTTTTTCCATGACCCTAGTTAGCCTTTAACACAAAAATCAACCCTAATAAACCTAGTTACTTTATTATTCATCAAATTTTTCCTCAAATTAAATCATTCTCTCTCAAGAGGCAAAAATCCTAGTTCAAGAATCAAGGTTAATCCTCAAGAATCTCTCCAAGAACCTTCACGAACTCTTCTTCTCAGGTATGTTAGATGTTCATCCATGGATCCTTACCTTACATGGAGCCCAAGAATCCTTTTTCAAAATACAAGATTTATGATTTATGATTTCCATGTTTGAATTAGATTGAATTTATGTTCATGATGTTGTTTGAGTTTTAATCCATGATTTAAATTACACGTTCCAAGCATTAATCCTAGTATGTGTTGAATTACATGATATTTACGATAAACCCTTCACTTTGCAAGTTAATTATTGTATTCATGTAAACCCTAAGTGTTTATGATTTAATGAACCAAGCATGTTTCCCATGTGTTTGATGAAATGTCTCTACGAATGAATTATGACCAAGTGAACTTTGTTATGTTATTCAAGATTATGCTTTGCTTTAATTTTCATGTTATCGAGTCCTGGGGGTATTTAATACCCGACAATTTAGTTGTTTATCTAGAGCCAGTGTCAGTTACAGAATAGCATCAGTCATGTCACAAATCATAGTACTCTAAGTCCGTGAAAGAACTCAGTAGAACTCAGTCAGTTACAGAACTTAGGAAAATTCAGTCATCTCAGTATTAGTCCAGTCTAGTTCAGTATACTCAGTTTTGTGTCTTTCAGTTGGGAGTAGGATTCAGCACCGAGCGATCTTAGGGATGGGGGCACACCCGTTAGTTAGGACTGGATCCCTAGAAGAAATCCCTAAGTTCTGGAACTACGTAGCCAACGTAGGTTATGAGATGTCACCCGTTAGATAGGACTAACATACTCAGGGATCACCCGCTAGTTTAGGACTGATATCAGGGGTCACCCGTTAGTTAGGATTGACTCTACAACAGTTGTCTTTACCCGTGTCATGGTACTGACACCCTTCCAATTGGGGTTACAGATTGGACCCAGCTCAGTTATCTTATCTTATTTGGGGCAAGTCCTTTAGATGATTACCTCCTATAGTTTCAGTCTCAGTCTTCAGAATAGAACTCAGTTTAGTTTTACAGAATTAGGACTATCAGATACAGTCACTCAGTTATCAGTAATTTAGATTATTAGTGATCTTAGATTATCAGTATATTCAGTTATTAGTTATCAGATTCAGTTCCAGTATACTCAGTCACAGTATGCATATTATGTTCAGTAGTTACAAATCCTCCATGTATGCTAATCTAGCTCTTCCATATCATTCAGTTAGTTATTGTTCATGCATATAAACCCATGCATTCAACCTTACCTTATTTAGCATACCAGTACATTCCCACGTACTGATTTTATACTTGTTTCTTGTGCTAGGATATTTTATATCATAGGTTTGGACGCTCAGGTTCCTGACCACACTTAGCCAGATTTAGTTAGCAGTATCAGATTTAGCCGTGAGTCCTTATCTATTGAGGATATGCTTTTATTTCAGTACTTCAGCTTAGCAGTATTTTAGTAGATGGAGTTAGTTGGGGGATTGCCCTGTCAACTCTACTATTATACAGATTCAGTTAGAGGCTTTTCAGACTAGATTTTCAGACAGTATTTCAGATTCAAATGTTATTATTCATTATCAGTATTTTAGATGTTTTGAACCTTATGGTATTTCAGCCTATTATTTCATAATTATTTCAGTATTATTGTTCAGTACTCACAACAGATATCATTCATGGGTTAGCTTGTGGTCCTTCGGGGTTGCAAGCACCATATGACGACTAGGGGATAGTCCTGGGTCGTTACAGTCCCCAACTAATTGTTACAGTCCCCAACTAACTCCGAACTACTGAAATAAGATGAACTACTGAAATAATCATCATGCCCTTAAACTAAGAGGACTCACCACTAACTCTGTCAGCTGAATATGTGAACTGCTAAGTATGATTGGGAGCCCGTGCGTGTGAACCAATGATATAAAATATCATAGCGCAAAAGAAAGGTATCTGTCAGTACTTTGAATGTACTGGTATACAAAGTGAGGTAGGCTGAAATGCATGAGTTCATATGCATAAATAATACTGACTGAATGACATGAATATAACTGAATGAGAGTACATGCATAAATATGTATACTGTAATCTGAGGTCATAATAACAATGGATACTGAGTTCTGAATTACTAATTTACTGATATCTAAGTTTACTGATGTTGTGCAGCTGTTAACTAAGGGACTGTATCTGATAGTCTTGATCCTGTGGAACTATACTAAGTTTCATACTGAACTGAGTGACTGTATCTGACAGTCCTAAATCTGTAGAACTGAACTGAGTTCTATTCTGAGACTAAAACTTAAACTGAGACTATGAGAGATAATCATCTAACCGATATGCCCTTTTCTGAATAGATTAGAGTTCAACATGTAACCCCAGCTGGAAGGGTGTCAGTACCATGCCACGGGTAAAGACAACTATGAGTTAACCCTCTCTGATAGAAAGCTCTTTCGTCAACCTTTGCTGGCAGGAAAACTCATACGACATGTATCAACCCTAATCTGGAAGGAGAATATCTCAACCTATGTTGGCTATGTAGTTCTGTAACCCAGGGATTGCTACTAAGGGTTAACCCTCTGCTAACAGGAATACCCCCATCCCTGGGTTAACTCGGTGCTGAATTCTACTCTAACTGAATAGACACTGAACTGATTTCTGGTTCATACTAGGCTTGACTGAACTATTACTGATTATACTGTCTAACTGAACTAAACTAAGTTCACTGAGTTCTGTTGACTGATGGAATACTACTAAATTCTGTTAAGTGGCTGAATTTACTGAGGCCTGAACTGAATACTGAACTGGACTAGACTGATACCGAGTTTATTGAGTTTTTCCTGAGTTCTGTAACTGATTGAAAGTACTACTAATCGTGACATGACTGATACTATCCTGAGACTGACCATGGCTATAGGTAATCAGCTAAATTATCGGATATTAAATACCCCTAGGACTCAATAGCATAAATTAGAAGACATGGCACAATCTTGAAATATGATAAATAACTACTTGATCATCATTCATTCATTGGGACATTCTAGCAAACACTTGCATGCCATGAACTTGAATACATGCTAACATGATATAATTTCATTAGTTAATTCTCATGAACAACTCATCAAACACTTGGAAGGCATTATATATACACATAGTACTAATCAACACATGAGCATCACAATTTCAAGGCTTTAACATGAATTCACATGATACTACATACATAATAGTTGTTTTTACATAAATCTTGCACTTAATCATGGAATAGAAATGCAATCAACAGTATAATCATGAATACTTTTGAATCCAAATAATAGAAAGTATGAAATCAAGATACTTGAAGTTTAAAAGAGTTTCTTGGACTCCAAGGATGGAATAAACCCTTGGATGAACTCTTGACATACCTTGGTTGCTAAATTCTTGAAGAAAAATGGGGAAACCTTGAGCCTTGGCTTTCAAATTAATTCACCTGGGGTTTTTGTTCTTGAACAGTTTAAGAGAAAGTGAGTGTATTTTGCTTAATGAGGGCTGAATCTCATGTTTTAGGGATGTATAGGGGTGGGAAAAAGACCTTAATACCCCTGAGGATGCGGCTTTTAATGACTGAAAACCAAACCTTCGATGCGCAGACCGACGCATCGTGTCATTATCATCGACACGATGGCCAACGCGTCGCATCGAGTCCACATCAGTTCACTGGAATTTGCACTGAGCAGAGGGAAAAATTATTTGTCGACGCGAGGTATGACGCGACGCGTCGAGATCGCGTCGACTCATTATTTTGGTCACCTGAACATGATCTAAACGAGGTCCCAAAAATCCAAAACTTATCCGAGAACACCTACTGATATTCCTGATCATGATTCAACCTAAAGATTGATACATTAAGGTCGTAAGAGTCGTGAAATAGAGTTGCCAACTTACGAAGGCCAAAATAATACTAAGTCTGAATACTTATCTAGAATTTTCTAAGTCTGGGACCCCTTAGCAAGCTTAAAAGACTGAGTTGAGCTTAGGATTTTGCGGGGTCTTACTGGTAGCAACCTTAAAACTCAAGGATACTACATAAGCACACCCACACCATCATACTTAGATTAAATTCTTGATACACTCTTTTCAAGCCTATTGATTCACCTTTCATGTAACTGTCCCACTGATACATAGTCCACCAAATTCAGATAACACTATCCCCACTTTAATGCCGCTAAAATTCTGGATTCATGCTTCTAATTCTAGGCTATCTCCTATCATAGACTTCTGGGAAGGGCTCTGAAAACACTTCTGACCCCCCAAGCACTGAGGTCCTACCCCTCCATTCAATGACTGGTTCATTCGGAAACTAAAACTGAACGACTTTATTTCTGAAAACAACTTCAGTGATTTTCTAGAATACGATAATCGGGCAATTTCTGTATACCCATCTGGTTTGGAATAGGTTTACCTACTGAAGTAGACACTGAGGAGAGATCTACTAGAGTATCGAGACTGACACCAAAATTAACAACTATATACTGAGTTACAAAAGAAAGCAAGGCTTTGGGATCTAATAAAGCATAAACACGAAGATTATGAAAGGCCTGTAACTTACCCGTAACTACATCAGAAGGACTTTCCTGATCATGTCGGGGTTGGAGTACATAAAGTTTGTTTTGACGTTGACTGGCGGCACTGGAAGTGGCGTCCTGCTGAGTCAGGCGGCCGGATGGAACTGGAGGACGGTTGGACTGCCCCTGTTGGTGCAAATCCTTTCCTTTCTGAGCCATTTACTCTAAACAGCCGCATCCTGTGGCCTGGCTGACCATATCCAAAACATACATCACTACCAGCTCTATACACACCTTTATGATTCTAATAACATTCATTACAAAATAGATGGGTACGACCACTTTTTCCATTATCCTGCAACTTAGAGCCTGGTGCTCTATCTCGACTATTAATCTTAAACTTAGGCACTAGAGAACTGGCAGAAGGAAGATCTAGGGCTAACAATTTCTGAAAAAATTGGGAGTGGTTACTACCCCTTGACCTTGGCTTAAAACTACCTGTTCTGGCCGTCTTATTATTTCTCTTTTCCTACCTACACTTCTCCTCCTCACTCTTCTGAGCATGAATTAAAAACCTAGATAGGACAACAGCCCGCAAATTGATCTGAGCAATTAATGAATAAGCTAAGGTAATAAAAGCAGCTCTGAATTAGGCGTGAGATACATGCTCATTTAGGGAACCTCCCTGAATAGGTGGAGGTGCAGGCTGATTCCCGTTTCTTCTTCTGTTGTTCTTTTTGAGAGGCATTTTCTGTACACAGAAGGATGGATAAGTTGGGAAGAGATTTTTAAATAGAGATCATGCTCTTTAGCATGACATGAACACTGAAAGAGGGCAAACTTTTCCTAAAACATCTTGTAGCCTTTTGTCCATAAGTGTGGCGCGCTTCACACCCATGCACAAGACTCTACTCGACGCGGCTTTTAGACTCCCTAGGACGCTTTAAAACCTTATGATATGATACCAAGTTTGTAATTCCTCGGGAGTACACCTTGGATGCTACACGGTACTTATGGTCACCAGTGACCACAAGCTAACCCATGGGTCATATGTTGCAACTGATGACCCATCTGTTCGATTCATGTTACGGTACTATAGAACCATAAACATGAATCCAACATATGAGTCTTCCATTGCAATAGATGGCTCATCTGTCGGAACATATGATTGATCTGTTTAAATAGATAGCTCTTATGTTGCATTCATGTTCGCGTTCTATCTATTGTTGAAAAAATAGCACAAGAGCAGTTACCCAGATGAAAAATTCAACTAAAAATCATAATTTGACTTCCCAAAGTCTCCTATGAAGTAATGCCAAAGTGGAAAGTGATGTACAAAATAAAATTTGACCTAAGAAATTGGTCAAATAGCAACAGTAGCGGTAACAATAACAACAACAATGGCCGACAAGAAGAAGATGAAGATGATAATGAAGTAGAAAATGATGATAATGAAGCAGAAGATGATGAATAAAGCAGCAGCAACAATGAATTACAAAAATTACAAAGAGAGAGAAAAAAACAACGAAAGAGAAGAGAGAGAAACATTTTTTTCCCTCTGTTTCCCGTTATATTAACTAACATTTGGATCAAAGTATAAATTTAAAAACTTGTGGGTAATTTTTAAATTTCCCCAACTTTCTTAATCCATATTAAAGTAATTGTCACCTCCACTCAATTATTAAGATTTGAGTCACCTATACCTCATTTTCAAACTCTTTTGTCACTTTTAGCTTAAAGCCCCCTAAAAGTAATCATATATTAGAGAATTATAATACTGCTTCGGCATAAAAACCATTACCATGTAAAATAAAAACCACCTGATCGATAGAGGTACCGAGGAACCCTAAAATCAAAATGACTAGTGGGGTGATTAGAAAAAGTAGAAGGGACTTGATGATATCATACATGAATGGGAGTTACACCCCATACGTCTAGTACTTTACTAAACTAACAACTCTTATGTAAGGATTACATGAATAGATGAACAAAATCTTACACTCGCGGAGATTGCAACAGGTTCCACAGAGGTAATTAAAATGTTATCCACGATAGTTCATTTACTTACAATACTTTTATTTGTGAATGCAGGGAGTTGATCCACAAGTTGGACAATCTGATGACCTTAGGGAACAAAATAAGGTGACAGTCTTGCTAGCCAAAAAGGGAGTTAGGAAAGAACTTTAGGAAGATTGCATATCTTAGTACTTTATTCGGTGTTTATGAATGATGTTTGGAAAACATCCTAGAAACTACATATGATAGACAAATATAGATATAACGATCTTCAATGTCGTTCTGGGATTTTTGCCTTTTTCCCCTATTTGACTCTGCTCATAGTATTGTATTGATGTTTATCACTTGCGGGGATGGGTGATATGATTTTCGAGGAGATTGGATGTGTTTTAGAGAATTTTTTTAGTTTAGAAGTTTAACTAAATTAAAGTCGATATTTCACGTTGGTAAGGTTGAACCCGAGTTTTGATGATTTCACTAGGCACGGGGGGCAATTTATGGCCTAGTTGGAGCCTCAGCATAGATCCGATCCTTTTGTGGGTATTTTGGTCCTTTGATTGGACTTTGTATTTATCTTTAGTTTGGAGTTGAACAATGTGAACATTTGGTCAAGATGATTCCACAATGGTGATTTAGTTAAAACGAGGAGATTTTAAGCCAAATATAGCTAACGAAACAAGCTCAATAAGTAGAATGCTACAAGGTTCTCCTTGATGGTCTTCAAAATTGTTTTTAATCTGACCCCCCACCTTACCTAAGGAATAGGTTATTTATTTATTTCTTAGCAATAACTCATCCTGAGTAGAATAAAACAAGTAAAGTAAATGACACAACATTTATCATGGAAAACTCTGACTCACAATGGGTAAAAAACACGACCTGCACCCCTGTAGGATCTAACCCAACTTCACTAACACAATGAGCCTCAAACAAAGTTTAGATTACAACTCTTGCAATCCTATGAACTAACTATACTTTTTATAAATTCAACAATCACTCTTGACTGTAAAACGCCACTTCGAGTTGCCCTCAACTTGAAGTATGTGTTAAAATAGGAAAGAACTAGGTTAAAAATCAATAACAACAATACATTAATTGAACTGGATTCAAGAACTGTAAAACATAATCTTATGGAACAGGTTCTATAATCCGGTTCTTTGTATAGGCTGCACTTAGATCTTCAGTCAAAACTCTCTCAACTATGAACTCCCTCAATTTGATTAATATTGTGTTCTGCCTTTTTCTCTCAATCTAAGTGCGTAAGTCTTCATTATGAAAGGCCTGTGTATTTATAACTCGGATTGATCAGCCCAATCAAGCAGACTTCTATCTCCACAAGTACTCATTTGCTTTATGGACTCTCTTGGTCTATCCAACTATTTAAACTCCTTATCATGTGTAGACTCCTATCTACTTCATTCTTAATGTAAAATTCTACATCTTTTCAGCTGGATTCCCTGAATTAAAGGTGCCCCATTGCAGGTTGGACTCAATGTGATGGATCAAGTAGTAACTATAACACATCTCATGCACATGTTCCATCACTTTATTAATTTTCAAAATCTTCTTACGTTCAACAGTGAGATAATATAATTAACTAAACTATAATTTGGGGTCATATACTTACAAAGTAGAGGCAAATCTACAATTTAAGAACATGGGTGCACTACTAAATTAAAAAGGGGATAAAAGAAAATGTATTTAGTGAAATTTATCCCTATTAATTCCTCGTGATAATAACTTAGTAGATATTTGAATATGCGATATGAAATCATGATTTCAAAATCATCATTTGAAAATGTAATATTCACCTTCTCCATCAATAGCAGATTAAGTCCAAAAGCTCCCGCATTTATATTTAAAAGTGCGATCACAAAGAAGAATGAGCCAGTGGTCTTAGAGTGGCCGTAGAGTCAGGACTTAATGCTTATGATATTGAGTCAGACAAGGACTTTTTTTAGGAGGACAAGGAAAAGTTGGATGTATTTTTTGAAAAGTGGCTAGGGATGGGGATCTCTCACCAAGGCAACAAAGAAGTGGAAGAGAAAAAAAGAAGAAGCAAAAAGTAGATACATGCAAGGCAACATAGTTGGGATGGTAAAGTGACTAGAGAATTTATTCCAAGGTACCTACAGATGTGACTCACAAAGCAAAAAATCATATGACAGCGGCAACAACTTTAATGAAATCCAATAAATCCAAGAAGAAGTGATGGACTATCAACTGTTATTGGATAGAGTTGAAGAAGAAGACAAGGTAAAAACACTTCAAGTTACATTAGATAGGCAATACACTACTAGAAAATTGTGAATTACATGGGGATCTTACCTAGGGAAAAATATCGCAGGAAATACATGCGGATTTACCTACGAAAATTTTAAATTCCTCAACATTAAAATATATTACCTGTGAACTATATATTCCCAACAAATTCTGCATGTTAATTTGGCGTCATATTGCACAAATTTCGTACTTGGGATATTATCTAGGAAAATGTATCGGCGGTTATATTATCTCTAGGTAAATCCGCAGGTATATGGATAAATATATATTTTTTAAAATCCATAAGAAAATCTCCAGGTAATTTATCTTACGAATTTACGTAGAGATATTTTGGTGAAAATTTCTCTAGTGAATTTTATTACCTGAAAAATTAGTTGGCGATTATTTGTTGCGAATTTAGCTGGGATTTATTCTTGGGGATTTACCTACGAAATTTAATACTTGGGAAATTAATGAAAAATTGTGTTGCTACGAATTTAGTAGAAATTATTTCTTGGGGATTTATGTAGGATTTTTGTGACTTGAAATATTTTCTAGAGATTTTGTTAGTTATAGATTAAGGGTGTGTTTGGTATGAAGGAAATGTTTTCCAGTTTTCTTATGTTTGGTTGGCTTATATGTTTTGAAAAATGTTTTTCAAACCAACTTATTTTCCTTAAATCTAAGGAAAATGACTTCCCTTTAAAAAGTAAGGAAAATATTTTTCAAAACTCTCTTTCAACCTCTTTTTAGAATTGAAATGTTCATACAATTCTCAAAATCATCTACCCGGCCCCAATACCCTATCACCCCGACACCACCCCTACCCCACTCTACCCCTACCCCCTACCCCACCCCCAAAGTTCAATTGTTTTAAAAAGTATTTCAAACTTTTTTCTTAGTCCATCCCTTACCCCCACCCCCACCCCTACCCTTACCAGCCCCCCTTCCCAAAACAATATCTATATTTTCTTAAAAAATTTAAACTTTTCTCTTACCCACACCCTTCCCCTCCCTCCCTCCCCTTTACCATCCCCCTCTCCCATCCTCAAAAGGAAAAATTTAAATTTATTTTTAAAAAATTTTCAATTTTCTTTCCCCTCACTCCCCCATCTTGACCCCCATCTCCTACTAACCCCTCCCCCCGCCAATTTTTAGAAGAAAAATTTAGCAAAAAAAATTCAAAACTCTTTCTTACCCCCACCCTACTACCTATTCTGACACCCCCACCCACCCTCTTACCAACTCCCCTTCCCAAAAAAAGATTTAATTTATTTTAATTTATTTTTTTAAAAAAGATTCTAAAATGTACTTTTATGCTTTAGCTAAACACTAAAATGTATTTTTTGAAAAATATTTTTTCATTCACCAACTAAATACTAGAAAATACTTTCCATCCACCAACCAAACATAAGAAAACAAGTAAGAAATCAACTTGTTTTCCAGGAAAATATTTTTCATGGAAAACATTTTCCTTCATACCAAACACACCCTAAGTGGAAATTTTATAAATAGAATTTTTTTTCCTTTCAAACTCACCTTTACAATTATATTCATTGGAATCAAAGGCAAACCTAGGATTTTAAGTCTGTGGGTGCACCAGTGTTGTTAAAGGCACGCATAAGCCCTTAATCAAGACACAAAGTGTGTTGAGCGCTCACCTTTCTTAATGTGCAGCTTAGATTCTAAGTTCTAAGACATACTTTCCTTTGTCAATGAAGTTTTCCTCAAGAGACGAATACTAAATAATTGATATTTCACTTTACAAAAACAAAGAATTTCTTAGTTCATATACGTGTCATTCATGCTTATATTATTAGTCTTGGACTAGACATATATTTGTATATTTTCACCCTTCATGCCTTTTTTCCTTACACTACTAAAAAAGGGCCAAAAACGACACACAAAAAAGCAACGAGCAGTGTCGCTTTTAAAAAGTGACACTGTCCGTGGCTTTTTAAATTTATTTTTTATTTAAATCGACAACCTACGTCTTAATGTCGGTCGCCTTTTTTAGAAGATTATTGTGCCAATCAATTAATAAATTTTATAATTTTTTTAATAAATGTGACGGACAGTGTCGTTATTTATTTTAAAAAATAAAAATTAATTTTAAAAATCAACATTGTCTGTCGATTTTTTTAATTTAATTTTTATTTTTATTTATTTTTACTAAAATGGACAGACAACATCGCTATAATTTTTTTTAAAAAAATAAATTTTAGAAAAGCGACGATGTCCGTGGAAACTTTTAGTTATATTTATTTTTTCTTTATTTTTTACTTAGAATGACAGACTGTGTCGATTTTGTTAAAATAAATTAAAATTAATTTTACAAAAATGACATTGTTAGTCGATATTTGATATTTTTAATTAATCAATAAGTTAATAATTTTTATATTTTATAAAATATAATTATATATATAACTTTTTTAAGGGCAAAGGACAACGTCGATTTTGTCCGTCGCTTTTTCAGTCAAATTTTTAGTCAATCACCTACGGCTCTTGCATTTAAGTTGCACGGTAACAACTAAAATCATATTTCATTTATCAAAACTATATCAATAAATCTTATCATTTTGGACAAACAACTTTAATTTTCATTTACAGGTCCAAACTATAACAACTATAAAGATGTATTTGAAAACTTAAATTAGAGAAAAGTTGATCAGTGAAGAGTTATTTAGATTTCATAATTTTCCTTGGGCTATAATTTAGATTTCATTATAATCTTCAGGAAGTTTAATTTGATAAAAGCTTGTTTTTGACTTTTGATGAAGAGTTAGCATGCACTTCAATATGTCAATGAGTCGTCTAAATTATAAAATTCACACACCTGTGTGACCCTTTGTTATCCTTTCAGTTCTGCAGTATTTCAATTTTTCAGGTCCTTTATCACTTGGCAAGAAGTAATATCCACTAACTATACAAATTTCTCTCTCTGTTTAAAAAAAAAAGACCTAATTTAACTTGACACGGAATTTAAGAAAGTAAAGAAGTCTTTTGATTCTTGTGGTCTTAAATTAAAATTATGTTAAATGTACCAAAATATCCTTCAATCTTGTGGTCTTAAACATGCCACGTGTAAAGTTGAATTCAAAAAAGAAAAGGGTCATTCATTTTGAAACAAACTAAAAAAGAAAGTAGGTCATTATTTTTTAAACAAAAGGAGTAATACTTAAGTTGTGAATGATTACTTATGATGAGCTGAAATTATGAATTATACTTTACCATATTTTGTCAGTAAAACATTATTTTCTCTGACATGTATTAGTTGTTGTACTCTGACATGAAAATGTATATCAATGGGATGTATTAGTTGTTGTACTCTGACATGTATTAATTGTTAATTTTTAAGTGTTGCTAAATTTATTTTTAGAAGCAATTCTTAGTGACAATTACATTTTGGATTTTAGCATTCTTTGTAAATGCTCCTAAAGTCTATAATTATTGACACCCAATTTTAACTTCCCGATATGCCTAGCTACTATTTTATCAAAATTATAATTATTTTAAATATTAATATTTCTTTACGCATTATTTTAGTGTCGAATAAATACCGACTCATCGCATGCATAAATTTAAAGTGTGCAATATTATTTTATCAAGTAATTTTATATTTTTATATAGTATAAATATCATATTTTATATAATTTTGTCAATATTATTAAATTTGTTTTTGCAAACATGAACACTCATAATTTACAAACACATAGTTTTTTATTATTATTATTATTATTATTATTATTATTATTATTATTATTTTGATAATATCATTGCGTAAAATTTTCACCTAATTTGCTTCAAATCATTACCATCAATTTTATATCACACAACATTAATTTTATATATATAATTTATTTCTTTTAAAAAATAATGATTTTGTATTTTTCTCATTTTCATTATTAAGTTATTTATTATATTTATTAAATAACAGCCTAAATTTAATCCAATTTTTCAAGTTATTTAATTTTTAGGCATTTTGATACTCAGTTAATGTCAATTTTAGCCTAAACTAATGACAATTTAATCCCAATTCATTAACACATTTTAATTTTAATCATAACCATCGATCTTATATAGTCGACGATTGAGATCAAATCTCCCATTTCTTTACCTTCTAATAAAATCAAACCCCCAAACCCGATTTCATTTTTCTCTTTCTAGAAAAATCCAAATCAGCCGCCCACCTCCCTTTTTCTCTCCTCTATCTTCAACAACCGCACCACCGCCGGCCACCTCTGGCTGGTGGAAAACCCTCTCCGCCGCCCTTCATCTCTTTCTCCTCTCCTCTGTCGCCGGTGAACCAAGCCAAATGCTAGGTTTTACCGGCGAAAATGAACCAGCTCCGCCGGCCGCGATTCCAGCTGGCAGAATCAACAACTGTTGTCGTCGCGATTACAGACGGCAGAATCAACATCTGGTATAAATTTGTTGGTTTCTAACTCAAACTTATTGATATTACCACTTATGTCTGCAACGACACTCACTGTTTCTTTTTGTGCACTAACAAGATGTTTAGAGACATGGAAATCTCTGTTTGTTTTTTGACATATGGGAAATTTCATGAGCTCTGCTTGTTACTGTTAGAATGCATAACATGACATGATAGCGAGACTTGGAAAGAAAGCAATTTCATTTTTCTTTGGAGCTAAATGTCTTTATTGATCTCACCAGTGTTTCCCTTTCTTTATAGCCTGTTGGAAAGGAGAGAACTAAAAGTAGTGAAATTAGGAGACGGGAAGTGTTCAATGATGAACTATTTTATTCATAAGCTATGTCTACACTTGATGAGTATAAAAGATTGTTATATAGGATCTTCTTCTAGGTGGTGTTATGATGCTTCATCTCAATTTTTTATTCCTTTCTCCTTTTCCTTTAATCTTCATTCATCTTTGTATAAAATATGGTCCATCCACGGAGATGGGGCCAAAATAGTTCTTGTTGACTTTTTGTATTCTATGGCAAAGTTCTACCTTCTTTGTGCGTGTGAATAACCTAGCTGGATTGCATTTGAAAGGCAAAGTATACCATTTTATGCTAAATAGAAACTCGAGTACAATCCATCATTAGATCATCCATGTGTGACACTACTTGAAACGTGTACTACTGATTTGAAAAGGGTTAAAGCATAGTTATTTGAAAATGACAAAGTGTAGTTACTTGAAAATTGTTAAATATAGTGACTTGAAATGTGAATTAGTTGATTGAAAATGGTGAAGTGTAGTAATTTGAAATGTGTACTAGTGACTTGAAAATGTTTAAGTGTAGTAACTTGCAATGTGAATTAGTTATTTGAAAATGGTTAAATGTAGTGACTTCAAATGTGTACTAGTGACTTGAAAATGGTTAAGTTTAGTCACTTGAAATATGAATTGTTTACTTAAAAATGGTTAAGTGTATTGACTTGAAATGTGAATTAGAGACTTGAAATTGTTAAGTGTACTGACTTGCAACTGAATTAGTTATTTGAAAATGGTTAAATGTAGTTACTTGAAATGTGAATTAGTTACTTGTGTATAGTGACTTGAAATGTCAATTAGCTATTTGAAAATGGTTTGAATGTAGTGACTTGCAATTGAATTAGTTGTTTGAAAATGGTTAAGTGTAGTGACTTGAAAATAATTAAGTGTAGTTACTTGAAATGTGAATTAGTTACTTGAAAATGGTCAAGTATAGTGACTTGAAATGTCAATTAGCTATTTGAAAATGGTTTGAGTGTAGTAACTTGAAATGTGTACTAGTGACTTGAAAATAATTAAGTGTAGTCACTTGAAATGTGAAGTAGTTATTTGAAAATGGTTAAGTGTAGTGACTTGAAATGTGTTCTAATGACTTGAAAATGGTTAAAATGATTCGAAAATGGTTAAGTGTAGTCACTTGAAATGTGAATTATTTACTTGAAAATG
The DNA here is from genome assembly GCA_030864215.1 of Capsicum pubescens. NCBI lineage: Eukaryota > Viridiplantae > Streptophyta > Magnoliopsida > Solanales > Solanaceae > Capsicum > Capsicum pubescens. The sequence continues at coordinate 263,514,097 of CM061540.1, read as the reverse complement.
TTCAAGTATAGTGACTTGGAATGTCAATTATCTATTTGAAAATCGTTTGATTAACTATAGATGAGTCCATTTTCTGCTGGTTAGGTTGTTAGGTTGTTGGCCAATGTTATCATTCAGCATTGCAACTGCAGGCTTGCTCTTATCCCTTAGAGTTTTCATTTTTCTGCATTTTGCTCCTTTGTTTAGCACCCCACTAAGTGGGAATATACTGAATATGTTTTTGTTATTATTGTTGGTGAGATTGATGGGAATGTTTCTAAATGTATTGGGGCAGGTTGGATGAAGTGGAGGCTCGCCTCGGGAGTGTTGTGTGATAAGAAGGTGCCCCTTAAGCTTAAAGGTAAATTCTATAGAGTGGCAGTCCGTCCGACCATGTTGTACGGAGTGGAGTGTTGGCCAGTCAAACACTTCCACATCCAAAAATTGAAAGTGGCGGAAATGAGAATGTTGCGTTGGATGTGTGGGCTTACTAGAGGGGACAGAGTTAGGATTGAGATTATCTGGGAGAAGGTGGGAGTGGCTTCGGTGGAGGACAAGATGCGGGAAGGCTGAGATGGTTTGGGCATGTGATGAGGAGGGGCGCAGATGTCCCAGTTCGTAGGTGTGAGAGGCTAGCTTTGGATTGCTTTATGAGGGGTAGAGGTAGGCCGAAGAAATACTGGAGGGAGGTGATTAGGTGGGAGTGGCTTCGGTGGAGGACAAGATGCGGGAAGGCTGAGATGGTTTGGGCATGTGATGAGGAGGGGCGCAGATGTCCCAGTTCGTAGGTGTGAGAGGCTAGCTTTGGATTGCTTTATGAGGGGTAGAGGTAGGCCGAAGAAATACTGGAGGGAGGTGATTAGACATGACATGAAGCAGCTTCAGCTTACTTAGGACATGACCTTAGATAGGAAGGTGTGGAGGGCGCGGATAAGGGTAGAAGGCTAGTTAGTGTGAGTGTGTGGGTCGTAACAAGCAGTCAGGAGAGATCTTGTGTACCTGGGATAGTAATTGTAGGGCTGCGTATATAGGTGTCTTTGGTATGTGAGTGTATGTTACTACTAAGTGCGTGTCCTATTTCCTATTTCTTAGTTCCTATTTTCTTATTTCGTGTTGCCCTTATTTCTCGTATTTCGTATTTCTCTAATTTCTATTTTATTATTTCTTATTCCTTATTTTTGTTATGTCATCCATCCCTTTGTTTACTATTCTTTATCTTGAGTCGGGGGTCTATCGGAAACAACCTCTATTTCTTCGTAGGTAGCGGTATGGACTGCGTACATCTTACCCTCCCCAAACTTCACTCTGTGGGAATACACGGGGTTTGTTGTTTTTGTTCCTCTGTTCAGCTGTGGTTTGTTTCTCCAGACTTGGTGGTTGATTGTTGTTTATTCCGTTGTCATGCATTTGGGAATCAGCATGGGACGAAGCTAGTTTAGACCAAGGTGGTTTATAATACAATTAAAATTATTATTTTTAGTTATATATATAATAGATGTGAACCTCTTTTGATTAGTTTATGTGTTTACCATTTCATATTTTGAACTCCTTAGTGAAAATTCTTGCTCGGATTATTAGTAGCTAATGTGTTTACCATTTCATATTTTGGACTCCTTAGTGAAAATTCTTGCTTGGATTATTAGTAGCTAACCATCACAGTTAGTCACAGATAGATTGTTGCTTTTCTGGTTGGCTGGCCATCTTTTTGTGATCAAAATTTTGAAGTTTAGGCTAATTAAAGCATTTTGTAGACATGCTTAAAATTATTATTTTTAGGTATTTATAATAGATGTGAACCTCTTTTGGTTAGTTTATGTGTTTACCATTTCATATTTTGAACTCCATTGTGAAAATTCCTGCTCTACCATGCATCTTTTTCACTTATCCAATATAACTCTACCATGCATCTTTTTCACTTATCCAATATAACATGGTTATCCAACTTCACTTTTCAATAGTAGACGGAATTCTCGATATAAAGGATTTCGCAATATGCATTCTTCTCTCCATTGCCCGGTGAAACTATGAAATTATAATCTATTATGCAGCTTCCTCTTGTTCTCTTATTCTTCTAATTTCATCATCTGTTATCTTAATGGAACAAGTCATAACAATGGTCACAATAATCTGAAAAACTAACTTCGAGTTTATGATGCTTTATATGGTAATACATGTTATTTGTATTTGTTGATTGTTATGCTTTTATTTGATATTATAATGCAAAATAATTTATGCTAATAATATATATTTTTAGCACATTTTATGGCCTGAATTAACATATCCTTATGCAGAATGAGTTTGAAAGAAACAAACAAGAAATATTAGCTACTCAAAGTGCATTAGTAGTAGAAGGAGAAACTAATTCAGCTTGTCAGTCTTCTCAGTTAAGTGAAATGGATATTTGGGTTCAATCTGAAGGTGAAAAAAAAAGAGTCAAAGGTTTTGGCTCCTTAGGTCAAAGTGTAAAGGCATCTTACAAATCAACATCAACTTTGCCAAAAGAAATTGATGAGATGATTTAAGTCTCACGTTGATGCTTCAAATGTTGATTTGTGCACTTTGTTGCAGAATGAGCAACACAAAAATAAAAGGATGAGAAAGGAATTGGACTTGTTGATGAAGCATGCATGCAAGAAATCATCTTCAAGTGATGAATTGTCATCTAAAAAAGGCAACCAAGCTTATGAGGATGAAAGTGACGATGACTCTGACGACGTGAATGAAAGTGATTCTAATTTTGATAACGCGAATGAAAGTGATTCTGACCTTGATAGTTGGTAGTTGTTTTGAGGATTCAAGTTTGAAACATTTTGTTTTGGACCATTTAAGAATCATACATTATTGATGTGGATGTTATGAATTATGTTTTTATGTTAGCTGTAATGATTTACATTAGACTTGTGTTGAATGATGTTTTTGAAACTTATTGGAGGCTTCAAATAGATTTTTGACTAACTATGAAATGTTTCAAGTGATTTGTGTGTGAATTATTACTTGAGAATTTCTATGGAGATGTAAATGCTAAATATTCATGAAATTTTTCTTGAGATAATTTGTTCTTGCGGATTTACTTGCGGCATTTCATATGAATTTTCTTGTGAAATAATTTCATAAATATCCGGAAGAAATTTTGTTTTGTTAATTAAGAATTTTCACCTCTAAACTTTCTTTGAATTTCCTAGGAGATCTTCACGGGGAATAATTTGTGAATTTTTTCGTGGAAGTCCGCAGGTAAATTTCATTTTGTATGAAATTTTATCAAATATTTCATGCAAAATTTTGATAGTTAATCGCAAATAAATTCACAAATAATTTACCTATGAATTTATTTCCACAACTAAATTATCTAAGAATTTTCTAAATCCTCAGATAATAATTACCTACTAAGGTTTTTCATTTGGATTCTAATTGACAAGAAAATTTTCAGATAATTAAAATACTTTTGGATTTTATCATATTATTCCTATAAAAAATTCCTATGAAAATTTTCAGGTAATAAACATTTTTCTTGTAGTTGCAAGCTATCCTTTTTTGTTCCTACACACACATATATATATATATATATATATTACTCCCTCCATTTCAGAATAAGTGAATTGTTGGGGTATTTATTGGTGTTTCAAAATAAGTGAATCATTGAATTTTTTTGTAAATTTACCCTTATGATTTGACAACCAATTAACTTTTAAAAAGGTATTACAAGGTCAATTTTTTTTTTCAAGGGGTAAAAATAGAAAGTTGTGTTAAATTTATGTCTTTAATGTTTTTTTTTAAATTTTTGTATCAAAATTTAATAATTTATTTATTATAAAACGGAGGGAGTATTATATATTATAAGCAAGGATAAGATGTTGTTGTTGACTGTTCAACTAGCACATTTTTCTTTGCATTTTCTTTTTCACTCCTAGCCTCTTATAGTTAGTGTATTGTGCAATCATCTTTTTTGTGGTGAGGTGCAAAATTTTAAAGAATTTTTGCTTGCTATATAAAGGTAACATGTTATGTGAAAGGTTAGAATTATCAAGTTATTAAATAGAGAATAGAAAAATATTTTTTTATGAAATAACTTGAGTCTCCTTAAGAAACAGTCTCCTTTTTATCTAGCTGTTGTTGACTTTTCAACTAGCATATTTTCTTTTTCATTTCTTTTTCACTCCCCACCTCCTATAATTGGTGTATTGTGCAACCATCTTTTTTGTGTGAGGTGCAAAATTTTTAAAGAATTTTTGCTTTTCTTGTGAAGATAATATGTTATGTGAAAGGTTAGAATTAACGAGTTATTAAAAAGAGAATAAAATATATTTTTTTATGAAACAACCCGAGTCTCCTTAAGAAACAGTCTCCTTTTTATCTCTACGAGGTAGCGTTATGATGTGTGTTACTTTATTCTCTCGGCCTCCTACTCGTGAGATTTCATTGAATGTGTTATTATTGTGATCTTGCTAGTTTGTATAATATCGTATCACATGCTTCTCTTTTGATATTTGCTAATATTTTACTAAACTAATTACTTTGTCACAAATAACTTTTTTCTTTAAATAAATACTTAATTATATAACTAATAATTATGCAAATTTATCACAAGATATGATTAACCAATAATTAGGGATGAACGTTTGGTATTCAATTCAGTATTTTCAAAGTTCGGGGTCGGTAATCGGTATTTGAGAGTAAATACCACATACTATACTTTTAAATATCGATTTGGTAATTCGTTAATTGGTAAATTAAACTTCGATTTGGTACGATATTTGGTAATACCATATTAGAGTTGGAGATATGCAAATAACGTTTAAATTTCAAAGATTATATTTATTAAAAACCTTATTTAGTATTTTTTTTTGGTGCTTTTTTACGAATATATTATCAAGATTCAAGAAATTCTTTGGGATGACTAATACTATTGCTAATATGTCTATTGTTATCTTTTGTCATGACTAAGTATATCTATTCAAACTCGCATTTGTTTAATTATAACTAAAAAATATTTTGATGAAGATTTATAGCATTATTTAAGTAAATTTTGATTAAGTTTGTCTAAGTATCAATTATATATGAATAAACTAAATTATATTGATTCATAAGGTGAAAGGCTACAGGTAACTAAAATAAATCCTTAACATATAAGACAATGAATGATAATTAATAAAGATTAAAATAAATCTATTTTTATCCATAAATAAGAATTACATGTTCACAAATTCATAAAAATACGACAATATTTTTCATTCTATATCTTCATCTAGTTGTTAATTCTCATACTTTATCGGTTTAGTAGTATTGTGTCCCTTTGAGATTTGCCTATTTTCCTACTTTACTTTCTTCTTAATTAGTAGATTTTTCTTTAAAACATATTCAATTATCCACAACAACAATATATTCATATAAGTGGAGTTTGAGGAGGGTAAAGTGTACATATATTATATCGCAACCTCACAGATGAGGTAGAGAAGTTTTCAATATACCCCTGACACAAGATAAAAACGATTTATGAAAAGACATAATATAAGAATATCAAACAATAGAAAGTCACAAAATAGCCGTTAAAAACAAAAACAAAATCATCACAGAATAATATCACAATCAATCTACTCGAAATAACAAACATCATAAACACCCTAAAACAAAAAGCTACATGCCTATGCACTATTAAAACATATTCACTTGTATGAAAAAAATTAAATAATTATACAAATGTATCAACAAAATATGATTAGCTTGCAATTACAGTAAAATAATTATATGGTTAAAAATATGGCGCATATTAAACTTCTTAAATGAAAATATTACTATTTTTATGTTTTAAGTTTGGGCCCGGGCTTAGCATGGACCTCCAGTGATACGAATCGACCCACGAGGACTCGAATCAAAGACGCGGAAAGTAAAGATAAATGGATAGAAAAATGATGATAGAAAGATAGACACGAAATTGATAACAAAAGGGCAATCGAAGGATGTATCAAATCCTAAAACCTCCCTTAATGACTATCAATAAGCACCTAACTCTTACGTGACCGCAAGGGGATTAGATCGCCCTTACAACCAACGTTTCTAAACAAGGTTCAACAAATGCTTTTACAAGCACTCAAACACTCCCATGGAGTTCTCATGAATACATCATGTAAAAATTATCATAAAAAAACTAAGAAAATAAGCCTAGCTACCAAGCATTTATAGTTTGACTTCATATTACATAATTAGGGCCCAAAAGTGACCCAAATATAAGAAAAAACCCCACTAGGGGCTGTTTTGACCCGCTCTTGAAATCCTAGAGCGGATCAAAAGCAGATCCAAAGCGCCTTGGGCTCATGACCCTTCCAGGTGGCTTTCGAGCTCCGTTTTGTACTCCTTCGACCTCGCCAAGGTCCTTTGACCCTCCTTAATGGTAACCTTCCTCTATGTGGCATCTTTTAAAAGAACTAAGGAGTCATCAAGCACCTCGAACATCAAACATATCTCATTTAAAGGTCTGGAGGTAATTTGACTTGTATCATCCTCCCCTTCTTGAAAAGAATTCGACCTCGAATCCAAACCTTGCAAATCAAAGGAAGGACAAAAAAATACAACATCCTCATGACATGAGGGTTAGGATTAGCATAAATAAGCATAGCATCATGCCAAGGTTGCACACACTTAATATATAACCAAGGATCCCTTGTTTTGAACATTAGAAACTTATCGAAGAATGCACAAAGTGATTGGCTATGGGTTTCGTCAAGAGATAAGGTAATCATAAAGGTCATAATGGCATCAAATAGTTCAAAGGTTAAAACTACTTTCACCTTAGGATCCATAAGACACAATTATTTCTTTACCTCTTCAAGAGACCACATTAAGAGTGGTGCCTCAATTGATTTTAAAGTCCACAACACTCATATAGCATTTTCATTCAAACAAGTGGACCAATCAATAAGTTCCCTACCTCTACATAAAACAAATCCAAGAATAACATGGATATCATCATAAGCAAAAAGGTAGTATAGGAAGGAATCAATTGTAAAAGCATCATCCAAGGTGCTATTATCTATAAGAATCCATTTGGCTCAAAAGACATAGCACATAATGCACATAAGGATGGAATCAAAGCATTTAAGCACATATGACTTTTTCCTTTCAAACAACTTTCTAAAGAAATGAAATTCATTAATGGGGTTATGCCCTTAATAGTTTGATTATCTCTATTAACAAAGGTAAGAATGCTCCCAAGAGCCCCACAAGATACTTCAAAATGTCTAATCATATGAAGGTGACAAGAAGTCCTTAGCATCCATGGGATCTTCAACAAACAAATAATTAACTTGGCATCCACAAGTTGAAATTCACACAATTTATGCACAAGTGTGTCAAACAAGGATGCAAGTTTATAAGCAACATCCAAATGAGACAATAAAACAATTGCCCTCGGGTTCTCAAGAATGATACCACCTTCGAGAAGGAAGTCATCAATTCCACTCAAGTATTGAAGAAGGGTATCACATAAATAGAATTCATCCAAAGTAGTTTCAAGAGAAGACTCTCTTCTTGACATACAAGTAGTTGAACCTTGGTCAAGAATGGAAACACATAATTGTGAATTCTTTTGGAGCTTTTAACTACTCCCCTTCTTTAAAAATCCTTCATCTTGGTTGGAGTTCTTTCCCCTTACACAATGTTGGTCCCTCAAGTAGATTGTGAATCCCCAAGAAAGACTTTCCATCATAGGGAAGGATACCAACACCTTCATTCAAACTTTGCTTGTTATGTGGACCAAGCAATAAGTTGGGGTGCCATAGTCACCATATCCAAATTTGGCACCGGGGTTGAATTGAAAGAGTGGCCATAGACATGGGTCTAGAAAACATTCTTTTTCCCCACTAGCTTCACCCAAACTAAAAGATATACTCTTCTAATTAGCATAAACATCATCAAAAACATAGGGAGAGTAGAGAAAGGTATCACTCAAGTCAACTTCAACTGAGGTGCCCTCATGCACGTACTAACTATTAGATTCAAAATCATCACTAAGAGTATTCTCGACAGTAAGGTCACACAAAGCAGAAGAGGAAACAATTTCCAAACAATCGATACTTTCTCTTTCAATGGAGGAATCCTCAAGTAGACACATACCACTACCAACATAAAAGGAATTATTTCTAAAATATTCACAAGAAGAAAATGATTCATCCTTATAAATATCAAACAAGGGTGGGGTGTCATATAAAGGATCGCATCCACAATCATTTTCTAAGGAAAAATCACTTATTGGGTTTCTTAAATATTCAAGCAAATCAAAGTTATCATCACCCAATTGATTATTCCTTTCCAAAACTTCACATTTCTTTCCCTTAGGGGTACTCTCATCTTCCAAGAAGAGATTTTCATCTTTAGAAGGAATGTTGTCACACCATAGTGGGTTGTTATATGGAATATAGCCCTCAAGATAAGATGTATCAACAATGCTATCCACACCACTAGGTAATTCACTAGGAGTGAGCTCATCATCTTCAAACAAGATATTGTTCTTAAAGAGAGAAGGATCTATCCATGAAGAGGATGTAGAACATGCAAGTCCATTTTCTAAAAGAACATTATCAAGTGTCAAAGATGTTTCAAGCACATGATCATCCCTATGAGCCAAGCAAGCATTAGGATCTTCACTAAAAGACAAGCTCAAAGGGTCACTCCTATTTTCTTGACCAACATTCCTAATTTCATCACTCACTTGAGGTTCTCTAATCACATTACAAACATCCTCAAGTGATGGACTAGTTTCGAACATAAGTTGATCAACACAATTTTCATAAAATGATGTACTATCATCCAACACAATGACTTCAACACTAGGTGGACACAAATTAATATTACAAAAAGAGTCAATTCGGTCATCAATAGGATCAACTAGTGTATCCTCACTCACAATATGAACATCATCATTAAGAGGTAAAGAATCATTAGAATCACATGTAGGTAAGCTACTTATCACACTCAATGGGCTACTAGCCACACAATCATCATTTTTATGCACAAGAGTGTAAAAGTTAGCTTATTTACCTTGAAGTTCTTGAGAACATTCTTTGTTACCTTGGTGTGAAGGTTCTCCATAAGCTTTGGATTATATTAAGATTTCCCTCGTCAAGTCTTCAAAGGGAATCTTCTCTTTAGCACTTGTTCTCATCTATTTGCCATATTGGTACCTACACACATGTCCTTATTAAAAGAAGGACAAATAATGTTAGCTACGGTTGGTGGCAACTCCCTCACTTCACTCCTCATAACCTCTACTTTTTCCTTTCTTAGGTTGTCACCTTGCACTCTCCTACTCCTCTCAATATTTTGTCTCTCAATTTATTTTAGCTTGGAGTAAGAGACCATATTTCCTTGAGATTTAGGAAGGGTAGGTGTAAAAAGATGGTTTCCCCATTGGTCTAATACAATTTGACACTAATTTTGCATATTTGGAATCTTATATTGTGCAAACCAATCGACACCCAAGAATAAGTGTCCACGTTCCAAGGGTAATATGTCACACCACACCTCCTTATAGTACCCATCTAGGGTGAAGAAAACCTTCACGCTCTCGAAGACTCTATAGCCTTCTAAGAAGTATAGGAAATATTTGGACACTCGAGGTATCCCTAGATAATCAACAATAAGAGGAGTTATGTAGTTTGCGTGAAACCAATCATCAAGTATAAGAACACATCTCGAAACTCCACAAATATCTACCCATTTTGAACACGGTTGTCTTCTTGGATCACTATTATAAAGCTTTATATAACCCTTCGACACATAGATTGGCCTCAAAAACTCTTTCAAGGCACCCCAAGTTTGAGTTGGATTCCTTGCAATTTTACACCATTCTAAGGTCGAACCTTGAATGTACTTTAGGGCATATGTAGCTTGTTTGGCTTTGCTCATAGCATAATACTCGAAGACTCTTTCATATTGCCATTCCCAATCAAGGTAAACTTTGGGATTCCGTTCTCCTTTGAAGATAGATAGAGTAGGAAGACATTGAATCCTACTATACCCTCCATTCATACCTTGGTTCCCACTTCCATACATTTTATCATGGCTATATTTATAGCCACCATAATCCCCATATTCTTCGTAGCCATAACATTCTTCACCACAATTATAGTCTCCTATGTCGTATTCATAAATTTCTGAGGCTATCGAAGACATGTTCCCCTTATATCACCTTGTACCTACAAAAATGAACAAACAAGATTAGTAGTAAGCACCTCACCGACACTTGTATGAACTCACATTTGTGATCCTCACAAGTGGAGCAACGAATGTTGAAAGTTGCTTATACTCCGATGGACAATAAGGTGCCAATCTCTACTTTGCAGTTGGAGTGGATTCTTTTTTGATTGACTCAAAGAAATAAAAACTATTTAAGGACTTGAATCAAGAAATCACAAAGAATTGAAATAGAGAAAATCTTGAAAGAAATTGGATGATGAAAGAAATAGGACTCAAGAACTAATCAATCAACTTAGTAGATGAATTACTAGTTGATGAGTAGTTTAGGAATCAAAGAAAGAGTTTAGGAATCAAGAAATTGAAACTATGGGATCAAACCTTGAGCAATGGACTAATTAAAGTGTTAAAATGCACTTTAGAAGCTTGAATTTTGCGTTACAAACTTGGTTTGCATTGGGAGGGGCTAATATGCGTTTGGTGACCTGCCCTAGCAGGTGGGGCGCATGTCTAAGGTAGCCTGAATGCAGGTAACAATGGTTTGAGGTGCCTTTGGTCTACTACAACAGCTCCAACGCAGGTCCAAGGCATCTTGGGCGCAGGTCAGCTGCCAGCATGCATAAGGGGCCAAAAATGAACTTGTTGTGGTCCTTTTTTTGTTCTTTTCTCTTGGGATATTCTTGGAACCTTTGAAGATGCTAAATACTAACAACTTTACACTCTTTTTCCTTCTCCTTTGAGAATCAAACACCAATTTTTGATTAAGATTCAACTTGAAGATTTGAATGTCTTCAAGAACACCAAGAACATAAAAAATCTCTAACTCTGTGATGAAATTTTGAACCAAGGCTATTTTCAACCTTCTAAACACATTCCAATCATCAATTTGCTCAAATTCTTCACCAAAATCTTCAGGTTTTGCAATCAACTTCAAAATCTTCAACCTAAGCTTCTAATAAGGATAGAACACACAAATAAGCTTCGTTTCAGCTCAAATTCGATTTATAGACTCGTATAGTGTTAGAGAACACAAATCTAACACTATAAATACAAGAAAAATACAAAATTAAAAACTCAAAATTTGACCTAAGAACAAAAACGTGAATAGTGACTTTTTTGAAATTTTCAATTTTTGACACTTCTTTTTTATTGATTTTCAAGATAACAAACCAAAGACTAGAATTGTGGAAACGATCCTAAGCTCGACACTGATACCAAATGATACGAATAGACCCACGAGGACTCGAATTAAAGACGTGGAAAGTAAAGATAAATAGATAGAAAAATGATAATAGAAAGATAGACACAAAATTGATAACGAAAGGGCAATCGAAGGATGTATCAAATCCTAAAACCTCCCTTAATGACTATCAATAAACACCTAACTCTTACGTGACTACAAAAGAGGGATTAGATTGCCCTTACAATCAATGTTTCTATACAAGGTTCAACAAATGCTTTTCCAAGCACTCAAACACTCCCATGGAGTTCTCATGAATACATAATGTAAAAATTATCATAAAAAAAAAACTAAGGAAATAAGCCTAGCTACTAAGCATTTATAGTTTGACTTCATATTACATAATTAGGGCCCAAAAGTGATCCAAATGTAAGAAAAAATCCACTAGGGGCTGTTTTAACCCGCTCTTGAAATGCTAGAGCGGATCAAAAGCAGATGCAAAATGCCTTGGGTGCATGACCCTTCCAAGTGGCTTTCGAGACCCGTTTTGCACTCCTTCGACCTCGCCAAAGTCCTTTGAACCTCCTTAATGGTAATCTTCCTCTATGTGGCATCTTTTAAAAGAACTAAGGAGTCATCAAGCACCTCGAGCATCATACGTATCTCATCTAAAGGTCCGGAGGCAATTTGGCTCTATTTATCTGTCTGTCTGTCTCTCTGTCTGTCTGCCTGTCTCTCTCTCTCTCTATCTATCTATGGAAGTTTGAAGGTGATAACTCAACCTTCTCCTCGAGTTTATATTTAATTTTTGCATTATATAAGCATCCAAATCTGTAATATCATCATAAAGTGTATTATAAACTCTGTGATGATTATCAAATAGTACCTAATTTTTTCTAGCTCTTATTTTCTTCATGCTTGTTAATTAGTAGGGTTTTGCTACCTCATAAGGATTGTTAAGATAAGACCTAACCCTTCTTTCTTATACATATGCACGTTGAGAATTTTATTTTATTATTAATAAAAGGCAGATAGTGTCATTGTCTATTGGTATAAATTCGAGAAAAAAGACTTCAAATTGTGATTTCAATTTTTTTTAAATATAAAACTTGACTCCTAAGTTTATGTTTTGTAAAAATAAAACCCCCACAATTTTATATTTTGCAAGAAATAAAAAAAGGACTTATGCTCGGTATGAAGAAATTGTATGTACAATATGAAAACATTATATTAAAGAATAATTAGTAGTAATTATTATTATTGACTAGTTGATCTTTATAAAATTATATTTATTTGAAAATTTGTAATAACAAATACTTTTTGTATAAAAGGAACATATGGAGTTATGTAATCTATCAATGTGAGCCTTAGAATCCGTATCTTATTTAGATGCCTTAGAATCCGTATCTTTTCATTTTGTAAGATTGTATAATTTTTTTTTTTATAGTTTTCATAATATGTGTCTTTATGTTGTTTATGAGAAAAACATAATTTATGAAATTCAAATTACATGTCCCAACAAAATTTTAACTTCAAATGATTTGACTTCAAATAATGATTCCATATCACATGTCTAAATGTGGCCTTTACATCCAATCAAGTGCATCATTCAACCCTTTTGGAGTATGGATTGTAACACATGATATTAGATCAATTCTAAAAATTAATTATATACTTATGATAAATTTAATTTAAAAAGGAGATCATAAATTTACCTGCGACATTATTTCTAAGGTAGATACGCTCCTGCCACAAGCAATAAAAGTGTGTGCTTTCCACGAAAAAAAAATGTGTGCTGGAATGTCAAGAGTGTTGGGTTCGAAATCGAGAGGGTATCATGCGTAATCTTAAAATTTGTAAATCAATACGGTGATAATTTAGATGACAATGAAAAATAAATACTAAAAACATATTATTAATATGGTTTGGTCAAACGACCTACATATTAAAAATAATATTGAAAAACTCTTTAATGACTACATTGTAGATGTTATTGTGTTATGGTATGAGAAGGAATTCCAAAACCTTTCTTCCAAGAAAGAGGTTTGACAAATATGAAAAAGTTTTATATTTTCCTTTCAAGAAAAATAAACGTAATTGTGGTATTACTTTAATTTTCCTGCTAATAAAAATAAAACTTAAATTTGGTAAGAAAATCAAGGCAAAAACCCTAACAAATCTCCCCCTTTTGGCTTGATTTTCTTGACATAATTTGATCCACCTTCTTCGCGTGCATGATCTTTGTTCTTCACACAATCTCCATCACTGCTGCTTGCCATGGTTAAAAATAAGATTTTAAAATATTAGGGTTAAAAGTGGGGTAAAAATTAATATTTTATTTTTATTTTTAAAGAAGTAGCAACATGATTGTTGAAATATGCTTAAAACTTCTTCTCCACATAAACAAAATCATCATTATCGCCAAACTGGTAGCAGTTTGATTTTGAAACCGATTTGAACCTGTTTAATCTCGTCTCACCACACCATTAGATCTTTGAACCATAATCTCTGATATCACTTGTTGGGTTCAAAATCGAGAGGACGTCATGCGAAAGTTTAAAGTTTGCAAATCAAAACGGTGATAATTCAGATGACAACGAAAAATAAATACTAAAAACATATTATTAATATGGTTTGGTTAAATAACCTACATATTGAAAATAATATTGAAAAAAACATAAAATCTAGCGGGAGAAATCCCTCCTACACCAGACTCTTTGATGACTATATTATAGATGCTAGTGTGTTATGATATAAGAAAGAGGTCTTCTATTTATAGAATTTCAAAACTTTTCTTTCAAGAAAGAGGTTTTTCAAATATGATTTTTTTTTTATATTTTTCTTTCAAGAAAAATAAAAATAATTATGATATTACTTTTATTTTCCTTCTAATAAAAATAAAATTTAAATTTGATAATAAAATCAAGACAAAAACCCTTACCAATGAGTGTGTTAAATGACATTCCTAACGTAATCCTCTTCCAATAAGGATACACATATCATAGTTTAGAATTAGTTAACTAAAATCACATTCTAGCCATGATTAAATAATATATATAAAAAATTAAAAAGAATAAAGTACAATATTGCAAAAAAATAAAATAAATTTGAAACTGTATGATATCGATGTTTAGTATTGTACACACTTCTTTAATGTTAAGTTTGAGTAGTTGGAAACAATTATCATGACTCATGAATATTAATGTTGAATTCTTAAACCGACAATTATTTTGTGATAATTTCTTTGAGCAAAAATGACAGAAAATAAGATGGAGGAAATATTAATTAGGAGTCTGTGTTGCTAAATTATCCTTATACTTCATCCGTTTCAAAATAGTTGACCTTTGTTGACTTGACACACCCTTAAGAAAATATTTATTAGAAATTTATTTATCAAATTAACCTTATTAATTATGTTTTGAAAATATAAATTTGACTATATACACCTTGTTTAGTCATTTAATGTTAAGGGTATTATTGAAACAACATAATAAAATTCTCTTGATTTCATAGACAACTAAATTGAAATAAATATTTTTTAAAAAAAGGCCTCAAACGAAATGGAGGGAGTAATTAATTATGCCATGAAAATGACCAAACTTTTACCAACTAATCAACAAATTAATTCTCCATTTCCTCATAAGCTAGTCTAAATTACCCCCTTCCATTTCATTTTACTTGGCTAGATTGCTACAAATAGTTATTTCAATTTACTTGTCAAATTTATGAAAACAAGAGAATCTTATGTGTATTTTTCCGTTCTACCCTTTATATTAAATAATTACATAAAGCAACAGTAGTAAAATTAAGAGTTCAAAAACATCACTAATAGTAAAATTGGTTTTGTAAAATACACTTCGAATTATTGATTTCTCAATGGCCGTGTAATGCCAACATGAATCAAGTAAAATGAAACGAGGGACTACTCTCGATTGCCACTATATATCAGTCCATATGTATTTCCAAGAATTTAGGAGAGAAAAAAGAAGTCATCAAATTCATCTGTATTAGGTTCTTGATTTTGAAGTCTATTAAATAGAGATCCCCAAGAATCAAAGTAGAAGTCCAAGAATTCTAAATATGGAACAATTAAAGATAGAGAATGTACTGTCCCAACAACAAAATCAACATACTGATCATTCCAAAAGTGCAGTTATTTTCAGCAACACTAATCGTCCTGTCACTCTTAAGGTAATTCTTAAATATTTCATGTGATATTTTTTTGTTTAGCGTCACTCGGGAATTTTCATGTTAAACGTAAAGTGCTTCCTAACAAAAGTGACTTGGTCGCGAAGAGACAAGGAGTACTTTTTGCTCCACCACAACCCTTGTGGGTGATATTTCATGTGACTATCCAGTGAAGTATGCAAATTTTAGTAACCAGTATCGATATTTATAGAATAATAAAAAATTAATTCACATTTATAAGTAAGATTTATCCTTGACCGATTGGTTTAGCTTATTTTAATCTAGAAGAGGTCTTGAATTCAATATTATTTAACCACAATTTTTAAGAAATAGTATGTTATATTTTGCAAGAAAAAACTAGGTTGAAGCTCGAACCTCCAACTTAAAAGAAAAAACTAAGCGCTGAACCTACGTGCAAGGAAGCACTCACCGTCAAATAATGTCATTTAGTTTAATATAGGGATTTTGACCATAACATCTTAAAATAATCCTAATCCAACTATAATGCTTTGGGTGGTCTTGCAGTTTGAGAATGTTGTTTACAAGATTAAGGTCGTGGAAGAAGGTTGTTTAAAAAATTCTGGTAAATCAAAGGAAGAGAAAATAATCTTGAAGGGTGTCTCGGGGATCGTTTCTCCAGGCGAAATGCTGGCCATATTAGGCCCTTCAGGAAGTGGAAAAACAACCTTGCTTACAGGACTTGGAGGCAGGCTCATCAATGGCCATCTCAATGGCGCTATAACGTACAATAACAAGCCATTTTCCAGTGCCATAAAGCGTAACACCGGGTTTGTTACTCAAGACGATGTTCTTTACCCCCACCTTACAGTGACTGAAACACTAGCTTTCACTGCTCTCCTTCGTTTGCCTAAAACTTTTACGGTTGAGGAAAAAACCGCGCATGCTGAAGAAATTATAACTAAACTTGGATTAACAAAATGCAAGGATAGCATCATTGGAGATCCTCTTTTGAGAGGGATATCCGGTGGGGAGAGGAAAAGGGTAAGCATTGGGCAAGAAATGCTTATTAACCCGAGTTTGTTGTTCTTGGATGAACCAACATCAGGGCTCGATTCTACTACAGCTTTAAGGATTGTGTCTACTTTAAGGGATTTAGCAAAGGGTGGCAGGACGGTTGTGATGACGATACATCAACCTTCAAGTAGGCTATTTTACATGTTCCACAAAGTGTTGCTGTTAACTGAAGGAAATCCCCTGTATTTTGGCAGAGGTGAAGACGCAATGGGATATTTCTCAGGCATCGGATTTTCCCCGTTAGTTGCTATGAATCCCTCAGACTTCATGTTGGATCTTTCAAATGGTATCTTTCATCTTTCCTTCTTTGTTTCACTAGAATCTTTTTCATCTTAGATTTTAGGCATTATACATAAACATGCCCTTTAACTTGACACCAAATCACATCTATGACCTCCAACTTTGGGTATATACAAGTAGACACTTAAACTGTATAAGGTTAAATAAGTAGACACACACGTCCTAAGTGACATAATATATGTTGGACGCCATGTAGGACAAGAATTGGCCACGTAGGACGCCACATAGGATATATGTGTCTGCTTGTTTAACTTTATACAAGTTTAAGTACCTACTTGTGCACACCCAAAGTTGGAGGTCATAGATGCGATCTGCAGTCATGTTAAAGGGCATGTTTATGTATTGTGCTAGATTTTAAGGTACTTTGGCTCTTAATATGGCATGAGCCATCGTTCACTAAAATACCTCCACCCATTAGATTTTCCCCGTTATGGGTGCAGAATAGATGTATAATAATGGCAAGAACATAGCCTAGATGAAGGCTACTTAGGTTAATGTATGAGTCCAACATGATAAAACTGTTAAATTAGAATAATTCTTTAGGAATTTATTGAAGAAAATTCCTCATATATAGATAGTAATTTCATGTACAAAGACTTTTCTTTTCTTTTATGAATCAGTGTTATAGAGGGCCAAACCTCAGTGGATTGTGGCAGCGAGGCCACTCTGCCACTTACAGTACCCCATTGTATTGTGCTGAGACTTCTATTGATTTTTCCATGACCTTGTGTCGTTAATTGCCATATGATGCAAACACATTCATGATGTACGGTTTTAGGAAAACATTAAGTTGACTAATAAGCTGGTGTAAAATTTAATTTGTTAGGTATACTATCAGATAATCCTCGTCTATTCTTAGATGCTCCTAGAGAAGATCCAACATTAATCAAACAATCTTTGGTATCTGCTTTCAAAACCAATCTAGAGGAGAACTTGAAGGAGCAATTGCAAGAATTTGATATTCATCAAGTCGCGGAGAAATTACATGAGAAGAAATTAAATCAATGGTTGAACACCTGGTGGCAGCAATTCTCAGTGTTATTTAGAAGGGGGATGAAAGAACGAAAACATGAGTCCTTCTCTAACCTCAAGGTTGGAGAAGTCGTGGCGGTGGCTTTCCTGTGTGGATCGTTATGGTGGAAATCTAACAACATTCAGGATCAGGTATGATACTTCTCCTTCTGAATTCACTCAAAATAATTAGATATTACTCTATAAAGTTGGTAAGAGTAAGAGTATATACCCATATCTAAGCATGAAAAATTATGCAAATGGAGTTGTTTGAGTCCATTAAACAGGAAAAAACAACCAGTAAAAGAGTCTGAATTTATTAAATATTGAACTTACATACACGGAGTATGTAGAGAATATCAACTTTATCTGTGTAATTTAACCTGTTATAACCAAATAATCTATTTTGTTTCCAGGCTATGGACGAATACAACTTTTATGTAATTATCTTTGATTAGATGATCTGATAGTGTAAAAACTCTTTGTACGATGTAATTGGCATGCATATTTAAAAAATAAAAAGGGATGCCTGGTGCACTAAAGTGCCAGCTATGCATAGGGTCCGGGGAAGAACCCAACCACAAGGATGTATTGTACGCAACCTTACTTTATATTTTTGCCAGAGGCTGTTTTCAAGGATTGAACTTATGACCTCCTAGTCACATAGCAGCAACTTTACCAGTTACTCGAAGGCTCCCCTTCAATTGGTGTATATATAGAAGTGAAATTAATCACATTTGTTAACTACTGCAGGTTGGACTACTGTTCTTTTATACTGATTTTTGGGCGTTTCTTCCTATGTTCCAAGCTATTTTTACCTTCCCACAAGAGAGGATGATGCTTGAGAAAGAAAGATCATCAGGCATGTACAGACTCTCCACGTACTTTATGGCCAGGACTGTAGGTGACCTTCCGATGGAGCTAATCCTTCCGACTATTTTCACCATTGTAACATACTGGATGGCTGGCCTAAAACCATCAGCTGGGAACTTTTTCTCTACCTTATTATGTGTCCTCTACAATGTATTAGTTTCCCAAGGTGTCGGACTTGCTATTGGTGCAATAATCATGAACCAAGAATCAGCCACTGTACTCGGTTCAGTCATCACCCTATCGTTCTCCTTAGCTGGAGGGTACTTCATTCAACATGTCCCAAGGTTCATTGCCTGGATAAAGTATGTATCAATTAGTCAGTACACATACAAGCTCTTGTTGGGGTCCCAGTATAGTCCAGGAGAAACGTATTCATGTGGTATAAAAGCGACGTGTTTGATTGAAGATTTTCCTACTATAAAGAATATAGGCCTTGAAGGTAAAGGCATCTCAGTGGTTGTGTTGGCTGTTATGCTTTTGGGCTACAGACTCTTGGCTTATGTTGCTCTTATGAGGATTGGTGTTACAAAGAAATAGACTTTGCTTTACTAAAATATTGTAGAAACAATAGTAGGTGTCAACAAGTGTCCCATTTGTAATTTTGATTTGTTTTCTGCTGAGATATACTAGCTTTGTTATCAAAGAACATACAATTTATCCAATTCTATTGGTTTCTAGACCATTTTACCCAAATTACTTAAATCACTAACGATTTAAGGATTTAGAATAAGCTATTGCAAAACAGCCCAAGAGTTAAGAACAGAGAAGAAGATAATAAAAAGAGAAGAAGAGAGATTTTAGAGAAGAAAGCAATGAATTGTATTATTCTAGAACTCTTGTACACTTCACTAGTTTATATACACTTGTAGAATTGACCCAGACCCTCTAATTCTCTACTATCTTAATGTAACAGTAATGAACTTTGTCTAGTTTAACTAACTGTTAGTTATAACAGAATTTGCTGACATGGCAATTTCCAATTCTAATTAGCTAATTAGTGTAACAATACTCCCTCCCCAAAAGTGATCCTTGTACTCAAGGATCAAAATGAGGAAATCTGACTTTTAAGGCCTGGTTGAACTCCCAGCTAACATCACTAGTAGGTAAGCCTTCCCATTTGACTAGAACTTGTGCCACAACTTTTCCACCTTTCTTGACCATTCTCATCTGAAAAATAATTTTAGGGTTGGGAAAAAGAGTATAAGCAATGTCAAGGACAGGGGGTAGTGAAATTTAAGTAGGCAATGCAAAACACTTCCTTAACAAAGACACGTGGATAGTGGGATGGATGTTAATAGTATCAGGAAAGTCAAGAGTGTAAGCCACTGATCCCACCTTTTTCCGAATTTGAAATGGCCCATAGTACTTGGCAGCCACTTATACAAGGAATGTCCAGAAATAGTAGTTTGTTTATAGGGATGGATCTTGAAATACACCCAGTCACCAACCTCAAAACCTCTGTCACTTCTACGCAAATCTGCCTATTGTTTTATTCTCAATTGAGCCCTCCTCAAGTGGTATTTTAATAGATCTAACTTCATATATTAAGTAAGGTAGCATCCACCTCTGTAGAAGCTGATTTACCAGGTAAATAAGGTAAATGTAATGGAGGTGGCCTTCCATAAAGTGCCTCGTAGGGAGTCGTTTGAATAGCACTATGGAAACAAGTATTGTACAAGTATTAAGCCAGAGCTAGTAAAGAGAACCAAGTATGAGGTTCCTCACTACAAAAACATCTCAAGTAACTTTTTAAACTTCTATCAGCACTTTAGTTTGACCATCGAACTGAGGGCGATAAGCTGAGAAAGTGTGAAACTAAACTCCTTGTAGGTTGAATAATTCTTGCCAAAAATTACTGAGGGAAACATCATCACTGCCACTAGTTATGGCGTCAGGTAATCCATGTAACTTAACCACTGTATCCATGAATACCTCAGCTACGAACTGAGCAGTATAAGGGTGCTTCAGAGGTAGAAAATGAGCATATTTACTAGTCTATCCACAACTACTAGAATGACTTTATGTCCTTTGGATTTAGGCAGACCATCAATAAAATCTAAGATGATTTGGGACCAAACTACCTCAGGAATGGGTAATAGTTGTAGTAGGCCAGGGTAAGCAGCTAAATCAACCTTATTCTTCTAACAAGTATCACACCTCTGGACAAAAAACTTCACATCATCTCTAATACCCTTCCGGTAGAAAAGAGTTAACAGTCTTTTAAGAGTAGCTTCTACACCTGAATGTCCTCCTTGAGCAGATAAATGCCAAAAGGAAATAATATCATGTTGAAGTTGAGGTACGTTGCCCACCACCAACTTTCCTTTCCTTCTGAATTGATTATGATGCCAAGTAAATTATTTGTGGCAATTTAAATTAGCCATGAGTTCTGTAATGAGAAGTTGCAAAGTAAGATCACCTTTCTAACTGGATGCTATAGCCTGTGGAAGATCATAACTAGTATTAGAGATCACTAAAGTCATTAATTCAGCACCCTGGACCCTAGACAAGGTATCAACCACCTTGTTTTCCACCCTCTTTTTATATTCGATGACATAGTCAATGGGCATGAGTTTTGTGAGCCACAATTACTGTGAATAAGTATGTAGTTTTTGCTCCGATAGATACTTCAAAGCCTTTTGATCTTTTCTAACGACAAACTTCTAATTCAAGATATAATGTGACCACTTGGTTACAACATATACAATAACAAGTAGTTCTCTGTTATACACTGATAAGGATGCATGTTTAAATGAAAGGCCTTCTTTTAATAAATTCAATGGGGTCACCTTCTTGCATTAGTACATCCCCAATCCTTACTCCACTAGCATCAGTTTCCACTATGAACAACTTAGTTATGTCAGGTAGAGCTAATACAGGTGCTTTTGTCAATGCCTCCTTAAGTTGTGTAAGTGCCTTAGAAACTTCATCATTACACTAGAACTTATCCTTCTTCAGGAGATAATTTAAAGGTCTTGACATAGTCCCAAAGCCCTGAATAAACCTTCTATAGTACCCAGCTAATCCCAAAAAACCTCTCAACTATTTAGTAGTTATTGGAGTAGGCTAATCTCTTATAACAACAATCTTCAGAGGATCTGTAGACACTCTCTCTTAAGTAATGGAATGACCTAGACACTCAATACTTTTGACTCCAAAAAAGCATTTGGAGTGCTTAGCAAACAATTGCTGATGTTGCATAACCTCAAAAATAGGACTCCAGTGCTCTAGATTCTCATCTATACTTTTGTTGTATATTAATATGTCATAAAAGAATACAAGGACATATTTCCTAAGAAAGTCTTTGAATACAACATTCATCAAGCCCTGAAATGAAGCAGGTGTATTTGATAGCCCAAAAGTCATAACCACATATTAAAAATGCCCAGAATGAATTATGAAAGATGTTTTAGGTATATCATCAATTTCTATCCTTAACTGGTGATAACCAGATCTAAGGTCAATCTTAGAAAAAATTATAGAACCCCCAACCTCATCCAAGAAGTCTTCAACAACTGGAATTAGGAACTTGTTATTGATAGTTTGTTTGTTCAAGTCTCTATAATTAACACAATCTCTATCTACCATATTTCTTGTCAACCAATACTACTGGAGCTGAAAATGGACTACAACTAGGTTGCACCACCCCTTGATCTAACATCTGCTGAACTAATCCCTCAATAATGTCCTTCTTGACAGAAGGATATCTGTAAGGCCTCTTGTTTATAGGTTTTGTATTATTTTATAACACTATTCTATGATCAAAGATCCCTCTAGATAGAAGCAAGTGTTGGGGTTCTTCAAACAAGGTCTTATGCTTGTGTAAGAGAATCATCAATATAGGATCACCCTCAAGTCTTTCCTTAGCATCAACTGAATGCCACTGATCTTAACTAGTCATAGAAGGCACAACTTGAATCATACACAATTGAGAGTTAATACTTGATATCTTTGCTAATTTTCCAGCTCCTGTGGTTTTGATTTGTATGCCTACTCCTTTGAGAATATGCTTTGTCCATTTGTACCAAAACTCCATTGTAAGATCCCTTAAATTCATCTTGATATCTCCAAGAGTTAATAGCCATTTCACCCCTAATACTACTCCACAAGACCCTAATGGTAAGAGTAGAAATTTTGCTGAAAACTCCATCCCTTGTAATAGCCAAGTGAGTTTGCACATCTTACTCACTTGTTTGTCATTACCATTAGCTCTAGTCACTGCTTGAGGAGTAGTAGATGTCACTTGGCATCCTATCTCCTTCACCACCTTAGGATCAATAAAATTATGTGAACTACCTGTGTCCACTAAAATATGGAGAGGTTTCTTTGAATGGTAACCAATCACTCTTAATGTCCTGAATCCTAATGACTCATTAAGGGCATGAACAAAGATTTCCATATGCTCCAAGGCCTAATCAATTCCATCTGTTCTTTATTATTATTTGATGGGTTTTCTTTATGTTCACTTTCTACTTCTTCATGATCTACTACCTCTATCAAATATAATTGTTTCAAGTTTTTACATTTGTGACCAAATACATACTTCTCATTACAGAAGTAACATAACCCTTTGAACCTCTTCTCATTCATTTCTTCCGGACTCAAAGTACTTCTACTGGACCCTTTAGATATTGGTGTAACTACATTTCTAGTAGGAGTAGATAATAAGGGAGGTTTACTTTGAAACCTTTGATCATACCTCCTATTGTGACTGAAATTCTGAACAGGTTGCTTCATAGCCTCCAAATATGCCTCCTACATCCTTGTTGATTTGTAGACTTAAGATAAGGTACTTGGATTTGCTATCTTTACTACCATATTCAACTCCTTATTTAACTCTAAAAAATAATAACTGATTGCATTTTTCTTTGACAGGTTGACTCCAGTTAGATACCTTTCAAAAATAGCCTGATAATCCTTCATAGATCCTATTTGCCTTACCTTCTTTATTTCTTTCATGGGATCATCATAGTCTAGCCCAAATCTTTCAACTAAGGCCATAACATACTTACTCCATGTTGGAGGATGTAAGTACTGCCTATGCTTTATGAAAGCTAAGTTCCACTGGATAGCTTCACCCTCAAATTGTATAGATGTAACATTTACCCTCTCATCCATGGGGATATTTTCCACATTGAAAAATTTATCCACCTTGAACAACCATGATCTCAAATCCTCTCCTGAAAACTTCAAGAAATCCAATCTTGACCACCTTGAGAATTTAAAATGATGATTGTTGTAACTGCCTGTACTTTTCTCCCGTTATGGACTTTCATTAAACTGCCTAGGTGTATCATTTAAGCCTTCCCTTTCTCGAATAATTTTAGGAGATTTATCCCTTTGATTTTTACCTGTAGAGGCTAATTTCTCCCTAATTTCCATTACTGCTTGATCTAATTCCTTGAGAGTTGACATTTCTGCTTCCAGAGTTCCCACCTTTGTCAAAACTTTTTGCATCATCTCCCTTAGTTCACCCATTTCACTACTGTTTACTCAATCATTTACCCTATTACTTTTCATTATTGTTCCAAGGAATGAAAAGCTCTAATACCAATGTTACCCAAATAGCTTGAATCACTGACGATTCAAGGATTTGGAATAATCTATTACAGAATAGCCCAAGAGTTAAGAACAGAGAAGAAGAGAATAAGAAGAGAAGAAGAGAGATTTTAGAGAAGGAAGCAATGAGTTGTATTATTCTAGAACTCTTGTACACTTCACTAGTTTATTTACAATTGTAGAATTGACCTACTTCCAATAATTCTCAACTAACTATCAACTCAGCTACCTTTCTTGAACAATATCTCAATGTAATAATAATGAACAGTGGCTAGTTTAACTAACTGTCAGTTATAACAGAAATTGCTTGGCAATTTCCAATTCTAATTAGATAATTAGTGTAACAACCATCTACCAAATTTACTAGTGCTACATTGTTTGTCTCTTTTGTCCCAAGTGTAGACAGTTCAGCCTTGTTGTAGTGGTCAATGAAGTGAGTAAAAATCTTGATGAGCAAGGTTCTAATTCTAGTAGAAACTGGAGCAGTCAGACTAAGTGTCGCTTATTGGTCAATAGAGTGGATAGACACTTGGTAATCAAGGTTCATCCCTAAGAGACACAAAAACAACTAGGTTAAGTTTTCTCTAACTGCCTAAACCTTGGTAGATAAAGTTATCCAATGCCAGTAGCTGGTAGGGTAGATAATAAGTACCTGATTGAATTAGGTAATAATGATTTGGAATTCAATTCATATAACACTAAGTAAGTGTTAGAATAAAATTCTTTATTGATGAATGCATAAAGCTTATTGAACAGAGTTACAGAGAAAATAAAAGGAATCCTAAACGAACTGAACCAAAGTAATCTAAATACAAAGTAACTTCTAAAATAACTAATGTAAAATCCTAAACAAACAGAAACTGCTGAAACAATTATTCAGACTAAACTACTACTCTCTCCATTCCAATTTATGAGATATTTGACTCAGCACAGAATTTAAGAAAGAAGATTTTTGTAACTTGTGTTCCAAAATAAGTTTTTTGTGGTTATAAACTCATAACTAAGCACGTAATGTTCCAATAATTACAGCTGACCATGCTCCAAACCTATCACGTAATTATGGCATGGTGTCAGGCATATTGTTACACCAAATTTAAATCTATATTTAAGGCAGTGCCGATATCCAGATCATGGGAGTTATGGAAAAGAAGGAACACATAAAGATATGGTGGAACGGGAAGCTTCAACAGGGTGATTTATGAAATTACTACCAACTATACTATTTGGCAAAGCTGAGATTTCTATGTATGCTATGTGAATTGAAGGTCATGGGTTCAAGCCATGGAAACAACCAGGATAAGGCTATATAAAATAAACCCTTGCACATATCGGAAGCTTTAGGGATCATTTGGTAGAGTGTATTGTGAAAATAATACATTTATTAACCTTGTGTATCACTAATACCTTGTTTGGTACACCTTTTCATCTTATGTATAATTAATGCTTGTATTAGTTATACATTTTATTGTGTATTGAGGTGTGTATTACTAATACCACCCATTATTCATGTATTAGTAATACAAAACCTTCAACACGTGCATTAACTTGATGAATTACAAAATTACCCCTCAAATTATTTTGTAACTCTTTCTCTCTCTCTATGCACTTTGCTATGGAAAAGAAACAATAATTTTCTCCACCTGTTCTTTCTTCCATTTAATCAAACAATTGTGGATTTTTCCATCAAAGTTTTTGCTTTATTATTTTTCAATCAAACAATGATTACTTTATTATTTTGTTCGTCGGAACTTCTCGTAACCGTTTGTCTCCTCTTTTCAACAACATCACTTTCTAAACTTCTCTGATTAGCACCAAAATTATCCTTCTCTTTAAGTTTATCTTTATCATTCTCGGTATAGAAGAGCGTATTATCGCATTTATTGAGAAATTCTGAATCAATATTGATTTTTGATAATGTTCTGGAAATTGCGCATACACTTCAGGATCTTTTTTTCGGAGAAGAGAAAGGAGCTTTCGAGGATGAAGATGAAGAATTGGAGTTGGTGGTTGGGAAGTGAATTTGCAGGAAGATGTTGCCATTTTTTCTAATTATCACAAGATATCTGTGAAGGTTTTAAATGAAAGAAGGGTATTTTGGTAAACAAATATCTTTTTATAAAGAATATGAAAATATATATTAGTTTTGATACATTAAATCAAACACTGTTTAAGAAATAATTTCTGCATAACTAATACCAGCATTACTAATATTGGCATTAGTAATGTAAGCATTACTATACACCTTATTTAACAATATTCTTATACACTCTACCAAATGATCCCTTAGTTCATTGGGCAACCTTTTTTTCTGAAAAAAATAACTATTTGCCATATCTGAGATATGTCTACAAAACATCCCATATCTTTGGCCTGAGATGGTCAACTCGTTAGAAGGTTATAAACCCATTGTTAAATCACAGACAATGACTTGACAAAAATTAATCAAAGGAAGATTTAAGTGCAATACAGACGGAGTCTCAAGAGGCAAGCTGGTGGCAACTAGGAGCATAGTTTCCCTAAATCAAATGGAGAAGGTAACATAACTGTTGTAGCTGTCACACTCCTTTTTTACCAAATTTTTTTATTTGTTATTAGTTCGAAAAGGATTTTCAAATTTGAAAATGACTAAAGGTGTTTCAAAAAAGGAATTTGGATTAAAAATAAGAGTCTTCACTTGACATTGAGTTTTTGTGTGTGAAGTCACCTAAAAAATTCTTTTTGAAAACATTTGTCTCTTAAAACTGATCTAGGAATAGAAATTCTGGCTAAGAAATTCTTTTGATCGAGAAAAAGGAGTGAGGCATCCTCCTGTCCCATGGTTTTAGCATGGTCACTTCGCTAGTTCTTAGCGACTAAATTGGCATTACAAATGAATAGATTCACAAACAAATCAAACAAACACAAAAAACAAGAGTACAAAAGTAAAAAAAAGTGTCCAGACCAATTACACATTTCAAAATAGAAGAAAGTATGAAAATGAACCTACGCTATCCTAAATAGCCTAAACTATGCTTTTACCTGACGTCCCTGGTCTTGTCCACGAACGTCCACCAAGTACAAAATCTCATAGGACATTCCTTAAAAAATGAATACATATGACTTCGGTGCATTCCACGGCAAATGGATACAATTTTGATTCAAAAAGATGAAGTAAACACGCGAGCAATCGGTTTAACTATAATCCAATATCTAATCCTAAATTTTCCTACCCAACCTCAGCCTAAACATGCTACTACCGAGTTATAATGAATTCGAGTCAATTGCAACAATAAATTAAACTAAACCAATTAGGTTATTGTGGATTGACCGCTTCTTGGTCCCTCTCGCAAATCAATGAATTGCCCCTTTCTGATATTGTGAACCAATATAAAAAGATAAGTGAATTCTAATCATTCGTTTACTAATTTCTAATAAATGGTCCACCAGTAACACTATTCACACTCGATTTCTATATTAATTCAACTTTCAACAGAATATCATAAAAAACAAGGATCAATCAATACACAATATTTAATCCATGCACCAAAAATCATATACAATAAAATTTAAAAGAGAAGGAATAAAATTTGACCTCAAGTTGAAACATTCAAACTACAAGTATTACTCGATTAGAAATAGAACTGTGCTCAAAAACCTCGAATCAAACCTCAATAATGAACAACCTTTGTCGAAGATTCCAAAATAGAGAAGACCCATAATTGATTTTGCGAACTAAACTTGAAAGGGGTTTCATTGGAATCGGGGATTTGTGGGTTGGGTCAGTGATGAAAAATTATGGTGGTGGCGGTTGGAGGTAGAGAATGGAGGGAGTGATTTGGTTGTTAGGACGTGCATTAACGAAGTTTTTTGTCCTGTGGATGGGTAGTTTGGATGAAAATTATGGAGTTCTAGTTGTTAATGGGTATTCATGATTTTTAGCTTAAAATTGAGAGAAACAGAGGTGTATTCATGGTGTTCATTGCCAAAATTGGGTCACTGTCATTGTTGTTATTCATTTCTCTTATGGTGTACGCATATGATATGTGTTGTTGGCGTTGGTCTGTTCGCTAGTGGGGTTTCGATGAGACAGAAATGGAGGGAGTATTTATTTATTTTCTTATCCTTGAAAAAGGCCCACATGATGAGAATATAATTTGATTAAGGTGTTCATGCAGGTACTATACCGTAGTAAATCTTGATGGGCAAGACAAGAATAAAAATAAATTGAAATTGAACAATATTTTTTGGATCAAAGAAATCACGCCAAGTGGCATTATTTGATTTGTCACTATTTTGGAATTGATGAATTTTCATATAAAGAGAAGACTAACTAAAACTAACACAATAAAATGAAGTATGAAGCCCGGGAGGGTCAAATATTATGTTCTACATCATGCTCCTCTTTGACTGTAAACACAAAGTGTTTCTCCACAAAGAAGTAGACAACAAGACATGTTTTGACCAGACCATTATCCAAAAGGAGAAAAGAAAGACATAGTGCACCGAGCCTTGTTTTTTGACATCTATCAATCAGGGGTTATAAGGAAATTAGATCATGTGTAGTTCAAGGGGTAATAAAGGAGAGGGACTATACTACTATGAAGAGTCGAGTAAGGTCTTGTCGAGGTTTTGGTCCATGGCTCCTGTCATTGAATCAAAACAAAAACTGAAAGTTAAAAAGAAAAATCAAATTACAGAAAATTCTATCTATGCAACTTTTTTGACTCTTGACTTGAGTCTTCAATGCTTTCTCAAGTGATAAGTATCCATTTTTCTTTGGGTTGAAATTAAAATTGAACTCTTTCTCCTTGTAAACTTTTGGTATTTGAGATGAACTTGAAGATGACCCTATTCTTTAAGCGGATTCCTACCACTTCAACTTAAAAGTCTTCACCCTATTTGCCAATAGGGTTCATGAGTTTGAAATTAAAAGTCCTCACCCTATTCTCTAGGCAGAATCCTAAACTTAAAATTAAAAGTCATCACCTTATTCTCCAGACGAACTCCTTAACTTGAAATTGGAAGTCTTCACCTTATTCTCCAGGTGGACTCCTAAAATTAAAATCAAATGTCAACTAGGAAAAAAAAGTTACCTCAAAAGGGTTATAATAAAAAAGATATTACTTTCCAAGAGGGCCCTGAACAGAAAATAAAGTCCCATGCTACAGGAGGGTCTTGTGATCCCATTCTTTAGAAGGGTCCTGCTAATTCCATTTCTAGGAGGGTCTAGAAAATCCAATTTCTAGAAGGGTATCGATCAATAATCCCATTTCTAGGAAGGTCTTAAAAAGAAAATTAAAGTCCCATTTTCCAAAAGGGTCCTGCTAAACCCACACTCCAGGAGAATCCCACTAATCCCATTTCTAGGAGGGTCCTAATAATTTCATTTCTAGGGGGGGTCCCAATTTATAATCCTATTTCTAGGAGGTCCCAAACCAAAATTAAAGTCCCATTCTACATGTGGTCCTACTAATCCCATTCTTCAGGAGGGTCATCTAATCCCATTTCTAGAGGGGTCTCGATAATCCTATTTCTAGGAGGGTCCTAATCTATAATACTATTTCTAGGAGGGTTCCAAATAGAAAATTAAAGTTCCATTATCTAGTAGGGTCTTTCTAATCCCATTCTTCTAAAGGGTCCTGCGAATCCTATTCTAGGAGGGTCCCGATAATCCCATCTCTAGAAGGGTCCCGATAATCCCATCTTTAGACGGGTCCCTATTGATAATCCTATTTCTAGGAGGGTCCTAAATACAAAAGTTAAAATTTTATTCTTTAAGAGGGTCCTACTAATCTCATTCTTCAGGAGGGTCCTGTTAGTCCCATTCTAGGAGGGTCTCGATAATCTCATTTCTAGGAGAGTCTCAATTTATAATCCTATTTCTAGAAGAGTCCCAAATAAAAATATAAAGTTTCATTCTCTAGAGGGGTACTGTACAGTAAGTAAAGTCCTAAATAACATGAACGAAATATTTACCTCATTTTATTATCAGAAAAACCTTGTGTGTGTCAAACCAAATCATAACTACTTGTAAAATGCATAATACAAAGGTGAATTAAGACTCTAACTAATAAATGCATCTATTGAGGGTAAAATTAAATGACAAGACTAGGAAGTGCATCTCCTAAGCGTTAAATTAAGAACTCTGACTAGAAAATACCTATTCTAGGAGTAAAGGTTCAAAATAGAAAATGCATCTTCTATAAATGAAATATGAAAGACTCAAACTAGGAAGTGTATCTCTTAGGGGTTAAATTGAAGGATTCAATTAGAAAGTGCATCTTCTAAGGGTTGAATTTATAGATTTCAACTAGAAAGTGCGTCTTCTATAGATTATGTTGATAGATTCTGACTAGAACCCGTGTCTTTTAGTAGTAAAGATTTAAACTAAGAAGTGCACATCCTATGAATGAAATTTGAAAGATCCTGACTAGGAAGTGCGTCTATTAGGGGTACAGGATGATGAGTTTTACCATGATTTTAATTACCAATGTTGTGTAGCAATATTGCCTCTTGCATTTATAGACGTGAGGAATTACACCTTTTGATATTTAGGCTTTGAAACACTTGATTTGAAGGTAATATGTGTTCCTGTTTCTTACAAAAAAGACATGCGAGCTTAAAAACATGGTGGTTGATTTGTCTCTTTAGCTTTTGAGGTGATTGCTCTTGCATTTGTCACACTTAATATTGTTTCAAACTATTGGCACGTATCATTAACTTTCTGCACTATTGACCCAAACATAGGGTATTAAGGGTGACTTTGATGCAATCACTTGTTGCACTATTGACCCAAACTCAAAATATTAAAAGTGACTATGACGCAAACACTGTACCTCTTTCTCACAGTGTCTCCAAACTAAACTCTATTTAAACTTTCTATTATTATGAGTCGAGAACCTATCAGTCGATAGGAATTCTTTGCATATTTTGCTTCACTTTGGATCATTTTACCTTCAGGTGCTGGGCATTTGTCTTGCTTTGTGCAATTGAAGAAATTGGTAGCAAGTTTTGAAGTATTTTCTTATTTTCCTTGACATGGACTTGAATCAAAGACACGAGAAAAATGATGATGATTTCACTTTGATTACAAAAGAAAACACAAAATAAATCTAGAAAGAAAATTAATGACATAGGGTGTCCCTTTTTCCGCAACAATAGAAAGAAAAACTTGTCTGAGCGGGACAACCGACCCTAATAATTATGACAAGCATTTTAGATTGAACAACACAATCTTTCTAACCGAACTATTCAATCAACTCTTTCCAAATTGTTGAACTTGAGACTGAGTTTATTTATTTAGGTCCATTGCACTTATAGATCTCATTCGACTAGTGACACCCTGAAGGGTTTTCACTAGTAAGACTCACTCATTTTTTTTTCTCAACTGACAATCACCTTGTGGTTCCCACGAGGGTTCTCCCCATTAATACTCTCATTTTTTTTTAACACACAATTATCTTACAGTACCCTTGAGGATTTTTACCAATAAAACTCTCTTATTTTTTATTTTTGTAACTCACCATTGCTTATCGATGGTTTTCATCAATAATACTCTCATTTTTCATTTCTCTCCTAATTTCTTATGTTGATGAGGACAAGTAGTACCTAAAATACAACATTATATATCCATAGCATGCTTAGCCTTGACATTCTCAAAGATTGATATGAAGGTCTTTCTTTGATTGTAACATGGCTTTCTGATAGGGTTAGAAAGAAGGATGGAATGAATTTCAAATGACACTTATAATTGGGTGGAATTTACAACTTTTGGAATTGATTCAACCAGAGAAAACTAACTTTTGCCCCAGTTTCTTTTAAAATTGTTATTTTTGAATTTTTACTTGGTTGAATAGAACCCCGAAGTAGAGCTTCCTACATCTCTAGTCATTGTAAGAATTAGGTCAAATATAGTTTAGGCAGGTTATTTTTTTTTCTTGATTTTGGTTTCTCTTTTTTTTTACTCTAACTTTGAGTCTTTTCCTTCTTTGACCTTTCTTTTTAGGGACTTTTCCTGACTCTATTAATTTTCTTTTACACTTTTTTTCTTTTTTTGAACTTTTCTGACTTTATTTCTTTTTGTTAACACTTTTTTTGACCTTTTCTGACTCTATTTGATTCCAAAAGAGGGGGTACAAAAGAAAATAGAACTAAAACTCAAGAAGGGTAAATAAAGGATGACACAATATTTAGATAGCAGAAAAAAATCCCTTTATCATATTGACATCGCCCAAGCGCACACGCAAGTGTACATGGTCTACCAAGTAATATAGTGGCCTACAAGAAATCTGAATATCGATCCCACAGAAACTTGATTCGGCAATAATTTGATTTTAGTTCATAATTTAGATTCAATTGATGCGAGAGTAGCCAAAATAGAGTTTGGATATTGTAAATAAGAAAAAGTAAACAATGCGGAAAGTAAAGGTCTTAAGACAATCAATGAGAAAAAACCCAGGGTTGAAGCACTCTGAACAATCATATTATGTATTGGATTTCATTGGTTAACTTGCTTTCTTGGTTGTTGATTCGTAGGATTAACTGCACGATTATTGTTTCCCAACCTCTAATCTATTACCTAAGTTGAACCTTACAACTACATTATTGAGCGGGGATGTAATAGTTCACTTAAGTTCTTTACAAATATCATCCTACATATGAATCAAGTACGGTATCTAAGTACATCCCTTTCCTAGATACTAATTCAAGTTTCTTATTTTATAAAGGAACAAGAACCATACTCTACTTATTCCCATGTTCTATTATCCTATTCCCTATCCCGAGTTCACAAGGTTGACAATGGATGTAATCTATGGGTCGTGAATCCTTAAAATAGTTAAAACAAGAATAAGAAAACAACAAATAATGATAATCAAAGCAAACAAACTTAATCCATAGCAATAATACTCATGTTCTTGGCTTCAACCCCAGAAAGGGGGCGTTTAGCTACACATAGTCATAGTCGTAATCACAATGTTGTAATTAATGATTAAAAACATGTATGAACTAAATTAACTTAATAAAAACCTAATTATGTAGTTGTATCAGCCCCTTGATCTCCAAAATATGTCAAAATATATGTAAACACGTGATACAACATGTATATATAGCATAAGGGCAAGCCAAGTCCGTGTTGAAGTCGAATTAACATGAAATTCCCAGAGGTGGAGTAAAGCATGAAGAACACCCTTTATTCTATAGGAATGGAGCATGAAACACATGCTTATTCCTATGGAATAGAGCATGCGACGCACGCATATCGTACGGTGCTTCTGGAATTTGCTTCCCGAATTTTGGTTAAGTGTTGAGTTTCTCCTCTTGTTCCCATGTTTTGTGACGTCTTTTCCATGAATTCCAATCCTATTTAACATCAAAATATCATCATATTCATCTCAAAAAGACTCCTACACAATCACACCACAAGAATCAAGAGAAAAACACAATACTACATCCATAACGACGAATCAAAATAAGAGCTAAGCTAAGCTAGTTCGCATTGATCTATCACATATTGTTCCAGCTTTACACTCATTCAAATTGAAATTTTCTCACTACCAACAAGTTATTCCACTCATAATAATCCATTAAATTTTTTTTGGAACACTTTAAACACAATAGAATCCACCAGAATCAACTAAACAAACACCTAGCTCAAGCTAGTAACGCTAGTTTTCCGGGTTGAACTCTAATTGAATATTTTAGGTACAAACTTGTTTGGAACTCCCTTTACACATCATAAACATAGTCTTTAACACTTTGATACACATTTATCTCATTATAAACCCATATAACACATGAATCATCCTCAAAATAAGGCTAAAAAGGCTAGAATAGTGACACTAGAATACATAAATACACCCAATATCAGATATCAATACTTAAGAATACAAGTACATAATATTCAATATGAGAGTGAAAGAGTTTCCAAATAACAAATCCCTGGCAGCGGTGCCAAAAACTTGACAGCGCCCAAGAGCACACGCAAGTGTACGTGGTCTACCAAGTAATATAGTGGCCTTCAAGAAAACCGAATATCGATCCCATAGAGACTTGATTCGGCAATGATTTGATTTCAGTTCACAATGAAGATTCAATTGATGCGAGAGTAACCAAAATAGAGTTTGGATATTGTATATAAGGAAAAGTAAACAATGCGAAAAGTAAAGGTCTTGAGACAATCAATAAGATAAAACCCATGGTTGAAGCACTCTGAACAATCATATTATGCTATTGGATTTCATTTGTTAACTTGCTTATCTTGGTTGTTGATTCGTAGGGTTAATTTCACAATTATGGTTTCCTAACCTCTAATCTATTACCTAAGTTGAACCTTACAACTACATCATTGAGCGGGGATGTAATAGTTCACTTAAGTTCTTTACAAATACCATCCTACATATGAATCAAGTACGGTATCTAAGTACATCCCTGTCCTAGATACTAATTCAAGTTTCTTATTTTTTAAAGGAACAAGAACCATACTCTGCTTATTCTCATGTTCTA
The DNA here is from genome assembly GCA_030864215.1 of Capsicum pubescens. NCBI lineage: Eukaryota > Viridiplantae > Streptophyta > Magnoliopsida > Solanales > Solanaceae > Capsicum > Capsicum pubescens. The sequence continues at coordinate 263,479,305 of CM061540.1, read as the reverse complement.
TCACCCTATTCCCTCTCCCGAGTTCACAAGGTTGACAATGGATGTATTATAAAGGTAGCAAATACTTAAAATAAGAATCAGCAAACAATCAATAATGATAAGCAAAGAAAACAAACTTAATCCATAGAAATAATACTCATGTTCTTGGTTTCATCCCCAGAAAGAAGGTGTTTAGCCACGCATAGTTATAATCTTAATCACAATGTTGTAATTAACGATTTAAAACATGTATGAACTAAATAAAATTAATAAAAAACTAATTATGAAGTTGTATCAGCCCCTTAATCTCCAAAATATGTCAAAAGATATGTAAAAATGTGACACAACATGTATATATAGCATTAGGGTAAACCAAGTTCGTGTTGGAGTCGAATTAGCATAAAATGCCTAAGGGTGGAGTACAGCATGTGGAATGCCCTATATTCCCTAGGAATGGATCATGTGAATCACTCTTATTCCTATGGAATAGAGCATGCGACGCACGCATATCGCTCGATGCTTCTGGAATTTGCTTCCCGAATTTTTGTTAAGTGTTGAGTTTCCCCTCTTGTTCTCTTGTCTTGTGACGTCTTTTCCATGAATTCCAATCCTATTTAACATCAAAATATCATCATATTCATCTAAAAAAGACTCCTACACAATCACACCACAAGAATCAAGAGAAAAACAAATCACTACATCCAAACAATGAATAAAAACAAGAGCTAAGCTAAGCTAGTTCGCATTGATCTTTCACTTATTTTTCTAACTGTACACTCATTCAAATTGAAATTTTCTCACTCCAAAAAAGTTATTCCACTCATAATAATCCATTAAAACCATTTGGAACACTTTAAACACAATAGAATCTACTGGAATCAACTAAACAAACACCTAGCTCAAGCTAGTAGCGCTAGTTTTCTGGGTTGAACTTTAATTGAATCTTTTAGGTACAAACTTTTTTGGAAATCCCTTTAAACATCATAAACACATGATTTAACACTTTGATACAAATTTATCTCATTATCAACCCATATAGAACATGAATCATCCTCAAAACAAGACTAAAAAGGCTAGAATAGTGACACTAGAATGCATAAGTACACGTAACATCACCACCCCACACTTAAACCCTTGTTCGTCCTCGAACAAATCTTAAATATAAACCTCATGATATGGAGATTCTACACTTCTACTATATGCAATACACTCAATCAGGAACTATAATGACTACATAGAATGCAAGTTACTACGCTAAGCATGTTATTTACACAATTGAAAGCTCATGAACACTACTCCGAAACATCCTAGCCTCAAGAATTGACTCACGTAGTGGAAAACTCATGCGTATTTCTCAATCAAATACATCATACAAATCACCCACATTCATAAAACGTGTGCCCCTCACAACAAAAGAGTTACCCATAATCACTCACAATAATGCAATTCATAATATAATAGGTACAAGAATCAAATTACACTCACTCTCATAAAGAATTCACAAGTTACACATAATGAACCATAAGCTTTCCATTGGTTTAATGCTCTACTAATATCAGAATGTAAATCTTAGGATCAATTAGGACTTTTTCGGGTTGTAATGTAGGCTAAGGGATGAGTAAGAACTATTTGTGGAATAGTGACTAACCTCTCTAAGAACTTTAATAAGCTACATTGTACATTTACAACCTATCTCCAACAACCAATTTACACCATTTCTTGTCTACCCCATTCTTGTATTTTTCCCCATTTCTTTTAAGCATTTTCACAAACACATGGTGGGCGTATTGTTTATTCTTTTAAGATTCAATTTTTTTCATTCTCTACAATCATGAAATTTTTTTAACACAATTTATATCAATCCCAACCACCACACATCAAATATAAACACCAATAACCATTACCTTGGGGCATCAATTTCACCTTCTTCTTCTTTAATTTCTCAAACTCCTTCCTCAATTAATTTTTTTCTTTTTCATTAAAGCACTTAGGAGCTTTTGGATCTAATTAAGGTCTATCAAAGAAGGGGATTAGTCTACATATGAGGCTACTAAAGATATGGCTAAAGGCTCAATGGGGGTTAACTAGGATAATGCACAAAGGGTAGGACAAATAGAACGTATAAAACAAGGCTATCAAAGAAATGCCTAAATCATCTCCTAAACCCACACTCTTTATTTAGATTTACACACACACCATGCAAGTTCTAGATATCACATGCAACAAGGAATATACAAAAATCTCACACGCACATCGCAAATGATTAACCAACTCATATAGGATCATCATAGACTCCCAGCCAAACAATAACATAAATTTAAATTTAAGCCAACAAGTACAAGAGTCATAAACATGAGTCTAAGAGTTTCAAAAATAGAAATTCCCTCATTCAACATGCTTTTACCTAATAAAACACTTGCACCATGCAATCAAAAATAACACTAACAAGAACACCTTACACAATTTTTTTTAAATTGATCCAAAAATTGGGAATTTCCCCACCCCATACTTAAAAATCTACTTTATCCCCAAAGTGAATTTAAAAGTAAGAGATAGAAATACTCCCTAAGGCCTCTAGGCCTAGATAGTAGCATGTTTACACATAAATGAGATCCATGGGAACCCACACTCAGTCTTTTCCATGCTCCTTAGCTCAAGCTTATGGTACTCAGACTTTTTATTAACTTGTGACTAAACCAAAAACAAAAACTACGTGAAATAAAACTAAAAAAGACTGACCAGAAAACATACCTAATTAACTTGGGTTACCTCCCAAGCAGCGCCTAATTTAGTGTCACAGCACGACCCATATCAACTTAACCATATTCCTTCACCCTTTTACTCCCCATTGGAAGCCATTTTTTCATTCATTTCTGATCTCTTGAGTTTACACTCTCAAGGTCAACTTCTTTCTCAACTTCAACCTTCATCACTTTGGAAAGCAGTGGATTTAACTTAGGCCGCTCAATAAGGTAATTCAAAGAGGTTTTTGGTGAATTAATCACCCCACACTTTCCCCCTTTAATAACATTGATCATACACAAATCTTTAGTTTGGGGTTTTAGAATGGGTGTTTTGTATATATCAAATACCATCTCTTTATCATCTACCCTCATCTTGAGCGTGCCTTCTCAAACATCAATCAAGGCCCTTCCAGTTTCTAAGAATGGACGCCCCAAGATGATTGGTACCTGTTCGTCTGCCTCAAAATCAAGAACAAAAAAGTCAGTAGGTATAATGAATTTACCAACCTTTATGAGGATGTCCTCTATTACACCTTCTGGATATGTTATGGATCTATTTGCAAGCTACATAACCACTGGTGTCCCTTTAGGCTCCCCCAAGTCCATTGTTTTAAACAATGATAGGGGCATCACATCAATGCTCGCCCCTAAGTCACTCAATGTATGGACTGCTTTACTTCCAATTTGAATAGGGATAGCAAACTTCCCTTGATCTTTCAATTTCTTGGGTTTTTTTGGTGTCATCACAGCACTACACTCTTCAGTGAGTGTTATAGCTCCCACATCCTGTAGTTTCACCTTATTAACCACCATATCCCTCAAGTACTTTGCATACTTAGGCATACTCTGCAAAAGATCTAACAAAGGTAAATTAATATAAAGCTCTTTGAATGTATTAATGAATCTTTTGAACAAGTCATCCTCCTTTGCTTTTATATGCCTTTGGGGGAAGGGTAGTGGCAGCATCTTCTTCACTTCTTCTACAACAACCTTTTTTTTCAAGTACTCAGACTTTCTTGAATTTTTAACAACTCTGTCATTTAGATGTTGGGTCAACACATTAGCAACTACCTTCTTTGTTGCCTTGGAAGGTTCTCTTTGAAGCTCTTTACCACTTCTTAAAGTGATTGCCATAACCTACTTTAGATTTTCTATATCTACTGGCAAACCACCTTGTGATCTAGTATTCAATGTTTTCTGATTCTTCCCCACTTGCAACTCTAAACTTCTTGTCGCCACTTGCAAATTTTTTAAGTCTGTAACAAACTATGTCTGATTAGCCAAGATATGTTTCATTATCTCCTCTATATTGCTACTTGACTGATTTGGTTATGCCTATGGCTGTGGAGCATTCCATGGTTGATTTAATGGCTGAGTCTTTGACTTCATATTGTAGGCATTAGCATACTTTGGTCTTTGTGCATTGTCCACATGCATGACTGATTTCGAATTTAAAGCACACATGACTACTGAATGACCACTATTATCGCATACCTCACACGAACCTGCAGCTTATTGGATGGCATTGACTGTGGCTGTAGGTTTTGCTGTTCCCAACTTCATGCTGCTGAATTGAGTATTGATCAAATTCTATAATTCAAAAACCTGTGCTGATAAGGCTGTGAATTGGGCTACCTCCAATACACCCGCAATTCTTTTCGTGGCACTTCTAGAATCTTAATGCCATTTTGGATTTTCATGTGCATGTGGTTTAGTAATGTGTACAACTCATCATAAGTCAATTCCAGCACTTGACCACCTATGGCTGAATCTAGCCAAATCTTCGTTTTATGATCAAGAGCTTCTCCAAAAGTATGAGAAAGTAACTCATTGGACTATTGATGGTGTGGAAAATCCCAAAGAAGATTCTTGAATCATTCCTAAGCATGATAGAGGTTTTCATTAGGATTCTATTTGAATCTCACTATCTCACTACAAAGTCTTGCAGTCTTGCCTGATGGAAAGAATCTGATGAGGAACTTTCTGGCTAAGTCATCCAATGATGTAATTGAATTGGATCGCTCCGCATTCAACCACCTTTTAGCTCCCCCCAAAAGTGAATAAGGAAACAGTGTCAGCCTCACATAATCTATACTCACCCCAGTCGGAATAAATGTATTAGTAGGCTCAATGAAGGTCTACAAGTGGACTTATGGATCCTCGTGTGAAAGCTCTACAAACTGTCCATGGCTGATTAGAAGCTGCACCATGTTGTGCTTTAACTCAAAATTCCCCCCAGCTGCCGGTCTTTGAATTGGGGTAGTCAAGTTCGTCGGAAGTGGGACTGCCACTTCCCAAACTGTCCTTTGGGCTGCTTATTGTTCAGACATTGGAACAATATCTTTTCGTCTTCTTGGATTTGAGGAATTCTTGGGAGAAGGATTGCTTCTCTCCTACATTGCTGAAAGTCTTGCTCGAGTTCAGGGCTTGGTTCTACCAAATCCTGATCCCTTGCCAGCTTAACAACCTAAAAACCTGTATCCTGCAATAATCAAAACCAAGACCAAGCGTAAAAACACCAAATAAACCTAAAAGTAAAACTAAAATAAATAGTTTCCAAATAACAAGTCCCTGGCAACGGCGCCAAAAAATTGACAGCGCTTAAGCGCACACGCAAGTGTACGTGGTCTACCAAGTAATATAGTGGCCTTCAATAAAGCCGTCTATCGATCCCATAGATACTTGATTCGGCAATGATTTTATTTTAGTTCACAATATAGATTCAATTGATACGAGAGTAACCAAAATAGAGTTTGGATATTGTATATAAGGAAAACTAAACAATGAGAAAAGTAAAGGTCTTGAGATAATCAATAAGATAAAACCCATGGTTGAAGCACTCTGAACAATCTATTATGCTATTGGATTTCATTTGTTAACTTGCTTATCTTGGTTGTTGATTCGTAGGGTTAATTTCACAATTATGGTTTCCTAACCTCTAATCTATTACCTAAGTTGAACCTTACAACTACATCATTGAGCGGGGATGTAATAGTTCACTTAAGTTCTTTACAAATATCATCCTACATATGAATCAAGTACAGTATCTAAGTACATCCCTTTCCTAGATACTAATTTAAGTTTCTTATTTTATAAAGGAACAAGAACCATACTCTGTTTATTCCCATATTCTATTGCCCTATTCCCTCTCCCGAGTTCACAAGATTGACAATGGATGTAATCTATGGGTTGTGAATCCTTAAAATAGTTAAAACAAGAATAAGCAAACAACCAATAATTATAAGAAAAGCAAACATACTTAATCCATAGCAAAATACTAATGTTCTTGGCTTCAACCCCAAAAAGGGGGCGTTTAGCTACACATAGTCATAATCGTAATCACAATGTTGTAATTAATGATTAAAAACATGTATGAACTAAATGAAATTAATAAAAACCTAATTATGAATTTGTATCGGTCCCTTGATCTCCAAAATATGTCAAAAGATATGTAAAAACGTGATACAATATGTATATATAGCATAAGGGTAAGCCAAGTCCGTGTTGGAGTCAAATTAACATGAAACACCCAGAGGTGGAGTAAAGCATGCAGATCACCCTTTATTACATAGTAATGGAGCATGCGACACATGCTTATTCCTATGGAATAGAGCATCTGACGCACGCATATCGCACGGTGCTTATGGAATTTGCTTCCCAAATTTTGGTTAAGTGTTGAGTTTCCCCTCTTGTTCCCTTGTCTTGTGACATCTTTTACATGAATTAAAATCCTATTTAACATCAAAATATAATCATATTCATCTCAAAAAGACTTCTACATAATCACACCACAAGAATCAAGAGAAAAACACAATACTACATCCATAACAACGAATCAAAACAAAAGCTAAGCTAAGCTAGTTCGCATTGATCTTTCACTTTTTGTTCCATATTTACACTCATTCAAATTGAACTTTTCTCACTCCCAAAAATTTATTCCACTCATAATCATCCATTTAAACCATTTGGAACACTTTAAACACAATAGAATCCACCGGATTCAACTAAACAAACACCTAGCTCAAGCTAGTAGCGCTAGTTTTCCGGGTTGAAATCTAATTGAATATTTTAGGTACAAACTTGTTTGTAACCCCCTTTACACATCATAAACACAGTCTTTAACACTTTGATACACATTTATCTCATTATCAACCCATATAACACATGAATCATCCTCAAAATAAGGCTAAAAAGGCTAGAATAGTGACACTAGAATGCATAAATACACCCAACATCAGATATCAATCCTTAAGAATACAAGTACATAATATTTAATATTAGATTGAAATATAAATATCATTTATGAAATCTTTTTCACATTGACATTAACTGAGCAAGTGTACGTGTTCCACTTCTTTTATGCTTATGAAATATAAAAATCCATTTGTGTTGTGCATTCCTCAAAATGAATTCCTTATGCCTTTTGGAGAAAGTTAAGTCACGAACCTCCCATGGGTACTACCTGGTGGTATCTTCGAGCTAGTGGGTATATATGAAAAGTCATGCAATGACTTTCACATTTATCCCATCCACATTGCATTGCATTACATTTACATTCACATCTTCTCCATTTTCTTTAGTTTTCTTGACTTGTTTTTGGTTTCATGTATTACTCCCTTTATATTTCCGTTGTTGTTTATTTTGTATACTTATATATATTAGAACTGTTAGTGTAGATTGTGTGATCTACCATTTGAAATTTTTCTACCTACAAGTGACATACTTATTGTATATTTTACTTATCGTATTTTCTGCTTTTCTCCTCTTACTTTATCTTATCTTTACTTATTTTTGGAGATAAACTTTCTATCTACTTGTACTCAGATGATGTTTTAGATGCTCTACACTTTGACATCATTTCTTGGGTTTTCTTTATTATGTTATTTAGATTTTTATTTTATTTATATCTTTTATTGGTTTGAATTTATTCTAAAAGTGTCTCCTTTGTTATTCTTATGATCGACTTACTTATCAAGGCATGGACGTGATAAGTTCCATCATGACCTGGTTTTTGGGTTGTGAAAAATTGGTATCAGAGCATTCAGGTTCACTGGTCTCATAAGTGTAATAATAAGATGTCTAGTAAAGTTTTGTGGATTGATACATTGATATCCTTATCTATCTTTAAGAGTCTATAAGATTTATTAGAAAAACTTCTATATTTTGATTCCTTATTGTGTTGGTTATTCATACCCTAAGTTCTAAGTTGTGTTCCATTCTTTTCTATGCAAATTGTGAGGACTAGATCTTAAGAGGTTAAGGATTCAGAACCAACACCTGATGATAGAGACTAAACTTGAGAGTAAGGTAGGGGTCAGGTATAGACCAAAGGTAGAGGACGAGCATGAAGTGCTACCTCAGTCATAGTAGTGCTAGGGGGACCTATCTTGAGCCCGAGATTAAGCATATAGGAGATGCGATGTCCGACTAAATCCCCACAGGGTTCAATTGTTACCCTAGTTCTTGAGGGTCTGTTGATTTGGTTATTGACTCATTTGGATGGTGTTCCCTTAAGTGAACCTGGTGTTTCTTTAATTCTAAGTATAGTACGCCATCAGTTCTGGTATCTATTTATGGTATTCCTCACACCTCAAGTATGGTTCTGCTATCTGTATTGGTATCTGCTTATGATTTTCCTCAAAATTTGAGTAGTGTTCCACCCTCTATGCCATTATCTAATCATGGTATTAACTTCATCTATGGTACCCCCTTGTGTAGATTCTCAGCTTTCCAGACTTACTATTTCTCCAGTTGCTTTGGGTACAATTATGTCCCTCGAAATATATGTTTGCTTTGTGTTCTCCCAAGTTTAACGATGTTATTGGTGAAGATGCCTAAGAGTTTTTGGTTGATTTCTAGAAGAAGTTACATAATCTTGAATCCCTTGAGTCTCATGGAGTTTCTTATACTACCCATTAGTTGACGGATGTGACTATGGATTAGTGGAGGTCATTTTCTAATTATAGACCTTTGGGTTCGCCTGCTATGACTTGTACTTAATTTTTTGAGACTTTCTTAAAAAGTTTTGTGCCATATAGTTTTAGGGACCAAATGTGTGACGAGTTTGATGATTTGGAGTGGTGCTCCATGACTATTGTTGAGTATTAGGATCAATTTCACACTATATTCGAGTATTTAGACTCTAGCATCTCAATCGTGTCCAAGAAAATTTAAAAGTATATAAAGGGACTGGATAGTACTTATCAGTTGGCTACAACTCAGATGGTAGTGTCAAGATTTTTTTTAGAGTATTATTGTGCATGCCAAGATAACCGAGTTGATTATCCAGGCTACTCAGGGAGGCTCCAAGAAGTTACATCATCATGATGAGTTTAGTAGACATGATTCTTGAGGTATAAATATCTTCGATAGAGGTTTCTATGGTTATTATGGTCGGACAGTTCAAGATGCTTTGTAGGGATCAAATGTAGGTCTTCAGGTCCAGAAACTTTGAGTAGTTTGGCATCTGAATGGGATGGTCGTTTTGGTTTAGCAACACCTCCTCAGGATGAGTCACTCAATAAGGGGTGGTTTGTATGTGATGGGTTTGGGTGTGTGGATAAATGTTATACTCGATATATTTTAGACCTACTCTTATATTGGTAGTGCGAGATGGTTCACAGAGTAGTAGGTGTGCAATTAAAGGTGTTTGAGATTGAGGTAAAGGTACTTGCAGTAGTGGTTGAGGAGTTACTCAGTCTAGGAGTGAACATGGTTAGTGCTATGCTAGACCTACTAGGCCCCAAGCAGAGGCCTATGATGCTATTTTTATAGGTATCATCTCAATATGCTATAGATCTGCTTCCATAATATTTGACCCTGGGTTGACTTTCTCCTATGTATCTACATATTTTGATGTTGTGTATGAGCCTCTTGCTATGCCTCTTCATATTTCTATTTCAGTAGGAGGTTCTTTAGTGGTGGATTGAGTGTACCAATCTTTTGTAGTTATCTTTGCATACTGTGAGACTTGGGTCGACTTGACTATTTTTGGTATGTTTGATTTAGATGTTATCTTGGGTATAGATTGGTTAGCTTAATATTATGCTATTTTGGAATGATATGACAAGTCTATGACCTTAGTTACGCCGGGTATGCCAAGGTTTGCCTGGAAGGGTATGCTTAATTCAGGTATGAAGGGTGTTATATCTTTTTTGCATGCTCGCCACATGACAGAGAGAGGGTGTTTGTCTTATTTAACTCATATCTGTGATACTAGTGCTGCCTCACCACCACCTATGGACTCTATTCGAGTTATTCACGAGATCATGGATATGTTTTGTATGAATTTGCCTAGTATTCCTCTAGACCGTGATGTTGATTTTACTATTAATTTGGAGTCGGGCACCAAGCCTATTTCTATTTCTTTCTATATGATAGCCCAAGTGGAGTTGAAAAAGTAGTTGTAGAATTTATTAGTAAAGGGTTTATTAGATCCAGTGTATCTCCTTGGGGTGCGCCTGCTTATTTGTGAAGAAGAAAGATGGTTCTATGCATATGTGTAATGATTATAGAAAGTTCAACAAAATGACGGTTAAGAAACCTCTTCCTCGAATTGATGATCTATTTGACCAGTTTTAGGGTGCTTTGGATTTTTCCAAGAATGATTTGAGGTCCAAGTATCATCAATTGAAGTGTAGAGATTTAGATGGTCTGAATATAGTTTTTCAGACTCGATAAAGTCATTATGGGTTCTTGGTTATGTTATTTGGATTGACCAATGCCCCTGCAGTGTTCATGGATTTTATGTAATGATCCTCCTGATCATTTATGACTTATTAGAACTGTCAGTACGATTGTCGAATAGTTCATTTGGGTTTTAGGCTCATTCCTTAATTTAGAGCTTTCATTGTTTAGGATTTGGTCTCAGACCAAAACCCTTATTAGATGATCTAAGATGAGAATTACAACAGTGCCATCAACTCTAAAACATTGATTTTAGGCTGGGGGACCCATGGTTCAGGTCCCAAGGTTTCTAGACTCATATTGAGCTATTGGACGAATTATATAAAAAATAGACCTATGGGTGTGGGCTCCTCATTTAGTTGAAATGATTCAGATGAAAATTTCAATGGTTCCATTGAGTCCAAAATGTTGAATTTGGTATGGTAGCATAGTTCATTTGCACACATGGTGTTTATAACGAAATTCAAACTTTCGACCGGAGTCCATTTATACTTTGAAAAATCTTATGTATGGAATCAACAAGTGTGATCTCTTAAGTGAGATTTTCATCTCTTAAGAGATGGTTTCTTAAGCTATCAAGCGATCTCTTAAGCGACCAACAATTTTCCTACCCAGCCGTATAAGCGAAGACCATGTCGCTTAAGCAGAGGTTACTTAAGCGATGGGTGTTATCACCCGAACCAGGGCCCGACCATGAGGGGTATCTTGAGTCTACTGAGGACCAAATACCACCTCCTTAGCCTAGTCAAATAGAACACAATACAACTAGCAGTGAATGAATTTCGAATATATAACAAGATAGTTAAGCAACTGTCTCAGAAAGATAAAACAGCCCGAACTTTGGCCCTTGTAATTTTTTTAAGTTTTAAACTTTCTATTCATCATACGACTCAACCATAAGTGGTATGGTGTGGTGAATGTCTAGGGACCCTAGTGATATATTGGTCAGTGTGATTGTTTTCCAAGTTCTGTCCTAGCTACGAGAGACTCCATACGAGTCATATGGTAATATGACAAGAGGGTAGGGTCCAATCGTATGTTGTCCAGTATCTAGATCTTGATGTTCTGCCTTAGATACGACTAGATATTACCAATCCTAGGGCAAGGGAGTCATAAGGTTGAAAGAATGTGTTGTCCAACCTTCTGTTCTAGTATGACTTGATGGTACCAGTCGTATGATGTGGTGACGAGTTGGAGGGTCAACTGTACCCACTTGCGGGTCTTCCACAACTTATAAGATGAGGGTATTTTTGGACATTTCCCACCCCAATCCCTTAAGACCCCATGTCTTATAACACTTATTGGGCATTCATTCTAAACTTTAGAAGATCAAAAAACTCTCTAAAATCTCTCAAAAACTTCTCAAGAAATATTGGGCTAGGGATTCTTCAAGGTGATAATCTAAAGGCTTAAAGATCGAATTCTCTCCGTGAATCTTTGTAACTCAGGCATGTGACTCTTCCTTCATTGTTAATTCACTAAAAGCATATGTTTAAAGCTTTGTTCATGAATCATTAATGGTGTTTTTGAAAACCAAGGTTGAGGGTTTGGTTGCATATTGTTAAACATTGACTTCTCATAATTTAAATTATGTTTATGTATGTTTAATAATATTTTTGCACATGTGGGTGCTTAGGAATTGTGATTTGAACTAAGGAGGTCATGGTTAACCCTAACATGATGGTTTTTTTTGGCTTGAATAATGGTTTTGAAATGGTATGCCCTCAACTTATTTGTGAAATTGCCAATGAGAATGATCTTATAACGTGTTGAATTATGTTTTGAACTAATGCATTAGACTAGAATATTATTGATTGGTAAATGGTTTTATGAAGGTCTTGTTGGCCATAAATTGATTTGAATTATAACCTTGGTGGTTTAATTGACTAAATGAATCCAAGTCCCTAAATGTTGAATTGACTTGATGTCTTGGGTTAGACAATGGTTTTGAGTCCCAAGGTTGATTAATAATAATTATGACATGTTGTATGCTTGCAAGTGGGGTTGGTATGACGATACCAATGGGATGTCTTTGGTAAGTAATTGGACTAATGGTTGCATATGTGTAATGAATGTTTTAATTGGGTTTTAAAATGGGATGTATAGCCGGGCCGTGAAAGTGAAGTTCGAAGGACTAACACTGGAAACTGCACTAGTCGGTGCGGGTGTCTATATGATATGGAAGTTCAAATCTCCTTAATTAATATATGAATGAAAGGTTCGAGTCCCCCATATTGTATACATTGGTGGTTAAGTCACCTTGATTATGTTGGGAGGTTTGAGTCTCCCATAATGGCATATACAGTTATGGATATTCTCTAGTTTGTGTGGCTGCACACACTGAGGCCCTTCCAGCCAGAGAAAAGTTGGGCCCATATAGCCTGTAGGTGCCTTTTTATATGAAGGTTATGCTACATAGCCCAGGTTAAGGTTTTTAAATTCATGCTAAGCCATTTTCCCTATCCCGACATGATATATATATATATTTATGTGATTACATATGGTTATTTGATTGGGTTTTGAATGATGGCCTTATTTTATTCCTCTATCCCTGAATTACATGCTAGTGCTCCAACCACTAACCATCTTCAGACACTATATCTCCATGTGATGTAAGTGCCAAAACTTCTTTTACTTTTCTTGCGCAGTGATCATGTGACGGAGTTGGTTCGTGAGTTGACATTGAAGTGGTAAGTTTTCATACTTCGTAAGGCTTCATTTCATGGTCTTTATTTTCATATGGCTTAGAACTTGTTCAGAATTTTTTTTGACTACTATCGAGGGCATATCCTGACATTTTATGGATTTTTGTTTTGTTGAGGCTTTTTTGGATTACTGTGGACTTGGGAGGTTGGTTGATTGTGTTGTCTTGGTGGATTGTTTCGGTGGTGGATGGTGGTACAGTTACCGGTAGTTGGTATAGACGTATAATGAATTTTCATTAGTTGTATTATACACTATCTTGTTATATATTCAAAATTCATCCAATAGTTAAGGTTGTTGTGCGGATTAGGTTAGGGGAAGGGGGTGATCTCTAGTCCACATGGAACTTGAGATCCCTATCACAGCCAGGCACTGGTTCAAGTAATGACAAAGTTGGTATCAGAGCCTAGGTTCATGGTCAATTGGGTGTCCACAAAGCCATGTCAAGTAGAGTCTCTTTATGGGTATGTAGCATTGCACACTGATGTGCTATAGAAATATAGCACTTATGATGCTTAAACTATGAAAATATGCATGTGCTTAAGGCTCTTTTGTTAGATTTGATATATTTTTGGGAGTGTTTTGCAGGAAATTAGGTTTTGGGATGCTAAATTCAAGAAGAATTATGAAAAGTGGGATGTTTGGATACCTACTTGAGCATTTTCGGGAACTTGTAGGACTTATCGGATGTAGTTTTGGGGTTAAAAGAGTAAGAAATGACAAAAACAACCCCTTAGGAATCGTCTGGAAAATATCTGAAAGCCATCCCAACGACTTTGGTCACGACTCGTAAGGTCTGGATACGAGTCGTGGCCTGAGTCATAGTCAAAAACCCATTTTCATCCTTTACTTCCCAACTTACAACTTCCTCCTAACAACCTCTAAGGAGACCTTACGAGTCGTAGCTTGGACAGCTTTGACATTGCTTTAGTATTTTAGCCTTAACTTTTTACTCGATATTGGATTAAGGCTAAACTGGTATCGTTAGAAAGCTAATTCAATTGTCTATATATTGGTGGGTCTTAAGATAAGAAATTCTAAGTACATAAAAAGTTATACTCATTTGAAGATGACGATAGTTATACTCTTCACAAGAACTTAATCATTAAGAGATGTTTCACTTACCGATAAGATAAGAGATATTCATGATCTTAATATGTATCTAAAGTCACCAAAAAGCTCTGAAAATGTTAAAGTATGGTTAGCTTATGATTCATCATATCACCTTACGACTCGTAGCTTTACTCGTGAAGATGGCAGTAGCAAAAGCTAAGATGAAGAAGCTAAGTGGAGGATGAATACGACTCGTAAGGATTAACTATAAGTCGAAGTGAGGTATCATAAGGCCAACAGAAGATTGGATCCCTGCAAATGATCACTGGAATACCAATGACTATCAATATATGACTTGTAAGAAGAACTTGCAAGTAGAACATACGAGTTGTAAGTTTGGACGACTTAGTTTTCCTATTCCATTTTAGATAAGATTTGTTTCCTAGGGTTTCCATGTATCCCAATTATGATCCTATGATGTTTTTAAGTCCTATTATGTATGGGTAATTAAGTTTTCCTATTTTATATAGGATTTGATTTCTAGGTTTTCCTATTTTATTTAGGATTTGATTTTTAGAGCTTTCCTATTTTATTTAGGATTTGATTTCTAGGTTTCTTGTAATCTATAAATACCCTTTAGACTTTGTATTAATTATTCTCATTCATAAAAAATATTGATTATTCACATATTTAGGGATAAACCCTTGGGGGCTATCCTATACTCTTATTATTCTTGATTTGTTCTTGGTTTGTTATTCAATTTAAGAATTTGGATAATTCCCTTAGCTAGGGTTGTGGGACCCCCAGAAGACTAACAAAGTAGAGGAGGTGCTAAGTCATTCTAGATAAAGATTTTTGCATGTATTGTGATAGTCTTTAGTTAAATTTATTTCTTAGCGGTGGTCAACGTAAAGAACCTCCTATATTCGCTACTTGCTTCAAAAGAGAGGTAGAGATTGGGAAAAGAAATCAAAATAGTAATTTGAGACCTCCTTCCATTGAATAATTCCCGCCTTTTCATCTAATCAACTTGAGACCCAAAAGGTAATAGTTAATTTGGGATCCAGGGAAAGGGTTAGTAATGTGATACTCTGAGACTCACAAGGTAAAGAGTGAGATTTTCCAATAAATCCACAAGACAATTAGTGATACATAACTTGTCAGATTCTGCATGCAAGACTTGGAATAGTTTGACAGTGCACGATAAATCTACGGAGTTGAGAAACAAGGGGGAACACATGCCTAGTGTTCGTCGTTTATTGTTTACTACAAAGAGCAACCAATTTTTTTCTCTTTTACTATTTTAGCAAATCCCCCTTTACTTTTACGCATTTCCTAGTGATTTCAATAAGTTTGAGACATATTTTTGGCCTATTCCCGATAGGATCGACCCTAACCTAGTTGGGTTACTATATTTGAAATCGACCTCTTTATCCTTCTAAGGAGTTGTAATTTGTGCGACATCAAATTTTGACACTGTTGTCGGGGAATAAGGTCTTAGAATTCTTGATTGTAGTTGTTGGAGTTATTGGGTTTTTTTTTTTTTTTTTTCGTTGACCTACTCTTCTTGAGATGACAGCCTGGCCAGA
This sequence comes from Capsicum pubescens, assembly GCA_030864215.1. Lineage (NCBI taxonomy): Eukaryota > Viridiplantae > Streptophyta > Magnoliopsida > Solanales > Solanaceae > Capsicum > Capsicum pubescens. The sequence goes on along the minus strand of CM061540.1, from coordinate 263,463,551 downwards.
AGAAGTATGGAGTGTTGATGAATCCTTATTTATTGATCCTTTTCTTTTTGATATGGTACATTATTGCAGGAGCGTGATCAATATATTATTGGAACATAATGAGAGCATGCTTGACACATTGACACTCCTGGAAAAAGGAAGACAAGATCGCTTTCAAAAGGTTAATAAATTTGGCTTGGATATCTGCCACTTACAAGAGGAGTTGGATGAAAAAGCTGTTACGTGTAACACCTAGCAACCTAGTTATGGGTGGTGTGAGACTGAAAAGATTTTGAGAAGCCAACTTGAGGAGCTAAAATTAGAGGAGTCTAAAATCGCTCATGCTCTTTGTTGACACCTAATTTTTGCCCTCCACAACCAAATTTAATCTTGGTTTTCTTTAATTTTTAATAAAATCAAAATATTTAGTTCATCCAGATAAATGCGCTCTAAAATATTTAGTTGGATTAATTTCTACATTTAAGTGATAATTATATGTTTTCCTAATTACATATACAAGATTGTATAAATTTTGTTACTTAAATGAACATTTTTATGAAAGTTGCTCTTTTATTGAGATTATAACAAAAATTAATTTAAGTGGATATAGTCTTGCTTTAAATATAATTTATTCTCAAAAACAATTTATTTGGATAAATATGCATTTGATTTTATTAAATCAAGAAGCTCGGGATTAAATGAAGTATAAATTTATGTCAAATTTTAATTTAATTTTGCCAATCTATTAGATTTGACCATAATTGAAATCAAATTGGCCATAATTGCAAAGCAATCTGCAATTTGATTTTCAATTTGGTCAAAACTAAACAAAATTGGATAAATTTCAAATCCCAATTAGGGTCATATTTTAAATAACCCTAAAATCCCAAAAAATAACCTAAATCTACCTTTTCAAATTGAATTTCAAATTTGTGCTAGATAGTACAATCCACCTCAATCTTGTCTTTTTTCCAATTTAAATTTCAAAATTTGTACTAGATTGTACAATTCCACCTCAACCTTGTCCTTTTACCAATTTAAATATCAAATTTTTTACTAGATTGTACAATTCCACCTCAACTTTCCCCTTTTTAATTTGAATTTAAAAATTTGTACTAGATTGTACAATTCTACCTCAACCTTATTTTTTCTCCATTTTTGAAATTCAAATTTAAAATTCAAAATTTTTACTAAATTGTACGATTCCACCTCACCTTATCCTTTAACCAACCTTATCATTAATTTCAGATTCCCAAAACACCCCTAAATTCTTTCTCCCACATTGTGGATACAAAAAATTGAATCCCCATCCTTTCCTATAAATACTACCACCATTTTGGTAGAGGGAAAGTCTCAAAGAATGGAAAAAAACTTTTGAGCAAACAGTTAAATTTTGTTTTAGTAAAATTTTTTAAGCGGTAGTCTAATCGGAATTCTCGAAAGATTGCTTTCCGGTGGTGATCAAGACTTCGAAGAAAGCTTGAAGTCCTATTTTGCTGCTCCAAAAAAGGTAACACACCTTTCCCTTTTAGTTTTGTTATCATTTCTTCTTTATCTCCTTCTTCGAATTTTTGTAGTTGTACTTTTGTTTGCTGGGATTGTTTGCTATCGGAGTCCTTGAAGGCCATATGATGTTGTGATATCAATATTATGGCTACTTTTATGTTCATGGTATAAAATGAGCTAACATGTTTCTTTGACTTTATTCTTTGGTTATTATAATTAGGTCGATAAAATTTTATTTTTTTCTTGATTAAAGTACGTACTCATGCCTTGTTTAAATTCATTTTTGGTAGATATGTTCTCTTTTAGCATATAAAGTTATTTTCTTTATATTGAAAAGAGTAGTTACTATAGTTTGTTTTTGATTTAGTAAATTAGATGTGATACAAGTATGATCATGACCATGGACACTTTTTGAGAATTTTGAAGACCACTTAGAAGAGTGCATAAGCCCAAGTGTGAAGGAGGCCCAAAACCATCCTTTTGGTGCACTTAAGGGGCTGCTTTTGGAGCCCTATAATGAAAGGGTTCTTTTTCATTTCTCTATTATTTGTAATGTTGTATAAATAGAACCTTGTAGGGTTTATTTCCTTAGTTTATGTTTATTTTTGAAAGAACACTTCTCTTAGATAAAGAGAGAGTCCTAAACCGAAACTAGGGCATAGCATAAGGGTGGAATCACTTGTGTGTTGCATTTGCTTGATATGTTGGTGCTTGAGTGGTGTAAGCCTCTCTTGTGTCATTGTAAGAGATAGGTGATTGTAGTGTATGGTGTTAAGGGTCCAAGAATATCACAAGTTCTTGGGTTCTTAAGATTATACCTCTATTTATCTATCTTCCTATCTTTACTTCCTCGTAATCGTTTGTTCTTATTCTAGTATAATTCATTTTTGTTATTGTCATTGTAACCATGTTTTGTTGTTATTGTTATCTTGTTCTTAATCTTGTTGTATTAATCTAGTTTGGGTTGGCTGCCTTGGTGTGATAAACACTTTGTAATCTCTTTATTCTTGTCTAGTTAGTGAATCCGAGAGTGGTCACCAAAAAGGTCATCGGTTTCTAAGACTTGTGGACTGTTTTGGTGTATGTTTTAGTGTCTTCTTGGTCTTTCTTGTATCATTTGGTATCAGAGCATGGCTTGATCTTGTTCCCACAAGATCAATCTTGGGCTTGCTTGTTAGAAAAGTATATAAAAAAAACAGATTTGGTGTTCTTGAGATTGTTCTTGTTTAGAACCTTGTTGTTTCGGTTGTTGTTGTTTGGACGAGAGATTTGTCACTATATCTTGGTGTCTTTTGCTTTGTTTAGTTGTTTCCAAGTGTTAGTCTTCTTCTTCACTAGCATTTGAGTCTAGATCTAAAACTTGAGCTTGAAATTTTGAAGTGTTGTTGTGGACAAAGTGTGAACCGTATGTTGATGTTGTTGTTGTAACTTGGCCAAATGATGACCTTATAGTTGGAAGTTGGAGTTGTTATTGTTGTTCTTGAAAAATTGTTGTTGTGTTCTTGTTGTTCTTCACCCTTTTATCTTTTGTAACACAAAAAAAGTGAACTTTTAATCTATAAAAGGTGAAAGATAAGTTGTAGTAATTGTTGGTGAAAGGACTAGTTCACATCACTCCTAGACTTGACATCAAATTTTTCAACCACTTTTCCATATTTCAAGGACCTTGTTTTGTGGAACAAGTACAAGTCAAGTCTCACCTTTTTGAGATTGGATTTGAAAAGGATTCAAGACTTGTGCTTTCCCTCCCAAATCCAATTGTCTTCCATTCCAAAATTGTAAGGACTAAAAATTTCAAGAATGGTGATTAAAACTTGTGGGACCGTGGCCAATTAGGAGGTGACATATCATCAAATTACTGTTCACACGACCAATTTGGGCTCAAATTTTGATATCTTAGTTTTATTTTGTGTCTTTAGTTTCATTTGTTGATTCCAAATCTAACTTACAAGCTAGTACTATATTGTAAGTTAGTTTGGAAACTGGTCTTCACATTTACGTTCCTTTGTATGCTTTACTATTTTGAGTCATTGTAAATTCTTGGTTCACCTCTCAAGCATGGAATACAATTAAGCTTGCCACACTTGTGTGATTGAGTGAAGGAACTCGAGAGGTAAAGAACTAAAGAGAGAGTGTGAGGATTTTTATTTTACAACTAACTCATTTATTATTTTATAGGTAACTTCCTAAGTCCCATGGAACCCGAGGCTTCAAATGCTCAAACAATGGAAAATAATGCCATCAATCTCATTTTGGCTCGCCTTGAAACTATGTCCCGAGATATGGCTAGGTTGAATGTGGGTCTTGAGAAATTAGATACGGATATGGCATCAATGAGTGAGAGATTAAAACGTGTGAAAAGCAAAAGGAGTCGACCTTCCACCCCTCGAAACATTTCCCCAACCATTATGCCCGAGGCCTTGCACCAAATGTTCTACCCACCGAGAAAACCATCCAATATCACAAACCAAATCCCATTTTACTCCCAAAATCGAGACTATGAAAGGCCAATCCACCAAGTCCAACATGAAGAATTTGGAACCTAAATGCCACCAAACGCGAGTCCTCCACTAAACCAAAGACCTCACATTCTAATCCAAGCTCCATTAGACGATAGGACTTAGTTTTCATCCAATCCATATCCACTTAACCCAAACCAACCAAACCATGTAGATGGGTATGGTAGGAAATAACAACATGGGGGTTATGGAGCTTATGGTGATGCTTACTTGAGGGAAGAAAGTGTGAGGGGTAGACATGGTGATCTAGGCCGAGAGGTGAGGGATGTCCACCAAAGCCGAGACTTGGGCATAAACTCCATCAAAGTTATCCTTCTAATCTTCAAGGGTGAGAGTGATCCTGAAACTTATCTTTCTTGGGAGTCATCGTGTGACAAGATATTCCAACTTAATAATCTCATTGAGGAAACAAGAGTTGTTATGCGATAGCTCACTTTGAAGGGTATGCTAATACATGGTGGGAGTATGTTAAATGGTTTGGGCATGAGATTATGGGGGGACAACCTCCTCCTTGGTTTTGGTTGAAGGACCTTTTGCAGCAAAGGTAGTTGTCTGAGACTTACAGACATGGTCTCCTTGCCAAATTGTGCAATTTGAGGCAAGGGAGCAAGCGTGGCATGGCTTACTACGTTGAATTTCAACAATTGATGTTGAAACTTGACCACCGAGGAGAGAAAGTAAGTCATGACATTGTGCGATTCAAGGTTGGGTTAAAAAAGGATATCTCCACTCACATGACACTTCACAAGTTTGACACCATAGATGGTATCTTCCAAGTGGCTTTAGAGGTTAAGAGGGAACTCAAAGAGAGCTCATTCATGGCTGTCCAACCCAAGGACACCAAGCCTGTCCATAAACATCCTCTAAGGTATGAAGGTAAATTGAATTCTACTTCCAATTCCAAGGGGTTTCAATGCTTCAAGTGTTAAGGGTGGGGGCACAAGGCTAGTGAGTGCCCCAACCAGAGGAATATAATCCTAAGGGAGGGAAAATTATACTATCATAGAGAAGTGGTGAGTATTGAGTCGAATAAGAGTGATGGCAAACCGCAAGATGGAGATCAAGATAAAGTCGAAGTGCAAAATGAAGAGTATGGAAAAGATGCGTGGCCGCAAGAAGGAGATTATGAAGTGCCTTTGTAAAAGAGGTTAGCCCGTGAATTTGTGGTCAAATTCCTCTCAAGATGGAGAGGATGATACCAGTATGATCATGACCATGGACACTTTTTGAGAACTTTGAAGAACACTTAGAAGAGTGCATAAGCCCAAGTGTGAAGGAGGCCCAAAACCATCCTTTTGGTGTACTTAAGGGGCTGCTTTTGGAGCCCTTTAATGAAAGGGCTCTTTTGTCATTTCTCTATTATTTGTAATGTTATATAAATAGAACCTTGTAGTGTTTATTTTCTTAGCTTATGTCTATTATTGAAAGAACACTTCTCTTAGATAAAGAGAGAGTCCTAAACCGAAACTAGGGCATAGGACAAGGGTTGAATCACTTGTGTGTTTCATTTGCTTGATACTTTGGTGCTTGGGTGGTGGAAGCCTATCTTGTATCATTAAAAGAGATAGGTGATTTTAGTGTGTGGTGTTAAGGGTACAAGAATATCACAAGTTCTTGGGTTCTTAAGATTATACCTCTATTTGTCTATCTTCCTATCTTTACTTCCTTGTAATCGTTTGTTCTTATTCTAGTATAATATATTTGTGTCTTTGTCATTGTAACCGTCTGTTGTTGTCATTGTTATCTTATTTTTCATCTTGTTGTGTTAATCTAGTTTGGGTTGGCTGCCTTGGTGTGATAAACACCTTGTAATCTCTTTATTTTTGTCTAGTTAGTGAATCCAAGAATGGTCAACAAAGAGGTCCTCGATTTCTAAGACTTTTGGACTATTTTGGTGTATGTTTTAGTGTCTTCTTGGTCTTTCTTGTATCAAGATGGACAAAATTTTGATCTTTGCTTGATTAAAATACATACTCATGTCTTGTTTAAATTCATTATTGATGAATATGTTCGCATGTAAAGTTGTTTCTTTTATGTCTGAAAAGAATAATTATTATTGTTAAGGGTATTGAAATTGTTTCTCAAATTGAAGTAGTGAGTTACTTGCATCTAGAGATTTGGTGTTATTTTTGAAAGGCATATCAGAGTGTGTTATGTTTGTGGTCTGGTGATTTGCAAAATCACTGCTTAAGGTTGAAGTTGAACACTTTGGCATACATGATAGTTGGCTTATTCACATGTAGAAATTGAAATTTAAGAGCAACTTTTAAGATCTAACTCCTTTATCGATCCCTAATTCTTTTGATTAAAGAGTTATTTTTTTCCATGATTATATGCCACGATGAAATGCTAAGTTCTTTTGATATATGTTTGCAGTCATGATGTGCTCATTTTCGTGGTTAAAACTATCATTGATTTTGTCTTGTTTAGATTGAAAAGTTGTTAGGGTTATAGATTTTATTAAAAGTGTGTATAACTAAAATAGGAGTTGGCATAATTGGACACTTTTTCTTGGAATTAATCTTTTTTACTATTTTTCCTATCTTGTCTTTAAATATAATTTCTCAAATATGTTTAATATTTGCTATTTGATTCACCTCGTTTATTGATTTATTTCTTGAAGTATTTTTGTGCATTTAGATGTCCCATTTTTATTCATATACTACCATGATATTTTCTTCAAATATGTTGATTGACTCCATTTGCTATTGAAAAAGTGTGTTGCATTAGTATGTCTTGTATTTCATATTTGAGATGACACGAAAAAGATTTTCTCATCTTATGCTCATTCCCCTTTTCTTTCATTAATAAAAACATGTCTTAGACTATATCACATCATAGTATTTGGTGCAAATATGTGTTAATCTATATGAAATATTTGTCCAAATTTTAAGCAACTATACTTGTGGGTCAATGATTTCTTTTCAAGGATTAGTTGATTATATTGAGCTAGGTTCGATTTTTATTTGTAAGCTTGTTTGAGAAATGGGTTAGTTTTCTTTTTGTTGGATAATTTAATTTTTTTTGATATCATAGTATACTATTTCTTTAGGCTTGAGAATCCTATTTTTCCTTCTCATTATTTATCTATTAAATGTAGAATTTTTGAACATATAATATTTTTTTTCTTTTATCTTTTTCTTTGCATGAATTTATTTTGTAACTCCTTTTCTTTTGCATTTCGTAATGGGCCAATGAGGCCCACCTCTTCGAGTCAAGTCCGAAGTTTGAACACAAAGTTAATTATATGGCATGTGGGTGCAAGGAGATAGAAGAAGAAAGAAAATGGGTCAAAACCTATTGATGAGATTGTTAAGAGACTTGAAAAGTCTCATTTTTTATTATTGCCATATTTTGAATTAATCGTTTAGTCATTTATTTATTCATTCATTTGGGTCTCGAAGCCAAAGTTGTATGTTAATACAGGTGAAGCGAATTTTGGGCCTTAAAGGTCCGAAAACTAGCCTAGGATAGGTTATGGGCCAAAAATCAAGTATTTAGATTAGAACAAGTGAAGATGGATAGAAAGCCCAAATTAGCTTAGGACAGGATTTATGAATTTGGGCCTAATGGCTTAAGTCCTTTAGTCTCCCCCTTTCCCCTTTATATGCTAATTGTTCTTAGTTTTCTTAGACTTAGTTAAAAATCTCCGCTAAGTCGTCAAAATTTGTTTTGCACAAATCTTGAAGATATTTTTTTCCTTAATTGTTTTCTTTTTAAAAACCAGTTTCCCCTTTTAAAGTTAGTCAAAAAAGTTATTCTAAAATAGTTCAGATGACCGCAAGTTAACGGATACTTTTGGTGCCTTAACCATCTTCCAAGAGTATTAATAGGAATCACTTACTTCGAATTTCTAAACATAAAAGTTTTTTTCTGTTTTGAATCTTTTATGTAATATTTTTATTTTTTCTTGATATTTTCTAAAAAATTAAGTGGCGACCCTGTAATTTCTTAAATTGTTTCAAACTTTTCTTTAAGGTTTTGAAATATTTTAAAAAGTCAAAAATAGTGTTTTCCAACCCTTCAAATCGAAAAGTTGTAAAACAAAAATGGCGACTTCGCTGGGGATTTTAACTAGGTTCTAACCAAATATTTGAATTAGCTTAGTTAACTAACTATTGTAATGTTTGAACTGTTTATGTGCTTATGTATTTAAATTCTGCAAAATTAAACTATTGCATTTCATAGCATGCTTTTCATTTGAAATAGTTAAATTATTTGGGGTTTCGTCGATTTTCCAGCCGCTATTGTATAATTCCAAATAAAGTGTTGGGAATACGATGGTTTATTAGCACGTTAGGCATCTGATGGCTTTCATATTTCCAAATCCAAGTTGTCCCCTTGAAAACCTGATCGAAGCCCATTCTAGACACCTGGGATAAAGTTAAATCAAAACCCTATTTAGGCATGAGTCTAGGACGACCCAATACATAAGGGGGGTACCATTAGAAAACCTACCTTACATCTATTTGACCACGAGTTATAACAGACGATCATTCTTTATGTGTTAAATTGAAGGATATAATGTCGGATTGTACATACCATTGTCCCTTGGGTTTGAGGGTTTTATTTAGATAGTTTTGTTTAATCAAAAGAAGGTCTTCATCGGAAGGATATGCAGACGCTTTACAAAGTTCAATGATCGAAGGGCTTCCAGGGAGGTTTAGTTTGATTTGCTCCCCTGCGTGGGATTGATATCATGTATTTCACTTTTCCCTCATTTTGTATCCCCATTTAATTTATTAATAAAGTTTGTAAAATATTTTGGGGGCAATGGAACGTCTTACAAACGACATATATATCCTTCAAACGTTAGGCTACCTTTGGCTTAAAAGGTCCCAAGTATGTTAGAACGCATTAAAAATTATTTATGTGCTAAAGTGCTTCATTATTTTGCTTTGACTATGTTTGCTTGATTTGTCTCATTACTTTGGTCAATTATTACAATTTATGAACTAACATTTTACTTTCTGAGTGTTTTTTCTTTTCTTTTAGAGAGAGGCTGATTTATGTTGGTAATCAAATTTGCTTGCTTCAAAAATACTAAAAGCAAAGTAATCATTGGCAGAACATCAGTATTTTACCCGGTCTAAGTTTAAGAATAAACTACCAACTCATCAATTCGTATTTGGACTAACAAAAAGACTCATTTAACTATGGATCCTAGTTTGATCAGCACTTCATCTGAGTCAGCTCCCATCTTGTCTGTGGTAATGGACCCTAGTCCCTCGATAGGAAGAGAGATAACCCTAGAGGTCATTGCAGGTTTGGAAAAATAAATTTTTGAACTAAGGTTCATGTTGATGCAAAGAACACCTTCTTAGACTCTTCCAAACATGAATCTGCATCCTGATGCTCAACAAAAAGGTATTATGTTTCCGACATTGGAAGGAATTGATCTAGATGGTCACTTTTCGACTTATCAAAATGTTCATACTCCTCGGAATGCTCCTTTGGTATATGAATTTGATCCTCCAAAGTTTCAGAACATAACACTATCACATCACACTCTGCCAGTATACACTATGCTACCGCCCTACTGATGATGCAAACTCATGGGTTATACCTCCTAGATGTTGTTCATTATGTTGAAGTTGAAAATGATCCTAGGGTGTGAACTGATAAGATGGTGAATAGAAAGATCAAGGCTTTAGAAGATGCAATGAGAAGCCTTAGAGGGCTTGGAAGTAATCAAAGTGTGAAGTATGAAGATTTGTGTGTATTTCCCGAGATTGAATTTCCTCCTGGTTACAAGATCTCAAAATTTAAAAAGTTTGATGGGTTTGGAAATCCCTTCTTTCATTATAAAACTTATTTTGAAAATTTGATTGGTGTCAGTAAAAACAAGGGAATACGAGTCAATCTATTTAGTCAAATTTTGAGTGGAAAGACTTTAGAATGGTATGCTAAGCAAGATGTGACTAAGTGGAACACTTGGGATGACTTGGCAAATACTTTTTTGGATAATTAAAGTTTTATGTTGATATTATTCCTGACAGGATCTCTATCACAAAGCTAAGACAGAAAACAAATGAGAGCTTTCATGAATATTCCATATGGTGAAGAGAAGAGGCAACTAGGGTCTATCTTCCCTTGGAGGAAGATGAAATGATCAGTTACTTCATTCATGCACTAAGTCCTGAGTATTTCAATTGCATGGTGGCGATGTTTGGAAAGACATTTACTAAAATTATCAAGACTGGAGAAATGATTGAGGATGGCCTCAAGACAAGAAGGATAATAAATTTGACAGAGCTACAATCCACTCATAAGAGTTTCTAGATTGGCTCTTTTGGAAGTGGAAAGAAAAAGGAAAAGAAGTGATTGGAGTAATGACTCAGGGAGGTTCATCCAACTATAAGCAATCCCCACGATATGAACCCAATGATCGATACGATCACTATTCAGTATTCAATATACAAGCAACATATCATGCTCATCCTCTACCATAAAACTATTAAAATAATGTTCCTCGTGCCAATTATGAAAGGAAGCCTCCTAGAATTTTCACTCTATTGGTAGAATTTCTTACTCAACTTTTTGAAAGGTTGAAAGAAGCAAAACTAGTTCATCCAGTAGAAGTAAAGCCTGTGAACACTTTTGCTAATTGGTATGATCCAAATAAGAGATGTGCTTATCACTATGGAGTTGTTTGATATGATACCGAGAGATCTATGAATCTTAGTAGAAAATTCAAGATTTGATTGAAAAAAAGGTGATAACACTTGCAGAAGCTCCAACCAATGTCAATAATAATCCATTACATAATCACAAGAAGTAGTCATTAGAATCATCAGTCGCAATGAAGAACAAAGTTCCCTCCCAGTCACACTTTTGGCGTTCTTCTATCTTAAAGTTTTTGTTTTATTTTCTAGTGTAATTATGTTTTCTCATTTCGATTTCCTTGTAATCGTACTTTATAGTTTGATTTCCTTGTAATTGCACTTTGTGATTTCCCTATAATCGTACTTTCTAGTAGTAATGAACTACGTTCGACCTTATTTCCCTAGTGGAATACGTAGGCGGCCTGTATTGGCTTCGGTCACGTTATTAAAAAAATAATAAATCTCTCTTTTTATTTTATATGAATTACATTTGACCAAAATTTCCAAGAATGAAATACGTTGGCGGCCTATGTCGGCTTCAGTCAATCCCTTACAAAATTTATCTTTCCATCTTATGGTGAAACTATGTTAGATATGATTTCTACCTCAATGGAATACGTGAGCACCACACTAACTCGATCATATTCCCCATAAGATTTTCATACAAACTGGGGAAATTTTTTTAAAGGATCTTCTTACAAGTTTCTTGGAGATTACATTGAAGCATGTAACTAGGGCAGAAATTTTTGAGAAGATCTCAAAAATTTCACAAGAACTTGACATTTGCTACAAAGTTAAACACCAGACATTGCTAAAGCTGAGATCGAGGCATAGTTTTTGAGAAGTTCTCAAATTTCAAGCTACATTACATTAGAAAGAACTCAAGTATTTTTCATTCTAGATCAGGAAAGAATTTTTGAGGAGATATCAAAAATTCCATGCTAATGATGTCATAAGTTACAAGGAAATTCGAGAGTTTCTATGTTATAAGCTGGGGAAGAATTTTTGAGTAAGATCCTAAAAAATTCCTAAAAAATTCCACAAAAGACTGCACTTCAAGATTGCAAATCAATGGTCAACAAGGTGCATCAGGAGAAGAAGGCAATACCAACACAGTCAGTCTCTCAAAACTAAATATTTTTGTTTGGATGCAGGAAAAGTGAAGTCACAATATTGATAATGTTAAGCATGACAAAAGGCATTATCAAATCCATCATGCCCTGCCATGATAACCCAGACAACTTCTCTTTTCCATTTTTCTTTTGATTTATGTTTCTATTACTTCCTTATGATCTCTAACACTTTCTCTGAATTCTTAAAAAAATGATCGAGCATAACAATTAAGATACGGGGATATCATTAAAACACTATTCCCAAATCATCATGAGTTAAACTACTTTATATTTAGACTCTATCTTTTGTTGTGTTTGGGAATAGTTATAATAAATTGTTATTAATAAGTGTTGCTTGATTTATGTGGGTGACGTTATGAAAGACCTCCTTTAAGAACTGACACAAACCAATCCTCTCAAAGTTTGAGGATTCAATCCAGAAGATCAGGATATGCACATGTCCTTTCAAGGATTCTTGTTTCAAAGAATAAAGTTCAACAAATCAACTTCTATATTTTCTTATATGTTAGGGTTTTTTACACTCCAAGAAAATTATTAGATTGTCAGCCCATTCAAGGTGATACATCTTATTATATTTGGGTCATCCACCCTTTCAAGAGGACATATCTAATCGTTACTTTGTTCGAGGTGACACATCTTATTGTAGTTGGGTCATTCATTCTTTCAAAAGGATACATATTATTATATGGGGTTTTCCATCCTTTAATAGGATGTATTGGACCATCACTTTATTTGAGACAACATGTTATTATTATGGATCTTCACTTTCTTTAGAGTGACATATTATTATGTTATGGACTTTCACTTTCTTCAGCGTGACATATTATTATGTTATGGATCATCACCTCCTATAGAGTGATACGTTATTAAGTTATGGACCGTTACCTCCTTCAGCGTGGCATGTTATTATGTTATGGATCATTACCTCCTTCAGAATTATATATTATCATGTTATGGACTGTCACCTCCTTCAGCGTGATATGTTATTATGATATAAAATATCATCTCCTTGAAAGTGACACATTATTATATAAATTATCACCTCCTTTGCATGACATATTATTATGGATCGTCTCCTCATTCAAAGTGATATTTTATCATGTTATGGACCGTCACCTCCTTCAAAGTGACATGTTATTGTTTTATGGACTGCCACCTTCTTCAGAGTGACACGTTATTATGTTATGGACCGTCACCTCCCTTAGAGTGACACATTATTATGTTATGGACTATCACTTCCTTTCAGAGTGACATATCATCATGTTATGGACCGTCACCACCTTCAGAGTGATATGTTATTATGTTATGGATCGCCACCTCATATATTAGGGAGTGTGACTTCCTTCAGTGTGGCATACATGTTATATGTTATTGATTGTCACCTCATATATTATGGAGTGTGACTTCCTTCAGTATGGCATACTAAAATAAGGTATGCATGATTTCCCTAATATTACATTTTATACTAATAAGTTTAGTGTAGGTAATTAATAGACACGTTAGAACATTACTTCGTTCAAAGTGGCATGTTACATTTAAATTGGGTCATCCACACTTCAATGAGATACATTGGACCGTCACTCCATTCAAAGTGGCATGTTACATTTAAATTAGGTTGTCCGCCTTTCAATGAGACATGTTGGACCATCACTCTATTCGAAGTGGCATGTTAAATTTAAATTAGGTCATCCGCCCTTCAGTGAGACACGTTGGACCATCACTCCATTAAAAGTATCATGTTGCATTTAAATTAGGTCGTCCGCCCTTCAATGAGACACGTTGGACCGTCACTCCATTAAAAGTGGCATGTTACATTTACATTAGGTCGTACGAACTTCAATGAGACACCTTGGACCGTCACTCCATTCAAAGTGGCATATTACATTTAAATTGGGTCGTCCGGCCGTTAATGAGTTACGTTGGATCGTCACTCGATTCAAAGTGGCATGTTACATTTAAATTGGATCGTCCGCCCTTCAATAAGACACGTTGGACCATCACCCCATTCAAAATGGTATGTTACATTTAAATTGGGTCGACCTCCCTTCAATGAGACACGTTGGACTATCACTCTATTCAAAGTGGCATGTTACATTTAAAATGGGTCATCCACCTTTCAATGAGACACGTTGGACCATCACTCCATTCAAAGTGGCATGTTACATTCAAAATAACTCATTCACCTTTTACTGGTACGTGTTGGGTTATCACCCCATTCAAAGTGGCATAATATTTTTTAGAACAGGTTATGCAAATTGGTTTATCAACTATCTCGGCATAGCATGTTCAAACAGGTTTGCACTAATTTACATTTGTGTAATGATATATTTATAACTAATCATTTGTTTGAGTTTTTGTCGAGAGAATCCAAAAGAATGAAATTCTCAAATCAAACAAAGGTGTGAACGACTCCAAAAAATACGTAGTACAACATAGAATTTTTTCTTAGCAGCAAAATGGGACATAGTTTAGAGATATACATCAAACTCTTTGGACGCGAGCCAAAGGATGATTGCCACCACCATCAAACCATACCCCTATTATAAGGCATATGGGTACTTTGGGATATTATGGTTTCAGATTAACTTTTGGAATATTTCTAAACTCATACCGAGGGTAACTTTCTCTGTCCTTCAAATCCGAGTGAAATCATACTTAAAGTCTTGGAAATTATGTATGGATGGATTCTTAACTATGGATGTGAATATATCTATATTCAGGTTAAGAGGTTAGATACTTTTTTTCATAACTCAAATGACTTTTCACTCATCTCGAGCCAAAGATCGTCTAAAATAAAAGACAATCTTTCCTACCGTTTGAGTCAAACTACAAACAGTCTGATTCCCTAAGTCTTGGGGATATGTAGGTTGGGCTCTATGTTGAAAACTCGCCTGCATTCCAACCTCCACCCAATCCTTTTATTCCCCAGCTTTCCGATTTCACCAAAATCATAAATCAGAATAGCTTGTGAATTCTTTGAAAATCATGCTTAAAATCAAGCGTTATGAACTACAAGTGGCCTGAGTTCTCATGTAACCTGAGATATGTAGGAAACTCGATACTGGGGTTCAGCCATAACTCTATGAAACTCGTGCAAAAGCCAACTTCTTTCAAAAATGAATTTGTGATCGAACAAAAATTAGAAATGTAAAACTCCCTTTACCTAGGGTTACTTGCATCCACCTTACCCAACGGGAGGGGGCAGTTGTTGATACCTAAATTTTTCCCTCCACGACCAAATTTAATCTTAGGTTTCTTCAAATTTTAATAAAATCAAAATATTTAGTTCATTCGGATAAATGTGCTCTAATATATTTATTTGGGCTAATTTTGTCATTTAAGTGATAATTATACATTTTTGTATTTATATATACGAGATTGTATAAATTTTGTTAATTAAATGAAATTTTTTATAAAAGTAGGGCTTTTATTGAGATTACATTAAAAATTAATTTAAACGGATACAGTCTTGGTTTAAATATAATTTATTCTCAAAAATAATTTATTTGGATAAATATACGTTTGATTTAATTAAATGAAGAAGATCGAGATTAAAGGAAGAATTAATTTATATCAAATTTCAATTTGATTTAGCCAACCTATTAGATTTGGCCATAATTGAAATTAAATTGACCATAATTGCAATGCGATCCGCCAATTGATTTTCAATCTGGTCAAACTTAAATACATTTGGCTAAATTTTAAATCCCAATTAGGGTTATATTTTAAATAACCCCCAAATCCCCCAAAATAACTTAAATCTACCCATTCAAATTGAATTTTAAATTTGTACTAGATAGTACAATTCCACCTCAATCTTGTCCTTTTTCCAATTTGAATTTTAAAATTTGTACTAGATTGTACAATCCCACCTCAACCTTGTCCGTTTTCCAATTTGAATTTCAAAATTTGTACTAGATTGTACAATCCCACCTCAACCTTGTCCTTTTTTCAATTTGAATTTCAAAATTTATGCTAGATTGTACAATTCTACCTTATTCTTTCTCCATTTTTGAAATTCAAATTTGAAATTAAAAATTTGTACTAGATTGTATGATACCACCTCACCTTATCCTCCAACAAACCTTATTCTTAATTTTAAATTTCCAAAACACCCCTAAATTCTTTCTCCCATATTGGTGGATTCAAATATTGAATCTCTATCCCTTTTCTATAAATACTACCACCATTTTGGTAGAGAGCAAGTCTCAAAGAGTGGAAATTTTTTTTGAGCAAAGAGTTAATTTTTTTTTTATTAAAATTTTTCAAGCGGTAGTCTAATTAGGGTTCTCAAAAGATTGCTTTCCGGTGGTGACCAAGACTCCAAAGAAAGCTTGAAGTCCCATTTTACTGCTCCGAAAAAAGGTAAACACACCTTTCCCTTTTAGTTTTGTTATCGTTTTCTTCTTCATCCCCTTCTTCGTAGTTTCGTAGTTGTATTTTATTTGCTGGGATTATTTGCTATAGAAGGCCTTGAAGGCCATAGGGTGTTGCAATATCAATATTATGGCTATTTTTATGTTCATAGTATAAAATGAGCTAACGTGTTTCTTTGACTTTATTCTTTGATTACTATGATTAGGTCGATAAAATTTCAACTTTTACTCGATTAAAATACGTACTCATGCCTTGTTTAACTCCATTGTTGGTGGATATGTTCGTTTTTAGCATGTTAAGTTGTTTTCTTTATATTAAAAAGAATAGTTACTATGTTTTCACCATAGTAAATTAGAGGGATAAAATTTTGATCTTTGCTTGATTAAAATACATACTCATGTCTTGTTTAAATTCATTATTGATGGATATGTTCACTTTTAGCATGTAAAGTTATTTTCTTTATGTCGAAAAATAATAGTTATTATTGTTAAGGGTCTTGAAATTATTTCTCAGTTTGAAGTAGTGAGTTACTTGTATCTAGAGATTTAGTGTTATTTTTGAAAGGCATATCATTGTGTTTTATGTTTGTGGTCTAGAGATTTGCAAAATCACCACTTAAGATTGAAGTTGACCACTTTGGCATAAACATGATAGTTGACTCATTCACATATAGAAATTATAATTTAAGAGTTACTTTTAGGATCTAACTCCTTTATCGATCCTTAATTCTTTTGATTAACGAGTTTTTTCTCCATGATTATATGCCATGATGAAATGCTAAGTTCTTCTGATATATGTTTGCAGTCATGATTTGCTCGTTTTCATGATCAAAACTGTCTTTGATTTTCTCTTGTTTAGATTGAAAATTTGTTATGGTTATAGATTTTATGGTGTAACACTAAAATAGGAGTTGGCATAATTGGATACTTTTTCTTGGAACTAATCTTTTACTATTTTTCCTATCTTGTCTTTAAATGTAATTTCTCAAACATGTTTAATATATGCTATTTGCTTCACCTCGTTTATTGATTTATCTCTTGAAGTATTTTTGTGCATTTAGAAGTCCCATTGTTATTCACATACTACCATGAATTTTGTTTTCAAATCTGTTGATTGACTCCATTTGGTATTAAAAAAGTATTGTTCTATTAGTATGCCTTGTATTTCATATTTGAGATGTCACGAAAAAAATTTCCTTAACTTATGCTCATTTTCCCTTTCTTACTTTAATGAAAATATGTCTTAGACTATATCATATAATAGTATTTGGTGCAAATATGTGTTAATCTATAGAAAATATTTTTCCAAATTTTAAGCAACTATACTCGTGGGTCAATGGTTTCTTTTCAAGGATTAGTTAATTATATTGTGCTAGGTTCGATTTTATTTGTAAGATTGTTTGAGAAATGGTCAATTTTCTTTTCGTTGGATGTTTTTATTGTTTTTTCCTTTCATAGTATACTATTTCTTTATGCTTGAGAATACTATTTTTTCATCTCATTATTTATCTATTAAGTGTAGAATTTTCGAACACATATTAATTTTTTTCTTTTTCTTTTTCTTTGCATGATTTTATTTTGGAGTCCAAATGGACTCCTTTCCTCTTACATTTTCTAATGGTCCAATGAGGCCCACTCCTTCGAGTCAAGTCTGAATTTTAAACTCAAAGTCGATTATACGACGTGCGGGTGCAAGGAGATGGAAGAAGAAAAATGGGTCAAAACCCATTGATGAGGTCGCTAAGAGACTTGAAAAGTCTCGATTTTTATTATTTCCTTATTTTTTATTTATTTATTTAGTCATTTATTTATTTATTCATTTGGGTCTCGAAGCCAAAGTTGTAATTTAATACAAGTGAAGCGGATTTTGGGCCTCAAAGGTCTAAAAACTAGCTTAGGACAAGTTATGAGCCAAAACCCAAGTATTTAGATTAGGACAGGTGAAGATGGACCAAAAGTTCAAATTAACTTAGGATAGGATTTATGAATTTGGGCCTAATGGCTTAAGTCCTTTAGTCTCCTCCTTTCCCCTTTATATGCTAATTGTTCTTAGTTTTCTTAGACTTAGTTAAAAATCTCCGCTAAGTCGTCAAAATTTGTTTTGCTCAAATCTTGAAGACAATTTTTTCCTTAATCGTTTTCTTTTCAAAAACTAATTTTCATTTTAAAGTTGATCAAAAAAGTTATTTTCAAATAGTACGGATAACCGCAAGTTAGAGTATACTCTTGGCGCCTTAACAACCTTCCAAGAGTATTAATAGGAACCACTTACTCAGTAACATAAAAGATTTTTTTTTTATTTTAAATCTTTTAAGTAATATTTTTAGTTTTTCTTGATATTTTCTCAAAAATTAAGTGGCGACTCTGTAATTTCATAAATTATTTCAAACATCTTTTTTAGGGTTTTGAAATCGTTTAAAAAGTCAAAAATAATGTTTTCCAACCCTTCGAATCGAAAAGGGACAAACCACTCTTATGGATAACGTCACTCTTAAGAAGAGCATACTAGAGTTATGTGGGGATGTAAATAAGACTGCAAATCATGAGTTAGGGCGTGTTGGACCTCATTCAAAGTATTTTCCATATTGTGTTTGGATAGTCATATCTTAATCGATCCATCCGAGACTGTAGAAGAGTGTAAGGAGGAGAAAACTTATGTCTATATTCTTGAATTTTCTGAGCATCAATCAAAGAACTACATTCCTCACATAAGGGATAAGAAGTACAACATGCCACATCTATTTATTGGGTCTTTTATTTTTATACCTCCGCCCCATGAGCATAATGGGAAATCAGAAAAACAATTAGGGGTGCAGTTCATAAGATCAATGTAGAAAGAGAAATTTAAAGGCCAACTCTTGGGCTACCTTGATGAAGTCTGAGTAATTAAGGTATCCATGGAATTGTTGGTTAAGTATGAGTACCCAATATAGCCCCGTCATGCCGCGATGTTAAATCAGGCACTGCTTCAGAGACAACTCAAGGTATTTTAGTATTTGTATTTGTATTCATGATTGACGTCAGATCTCCTCACCTATAATGCCACATGTATGTTACTAACTCTCTTGTTCTGTAGTGGTTTAATTCATTGGGGATAATGCATGATTTTAAGTTGATGGTGGAGATACTTGTAGGTCTTGGTGTCTTCTTGGGGTTTTCGTTGCTGTGCCTTATTTCCCCGGAGACCTGTTCCTAGTAGAGTTGACATATTTAGGCGTATTGTGTTTTGTTTCATGATGTTTTGTGGTTAATTATGAGAAAAATAAGTATCCAAGGCAGTTGACATATTTTTGTTGATTTTTGAGATAAATGATAAATACATCTCTAATTGTCTATTTTTTAAATGTGTGATATGTATATATATGCGACTATTGTGAATCTTTTTATGGAATTAGTATTAGGGATATTATAATCATTGCGAACATGTGCTTGAATTGGATAGATGGTAGCTTGCACTATTGACTCTGTACCATGTGTGTGAGATGCTACTTAGTTCCCTTTGTGTGTTAAATCCTAAACTTGACTGGTTAGTCTTGCTAGGTTGGAGGATAATGGTTAGGAAAGGATCTTAGGCCCTTTTTGATATTAGTCCACTTTTAGCCTAATTGACCTTTCATTTGTGAATTAGTATCCTTTGATCTCGATCTTTGAGCCTTACAACCTATTTTTCTTGTTACACCTATCATATTCGTATTTGTATTACAATGAACCTATTTTGGTCCTGTCCTCCTTGGACACAGTGCACTTCAACTCAGACAAATTGCCTAAGTTGAGGGTAGCTATCATAGGGGTGCGTGATATAAAATGAGTATGAAGAAGGGTAAAATAAGAGAAAAGAAAGTAAGGATGAGTGTGGTAGAAAAAAAGAAAAAAAAAAGAAAAAGAAGAAAATTTGTGAAAAAGAGAAAAAGAAAGACTAAAAGACCACACCCAACCTGAAGATGCTTTAAAATAAAAAGGAAGAAATAAGGTAGAAAATAAAGTAAAAAATTGGTTATGTGTGGACCCCAAAAGTTAGTGTAGTGCCAAGGAGGCTTAGTCACTTTAAATATCCATATGTATCATACCAGCCCCAAGCCTACGTTGCAAGTAGAAAAAAAGTCCTATAGTGATCCTAACTTAACTTTTCGAAAGCTTAGTTAAAGAAAGTAAGGGAAAACCTATGTTATTTGACACGCATTGGTTGGAACTTCTTTCTGAGAGTGAGTGTCTCTTGACCATCCCCATATTGACATGTTTGATTTCATAATGAGTGAGGAGGGACTTTTTTATTCTGAGGGCACATGGATGTATTGCTAGCTGCTTACTTGTTTGGATAGTGTAACTTGTATATATGCATGGTTGTTTGTTGCTAATGTAATACCATAGATTGATTCCTTTGTGTCACATTATTGTGCTTCATTAATACACACAGTTGGTTTTGAAGTGATTGAACTTGGAGAGGGTATTGTGTTTCGAGCTAAAATTGATGATTGACTAGTATAGGTATCTTACTCTCTTGGTTAAACATCATCTTATTAATTTGTTGCCTGATTTCATGCATCATTCTAAGTTGAGGGTCTTGATGTTCAATAGAAATATGCACTTACGATGCTTAAACTATAAAAATATACATGTACTTAAGGCTTTTTTGTTAGATTTGATGTGTTTTTGGGAGTGTTTAGCAGGAATTAGGTTTTGGGATGCTAAATTCAAGAAGAACTATGAAAAGTGGAATTTTTGGCTACCTACTTGTGCATTTTCGGTCATTTGTGGGACTTACCGGATGTAGTTTTTGGGTTAAAAGAGTGAGAAAGACAAAAAAAATCCCTTAGGAATCGTCTGAAAAACATCTGGAAGCCGTCCCAACGACTTTGGTCACAACTCATAAGGTCTGGATATGAGTCATGGCCTGAGTCATAGTTAGAAACCCATCTTAGGCCTTTACTTCCCAACTTACGACTTTCTCCTAACAACCCATATGGAGACCTTAAGAGTCGTAGCTTGGACATCTTCGACACAACTTTGACAGTGCTTTAGTAGTTTGGCCATAATGTTTTACACCGATATCATATTAAGGAAAAATTGGTATTGTTGGAACGCTAATTCAATTGTCTATCTGTTGGTAGGTCTCGAGATAATAAATTCTAAGTACATAAAAAGTTATGCTCGGTTGAAGATGGCGATATTTATGCTTTTCACAAGAACTTAATTGTTAAGGGATGTTTTCACTTGCCTATAAGCTAAGAGATATTTGTGATATTTATATGCATATAAATTCACCAAAAAGCTATGAAAATGTTGAAGTATGTTTAGCTTATGAGTCATTACATCACCTTACTTGTCGTAGCTTTATTCGTGAAGATGAAAGTTGCAAATGCTAAGATGAAAAAATTAAGTGGAGGTTGAATATGACTCGTATGGAGTGACTATGGGTCATGCTGAGGAATCATATGGCCATCAAAAGCTTTGATCCCTGCAAATGATCACTGGAATGCTTACGACTAGCAAAATACGAATCATAAGGAGAACTTACGTGTAGACCATACGAGTTGCAAGTTTGGCCGACTTAGTTTTCCTATTCCATTTTAGTTAGGATTTGTTTCCTAGGGTTTTCATGTATCCCAATTATACTCCTATGATGTTTTTAAGTTCTATTATGTATGGGTAATTATGTTTTCCTATTTTATTTAGGATTTGATTTCTATGGTTTTCCTATTTTATTTAGGATTTGATTTCTAGGGTTACTTGTAATCTATAAATATCCTTTATACTTTGTGTTAATTATTCTCATTCATAAAAATATTGATTATTCACATATTTAGGGATAAGCCCTCGGGGGCTATGCTGTACTCTTATTATTCTTGGTTTGTTCTTGGTTTGTTATTCAATTTAAGACTTTGGGATTTATTCTTTTATTATTTGATATTGATTTTGTAATTTTTTCTGTGCATTCCATGATTGATCTAATAACTATGAGCAACTAATTCCCTAGGGTTTTGGGAACCCTGATGGATTAACAAAGTAGAGGAAGTGCTAAGACATTCTAGATAAAGATTCTTTCATATATTGTGATTGTCTTTAGTTAAATTTATTTCTTAGCGGTGGTTAACATTAAGAACCACTTGTATTCACTACTTGCTTCAAAATAGAGGTAGATATTGGGA
Source organism: Capsicum pubescens (assembly GCA_030864215.1). Lineage (NCBI taxonomy): Eukaryota > Viridiplantae > Streptophyta > Magnoliopsida > Solanales > Solanaceae > Capsicum > Capsicum pubescens. The sequence goes on along the minus strand of CM061540.1, from coordinate 263,441,287 downwards.
AAAGACATCACAACAGTAATGTAATACCCCATATTTCCCTAGCTTAATTTAGCTCTAAGTACAGGAGTTATCCTATATAAATTTTTATAAATACTCAGTATTTTTTAGTTTAGATCTTACCATTGCGTAGGAAATTCATCCATCTTTCCAACGATATAAAATTCGCCCAAATCTGATACTCGGGTGAAGAGTTAGAGCTATTTTTGTAAAGCAGTGTGCCAACTGACACTTCACCACGTCACGGAGGCCAGCCAAATCGAAATTGTTGATTTCCAGTGAGGCAACACAATTCCACCGTGTTGCTCCAAGCTTCTAGGTCCCAATTGTCATTTTCCAGTGGCATGAAGCGATTGCACCGCTCCGTGCCAAGGCCAAAAATCAGGATTTCCAGTACGTAATTTAAAATTCCAAGGGCCGTTTAGTCTTTTCCAAAGTTCCTAATCCATCCTAACACAGGATTTAAGCCCTAATAAAGCATTATTTGCACATTTTTACATTATTCTCTCAAATTAAATTAATTCTCTTCAAGAACAAAAACCCCAACCTTCAAAATTCAAGGACAAATCTCAAGAACTCACCCTCAATCCTCACGAATTCATCCACCCAAGTATGTTACATATGCATCCATGGGTTCCTTTCACCCATACAGTTCAAGTATCCATTTTCTTTGGAAAATTATAAGGTGAAGAAGAAGATCACCCAGATTATAAATGTTTCTAAGGAGGAGAGTGTAGAGTTAGCATCCTATAGATTAAAGGATGTAACATATGATTGGGTAGTGATATGGAGGAATGGTAGAGGTGAGAATGTTGTTCCTATGAGTTGGCAGGTATTTTAGGATGCTTTTCTAGATAGGTTCTTTCCACGTGAGATGAGGGAAGCTAAGATAGACGAGTTTGTGAATTTGAGGCAGGGCTCGATGACGGCTGATCCTAGGGATAGTATGAGTAAGTTTGTTACTTGAGTGTCTATCTTGTTAGTCAAGAAGTGTAGGACTTCCATGCTTATTGGAGACATAGATCTTGCGAGATTGATAATGTATGCTCAACAGATTGAGGCAGAGAAGTTGAAGGGGAGAGATAGAAATAATAAGAGGACTAGAATAGGACAGTTTGAGTATGGTCAGAATAGGTATCAAGGACGAAATCGTTCGCAGTTTCAGAATCGTTCATCTATGCCAGCACCATTATCAGCTAGTGCTCCCGCTCCCAGAGCTAGGCAGGAGCAGTGGGGTAAGTCTTCTATGTCATGATCTTAAAATAGTGTAAGTAGAAGACCTCATTATCCTCCTTATGCTAGGTATGGTAGAAATCATCCCGGTGAGTGATTGGCTGGATAGAAGGGTTGTTTTGGTTGTGGTAAGTCAGGTCATGGAATTAAAGAGTGCCTATATGCTAAGTAGGGAACAGAGATGGCTTCCCCCAGACTCATACTACTAGTTCACTAGCTCCTTTAGGTTGCCCAGTCCCTCCTCAGGACGCATCATCCAGTACCGATGGTGGTCAGTTCTAAAATCGATTCTATGCTTTAACATCCTGTGAAAAGCAGGAGGATTCACCAGAAGTTGTTACTGGTATGCTTTGTGTCTTTCATATTGATGTATATGTGTTGTTAGACACTAGGTTGAGTTTCTTCTATGTGACCCCATTAGTTGTAGTAAATTTTGAGATAAGTTCTAAAAAGATCTCGAAGCCTTTCTTGGTGTCTACACCAGTAGGTGAGTCAATTATTGCTAAACAGATCTATAGAAAGTATCCTATCACTGTCTTTCATAAAATCATGTTAGCGGGCCTAATTTGATCTTATTTTTGGTATGGATTAGCTCTATTCCTGTTATGCATCTATAGATTATCACACCCAAGTAGTGAAGTTATAGTTTCCAGATCAGCCAGTCTTTGAGTGGAAAGGTAATTCAGTGTCTCCCAAAAGTCATTTCATATCTTATCTTAAAGCCTGAAAGTTAATCTACAAAGGGTGTATATATCATCTAGTACGAGTCAAAGATACTTAGTCTGAGACTCCAACAATTCTGTCAGTTAGAGTAGTCAATGAGTTTCCTGATATTCTTTCCAAAGATTTTCCAGGGGTACCTCCCGATAGGGAAATAGAATTTGGTATAGACCTTCTCCCAGATACTCAGCCTATTTCTATACCTCCATATTGTATGTCTTTCATTGAGATTAAGAAGATGAAAGAGAAACTCAAAGATCTCTTAGACAAAGGTTTTATAAGGCCTAGTGTTTCTCTATGGGGTGCTCCCATCCTATTTGTGCAAAAGAAAGATGGTTTCTTGCATATGTGCATTGACTATTGTCAGTTGAGTAAAGTTATAGTCAAGAATAAACATCCTCTTCCTAGAATTGATGACTTATTTGACCAACTCCAAGGAGCCAGTTATTTCTCAAAGATAGACCTTAGATCTATCTATCATCATCTTAAAGTAAGGGAATATGATATTCCAAAGACAGCTTTCAGAACCCGTTATGGTAATTTTGAGTTTCTAGTCATGTCCTTCGGACTAACAAATGCTCCTGCAGCCTTCATAGACTTGATGAACAAAGTGTTCAAACAATATCTAGACATGTTTGTCATAGACTTTATCAATGATATCCTTGTTTACTCTCGTAGTGAGGATGATCATGCAGACCATCTTAGAATTGTGTTACAAACTCTTAGAGATCACTAGTTGTTCACCAAGTTTAGCGAATGTGAATTTTGGTTAAGGTCAGTAGCTTTCCTTAGTCATATCATTTCAAGTGAGAGTATTATAGTTGATCCCCAAAACACAGAAGCCATAAAAAATTAGCTTAGACCTATTTCTCCATCAGACATTAGGTGTTTCTTGGGTTTAGCTATCTACTACAGATATTTTCTTAAGGGTTTCTCATCTATTGTATTTCCTATTTCTAGATTGACTCAAAAGAAAGTTAAGTTTTAGTGGTCAGATTTTTGCGAGAAGAGTTTTCAGTAGTTGAAGACTCGACTCACTTCAGCCCCAGTTTTAGCATTATCTAATGGTACAGATGGTTTTGTGGTTTATTGTGATGCCTCTAGATTTGGGTTGGGTTATGCTTTGATGCAGAGAGGTAAGGTCATAGCCTATGCCCCTAGACAGCTTAAGACTTTTGAAAAGAATTACCTAACCCATAATCTTGAGTTAGCTGCTATTGTGTTTGCTTTGAAAATCTGGAGATATTATTTGTATGGGGTGCATTTTGATGTGTTCATGGATCACTAAAGCTTTTAATATGTGTTTACTCAGAAGGAGTAGAATCTTCCTCAGAGAAGGTGGTTTAAATTATTGATAGACTATGATATGAGCGTGTTGTACCATCCAGGCAAGGCCAATGTAGTAGCAGACTCCCTTAGTAGATTGTCTATGGGAAGTGTTGCTCATCTAGAGAAAGATAAGAAGGAGTTAGTTTGGGAGGTTCACCGGTTAGATAGATTGGGTGTGAGATTGGTTAACTCAGCTGAACGAAATATTTGGGGTCAGAGTAGTTACGAATCTTCCCTAGTTTCGAATGTGAATGAGAAGCAAGATAAGGATTCTAGTTTGGTCAAACTGAAAGAGTCAGTTTAAGACCAAAATGTAGATGTTTTCTCCCAAGGGGGAGATGGTGTATTGAGATACCAGAGTAGATTGTGTGTGACTTGTGTTGTTAATTTGAGGCAGTGGATTATGGCGGAAGCGCATGATGCGCTTTATTCCATTCATCCAGGTTCTACCAAGATGTACCACAACTTGCGGGAAATCTATTGGTGGAGTGATATGAATCGAGATATATTAGAGTTTGTAGCTAAATGAGCAAGTTGTCAACAGGTTAAGGTAGAGCACTAAAGACTTGGTGGTGTATTGCAAGAGTTTGGAATCCCCAAATGGAAGTGGGAAGAGGTGAATATGGATTTTATGACTGGTTTACCCCATTCGCGTCGTCAGCATGATTTAATTTGGGTGATAGTAGATAGATTGACTAAGTCAACACATTTTTTGCCAGTTTACACATCTTACACAGCTGAAGATTATGCTAAGTTATACATCAGAGAGTTAGTTAGATTGCATGGAGTTCCTTTATCCATCATCTCTGATAGGGGTACTCAGTTTACCTCTCAATTTTGGAGAGATTTTCATAAGGGTATTGGTACCCAAGTTCATCTTAGTTCAACCTTTTATCCACAAAAATATGGTCAAGCAGAAAGGACCATTCAGACACTAGAGGATATGTTGATGGCATGTGTTCTTGATTTCAAAGGTAGTTGGGATGAGCATTTGCCATTGATTGATTTCTCTTATAATAACAGTCATCATGCTAGTATTCATATGGATCCATTTGAGGCTTTTTATGGGAAAAAATGTAGATTGCTAGTTGGTTGGTTTGAAGTAGGTGAGGCCGCTTTGATTAGGCCAAACATGGTGTTTGAGGCCATGGAGAAAGTTCAGTTGATTTGAGAGAGATTGAAAGTAGCCTAAAGTCGTCAGAAATCTTATGCAGACATAAGAAGAAGAGAACTTGAGTTCGAGGTTGATGATCTTGTGTACTTGAATGTTTCACCCAAGAAAGGGGTGAAGATATTTGGAAAAAAGAGGAAGTTTAGTCCCTGTTATGTTCGTCTCTTCTGTATTTTGAGTCGTGTTAGAAGGGTAGCGTATGATCTTGAGCTACCTGCAGACTTATTCCCAGTTCATCCAGTATTCCATGTATCCTTGTTAAAAAAGTTTATGGACGATTCAACTGTTATAGTTCCATAAGAAAGCACAAATATTCAGAATAGCCTCTCTTAAGAAAAAGTCCCAGTAGATATTCTTGATCATCAGATTCATAGACTAAGGAACAAAGAAGTTCCCTTGGTCAAAGTTCTGTGGAGAAATCAGTCCGTTGAGGGCGCTACTTGGGAAGCAGAAGAAGACATGTGTACCAAGTATCCACACCTCTTTTCCATGAACTCCGATTCAGCCGAAGGTAATAGTTTTCCTTCATTAAGTTCTTTTCCAGTTTTAGATTCAGCTATATAGTTATCTTCATGATAATTCATGCACTCTCAGATCAGTTTAGTAGCTCATTTTAATTGAGATTCAGTTATTTAGTTTATTTCAGTTGTCCATGATAGCTTGTAGCCTCAGATTGCTCAGTATTTTCATCTTAACTAGCCACATTCGAGGACGAATGTTCCCAAGGGGGAGATATTGTAATACCCCACAATTTTTTCTAGATTAAATCCATCCCTAGAATGTCAAATATTGGCTTCAAAGATGAATACCTTTTTATTCATGTGAGATTTTCCAGATTTAGACCTTTCATTGTGTGGGAAATTAAATAAGCTTTCTGTCGATACCAAATTCGCCTAAATTCGACATGCGGTTGGAAAGTTGTGGCATTTTTAAGTTGACAGAGTTCCACCTAGGCCCTCAGCACGTCGCGGAGAAGGAAAAAATGGTAATCGTCATTTTAGTGGACCTCCATGATATTGGCGCATCGCAAATTGGTCCATCTTCCCAATTGTCAAAATCCAATAGCCCAATGCGATCTTACCGTGTTGCGTTGGTGGCCAAAATGGCATTCCAAAGGGGCACCGCGATGGTGGCGCGTCACGGAGCATGCCTAGTTCCCACTCATCCATTCTAGTAAGCCACCATGATAGTGGTGCGTCATGGTGGCCTTTCAGTTTGGAAATTTTTTTATCTTTTTTATTTCCGACTTAGAGTTTAATAGGGGTATTTTTGTCAATCCCCATGGCCCAAATTCGTCCAAAACAAGGAATTAATCATATTCAAGTCACTTTATGCGAAATTTTATCGATTCTCTTTCAAAGCAAAACCCTAGAGCTCCAAAGCTTCTTCTCTAAGAAATAAAAATCCTTCATAGTTTCTCCAAGAAAGCTTAAGATTGAGGATTCACAAGACAAGATAATTAAGAATTCATCTTCAAGAACTCAATTAGAAATCAATAATTCAAGTTTCTTCATCTAATCATCAATCAAGGTATGAGGGGTTTATGAACAAGGATCTTCTTTCATCCTTGTGCCCAAAGCCAAGTTTTAATTATAAACTCATATGATTTTGAATGAATATTCATGAGATTTGAATTTGGTTTCATACCCATTATTTCTATTTGTAAGAATATGAGATTTCAAGTGTTTTAGAAGATGAATTGCATGTCTATTTTCATATTTTCATGCCTATTGCAGTAATGTACAGATTTTGAGATGAACTATCATTGTTTTCAACATCAAGCATGATTGATTATTATGATGTTTTGCCAAGATATTGAAGCATGTGTTATTACCCCAAGATTGAATATTATTGTTTCAAGAAAGATGATTCTTTAAGCATCCTATTATCAGATTATTTATAGATTTTCAGTAAAGTTTTGATCTTTCGATCATCAGATAAGTTTTGGAATCAACTTTATAGATTTATTACAAATTACAGAAAGTAAAATAGCTTTATTTACAGAGTGATTCAGATAAGTGTATAACTGGTTTCATAATAAACCCTTATGATAGTTTTAAAGTGGATTTCCAACAAAATGAGCACAACAATTTAAAGGGAGTAGTATTCAGCACCGAGTTGGGTATGATTCTATGGTCTCATACCCCAAAACTACGTGCCACCATAGAATTGAGATTAAAGTGCCCATAGTGGGCTGAGATAGTGATCACTTAAGCTGAGGTTATACTCCCTGGAAAGAGTATGACACCTCTCCCCAACGTGAGGTTTCTTCCTTAGGAGGATGAGATATTGGAATCCATGTAGCTCACATTGTTTATGTCGGTTAAGAGAACTTTCCTACTAGTAAAGAAAAGCTTTGAAAGAATTACCTTAAGATAAAGTGTTTTCCTTAAAGCTTAATGGTAAAGATTTTCAGAATAGTTTCTCAGAAAAGAATAATAGAAAGCTTTTAGAAAACTAGGTGTAAAGGCTCACAACTTTATCCAGATTATGCTTTACAGAAAGATATTAGCTAAAGATTTAAGCTTTCAAATTTTAGATTTAAGAGTGAGTCTTTTCTATACTTAAACAGTATGATTTAAAGAGAGAACACAAGCACAACTTTCAGAACTAAATGTTATGAGTCACTAGATTTATAAAGTATGATTTGCTTTTTATTATTTCAGTATTTTAGATATTCCATATTATGTGAGTTATTTACATTTAGCATGCATTGTTTTATAAATTATAATGATGAGATGATGTTTTACTGATGCATTTCACCCCCATATATCAGAACATCCTTAAAGTACTGATCCACATATACGTCTATGTGCTACATTGCCTCATTATGTAGGTTAAGGTGCTCAGTATCAGCAGCGTGAGTAGTTTGAGCATTTTCATCTATATCCGACAGTTAGTGAGTACTCATAGTTCGGGGACTTATTCATTCAGATTCTGTAGCTTAGTAGTTTTATATGATTCAATATTCTTTTCAGATAGTTTAAGTTAGCTGGGGGTGTGTCCCAATAACTCTCTAGTTATTAGTAGTAGAGGCCTGCCAGACTGTTAGATTTGATTCAGACTTACAGTATTTGATTTTTAGACATTTCTTTAAGATTATTCTCAGTTATTTCAGATAGTTTCTGCATTCAATATGACTTTCATGTTTATATTACCTTGATTATGATATTTTTTCCTAGTAGAAGGCAGACAGGGTTAGCTTTAGGGTACTCATAGTCTTGAGCATCGTGTGACGTCTCAGGATTAGATTTTGGGGTGTTACAAACTTGGTATCAAATCCTAAGGTTTATAAGAGTCCTAGGGAGTCAAACAAGCTGCATTAAGTAGATTCTTGATCATGGGTGTGAAGCGCACCACATTTATGAGCAAGAGGCTATGGAACATTCTTAAGAAATTAAATCATCTTTTTTCTTTTATGATCTATTGTGCTTACAGTATCTCTATCTGCTATTAACTCGTGCTCTTACGTGACAGTTGAAAATTCCTACTCGTTGATCTAATGCTCACAAAAATGATAACCAGCCACCCCAGCCCGTCGATCCTCTGAATGAGAATGTATCCTATACTGAGTTTAGGGCTTCCTTTCAGGCGTTAGCCCAAGCTGTGACTGCCAATATTTTGGGTAATCATTAGAATCAGGCTGAAGTCCTAGTACATCAGATTGAGGATTTAGCAGTAGCTAAAATTAGAGACTTCATGAGAATGAACGCGCCAGAGTTGTTTAGGTCAAAGGCAGGTGAGGACCCACAATTTTATCTAGATGAGGTAAAGAAGATTACTCAGATTATGTATGTTTCTGAGGATAAGAGTGTAGAGTTAGCATCCTATAGATTGAAAGATGTAGCGTATGATTGGGTAGTGATGTGGAGGAATGGTAGAGGTGAGAATGTTGTTCCTATGAGTTTGCAGGTGTTTTAGGATGCTTTTCTAGACAAGCTCTTCCCACGTGAGATGAGGGAAGCTAAGATAGAAGAGTTTGTAAATTTAAGGCAGGGCTAGATAACAGTGAAGGAGTACTGCCTTAAGTTTAATCAATTGTCTAAGTATGCCCTTGATACGATGGCTGATCCTAGGGATAGTATGAGTAAGTTTGTTACTGGAGTGTCTAGCTTGGTAGTAAAGGAGTGTAGGACTGCTATGCTCATTGGAGACATGGATCTTGCTATATTGATAATGTATGCTCAACAGATTGAGGCAGAGACATTGAAGGGGAGAGATAGAAATAATAAGAGTTCTAGAAAAGGACAATTTAAGTATGGTCAGAATAGGTCTCAAGGAGGAAATCATTCGCAGTTTTAGAATCATTCATCTATGCCAGCACCATCTTCAACTAGTGATCCTATTCTTAGAGTTAGGCAGGAGCAGTGGGGTAAGTATTCTATCTCCAAATCTCAAAATAGTGTAAGTGGAAGACCTCGTTATCCTCCTTGTGCTATGTATAGTTAGAATTGTCCCAGTGAGTGCTTGGCTGGACAGAAGGGTTGTTTTGGTTGTGGTAAGTCAGGTAATGGAATTAAAGAGTTCCCGTATGCTAAGTAGGGAAACATAGATGGTCACCCCCAGACTCAGACTACTAGAGAACCAACTCTTTTATGTCGCCCAGTCCCTTCTTAAGGCGCATCATCCAGTATCAATGGCGGTCAGTGTCAGAATCAATTCTATGCTTTACCATCCCGTTAAGAGTAGGAAGATTCACCAAATGTTGTTACTGGTATGTTTTTTGTCTTTCATCTTGATTGTTATGTGTTTTTAGACCCTGGGTCGAGTTTCTCCTATGTGACCCTATTAGTTGTAGTAAAATTTGAGATAAGTTCTGAAAAGATCCATGAGCCTTTCTTGGTGTCTACGCCAGTAGGTGAGTCAAATATTGCAAAACAGATCTATAGAACGTGTTCTAGCACTGTCTTTCATAAAATCATGTTAGCATACCTAATAGAGTTAGATGTGGTTAACTTTGATCTTATTCTTAGTATGGATTGGCTCCATTCCTGTTATACGTATATAGATTGTCGCACCCGAGTGGTGAAGTTTTAGCTTCCAGATGAGCCATTCTTTGAGTGGAAAGGTAATTTAGTGTCTCCCAAACGTCATTTCATATCTTATCTTAGAGCCCAAAAGTTGATCTCCAAAGGGTGTATCTATCATCTTTTTCGAGTCAATGATACTAAGTCTAAGACTCCTACAATTCAGTCAGTCAGTGTAGTCTATGAGTTTTCTGATGTTTTTCCTGAAGATTTGCCAGGGGTACCTCCCGATAGGTAAATAAAATTTGGTATTGACCTTCTTCTAGATACTCAGCCTATTTCTATACCTCCATATCATATAGATCTCGCCGAGCTTAAGAAGTTGAAAGAGCATATCAAATATCTCTTAGACAAAGGTTTTATAAGGCCTACTATTTCTCCATGAGGCGGTCCCGTCCTATGTGTGCAAAAGAAATGTGTTTCCTTGAATATGTGCATTGACTATCGTCAGTTGAATAAAGTTACAGTCAAGAATAAATATCCTCTTCCTAGAGTTGATGACTTATTTGACCAACTCCAAGGTGGCAGTTATTTCTCAAAGATGGATGTTAGATCCATCTATCATTAGCTTAAAGTAGGGGAATATGATATTCAAAAGACAGCTTTCAGAACCCATTATGGTCATTTTTAGTTTCTAGTCATGTACATCAGACTAACAAATGCCCTTACAGTGTAATGCCCAGAAATTGGGTCCCGAGATGTCACACGGTGCTTAAGGTTACAAGTGACCCCAAGCTAACCCTTCTACTGGCATAACTCATAAGCAACTGAATAAAAATACAAATCCATACAAATAAGCAGAAATTAACTCATTTCTGAATCTGATCGATAAAAAAATGGAATTTTACAGGATTACAATTCTGCCTTTACAACCAAAATTAAAACAAAATACATCAACTTCTACTGACTGTCTATGAAGCCTTTACTAGTTCTGACTGTAGGTATTCGGGTCATGACTCCCGACTACCCCAACTCAATATAACTGAATAAAGAAAATACAACACTATAAACTCTGCATAACTAACCCAAGCCCTTGAATCAAAATGACTCATCACCTGCTGACTGGATACCATGAACTGACAGGATCTGAAGGTGCAACTATACCTTGTACCTACATTTCGAGAAAATGTAGCCAACATACGAATTTGTGGGTTAGTACCATGGTAAGATACCGAGCATATGGGGGTGCAATGCATATATAAAATAATATCTTAATATCATCACAGTTTAAAAAATTATGCATGCTGATATAAATGACTCACTTAGCTTGAATTAAATCATCAAAATCATGGATGAATAATACATGTAAAGTAAAACAAGTGAGTCATTAAAATACGTTCTCAATTCACTTTCATCTCAATTTCAAATCATCAAAACAATCAAATCTCATGTCAATTGTCATTAGAATATATTCCTTAAATCTTTTAAGAATAATGACTTTCTCAAACTCAGCCTTTTAAGCAAATATGTTTTCATCTCAGATAGAAGAGTACACACACACACATTGGGAGATCCTATAACCGACATAAACCATGTGAGCTACATGGAGTCCAACATACAACCCACGTTGGGGAGAGCCGTCCTATCCTTGCCATCGGAGTAAGACTTCCAGTATCAATTCAAAAATACTAGTGATCACTATATAAATCAGCCTCAGGCTCACATCCTACGGGGGCACGCAGTTCAAGGGAAGTAAGGTCACTTTATACCTCACACTCGGTGCTAAAGATTACTCCTGGACTTAGCTCAGAAATTTAAATCAGCCTTAGGCTCACATTAAAGAAAATCCACAATAAACACTTCAACAATTTTCATCGGGAGCCAATTTGCTACCCCTTTATCATAATCAATAAAAATGAGGATTTTTTTCACAGCTGAGTTCAAAATAACTCATTCACGACCAAAAGGTCAAATCATTCAAAAAGTCTCAAATATTCAACATCAACGTGCTTATAATACACATTAACGTGCTTATAACACACATTTTCGCAAAAACACAATTTCAAATGGGGTTCGCGACCCAAATATCAAAATCATGATAAATATGGTTCAAGATTCATGCTTTATATCACCACACATGTAAATTCGTCTTTCAAAATCATAAACATCAAGATTTTATAATAATCATCATAAGATATGGGTTCATGCTTCAAATTCATAAATAAAAAATCAAATAAAAATCATGCCTTTGTAAAGAAAACTACTTTTGGGCACAAGAACGAAAGAGAGTTCTTAATGAAAAATCCCACATACCTTGAATGATGAACTTTAGATCGATACTCGTTTTTGAGATGTTAATCGTGCCTTTGAATGATGGTTCTTGGAGTTATTGAACTAGGAACTTGGAATCTTGAATAAATTTGCAGAATTAATGGTGAACTTTGGCGGTTCTTGAAGTTGGATGTAGGAGCTTAGGGTTTTCTTTTTGAGGGAATTTGATGAAATATAACATATTATGCTTCTAATAGGCTTTAATATAGGGTTTGGACGGATTTTGGGTGAGGGGGAATGACCTAAACGCCTCTAAAAATCAAATAATTCTTGCATCTGTCCTTTGGTGGACTATTTTGATAGTCTGAAGTAGATCAACCATAACGTTTTTCTCCGATATCCAAATTGGATGAAACTAATTTTATTAGAAACAGGACTCTCATATATTTTCCTTTGATATATAGTATCTCACCCAGATCATTGTGTACGAGGAGTTATGATCGTTTGAAGTTAACCCAAAAATTCACTTTTGATAGGCTGAAGTAGATCGACCATAACTTTTTGCTCCAATAGAAAATTGGATGAAACCAATTTCATCGGAAACAGAACTCGCAGAGCTTTCTGTTGATATATAGTAGATCACCCAGATCATTATGTACAAGGATTTATGATTGTTTAAATTTGGAGCAAAAATACGCCAGGCCTCAATACTTTTTTTCCTGCACGTTTTACTGATCACTACTATTCACGGTTCGATCGGAATTTTCATAACTCATCGCTCGGGTGTCCGTTTTGGATGATCCACATATCGTTGGAAAGTTTATTCGATACTCTACGCAATGGTGGGTCATATTCTAAGACATTCCGTATGGAAAATTTATAATTCATTCTAGAAGATATAACCCAACACGTTTACGCACAAAATTTCAACAAAAAATTTCTCGGGGTATTACATCATTTCCCCCTTGGAAACATTCGTCCTCGAATGTCGATGAAGAAGTACAGAATACCATAGAAATGAGGACAAAAGGCTGGGATAATGAAGTCAATCCACTTACTTCACTCCAAACTTTCGAATACTTCATAGAACATGCGATTCATAAAGAGAATGGTCACATAGTTGGATCTTAAACAAAGGAGACTGATTTTAAGGAATCGATATCTTTGGTTTATTCAGAGACTTAGAATCAAATTTCTCGAAGGGGATCTCATCAAAAGATGGACCACTTGTTCCCAAATGAAACGTCCCTCAACACTCCCTCCAAAAGATTCAAATGACATTGTTTGGGGAGAAAATGAACCATAATTTGATACAATCCTATCGTATGGGAACAAGGACCCATATGGCATAAATTAAGATAGGAATTTCTAGGTCTTGGGAAACATAACTCCTTGCTTCCAAACTTAGCAACACTTCCCAACTACTCCCTCGACTATGTTCAAGCCTAACTCCAAGTACTCATGAGATACGTGACATAACACTATAATATTAATCTATATCATGAACCTCAATACACACTGAGCCTCACAACTCCTCACTTCAAATATAACTCTTATTGCTACTCCAACAACCACATACAATCTTATACTAGGGATCCGCTAACTTGCGGTGCATTCTTTTAGATATACAACCATAACATTCAAGCCTATAGTCATAACCACATACGCACTTCACACATGCACCTCTAAACGAACACTCATAAAGTATCTTCCTCGCTTTCTCTAAGATTCCATCAACTACATCATTCACACATACTGGTCAATTCTTTAAACGGCACACATAACATTTTCTCAACCAATTGAACTATACTCAAAAAATCTGTATTACTATTCCTACAACCTCATAGTAGTGCATAAAACCAACGCACAACAATCTTTCCAAATAAACATTTAAAACTTCAACTAACCATGACATGTATCAAGGACTTAGCCTCAATCTAACTTCACATCACCGCCGTGAGCACACCACCTTCTATCATAGATAAGGAAGTATCTTCTCTCCTTTCTAGACAACTGCTCAACACCATTAGCTTGACTTAATGAAAAGGTCACAAAATTTTAAAACATGAAGACCTGAAACATGAAGGGATAATGTAAATAACTTGAGTCTCTCTATTGAGGCCTTAGGAATAAAATATCAAATACAATGGGTTCATTAAGGTATCAAAACTGAAGACACCCATAACGAAAACTGAATCTCACTGATCAATAAAAGTATTGCCTGAGTACTGGAACTGAACATACTGTAAAACTTAAGTATATGAGTCATGGGCGGCATGCCCTGAATTTAGAGCTCATAACTTATGGAATGTGATTCCAACTGCTAGAAGAACTGGAATTTCTTATTTTTGGAAACTAGAAGAGTATGTAATTCTCCATCACGTGTATGAACATAAATTAAGATCATAGAACTAAAATGTAAAGCATGAATAGGTTTTGGGACAGCTGAAAGTACTGAAATAACATTGGGTCAAGCACCGATCTTTCTCACAACAAATTTACAACTTACTGGTACTTCTACTAAAATGTAAAAGCTTGACTTGACTACTTGTTCTATCATATCCCCCTTAGCTTTAAGCCACCACTCAAATTCTTAAATGCTTACTAATTTTGAATCTCCACGAGCATCTCTATCGTCGGAATGTACACCATTAGTGCTTCAACTCTTATTTCTATTAGCTCAATTTGAATACTTTCTAACCTTTTGTTAAACCATGCTACTTCTGTCTTCTCCCTCTAATACCATGCCTATGAACTTATGTTTCTAACCCATAAGAATCAAAATCACACTTAAGAGGCTCAACATTTATAATCATACACCTCGCCTTAACTTAGCCATCAAAACATCATCCATCGTCTAACTAGTATTTATCCATCTAACAATCCCATGGCACGACTCACTACACCACATACACTAATCCTCGAAATTAAAGCAGTCCCATAATATCTTGGGTGAACTTTCTCATCATAATATAATATTAAACTTATTACAAGTCAACTACACTTAAACTCTTGTGTACACTGTTCAAGCCTATTAGGTCACTTCCAACAACTAATACCATTAATACGAAAACCATCATATTTGGCTTCATGATCACCAATTGTTCAAACTTAAGGTCTCACACTTCACATAATTTACAACTCCATCTCATGCATAACACCCACATGAAGATTATAAAACAACACATCCATGAACACTAGCCCACTTAAACTTCATAACAATAATAATTGGTCCTAATCATATAGCCTATCTTATTCACAATCCATTAACACATCCTTCTTTCACCCATCACTACTATCTATCCTTCATACACAACTTAACATAGTTCATAGCTCTCTACGTATTAACTTAACTTCCTCTTGCAATCTGGAGAGCGCCTAGATTAACAACACTTACCCACTGAGTACTTCCATCACTAACCTATACTCTCTGTCATACAAATACCATCAATACCCATTTCATACCTTGAACAAACTATATCACTTTCTATTAACCCAATTGCATGGAAAAATGGATTTCACTATACTTATGCTCAACAAATCACACTTACCATCCTTCTTACTACTACACCTCCACATCCCATATTTTCAGCCAGCACAAGGAACAAGATGAACTACATGTTGCTAGTGGATCGAAATAGGCCTCACACGACTTCACTAGACTTTGGTTTTGTGTTTTGATCAAGAAAGTTATATGAATAACAAAGTAACTATGCTAGTGAATTAAAATAGGCCCCACACGGCTTCATTAGACTTTGGTTTGTATTTTGAACAAGAAAATGAGATGAATAACAAAGAAGCTATGCTAGTGAATCGAAAGAGCCCCACACGGCTTCACTAGACTTTGATTTTTCACAAATATAATGATAACAAGATTACATAATACAAGAGATAGAAGCTTGACACACAATATTCAATGATCTAAGAATACACCTTACTCTGTCTTAATTAAATAACTCATAATAATGAGGGTATAACTTTCAACTTAAGGAACTTAACACACTAAAGAGCTCCTCTCAAGCCCTTTGTGTAACTTTTGAAATTTCTTCTAGAAAATATAGAAGCATTACCTGGGGAAGAACTGGAGCTTGCGAATTATGTTATCTCAAAAATAATACATAGAGGGAGAAGTATAGATTAACATTGTAAATTCTGAGGAGGAATATGAAAGCACATCTAACCTAGGCTTAGTTCACGACTTTTATGAACATGAATAAAGTACTTCAATCTTTGGAACTCAAAAACACTGACAGGATACTTTCTAGCTCTTTTACAATCCCATAACTATCTACGGAGAATTAAGCTTAACTATTTCTGATACCTTGAAAATGAGGCAGAGTTGGCCTGAATAGAGTAAGATGAGAATCTATATAAGCTTCTTGGAGAACCTTTTTATAGAACGATCTTAGACTTGAAAGAAGGGAAACATTTCCTAAATGCCCTATAGCCTCTCGAAGAAAAGTACAGACGTCTTCGTACCGTTCCGCAAGAATCTAATAGACATGACTTCATAGACACCCTAGGACACTTGAACTCTATGCTCTGATAACAAGTTTTTAACACCCCAAAATTGGGTCCCGAGATGTCACACGGTGCTTAGGGTCACAAGTGACCCCAAGCTAACCCTTCTACTGGCATAACTCATAAGCAACTGAATAAAAATACAAATCCATACAAATCAGCAGAAATTAACTCTTTTCTAAATCTGATCGATACAAAAATGGAATTTTACGGGATTACAATTCTGCCTTTACAACCAAAATTGAAACAAAATACATCAACTTCTACTGACTGTCTATGAAGCCTCTACTAGTACTGACTGTAGGTAGCCGGGTCATGACTCCTGACTACCCCAACTCAATACGACTGAATAAAGAAAATACAACACTATAAACTCTGCATAACTAACCTAAGCCCTTGAATCAAAAGGACTCATCACCTGCTGACTGGATACCACGAACTGACTGGATCCGAAGGTGCAACTATACCTTTTACCTACATTCCGAGAAAATGTAGCCCACATACGAATATGTGGGTCCGTACCATGGAAAGATACCGAGCATATGGGGGTGCAATACATATATAAAATAATATCTTAATATCATCAAAGTTTATAAAATTACGCATGCTGATATAAATGACTCACTTAGCTCGAATTAAATCATCAAAATCATGGATGAATAATACATATAAAGTAAAACAAGTGAGTCATTACAATACGTTCTCAATTCACTTTCATCTCAATTTCAAATCATCAAAACAATCAAATCTTATGTCAATTGTCATTAAAATATATTCCTTAAATCTTTTAAGAATAATGACTTTCTCAAACTCAGCCTTTTAAGCAAATATGTTTTCAACTCAGATAGAAGAGTACACACACACACATTGGGAGATCCTATAACCGACATAAACCATGTGAGCTACATGGAGTCTAACGTACAACCCACATTGGGGAGAGTCATCCTATCCTTGCCATCGGAGTAGGACTTCCAGTATCAATTCAAAAACACTAGTGATCACTATATAAATCAGCCTCAGGCTCACATCCTACGGGGGCACGTAGTTTTAGAAAAGTAAGGTCACTTTATACCTCCCACTCGGTGCTAAAGATTACTTTCGGACTTAGCTTAAATATTTAAATCAGCCTCAGGCTCACATTAAAGAAAATCCATAATAAACACTTCAATAATTTTCATCGGGAGCCAATTTGCTACCCCTTTATCATAATCAATAAAAACATGGATTTCTTTCACAGTCGAGTTCAAAATAACTCATTCACGACCAAAAGGTCAAATCATTCAAAACGTCTCAAATATTCAACATCAACGTGCTTATAACACACATTTACTCAAAAACACAATTTCAAATGGGGTTCGCGACCCAAATATCAAAATCATGATAAATATCATTCAAGATTCATGCTTTATATCACCACTCATGTAAATTCATCTTTCAAAATCATAAACATCAAGATTTCATAATAATCATCATAAGATGTGGGTTCATGCTTCAAATTCATAAAAAAAATCAAATAAAAATCATGACTTTGTAAGGAAAATTACTTTTGGGCACAAGAACGAAAAAAAGTTCTTGTTGAAAAATCCCACATACCTTGAATGATGAACTTTAGATCGATACTCATTTTTGAGATGTTAATCATGCCTTTGAATGATGGTTCTTGGAGTTCTTGAACAAGGAACTTGGAGTCTTGAATAAATTTGCAGAATTAATGCTGAACTTTGGAGGTTCTTGAAGTTGGATGTAGGATCTTAGGGTTTTCTTTTTTAGAGAATTTGATGAAATATAACATATAATGCTTCTACTAGGCTTTAATATAGGGTTTGGACGGATTTTGGGTGAAGGGGAATGAACGAAAGGCCCCTAAAAATCAAATAATTCTCGCATCTATCCTTTGGTGGACTATTTTGATAGTCTGAAGTAGATCAACCATAACGTTTTACTCCGATATCCAAATTGGATGAAACCAATTTCATTAAAAAGAGGACTCTCATATATTTCCATTTATATATAGTATCTCACCTAGATCATTATGTATGAGGAGTTATGATCATTTGAAGTTGACCCAAAAATTCACTTTTTATAGGCTGAAGTAGATCGACCATAACTTTTTACTCCAATAGAAAAATTGGATGAAACCAATTTCATCGGAAAGAGGACTCGCAGATATTTCCATTAATATATAGTAGATCACCCATATCATTATGTACAAGGAGTTATGATCATTTAAAGTTTGAGCAAAAATACGGCAGGCCTCAGTACTTTTTTTTCTGCACGTTTTACTATTCACTACTATTCACAGTTCGATCGGAATGTTCATAACTCGTCGTTCGGGTATCCATTTTGGATGATCCATATATCGTTGGAATGATTATTCAATACTCTACATAATGATAGGTCATAATCTAAGACATTACACACAAAAAATTTATAATTCATTGTAGAAGATAGAACCCGACACGTTTACGCACAAAATTTCAACGAAAAATTTCTTGGGGTATTACATGCAGCCTTCATGGACTTGACAAACAGAGTGTTAAAATAGTATCTAGACATGTTTGTCATAGTCTTTTTCGAGATATCCTTGTCTACTCTCGTAGTGAGGATGATCATGCAGACCATCTTAGAATTGTGTGGCATACTTTTAGAGATCACCAGTTTTTCACGAAGTTTAGAAAATGTGAATTTTGGCTAATGTCAATAGCTTTCCTTGGTCATATCAATTTCAGTAAAGGTATTAAAGTTGATCCCCAAAAGACAGAAGCCATAAAAAATTGGCCTAGACCTATTTCTCCGTCATACATTAGGAGTTTCTTGGGTTTAGCTGGCTACAACAGTCATTTTCTTGAGGGTTTATCATATATTATGTCTCCTATTCTATATTGACCCAAAAGAAAGTTAAGTTTCAGTGGTTAGATTTTTTTGAGAAGAGTTTTCAGGAGTTCAACACTCAACTTACTTCAGCCCCAGTTTTAGCGTTACATGATGGTACATATGGTTTTGTGGTTTATTATGATGCCTCCAGAGTTGGTTTGGGTTGTGTTTTGATGTAGAGAGGTAAGGTCATAGCCTATTACTCTAGATAGATTAAGCCTCATGAAAAGAATTACCCAACCCATGATCTTGAGTTAGCTGCTGTTGTGTTTGCTTTGAAAATATGGAGACATTATTTACATGGGGTGCATGTTGATGTGTTCACGGATCATAAAAGCTTACAATATGTGTTTACTCAGAGGGAGTTGAATCTTTGTCAGAGAAGGTGGTTGGAATTTTTGAAGGACTATGATATAAGCATGTTGCACCATCTAGGCAAGGCCAATATAGTGGCAGACTCTCTTAGTAGATTGTCTATGAGCAGTGTTGCTCATGTGGATAAACATAAGAAGGAGTTAGTTCGGTAGGTTCACTGGTTATCTAGATTAGGTGTGATATTGGTTGACTCGGCTGAAGGGAACATTTAGGTTTAGAGTAGTTCCAAATCTTCCCTAGTTTCGGAGAGAAAGGAAAAATAAGATAAAGATTCTAGTTTGGTCAAACTGAAAGAGTCAGTTAAAGACCAAAATGTAGAGGTTTTATCCCAAGGGGGAGATGGTGTGTTGAGATACCAGAGTAGATTATGTGTGCCTTATGTTGATGATTTGAGGTAGTGGATTATGGCAACAGTGCATTATGCATGTTATTCCATTCATCCAGGTGCTACCAAGATATACCGCGACTTGCAGGAAATCTATTAGTGGAGTGGTATGAAGCGAGATATAGTAGAGTTTGTAGCTAAGTATGCAACTTTTCAACACGTTAAGGTAGAGCACCAAAGACCTGGTGGTGCGTTGCAAGAGTTTGGTATCCCCATTTGGAAGTGGGAAGAGGTGAATATAGATTTTATGACTGGTTTACCCTATTTGCGTCGTCAGCATGATTAAATTTGGGTGATAGTAGATAGATTAACTAAGTCAGCGCATATCTTGCCAGTTCACACATCTTACACAGCTGAATATTATGCTAAGATGTACATCAGAGAGTTAGTCCGATTGCATGGAATTCCTTTGTCCATCATCTTTGATAGGGGTACTCGGTTTACCTCCTAGTTTTGGAGAGCTTTTCAGAAGGGTCTTGGTACCCAAGTTCATCTTTGTTCAGCCTTTAATCCGCAGATAGATGGTCAGGCAGAAAGGACCATTCAGACACTAGAGGATATGTTGAAGGCATATGTTCTTGATTTCAAAGGTAGTTGGGATGAGCATTTGCCATTGATTGAGTTTGCTTTTAATAACAGTTATCATGCTAGTATTCAGATGGCTTTATTTGAGGATCTTTATGGGCAAAGATGTAGATCGCCAGTTGGTTGGTTCAAAGTTTCTGAGGCCATTTTGATTGGGCCGGACATGGTGTTTGAGGCCATGGAGAAAGTTCAGTTTATTTGAGAGAGATTAAAAGTAACCCAAAGTCATCATAAATCTTACACAGACGTAAGAAGAAGAGACCTTGAGTTCAAGATTTGAATGAATATTCATGAGATTTGAATTAGGGTTCATACCCATTATTGCTATTTGCAAGATTATGAGATTTCAAGTGTTTTAGAAGATGAATTGCATGTTCATTTTCATGCCTATTGCAATAATATACATATTTTGTGATGAACTATCATTGTTTTCAATATCAAGCATGTTTGATTATTATGATGTTTTTACATGATATTGAAGCATGGGTGATTATCCCAAGATTGAATACTATTGTATCAAGAAAGATGATGCTTTAAGCATCCTATTATCAGATTATTTATGGATTTTCAGTAAAGCTTTGATTCTTCTATCATCAGTTAAATTTTGGAGTCCACTTTATAGATTTATTATAGATTACAAAAAGAAAAATAGCTTCATTAACAGACTGATTCATATAAGTGCATAACTGGTTTAATAATAAACCCTTAAGCTAGTTTTAAAGTGGATTTCCAACAAGATAAGCGTAGCAATTTAAAAGAAGAAGTATTTAGCACTGAGTTGGGTATGATTCCAAGGTCTCATACCCCAGATCTATGTGCCACCGTAGAATTGAGATTAAAGTACCCCCCCCATAGTGGGCTGAGATAGTGATCACTTAAGCTGAGGTTATACTCCCTGGCAAGATTATAATACCTCTCCCCAACGTGAGTTTTTTTTCTTAGGAGGATGAGATGTTGGACTCTATGTAGCTTGCATTGTTTATGTCGGTTAAGAGAACCTCCCTACTAGTAAAGAAAAGATTTGAAATAAGTCCCTTAATAAAAAGTGTTTTCCTTACAGCTTAATGGTAAAAATTTTCAGAATAGTTTCTCAGAATAGAATAACAGAAAGCTTTTAGAAAACTAGGTGTAAAGGCTTACGACTTTATTTAGATTATGCTTTACGGTAAGATATTAGCTAAAGATTTCAGCTTTCAGATTTTAGATTTAAGAGTGTCCTTTCTACATTTAGATAGTGTAATTTAAAGAGAGAACACAAGCATAACTTTCAGAACTAAATGTTATGACTAACTAGATTTATAAAGTATGATTTGCTTCTTATTATTCTAGTATTTCAAATATTCCAGCTTATGTGAGTCATTTACATTTAGCATGCATTGGTTTATAAATATGATGATGACATGATGTTTTACTTATGCATTTCACCCCCATATATCAGTACATCCTCAAAGTACTAATCCATATATACGTCTATGTGCTATATTGTCTCATAATGTAGGTTCAGGTGCTCAGTATCATCAGTGTGAGTAGTTTGAGCATCTTCATCTACATCCAATAGTTGGTAAGTCTTTATAGTTTGGGGACTTATTCATTCAGATTCTATAGCTTAGTAGTTTTATATGATTCAGTATTTTTTTCAGACAGTTCAAGTTAGCTAGGGGTGTGTTGCTGTGACTCTCTAGTTATTAGTAGTAGAGGCCTGTCAGACTGCTAGATTTGTTTCAGACTTATAGTATTTAATTTTTAGATATTTCTTTCAAATTATTCTCAGTTGTTTCAGATAGTTTCCATATTCAGTATGACTTTCATGTCTATATTACCTTTTTTTTAGATTTATACCCAGTAAAAGGCAAACAGGGTTAGCTCAAAGCTACTCGTATTCTTGAGCACCGTGTGATGTCTTGGGATTAGATTTTAGGGAATTACAGCAGTGATGTGTGCTTCAGGTGTGGCAAGCCAGGACATCAGATTCGGGAGTGTCGGGTAGTTGCTCAGAAAGGTAGAGAGTTTCACCAACAGGGTCAGTCCCATCAGTCGTTAGTTCCAGCCGATCGCCCGAGTCAGCAGGGTGTCACTTCCAATGGTACCAGTAGTTAGCATCAAAATAGGTTGTATGCTCTTCAGTCCTGGCAAGATCAGAAAAATTTTCCTGACGTAGTTACTGGTATGCTGCAGGTCTTTCATTTACATTTTTATGCTTTATTAGACCTTGGAGCTTCTGTTTTTTTTGTAACCCTTTATATAGCCATCAACTTCAAAATCAATCCCAAAATCTTAGCAGAGCCCATTTTAGTGTCTACCCCAGTAGGTGTTTCCATTATAGCTAGACAGGTATATAGAAACTGTCCGATCATAATATCTCAGAAAGTTACTTCAGTTGATCTTTTGGAATTAGAGATGACGAATTTTGACATCATTCTCGGCATGGATTAGCTCCACTCATGCTATGCTTCAGTTGATTATAGAAACAGAATAGTTCATTTCCAGTTCCCAAATAAACCAGTCTTAGAATGGAGTGGTAGTACTACAGCGCTCAGGGGTCAACTTATTTCATACCATAGAGTGAGAAAGATGGTATCCAAGGGGTGTATTTACCATCTTCTTTGAGTCAAAGACTCTAATTCAGAGACTCCAACCCTTGAGTCAGTTTCAATAGCCAGGGAATTTCTAGATATGTTCCCTGAAGATCTTCCCGGAGTTCCTCCCTAAAGGGAAATCAACTTTGAAATAGACCTTATCCCAGACACTCTGCCTATCTCTATTCCACCAAACAGAATGGATCCAGTCGAACTTAAAGAATTAAAATAACAGTTAAAGGATATCCTAGATAAGGTATTCATCAGACCCAGCGTCTCCCCGTGGGGCGCATCGGTTTTATTCGTGCATAAGAAAGACGGTTCTCTCAGAATGTGTATTGACTAACTTCAGTTGATCAAAGTCACCATCAAGAATAAATATCCACTTCCAAGAATCGATGACTTGTTTAACCAACTTCAGGGCGCCAGTTACTTTTCTAAGATAGACTGCATATCCGGCTATCATTAGCTTAGAGTCAGAAAATCTGACATTCTGAAATAAGTTTTTTGAACTCGGTATGGTCACTTCAAATTTGTAGTCATGTTCTTTGGTCTTACTAATGACCCAACATCTTTCATGGACTTAATGAATCGCGTGTTCAAGCAGTACTTGGATATGTTTGTTATAGTCTTCATTGATGACATTCTAGTCTATTCTCTTAACGAGAATGATCATACAGATCACCTTAGAATCGTACTTCAGACTCTGAGAACTCATCAGTTGTTCACCAAATTCAGTAAGTGCGAATTTTAGCTAAGGTTAGTAGCATTTCTTGGGCATATTATTTTCAGAAATGGTGTTAGAGTTGATCCTCAAAAGACCGAGGTGGTGAGAAACTGGCCCATACCCATCTCTCCATCAGATATCAGGAGTTTCTTGGGTTTAGATATCTATTACTGTCGGTTTGTTTAAGGTTTTCCATTTATTGCATCCCCCATGTCCAGATTGACTCAGAAAAATGTCAAGTTTCAGTGGTTTGATTCCTGTGAGAAGAGTTTTCAGGAGTTGAAAACTCGACTCACTTCATCCCCAGTTTTGACTTTGCCAGATGGTTTAGATGGGTTTGTTGTGTACTTGATGCTTCCAGAGTTGAGTTAGGTTATGTTTTGATGCAAAGAGGTAAGGTCATAGCCTATGCCTCTAGACAACTTAAGCCCCATGAGAAGAATTACCATACCCATGGTCTTGAATTGGCAGCTGTAGTATTCGCCTTAAAGATTTGGAGGAACTATTTGTATGGGGTGCATGTTTATATGTTCATAGACCATAAAAGCTTGCATTATGTCTTTTATCAGAAAAATTTGAATTTGTATCAGAGAAAGTGGTTGGAATGTCTGAAAGATTATGATATAAATGTTCTGTATCATCCGAGCAAGGCCAATGTAGTGGCAAATGCTCTCAGTAGATTGTCTATGGGTAGTGTTGCTCATGTTGAGAATGGTAAGAAGAAGTTAGTTCCATAAGTTTATCATTTTGCCCGACTAGGAGTCCGCTTAGTCGGTTCAGTAGAGGGTAGTGTATGGGTTGCAGAGTAGTTCAGAATCATCTCTAGTTTCTGAGGTAAAGGAAAAGCAGGATAAAGATCCCAATCTAGTGAAGATGAAAGAGTTAGTCAAAGATTAGAAGGTATAAGTTTTCTCCCAAGGGGGAGATAGTGTGCTGCGTTATCAGGGTCAACTATGTGTGCCAGGTGTAGATGACTTGAGGCAACGAATTCTTGCAGAAGATCATGGTGTGCGTTACTCTATTCATCCAGGGGCCACTAAGATGTACCATAATTTTTGGGAGATCTATTGGTGGAGAGGGATCAAGAGGGATAATACAGAGTTTGTAGCTAAGTGCTTGACATGTCAGCAGGTTAAGATTGAGCACTAGAAGCCTAGTGGGTCCATGCAAGAGTTCAGTATTCCCACATGGTTATGGGAAGAAATGGACATAGACTTTGTGATGGGTTTTCCTCGTACTCATCATCAGCATGATTTGATTTGGGTTATCGTTGATAGGATGACCAAATAAAATCATTTCTTGCCAGTTCATACCTCCTATTTGTTCGAGGACTATGCCAAACTCTACCTCAGAGAGTTGGTTAGGTTTCACGGTGTTACCTTATCCATCATCTAAGATAGAAGTACTCAATTTACCTCTCACTTCTAGAAGGCATTCCAAAAGGGTATCGGTACCCAAGTTCACCTCAGTACAGCCTTCCAACATCAGATAGACGGTCAAGCAGAAAGGACCATTCAGACTCTAGAGTATATATTAAGAGCCTGCGTTGTTGATTTTAAAGGTAGTTGGGATGACCACTTTTCTTTGATTGAATTCGCGTACAATAACAATGATCATTCTAGTATCCAGATAGCTCTATTTAAGTATCTTTATGGTAGGACATGTAGGTCTCTGATTGGTTGGTTTGAAGTGGGTGAGGCTACAGTAGTAGGTCCTGACTTGGTGTTTGATGCTTTAGAGAAAGTCCAGTTAATCAGAGAAAGTCTTAGAGCAGCCTTGAGCCGACAGAAATCGTATACAGATGTGAGGATAAAAGATCTTAAGTTTGAGGTTAGTGATTTTGTGTACTTGAAAATATCTCCCATGAAGGAAGAGAAGAGGTTCAACAAGAAAGGGAAACTCAGTTCCCGATATGTCAGTCCTTATAAAATTCTCAGTCATTTTGGAAAGGTAGCTTATGAGATTGAGTTGCCTTCAAATCTAGATTCAGTATACCCTGTGTTCCATATCTTGTTGTTGAAGAAGTGTATTGGTGACCCAGCTGTAGTTGTTCCCTTAGAAAGTGTAGATGATCAGAACAATCTTTTCTATGAGGAAGTTCCAGTCGAAATTCTTGATCATCAAGTTCGTAGACTAAGGAACAAAGAAGTTCCAATAGTCAAAGTTCTTTGGCAAAATCAGTCCGTTGAGGGAGCTACTTGGGAAGAAAAAGTAGATATGTGGACCAAGTATCCTCACCTCTTCTTCGCAAACTCAGATTCAACTTGAGGTATCAGCCATCCTTAGCCTTGCTCAGTTCCATGTTTAGTTACAATTACAAACTTGGTATCCATTACCGTAGCATATTCGGTCATGCATTAATGAATTAGTTCAGTCATGTACTCATGCATCAGATATGTATGTTTATTTGAAAAACTCAGCTTATCAGTGATTTCAGTCATGCAATCATGTTTTAGTTGTGAATGTTTAGTGTGTTAACCCAGTCTATCTCTGTTTCTCAACTTAATCAATCTCATTCGAGGATGAATGTTCCCAAGGGGGAGATATTGTAATACCTCATATTTCCTTAGATTAATTTAGCTATAAGTACAAGAGTTATCCTATATATATTTTTCTAAATACTCAGTATTTTTTAGTTTAGAGCTTACCATTGCATAGTAAATTCAGCCAGCTTTCCAATGATAAAAAATCGCCCAAATCCGATACTCGAGTGAAGAGTTAGAGCCATTTTTGTAAAGCAATGTGCCAGCTGGCACTTCACCGTGCCACGGAGGCCAGCCAAATGGCAATTGTCAATTTCCAGTGAGGCAACATGATTCCACTACATCGCGTGAAGCTTTCAGGTCCCAATTATCATTTTCCAGTGGCACGACGTGATTGCACCGCTTTACGCCAAGTCCAAAAATTGAGATTTCCAGTCTGTAATTTAAAATTCCAAGGGCTGTTTGATCTTTTCCCAAAGTTCCTAATTTATCCTAACACCGGAATTAAGCCCTAATAAATCAGTACTTGCTCATCTTTATATTACTCTCTCAAATTAAATCAATTCTCCTCAAGAACTAAAACCTTAACGTTCAAAATTCAAGGCCAAATCTCAAGAGCTCACCCTCAATCCTCACGAATTCGTCCACCTAGGTATGTTAAATGTTCATCCATGGGTTTCACCCATGAAGTCCAAGTATCCATTTTATTTACAAAATTATGATCTTTTCATGTTATCTTAATTTTAAATCATGTTTGCAACCATGAATCTCCATGAACTTTGATTCTACACTATGTTTAAATGGAATTATTGTTGTTATCAAATTTCACATGCTTTAATGTTATTATTCATTGAATTAAATCATGATTTGGCATCATAGATGTTGAATTCATGCTATTACTTCAAGTTCCATGTCATTCCCATGATTAGACTAAACTTTGAATTATAAGTGTTTGATAATGTAACACCCTAATTTTTCTGAACCAGAATGCTACACGGTGCTCATGACCCCGAAGGACCACAATCTAATCCATGACTGATATCTATACCTGTCTACTGCATAATATACATAAAATGCGGAAACATGAACATGAAAGACCATAAGGTTCAAACTGAATAAACATCTTATAACAAAATGTCTGAAAAAGGTATAACAACACCAAAACAAGTCATAAATACTGAAAATAATGAGATCTGAATATCTAATCTGACATCTAGTCTAAAAGCCTCTAACTGAACTAAATAAGGAGTTGCAGGAACATGTCTCCAACTAACTCCATCTAGCAACTAAATAGTAAATGTAGCAATAATCATATCTTCCTCGAATGAGAAGAACTCACTGCAAACTCTGAACACTAGAATGCTACTGCTGATCTGGATCTCATGCCTCTGAGCCTATGGTGTAACATAAGAGAAAGCACCATAGAGCAAATGCGTCAGTATATCTAAATTTACTGAGTATACGAGTGAGGTAGGCTAAATGCAAAGGGTTATATGCATGAACAATGCTAACTAATATGAACGTGAGAATACATACATGCATAAACAACTATAACTGAACTCGTGATGATACTGACTACTGAGTCTGAATGTTGACGACGTGACTTTACTATTACTGAGGTACTGAATAGATTATTGATTATTTATGCCAATTCAAATTATGAAGAACTGGTTTGAATGACTGTGTCTAACAGTCCTGAAACTGAATACTGGTAACGTGAGCTATGACAATTTACAGAGCTGATATAACTGTAATGATCAGACTAATTGATATAACCGATACTGAGTGACTGTATCTGATAGTCTAAGTTCTGATGGAACTATCTGAGTTCCATTCTACTTGGAGTAAATAAATTTGAGATCAGTCCTATCTAATGGGTGATCATGAGTATACTGATAATAAGGATGATTTGACTTAGTCTGAGATCAGTCCTATCTAGTGGGTGATCTTTAAATCTAATGATTCTGATACTGATTAATCATAGTTGAGATCAGTCCTAGCTAACGGGTGATCTTGAAGTCTATTTACAATGATAAGCATTGACTGTATCTAACAGTACTGAATCTGTACTACTAAGCTGAGTTGACTGTGTCTGAAAGCCCAGATTCTGTAACTGAAATTGTGGGATGTGTTCATCTAACCGACATGCCCCAAGCTAAGCTGACTGGGGTCCAATCTCTGCCCTGACTGAAAGGGTATTAATACCGCGCCACCAGTAAAGACATCTGCTGTAGAGTCAGTCCTAATCTAGCGGGTGACTCCTGGGATCAGTCCTATACTTATAAATGTGCTAATGGGTGACCCCTGAGTATGTCAGTCCTATCTAACGAGTGATATCTCATACCTACACTGGCAACATAGTTCTAGAATGTAGGGATTGCTTATAGGGATGTCAGTCCTATTCTAGTAGGTGAGCCCCCATCCCTAGGTTCGCTCGGTGCTGAATCCTACTTCTATCTGAAAGAAATTGAACTAATTTGCTGAACTAAATAACTTAACTAAACTAATTTTCTAAACTGATACTGATTAACTAAATTGATACTAGTATTATTGTTTAGCGGAGCTAAAACTGAGTTTACTGGATTTTGACGACAAACGGAATATAATGAGTTCTGCGGACTGATTAAGAGTACTGAAGTTACTGAGATGAGCTATGATTACTGAGGTTACTGAACACTGAGATTACTGAGAATACTGAACTATTGAGATTACTAAGTTTTCCTGAGTCACACGACTGACTAATTTCTATAGATCATGGCTTGACTGAGAGTATCGTGAAAACATGACATGGCTCTAGGCATACAACTATATTTTTTGGGTACAAGTACCCCCAGGACTCGATGGAAGGAAACTGATACACATGACTGACTTGATCATAAGAGTAGAGTCCATAATCCACAATATCATAAATAGGGGATTTCATACTAAGCATGGTTCTCAACAATCTATTTCATGGAAGGGAATTTCATACAACATGTATATACTTTCATAGCTTTCAATATCATGCTCATTACATATTACAACCACAATCTATAATATCATAACTTGGGGAATTTCATGAAGTACATGGGTATTCTACATCTTGTACATGAGTAGGTTTTGCAAGTAAGCATAGCATTATTCCATAAGACTAGTTCATGACTAATCCAACAGTGTTCACAAAACACATTATCAACATGGATGACGTTGAATCATAGAGGCCTATCATGAATCCTTCACTTAGTAATAATTTATCTATAATGCATGATTTCTAGTCTCTTAGGTATTTTATCAAACACCTTACATGCACTCTTTAATGCATAGGTGTATTCCCAAACTTACACCACTTTAATCTACCCAAATTCATGGGTCCCAACTATATGATCACAATCTTCCTGGAAGTTCATCAACTTCCCACTCTATAACACAAACCACAAATAAAAACATGAATACATCCATATCACCATAAAAAATTCATGATTTAGTTATCAAAGATTGATTCTTGAACTCCATGAACGAAAGGAATTCGTGGATGAACACTACGCATACTTTAATGGCGATGAAATTGTTGAAAGATTGGTCCTTCAAGCTTGATTATGCAACCCTAGTAGTTTTTCTCCTTTTTGTGATCTTCGATAATGAACTTAAGATGTTAATAGGGTTGTAATGTGATTAGAAGCTATAAATTTCGTGAGGTTAAGTATTAGGACGTGTAAGGAGTGTTGAAAGACTTAATTATCCTCAAAATAACTCAAAAACTAAGTATATTTTCGTTGCTGAAATCATAAGTGTGCGTCGCACACCTCATCACACATGCTAAGGTGTGCACCATACATCCTATCACATAATATAAGGTGTGCATTGCACATGCTATCGCACACTTGAGGGTGTGCTCCACAAAACCTTTCACACACTTGTTCCAGTAGCCATGTGCGATTGTTTATGCGTCGTACTCCTACTTTGCAGGGCCATAACTTCTTGCTCGGGTGTCAGATTTTTATAAAATTATAATCGTTGGAAAACTAATTTGATTCTGTACAATTTGGTGGGTATAAATCTTCCAAAATGTCACATATAAATCAAGTTAACCTCATTCAAAGGTAAATCTTACAGAATCACACACTAAAACTTGATGGATCCAAAAGCTATTAGCTTGCCTTACTCTGAGTGTCTCACATGAGCATGCTTAACACATCATAAGCTATCTTATCGCTAGGATACTCATTGTAAATCATGTACTCAAATATGAATCATAGTATATGAGGTTTTATACATAGGAGAACTGATTCATTTCCTAGCTTAGAAACATATGGGGTATTACAGCATCTCCCCCTTGGGAACATTCGTCCTCGAATTATACTGGTTGAGATAAGAGAAAATACAACTTACACGAATATATAGCATGAATGACTGATCATTATTTCATGGCTGACATGACTGAAAACTGAGCATATCATACTGTACATGCATATCTGATAAATGGGTAGCTGATTTATGAATGTAGGACTGAGTGTTTCAATAAACTGAGTTTCTCAAACTGAGAAGGCATATATGATGCTTTACTGATAAGTTGAATCCATGCATATATGATGCATGATTATATGACTGGCATGACACATGAATGCATAACTGAAAGTACTGATAAGCTGACAATGCATATCTGATGTGTGAATACATGACTGAACTAACTCACGAATATGCGACTGAACATGCAATGGTAAAGTCACTAAGATTGAACTGAAACACGAGAACATGATTGATTCTGCTATGTGACATATGGACTGAACATTATGAACTGAACTAAACCTCTGAATACTTGACTTACAGCTGAGGTCTAACTTGAAGGTCAACTTATGAGTACCCTCTATTCTAGACTGAATTTGTTATGCAAAGAGAAATTGAAGAATCTAAGGCATGAGAGCGTTAAGAGAAAGTGGGGTATCTCCCCCTTGGGACACTATATCCCTCTAAGAACGCTTACCTTATGGAGATACTGGGTGATGCACAGGGCATCTTCGAACTAGATTATAACTAAACTTTGGGAGTCTGAAACGAATGCATGATGAATGAAATAAACTAAACTTTCAACTACTAGGAGGTTCTTAGATTTTGGATTGCATGAATAGATGCAAGTATGAGAAAACAAGCTATACAAATCTGACTGCTCGATTGCTAAACTGACTTGATGGCACGACATGAATATTGAAAGAAGGGAAACTGTTCTTAAAACATCTCATAGCCTCCTGCACATAAGTGTGGTGCACAAAACACGCATGTACAAGACTCTACTAGATGTGGCTTTCAGACTTCCTATGACTCTATTGAACCTTAGGCTCTGATACCAAGTTTGTAACACGCTGATTTTTCTGAATCGGAATGGTACACGGTGCTCATGACCCCGAAGGACCACAACCTAACCCATGACTGATATATGTACCTATATACTGCATAATATACATAAAATGCGGAAACATAAACATGAAAAGCCATAAGGTTCAAACTGAATAAACGTCTGATAACAAAATTTCTGAAAAAAGGTATAACAATATCAAAACAAGTCATAAATACTAAAAATAATGAGATCTAAATATCTAATCTGACATCTAGTCTGAAAGCCTCTAACTGAACTAAATAAGGAGTTGAAGGAATATGTCTCCAACTAACTCCATCTAGCAACTAAATAGTAAATATAGTAATAATCATATCGTCCTCGAATAAGAAGGAATCACTGGAAACTCTGAACACTGGAATGCTACTGCTGATCTGGAGCTCGTGCCTCTGAACCTATGGGGTAACATAAGAGAAAGCACCATAGCGTAAATGCGCCAGTACGTCTGAATGTACTAAGTATACGAGTGAGGTAGGCTAAATGAAAAGGGTTATATGCATGAACAATGCTAACTAATATGAACGTGAGAATACATACATGCATAAACAACTATAACTAAACTCGTGATGATGCTGACTGCTGAGTCTGAATTCTGATGACATGACTTTACTGTTACTGAGGTACTGAATAGATTATTGACTATTTCTGACAATTCAAATTATGAAGAACTGGTTTGAATGACTGTGTCTAACAGTCCTGAAACTGAATACTGGTAACATGAGCTATGAAAATTGATATAACTAATATAACTATAATGAACGGACTAATCGATATAACCGATACTGAGAGACTGTATCTGACAGTCTAAGTTCTGATGGAACTATTTGAGTTCCGTTCTACTTGGAGTAACTAAATCTGAGATCATTCCTATCTAGCGGGTGATCATGAGTATACTGATAATAAGGATGATCTGACTTAGTCTGAGATCAGTCCTATCTAGCGGGTGATCTTTAAATCTAATGATTCTAATACTGATTAATCATATTTGAGATCATTCCTAGCTTATGGGTTATCTTGAAGTCTATTTACAATGATAAGCATTGACTGTATCTAACAGTACTGAATCTATACTACTAAGCTGAGTTGACTGTGGCTGAAAGACCTGATTCTGTAATTGAAACTGTGGGATGTGTTCATCTAACCGACATGCCCCAAGCTAAGCTGACTGGGGTCCAATCTCTGCCCTAACTGGAAGGGTGTCAGTATCGCACCACCAGTAAAGACATCTATTGTGGAGTCAGTCCTAATCTAGCGGGTGACTCCTGGGATCAGTCCTATACATATAAATGTGCTAACGGGTGACCCCTGAGTATGTCAGTCCAATCTAACGGGTGACATCTTTTACCTACTGTCAGTCTTATCTAACGGCTGACATCTTGTACCTACACTGGAAACATAGTTCTGGAACGTAGGGATTACTTATAGGGATCTCAGTCCTATTCTAGTGGGTGAGTCCCCATCCCTAGGTTCGCTCGGTGCTGAATCCTACTCCCATCTGAAAGACACTGAACTGAATAATTGGGCTAAACTAAATAACTTAACTGAACTGATTTGCTGAAATGATACTGATTAACTGAACTGATACTAGTGGTATTATTTAGAAGAGCTAAAACTGAGTTTACTGGATTCTGATGACAGATGGAATATAATGAGTTCTGAGGACTGATTAAGAGTACTAAAGTTACTGAGATTTACTGTGATTACTGAGATTACTGAGCACTGAGATTACTGAGATTACTGAGTTTTCCTGAGTCACATGATTGACTGAATTCTATAGATCATGGCTTGACTGAGAGTATCATGAAAACATGACATGGCTCTAGGAACACAACTATATTTTTTGGGTACAAGTACCCCCAGGGCTCGATGGAAGGAAACTGACACAGATGAATGACTTGATTATAAGAGTAGAGTCCATAATCCATAATATCATAAATAAGGTATTTCATACTAAGCATGGTTCTCAACAATCTATTTCATGGAAGGGAATTTCATACAACATGTATATACTTGCATAGCTTTCAATACCATGCTCATTACATATTACAACCACAATCCATAATATCATAACTTGGGGAATTTCATGAAGTACATGGGTATTCTACATCCTTTACATGAGTGGGTTTTGCAAGTAAGCATAGCATAATTCCATAAGACTAGTTCATGAGTAATCCAACAGTGTTCACAAGACACATTATCAACATGGATGACATTGAATCATAGAGGCCTATCATGAATCCTTCACTTAGTCACAATTTAGCTATAATGCATGATTTCTAGTCTCTTGGGTATTTTATCAAACACCTTACATTCACTCTTTAAGGAATTGGTGTATTCACAAACTTACACCACTTTAATCTACACAAATTCATGGGTTCCAACTATATGATCACAATCTTCCTGGAAGTTCATCAACTTCCCACTCTATAACACAAACCACAAACAACAACATGAATACAACCATTTCACCACAAAAAATTCATGATTTTGTTATCAAAGATTGATTCTTAAACTCCACAAACGAAAGGGTATGAATACAACATGATTTTCTCCTTGTTTTTCTCTTGGATAATGAACTTAAGATGTTAATAGGGTTGTAATGTGATTAGAATCTATAAATTTCGTGTGGTTAAGTATTGGGACGTGTAAGGAGTGTTAAAAGACTTAATTATCCTCAAAATAACTCAAAAACTAAGTGTTTTTCATGGCTGAAATCATAAGTGTGTGTCGCACACCTCATCGCACATTCTAAGGGGTGCGCTGCACATCCTATCGCATAAGCTAAGGTGTGCGTCGCACATTCTATCGCACACTTGAGGGTGTGCGCCAAACAACCTGTCGCACACTTGTACCACTATCCATGTGTGATTGTTTATGCGTCACACTCCTACTTTGTAGGGCCATAACTTATTGCTCGGGTGTTGGATTTTTATAAAATTAGAATCATTGGAAATATAATTCGATTCTATACAATTTGGTGGGACTAAATCTTCCAAAATGTCACATATAAATCAAGTTATCCTCGTTCAAAGGTCACTCTTACGGAATCACACACTAAAACTTGATGGATCCAAAAACTATTAGCTTGCCTTACTCTGAGTGTCTCACATGAGCATGCTTAACACATCATAAGCTATCTTATCGCTAGGATACTCATTGTAAATCATGTACTTAAATATGAATCACAAGATATGAGGTTTCATACGTAGGAGAACTGATTCATTTCCTAGCTTGGAAACATACGGGGTATTACAGATAAAATGCCTACAAGAATTAGTACTTGATAAAAACTCTCATGCTATGTCCTCTAGGCTTAATATTATTTTTCTATTATTTCTTTTGAGTCCTGGAGTTTTTGAATACCCAAACACCATATCTGTTTACATTAGTCTCGTCTTAGTATCTTAAGAATACCTTAAGAATATATTATGAGCATTACTAGATTAGTCAGTTAAACTCTAACTAGTTTAGTAACTCAGTGTAATTCTGTTGGGAGTAGGATTTAGCGCCGAGCGAGTGCAGGTATAACGGCTTCCCAGTCAGATAGGAAGAGTCGTTAGTAGTAGTCTTTGTGCGCAAGAACTATGTAGCCAGCGTAGGATATGAGAAATCACCCATAAGTTTAGGCTTGACTGTCTCATAGGGGTCACCCATCAGTTCAGTCTTGACACCCTTAGTCCTTTAGGACAATACAGTACATCAGTATAGTAGATCCATACATCCAGCGTTAGTACCCATGGCATAGTACTAACACCCTTCCAACTGGGGTTACAGGTTGGACCCCAATTAGCTCAGATTGGGGCATGTCAGTTAGATGATATCTCCCACAGTCTCAAGTTACAGTCTTGGTTCATAAATCAGTTCAGTAACTCAGTTTTAGGTTGCTTGACCATAACATAGAGATATAAGACATTCAGTTATCAGAATTTTAGTATTTTAGTTTACAGATTACACTCAGTTCATGTTATATGCTTTGTCATGCATCCTTAATATTTATAGATTTGTTGTATTCTCAGTATCTACAGACTTCATGCACTGTATTCAATACCTTATGATATTCGTATATATATTTAGACGATTATTTGTTCATGTTCATAAAACCATGCATATCTACCTACCTCATTTAGCATACCAGTACATTCAAAGTACTAATCTCATACCCTTTTCTTAAGCTATAATGTTTCATATCATAGGTTTGGATGTCCCGTTCTTAGATCGCACTTAGACTTCTCCGGCTTTCAGCAGTAGCAGTGGTGAGTCCTTATATTTTGAGGACAAATTCTTTTATTTCATGCTTTCAGTTTATTAGTCAGTTGGAGTTAGTTAGGGACTGTCCCATCAACTCATATTCAGTCAGTTTAGAGGTTTTCAGACATTACAGTTAGTTATTCAGTATTTAGACTTCAGTTGATATTGTCAGATTATTTAATCAATTTGGGATTTATAGATTTTATCAGTTTTCATTACTTAAAACATTATGGCATAATAGTTGTTCTTTCGCATTAACATTATATTATTCAGTATTCACAGCAGGTACCAACTCATGGTTAGCTTGTGGTCTTTCAGGACTGTGAGCACCATGTGATGCCAAGGTTATACTCTCGGGGTGTTACAAGCAATTTGAGGCCCCATTCTATTAAATAATTTGCACCTTCTCATCTAATTAACTTAAGATCCAAAAGGTAATAGTTAATCTAGGACCTAGGGAAAGGGTTAGTAATGCGACACTCTGAGACTCACAAGATAAAGAGTGAGATTTGCCAATAAGTCCATAAGACAATTGGTGATACATAACTTATCAGATTCTATATTCAAGGCGTTGGAATAGTACGAGAGTGCATGATAAATCTGCGGAGTTGAGAAACAAGGGGGGATCATAGGCCTAATTTTCATCTTCTATTATTTACAACCAAGAGAAATGAATTCCTTTCTCTTTTACTAGTTCAACAAATTCTCCCTTTTACTTTTATGCATTTCCTAGTGATTTCAACAAGTTTAAGACATATTTTTGGCCTATTCCCTATGGGATCGACCCAACCTAGTTGGGTTACTATATTTGATACTACCGCTTTATACTTATAAGGAAGTGTACTTTGGGCGTTATCACATACTTATAAAAGATAGTCTATGAGACATTTAGGAATGTTTCCCTTTCTTGTTTTCATATTTTTGGGCTATATAGTTTAATGTATTAGATCCTTCTGATTTCGTTTTCTCATTTTTTAGATCATGCCTTCAAGAAGATCAAATATCCGTGTGAACTCTCCTATCCCACCTGAGGACAATGTGGACAGAGCTTGTCCAACTTCTGAGGTCCAGACTCGATCAAGGGTCGCTGCATTTGACTATCTTCATGGGGTTCCACCTGTCCCCACTGATTCTATTCCTGAAGGTTACACTCATACTAAGTCACCTCAAGGAGAGTCTACTAATGCCAAGTTCCATTACTCCATTAACCTATTAACTCAGTTGGTGACATCTCAGTCACAACATTCGGGTTCTCTTGGTGTTTTTATGGGTTCGTCTGAGGCCACTAGAGTTTCCCAATTCATGAGGTTGTATCCTCCGATGTTTATTGGTACAAAGGTTGAGAAGGATCTTAAAAGTTTAATTGATGTTATGGAGAATATATTTTGGGTTATGCATGCTTCAGAGGTTAAAGGTGTACAGTTTGCTACCTATCAATTGAAAGATGTGGTGTACCAGTGGTACGAAGAGTGGAACAGCTGAGAGGTGAAGATACTGGTTTTACCTTGTGGGATGACTTCTCTAGTGCATTTTTGGATCGCTTTTGTCCTCAAGAGTTGAGGCAGGAATAAGTGGAGGAATTCATTAACTTAAAGCAAGAGACAATGACAATCAAGGAGTATGCTTTGAAATTCCATCAATTGCCCCAATATGCTTCTGAATTGGTATTTAATATAAGGCTCGAATGAGAAAGTTTGCTTTAGGATTTTCCCGCGATTGACTCTTGAGAGTAAGGCTGCCTTGTTAAATAAGGACATGGACATCTCAAGATTGGTCGTACATATGCAAAAGGTTGAAAAGGAGAAAAAATTATGCTGAGATTGGTAAGAGAGAGAGTAAGAAATTTTGGTATTTAGAATTAGGTGGAGGCTAACAACATAGTGAAAAGTAGCCTAAGAAGAAAAGATGGGAAAGTCCTAAATCTTATTCGACGGCTAGTGCCCCCTACCTAAAGTTATTTGGTGACCTACGTTATTATGGGTGGTGATGCTCCTATGATACAGGGTGCCCAATCTCAGGCCAGTGCATCCCAATTAGCACCATCCTAACCTTTCTGTAGATTCTATGGTTAGCACCATTATAGTATATGTAAGAAGGGGGTGAACAAATATTTTAGGTGTGGTCAAATTGGACATATACAAAGGGATGCTCCCTCTAAAGTTTCTTCTAGGGTAAATAAGGTTCCTATTTTCTCTACATCATCTCCTGCACCAAAGGGTACCACTTCTGGCTTTGGTACTGGTTGGAACCATCTTTATGCTATCACTACTCATTAAGAGTTTGAGGTGTCTCCGAATGTTATTATTGGTATGTTGAAACACTTTTCTTGTGATGTGTACTATTTACTTGACCTGGGGTCCACTCTCTCTTATGTGACCCTATTTGTGGCTGTGTTTTTGCGTTTGGGCCTTGAGTGTCTATCGAACTCTTTTTCTATTTCTACCCTAGTGGAAGACTGTGGTTGTTAGAAGAATCTATAGGGGCTGTGTGGTATCTATTGGTAGTAGAGAAACTCTGGTAGACTTGGTAGTGTTATACATGGTTGACTTTGATATTATTTTTGGAATGGACTGGTTGCACTCGTGCTATGCTTTCTTAGACTGTCGGACCCGTAAGGTCATGTTTAATTTCCCTAATGAGCTATTTGTTGTATGGGAGAGAAGTTGTCTTGTACCTAAATGGTGGTTTATATCATATCTTAGGGCTCGAAGATTAATCTCCAAGGGGTGTCCTTATCACCTGGTCCTGGTTAAAATTCTAACTCGAAAAGTACTTCCTTTTATTTTGTTCCTATGTAAATGTGTTTCCTGAAGTCTTCCCCGATGACCTTAATTTTGGGGTTGATCTTGTTCTGGACACTTATCCTATTTCTATTCTCTCATATAGAATGGCACCAACTAAGTTCAAGGAACTCAAGGAGTAATTGAAAGATCTCTTAGACAAGGGTTAAATTTGTCCTAATATGTCCCCGTGGGGCTGGTTTTGTTCATGTGTAAGAAGGATGGGTCCTTTCGGATGTGTATTAATTATTGGCAATTGGACAAGGTGACGATAAAGAATAAGTACCCTTTTACGAGAATTGATAATCTTTTTAATCAACTTTAGGGTGCCAAATTCTTCTCTAAGATTGATGTTCAGTCTGAGTATCATCAGCTAAAGATTAGGGAAGTGGATATCCTTAAGATGGGTTTTCGTACCTGGTCTGGGCATTTTGAGTTCTTGGTAATGTCATTTGGATTGACCAATTCCCCTGTGACGTACATAGATTTAAAAAATAGGGTAATTCATCAGTTTCTAGATCTATTCATGATTGTCTTTATTGATAACATCTTGGTATACTCTAAGAATAAGGAGGATCATACCGATTACCTCCACCTTGTGTTGCCGATCTTTAAAGATCAATAGTCTAATGCTAAGTTCTCTAAGTGTGAGTTCTGGTTGAATGCCATAACTTATCTGGGTCATGTTATGTATTGTGATGGGATCATGGTGGATCTTCAAAAAGTTGCGGTGGTGAAGAAGTGGTAGACCCACGATTCCAACTGATATTCAGAGCTTCTTGGGTCTAGCTGGTTACTATAGGAGGTTCGTGGAGAGTTCTTATTCTATTGCATTTCCATTGACCAAGTTGACTCGGAAAAAGGATTTGTTCTTAGGGTTTGATGCTTGTGAAGGTAGTGTTTAAAAGCTGAAGGATAAGTTGACTTCGGCTCCGGTCTTGACTCTACCTGAGGGTACCGAGGGATTTTTTCATCTATTATGATGCATCTCAAGTTGGTTTGTGCTATGTTTTGATGTATCATGGTGTGGTGGTTGCCTATGCCTCTAGATTGTTGAAGATTCATGAGAAGAACTATCTGACTCATGACTTGGAGTTGTTAGCCATGGTGTTCGCATTGAAAATTTGGTGTCACTATGTGTATGGGGTGCATGTTGATATTTTTTCTGATCATAAGAGCCGACAATACGTGTTCATTCATAAAGAACTTAATCTCAGGCAAAAGAGGAGGCTTGAGTTGCTGAAGGACTATGATATGAGTCTTCACTACCACCCAATTAAGGCTACTGCGATTGTTGATGCTCTTAGCAGGTTGTCAATGGGTAGCTTATTGCATGTGGATAAGGATAAGCGAGAATTGGTGAAGGATATTCACCGTTTGACTAATGTTGGAGTTCGTCTCTTGGACTTTGAGGATGGTGGTGTATTTGTGTAGTAGGTGGTGAAATCATATCTTGGTTTGTAAATATAGGAAAAACAGGTATTAGATCCTCTTTTGATGAAGATCAAGGATGATATGGGTAGGCCAAAGGTGATGGCCTTCGAGATCGGCGGTGATGGTATCTCGAGGTACCAAGAAAGGCTGTATATTTTCAATATGGATCGATTGCGAGGTAGGATTTTGGCTCAGTCCCATGAATCATGGTATACGATTCATCCTAGTACAACAAAGATGTATCGTGATTTTAAAAATATGTATTGGTGGAATAACATGAAATGGGATATAGCCAAGTTTATGGTGTGTCATCAAGTGAAGGTGGAACACATAAGATCGGGTGGGTTACTTTAAGAGATTGAATTTCCAGTGTGCAATTGGGAGGTAATTAATATGGATTTTGTTATCGGCTTTTAGCGGTCATGGAATCAGTGTGACTCCATTTGGTTCATCATGGATAAGATATTTAAGCCCGCTCAGTTCTTGCCAGTAAGGACTACTTATTCTTCCAAGGATTATGCGAAGTTGTTCCTTTAGGAAATTGTAAAATTGCATGGTGCGCCTGTCTTGATTATTTTGGATTGTGGTACTCAGTTCTCATTGCATTTTTGGCATTTTTTTAGCATTGTTTTAGGACGAAAGTGAGTCATAGTGTGACTTTTCAGCCGCAGTTGGATAGGCAAGCTGAAAGGACCATTCAGACTTTGGAAGATATGTTGTGAGCTTGTGTGATTTACTTTGGTGGTATTTGGATCGACTATTTGCATCTAATTAAGTTTTCCTACAACAATAGTTACCATTCTAGCATTAGTATGGCTTCGTTTGAGGCATTATATAGTAGGAGGTGTAGATCTCCTATTGGGTTGTTTGATGTTGGTGAAGAAAAAATGCTTGGCCCAGATTTGGTTCACCAAGCTATGGAGAAGGTGAAAGTAATTCGGGATAGGCTTAAGATCGCCCAAAGTTGCAAAAATACCTACACGAAAGTGAGACGAAGGGACTTGGAGTTTGAGGTTGGAGATTGGGTGTTCTTGAAGGTATCTCCCATGAAAGGAGTAATATGGTTTGGGAAGAATGGGAATCTCCTCGACATGTTGTCCCATACTTAGTTTTAAGAAGAGTTGGTAGTGTTGCGTATGAGTTCAAATTTCCCTCGAGCCTAAGTTCCATTCATTCGGTATTCCATATGTCCATGTTGAACAAATGCGTAGGTGTTCCTTCGTTGATTGTTCCCTTAGAGAACATTGGTATTTCATAATTTTTTTCCTATGAGGTGGTCTCGATGAGGATCTTGGATTGGCAAGTTTGTCAGTTTCAAACAAAGGACGTGGGGAACCAAAAGTTTGAGGAAGCTACTTGGGAAGCCGAGGAGGACATGAAGTCCAAGTATCTGTTCTTATTCCCTATTCTGGAAAATCGTGCTTAAGGTATGTGTTGTTCTTAATATCATTTTTTTTGTCTTTGTTGATGGTAGATGGTGAATTTCTTGGTATTTTATATTCTGTCTTAAAGGTAAGAGTAGATGCATTTGGGGTTTAGTCATGCTAGTCAATGCTTTGTCCCATTATTCGAGGACGAATGATCCTTAGGGGGGAGACTAAAATGCCCTGAACTTTATCCCTTAAAAGTTTCTTGAGTTTTGAACTTTTTGTTCTTCATATGATTCACTCCATAAGTCATATGGTGTGGTGATGGTCTAGGGACCCTAATCATATTTTGGTCAGTGTGATTGTTGGACAAGTTCTGTCCTGGCTACGAGAGACTCCATACGAGTCGTATAGTAATGTGACGAAAGGGTAGGGTATAATTTTATATTGTCCAGTGTCTAGCCCTTGATGTTCTTCCTTGGATACAACTAGATCTTACTAGTCATATAGTCTAGTAATGAGTTGGGAAAGAGAGTCGTAAGTTGGAAAGAATGTGGTATCCAACAATTTCTTTTCGTGATGACTGGATGTTACTAATCGTATGATGTGGTGATGAGTTAGAGGTCAACTCGTACCCACCTGCGGGTTTTCCACAACTTTTAAGATGAGGGTATTTTAACATTTCCCACCCCAAGCCCTTAAGACCCCATGTCTTATAACACTTATTGGTCATTCATTCTACAGTTTAGAAAATCAAAAGACTCTCTAAACTCTCTTAAAAACTTCTCAAGAAAGTTTGGGCTAGGGTTTCTTTAAGGTGGTCATGTAGAGGCTTAAAGATCGAATTCTCTCCGTGAATCTTCATAACTCAGGCAAGTGACTCTTCCTTCATTGTTAATTCACTAAAATCATATGCTTAAGACTTTGTTCATGAATCATTAATAAGGTTGAGGGTTGTATATTATTGAACATTGACTTCTCATGATTTAAATTATGTTTATGCATGTTTTAATAATGGGTTTGCCCATGTGGGCGCTTGGGAATTGTGATTTGAACTAAGGGGGTCATGGTTAACCCTAACTTGATGGTTTTTGGCTTGAATAATGGTTTGATAATGGTATGCTCAACCTGTTTGTGAAATTGCCAATGACAATGATCTTGTCACATGTTGAATTGTGTTTTGAACTAAGGCATTGTCCTAGAATGTTATTGATTGGTAAATGGTTTTATGAAGGCCTTGTTGGCCATAAATTAATTTTAATTGTAACCTTGGTGGTTTAATTAACTAAATTGGTTCAAGTCCCTAAATATTGAATTGAATTAATTTCTTGATTTAGACAATGGATTCAAGTCCAAAGGTTGATTAATAATGATTATGGCATATTGTACACTTGCAAATGGGGTTGGTATGGCGATACAAATGGGATGCCTTTGATAAGTAATTAGACTAATGGTTGTATATGTGTAATGAATGTTTTAATTAGGCTTTAATGCGGGATATGTAGTCGGTCCATGAAAGTGGAGTCCAAAGGACTAACACTGGAAACCGCATTAGCCGGTGCGGGTATCTATATTATCAGGAGGTTCGAGTCCCCCAAATAAATATATAAATGGGAGGTTCGACTCCCTCATATTGTATACATTGTTGCTTAGTCACCTTGATTATGCCGGGAGGTTCTAGTCTCCCATAATGGCATATACGATTATGGATATTCGATGTTTTATGTGGCTACACGCATTGAGGCCCTTCCAGCTAAGGGAGATCTGGGCCCATATAGCCTATGGGTGCCTTGTTATATGACGATTATGTTACACAATCCAGGTTAAGGTTTTTAAATTCATGCTAAGCCTTGTTCCTTATCCAAGCACGATATATCTATGTATATATTTATGTGATTGCATATGGTTATTTGATTGGG
Source organism: Capsicum pubescens (assembly GCA_030864215.1). NCBI lineage: Eukaryota > Viridiplantae > Streptophyta > Magnoliopsida > Solanales > Solanaceae > Capsicum > Capsicum pubescens. Next base: position 263,397,957 of record CM061540.1, on the reverse strand, counting down.
TTTTGAATGAAGGCATTATTTTATTCCTCTACCCTTGAGTTACATGATAGCTCTCCAATCACTAACCATCTCCAGATGTTGTATCCCCATGCGATGTAGGCGTTGAAACTTCTTCAACTTTTCCTGCATAGTGATTCGATGTTCGAGTTGGTTCATGAGTTGACATTGAAGTGGTGAGTTTCTATACTTTGGAAGGCTTCTTTTCATGGTTTTTATTTTCACATGTCTTAGACCTTGTTCAGACTTTGTTTTTGGCTACTGTTGATGGCATGCCATGATACTTCATTAATTTAAGTTTTGTAGAGGCTTTGTTGAATTACTATGGAATTGACTCAGTTGGTGACATCTCAGTCACAACAGTCGGGTTCTGCTAGTGTTGCAATGGGTTTGTCTGAGGCCACTAGAGTTGGCCAATTCATGAGGCTGCATCCTCCGATGTTTACTGGTACAAAGGTTGAGGAATATCCTGAAAGTTTCATTGATGAGATGGAGAAGATCTTCTGGGTTATGCATGCTTTCGAGGTTGAAGGTGTAGAGCTTGTTGCCTATCAATTGAAAGATGTGGCGTACCAGTTCTACGAAGAGTGGGAATAGTTGAGAGGTGAAGATGATGGTTCTTCCTTGTAGGATGGCTTCTCTAGTGTGTTTCTGGATCGCTTCTTTTCTCAGGAGTTGAGAGAGCCAAAAGTGGAGGAATTTGTTAACTTGAAGCAAAAGACAATGATAGTCAAGGAGTATGCTTTGAACTTCCATCAGTTGTCCCGGTATGCTCTTGAATTGGTATCTAAAATGAGAGTCTAGATGTGAATATTCACTTCAAGATTTTCCCATGAGTTGATTCATTAGAGTAAGGCTGCCTTGTTGAACAAAGACATGGACATCTCCAGATTAGTCGTGTATATGCAATAAGTCAAAGAGGAGAAAAAGAATCAGGTTGAGATTGGTGATAGGTAGAGTAAGAAATTCCAGTACTCAAAATAAGGTAGAGGCCAACAACAGAGTGGAAAATGGCCTAAAAAGAAGAACTGGAGGGAGTCCTAACTCCTATTCGACGGCTAGTGTCCCTACCCAAAGTCATCTAGTGAATGAAGTTATCAGGGTGGTGATGATCCTGGGGCACAAGGGCCCAGTCTCAGGATAGTGTGGCCCAATCAACACTATCCTACCCTTTCTATAGATTCTGTGGTCAACACCACTGTGGTCAGTGCGAGAAGGGGAGGAACTGATATTTTATGTATGGCCAGATTGGACATATACAGTAGGAGTGTCCCTCTAGAGTTGATTCTATTGAAAATAAGGTTCCCATTGCCTCTTCATCAGCTCCTGCACCAAAGGGTGCTACTTCTGGCTCAGCACTGGTCAGAACCGTCTTTATGCTCTCACTACTCGTAAGGAGTCCGAGGTGTCTCTGGATGTTGTTACTGGTATGCTGAAATATTTTTCCCGTGATGTGTATTGTTTATTTTACCTGGGATCCACTCTCTCTTATGTTCTGTGGCTGTGCATTTTGTTTTTGGTCCTGAGTATCTGTCATACCCTCTTTCTATTTCTACCTCCGCGAGAGACTCTATGGTTTACAGAAGAGTCTATAGGGGTTGTGTGGTATCTTTTGGTAATAGAGAAACTCTTGTAGACTTGACATAGTTAGACATGGTTGACTTTGATATTATTTGGGGAATTGACTTGTTGTACTCGTGCTATGTTCTCTAAGTGTGAGTTCTGGTTGAATGTCGTAACTTATCTGGCTCATGTTGTGTCTAGTGAGGGGATCAGAGTTGACCCTCAGAATGTTGTGATGGTTAAGAAGTGTCCTAGACCCACGGCTCCAACCAATATTCGGATCTTTTTGGATTTAGATGGTTATTATATGATGTTCGTGGAAAGTTCTTCTTCTATTGCGGCTTCATTGACCAAGTTGACTCAGAGAAAGGTTAAGTTATTGTATTCTGATGCTTGTGAAGGTGGTTTAGAGAAGCTGGAGGATAACTTCACTTTGGCTCTAGCCTTGACTCTACTTGAGGCTACGAAGGGTTTTGTTGTCTAATGTGATGCATCCCAGATTGGTTTGGGATGTGTGTTGATGCAGCATGGTTAGATGGTTGCGTATGCCTCCAGACAGTTGAAGGTTCATGAGAAGAACTATCCGAATCATGACTTGGAGTTGTTAGCCGTGGTGTTCGCATTGAAAATTTTGTGTCACTATTTGTATGGGGAGCATATTGATATCTTTTCTGATCATAAAAGACTGCAATACGTGTTCACTCGAAAAGAGCATAATCTCAGGCAAATGAGGTGGTCGGAGTTGCTGAAGGACTATGATATGAGTCTTTACTACCACCTAGGTACGACTAATATGGTTGTTGATGCTCTTAGCAGGTTGTCAATGGGTAGATTGTCGCATGTGGATAAGGTTAAGTGGGAATCGGTGAAGGATATGCAAGCTCACCACTTCAATCTATCACATGCTGATAATGAATACGATCACTAAGCAGGAGGAGTAAAATGGATGCTTCCTGCATCTCATGGGGATACAGAGCTCATAGACGGGTTAGCCGGTGAACGCTATCATGCACTCAGGATAAGGATAAAATAATGACAACCTTTAAAACCAAGTAAACAAACATATGCACTCACAACCATACATATATATATAATCCATGCCGGAAAAGGGAATCAGGTTTAGCATGCATTTGAAACCATTAACCTGGGTATGTGTAGCTTAACCGTCCTAGAACTACCCACGAGCTATATAGGTCCAGTGTTACCCCTGAACGGAAACCGATGCATGTAGCCGCACGAATCGTAGGTACCATAGGAGTCGGGAATTCCTGTGTACCCTTCGCTCTCCATGATGCATTTATACAAGTGTAACTTTGGGAATTCTTGTGTACCCCATAAGTTTAGTCTATGGTCGTCATGACCAACCCTCATGTTGGTAAACATGAGTTTCAAGTGTCCATCCATTGAACTCACACCTTTACGGTTAGTTATCACACCCCGCCACTATTGCCCTATTAAAAACATTAGCATACAACCAAACCACCAATTCCATTTATTATTAACAAAGGCTATAAGGATTGGTATTGTCATACCGACTACAACTTACAAGCAATGTCCTTAGCCAACCTTTAGATTACATTATTAAGTTTTATTAGGGGATTCCCATGTACCCCACAAGGCATTCAATTAAACCAAACCATGACCACCAAGACCTTACCATTTAGCCATTAAAAATCATTTAAAACATCCAAACCAATTTAGTGTTCTATTACCACTTTATACCATGCAAAGTTTTCAATAAAAGTTCAACAATGTAACAAAAGCATTATCATAGGCATTTCAAACATGTTGAGGGCATATAGTTTCCAAAACCAAAACCAAGTATCAATGAACCATTCCTATGCAACCACATATTCAAACCACCATTAAAACATGAAAAACCATAATTAAGACATGGGAAAGCCATAACCAACCATTTATAACCAAAACCCCAACATATAGTTCAAAACCTAAAACAATATCACAATTAAATCATGAAAACCATTCATAAATCTTACCCTTAGTTGGAACTAACAATGAGAGAGGAGTAACATGCCATTGATTTCAAAGAAGATGAACAGAAACCACCCCTGTAAGCCCCAAATTGACCACCTTGAGGAAAACCCTAGCTTTTTCTTAACCCAAGATCCTTGAGAGATCTGAGAGTGTTTGATTGATTTCAAATAGGTTAAATGAAGCCCCGAAAGGTGTTTTAAGTCATGGGGTCCCAAGAAGTTATAAGGGGAAATGTCCATAATACCCCATTTAAACTGTACAAATTTCCCGTAGGAAGGTACAACTCCACCACCCAATCCGTACCTTATCATACTAGTGGTACCCACGACTCGTACACTAGGCATCCCTTGGATCCCCTAACACTAACCAACATACGACCACCATGGCCCACTCGTATCCAAGCATACGACCAGTACCCTTAACCCATACCCACACCAAAATCAAGAGAAGATGACACTGTCCAACATACGAGTTGGACTATACCACTCGTACCCTATCCTCACGACTCAAGGTGAGCCACTTGTACCCAAATCCAAGTTAAGTTACTAAGTTTCGGATTAAGTGAAGGAAAGCCCAACAAAATGACCCGTCACCAACCATATGACTAGTACCCACCTAGTCTTATCTTTACTAGAAACTCAACCACCCAACAATACCCAATACTGGACAACATACGACTGGGTCACGTGACCTGTACCCTCACCATACTACTAGTATGGTGTGTCATATGATATCCAGAAAGTCTAAAACCCAGGAAATTTCTAAGGATCAAACTCAGGGTATTTCAATTCTCCCCCACTTGGATCATTCATCCCCAAATAATAGAATAAGGCAGTATAAGTACGATTTACACCTCTAGATTCATGTACTCTTACCTTTAATAAAGATCTAAGGAAATAAACCTTTCTTTTAATCAAACCCAAAAAACAAGGATGTTATGAAGAGAACTTACCTTAAACATGAATATCCGGGTCGGAAAACAAATGCGGATACTTGGACTTAATGTCCTCTTCTGCTTCCCAAGTAGCCTCCTCAATCTTGTGGTTCCTCCATAGAACCTGTACCGAAGCTACATCCTTGGTCCGCAATTGAGGAACCTGACGATCCTAGATCTCAATTGGGATTTCTTCATAAGACAGAGAATTCGAGATACCCAATTCTTCCAAAGGAATAACCGATGAAGGATCACCTACGCACTTCCACAACATTGAGATATGGAACACCGAATGAATGGAGCTCAAACTAGAAGGCAACTCCAATTCATACGCAATATTACCAACCCTTCTCTAAACCATATAAGGACCGACATATCAGGACTGAGATTCCCCTTCTTTCTAAAATGCATCACTTCCTTCATGGGAGATACCTTTAGGAACACCCTATTCCCAGCCTCAAACTCAAAGTCCCTTCACCATACATCCGCGTAGGACTTTTGGGGACTTTAGGCAACTTTAAGCCTATCCTGAATCACCTTCACCTTATCTATAGCCTTATATACAAAGTTCGAACCAAACATATCTCTATCACCATGATCAAACCACCCAATAGGAGATATACAACTCCTACCATACAATGCCTTAAAAGGGGCCATCCCAATACTAGAATGGTAACTATTGTTGTAAGCAAACTCTACAAGAGGTAGATGCTCAACCCAGCTGCGACCATAGTCAATCACACACGAACGAAGCCTATCCTCCAATGTATAAATAGTCCTCTCTGCTTGTCCATCCATCTTCGGGTGAAAAATAATACTCAGGCTAACCTTAGACCCCAACCCTTTCTGAAATGACCACCAAAAGTGAGATGAAAACTGCATACCACAATCAGAGATGATAAAAAAAAGTACCCCATGCATTTTCACAATCTCTTGGAGGTACAACCTCCCATAATCCTCAGACAAAAAGTTAGTCCTCACTGGCAGAAAGTGAGCAGACTTTGTCATCCTATCCATGATGACCCAAACCAAATAAAACTGATTTCAAGATCGAGGAAGACTGGTAACAAAATCCATATTGATCACTTCCCTCTTTTATTTGGGCAACTTAATTTCTTGATACAACCTTTGGGACTTATGTGCTCAACTTTTACTTTTTGACACACCATACACTTGGCTATAAAATCAGCCACATCCTTTTTCATACCATTCCACCAATACATCCCCTTGAGGTCATGTTATATTTTTGTTGAACATGGATGAACAACATAGCGCGATTCATGCTCCCCAGCCAAGATCCTTTCTTAGAAACCATCAATGCCGGGAGCACATAACCTCCATTGGTACCGCAACGTACTATCACCGCTAACCTCGAATACCATCACCTTTTGTGCACTTACATCACCCTTGATTTTCATCAAGACAGGATCTAACATTTGTTTCTCCTTGATCTATGCATCTAGAGATGACTTCACCACTTCTTGTACCAACAAATCACCATCCTCAGAGTCTAACAGATGAACTCCAAGATTAGCCAAGCGGTGAATATTCTTCAACAACTCCCATTTTTCCTTTTCCACATGAGATAATCTCCCCATGGAGAACCTGCTAAGAGCATTAACAACCACACTATCCTTACCTGGGTGGTAGTTAAGACTCATGTCATATTCCTTGAGAAGCTTAAGCCATCTCCTCTGCCTCAGATTAATCCCCTTCCAATTAAACACATACTGCAGACTCTTATGATCTGAGATGATGTTTATATGCACCCCATACCAATAGTGCCGCCAGATTTTCAAGGCAAACACCACAGCTAATAGTTCCAAATCATGAGTAGGATAGTTCCTCTCATGAACCTTCTACTACCTGGAATCATAGGTATCACCTTGCCATTCTACATTAAAACACATCCAAGTCCCACCCAGGATGCATCACAGTAAACTAGAAACCCTTTAGTGCCTTCCGACAAAGTCAAAATCAGAGCCAAAGTTAGCTTATCTTTCATTTTTTTTAAACTACCCTCACAAGCATCTGACCAAGAGAACTTTACCTTCTTTTGAGTCAACCTAGTCAAAGTGGCAGATATAGTTGAGAAACTCTCCACAAACCTCCTATAATAGCCGGGTATATCCAAAAAGCTCCAAATGTCGATTGAAGTCTTAGGTCTAGGCCACTTTTTCTCCTCTACAACCTTTTGCAGATCCATACTGACCCCCTCACTAGAAATGATATGACCCATAAAAGTAATAACGTTCAAACAAAACTTATATTTCCAGAACTTGGCATATAATTGTTGCTTCTTCAAGGTCTGCAACATAATATGGGGGTGATTGACATGATCCACCTCACTTTTAGATTACACCAAGATGTCATCAATGACCACAATGACAAGAAGATCTAGAAACTAGAAAAAAACCTTATTCAAAAATCCATAAACTCTAATGGAGCATTGGTCACCCCAAATGACATCACCAGGAACTCAAAGGTCCCATAATGAGTACGAAAGATAGTCTTAGGGATATCCACTTCCCTAATCTTAAGCGATGATACCTGGATCGAAGATCAATATTAGAAAAGAATTTGGCATCCTGCAACTGATCAAACATATCATCTATCCTTGGAAGAGGATACTTGTTCTTAACCGTCACCCTATTCAATTACCGATAGTCAACACATATTCGAAGGGAACCATCTTTCTTATACACGAATAACACCGATGCGCCCCACGAGGACACACTAGGATGGATTAAACCTTATCGTAAAGATCCTTAAGTTGTTCCTTAAGCTCATTCAATTTACCAAGAGCCATTCTATAAGGGAGAATAAAAATTGGACGAGTTTTTGGAACCAGATCAATCCTAAACTCAATCTCCCTATTAGGAGAAACACCAGGAAAGTCATCTGGGAAGACCTTAGGAAATTAATTCACCACCAGAACCAAATTCAAGGAAGGACCTTTCGAGTTAGAAATTTTAACCCAGACTAAACGATAGAGACACCTCTTGGAGATTAATCTCCGAGCTCTAAGATATGATATAAACTTCCCTTTATAATATAAGGAACCACCCTCCTATTCAATAATGGACTCACTAAGGATGCTAAAGATAACCTAACAGGTCCGATAGTCTAAGGATGTGTAGCACGAGTGTAACCAATCTATTCCCAAAATAACATCAAAATCCATCAAATCTAATTCATACAAATCCACCAAAGTCATCTTACTACCAACAGATACCATACACCCCCTATAGACTCTCTTAGCAATCATAGAGTCACCTACTGGGTAGAAATAAAAAAAGGGTCTGAAATAACCTTGAGACCAAAACCAAAATACACAGCCAAAAATGAGGTCACATATGAGAGAGAGAGGACCATGGATTAAGTAAGCAATACATATCACGGGAGAAAAGTTTCAACCTACCAATCACGACATCAGGTTATGCCTTGGACTCTTGTTAAGTAGTGAGTGCATATAGACGGTTCTGACTAGTGCCAGTACTGAAACCAAAAATAGATGCAGAAGCAGCACCCTTCTATGCGAGAGCAGATAAAGAGGCAACCAAAATATTGTTTCCTCCTGAAGAACCCTTACCAATTGAATAGTTACTAATCATATGACCTAGATTACCACGTTTAAAGCACCTATCCCTCCCCTCATCATAAAAACCTTGATGAAAACGACCTCAGAACCTATAAGGAAGACACGACAAAGTCGACTGGGCCCCACTAGCCTAAGATTGGGCACCCTGTGCCTTAAATTTATTGCCACTCTGCTGACGCCTGTTACTTAATAGCTTCGGGTAAGGAGTACTAGCTGTGGAAAAAGAACCAGTACTCTCCCACATCTTCTTTGGCCACTTACCACCATCCTTACCACTTTACTATTGGCCACTACCCTGCTTAGAGAACCTAAACTTATTACCCTATCTTTCCCCTATCTCAGCCTATTTTTCTTTTCTTTCTCCACCTGTTGCATATGAACAACCAACCTAGAGATGTCCATGTCCTTGATCAGCAAGGCAGTCTCACTTTTGAGGATTAACTCACAAGAAAGTATTGAGGCAAACTTTCTCATATCTGACACCATCTCTAGAGCATACCGAGACAACTGGTGAAACTTTAAGGAATACTCCTTGAACGATATCTTCTCCTATTTCAAATTAACAAATTCCTTGGCTTTTGCTTCCCTCAACTCCTAAGGAAAGAAGCAGTCCAAAAAAGCATTGGAGAAAGTCTCCTACAATATGATTCCTCAATATCACCCCTTGCCCTATCCTATTCCTCGTACCATTGGTACGCCATATCCTTCAGTTGGTAGGCAGTAAACTCCACCTCTTCCATATTTATGGCATGCATAATCTTGAAAATCTTTTCTATCTTATCTAGAAAACTTTAAGGATCCTCCTCCACCTTAATACCAATAAAGGTCGGAGGACTAAACTTTATGAATTGTCTAACGTTTGTGGCCTCAGAAGATGGAATAATAGATGCACCACACTCATCCTGAGAAGCTACCAATGGCGCAATTATATGAATCGACCAACGAAACTCAACATTCATCACATCATCCTTGGGAGGACTAGAGGGAACCAATGGAACTCCAAAATAATTAGGAATTGGACCCCTAGACCGAGTATGGATCCCTTGAGTAGAGCGTGTCCATCAACATTTTCCCCAGTTGGGACAGAAGAGTTTCCATGAACTTCAGATTATTGAGGTATGATATGATAAGCAAACAAAAAGGAATTAGAGAGTATTTTAGGACCTTAGACTTCATAGCTTTAAATCATAACTCAAGAAAGAGAAACATTCCTAAATGTCTTATAGCCTCTCCCTTATGAGTGTGGCACTCTACACACCCTTATAAGAGACTACTTGACACGACTTTATGGAATCCTAAGTGACCATGAACCTAGGGATTTGATACCAATTTGACATGATCCAAACTATGGCCTAGTCATGTCGGGTGCCTCAAGCCTAACCTGGAGCATAGACTACTAATACCCCACCATAAACTCCCAATATCCCATATCAAATAAGTTCCCAATATGTATATATATAATCTAAAATAAAATGAAAGAATCATAAATCAAATAAGTTCAAATAGTGTCAGCCCCAATACCAATACTAATGCCAAGGATGAAACCAATACCAGCACCACCCATACCAATCCATAATATTCCCTCGAAGCCTCTATCTAAAAGAAAAATAATATCCGATCGGGATATGCCCCCTACCATAGCCAAAAAAAAAGTCAATAAAAAGACTAAAGTACGTGAAGAAAACCACAATATGAAATAGAGCCTTCTGGAGTATGGAATCTCACCACTTTAATCCAACAAAAGATGATCCCAAATCTTGTCAGATCACTAAGAAGGAGGAGTAGAATGGTAGGTTCCAGCATCTCGTGGAGATACAGAGCATGAAGATGGGTTAGTGGATGAATGCTAGCATGTACTTAGGATAAGGATAAAATAATACCAACCTTTAAAACCAAGTAAACAACCATATTCACTTACAACCATACATATTTATAATCCATGCCAGGAAAGGGAATCATGTTTAGCATTTATTTAAAACCATTAACCTGGGTATGTGTAGCATAACCGTCCTAGAACTACCCACGGGCTATAAGGATCTAGTGTTACCCCTTAAACGGGACCCGATACGTGTAGCCACACGAACCAGAGAAACCATAGGAGTAGGGGATTCTCGTGTACCCTTTGGTTTCTATGATACATATATACAAGTGTAACTTTGGGTATTCCCGTGTACCCAATACGTTTAGTCTATGGTCGTCATGACCAATCCTCATGTCGGCAAATATGAGTTCCCAGTGTTTGTCCATTGAACTCACACCTTCACGGTTAGCTACCGCACCCTGCCATTATTTCCCAATTAAAACCATTTGCACACAACCAAACCACTAATTTCATTTATTATTAACCAAGGCTACAAGGAGTGGTATCTTTATATCGACTATAACTTGCAAGTAATGTCCTTAGCCAACTTTTTAAAAAAGGGATTCCCACGTACCCATAAATTACATTATTAAGTTTACTTAGGGGATTCCCATGTACCCCATAAGGCTTTCAATTAAACCAAACCATGACCACAAAGACCTTACCATTTATCCATTAAAAATTATTTAAAACTATCCAAACCAATTTAGGGTTCCATTACCACTTTATACTATACAAAGTTTTCAATAAAAGTTTAAAAATTTAACCAAAGCATTCTCATTGGCATTTTATAAAACATATTGAGGGAGTATAGTTTCCAAAACCAAAACCAAGTACCAAGTAACCATTTCCATGAAACTACATATTTAAATCACCATTAAAATATGAAAACCCATAATTAAGATGTGGGAAAACTATAACCAACCATTTATAAACAAAACTCCCCATATATTGTTCAAAACCCAAAACAATATAACAATTAAATCATTAAAACCATCCATAAATCCTGCCCTTAGTTGGAACAAAAAATAAGGGAGGAGTAACATGCCTTAAATTTCGAAGAAGATGAAGCGATACCACCCTTGTAAGACATTGACCACCTTGAGGGAAACCACCCTTGTAAGCTCCAAATTGACCACCCTTGTGATTAGAAGGTTGAAAAGTACTTAGATTCAAAATTCAACGCATTCTAAGCAAGGGTTGAAGAGTTGAAAATTTTTATGTTCTTGGAGAAATTTATATCTTCAGGTTAAATCTTCATAAAAAAATGGTGTTTGATCCAAAAAAGAAGGAAAGGTGTAAAAAAGTATTAGTACAAAACACCTTTTGAAGATCCAAAGGAATATTCCAAAGAAAGGATAAAAGGACCATTAGAAGTATATTCGGTATAATTGTAAGCTGTTGGGTAGGTGACTTACGCCTGGTTAACGATGGGTGTGTGGTTGACCTGCTATAACATTACAAATGTAGGTCAAAATAATAGGTAGCCTTTCTCCTATATCTAGCCTGCGCCAAGGGTGCACTGGACCTAGAAAAGATATGCAAAGTAGCCCCTTCTACATTTGACTTGCGCCTAAGATGAGCCAAGGCTTTCTAGCACATCTCCAACGTGCCTCAAGCCCTTTTAAATGCATCTCAATTTTCAAAACTTCATTTTCTCTGGTTCAATCGATTAAATTCACCCCTTAATTGTAACGACCTGAGACTACCCCTAGTCGTCACACGGTGCTTAGGACCACACATGATACCAATCTAACCATTGTACTGGCATAAATCATGAGCAATTGAATAAAATGCATAAATCTAAATGAAATAAGTGGATGATCAATCTTTTCTAAATTTGATCAATACAAAGATATATAAAAAAATGATTACAACTCTGCTTATAAAAAATAAAATTAGAATTAAATACATTAGTTCTACTAAGAGTCTATGAAGTCTCTACTATACTAACTATATGTAGCTAGGATGCAACTCCAACTACCACTAATCAATACACATGAATAAGAAAATAAAGTACATAAATAACACTAACTGAAGTCCCCAAAGTAGGAGGACTCATCATCTTCTGGCTGGAATCTGAACTGTCTAATCATGATATATGGACTACAACTGAACTTGTACCTACATGTAACACCCTGGGAGTACACCCTGGATGCTATATAGTGCTTACGATCACAAATGACCACCAGCTAACCTATGAGATGGTACCTGTGTGAGCACTGAATAATAATAACAAAATAAACATATACAAAATATCTAAATACGCCACAAGGTTTTAAATATTAAAACATTTCTGAGTCATAAATCTTAAAAAAAAACTTTCGAAAAAAAACTGTCTGAAAGATAATAAAAATAACGATAAACTGACTGACTGTTTGAAGTGTCCGAAAGCCTCTAAAACTGATAGAATAAGAGTTGATGGGATAGGCCCCAACTAACTACTGAACTAAAAGCATGGAAATAAACATAATCAGTCCTTGAAATATTAGGACTCATCACGACTGTTGATGTGCTACAATGTCTAAGTGTTGTCAGGAACCTAAGCATCTGAACCTATAATATGAGACATCATAGCACAAGAAATAAGTATGCGGTCAGTATTTTGAATACACTAGTATGCTAAATGAGGTTAGCTGACATGCATGGGTTATGTGCATGAGGTGAAGACTAACTGAATATCAAGAGATAATTGCATAACTAACATAAATGCTGTAAAATCTGAGAATGCATAACCAAGCATTTAACATGATTCTAAAAATAGTCTGTAAACTAAAGTACTAAAATTTGATAACTGAATAACTTATAACTGTATGCTATGGTCAATTCAAACATGAACTAAAGTGTACTGAATACTGAACTGAGACTTTGGGAGGTATCATCTAACCGACATACCTTGCTCTGAACTATTTGGGTTTCAACCTGTAACCCTAGTTGAAAGGGTATTAGTATCGTGCCATGGGTACTTACAATGGCTATGTGGATCCACTAAGCTACAATAAAACTAGGATGTCAAGCCTAAATTGATGGGTGACACCTGGGCGAAGTCAAGCCTAATCTGATGGGTGACCCCTAGGAGGTAGTCAAGCCTAAACTGATGGGTGACTCCTCATCCTACACTGGCTATGTAGTTCTGAAATATAGGGACTGCTACTAATGATTGTGCCTAACTAGCGGGGAAGCCACCATCCCTACACTCGCTCGGTGCTAAATCCTACTCCCAACTAAAAAACACTGAATACTGGACTAACTAGGTTTAACTGCTTATAGTAACTGATTGAACTATAACACTTATAACTATTCTAAAACCATTCTATAGATACTGAAAAACTAGGTAAAACAGATAAATTTTGGGTATTCAATAACAATAAGATCATAGTAAAACTTTGAGGACATGACATGTAGTTAATAGTCAAAACTCATTCTTTGAGGCATTTCATCAAACACATGAAATGCATGGATTAAGCATGAGAATAGTTTTAAACATGTAGTAACATGATTTTGATACTAAATTACCCATTAAGGCTTAAATCAGCGAACAACACCATTCAAGCATGTAGGGTTTTATAACAACAACAATTTCGTGTAAACATGACATAAAACTCAAAATTCATGAAAGTTCATGAGCATAATTCATACAAATATGTAAAGATCATACTTTTAAACTTGAAAATTAGGTTCTTGAATTCCATGGGTGAAAAGGGCCCATGGATGAACATCTAACATACCTTAGAGCTTTAAACTTGAAAGAGAATTGACTTTTCTTGAACGTTCTTGGATTGAGAATTATAATTTCTTGGTTTTCTTGAAAGACGGCTTGAATCTTGTTCTTGGGAGATGATCTTGAGAGAAAACTCTAATTTTCTTATTCTTGAGAGTGAAAAGAATTATGAGTGATGAGAAATTGATATTTTATCACTTAATAGGGTTTGATTCGTGATTTAAGTCATGTGAGGAGAGGTAAAATACAAAAATACCCCTCCAAAACTAGATGATAATTGCTGAATTTTAAGAGTGACGACTTGGGCTGATAGGTCGTCACGTAGTTGACGGCCTATCAAATTAGGTCATCACTTGGAGGCTGAAACTGATGGATCACTACTTTGGGATGAAGACGTGGCTGATAAGTCGCCACTTAGTTGACGGCTTATCATCTCTAGTTGTCACTTTGTTGACAGACTGACATGCTGAAGTAAAATAAGTATAACATTTCGCTCCGACATCAGATTAAGGTGAAACCAAATGCATTCAAAAGAAGATTCAAAGATATTTCATTTTATATAAGGTATTCCATGTAACTCATTATTTACAAGGAGTAATGGTCGTTTAAAGTTGACCCAAGTTGAATTATTCACTAAAACTTAATCAATAAAAGTGTTCTCAACTCGTATTTTAGTTTGAAGATTTTTATGACCTCAAATGATATATAAGGATATTTTCACACTATATAATTGATCATCACACATATATAGACATAAAATCATTAGGTTCCAGTCTGCATACTTCATAACAACAGTTTGAATTCTAGCTCGAAAATGTGAGATGTTACAAAACATTATTAAACAACGTAGTACATAGACATATATGTGGGTCAGTAATTTTGGAATGTACTAAGCATATGGGGGTGAATGAATAAGTAAAACAATAATGTAATATTCAAACACACTTTCAAAAATTGCATGCTAAGTGTAAATGACTCACCTTAGCTTGAATAATCAAAACTGTCTAATCAAAAATCATGAGTAGTAAAGCATAAAAGTTATTCTTGTGAGCCACCACACTTAGTTATAAAAAGTTTTACTTCTATTTTGTTTCAAATCATGAATCCTAAGTGAAAAGAGTTCACCTTTATCATCTGAAAACTGAAAGATGAAATCTGATAACTGATGTCTTATATAGGACAATATCTGAATAGATTTGTAAGATTTTACACTTAATATTTAAAAATTATTCTATTATTGTTTTCTTCTAGGGAGGTTCTTCTAACCGACAAAAATCATTTGAGCTATCATGGAGTCCAACGTCTCTTATCCACTTAGTTGACTTGTTCTACCTTTGCCATCAGAATAGAACCTAGCTAGAGTGATCACTATACTGAACCCACTAGGGGTATTAAAACCTACGGTGGCACGTAGTTCTGGGGTATGAGACCTTGGAATCATATCCAACTCGGTGCTAAATACTACTTCCTTTAATCTGTATTTTCATTCTGTAGAAAATCCACTTAAAACTAGCAAAAGGGTTTGTAATAAAAACTAGTTATGCGTCTGTCTATTTCAAACTGTAATCAAAACTAACTGTGTCGCTTTCATATCTTAGTTAAGGATCAAAATATCAAAATCTTTCTTAAAATCTTAATATACCCTAATCATAGGGTACTTAAAAGTATAATCTTCTTGAAATATCAATCCTAAAACTTAGGGCGTAAAACCCATGGTTTAAACTTATGAGAAATTCATAGAAAAACATCATGCAAAATATACTTCTTGAAATACATCAACAATATCATGCTTAAAATCAATTGGGAATCTGTAATCAATGTCTCAAATCATACTTATGGTGTTCAAATCATAAAAGAGAATTCTTTAAATCAAGACAAATATGGACTTTCATACTTCAATAACTTTATAAATCCAAAACTCAAAAAACATACTTTGGGTATGAACCCTAATGGTTATTCATGTAAATTCATGTAAATTAATCTTTTTAAACTAGTTTTGAGCACAAGGATTAAAGGAGTATCTTTGTTCATAAGACCACATACCTTATTAGGATTGATTTAAAGTAAAAGCTTGACTTTGAAGCCCCGGGAATGTTCTTGAATGCTTTTTTTGTACTTCTTGGATTAGGAACCCTAAATTCTCTGTTTTTTCCTTGAAAAGGAGGTGGCGAAATGGATGATCTTGAAGAGGATTGATTAGGGTTTGTTCTTGAGAGTAGAATAGGAGAATGTGGGAAAATATTGCCCAAATTGATACTTAAAATCATGTTTTTATGACCTGGATTGAGATGGGAAAAGACAAGATTGCCCCTCGAAATTAAAAATTTCAGCAGAAATCCCAATTTTAAGGCTCACCGCTGAGCGCTATTGGTTTCACCACTATAGTCACCGCTCAACGTTGTAATATAGGTGACCTACTATTTTGGACAATCCCAATTTTGAGGCTTATTGCTGAGCGGTATTGGTTCCACCGCTGAGCGGTATTGTAAAACTAAGATCATTCATTGAATACTTGTGAAATGAATCATGACTGAATAGTTGAATCTAGAACTGATGCATGGTGCATGAACTGAGCTAAATTCGCAATTTGAATGAATGAGAACATTTTACCTCATGGAATGGCCTTACTTGCTAAACTTGGGGTAGTAAGACTAGATGGAAATTTAGAAAGCAATAGGATCTTATCTGCTTGATTGCTAAAATGGATCACAGGATCTATGAATTGGACCATACTGACTGTCCATACTTAAATGAAGTATTTCTCCGACACTTTTTAAAGAAATTCTAATAATATTATGGGGCAAAGAATTTTGGGAATGATCTGAAGAAGACATCTGACTAAGGAATCATAACATTTATACAAATCTATAGTATGGAACATAGACATATAAATCATAAACTAGGATAGAATTACTAGGCTTTAGGCAATGCAACTTCTTGCTTTCAAGCTTAGCCACACTTCAAAATACTCCCTCGACTATACTATTCCCCTTAATAACCATACTCATTGATTCAACTTATAATTCTCACATGGGCGTTGATAAATCCATCTACTAAAGTCTAAAATGAACTAAATTCTCTCACCATGATCAAGCCTAACTTGAAAGCACAAGATACACATGCTACACCATAATGCTAGTCTAAACCACATGATTCAAACTTCTATGTCTCTCCCAGAGCTCACACCCTAAGAATAACATGCCTTACTATTTCAATGACTAACTATGAACTCTTACTATGGATCGCTAGCGCATATTGCATTCCCCCACTTACATCCCAACCTGACATTCCAGCCTATCGTTATAACCACCTGTGAACTTTATGGAAAACACCCATAAAGGCATCTTTTTCATATTCCATATACCTCTATCAACAACTATTTTTTTGCACTATGCTTAAGAAGACAAACCCAAAATTCTCAACTAACTATGATATATGCCAAAGATTTACTTCAATGTCCCTTCATCCTCTAGCCTCAGATAGAAAAACATAAATTATCTTCCTTAATGAGGGTCATCAACTCTGTCTCATCTAAACCATTGCTTATGCATTAGCATCACCACTATCTTAACATAGGAAGAGGTCACTGCAGGTCTAACGCATAAGGATCTGAAACACGAAGGAATACTATACATAATTTAGACACTTAACTGAGGCCTGAGGAATAGAATGTCAAAGTTGTGGTTTCATTAAGGAGATCTAAACTGGGGACGTACACGATATAAATCAGAATTTTTCTCGTATCATGAGTTTCTGAGAACTAAACACACTCTAAAACATGAGTTCATACTTATCATAAGCTGATCAACATAAGACTGAAGTCCATAGATTTATGAGGGATAACTCAAATCACGGAGTGAAGCTATTACTTTCTTACTGGAATTTGAGAATGAACTTGAATACGCATAAAGTGTATATGTATTGGCCTTTTCCATGGATCTCTCATGCAAGATATGAATTTGGTATGATAAAGACTGAAATCCAAGGAATAATCTAGAGTAAGAAGGGGTCACTATCTCATCACAACTCTTATTGACATGTATCACAATCTAATTCTCAAAACTTTATTTGGTTCTTCACACTACCATCTCCCCCTTAGATTAAAGCTGGCATTCTAAGCTTACGGGTCTATTCCATATCCTCAAGACTGAGCCGTAATTTCTTTACTCTAACGGTCTACACATACAAGCTAAACTCACAAGGATAAACTATATTTTGAACTTACTGACTTCATTCTTAGACACCGTCTTAGTACATCCCACCCTTAACTCCTTTTAGCTTTAATAGTCCTCATCGTAGACCTACACTCTATTAACTTGACAAATAGACCCCCTTTACTAAAACACATAAACTGTTTCTTTTCCTTCATAGTCTTCTAATATCATACCTCAAAACTTATACTTTCCCTAAACCATAAGAATCGAATTCTTACTTAAAAGACTCACTACTAACTATCCATAACTCCTCAACTTAGCTATTAAGGACACCCTACACTATATATCTAGCCTTCTTCAACTTAACCACTCAAGGGTACTATTAACAAGACACAACACTTAATAACCTTTAAAAATAATACATCCACATATCACCTTGGACACCCCTCTACATTATACTTACAACATCATACTAAATTATGAATAAATGAACTTAAACTCTTACATACACAATTCAACCCTACTAGATCTCTTTCATACAACTAGCCACACTTACCAAGAAATTGTTATTTCCACCCTGATGATCATCTACTATTAAAACTTAGTTTCTAGTGCTGGGCATGATTAACAATCTAATCTAACATACTATTCTCACTTGGACGCTATAAAATAAAGCATCAAGAAACATTAGTCCACTAGAACATCATAACAATAATAATCAGTCATAATCATATAATATATCTTGTTAAAAAACGTTAGCACATCCTCCTTTTACACATTATGATTATTTACCCATCTATACACCAAAATTACTTTCATAGCTATATAAGTTTCAACTAAACTCCCTGTTTTTGCAACTTCAGGGGAAGCCTAAATTAACAATACTCAACCACCAAATACTCTATTAATATCCTATACCTTTCTAGCATCATAAATACCATCAATAACTCGTTTCATACTTCAAACAGAGAGCAATTCACCTTAACTAATAACTTCTTCTCTACCTTCCACTTGCTAACACACAAGAACATATCACCTCAACACAAACTCAATACCGTGCATAAGTTTATCTCTATATTTTTTATGAACCGTCAATCTCTCTTTTCTTGTCACTATATTTTAATACCCATATTTCCAGCTATAGAAAGGTTCTACTAAATATGAATCATAAAACTCTAGGTTCATACTATCTCCTCTCATGAGCGCTATCTATATAAAAGGATTAATAAGGAATCTAAATACATATCTTACTCTGTCTTAACTGGACAATTCATAAGGATGAGAATATAAATATCAACTTAAGAATCATATAACACACTAGTGATCTCTTCTCAAGCCCATTGTGTAACTTTTAAACTACTGATAGTAAATCTGAGAGAATCACCTTGATAGTAATTCAAACTTGCTAAACATGTTATATCAAGACAATAACATAGATGGAGAATTATGGAGTAAAACACGAATCAAAGAAATTTCTGAGAGAACAACTTTACAGCACGACCTAGATCAAGAAGAAGGGAAATATTTTTTAAATGCCCTATAGCCTCTTGAATGAAAAGTATGTATGTCTCTATACCATTCCACAAGACTCTACTAAACAAGGCTTCACAGACACCCTAGGACACTTGAACTCTGTGCTGTTATACCAAGTTTGTAACGACCCGAGACTACCCCTTAGACATCACACAAAGATTAGGACCACACGTGATCCCAAGTTAACCCTTGTACTGGCATAAATCACGAGCAACTGAATAAAATACATAAATCTAAAAAACATAAGCGAAAGATAAATCTTTTCTGAATCTGATCAATACAAAGCTATATAAAAAATGATTACGACTCTGCTTATCCAAAACAAAACTGGAATCAAATAAATTAGTTCTACTGACAGTCTATGACGCCTCCACTATACTGACTATAGGTAGCTGGGATGCGACTCCAACTACCACTAATAATTACATACAAGTAAGAAAATAAAGTACATAAATAACATCTAACTAAAGTCCCCAAAGTAGTAGGACTCATCATTTACTGATTGGAATCTGCAACTATCTGATCATGATATATGGACTACAACTGAACTGATACCTATATTATTAAATAATGTAGAACATAGATATATATGTGGACCATTACATTTGGAATGTACTAAGAATATGGGGAATAATGCATAAGTAAAACAATAATGCAATATTCAAACACACTTTCAAAAACTGCATGCTAAGTTTAAGTGACTCACCTTGGCTTGAACAATCAAAACTGTCTAATCATAAATCATGAGTAGTTAAGCATAAAAGTAATTCTTATGAGCCACCACACTTAGTTCTAAAAATTTGTACTTTTATTCTATTTTAAATCATGCAAGATAAGTGAAAAGAACTCACCTTTATAATCTGAAAACTAGAAGCTAAAATCTGATAACTGATGTCTTATGTAGGACAATATCTGAGTAAATTTGTGAGCCTGTACACTTAATTTTTAAAAATTATTCTGTTACTCTTTTCTGTTAGGGAGGTTCTTCTAACCGACATAAACCATGTGAGCTATCATGGGGTCTAACGTCTCTTACCTATGTTGGTTGAGTTGTTCTACCCTTGCCATCGGAGTAGAACCTAGATAGAGTGATAACTATACTGAATCCACTAGGGGTATTAAAACCTATGGTTGTGCATAGTTATGGGTCATGAGACTTTGGAGTCATACCTAATTTGGTGCTAAATACTACTCCGTTTAATCTATATGCTCATTCTGTAGAAAATCCACATTAAAACTAGCATAAGGGTTTGTAATAAAAACTAGTTATGCGTCTGACTATTTCAAATTGTAATCAAAATTAACTGTGTGGATTCCGTATCTTAGTTGAGGATCAAAAGATCAAAATCTTGTTTAAAATATGAATATACAATAATCATAGGGTGCTTAAAAGCATAATCTTCTCAAAATATCAATACTAAAACTTAAGGCGTAAAACCCATACTTTAAAATTATGTAAAATTCATAGCAAATCATTATGATAAATATACTTCTTGAAATACTTCAACAATAGTGTACTTAAACTTAATTATAAATATGTAATCAGTGTATCAAATCATACTCATGGTGTTAAAATGATAAAAGAGAATTCTTTAAATCAAGACAAATATGGACTTTCATGCTTCAATAACTTTATAAATCCAAAAATCAAAACAAGATACTTTGGGTATGAACACTAACTACAATTCATATAAATTCATGTAAATTAATCTTTAAAAACTAGTTTTGGGCATAAGGATGAAAAGAGTATCCTTGTTCATAAGCCCACGTATCTTATTATGCTTGATTTAATATAAAAGCTTGACTTTGAAGCCCTGGGAATGTTCTTGAATGCTTTTCTTGAACTTCTTAGATTAGGAACCCTAAATTCTTGGTTTTTTTTCTTGAAGAGGAGGTGATGGAATGGATGATCTTGAAGAGGATTGATTAGGATTTGTTTTTTAGAGTAAAATAGGAGAATGAGGGAAAATAATGCCCTAATGGATGCTTAAAATCATGTTTTTATGACCTGAGTTGGGATGGGAAAAGACAAGATTGGCCCTCGAAATTAAAAGTTTCAGCAGAAATCCTGAATTTGAGGCTCACCGCGGAGCGCTATTGGTTTCACCACTATAGGCACCACTGAGCATTGTAAAATAGGTGACCTACTATTTTAGACAATCCCAATTTTGAGGCTTACCACTAATTGGTATTGGTTCCACCACTATAGGCACCTCCGAGCAGTGTAATCACGGTGACCTACTATTTCACACAAAAAATGCTATAACTTTTCACTCGGGTATCAGATTAAAGCGAAATTGGTATCGTTGGAAAGATGATTCATTTACCTATAATTTGGTGGGTCTTTAGATGGAAAATTCTACATGAATTAAAAGTTATACACTTTCAAAGTTGACCCTTGTACATCAAACTCTGGACGAATCTAAGGTTCTTAGATCATCTTTGTTCTAAGTAAATTCTATGAACATCTTTCACTTTTAGAGCACTTCATAAACTAGCATACTGATCATGACACATGTATTAATATAAAAATCATGATATTAACATTTACACACATAGGAACAACGGTTCGAATTCTAGCACAAAAATATGGGGTGTTACATTATCTCCCTCTTGGAATCATTCATCCTCGAATGATGGATAGGAACTTGTTAAAGCCTTATAGGTATGGAATAACATCGACATGATATCTTTTCCAAGAAAGGATATAACTAAGTTGAAACATTAAGAACTTCTATCATGAAACTAATTTCTGAGCTGACTTTTCTTTGCTTACTATAAGGAGTTGATTCATGCTGAGAATTTAGAATTAGCTTTAAGTGTTCATGATACGATCATACCTATAGAACTGCGAAGTGATAACATATGCAAGAACGAATCATGAGGAAATAAGACTGAGATCATACAATGGTTATTATGTTGTCTGAGCTGGAATTCTTGGAAAACTAGGATCATTCACTGAACACTTGTGAACTGAATCATGACTGAATATCTGAATCAGAAACTGATGCATGAACTAAGCTGAATTTGTAATTTTCATGAATGAGAACATTTTACATCATGGAATGGCCTTATTCGCTAAACTTTGGGTAGTAAGACTAGATGGAAAGTTAGAAAGCTATAGGAGCGTATCTGCTTGATTGCTAAACTGGATCACAGGATCTAGGAACTGGACCATTCTGACTGCCCATACTTAAATGAAGTATTTCTCCAACACTTTTTTAAGAAATTCTAATAATATTATGGCGAAAAGAATTTTGGGCATGATCTGAACAAGACATCTGACTAAGGAATCACAACATTGATACAACTCTATAACATGGAACATACATATATAAATCATAAAGTAGGATAGAATTACTAGGCTTTAGGCAATGTAACTTCTTGCTTTCAAGATTAGCCACAATTCAAAATACTCCCTCAACTTTACTAGTCCCCTTAATTACCATACTTATTGATTCAACTTATAATTCTCACATGGGAGTTGATAAATCCATCTACTAAAGTCTAAACTAAACTAAATTCTCTCACCATGATCAAGCCTAACTTGAAATCATAAGATACGCACGCTACACCATAATGATAGTCTAAACCATATGATTCAATCTTCTATGTCTCTCCCAGAGCTCACACCCTAAGTATATCATGCCTTACCACTTCAATGACTAACTCTGAACTCTTACTATGGATTCGCTAGAGCATATTTCATTTCCCCACTTGTATCCCAACATGACATTCAAGCCTATCGTTATAACCACAAGTGAACTTTAAGGCAAACACCTATAAAGGCATCTTTTTCATATTCCCTATACCTCTATCAATAACCATTTTCTTGCACTATGCTTAAGAAGACAAACCCAAAATTCTCAACTAACTATGATATATGCTAAAGATTTACTTCAATGTTCCTTCATTCTCCAGCCTCAGATAAAAAAGCATAAATAATCTTCCTTAATGAGGGTTATCAACTCTCTCTCATCTAAACTATTGCTTATCCATTAGGATCACCACTATCTTAACATAGGAAGAGGTCACTGTAGGGCTAACGCATAAGGATCTGAAACATGAAGGAATACTATACATAACTTAGACACTTAACTGAGGCCTGAGGAATAGAACGTCAAAGGTATGGATTCATTAAGGAGATCTAAACTCGGGACGAACATGATATAAATCTGAATTTTGCTAGTATCATGAGTATCTTTGAACTAATCACTCTCTAAAACATGAGTTCATACTTATCATAAGCTATTCAATATAAGACTGGAGTTCATAGATTTATGAGGGATAACTCAAATCACGGAGTGAAGCTGTTACTTAATTAATTAAAGTTGAGTATGAACTTGAATACACATGAAGTGTATAAGCATAGGACTTTGTCATGGATCCCTCACGCAAGATATAAATTTGGTATGATAATGACTGAAATGCAAGGAATACTCTAGAGTAAGAAGGGGTCACTATCTCATCACAACTCTTATTGACATGTATCGCAATCTAATTCTCAAACCTTGATTTGGTTCTTTACTCTACCATCTCCCCCTTAGATCAAAGATGACATTCTAAGCTTATGGGTCTATTCCATATCCTCGAGACTGAGCCATAATTTCTTTACTCTAATGATCTTCACATACATGCTAAACCCACAAGGATAAACTATATTTTGAACTTACTGACTTCATTCTTGGACAACCTCTTAGTACATACCACCCTTAACTCCCTTTATCTTCAATAGTCATCATCGTAGAGTTACACTCTATTAACTCGACAAATATACCTGCCTTACTGAAACACATAAACAGTTACTTTTCCTTCATAGTCTACTAATATCATACCTCTAAGCTTATACTTTCCCTAAACCATAAGAATTGAATTCTTACTTAAAAGACTCACCACCAACTATCCATAACTCTTCAACTTAGCTATTAGGAATACCTTGCACTATATAGCTAGCCTTCTTCCACTTAACCACTCAAGAGTACTATTAACAACACACAACACTTAATAACCTTTAAAAATAATACAACCACATATCACCTTGGGCACCCCTCTAGATTATACTTCCAACATCATACTAAATTATGAATAAATGAACTTACACTTTTGCATACACTGTTCAAGCCTACTAGATCACTTTCATACAACTAGCCACACTAACCAAGAAATCATTATTTCCACCCTAATGATCATCTACTGTTCAAACTTAGTGTCTAGTGTTGGGCATGATTAACAATCCAATCTCACATACTAGTCTTACTTGGAAGCTATAAAGTAAGCGTCAAGAAACATTAGTCCACTAGAACTTCATAACAACAATAATCGGTCATAATCAAATAATATATCTTATTAAAATACGTTAGCACATCCTCTTTCTATACATTTTGCCTATTTACCCATCTATACAACAAAATTACTTTCATAGCTCTATAAGTTTCAACTAAACTCCCTTTTTTTGCAACCTCGCAGGAAGCCTAAATTAACAATACTCAACCACCAAATACTCTATTAATATTCTATACCTTTCAAACACCATAAATACCATCAATAACTCCTTTTATACTTTAATAAAAGAACAATTCACCTTAACTAATAACTTCTTCTCTACCTTCCACTTGCTAACACACAAGAACATATCACCTCAACAAAAACTCAATAGCATGCATAAGTTTATCTCTATATTTTCTATAAATTGTCAATCTTACTTTTCTTTTCACAACACTTCTATACCCATACTCCCATCTATAGAAAGGTTCTAATACTTAAGAATCATAACACTCTAGGTTCATACTATCTCCTCTCATGAGCGCTATCTATATAGAAGGATTAATGAGGAATCTGAATACATATCTTACTCTATCTTAACTGGATAAATCATAAGGATGAGAACATAAATCTTAACTTGAGAAACTTATATCCCACTAGCGAGCTCCTCTCAAGCCCCTTGTGCGACTTCTAAAGTGCTGATAGTAAATCTAAGAGCATCATCTTGAAAGGAATTGGAACTTTCTAAACATGTTATCTCAAGATAATAACATAGATGGAGAATTATGGAGTAACACACGAATCGAAAGAAGTTTCTGAGATAACAACTTTACAGCACGAACTAGAGCAAGTAGAAGGAAAATATTTCTTAAATGCCTTGTAGCCTCCCGAAGAAAAGTACAGACGTCTCTGTACCATTTTGCAAGACTCTACTAGACACGGCTTCACAAATACCCTAGGACACTTGAACTCTATTCTCTGATACCAAGTTTGTAATAACTAGATACTACCCCCTAGTCATCATACAAAGCTTAGGATCAAACTTGATCCCAAGGTAACCCTTGTATTGGCATAAATTATGAGCAACTGAATAAAATACATAAATTTGAATGAAATACGTGGAAGATCAATCTTTTATGAATCTTCTCAATACAAAACTATATAAAAAATAATTACAACTCTGCTTATACAAAACAAAACTGGAATCAAATATATTAGTTCTACTGACAGTCTATAAAGCCTCTACTATACTGACTATAGGTAGTTGGGACGCGACTCCAACTACCACTAATAAATACACATAGTAAGAAAATAAAGTACAGAAATAATATCTAACTGAAGTCCCCAAAGTAGGAAGACTAATCATTTGCTTGCTGGAATCTACAACTGTCTGATCATGATATATAGACTACAACTGAACTTGTACCTACATTATTAAACAATGTATCACAAAAACATATATGTGGATCAGTAATTTTGGAATATATTAAGCATATAGGGATTAATGCATAAGTAAAACAACAATGGAATATTCAAACACACTTTTAAAAACTGCATGCTATGTGTAAGTGACTCACCTTGGCTTGAATAATCAAAATTGTCTAATCATAAATCATGTGTAGTAAAGCATAAAAGTAATTCTTATGATCCATCACACTTAGTTCTAAAAAGTTGTACTCTTATTCTGTTTGAAATCATGTAGGCTAAGTGAAAAGAGCTCACCTTTATCATCTGAAAACTAAAAGCTGAAATCTAATAACTGATGTTTTATGTAGGACAATATCTAAGTAAATTTGTGAACCTTTACGCTTAATTTTTAAAAATTGTTCTGTTATTATTCTCTGTTGGGGAGGTTCTTCTAACCGACATAAACCATGTGAGATATTATAGAGTCCAATGTCTATTACCCACGTTGGTTGAGTTGTTATACCCTTGCCACTGGAATATAGCCTAGCTAGAGTGATCACTATATTGAACCTACTAGGAGTATAAAAACCTATGGTTGGATGTAGTTCTGGGGAATGAGACCTTGGAATCATACCCAACTCGGTGTTAAATACTACTCCCTTTAATCTTTATGCTCATTCTGTAGGAAATCCACCTTAAAACTAGCATAAGGGTTTGTAATGAAAACTAGTTATGCGCTTGTCTATTTCAAACTATAATCAAAACTAACTGTGTGGATTCCACATCTTAGTTGAGGATCAAAATATCAAAAACTTTCTTGAAATTTGAATATACACTAATCATAGGGTGCTTAAAAGCATAATCTTCTTAAAATATCAATACTAAAACTTAGGGCATAAAACCCATGCTTTAAACTTATGTAAAATTCATAGCAAAACATCATGATGAATATAGTTCTTGAAATATTTTAATAATATCATGCTTAAAATCAATTGGAAGTCTATAATCAATGTCTCAAATCATACTCATGGTGTTCAAATCATAAAAGAGAATTCTTTAAATCAAGACAAATATGGACTTTTATGCTTCAATCACTTTATAAATTTAAAACTCAAAAAAAATACTTTGGGTATGAACCCTAATTGAAATTCATGTAAATTAATCTTTAAAAACTAGTTTTGGGCACAAAGATGAAAGTAGTATCCTTGTTCATAAACTCAAATACCTTATTATGCCTGATTTAATGTAAAGGCTTGACTTTGAAGCCCTGGAAATGTTCTTGAATGCTTTTCTTGATTTTCTTGGATTAGGAACCCTAAATTTTTGTTGTTTTCTTAAAGAGGAGGTGATGGAATGGATGATCTTGAAGAGGATTGATTAGGGTTTGTTCTTGAGAGTAAAATAGAAGAATGAGGGAAAATAATGCCGTAATGGATGCTTAAAATCATGTTTTTATGACCTGGGTTGAGGTGGAAAAGACAAGACTGCCCCTCAGAATTAAAAGTTTCAGCAGAAATCTCAATTTTGAGGCTCACCGTTGAGCGCTATTGGTTCCACCGCTATAGGCATCGCCGAGCATTGTAATAGAGGTAGACCTACTATTTTGGACAATCCCAATTTAGAGACTTACCACTGAGCAGTATTGGTTCCACCACTATAGGCACCACCGAGTGGTGTAATCGTGGTTACCTAATATTTCACACAAAAAATGCTATAACTTTTTATTCGGGTATCAGATTAAGGCAAAATTGGTATAGTTGGAAAGTTGATTCAATTACCTTTAATTTGGTGGATCTTTAGCTGGAAAATTCTACATACATTAATGTTATACACTTTCAAAGTGGATCCTTATAGATTCTAACACTAAACTCTGGACGAATCTAAGGTTCTTAGCTCAATTTTGTTCTAAGTAAATTCTATTAACATCTTTCACTTCAAGAGAAATTCATAAACTAGGATAATTATCAGGACACATGTATTAACATACAAAGCATGAGATTAACATTTATACACATAGTAACAATGGTTCGAATTTTAGCGCGAAAGTACGGGGTGTTACATTAATTCCTATTTTCATTTCTTTGATTCTTAACACTAATTAAAATCTAATACTTCATATACTTAGTGGTTTAATTAGTTCTTGTTTGTTCTTCTTTTGTGTCCTATTTCTTTGTTCATTTCTTTCTTTTATCTTTTGGTTTCTTAGTTTAACTTTTGAATTCAAGTCTTTTACTTTTTAATCGATTTATCCATTCTTCTCTCAACTAGAATCCATTCTATCTGAGAGTAGAAATTTGGTATCTCATGTACCAACATAAGAAATCAAGACCAACAATCTTTAGCTAATTGTGAGCCAATCTAATCACTTGGATTGAGAGGGTTGATTTCACTAACGTTAACCTTATTTGCTAGTTGTGTTGAGTTTTTTATTGATAGTTTCATGGCATCGGGAGATGAGATCCAACTTACCTCAAGCAGGGCAAGATTTTATACTTTTTTTGATGCAATTATAGAAATACAATAAGATATGAATATGATGAGGGAGGATATAACAACCGTGAATGAGAAGTTATCAAATGTAGAAGGTAGAATGATGAATCTGGATGGAAGGATAGTGAGTGTGTAAGGGAATCTTAATTTTTCAAATGTTAATCCCAAAAACAATCTCCAAGCATCCTAGAGTGTGCAAGTCCAAGATACTTTGGCTACCATATCTCTTAGAACTATCCACTATTTACTTTACCCCCCCCCCCCACAAGTAAGAGCTCCCTTACCTACTACTCCTCTTAAAGAAACTCTACATTTGAAGCACGACCACTACCATTCAAGAAACACACACCCTAAAATCCACCCCTATCCCAACTAATTCTCAATCTACCCTACAAAACACCACCAAATCATGTTCCAAACTATTAAATGCCACAGGGATTGAACCCACCAAGCCTCAACCCACCTTACTATCCACCCTATACAACAAAATTCAAACCCACCCTACCTAGCTCTACTTAGCCAACTACCATTAAATAAAGACAGGAGTTAAAGGAGAGCTTGAAGGTTATATAGAAATAGGTTATAGGTATGGTGCATAATGAAATATTCCAAGGTACCAAGGTGGATATAGAGGTCATGAAATAGATATCAATTCTATTAAAGTTACTCTTCCTAGCTTTCATAGAAGTAGTGATCCTGAAGGGTACCTCAAGTAGGAGTCACAATGTGATGGGATCTTTCAAGATAAGAATTTTCTTGATGTTATAAAGACAACCTATGCGGTTTCTCAATTTGAAGAATATTCTTTGACTTGGTGGGAATTGGCTAAGAGAGTGCAAGGGGTTATTTATGTAGGTCATTATCTATCATGTGATATAATGAAGGACCTTATGAGAGCCAAGTATGTATCAGAGAGGTACAAATAAGGGTTTCTTTCCAAGTTGTATAATTTAAGAAAAAAGACAAGAGTGTTGAAGCATACTATGATGAATTTCAAAATCTACTATTGAAGATTGATTATAAAGAAGATGAATAGAACACCAATATTTGATTTAAGATGGGGTTGAATTAAGAAATTGTATCTCGAATGTCATTACACAAGTTATGGATGATCTCTTAGAGGCGGATATTGATGTTTAGAAAGATATCAAGGTGGAGAAGAAGGCAATTAAGCCTAATATAGGGAATCAAATATCCCACACTTGGATTCAAAGCTCTGAGTTCAAAAAGACTTTTGAAAATAAGTCCATTGAAAATAATTCTCCATGATATCCCCTAAGAAATTGAGGTATTAATTATCAGGGTACTAAATTCTTTAAATACCAAGGATGGGGTCACTGAATGAGTGAGTGTCTAACACGAAGAGACATCATACTTTGAGAAGGTGATCCATACTATAAAGATGAAGTGGAGAAATGGGAAAAGTATCTAGAAGTGGTGTACAATCTTAATGAGAATGTGGAGGTTAAAGTGGATCCATGTGATGGGGATATCATCGTCCCAAGTATGATATCCAACAAAGTGCCAGTGGAGGAGGTTTGGCCTTAAGGAGGAGAGTTTAGCATTCCACTTTACTTGGATACACATGTTATGTTCCATCCTACTTATAAGAACTCCCCAAAATTTATTGATCTTGAACATGATGAACTTTTAAATTTGAGGACAAATTCTCATCATAAAGGAGAAAAAGATACAAGTCAAAGATCCCATACCAAATCATTAGGGATGAAAAGGAATATTGTGACCCACCATGTGAAGAATTAAATAAGGAAGGATGCTCTATGTTTAGTTTATGTCTTTTTGGTAACTTTTGGGATCAATTAGAATTATCTTTAGCTCTTGGTCACTTTTGGGCCTAATTGTAATAAATATCTTAGGCTATAAATAGGTAGTCTTCTTCTCATATTAGGTTTGGATGATTTTCAATTAATGTGCACACTTCAGAGTGTTTTATTAAAGCTTTTTGGGAGCTTTATGGACTGTGAAAAATGTTGGTTGTGAGTGATTTATTTCACCCTCAGTCTTTATAAGAGAATTATTGCTTGTAGTTGGATTACATTTGAGGTCCTCAATTTAGTATATTGTGGTTTGACTAAGTTCTTTCTCTCATGTCATTCTACCTATAATTTACTTTCCTTGTTCCATTTCTTTTATTTCCCTTGTGTTTGTGTTTTTGTATTTTTTGTTTCCATCTTCGTAGTTTACTCTCGTATTAGGTTGTGACAAATTGATATCAGAGCCTAGGTTTATTGGTGTGATGGTATAAGTGCTAAGTGTATATTAGAGTCCTGCAAATCAGTGTAGAGGCTTTCGTGACCTATCTTCGAGAGGATACATGGAATTCTTAGTAAAAAAAATTCTTGACTCCTTATTATGTGTTCGTATTTCTATGAGTCTTAAGAGTATTTTGTAACTCTATCTGTACCAAATGGATGAATTGAGGTTGTTGATAAATGCAGAAGGGATTTTGGCACATATTTCCAAAGCTTTAGTGCAACATCAAACCAAGGAGTCAAGGATGGATGTCGAAGATCTTCAACGTCAATTAGAAGATTTAAGGCCAACCCAAGTTTTAAGGGATCTTGTGGCTACTTCATCCTTTTGAGATTCAACATTGGGGATCTCGAGTCTTTTTGCGGATACCTCATATCCAGGGATGTCATCTGATACATCGAGCAATTCTTAAGCCAGAGTTGGGTTTGTTGGTGTTCAATAAGGTACCTTGTCAATTTTAAAATATGAGATTGGATTTCTTAAGTGGGTCAGGAAAATTCCTATGTTATATCTATTAGATCTTAAGATAATGCATGGATTTATTAGATAATTAGCATTGTCATTCTATTTTGTGTTGGGGTATTTAATAGCAGTTGGATCTTCCTTCTCTCAGGTCATTGATCACATAAAGGCCACAGAGGTAGAATGTATTCAAACTTATAAATGTGATGATAAGAGGTCATATCATCAGTATAGTGCTATTGGTATTCCATCTGAGAGTGAGGATCCTCTCAGCAGAGCTCAACTTTACTTGTAGCCATTAGTTCTACAAAGGTAGCATTTTAGATTATGGGTGGCTCTTAGACTACTCATGATGGTTAAAATAGAAAGAGTTCTTGTTGGTCTATCCAACATATCTGGTATGGGTCTTTACACCATGGAGGTCATTCTTGATCAGCAGGGAGAGTATCTCAAAGTATTCCAGGAGCTTGTTTTAGTTATGGAAAGATTAGTCATTGGTTTAGAGAGTGCCCCAGGCATGAGTCGATAGTTAAAACTAGATCAGTGTATATTCCTCGATAGCCTAGAGTTCCTGAGGTATATTATGATTGCGGGGAGGATGGCCATTTTAGTAGGTAGTGCCCTCGGTATCGATTGGTCAGCCAGTTAGGGTCAGCTCATGTTTTTTGCCAGGTTAGGGCTTTAGGGGTTTGTTACCACTACAGAGAGACCGATCACTAGTCTAAGAGTGTCCTCGACATGAGATTATTAGTCATTTATCTCATCTAGATTAGTATCATAGTGTTTTGTCACCTTAAGTTAGAGGTAGTGCGCTTAGCATCTCAGTCGATAATTTTGATGCTCAGTCTAAGTTTGGACCCGCTTAGATTCATTATCCCTCGAGTATGTCAGGAATGTGTCTTTGAATTCCACTATGATAAGTGCATTTTTATTTCCTACCCATACCTTTTTTATTTATGTGTATTAAGGTTCTCATACCTATTGATAATTTTATGCCTTGGTAGGGTTATATCAATTGTTTTGTGCCTTGATATAGAGTTCATAATCGTATGAATACACCCATAGATAATTTCTTTTAGTAGTAGATGGAGTGGATAAGTGTTGATATTTCCTGAGGGTAGTAGCATTTGGGTTTGAGTCCTATTTACCTTGGCATATTGGCATTCTTATGGCCCTAGAGTGGTACCTGCTATTGATTTTCAATTTTGGTACCACCTATTCTTGATAATGATATTTCTATTGTTGTTATTTTTATCATTATTTGTTGTTTATCGATCCTTGCTTGATAGATGGATAGACTAGTATTATCTAGCTATAATTTTCTTTCTCACAATTTTTATTTGTTGGCTTAGAAGCTAGCTTGGTAGGATGATTTCTCGATTATATCAAGGCAAGGTTGGTCTTTTTCCTCTTCTGTTGGTGAGGCTAGATCAATTGTTGAGCGAATTATGGGAGTAAAGGTAAGTTGACCTTTCATGGTTCTATTATGGTTCTAGATTTGGTAATTTGGTTTTATCACCCATTTTTGATTTTGATGTTCAAGGGCTTGCCTTCTGTTTGCTGAGATTCTGGTATTGATTTTCCTTCTCTATGTATATGGCCTATTTTTTGGGTTGACCAATTTAGGGTCCGTTCTTCTGATTTGTCTAGTCATCACCTAGTAGTGGACTTACTGTTGATGTTGAGAGGTCGTATATTTTCCTTTTAGGTTTGTTGGTTTTGTTTCCTGTTGATATCTTTGATCCTAGTATCAATGTGGAGTTAGGTACTCCAATCTTGCCATGATGTAGTTCTTGTTCTAGTAGAGTTAAGAGAGTTGGAGATAGGTGATCTTTCTTATGACCACTTCTTAAGTTTGTAAATTAGGTACTTGTTCCTAAGATGGATATTGGTTGAATTTCTCTGAATTGCTAAAGTTTTAGCTATTTCTAGTATAGTTTGCAATTTTGGTGAATTTTTGGGTATGCTTTGGGGGTTCATGTTCTCCAACTGATATGGAGTTGATTGCTTATGCTTCGAACCAGTGATTTGTCATCCGTTGTGATTTTGTTCGTCAACTACTTTTTAATTTCACCTCTAGCATGGTCCAATAAGGATATGTCTAACTTGGATAGTAAGGTTGTAATGCCTCAATTTTCTAGAACAGAATGCCACACGATGCTCATAATCCCGAAGGACCACAAGCTAACCCTTATCTGGTACGTACAACAATAACTGTATAAATATACTGAATAATGTGGAAAACTGGCAGAAAACTTGCCATAAGGTTCAAAATGTCTAAAATAATCAATACTGAAAACTGAATCCTAATACATCTGTCCGAAAAGCCTCTAACTGTCTGAACTGTGGAGCTGATGGGACATGTCCCCAACTAAATCCATCTACTGAAAATAAAATAAGGATCATCCTCAAATGAAGAGGACTCACTGCTACATCTACTACTGCTGACTGAGTCTAGACTACTAAGGGTGCTATGGATTTCTCTCTTCTGAACCTATGGTGTAAGACACCATAGCGCAAGAGAAAAGTATGCGTCAGTACTTTGAATGTACTGGTATGCTTGATGAGGTAAGGAATGCAAGGGCTTATGCATAAATATAGCTTAACTGAATAACATGAGAGTACTGAATGAGGACATATGTATGAATGCACAAACCATAACTGAAACTGAAATCATCGTGACTCTTAATACTGATACTCTAGGATACTACTTTACTGAAATCTGAACTCACTACTAATACTGAGATACTGAATAACTTAATCTTCTGATATCGATAACTGAGTACTAAAGTTGAGATTAGTCCTATCTAGCGGGTGATCTCTGAATCTAATGATAATGGGAATGCTCGACTGAAATCTGAGATTTGTCTTATCTAGTGGGTGATCTCTGTGTTTACTGATAATGAGAGTACTTAGCTGAATCTGAGATCAGTCCTATCTACCAGTGATCTCCGTATATACTGATAATGAATATGATTTGACTTAATCTGAGATCAGTCCTATCTAGCGGGTGATCTCTGAATCTGATAATACTGAAGCTGATTAACTAAATATGAGACCATTCCTATCTAATAGGTGATCTCTGAGTCTGTTGATAATCATAATGATTGACTGTATCTGATAGTCCTTACTCTGTACTACTGAACTGAGCTCCTTTACTGAGACTGATTCTGAAACTTAGACTGTGGGAAATAGTTATTTAACCAACATGCCCTTTCTAGCTAAGTTGGGGTCCAACCTATAACCCCAGTTAGAAGGGTGTCAGTACTGTTCCACGGGTAAAGAAATCTCTTGTGGAGTCAGTCCTATCTAATGGGTGACCCCCTGGGATCAGTCCTATATATATATAATATACTAATAGGTGATCCCTGAGTATGTCACTCCTATCTAGTGGGTGACATCTCATACCTACGCTGGCTACATAGTTCTGAAACTTAGGGATTGCTCCTAGGGATCTCAGTCCTCTCTAATGGGTGAGTCCTCATCCCTAGGTTCGCTCGGTGCTAAGTCCTACTCCCAACTGATTCTTTTTCTTAAACTATACTAGACTGATCTGAATCTTTTACTGATCATACTGAGTAACTGATTTAAGCTTAGTTCACTTGATTCCAAAACTGACGGAATACTTTTGAATCTTGTTATTTCACTGAACGATACTAAGTTCTGAATTGATTACTTGAATGCTACAAAGAACTAAACTAAGTACTGAACTGAAGCTGGAATTCTAATAATAATTAGATTACTGAGATTCCTTAAGTTCTGTAACTGTCTGGGAGTACTGAGTTATGTAACTCACTGAGTTCTAAGAATCGTGACTTAACTGAGATTACTGTGAAAACTGACACGGGCTCTAAACTTGCAGCTAAATTATCGGGTATAAATACCCCCAGGACTCAATAGCATAAAAGTAAAACATAAATATTATTAAATAATCATGACCATGGACATTAATTCACCATTACAATCATTAAAGCATCTCTTCAAGCACTTGGAAATCCTAAACATGTGATAGTATAGGGAGACATGCTATTTGCTCATACTCCATTCAACAAGGTCTTGCAACAAACATTTAACATGCATTGAAGAGCATATAATTGGTGGATTTTATGCTAACATGTCACAATTTATTCATTAAGTCTTTTCAACAAACACTTTGCATGCATTTACACACAATTGGGGATTTCTAGTCAACATGCTATAATGGTTTTAATTCCTTCACATAAGCATTTTATCAAACATATGGGGAGCATGCTTTGGTTATTCAACAATTTCTACACTCAATTGACATAAACACATCACTTAACTTGCAACTTGAAGAGGGTTTATCATGAACATCACATGAATATCACAAACCAGGATCAACTCTTGAGATTTTATAAACGAAACATGAATTTAACTCAATAATAACATGAACTTTAATTTTAATTCACATGAATCATAAAAACTCATAAATATATGATCATTGAATTTAGAAAAAGGAGTCTTGAACTTCTTGGGTGTAAGGAACCCAAGAATCAACATCTAACATACCTAGCTATGTAATTCTTGAAAGATTCACAGTGAAACCTTGATGATTTGGGTCTTGGATTAGAAACCCTAGGTCTTGTTCTTGAAGAAAATTGAGAGAAACCAACAATATTTGAGTGTAAATGTGCTGAATCTCATGTTAAAGAGTATATATAGGGGTTGGGAAAAGATCCTTTTTCCCTTGGAATTAAAATCCAGAACTGGAAAAATCCCGATTTTACGTGTTGGCGTGACACGCCATAATCGCGCCAACTTACTGGAAATTGGACAGTTGGGAAACAGAGCCTTGGTGCGATGCGGTGGAAATCACGTTGCCACCTTGGTTGCAAACTGGAAAGACACCGCAACCAACTCGGTGAGATCACGGAGGCTCATTGGAATTTGACAATTGCCATTTTGGCTGGCTCCGCGACGCGCTAAAGTGCAAGGTTGCACACTGTCTCGCTAAAATGACTCTAACTCTTCGCCCGAGTGTCGGATTTGGACGAATTTGGTATCGACGGAAAGATTATTCAATTCTCTACATGATAAAAAGTCAATATTAGGGAAATTCTACATGGTTTAAAATATTTCCCGCTTTGGAAGTCACTTCTCGATCTTTTAAGGCCGGAATTATACTTCACTTGACACGCTCTAAGGCTCAGGCTACGACAGAACTTTACGGGTTCTTACAAAATTTAATTTGGGTATTTAGCCTTAGTTTAGACTAGTTACCTCAATTTCGGACATAATGCCTTGGAATGGTGATTTTGAGGTTATGATAGATTTAGAGTGTGGATTCTTACCCGTCTACTAGTTTGATTTGGGTAGTGAAGATTGAGCGGTTCAACCTTAGTGTCAAGATTTTAGCTTAGAGTTGTAGAGCTTGGGTGCAACCTTTTTTGTCAAATTTGTATTTGTTGTGATTTTTGTCTATAGGTTGGCTAACCCTAATCCATGCCTACCTATTCGATCTTCTTCAGTTTGGATTAATTAGGGTCATTAGGTGTTCAAAAGATAGTCCATTGGATGGTGTTGGTTCCTTCAACTTTGACCTTAATTTCAATTATCGTTGGGATTTTGGATGATCTACTCAGTAGGATTAATATTATTAGGTTGAGCTTGGATTGGTTTCATCCTCAGTTGGTGAAACATCCTAGAGTGGGTCATGCAACAGTAAGTATTTATGCGTCAAACTCCTAACTATCTGTTTCAATGGTCATCCAGACCAGTTGTAACATTGGCATTGATTGCAGACCTAAGTTATCTCAATTTGTGTGCCCAAGTAGCACCTTATGGGCTTACCCTATGGCTCATCATTAGGGATTTGGTGGATCAACTTTTGTTCTTTGAGATTATTGTGATGAAGTTGTGCGGATAGGACTTAGGGTGACTCTCTTCTTGGTTTAGAGTGGATAGCAGGTTTGGAAAGGTAAAAGAAGGATATATTTAGGTGTTAAAGTGGTTTCATGAGTCATGCCTTGGATTACACTAGGTTTGGATGAGTTTTTTCTTAGTTGTGCAGGTATAGGTTTGGTAGCAGCGTGTCATGTTTGAATTTATGTGCACCATTCTTCCTCTGTTCCATTGTAGTCTAGTTGGTGGTTGAGGTTGAGTTTTGGTTATGTGAGAGTGGATTGCGGAAGTTGGTTGAAAATAAGATACCTATAGTAAAATCCTTTGGAAGTGTTGTCCTTTCTTTGAGGTTATCTGGGAAATCGTCCTTCGAGACTTGGTAATCATACTATTAATTGACTTTCTTGGACTAAAGTCCTTTTAGTACTAGATATTGTAATGACCTCTAGTTCATTTATGACTTACTGAAACTGTCGATTCGGTTATCAGACAATTTATTTGGGTTATAGGCTCATTTCTCTATTTTGGAGTTTTTATTGTATATAGGATTTTATCTCATACCAAATCTCCTATTAGGTGATCTAGAATGATAAATTCAACAATGCCATCAACTTTGAAATATTTATTTTAGGCTAGGGGGACCCTTGGTTCAGGTCCCAAGGGTTTCGAACTCATTTTGGGCTATTGGGTGGATTATATGAAAAATAGAACTATAGGTGTGGGCCCTACACTTTGTCAAAATGATCTCGGATGAAAGTTTCAATGGTTCCATTGAGTCCAAAACATCAAATATGGTATGGTAGCATAGTTTGTTTTCGCGTAAGAGGTTTTGAATGAATCTCAAGCACCCGATCGTAGTCCATTTGGACTTAGCAAAATCTGTTGCATGGCATTAGCTAGTGTGATAGCTTAAGCGACACTTGAGTTGCTTAAGCAATGACTCTTAAGTGATCAAGTGATCACTTAAGTGTCCAACAATGTTCTTGTCCAGTTGCTTAAGCGAAGACTATGTCACTTAAGAAGAGGTCGCTTAAGAAACACTGGTTCGCATAAGCAATGGGCCAACATGACGTGTGGATCTCTTAAGTGATTATTTGATTGCTTAAACGGTACCGGCTGGTGTTAAATCACCTTCCTCACCCAATTTTGCCCTCATTTCCTCAACTTATTTTCACAATTTTTGAGAACTTTGGAAGAAGGAAAGTATGGACAATCATCCATTGAGCTAGGGTAAGTTAGTTCAACACTCCTTGGTCATTTTCCATTACTTTTCCCCGTTAAATTCCATTATTTTCATGTTAAATTCTTAGAGTTAGGTCTTAAAATTCCAAAATTTTAAGGGTTGATTTGAGACCCGATTTATGATTCATTTGTGCGCAACTTTTGATCACACATTTCTTGTCTTTAGAGAAACCTCATGACGGGTTTAATTTTGGATTCTATTTCCAGGCCCATTCTTGACCCGAATTTCAACCCGACCCTTAATATAGCAATATAGATCTTATTTTACTCCTAATGACATATATATTACAATTTTTATAGTGTGTCGTCATATTGGGATCGTAGAGAAATGACAGTTGATTTGTTGGCGATTCAAGGATTTATGGTTTGACATCAAGGTAGACGTCTATTTTCTCTTCTTCATGAGATAGTGTATTATATAAATTTCATGTTATATAGGGATGTTAGGATGTGATTGTGGGTAGAACACATGACTTAGCCAAAATTATGAGTTTGGGGATTGGAAGGATGAATCGACCCTTAGAGTGAAATGCTTATTATTCTTCTAGGATCCTATTACCCTAGGTTGCTAATATGTTCGACATAGTTGAGGATAATAACCCTTTAGTATAAGGTTTACTATTTTACTTGGTTGATTGTGATGGTTTCCCAAATCATGATATGGTTATGTCGGATATAAAATATTAGACCAGGGCCGTGATTATGATTTTTGTTGGATTTTGGATGAGTGAGTTATCCTTGTAGAGTTCGTGGTTCAGTTTATTAATGTTCATATTCTTATAAGTATATTATTTGGATACTGGTGATTGCATGCATAGATTCGATACATTCATGCTCGCTTAATGGTACGATTACGACTAAACATATGATTTTACTATTGTTTTCCTAAAAAAGAGATTTATTCTCACTTTTCACTTTAAAATGAATTCTTTCATAATGCTAATCGTACCACTTCAATGAATGATTTATGAGCTTTGAGACTAAATATAATGTTTTAGAGATTTGACCGAGACAGATTTTGATCCACGATTTTACTACTAGGGTTATTTATTCGAGAGAGAGAGTTCGACCTTTTCTACACTTTTAGGGTAAAAATAGACCTTATCTTGTGTTAGACATAGGAATTATAGACCCTATGATTAAGAGGCCTTAATATGTTAGTGTGACTACTTTGTGTTGCACCTTTGAGTTATCCTTGTTTATGTATATATCTACTTATGCGTAGTTATGGTATTACCATATATACCTCCCTTCCTTCAATTATTCATGTTGTATATTCATTCTTTGACCTTATATAATACTATATATCCTTCTCTTACTCTTTATTCTTATATTGGCCAGCGATATACGGTATATTGCTTAGATCCCCGAGTATGTCTAGACTAGGATAGTTTATCGTTACTGTCTCCTTAGCTTTACTATGTTAATTCATAGATATTTGGGTGCAGTCGACATTCCTGTTTGCATTATCTTTGGAGCTCAGTCGATAGTTTCTTACTAGTACCACGTGTTTGGTACTCATACTATACTTCTGCAGCCTACAAATCATAGTACTGGTTCTCGCTGTTGTTGTGTACATCGTGCAGAGAAGCTATGGTTCGGAGACATAGGGTAAGCTGCTGGTGTTCAAAGTATTACTATTCTCCCTCTTATGTACTAGACTAATCAATGTGTTGTATTCAGAGATAGGTTGTATTTGAATATTTATTTGTACTTTAATTCGTGTTCTTATTATATTAGAAGCTCTTTTACTGATTCCACTATATTTTGGGACTATCATATATATATATTTATATATCTATTTTATATTCTTGTCACATTTTTCTTTTATTTCTCTTGGTAGTCCATTACTAATAGTTCCAGACTATGAGTTGGCTTACCTACTGATGGGTTATAGTAGGTGCCAATATGACCTAAGAAATCAGGTCGTGAAAGTTGATGCACTGAATATTTTGATCATATCTTGACTCACTATGATTGTATTTATAGATGACATCTTAGTTTATTCCAAGAGTGAGGCCGACGATGTAAAGCCTTAGAGAATTGTGCTTCGGAGGTTGCGTAATGAGAAGTCGTATGCTAGGTTTTCTAAGTGTGAGTTCTTGTTGGATTTTATCTCTTTCTTGGTTCATATGGTGACTAAAGATGATATTATGGTTGATCCGACAAAGTTAATGATAAATGGTGATTGGGCTACACCTACTTCTCCTACCGAGATTTTAAGTTTTATTAGCTTTGCGAGTTATTATCGGTATTTTGTAGAGAGTTTCTCTTCTATTGCATTTCCTTTGATCAAGTTGACTCAGAAAAAAGTATTTTTTCAGTGGTCGCATGCGTGTGAGAAGAGCTTTTAAAAGCTCAAGGAGTAATTGACTTAGAAAAACAACTTAAATTATTTTTAGATCGATTTGAGGTGTTTTTTAATATTGATTTTTTTTTAATTCCAAAAATTAGAGATAGATTCTTTTTTTTTATTAGCAATGGGATTTTAACATATTTTTTCAATTACAGAATGTTGTTGGTACTTTGCTTTAATAGTACCCCAAGAGTTGACTGTGAAAAATAGAAAATCAGCTACCATCACTACTAATTATTTAGACTTCCAAAATATACCTCTTAAAGGCAAACCTAACTATTACACCATTATTAAGAAGGTTAGTATAGATTTGTTTTGATTCTTTGTTTTTACTTCTAGGGATTAATTAGTTTTTTCTTGATATGTCCAGGTATCGTCAAGGGTTCTCACTGCTTGAAAAATTGTAATATTTAATTTCTTTTTTTAATTTTAAACTATTTTATACTCGCTCCATTTTAAGATGTTTTTATTACTTCCCTGTTTTGTCTGTTTTGAAAAGAATACTCCTTTTTTTTTTTATAATTCTTAGTTCTAACTTTGACATGTGGTATCAGGGACGGACCTATATTGAAATTTGGGGTGCTTTGATATCCACTAAACTCGACGTGAAATAGATATAATTACATAGAAAATATATGAAAATAGGTATAAAACATACAAAAACACCCACTATAACAAAAAGTTGGTTGAGTGCATTGACATTTAAGTTAATCTTAAGGTGCTTCATTGGATGGAGGCCCCAGATTTCATTGGATGGAGGCCCCAGGTTCGAACCTCATTGAGGTGATTTGAGGCCCCAGGTTTCATTGGATGGAGGCCCCAGGTTCGAACCTCATTGAGGTGATTTTTTACTTTTTTCAGTTTTTAAATTTTTTAAGCACCCAGTATGCTTAAATCTTGGGTATGCCACTGTGTGACATGTTTAACATTTTAAAATCATGCGATCAAAGGATATTTGATAAATTTTATGTATCTTTAGTTTAAGACCCTAAAAGTCTTCTTTAATTTTATTAATTTCATGTCAAATCAAAATTAGACAAACAAATTGAGAAGAAGAAAATAAGTCATTTATTTCAGTTTTAAACACATACATACACCTTTAAAGAAAAGGTTGCTACTTTTCTGTGCTACTGATGGTCTGCTACCTAAAGGAAACAATCAGAGGCGGAGCCAGCTCTCTTTAGGAGTTCGTCTGAACCCCCTTCGATGAAAAAATATTTTATAATTAAAATTATTTTTTATGTGATTATAGTAGGTGTTGAACCCCCTTCGACTTAGTTTTCTTTGAATATTAAACTCACTTACTTAAAATTCTGGCTCCGCCTCTTAATACAATCATAATGAAGTACCAATTAATGATCCCCATGGACTTCACCGCAAATACTGTGTGATGCTACACGGATGGATATTTAAAAGGAAACAAGGTTGAAGCAGCATATTTGACACAGTAAATGTAACTTCTTTTATGATGTATTTCTTTCATCCGAATATCAAGACTTGCTAGTTTCCTGACGCCCATATACCCACATTATATAACTTCTATATTGCATCTTTTTCTATAGTTATTCAAAATTATCTAGCTAGTTCTTATCCTAATTAAGGATTAATGAATCTCTAATTAACCAAATGCAATAAAGAAAATGAGGGCTTGTAAATTTAATTACTTTGTAATGTATTAATAATTAATATTCCGTAATTAAGAAAAATCTTATTGGATTGAAGGATTAATATCATAAGAGCAACTGTGGCAAGTGTCGATCTTTAAGAGAATTAACAAGAGCTATACTCAAAGGTTTCGAGGAACTAAAGGTTGATGTTGATCAAGAAACGAATGAAATAAGAGTGTTCTTCGTAGACTCTGATGGACTGACCAATCCAAATTTGTGGCGGTACAGGGAATCACGAGAGCTGCCATGGATTCACCAAATTGAGGTAGGTATTGTTGGAAGCAGAGATGGAGGGAGTCGACGGTGAAGCTAGTAATAGGTCCTCGACAGGCGGGAACATAAAGAGAAAGAGGAAGATAAATATGACGAGGGTCACAAAATCCAATGCAAACTGAGGTGGCAGCAGATGAGTAAGCCGTTACGTGTGCTGATGTACTGTTTAATTTAATATGGGACATGTGAGTGATATCATTTGAAACTTAGAATTTTTTTTGGCCCACTTGTATGATAAACTCTCTAATGGTCATAAAATATCTAGTTTTCTTTTGCTCTATTTTCTTCATGCTTATTTATTAGTAGATGTTCATTACCTCATTAGGGTTGGTAAGGTGAGATATAGCCCTTCTTACTTGTACAATTCATGTTCAGAATTTTTATTTTAATGAAAGATCGCTAGACAATCTATATAATAGTACATCTTTGCCAGGAAAAAAAAAATGTCATAGAGATCTTTATGGACGAGAATTTAATTTTGTTAGATTTGTTGGTAAAATTATTTGTACCCCAAATGTTTGATGAATTTCTTGAAAGTAATTACTTTGAGCTTTTTGGATTATACAGTTCGTGGGTTAAAAATTAGGGATGGAGGGGGGAGGGACGCTTTATCATACACTCTCTTTGACGGTGAACTTACATTCTTATGTTCGTGGGTAGTCCAATAAACTTTATCCCTTCAAATAAACTCGAAAGATGAATGATATCAATTTCTTTTCATCAACAAATTATATGAACGTTCAAAATTGTTACTTAATTTTTAATTTAGAAATAATTACAATTAAAGTATTTTGAAAATAATTAGGCCTTTAAATAAGTAGCGACATGAAAATGAAAATAAAAAATAAAACTTCACTCGAAATTGACTTACTAACTAAGCAAATTTTGTACCTTTTTAATTTTTTTCTATTGTTTTTTAAAATCTCATTTGGTTCAAATTTTTATGTAACATGTATTTCCCATATCTTTCATGCAAATTCATATGGTTTACAAGATCTAGGAAAAAATGATTGATGGTTTAAGACATACTGGAGAGGCTGGAAGATTAAGACGAGTTAAAAAATTTGCAATACTTCAGAAAATTTTACGAGTTCAAAGAAAACATGGGCTGACTCTATATTTTTTTCTTGTAAAATGTGTTCATTATCTTAGTATCGTC
Source organism: Capsicum pubescens (assembly GCA_030864215.1). NCBI lineage: Eukaryota > Viridiplantae > Streptophyta > Magnoliopsida > Solanales > Solanaceae > Capsicum > Capsicum pubescens. The sequence continues at coordinate 263,354,144 of CM061540.1, read as the reverse complement.
ATTTTTAATATCATCAGAGAGTGTGTCATCAACTCTATGATAATCATTGAATATTCAATTTTTTTTTCTTCTTTTTATTTTTCACATGCTTGCTAGTATAGTCAAGATATTTTATTAATGAAAAAAAATAATAATTAGACAAACACCGGTCCTATATCTACAAAAGCACATCTAACTTTAAAATGATTACAAAACATTACCTAGGCCTGACATAGCAAATACCTATATATATGAACTATCTTCAGATGTATGGGTATCTTCGAATACAAATTCTTTTTTCTTATATAAAATGTGTATATGAATATAAGTCACCAATGTCAAAACTAATTAAAATTTAGCCTTTTTTTTCATACAGAAATAATTTAAACAAAAGTATCTCCATTGTTTCCTCAATTTTTCTTTAAATAAAAAATTGAAATGCACAACACCGTTCTAAAATTTTATTTTACAAAAATGTATCTCCATTAATGCTTAAATTTTTCTAACTTTAACTAGTTTGCAACTTATTGAACTTCTAAATCGTTCCCAATTACCTTGGGCCTTTTTCAATTGATTTTGAACTCATTTACTCTAAATTTTTATTTTAATTAATTCTTAAGTTTTTTTCTGCTATGATACACATTTGATTTCCTTAAGACACGTATAACACATCATTGCATGTCATAATTCACATATTAGGCTGACAAAAAAGTGTCATTTAGGGAAAAAGGATCCCACTACTAAAAATGATCAGACTGATTGTTACAGTGAGTAGAGTGGCATGGACTGGAGGATCAGGAGTAATTTTTATGAATCGAATATATATGAGCTACTTCAACATAAAAGAATTTGATTTGTAATAATCTTAAAAAGGGTCAACAATCATATTTTGTTGTATTTTGCACCCTAAAGTATGTCATCTTTGTGATTTGCATATTGCCCTATTTATTTTTATGATTCGAATCCCAATCTCTTTATTTTCTATCAAAATAGTAAAATCACTCATTTTTTTAAAATTTTCTACAAAAGCAAAATTGAAATACAGATAATTATAAAATGACACAAAATTTAAAAAAGACAAATCAAATGAGAGTTCAAGAAAATACAAGAATAAATCACCTATACATTGTAAAAACAAATGATTGCTCGAGAAAGCCAAAATAACTAGACACACTCTTTTGGCATTGTTCAACCACAAACTCGGAACTCCAGTACTCATTATTCTCCTAATGGAGAAAATTTCCAACTTTTCCATGAATGTGCACGTGTCTTTTGAAGGCTAATGGAGCTGTCCAACAGGGGGCCCAGAGCACATCCACTCTAGTGATTTTTGGTCCAGTAAGTCTCAATACAATATTTGATTGCATATCTACAAAAAAAAATAAAAAAAATGGATTTTTGGTTTCACTTTTGTAAATCTCCTTCAACTATTTTAATTTAATTTTATAATTTCAAAGAAATAAAACTGGAAAGGTCACTCAAACAAGCATGACTAAAAAGTTCTATGCAGGCCTTCAAGAAATAGAGTGCACATTGGCGAATTACCAAAAGTTAGTTGTTTCAAATTTCTGCACTGTTGCTTCATTCACCGAACTTCCAAGATTGACATTAGACTTGCAAGGAGAGTTCTTTTGGATGACGGTGAAGAGAGATTGACATTAGACTTGCAAGGAGAGTTCTTTTGGATGACGGTGAAGAGAGTTGTTGAACATATAAGTAGGCAACCCACTTTGGGTTCGATCAAATTATTTAAAACTAAAATAATGGTAAAGAAAGAAAAAGAGTAATGGAAAGAATGAAAAAATGAATGAAACAGAGGCATAACCCATGTCTTTGATTTGTGATGTCTCATTTGAAAATGGTGGTTACTTGGTTGGTTTGTATAAACAAGTACTCAATGCAACGACAACAGAGTCAAGATCAATGGTAGTGAATGAGATGTTGACGCAAGATTTCAAGTTAGGTCCAGGAGAAGAGCATAACAGAAGAAAAGAAATGGATGCAATCAAATCTATTTTCACATCTCAAGTACTTTGTCAAATCAGATGTCACAACTTTTTGTGCTGTCACTGCAAGGTCCAATCGTCAATTTTGAGGATTAGCTGGACCAGTGAGCTCACTACCTGCTTGGCGAGAATGGAAATTGAGAATAGTACCAACCGGGATGATGTGCAAGCTTGTAAATTTCAAGCTGAGCAATAAAGAAGTCATTCAGGTGAGGAAGGAGTTATTTTGTCGTTCTTTCTATTATCTGGGTTAATTTTAGAGTTGCAATTCAGTTAAATTTATGCTTGATTTTATGATTCAAACTCTCCTATCTCTTTCCAAATGAAATCCATGTTTTAGTTTCCTTTCATTTGTAATCTTTTTTTCTTTTGCTCTTTCTTAAATTTTTCTTTAAATTATTTTACAAGTTGGTTCTAATGACGTGACATGCATGTTGAATTTTTAACCAGATTTTAAAATCTTGTATAGTTATTCCACTATCCTTTCATTCCAATCTTATCCAAAATCCCTATTACAATCAAAGAAAGACCTTCAGATCAATCATTGAGAATGTCAGGATTAAGTATGCTACGTATAAATTATTAGTGACTCTAGGTGCTACTTATCTTCATCAGCTGAAGGAAAGAAATATGAGTATCTTATCGATGAAAATCCTCACGGGCATCATTAAATAATGGTAAGTTGCGAGAATTTAAATGAGAGTCTTGTTAGTGAAAACCCTCAAAGGAATCGTATGTTAATGATTAGTGGAGAAAAAATAAAAATAAGAGAGACTTGATGGTGAAAATTTTTTGGTGTGCCACTTGTCGAATAATGATATCAAGAATAGGAACTCAGCTTCAAATTCAACTTTGGCAAGAGTTGATGAATAGCTTGGTTGCAAAGATCAATTTTCTTTATCCAAAATGCATGTCATAATCATTGGAGTAGATAACCATACTCAAATGGTTTCTTTTTTCATTTATTTCTTGAAAAGGGACATCCCTCATCTTTATTTTTCTCTTTATAACTTTATTCATTTTATTATTAGATTTTTGTGTGCATCTGCATCAAGTCCATGTCAAGACAAGTAAGAATAAACTTTAAAACATGCTGCCAACTTTTGCAATTGCACAAAGCAAAGCAAACCGCTTATACATGAAAGTAACACAATTCAAAGTGAAACAAAGTACCTAATGAATTATCATCATCTAATACATTTGAGACTCATACAAAGGTTCAGTAAAGGTTAAATTTAGGGACACCATAAAATGAAGGAATGTATGGGGCTAATGTCACTCTTGATAGCCATAATTTGGGACACTGGTATGATCCTCCAACAAAAAATACTGACTGATTGAATACATACTTGAACATGACAAGTACAAAAGTAGGTTTCCTAGGAAAACAAGGCCACAAACCAACCACCACTCTCGAAACTAACTAATATTTCCTTGTTGAAACAGGAAGAAGACAATATAGGAAAGTTATCCACAAAGGAAAAAATATCCTAGTGGTATTTTAAAGAACAAACACCCCATGTCTTTTCAGCACATGAAATATCATCCTAGTTATATTTTCACCTTTGTAAACAAACACCGCAGTAGCATCTTAGAAAAAAACACCTTAGTAGCATCTTAGGGAAAAAATAATATTGTACCCAAGCACACATGCAAGTGATATAGTGGTCTTATGAAAAGCCGAATATTGATCCCACAAGGACTAGTGTTAAGCAACTGTCTAATTCAAGTTCAACTATTAAGATTGAATCAATGCACACGTAAGAACAAGAGTTTGAGAGTTAAGAATAACAATAAACTTAAACAATGTGATAAAGTAAAGGTTTGAACAATCAATGGGAAATAAACCTAGGGTTAATATACTCTGAAAAATCATACTAAATCGTAGAACTTCATTCATTATGTCAATAATAGCAGTTATTGGTTCACAGTGTCAATATTAAGACTACGGTCTTCCGAACCTATAATCTAGTATCTACCTTAGTCCCACAACTACATCATTGAGCGGGGATACGAGAACTAAGTTAAATATACTCATATTCCATCTGGTAATTGAAACATATAGGGAACTTAAGTATATTCCTATCCTAAGTGCAAATTATAACTTCAATTAAGTGATAGATTACATTTCTATTCTATTCATCTCACGTTGTACCTTGTTATTAATCCTTTTGGGTTCATAATAGAGTTATAGCATCCTTAAAATAATGATAAAAAGGAAAAATAAACAACCATACATGATAAATAACCACAACCAATTTAATTTATAACAATAATACTCATGTCCTGGAAAAGGGCGTTTAGCCGTTCATGGAGATAACCGTAATCACAATGAATGAATACATGTTAAAATCCATAAACAAGCCAAAGTAATAGAAGAAAACCCTAATTGAAGTTCTCTCCCACCTAACTTCAAGTTTCAAGGTCGTCTAATGTGCTTACACAAGTGTTTAAGTGTTCTGTTTATAGGAGGACACAAGCTGTCGATTTGAAATTATCTCTACGCCACTGCCTAAACACGCCATCTAGGAAGCATAGAATGTCCTAAACATGAAGACACACTGGAATTTGACATTCCACAATTTTTCTAAGGGCGTGACACAGCCTTAACGCGGCACCTAGGTAGCGTGGCATGCCAAGGACTTCAAAACGCCCAACTTTGATCAAGTCTTGTCCCATGCTTTTGTCTATTCATTCCAAACTTTGTGGTGTTATTTCCACTTGATTTCCAGATTTTTTATGAACTATATAGCATTATGATCTCATCACCAAGATTTCTATAACATCAAGAACCACACATTAGATCTCAAAACACCATACAATCTAAGACGATGAACTAGTAAATAACATAACTCAAGCTAATAGTACTAGTTTTTGTCCTTTGATTCTTAACTCATGTTTTGATTTCAAACTCATTATGAACACACCTTAAACACTAAAAATACATAACTTGAAACTTAGATGCTCATTTATATCATTAAATACTCATTAAACACAAGAAAAATCCTCAGAACTAAGCTAAACAAGGTCGGATAACTATACTTTGGTGCATAAATCCACCTAAGATCAAACAACCTATCTTTTTTAGAATAGGGAACAAGAAACCTAGTGGCATCTTAGGTTAGGAAACAAATACCATATCTTTTTTAGCACAGGAAATAAACACCCTAGTTGTATTTTGTAATACCCCGTACCTTTTCTAGCTAAAATCCCTCCATAGAATGTTAAGGGATAACTTCCAAAATGAAGAATAATTATTTCATGTGGAATTTTTCAGATTTAGACCTCTCATTATGTGGAAAATTTAATAAGCTTTCCAACGATATAAGATTCTCCTAAATCCGATGACCGAGTGAGAAGTTAGGGCTATTTTAAGTTTCAGTCGTAAAACACCGTCATTTCAGTCAGTAGCGCATCGTGCCATAGGTCCAAATGACAATTATCAATTTTCAGTGTGAATTAGTGATCTCACTGCATCACATAGGGCCTCCAATTCCCAATTGTCCAAATCCATCCAGGGTCCGCGATTACACCACGTCGCATCGTCAGCCCAGTTCCCAGTTGTCAGTTTCCAGTGAGACGATGCTATAGCACCGCGTCACGCCAGGGCCCCAAATCGGAAATTTTGATGAAAAATTAAAGTTTCGTTCAAGGTTAAATTAGTTTTTTTCCATGTATTTAATCCACCCAGATGTGAGATTTAATCCCTAATAACGTATTTAGGTCATTATTAACTCACTTTTCTCCAATTTAAGACATTCTTTCTCAAAGATAGAAAATCCTAGCCTCCAAGTATCAAGAGCAATCTCAAGTATCCCTCCGAGAGTTTTCAAGAACTTCAAGAATTAAGATTCCTAGGTATGTTAGAAGTTCATTCATGGATCCTTACCTTCCATAGAGCACAAGAATCCCCTTTTCAAAATATAAGACTTTGGATTCCATGCTTTCTATGTTTGGATTGAATTGGATTCATGTTTCATGTTATTGTTGGGTTTTTATTTAATTATAAGTTTTCATGGAATTAATCAATATATGTGTTGAATTTCATGATCTTCATGATAAACCCTATGATATACAAGTTGATTGATGGATCTATGATCACCATGTTGTGTTTACTATTATGTGACCTAAGCATGCTCCCGAAGTATTTATCTAAATGCCTAAGTGAATGAAATAGTATCATTATACCATGATAGCATGTACTCCCCATTCATGTACTAGTCAATGCATCCTAAGTGTTTGTTAAATGTCTTAATGAGTGATTTATGAACATGTAGCCATAGTCATGTTTCCAAAACTTGTGCCATGATTTACTTTTAATGTTAACAAGTCCTGGGGGTAATCAGTACCCGGCAATCATCTGTTTACCTAGAGCCTTAGTAATTACATAATAAGATCCATAGTATCACGAATAGCAGAACTCAGTCAGTTACCAAACTCAGCTAACTTAGTCTAGTCCAGTCCAGTCTAATCAGTCAATGTCATTCAGTTGGGAGTAGGAACTAGCACCGAGCGAGTGTAGAGGTGATGACTTCTCCTGTTAGGTAGGCAGAGTCATTAGTAGAAGTCTCACACTATAGAACTATGTATCCAACATAGGATGCAAGGAGTTACCCATCAGATTAAGGCTTGGCTAACTCCCAGGGGTCACCCGTCAGATTAAGCTTGACTTCGTGTTCAGGGTCACCCCTCAGATAGGCTTGACCATAGTATTGTCTTTACCCGTGGCACGGTACTGGAACCCTTCCAACTGGGGTTACAGGCTGGACCCCAATCAATTTACTCAGGGGAATATCGGTTAAGTGAGAACCTCCACAGTTTCAATTTCAGTCTCAGTCTTCAGAATAGAGCTCAATTTAATTCTACAGAATCAGGACTATCAGATATAGTCACTCAGTAATCAATAATTTAAATTATCAGTATATTCAATTATCAGTTATCAGATTTAGCTTTAGTATGCTCAGTTATAGTATGCACAGTATGTTCAGTAGTTATATATCCTCCATGTATGCTAATCTAGCTCTTGTATATAATTCAGTTAGTTATTGTTCATGCATATAAACCCATGCATTCAGCCTTACCTTATTTAGCATACTAGTATATTCCCACGTACTGATCACATACTCATTTCTTGCGCTATTATGTCTCATATCATAGGTTCGAACGCTCAGGTTCCTGACAGCACATAGTGATACGCCCAAATTACAACTCTCGTTAGAAAGTGCAAGCGGTCACTGTCAAATATAGAACCCAACTGGGTTGGGTGTCGAATCCCACAGGGAATACTATGATCACTAAGTATTGCGATTATTATTAGATTGTTGATCGAAGGTTCCAAAGTAAAGGGGGGTTTCAGTTTAAGTGCACAATAATATTATCAGTGTAACAATGAGATGATATGTGTAATAGTATTTTATTGCAGAGAAAGACAAGTTAGGGTTATGTCTACCTTGTAGCTTTTACTTCTCTATTAACTATGAGTATTAAGGATTTATACATGCATGCACTTATAGAGAGATGTATTCGATTTCTAAATCCAAGTGTTTCTCAACCATCAAGGATTACTTCACTTTAGTTCTCTCGAATTCAAAGTGTACAACCAATCATACGAACTCTTCAAGTCATCAATCCTATTAAGGCATTAACGTGTAAAATAGAGGTTGGAAACCCTATTTTCTTGTCACTACTCTCTTTTCCAAACATTAAGTTTTCTATCGAACAAGTTATTGCTATAATGGCACATTCCCTATGTTTGCAACCACGAGAATTCAATAATAACGGAGAGAGCAATGATAAAAGTGGATCAACATATCATAAATTCAAAAACCCATAGCAATAGAGAGTATACTACAAGGTTTCCATAACCCTAACAAATAAGCTTACCTACTGATGAACCAAAAGGAAATAACCATAGGAATGTTCATCATACCCAAAACTAGAGGATGATCTTCGTGTCCACACAATAGAGAAATCAAGAGGAGAAAATGTTTTTTCTCTTCTCTCACCCTCAGCTAAGCCGCTTCTTTTTTTTTTTCGAAAATAATACAGAATAATGAATAATCCCTAAAAATTCAGCCATAAGGCTTTTAATAACATCCTTCTCTAATAAATTGCTACTGCATTCTTAACTATTTAAAAATATTGAGTTTGCCCGGGAAAAAGTTCCCATATATCACATTCAGTCCAAAAGCTGCTTTTCTTTTATGTGAAGTTTCCTCTGCTATCCACAGGTCCCCAAAGTGTCGTAATCTTCCTCATTAGTACCTGAAAAGCATGTTAATCACATAGGTCAGCTCACTTAACTAAAAATAGACTAAAAGTGTAAGAATTATGTATTTTATCCTCAAAACTTAGCTAAAACATGGGTAAGTTACGGTGCTTAGACGTATAAATACGCCCAACATCACCACCCCACACTTAAAGCTTTGTTCTTCCTCGAACAACATATCTATTTATGCATACTACACAAGCCTTAGCACCCACAAAGGAAGACAAGATGCTCAAATAGGCTCACACAACAATTATGAACAAGAAGTAGCTTCAGGAATCATTCCTAGATACAACCTACCCTAAATAATAGACTCATTAAGTTGGCAATTTCATGCATATTGTTCAATAAAAAAAATCATATAAATTACCCAACCTTCATCAACCATGTTCCCTCACAACAACAGAGTTACCCATAATCACTCACAATCATGCAATTTCTAACAAAATGGGTATAAGAATCAAGTTGCGCTCACTCTCACAAAGAATTCTCAAATTACAACTGATGACCATATGCTTTCCCTTAGTGTAATACTCCACTAATATCAGAATGCTAAGATTAGGATCATATAGGTCTTTTACGGGTTGTAATGCAGGCTAAAGGATGGATAGGAACTATTTTGGCTAGAAATAATGACTATCTTCCCTAAGCGCTTTAATACACTACATTATACAATTAAGACCAATCTCTAACAACTAATTTCCACTTCTGCTATTTTCACAGATTTGTTTTTCACCCCAACTCATTAAGCTTAATTAATAACACTATGGTGGGAGTATGCAACCCTTTCAAATATTTTTTTTCACCCTTTTCATGTTACGCACCCCTATAATAGCCACCCTCAACTTAAGAGATTTGACTTAGTTGAGGTGAATAATGTCCAAGAAGGACCAGAGCCAAAACAGGTTCATTATAACATGTCCGAGATAAAATTTGGAACTTTTTTTACAATTTTTGCTACTCCCAACCACATCAATTTTACACGCCAATAACAAGACTTTGGGGCATCAATTTCACCTTTTTCCTCTAATTGTCAAACTCCTAACTCATATTGATTTTACATTAAAACTCTTAGGAGCTTTTGGATCAAATTACAGTCTATTAAAAAATAGAATAGGCTACATATGAGGCTAACAAAAGAACAAGCTAAAGGCTCAATGAGGCTAGCTAAGATAATGTACAAAGGTGGGTAAAAAGAAGGTATGAACAATGGCTATCAAAGAAATGCCTAAATTATCTCCTAAACTCACAATCTTTATTTCGCTTTGCACACACACCAGACAAGTTCTAGCATCAGTTGCAATAAGGAATATACAACAGTCTTACACATTCATGGCACATGGTCAACTCAATTAGGAGCATTATAGATTCTCAACCTAACAGTTACATGAATTCAAATAAAACCAACAATCAAAACAAGATTCACAACTAGAGCCTAGGTGTTTCAAATGTAATGATCCATCACATACTTATGTTATAATGTCATGTGATCCACAAGAATAGTTACATGCAATTAAATGACTAATTTTCTCTTAAGATGGTCGTCATCCATCCATCATCGAGAAAAACACCAAATTATGACTAAATAACTAACAAAATAAAATAAACAAAATAACTAATCCTATCAAGAAGTGTACTAAAGAGAAGGTCCTATTTTCTTACAAAACAAGTAGCAAAGTACCCAGCCACCCCACACTTAAGCTCAGCACTGTCCCCAGTGCAAATAACAAGATAAAGAACCTGGCTAGTAGTACTTCTCATCCACATTAGGAGTCATGCCACCTGCATGGAGATCATCATTGGAACCATTTTTCTTGTACTCATCACATCACCCATATCATCCATGTCAGTCACACATAACCAAATTAACTTTCAATTAAGATGGAGATGGTGAAGTCACCACCCCATACTTAATTTGTTAGTATAAACTAATTAAGTGTTTTTATCGGGTACTCAGACTTCACCGACATACACTTTGACATGGTGCATCAACATTAGTCACAATATAATTCATTCACTTCAATTCCCCCAATTCTATTTCAATAAAGCACTTTTTGAACAGAATTATGCTCTACACTTTTAACCATATCAAGATATACAAAACGCTATCACTTTCACAACATCACCATACCAAGAATTTAATTCATAGCTAAGTGATTTATTAAAGTGAAATAAATTCAAGATATACATTAACTATCTCAAGAATTTTCCTTTTCCTCAAGAATTATTTAATTCGGTCGTGTCTCGACTCTTTGTTTTGCATTTTTGTTTAACATGATAAAGTGAAAATTAAATCATGGGTTTCCTCCCATATAACACCTGATTTAACGTTGTCGCACGACTCGATTATCTTGACTACTCAGACTTCTTCAAGATACATCGATGATACCATTTGTACCTCATTTGTTGGATCAAGACAATGCTTTAATCCTAGTCCAACCCCTTTGAAGTCACTCACATCCTTACTTGCAAGTTCAACCAAACCAGCTATGATCTCCACAAAAGACATATCCTTAACTGGTACATCTCACTCATCTTTGTAGAATACATCAATAATCGAGAAGACACTCATCTGCTTTTGTTGTTTCATAGACCGACATACTTCAAAACTAACTTCTTTCTCATTGAGCCTAAATTTTAGCTCATTCAGCTCCATGTCAACTATCACTCTCCTAGTTGCTAAAAATGGCCTACCCAAAATTATGGGTACTTCAAAGTCCACTTCACAATAAAGAATTACAAAGTCGATAAAAAATATAAAATCAGCAACTTTTACAAGTACATCATGTAGAATCCCAATCGGCCTTTTATCGATCTATCCGCCATTAGAAGACACATATTGGTGGGTGTAGGATCTCCCAAACCCAGTTTCTTGAAAACCGTCAATGGAATAAGATTTATACTTTCCCCAAGATCACAAAGGGCTTTTTCAAACTTTAGCAATCCAATCGTACATGGAACAGTAAATGCTCCCGGATCAGCTTTCTTCTGGACAATAGATCTTGTAGCAATAGAACTACAATGATGAAGATTGTCTAAAATTTCATAGCTCACAGTCCTTTTCTTCGTCAACAGGTCTTTCATAAACTTAGCATATCCGGGCATCTGTTCTAGTGCTTCAACTAAGGGCACATTCACTGTCAACTGCTTTAACATAGCCATGAATTTGTTAAACTTGCCATCATCTTCTTTCTTCTTTAATCATTTTGGAAATGGGGGTGGTGGCATTGGGATTTCATTTGGAACAACTTCTACCTCTTTTCTTATGCCTTTCTCCATATCACTAACATATTTCTGCTTGGGTGGTTGTTCCATTTCTGCACTCTTCTTTTCTGAACCTCCCAACTTTACAGGCATCACTGGAGATTCATCAATCATCTCCCAATCCATTTCAACTCATCAGTATGAGAGGATGATCTTAATGCTGGACTGGACAACATCTTACCGCTCCTAGTGGTAATGTCCATACAAGATCTATCTTTCCTTGGATTTTTTACAGTGTCACTTGGTAAAGTGCCAGCTTTTATTTAATTGAATGTCGTCGATAGTTGACTCATTTGTTGTTTCAACTATTTTATTGAAGTGGAATGCGAGTCAACCAATTGATTCATTGAGGACAAATTATTTTTTACCTCAGATACTCCCGTGTTGGTTGCCTCCACTCCTTTCAACAACTTAGCCATCATGTCCTCCATGGACATCTTCCCAGAGCTAGGTGCAGAAGTTTCATGATTTCCAGGAGGGACATACAAACCACTCCTGTCATTCTTATTCTTCCAATTCCTCTGGTCTCGGTCCTTATATCCGGATATTTCATAATAGTTCCGACCTTGGTTTCCTTGGACACTGCCTCGGAAACCCCCTGATTATTTATGTAATTTGCTTCTTCCTCAGAATCGGAGTCAGCTAAACCCTGTGATATAATAGCCTTGCCCTTTTCTGTCTTCCCTGATAATAAATACTTAGTAAGAAGGTCCATCTGTGTTTTCATGTGAGCCATATCCTGATCACGTTCCTCTTCTCTTCTCCTCTGTTCTTCCGTTATGCCAATAGATACAGTAGAGCTTGCTACCTCAGAATCCCTGGTATGCCAAGCTCTACTCTGCTTTGTCATACGATCCAGCATGTCAGATGCCTCAAGAAAAGTAAGGTCCATGAATGACCCACCCACAACATTATCTACCACTGGCTTAGTCACCGAGTTCAAAGCCTTATATAATATTTCCATCAAGTGGACATAGGTCAGCTGATGATTTGGCACCGCATAAGCTTCTTCTTGAACCTCTCCCAAGTCTCGTGGAGAGATTTACTTGGAAGCTGTCTGAAATTGCTTATCTCATCTTTTAATTGTGCTCTCTTGGACGGCGGAAAGTATCTTTCTAGAAAAGCATCTTTCAGTTGCCTCCAATTGGCAATAGAGTTAAGAGTTATCCCGTTTAACCATAGAGTTTCCTCTCCATATAGAGACAAGGGAAATAAGCGCAGACGGATCGCATTCTATCCAACCCCTAGATTGTCTTCAGATCGTCGCCTGTAAGTCCACCAATAACCCTTTGAGTTGCAATAGCTGGATCATAGTGCTAGTGATATTGAACTTGGCTCCGGGTGCCAAGGGCGGAGGAATAATAGACCCTGTGGCACCAACACCATCTAAGTCGTCATCATCATCATCAAAAGCAACTTGCATAGCTCGGCGTTTGGGTCTCATCCTAGCTTGACGATATCTATTGACATTCCTATTCACTGGTGCAGCCACATCACCTGCACACCTTAGATTTAATAACTCATCACCACCCAGGTCCTTATCATAAAGATTTGGTTCCCAACCTAGGTTATCAGCATTCTGTTGATTTACTTGCGCAGCTGCCAATGCAGCTAATCTAGCCTGCTCCTGTTGAGCAGCTATCCTTTCAGGGTCTCGTTACGAATCCATTCTGCCAATGAGATATGGTTCAGGATTTATAGGTAATAATGGTTGACCCGATCTCCGCGTATTTGGCATACAATCCACTCAACCTAAACAAAACAAAAACAACAAACAAAAAGTAAAATTTGAGAATCTTTGACCAAAGGGTCTATTAACGATCACAATCTTAGTTGACAACCATATTCCCCGGCAACGGCGCCAAAATTTGATACGCCCAAATTACTACTCTGTTAGAAAGTGCAAGCGGTCGCTGTCAAATATAGAACCCAACTTGGTTGGGTGTCGAATCCCACAGGGAATACTATGATCACTAAGTATTGTGATTATTATTAGACTGTTGATCAATGGTTCTAAAGTAAAAGGGGGTTTCAGTTTAAGTGCACAATAATATTATCAGTGTAACAATGAGATGATATGTGTAATAGTATTTTATTGCAGAGAAAGACAAGTTAGGGTTATGTCCACCTTGTAGCTTTTACTTCTCTATTAACTATGAGTATTAAGGACTTATACATGCATGCACTTATAGAGAGATGTATTCTATTTCTAAATCCAAGTGTTTCTCAACCATCAAGGATTACTTCACTTTAGTTCTCTCGAATTCAAAGTGTACAACCAATCATACGAACTCTCCAAGTCATCAATCCTATTAAGGCATTAACGTGTAAAATAGAGGTTGGAAACCCTATTTTCTTGTCACTACTCTCTTTTCCAAACATTAAGTTTTCTATCGAACAAGTTATTGCTATAATGGCTCATTCCCTATGTTTGCAACCACAAGAATTCAATAATAACGAAGAGAGCAATGATATAAGTGGATCAACACATTATAAATTCAAAAACCCATAGCAATAGAGAGTATACTACAAGGTTTCCATAACCCTAACAAATAAGCTTAGCTACTCATGAACCAAAAGGAAATAACCATAGGAATGTTCATCATACCCAAAACTAGAGGATGATCTTCGTGTCCACACAATAGAGAAATCAAGAGGAGAAAATGTTTTTTCTCTTCTCTCACCCTCAGCTAAGCCGCTTCTCTTTCTTTTCCGAAAATAATATAGAATAATGAATAATTCCTAAAACTTCAGCCATAAGGATTTTAAAAATATCCTTCTCTAATAAATTGCTACTGCATCCTTAACTATTTAAAAATATTGAGTTTTCTCGGGAAAAAGTTCCCATATATCACATTCAGTTCAAAAGCTGCTTTTCTTTTATGTGAAGTTTCCTCTACTATCCACAGGTCCCCAAAGTGTCGTAATCTTCCTCATTAGTACCTGAAAAGCATGCTAATCACATAGGTCATCTCACTTAACTAAAAATAGACTAAAAGTGCAAGAATTATGTATTTTATCCTCAAAACTTAGCTAAAACATGGGTAAATGGCTACTGCATCCTTAACTATTTAAAAATATTGAGTTTTCCCGAGAAAAAGTCCTCATATATCACATCCAGTCCAAAAGCTGCTTTTCTTTTATGTGAAGTTTTCTCTGCTATCCACAGATCCCCAAAGTGTCGTAATCTTCCTCATTAGTACATGAAAAGCATGATAATCACATAGGTCAGCTCACTTAACTAAAAATAGACTAAAAGTGCAAGAATTATGTATTTTATCCTCTAAACTTAGCTAAAACATGGGTAAGTTACGGTGCTTAAACGTATAAATACGCCCAACATCACATAGCCAGTTCTAGTTTTCAACAACAGTTATAGTATTGAGTCCTCATACTCCAAGGATGTTAGATTACTTCAGTACATTTAGTAGTTCATTATTTCAGTAGTCGGAGTTAGTTGGGGACTTGTCCCATCAACTCCATATTCAGACAGTTAGAGGCTTTTGAAACTAGAGTATCTCAGATAGTTGTTCAGTATTTAAGTATTTTATTCAGTTTTGATTATAATATTTTGAACTTTATGGCATTTTATTCCATTTTCCGCATTATTACAGTATTTTTATTTAGTGCTCACAATAGGTACCAGTCATGGGTTAGCTTGTGGTCCTTCGGGGTCATAAGCACTGTGTAGCATCTGGGGTATAGACTTGGGGAGTTACAAACTTGGTATCAGAGCCTAAGGTTCAATAGAGTCATAGGAAGTTTGAAAGCCACATCTAGTAGAGTCTTGTTCATGGGTGTGTAGTATGCCAGACTTATGGACAGGAGGCTATGCAATGTTTCAGGAACATTTTCCCTTCTTTCAGTATTCATGTCATGCGAGTAAGCATGAGCTCCAGTTAAAAACTCTCAATCTAATTCGCATCTTTCTTCTATTTACAGAACATACCTCCCAAAAAGACTAATGAAGGTAGGACCGTAAATCAGTCAGCCCCTCAGCCCATTCAGGAAGATCCCCTTGATGAGAACGTCTCTTATGCAGAATTCAGAGATGCATTCACTATTCTAGCCAATTCAGTTACAGCTCAGAATAAACAGCCAACTTCTGTTCCAGTCAACCTAGTGGCTAATATTGCTACTACCATAATTCAGGACTTCACCTGATTAAATCCTCCCCTATTATCTGGATCTAAGTCAGAAGAAGACTCATAGGAGTTCCTCGATCAGGTTCAAAAAGTCACAAACATCATGGGAGTGACTTCCAGCGAGAGTGTCGCGTAGCTTCTCAGAGAGGTAGGGATATGCAAAATCAGGGTAAGTCTCATCAATCACCAGTTTAGTCCAGTCACCCGAATCAGTAGGCCTCCCCTTCCAGTGCCACCCACGGTCAGCGTCTAAATAAATTTTATGCACTTCAGTCCCGATAGGATCAGTAAAGTCCTACTGATATGATCACTGGTAAGTTATGAATCTCCCACTTATATGCTTATACCTTATTAGATCCATGAACTTCTTTATCTTCTGTAATTTCTTACATAGCATTCCATTCCAAGGTTAAAGCCTAAAAAGTAGTATGGTTATCGATTTAGTAACCCACAGACTTAGAACAATGACTTTAAGCTAAGGGGGAGATGGTAGTATAGTACATGGTAGAATACTATGTATGCTTACAGTTCCTAGTATAAGGAGTTCCAGTTTACTCTGTAGTACGAATCAAGTTCCATAAGTTCAGAAATTCCAAACTCAAGTCATGCAGTTCATGACGCACGTTTTCATGTTTCCCACTATGCTCAGTTTCCATGACTCAATTTACACTCTTAATGGTCTGTGAAGTTCAGTTATGTCATATGTTCCTCAGGCCTCAGTAGTGTGTCGAAGTCATTCAGTCATGATTTAGTTAGATGGTGTCTCGTACATCATCACAGTCTTTCTTAAACCTACTCCATCCTATATTCAGTACCGTTACAAACTTGTTATCCTATACCATCTCATATCATTCTCATGTCAATTATTTATTTCATGAATCAGTTTTAGCCATGTAATCATGCATCAGATATGCATGTTCAGTATGTAAGTTCAGTTTATCTGAGTAGTCACATAATCACGCTTTAGTTGTGCATATCTAGTTCAGTACGTAAACTCAGTCTTTCACTAGTCTCTCAGCTTAACTAGCCATATTCGAGGATGAATATTATTAAGGGGGAGATATAGTAATACCCCGTACCTTTTCTAGCTAAAATCCTCCCTTAGAATGTTACGGGATAACTTCCAAAATAAAGAATAATTATTTCATGGGGAATTTTTAAGATTTAGACCTCCAATTGTGTGGGAAGTTTAATATTCCTTACAACGATATAAGATTCACCTAAATCCGATAACCGAGGGAGAAGTTAGGGCTATTTTAAGCTTTAGTCATAAACCACCGTCATTTTAGTCGGTAGTGCGTCACGCCATAGGTCCAAATAACAATTATCACTTTCCAGTGTGACTCTGCGATCTCGACACATCGCGGAGGGCCTCCAATTCCCAATTGTCCAAATCCAGTAAGGATCCGTGATTATGCCACGTCACGCCGTCGGCCCAGTCCCCAGTAGTCAGTTTCCAGTGACACGGCGCGATAGCGCCGCATCCCACCATGCCCCAAATAAAATTTTTTGATGAAAAACTAAAGTTTCACCCAAGGTTAAATTAGTCTATTCTCATGTATTTAATCCACCCAGATGTGGGATTTAATCCCTAAAAATATATTTAGGTCATTATTAACTCACTTTTCCCCAATTTAAGACATTCTCACTCAAAGATAGAAAACCCTAGCCTCTAAGTTTCAAGAGCAATCTCAAGAATCCCTCTGAGAGTCTTCAAGAACTTCAAGAATTAAGATTCCCGGGTATGTTAGATGTTGATTCATGGATCCTTACCTTTCATGGAGCCCAAGAAT
The DNA here is from genome assembly GCA_030864215.1 of Capsicum pubescens. NCBI lineage: Eukaryota > Viridiplantae > Streptophyta > Magnoliopsida > Solanales > Solanaceae > Capsicum > Capsicum pubescens. Next base: position 263,336,689 of record CM061540.1, on the reverse strand, counting down.
CCCCTTTTCAAAATATAAGACTTTTGATTCCATGTTTTCTATGTATGAATTGAATTGAATTCATGTTTCATGTTATTGTTGGGTTTTTGTTCATGATTTAATTATAAGTTTTCATGGAATTAATCATTATATGTGTTGAATTGCATGATCTTCATGATAAACCCTACGATGTACAAGTTGATTGATGTAGCTATGATCACCATGTTGTTTTACTATTATGTCACCTAAGCATGCTCCCAAAGTATTTGTCTAAATGCCTTAGTGAATGAAATAGTGTCATTATACCATGATAGCATGTACTCCCTATTTATGTACTAGTAAATTCTTCCCAAGTGTTTGTTTAAACGTCTTAATGAGTAATTTATGAACATGTAGCCATAGTCATATTTCAAAAACTTGTTCCATGATTTACTTTTAATGTTATCAAGTCCTGGGGGTACTCAATACCTAATAATCTAGATGTTTATCTAGAGCCTTAGTAATTAAAAAATAAGCTCAGTTGTATCACGAATAGCAGAACTTAGTAAGTTACAAAACTCATCTAACTCAGTCTAGTCCAGTCCAGTATAATCAGTCAGGGTCATTCAGTTGGGAGTAGGAACTAGCACTGAGTGAGTGTATAGGTGATGACTTATTCCATTAGGCGGATAGATTCATTAGTAGCAGTCTCACATAATAGAACTACGTAGCCAATGTAGGATGTGAGGAGTCACCCATCATATTAAGGCTTAGATACCTCCTAGGGGTCACCCGTTAGATTAGGCTTGACTTCTTGTTCAGGGTCACCCGTCAGATATGCTTTACCACAATAGTGTCTTTACCCATGGTACGATACTGAAACCCTTCCAAATAGGGTTACAGGTTGGACCCCACTCAGTTTACTCAGGGGCATGTCGGTTAAGTGAGAACTCCCACAGCTTCAGTTTCAGTCTCAGTCTTCAAAATAAAGGTCAACTCAATTCTACAGAATCAGGATTGTCAAATATAGTCACTCAGTCATCAGTAATTTAGATTATCATAATATTTAGTTATCTGTTATCAGATTTAGTTCCAGTATACTTAGTTACAGTATGCACAATATGTTCATTAGTTACAAATCCTCCATGTATGCTAATCCAACTCTTGAATATCATTTAGTTAGTTATTGTTCATGCATACAAACCCATGTATTCAACCTTACCTCATTTATCTTACCAGTACATTCCCACCTACTGATCGCATACTCGTTTCTTTCACTATGATGTTTCATATCAAAGGTTTGGACGCTCAGGTTCCTGACCGTACATAGCTAATTCTAGTTATCAACAGCAGTTATAGTAGTGAGTCTTCATACTCTGAGGATGTTAGATTACTTCAGTACATTCAGTAGTTCATTAGTTCAGTAATCGAATTTAGTTAGGGACTTATCCCATCAACTCCATATTCAGACAGTTAGAGTCTTTTCAAACTAGAGTATTTCAAATAGTTGTTCGGTATTTTAGAATTTTATTCAATTTTTGTTATAGTATTTTGAACCTTATGGCATTTCAATACATTTTCTGTATTATCACTGTATTTTTATTCATTGCTCACAGCAGGTACCAGTCATGGGTTAGCTTGTGGTCCTTTGGGGTCATAAGTATCGAGTAGCTATGGGGTATAGACTCGGGGCGTTACAAACTTAGTATTAGAGCCTAAGGTTCAACAGAGTCCTAAGAAGTCTGAAAGACACATCAAGTAGATTCTTTTGCATGAGTGTGTAGCGCGCCACACTTATGGACAAGAGGCTATGAGATGTTTTCAAAACAGTTTCCCTTCTTTCAGTATTCATGTCGCAAGTGAGCATTAGCACCAGTTAAAAACTCTCAGTCTAATCCGTTTCTTCCTTCCGTTTACACAATATGACTCTCAAAAGAACTAACGAAAGAAGGACCAAAAATCAGTCAACCCATTAACCTGTTCAGGCAGATCCCCTGGACGAGCACGTCTCTCATGCATAATTTATATCTATATTCACTACTCTAGCCAATTCAGTCGCATCTCAAAATGAACGGCCAACTGCTGTTTCAGCAAAAGCAGTGGCTAATACTACTGCAACAAGAATTTGGGACTTCACCCGAATGAATCCTCCCTTATTTTCAGGATCTGAGTTCGAAGAGAACCCAAACGAGTTCCTCCATCAGGTTAAGAAAGTGACAAACATTATGGGAGTGACTTCTAGTAAGAGTTTCGAGTAGCTACTCAGAGAGGTAGGGATATGCGCCATCAGGGTTAGTCTCATCAGTCACCAGTTTAGTCCAGTCGCTCAAATCAGTAGGGTTCCCCTTCCAGTGCCACCCAAGGTCTGCGTCTAAACAAATTTTATGCAGTTTAGTTCCGACAAGATCAGGAAAGTCTTCCTGATGTGGTCACTGGTAAGTTACGAATCTCCCACTTATATGTTTATGCCTTATTAGATCTAAGAGCTTCTCTATCTTTTGTAATTTCTTACATAGTAGTCCATTCCAAGGTTAAACCCTAAAACAGTAGTAAAGTTATTTATTTAGTGACCCACAGACTTAGAACGATGACATTAAGATAAGAGGGAGATGGTAGTATAGTACATGGTAGAAGACCATGCATGCTTACAGTTCCTAGTATAAAGAGTTCCAGCTCACTCTATACGATGAATCAGGTTCCTTAAGTATAGAAATTCAAAACTCAAGTCATGCAGTTCATGACACACGTATTCATGTTTCCCTGTATGCTAAGTTCTCATGACTCTTGTTACACTCTTAATGGTGACACTATTAATGGTCCATGAATTTCAGTTTATGTTATTTGTTCCTCAGGCCTCAGTAGTGTGTCGAAGTCATTCAGTCGTGCTTTAGTTAGATGGTGTCTCGTACATCATTACGGTCCTTATTAAACCTACTCAGTCCCATATTCAGTATAGCTACAAACCTTTTATAAGTTACCATATCATATCATATCATTATCATGTCAGTTATGTATTTCATGAATCAATTTTAGCTATGTAAGCATGCATCAGATGTGCAAGTTCAGTATGGAAGTTCAGTCTATCAGAACAGTCACGTAATCACGCTTCAGTTGTGCATGTCTAGTTCAGTACATAAACTCAGTCTGTCAGTATTCTCTCAGCTTAACTATCCACATTCGAGGATGAGTGTTCTCAAGGGGGAGATATAGTAATACCCCATACCTTTTCTAGTTAAAATCCTCCCCTAGAATGTTAAGGGATAACTTTTAAAATAAAGAATAATTATTTCATGTTGAATTTTTCAGATTTAGACCTCCCATTGTGTGGGAAGTTTAATATGCTTTCCAACAATATAAGATTCACCTAAATCAGATGACTGAGGGAGAAGTTAGGGCTATTTTAAGTTTCATCCATAAAACACTGTCATTTCAGTCAGTAGCGCGTCGCGCCATAGGTCCAAATTACAATTATCAATTTCTAGTGTGACTCTGCGATCTCACTATATCGCGGAAGGCCTCTAATTCCCAATTGTCCAAATCCTGTAAGGGTCCGCGATTATGCCGCGCCGCACCATCAACCCAGTTCCCAGCTGTCAGTTTCCAGTGACACGGCGCGATAGCACCAAATCGCGCCAGGCCCTAAATCAAAAATTTTGATGAAAAATTAAAGTTTCGCCCAAGGTTAAATTAGTCTATTCCCATGTATTTAATCTACCCAGATATGGGATTTAATCCTTAAAAAAATATTTAGGACATTATTAACTCACTTTTCCCCAATTTAAGACATTCTTGCTCAAATATAGAAAACCCTAGCCTCCAAGTTTCAAGAGCAATCTCAAGAATCCCTCCGAGAGACTTCAAGAACTTCAAGAATTAAGATTCCCAGGTATTTTAGATGTTCATTCATGGATTGTTACCTTCCATGGAGCCCAAAAATCCCTTTTTCAAAATATAAGACTTTGGATTCCATGCTTTCTATGTTTGAATTGAATTGAATTCATGTTTCATGTTATTGTTGGGTTTTCGTCCAAGATTTAATTACAAGTGTTCATTGAATTAATCATTATATATGTTAAATTTCATGATCTTCATGATAAACCCTACGATGTACATGTTGATTAATGTAGCTATGATCACCATGTTGTTTTACTATTATGTGACTTAAGCATGCTCCCCAAGTGTTTGTCTAAATGCCTAAGTGAATGAAATTGTGACATTATACCATGATAGCACGTACTCCCCATTTGTGTACTTGTCAATGCATCCCAAGTGTTTGTTTAAATGTCTTAATGAGTGATTTATGAACATATAGCCATAGTCATATTTTGAAAACTTGTTCAGGTTCACCAGTCAGATAGGCTTGACCACAGCAGTGTCCTTACTCATGGCACGATATTGACACCCTTCCAACTAGAGTTATAGGTTGGACCCCACTCAATTTACTCAGGGGCATGTCGGTTACGTGTGAACTCCCACAATTTTAATTTCAGTCTTAGTCTTCAGAATACAGCTCAGTTCAATTCTACAAAATTAGAATCGTCAGATAGTCACCTAGTTATCAGTAATTTAGATTATCAGTATATTCAGTTATCAGTTATCAGATTCAGTTCCAGTATACTCAGTTACAGTATCCACAGTATGTTCATTAGTTATAAATCCTCCATGTATGCTAATCCAGCTCTTGTATATCATTCAATTAGTTATTGTTCATGCATACAAACCCATGCATTCAACCTTACCTCATTTATCTTACCAGTACATTCCCACCTACTAATCGTATGCTCATTTCTTGCACTTTGATGTCCCATATCATAGGTTCGGATGCTCAGGTTCCTGACCACATGTAGGCAGTTCTAGTTATCAACAATAGTTATAGTAGTGAGTCTTCATACTCTGAGGATGTTAGATTACTTCAGTACATTCAGTAGTCTATTTATTCAGTAGTCAAATTTAGTTGGGGACTTGTCCTATTAACTCCATATTTAGACAGTTAGAGGCTTTTCAAACTAGAGTATTTCAGACAGTTGTTCAGTATTTTAGAATTTTATTCAGTTTTTACTATAGTATAATGAACCTTATGGAATTTCAATCCATCTTATACATTATCAAAGTATTTTTATTCATTCCTCAAAGTAGGTACCAATCATGGGTTAGCTTGTGGTCCTTCGTGGTCATAAGCACCGGGTAGCATCTGGGGTACAGACTCGGGGCGTTACAAACTTGGTATTAGTGCCTAAAGTTCAGCAGAATCCTAGGAAGTCTAAAATATGCATCTAGTAGAGTCTTTTGCATGGATGTGTAGCGCGCCACACTTATGGATAGGAGGCTATGAGATATTTTAGGAATAGTTTCCCTTCTTTCAGTATTTATGTATTGCGAGTGAGCATGAGCTCCAATTAAAAACTCTCAGTCTAATCTGCTTCTTCCTTTCGTTTACACAATATGCCTCCCAAAAGAACTAATGAAAGAAGGACCAAAAATTAGTCAACCCATTAACCTATTCAGGTAGATCCCCTGGAAGAGCATGTCTCTCATGCATAATTTAGAGAGACATTCACTACTCTAGCCAATTCAGTCGCAGTTCAAAATAAATGGCCAGCTGCTGTTCCGGCCAACCCATTGGCCAATACTGCTGCAGCAAAAATTCGAGACTTCACCTAAATGAATACTCCCTTATTCTCAGGATCTAAGTCCAAAGAGGGCCCAAAGGAGTTCCTCGATCAGGTTCAGAAAGTCACAAAAATTATGGGAGTGACTTCCAGTAAGAGTGTCGAGTAGTTGCTTAGAGAGGTAGGGATATGCACCATCAGGGTCAGTCTTATCAGTCACTAGTTCAGTCCAGTTGCCCGAATCAGTAGGGCTCCAATTTCAGTGCCACCCACGGTCAGCGTCTAAACAAATTTTATGCACTTCAGTCCCGACAGGATCAGGAAAGTCCTCCTAATGTGGTAACTGGTAAGTTACAAATCTCCCACTTATATGTTTATGCCTTATTAGATCCATGATCTTCTCTATCTTTTGTAATTTCTTACATAGCAGTCCATTCCAAGGTTAAGCCCTAAAACAGTAGTAAGGTTATTGATTTAGTGACCCACAGACTTAGAACGATGACTTTAAGCTAAGGGAGAGATGGTGGTATAGTACATGGTAGAAGACTATGCATGCTTACAGTTCCTAGTATAAAGAGTTCCAGTTCACTTTGTACTACGAATCAGGTTCCATAAGTATAGAAATTCCAAACTCAGGTCATGCAGTTCATGACACACGTATTCATGTTTCCCAGTAAGCTCAGTTCCCATGAGTTATGTTACACTCTTAATGGTCTGTGAAGTGCAGTTTATGTCATGTGTTCCTCAGGCCTCAGTAGTGTGTCAAAGTCATTCAGTCGTACTTCAGTTAGATGGTGTCTCATACATTATCACAGTCTTCCTTAAACCTACTCAGTCCCATATTCAGTACCATTACAAACCTTTTATCAATTACCATCTCATATTATTCTCATATCAGTCATGTATTTCATGAATCAATTTTATCCATGTAATCATGCCTCAAATATACATGTTAGTATGTAAGTTCAATCTATCAGACCAGTCACGTAATCATGCTTCAGTCATGCATGTCTAGTCCAGTATGTAAACTCCGTCTGTCAGTTTTCTCTCAGCTTAATTAGCCACATTAGAGGATGAATATTCTCAAGAGGGAGATGTTGTAATACCCTATACCTTTTCTAGATAAAATCCTCCCCTAGAATGTTAAGGGATAGCTTCCAAAATGAAGAATAATTGTCGAATTTTTTAGATTTAGACCTCCCATTATGTGGGAAATTTAATAATCTTTTCAAAGATATAAGATTTGCCTAAATTCGATGACCGTGTGAGAAGTTAGGGCTATTTTAAGCTTCAGTCGTAAAACACCGTCATTTCAATGAGTAGCGCATCGCGCCATAGGTCCAAATGGAAATTGTCAATTTCAAGTGTTACTCTGCGATCTCACCGCGTCGCGGAGGGCCTCCAATTTAAAATTTTCTAAATTGAGTAAGGGCCTGTGATTACGCTGCGTTATGCAGTCAGCGCAATTCCCAGCTGTCAATTTCTAGTGACACGATACGCATCGCGCCAGGGCCCTAAATCGGAAATTTTGACAAAGAATTATAGTTTTATCCAAGGTTAAATTAGTCTTTTCCCATGTATTTAATCCACCCAGATGTGGGATTTAATCCCTAAAAACGTATTTAGGTCATTATTAACTAACTTTTCCCCAATTTAAGACATTCTCTCTCAAAGATAGAAAACCCTAACCTCTAAGTTTCAAGAGAAATCTCAAGAATCCCTCTGAGAGTCTTCAAGAACTTCAAGAATTAAGATTCCAAGGTATGTTTGATGTTCATTCATGGATCCTTACCTTCCATGGAGCCCAAAAATCCCCTTTTCGAAATATAAGACTTTGAATTCCATGCTTTCTATGTTTGAATTGAATTGAATTCATGTTTCATATTATTATTGGGTTTTCATCCATGATTTAATTACAAGTTTTCATGGAATTAATCATTATATGTGTTGAATTGCATGATCTTCATGATAAACCCTACAATGTACAAGTTGATTGATGTTGCTATGATCACTATGTTGTGTTTAATATTATGTGACCTAAGCATGCCCCCCAAGTGTTTGTCTAAATGCCAAAGTCAATGAAATAGTGTCATTATACCATGATAGCATCTACTCCCCATTTATGTACTAGTCAATGAATCCCAAGTGTTTGTTTAAATGTATTAATGAGTGATTTATGAACATGTAGCCACAGTCATGTTTCCAAAACTTGTGCCATGATTTACTTTTAATGTTATCGAGTCCTGGGGGTACTCAATACTCGACAATCTAGGTAGTTACCTAGAGACTTAGTAATTACAGAATAAGCTCCATAGTATAATGAATAGCAGAACTCAGTCTGTTACCGAATTCAGCTAATTCAGTCGAGTCCAGTCCAGTCTAATTAGTTAGAGTCATTCGGTTGGGAGTATAAACTTGCACCGAGCGAGTGTAGAGGTGACGATTTCTCTCGTAAGGCAGGAAAAGTCATTAGTATCAGTCTCACACTACAGAACTATATATCCAACATAGGATGTGAGGAGTCACCCGTCAGAATGAGGCTTGGCTAACTCCCAGGGGTTACCCGTCAGATTAGGCTTGACTTCCTGTTCAGGGTCACCCGTCAGATAGGCTTGACCATAGTATTGTCCTTACCCATGGAACGGTACCGACACCCTTCCAACTGGGGTTACAGGTTAGACCCCAATCAATTTACTCACGGACATGTCGGTTAAGTGAGAACTCCCACAGTTTTAGTTTCAGTCTCAGTCTTCAGAATAGAGCTCAGTTCAATTCTACAGAATCAGGATTGTCAGATACAGCCACTCAGTCATTAGTAATTTAGATTATCAGTATATTCAGTTATTAGTTATTGATTTAGTTCTAGTATACTTAGTTTAGTATGCACAGTATGTTCATTAGTTATAGATCCTCCATGTATGCTAATCCAGCTCTTGCATATCATTTAGTTAGTTATTATTCATGCATATAAAACCATGCATTTGCCTTACATTATTTAACATACCAATACATTCCCACGAACTGATCGCATACTCGTTTCTTGCACTATGATGTCTCATATCATAGGTTCGGACGCTCAGGTTCCTGAATACACAAAGCCAGTTCCAGTTATCAACAACAGTTATAGTAATGAGTCCTCATGCTCTGAGGATGTTAGATTCCTCCAGTACATTGAGTAGTTCATTATTTCAGTAGTCGGAGTTAGTTGGGAACTTGTCCCATCAACTCCATATTCAGATAGTTAGAGGCTTTTCAGACTCGAGTATTTCAGACAGTTGTTCAGTATTTCAGTATTTTATTCACTTTTAATTATAGTATTTTGAACCTTATGGAATTTAAGTCCATCTTCCGCATTATTACAGTATTTTTATTCAGTGCTCATAGCAGGTACCAGTCATGGGTTAGTTTGTGGTCCTTCAGGGTTATAAGCACCGTGTAACGTCCGGGTTATAGAATTGGGGCGTTACATATTTTCACCTCAAGAAACAAACATCCTAGTGGCATTTTAGGGAACGAACACTCCAGTGGAATCTTAGGGAACAAACACCCTATCTTTTCACCATAGGGAACAAACACCCTATCTTTTTCAGCCCTGTAAACAAACACCCTAGTTGCATTTTTGACCTTAGGAACAAACACCATAGTTACATGTTAGGGAACAAACACCCTAGTTATATGTTAGGGAACAAACACCCTAGTTATATGTTAGGGAACAAACACCCTATATTTTTCATCATAGGTAACAAACACCTTAGTTGCATTTTTTATCTAAGGGAATAAACACCTTAGTGACATCTTAGAGAACAAAGACCCTATCTTCTTATCACGGAAAATAAACATCATAGTTGCATTTTTGACCTAAGGAAACAAACACCCTATCTTTTTCAACATTCAGAACATACACCCTAATTGCATTTTTGACATCAAGGAACAATTACCCAGTGACATCTTACAGAAAAGACATCCTGTCTTTTTTTACCACAGGGAACAAACACCCTAGTTACATCTTAACCTCAGGGAATAAACATCCTATTTGTATATCTGTCTTGTATTTTTTTGGTATAATTATTTTACATTCGTGTGACTAATTTTCAAAAGTTTTCAAGGTGCAAACTAAGGTAAAATATAAGAAAAACTTTGTTTTTCTTTAATGATCTAGTTTAGTAGGATCTTTCTGGAAAATAAGATTTTAATTTTCTACTCAGGACCCTCTTGTAAAATGAAATTTACTTTGTCAGGACTCACCTCGAAATGAAATTTTAATTCTCTGCTTAGGACCCTCTTTGAAAATGGGTGTTACTTTGCTAGGAACATCCTAGAAAATAAGATTTAGTTTTCTAATCAAGACCTTTTTGGAAAATAAGATTTAGTTTTCTAATCAAGACCGTTTTGGAAAATAAGATTTACTATATCAGGACCCTCATGAAAAATGATATTTAATTTTTTTCAGGCCCCTCATGTAAAATAAGATTTAGGTTAGCATGACCTTCCTGGAAAATGGAATTTAATTTTTTATGTATAGGACCCTCATGGAATATGGGATTTAGTTTAATAGGACACTCGTGGATAATAAAATTTGATTTTTGTGCTCAAAAGCTTCCTAAACTGGAATTTTAATTTTCTATTTACAATCCTCATAAAAAATGAGATTTACCTTGTTAGGACACTCTTGAAAAATAATATTTTAATTTTCTACTCAAGGCCTCTGGGAAAGTGAAATTTACTTTATCAAGACCCTCTTAAAAATGATATTTTAATTTTTTGCTTAGGAACCTTTTGGAAAATGGGTTTAGTTTTCTTGCAAAGGACCCTTCGGATAGTGAGACTTAGTTTTGTGGGACTCTCTAGAAAAAGGAGATTTACTTTCTTAGAACTCTACTAAAATTGAGATTCAGTTTATCAGGATCTTTCTTGAAATGGAATTTTCTTTATCAAGATCCTTATGTAAGAAGAAAAAAATTACTTTATCAGAACTCTTTTGAAAAATGAGATTTACTTTATAAGGACCTCCTGGAATATGGGATTTAGATTAACAAGATTCTCCTGGAAAATGAAATTTTAATTTTCTTCTCAGGATCCTCTTGGATAAAGAGATTTACTTTCTTAGAACCCTCCTAGAAATTGGGATTTAGTTTAATCGAATCCCCCAAAAAGTTAGATTTCGTTTAGCAGGATGCTCTTGTAAAATGAGATTTACTACTTTAGCAGGATCCTTTTTGATAATGAGATTTAATTACTCATGACCCTCCTGAAAAATGACATTTTAATTTTCTACTTAGGACATCCTGGAAAATAGGATTTTAATTTTCTACTTAGGAACTTAGTGAAAAATGGAATTTGGTTTAGCAAGACCCTCATGGAAAATAAAATTTTAATTTTCTACTCAGAACCATTCTGAAAATAAGATTTACATTATCAAGATCTTTCTAAAAAATGAGATTTATTTTTTTTCTCAGGACCCTTTTGGAAAATGAAATTTACTTTATCCGGAACCTTCTGAAAATGAGATCTTAATTTTCTACTTAAGATCCTCCTGGAAAATGAATTTATTTTTTCAGGACCTTCCTAAAAAATGAGATTTAGTTTTGCAGGATTCTCCTAGAAAATGAGATTTAGTTTAGCAAGACTCTCCGGAAAAATGATATTTAATTTAGCAGGTACCTCCTAGATAATGAAATGTAAGTTAAAAAGAGATTTCATGAAAAATGAAGTTTACCTTCAACTTTTAGAATCCATTTGAAGTATGCATCACAACAAAGTTCGACTATTTTTTAGAGTCTCAATTCACAAGCTAAGTAACATCTTCTGACTCATTCTCATAATTTTTCTTACTTAAAACTGGGGAAATTTGTTTTTTTTTTTTAATTTTATTTCCTTTCTTTGTTTTTAGGAACGACCTGGAGAAAAGGATCAAAACTTCAAGCTTATTTCAAGTTCAAGCTTCAGGAGCCCTCTTGAAAAATCGGATCAGCTTCCAAGTTGATGTAGTAGGAGCTCGCTATGAGAATATAGGGTTCACTTTTAATTTTCTTTGAAGATCAAAATGTCTATCTCACTATTTGAGAAGACATAAAGATCCAGGCCAAGATTCTAGACAAGATGAATGATAAGATCTTGTACTTATATTTTAATTTTAATTTTGTCTCTCATTTTGATGTAACTAACGGAGTTGTAGCCTAGAGCCTTGAAGGATGTAACCACCAAATTTTTCATTATATGAAGCACCTTTATATTTGTGTAAAGTGAAAATATTATTTATATTCATTAGAAAACATACGTGGAGTCATGTGTATTAAAATTTTGAGACTTAAAGAAGTTGGGTCGAGATGATGTCAGCCCGCAATAGTGACGTGCATACTGCTATAGTGACTGACGTAGATCAGAACACCCACTTAAGTAGGTTTTATTTCTTTTCTCAACTTGGGTATAAATAAATAATGTGAGAGGATCCAAAAAACAATTTGGGTTGCTTTCATATCTTGGAGCCATATAGAAGAGGAGAAAGAGGTGCGGATGGGTGCAAACCCATGGATTTTCAAGGATTATTGTTTCTATGATCTTGAAAAGATTGTATTTTACATTCGTTCATTCTTCTAACAACTGGTTGACTTCTAGCTAAGCTAAGGGTAACTTTAGCACAAAACCCAGTTAGAGAGCAAGATTGTAATGTCGATGGACAGGAGATTTCATGTCTAGGCCTTCGGGCACAAAGTTAGTGTAACGTGCCAAGACTACACCCTAATTGTCACGCCATGCTTAGGACCATAAGTGATCTCAGGCAAACCCTTGTGCTGGTATACTGTTAAGAAACTGAGTTAAATATGTATAAAATGACTGAGTTTACTGTGTGGAAATATAATCATGATGAAATCTGAGAAAAATACAACACTAATACAATTTTACATTCTGATAAAACTGAAGAATAGAACTGAAATTACATGACTGACACTAAATGACATCTATGAAGCCTCTACTATACTGACTATAGATAGCTGGGACGCGACCCCAACTACTAATAATCAATACATATGATTAATAAAGTAAGGTACATAAATAACATCAAACTGAAATCCCCGAAGTAGGAGGATTCATCATCTGCTGGCTGGAATCTGCAATTTTTTGATCATGACATATGGACTACAACAGAACTGGTACCTACATTATGAGAACATGTAGCACATAGACGTATATATGGACCAGTACATTTAGAATGTAATGAGTATATGGGGGTGAATGCATAAGTAAATCAATATCTCAATATTATCATAAATTTGTAAAAGAATGCATGCTAAATGTAGATGACTCTCATAAGCTGGAATATCTAAAAACTGAAAATCATAATCATGAATAGAAAAACATACTGTGTAAATTTAGTGACTCGTCACATTTAGTTTTTAAAAGCTGTACTGGTATTCTGTCTTTAAATCATGCTGTCTAAGTATAGAAAGACTCACTTCAATATCTGTAATCTGAAAATCTGAAATCTCATAGCTATTATCTTTTGTACAATAATATCTGAATAAAGTTGCAAGCCTTTACACTTGGTTTATAAGAGCTTTTCTATTAGCATTATTCTGTACTAAAATCTATAGTTTGTAGACTATAGGGAGGTTCTTCTAACCAACATACACTATGTGAGGTATCATTGTGTCCAACGTCTAGTTCCCTTATGGGAAAACCTTATGTTGGGGAGAGGTGTCATACTCTTTCCAACGAGTATAACCTAATCTAAGTGATCACATCTGCATTTGTCATCCATATAGAAATGGGAATAATCAGATAATCTGTACCTACATTAGGTCATAGTTCTGGGCATGTAAACATACCCAACTAGGTGTTGCCCTTTAATTTGTAGGTTCATTCTGTAGGAAATCCACTTTGAAAAACTAATATAAGGGTTTACAATGAACACCTTTTGTAAATCTATTTACAACAAACTGTAACTAAATCTGTAATGTGAATTCCATATCTAAGCTGAGATAAAAAAATCAAATCTTTGTTCAAAATCTGAATATAATAAGTCATGGGATTCTTAAAAGCATAATCTTCTTGAAATAACAACATTCAAACTAGGGCTAATAACCCATGCATCTATTTCATGTCAAATCATCATAAAACTCAGTCTAAGTAATGAAACTATTGATAATTTAAGTCTAAATATGGAAATTTCTACAATACACATGAAAATACGAAAGTAGACAAGCAATTTAACATCTTATTCACTTGAAATCTCATAATCTTTCAAATAGAAATATTTGGTATAAACCCTAATTCAAAACTCCTATATATTCATATAAAATTTACTTCAAAAACTAATTTTGGGCACAAGTATGAAAGGATTATCCTTGTTGAAAAACCCCACATACCTTAATTGATGAAATTGATGAATACACTTGACTTTGAATTCCTATTTGTGCTCTTGAAGATTGTTTCTTGAAGATCTTGAATTGGAAACCTTGAATTTTAAATTATCTTGAAAAAAGAATAATGGAATTTGTATATCTTGGGGGATAAGATTTTAATGTTCTAGGGTTTATTGGAGAGAAATTATGTGAAAAGCATGCATAATATGCTTATAATAGGCTAGATTTTGTGTTTTACATGATTTGGGGGCTTGGGAAATGATTAGATTACCCTTTTAATTTTTTTACTCGGAACTGAAAATCCCGACTTTACCTCCCATTGCGATGCTCCACTATCGTGGTGGCTTACTGGAAAATGGATGATTGCCATTTTGGCCTTTGGCGTGATGCAGTAAAATCACGTTGCATCATTGGAAAAGGATGAGTGTCATTTTGCACTCCACCATGATGTGGCGTTAGTCCATTTGAAAATTTTGGTGCAACATAGGCAAATCGCGATGAGCTACTAGAAAAGGGACGAACGAGAACTGAAGTTTCACCGCGGTTCTCCACTGGAAATTGGACAATTGCAATTTTGTCCTTCACCTTGACACGGTGCCTATTGAAATGACCCAGTGTTTTCACTAAAATCGCTATAACTTCTCAACCGAGTATCGGATTAAGGCAAGATTTGTATCGTTGGAAAGCTGATTCAATTAGATACAATTTGGTGGGTCTAGAGCTGGAATATTGTACACACATAAAGATTTATTACCTTTTAAAGTTGACCCTTGACACACTAAGAGCTAAACAAGACTAAGAAAAGTACAGGGTATTACAATATCTCCCCCTTGGGAATATTCATCCTCAAATGGGACTGGTTAAACTAAGGATACTAAGGAACTGAGACTATATACTGTCATGCACAACTAAAACAAAACATCATGACTGAATCTGGAATATAATGAGCGATTAACTATTCTGTGAATGCATAATATGACATGAATATAATCACATGGTTGAAATGAGATTGGGAAAGAACTGAGTTAAGAAAGACTGATTGGTCTCAGAGTTCAGAACTAAGGTAACTGGGATCACATACTGAGTATGCATATCGGGGAGCACACTTACATGACTAAGTCTGTAACATTAAAAACCTCTATTATGAATCTGATTTCTGAGCTGACTTGCCTTTACTTACTGTAAGGAGCTGATTGATGCTGAGAGTTTAGGATTCACTTAAAGTGTTCATGATGCAATCATACATATAGTACTACGAGGTGATAAATTATGCCAGCACGAATCATGAGATAATGAGACTAAGATTATACAATGGGTATTACACTGTCTGAGTTGGAATACTTGGAAAACTAGATCATTAACTAAACACTTATGAACTGAATCATGACTAAATATCTGAATCTGAAACTGATGCTTGGTGCATGGACTGAACTGAATTTGTAATTTGAATGAATGCAAACATTTTAGCTCATGGAATAGCCTTACCCTTGAAACTTTGGGTAGTAAGACTAGATGAATAGTTGTTATTAAACTGGATTGTAGGCTATATAGACTGGATCTTTCTGAATGCTCATACCCAAATGAAGTATTTCTTCAACACTCTTCTAAGCAGTTCTAACAATATTAGGGGCAAAGAACTTTGGGAATGATCTAAACAAGACATCTGAATAAGAAACTACAAAATTGCTACAACTCTATAGCATGGAACATAGACCTATAAATTACAAGCTAGGATAGAATTACTAAGCCTCAAACAATGAAACTTCTTACTTTCAAGCTTAGCAACACTTCTCAAATTCTCCCCCAACTATATTGCCCCCTTCCAAACTGCATTTCACTTGAGACTACTAAAAATATTCACATGGGCACTGATAATTCTACCTACTGAAGTATGAGCTGAATCGAGTTCTCTCATTATATTCAAGCCTACCCAAATCTACAAAGTGCACACATCAAATACTAGTCTTAATCATAAATCTAATACACCTTGCACTTTCACTACTTCTCATCTTATGAATAAGTCTTATTACCACTTTAACAGCTACATTCAACCTTTTACTAGGAATTCACTAACGTACAATGCATTCGTCCACTTACACACCAACATGACATTCAAACCTATTTTCATAACCACATATGAACTTCCAAACAAACACCCATAAAAGCATCTTTCTCATATTCTCTAATACCTCTATCAATAACAACTTCCATGCATTATTCTTATAAAGACACGTATAAAAATATTCTCAACGAACCAAGTCATACACAAATGTTTCACATCAATATTCCTTCACGTATAGACTTACATAAAACAAGCATACAACCATATTTCCCAACATAACATATTTACTGTCTCCCATCCACACAATTATTCATCATCACTATCTTCACCTAAGGAAAGGTCACCGAAAGGTTGGAAGATCAGGGCCATAAACATGAAGGGATACTAAGCATAACTTGACACTTCATTGAGGCCTGAGGAATAGAGTATTCATGACATGGATTCATTACAGAGATCAAAACTGAGGATATACATAGTAGAATCTGCATTTCATTGACCATTTAGAGTGTAGCATGAGTGCCCAAAACTGAACATACAATAAAGAATGAGTGCATGAGTCATGAGCTACATGACCTGAGTTTTAAGTTCATAATTTTCTAAACCATGATTCGTAAAGCTAAATGAACTGGAACTCCTCATACTAGAAATTGGGAGAGTACATGATTCTCTATTATATGCATGAACATGAACTATGATCATGGAATTGACACGTGAGGCATGAGTAGATACTGTGATGACTGGAAAATTTGCACTGGGATAAGAATAGGTCATACATCTTCTTCCCCTACTGATGTTTACAAAATACTGACATCACAAGTAGAATCTGAGAGCCTGACTTGGTTCCTTATTCTATCATCTCTCCCTTAGCTTTAAGACATTATTCTATGTCTGTCGAACCCTTTATTAAACTCTAAACTGAACTACACTCACTGCACTCTAGAGTATGGTATACAACAATACACGTAAATAATAATCTTACTCTTAAAGACTACACCTATAAGTGTAAAACCCACTTCTAATACTTCCTTCTAAGATACAACTCTATCTTTTTATAGCCCCAAAAGTCATCATATAATTTCTTGAACACTTTAAATCTTAGAATCTTCATGAGTATCACCATATCCTGAGTTCACACCATCTAGAGCTTCAACTCTTATTTCTATTTGCTCAATCCTCAAAGATTCAAACTTAGATTCTAACACTTAACATGGATATCATCAAGCTTTAATGAACCATATTACTTTCTTCATAGCCCACTAATATCGCATCTCTAAGCTTATACTTTTCTCTAAACTATGAGAATCAAAATCATATAAAAAGGCTCAGCATGATCAATCATAACTCCTTAACTTAGCTATTACGAACACCCCATACTATATTACTAGCCTCTTTCCACTTAGCAACTCAAGGGTACTACTAACCATACATAACACATAATGACCTTAGAAAATAATGCAACCCCATATCACCCTTGGGCACACCTCTACAACATACTTAATTATGAACAACTGAACTTTAACTCTTGTATACGCTGTTCGAGGCTACTAGATCACTTCCATATAACTAACATCACTTATCAAGAAACCATTACATCTACCTTGATGATCATCAACTGTTTAATCTTAGTGTCTAGTATTAGGCATGCTTAACAACCATAACGATCACAATACTACAGTATACTTTATTAAAATCCATTAGCACACCCCTTTTCCACATCTATAGTATTTACTCATCAATATATCTAAATTACTTTCGTGGCCCTATATGTTTTAACTAAACTTCTTTTTGCAACATCAAGGAAAGCCTAAATTAACAACACTAAACCACCAAATACTTTCATTAATAACCAATACTTTTCTAACAAAATAAGTACCATCAATAACTCCGTTCATACTATAGGTAAAAAATAATTCACCTTAATAATCGCTCTTTCTCTACCTTCTACCAAGGGACTTGTACCATATTCATTACCTCTAAAAGAACACACAAGGACATATCACCTTAACATAAACTCTATAACATTCATAAGCTCATCTATATACTTTTGATCAATCGTCATTCCCACATTTCTTGCCACTACACTTCTATACCCATACTTCCAACTATAAAAAGTTCTACTACTTATAAATCATAACACTCTAGGTTGTAATATTCCTCGAATGGAAACTGTATTTAACAATCTAGGTTCACACTATCTCCTCATATAAGCACTATCTGTATTGGAGAGTTATCGAGGAATATGAATACATATATTACTCTGTCTTAACTGAACAGCTCATATGGATGAGTGATACGCCCAAATTACAACTCTCGTTAGAAAGTGTAAGCGGTCGCTGTCAAATATACAACCCAACTGGGTTGGGTGTCGAATCCCACAAGGAATACACTGGTCACTAAGTGTTGCAATTATTAGTAGACTGTTGGTCGAAAATTCCAAGGACAAAACGGGGGTTTGGTTTAGGCGTGAACTAATATTATCAAAGTAACGATGGAATGATTTGCGTAGTAAGATTTAATCACAGAGATTGATAAGTTAGGGTTATGTCCACCTTATAAGTTCTACTTCTCTATTAACTATGAGTAATGCGGAATTTAGACATGCATGCACTTATAGAGAATCGTATTCAAATTCTAAATCCAAGTGTTTCTCAACCATCAAGGATTTATTTCGCTTTAGCTCTCTCGATCCTAAAGTGTATAACAAATGGTACAAATTCTCTAAGAAGTTAATCCGGTTAAGGCATTAACGTGTAAATAGAGGTTGGAAACCCTATTTCCTTGTCATACTCTCTTTTCTAAACATGTAACTTTTCTCTTGAACAAGTTAATGATATAATGGCGTATTCTCTATGTTTGCAATCATAAGAATTCAATCAAAACAAAGAGAGTAATGATATAAGTAGCATAACACATCAAGAATTCACAAACTCATAGCAATAGATAGTATCTTACAAGGTTTCCATAGCCCTAACAGATAAGTTTAGCTACTCATGAATACAACGGAAATCAAAGTAGACATCATCATCATACCAAAACTTAGAGAAATCTCGGCTATGGAGATGAAACGTGTTTTCTTTCTCCGTTGCTCAAGTGAGCCATTTTTTGTTCTCAAAACTAGTACCGAATCTCCCCACGTGAATTGTCAATAATAATCGAATGATAATGATGCTGAAAAATTCAGCAATAAGGTTTTTAATAGCATCCTTGTCTAATAAGTTGCTACTGCATCCTTAAGTATTTAAAAATACTGGGTTTTCCCGGGAAAAAGTTCCCATGCATCACATTTAGTCCAAAAGTTGTCTTCCCTCTTATGTGAAGTTTTCCTTTGCTGCCCATAGGTCCACAAAGTGCTGAAATCTTCATCATTAGTACCTGAAAAATATGCTAATCACATAGGTCAGCTCACTTAAAGGAAAATGGACTAAAAGTGCAAGAATGATATATTTTATCCTCAAAACTTAGCCAAAACATGGGTAAATTATGGTGCTTAGACGTATAAATACGCCCAACATCACCGCAACGTTGCCAAAATTTGATACGCCCAAATTAAAACTCTCGTTAGAAAGTGTAAGCGGTCGCTGTCAAATATAGAACCCAGCTGGGTTGGGTGTCGAATCCCACAGGGAATACTCTGGTCACTAAGTGTTGCAATTATTAGTAGACTGTTGGTCGAAAATTCCAAGGACAAAAGGGGGGTTTGGTTTAGGCGTGAACTAATATTATCAAAGTAACGATGGAATGATTTGCGTAGTAAGATTTAATCACAGAGATTGATAAGTTAGGGTTATGTCCACCTTATAAGTTCTACTTCTCTATTAACTATGAGTAACGCGAAATTTAGACATGCATGCACTTATAGAGAATCGTATTCTAATTCTAAATCCAAGTGTTTCTCAACCATCAAGGATTTATTTTGCTTTAGCTCTCTCGAGCCTAAAGTGTATAACAAATGGTACAAATTCTCCAAGAAGTTAATCCGATTAAGGCATTAACATGTAAATAGAGGTTGGAAACCCTATTTCCTTGTCACACTCTCTTTTCCAAACATGTAACTTTTCTCTCGAATAAGTTAATGCTATAATGGCGTATTCTCTATGTTTTCAACCATAATAATTCAATCAAAATGAAGAGAGTAATGATATAAGTAGCATAACACATCAAGAATTCATAAACTCATAGTAATAGATAGTATCTTACAAGGTTTCCATAACCCTAACAGATAAGTTTAGCTACTCATAAATACAAAAAAAATCAAAGTAGACATCATCATCATACCAAAACTTAGAGAAATCTCGGCTATGGAGATGAAACGTGTTTTCTTTCTCCGTTGCTCACGTGAGCAGTTTTTTGTTCTCAAAACTAGTACCGAATCTCCCCACGTGAATTGTCAATAATAATCGAATGATAATGATGCTGAAAAATTCAGCAATAAGGTTTTTAATAGCATCCTTGTCTAATATGTTGCTACTGCATCCTTAAGTATTTAAAAATACTGGGTTTGCCCGGGAAAAAGTTTCCATGCATCACATTCAGTCCAAAAGCTGTCTTCCCACTTATGTGAAGTTTTCCTTTGCTGCCCACAGGTCTACAAAGTGCTGAAATCTTCATTATTAGTACCTGAAAAACATGCTAATCACATACGTCAGCTCACTTAAAGGAAAATGGACTAAAAGTGCAAGAATTATATATTTTATCCTCAAAACTTAGCCAAAACATGGGTAAATTATGGTGCTTAGACGTATAAATACGCCCAACATCAATGAGGATATACACTTTCAACTTATGGAACTTAGCACACTAGGGAGCTCCTCTCAATCCCCTTGTGTGGCTTTTGAAGTTACTGATAGTAAATCAGAGAGCATTATCTTGGGAGGAATTAGAAGTTGCTAATCATGTTATCTCGAGAATAGGTCACAGATAGAGAATTATGGAGTTATGCATGAACTGAGAGAAGTTTCTAAGAGAACAACTTTACTCCATGACCTAGAGTATGAAAGAAAAGAGACTTTTATTAAATGCCCTGTAGCCTCTAAAAGAAAAATACAAATGTCTCTGTACCATTCTGCAAGACTTTACTAGACTCGACTTGACAGAAACCCTAGGACACTTGAACTTTGTACTCTGATACAAAGTTTGTAATAACCCGAGACTAACCTCGAGTCATCACACGGTGCTTAGGACCATAAGTTATCCCAAGCTAACCCTTGTTCTGGTATACTATTAAGTAACTGGATTAAATATGTATAAAATGACCGAGTTTACTGTGCAAAAATATAATCATGATGAAATCTGGGAAAAATACAATACTTATATAATCTTACATTCTGATAAAACTGAAGAATAGAACTGAAATTAGATGACGACACTAACTGACATCTATGAAGTCTCTACTATACTGACTATAGATAGATGGGATGCGACCCCAACTACTAAAAATCAATACATATGATTAAGAAATAAAGTACATAAATAACTTCTAACTAAAATCCCCAAAGTAGGAGGACTCATCATCTGCGGGTTGGAATTTGCAACTGTCTGATTGTGACATATAAACTACAACTGAACTGGTACCTACATTATGAGATAATGTAACACATAGACGTATATGTGGATCAGTACTTTTGGAATATACTGAGTATATGGGGGTGAATACACAAGTAAATCAATATCTCAATATTATCATAAATTTGTAAAAGAATGCATGCTAAATGTAGATGACTCAAATAAGCTGGATTATCTAAAAACTGAAAATCATAATCATAAATAGCAAAACATACTATGTAAATCTAGTAAGTCATCACATTTAGTTTCTAAAAGTTGTACTGGTATTCTATTTATAAATCATGTTGTCTAAGTATAGAGAGACTCACTTCAATATCTGTAATCTGAAAATCTGAATTCTCAAAGCAATATCTTTTGTAAAATAATATCTGAATAAAGTTGTGAGCCTTTACATTTGGTTTCTAAGAGCTATTCCATTAGGATTATTCTATTCTAAAATCTGTAGTTTGTAGTCTGTAGGGAGGTTTTTCTAACCGACATACATTATGTGAGCTATCATAGTGTCCAACGTCTAGTTCCCTTATGGGAAAACCTTACATTGGGGAGAGGTATCATACTTTTTCCAAGGACTATAACCTAATCTAAGTGATCACATTTGTATCTTTCATCCATATAGAAATGGGAATAATATGTTAATTTGTACCTACATTGGCTCATAGTTTTGGAGAACGTAAACATACCCAACTCGGTGCTAAATACTACTCCCTTTAATCTGTATGCTCATTCTGTAGGAAATCCACTTTTAAAAACTAATATAAGGGTTTACAATAAAAACCTCTTGAAAATTTATTTACTGCAAACTGTACCTAAATCTGTAAAGAGGATTTCATATCTAAGTTGAGATCAAAAAATCAAATCTTTGTTAAAAATATGAATATAACAAGTCATGGGATGCTTAAAAGTGTAATCTTCTTGAAATAACAACATTCAAACTAGGTCTAATAACCTATGCATCTATTTCATGTCAAATCATCATAAAACTCAGGCTAAGTAATGAAAATACGAAAGTAGACATGCAATTTAACATCTAATTCACTTGAAATCTCATCATATTGCAAATAGAAATATTGGGTATAAACCCTAATTCAAAACTCCTATAAATTCATATAAAATTTACTTCAAAAACTAATTTTGGGCACAAGGATGAAAGGATCATCCTTGTTGAAAAATCCCACATACCTTAATTGCTGAAATTGATGAAGACACTTGACTTTGAATCCCTATTTGTGCTCTTGAAGATTGTTTCTTGAAGATCTTGAATTGAGAACCTTGTATTTTGAATTATATTGAAAAAAGAATGGTGGAATTTGGATTTCTTGGGGGTTTAAGATTTGAATGTTCTAGGGTTTCTTGGAGAGAAATTATGTGAAAAGCATGCATGATATGCTCAGAATAGGCTATATTCTATGTTTTACACAATTTGGGGCTTGGGAAATGACTAGATTGCCCTTTTAAATTTTTACACGGAACTGGAAATCCCGACTTTCCTTTCAAGCGTGACGCGCTGCTATTGCGGTGGCTTATTGGAAAACAGACAACTCTTATTTTGGCCTTTGGTACAATGCAGCAAAATCGTGTTGCATCGCTAGAAAAGGATGATTGCCATTTTGCACTCCACCGCACTGTGGCGTTAGTCCATTTGAGGATTTTAGTGCGACATAGGCAAATCATGAAGAGCAAGTAGAAAAGGGATGAACGGGAACTGGAGTTTCACCGCAACACAATGAAATTATGGGGCTCCACTATAAATTGGACAATTTTGATTTTGTCCTTTACCGCGATGCGGTGCCTGTTGAAATACCCTACTGTTTTAACTAAAATCGTTATAACTTCTCAATCGAGTATCATATTAAGGAAAAATTGGTATCGCTGGAAAGCTGATTCAATTACCTATAATTTGTTGGGTATAGAGCTAGAAATTATACACACATCAAGAGTTATTCCCTTTTACAGTTGATCCTTGACACACTAAGAGCTAAACGGGACTAAGAAAAGTATGGGGTATTACAATTAGTGTAATACCCTATGTCTTTAAAGTTCACTGGAACCTACGACTCACTCATTAAGTCATGAAGACTTCTTACGAGTCATATGGTTTAATCTTAATAAGCTCATTGGGAAAGCCAAATGTTCCTGGTCACATGACGACTCAACCCTGCAAGTCATTACAAACCTATTCGAGTAGTATATTAGGAGTTGTTGAGACAACAGTGTAAGACCCCTAAGTTTCTATTCAGTTTACAGTTCGAGATTACGAGTTGTATAGACTAACTACGAGTTGAATGGTATGACTCGTAGTCAGACCAGTAAGTTCCCTTTCTATTACTACCAAGGTTACGAGTCATTGGGAAGACTCATAATCAGATGTCATGAGACATAAGGTGACTCATGAAAACTAAAAGTCAAGTTTCTATTTGTTTAGTTAGGGGGCCTATTGGTCTTTTCTCCTCTTTAAACTCCCAACCCATGACTTATAACATAAAAGAGGCTTTATTTTCCCATTCTCAATCACTTAATAATGTTCTTTGTTCTCCCACTATCAAGAACAACAAATCTAGGGTTTCTTTTTCAAAATCATCTCTTATTCCCAAGTCTAAGTTCCCTTCAAGAAAGTTGAGCAAATCCAGGTATGTGGGGTTTGACCAAGGATAATCTTTCATCCTTGTGCTTGAAAACTTGATTTCTAAGTTGAATTTATATGTTTTCAATTAGGATTCATACCCAATTCTCATATTCTTGAAGTTATGAAATTACCATGTGAATTTAAATTATAAAGTGCATAAGAGTTTGCTTTTAATTATGTTTTTACTTGTATGATTTCTATTATGACATGACTTCCATTATTTTTACTTGGATTTTGATGAATTGATGAAAGATTTTAAATTGAGTATTGAGCATAACATTTTCTATGAAATAATACATGAATTTTAAGACTTAAGTACATGTAACGCACCGATTCTATATCCCAGATGCTACATAGTGCACATAATCTCAAAGAACCACAAGCTAACCCTTGATTGGTACATGTTGTAATAACTAAGTAATGATACAATGATAATGTGGAAATTTGGCAGAAATTTGCCAAAAGATTAAAAAATAAAAATAAATACTGAATACTGAAATATCTGTCTGAAATACTCTAGCTGAAAGCCTCTAACTATCTGAAATTGGAGTTGATGGGAAAAGCCCCCAACTAACTCCGACTACTGAACTACTGATAAACTGAAGTAATAACTTTGTCCTCGAACTATAAGGACTCATTAATAAGTTTGCTGCTGATAGGATGGACTGCTAAGTATGGTCAAGAGCCCATGCATCTGAACCTATGATATAAGGCATCATAGAACAAAGAAAAGTATTGTAAGACCCTGTAAAGTTCCCTCGTAGTCTAAGACTTTAGAGTATGTCAAGTGAAGCCTTTTTTCGTCTCTAAAAGATTTAGGAATGACTTCCAAAGTGAATAGTGTTTAAATCAGATAGATTTTTCCTAATTTTTACTTTTTATCATGTGAAAAATTGAATTAGCTTTCCAACGATACCAATTTTGTCCAAATCTGGTATCAGAGTGAGAAGTTATGGCTATTTTACTGAGAGCTGTCAGAATCGCTCAGGTGCGATGGACAGGTTGATAGACCGTCAAACTTGCGATGGACTTCCACTCGAGCCATTGCAACCATGGAAGTAAACTCATCCATAGGCCAAGTGCTATGGTCAGGCCGACGGACCGTCGAGCTTGTGACAGACCATCACCCAAGCCGTCGCTACTAAGGCAGTGAGCCCCTACTCTGGTCCAAGTGAGACGGTCGGACTGACAGACCATCGAGCCAGCAATGGACCATCGCACGAGCCATCGCAGATCCCGTTCAATATTTTAAAGCCATTTTTAAAAGGATTTTTTGGTCTTTTTCCACCCTTTTTAACACCTAGATATATCAAAATGAAGCATAGAACTTCAGAATCACCCAAAGCATCAAGAACTAGGGTTTTTTCTAAAGATTAACCCTCAAGAGAAAATCCAAATCTTTCTCCAAAAACCTTAAGATTCCACCATAGTTTCTACAAATTGAGTTAAGATTCAAGGTTCCCAAGTCAAAAGCTTCAAGAACCCTCACTCAAGAGTACAAAAAAGTGCCTCAAGAAAGCTTGTTCATCTATAATTAATAATCTAAGGTATGTGGGGTTTGAACAAGGACACTCCTTTTGTCCTTGTGCCCAAAAATTATTTTAATTATAAATATATATGGTTTTACATTTTTTCTTGTGAAATTAAAGTATGGGTTTATACCCTATGTTATTATTTGTTGAGAGTATGATGGTTTCAATATTTTAGAAATTGAAGTACATGAGTATGTTGAGATTATAATGCATGTTTCTAAAAATTTCTAGATTTCTATATGATTTATGAATCTTTATGATATCGAGTATGAAATTTGATACGTCTTAACGTGAGATTGATATATGGGTTATTAAGCCCTATTAGAGGTTGTAATTTTAAGAACTTTTGTGCTATGAGCACCCATGATTTGAGTATTTTGAGATTATTGAGAAAGTTTTGACCTTGACGGTCATAGTAACTTTGAAATCCACTTTTCTAAATGAGATTACAGATTTTATAGTTGGGTTCTTTATGAACCATGAGATTATTTTCAAGTTGATGTCCATGAGATGAGCGTAGCTAACTAAAGGGAGTAGTATTTAGCACCGAGTTGGGTAATTTACTATGGTTTCATAACCCAGAACTACGTGCCACCGTAGGATTGAGATTTATGGGCTCCAGGCTGAGATAGTGATCACTGAGTTGAGGTTATACTCCCTGGAAAGAGTATGACGCTTCTCCCCAACATGAGGTTTTTTCCTTAGGAGGACAAGACATTGGACTCCATGTAGCTCGTATGGTGTATGTCGGTTAAGAGAACCTCCCTAATAGTAAGATTTTTTAGAGTAGTTTCTTAAAGTAAAATTTTCCCAAGAAGAAAGTAGTTTTTCCTATTAGTAAGAGTAAGTAATCAGTTTCTAAAGTAAAGTATGTTCCTTGAGATGAGATTTATACTATGTGTTCCATTATTCATAATTTACGAGATATGTATTTTTAGATTATTTAAGCTATGTAAGTCAGTTATATTAGCATGCATCATTTCTATAAAGATTGATGATATTTTTATTTTAAGTATCGCATACACCCCCATATACTCAGTACATCCTCAAAGTATTGATCTACATATACGTCTATGTGCTACATTGTCTAATAATGTAGGTTCAAGTGCTCAGTCTCAGCAGCATCAGTCGTCTTCGAGTACCTTGATCTACACTTCCATAGTTGGTGATTCCTCATGGTTCGGGGACCTGTTTTCCCCTGATTTCATTCTTCATAGTAGTTGGGTTATTTTTTTTAGTTGAGTATCAGTCAGTTGGGGATCTGTCCCAATGACTCTCTAGTTCTTGAGTAGTAGAGGCTTTGTCAGACTAGACTATCAGTAGTATTTTAGAATTTTCAGCATGTTGCTATTCAGACAGTATTCTTTTGTTATTTCAGTTGAGATATGTTATGATAGTGCCATTTTTTTGCTTTATCCATCTTAAAAGTAAGTGTTAGAAGTAGTAACAGGCTCAAAGGGTTAGCTTAGGGATACTTGTATCCTTAAGCACCGTGTGACGTCTCGAAATAATATTTTGGGGCATCAAACTTGGTATCAAAGCCTAAGGTTTAAGAAGTCCTAGGGATTCTAACAAGCCGTGTTAAGTAGAGTCTTGATCATCGGTGTGTAGCGCGCGACATCTATAAGCAAGAGGCTATAAGATGTTTTAGGAAAAATTTATCTCTTTTATTCGGAATCTAACATGCTTACAGTTGTCTCCTTCAGATATTAATTCATGTTCTCTTATTTTAGAAAATGCCTCCCCAAATAGCTAATTCCCGTAGGAATAATAACGAGAAACCTTAGCCTGTTGATCTCTTAAATGATACTGTGTCTCATGCTGAGATTCGGGCAACCTTTTAGGCATTAGCCCAAGCAGTAACCACAAATGTCCAGGCTGAGTTCCTCATCAGAAGGGAGGTGACCTAGATGCTGCTAGGATCCGTGATTTCATACCGATGAATCTGCCAGATTTTTATGGGTCTAAGGTTGGTGAGGACCCACAGTTATATCTTGAGGAGGTGAGAAAGATCACCCAAGTCATGCATATTTATGAGGAAGAGAGTGTAGATCTTGCATCTTATCATCTGAAAGACATTGCTTATGACTGGGTTGTTTCATGGAGGAAGAATAGAGCGGAAGATGTTTCCCCTATGACTTGGTAAGTGTTCCAAGATGCGTTCTTGGACAATTTCTTCCCGTTAGAGATGAGGGAAGTGAAGATAGAGGAGTTTATGAACTTGAGACAGGGCTCCATGACTGTTAGGGAGTACTACCTCAAGTTTAACCAGTTAGCAAAGTATGCTCGTGACTTGGTAGCTAACACCCGATATAGTATGAGTAATTTCGTGACCGGTGTGTCTGGTTTGGTGCTAAAAGAGTGTAGGACTTCTATGCTTAATAGGGAGATGAATCTGTCCAAGATGATGATGCACGCTCAATAGATTAAGGTAGATAAGATAAGGGAGAGAGACAGAGTAAGGGAAAATAAGATGGCTAAATTGGAGCAGTTTGAGCATGGCCAGACTAGATCCCATGGAGAGAACCAACCCCAGTTTCAGGATCGTTCATCTATGCCATAGCCTACATCATCTAGTGCTCCTGTTCTCAGAAATAACCAGGAGCAGGGAAATAGGCCTTCTATGTCCAGGTCCCAGAACAGTGTAAGTAACAAACCTCATTATCCTCTATGTACTAAGTATGGTAGGGACCATCCCGATGAGTGCTTAGCCGATCAGAAGGGTTTTTTTGGATGTGGAAAGATAGGCCATAGACTTAGAGAGTGCCCGCGTGCTAGGCAGAGGAGAAGAGATGTTTGACATCAGACTCAGACTACCAGTACACCAGCTCTTTTAGCCCATCCAGCCCCTCCTCAGGGCACTTCATCCAGTACGACTGGAGGTCAGCGCCAGAATAGATTTTATGCCTTACCATCTCATCAAGAATAGGAGGATTCTCCCGATGTTGTTACTGGTATGCTCAGTGTCATTCACTTTGATGTTTATGTGTTGTTCGACCCTGGGTCATGTTTCTCTTATGTGACCCTATTAGTTGCTGTGAATTTTGAAATGAGTCCCGCAAAAATTTCTAAGCCTTTCTTGGTTTCTACTCCAGTAGGTGATTCAGTTGTTGCTAAGCAAGTGTATGAAAAGTGTCCTATCACTATCCTTCATAGAGTCATATTTGCTTATTTGATAGAGTTGGAGATGGTGGATTTTGATATAATTCTGGGTATGGATTGGTTTCACTCTTGTTATGCATCTATAGATTGTCATACCCTTGTGGTTAAGTTTCAGTTTCTTGACGAGCCAGTTTTTGAGTGGTTCGGAAGTTCAGTATCTCCCAAGAGTCACTTTATATCCTATCTCAAAGCTAGAAAGTTGATATCCAAAGGTTGCATCTACCTTATAGTTAGAGTTAAGGACACTAAGTCTGAGATTTCGACCATTCAGTCAGTCAGTATAGTTAATGAGTTTCCTGATGTCTTTCCAGAAGATCTCCTAGGGGTACCTCCTGATAGAGAGATAGAATTCGGGATTGACCTTCTTCTCGATACATAGCATATTTCTATTCCTCCATACCGTATAGCACCTGTAGAGCTTAAGGAGTTGAAAGAGAAACTCAAAGATCTTGTAGACAAAGGTTTCATAAGGCCCAGTATTTCTCCTTGGGGCGCACCCATCCTGTTCGTGCGGAAGAAAGATGGTTTTTTGCATATGTGCATTGACTATCATCAGCTTAATAAGGTCACAGTCAAGAATAAGTACCCTCTTTCTAGAATTCATGACCTATTTGATCAATTTCAAAGTGCAAGTTATTTCTCCAAGATAGACCTTAGATCCGGCTATCATCATCTTAAAGTGAGGGAATGTGATATTCCAAAGACAGCTCTGAACCCGTTATGGTCACTTTGAATTTCTAGTTATTTCTTTCGGGCTAACCAATGTTTCAGCAGCTTTCATGGACCTCATGAATAGAGTGTTCAGATAGTATCCTGATATGTTTTTCATAGTGTTCATAGATGATATCCTCGAGTACTCTCGTACTGAGAATGACCATGCGGATCATCTTAAAATTATCTTGCAAACTCTTAGAGATCATCAGTTGTTCGCCAAATTCAACAAGTGCAAATTTAGGCTAAGGTCGGTAGCTTTTCTCGGTCATATTATTTCAGCCGAAGGCATTAGAGTTGATCCCTAAAAGACAGACGCTATAAGAAATTAGCCTAGAACTATCTCTCCATTAGATATTAGAAGTTGCTTGGATCTAGATGGCTACTACCACCATTTTATTGAAGGTTTCTTTTCTATTGCATCCCCCATGACCCGGTTGACCCAAAATAAAGTTAAGTTCCTTTGGTAAGATTCCTGTGAGAATAGTTTTCAAGAGTTAAAGACTCGACTCACCTCAGCCCCTGTGTTGACTTTTCTTGATGGTACGAATGGTTTTGTGGGGTATTGTGATGCCTTGAGAGTTGGTTTGGGTTGTGTGTTGATGCAGAGAGGTAAGGTTATATCCTATGCCTCTAGACAGTTGAAGCCGCATGAAAAGAATTACCCAACCCATGATCTTGAATTAGCTGTTATGGTTTTTTCTTTGAAAATCTGGAGACACTATCTATAGGGTATTCATGTTGATGAGTTTACGGACCACAAAAGCTTGTAGTATGTGTTTTCTCACAGGGAGTTGAATCTTTATTAGAGGATATGGTTAGAGTTGCTAAAATATTATGATATGAGCATGTTGTATCATCCGAGCAAGGCCAACGTAGTGGCAGACATCCTTAGCAGATTGTCTATGGACAATGTTGCTCATGTGGAGAAAGATAAGAAAGAGTTAGCTCAGGAAATGCATCATTTGGCTAGACTGGGTGCTAGGTTGCTTGATTCAGCTGAGGGGAATATTTGGGTTTAGAGTGGTTCTCAATCCTCTTTAGTTTCAGAAGTGAAGGAGAAGCAAGACATGGATGCTAGTTTGTTCAAACTGAAGGAGTCAGTTAAGGACCAAAAGGTAGAGATTTTCTCCCATGGGGGAGATATTGTGTTGAGATGTCAGAATAGATTGTGTGTTTTGTGTGTTGGTGATTTGAGGCAGAGAATTATGGCTGAGGCGCATAGTGTACGGTATTCCATTCATCCCGGTGCTACCAAGATGTACCGCGACTTACGGGAAATCTATTGGTAGAGTGGCATGAAGAGGGATATAGAAGGATTTATGGCAAAGTATGCAACATGCAAACAGGTTAAGGTAGAGCACCAAAGACCTGGCGTTAAGTTGCAAGAGTTTGGTATACCCACTTGGAAGTGGGAAGAGGTGAATTTGGATTTCGTGACTGGTTTATCTCTTTCATACCATTATCATGATTTTATTTGGGTTGTTGTAGACTGTAATACCCGAGAAATTTTTCGTTGAAATTTTGTGCGTAAACGTGTTGGGTTCTATCTTCTAGAATGAATTATATTGGGTTCTATCTTCTAGAATGAATTATAAATTTTCCGTGCGGAAGGTCTTAGATTATGACCCACCATTGCGTAGAGTATCGAATAAGCTTTCAAACAATATGTGGATCATCCAAAACAGACACTCGAGCGATGAGTTATGAACATTACGATCGAATCGTGAATAGTAGTAAACAGTAAAACGTGTAGGAAAAAGTACTGAGGCTTGGCGTATTTTTGCTCCAAATTTAAATGATCATAACTCCTTATACATAATGATCTGGGTGATCTACTATATATCAAAGGAAATCTCTGCGAGTCCTCTTTACGATGAAATTGGTTTCATCCAATTTCTATTGGAGCAAAAAGTTATGGTCGATCAACATCAGCCTAATAAAAGTGAATTTTTGGGTCAACTTCAAACAATCATAACTCCTCATACACAATGATCTGGGTAAGATACTATATATCAACAGAAATATATGAGAGTCCTCTTTCTAATGAAATTGGTTTCATCCAATTTGGATATCGGAGTAAAACGTTATGGTTGATCTACTTCAGACTATCAAAACAGTCCACCAAAGGATAGATTCGAGAATTATTTTATTTTTAGGGGCAGTTTGGTCATTCCCCCTCACCCAAAATCCATCAAAACCCTATATTAAAGCCTATTAGAAGCATTATATGTTATATTTCATCAAATTCCCTCAAAAAGAAAACCCTAAGCTCCTACATCCAACTTCAAGAACCTCCAAAGTTCACCATTAATTCTGCAAATTTATTCAAGATTCCAAGTTCCTAGTTCAGGAACTCCAAGAACCATCATTCAAAGGCACGATAAACATCTCAAAAACGAGTATCGATCTAAAGTTTATCATTCAAGGTATGTGGGGTTTTTCAACAAGAACTCTCTTTCATTCTTGTGCCCAAAAGTAATTTTCTTTACAAAGGCATGATTTTTATTTGATTTTTATGAATTTGAAGCATGAACCCATATCTTATGATGATTATTATGAAATCTTGATGTTTATGATTTTGAAAGATGAATTTACATGTGTGGTGATATAAAGCATGAATCTTGAACGATATTTATCATGATTTTGATATTTGGGTCATGAATCCCCATTGGAAATTGTGTTTTTTTGAGAAAGTGTGTGTTATAACCACGTTGATGTTGAGTATTTGAGATATTTTGAATGATTTGACCTTTTGGTCTTAATGGAGTTATTTTGAATTCGAGTGTGAAAGAAATCCATAACGTGGTTAATTTTGATAGATGGGAAGCATGATGGCTCCCGATGTATATTTATATATTACTGAAATTGTTTTATTGTGGATTTTCTTTAAAATGATCTGAGCTAAGTCCGGGAGAAATCTTTAGCACCGAGTGGGAGGTATAAAGCGACCTTACTTCCCTAGAACTACGTGCCCCCATAGGAGTGAGCCTGAGGCTGATTTATATAGTGATCACTAGTTTGTGTGGATTTGATATCGATAGTCCTACTCCGATGGCAAGGATAGGACGGCTCTCCCCAATGTGGGTTGTACGTTGGACTCCATGTAGCTCATATGGTTTATGTCGGTTATAGGATCTCCCAGTGTGTGTGTGTTTCCTTGTGTCTATGGTAAATGGTGAAGTGATTTGAAAGTGGAATTGTGAAAGTTATTCTTTCGAAAGATTTAAATGATATTTACATTATGAGCATTGATATTCTTGATGAACTGAAAGTGATTGACAAATTATATGATGACTCACATGTGTTATTATACTTATTTCATCATCTCATGATTATGATGATTTTCTTCGGGCTATGTGAGTCTTTCATACATCCTGCATATTTCTTATAAATATTTATGATGATGATGTTTATACAACTGCATACACCCCCATATACTCGGTTCCTTTTCCATGGTACTGACCCACATCTTCAGATGTGGGCTGCATTTTCTCGGAATGTAGGTTCAGGTGCTCAGTTCTAGGTTCGATAGTGATTCTTCGAGCACGTTGTTCTACATCCTCTGTTGTGGTGAGTCCTCATGTTCCGAGGATGTGATGTCTGATGTTGGTTTCACAGAATTGTTTACATTTGATAACTGAGTATGAGTCAGTTGGGACATGTCTCAATGGCTCGCTGGTTTTATTGATTTTCTTAGAGGCTTGTAGGACTAGTATAGATGTTGGGAGTTGACTAATAAGTCGTATTTTGTTATCTTTCTGAAATTTTTTTATTGTTAGATGATGATTACTCTGTTGATATTTGAGGGTTATTTATGGAAACCCCATTGATTTGTGTTGAACTGGATGAAAATGGCTCAAAGGGTTAGCTTGGGGCTACTAGTAGACTCAAGCACCGTGTGACACTCCGGGACCCATTTTTTGGGGCGTTACAAACTTGGTATCAAAGCCTAAGGTTTTAAGGTGTCCTAAGGAGTCTGACAAGCTGCATTAAGTAG
The DNA here is from genome assembly GCA_030864215.1 of Capsicum pubescens. Lineage (NCBI taxonomy): Eukaryota > Viridiplantae > Streptophyta > Magnoliopsida > Solanales > Solanaceae > Capsicum > Capsicum pubescens. The sequence continues at coordinate 263,303,107 of CM061540.1, read as the reverse complement.
AGTCTTGATCATCGGTGTGTAGCACGCCACATCTATGAGCAAGAGGCTACAAGACGTTTTAGGAAAAAGTATGATTCTTTCTTTCAAAAGTCTATCGTTCTTAAAGTGTCTCTCTACTATTGATTCGTTCTCTCATCTTTCAAAAATATGCCTCTACATCGAGCGAGAAGAAATAATGATGGTCAACAACCTCAACCCGCTGACCTATTGAATGAAAACGTGTCTCATGCTGAATTTCGGGTAGCCTTTTAGGCGCTGGCCCAAGCTGTTACTGCAAATGTTCAGGCCAACCCGGCCCCGGATCCATAGCAGCAGGGAGGTGATTCAGCTACTGCCAGGATCCATGAATTCATGCGGATGAATCCATCGGAATTCTATGGGTCCAAGTATGATGAGGATCCACGGTTGTTTTTAGAGAAGGTGCGGAAGATTACTCAGGTGATGCATGTATCTGAGCGACATAGTGTGGAGTTGGCTGCGTATAGGTTGAAAGACCTTGCTTATGATTGGGTTGTTGCTTGGAGGAAAGGTAGAGGTGAGGGAGTTGTCCCTACAACTTAGCAAGAATGTTAGGCTGCATTCCTGGATAAGTTTTTCCCTTTGGAGATGAGGGAGGCGAAGGTGGAAGAGTTTATGAACCTGCGATAGGGCTCTATGACTGTTAGGGAGTACTGTCTAAAGTTCAATCAGTTGGCCAAGTATGCTCCTGACTTAGTGGCTGATAATCGGGCTAGTATGAGTAAGTTTGTGACTGGAGTGTCTTGGTATGTGGTTAAGGAGTGTAGGTCTACTATGATGAATAGTGATATGAATCTTTCTAGGATGATGACTCATGCCCAACAGATTAAGGCAGACAAGATTAAGGAGAGAGATAGAATGAGAGGGAATAAGAGAGCTAGGTTCGAGCAGCACGGACAGGGTCAGACTAGATCGCAGGGAGGGAGTCGCCCTCAGTATCAAGATCGTTCATCTATGCCAGCACCGTCATCTGCTAGTGCTCCGGTGCCTATAGGTAGGCAGGAGCAAGGTAGCAGGTCATATGCATCAAGGTCCCAGTACAGTGCTGGCAGTAAGCCGAATCGTCCCCTGTGTCCTAAGTGTGATAGGGCTCATTCGGGTGAGTGTTGGGGTGAGAAGAGGGGTTGTTTCCGGTGTGGTGACATGGGTCACAGAGTTAGAGATTGTCCATAGGATGGGCAAGGGCATCGTGACTATCGCCCTCAGACCCAGACTCAGACTGTTAGTTCTCCAGTTCCAGCGACTCGCCCAGCCCCAGCTCAGGGTGCCTCTTCTAGCAATGCTGGCTGGCAGCGCCAGAATAGATTCTATGCTTTACCATTCCGCCAGGAATAGGAGGACTCTCCCGATGTTGTTACTGGTATGCTTCGTATATTTTAGTTTGATGTGTATGCTTTGTTGGATCCTGGATCCAGTTTCTCATATGTTACACCTTTTATTGCTGTGAATTTTGAAATGAGTCCTGAGATTATTCCTGAGCCTATCCTAGTTTCTACCCCAGTGGGTGATTCGATTGTTGCCCAGAAAGTGTATAAAAAGTGTCCTGTTACCGTTCTTCATAGAGTTTTGTTGGCTGATCTGATTGAGTTAGACATGGTAGATTTTGATGTGATTCTGGGTATGGACTGGCTGTATTCTTCTTATGCCTCTATTGATTGTCGGACCCGAATGGTCAAGTTTCAGTTTTTGGGTGCATCCGTGTTTGAGTGGTCTGGGAATTCTGTGTCACCCAAGAGTCATTTTATCTCTTACCTCAAAGCTAGAAAGCTTATTTCCAAAGGGTGTATTTACCATTTGGTTAGAGTCAAAGACACTAAGTCTGAGACTCCAACTCTCCAGTCTGTTAACGTCGTCAATGAGTTTTTTGATGTCTTTTCAGATGATCTCCCAGGGATACCTACTGATAGAGAGATAGAGTTTGGGATTGATCTTCTTCCTGATACTCAGCCCATTTCTATTCCTCCTTACTGTATGGCCCCTACAGAACTTAAGGAATTGAAAGAACAACTCAAAGATCTACTAGATAAGGGTTTCGTAAGGCCCAGTATTTCTCCTTGGGGTGCTTCTGTGTTGTTTGTGAGAAAGAAAGATGGCTCTTTGCGTATGTGCATTGATTACCGCCAACTGAATAAAGTCACCGTAAAAAATAAGTACCCCCTTCCGAGAATAGATGATTTGTTTGACCAATTGCAAGGTGCAAGTGATTTCTCAAAGATGGACCTTCATTCCGGCTATCATCAACTAAAAGTTAGGGAGTGTGACATCCCGAAAACCGCTTTCCGAACTCGTTATGTCCATTTTGAGTTTCTTGTTATGTCTTTCGGGTTAACTAATGCCCCAGTAGCTTTCATGGACCTCATGAATCGAGTGTTCAGACTATATTTGAATATATTTGTCATAGTGTTCATCGATGATATACTGGTGTACTCCCGTAGTGAGGATGAACATTCTGATCATCTCCGTACTGTCTTGTAAACCCTTAGAGATCACAAGTTGTTTGCCAAGTTCAGTAAGTGTGAGTTTTGGCTAAGGTCAGCTGCTTTTTTGTGTCATATCATTTCTTCCGAGGGTATTAGAGTTGATCCCTAATAGACCAAAGCTGTTAGAAATTGGCCTAGACCTATTTCTCCGACTGATATCTGAAGTTTCTTGGGTTTAGCTGGCTATTACCGCCATTTTGTTGAGGGTTTCTCCTCTATAGCTTCTCCTATGACTCGGTTGACCCAAAAGAAAGTGAAGTTCTTGTGGTCCGAATCTTGTGAGAAGAATTTTCAGGAGTTGAAGACTCGACTCACTTCAGCCCCTGTTTTGACTTTGCCTGATAGTGTTGATGGTTTTGTGATGTACTGTGATGCTTCGAGAGTTGGGTTGTCTTGCGTATTGATGCAGAAGGGTAAGGTGATTGCTTATGCTTCTAGACAGTTGAAACCCCATGAGAAAAATTACCCCACCCATGACATTGAGTTGGCTGTTGTTGTGTTTGCTTTGAAAATCTGGAGACACTATTTGTATGGTGTCCATGTTGATGTTTTCACTGATCATAAGAGTATGCAATATGTGTTTACCCAGAGAGAATTGAATCTTAGGCAGAGACGATGGTTAGAATTGTTAAAGGACTATGATATGAGTGTGTTGTACCATTCGGGCAAGGCCAATGTTGTGGCGGATGCCCTAAGTAAAGTGTCCATGGGTAGTGTTTCGCATATGGTAGAAGGTAAGAAAGAGTTGGCTCGTGATATACATCGTTTGGTTAGATTGGGGGTTAGGTTGTTTGACTCTGCTGAAGGTAGTATAGGGGTTCAGAGTAGTTCCGAATCCTCCTTGGTTTCGGAAGTGAAGGAAAAGCAATACTTAGATGCTAGTTTGGTCAGACAGAAGGAGTTAGTCAAGGACCAAAAAGTAGAGGTTTTCTCCCAAGGGGGAGATGGTGTGTTGAGATTGCAAGGTAGATTATGTGTCCCGAATGTTGATGATCTGAGACAGAGGATTATGGATGAAGCGCACAGAGCGCGATATTCTATTCATCCTGGTGCCACCATGATGTACCGAGACTTGCAGGAAATCTATTGGTGGAGTGGCATGAAGAAAGATATAGCAGCGTTTGTAGCTAAATGTGCAATATGCCAATAGGTTAAGGTTGAACACCAAAGACCTGGTGGTATGATGCAAGAGTTTAGTATTCCCACCTAGAAGTGGGAAGAGATAAATATGGACTTCGTGATTGGTTTACCTCCTTCCCAATGTCATCATGATTCCATTTGGGTTTTGGTTGATAGATTGACTAAGTCTGCTCATTTCTTGCCTGTTCATACTTTATATACTGCTGAGGATTACTCTAGATTGTATATCCGAGAGCTAGTCAGACTGCATGGAGTTTCTTTGTCTATCATTTCGGATAGGGGTACTCAGTTCACTTTGTAATTTTGGAAAGCTTTTCAGAAGGGTTTTGGTACCCAAGTGTTTTTGAGTTCTGCTTTTCATCTGCAGACCGATGGTCAGGCTGAGAGGACCATCCAGACCTTAGAGGATATGTTGAGAGCTTGTGCACTTGACTTTAAGGGAAATTGGGATGATCACTTACCGTTGATAGAGTTTGCTTACAATAACAGTTTCCACTCTAGTATTGGCACGGCTCCGTTTGAAGCCTTATATGGGAAGAAGTGTAGATCACCCATATGTTGGCTTGAGGTGGGTGAAGCGGCTGTGAGTGGTCCTGATTCGGTATTTGAGGCTATGGAAAAAGTTAAGTTGATTAGGGAAAGGTTGAAAACTGCACAGAGTCGTCAGAAGTCATATGTGGATGTTAGATGGAGAGACCTTGAGTTTGAAGTTGGTGACCTAGTGTATCTGAAAATTTCACCCATAAGGGGGGTGAAGATATTCGAAAAGAAAGGGAAGCTTAGTCCCCGTTATGTTGGTCCTTACAAAATTCTTAGCCATGTTGGTAAGGTAGCTTATGAGGTCGAGTTGCCTTCCGAGTAGTCCTCTTTTCATCTAATATTCCATGTCTCCATGCTTAGAAAACATATTAGCGATGCTGTGGTAGTGGATTCCTCTGTGAGTGCTGACATTCAAGAAAATCTTTCTTTTGATGAGATTCCTATTGAGATTCTTGATTTCAGTGTCCGAAGATTAAGGAACAAAGAAGTTCCCTTGGTCAAGGTGTTGTGGAGAAACCAATCTGTTGAGGGTGCAACTTGGGAAGCTGAGGCGGAGATGCGATCCAAGTACCCGCACCCATTTTCTGCGAACTCCGATCAAGACGAAGGTACCGTTCTTTCCTAAATCATGCACTTTTGATAAAAGTTGCAGCAGTTCAGCTGTCATTTATTATGTGTTCAGCTGTAGTTTGTTGAATTTATGCATTCTATATTGCATTCGGAGTTAGAAACGATGTGGTGATGAGTCTAACGAATGGTTTCAGATGTATGCTCTATTCCCTATCTAATCTTGGCATGTCTAGTGTCATTCGAGGATGAATGTTTCCAAAGGGGGGATTATGTAATACCCCGGGAAATTTTTCTTTGAAATTTTGTGCGTAAACGTGTTGGGTTCTATCTTCTAGAATGAATTATTAATTTTTCGTGCAAAATGTCTTAGATTATGACCCACCATTGTGTAGAGTATCAAATAAGCTTTCCAATGATATGTGGATCATACAAAACAGACACCCGACCAACGGGTTATGAACATTCCGATCGAACCATGAATAGTAGTGAACAGTAAAACGTGCAGGAAAAAGTACTGAGGCCTTGCGTATTTTTTCTCCTACTTTAAACGATCATAACTCCTTGTACATAATGATCTGGGTGATCTACTATATATAACCGGAAATCTCTGTGAGTCCTCTTTCCGATGAAATTGGTTTCATCCAATTTTTCTATCGGAGCAAAAAGTTATGGTCGATCTACATTAGCCTATCAAAAGTGAATTTTTGGGTCAACTTCAAACGATCATAACTCCTCATACACAATGATCTGGGTGAGATACTATATATCAACGGAAAGATATTAGAGTCCTCTTTCTAATGAAATTGGTTTCATCCAATTTAAATATCAGAGTAAAATATTATGATTGATCTACTTTAGACTATCAAAATAGTCCACCAAAGGACAAATTCAAGAATTTTTTTATTTTTAGGGGCGTTTTGGTCATTCCCCCTCACCCAAAATCCATCCAAACCTTATATTAAAGCATATTAGAAGCATTATATGTTATATTTCATCAAATTCCCTCAAAAAGAAAACCCTAAGCTCCTACATCCAACTTCAAGAACCTCCAAAGTTCACCATTAATTCTGCAAATTTATTCAAGATTCCAAGTTCCTAGTTCAAGAACTCTAAGAACCATCATTCAAAGGCACGATTAACATCTCAAAAATGAGTATCGATCTAAAGTTCATCATTCAAGATATGTGGGGTTTTTCAACAAGAACTCTCTTTCGTTCTTGTGCCCAAAAGTAATTTTCTTTACAAAGGCATGATTTTTATTTGATTTTTATGAATTTGAAGCATGAACCCATATCTTATGATGATTATTATGAAATCTTGATGTTTATGATTTTGAAAGATGAATTTACATGTGTGGTGATATAAAGCATGAATCTTGAATGATATTTATCATGATTTTGATTTTTGGGTCGTGAATCCCCATTGGAAATTGTGTTTTTTTGAGAAAGTGTGTGTTATAAGCACGTTGATGTTGAATATTTGAGATATTTTGAATGATTTGACCTTTTGGTCTTAATGGAGTTGTTTTGAACTCGAGTGTGAAAGAAATCCACAACGTAGTTGATTTTGATAGATGGGAAGCATGATGGCTCTCGATGTATATTTATATATTACTGAAATTGTTTTGTTGTGGATTGTCTTTGAAATGATCTGAGCTAAGTTCGGGAGAAATCTTTAGCACCGAGTGGGAGGTATAAAGCGACCTTACTTCCCTAGAACTACGTGCCCCCATATGAGTGAGCCTGAGGCTGATTTATATAGTGATCACTAGTTTGTGTGGATTTGATATCGATAGTCCTACTCCGATGGAAAGGATAGGAAGGCTCTCCCCAATGTGGGTTGCACGTTGGACTCTATGTAGCTCACATGGTTTATGTCGGTTATAGGATCTCCCAGTGTGTGTGTGTTTCCTGGTGTCTATGGTGAATGGTGAAGTGATTTGAAAGTGGAATTGTGAAAGTTGTTCTTTCAAAAGATTTAAATGATATTTACATTATGATAATTGATATTCTTGATGAACTGAAAGTGATTGACAAATTATATGATGACTCGCATATGTTATTATACTTATTTCATCCTCTCATGATTATGATGATTTTTTTGGGCTATCTGAGTCTTTCATACATCCTGCATATTTCTTATAAATATTTATGATGATGATGTTTATACAACTGCATACACCCCAATATACTCAGCTCCTTTCCATGGTACTGACCCACATCTTCGGATGTGGGCTGCATTTTCTCAGAATGTAGGTTCAGGTGCTCAGTTCCAGGTTTGACAGTGATTCTTCGAGCACATTGTTCTACATCCTCTGTTGTGGTGAGTCCTTATGTTCCGAGGACATGATGTCTGATGTTGGTTTCACGGAATTGTTTACATTTGATAACTGAGTATGAGTCAGTTGGGGCATATCTCAATGGCTCACTGGTTTTATTGATTTTCTTAGAGGCTTGTCAGACTAGTATAGATTTTTGGAGTTGACTAATAAGTCATATTTTTTTATCTTTCTAAAATTCTTTTATTCTTGGATGATGATTACTCTATTGATATTTGAGGGTTATTTATGGAAACCCCATTGATTTGTGTTGAACTGGATGAAAATGGCTCAAAGGGTTAGCTTGGGGCTACTCGTAGCCTCAAGCACCGTGTGACGCTCCGAGACCCATTTTTTGGGGCGTTACATATGGCAAAGTATGCAATGTGCCAACAGGTTAAGGTAGAGCACCAAAGACCTGGCGGTAAGTTGCAAGAGTTTGGTATACCCACTTGGAAGTGGGAAGAGGTGAATTTGGATTTCGTGACTGGTTTATCTCTTTTGCATCGTCATCATGATTTTATTTGGGTTGTTATAGACAGGTTGACTAAGTCCGTGCATTTCCTGCCAGTACATACATCTTATACGGCTGAGGATTATACTAGATTGTTTATCCGAGAGTTAGTCAGGTTGCATGGAGTTCCCTTGTCCATTATCTCGGATAGGGGTACTCAATTCACTTTGCAGTTTTGGATAGCTTTCCAGAAGGGTGTTGGTACCCAAGTTCATTTAAGTTCCGCTTTTCATCCGCAAATAGATGTTCAGGATGAGAGGACCATTCTGACTTTTGAAGATATGTTAAGCGCCTGTGCACTTGATTTCAAAGGTAGTTGGGATGAGCATTTGCCAGTGATTGAGTTCGTATATAACAATAGTTATCACTCTAGAATCCAAATGGCACCATTTGAGGCTTTGTATGGTAGAAGATGTAGATCACCCATAGGTTGGTTCGAAGTGGGTGAAGCTGATGTGATTGGACCTGATCCAGTATTTGAGGCTATGGAGAAAGTTAAGTTCATTAGAGAAAGGTTGAAGATAGACCAAAGTCGTCAAAAGTCATATGCATATGTGAGAAAAAGAAATCTTCAGTTTGAGGTAGGTGATTTAGTGTACTTGAAGATTTCACCCATAAAAGCGGTGAAAAGGTTTGGGAAAAATGGGAAGCTTAGTCCCCGTTATATTGGCCCTTATAGAGTTTTAAGTCGTGTTGGGATAGTAGCCTATGAGGTGGAGTTGCCCACAGAGTTGTTAGTTGTTCATCCTATCTTTTATGTCTCCATGATTAAGAAGAACAATGGCGATTCTACTGTAGAAGATCCTTCAGAGAGCTCAGATATCCAGACTAGTCTTTTATTTGATGAGATTCCAGTTGAGATCTTAGATTACCAGGTCTGTAGACTAAGGAACAAAGAAGTTCCCTTGGTCAAAGTTTTGTGGAGGAATCATTCAGTTGAGGGAGCTACTTAGGAAGCAGAAGCAGATATTGATAACGCTCAACTTACACGTCAATTTAGTGCAAGGCGGTCGACGTCAATATATTTACCCAACTTTGGAGTCAGGGTCGAATCCATAGGGAACAATGTGAGTGGCGATTAAACTAGTTTGAAACTAAAGCTACAAGTTAAATTCAAACAACTGGCACGAAAAGATAAAATGGAGGTTTTCAATGATCAAACAGATGTTAATGTTGTAACTTGCTTCAGAACTCAAAGCCAAACGTTCAATAGTTCAAATCAATAATAAAGAATAAACTAGGGTTGCGATCACTATGATAACTAATCCACATTAAATAATAGTTGTGGCATCGGGTTCTTATGACTTGTCGGAAATACAAGATTATCAGTTTCGACAGTCCATCTAAGTGTTTCTCAACCTACCTAGTAAACACCAGATTATCAGTTTCGACAGTCCATCTAAGTGTTTCTCAACCTACCTAGATGTTGAACTCCCTAATTCACTCGAACTTAAGAAGTCATTTTATTCATACTGATTTTATCTCAAGTTGATCAATCTTGTTACAGCATTAATCAATAGATGAGAACTTAACCTTCCCAAATCCTCGCTGATAATTCACTTCTTACTCGGGTTGATTTCTTATCTCAAGCAAATCAACAGTAAGCAAAGCCTATTGTTTGCAACCAACAAAAAATAATTAATACAAAAGAATTATAAAGATGTTCCCAGAATCACTCGAACCCTAACCAACTACTAAATCAATGAAAGAATAGTCATAGATCCCACAACCCTCGTTGTGGGTTTTAGTTGCTCATAAGATAGAAGAGATAACAATGATTGGATTCATAATTTCAAGCAATTAAACTTACAAAAGATGAAATCCAAAGTTGATTCCCCTCCAAGTACAATAAGAATTTCCCATAACTAAATCAAAGGATTGAAAAATTGAATTAGCCTTTTGAATGAGTTCCCGATAGTTCCAGATGATGAATGAACCCTAAAAGCTGCTATTTATAGCCGTAACTTAAGAAAAAGTCACAATTAAAAATTCAGATTTCGCCCCTTAGGTGAGGACATTTGTGACATCTTATCACAAATCTGACGACATTTGTGATGACTTATCACAAATATGATAACTTATCACAAAAGGTCTTCAGACCTTCTGTCCATGTGTGATAAAATTTCTGATGACTTATCACAAATCTGATGACATTTGTGATGACATTTTGATGACTTATCACAACATTTGTGATGACTTATCACAAATCTGACAACTTATCACAAAATGTCATCAGAAATGCTTCACCTTTCTTGTTCTCTGCATATATGTGATGACATATTCTGATAGCTTATCATAGATCTAATATCTTATCAGACAAAGTCATCAGATGAAATCTTCAGAACTTAATTTCTTGCATCTTTCACCAAAAATCATCCTTCTTGACGTAGGTTTCATGAGTTTTCATCCACCTTGACTTTCCTACAAAATCATAAGAAATATAATAAAAAATAACAGTAGTAACTTAAGAACTTACAATTATTTCGAGTTAAAAGTCCTAAATATGCTAACAGAATGCTAGAACATCAACACCCTCAACTTAAAACAATTGTTTGTACTCAAGCAACTATATAACACAACACTACGATTCTTAACCAAAAGAAACATTAGATACCTATGACAGTTGATCATTAATTTTATCTCAAAACTCATCACTCTCTCTAAGTTCAATCACTTTAACTGAACTATGTATATTAATGAAAAACGACAGTGCGACACACAGGAATCAAGATATGGCATCAATTCAGCAACAACAACCATGCATTTACCAATATTACACTATCCAAACAAGTTACCAACAAGCAACATAACCAGTGTGCCCTAACAACAAAGAAGTCCCTCCTCACTCATATATGAAATCAAGCATGTAAATGCAGGGACGGTTAAGAGACACTCATTCTCAGAAACAAGATCCAGTCAATGTATGCCAATAACCATAAGCTTGCCCTTATTTTCATTACCGAAGCTTTCAGACAGTTAAGTTAGGATCACTATAGGACTTTTCTTCAGCTTGTAATGTAGGCTTTGGGCTGGTATGATACACAAGGATATTTAAAGTAACTAAGCGTCCTTGGCACTACACTATTTTTGGGGTCTCACTTATCAACCTTTACCTTATTTCTCCCTTTCTTGATTAAAGAACATTCAAGCAGGGTGCAGTTTTTATTCATTCATCATTTTTTTTGTATAACTTTGCTTTTCTAATTCTTTTCCTACCACACCCCGCTTTGTATTTTTTTTAAAATATTACCCTTCTTCATACTTACCTTATATCACGCCCCCCTATGATAGACACACTCAACTTAGGCTATTTGCCTAAGTCAAAGTGCACAAAGTCAAAGGAGGACCAGGGCCAAAACAGGTTCATTGTGATACAAATGGGAAGGTGATAGGTATAATGAAAAGAATAGGCATTCAGGCTCAAAATCAGGATCAAGGGATATTATTCACACATGGAAGATCATTTAGGCTAAAAGTGGACTAATATCAACCACGGCCTATGATCCTTTCCTAACTGCTATCCTACAACCAAGGCAAGACCAACTGGGTAAGTTCTGGATTTAACACACAATGAGAACTGGGTAGTATCTCACACACACATGGAATGAAGGTACATCACACGCTACTACCTATTTGGTTCATGCAATTGTTAGAAGTGATTACCATGTCCCTAGTACTAATGTCATAAAAAGATTCACAATAGTCACATATAGATGCACATCACACAGTTACCAGATAGACAATTGGAGAGGTATTTATCATTCCAAGAAAAATTAACAAAAATATGTCAACTATCCTAGATACTTATTTTTCCCCCAGTTAACCACAACACCTCATAAAATAAAAATAATACGCCAAAACATGTCGGCTCTACAAGGAACAAGACTCTGGGGAAAAGAGGCACGGCAACAAAAATCCCAAGAAGACATCAACTCCCACAAGTAGCCCCACCCTCAACGTAAAATCATGCAATGTACGCAATGCGTCAAACCAAAACAAGAGAGTCAGAAACATACCTGTGGCACCATGGGTGCGAATATTTGATGTCAATCACATAATATGAATACAAACTACAAAATACCTTGGGTTGCCTCCCAAGAAGCGCCTAATTTAGTGTCACGGCACGACCCGACTCATCTTTTGTCCTCCACCTTGAAGATATAAATTTTACCCCCAACTTAGTGTCCATCTTCTTGCCTCGATCATAGGGTGGTGGTACAAAGATTAAGGAGCTGAGTAATGAATGATGTATAGTAAACAACTCGGTCTTAAAATAAGGTGTGTTTTTATATTGCTTGTCTAATGTAAAATAAAGAATATAGGATTCTTGTTCCTCATCTTTACACTCTTCTACTATTTTAAATGATTCCACAGACAAGATATCATCTAAACATAATGTAGAAAAGTGCTTTGAATGAGGCCCAATCAATCCTACTTCGAAATTTACACTATCTACTACACACTCACTTTTATTCACCTTCTCAATGTCAGTCTCAAGATCAAGATAACAATCGAGTTGTTATGATTCTTGAGTTTTCTCCTCAAATTGGCTAATGTTCTTCTCATATTCTTCTTTGTTGAGCCACTGTAAACATGGTGGGAATGGTAATTCCTTTAGCTCTGCCCACAGCTGACCTTGATTCTCTAAAATTCGTTTCATCAATTATTTGCTTGAATCATGACAACACACATATCTTCAGTATGATCACTTTGACCACAAGCCAAACACCAAGTTACAGTAAGTAGGACAGTATCCACAACATATTGTGAAGGTCCAGTCCATGTAATTCTAGGTAAATCTAGACAGCAAGCCTCAAAATATGGTTCCCCACAATAATAACAAGAATTGTCATCACTCAAAAAACCATCTATCTACGCTGAAATCTCAATAAAGGTGTGAGAAAAATAAAAATAAAAGAAAATAAAAAAATAAACTAAAAAAATATTTACAAGTTTGAATTCAAGCAAGTAAACTAAAATTCCAAACCATTTCAATGCGCCAAATTGTTCCCCGGCAACGGCGCCATTTTTTATAACACTCAACTTACACATCAATTTTGTGCAAGGCGGTCGTCGTCAATATATTTACCCAACTTTGGAGTCGGGTCGAATCCATAGGAAACAATGTGAGTGGCGATTAAACTAGTTTAAAACTAATGCTTCAAGTTAAATTCAAACCACTGGCATGAAAAGATAAAATGGGGGTTTTCAATGATCAAACAGATGTTAAAGTTGTAACTTGCTTTAGAACTCAAAGCCAAAAGTTCAATAGTTCATATGAATGATAAAGAATAAACTAGGGTTTTGATCACTATGATTACTAATCTCTATTAAATAATAGCTATGGCATCGAGTTCTCATGAATTGCGGGAAATACCAGATTATCATTTTCGACAGTCCATCTAAGTGTTTCTCAACCTACCTAGATGTTGAATGCCCTAATTCTCTCAAACTTAAAGAGTCATTCTATTCAAACTGATTTTGTCTCAAGTTGATCAATCTTGTTACCACATTAATCATTAGATAAGAACTTAACCTTCCCAAATCCTTGTTGATAATTCACTTCTTACTCGGGTTGATTTCTTATCTCAAGAAAATCAACAGTAAGCAAAGCCTATTATTTGCAACCAACAGAAAATAATTAATACAAAAAAATTATCAAGATGTTCTCATAATCACTCAAACCCTAACCAACTACTAAATCAATGAAAGAATAGTCATAGATCCCACAACCCTAGTTATGGGTTTTAGTTGCTCATAAGATAGAAAGAGATAACAATGATTGGATTCATAATTTAAAGCAATTAAACTTACAAAAGATGAAATCCAAAGTTGATTCCTCTCCAAGTACAATAAGAATTTCCAACAACTAAATCAAAGGATTGAAAAATTGAATTACAAGCTTAGAGACTAAAGAAAAGTAAAATAGCCTTTGAAATGAGTTCCCGATACGTCCAGATTATGAATGAACCATAAAAGCTGCTATTTATCATTGTAACTTAAGAAAAAGTCAAAATTAAAAATTCAGATTTTCACCCCTTAGGTGACGACATTTGTGACAGCTTATCATAAATCTGATGACATTTGTGATGACTTATCACAAATCTGATAACTTATCACAAAATGTCTTCAGACCTTCTGCCCATGTGTGATGACATTTTTGAGGACTTATCACAAATCTGATGACATTTGTGACGATAATTGTGATGACATTTGTGATGACTTATCACAAATCTAACGACTTATCACAAAATATCGTCAGAAATGCTTCACCTTTTTTGTTTTTTGCCTATATGTAATGATATATTCTGATAGCTTATCACAGATCTGATAGCTTATCAGAACAAGTCGTCAGATGAAATCTTCAGAACTTAATTTTTTGCATCTTTTACCAAGAATCATCCTTATTGACGTAGCTTTCATGAGTTTTCATCCATCTTGACTTCCTACAAAATCATAAGAAATATAATTAAAAACAATAGTAGTCACTTAAGAACTTACAATTATTCTGAGTTAAAAGTCCTAAATGTGCTAACAGAATGCTAGCACATCAACACCCTCAACTTATAGCAATTCCTAGTCCTTAAGAAACTATATAACACAACACTACGATGCTTAACCAAAAGAAACATAAGATACCTATGACAGTTGATCATTAATTTAAGCTCAAAACTCATCACTCTCTCTAAGTTAAATCACTTTCACTGAACTGTGTATATTAATGAAAAACAATAGTGCGACACACAGGAATCAAGATATGACATCAATTCAGCAACAACAACCATGCATGCACCAATATTACACTATCTAAAAAAGTTACCAACTAGAAACATTACCAGTGTGCCCTCACAACAAAGAAGTCCCTCCTCACTCATATATGAAATCAAGCATGTAATAGCAGGGATGGTCAAGAGACACTTACTCTCATAAAGAAGTTCCTGTCAATGTATGTCAAATACCATACGCGTTCCCTTATTTTCATTACAGAAGCTTTCAGACAGTTAAGTTAGGATCACTATAGGACTTTTCCTCAACTTGTAATGTAGGCTTGGGGCTGGTATGATACACAAGGATATTTAAAGTTACTAAGCTTCCTTGGCACTACACTATTTTGGGGTATCATTTAACAACCTTTACCTTATTTCTCCCTTTCTTGATTAAAGTACATTCAAGCTGGGTGCAATTTTAATTCATTCATCATTTTTTTCTTACATCTTTTCTTTTCTAATTCTTCTCCTACCACACCCCATCTTTCATTTTTTTAAATATTATCCTTCTTCATACTCACTTTATATCACGCACCCCTATGATAGCCACCCTCAAATTAGGCTATTTGCCTAAGTCAAAGTGCACAATGTCCAAGGAGGACTAGGACCAAAACAGGTTCATTGTGATACAAATAGGAAGGTGATAGGTATAATAAAAAGAATAGGCATTCAGGCTGAAAATCAGGATCAAGGGATATTATTTACACATGGAAGGACATTTAGGCTAAAAGTTGACAAATAACCACAACGGCATGTGATCATTTCCTAACCGCTATCTTACAACCAAGGCAATACCAACCGGGAAAGTTTTGGATGCAACACACAATGGAAACTAGGTAGTATCTCACACACACATGGCACAAAGGTATATCACACGCTACTACCCATTTGGTTCATGCAATTGTTAGCAGTGATTATCATGTCCCTAGTACTAATGCCATAAAAATATTCACAATAGTCACATATAGATACACATCACACAGTTACTAGATAGATAATTGGAGAGGTATTTATCATTCTAAGAAAAATTAACAAAAATATTTCAACTGTCCTAGATACTTATTTTTCCCCCAGTTAACCACAACACATCACAAAACAAAAATAATACGCCTAAACATGTCGGCTCTACTAGGAATAAGACTCCGGGGAAAAGAGGCACGTCAACAAAAATCCCAAGAGGACATCAACTCCCCCAAGTAGCCCCACCCTCAACGTAAAATCATGCAATGTCCCCGATGCATCAAATCAAAACAAGAGAGTCAGAAACATACTTGTGGCACCATGGGTGCGAAGATTTGATGTCAATCACATAATACAAATACAAACTACAAAATACCTTGGGTTGCCTCCCAAGAAGCACCTAATTTAGTGTTGCGGCATGACCCAACTCAGTTTTTTCCTCCACCTTGAGGATATGAATTTCACCCCCAACTTAGAGTCCATCTTCTTGCCTCGATCATAGGGTGATGGTACAAAGATTAAGATACTGAGTAATGGATGATGCATGATAAACAACTCGGTCTTATAGTGAGGTGTGTTTTTATGTTGCTTGTGTACTGTAAAATAAAGAATATTGGATTCTTGTTCCTCATCTTTACACTCTTCTACTATTTTAAATGATTCCACAGACAAGATATCATCTAAATATATGTAGAAACGTTCTTTGAATGAGGCCCAATCAATCCTACTTTAAAATTTACACTATCTACTACATACTCGCTTTTATTCACCTTCTGAATGTCAATCTCAAGATCAAGATGACAATGGAGTGGTGGTGATTCTTGAGTTTTCTCCTCAAATTGGATAATGTCCTCCTCGTATTCTTCTTTGTTTAGCCATTGTAAGCATAGTGGGAGTGGTAACTCCTTTAGCTCTTCCCACAGCTGTTCTTGATTCTCTAAAATTCATTTCATCAATTTGTTTGCTTGAATCGTGACAACACACATATCTTCAGTATGATCACTTTGACCACAAGCCAAACACCAAGTTACAGTAAGTAGGACAGTATCCACATAATATTGTGAAGGTACAGTCCATGCACTTCCAGGTAAATTTGGACAATAATCCTCCAAATATGGTTCCCCACAATAATAACAAGAATCATCATCACTCAAAAAATCATCTATCCAGGCTGACATCTCAAGAAAGGTGTGAGAAAAATAAAAAAAATAAACTAAGCAAATATTTACAAGTTTGAATTCAAGCAAGTAAACTAAAATTCCAAACAACTCAATACGCTAAATTGTTCCCCGGCAACTGCGCCTTTTTTGATAACGCTCAACTTACATGTCAATTTAGTGCAAGGCGGTCATCGTTAATATATTTACACAAATTTGGAGTTGGGATCGAATCCACAGGGAACAATGTGAGTGGTGATTAAACTAGTTTGAAACTAAAGCTACAAGTTAAATTCAAACAACTGGCACGAAAAGATAAAATGGGGGTTTTCAATGTTCAAACAGATGTTAAAGTTGTAACTTGCTTTAGAACTCAAAGCCAAAAGTTCAATAGTTCAAATCAATGATAAAGAATAAATTAGGGTTGTGATCACTATGGTTACTAATCCCCATTAAATAATAGTTGTGGCATTGGGTTCTCATGACTTGTGGGAAATACCAGATTATCAGTTTCGACAGTCCATCTAAGTATTTCTCAACCTACCTAGATGTTGAACTCCCTAATGCTCTCGAACTTAAGAAGTCATTCTATTCATACTAATTTTATCTCAAGTTGATCAATCTTGTTACAACATTAATCATTAGACGAGAACTTAACCTTCCCAAATCCTCGTTGATAATTCACTTCTTACTCGGGTTTATTTCTTATCTCAAGCAAATCAACAGTAAGCAAAGCCTATTGTTTGCAACCAATAGAAAATAATTAATAAAAAATAATTATCAAGATGTTCCCATTATCACTCGAACCCTAACCAACTACTAAATTAATGAAAGAAAAGTCATAGATCCCACAACCCTAGTTGTGGGTTTTAGTTGCTCATAAGATAGAAAGAGATAACAATAATTGGATTCATAATTTGAAGCAATTAAACTTACAAAAGATGAAATCCAATGTTGATTCCCCTCCAAGTACCATAAGAATTTCCCACAACTAAATCAAAGGATTGAAAAATTGAATTACAAGCTTAGAGACTAAAGGGAAGTAAAATAGCCTTTGGAATGAGTTCTTGATAGTTTGAGATGATGAATGAACCCTAAAAGCTACTATTTATAGTCGTAACTTAAGAAAAAGTCAAAATTAAAAATTCTGATTTTCTCCCCTTAGGTGACGACATTTGTGACAGCTTATCACAAATCTGACGACATTAGTTACGACATTAGTTACGACATTTGTGACGACATTTGTGATGACTTATCACAAATCTGATAACTTATCACAAAATGTCTTCAGTCCTCCTGCCCATGTGTGATGACATTTCTGGTGACTTATCACAAATCTGATGACATTTGTGATGACCTATCACAATATTTGTGACGATATTTATGATGACTTATCACAAATCTGACGACTTATCATAAAATATTGTCAAAAATGCTTCACCTTTCTTGTTCTCTTCCTATATGTGATGACATATTCTGATAGCTTATCACAGATCTGATAGTTTATCAGACCAAGTCGTCAGATGAAAACTTTAGAACTTAATTTCTTGTATCTTTCACCAAAAATCATCCCTCTTGACATAGCTTTCATGAGTTTTCATCCATCTTGACTTTCCAACAAAATCATAAGAAATATAATTAAAAACAACAGTAGTCAGTTAAGAACTTACAATTATTCCGGGTTAAAAGTCCTAAATGTGCTAATAGAATACTAGCGCATCAGATATGTGAGCCAAGAACCCGCACCTTTTTCTCCGCGAGTTAAGATCAAGCCGAAGGTATTATTCTTCCTTAATTCAGTTCCTTTCTAATCAAATTCAGCTATGTATTAATTCCTGTGAAAGCTCTTGCAATTCCCAGAGTATTCAAAGGTTTAGAAAGATTTAAAACCGATTTAGCCATTTGTTTCAACTGTGCATCCTTAGTTCCTCGGTATCTTAATATAACTAGAAATATTCGAGGATGAATGTTTCCAAGGTGGATATATTGTAAGACCCCTTAAAGTTCCCTCGTAGTCTAAGCCTTTAGAGCATGTCAAGTGAAGCCTTTTTCGTCTCTAAAAGATTTAGGAATGACTTCCAAAGTGATTAGTGTTTAAATCAGATATAGTTTTCCTAATTTTGACTTTTTATCGTGTGATAAATTTAATTACCTTTCCAACGATACCAATTTTGTCCAAATCCGATATTGGAGTGAGAAGTTATGGTCGTTTTACTGAGAGCTATCAAAACCGCCCAGGTGCGATGGACAGGGTGACGGACCATCGAGCTTGCGATGGACCGTCTCTCAAGTCATCGTAACAAAGGAATTAAACCCATCCATTTCCCAAGTGTGATGGTCAGCCCAACAGACCATCGACCTTGTAACAGACCGTCGCCCAAGCCATCGCTACTAAGGCAGTGAGCCCCTATTCTAGTCCAAGTGCGACGGTCGGACCAACGGACCATTGAGCCAGTGACAGACCATCATACGAGCCATCACAGATCCCATTCAGCATTTTAAAGCCATTTTTTAAAGGGCTTTTTTGTTCTTTTTTTCACCCTTTTTAACACCTAGATATATCAAAACGAAGCATAGAACTTAAGAATCATCCAAAGCATCAAGAACTAGGGTTTTCTCTCAAGATTAACCCTCAAGAGCAAATCCAAATCTTTCTCCAACAAACTTAAGATTCCACCATAGTTTCTACAAATTGAGTTAAGATTCAAGGTTCCCAAGTCAAAACGTTCAAGAACCATCACTCAAGAGTACAAAAAAGAGCCTCAAGCAAGCTTGCTCATCTATAATTCATAATCTAAGGTATCTGGGGTTTGAACAAGGACACTTCTTTCATCCTTGTGTCCAAAAGTTGTTTTAATTACAAAGATATATGGTTTTACATGTTTTCTTATGAAATTGAAGTCTGGGTTTATACCCTATGTTATTATTTCTTGAGATTATGATGGTTTCAATGTTTTAGAAATTGAAGTACATGAGTATGTTGAGATTATAATGCATGTTGCTGAAAATTTCCAGATTTGCATATTATTTATTAATCTTTATGATATCGAGTATAAATTTTGATACGTCTTAACATGAGAATTATATATGGGTCATTAAGCCTTATTTGAGGTTGTAATTTGAAGAAACTTTTTGCTATAAGCACCCATGATTTGAGTATTTTGAGATTATTGAGAAGTTTTGACCTTGACGGTCATAGTAGCTTTGAAATCCACTTTTCTAAAAGAGATTACAGATTTTATAGTTGGATTCTTTATGAACCAAGAGATTATTTTAAAGTGGATGTCCATGATATAAGTGTATCTAACTAAAGGGAGTAGTATTTAGCACCGAGTTGGGTAAGTTACTATGGTTTCATACCCCAGAACTACATGCCGCCGTAAGATTGAGATTTATGGGCCCGAGGCCGAGATAGTGATTACTGAGTTGAGGTTATACTCCCTTGCAAGAGTATGACACTTCTCCCCAACGTGAGGTTTCTTTCTTAGGAGGAAAATACGTTGGACTCCATGTAGCTCGCATGGTGTATGTCGGTTAAGAGAACCTCCCTGATAGCAAGATTTTTTTGAGTAGTTTCTTAAAGTAAAATTTTCCCAAAAAGAAAGTAGTTTTTCCTATTAGTAAGAGTAACTAATCAGTTTCTAAAGTAAAGTATGTTCTTTGAGATGAGATTTATACTTTGTGTTCCGTTATTCATAATTTACGAGATAAGCATTTTGAGATTATTCGAGCTATGTGAGTCAATTATGTTAGCATGCATCATTTCTATAAAGATTGATGATATTATTATTTTAAGTATCACATACACCCCCATATACTCATTAGATCATCAAAATACTGAGTCACATATACGTCTGTGTGCTACATTGTCTCATAATGTAGGTTCAGGTGCTCAATCTCAGCAGCGTCAGTGATCTTCGTGTACCTTGATCTACACCTCCCTAGTTGGTGAGTCCTCACGGTTCGAGGACCCATTTTTCCCAGATTTTAGTCTTTATAGTAGTTGGGTTATTTCTTTTCAATTGAGTATGAGTCAGTTGGGGATCTGTCCCAATGGCTCTCTAGTTCTTGAGTAGTAGAGGCTTTGTCAGACTAGACTATCAGTGGTATTTTAGACTTTTAGCATGTTGCTATTCAGATAGTATTCTTTTATTAATTCAGTTGAGATATGTTAGGACAGTGCCATTATTTTGCTTTATCCATCTTAAAACTAAGTGTTAGAAGTAGTAACAGGCTCAAAGGGTTAGCTTAGGGTTACTTGTAGCCTTAAGCACCGTGTGACGTCTCGAAATGAGATTTTGGGGCGTTACAAGTATGTGTTAGTACTTTGAATGTACTGGTATGCTAAGTGAGGTAGGCTTATATGCATGGGTTCATATACATGAACAATAACTGACTGAGTAACATGAACATAATTGAATGCGAGTATATGCATGAATACGTAAACAATAGCTGAGGTCATAATAACACTGGATACTGAGTTTTGAATACTGATTTACTACTATCTGAGTTTACTGCTATTGTATTAATGATAATTAGGTATCTATATCTAACAATCCTAATTCTGTAAAATTGATCTGAGTGATATACTGAGCTTGGTAACTCTACCTGATAGTCATAAATCTGTAGAACTGAACTATGTTCTATACTGAGACTGAAACTGAAACTGTGGGAGGTAATCATCTAACAAACATACCCCAAATAAGATAACTGAATTAAGGTCCAATCTGTAACCCTAATTGGAAGGGTGTCAATACCGTGCTACGGGTAAAGACAACTGGCGGTGGGTCAGTCCTAGTATAACGGGTGACCCCTGAGATTAGTCCTAACTAGCGGGTGATCCCTAAGTATGTCAGTCCTATCTAATGGGTGACATCTCATAACCTACTCTGGTTGCGTAGTTCTGAAACTTCGGGATTACTTCTAGGGATCTTAGTCCTATCTAACGAGTGAGCCCCCATCCCTAGGTTCGCTTGGTATTGAATCCTACTCCCGACTGAATGCACGCTAAACTGATTTCTAGATTATACTAGGCTGGACTGAACTATTACTGATCATAATAACTAACTAAACTGGACTGAGTTTACTGAGTATTGAACTGATTACTGACTGAATTCTGTGAATTGACTGAGTCTTCTGAAACTATTCTATAACTGCTATAGCTCTAGTAAACAGCTAGATTTTTTAGGGTACTAAATACCCCCAGGACTCGATAGCATGCTAAGTAAAACACTGCGTGAATTTAGTAGCATACAATACTTGCTCACTAACAATACATTCATCTAGACATTTTATCAAACACTTGATATACATGAGCTTGTATACATGCTAATATGATATAATTTCATTACTTAACTCATATGAACAATTCACCAAAACACTTTAAGAGCATAATTTATGCACACAACTGTAATATAACATGCAATCATCATAATCATAATCCCAACTTATTATTTCAAATGGGTTTTTAACATGAAACCATACAACAACCCATACAAGCCATTTATTTCTCATGAACTTGTAATTAATCATGGATTCTAAACTCATCTAACTTCATAGTTATGAATACAATCAAATTAAATCATGAAACTCATCAAAACTATTTAATTGTAGTTCAAAAGGTTTATTGAACTCCAAGGGTGGAAGGAAACCCTTTGAAAAACACTTAACATACCTTAATGCTTGAATTCTTGAAGATTGATGAAGTGTTCTTGAAGATTGATCTTGAAATTGATGTCCTAGGGTTTTGTTTATGAGAGAAATTTGAGAGAAAGAATGAATTTTGCCCTAGGAATGAGTTAATTTTGTGTTTTTGGGACTGAATAGGGGTGGTAAAATGACCCAAATACCCCTCTGAACGCGGTTTTCAAAGACAAAAAATGTGCCTAGTGATGCGCAGGCCGACGCACCATGTCATGGGCATCTACATGATAGCCAATGCATCGATGAATATTTTCCTCCAGAAGTCGGTTCACTAGAATTTGGACGGGGAGTTGGAGGAAAATATTCATCGACGCGATGGGCGGCGCGACGCATAAAGATCACATCGATCCACTGGTTTGAGCTTTTAAATGTGTTTCAAATGATGTCACAAAAATTCAAAACTTGTCAGGGAATAACCACTGACATTCCTGATCATGATTAAACCTAAAAATCATTACTTTAAGGTCATGAGGGTTGTGAAATAGAGTCGCCAACCTACGAAGGCTGAAATAATTCTAACTGTAAACACTTCGCTGAAATTTTTAAGTCTGGGACCTCTTTTCAAGATTTAATGGGCTGAGTTAAGCTTAGAATTTTGTGGGGTCTTATAATATATCCCCCTTGGGAATATTCTTCCTCGAATAAGACTGATTAATCTTAGAAATACTGGTAGACTGAGCTTACACACTGAACATGCATATCTAATGCATGAAACACCTGACTGAAGCTATTGATAAGCTGAGTTTTCAAACTGAACATACATATCTGATGCATGAGTACATGACTGAACTGATTCTCAAATGGATGACTGAATAAGCAACGGTAATGGATACCAAGTTTATAACTATAACTGAACATGGACTAAGCTAATCTAAGGAAGAAGGTTACCTTAAATTGAGAATTCTATTAAACTTGAGATCATTTTCTAAACATGCATGAACGGGAACATGAGATCATAACTGAGACTAAAACGGGATACATGAACTAAATATCATGAACTGAACTGATCCCCTAAATACATGTCTTACGGCTAAGATTGGAACTTGAGGGTCCACCTACGAGTACCCACTACTCAAAACTAGTTCATTATGTGAAGAAAAAATGGAAGGTTTAGGTTATAAAAGATTGGGGGAATTATAGTGCATCTCTCCCTTGGGACATTATATCCCTTGAAGAATGCTGACTTGGCTGAGATACTGAGGAAAAATTGAGACGATGCACAGAGCACCTAAGAATTGAATTGTGCCTGTATATGGGGGATCTGAAACTGACGCATGACACCCGAACTGAGCAAAACTCGCAACCACATGGTTGCTTGATCTTGGAATAGTTAATTTCATGAGACTTTGGATAGTGCGACTAGGTGAAAGGATGGGAAACCCAACCATACGAACATTGTCCGCCTAACTGCTAAACTGAATTGTTAGTTTTGTGGACTAACGTATGCTGAAAACTTATATTTGACTGGAGCCTTTCTTTGACACTCTTTCTATAGAGTTCCAGTGGCTTTAGGGAGCAAGGAGTCTTGGCATGGCTGAATAAAATAGCTGAATAAGAAAATCACATCCTGGCTAAAATTTTGTAATATGAGTCGGGGCCTACGAAACATCATCTATGATGAAATGACTAAGCCTTATGCACTGAAACTATAAATTTTCAATCTTACACATATCCCTTGAATACTCTCTTAATTATACTCTCTACCTTAGTACCACACATCACCTGAGACTACTAAAAATATTCTTATGGGTGCTGAGCACGAGTGCATAAACATAGTAACTTATCTGATTATCTGAATGGCTAATAGCTGATAGCTGATTACTTGGTCATGTAATATTGAACTATAGTTATCTGAATAGCTGGACTGGAACTGTAGAATATTTTACATATGAGGTAAGGACTGACTGTGTAACAGGAGATAACTGAGCTTGAATTCATGAAAACTGTATTGTTTGAGAATGCAAGACCAAGCGTATAACATGATTTTGAAATATTTTGTAAACTGAGGTACTAAAGTACTGATAACTAAATAACTGATAATTGTACGCTATGGTCAAGCAAATCTGAAACTAAACTGAGTTTCTAATCTGATTACTGGACTGAGACTGTAACTAAGACGGTAACTAAGGCTGTACTGGAACTGAATACGGAGTTTTGATAACTATATAATGGAGACTAACATAAATTGAGGATCTGAATAGACACTCACACTCGGTATTTTCTCAACTTCTCATCTCACAAAAAAAATTCCAATTTCTCTCCCTTCATACACTAAATACAACTTCCTGCTAGCCATTTTCTTGCACACTAACCTGACATTCAAGCCTGTCTTGATAACTACAGCCTCGTGTAAAACAAGTATGCAAGCGATCATCACTACATTATTTCATAAGGAGAGTTCACTGAAGGGTTAAAACATGAGGACCTGAAGCATGAATGAATATTGTACCAAACTCAACACTTACTGAGGCTTGAGAAATAGAATATTAACATCATAGATTTATCAAGAGATCTAAACTGAGGATATACATGACATAAATTTGAATCTAACTGATCATTAGGAGTGTATCATAAGTCATAGAAACTGAACACACTGTAAGGCATGAGTAGACATCATGATAACTGAAGTACAAAACTTTGCACTGAGGTAAAGATGGGTTGGTCATTATTCCCTCCCACTGCTTGTCTACACATACTCACATTACTACTAGAATCTAAAGGTTTGACTTTCTGAGATATAATAATCGGCCAGTTCCTGCATACCCATCGGGCTATGATAGACTGACCCACTGAGGTGGAGACTGAGAAAGGTTCTATTAAGGTTTTCGATCTGACTTTGAAATTGACCGCTATGTATGGAGTTACAAAAGACAGAGAAGCTCCTGAATCTAATAAGACAAAATATGTAAATACGAGATCTGTAACATACTAGTGACCATATCAGGAGAACCTTCTTGATCTTATCTGGACTGAAGTGCATAAAGCCTGTTTGGGAGATGCCCACTGGCATTACTGGAAGTGGCACCCTGCCGATTTGGGCGACTGAACTGAACTGAAGGACAGTTGGACTGACCCTGCTGGCATAAATTTTTTCCCCTCTAAGCCATTAATCTAAACTCCCACATCTTGTGGCCTAGCTTGCCACATTTGAAACATATATCACTACCATCTCTACACGTACCTAGGTGATGTCTGCCACATTCTTCGCAAAGTGGATGGGTATGACCACTGCACACACTACCCTAGGTTTTGGAGCCTGGCACCCAATCATGACTGTCGTTCCTGAAGCTTGGTACTGGTGTACTAACTGATGATAGAACTGGGGCTGAAAACTTCTGACTAAACTGAGATAGTTACCACTCTCTGACCTTGGTTGGGCATAACTAAAGCTACCCATTCTGGCTCTCTTATTTTCTCTCTCTCTCTTCTTAAGATTCTACTCCTCAATCTATTGAGAATGGACTATAAGCCTAGATATGTCCATCTCCTTAATCAACATCGCAGTCCTACACTTCTTAACCACACTCTCTGACACCCCAGACACAAACTTGCTCATTCTGGACCTATTGTCTACTACTACATGGGGAGCATACCTGGCTAACTGAGTAAACTTGAGGGAATACTCTTTCAGACTCACATTGCCTTGCCTGAGATTGATGAACTCTAACACCTTGGCTTCTCTCAGCTCTAAGGGAAAGAATCTATCTAGAAAAGTGGTAGCAAACTCTTCCCACTCTATGGGTTATGCATCTGTACCTCTGTCTACCTTCCATAGCTTAATCTATATATGGGCTACATCATGTATCTCATAGGCAGCTAACTCAACACTCTCACTGAAAGTCACTTCCATAATATCTATGAATTTTTGAACTAGGTCGAAGAACTCCTGTGGATCCTCTCCTAACTTAGATCCCATGAAGGAAAGAGGATTCATTCAGCTGAAGTCCTGAATTTTGGCTGCAATAGTATTGGAAACTGGATTGTCCTGATCAACAGCTGGCCATTTATTCTGAGCTGCTATTGAATTGGCTAAAGTAGTAAATGTAGCTCTAAATTCTTCATGAGAGACATGCTCGTCCAAGAGATCTTCCTGAATGGGCTGAGGTGCTGACTAGTGTTCTGTTCTTCTTTTGTTGTTCTTTTTAGGAGGCATGTTCTATAAACAAAAGAAAGAAATGGATTAGACTGAGAGTTTAACTTGAGCTCATGCTTACTCGCATGACATAAACACTGAAAGAAGGGAAACTTTTCCTAAAACATCTCATAGCCTCCTGTCCATAACTGTGGCACACTACACACCCATGCACAAAACTTTACTAGATGTGGTTTTTAGACTTACTAAGACTCTGTTGAACCTTAGGCATTGATACCAAGTTTATAACGCCTTAAGTCTGTACCCCGAATACTACACGGTGCTCGTAATCCTGAAGGACCACAAGCTAACCCTTGATTGGTAGCTGCTGCAATAACTGAGTAATGATGCCGTGATAATGCAAAAATTTAGTGGAAATTAGCCATAAGGTTCAAAACTGAAAATAAATACTAAATACATAAAATTGAATACTGATATATCTGCCTAAAATAATTTAGTCTGAAAGCCTCTAACTATCTGAAATTGGAGTTAATGGGACAAGCCCCCAACTAACTTCGACTACTGTACTACTGATAAACTTAATTAATAACTTTTTCCTCGAACTATGAGGACTCACTAATAAGTTTTTCGCTGATAGGCTGGAATGCTAAGTATGGTTAGGAGCCCGTGCGTCTGAACCTATGATATAAGAAATCATAGCACAAAGAAAAGTATGCATCAATACTTTGAATATACTGGTATGCTAAGTGAAGTAGGCTGATATGCATGGGTTCATATGCATGAACAATAACTGACTGAGTAACATGAATATAACTGAATGCGAGTACATGCATGAATATGTAAACTGTAGCTTAGGTCATGATACTGGATACTGAGTTCTGAATGCTGATTTACTACTATCTGAGTTTACTGATCTGTATTACTAATAATTGCGTGACTGTATCTGACAGTCTTGATTCTGTAAAACCGATCTGAGTTATATACTGAGTTGGGTGACTGTACCTGACAGTCATAAATATGTAGAACTAAATTGATTTCTATACTAAGACTGAAACTAAAATAGTGGGAGGTATTAATCTAACCGACACGCCCTAAATAAGATAACTGAATTAAGGTCCAATCTGTAACCCTAATTGGAAGGGTGTCAGTACGTGCCACGGGTAAAGACAATTAATGGTGGGGTTAGTCCTACTCTAACGGGTGACCCCTAAGATTAGTCCTAACTAGAGGGTGATCCCTGAGTATGTCAGTCTTATCTAACGGGTGCCATCTCATAACCTATTCTAGCTACGTAGTTCTCAAACTTAGGGATTGATTCTAGGGATCTCAGTCCTATCTAATGGGTGAGACCCCATCCCTAGGTTTGCTCGGTACTGAATCCTCCTAATTAAATAGATGCTGAAGTATTTCTAGATTGTACTAGGTTGGACTGAACTGTTACTGATCATGATAACTAACTGAACTGGGTTGAGTTCACTGAGTACTGAACTGATTACTGATTGAATTTTGTGAACTAAGTCTACTAAAACTATTCTGTAACTACTATTGCTCTAGTAAAAGGCTAGGTTTTTTTTGGGTATTAAATACCCCAGGACTTAATAGCATGAAAAGTAAAACACTGCGTGAATTTAGTAGCATACAATACTTGCTCACTAATAATGAATTCATCTAGACATTTTATCAAACACATGATATACATGAGATTGTATACATGTTAATATGATATAATTTCATTAATTAACTCACATGAACAATTCACCAAAACACATGAAGAGTATAATTTATGCACATGACTGTAATACAACATGAAATCATCATAATCATAATCCCAACTTATGATTTAAAAGGGATTTTTAACATAAAACCATACAGCAACCCACACATTCCATTTATTTCTTATGAACTTGTAATTAATCATGGATTATAAACTCATATAACATCATAGTTATGAACACAATAAAATTAAATCATGAAATTCATCAAAACTATTTAATAGTTGTTCAAAAGGTTTGTTTATCTCCAAGGGTGGAAGGAAACCCTTGGATGACTACTTAACATACCTTAATGCTTGAATTCCTGAAGATTGATGAAGTGTTCTTGAGGATTGATCTTGAAATTGATGTCCTAGGGCTTTATTTTTTAGAGCAATTTGAGAGAAAGAATGAATTTTGCCCTAAGAATGACTTAATTTCGTGCTTTTGGGATGAATAGGGGTGTAAAAATGACTCAAATACTCCTCTGGACGAGGTTTTTAAAGACTGAAAATATGCCTAGTGACGCGCAGGTCGATGCATCACGTTGTTGGCATCGACACGATGGCCAACGCACCATATCGAGTCCATATCGATTACTGGAATTTTCATTGGGAGATGGAGGAAAATATTCATCAATATGATGGGCGACGCGGCGCATCGAGATCGCGTCGATCCACTGGTTTTAGCTTTTAAATGTGTTTCAAATGAAGTTTAAAAAATCCAAAACTTATCCGGGAACACCCACTGACATTCCTGATCATGATTTAACCTAAAAATCATTACTTTAAGGTCATGAGGGTCGTGAAATAGAGTCCCCAACCTACGAAAGAAAAAATAATTCTATGTGTAAACACTTCGCTAAAATTTTTAAGTCTGGGACCTCTTTTCAAGCTTTAACGGACTGAGTTAAGCTTTGAATTTTATGGGGTCTTACAGTACAAGATGTTTAATTCCAAGAAGTTTAAGCTTATGAGTTCAATTTACAAGTTTTTCAATTTGGTTAAAGTTTAATTTTTATCTTATGATCTCAATTTTGATTTGAAATCCACAACTTCACCCATTGGGTATGATTTAAGCAAAATATGCATAGTTCGTTTCTAATTACCAACCCATGTACTATTTAAGGCGGATTTTCTATGTAAATTTTAGGGTGAGCCCTGAAAATATTCCCAAGTCCTTCTCAGTCTCTGCTTTGGTGGGTGAGTCAGTTATAGCTAAGTGAGTCTATAGAGGATATCCTATTACCATTCTCCATAAGGTCATTCTAGAAGACTTTATAGAGTTAGAGATGACATATTTTGACGTCATTTTGGCCATGGATTGGATGCATTCATGTTATGAGTCAATCAATTATCGAACCCACATGGTGAAGTTTCAGTTTCTCAATGAGTCAGTTTTTGAGTGGGAGGGTAGTTCGGTGCCTCCCAAGGGTTGCTTCATCTCTTACCTTAAGAATAGAAATTTAATATCAAAAGGGTGTATCTACCACTTAGTTCAAGCCAAAGATTCTTAGTCTGAAACCCGAACCATTCACTCAGTCCATGTAGTCAGTGAATTTCCAGAGGTCTTCCCCATATAGTTTTCCAGAAGTGCCTCCAGACAGAGAAATAGAGTTCAGGATTGACCTTATTCCTAATACTCATCCCATATTCATCCCTCCTTATCTTATGTCTCAAACTGAACTCATATATTTAAAAAAACATCTTAAAGATCTCTTAGATTGGGGTTTCACCAGACCTAGTATTTCCCCGTGGGGTGCTCCAATTGTATTCGCGTACAAGAAAGAAGGCACTCTTAGGATGTGTATAGACTATAGACAGTTAAATAAGGTTACCATCAAGAAAAAGTACCCCATTCCTAGGATCGATGATCTATTCGATCAGCTTCAGGGTGCCTGGTGGTTTTCTATGAATGACCTCAGGTCGAGGTACCACTAGTTGAAAGTCAGGGAGCATTACATTTTGAAGAAAGCTTTTAGAATGTGGTATAGTCATTTTGAGTTTGTAGTTATGTTGTTTGGACTAACAAATGCTCTTGCATCCTTTATCGATTTGATGAACAAGGTCTTCAAGCCGTATCTGGACATGTTTGTCATTGTTTTCATAGATAACATTTTAGTGTATTCTCGGAGTAAGGTGGAATACGCATACCATTTCAAGATAGTGCTGCAAACCCTCAAGGACCGACAACTATATGCAAAGTTTATTAAGTATGAATTTTGGTTGGAGTCCATTACCTTCTTAGGGCACATCATTTCAGAAGCTGGTATTCATGTAGACCCTCAGAAGATGAATGCAGTGAAGTACTTGCCTAGACCCATCACTCCATTTGATATTCAGTACTTTTTAGGTTTAGCTGGGTTTTATAGGAGATTTGTTGAAGGGTTTTTCTCTATAGCCACACCATTGACTAAGTTGACACAAAAGAAGGTAAAGTTTGTTTGGTCGGATATATGTGAGAAGAGATTCCAAGAATTAAAGGATAGATTGACTTTGTCATAATGTTATCTCTGCTAGAGGGGTTAAATAGATTCGTGGTGTATTGTGATGCTCCCAAAGTTGGGTTAGGTTGTGTTTTAATGCAAAATAGAAGGGTATTAACCTATGCCCCCAGACAGTTTAAGGATCACGAAATGAACTACCCAACTCAAAACTTGGAGTTAGTTGTTGTAGTGTCCACTCTGAAGATTTAGAGACACTATTTATATGTTGCACATGTTGGCATTTTCACTGACCATAAGAGTCTTCAGTATGTATTTTCACATAAGGAACTAGATCTTTATCAAAGAAGATGGTTGGAGTTATTGAAAGATTATGACATAAATGTGCTCTACCATTCGGGTAAGGAAAATATGGTGGCCGACGCATTGAGTAGGATGTCTATGACAAGTGTGGCTCATTTGAAAAAGAAGGAACAAGAGCTATCCAAAGCAGTAAATAGATTGACCCATTTGGGAGTATTTTTACTTGACACGGACGATGGTGGGGTAGTGGTTCAAAATGGTTCAAAATCTTCTCTGGTAGTAGAAGTAAAGGAGAAGCAGCATAATAATCCCATACTTAGCCAAATGTTGAAAGCAGTCCAACAACAGAAAGTCAAGGTTTTCTCCCAAGGGGGAGATGGTGTACTTCTATATGAAGGTAGGCTTTGTGTTCCTAATGTGGATGGGTTGAGGGAAAGAATATTAGTTGAGTCTCATAGTTCAAAGTATTTTATTCATCCTAGTGCAATGAAGATGTATCATGATTTGTGAGAAAGTTATTGGTAGAATGGTATTAAGGGAGACATAGCAGAGTTTGTAGACAAGTGTCCAAATTGTCATCAAGTTAAGGTTGAACACCATAGGCCGGGTGGTACGCGACAGGAGATAAACATCCCTACTTAGAAGTGAGAAGTAGTGAATGTGGATTTCGTTATAGGGTTGCCTCGTACAAAATGCCAGCATGATTTAATTTGGGTCATTGTCGACCTAATGACCGAATCAACTCATTTTCTACTTGTTAAGACTTCGGATACAATAGAATATTATGCCAAGATATATATTATAGAGTTGGGAAGGCTTCATGGTATTCCCTTGTCCATTATTTTTTACAGAGGCACACAGTTTGCTTCCTAGTTTTGGCAGTCATTTCAGAAGGGCCTTGGTACAAAGGTTAAGCTTAACACCACTTTTCATCTGCAGACCGATGGTCAGGCTGAATGCATAATTCAAACATTGGAAGATATACTGATAGCATATGTTTTAGAACTTAAGGGAGCTGGGATGACCATTTACCTTTGCTCAAGTTTGCCAATAATAATAGTTATTATACTAGTATTTAGATGGCTCCACTTAAGGAAATTTACAAGCATAGGTGTAGACCACTCATAGGATGGTTCAAGATTTGTAAAATGGTGTTGATTGGGCTAGACTCTGTTATTGAAACTATGCAAAAGGTTTGGCTAATTCATGAAAGGTTGAGGATTTCTTAGAGTCTTCAGAAGTGGTATGTATATATAAAGGGGAGGGAACTCAAGTTTGAAATAGGTGATTGGGTATTCTTAAAGGTTTCACCCATGAAAGGGATAATCCGATTTGGAAAGAAAGGGAAGCTGAGTCCCCAATTTATTGATCCGTATGAACTAGTAAGGCGTATCAGAGAAGTTACATATGAGTTGGACCTTTCGCCATGGTTAGCAACTTTCCACCCAGTTTTCCATGTCTTGATGCTAAGGAAGTGCATTGGTAACCATGCCTACTAGTTCCCCTAGAGAGTATTGGGGTTGTAGATAATTTGTCCTATGAGGAAATTTGGTATAAATACTTGATAGGCTAGTTTGAAGACTAAGAAATAAGTATGTAGCATCAGTAATGGTTCTTTGGAGAAATCAATTGGTTGAAGGAGCCACTTGGGAAGCAGAAGTAGACATGATGACCAAGTACCCTCATCTCTTTTCTTCCAATTCAGTCCCCACAGAAGGTAAATTGTTATTCTTAGAGAACTTTTTTTCTTTAAAACCATCTAAGTATTCTCATAACTTATCATGGCTTCATGATTCATTGGATCCTTGTGTTAGTTGTAAGTTTGGTTGTAAGTAAAGTGTACAAATGTCAATTTTTCCCCAAAATTCTAATCCTAAATGAGTCTCATTTGAGGAAGAATATTTCTGAGAGGTAGATATTTTAATACCTTGTGTCTTTAAAGTTTACTTTGGAACATACGACTCACTTATCAAGTCATGAAGACTCCTTATGAGTCATATAGTCCAGTTGTAATAAGCTTAGTGGGAAAGCCAAATATTTCTGGTCATATGATGACTCAACCTGCGAGTCATTACACGATTCATACAGTGGGAGTCGCTGAGATAATAGTGCAAGACCCCTAAGTTTATGTTCAGATTATGGTTGGAGATTACGAGTCGTTTTGACTAACTATGAGTTGTAGGGTATGACTTATCACCAGACCAGTAAGTGCCCTTCCTATTACTTCCAAGGTTATGAGTCACTGGGAAGACCCATAATCAGATGTCATGAGTCATAAGGTGACTTATGATGACCGACGATAAAGTTTTTATTTGTTCAGTAAGGGGCTTTTTGGTCTTTTATCCTCTTTAAACTACCAACTCATGACTTAAAACCTAAAATAGGTGTCATTTTCCCATTGTCAATCACTTAATGACATTCTTTCTTCTCCCACTCTCAAGAAAACAAGTCTAGGGTTTCTTTTTCAAAATCATCTCTCAAGTTCCCAAGTCTAAGTTCCCTTCAAGGAAGTCGAGCAAGTCCAAGTATGTGGGGTTTGAGCAAGGATAATCTTTAATCCTTGTGCCTGAAAAGTTAATTTTTAAGTTGAATTTATTTGATTTCAATTAGGATTCATACCCAATTCTCATATTCTT
The DNA here is from genome assembly GCA_030864215.1 of Capsicum pubescens. Classification (NCBI taxonomy): domain Eukaryota; kingdom Viridiplantae; phylum Streptophyta; class Magnoliopsida; order Solanales; family Solanaceae; genus Capsicum; species Capsicum pubescens. The sequence goes on along the minus strand of CM061540.1, from coordinate 263,269,715 downwards.
AAAGTAATGACATTATCATATGAATTTAAACTTTAAAGTGCATAAAAGTTTGCAGTTATTCATGTTTTGACTTGCATGATTGCTATTATCATATGAATTTCATTATTTTGACTTGGATTTTGATGAATCAATGAATGATTTCAAATTGAGTATTGAGCATAATATTTTCTATGAAAGAATGCGTGAATTTCAAGACTTAAATACAAGATGTTAAGTTCTAAGAAGTAGCTTATGAGTTTAACTTACATGTTTTACAACTTGGATAAAGTTTAATTTTGATCATATGATCTCAGTAAGATTTCAAATCCACAACTTCACCCATTGGGTATGATTTAAGCAAGAGATACATAGTTGAGAGTAGTATTTAGCACCGAGAAGGAATGTGGATGAGCGTATCTAAATTTTTAAAAATTATGAGCCACCGTAGGTTTAAGAGACCTCGCTAGAGAGTGTTTTCTTTTACCAATATAAATGAAGTTTAGTGATCACTTCAGTTAAGGTTATATTCTGATGGAAAGGGTAGGAAAACTCTCCCCAATGTGGTTAAGATGTTGAACTCCATGATAGCTCACACGGTTTATGTTAGTTATAAGAATATCCCACAAGAAAGAATAAAAGTAAAGATTTTAGAACCTAAGTATGATGACTCACTAAGATTTACATTATGCTTTATCATTTATGTTTTATGATCCATCAGTTTCCAGCTTTATTCATGTCCAAGGTGAGTCCTTTTAGACTTAGCATGCATGATTTGAGAGTTTATTCAGTTTTAATTTTACTTGTGCATTGACCCCCATTATGGGTTGTCTATATACTTTATCATGTTATTTCATGCTTATGCTGTAAACTATCGATGTACTATTTATTACCTGTATTTTGGGTAGTGGAAATTATGAATTATCTATTATTAGTTAAACCATAAGGCAAGTGATAATACCATGTAGGGTGTGGGTAGGCTTCCAAGATATCTAGGGTGGTAACCTTATTGTCTGTCGGATATAAAACATTGGGGTAGGTGACATGATTAAGGCTTTTGACAGTAGTGTAGGCGATGCTACTGTAGTTTAATTCCATTGGTGATATATGTGCATGTTAAATACTTTGTAGTATTTCATGTTAGGCCATGGTGTTTGTTGTGGTCAATGCAAATGATTTTATATTATGGTATGATTGTGATCTACCTTATTGCTAAATTTGGAGTGTTTTTATAATTGGAATGTTCTCATGAGTTATTGATGAAACAAGGTTGGTAGACACTTGTGTATGGGGTTTAGTATATGGACAGAATTTATCCACTGTAGGTTACTTCTATAAGGTGGATGTATCACCTATAGCGTGTATGTACAAGAGTAAGGTAAGATTGACGGTTTCATGAGTGAATTGGGGATTATATTTATATGTTTGATAATTAAGAATTCTTAAGTGATCCAGTTTCTTGTCATATATTTTGGTACTTTTGTTATTAGAGTCATGGTTTGCCATTTGATATTGTTAGAGTCAGGGTGGTTGACTCAGTCATGGTTTGACTTGACTTTTTCTCTTGACTTGTTCTGACTCAACTTTACAAAACTTGATTTGGTAATAATATGTTAACCTGTTGATTTAATATCCTACACTACTAATTTTATACATTTTGTGTTAAAGATATGTTGGTTGAGCATTAACTTGTGGTGCCATATTTTATTAAGTCTTAACCTCTTACAATTTGGTTAATAATTCTTATTGTGGCTTGACTTGTTATATTACCTAGGGTGGTGAAATAAACAAAGAGGTTAAGGTTGAACAAGTATTTCTTGGTCAGTGGGATAGGGAAAAGACGAGTGTTAGTCATGGGTTTAATTCGAGCTAATATACGGGGGTCGAGTGGACATGTCACTTGTACGAATGGGTCTTCTCCTGGTATGCTAGGTGACTTATTAGGTTCTTGACTTTTGTCTAGGTTTTCCCTTGTTGTAGTTGTCTTTAGAAGTTATTTTAACCCTTAGTGTAAGGCCAGACTTAGTGGTTCGGATGGTAGAGTTGTAAGAGAAAGAGCGGTGCCTCAGAGATCTTAATCAAAAGTTAGCAAGGGGTGGAAGGAAATGTTTCAGAGTTGGTAAAGAGTCCAAAAGAACATAATTTTTCTTTTGAATATTTATGTTATATTTGTATAATTCAATTCAGGTCAATTAATGAGGTTTACCAGTACATGTGGTTCGTACTAATGTTACTCTTGCTATACCTAAGTTTAGTCTTTTGCAGGAATTAGTGGTAGTTTCTTGTTTGTTGTGGTAGTGATTCTTTAGCATCTCCCACTTCTCCCACTCATGTGGAAGTTGTGTCTAGCTTTATTTTTCTTTTAGCGACTCTTGTACCTGTTTAGACTAAATCGTAGGGTACTTATAGCTTCATACTATTTTGCGAGGATTTTCTGTAATAAAATTAGTTTCATTACTTAATTAAAGACTTTCGTTTGATTTCATGAAGGGATGGTAAGGGGTTCTCCAATTAAGGTGGGTTAGAATAGGTTCCCTCATGATCCGGCAGTTTGGGTCATGACAATAGAACTTCAGTCAACCTCAAACTCATCATCTCATCATTCCATATCCTTTAACTACATGCGTCCTGATTTCCTTATAACTCGAGAAATGTAGGTTGTCCAAAACTGGGGTTCAATCAAATCTTTTCCTTGTTCTCTTTCAATTTTAAATAACTGTCGGGTCAAAACTTTCCTAATTGTCTACTTCCTTGTCTGAAAGTTCTTTGTGTTCCCAGTCAAAAAGGGACAAATATAGACATGTAATTTTTGACCCTCTCTGAGCTTTAACCAGTTTTTAACATTAAATATTTGTTTTATCTTTAATTTCATTTTTAGTAGATTTTATTTTAGAAAAAATTAAAAACCACAAAAAGAGTCATGTATTTAAATAAATTACTTTTGTTTTTTTATTTTTGAGGAGAAAGACAATTTTCCAAAAAAGGTATTTTGAATTTCCTTATGTTTAATTTAAGTAGTATTCTATTATAAGTTATTTTTAAAGAAAAAACAAATCAAAAAGATATGAAACTAATGAAACTCCGCCACTTGGCTAATTTCAATTTTATCCACCTCATAGCATATTCTATTGGAATATTTTCAAACTTTATTCCAAGTCACTTGATCTTATCCGGCGCATGGGTTTTTTGGTAAATTGACCACAAATGGGCAAGCTATAAACGAAAAGTGTGACCTAGATCTAAGGACCAATCATTAGAAAGAGGAGCTTAGTCAAATCCAACAATCATAAAAATCAGTCGCAGCTCCAATTTTCATGACCCCAAACACCATGAAAACTAACCTAGAAAACCCCCATCAGCGCCACCCTTTTCCACCTCAAATTCTAGGTCCAAAAACCAACTTGTAAGCCTCATAAAATGACCAAAAATCACAACGTTGAGGTACTGTTTTAATGTTGTTGTCGAGTAGTATAAAAGGGCTTTGGTACGGGTTCATGTCTCATCAAATCTTGATTCATTGATTCCAAGAACTGTGTTGTACACTTTGGCTCAGAATGTGTTTCCATTTGAAGTTATATGAAGGAGTTTATAGCTTATAAAGGTCCACTTTGGTTATGTAATCATAACACTATTATGTCATGACATGCTTTAATTTTTTTGTTGTTCTTTAGTATTCTCGTGTTCTTGATTTGATTATTAATGTATATTGTCTCATATTGTTTGATATTGTCTTACCACTAAATTACTGGCATCTTCAAGTGAATGGAGTAAAAATCATATTTCCATGGAACAATTCAAAATGGAACAAGGTATTTTTCAGTAACCTGAACATTTGGATTAATAAAATCAATTTAGTAAGAGTAATATAATCTTCTTGGCCCTTAACATGATTATAAAAGTTCTCGTAAATGCAAGGTAGGACTGGCAAAGTTCACAAATATTTTAGTTTTTTTTACAACTTTTAGCGTTTCACAAAATTGGTGAAACCAGCTATAATAGTCCAACAAAATCCATATATTATAAAAGCTTGAAATTGACTCTGCCACCTATGGTCATATGATAGTAATACTGGCACCTGTGGTCATATGATAGTAATACTGCAATCTGATAAGTAAACTAGCAGGGGTAAACATTCAGATATAAAGAATACATCATAAAAAAGTGGCATTTACCTTGTCAAATCCCTTTTCAACTCGACATCTATGCAACTTCTTATAGTATTTACCGTTAAGTTCGTGGAAATCACAAATTGGCTCTTCTTTGGGTTGTCCCCTTAAAATATCATAAAACAATCTTTCTTTTTACTAGATACAATTACAAAGTTAATATTATTGGAAGTGACGACTATAGTGCCAAATCACTTCTTCTTTCCAGCCAATTCTTCAGGTCTTGTTAAAGTTTAACCAACTTTCCACAATTGAGAAAATATGTTAAAGTTTAGTTTCTAAAAATATGAAGTCTGTAGTTAAATTAATTTCTAAAAATAAGAAGTCTATATTTGAATTATTTTTGGACCAATAATTTAAATATAGACTTATTATTTTTAGCTACTAACCATGATATATTTACTCAATTGCAGAAAGATGTTTAAACTTAAACAGTACCCTATGAATTTGCCAGAAACAAGAAAAGATTTAGTTCCATTATCGTTGCCACGGATAATGTTAACTTTGCAATTGTATCTATAAAATGAAAGATGGTCTTATGTTGTCGAAAGGTGAAAATCTTAAGGAAGATCCAATTCGTCATCTCCACAAACTTAACCACAAATACTATGATAAGTTGCACGAATGGAGAGTTGACAAGAGACAACGTCAAATTGAGCATTTGACAAGGTAAGTGCCACATCTTTATGATTCATTCTTTTCATGTGAATGGTGACCCTTTCTAGTTTCCTTAAGTACGTACATATATACATACATTGTACATATTCATCTTTTGTTTTGACCTATATATAAACTTTAAAAGAAAATCTTATTGGATTATTGTAGTTCTATCATATGATCAAAGGTGGCATCGAGTGTCGATCTATGGTGGATGTAAGCAATTATATATGTGACAGTTTGATAAACTAGAGGTGGAAGTTGAGCAATAAATTAATGAAGTAACAGAGCCAACGGTAAGCTTTTGTAATACATGCATTTTTTTGGACTATTATAGCCTTTTTGAGAAAGTTTATCAAAAGCTAAAAGTAATAAATTTCAAAAACATTCAAGAAAGAATTTGCTAGTCTTACCTTGCATTTACGCTAACTTTTATCATCATGTTAAGAGAGAAGACAATTATATCACTCTTACTAAATTATCCTTATTAATCCAAAGGTTGAGTTTTATTGAAAAACACTCCATGAAAAGGAAAGGAGAATGTTCATCTTGAAATGTGAGTCTGCAGTAAAGAAACATAAAAGCAACAACAACTATTACAAGAGCGAGGTCAATAAGTTTCCATACAACTATTTAACGCCTCACTTTGACCTTGTTTGAGGGTTGTAGGCAGTAGAAATTTGCAAAGTGACACCTTTCATAGTGAGGAATTCCTTCCAAAAGCATTAATAAATATACGGTCCCTAACACAAGTAACGATTGTAGGAAAACCATAGATTTTAACAATGTTGGCCAAGAATATTAGAACTAGGGACTTAGCAGTATACACAGATGAGCACGAGATAGCAATGAAGTGGTCAACATTAGTAGGCCTATCAACAACAACCCAAAAAACTATCAGTCCAAGCTAATGTAAGAATTGGCAAGGAATGTAACAATCCCACAGATGCAAAAGTATCATATTTACTTCTCTGACACTCTACACATTTATAGATGAAGTCAATTATGATATTTGACCTGATCCACTTGATCATTGAGCTAAGTGTAGTTCTTCTATAGTTTCTGTTGTAAATAATTGATTGATGCAAGTAACTCAGGATCATTAGACTAGCTCAACTTTATTTCTTCACATAAATCAGTTTGCACAGAAGACATCATGAGAGACATCACCTCAACACCTTGCAATCTAGAAATAGAATCAACAACTATATTCTCCTACTACAATAAATTTGATTACTAGAGGCGAATAATTTTGTTAGTTAAAACTTGTATTTCGTCACAAAAGATCTCTTCTAATAAAAATAATTTGTCAATAATTTATCCCTAAAGCATGGGTCACTAAATATTTATAGAGACAATTTAGTGTTTTAGCACTATATAGATTTGTAGTATCTACAAATATGTTTTTCATCTCAAAATAAATAGTATTTATGATGAACTTAATTGTCATAAAAATTATAAAAAAAATTGTAGGTAATATTAAATTACATCACTAAAGATATTATCAAGGCCGACAAAATTGATGCATCACTAAATATTAAGTTTAATTTGTGATGATGTTATATGTATTTCATAGTTGAAAAATGTCATTTTGTCACTAAAAATTACCGTTTAGCAATATGTAATGACCCTCCAGATCATTTTCTATATTTTCACACTGTTTCACAATTTAGAGCTTTACCCATAGCTTCCTCAAGTCATTTATGACTTGATGGATCTGAGAATTTGGTTATCGGATAGTTCATTTGATTTTTATAGCCAATTCCCTTTTTTGAAGTGCTCGTTGTTGAGAATTCGGTATTGGGCTTAAACATCTCGCTAACGTCTTCGTATGATAATCCTGATAGTTTTGATTGATTTGAAATGTTGATTTTAGGCTAAGAAGACCTTTAGTTCGGTTCTTGAGGCTTTCAGACTCATTTTGGGCTATTGGGTGGATTTTGGTTAAAACAACCATTGGGTGTGGGACCTATATTTCATTGAAATGACCCAGATGGAAATTTCAATGGCGTGATTGAGTCTATAATGTCGAATTTGGTAGGGTAGAATAGTTCATTTGCATTCATAGGATTTCAAATGAATTTCAAGGGTCTGACCAAAAACTTGGCAAATGCCAAGTTCAGCTGGTGCAACATTAGCTAGTGCAGACCATAAATGGGCTTTGTGTTTACAAGGCCTTGGTCACAATCGTGATGTACAAGATAATTAAATATCTTGATAATGATGCCCTTGACTGCATTTGTGAAGGCCAAGTTCACTAGCCATCACATTTGCGAGCTAGTCATCATGTTCGCGAAGAGTATACTATAGGCCGGACCATGCTTCCTTCTTTGCGATTGAAGTGGACCTATTATGTTCGAGAAGATTAAGATGGTTTGAGTATTTCTTTCATGATAGGGTCTCCACATTCATGATGAAGGGACCCCTAGCAGTACATATATTGTCGAACTTGAATTTTCTCCTATATTTCAAGTCTCAACTTCTACTAAAATCCCTAGAGAGATAAGAGAGTGAGAGGATCGCAACGTGGGTGTTTGGCCTAAGTTGGAAAATTTTGGGGGACATTTTATCATTGAGAATTACTGTAAGTTTCCTTTGATTTCTTATTTAATCCTCTGCTTTAATCTCAAAATCCCTAATATTTTGCGGGCTGGTTTAAGGGAGTAATTATTCTTGAATATTACCCATTTTGAGTATAAATGATCCTTGAGACTATAATGAATTTTGACGATATCAAAGCTCTAATTTTATAAGCAGGCCCCACATGAGCTATTTAGCTCAATTTTGAACCCGAAGTATTTATATACATTAATATAGGTATTGTTATTCTTGTATTAATATGTAGACTATTATTTTGATAGTGTGGAATTATATGGAAACTTCTTGAATGAGAAAATCTCAAATCTAGTGGACTTTCTCCGGCACTCATCAGTGTCCAGGTAGGATAGGCTTAGTGACTTTGTTGTGTTCTTGGTGAAATCTGTAATATTTAGCCAATTAGTGAGCTATTTTTAGGTAGAATTGACCCATTCATCCTTTACCTTGTATTAAACTGAGACTTTAGTACTTGTTATACTGATTCGACACCCTGTATTTGTATTGGAAGCCTTAGTCTAATTTTGGGTAGGAAATTGCTTTAGTATAACTTTTGAGGTTTTGTAGCAGGCCCCGCTGGCCCTCTTTAAGGTCAAATATCTTAATTAGTTCTTTGTTGATCTGGGTTTCCTTCTTTCATAATGATATACGTATTGTTGAACCCTAGGATTATTTAGACATCTTTCTAATTCTTGACTAGACTTAGTAACTTGTATTTACTTTAAAGACCGATTCGAGTATGAGACTTACTATTCATTTTTTATGCTTAAGACTGGTTTGATTCCTTCTAGAAGTCTCACTTTAGTCTTATTTTTGTTGATATTTATATTATCTTAACAGTTTGGGTGATTGGCTTACTTGTCAAGGCTAGGCCATGATATTTACCATGTGACCTAGTTTTTAGGTCGTGATAGAAAATATTCAATCCATCCAACACACACAAACACACACACATACACACACACACACACACACATATATATATATATATTTGTGTGTGTGTATATATATAGTCACCATCAAAATAAATATGCTTGTCAGACATCATTTATATCATATCAAACCTAAACTCGACTATTTCTATCATGATAAAGACAATTAATGCTCAAGGCCTATATTTACCATTTAAGCCTCTGCACACGGCATTATATAAAAAATAAAGACATTTAAATGCACATATAGGGACAATGATGTCAAATAAAGCCCCAAAATAGGCAACATACATTATCAGATATCATAATTCAATCACTACAGAACATAAGCCCCCACACGGGCACACAACAGTAATAATAATCTTGAAATATAAACCCATAGTTATTTTCCCCAACCCATAGCATACTTTACTAATTTATTCACTATTCACCTCAATCTAAAAAAAGTTAAGCCATAACATACCTCAAGATGATGAAATCTTGATCTAAAGTTCTTCAACATGAAGCTTTCCCCTAACGAACGACCTTAAAATAAACTACAACATTAAAAAATAACAACTATGCATTAAAAGAAAGCTAATGACACTTATATTGTCCATATTTGAACTAGGTTCAAAATGGATTCAAAAAATGAGTCTGAAAACAAAAGGAGTAAAACTATATTTTATTTTAAAATACATTCCCTAAGTTTATAGGAGTCTATTGTTGAAAACTCATGTGAAAATGACATAAAATGAGGCTCAAATTGAAGAAAAATATTTTTTAAGCTTAACTGATAAAAGCCTCGACATTCCATTTTGAAATCATGATTAAAAGTTTTTCTGAAGGTGTATTTAATAAAAAAATAAGGAAAATATGATATAGGAGTTTCCCTAAGAAAGAATGGCGATAAGCCCTTAGAAATTTCCCAAAATCCAAAGATTGAGGTCCAAAAACTGTAGAATTCGCTATTTTGAGGCATTTATACTATTCAATAAATAGTGCCTCACAAACGCAGTCAACCCTTCACATTTGTGAGGGTCAATGTTGACTAGGCAATTAAATTGGTCTTCACTTTCTCTTCTAGGGATTCACTCTCATGAAGGTCCATGACCCGGACCTTCTTGTTCGTGACAACCCTATCGCTTTCATAAAGAAAGTTAATACCCAACCCCACTTGACTACCCTTTGCGAGCGCAGTCACCACTATCTCGATCAAGATGAAGGATTAATTCCTTCTACATATTCAGTTCCAGAGGCCCACATTCTGGAAAAAAGTTTTACACTGACACAAGATTCAACAAACCGCTGAATTACATGATTTCCAAACTCTACGAATGGACCTTTGCAATTTATTCGGGAACTAACAAAAAGAAATCATATATGCTATTTTTGATGTTCCAAACTTAATGAAAATGCAATATTTTTGAAAAAAAAGACTATTTTCAATAAAATCAACATCAAGATCCCTTTTTTGCTATTTTTCAAATGAAGGTTCAAAATGTAAAATAAAGGCCCCAAATTCAAACCAACCACGCTACTAACCTATAATGAGCCTGTAGGTCATTTCCTTAATTTATGCATATTTTTAGCATTTTGAGCCTTTCCACAGTGACTACAGGCCATTTATGACGTGCTAGAACTGTCGATGCAGTTATCGAACGGTTAGTTTTGATTTTAGGTTCATTTTCCTAGTTTGGAGCTTTCAGTTTAAGAAATTGGTCTCAAAAAAAACTTCTAGTAAATAATTCTAGATGAGAATTTTGAGGGTGGCATTATCTTTGAAATATTGATTTTAGGCTAGGGAGATCCTTGGTTTAGATCCCAAAACTTTTAGACTTATTTTGGGCTATTGGGTGGTTAATATTAAAAATGGAACCATAAGTGTGGGCCTCATATTTAGTTGAAATGGTCTTGGAAGAAAGTTTTGATGGTTCCTTTGAGTGAAAAATATCGAATATGGTATGGTAGCATAGTTTTTTTACGCGCATGGGGTTCTGAACGTATTTTGAACACCCGATCGGAGTCCATTTTTGACTTAGCAAATCTAGTACATAACACCATTTGGTGTAACAACTTAAGAAAAACTTTGGTCACTGAGGTTGTAACGCCTGAGACTACCTCCTGGATGTTAAACGGTGCTTAGAACCACATGTGTTCCCAAGCTAACCCATGATACTGACATAATTCATGTTCTACTGAATAAAATTCATAAAACTGGAAATAATAAGCAATAGAGATGTCATTGGCAGAACTTGTTCATTAAAAAACTGTTTGAAACATTTACAACACTAGAGTATACAAAACAAACCTAAAATTAAATACATCAACTCTGACTGACTGTCTATGAAACATCTACTAATACTGACTATAGGTAGCCGGGACATAACCCCAAGTTATCCCTAATTAATACAACAAAATAAAATATATAATACTAGAACTGTCATTGACTCGAGTCATCAAATCAAGAGTACTCATCATCTACTAGCTAAAAGTTGCGAACTGTCTGATTATGATGTGTGGACTATAACTGATACCTATATTATGAAACAATGTAGCCACACAAACATATATGTGGTCAGTACTTTTGGAATATACTTAGTAAGTAGGGGTGAATGCAATAAGTAAAAATGAATCAATGAATAATCTTAAAACATGCATGCTAAGTTCAAGTAGACTCATTAAGAGCAAAAAACAATCTGAAAGCTAAAATATCATAAAGCATGAATAACAAACATAATCTGATTAGCTCGGTGAGTTACTATACAGAAGTTTCTAAAAATGATCTTTTTTGGGGGAGATTCTCATAACTGACATAAACCATATGTGCTATCATAAACCAGAAGTTTCTAAAAATGATCTTTTATTTTCTACCCTTGGCATCGAAATAAAACCTGAATTGAACTTGAGTGATCACTAAACTGAGCCCATATTGGGAAAGGGGAACACTTTTCTAGCGAGGCCCCTAAACCTACGGTGGCATGTACTTTTTAGTAAATAGAATGCATGGAACCCACACTTATCTCTAGGTGTTAAATACTTCTCCCAAAATATATATAGACTATATGCTCATACTGATGAAATTCACCTAAAACTAAGAATATGAGTTTGTAAAACTGAAAGTCAATTATGTTTCTGTTAATAGCTCATAATCATGAATACTGCGTAAATTTTATATTATGTCTGAGATCATAAGATCAAATTGGAATCTGAATCATACTATAGTAATCTGAGAGAGTAAATCTGAACTTCTTACAAATTGGGAGAATCATGGTAAATCTATATGCTCTTATTTGTAAGATGACTAAATCAGGACTAAAATCATATTTATTCACCATCTCGTAGAAATTCATGTCAAGATACTAAAATTCATCTCATAATAACAATCATATAAGTGAAAACAAGAGTAAACGTAAATTCTTGTGCTAACTGAACTTTAAATAACATGATAATGTTATAATTTCAAAAACATGAAAATCGGGTATGAACCCTAATTAAAATCTCATAAATTCAATTCATAAACCAAAGCTATTGTGAATAAGGATAAAACAATATCCTTTTTCAAATCCCATATACCTGAATTTCATAAATTCTTGAAGGAAAGCTTGAAATTGAATCCTTTGAAGTTAAATTTTAGGAAGAAATCCTAACTTCTTTATCTTGATAGCGGGGAAGAGAATGAGCATTGAAAATTGATAACTAATGAATACATAATGTTTATAGGGTTATTTAAGTCGTGGAGGTAGGATTTGATGTGAGAAAAAGATCAAAATACCCCTAAGGAAACCAAAAAAATGTAGGAATTCTTCACTTTACGACTTGGATTGACGGCTCATCATTTTGGTGACAACTCGTCACCCTAGTGGTCAATATCTAGATGGATTTTTCCATTTACTAATTAAGTTTGATAACTTGAGTTGACGGCTCGTCAACTTAGTCTTCACCTAGTTGACACATAGACACTCCCAAGTAAAATGAGCATAACTTTCTACTTCGATATCGGATTAAGGTTAAATAGAATGCATTGGAAATATGACTCGAACATCTATCTTTTGATATAAAGTAAGACACCTAACTCGTTATATTCTATGAGTAATGATTATTTAAAGTCAACCCAAGTTGTAACATCCACTAAAACTCAATCGATAGAATAGTTCTCAACTCATCTTTGAGTTAGGATATTTTTATGATCTCTATTCATATCAAAAGATGTTCCCACTCTATGGAATTTATAAACATACTTATTTTGACATGGAAATCATTGGGTTCGGGTATGTACATGTAGGAACGATAGTTCAAATTCTAGCCCAAAAATATGGGGGGGAGGGGGGTTCATTATCTTCCCCTTGGGATTATTCGTCCTCGAATGAAGGGTGATATTTTGATGAAAAGAATGTAATTACTATATTGAAACTAAATTTCTAAAATTGATCATGTCTCATAAATAAAACCACCTTTTAACAGGGTACTGACTCAGCTGATATATATGAAACATGTACACATGTATAGGGATCGTATGAAATGATATTTACAAGATAGGTCTACTAATGAAGGACATAACTAAGCTAAAACGATAAAACTTCGATCATGAAACTGATTTTTGAGCTGGATTGATTGACTATAACCATCTTATTCAAGTTTTGAGTTTAGAACTCAATTTAAACATTCATGATACGATCATAGATATAGTACTTCAAGTGATAACTAATAATATGAAATTTTCAAGAGTTACTAACAATGGAATAAGATTTTCCTCAAACTCTACTTATCATAACTTCTAGTAATAATCGAGGGAAAGAATTTTGGGCATGATCTGAGTATGCAATTCGAGTAAGGAATTGTAACATGGATACAACTCTATAACATGGGATATAGGCATATAGAACAGAAGCAAGAATAGGATTACTATGACTTAGTCGATGAAACAGCTAACTTTCAATCTTAGCCACACTTCTCAAACACTCTCCCCAGTTATATTTTTCCTCTTAAATACTATACTGCATTAGATACAACTTATACTTCTCACATGGGTACATATGGATACCCCCCCCCCCCCCCCCAAAGTCTAAATTAAACTACATACTCTCACCATGTTTAAGTCTAACTAAAAATTAGAAGGTACTACACATAATATCATAATACTAGTCTAAACCAGTGGCCAATTCTATGTATGTTCATCGCTCTCATCCGAAGAATAACACGCCTTACCACTTCGATGACTAACTCTAAACTCCTACTTTGAATTCACTAGCACTTATTGCATTCATCCATCTATATACCAACATGACATTCAAGCATATGGTTATAACGACATATGAACTTCTAGGAAACCAACCCATCTAGGAAATTTTCCCATATTCTCTAATATCTCTATCAATAACATCTTCCATATATTATTCAAAAGAAGGTACACCTAAAATTCTCAACTAACTATGATATATACAAGGGCTTTCCCTGATTCTTCCTTCACACTTATGGCCTTAGATAAAGCAAGGATACAATAATCTTCCTTAATGAGGGTTATCTACTCTCTCTCTCTCATCTAAACCATTAATCATTTATTTTCATCACCGCTACCTTAGCGGATGTAACGTTCACTGAAGGTCTAGAACATGAGGACCTAAAGCATGAAATAATATTATACATAACTTGTCACTTGACTGAGGCTCGAGGAATAGAGTATCAAAGACATGGATTCATTAAAGAGATCTAACTGAGTACATACATGACATAATGCAAAATTCTATGGTCATTAAGGGTGCATCATGAGTTCAGGGAAATGAGCATACTCTGAAACATGAGTTCATACTTATCATAAATTACTTAACATAAGACCGAGATCCATAGATTTATGTGGAATGACTCAGATCACAAATTAAAGTTGTTAATTCTTTAATAAGAGCTAAGAATGAACATGAATATGAATAAAGTGTATAAGCATTGTCACGAGCATGTCTCTATCACGCAAGACATAGATAAAATGCATAATGATTGAACTTCAAGGAATGTGCTAGAGTAAGAATGGATCTCTAGCTCATCACAACTCTTATTGACATACATCACAATCTAATTCTCAAAAGTTGACTTGGTTTTTCACCCTATCATCTCCCCTTTAGATCAAAGCTGACATTCTAAGCCTATGAGCCTATTTTATATCCTCAAGACTGGGCCATAATTTCTTTACTCTAAAAATATACACTTAAATGCTCAACTCGCATGGATAAACTATATTTGGACAATAATAACTTCATTCTTGGACACTCTCTTAATATATACCTTCCTTAACTTTCTCCTTCTTCAATAATCATCATGATATACTTACGCTCTTTTCCACCAACATGCCTGTCTATCTAAACATATAATCTACCCATTCTTTATAGCTTACTAATATCACACCTCTAAACTTATATTCTTTTCCTTAACCATGTGAATCAGAATTATACTAAAAGACTTAACATCCTAAACCTATAACTCCCAACTTAGCTATCAAAAACACCATATAGTTTATCACTAGCCTTATTCACACTCAACAACTCATGAGGTACTTCCTAAGTACACATGAAACTTTAAAAACTTAGAAAATAATGCATCCCTATATCACCTTGGGTACACCTCTACATCATACCTACACCATCATACTTAATGATGAAATAAATAAACTTAAATTCTTGGATACATCATTCCAAGCCTACTAGCTCACCTTTTATATAAGTAACATCACTATCCTAAGAAATCATTTTCTACACCTTGATGATCATTCACTATTCAAGTTAGATTCTAGTACTAGACATGATTAACCACAATATCACACACCATTATTTCTTGGAAAAACATCAATTTGAACCTAAAAATAATAATATTTGATCATAATCTTATGATCTATCTTACTTTTATCCATTATCATATCCTCTTTTCACACATCACTACAACTTATCCATCTATATATCTAAATTATACTCCTCTCCCTACAAGAACCAACCAATTTCTCTTTCATAACCACAAGGAGAACCCACATTAACAATCCTTATCAACATAATACTTTTGTTAATAATGTATACTTTTCTAACACAGTGGAATACAATCAAGAAATCCTTTTCTACTTTAAGCATACCATAATTCACCTTAAATAATAACTCTTTCTCTACCTCCCACCATGAAACCTATACCATATTCACTACCCCTTAGTTAAAACACAAGGATATATAACCTCACTCATACTTAATAGCTGACATAGATCTATTAATTTACCCACAACCAAATGCTAACCTCACCTTTTCTTGTTACTACACTTCTATATCCATACATCGAATTCTAAGGATGTTCTACTACTTATGAATCATAACACCCTAAGTTACATTATCCCTTAATAAAAATAGTATTCAATACACTAGAAATATGCTCTCTCTTTTCATGATCTCTATTTGTAATAAAGGGTTAACAAGAAATCTGAATACATATTCTATTTTTTCTTAACCGTATAACACATATGGATGAGGACATAAGCTTTTGAATTAAAGGACTTTAAACACACTAGTGGCTCCTCTCAAGCCCTTTGTGCTATTTCTATAGTTCTTGATAGTAAGTCTGAGAGCATCATCTCACAAGGAATTGGAATTTACTACACATGTTACCTCAAGAATGAGTCATAGATAGAGAATTATAGAGTAACACATGAATGAATAAAAATTTTTGAGAGGAAAACTTTATTGCACGATCTAGAGCATAAAGAAGAAAAATAATTCTTAAATGCCCAATAACCTCTCAAAAAAAATGACAACCGTCTCCATACCATTTTGCAAGACTCTACTAGACACGACTTCATAGAAACCCTAGGACACTTAAACTAAGAGATCAAATATAATGTTTATAATGCCCCAAGACTACCCCCAGACGTCACACGGTGCTTAGAACCATAAGTGTTGCTAAGATAACCCATGATACTAGCATAAATAATGAACATTGAATCAAATACATAAAATTAGAAATAATAAGCAATAGAGATGTCATTGAAAGAACTTGTTCATTGCAAAACTGTTTGAAAATTTACAACACTGGAATATACAAAATAAATTTGAAATTAAATACATCAACCCTGACTGACTATCTATGAAGCCTCTACTAATATTGTTTATAGATAACTGAGACATGACCCCCAACTATCCCTAATCAACAAAACTGAATAAACATAAAATACTGGAGCTATAGTTGACTCGAGTCATCATATTAAGAGAACTCATCACCTACTGGCCATAAGCTGCGAACTGTCTGATTATGATTTGTGGACTACAACTGATACCATTATGAAATAATGTAGACACACAAACATATATGTGGTCAGTACTTTTGGAATGTATTGAGTAAGTAGGGATGAATGCAATAAATTAAACTGAATCAATGTGTAGTCTTAAAATATGCATGCTAAGTGCAAGTAGACTCACCAAGAGACTGAAACAAACTAAAAGATGAAATATCATAAAACATGAATAACAAACAGAATCTAATAAGCTCGGTGAGTTACAACAGTTAAGTTTTTGAAAACTATCTTTTATGTGGGATATTCTTATAACCGACATAAACCATATGAGTTATCATGGAGTCCAATATTTGACCCATGTTGAGGAGGGTTGTTCACCCTTGCCACCGGAATAGAACTTGAACTGAACTGGAGTGATCACTAAACTAAGCCTATATTGGGCAAGAGGGACACTTTTCTAGCGAGGCCCCTAAACCTATGGTGGCACGTAGTTTTTAGTAAATAGGATGCATTGAACCTATACTTCTCTCTCGGTGCTAAATACAACTCCCAAAATATATATACTATATGCTTATACTAATGAAATTTACTTTAAAATAAGCATATGAGTTTGTAAAACTGAAAGTAAATTATGCTTCTGTTAATAGCTCATAATCATGAATACTGTGTGAATTATAAATCATGTCTGAGATCATAAGATCAAACTAGAATTTGAATCATACTGTAGTAATATGAGATAGAAAATTTGAACTTTTTTCAAACTGGGATAATCATGATAAATTCATATGCTCTTATTTGTAAACTGACTAAATCAGGATGAAAATTATATATAGTCACCATCTCATAGAAATTTATGTCAAAATACTAAAATTTATCTCATAATAACAATCATATTAGTGAAAACAAGAGTAAAGGTAAATTCTTATGCTAACTGAACTTTAAATATCATGATAATGTCATAATTTCAAAAACATGGAAATTAGGTATGAACCTTAATTGAAATCTCATAAATTCAAATCAAAAACCAAATCTATTGGGCACAAGGACAAATGAGTATCCTTGTTCAAACCCCACATACCTAAATTTCTTGATTTCTTGAAGAAATCCTTGAATTTGGATCAATTAAAGTTGAACTTTAGGAAGAAACCCTAACTTTTTTCTCTTGAGAGTGGAGAAGAGAATGAGCATTGAAAGTTGATAACCGATGAATACATAACATTTATAGGGCTATTTAAGTCATAGGGTGTAATACTCCAAATATTTCTATCTCAGTCCAACCCTTAGTATGTACTTGTAACACTTAGAAGCTGGAAAATAGCTTGTTTTGGGTAAGTTTCAGGATTTACAAACGGGGATTAGACCGCATTCAAATTGGTAAAATAGTAGCTTACAGCGATTAGGTTGTGTCGCAGTGAGTATCGCGATAAGCATGTCATCACATCGCGATGAAGGCCATTTTAGTATTTTTCAATTTCCATAGGGTCACCGTGGTTGAACCGCATCGCGGTGAACCCAAAACAACAATTGTCACGATCCAGAGAGTCACCGCAATTCCACCGCATCGCGGTGGGTATCACGATGATCTACTCACTGCGTTGCGGTGAGGCCTTAATCGGCATTCCAATTACGGGATTTTAAATCCCAAGGGCAATCTTTTTTTTCACCAAGCCCCCAAATTGTGTAAACAGAAGATTAATCTTGAAATTGAGCAAAATATGATCATTGTTCATCAAATTTCTCTCCATTAAAACCCTATCTCTCAAATACAAGATCAAATCTCAAGTAATCTCGCCATCAATCCTCTGAAATTCATTAACCCAGGTATGTTAGATATTTATCCATGGGTTCTTTCCACCTATGGAGTCCAAGTATCCGGGTTAAATTGCAAAAATTATGATTCTTTCAAGTTACTTTGATTTTAGATTATAATTTCACCCATGAATCTCCATGAACTATGATTTTACACCATGTATAAATCAAATTATTGTCATTATTCAATTCTCCACTTTTTAATATTGTCATTCATTGAATTAAATCATGATTTAGTGCTATTCATGTTGAATTCATTCTATTACTACAAGTCCCATAACATTCCCATGATTTGAATAAACTATGAACTACAAGCGTTTTATAAAATGGCTAAAAAAGTGAAGATTTGATAGAGGCTTGCATGTTATGTCCTTTAAGCTTAAGTATCATGTTAACTATTTTTTCTTTTGAGTCCTGGGGATATTGAATACCCCAAAACCATAGTTGTTTACTTAGTCTCGTCTCGGTATCTTCAGGATAACTTCAGAATATATTATGAGCATTATTAGATTAGTCAGTTAAACTTAGAACAGTTTAGCATCCAGTGTCATTTATTACTGATTTAAATAGTTGTTTTCTTCAAATTCATGTTTTAGTACTGATTCACTTGATAAAAACTTTTGGTTAATCAGTTGTTCTTCCACATTTATTATGTTATTATTTAGTGCTCGCAGCAGGTACCAGCTCATTTGTTAGCTTGTAGTCCCTCAGGACTATAAGCACCATGTGATGCCTAGGGTGTACTCCCAGGGCATTACAAACTTGGTATCAGAGCCTAAGATTTTACAGTGTCCTAGGAATTCTGAAAGCTTCGTCAAGTAGAGTCATGTGCAAGGGTGTGTAGCGGCTACGCCACACTTATGGGAAAGAGGCTACAAGGCATTTAGGAAAAGTTTTCCTTCTTTCAGTATTCATGTCGCACGACTGACATAATCTCATGTTAAACTCTCTGCCTAATCTAATCTTCCATCCATTTATAGAATATGCCTCCCAAAAAGAATAACGGAAGAAGAGCGAGAAACCAGCTAGTACCTTCACCCATTTAGGAATATCCTCTAGATGAGAATATCTCTCATGTAGAAATCAGAGATGCGTTGACAACTTTAGAAAATTTTGTAGCAGCTCAAAATGAACAACTAACTGTTGTTCAGTCCAATCCAGTGGCCAATGCAGTTGTAACCATGATTCGGGACTTCATCCGAATAAATCCTCCTTTCTTTACAGGATCCAAGTCTAAAGAAAATCCACAGGAATTCTTAGATATAGTTTAGAAGGTGTCAGATATTATAGGGGTAACATCTAGTGAAAGTCTTGAGTTGGCTGCATATCAGTTGTAGGATGTAGCCCATACTTGGTTTAAACAGTGGAAGGTTGATTAGGATGTTGATGCAGGCCTGCTGAATGGGAAGACTTTACCACAGTTTTCTTAGACAGATTCTTCCCATTGGAGTTGATGAAGGCCAAGGTGTTAAAATTTATTAACTTGAGGTAGGGCAACATGAGCATGATGGAATATTCCCTCAAGTTTACTGAGTTAGATAGATATGTTCCTCACGTGGTAGCTGACAGTAGATCTAAGATGAGTAATTTTGTGTCTGGTGTGTCCCATTATGTGGTCAAGGAGTGTAGGACCATAATGCTGATTAGGGAGATGGACTTGTCTAGGTTGATGGTCCATGCACAACAAATTGAGGTGCAGAAGATTAAGGAGAGAGAGAGAGAGAAAACAAGAGGGCTGGGACTAGTAGTTTTAATTTCAGTCAGCTAAGGTCAGAAGGTGGTAACCGTCCCCAATTCCCTCAGAGATCTTCAGCCCCAACATCGTCTTCAGCCAGTACCCCCGCACCTAAATTCAAAAATAATACTCGGGATAGGGAAGTAGGCTCAAAGTCCCAGGGCAGTGTTAACAATGCCTGTACGAATACTCTATATCAGAAATATGGCAAACACCATCAGGGTGAGTGTAGAGATGACAGCGATATGTGCTTTAGGTATGGCAAGCTAGTCCACCAGGTTTGGGAGTATTGGGTGGTTGCTCAGAAAGGTAGGAATTTGTGCCAATAAGGCCAGTCCCATCAGTCGTGAGTTCTAGCCGGTCTCCCGACTCAACAGGGTGTCGCTTCCAGTGATACCAGTGGTCAGCGTCCAAATAGATTGTATGCTCTTCAGTCCCTACAAGATCAGGAAAATTCTCCTGATGTAGTTACTGGTACGTTGTAGGACTTTCATTTACATGTTTATGCTTTACTAGACCCTGGAGCTTCTCTTTTTTTATAACTCCTTATATAGTCATCAACTTCGAAGTCAGTCCCAAAACTCTAGCAGAGCCCTTTTCAGTGTGTACCACAGTGGGTGTTTCCATTGTAGCCAAGCAAGTATACAGGAAGTGTCTGATTATAATATCTCAGAAAGTTACTTCAGGTTATCTCGTGGAGTTAGAGAAGATAGATTTTGACGTCATTCTCGGTATGGATTGGCTCTACTTAGCTATGCCTCAGTTGATTGTAGAAATAGAATAGTTTACTTTCAGTTCCTAAATGTGATTGTAGAAATAGAATAGTTTACTTTCAGTTCCTAAATGAACCGGTCCCTGAATAGAGGGGTAGTACTACAGCTCTTAGGGGTCATCTTGTTTCGTACCTTAGAGCGAGAAGGATGATATCCAAGGGGTGTATTTACCATCTTGTTTGAGTCATAGACTCTAATTTAGATACTTCAACCCTTGAGTCAGTTTCATTAGTCAGGGAATTCCCATATGTGTTCCCTAAAGATCTTTCCAGAGTTCCTCCTGAAAGGTAAATCGACTTCGGAATACACCTTCTTCCATATACTTAGCCCATATCAATTCCTACATATAGGATGGCTCCAGCAGAACTCAAAGAGTTAAAAAAATAGTTAAAAGATCTCCTGGATAAGGGATTCAGCAGGCCCAGCGTCTCCCCGTGGGGTGCACCAGTTTTATTCGTGCGTAAGAAAGACGGTTCTCTTAGAATGTGTATAGACTACCGTCAGTTGAACAAAGTCACCCTCAAGAATAAATATCCACTTTCTAGAATCGATGATTTATTTGACCAACTTCAGGGAGACAGTTATTTTTCTAAGATAGACCTTAGATTAGGCTATCATCAGCTCAGAGTTAGAGAATGTGGCATTCCAAAAATAGCTTTCCAAACCCGATATGATCACTTTGAGTTTCTAGTCATGTCCTTTGGTCTTACTAATTCCCCAACATCTTTCATAGAATTAATGAATCTCTTGTTCAAGAAGTACTTAGAAATGTTTGTTATAGTCTTCATCGATGACATTCTTGTCTACTCCCGTAGCAAAAATAATCATACAGACCATCTCTAAATAGTGTTGCAGACTCTTAGGGCTCATCAGTTGTTTGCTAAATTTAGCAAGTGTGAATTCTGGCTAAGATCAGTAGCTTTTCTTTAATGTATTGTTTTCGATGATGGCATTATAGTTGATCCTCAAAAGACCGAAGCGGTGAGAAACTGGCCCATACACATCTCTTCATCAGACATCAGGATTTTCTTGGGTTTGGCTGGCTATTACCGTCAGTTTGTTGAAGGGTTTTCATCTATTGCATCCCCCATGTCCAAATTGACACAGAAAAAGGTTAAGTTTCAGTGGTTAGATTTCTGTGAGAAGAGTTTTTAGGAGTTGAAGACTCGACTCACCTCAGCCCCAGTTCTTACTTTGCCAGATAGTTTAAATGGTTTTGTTATGTACTATGATGTATCCAGAGTAGGTTTGGATTGTGTCCTCATGCAGAGAGGTAAGGTCATAGCCTAAGCCTCTAGACATCTTAAGCCTCATGAGAAGAATTAACCTACCCATGATCTTGAGCTAGAAGTTGTAGTGTTTGCCTTAAATATTTGGAGGCACTATTTGTATGGGGTGCATTTTGATATGTTCACAAATCACAAAAGCTTTTAGTATGTGTTCTCTCAGAAAGATTTGAATTTGCGACAGAGGAGGTGGTTAGAGTTATTAAAAGATTATGACATGTGTGTTTTGTATCATCCGGGCAAGGCGAATATAGTGGCTAATTCTCTCAGTAGATTTTCTATGGAAAGTGTTGCTTATGTTGAGGATGGTAAGAAGAAGTTAGCTCAGAATGTTCATCAGCTTTCCAGATTAGGTGTCCGCTTAGTTGATTCAGTGGAGGGTAGTGTGTGGGTGCAGAGTAGTGCCAAATCATCTCTAGTTTCCGAGGTAAAGAAAAAATAAGATAGAGATCCTAGTTTAGTGAAGTTGAAAGAGTCAATCAGAGACCAGAAGGTAGAGGTTTTCTCCCATGGGGGAGATGGTGTATTGCATTATTAGGTTAGATTGTGTATGTCAAATGTTGATGAGTTAAGACAGAAAATTCTTGCAGAAGCGCATGGCGCGCGTTACTTGATTTTACTAGGGGCCACTAAGACATACCATAACTTGTGGGAGATCTATTAGTGGAGTGGGATGAAGAGAGATATTACAAAGTTTATAGTTAAGTGCCCTACATGTCAGTAGGTTAAGATTAAGCACCAAAAGCCTAGTGGGTCCATGCAGGAGTTCGGTATTCCCACATGGAAATGGGAAGAAATTAACATAGAATTTGTGATGGGTTTGCCTCATACTCGTCATCAGCATGATTCTAGTTGGGTTATCATAGATAGGATGACCAAATCATCTCATTTCTTGCCAGTTCATTCCTCTTATTCAACAGATGACTATGCCAAACTCTATCTCAGAGAGTTGGTTAAGTTGGACGGTGTTCACTTATCTATCATCTTAGATAGAGGTACCTAGTTTACCTCTTACTTCTGGAAGGCATTACAAAAGGGACTTGGTAGCCAAGTCTACCTCAGTACAACCTTCCACCCTCAGATGGATGGTTAAGCAAAACAGACCATTTAGAATCTGGAAGAAATATTAAGATCCTGCGTTGTTCATTTTAAAGGTAGTTGGAATAACCACTGTCCCTTGATTGAATTCACATATAATAACAACTATCATTCCAGTATTCAGATGGCTCTATTTGAGGATCTTTATGGTAGGAGATGTAGATCTCTGATTGGTTGGTCTGAAGTGGGTGAGGCCACAGTAGTAGGGCCTAACTTATTGTTTGATGCGTTATAGAAAGTTTAGTTGAACAGAGAAAGGCTTAGGGCAGCCCAGAGCCAACAAAAATCGTATGCAAATGTGAGGAGAAAGTATCTCGAGTTTGAGGTCAGTGATTTTGTGTACTTGAAAATCTCTCCCATGAAGGAAGTGAAGAGGTTCGGAAAGAAAGGGAAACTTAGTCCCTGATATGTTGGTCCTTTCAGAATTCCCAGTCGTTTTGGAAAGGTAGCATATAAGCTTGAATTGCCTTCAGATCTAGCTTAAGTGAACCCAGTGTTCCATGTTTCATAGTTAAAAAAGTGTATTGGTGACCCAGCGGTAGTTGTCCCCTTAGAAAATGTGGATGTACAAAACAGCCTTTCCTATGAGGAAGTTCCAATTGAAATTCTTGATCGTCTAATGATCGTTCGTAGACTAAGGAACAAAGAAGTTCCTTGGTCAAAGTTCTTTGGCAGAATCAATCCGTTGATGGAGAAACTTGGGAAGTAGAAGCAGATATGCGGAACAAGTACCCTCATCGTTTTGCTGCAGATTCAGTTCAAGGTAACTAGTTTCCTCAGATCATCTCTTTTCACTCCAAGTATCATCTTTATATAGAGATTCATTCATTAGTTCTTGCATTTATATATCAGTTTAGTCATGCTTTTAGTGTGCATGCCAGATATAGCCTCAGTTTTTAGTATATCAGCTTTATTAGTTTCATTCGGGGGTAAATGTTCCCAAGAAGGAGATATTGTAATACCCCAAACATTTCTAGCTTAGTCCAACCCTGAGTACGTACTTGTAACACTTAAAAGCTAGAAAATAGCTTATTTTGGGTAACTTTCGGGATTTTCAAATGGGGATTGGACTGTATTTGAATTGGCAAAATAGTAGCTCACCGTGATTAGACTTGGTCATGGTAAGTATCACAATGAACATTTCAACGCGTTGCAATGAAGGTCATTTCGACATTTTTCAATTTCCAGGGGGTCACCGCGGTTGCACCGCATCGCGGTGAACCCCAAAACAATAATTGTCACGATCCATAGAGTCACCACGATTCCACCACATTGTGGTGGGTATCACGATGACCCACTCACCGCATTGTGGTGAGGCCTTAAACGGCGTTCCAGTTGTGGGATTTTAAATCCCATGAGCAATCTTGTCTTTCATCAAGCCCCCAAATCATGTAAACAGAAGAATAATCTTGAAATTAAGAAAAATATGTTCATTGTTCATCAAACACGATGACCCACTCACCGCATTGTGGTGAGGCCTTAAACGGCGTTCCAGTTGTGGGATTTTAAATCCCATGAGCAATCTTGTCTTTCATCAATCCCCCAAATCATGTAAACAGAAGAATAATCTTGAAATTAAGCAAAATATGTTCATTGTTCATCAAATTTCTATCCATTAAAACTCTAGCTCTCGAATACAAGATCAAATCTCAAGAAATCTCGCCATCAATCCTCTTAAATTCATTAACCCAGGCATATTAGATGTTCATCCATGGGTTCCTTCGACCCATGGAGTCCAAGTATTCAAGTTAAATTGCAAAAATTATGATCCTTTCAAGTTATTTTGATTTTAGATTATGATTTCACCCATGAATCTCCATGAACTATGATTTTACACCATGTATAAATGAAATTATTGTTGTTATTCAATTCTCCATGTTTTAACGTTGTCATTCTTTGAATTAAATCATGATTTAGTGATATTCATGTTGAATTCATGCTATTACTACAAGTCCCATAACATTCCCATGATTTGAATTAACTATGAACTACAAGTGTTTGATAAAATGCCTACAAGAATGAAGATTTGATAGAGGCTTGAATGTTATGTCCTTTAAGCTTAAGTATCATGTTAACTATTTTTGCTTTTGAGTCCTGGAGGTATTGAATACCCTAAAACCATAGTTTTTTACTTAGTCTCGTCACAATATCTCCAGGATAACTTCAGAATATATTATGAGCACTATTAGATCAGTTATTTAAACTTAGAACAGTTTAGCACTAGCATCCAGTGTCATTTAATTGGGAGTAGGACTTAGCACCGAGCGAGTGCAGGGATGACGGCTTCCTCATCAGATAGGCAAATTCATTAGTAGCGATCCCTATACTCCAGAACTATGTAGCCAGGGTAGGATATGAGAAGTCACCTGTCAGTTTAGGTTTGACTATCTCGCAGGGGTCACCCTTCAGATTACGCTTGACACCCTTATTCCTTTGGGACCATACAGTATACCAGTTTAGTGGATCTATATTGCCAGTGTTAGTACCCATGGCACGGTACTAACACTATTCTCACTGGGGTGACTGGTTGGACCCCGATTAGCTCAGATCGGGGAATGTAAGTTAGATGATACCTCCCACAGTCTAAGCTACAGTTTCAGTCCAATAATTAGTTCAGACACTCAGTCTCAGTGTTGGTTGACCAAAGCTTAGATATATCAGTTATTTCAGCTATTTCAGTAATTCAGTTTACAGATTTTATTCAGTTCATGTTTCATTCTTGGTTATACATCCTTAGTATTTACAGATTTCACATATTCTTAGTAACTCCAGATTTTAGGCATTCTATTTAATACCTTATGTTATAGATACATATTCAGATGATTATTTATTCGTGTTCATAAAACCATGCTTATTAGCCTACAATATTTAGCATACTGATACACTCAAAGTACTAATCGCATACTTTTTCTTTTGCGCTATGATGTATCTTATCATAGGTTTGAACGCCCAGTTCCTGGATCATGCTTAGACTTCTCTGATCCTCCGCAGTAGTAGTGGTAAGCCCTCATAGTTTGAGGAATTTTTTTTTTAATTTCATGCTTTCAGTCTAGTAGTTAGTGGAGTTAGTTGGGGCCTGTCCTATCAACTCATATTTAGTTGAGTTTAGAGGATTTCATACATGTCAGTTAGTTATTCAGTTTATCAGTATTTTATAAGATTCAAATAGTTGTTTTCTTCAGATTCATGTTTCAGTTCTGATTCGGTTGATAAGACCTTATGGCTAATCTGTTGTTCTTCTGCATTTATTATGTTATTATTCAATGCCCGCAGCGAGTACCAGCTCATAGGTTAGCTTATGGTCCCTCGGTACTGTAAGCATCATGTGAAGCCCAGGGTGTACTCCCGAGGCATTACATTGGGTTAGGGTTTTAGGTAAGGAAAAGACCAAAATACCCCTAAGGAAATAAAAACAATCGCAGGAATTCTTTAGTTAATGACTTGGGTTGACGACTTGTCAGTTCGGTGATGACTCGTCATCCTAGTCATTAATATCTAGTTAGATTTTTCCATTTACTATTTAAGGTTGACGACTTGAGTTGACGGCTCATCAACTTAGTCATTACGTGGTTGACAGACAGACACTTCCAAGTAAAATGAGCATAACTTTCTACTCTGATATCTGATTAAGGTGAAATCAAATGGGTTGGAAAGATGACTTAAATATCTCTAATTTTATATAAAGTAGGCTACCTAAATCATTATATTCTAGGATTAATGATCATTTGAAGTTGACCCAAGTTGAAATATTTACTAAAACTTAATTGGTAGAAAAGTTCTCAACTCATCTTTGAGTTAGGATATTTTTATGATCTCAATCATATCCAAAGATGTTCCCACACTATAGAATTAATCAAAACACTTATTTTGACATGTAAATCATTGGGTTCAGGTCTATACATGTAGGAACGATGAATCAAATTCTATCCCAAAAATATGGTGGGGGTTACATATGCAGTGGTCGCTTGGGATCACTTTAGCGATCTCCGTTAGACCTCACCCAGCTGCTTAAGAAATGCCATTGTCTCTTAATCAAAGATTTCTTAAGTGATCGAATACTGTTTAAGCGAAGGTCAGTTATTTATGGTGGATTGCTTAAGCGATCACTTGTCCACTTAAGTGATGAGTGCTTAAGAAATCAATGAGTTTCTTAAGTGACACTTAGGGATTGTTAAATCCCCTCCTTTATCTGAATTTTAGATTTATTTTCTCTATTTTTTAAACTATTTTTGGAAATTGAAAAGAGAAAAAAGTTAGGAATCATCCATTGAAACTAAGATAAGTTAGCCTAACACTGCTTGGTCATATCTCATTATTTTTCCCATCAATTTGCAACCCATTTCATTGTAAATTTTTAAAAACTAGGCCTTTAAATCACTTTAAGGTTGATCTGGGCCCTGATTTATATATCATTTGTGCTCAACTCTTGAGCACACATTCCTTGTTCTATGAGGGACCTCATGATGGATTCAATTTTAGATTCTAATTGTAGGCCCCGTGGGCCCATTCCTGACCCAAATTCTGACCCGATATTTTATATTTCAATATGGGTCTTGTTTTGATCCTAATTATCTGTAGGTTACTATTGTATAATGTGGCGGTGTTTCAGGATCATGGAACAAAGACAAATGATTTATGGATGACTCAAGGACTTGAGGTTCGGCATTGAGGTAGGCTTTGATCTACTCTTCTTCATGACACAGTGTATGATATATATTTCATGTTAGTTGAAGATGTTAGGATATGGTTATGGGTAGGATGCGATGACTTAGCCTAATTTATGAGTTTGGGGATAGAAGGGTGAATCGACCCTTAAGATGTAATACTTGTTATGCCTATAGGATCTTATTACCATAGGTTAATAGCATGTTAAACATAGTTGAGTCTAAGGATCCCTTTAGTATAGGTGTTACTACTTGACTAGGTGGATTATTGTAGTTCTTGAATTATAGTATTGATAATATGCTAGTTACATACTATTGGGCCCAATGACGTGGTTACGATACCAGTTGGACCTATGTATGTAATCTATCTTTATAAAGGATGTGGTTTAGTCTATAGACACTTAGACACTTATGATTGTATAATGTAGATACTTGTGATGTTATGCACATGTTATGGTACATTGATGCTCACTTAGTGGTACGATTCCAACTATAATCATGGTTTTACTACTGTTTTCCTAAAAAGGGGTTTATTTCTACTTTTTGATTTTAAAATGGATTCTTTCATAATGGAAATCATACCATCTTAATGGATATTTTTATGAGTTTTTGGAACTAAAAATGATGTTTTAGGAAATTGACCGAGACATATTTTGATACATGGTTTTACCATTATACTTTACTTTGATTGTGAGAGATCCCAACTATTTCTACTATATTATGATGATTTAGCCCCAAATTTGACCTCGGGCAATAGATTTATTGATTTACACTATTTTAGCCATTCTCGAGTCCATACATTTATTGTATATATATATATATATATCTAGTATTGATTAAATAAACTGATAATGATGATGATTGGAAATATTTGATTGGGAGAAGGTCAGTGTATACTGTTACTCACGAACCCCTTAGAGTCCCCTTCATTCATAATATGCCATGCCAGATAAGAGAGGTCATCGTAGTTCCTACCTTTGCAAACCGTCAAGTAGAAAGAGGTGTATGCACCAGGTACATTATGGCACTTGGATCGTTTATGGTATTATATGTATTCATTCATGTATGCGCATTGCTTATCACCATCATGTTGTTTGGTTCCTGTATCTATCAACCTGATAGGAGGTTACATAGGTATAGGTTATGAATAATGCTTGTTATGAGTTGTGTATTGATTGAACCTTCCAGTTTTTGGGGCCTGGTTAGGTATTATTTGTCCAGACTAGCTGGTTACTGTATTGTGGATTATTATGGTTAGTTCGTGGTATACTTATTATGGACCGGTAGTAAGACTTAAGGTATGATTCGGATACTTTCTCTTTTATGGTAAATTATACTATGGATAATTATCTCATGTTTAGACATTATGATTAGGGACCCTGATTATGCCAACTCTAGTTTCCTACTTGATAAGCATTCCTTGATATATATATATATATATACATACATACATATACATACATACATACATACATATATATAGAGAGAGAGATAATACTACCGTATATAACTTCTCTTCCTTGCCTATTCATGTTGTATACATATTGTTGGCCTTGTATACTACTATAGATCATGCTTCTACTCTATATTTATATATTGGTTTGTGATATACGGTATAGTGCTTTAGTACCAAAGTACATCTAGAATATGATAGTTTATCCTCATTGCCCCTTTAGCTTTGTTATGTTAGCTTCTTGAATAGTTATACGTAGTTATGTTCCTACTTTGCATATTATTTATTTTGAATTATCTTTAGAGATTAGTGGGTAATTACCTTCTGAGTATCACGTTCTTATTTCTCATACTTCTATTTTGCAACCCATATATCGTAGTATGAGTTCTCACTGTTGTTGTCCGTATCGTGATGAGCAGCTATGGATCAGAGATTTGGGGTGAGCTCCTGGCGTTCGGAGTATTACCATTCTCTCTCTTGTGGTTTAGAGTGATATCTACATTGTATATATATGGGTCATATTTATAAGCTTATTTAGTTGTAACGGACCAAGAGTACACCCAGGATGCCATACGGTTCTTGGAACCACAAGTGATCCCAAGCTAACCCATGAACTGGCATACTGTTAAGCAACTAAATTATAATAAAATAAATAACAAGTTCTGTTGTACAAAAACATAATTATGGATTAATCTGAATAAATTCATTACTGATAAATTTTACAATCTGATAAAACTGAAGGAAGAAACTGAAATTTACATGACTGACTCTGACTGACATCTATGAAGCCTCTACTATACTGACTATAGGTAGCTAGGACATGCCTCCAACTACCACTAATCAATACATATGAAAATAAATAAACTGTACATGAACTAAAACTATCTAGAGTTCCCAAAACAAGAGAACTCATCACCTGCTAGCTGAAAACTACAACTATCTGATCATGATGTGCGGGCTACAATTGGTACCTACATTATGAAACAATGTATCCATAAAGATGTATATGTCGATCAGTACTTTTGGAATGTACTGAGTTTACATGGGTGAATGTAATAAGTAAAACTAATTTCATACGTAATCTTAAAACATGCATGCTAAGTGTAAGTAGACTCACCAATAGGCTGGAATAAACTAAAAGCTGAAAACATCTTAAAGTATGAGTGACAAACATACTTTGATATGATGGTGAATCTCAACACTTATTTTCTGTAAAACTTTACTTTAATGATATAAGTAGAACTGAAGCTGGGATACGGTAAAATATGAATACTATATGAATACTGCGTCTGAAACTACGTGATAAAAACTGACATAACATCGGGGATCTAAATATACAATTATACTAAGCACAAATACCTAAACACACAAAACCAAATGTAACATATACAAAGTTTATTTGATTAACTGAATGACTGATAGCTAAATACTGGTCATGTAAGATAGGATTGTACTTAGTCTGAATAACTGGATAGAAACTATGGAGAACTATGCATATGAGATAAGAACTAACTGAACAACATAAGATGACCGAATATGAATACATGAAACTGTATTATCTGAGAATGCAAGACCAAGTGTATAACATGATTCTAAAATAGTCTGTAAACTAAAATACTGAAATACTGATAACTGAATAATTAATAAATGCAAGCTATGGTCCAGCAAACCAGAAACTAAACTGAGTTCTGAACTGAATACTGAAACAAAAACTGTGGGAGTTATCATCTAACCGACATACCCTGATTATAGACTGATTTGGAGTCCAACCTGTAACCCCAGTTTGAAGGGTGTTAGCACCGTGCCACGGGTTACTAAAATTAGCTGGGTAAACCCTAATCTGGCAGGAAGACTCATGAGATGTATACGATTACGTCAACCCTAGTCTGGCAGGAAGACAATTTACCCTACACTGGTTATGTACTTCTGTAACTCAGGGACTGCTACTAATGGTCAAACCCTCTACTGGCAGGAATGACCCCATCCCTGGGTTCGCTCGGTGTTGAATCCTACTCCCAACCGAATTGACACTGAATAGATGACTAGACTGTACTAGGCTTGACTGAACTCACACTAATTCTATTGACTGACCAAATGCTATTGTTTGGGATACTACAAAATCATTCTATTTTGACTAGAGACTAGATAAACAGCTAAATTCCAAGTATTCAGTACCCCCAGGACTCGATAGCATAAATAATAAGGACACATGAGAGAATTTAAGACCATAATAAGTATGAATTATTTAAAGAAATCCATTACTTGGTCATTTCATCAAGCACATGGAGATGAATACTTTAACATGGGGCAATTCACCAAACACATGGGGATCATGAACTTAGGCATGGGAATATCTTAAACATAGGGAGCATAGCATGATTACAAAACTAAAATCATGAATTTTGGAATTCACATGAAATTCGCGTGAAATAGGACATGGGCGTTTAATCATACATGTGAAGATCATAGCTTGAACCTAAGAATGCCTTAAACATGGGTGAACAATAGAGTTATATGAAAAAATTCATAACTTGGGGATTCATCTTGAAATTGATTGAACATGATATAGGAATTTCATCAAACATGTGGAAAACATGAATTTAAAACATGGGAATGTTGCTAAAAATCATGAATTTAGGATCTATCATGAAATTCACTTGAATAAAGCATGGGAAACTCAAATTCATAGGATGAGAAATTCAAAATCTTGCATGGAATAACACATGGGCTGACATTAATTAAAATTACCATGAAATCATGAAAACATGAAAATATGAAATTCAATCTTTCTTGAACATCTAAAATAACATAATGATAGAAAAATCTATTCATTAATTGAAATAAAAGGGTTTTGGGCTCCATGGATGAACTCCCACATACCTTAAAGCTTTAATCTTGAAGGAGAAAGACAATCTTGAAAGCTTTCTTGAACTGAGAAACTTTAGTTCTTGCTTTTCTTGAAGAAAATTTGATGAAGTTAGTGTTCTTGAGGAGGCTAGGTATTTCTTAGAGAGAAAAGGATGAAAAATAATGTATCTAATGCTTTTGGGAGCTGAAATTAAGTGTTATGGGCGGATTTGGGTAAGGGAAAGTGACCAAAGTGCTCCTAGGCCCTTTTTGATCTAAAACAGTGTGTGAAACAGTTCTGTAATACGGTTTCCATCGCGTCGCATCACATCACTAATCGCGTCAATGACCGATGCATCGCGTCCCAAACGCGTTGGTCTACTGCCTCTCATAAAAAATGTCATAACTTTTTGCTCGGGTATCGAATTAAGGCGAAATTGGTATCATTGGAAATGTAATTCAATTATGTACAATTTGGTGGGTCTTGATCTACCAAATTCTATATATATATTAAAAGTTATACACGTTCAAAGTAGACCCTTGTAGAATCGAATATCAAACTTTGGACGAATCAAAGGCTCTAAGCTCAACTTTGTTCTAAGTAATTCTTATGAACATTTTCACCTCGAAAGCACATAAAACACGAGGATAAAGATCATAAAACTTATATTCACATGGGAATCTTTTGGATTATAGCTTTTACACATAGGAACAATGGTTCATAGACTTTCCTAAAAATACGAGGTGTTACATTATCTCCCCTTTGGGAACATTCATCCTCGAATGAGACTGGTTCGACTAAGAGTACTGTATGAAGGTAATTGAGATCATATTCTGAACATGAATGACTTGGAACATAATTGCATAACTGATTCTAAAACATGATGCATAAACTGGATATCATGAACTGAACTAATTTCTTGAATACATGCAATGACATGAGAATGATTATAAGGCTGAGATAGAAATGAGAGAGTCAACTGATGTGTAACCATTACTTCAATCTAGATCCTATTTCGTGAAGAAAAATCAAAGGTTTAGAAGATGAATACTCGGGGTATTACAATACATCTCCCCCTTGGGATACTTCGTCCCCCGAATGGTACTGACTTGGTTAAAATACTTAGGAAAGACTAGATGAGGTACGGGAAACTTACGGACAGAATCATGACTGAATATCTAGGATCTGAAACTGATACATGATGCATGAACTGACTTGAATTCACAAATTACTTGGATATGAATGAATTACCTGTTGGAATAGTCATATTCATGAGAATTTTAAATAGTATGACAAGATGGAAAGATGGAAAGCTATAGGAACTTGTCTTCTGAATGCTAGAATGGATTGCTGGCTATACAGATTGAATTATACTGAATGCTTATACTTAACTATACATTCCACTTGTACTCCAACATAACATTCAAACCTATCTTCATAACGACACATGAACTTGTAGGCAAACAACTGCAAAAACATCTTTCTTATTTTCTCTAAACCTCTATCCTTAAAACTTTCATGCACTAGCCCAAGAAAACACACATAGAATTTCAACTAATTATGACATAAGGAGAGGTCACTGAAAGGTTAGAACATAAGGACCTAAAACATGAAAAGATAACCTTAACACTTAACTGAGGCCTGAGGAATAGAGTTTCAAAAACATGAATTCATCGAAGACATCTAAACTGAGGACATACATGACATATTCTGAATTTAGGTTATCATTAAGAGTGTAGCATGAGCAGTGGAACTGAACATATTTTAAAACAAGAGTACCTGAGTCATGAGCTACATGACTTGAGTTTGGAGTTTATGATGTCATGGAATATGATTCATACTGCTGAGTGAACTAGAACTCTTAATACTAGGAACTTAAAGCGTACATGATTTTTCTATAAAGCGCATGAATATGAGTTGTGATCATAGGGCTGACATATAAGGCATGAGTAGATGTCATGAAGAACGAAAAGCTTTTCACTGAGATAAAAATAGGTTGGGAATCATCCTCCCTTACTGCTTTTCTACACATACTGGCATCACTACTAGGATCTGAGAGCCTAACTTGGTTACTTGTTCTATCATCTCCCCCTTAGACTAAAGTTATCATCTTAAGTTTGTGGACCCCTTTAATAAATCTCAACTAAACTACAATCACTTTACTCTATGTTCACACCATCTAGAGCTTCAACTTGTTTTTTTCTATTAGCTCAATTTCAAAGATTCAAACTTAGATTCTAAAACTTAACATTGGTATCCCCAAACTTTCAATGAACCATACTAACTTCCTTCATAGACTACTAATATCACATCTAAACCATGAGAACTACCATCACACCTGAACATCCGACATCAACAACATAAAATTTTGAATCAACAAACTTAAATTCTTGCATACACTGTTTCAAGCCTACTAGTTCTATTTTCGTACAACTAGCCCCATGAATACATAATATTCTCAATCCATATAAAACTATCCCAACTCTACTATCGCTAAACTTCTGGGTTCATGCTTCTAACTCTGGGATATATGCTATCATAGAATTCTGAGAAAGGATCTGAAAGCACATATAACTTTGGATAAATGTAGGATTTTCATAAATAAGAATGAATATTTTCAAAATTCAGAGTATAACGGAACTAATGGGATATTTTGAGCCTGCGTGCAATCCCATTACTATCTGTGGGGACTGTCTGAGAAAATTTTGTTTATAGGAATTTGAGCTTGACTATTTTTGTTACCTCAAAAACAAGGTAGAGATGGCATGAATAGAGCAAGATGAGGATTTGTGTAAGTTTCTTAGATAACATTTATATAGCATGATCTGAGACATTAAAGAAGGAAAACATTTCCTAAATGCCCTGTAGCCTCTTAAAGAAAAGTACAAACGTCTCTATACCATTTTGCAAGACACTACTTGACACGACTTCATAGAAACCTTAGGACACTTGAACTCTGTGTTTTGATACCAAGTTTGTAATACCTCGAGAGTACACCCTAGACGCCACACGGTGCTTAGAACCACAAGTGATCCCAAGCTAACCTATGAACTGGCATATTGTTAAGGAACTGAATTATAATAAAATAAATAACAAGTTCTGTTGTGCGGAAACATAATCATGGCATAATCTGAATAAATACATTACTTGTAAAGTTTTCAATCTGATAAAACTAAAGGAAGAAACTGAAATTTACATGACTGACTTTGACTGACATCTATGAAGCCTCTACTAAACTGACTATAGATTGCTGGGATATGCCTCCAACTACCACTAATCAATACATATGAAAATAAATGAACTGTACATAAACTATAACTGTCTGCAATTCCCGAATCAAGAAAACTCATCACCTACTGGCTGGAAACTGCAACTGTCTGATCATGATATGCTGGCTACAAATGGTGCCTACATTATGAAACAATGTAGCCACATAGACGTATATATGGATCAATACTTCTGGAATGTACAGAGTATCCAGGGGTGAATGTAATAAGTAAAACTGATTTCATACTTATTCTTAAAACATGCATGCTAAGTGTAAGTAAACTCACCAATAGGCTAGAATAAACTGAAAGCTGAAAAATCATAAAGCATGAGTGACAAACATACTCTGATAAGATGGTGAATCTCTATACTTAGTATCTGTAAAAATTTACTTTAATGATATAAGTAGAACTAAAGCGGGGAGACGGTAAAATATGAATACTATATAAACACTGCATCTAAAACTATGTGATAAAAATTGACGTAACATCGAAGATCTGAATATACAATTATACTGAGAACTAATACCAAAACATACAGAACCAAACGTAACATATACAAAGCTTATCTGATTAAATGAATGACTGATAGTTGAATACTGGTCATGTAAAAATAGACTGTACATAGTCTAAATAACTGGACTAAAACTGTGGAGTACTATATATATGAGATAAGGACTAACTGAGATGACCGAACATGAATGCATAAAACTGTATTATCTGAGAATG
Source organism: Capsicum pubescens (assembly GCA_030864215.1). NCBI lineage: Eukaryota > Viridiplantae > Streptophyta > Magnoliopsida > Solanales > Solanaceae > Capsicum > Capsicum pubescens. The sequence continues at coordinate 263,233,495 of CM061540.1, read as the reverse complement.
CAAGACCAAACATATAGCATGATTCTGAAATAGTGTGAAAACTAAAATACTAATAACTGAATAACTGATAATTTTATGCTATGGCCCAGCAAACCTATAACTGAACTGAGTTCTAAACTGAATATTGAAACTAAAACTGTGGGAGTTATCATCTAAATGACATACCCCAATTATAGATTGATTTAGGGTCCAACCTATAACCCAAGTTGGAAGGGTGTTAGCACCATGCCTCGGTTACTAACATTAGCTGGGTCAACCCTAATTTGGCAGGAAGACTTATAAGATGTATATAGTTACGTCAAACCTAGTCTGGAAGGAAGATGATTTACCCTATGCTAGCTACGTAGTTCTGTTACTGAGGGACTGTTACTAAGGGTCAAACCCTCTACTGGCAGGAATGCCTCCATCCCTGGGTTTGCTCGGTGTTGAATCCTACTCCTAGCAGAATCGACATTGAACTGATCACTAGACTGTACTAGGCTTGACTGAACTCACACTGATTCTATTAACTAACCGAATGCTACTTTTAGAAATACTACGAAATCATTCTATTTTGACTGGAGACTATATAAACAGCTAAATTTTGGGTATTTAATACCCCTAGGACTCGATAGTATAAATAATAAGGACATATGAGAGCATTTGAGACCATAATAAGTAAGCATTATTTAAAAAAATCCATCACTTGGGCATTTCATCAAGCACATGGAGATTAATACTTTAACATAGGGCAATTCACCAAACACTTGGGGATCATGAACTTAGATATGGGAATATCTTAAACATGGGAGCATAGCTTGATTACATAACTAAAATCATGAATTTAGCAATTCACATGAAATTCACTTGAAATAGGGCATGGGCATTTAATCATTCATGTAAAGATCATAGCTTGAACCTAAGAATGCTTTAAACATGGGTGAACAATAGAGTTACATGGCGAAATTCATAACTTGAGGATTTATCTTGAAATTGATTGAACATGATATAGAAATTACATCAAACATGTGGAAAACATGAATTAAAATCATGGAAATGTTGTTAAAAATCATGAATTTAGGATCTATCATGGAATTCACTTTAATAAAGCATGGGAAACTCAAATTCATAGCATGAGGAATTCAAAATCTTGCATGGAATAACACATAGGCTGAAATTAATTAAAATCACCATGAAAACATGAAATTCAATCTTTCTTGGATATCTAAAATAACATAATGATTGAAAAATCCATTCTTCAATTGAAATAAAAGGGTTTTGGGCTCCATGGGTGAAAGAGGACCCATGGATGAACTCCCACATATCTTAAAGCTTTAATCTTGAAGGAGAAACACAATCTTGAAAGCTTTCTTGAAATAGGAAACTTGAGTTCTTGCTTTTCTTGAAGAAAAATTGATGAAGTTCTTGGTGTTCTTGAGGGGGCTAGGGTTTTCTTGGAGAGAAAAAGATGAAAAATAATGTATATAATCCTTTTGGGGACTGAAATTAAGTGTTATGGGCGGTTTTGGGTGAGGGGAAGTGACCAAAGTGCCCCTAGGCCCTTTTGAAATTGAAACAACGTGTGAAACAATTTCGTAACGCGGTTTCCATCGCGTCGATGACCGAAGCGTCGCGTCCCAATCGCGTTGTCTTACTGCCTCTCACAAAAAATGCAATAACTTTTTGCTCGGGTATCGTATTAAGGTGAAATTGGTATCGTTTGAAAGCTAATTCATGTATCTACAATTTGGTGAGTCTTAAGATGAAAAATTCCACGTATATAAAAGTTATACACGTTCAAAGTAGACTCTCGTAGAATCGAATACCAAACTTTTGACCAATCAAAGGCTTTTAGCTCAACTTTGTTCTAAGTGATTCTTATGAACATTTTTTACCTCGAAAGCACATAAAATACGAGGATAAAAATCATGAATCTTATATTCACATGGGAATCATTTGGATTATAGCTTTTACACGTTGGAATGATTGTTCATATACTAGCCCAAAAATATGGGATGTTACATTAGTATTAGGCCTTGTACTCGTATTTTATTAGAAGCTCTTGTACAGATTCCACCAGGTTTTAGGATTGTCTTATATGTATTAGTCTTTTAACATATCTATTTCACATTTTTCTTTTGTTCCCCTGGATTGTCCGTTACTAGTGGTTTCGATCTAAGAGTTGGCTTACAAACTGGTAAGTTATAGTAGGTTCAATCATGACTTGAGAAATTGGGTCATGACATAACCCAAATCCACATTATGGACTTAATGGAATTTTCCAAATTGCCATCTAATACTCACATCAATGAATGTAGATCGAAGTCAACTATATGGCTTTTTAAGCCTCTAGAAACCACAAACTCATTAATATCAGTTTCAATAGCATCAAAAACCATACAAACCATCCATACACCCCAAAAATCAACATGTATCAGCCACGGGGAAGGAGAAAAAGGTCAAAAGACATAAAAAGCTAGTTTTCACAAATTTGGTCACTATAACATCCACCACTAATACTCTAGTTCGTCCTCAAACTTAAAGGTAAGGAAATACCTAAATTGTTAAAGATATGAAGGTAACTACTAAGCATGTCGAACTCGACCTCCACAATAGAATCCTCAACTGGATGGTGTCTCCACTGAACCTTAACCACGGTAATGTCTCTGGAACACTACTATTTAATAACTCTAGCTACAACAGACACTGTCTCCTCTATAAAGGTCAACCTCATATCTAATTGAAATATGTCCCAACAAAGCACATGAGCTCATCCAAAATATACCTCCAAAGCATAAATATATAAAAAAATTGATGAATAGTTGAAAGTCTGGAGGTAAGTCCAACCCATAGGGAACCTCCCCAAAATTTTGACGAATCTCAAACGGTCCAATATACCTAGGGTAAAGTTCTCCCCTTTCCAAACCTCATCACTCTATTCATGGGCGACACACTAACAAAAAATCGATCAATAATCCCAAACTTCAATCCACAGAGCCTATGGTTCGCATAACTTTTTGCCTACTTTGGGCTGCCCAAAGCCTATCCTAAATCACCCATACCTTGTCCAAATATTCGCAAAACAATTCATTACCAACGGATCTAACCTCTAAATTCTTAAACTAACCAATAGGAGATGGACAATGCCTACCATACAATGCCTTAAAAGATGTCATCTTAATACTAGAATGATAGCTATTATTATACGCAAACATTGCTAAGGCAAAATGTTGCTCCTACTGACCTTCGAAGTACATAACACATACGTGGAGCATATCCTCCAAACCCTAAATAGTCTAATTTGAATGACCATCGATATGGGAGTGGAAAGTTATGCTAAATTTAACCGAGTACTTAACTCCTCTTGAAATGTCTGCCAAAAGCTAGAAGTGAGCAGTGAGCCTTTGCTTAAGATAATAGACATGGGTACCCCATGAAGATGAACTATCTCATGTACATAAATACAGGCTAACCTCTTGGCTCTAAAGGAAATTTGACTAGGTACAATATGGGCTGATTTGGTTAATCGATCCATGATGACCCAAATACTTTCAGAACTATGAGAAGAAGTGGTATCACACTCATAAAGTTCATAGTGATTCGTACTCACTTCCACCCATGAATGAGTAATCTCTTAAGCAAACCACCTGATCTTTGATGCTCGACCTTTACCTATTAATAACACAAGAAATGAGTTACAAAGTTTGCCAGATCCTTCTTTTTGCCATCAAACTAGAAAAGCTGCTTCAAATTACGATACATCAGTCACTTTGGATGAATAAAATACCTAGAAAAATATGACACCTCTAAAATTAATCTTACCCATCCACCAACCCTCAGCACACAAACTCAACCCCCAATCCTCAAAACACCATAGGAGTTATGTAACGCCCCAATTTTCTGAATCGGAACGCTACACGGTGCTAATGACCCCGAAGAACCACAAGCTAACCCATGACTGATATTTGTACCTGTAACTGCATAATATACATATAAAATGTGGAAACATGAACAAAGAATGTGTAAGGTTCAATCTTGAATAATAAAATATCTGAAATAAGGTGGTATCACAGTACCAAAACAAAACTAAAAATACTAAAGTCTAAATCTGAAAACTCTATAATCGTCTGAAAGCCTCTAAACTGTCTAAATAAGGAGTTGAAGAAACATGTCTCCAACTAACTCCCTAAACTGAAAATAAACTGAAATACTAGAATAATAAATGCAACGATCATGTCCTCGAAAGATGAGGACGCACTGTGTCTCTGCGACTGGAATGCTACCGCTACTGCTGGGATGGAGCTCGTGTCTCGAAACCTATGGTGTAACATGAAAAGAAAGCACCATAGCGCAAATGCGTCAGTACAACTGGAGTACTGGGTATACGAAGAAGGTAGGCTGAACATAAAGGGTTTCATGCATGAACAACATTGACTGACTAATATGAACGTGGGAGTGCAAACATACATATATAGAAACTAGGACTGTGAATGCGTGATAGCAAGACCTGTAAGCTAATACATGGTTTACTGATAACTGTCATGACTGATACTGTAAGCTGATAACATGGACGACTGTATCTGACAGTCCTGTATATACTGAAATCTGAAGAACATAACGACTGTATTTGATAGTCTTGTATATACTGAAATCTGAAGAACACCCTGAGTTCTTCTACTGAGACTGATACTGAAACTGTGGGAGGTAGTGTTTAACCGGCATGCCCTATGCCATTATGGCTAAGCTGGAGTCCAATCTCTGCCCCGACCGAAGGGGTGTCAATACCGTGCCACGGGTAAGGACAGCTTGTGAGTGACCCTTATCTGGAAGGTACTCAATAAGAACGGTGGGAACCCTAAGCTGACAGGTTAAACCACCTCATCAACCCTAATTTGACAGGTTAAGATATCTCAACCTACGCTGGCTACGTAGTTCTGGAACACAAGGACTGTTTCTAAGAATCACACCCTGAACTGGTGGGTGAGTTCCCATCCTTGAGTTCACTCAGTACTAACCTCTACTCCCATCTGGAGGAACTGGACATGAATAACTAACTATACATGACTTAATCTTACTGAATTCCGTTAACTGGCAAAATGTTACTGATATCTGACAACTGACTGAGATCATGAGGTTTTCCTGAGTCACATGACTGACTGAAGTCTATGGAATCATAGCTTGAGTTCGGATATCGTGAAACATGACATGGATCTAGGCAAACAGCTATAGCTTTCGGGTACGAATACCCCCAGGACTTGATAGGAGGAAACTGACACACATGACATGACTTGATCACAAGATTTGAGTCCACAATTCACAATATCATAAGCAGGGGATAGTATATTTCATGTATTTATTCAACATTTCAAACATGATAGGAAAAGCATGGATATATTTTATGTACATAATTTATATCTCCATTATCATACATGTTTTATACCACAACAATAACATAACATAATTTGCATGGAAATTCATATTGGAGTGTATGACTAACATGAACTTGTTAGTTAGATATCATGAAATCGTGTAAATATGAAGTTCTAACATACTAGGCATTTTATCGAACACCTTGCATGCATTCTTTAAGGCACAGGTGGATTTTATACTTGCATTCTATCAATCCACCTAAAGATCATGTTTTTCAATTAACAACATAACTTTCATGAGATATACAGTCATGATACTATTATATAGCAAAACAAACAAGCATCAACATGGATATGATCATATCACCACAACCAACCAAGCTTTTATATTTAAAAGATTGATTCTTGAACTCCACGGACGAAAGAAATCCGTGGATGAACACTACACATACCTTAGAAGGAAGATTCTTGATGATTGACGGAGGAATTTCCTTGAAATTGGATCTTCAAGCTTAATTATGCAACCCTAGTTGTTTTTCTCCTATGGTGCTCTTGGATAATGAACTTTGAGATGTTAATAGGGTTGTAATATGTTTATAAGCTATAAATTTTGTGAGGTTAGGTTTAGGGACGTGTAAAGAGTGTTAAAAGACTTAATTACCCTTAAAATAACTCAAAACGGAGTGTTTTTGGCACTTGGAACTGACTTAGGCGGCGCCCAAGTAATTGCACAAGCCAGGTTGGATGGCGCCTAACCAATCGCCTAAGTTTGGTTGGGCGGTGCCTAACCAATCGCATACCCTTACTATCTCTCGTGAAAATGGGCATAACTTTTCGCTCGGGTATTGGATTAAGGCGAAATTGGTATCGTTGGAAAGCTAATTCAATTCTATAAAATTTAGTGGGTATAAATCTTCCAAAATGTCATATATCAATCACGTTATTCTTGTTCAAAGATGACCCTTGCAAAATCGAACACTAAGACTTGATGGATTCAGAAACCCTTAGCTTGCATCACTCTAACCGACTTATATGAGCATGCTTAAGACATCGTAAGCTATCCTATCGCTAGGATATTCATTGTAAGTCATGCACTAAAATGCTACTCACAGGACAGGAGGTTTCATACGTAGGAAAACTTATTCACTTCCTATCTTATAAACATGCGGGTTATTACAAGTCAAGAGGTGTCGTCCTAGACTCTCACTCAACACCTTATCTGTAATAACCCTTATACTATCAGCATCAAACTCATGAGTTCAAATCTACTCCATCAAAGAAAATTTTGCATCAACAAAGGCTAAAATTCTAAAATACTCGAATATTGAAATATCAAGCCTAACTATCTGGTTAGCTAAAGACTACAACTCTAAGGCTAAGAGATAATATTGAATTGAGAGATGAGCTAGGTCCCCCATACTAATAGACTTACAACTCAAGGAATCAACAACTATATTAGCCTTTCCCATATGATACAAAATAGTGAGGTCATAATCCTTAAGCAACTCAAGCCAACACCTCTGCTTTATATCAATATCTCACTACTTGAATAAATAATGAAGTCTATAATGGTTCAATAAGACCTTACAATTAACCCCATACAAATAATGATACCACAACTTCAACAGAAACAATCACCTTACCTTCCTACATCAACACCGCACCCAAACACACACCAAAAGCATCATAAAAGTTGGTAAAACCATACCCTCCTTGGGCAAAGTCAAAACAAGAGCCAAAGTGAACAACTCATTGAGTTTTTGGAAGCTCCTCTTATATGCATCTAACCACTTAAATACCAGTTTTCTATGAGTTAACTTGGTCAAAAGAGCCACTATAGACGAGAAACCCTCTACAAAATGCCAATAATACCTCACCAACCCAATAAAACATTAAATCTTGGTAGAAGAAGTAGGATTCGACGATCACGTATTACCACTATCTTGACCAAATTAACCATAATACCATCCTTGGTTACCACATAACCCTATAAGATGATGGCATCCAACCAAAGCTCATACTTGGAAAACTTTGCATAAAACTTCTCATCACACAACCTCTGAAGTACAATCCTCAAATGTTTCACATGGTCAGCCTCACTCTTGAAATAAATCAAGATATCATCTATAAATACAATCATAAAAGAGTGGAGATACAGTTAAATTACCTAGGTCATCAACTCCATGAACACTTTAGGGGTACTTGTCAATCCAAAGGACACAACCAAGAACCTATAATGGTTGTATTGAGTCTGAAAAGCCTTCTTAGAAATATTCGAAGCTATCTTTAACTGGTGGTACCCGAATCTTAAATCATTCTTGGCTAACACTAAAGCACCCTGAAGTTGGGAAAAAAGATCAACAATGTGAGGAAAAAGATACATGTTCTCAACCATTACTTTGTTCAACTGCCCATAATAAATGCCCAAACATATAAAACCATCTTTTTCTTTACGAATATGATAGGAGAACCCCAATGAGATACACTAAGTTTTGATACCCCTTACCCAATAAACTATGCAACTGCTCTTTCAATTCCTTCAACTCAGTTGGGGAAATTATATAGAAAGGGATAGAAATAGGCTTGGTGCCTGACTCTAAATCAATAGAAAAATCAATATCTCAGTTTAGGAGCATACCACGCAAATACGTAGAAAACACATTCATGAACTCATAAACAACCCAAATAAAATCAATAGGAGGTAGTAAGGCAATATTAGTGTAGACACATAATTTTGTCCCTCTGAAAGTCAATTTTATCCATTTTACCTCACCTTACCATACACCCCACAATATTTAATAACTTTTCCACAAAAGAACATAAATAACCAACTCTGAAAAAATCCATAACAAATTTTACGCCAGCCCACCCCCTAAACCACGTGCCCTTCCCTACCCCTTACACACTTATGCGTTTTACACTCTCACTATAACAGACTACACCTCACAATTTTTCTAGATTCAATTTTCACTCAACAGAAAATAATTATAAATATACCCACTATATACTCTCAACTAAAAATATTACAGAGGGGAGAGTCCATTTCTATATACACACAAAGAGAATACACTCCTAGAAACCCCTCCATTTTGAATTCAATAAAAACTCTGACACTTTCAGACCCATATCCTCACACACACCTCATGTATGGAGAATAGATACAAATAGAGAGAAAACTCAGTGATAGGAGGAGCGGAAAATAGTGATGAAAAAAGGATAAAATATGGAGAGAGTGATCAGAATTGATAGAGAAAAAAAGAGAGGGGAGATAATGCAAGAGAGGAGAAAAATGTTATTCCCATTGAAAACTTGACTCATTCTCTAATTTCTATCACTGCCAGAACTCGCCAATGCTCCAGCGAGATAAACTCTAAACCCAGCAACAAAAACAACCCAAAACCAACGCTTATCGTGATTGGTTTCGGTGAAGCTTGTAGAAAAACAACAATAACTCTAATTGGCATCGACCTCAATGAAAATCGTCTGAAACTAGCTCCATTATCCCGATAAAAATCACCCCTTAATAGACAAAAAATATCAGTCAATTTCCCAACATATTTCAGTGATATCTATCAAAAACATTCGGGTTGCTCAGTTTTTTTAGGACTCGAGTTGGTGTGTTCACTGTTAAAGTTTGATGTAAGGTATTTCAGCGACGCTCTAGTCGGATAATTTGAGATTGAATTCAATTGAGGTCCAATTCTACTCTTGTTCTCTTTTAATTTCATTAAATTTATTTATTTTTATGTGCTTACAATGGAAAGTTCTTGAATATGTGTTTGATATGATCATGTTGAATTGTTGGGATTATGTTGAATGTGTTGAATGCATCTGAATAAGGAAATTGGATGTGGTTTGATTAATAATTGGCAAATTTTGATTTGTATGAGAAATCGGTAAATTTGATAATAGAATTAAGGGTGGGAATTTTAAATTGAAAAAAGTGAATATTGGTTTATGTCAACTCATTGATGGTTGTTTAATTTAGAATAAACATTGATTTTGTTGAATGCAATAGTACCATGATAGGTCAAGATTGGTAGGAAAATGATAGGTTGGGTAAGCAAAAGTAGGAATTGTGGATGGCTGAATGTTTGAATGTGTATGTGAATAATTTTCTATTTTATCGCATTAACTGAAAATGTATTTATTTTAACAAAGGATGTCCCCAGAGACATTATACTTATTCATCGAGGAATGTCCCGAAGTATCATGTATGCAAAGAAGGTTCGTGATCAAGACCCGAGGCATCAGGTGAATCATAGTTAGGGTAACTAGAATAGTTTGTGTTTTCATTTCAACATTTTTATCTTGATTTGTAATAAATTGGACTGGACACTATTTTTTGAGTTTTGACTATTTGATTTTTTATTTTTTTGTTGTGTGTTTTATTTGGTTTATGCATTTCATAGTGTTGTACCAGTCGATATACTCCATGAAGAGACTGTGATCGAACCATGGGAATGAGGGATGCCTAACACCTTCCCCTCAGTCAAAAAAAATCCTTAACTAAAATATCTATTCGTGGATAAATTTTAAAGAGGCAAAAATTGTTTCAAACAAGAATTTCTAGAGGTAACTTACACCATATTTATGTCAAGTGAAAACACTGAGTTTTATTGTGAAAAACCCTTTTTGAAACCAAAAAAATTCACTTTTAGTCACTTTGATAAATAAAACCCTTTTCAAACTTACAATAGAATCTATTAGTTAAAAAGGGGTTGTGACAACTCTGGCGACTCTACTGGAGATTTTTAGAATTTTAGTTTCATTGTTGAGTTGTATAGGCTTAGTGTGAAACTATAGGTGTATAGACATTTTATTTGTGTTATTATTTTATTATTGTTAGATGCTTACATGCTCTTTGTTTACGGTTTTTCCTTATGTGCTACTGCTTTATATCTGTCATCATATGCATTACCCCGAGTTATTTCTTTCGTAACAAGTCTCATAGTACACACTGTGTACATGACCATTTGTTGATCCACTCTTAACTTGGGAGGAGAGTCATCGGCTATTAAAGAGTGGGTGGAAAGCTATCGCAGACACTATCGACTATACGCTCCCCCGCACGGCCTTGTTAGTGGACCACAACCTAGGTCAGCCTTTAGGTCATACTTATTTGCATCATTTTAACACCTAGCGGGACCCAATTAGCCCTTTGTAGGAGACTCACCCGTAAAGCATACCTACATGCTAATAGTTGCATCTTTAAGGGTAACAGGGTCATTTGACGCACTGATTTGATTAAGCATGTGCTAGAATTAAAGAAAAGTGTGTTTAGAAAAAAAAAAACAAAGTGTGTCAAAAATAGAGTTTCATAGGAGTTCTTTATGATTTTATTTTTCACAATAAAAAATTCAAAAAGATTTTTTTATCTTTTGCACTCATTTTCTCAAAAAGGATAAAACACTAAAAAAAATTTGTACATGTCATATAATGAAAATGCCAAATTGATTTTTGTTTTAGTGTCTTGATGTCTTTCTATGTAGAAAAATTTTAAAAATATTTCATTTCTGTTGGTGCATTATTTTAGAATAATTTCCTCCGAAAATACAAAAAAAAAAATCCTTTTCATAGTTGTTGGTGTCATTTTTATATGAAGTGTCAAAATTAAAAGCTCAAAAAATAAAGGGAAAAGGCATCGTTTTCACCCCCAAACTATACCCGAAAAGTCGAAGCCACACCTAAACTATACTAGTGACCTATTACACACCTAAACTATAAAAAAAGTGAAACTATTTACACCCTGTCAGGCTACCACCACTTGCATATGGTGTAGTGTTTTACACGCGCTGCCACGTCAGCACCACGTCAGTAAAAAGTATCACTTTTTTATAGTTAAGGTGTGTAATAGGTCACTTATATAGTTTAGGTGTGGATTCGACTTTTCGACTATAGTTCGGGGTGGAAACGATGCCTTTTTCCTTAATGTTTTTAGCTGTTTACTTTTGTTATTTAATAGGCTGGACGCGCCTAAAATAAGTGTAACACACGCGCCTTATAATGGGGGTCGCGGGGAGGTAATAATATCACTTTTATATAGTTAAGGTGTGCAATAGGTCACTTATATAATTTAGGTGTGGCTTAGACTTTTCTTGTATAGTATGGGGTGGAAATGATGCCTTTTCCCAAAAATAAATTATTGGCGTTTTTCATCATCTATTTGTGGTCGTGTCTCTCAAGTCAGGGTTCAATCGGTTATTTAATTTTTAATTGTCCAATCTGAACGAACCACGCATACTTTATTTTTCTCTCTCGGGAATGAGATACGTAGGCAGCCCTTCTAGGGTTAGTGATCTTATTTTAAAATTTCAAAAATATTTTCTTCACTCTTTATTTTAGAGTATGTGTTTCATATACGCATTGAAAAAGAAAAATACAAAAAGATTTTCTTTTAATAGTCGTAGGTTTCATTTTTGTGTGAAATTCAGAATTGATAATCCAAAAAGATTTTTGTAAATATCTTTTGAAAAAAGGATAAAAAAGAAAGAAAAAATAAATCTTTACTCTTCTTTTGGATTATTTGTTTCACATGTTTCTTCATATGAAAATATAAAAAAAAAAAAAAAGAGTTTGCTTTGAGAATCATAGGTTTCATTTTTCATAAGGAATTTAAAACCAAAAAAATACTAATAAATAAAAATAAAAAATTACAAAAGATTTTGTTCTATTTTTGAAGCTTTGTTATTTTCTTTTTCTCTAAAATTTCATGAAAAAGGGGAGGAAAAGAGAGTTCTATTGGCCCTTTTGTGGTCAAACTTCACGAACTAGACACACTTAATTCTCCTCTCTCAGGGGTAAGATACGTAGGCGCCCTTCTTAGGTGCAGTGATCTTTGCAAAAAGAAAAAGAATTTTGGAAAAGATGTTAAACTAACACATTTGTTACTTCTATTTCTCCAGTTAGTTTAAGGTAGTTGGTTTGTGGCATTCTGGATTGTCACTCATATAACACCAAGTTGAAGAGAAAGTTATGGCCAACAAGGATGTCGAGATTGTTGTCACTAATCAGATAGGAAGTTTCAAGAATGAGAATTTAAGACCTAATGAAGAGATTCAAAAATTAAGGCAGCAAATGATAGAACTGCATCGAGCTTGGGCTTACGGTTTGTCTCCTCCTTTAGTTCCCATGGATAATCTGAAAAATCCTTCTAGCTTGCCTCTAGTGTCACATGCACAATTTCTCATTTCTGCTGACACACCACAACATGCACCAGGGTTTACTCTGGAGTAATAGTATCCCAACACTTATAATATTCATTTCCTAACTCCTCAACACAAAACTACCACATACTCGGCTCCACCTATGGTTCCTGCTTTTACAGCACCACCCCTACCTGAAGCTCCCACTTTTGATATTCATCCAATAGTTGTGTCTCCCCACTCTGTGAGAGAGCCTGTATTGAATATTTCTAGTGATCAACATTATGCTCTTAAGCCTATATTTAAGTTTACTGGTCCTTATGGCTGTACTCACCCGCTTGAATTTTCTCTTAATACTGAGAAGCTTGTTATGACAGAAGAATAAGAGAAAACGACTAGAAAGGTGAAAAGTTTGGAACTAGCTATGAAGAACTTCCAAGGACTTGGGGGATACAAAAGTACCTCATATAAAGACTTATGCATGTTTCCAAGTGTTAACCTTCCTCTTGTCTTTAAGATGCTGAAGTTTGAGAAGTATGATGGACACGGCGACCCCATAGCATATTTGAGATGTTATTGTAACCAATTAAGGGGTGATGCCGGGATGGAAAAAATACTCATGGTTAATTTTGGAGAGAGTCTTTCAAGTCTGCTTCGGAATGGTTTGTTGATTAGGACATCGACAAGTGGAATAGTTTGGATGACCTGGCTAATGAATTCGTGCAACAATTTCAATACTATGTGCAATTGATTCCTGATGAGAAATCCCTAAATAATATGGATAAGAAGATTGTTGAAAGTTTTAGGGAGTATGCCATTATATGGCATGGACAAGCTGCTATAATGAAACTACCAATGAAAGAAAGTAAGATAGTGGAGGTGTTTATTCAAGCGCAGGATGAAACATACTTTCAACACCTGTTATCGGTTTTAGGAAAGCCATTTATTAAGGTCCTCAAAATGGGGGATATGATAGATGATGGGATTAAGACTAGTCGCATTGTGAATTTTGTAGCATTCAAACTCAATTTAATAGCATGTACACAACATAAATCAAATAACAAGTAGACAGACATCGTCACATAACAAATATTTAATGAATCAATAATATATCAATAACAGGTCAAACATTGCTTACAAACAAGCCACATAACTATCAAGAATATCAACCATACAGTAAACATCCACAAAGTCAACAACAATACCATAAGCAACAACCACATCCTTCTAAACCTTGCAATTAGAACACTATTAGCTTGTTATCTGCTTAATAATTCATACAACCTCTCAAATTCAACACAAAGATGTACACACATACTAAGGGACTTATTTTGTCCAACTAGTCATGACTTGCAAGGAACAATCTATGTTCATGTACCGTACCAACATGGTACCCGATCCTCCATAAATAAGTAATATCAGTATCATATTCGTACCGGCATGGTACTAGATCCTCCATAAATAAGTAATATCAATATCATATTTGTACTGGGGTGGTACCCGATCCTCCATAAACAAATAATATCATTATCATATTCGTACCAGTGTGGTACTCGATCCTCTATAAACAAATAATATCAATATCATATTCGTACCGACATGGTACCCGATCCTCCTTAAACAAGTAATATCAATATCATATTTATACTGGCGTGGTACCCGATCCTCCATAAACAAGTAATATAAATATCATATTCATACCGGTACGGTACCCGATCCTCCATAACCATATTAGGCATGTTTTATCAAATTCACACTAAATCTCAGGATACAATACGATATACTAAGTTTACAAGTACACGTAAAGTCATAAGATAATTTCATCAAGTAAATTTTTAATAATTATTTATACACGTCTCAACAATCCAAATATCATCAAATTCAAGCATGTTTGAATATCATCAACAAGCATCCAGTTTAGGAGCATACACACAATTAAATCGAGTCTACACTCTAATTAAATCCTAACCTACCTCAATCGAAGAATTCAATTGCAAGTTAATTTGCAAACGCCTTGCTCTTCCTCAAAGTTTTAAAACGTTCAAAATATGTTCCAATATATAATTTTCATAAGAATACGAATCTAATGACACTCATTAACAAATTGTCATTAACAAATTCTTACTATGAAAGTCCTAAACCTAAACCTCAATTCGTCTAATCCCGAATTATGAAGCAATTTGCGAAAAAAAAATATATATATAACAAATTGTAACCCATTTCTGTAAAGTGCCAATAATTGGTTTTTTTCATATTTTTGTCTAACTTATTCACTTCACACGTGCAATACCATCACTGCCATATACTTGGTTCAATTCATTAATTAATTTATGCAATTCATGTATACCCAAATTTACTACTAATTAACGCACACTACTACTCCACCTCAATTCCACCTAATTTCATCAATTAACTCATAAAAATAAATTCATGAAAAGTTTCGTGCCCAACTTTTTATCACCTTCACATCACTATATAAAGATTACTATTTGCATAACAACTAAATCTAACTTTAAACTATAAAGGCACAAACTGTCAACTCCCTCGTACATAGAAATCACCGTCTAATCTCCATTCACTTTATTACATAAAATAACACTAGGAATTCACTCTAAGGAATCAATTCGGGAACTTGCCGAGAATTTCCGTCAGGCTTTTGACATGAAACTACCACTTCAACTTTGTGCCTCTCTTTCTCCCCACTTTCTGATTATACTGTTGTATATATGGTAAACCCTTCAGCCTTAAATACATTCTTGTATTGGCCCCATAAGTAAATAAATTATTGTTTTGACCCATTAAATCACTATTTAAATTAATTATTTGAAATATTCAAAATATTTAATAAATCCTCAAAATTTATTTGGAAACTCCTAGAAATAAATCAAATATGTAACTTGACTAAAAAGTACATTCCGAGACTATTAAAAAATGTTAGCATTCCAAACGGAAGTCGTCTTGACCAAAGGTTGACAGTGATCAAGTTTAATTTTATTAAAACTCAATAATCTAACTAATGACTTAACTCACTTTGGAACACCTCAAGAATCGATACTATCCATTCTGGTAAGTCATAAATCATGTAAACAAACTACAGGAAGATCTAAAATGGGAAAGGCAAGTAAAATTCACAAACGACCAAGAGGGTCGTTACACTGCATGTTTCATTTAATTTTCTACCTATCCAGTTAATTTCCAGCATGTTCACTATTTTTGGTGCATTTTAAGCATATTTAATTTTAAAATATTGCCAAGTAATTTTTTAGCACATTTAATCAATCACTTAGGTATCATGCTTATAGGTTTAATCATATAAAAATGAATAATTGTTTGTTTAGTACGTTTGTCTTGTTTGACATGAATCTTGAGTCTAATTAAGTAGCATAGCATTCTTTTGATATAAATCAAATCCAAAATAGTAAGTCAACACCTCTTGGATATTTAGTTGGGGTGGGTAGGCATTTAAGAAACGCTAATTTTATCATTTTTTAGAACGCTCTTAAGTTTACTAAATAAACTAGGTGGGGTGGGTAGACAGTCGGAAATGATGGAATTTGATCAGAGCATAATCTGACAATGTGACATACAACATCGTCACTCGTTAACAAGTCGGGCGCTAATCTGAATAGGATAAAATTAACTCTAGTCTAAATCTTTCGAACTGGTTTGCTCTTTTCTTTACTTTGTATGTTTTAATCATTTGGGGTAGTTATGTTGAAATAACCCTTTTCGCTATATAAATTGTATCATTTCTGTCTCCTGGCTTATCTAATTTACATTATTTTTTTATTTATGCATCTTATCATCGCCTAGATAATTAATAATTAGAAATAATTATGTTTACATGTCTTGTTTATTTATTACTTTTATCACCTAGTAACATCAAGTTTATAGAAATAGTGTCCTTTGTTTATCACGTAAAATTCTCACGTAACATTCGAATTCGATCAGAACTCATATTTGTGGACCTCGAAAGGTGTCTAACACTTTCCTTTTGAGGTAACTTAAATCCTTACTCGACTTCTACTGACATAGACTAATTAAATGGTTCATAATTAATCTAGAATGGTGCCCTAATGCACCTTAATTCGTTAGATGGCGACTCTTCTCTTTCAACATCACAAAAAAAATTGTCACGACGAATTTTTCTTTTCATGAGAAAAATGAGGCGCGACAACACCAAGTTATGTTCTATATAGATGAGTATACGTACGCATTTAAAGAATATTATTATAAAGGAACATATAACGTAGAAGAAAGTAAAGAAATAAGAAAATTATATTTTAGTAAATTACCTGAACCATTTAGTTCAAAAATAATAAAGAATTGGGATGAAGCACCCAATATGGAGCTATTTTTCAAGAAACCATAAAATGATTTATTCAAATTCAAGAGAACTACGACAAACAGATATGGAAGATGTTAGACAATGGATAATGACGTTACTTAACCCAGAAAAATAATCTACTGCAAGAGCAATTAAGAAGAGCAATTAAGAAAGAATTTATTTCAGACGGATTATTAACAAGATATTGCAAAATAATTGGACACAAATATCCAGACCATCAATGTTCGAGATGTAAAGGAGAAGATAACGCTATACCAGACGTACAGCTAGAATGAAGATAAGCATGCCAGCTGGAAAGAAGATAGAAAAGCAGCAAATACGACAAGAAGGAGATAACAACGGAGCAATAATAGAGAGACAAGTTAATTAAAGTTGAAAGTGAGATTCTTGTTCCAACTTTAAGTGGTAAAATCCTGATTTACAGTCAAATTTACTAAAATAGTTATATCCTTGTATTTATCTTATTTTTAATATCTTATTTGATATTGGATAATTATATGTCATTGTTTTTGCATTTAAATTTCTATAATCAATAATCATTCTACTTTTACCTCTTTTTTGTTCACTATGTTTATTTACTATAAATGTTGGACTATTGTGTTTACTATTACTTTTTTGTATATACTTTTTTCTAATAATTCATCAATATGCATTTTAAATTCTTTTAAATCGTCAAAATTATATGTTAATGGTTTTTGAGTTATTATGCTATTTTTATCTATTAATTCAATTTTTATAGTAGTTTTATGTTTTTTCCATCCTTTTAATGGATCTTCACTATATAATTGTCTTAATTTTTTCTTTATTATTTCTACCTTATCTATTGAAAATATAGTTATTTCTTTTTTATTTATCGAAAATACAACTAATTCTTCTATGTCTTCTGTATTTTTTATATTTTCTAACTTTTGTGTAATTTTTTCACTTTCTTCTATCTAATTAGTTTTCTTTCTTATTTTATTAATAACTCTTTTTGCTCTTACTTTTTGTTTACATGGTGTTGTAAACCACCAATCTGTTTTAGTTATTATATGTGGGTATAATTTATCTAAAAATGGCATTCCTAAAAGCATACCCATATATAATATATACTACTTCTGTAACTTTAATTAACATAAGCTCTGATACCATTTGTAGGGGGTGCGGATAACTTGGGTAATAAATAGATCTATTATAGTTCTAATGGATCTGTTTTTATTTGTGCGTGGATATTTCTTAACTTCTCAAAATATTTTTATTTTATTAATATTCAGATCTTGGAGGATGATTATGTGGTAATTGATTAAAAACTTTACTGTAGTATTCTTTAGTTTTTTCTCTTAGTCTTTGTAATTCTTCTATATTATTTTGGAGGTATTCTAAATATTCTATATCTTTTGTTCTAAAATATTCAATTAAATTTTCTTTCATAAGTATCTCTGTTGCTCTTATTTCTTCCATATCTTGTCTCCAATATTTTAAATACTCATAGTCTATTATTTTATCCTAAAGTAGTTGTGATACTGCAAATTTTTTTGTAATAATTTATTCTAATTGTACTATATCTGATATTAAATTCTAGATTATCTATTTCGTTAATTATCCTGTCTTTTTCGGCTATGAATAATTCTATGTCTAAATCATATTCTAAACTTGTCACGCCCCAAAATCCCATCGGGCCGGACTGGCACCCGAAGCCGAGAAGGCCCGGGAGAACCCGTTCAAATACCTGTACTTTCCCTTACATGTCACCAAAAAATTTGGACAGCACTTTGTTGCATATAGAAGGATCTAATTACCTGTATCAGCACAACACGCACAAATATATATATATATATATAATACTTGGCCGTCGGGCCCACCACATATACAGATATAACATCACTATATAAACTTCCATGACTTTACCCTTTCTTATGTCTACAAAGCCTCTAGGATATACATGACATAACTAGGGTCGGGACAAACCCCCGCCCACACATGACTCCTGTACAATAACAAAACATAAGGAACCGACTCGGAAAACTCCGAAGCAAACTGGAGCTCACCAACAATAGTTGTATGACCTGGCTCCTATCTATGCTGTGAATGAGCTGAGGTACATGTGCCTGTAGCATGAAATGCAGGTCCCCGTGGAGGACGTCAGTACGAAATATGTACTGAGTATGTAAAGTTGTAGATAATCACATATGATATAGGAGCTCAATAGAAATCCAAAACAAGTGAATAAATCGTAATAGGAGTGGACCACACTTACTAGAACTTGTGACAACCTGTACATTGAATTTATTCAATCACTTTACCTTCGTTCTTAACATCTTTGTAATCATTACTGTACTGTACTATGACCATTAGGCTGCCTCCAATACATATCAACTGGGATCGACCCATGCTAGGCTTATGCCTATGGGATACCACCCATAAACACATAAATAGGGATCGACCTATGCTAGGCTTATGCCCTTAGGATACCACCCGATAAGAGAGAACTTCCATCACTTAGTTCAATTAATCTTTGAGATTGTTATTTCAGTCGCCACCACATTTTTGATACTTTGAAACAATGATACATCAATAGGAACCAAGTAATAGACCTTCTATACAATAACGATGTAATAAAGACTCATTGGTACATCAACAATGTGTTTCAGAATCATCAATATCACAACAACGAAATAGGATCCTTTTGGTATATCAATGAAACATTTCGACACTTTATAGGATGGAAACAACTTCGTTGGTAACGTAGAACAATACATGTTTTTGGACAACCTCGGAATCTTACTTGATGGAACATTGGTGTTTTCATGCCAAAGAACATTGTTAGAGTATGCTTTACATACCTCGTTGTAGATTCGGATACCAATTCAACACAACTTCCCGCCTTTACAAATCACTTATCTACAATGAAATGTTTGGCATCTAGTATTAGCAACCCAACACCACAATTCTCTTCCATAATTCCATACAACCAATATTTACAAAACATTCCAAAAACCAACTTGAACAATAGGTTTATGTGTATATATATATATAATCATCAATACCACATCATCACACCAAATCCCTTCACAATTCAACATAATCCAACATCATTTCCCAATCATCTTTCAACAACAATCAAATAACATACTTCTTATGCTCACATGCATATATATACATATCCATATAAATAACACCAACATAATTTACATCCTTACCATAAAATGGCCCTTTTGATTTCGAAGTCCTGTTGGAACAAATAAGGGGTGCTTCTCGAAGCCCTCGAGACGGTGAACACAACTACGGAATCAATTTGGACTTTCTACGGTTGAATCACAAGATAATTGGAGTTGAACTTAGACTAGGGTTTCTTATTCTTCAATAATTTGGATGATAACATGATGGATATGAGGCTAAGTATATGTATATAATGACCAATTTTCGTCCATGAGGTGATGGAAAATGACCATATTGCCCTTAAAAATTTAAGTAAATCCGAATCTGTCCATGGTGGACTGTTTTGATAGGCTAAAGTAAATCGACCATAACTCTTTTTTCCGATATCGGATTTGGGTGAAATTGGTATCTTTGGATAGATAATTCAAAGTTCTTTAATTTCATATAAAGTAGGACACCCAGTTCGTCCTGTACAAGGAATTATAATCATTTTTTTACCCTAAAAAACTGTTTTGAGAGGCTGAAGTAAAACGAGTATAACTCCTTACTCAGACGTTGGATTTGGATGAAACCAATTGCATTAGAAATAAGACTCTCGGGGATTCTCATAGATATATAGAAGCTCACACAGTTCATTTTGTACAAGGAGTTATGATTGTTTAAAGTTGACCCAAAAATCTGTTTGGCTGCAGTACTTTTGTGTGCAGAAAATTTATGCACATTTACTGTTCATTGCGTCCACCGTTTTCAAGTTTCGAACATGCTCGCTTATATCCGATACTCATCTATTTTCAGAAATCTTTATATCATTGGAAATCTAACTCGATAAACTTCGCATAGAAACTTCGACGAGCAAATTCCGGTATAAATAAAGTCGATTCCCATACACATATAATCAAACTATACACTTGAAACCATCTCAAAATAATCAATACTCATACTTAAACTCATATATACCTAACTTATGATCAATACATATACTCCAACACATATAACCATGGCTAATGCACGTTATTAAGTACGGGGTGTTACATCCTTCCCCCCTTAAGGACATTCGTCCTCGAATGTGAATGTAGTTATTTAGCCGAAACAAGTTCGAATTCATAATTGATATTCACGTCATCATATAGATATTATGCATATGTAAAAACTTACTTGTTAGCGTCCCAGTTCCACTCCTTGCACTTCTTTTTCACCTTTGAACAAATAAGGGTATTTCGATTTCATTGCTTCCTCCGCTTCCCATGTAATCTCTTCCCTTTGTTGATTTCTCCAAAGTACTTTCACCGATGCTACTTCTTTGTTTCTCATCTTCTTAACTTGACGATCTTATATAGCAATAGGCATCTTCTCATAGGTAAGATCTTCTGTTACTTGCACATTTTCAGTAGAAGTAATAAGAGACGGATCTCCGATGCACTTTCGAAGCATCGATACATGAAATACTGGATGCACTGATGAGAGTTCCTGGGGTAGCTCTAATTCATAAGCAACTTTCCCACATCTTCGAATAATCTTATACGGGCCAAATCGCCTAACGAAAACTCTAGCCCTCTTCTTCTACTATCCGCATATGACTTGTGTCGACTTTGGGCTGTTTTCAACCGTTGCTGAATCACCTTGACTTTTTCTATGGCTTGATACACAAGATCCGGTCCGAACATAAGAGTTTCACCCGCTTCGAATCATCCTATTGGTGATCTACACTTCCTCCCATATAAAGCTTCATATGGTGCCATTTTGATACTTGAATGATAGCTATTATTGTAGGCAAACTCAATAAGAGGTAAATGATCATCCCAGCTACCTTTAAAATCTATAACACATGCTCGTAGCATATCTTCAAGTGTTTGAATGGTGCGCTCTGCTTGTCCATCCGTCTGAGGGTGAAAAGCTGTACTCAGATTCACTTGTGTTCCCAAACTCTGTTGGAAAGACTTCCAAAAGTTTGTGGTAAATTGAGTTCCCCGATCCGATATAATAGAAGTTGGCACCCCATGTAATCGGACTATTTCTTTAACATACAACTTCCAATATTCTTCAACTGTGTAAGTGGTCTTAACGGGTAAGAAATGTGCAGATTTAGTAAGCCTATCCACAATCACCCATATAGAATCAAATTTCCGAGCTGTACGAGGCAAACCTGTAACAAAATCCATGTTGATCATGTCCCACTTTCAAATTAGAAGATCTATGCATTGCATATAGCCTCCGGGCTTTTGATGTTCCACTTTAACTCGTTGGCAATTTGGACATTCAGCTACAAATTCTGCGATGTTCCTTTTCATGTCATTCCACCAATACATATCTTTCAAATCTTGATACATTTTGGTTGATCCTGGATGAATAGAATACCTTGAAAAATGTGCCTCTATCATAATCTTCTTTCTTAGCCCGTCTACATCCGGCACACACAATCGGTTTTGGCACTGAAGTACTCCTTCTCTCATAAGCTCAAATGCCTTGGTCGCACCACTCTGAACGTTCTCCTTAAGCTGTAATAAAATAGGATTTGCATCTTGCTTCTCTTTCACCTCAGCTACTAATGAGGATTCTGTGGCATTATGCACAATAAGCTCCTCGTCCGGAGTTTCGAGAAGACGAACTCCTAGACTAGCTAATTGATGAAGATCTTTAATCATCCCTTGCCTTTCTATAGGTGCCATCATAGCCTTATGACTCAACGCATCAGCTACTATATTCGCTTTCCCTGGGTGATACAAAATATCAACATCATAATCTTTTAATAGTTCAATCCACCTTCGCTGCCTCAGATTTAGATCCTTCTGACTGAAAATATATTGTAAGCTCTTGTGATCAGTATATATATCAACATGAACCCCATATAAATAGTGGCGCCATATTTTTAAAGCAAAGATAACCGCTGCCAGCTCAAGATCATGTGTGGGGTAATTTTTCTCATGTGGCCTCAATTGCCTTGAGGCATATGCTATCACCTTACCATGCTGCATTAATACACATCCTAAACCAATTCTCGAAGCATCACAATACACTGTATACCCTTCTGTACCTTCTGGAAGTACCAACACAGGTGTAGAAGTCAACTTATTCTTCAATTCTTGGAAACTCTCCTCACACGCATCATTCCATTGGAACTTGGATGCTTTATGTGTTAGCTTGGTTAAGGGTGATGAAATGGAAGAAAAGTCTTTAAAAAACCTTCTATAATAACCGGCCAACCCGAGAAAACTACGAATCTCCGTAGGCGTTGTGGGCCTTGGCCAGTTCTTCACAGCTTCTATCTTTTTAGCATCAACCTTTATCCCTTCACTAGATACAATATGACCCAAAAATGCCACCGACTTTAACCAAAACTCACATTTAGAGAACTTTGCATAAAGCTTACAATTACGAAGAGTCTGCAATGCCTGTCGTAAGTGATTGGCATGGTCCTCTTCTGATCTAGAATAAACTAGAATATCATCTATAAAAACTATCACAAATACATCCAGGAATGGCTTAAACACCCTATTCATCAAATCCATAAAATCTGCAGGTGCATTTGTTAGCCCAAATAACATAACTAGAAACTCATAATGACCATACCGTGTTCGGAAAGCTGTCTTGGGTATATCCTTCTCTTTAACCCTCACTTGGTGGTAACCTAACCTCAAATCAATCTTAGAAAAACACTTGGCTCCCTGTAACTGATCAAATAAATCATCAATTCTTGGGAGAGGATATTTATTCTTAATAGTCACCTTATTCAATTGCCGATAATCAATACACATCCTCAATGACCCATCCTTTTTGTGCACAAATAACACTGGTGCTCCCCAGGGGGACATACTAGGACTTATGAATCCCTTCTCTAGCAAATCTTTCAATTGCTCTTTCAATTCTCGTAATTCTGCTGGGGCAATTCTATACGGAGGAATGGAGATTGGTTGGGTTCCTGGTATTACATCAATACCAAACTCTACTTCTCGTTTAGGAGGCAAACCTGGAAGATCTTCAGGAAATTCATTTACCACCGAAACAGCGTGAAGAGTTGGTGGCTCTGCTTCTGTATCCCTTACTCTAACTAAATGATATATGTATCCCTTGGAAATCATTCTTCTTGCCTTAAAATAAGAAATAAATTTACCTCTTGGCGCGCTAATTTCACCTTTCCATTCAAGGACTGATTCATTTGGAAAATGGAAATATACCTTTTTTCGTGCAGCAATCAATTGTGGCATAACAAGACGCCAACTAGTCCATACCTATTATAACATCAAAATCTACCATTTCTAACTCGACAAGATCAACCATCGTATCACGACCACAAACAGTTACTATGCAGTTTCGATAAACCCTTCTAGTTATAATAGATTCCCCAACCAGTGTGGATACTTCAAATGGCTTAACTAATAGTTTGGGTACTCTTTCGAACTTTCCAGCAACCAATGGAGTAACATAAGATAATGTGGAACCGGGATCAATTAAGGCATATAAATCGAATGAAAATATAGACAACGTACCCGTAACCACATCTGGGGAAGCCTCTAAATTCTGTCGATCCGCTAGAGCATACGTATGATTTTGAGCCCCGCTAGAACCCGTGGCTCCTCTATCACCTCTAACACGACCCATTGGTTGTGCACCCCTTCCTGAATAAGGCATCGATGATGATAATGCAACAAATGACCCCGTAGGTCATGCCATACCCCCTATGTCCCTTCGTGGGCATTCCCTTATCATATGCCCCGACATACCGCACCAAAAGCAAACATTGGTCCCCAGCCGACATGTGCCCAAATGATACCTTCCACATTTATTGCATGGCTCTCGAGGAGGTCTCGATTGGATCATATTCCCTTGCCCTTGGTACCCCACTATCCGCGAATTCTGGCTCTCACTTCTATGCCCAAATTGATTTCCTCTGGACCCCTGGAACTGTGGTGGGGCACTAGCTGCAGAATAAGAAGATAATGGCCTAGGTGGTCTAGCAGAAAACTGTGGTTTGAACCCTCCTTGAGATGCCATAAACTGCCCTGTAGATCTGGCCCTCTTGGAATATCCTCTTTCTGATTCCTGTGTTCTTCTCCTCTGCCTCTGATTTTCCATTTTCTGTGCAAAAGCTTGGATCCTCGCTATGTCCATATCTTTGTTCAAATCAGCAATAGTACAATCCCTAACCAAATACGGATCCAATCCATCCACATACCGATGAACTCTATCATCCATAGTAGCTAAAACATTAGGAGCATATCTGGACAAAGAATTAAATCGAAGACTATACTCCCTCACACTTGTATTACCCTGTCAAAGATTTAAGAACTGATCTGCACAGGCCTGACGAGTCTCATATGGAAGATAATGATCAATAAAAGCCTCTTTGAACTCTTTCCAAGTAGCTGGGGGTGCATCAATGCCCCTTGACCGTTTCCAGTCTTCATACCAATATATAGCCTCACCTTTGAATCTATACGTGGCTAACTCCACTGTCTCTCTGCCCAATACATGCATCACCTCTAGGGCCCTTTGGATCTGATCAATAAAGTCCTGCAGATCTTCGTTAAGATCAGATCCGGTAAAAGTAGGCGGATCCATCTTAAGAAAATCCTATGTTCGAAGACTAGCCGCCCTATCTATACCACTAGGACCTGCAGTAGGAATGGCTCGCCCTTAAGCTTGCCCAGCAACTATACGAGTCAAAAGTTGCACTGTATTTCTAAGATCTTGATCAACAGCATTAATAGGTGGCTCTGGGGATATAGTTCTCCTCCCCCTTATTTCTTCCGGACTGGGGGAAGTTTCTGATGCATGCTCAGCTGGAGCCTCACTTTGATTAGCTGGTATAGTGGGTGACTTACTAGTCCCCTCTCCAGCAGCCACATCTACTTGCTTACCGGTATTCTTGCTTCTGGTAACCGGCATCATTACTATAATAAGAGAAACAAACTGATTCAGTGGTCAACTATGACTTCATATACAATATAAGCTCTATCGCATGATATAAGACATGAAGAAAAGAAACAATTCCTAAATGTCCATAGCCTCCTGCTTATAGATGTGGTGCATAACACACCGATAAACAAGACTCTACGTAGACACGGCTTTGTAGACTCACTAGGACGAACCTCTCTGATACCACTTTTGTCACGCCCCAAAATCCCATCGGGCCGGACTGGCACCCGAAATCGAGAAGGCCCGGGAGAACCCATTCAAATACCTGTACTTTCCCTTACATGTCACCAAAAAATTTGGATAGCACTTCGTTGCATATAGAAGGATCAAATTACCTGTATCAGCACAACACGCACAAATATATATATATATATATATAATACTTGGCCGTCGGGGCCTCCACATATACAGATATAACATCACTATATAAACTTCCATGACTTTACCCTTTCTTATGTCTACAAAGCCTCTAGGATATACATGACATAACTAGGGTCGGGACAAACCCCCTCCCACACATGACTCTTGTACAATAACAAAACATAAGGAACCGACTCGGAAAACTCTGAAGCAAACTGGAGCTCACCAACAATAGCTGTATGACCTGGCTCCTATCTATGCTGTGAATGAGCTGAGGTACTTGTGCCTGTAGCATGAAATGCAGGTCCCCGTGAGGGACGTCAGTACGAAATATGTACTGAGTATGTAAAGTTGTAGATAATCACATATGATATAGGAGCTCAATAGAAATCCAAAACAAGTGAATAAATCGTAATAGGAGTGGACCACACTTACTAGAACTTGTGACAACCTGTACATTGAATTTATTCAATCACTTTACCTTCGTTATTAACATCTTTGTAATCATTACTGTACTGTACTATGACCATTAGGCTGCCTCCAGTACATATCAACTGGGATCAACCCATGCTAGGCTTATGCCCCTTGGATACCACCCATAAACACATAAATAGGGATCGACCCATGCTAGGCTTATGCCCCTGGGATACCACCCAATAAGAGAGAACTTCCATCACTTAGTTCAATTAATCTTTGAGATTGTTATTTCGGTCGCCACCACATTTTTGATACTTTGAAACAATGATACATCAATAGGAACCAAGTAATAGACCTTCTATACAATAACGATGTAATAAAGACTCATTGGTACATCAACAATGTGTTTCAGAATCATCAATATCACAACAATAAAATAGGAGCCTTTTGGTATATAAATGAAACATTTTGACACTTTATAGGATGGAAACAACTTTGTTGGTAACGTAGAACAATACATGTTTTTGGACAACCTCGGAATCTTACTTGATGGAACATTGGTGTTTTCATGCCAAAGAACATTGTTAGAGTATGCTTTACATACCTCGTTGTAGATTCGGATACCAATTCAACACAACTTCCCGCCTTTACAAATCACTTATCTACAATGAAATGTTTGGCATCTAGTATTAGCAACCCAACACCACAATTCTCTTCCATAATTCCATACAACCAATATTTGCAAAACATTCCAAAAACCAACTTGAACAATAGGTTTATGTGTATATATATATATAATCATCAATACCACATCATCACACCAAATCCCTTCACAATTCAACATAATCCAACATCATTTCCCAATCATCTTTCAACAACAATCAAATAACATACTTCTTATGCTCACATGCATATATATATACATATCCATATAAATAACACCAACATAATTTACATCCTTACCATAAAATGGCCCTTTTGATTTCGAAGTCCTGTTGGTACAAATAAGGGGTGCTTCTCGAAGCCCTCGAGACGGTGAACACAACTACGGAATCAATTTGGACTTTCTACGGTTGAATCACAAGATAATTGGAGTTGAACTTAGACTAGGGTTTCTTATTCTTCAATAATTTAGATGATAACATGATGGATATGAGGCTAAGTATATGTATATAATGACCAATTTTCGTCCATGAGGTGATGGAAAATGACCATATTGCCCTTAAAAATTTAAGTAAATCCGAATCTGTCCATGGTGGACTGTTTTGATAGGCTAAAGTAAATCGACCATACCTCTTTGCTCCGATATTGGATTTGGGTGAAATTGGTATCGTTGGATAGATAATTCAAAGTTCTTTAATTTCATATAAAGTAGGCCACCCATTTAGTCCTGTACAAGGAATTATGATCGTTTGAAGTTGACCCTAAAAAACTGTTTTGAGAGGCTGAAGTAAAACGAGTATAACTCCTTACTCAGACGTTGGATTTGGATGAAACTAATTGAATTAGAAATAAGACTCTCGGGGCCTATCATCGATATATAGCATCTCACACAGTTCATTTTGTACAAGGAGTTATGATAGTTTAAAGTCGACCCAAAAATCTGTTTGGCTGCAGTACTTTTGTGTGCAGAAAATTTCTGCACATTTACTGTTCATTGCGTCCACCGTTTTCAAGTTTCGAACATGCTCGCTTATAACCGATACTCATCTATTTTCAGAAATATTTATATCGTTGTAAAGCTAACTCGATAAACTTCGCATAGAAACTTCGACGAGCAAATTCCGGTATAAATAAAGTCGATTTCCATACACATATAATCAAACTATACACTTGAAACCATCTCAAAATAATCAATACTCATACTTAAACTCATATATACCTAACTTATGATCAATACATATACTCCAACACATATAACCATGGCTAATGCACGTAATTAAGTACGGGGTGTTACAAAACTGTCTTTTCATTCTAGTTGTTTTATGGTTTTATTTATCCAAATTAACCTTTCTTTTAATTGTTCTCTTTCTTTTCTAAGCTGGTTTCTATAATTAATTTCTTCATATAGCCATCTTTGTTTTTCTCTAACTCTTTGAATATATTCTAGCATTTCTTAATCTGTATAATATCGATCTGAATAATTATCTAGGTAGTAATAGTGATTGTCATCACTTAAGTATATTTCTCCTAACTCGTGTTCTATCTGATTTATATCTAACTCTTCATCTTCAATGTTAAATATTTTTCCCATATTATTTTCTTTACGTCTATAATTTCTATATCTCTAAGTATGTATAAAACTAGTACTTCAAAATTATCTGTCATTTAGGTGGTTTAATTAAATGCTTTTTCATAATTTTCTTTAGTTGTTTGTTTTAATCTTATTAATTCTTCTATATTTTCATTAAGGTATTCTATATATTTTATATCTCTGGTTCTCATATATTCTTCTAAATTTGTTTTCATTAGGCTTTTTATTAATTGTATATTTTTCATATCCATTTTCCAATATTCTAAATATACGTAATAGGTTTGGTATGTAAGTATTTATAAGATTAGTTAGGTAGATGAGGTATGTAATTTATTCTAATCATAAAATATTTATCAAATATTTTTTCCAATATGATTTTTCTTATATCTACAATTTCTATATCCTTAAGTACATACAAAACAAGTATTTTAAATTTATCTATCATTTCGTCAGATAAATAAGTATTCATTTTTCATATGATGCTTTTTTAAAATATTCCCTTCAATCATACACATAACAAAATATGATCATTTTAGATTACTATATACTAGATTGTTCTTAAATAACATGTTCTTCGGTCACTATTAGCATGGTAATCTGGATACTTTTCCCTTAAACAGCGCCTCTACTCTGGCTACTTCCCTATCACGGCTTTCTTGCCTCACCGGTTTCACCTTTAGGATGGCATAGTTCTTAGAAATTTTTCTCCTTTTACACTTTGCTAATAAACTTCTTAACATGCTATTTTTTGAATAATTGTACTATTAAGCAACTAACATGAACTTATTTTATCATATCATGATTGTTAGGAATTTATGAATTTAGCTATTCATAATCATAAATAAATATACCTGTTCTGATAGGTTTGATAATTCTGGGTTTTGTTCATCCATAGCTTTTACATAGAAATATATCTGTTTTTTATTAAATATTCAAAAGTTTGTTGTGAAAGAAGAGTGCTTGCTTCAACGCATGAAGGCTTGCTTTCATTCTGCCTTCGATGCCTTGTATTTATAATGTTCAAAAAACGCGTAAATTTTTTACATATTTACACCTATAACTTTACACGTAACCTACCAACTTCAAAAAGTCATCTAAAAAGACAAAAACTAATTAAATCCTATAAATGTCTATAAAATTTAAGACTAAGCTATGAATAGCTTTACAAAAAATCTTTCTACATGAAGACAAAAACTAAAATATCAAAGACTAATAATGGCACATGTTTGCCAAAAAGTCTTAAAATAAATAGTATCTTATAAATAATTTACATAGAGTTTTCAAGAAAAAGTATCTATTCTTCCATATGTCACTTTCAACTTTAATTAACTTGTCTCTCTATTATTGCTCCGTTGTTATCTTCTTCTTGTCGTATTTGCTATTTTTTTATCTTTTTTCTAGCTGGCATGCTTATCTTCATTCTAGTTGTACGTCTGGTATAACGTTATCTTCTCCTTTATATCTCGAACATTGATGGTCTGGGTATTTTTGTCTAATTATCTTGCAATATCTTGTTAATAATCCGTCTGAAATAAAGCCTTTCTTAATTGCTCTTGCAGTAGATTGTTTTTCTGGGTTAACTAACGTCATTACCCATTGTCTGACATCTTTCATATCTGTTTGTCGTAGTTCTCTTGAATTTGAATAAATCATTTTATGGTCTCTTGAATAATAGCTCCATATTGGGTTTCTATTGATATAATTATTTGCTAATTCTTGAATAATTGTAGCTAGTCCAATAAGTCATTTATTTGCGTAGAAATCAGGTATCTCAATTCTGGGTATCTCTGGCTGGTGTACAATATCTTCCTGTGTAATCATATCTCTAGTTAATCCTATTTTTACAACTTATATAACTGGTTTGATCTCGTCGTATAATATCTCTGCTGGTGCAGTATAAAACTTTATATAAAATAGATTTCCTTTGGTTACTCTTTCATAAGTGGTGAATATTTTATGTAATTCTTTCATAGTTGATAGTTCTTCTCCATCTTGGGTATATATGGTATTTAATAATCTATAGTCGAAACAAGTTTTTATTAAGCTTGGGTTAGTTTTGGGTAGTGCAATTAGCTTGTTATGACCTTGCAATCTTTGGGTTATATAGGTTGTGTTTGATTCTTAGATATCTGTAACTCTGGGGTTAAGGTATAGAAAAGTTTGTACTTTATAGATATTTTCTATGTATCCTCGGGCTAGATAGTTATAAGTATTTTTATCTTGGTTCAAACTATCTCGATATGTGGTAATTTGTGGGGGTATGTACAAGGAGTTTTTTTGTATTTTTGGTACAAATGGCTTCTCAAATATCTTATTCATGCTCATGTTCTGGTATCTTTGTCCACTAACTCCTTTGCTTGTACCTGCAATTGTAGATTGATAAACGTTATGGGTTTTATGGAGTGTCCCAACGTCTCCTTTTAGCTCTGGAATTTTAATGTCTTCCGATCGACATAGCTCTGCACACTGCTGAGTTAGCTGATTTGTAGCTTCAGACTTCAGTTTAACTTCATTGGTCTTTAGCTTTTCTATTTCATTACCCATACTGTCCACTTTTATTGAAAGCGTAGTTAGGGTTTTGAGTATCTTTTCTAAAGCATCATCTTATATTATACCAGTCTGTGTAGCTTTGTCTTGATATGTAATCTGCAATAACATTTTTCTTAGTACTAATTACTTCAATTGTAAATGTAAAATTTAATATATTCAATACTTGTCTCCGATCTCTTTTGTTGTAACTGAATTTTGTATTTTCTTTGTTAGCCACCACCGAACCTGGGTATTATCTGTTCTCACAATAAATTTGTTATATACAATATATGGTTCAAATGTTAATAAACATTTATATAACGAACATAATTCTTTTCTATTTATTTCCCATTTTATTTTTGTTTCATTAAACGTACCTGAGTAGTATCTGCAATAATGTTCTAATTTTTAATTTTCGTATCTATATTTAAGTACTCCTCCATAACTATATTCACTTGCATCTTCTTCTACTATATATGTAAAAAATTTATTTTCATCTGGGAATTATAATTTTGGAAACTTTTTACAAAGTATTTTTATTTTTTGAACTTGTTTTTTATCTTCTTCGTTGTAATTATATTCTACATCCTTTTTAAATTTTTTCTGTAAAGGCTTTAGATTTTCTGCTAATTTTGGTATATATTCTCTTACTTGGTTTACTAATCCTAAAAATGATTGTATTTTTTTTGTATCTAATTCTTCTTTTGAATTTATTATTTTTTGTACTATATGTTGTTGCATTTTTACTCCACTTTTATCTATTTGTATTACTAAAAACTCTATCTGGTGTTTCATAATTTTGGCTTTCTTTTGACTTAAACTTATTCCCGATTTTTCTATTATATCTGTAAATTGCTCTAGTAATTTTAAATGTTCCTCTTTAGTTTTTGTATATAGTAGTATATCATCTATGTATACTATACAATTAGGTAATTGTTTAAAATAACTATCCATAAAATGTTGATATCTACCTGGTGCATTTTTATAACCAAATGGTAAAACGTTCCATTCATAAAATCCTTGTGGTACCGTAAATGCGGTTAATTCCTTAGATTCTTCTTCTAACTTTAAGTGGTAAAATTCTGATTTACAGTCAAATTTACTAAAATAGTTATATCCTTGTATTTGTCTTATTTTTAATATCTTATTTGGTATTGGATAATTATATATCATAGTTTTTGCATTTAAATTTCTATAATCAATAACCATTCTACTTTTACCTCTTTTTTGTTCACTATTTTTATTTACTATAAATGCTGGACTATTGTGTTTACTATTACTTTTTTGTATATACTGTTTTTCTAATAATTCATCTATATGCATTTTAAATTCTTTTAAATCGTCAAAATTATATGTTAATGGTTTTTGAGTTATTATGTTATTTTTATCTATTAATTCAATTTTTATAGTAGTTTTTATGTTTTTTCCATCCTTTTAATGGATCTTCACTATATAATTGTCTTAATTTTATCTTTATTATTTCTACCTTATCTATGGAAAATATAGTTATTTCTTTTTTATTTATCGAAAATACAACTAATTCTACTGTGTCTTCTGTATTTTTTATATTTTCCAACTTTGTGTAATTTTTTCACTTCCTTCTATCCAATCAGTTTTTTTCTTATTTTATTAATAACTCTCTTTGCTCTTACTTTTTATTTACATGGTGTTGTAAACCTCCAATCTGTTTTAGTTATTATATGTGGGTATAATTTATCTATAAATGACATTCCTAAAAGCATATCTTTTGATGTTAGTTCATAATTATAGATTTCTTCTATTGTTATTATTTTATCCCATATCTGTATTTTTACAGTTTTAGCTTTATATGTAATTAAGCTTCCTTCATTATTAAATCCTTTAACTACTATTGATGTTTTTAATTTATCTCATTTACTTTCTGGTAAACAGTTGTATCTACATAAGTTTGCTTCTACTCCTGTATCTATCATAGGTGTATAATACCTATTATAATATCCTTCTACTATTATTTTTACAAGTACATATATTTTCATATCATGTTAAAGTTCTTTTTATGAATAATCTTTCTTTACTATATGTTATAGATAATTGTGTATGTTCTATATTGTATGGTTTTACTTGTTCTAACCATTTTATTCTTAATGTTATGTCTGTTTTTTGCATTTGTTCCTTTATTTCAAATTCTATTTTTATTTTTCTGACTCCTATTATTATTTCTTTTTCTGTCGTATCTTTAATGTTTATTAAACTCCTTGGTAGATCTGGGCATATATCATTATTAGATTTTATTTCTTCACTTTTTACTAGATATTTTGCTATATAATTTTTTTCTTGTCTTGTGTTTAAGAGTATTAAATATTATTTTTTATTTATTATTCCTGTTATGTAATATTGATTTAAATTAACTGTTGAAGTTGTTTCATAACTTGTTCTTTTTTATGAGCTTGATGATTATGGTTTTTCATGAGCTATTCTTTTTGTTGTGCTTATTCTATCATTTATTATTTCTAAATCTTCTTCTATATTTATGTCTTTATAACTATAATCATTATTATCAATTGTTTTTACAAATTGTTCAAAAGGACTTTCTATTTGTATTTTATTTTTTCCTGTTATTTTATGTTTTGTTGTTAATACATATAGATTTTTACATCTTGCTGTAAATATTTTACTTCCTGGGGTTAGTTCTATTCTTGATATTTTCCAATATAATACTAATGATTTATTTATACTTTTATCTGTTATTGCTACTGAATAATTCGCACTTATTATAAATTTAAATTTTTAGTATATTAAATTTTCGTTTATAGCAGTTATTATACTTTTTTCTATAGGCTTTATAATTCTATCATCTGCAAAATATAATTCTATTGGTGTATCTATTCCTTTTCTAAAACATACTTTTATCAATATCTCTGTTCCTTCAAGGTGTACATATTTTATTGGGTCTTTACTTTTTATATCATTTATTTCTTTATTAACTATTCTTTTTGTTACTAGTGGTATACTAACTCTTCCTTTTGCATATCTACAGTCTATTACATGTTCTTTTTGACTTACTACATAGTATTCTTCATTTTTTCTACTAAATATATTTTTTATTATTGGTATTTTAAATATTTTTTCTACACTTAAGTCTAACTCTTTTCCTTTTATTTCGTCAAATATATTACTGTCAAATATTATTTTTTGATCTGTTCCTTCTTCATTTAAATATTCTTCCTTTGTTATTATTTTTATATCTTCTTCAGTTATTTGGTTCATTTTTATATCTTCTTCAGTCATTTGATTCATCGAATTCACTATTTATTTCATTATCTGTTTCATTCTCCGAAATTTCATATATACTATCTTCACTTTCTAATTCATAATCTATATAATCTATCTGCATATATTTTGTATTTTCTATTTTTATTTTTGATATTTGTTTATTTTTTGGGTTTTTTGGTAATTTACAATCTCTAGCTAAATGTCCTAGTTTTCCACAATTATAACAAGTACATTCTTTTATAGATTTCTTTTTCCTATATGGTCTTTTATGTTTATAATTTTTAACATAATATCTTTTTCTTGGTTTCTTATACTTATATTTTAATTTTTTGTATTTCTTATGTTTTTTTCTTTTCTTATAATATCTTTCTTCACATCAAAATTGAGGTGCTATTTTATCTTTGTAACATGCTAAATTTCTTATTAATGTTTTTTTTATTTTTATTTCCTCTCTATATTTTTCACATAGACTTCTATACTATTGTTGTAAAAATTTTATCCTTGCTCCTAGGGTATCTACTATTTTTGCTTCATCCCAATTCTTTATTATTTTTAAACTAAATGGTTCAGCTAATTTACTAAAATATAATTTTCTTATTTCTTTAGCATTTGTAGGGGGGTGAGGATAACTTGGGTAATAAATAGATCTATTATAGTTCTAATGGATCTATTTTTATTTGTGCGTGGATATTTCTTAACTTCTCTAAACATTTTTATTTTATTAATATTCATATCTTGGAGGGTGATTATATGGTAATTGATTAAAAGCTTTACTGTAGTATTCTTTAGTTTTTTCTCTAAGTCTTTGTAATTCATCAATATTATTTTGGAGGTATTCTAAATATTCTATATCTTTTGTTATAAAATATTCAATTAAATTTTCTTTCATAAGTATCTCTGTTGCTCTTATTTCTTCCATATCTTGTCTCCGATATTTTAAATACTTATAGTCTATCATTTTATCCTAAAGTAGTTGTGATACTGCAAATTTCTTTGTAATAATTTATTCTAATTGTACTATATCTGATATTAAATTCTATGTTATCTATTTCGATAATTATCCTATCTTTTTTGTCTATGAATAATTCTATATCTAAATCATATTCTAAACTGTCTTTTAATTCTAGTTGTTTTATGGTTTTATTTATCTAAATTAATCTTTCTTTTAATTGTTTTCTTCCTTTTCTAAGCTGGTTTCTATAATTAATTTCTTCGTATAGCCAACTTTGTTTTTCTCTAACTCTTTAAATATATTCTAGCATTTCTTAATTTGTATAATAGATATCTGAATAATTATCTAGGTAGTAATAGTGATTGTCATCTCTTAAGTATATTTCTCCTAACTTATTTTCTATCTGAATTATATCTAACTCTTCATCTTCAATGTTAAATATTTTTTTCCCATATTATTTTTTTTACGTCTATAATTTCTAAATCTCTAAGTATATATAAAACTAGTACTTCAAAGTTATCTGTCATTTAGGTGGGTTAATTAAATGCTTTTTCATAATTTTATTTAGTTGTTTGTTTTAATCTTATTAATTCTTCTATATTTTCATTAAGGTATTCTATATATTTTATATCTTTTGTTCTCATATATTCTTCTAAATTTGTTTTCATTAGTTTTTCTATTAATTTTATATTTTTCATATCCATTTTCCAATATTCTAAATATACGTAATGGGTTTGGTATGTAATTATTTATAAGAGTAGTTAGGTAGGTGAGGTATGTAATTTATTCTAGTCAAAAAAATATTTATCAAATATTTTTTCCAATATGATTTTTCTTGTATCTACAATTTCTATATCCAAAACAAGTATTTTAAATTTATCTACCATTTCATCAGATAAATAAGTATTCATTTTTCATATGATGCTTTTTCAAATTATTCCCTTCAATCATACATATAACAAAATATGATCATTTTAGATTACTATATACTAGATTATTCTTAAATAATATGTTCTTCGGTCACTATTAGCGTGATAATCTGGATACTTTTCCCTTAAACAACGCCTCTACTCTGGCTTCTTCCCTATCACGGCTTTCTTGCCTCACCGGTTTCACCTTTAGGATGACATAATTCTTAGGGATTTTTCTCCTTTTCTACTTTGCTAATAAACTTCTTAACATGCTATTTTTCGAATAATTCTACTATAAAGAAACTAATATGAACTTATTTTATCATATCATGATTGTTAGGAATTTATGAATTAAGCTATTCGTAATCATAAATAAATATACCTGTTCTGGTAGGTTTGATAATTCTGGGCTTTGTTCATCCATAGCTTTTGCTTGGAAATATATCTTCTTTTTATTAAATATTCAAAGGTTTGTTGTGAAAGAAGAGTGCGTTCTTCAACGCATGAAGGCTTGTTTTCATTCTTCCTTCGATGTCTTGTATTTATAATGTTCAAAAAATGCGTAAACTTTTTACATCTTTACACCTACAACTTTACACGTAACCTACCTACTTCAAAAAGTCTTCTAAAAAGACGAAAACTAATTAAATCCTATAAATGTCTATACAATTTAAGACTAAGCTATGAATAGCTTTACAAAAAGTCTTTCTACATGAAGACAAAAACTAAAATATCAAAGACTAATAATGGCACATGTTTGCCAAAAAGTCTTAAAGTAAATAGTATCTAATAGATAATTTACATAAAGTTTTCAAGAAAAAGAATCTATTCTTCCATATGTCACTTTCAACTTTAATTAACTTGTCTCTCTATTATTGCTCCATTGTTATCTTCTTCTTACCGTATTTGCGGCTTTTCTATCTTCTTTCCAGCTGGCATGCTTATCTTCATTCTAGCTGTACGTCTGGTATAACGTTATCTTCTCCTTTACATCTTGAACATTGATGGTCTGGTTATTTATGTTCAATTATCTTGCAATATCTTGTTAATAATCCGTCTGAAATAAAGACTTTCTTAATTGCTCTTGCAGTAGATTGTTTTTATAGGTTAAGTAACGTCATTACCCATTGTCTGACATCTTCCATATCTGTTTGTCGTAGTTCTCTTGAATTTGAATAAATCATTTTATGGTCTCTTGAATAATAGCTCCATATTGGGTTTTCATTGATATAATTATTTGCTAATTCTTGAATAATTGTAGTTAGTCCAATAAGTCGTTTATTTGCGTAGAAATCGGGTATCTCTATTCTAGGTATCTCTGGCTGCTGTACAATATCTTCCGGTATAATCATATCTCTGGTTAATCCTATTTTTACAACTTGTATAACTGGTTTGATCTCATCATGTAATATCTCTACTGGTGCAGTATAAAACTTTATGTAAAATAGATTTCCTTTGGTTACTTGTTTATAAGTGGTGAATATTTTATATAATTCTTCTATAGCTGATAGTTCTTCTCCATCTTGGGTATATATGGTATTTAATAATCTATAGTCGAAACAAGTTTTTATTAAGCTTGGGTTAGTTTTGGGTAGTGCGATTAGCTTGTTATGACCTTGCAATCTTTGGGTTATATAGTTTGTGTTTGGTTCTTAGATATCTGTAGCTCTGGGGTTGAGGTTTAGAAAAGTCTATACTTTGTAGATATTTTCTATGTATCCTAGGGGTAGATGGTTATAAGTTTTTTTATCTTGGTTCAAACTATCTCGATATGTGGTAATTTGTGGGGGTATGTACAAGGGGTCTTTTTGTATTTTTGGTATAAATGGCTTCTCAAATATCTTATTCATGTTCATGTTCTGGTATCTTTGTCCACTAACTCCTTTGCTTGTACCTGCAATTGTAGATTGATAAACATTATGGGTTTTATGGAGTGTCCCGACTTTTTATTATTTTTGAACTAAATGGTTCATGTAATTTACTAAAATATAATTTTCTTATTTCTTTACTTTCTTCTACGTTATATGTTCCTTTATAATAATATTCTTTAAATGCGCACGTATACTCATCTATATAACACATATCACATATTGCTAATTTTATCATTAAATTCCTATTCGTATCTTTCTCTTTATTTTGCCCTTCTTCTTCTGTAGTTATACTACTAAATTCTTCTCTTATAGCTATTTCATATTTTTTCAATATTTCTGTTGGTAGTATTTTAGTAATTTCTGATGTTCCTTCTGTTTTATTATCAGATCTTAGTACTTTTTAACTTGCTTCGGCTAGGTTTAAAAACTATAATTTTACTGTTCTTATTTATGTCTTTTCTATATATTCTGGTGTATTTGTTGTATCTATTTTACTATCTAATAATTGTTTTGACATGTATAATACCCATAGTTGTATTGTTTTATTTGTGTCTATTACACAGTCTAAATCTAAAAAGTTGTAATTAATTATTTATTTTGGTGTCCATTTATTATATTCATCCTTTGGATTATATCTTTTAAACTTATTTTTATAATTATAGGTTGATTTTCTTATTTCTGATGTACTAGATATTATATTTTTATCTAGAGTATTTACTTCTGTATTTATTAGTTCTAGATTTACTTTATTAATTATTTCTTGTTTTTCATTAATTTCTAGTTTTCCTATGTTTTCTAGAATTTCTGTATATGTTTCACTATCTTCCGAATCATAATTATTTGTTTCTTCAGCATCTATTGTATTTATTTCTAATTCACTGGTTTCTGGTTCTTTATTTTTTATTTCTAATTTTTCTTTAAATTGATTTATCTCAATTAATAATTTTTGTTCTTTATCTTTTTCTTCTTTTTCTTTCTGTCTCTTTTCATCTAAATCTTTTAACATTTGTAGTTCTTTTTCTAATTCAGCAATCCTACTATTTTTAGTTTCTTCTATTTTTCGTATTTCTTCTATGGTTTGTTGTTTTATTTTATCTATTTCCTTTTTTCTGTCTATCTCTTCGTTTTCTCTTTCTATTCTTACCATGGCTGCCAACTTATCTTATAATTTTAATTTTTTTTCTAACATTAAATATAAATGTTCACGTATTTTCTTATATCTCCTTCCTAAATTAGAGAATACTATTTTTATTTTTAATCTTTCGTGATTTTCATATGTTTTTTCAACTATTATAATTTTTTCTTTATTTATTTTATTTTAATGTATATAGGTTATGTTGATATATATATTCAAGACTATTTATTGTTGATTCTAAATTTGATATTTCTTCTTTTTGTGCATTTATTGAGTTTTTACTAACTCCGACAAATATGTTATATTGTAGTCTTTCTATCCTTATTTTTAATTCTTTACGTTTTTCAGATATTATTTGTTTTAATTTTTTATATTGTTGTAGTTTTTGTACGTTATTCATCTAAACAAATATTATAAATATTTTTTTGGTGAATATCTAAATTTAATTGTTTCATAATTAATAAATTAATCAAATAAATCCAAATATATACTACTTCCGTAACTTTAATTAACATAAGCTTTAATTAACTAAAACTTATAACCATCTAGCCTGAGGATACATAGAAAATATCTACAAAGTACAAACTTTTCTAAACCTTAACCCCAGAGCTACAGATATCAAGAACCAAACACAAACTATATAACCCAAAGATTGCAAGGTCATAACAAGCTAATCACACTACCCAAAACTAACCCAAGCTTAGTAAAAACTTATTTCGACTATGGATTATTAAATACCATATATACCCAAGATGGAGAAGAACTATTAGTTATGGAAGAATTACATAAAATATTCTCCACTTATAAAAGAGTAACCAAAGGAAATCTATTTTATATAAAATTTTATACTGCACCAGCAGAGATATTATACGACGAAATCAAACCAGTTATACAAGTTGTAAAAATAGGATTAACCAGAGATATGATTATACCGAAAGATATTGTATAGCAGCCAGAGATACCCAGAATTGAGATACCTGATTTCTACGTAAATAAACGACTTATTGGACTAGCTACAATTATTCAAGAATTAGCAAATAATTATATCAATGGAAACTCAATATGGAGCTATTATTCAAGAGACCATAAAATGATTTATTCAAATTCTAGAGAACTATGACAAACAGATATGAAAGATGTCAGACAATGGGTAATGACGTTACTTAACCCAAAAAAACAATCTACTGCAAGAGCAATTAAGAAAGGATTTATTTCAGACGGATTTATAACAAGATATTGCAAGATAATTGGACACAAATGTAACACCCCGTACTTAATTACGTGCATTAGCCATGGTTATATGTGTTGGAGTATATGTATTGATCATAAGTTAGGTATATATGAGTTTAAGTATGAGTATTGATTATTTTGAGATGGTTTCAAGTGTATAGTTTGATTATATGTGTATGGAATAGACTTTATTTATACCGAAATTTGCCCGTCGATGGTTCCATACGAAGTTTATTGAATAAGATTTCCAACGATATAAAGATTTCCAAAAACGGATAAGTTTCGGATATAATCGAGCACGTTCGAAACTATAAAACGGTGGCCGGGATATTGTGAATAGTAAATGTGCAGGAAAATTTCCTGCACACAAACTACTGAGGCCTGCCAGTTTTTTGGGTCAACTTTGAACAATCATAACTCCCTTAATATAATGAACTGCGAGATCTACGACCTATCAAAAGAAATATCTTTGAGTCTTCTTTCCAATGCAATTGGTTTCATCCAAATCCAACGTCTAAGTAAGTAGTTATACTCGTTTTACTTCAGCCTCTCAAAACAAATTTTTAGGGTCAACTTCAAACAATCATAACTCCTTGTACAGGACGAACTGGGTGGCCTACTTTATATGAAATGAAAGAGATTTAAATTATCTTTCCAACGATACCAATTTCACCAATATACAATATCGGAGCAAAGATTTATGGTCGATCTACTTTAGCTTGTCAAAACAGTCCACCATGGACAGATTCGGATTTACTTAAATTTTTAAGGGCAATATGGTCATTTTCCATCACCTCATGGACGAAAATTGGTCATTATATACATATACTTAGCCTCATATCCATTATTTATCATCCATTATTGAAGAATAAGAAACCCTAGCCAAATTTCAACTCCAATTATCTTGTGATTCAACCGTAGAAAGTCCAAATTGATTCTGTAGTTGTGTTCACCGTCTCAAGGGCTTCGAGAAGCACCCCTTATTTGTGCCAACAGGACTTCAAAATCAAAAGGGCCATTTTATGGTAAGGGTGTAAATTATGTTGGTGTTATTTATATGGATATGTATATATATGCTTGTGAGCATAAGAAGTATGTTATTTGATTGTTGTTGAAAGATGATTGGAAATGATGTTGGATTATTCTTGTGCATGGTTGGATTATGTTGAATTGTGAAGGGATTTGGTGTGATGATGTGGTATTGAAATGATGATTATATATATATATATATATATATATATATACACACACACACACATAAACCTATTGTTCAAGTTGGTTTTTGGAATGCTCTGCAAATATTGGTTGTATGGAATTATGGAAGAGAATTGTGGTGTTGGGTTGCTAATACTAGATGCCAAACATTTCATTGTAGATAAGTGATTTGTAAAGGCGGGAAGTTGTGTTGAATTGGTATCCGAATCTACGACGAGGTATGTAAAGCATACTCTAACAATGTTCTTTGGCATGAAAACACCAATGTTCCATCAAGTAAGATTCCGAGGTTGTCCAAAAACATGTATTATTCTACGTTACCAACGAAGTTGTTTTCATCCTATAAAGTGTCAAAATGTTTCATTGATATACCAAAAGTCTCCTATTTCATTGTTGTGATATTGATGATTCCGAAACACATTGTTGATGTACCAATGAGTCTTTATTACATCGTTATTGTATAGAAGGTCTATTACTTGGTTCCTATTGATGTATCATTATTTCAAAGTATCAAAAATGTGGTGGCGACCGAAATAACAATCTCAAAGATTAATTGAACTAAGTGATGGAAGTTCTCTCTTATCGGGTGGTATCCCAGGGGCATAAGCCTAGCATGGGTCGATCCCTATTTATGTGTTTATGGGTGGTATCCCAGGGGCATAAGCCTA
The DNA here is from genome assembly GCA_030864215.1 of Capsicum pubescens. Classification (NCBI taxonomy): domain Eukaryota; kingdom Viridiplantae; phylum Streptophyta; class Magnoliopsida; order Solanales; family Solanaceae; genus Capsicum; species Capsicum pubescens. The sequence continues at coordinate 263,190,809 of CM061540.1, read as the reverse complement.
GCATGGGTCGATCCCAGTTGATATGTACTGGAGGCAGCCTAATGGTCACAGTACAGTACAGTAACGATTACAAAGACGATAAGAACGAAGGTAAAGTGATTGAATAAATACAATGTACAGGTTGTCACAAGTTCTAGTAAGTGTGGTCCACTCGTATTACGATTTATTCACTTGTTTCTGATTTCTATTGAGCTCCTATATCATATGTGATTATCTACAGATTTACATAATCAGTACATATTTCGTACTGACGTCCCCCACGGGGACCTGCATTTCATGCTGCAGGCACAGGTACCTCAGCTCATACACCGCACAAGTAGGAGCCAGGTCATACAGCTATTGTTGGTGAGCTCCAGTTTGCTTCAGAGTTTTCCGAGTCGGTTCCTTATGTTTTGTTATTGTACAGGAGTCATGTGTGGGCGAGGGTTTTTCCCGACCCTAGTTATGTCATGTATATCCTAGAGGCTTTGTAGACATAAGAAAGGGTAAAGTCATGGAAGTTTATATAGTGATGTTATATTTGTATATGTGGTGGCCCCGACGGCCAAGTATTATATATATATATATATTTGTGCGTGTTGTGCTGATACAGGTAATTAGACCCTTCTATATGCAACGAAGTGCTGTCCAAATTTTTGGTGACATATAAGTGAAAGTACATGTATTTGAACGGGTTCTCCCGGGCCTTCTCGGCTTCGGGTGTCAGTTCGGCCCGATGGGATTTTTGGGGCGTGACAACAAATATCCAGACCATCAATGTTCAAGATGTAAAGGAGAAGAAAATGGAATATCAGACGTACAACTAGAATGAAGATAAGCATGCCAGCTGGAAAAAGGATAAAAAAACAACAAATACGACAAGAAGAAGAAAAAACGGAGAAATAATAGAGAGACAAGTTAATTAAAGTTGAAAGTGACATATGGAAGAATATATACTTTTTATTGAAAACTTTACATAAATTATTTATTAGATACTATTTACTTTAACACTTTTTGGCAAACATGTGCCATTATTAGTCTTTGATATGTTAGTTTTTGTCTTCATGTAGAAAGACTTTTTGTAAAGCTATTCATAGCTTAGTCCTAAATTGTATTGATATTTATAGGATTTAATTAGTTTTTGTCCGTTTAGAAGATTTTTTGAAGTTGGTAGGTTACAGGTGTAAAGAGTTAAAAAATTTACGCGTTTTTTGAACATTATAAATAAAAGGCATCCAAGGCAGAATGAAAGCAAGCGTTCATGCATTGAAGCAAGCACTCTTCTTTCACAATAAACTTTTGAATATTTAATAAAAAGCAGATATATTTCTAAGCAAAAGTTATGGATGAACAAAACCCTGAATTATCAAACCTACCAGAACAGGTATATTTATTTATGATTATGAATAGCTAAATTCATAAATTCCTAACAATCATGATATGATACATTAAGTTCATGTTAGTTACTTTATAGTAGAATTATTCAAAAAATAGCATGTTAAGAAGTTTATTAGCAAAGTGGAAAAGGAGAAAAATCCCTAAAAACTATGTCATCCTAAAGGTGAAACCGGTGAGGCAAGAAAGTCGTGATAGGGAAGTAGCCAGAGTAGAGGCACTGTTTAAGGAAAAAGTATCCAGATTACCATGCTAATAGTGACCGAAGAATATGTTATTTAAGAATAATCTAGTATATAGTAATCTAAAATGATCATATTTTGTTATGTGTATGATTGAAGGGAATATTTTGAAAAAGCATCATATGAAAAAATGAATACTTATTTATCTGACGAAATGGTAGATAAATTTAAAATACTTGCTTTGTATGTACTTAAAGATATAGAAATTGTAGATATAAGAAAAATCATATTTGAAAAAATATTTGATAAATATTTTATGACTAGAATAAATTACATACCTCACCTAGCTAACTACTCTCATAAATACTTACATACCAAAACCCATTACGTATATTTAAAATATTGAAAAATGGATATGAAAAATATACAATTAATAGAAAAACTAATGAAAACAAATTTAGAAGAATATATGAGAACCAAAGATATAAAATATATATAATACCTTAATGAAAATATAGAAGAATTAATAAGATTAAAATAAACAACTAAAGAAAATTATGAGAAAGCATTTAATTAACCAACCTAAATGATAGATAATTTTGAAGTACTAGTTTTATAGATACTTAGAGATATAGAAATTATAGACGTAAAGAAAATAATATGGGAAAAAATATGTAATTTATTCTAGTCATAAAATATTTATCAAATATTTTTTCCAATATGATTTTTCTTATATCTAAAATTTCTATATCCTTAAGTACATACAAAACAAGTATTTTAAATTTATCTACCATTTCGTCAGATAAATAAATATTCATTTTTCATATGATGCTTTTTCAAAATATTCTCTTCAATCATACACATAACAAAATATGACCATTTTAGATTACTATATACTAGATTATTCTAAGCATTTCTTAATATGTATAATATCCATCTGAATAATTATTTGGATAGTAGTAATAGTGATTGTCATCACTTAAGTATATTTCTCCAGAATAGATACTTTTTCTTAAAAACCTTACGTAAATTATTTATTAGATACTATTTACTTTAAGACTTTTGGCAAACATGTGCCATTTGTCTTTGATATTTTAGTTTTTGTCTTCATGTAGAAAGACTTTTTGTAAAGCTATTCATAGCTTAGTCTTAAATTGTATAGACATTTATAGGATTTAATTAGATTTTGTCTTTTTAAAAGACTTTTTGAAGTTGGTAGGTTACGTGTAAAGTTATAGGTGTAAAGATGTAAAAAGTTTACGCGTTTTTTGAACATTATAAATAAAAGGCATCGAAGGCAGAATGAAACTCTAATGGATCTATTTATTACCCAAGTTATCTGCACCCCCCTACAAATGGTATCAAAGTTTATGTTAATTAAAGATACGGAAGTAGTATATAGTTGGATTTATTTGATTAATTTATTAATTATGAGACAATTAAATTTAGATATTCACCAAAACAATATTTATAATATTTTTTTAGATGAATAACGTATAAAAATCACAACAATATAAAGAATTAAAACAAATAATATCTGAAAAACGTAAAGAATTAAAAATAAGGATAGAAAGACTACAATATAACATAATTGTCGGAGTTAGTAAAAACTCAATAAATGCTCAAAAAGAAGAAATATCAACTTTAGAATCAATAATAGATAGTCTAGAATATATATATCAACATAACCTATATACATTAAAATAAAATGAACAAAGAAGAATTTATAATAGATGAAAAAACATATGAAAATCACGAAAGATTAAAAATAAAAATAGTATTCTCTAATTTAGGAAGGAGATATAAGAAAATAGGTGAACATTTATATTTAATTATAGAAAAAGAAGAATTAAAATTAGAAGATAAGTTGACAGTCATGGTAAGAATAGAAAGAGAAAACGAAGAGATAGACAGAAAAAAGGAAATAGATAAAATAAAACAACAAACCACAGAAGAAATACGAAAAATAGAAGAAACTAAAAATAGTAGGATTGCTGAATTAGAAAAAGAACTACAAATGCTAAAAGATTTGTATGAAAAAAGACAGAAAGAAAAAAAAGAAAAAGTTAAAGAACAAAAATTATTAATTGAGATAAATCAATTTAAAGAAAAATTAGAAATAAAAAATAAAGAACCAGAAACCAGTGAATTAGAAATAAATACAATAAATGCTGAAGAAATAGATAATTATGATTCGGAAGATAGTGAAACATATACAGAAATTCTAGAAAACATAGGAAAACTAGAACTAATAAATACAGAAGTAAATACTCTAGATAAAAATATAATACCTAGTACATCAGAAATAAGAAAACCAACCTATAATTATAAAAATAAGTTTAAAAGATATAATTCAAAGGATGAATATAATAAATGGACACCAAAACAAATAATTAATTACAACTTTTTAGATTTAGACTGTGTAATAGACACAAATAAAATAATACAACTATGGGTAGGATACATGTCAAAACAATTATTAGATAATAAAATAGATACAACAAATACACCAGAATATATAGAAAAGACATTAATAGGAACAGTAAAATTATGGTTTTTAAACCTAGCCGAAGCAAGTAAAAAAGTACTAAGATCTGATAATAAAACAAAAGGAACATCAATACCTACTAAAATACTACCAACAGAAATTTTGAAAAAATATGAAATAGTTATAAGAGAAGAATTTAGTAGTATAACAACAGAAGAAGAAGAGCAAAATAAAAAGAAAGATACGAATAGAAATTTAATGCTAAAATTAGCAATATGTGATATGTGCTATATAGATGAGTATACGTGCGCATTTAAAGAATATTATTATAAAGGAACATATAACGTAGAAGAAAGTAAAGAAATAAGAAAATTATATTTTAGTAAATTACCTGAACCATTTAGTTAAAAAATAATAAAGAATTGGGATGAAGCAAAAATAGTTGATACCCTAGGAGCAAGGATAAAATTTTTACAACAATGGTATAGAAATCTATGTGAAAAATATAGAGAGGAAATAAAAATGGAAAAAAACATTAATAAGAAATTTAGCATGTTGCAAAGATAAAATAAACCTCAATTTGGATGTGAAGAAAGATATTATAAGAAAAGAAAAAGACATAAGAAATATAAGAAATACAAAAAAATAAAATATAAATATAAGAAACCAAGAAAAAGATATTATGTAAAAATTTATAAACATAAAAGACCATATAGAAAAAAGAAATCTATAAAAGAATGTACTTGTTATAATTGTGGAAAACTAGGACATTTAGCTAGAGATTGTAAATTACCAAAAAGCTCAAAAAATAAACAAATATCAGAAATACAAATAGAAAATACTTAATATATGCAGATAGATTATATAGATTATGAATTAGAAAGTGAAGAAAGTATATATAAAATTTCGGTGAATGAAACAGATAATGAAATAGATAGTGAATTAGATGAATCAAATGACTGAAGAAGATATAAAAATGAACAAAATAACTGAAGAAGATATAAAAATAATAACGAAGGAAGAATATTTAAATGAAGAAGGAACAGATTAAAAATAATATTTGACAGTAATATATTTGACGAAATAAAAGGAAAAGAGTTAGACTTAAGTGTAGAAAAAATATTTAAAATACCAACAATAAATAATATATTTAGTAGAAAAAGGGAAGAATACTACGTAGTAAGTCAAAAAGAACATGTAATAGACTTTAGATATGCAAAAGGAAGAGCTAGTATACCATTAGTAACAAAAAGAATAGTTAATAAAGAAATAAACGATATAAAAAGTAAAGACCCGATAAAATATGTACACCTTAGAGTAACAGAGATATTGATAAAAACATGTTTTAGAGAAGGAATAGATACACCAATAGAATTATATTGGCAGATGATAGAATTATAAAACCTATAGAAAAAAGTATAATAACCTCTATAAAAGGAAATTTAATATACCAAAAATTTAAATTTATAATAAGTGCGAAATATTCAGTAGCAATAACAGATAAAAATATAGATAAATCATTAGTATTATATTGGAAAATATCAGGAATAGAACTAACCCCAGGAAGTAAAATATTTACAGCAAGATGTAAAAATCTATATGTATTAACAACAAAACATAAAATAACAGGAAAAAATAACATTAATAAAATACAAATAGAAAGTCCTTTTGAACAATTTGTAAAAACAATTGATAATAATTATTATAGTTACAAAGACATAGATATAGAAGAAGATTTAGAAATAATAAATGATAGAATAAGCACAACAAAAAGAATAACTCATGAAAACCAGAATCATCAAGCTCATAAAAAGAACAAGTTATGAAACAACTTCAACAGTTAATTTAAATCAATATTACATAACATGAACAATAAATGAAAAAGAATATTTAATACTCTTAAACACAGGACAAAAAGAAAATTATATAGCAAAATATCTAGTAAAAGTGAAGAAATAAAATCTAATAGTGATATATGCCCAGATCTACCAAGGAGTCTAATAAACATTAAAGATACGACAGAAAAAGAAATAATAATAGGAGTCAGAAAAATAAAAATAGAATTTGAAATAAAGGAAGAAATGCAAAAGGCTGACATAATATTAGGAATAAAATGGTTAGAACAAGTAAAACCATACAATATAGAACATACACAATTATCTATAACATATAATAAAGAAAGATTATTCATAAAAAGAACTTTAACATGATATGAAAATATATGTACTTGTAAAAATAATAGTAGAAGGATATTATAATAGGTATTATACACCTATGATAGTTACAGGAGCAGAAGCAAACTTATGTAGATACAACTGTTTACCAGAAAGTAAATGGGATAAATTAAAAACACCAATAGTAGTCAAAGGATTTAATAATGAAGGAAGCTTAATTACATATAAAGCTAAAAATGTAAAAATACAGTTATGGGATAAAATAATAACAATAGAAGAAATCTATAATTATGAACTAACATCAAAAGATATGCTTTTAGGAATGCCATTTTTAGATAAATTATACCCACATATAATAACTAAAACAGATTGGTGATTTACAACACCATGCAAACAAAAAGTAAGAGCAAAAAAGAGTTATTAATAAAATAAGAAAGAAAACTGATTGGATAGAAGGAAGTGAAAAAATTACACAAAAGTTAGAAAATATAAAAAATACAGAAGACACAGTAGAATTAGTTGTATTTTCGATAAATAAAAAAGAAATAACTATATTTTCAATAGATAAGGTAGAAATAATAAGGAAAAAATTAAAACAATTATATAGTGAAGATCTATTAAAAGGATGGGAAAAACATAAAACTACTATAAAAATTGAATTAATAGATAAAAATAGCATAATAACCCAAAAACCATTAACATATAATTTTGACGATTTAAAAGAATTTAAAATGCATATAGATGAATTATTAGAAAAATAGTATATACAAAAAAGTAATAGTAAACACAATAGTCCAGCATTTATAGTAAATAAACATAGTGAACAAAAAAGAGGTAAAAGTAGAATGGTTATTGATTATAGAAATTTAAATGCAAAAACTATGACATATAATTATCCAATACCAAATAAGATATTAAAAATAAGACAAATATAAGGATATAACTATTTTAGTAAATTTGACTGTAAATCAGGATTTTACCACTTAAAGTTAGAAGAAGAATCTAAGAAATTAACCGCATTTACGGTACCACAAGGATTTTATGAATGGAACGTTTTACCATTTGGATATAAAAATGCACCAGGTAGATATCAACATTTTATGGATAGTTATTTTAAACAATTACCTAATTGTATAGTATACATAGATGATATACTACTATATATAAAAACTAAAGAGGAACATTTAAAATTATTAGAACAATTTACAGATATAATAGAAAAATTGGGAATAAGTTTAAGTTAAAAGAAAGCCAAAATTATGAAAAATCAGATAGAGTTTTTAGGAATACAAATAGTTAAAAGCGGAGTAAAAATGCAACAACATATAGTACAAAAAATAATAAATTCAAAAGAAGAATTAGATACAAAAAAAAATACAATCATTTTTAGGATTAGTAAACCAAGTAAGAGAATATATACCAAAATTAGCAGAAAACCTAAAGTCTTTATAGAAAAAAATTAAAAAGGATGTAGAATGTAATTACAACGAAGAAGATAAAAAATAAGTTCAAAAAATAAAAATACTTTGTAAAAAGTTACAAAAATTACAATTCCCAAATGAAAATAAAAAAAATTATATATATAGTAGAAGCAGATGCAAGTGAATATAGTTATGGAAGAGTACTTAAATATAGATACGAAAATAAAAAATTAGAACATCATTGCAGATACTACTCAGGTACGTTTAATGAAACAAAAATAAAATGGGAAATAAATAGAAAGGAATTATGTTTGTTATATAAATGTTTATTAACATTTGAACCATTTATTGATTATAACAAATTTATTGTGAGAACAGATAATACCCAGGTTCGGTGGTGGCTAACAAAGAAAATACAAAATTCAGTTACAACAAAAGAGATTCGGAGACTAGTATTGAATATATTAAATTTTTCATTTACAATTGAAGTAATTAGTACTAACAAAAATGTTATTGCAGATTGCATATCAAGACAAAGCTACACAGACCGATAAAATAGAAAATGATGCTTTAGAAAAGATACTCAAAACCCTAACTACGCTTTCAATAAAAGTGGAAAGTATGAGTAATGAAATAGAAAAGCTAAAGACTAATGAAGTTAAACTGAAGTCTGAAGCTGCAAATCAACTAACTCAGCAGTGTGCAGAGCTATGTCGATCGGAAGACATTAAAATTCCAGAGCAAAAAGGAGACGTTGGAACACTCCATAAAACCCATAACATTTATCAATCTACAATTGCAGGTACAAGCAAAGGAGTTAGTGGACAAAGATACCAGAACATGAACATGAATAAGATATTTGAGAAGCCATTTATACCAAAAATACAAAAAGACCTCTTGTACATACCCCCACAAATTACCACATATTGAGATAGTTTGAACCAAGATAAAAAAAAATTTATAACCATCTAGGCCTAGGATACATAGAAAATATCTACAAAGTAACACATTTTCTAAACCTTAACCCCAGAGCTACAGATATCCAAGAACCAAATACAAACTATATAACTCAAAGATTGCAAGGTCATAATGAGCTAATTGCACTACCCAAAACTAACCCAAGCTTAATAAAATCTTGTTTCGACTATGGATTATTAAATACCATATATACCCAAGATAGAGAAGCACTATCAGCTATGGAAGAATTACATAAAATATTCACCACTTATAAAAGAGTAACCAAAGGAAATCTATTTTACATAAAGTTTTATACTGCACCAGCAGAGATATTATACAATGATATCAAACCAGTTATACAAGTTGTAAAAATAGGATTAACCAAAGATATGATTATACAGGAAGATATTGTACAGCAACCAGAGATACCCAAAATTGAGATACCTGATTTCTACGCAAATAAATGACTTATTGGACTAGCTACAATTATTCAAGAATTAGCCAATAATTATATCAATGGATACCTATTATGGAGCTATTATTCAAGAGACCATAAAATGATTTATTCAAATTCAAGAGAACTGCGACAAACAGATATGGAAGATGTTAGACAATGGGTAATGACGTTACTTAACCCAGAAAAATAATCTATCGCAAGAGCAATTAAGAAAGGATTTATTTCAGATGGATTATTAACAAGATATTGCAAGATAATTGGACACAAATATCCAGACCATCAATGTTCGAGATGTAAAGGAGAAGATAACGTTATACCAAATGTACAGCTAGAATGAAGATAAGCATGCCAGCTTGAAAAAAGATAGAAAAGCAGCAAATACGACAAGAAGAAGATAACAACGGAGCAATAATAGAGAGACAAGTTAATTAAAGTTGAAAGTGGCATATGGAAGAATAGATACTTTTTCTTGAAAACATTACGTAAATTATTTATTAGATACTATTTACTTTAACACTTTTTGGCAAACATATGCCATTATTAGTTTTTGATATTTTGTTTTTGTCTTCATGTAGAAAGACTTTTCGTAAAGCTATTCATAGCTTAGTCCTAAATTGTATAGACATTTATAGTATTTAATTAGTTTTTGTCTTTTTAGAAAACTTTTTGAAGTTGGTAGGTTACAGGTGTAAAGATGTAAAAAGTTTACGTATTTTTTGAACATTATAAATAAAAGGCATCGAAGGCAGAATGAAAGCAAGCCTTCATGCGTTGAAGCAAACACTTTTCTTTCATAACAAACTTTTGAATATTTATTAAAAACAGGTATATTTCAATGGAAAAAGCTATGGATAAACAAAGCTTAGAATTATCAAACCTACCAGAATAGGTATATTTATTTATGATTATGAATAGCTAAATTCATAAATTCCTAACAATCATGATATGATAAAATAAGTTCATGTTAGTTACTTTATAGTAGAAGTTTTCTAAAAATAGCATGTTAAGAAGTTTATTAGCAAAGTGGAAAAGGAGAAAAATCCCTAAGAACTATGTCATCCTAAAGGTGAAATCGGTGAGGCAAGAAAGTCGTGATAGGAAAGTAGCCAGAGTAGAGACACTGTTTAAGGGAAAAGTATCCAGATTACCATGCTAATAGTGACTGAAAAATATGTTATTTAATAATAATCTAGTAAATAGTAATCTAAAATGATCATATTTTGTTATGTGTATGATTGAAGGAAATATTTTGAAAAAGCATCATATGAAAAATGAATACTTATTTATCTGACGAAATGGTAGATAAATTTAAAATGCTTGTTTTGTATGTACTTAAGGATATAGAAATTGTAGATATAAGAAAAATCATATTGGAAAAAAATATTTGATAAATATTTTATGACTAGAATAAATTACATACCTCTCTTACCTAACTACTCTTATAAATACTTACATACCAAACCTACACATCAACTATGATAAATTACGTATATATTGGAAAATGGATATGAAAAATATACAATTAATAGAAAAACAAAAGAAAATAAATTTAGAAGAATATATGAGAACCAAAGATATAAAATATATAGAATACCTTAATAAAAATATAGAAGAATTAATAAGATTGAAACAAACAACTAAAGAAAATTACGAAAAAATATTTAATTAACCCACCTAAATGACAGATAATTTTGAAGTACTAGTTTTATACATACTTACAGATATAGAAATTATAGACGTAAAGAAAATAATATGGAAAAAAATATTTAACATTGAAGTTGAAGAGTTAGATATAAATCAGATAGAAGACGAGTTAGGAGAAATATACTTAAGTGATGACAATCACTATTACTACTTAAATAATTATTCAGATGGATATTATACAGATTAAGAAATGCTAGAATATATTCAAAGAGTTAGAGAAAAACAAAGTTGGCTATACGAAGAAGTTAATTATAGAAACCAACTTAGAAAAGGAAGAGAACAATTAAAAGAAAGATTAATTTGGATAAATAAAACCATAAAATAATTAGAATTAAAAGACAGTTTAGAATATGATTTGGACATAGAATTATTCATAGACGAAAAAGACAGGATAATTAACGAAATAGATAACCTAGAATTTAATATAAGATATAGTACAATTAGAATAAATTATTACAAAAAAATTTGCAATATCACAACTACTTTAGGATAAAATGATAGACTATGAGTATTTAAAATATTGGAGACAAGATATGGAAGAAATAAGAGCAACAGAGATACTTATGAAAGAAAATTTAATTGAATATTTTAGAACAAAAGATATAGAATATTTAGAATACCTCCAAAATAATATAGAAGAATTACAAAGACTAAGAGAAAAAATTAAAGAATACTACAATAAAGCTTTTAATCAATTACCACATAATCACCCTCCAAGATATGAACATTAATAAAATAAAAATATGTAGAGAAGTTAAGAAATATCCATGCACAAATAAAAATAGATCCATTAGAACTATAATAGATCTATTTATTATCCAAGTTATCCGCACCCCCCTACAAATGGTATCAAAGCTTATGTTAATTAATGTTATGAAAGTAGTATATATTTGGATAACATAAATTTTAAATACTTACATACCAAACCTATTACGCATATTTAGAATATTGGAAAATGGATATAAAAAATATACAATTAATAGAAAAACTAATGAAAACAAATTTAGAAGAATTTATGAGAACCAGAGATATAAAATATATAGAATACCTTATTGAAAATATAGAAGAATTAATAAGATTAAAACAAACAATTAAAGAAAATTATGAAAAGGCATTTAATTAACCCACCTAAATGATAGATAATTTTGAAGTACTAGTTTCATACATACTTACAGATATAGAAATTATAGACGTAAAGAAAATAATATGGGAAAAAATATTTAACATTGAAGATGAAGAGTTAGATATAAATCAGATAGAAAACCAGTTAGGAAAAATATACTTAAGTGATGACAATCACTATTACTACCTAGATAATTATTCAGATGGATATTATACAGATTAAGAAATGCTAGAATATATTCAAAGAGTTAGAGAAAAACAAAGTTGGCTATACGAAGAAATTAATTATAGAAACCAGCTGAAACATATACTGAAATTCTAGAAAACATACGAAAACTAGAAATTAATGAAAAACAAGAAGTAATTAATAAAGAAAATCTAGAACTAATAAATACAGAAGTAAATACTCTAGATAAAAATATAATACCTAGTAAATCAGAAATAAGAAAACCAACCTATAATTACAAAAATGAGTTTAAAAGATTTAATCCAAAGGATGAATGTAATAAATGGACACCAAAACAAATAATTAATTACAACTTTTTAGATTTAGACTGTGTAATAGACAAGTAATTAGTACTTACAAACATGTTATTGCAGATTACATATCAAGACAAAGCTACACACATTGATATAATAGAAGATGATGCTTTAATACACCAGAATATATAGAAAAGACATTAATACGAACAGTAAAATTATGGTTTAAGGCTTTGATACCATTTTTAGGGGGTTGCGGATTTTGTAGTTCTTTTTCTAGTTCAGCAATCCTACTATTTTTAATTTCTTCTATTTTTCGTATTTCTTCTATGGTTTGATGTTTTATTTTATCTATTTCTTTTTTTCTGTCTATCTCTTTGTTTTCTCTTTCTATTCTTACCATGACTGTCAACTTATCTTCTAATTTTAATTCTTCTTTTTCTAACATTAAATATAAATATTCACCTATTTTCTTATATCTCTTTCCTAAATTAGAGAATACTATTTTTATTTTTAATCCTTCGTGATTTTAATATATTTTTTCATCTATTATAAATTCTTCTTTGTTTATTTTATTTTAATGTATATAGGTTATGTTGATATATATATTCTAGACTATCTATTGTTGATTCTAAATTTGATATTTCTTCTTTTTGTGCATTTATTGAGTTTTTACTAACTCCGGCATAGTTCTTAGGAATTTTTCTCCTTTTCCACTTTGCTAATAAACTTCTTAACATGCTATTTTTCGAATAATTCTACTATAAAGTAACTAACATGAACTTATTTTATCATATCATGATTGTTAAGAATTTATGAATTTAGCTATTCATAATCATAAATAAATATACCTGTTCTGATAGGTTTGATAATTCTGGGATTTGTTCATCCATAAATTTTGCTTAGAAATATATCTATTTTTTATAAAATATTCAAAAGTTTGTTGTGAAAGAAGAGTGCTTGCTTCAACACATGAAGGATTGCTTTCATTCTGCCTTCGATTCCTTTTATTTAGAATGTTCAAAAAACGCGTAAACTTTTTACATCTTTACACCTGTATCCTACCAACTTCAAAAAGTCTTCTAAAAAGACAAAAACTAATTAAATCCTATAAATGTCTATACAATGTATCTATTCTTCCATATGTCACTTTCAACTTTAATTAACTTGTCTCTCTATTATTGCTCCGTTGTTATCTTCTTCTTGTCGTATTTGCTGTTTTTTCTATCTTCTTTCCAGCTGGTATGCTTATCTTCATTCTAGCTGTACGTCTGGTATAATGTTATCTTCTTCTTTAAATGCACAAAAAAAAGATCTATTATATATCTTCTCCAAATATATACTACTTCCGTAACTTTAATTAACATAAGCTCTGATATCATTTGTAGGGGGTGAGGATAACTTGAGTAATAAATAGATCTATTATAGTTTTATTTTTATTTGTGTGTGGATATTCCTTAACTTTTCAAAACATTTTTATTTTATTAATGTTCATATCTTGGAGGGTGATTATGTGGTAATTGATTAAAAGCTTTACTGTAATATTCTTTAGTTTTTTCTCTTAGTCTTTGTAATTCTTCTATATTATTTTGAAGGTATTCTAAATATTCTATATCTTTTGTTCTAAAATATTCAATTAAATTTTCTTTCATAAATGTCTCTGTTGCTCTTATTTCTCCCATATCTTGTCTCCAATATTTTAAATACTCATAGTCTATGATTTTATCCTAAAGTAGTTGTGATATTGCAAATTTCTTTGTAATAATTTATTCTAATTGTACTATATCTGATATTAAATTCTAGGTTATCTATTTCGTTAATTATCCTGTCTTTTTCGTCTATGAATAATTCTATGTCTAAATCATCTTCTAAACTGTCTTTTAATTCTAGTTGTTTTATGATTTTATTTATCCAAATTAATCTTTCTTTTAATTGTTCTCTTCCTTTTCTAAGCTAGTTTCTATAATTAATTTCTTTGTATAGCCAACTTTGTTTAACTCTAACTCTTTGAATATATTCTAGCATTTCTTAATATGTATAATATCTATCTGAATAATTATCTAGGTAGTAATAGTGATTGTCATCACTTGAGTATATTTCTCCTAACTCGTCTTCTATCTGATTTATATCTAACTCTTCATCTTCAATGTTAAATATTTTTTCCCATATTATTTTCTTTACGTCTATAATTTCTATATCTGTAAGTATGTATAAAACTAGTACTTCAAAATTATCTGTCATTTAGGTGGGTTAATTAAATACTTTTTCGTAATTTTCTTTAGTTGTTTGTTTTATTCTTATTAATTCTTCTATATTTTCATTAAGGTATTCTATATATTTGGTTCTCATATATTCTTCTAAATTTGTTTTTATTAGTTTTTCTATTAATTGTATATTTTTCATATCCATTTTCCAATATTCTAAATATACGTAATAGGTTTGGTATGTAAGTATTTATAAGAGTAGTTAGGTAGGTGAGGTATGTAATTTATTCTAGTCATAAAATATTTATCAAATATTTTTTTCAATATGATTTTTCTTATATCTACAATTTCTATATCTTTAAGTACATACAAAACAAGTATTTTAAATTTATCTACCATTTCGTCAGATAAATAAGTATTCATTTTTCATATGATGCTTTTTCAAAATATTTCCTTCAATCATACACATAACAAAATATGATTATTTTAGATTACTATATACTAGATTGTTCTTAAATAACATGTTTTTCGGTCACTATTAGCATGATAATCTGATACTTTTCCCTTAAACAGCGCCTCTACTCTGGCTACTTCCCTATCACGGTTTTCTTGCCTCACCGGTTTCACCTTTAGGATGACATAGTTCTTAGGGATTTTTCTCCTTTTCCACTTTGCTAATAAACTTCTTAACATGCTATTTTTCGAATAATTCTACTATAAAGCAACTAACATGAACTTATTTTATCATATCATGATTGTTAGGAATTTATGAATTTAGCTATTCATAATCATATATAAATATACCCCTTCTGGTAGGTTTGATAATTCTGGGCTTTGTTCATCCATAGCTTTTGCTTAAAAATATATCTGTTTTTTATTAAATATTCAAAAATTTATTGTTAAAGAAGAGTGCTTTCTTCAACGCATGAAGGCTTGCTTTCATTCTGCCTTTGATGCCTTTTATTTATAATGTTCAAAAAACGCGTAAACTTTTTACATCTTTACACCTGTAACCTACCAACTTCAAAAAGTCTTCTAAAAAGACAAAAATTAATTAAATCCTATAAATGTCTATACAATTTAGGACTAAGCTATGAATAACTTTACAAAAAGTCTCTCTACATGAAGACAAAAACTAAAATATCAAAGACTAATAATGACACAAGTTTGCCAAAAAGTCTTAAAGTAAATAGTATCTAATAAATAATTTATGTAGTTATAATATCTAATATATATAATATATGATTAGACAAAAATATTGGGTTCGATTAAACTCGTAGTTCAACTATTGCGCCTCTAAATATAATTTTATTATATGCAGAATTATATGTAGAATATGTAGAGGCGGAATAGTTGAACTATATATATATATATATATATATATGCAAAGTTCCAAAAGAAATAGGGAGAGAGAGAGATTCCAGATCAATAATTTAAAAATGGGTGAAAATCATTTAACTTTCAACAATACTCATTCTCCCCCTTTTATCCTATTTATCTTTTATAAGTGCCTAGTTTACCCTTACAGTGTAATTTTTATTTTCCTTGCCTTCTTTAAAATCATGGTATTTTTGTTTTATTAATTCATATAGTAAATTTTTCATATATTTTTATTATATTATAGATGAAAAAAGAAAAGTGAGAAGCATTAATTTAGTCAATAACTTAATGACGTTTTAAATAAAATAAATGAGCAAAATAAAAAAATAATTGTATTAATAATAATCAAAACTCTGATGACATTTTTAATAAAATAAATGAGCAAAAAAATTAATTTTATTAATAATAATGAAAACTCTAACATCTATTTA
Source organism: Capsicum pubescens (assembly GCA_030864215.1). Lineage (NCBI taxonomy): Eukaryota > Viridiplantae > Streptophyta > Magnoliopsida > Solanales > Solanaceae > Capsicum > Capsicum pubescens. The sequence goes on along the minus strand of CM061540.1, from coordinate 263,174,435 downwards.
TACAAGTAAAAATAACAGATAACTTTCTAAATACATTTCCGTGGAGGATAATACAAAAATTATTGATAAAAATATAGATATATTTTATAGCCATTTATTCTTAAAAATTACTTATACTGTAAATAATTTTAATTTATAGTTTAAAATATATCATTAATGACAATCAAAACATGTTTATCTTTATAAATAATAGAAAAATGAGGGAGAAACGAAACTTACACAAACATATACATATGAATTTTTTTTTTAAACTACACATACATAGGGGCAGGGCTACCTTAGACCGAGAGGTGTCAAGAGGCACCCTTGTCGAAAAATTATTGTTGTATATATAGGTCAATTTTTGATTTTACACATATTTATACAAGTGTTTGACACTTCTTGGCACAACATGAAGGTTTAGCAAAGTGGTTAAGCGATTGCTAAATACCCACATTATTTATTATTAGTATCTCGATGAGATATAATGAAACTATATTTTACTTTCATTAGTAATATTTATTTTGTTGGCTTTCTCGCATTACTTTTCTTTATATTTTTGGCACTCCTTAATAAAAATCACGACTCCGCCACTGCACATACATATATACATGATTATGCTTTTGTGATGATTTTTTTTTTTTTGATAAATTAACAGATTTTATTGATAACCAAAAATGACAACATTACAAAATAAAACAGGTTTGACAACCTGTTTCTCACTATCACTAAAGCCTTGTTGTACTACTCAAAGAAAGATACAAAGGAAACTAAGACGGGGTTAATACTAGATAGATAACCAGTAGATCACCCTTGCAATCTAGCATCATGTAATCCTTATTCAATCTTATTTCATGACATCTGGTTCATCTGCTGGGGGTACACTTATCATTCCTTCAGTTTCACCTTTCTAGTGTATATGTGAATTGCTATCTCTCTAGCCACTCTATCAATTTGGATTTTGCCTCCGTGAAACCTCATAAAATTCTTTTTCCTCTACGGAACAGTCACCATAATTGCAAAAAATATTGTAGAGGATGTCCCCTTTGTTGGCATTCTTCTTGGCCCAGCTGGTTGCATAAGCAACCTGCACTTGCCAATCACCTATCATTCTGTTTTACCTACCCAACTGAGCATCCTGCTCCATAATATTTTAGATACTGGACATTTAAATAATAGATGGAGTATGGACTCAGCAGGGGAAACATAAAAAACACAAGCATCTGGAGCATCTACCAAACTTTCTCAACCTGTCGATTGTGGGCAATATATGATGCAAAGACAATCATAAACAAAATTTATGTTGTGGATGGATTGCAGGATGATTTGTAAGGCTTTTCCACTACAGCTTTAGGTATTGTGGTCTCAAATATGTATACATGAAACTGATGTTGAACCTATTGTTGTGAATTACCTTTAATTTATCACACACTTCCCAAACCAAGATTAACAGTTAGGGTATACCTTTTTGCCTCCACTCTCTTCCGTAAGACTCATGTTGCATTATCAGGCACTTGACAACTATTTGTATCCTCTTTATTCATATAATAAATGTGTGTCACAACTATTTTTTTACCAAAAAAAAAATCATTTTAAGTTTGAAAAGGGTTTTATTAATAAGTGACAAAAGAACACAATTTGCTTCTTAAAGGACTTTTAACAATCAAAATTCAGAGTCGCCACCTCGCATAATCTGGTGTGCCAAGTCACCTTTGAAAATCCTTTTCAAAATAATTTTTTGACTCTTTCAAAACTAGTCCACAAACAAAGATTCTGGTTAAGGAATTCTGTTGATCGAGAGGAAGGTGTTAGGCACCCCTCGATCTCGTAGTTCGATCACGATTGCTTCGTGAAATATATTGGCTAGTATGACACTATAAAATGCATAAACCAAACAAAACACACAACAAACTAAAACAAATAATCAAACAAACAAAACCAAAAAATAGTGTCCATTCCAATTTATTACAAACCGAAATAAAAATGCTAAATTAAAATCTAAACTATTCTAACTATCCTACATATGTTTTACCCGATGCCTCGGGCTTTGATCACGATCCGTCTTTCGAGTACAAAATATCGCGGGGCATTTCATGACAAAAAACATAATGTATCTTGGGGCATTCCCCGGCCGAATGAATATAAGGAAATTAGGTACGATGAAATAAAGGCTATTCAAACTGTGAACAATCCACAATCCTAGGTATTGCCTACTCAACCTAAGATTTTCCTAAGGCATGATACTATCAGATTTGACAAATTAACACTTATTTCAAATCAACCAATTAATCAACTCAAGCCAATATGCGCTTTTATCAATTTCAATCCCCACCCCAAGTTTCATCTTCAATCATTGATTAATCAAGTCTCAATTATTAGTTCAAAGCTTCCCCTTTCGAGTTTCATAATCCAAATCAAACATCAACGACATACACACCGCAAGGAATCAAAACATACTAAGCACACTAGTCATTCACACCTACAAATAATTAAAATTTAAGATAAAAGCAAAGAACGAGAGTAAGAAAAATGGACCTCAATTGGAGCTGTCAATATACCAAAGATAGAACCGCGTCCAGAAAACCCAATTTAAACCTCAATAACGAACTCTGCAGAGACCTCGATATACTCCATTTGTTCTATTTTTTGCCAACTCGAACCAAAATTGTGAAGTAAGAGATGAACACCTAAAATCGAAACCAAAACTTCAACAAAGAAAACCAGAACCCCCGTGTGATAAATTCCGGTGAGACTTTGCTGGAGTCAGCCTAAAACAGTCGATTTAGATGATTTGGTGGCAAAAACTAACAATTTTCGGTGAGATTTCACCGGAAAAATCAAGGGATGCGGAGAATCTTAGGGGATTTTAGGGCAGGGATATATTTAAAGCCTGTGGTACCTGAACCCAACGAGAAACAACCAATTTCAGCAAAGAATTTATCGGAAAACTCAAACCCAGCCAGACCCCCTATCGATTTTCGTTCATCCTCCTCAATTTCTTTCTGTTTCCTCTCTTTTTCTCCTAAATCTCACTTTTTCTATGAGTGTGTGCATGTGCGTGTATTCGTTTGTGTGTGAGTGTGTGAATCTGAGGTCCTTTTGCGTATGTTCGATGGTGTGTGTATATTGTGAGAGAGGCATCCTTCTTCTCTGTATATGAGAGTGTGTATGTGTGCGTGAGTGATTTTTTTTCTTATTATGTGAGTGTGTATATGTAGTGACGGTGTGTGTGTATTGTGTGTATATGAGAGTGACGAGGTATGAGTTGTGTATGTGTAAAATCTGTTAGGATATTTTTTTTGGTGAGGAAAAATGTATTAGGGGTTAAGGGGGTAGGGGGAACGTGGGTAGGGGTGGGGTAGGAAGTTCGGGTGGTTAGAATAATGAGAGGTGGTTAAATTTGATTGGATGAGGTGTTAATTTGTTATGAATTTGTTGTAATTTTGTTATTTGAGATAAAAATAAAAAAATGATGAGAAGGTCGTTTATTTTGTTTTTCTTGTGGGAAAATTACCATGTGAATGGGGTACGTGATAAGGTAATTGAGTTGAATTGATTTTTGGGGAGGGGCTAAATTATGTGTTTACATCATGTCCTTCTTTGTTTGTGAACACAAAGTGTTTGTAGACAAAGAAGTAGATAACGAGATAAAATTTTGACCCAACCATTATTCAAAAAGAAGTAAAAAAAGGACATGATGCAATCAGGTATTTATTTTGGACATCCTACCCATCCTAAGTTATGTGGGGATCAAGTCACATGTGGTTCAAGGATTGAAAAGGAAGGACTATACCGAGTTGGAGAGTCGAATAAGGCCTTGTCGAGGTTTCGATCCGCGGCTCTATCATTGCATCAAAAAAATGAAAATTACAAGGTAAAAACATAAATGAAATTACAAAGTCCTATCTATGCAACTTTCCTTGGCTCTTGATTCGCTATTTCGTCACCCTATTCTTCAAGCAGACTCCTGACTTCCAATTTCCTTACTCTATTCTTTGGGATTTCCTCGTCCGGTTCTCCAGGCGGGCTCTTAACTTGTTATTTCTTCAATCTATTGACCTTCTATTTTGTTACCTTATTGTTTAACTTTTAATCTCTACACCTTGTTGCTTGACTTTTCAATTTGTTCACCCTGTTCTCTAGGCGGGCTCTTGACTTGCTATTTTTTAATTTGTTGACTTTCAATCTCTTCTCTCTATTCTTCAGGTGGGCTCCTAACTTTTAATTTCTTCATCATATTCTTTAGGAAGACTCCTGACTTTCAATTTCATCACCTTGTTCTCCAGGCGGGATCCTGACTTTCAATTTCATCACCCTATTCTCGAAGCGGGCTCCTGACTTTCAATTTTATTATCCTGTTCTCCAGGTGGGCTCCTGACTTTCAATTTCATCACCCTGTTCTCCAGGTGGGCTCCTGACTTTCAATTTCATCACCTGTTCTCGAGGCGAGCTTCTGACTTGCAATTTCATCACCCTGTTCTCCAGGCGGGCTCCTGATTTATTTTCAATTTTATCACCCTGTTCTCTAGGAGAGCTCTTAACTTTCAATTTCATCACCTTGTTCTCCAAGCGAGCTCCTGACTTACAATTTCATCACCCTATTCTCCAAGCGGGCTCTTGACTTACAATTTTATAATCATGTTCTTTAAGTGGGCTCCTGACTTGCAATTTCATCACCCTATTCTCTAGGTGAGATCCTGACTTGCAATTTCATCACTCTATTTTTCAGGCGGGCTCTTGACTTTCAATTTCATCACCCTGTTCTTCAGGTGGGCTCCTGACTTGCAATTTTATCACCTAGTTCTTCAGGCGGGCTTTATTACCCAGTTCTCTAGGCGGGTTCCTGACTTATAGTTTCATCACCCTGTTCTCCAGGTGGGCTCCTGACTTTCAATTTCATCACCTTGTTCTACAGCCGGACTCCTAACTTTTAATTTTATCACCTAGTTCTCCAGGCGGGCTCCTGACTTTCAATTTCATCACCCTATTCTTCAGGCGGGCTCCTGAGTTTCAATTTCATCACCTTGTTCTTCAGGCGGGCTCCTGACTTTCAATTTCATCACCCTGTTCTTCAGGCGAGCTCATGACTTGGAATTTCATCACTATGTTCTCTGAGTAGGCTCCTAACTTCCAATTCAATCATCATATTCTTCAGGCGGGTTCCTAAAATCAAAGTCAAAACTAGACAAAAATGATCCCAAACAAATATTATGATAGAGAATTATTATATTTTTTCTTTTTTTTAATTGAAAAATAAAATTTCATTTTTCAGGAGGGTCCTGATCAGTATGACAACTCCAAAATATGCTCCCCAAAGGTAGCTGAACTTAATGAACATAACTTTTCCCCTGTTTCATCAAAGAAAAGTTTGTCAGTTAAAAACTTAGTGGTGGCTTGGAGCACTTGGCTTTACAGGCATCTGCTCTAGTGCTCGTTCCCTTCATCTTTGTTTCAGATTACTGACATTTGCCCCTGTCTTGTCGTATCATTGACCCAAAACCAGATTAAGGAAAGTGACTTTGATTCAAACACCGAATTTCTATTTTATCATGCCTCTGAGATGCACCTTTTGAAACCTGACATTTCCATGAATCCAACAATTTGTCAGTTGATTAGCTTTCTTTGCTTTGTTTTTATTTATGATCATGTTCCTTTCATGTGCTGGCCCTGGTCCGTTCTTCATGCAATTGAGGAAACTGGTAGCCAGTTTTGAAATCCTTTCTCACTTGTTTTGCCACAGACTTGACTCAAAGATGTAAAGAAACAATGGTGATTTTCTTTTATTTTGATAAATAACATAATAAACAAAAATATGAATATGTAAAAGAAAGAAAAAGACAAAGTCCCTCTTCCAAAAATGACAAAAGAAAAATTTATCTGAATACGACAACCAACTCTAATGATTATGACATGCATTTGGGATTAAACTGTCTGATCTTTCCCCCAAAACTTCATCATTTGTTGTAGAGTTAATGCCCTTGCAACTGAGTCGCTTCTTCAAACCCATTGGACTCATAGACCTCATCCAATTAGTGATGCCTCATAGGGTTTTTACCAACAAACCTCTCTCCTTTTTAATTCTTTCAAATTCACCATCGCCTTACAGTGCCCATAAGGATTTTCACCAATAAGACTCTCTCATTTTTATTTTCCTCAACTCGCTATCGCCTTACGGTGCCCATGAGGGTTTCACCAAGAAAACTCTCATTTTTTATTTCTCTCAACTCACCATCGCCTTACGATGCCTGCGAGGGTTTTCACCAATAAGACTCTATCATTTTGTTTCTCATACTTCTTCATGACGATGCAAAAAATATAATATTAAAAAAACTATCTTATATCCTTCGCATATTTAACCTCAACATTCTCAAAGATAAATTTGAAGGTTTTTCTTTGGTTATAACTTGGCTTTTGGATAGGGTTAGAAAGAAAGGATGACGAGAGACTCAAATGACACCTGAAGCGGGATGGGACTTACAACTTTTGGAATCAACTCAAACAAATGAAGATAACTCATGCCCCAATTTCTTTTGAATGGGTAATTTTAAATTATTTATTTGGTTAGACCGATCCCAGAGTAGGGCAGCCTACGTATCTCACCCCCAAGAGAGGAGAATTAGGTCACAGTAGTTTCGGTAGTTTGTTCTTTGTTTTGGTTTGATTTTTCTTTTTCTTCTACTTTATTTTGAATAAATTGATTTTGATTTTTTTTCATTTTCTTGACACTTTATCTTTTTGACTCAATTGTGATTCCAAAAGAGGAATATGAAACAAAAAATAGGACCAAAGCTCAAAAGGGCAAACAAAGGATGACATAACATTAGGATAGCGGAATAAAATGCCTTCATCATATCAATCTTTATAAATAGAAGTACTGAACATGCAATAGAAATAATGAAGGGTAAGGATCATACATAATATCTATTAACTGCATCGGTATTGACGGTCATTTCTGCCATTTTTCCTTCCACATCTGTCAAATATAAAGTTCCATTGGGCAACACTTTCTTCACAATGAAGGGCCCTTGCCAATTTGGGGAGAACTTGACTTTAGCTTCGATCTGATGAGGGTTTCTCTACTTTAAAATACCTAGGACGCACCTTTCTGTTGTATGCTTAGGCCATCCTCTTTTGATACAATTGGCCATGACATACCGATGTCAGTCTTTTTTCATTAATCAAACTCAATTGCTCTAATCGAGTTTTTATCCACTGATCATCATCAATCTCTGCTTCCATAATGACTGGAAGAGATCGAATTTTAACTTTTATAGGTATGACCGATTCTATCCCATACACTAATAAATATGGAGTTTCCCCTGTTGAAGTGCGAACAGTAGTATGATAACCTAGCAATGCAAATGGAAACTTCTCATTCCATTGTCTAGACCCTTGTATCATTTTCCATAGTATCTTCTCACTATTCTTGTTGGCAGCTTCTACGATGCCATTTTACCTTTGGGCGATATGGAGTGGAATTTTGATGTGCAATTTTGAACTGTTGGCACACCTCTTGCATCAAATGACTATTGAGGTTGGTAGCATTATCTGTGATGATCACCTTTGGAATTCCAAATCTACAAACGATGTTAGCATGAACAAAATCTACCACTGCCTTCTTTTCTACTGACTTGAAAGTTGTCTCTTCTACCCACTTTGTAAAATAATCAATGGCCACCAAAATAAATCTATGTCTGTTTGATGCTTTTGGTTCGATCGGTCCAATCACGTCCATCCCCTAGCTACGAAAGACCCTTATTGTGAATTCGAGAATAGTCACCAAAAAGGTCCTCGGTTTCTTAAACTTGTGGACTGATTTTGGTGTGTGTTTCGTGTCTCCCTTGTCTTTCTTGTATCACAAACTAAAATGAAATAAAAATTTTCTAAAACCAAACCTTCTGAAATAACGAAGGCTCGCCAACTGCACACTTCTGTCTTATAAATCTACGGCTTAGTGGAAACCTCTGGACTGAGCCTCAGGCCCTGAAATATAAGGGGTCAATACAGATGTACTGGTACGCAGAGTAATCCAAAACAATGTGTTTATATATATAACAAAGATGAGAGCAATTCCGAAACATCATGCATGAAATAGTTAAAAATGCATGTGCAATTTCAATGACCTTAAAACAATCTTGTCAATACAAGTCTAATCTTTGTGTTACTTCTGAGTTAGGTGGTACACCCCTATAAGTCTAATATTCCACGGTCTATATAGAATCCACCATTGACTCTACGGGAAAGCCCCCAACCCAAGTTTTCCGCAAGAGTTGGAGTTTCTGATTCTGATAGGCCACAGGGTACTAGGCCAGCTTATAATCCCTCTTGGGGGAAATAATAACCCGTATCGGCGAAACCCGGTTTTGGTGAATGATTTATCTTAACTCGTGCCTTCTTCCGGCTACCACCTAACATCTCTTAATCTCGTTTTTAGCCTTTTCTAAACATGCATCTTTCTGAAATCAATTTCTGAAAAATCTGAATGAAATCTGACTTATGTTTTGTTTTGAGTATGTTATGGCATTATCTGTTTTGGTATCGTCATACCAAGACTTTCAAGTCATATATTCTAAGCCATAAAATATCATTTACAATTCTTCATTCAAAAAATAAAGTTTGGACTACCATAATTCAAATAGTTCAAGGGAATTCATACTTTAAAACATTTGTCAAACTTTGCAAAGGTCACTCTTTTCAACATTTCAACAAACATATAGTGGTCATGTATTTTGTGACAAACCATACAACTCTTTTGTTATATATCTTCAACATTTATCAATATATAAAACACCATCTCCTCAATTTAAAACCAAAATCAAGTTATAATCAATAATCAAGACATTTGTATCATACTTCTTAATATGCAATTGAATAGCTTCTAACGTACGAAAACATGAGGCTTAATAACAAGAAAGGGGTTATAATCATTCATGCTCTCAATTAAACATTCAAACTCATCAAATGCATACGTATATATATATAATCACGAGCAAAATATCAATTTCAAGGGAAGGCCTCAAGACTAAAACAATAATATCATTAAAAGAGTTAATAATGCATAGTTATAAACATAATTTCCAAAACCCCTTTATAAATTCGTGATTATATAACTTTAAATATTATTCAAGGTGTTTTCAAAAAGCCCATGTATTTTAGAAAACCCCTACTTACCTTAGATTACTTAGTTTAAAGAGTAGAAATCGAATCTTGATTTGTTCCTTGGAAATCTTGGACTAAAGATTGATTTCTTAATTTCTTGTTCTTGGAGGAAACCCTAGTTTTGATCTTGTTTTTGAGAGTGAAGAGGAAGTTTTAATGCTATTTAACTTATGAGGATTGATTAATAACATTTTAGAGAGTGATTAAATCCATTGGCAAGGTTTTCTGAAGAGAAAAAGTACCAAAACACCCCTTTTAAAACATCCCGCCTTCGGAACTATGAATTTTTTTCGACGGCTTGGTTGATGGACTGTCAAGAGGGTGACGGACCAGTGACTGAACTCACTATTTTTGGGGCGACGGAAGGGTTGAAGGTCTGTCAGGTCAGCCGTCGCACCCTCGGCAGACCTCTATAAATAGAAAAATCCTTCTCATACCATAACACAATAACATCTCCGCTATGTTATTATATTATTTAGTGCTCATAGCAGGTACCAGCTTATGGGTTAGCTTGTGGTCTCTCGGGATTTTAAGCATCGTGTGGTTCCCAGGGTGTACTCTCGAGGCATTATAGCTCCGGAGTTGGTGACTAGCATGAGGGATAGGATGAGGAAGTTCACTTCCAGATTCCCCAGAGGCTTAATTTTGGAAACTAAGGCTACCTTGTTAAGAAAGGACATAGATATTTCTCGGCCTACGGTTTTTATGTAGTAAGTAAAAAATAAATAAAAAGAAGAAGGATGAATTTTGGGAGAGGCACAGTAAGAAATTTTGCTACTCGGATTAGGGTAAAAATCAGCAGCAAAGTATAGAGATAGAGAAAAATGGTGTAAGAAGAAGTGGGGCAATTTTGATCCCTACTCTACGGCTAGTGCTCCCTATCTGAAGCTGTCAGGTGATTGTCATTTGTAGAGTGGTAATGCTTTTAGGGAAAAGGGTGCCTAGTCTCAGGCTATTAAGGCTCAGTCAGCTCTATCATATCCTTCTTGTAGATTTTATGGTCTGATGCACCATGGGTTTTGCTAAGAAGGGGGGAAGAAATGCTTTAAATGTGGTCAGACTTTCCATCTAAATAAGGATTTTCCTTCTAAGGTTGTTTGTGGGTGAATACGATTCCTGTTGCTGCTTCATCCGATCTTGTACCAAAGGGTGCTACTTCTTCTTCTGGCTCCGACACTGGTCGAAACCATCTCTATTCTCTCACTACCCATTAGGAGTCTGAGGCATCGCTTGATGTCATTAATGGTATGCTGAAACTCTTTTCTCGTGATGTATATTATTTTCTTTACCCGCTTTGCATTCTCTCTTATGTAACCTTATTTGTGGTTGTGCAGATTAATTTTGGCCCCAAGTGTATTCTGGACCCTTTTTCTATTTCTACCTCAGTAGGAGACTCTGTGTTTTCTAGAAGAGTCTATAGGGGTTATGTGGTGTCTGTTAGTGGTAGAGAAACTCTGATAGATCTGATCGAGTTAGACATGGTGAATTTTGATATCATATTGGGAATGGATTGTTGCATTCATGTTACGGCTCTTTAGATTGTCGAACCCATAAGGTCATCTTCAAAATCCCTAATGAACCGATTTTTGAATGGGAAGGTAGTTCCCTAGTGCCTAAGGAAAAGTTCATATCATATCTTAGACCCCAAAAATTTATTTCTTATGTTTAAGAAAGATTTAGTTTCATGATTTCATAGTGTTCTTAATTCAATTTAGTCCATGTGTGATTCCATGCAAGAGGTTAAATTCCCCCATGCCATGAATTTGAGTTTCCCATGCTTCATTCAAGTGAATTTCATGCAGATCCTAAATTCATGATTTTTAGTAGCATTCCCATGTTTCAAATTCATTCTTTCCATATGTTTGATGAAATTCCCATATCATGTTCAATCAATTTCAAGATGAATCCCCAAGTTATGAATTTTGCCATGTAACTCTATTGTTTCCTCATGTTTAAGATATCCATATGTTCAAGCTATGATCTCTACATAATGTGATGAAACACCTATGTCCTATTTTAAGAGAATTTCACGTAAATCCCTAATTCATCATTTTATTTAGGTAATCATGTCACGCTTCCATGTTTAAGATATTCCCATGCACAAGTTTATGGTCCCCATGTGTTTGATGAAATGCCCAAGTGAAGGGTTTCGTTGAATAATGCTTTCTTATTATGGTTTTGAAAATATAGTATTTCCCTATTGTTATTGCTATCGAGTCCTGGGTGTTATGAATACCTGAAATTTAGCTGTTGACTTAGTTTCTGTATTTTCGGAATAGATACAGATAAACCACCGTAACACCCCGAGTATGACCCCAAACGCTACACGGTGCTTACGACTCCGAAGGACCACAAACTAACCAATGACTGATATCTGCAATGAGTACTGAATAATAATACTGTAATAAATGTGAAAAATAGGCTAAAATGCCATAAGGTTCAAAATATCTAAATTACTGATAAAGTATATTACTAAAGTAATAATCCGCAAAATTGAATACTGTCTGAAAGTCTAGTCCGAAAAGTATCTAACTGAACTATCTGAAAGCAGAGTTGATGGGAAAAGCCCTCAACTAACTCCAACTACTAAAATACTGATAAACTGAAATATTAAAGTAAAAATCATGCCCTCGATAGATGAGGACTCACTACTAAAACTGTTACTGATAACTAGATCTATCTATGCGCGGTCGGGAACCTGAGTGTCCGAACCTATGATATGAGACATCATAGCGCAAAGAAAGAGTATACATCAGTATGTGAAATGTACTGGTATGCTAGATGAGGTAAGGCTGATGCAAAGGTTCATATGAATAAACAATAACTAACTGAATGATATAGAGTAACTGAACATGAGAGTACATGGATAACTGATACTGCTGTAAATACTGAGTATGCACTACTATGAATATAAATAAATACTTCAAATGAGCTTGTCTAAAACTAAGTCCTGAGTTCTGATATTGAGTAACTGATAGCTGAAGTTATTGATAATCGAGTTACTGATACTGATTGACTGTATCTGACAGTCTAGATTCTGTAGAACTGAACTGAGTTCTATTCTGAAGACTGAAACTGAGATTGTGGGAGGTAATCATCTAACCGACATGCCCCAAATAAGATAACTGAGTTGGGGTCCAACCTGTGACCCTAGTAGAAAGGGTGTCAGTACCATGCCACTAGTAAAGTCACCGAAGAGTCACCCTCATTTGGCAGGTGTCCTGAATGAGAACGGTGGTACCCTCTACTGGAAGGTAAAACACCTTAGCCACCCTCAACTGGCAGGTTGATGTCTCAACCTACACTGGCTACGTAGTTATGGAATACAAGGATTTCTTCAAAGAATCACACCCTCTACTGGCAGGTGAGTCTCCATCCTTGGGTTCACTCGATGCTGAATCCTACTCCTAACTGAATAGATACTGAATTGATTATACTGAACTGGACTAGACTGATAATGAGTTTTACTGAGTTTTCCTAAGGTCTGTAACTGACTGAGTTCTACTGAGTTCTGTATCTGACCGAATTCTACTGATCGTGACATGACTGATACTATTCTATAACTGACACAGGCTCAAGGTAAACAGCTAGATTTTTGGGTATTGAATACCCAGGACTCGATAGCATAAAAGAATGACATAACATAATCTTGAATAACATAACAATGTTCGCTTGATCATAATTCATCCATAGAGGCATTTCATCAAATACTTGTAATGCATTAACTTGTACATGTACGGGGAATACATGCTATCATGTTGTAATGGCACTATTTCATTCGCATAGGCATTTTATCAAACACATGGGGAACAGGCTTAGGTTCTACAATAATCAACACATATAATTATCATGGTTACATTAATCAACTTGCAAATTGAAGGGTTTATTATGAAGATCATGTAATTCAACATATATAATGATTAATTTCATGAAAGCTTGTAATTTAATCATGGACGTAGACCCAACAATAACCTGAACATGAATTCAATTCAATTTCAAACATGCAATTCATAAATCAATAATCTTGTAGTTTTAAAACAGATTCGTGGACTCTATGGATGGAAGGAACCCATAGATGAACACCTAACATACCTGAATTGATAAGTTCTTGGAGTTCTTAGTGAGTTTCTTGAGCTTTGTTCTTGATTTCTTGAGAGATAGGGTTTGATAATTGAGAGAGAATGATTTCTTTATTGAGATAAGTGAGCAAATAATGAGATATTAGGCTATTTAGGGCTTTAATCCCATGGTTAGGCTGATTGGAATGAGAGAAAAAGACCTAAAATCCCATGGAATTTAAAATCCAGAATTGACTGAAAATCCTGATTTGGCAGGCTAGCACGATACAGCGTTATCGTGTCGTGTCACTAGAATTTGACAATTGCGACCTGGAAGCTTGGTCCGACGCGGTGGAATCGCGTTGCTTCACTGCATGGGAATATGTCCCTTGGTGCGACATGCCATGATCGCGGGGCAACATTGGAAATTTACAATTGGGAAATTGGCTTATGACGCAACGTGGTGGTATCACGTTGGCTTACTAGAAAATGAAAATTTCCATTTGGACTGCCTCCGCAACGCGCTGAAGTACCAGGTGGTACACTATTTCACAAAAATGGCTCTAACTCTTCGCCCGGGTATTGGACTTGGATGAATTTTATATCATTAGAAAGCTAATTGAATTTACTACATGTTTGCAGGCTCTAAACTGAAAAATACTGAGTATTTCGAAAATTTTATATTGGGTAACCCATGTACTGATGGTTAATTTAAGTTCGAGAAATACATGGTATTACAATATCTCCTCTTTGGAAACATTCATCCTCGAATGAGACTGATTAAGCTGAGGAACAGTGATAGACTGAGCTTACATACTGATCATGCACACTGAAACATGACTACATGACTGAACTACTGACAAACTGAGTTCTCATACTGAACATGCATATCTGATGCATGAAATACATGACTGAAGTTACTGATAAGCTAAATTTTCATACTGAACATGCGTATCTGATGCATGGGTACATGACTGAACTGATTCATGAAGGTATGCCTGAATATGCAACGGTAACTAATACCAAGATTATAACTGTAACTGAACATGGAACTGAGTAAAGCTAAGGAAAACTGTTACCTTAAGATGAATCTGAATTAGTGAATAAGAGGTGAGGATACTTGGTCCGCATATTTTCTTTTACTTCCCAAGTAGCTCCCTCAATAGACTGATTCCGTCAAAGATCTATGACCAAGGAAACTTCTTTGTTCCTTAGTCTGCGAATCTGAAGATCGAGTATCTAGATTTGAACTTCTTCGAAAGAGAGATCATTCTAAATATCTATGCCCTCTAAGGGAACTATGACTACTGGGTCACCAATGCATTTCTTTAGCAAAGAGACGTAGAATACTTGGTGTACTGAAGCTAGATCTGAAGGCAACTCAAGCTCGTAATCTACCTTTCCGAAATGACTGAGAATTCTGTAAGGACCGACATATCGGGGACTGAGCTTTCCCTTCTTGCCAAACCTTTTTGCTCCCTTTATGGGAGAGATTTTTAAGAACACAAAATCATCGATCTCAAATTGGAGATCCTTTCTCCTCACACCTGCATACAATTTCTATCGGCTCTCGGCAACCCTAAGCCTTTCTCTAACCAGCTGAACCTTCTCTAAGGCATCAAACACTAAGTCAGGCCCTACTACTGTGGCCTCACCTACCTCGAACCAACTAATTAGAGATCTACATCTCCTACCATAGAGAGCCTCAAATGAAACCATCTGAATACTGGAGTGATAGCTGTTGTTGTATGTGAATTCGATCAAAGGTAGGTGGTCATCCCAACTACCCTTAAAATCGACAACGCAGGCTCTTAGCATATCTTCTAGAATCTGAATGGTTCTTTCTGCTTGACCATCTGTCTGAGGGTGGAAGGCTGTACTAAGGTGAACTCGGGTACCAAGACCCTTTTAGAATGCTTTCCAGAGATAAAAGGTAAATTGGGTACCTCTATCTAAGATGATGGATACTGGGACTCCGTGTAACTTGACCAACTCTCTGATATAGAGTTTAGCGTAGTCCTTGGCTGAATAGGAAGTATGAACTTGCAAGAAATGGGTTGTTTTGGTCATCCTATCTATGATAACTTAAATAGAATCATGCTGATGATGAAACCCATCACAAAGTCCATGTTCACTTCTTCCCATTTCTATATGGGATTACTGAACTCCTGCATGGAACCACTAGGTTTCTGGTGCTCAATCTTAACTTGCTGACATGTAGAGCACTTAGCTACAAACTCTGTAATATCCCTCTTCATCCCACTCACCAATAGATCTCCCACAAATTATGGTACATCTTAGTGGCCTATGGATGAATAGAGTATTGCGCACCATACACTTCTACAAGAATTCGTTGCCTCAAGTAATCTATACCTAGCACACATAAATGACCCTAGCAACGCAACACACTATCTCCTCCTTAGGAGAAAACCTTTATTTTCTAATCTCTGATTGACACTTTCAACTTAACAATACTGGGATCTCTATCCTACTTTTTCTTCGTTTCAGAAACTAGAGATGATTTTGAACTATCTTGCACCCACACACTACCCTCTATTGAATCAACAAAGCGGATACCTAGTCGGGTAAGCTGATGAATTTCCTGAACTAACTTCTTCTTATCATTCTCAACATGAGCAACACTACCCATAAACAATCTA
This sequence comes from Capsicum pubescens, assembly GCA_030864215.1. Classification (NCBI taxonomy): domain Eukaryota; kingdom Viridiplantae; phylum Streptophyta; class Magnoliopsida; order Solanales; family Solanaceae; genus Capsicum; species Capsicum pubescens. The sequence goes on along the minus strand of CM061540.1, from coordinate 263,158,579 downwards.
CTAAGAGCATCATCCACTACAATGGCCTTGCCCGGGTGATACAGAACACTCATATCATAATTTTTTAATAACTCTAACCACCTTCTCTGACGTAAGTTCAAATCTTTTTGAGAGAACACATACTGCAAGCTTTTGTGATCTGTGAACACATTTACATGCACCCCATACAAGTAGTGCCTCTAAATCTTTAAGGCAAACACTATAGTTGCTAACTCGTGATCATGAGTCAGGTAATTCTTCTCATGGGGCTTAAGCTGTCTGGAGGCATAGGCTATGACCTTGCCTATTTGCATAAGCACACAACCTAAACCTATTTTGGATGCATCACAGTACATAACAAACCCATCTAAACCATCTGGTAGAGTCAAAATTGAGGCTGAGATAAGTCGAGTCTTTAACTCTTGAAAACTCTTCTCGCAAAAATCTGACCACTGAAACTGGACTTTTTTCTGAGTCAATCTGGACATGAGGGATTCAATAGATGAAAACCCTTCAACAAACCGACGGTAATATCCAGCTAAATCCAAGAAACTCCTTATATCTGATAGAGAGATAGGTCTAGGCCAATTTCTCACCGCCTCAATCTTTTAAGGATCAAATCTAATGCCATCACTGAAAATAATATAACCAAGGAAAGCTACTGACCTTAGCCAAAATTTGCATTTACTGAATTTGGCGAACAACTGATGAGTTCTGAGAGTCTGCAGTACGATTCTGAGGTGATTTGCGTGATCATTCTCGCTACGGGAATAGAAAAAAATGCCATCGATAAATACTATAACAAAAATGTCCAAGTAATGCTTGAACACACGATTCATTAAGTCCATGAAAGCTATTGGGGAATTAGTAAGACCAAAGGACATGACTAGAAATTTAAAGTGATCATACCGGGTTCTGAAAGCTATTTTTGAAATTTCACATTCTCTGACTCTGAGCTGATGATAGCCTGATCTGAGGTCTATCTTAGAAAAGTAACTAGCACCCTGAAGTTGGTCGACCAAGTCATCGATTCTAGGAAGTGGATATTTATTCTTGACTATGACTTTGTTCAACTGATGGTAGTCTATACATATTCTAAGAGAACCGTCTTTCTTACGTATGAATAAGACTCGTGCACCCCACAGGGAAATGCTGGGTCTGATGAATCCCTTATCTAGGAGATCCTTCAACTGTTCTTTTAACTCCTTGAGTTCTACTGGTGCCATTTTGCATGGAGGAATAGATATGGGCTGAGTATCTGGAAGAAGGTCTATTCCAAAGTCTATATCCCTAACGGGAGGAACTCCAGGAAGATCTTTAAGAAACACATCTGAGAATTCATTTACTACTGGAACTAACTCAAGACTAAGAGTCTCTGAACTAGAGTCGTTGACTCATACAAGATGATAGACACAACCCTTGGATATCATTTTTCTCTCCCTAAGTTATGAAATCAATTGACCCTTGAGCGCTGTGGTACTACCTCACCATACAAGGACTGGTTCATTTGGAAACTAAAAATAAACTATTCTATTTCTACAATCAACTGAGGCATAGTATGAATGGAGCCAATCTAAGCCGAGAATGACATCAAAATCCACCATCTCTAGATCTACAAGTTCTGCTGTAGTAACTTTATGAGATATCATAATCGAAAAGTTACTATATACCCATTGGGCTATGATAGATTTATCCACTAGGTAGAAACTAAGAAAGGCTCTGCTAGGATTTTTGGTCTGACTCCGCAGTTAACGCCTATATAAGGAGTTACTAAAGATAAAGAAGATCATGGATCTATCAAGACATAAACATGTAAATAGAAAATTTGTAATGTACCAGTGACCACATCAGGAGAATTTTCCTGATCTTCTCTGGACTGAAGTGCATAAAGCCTATTTGGGCGTTGCCCACTGGTGGCACTGAAAGCGGCACCCTGCTAATTCAAGCGACCTGACTGAGCTGAAGGACGATTATAATGACCCTAAGAACCTGAAAGAGGAAAATTTCTAACTCTGTGGCCTGGATTTCCACACCCAAAATAAACATAACTGCTAACTCTGCAGACACCTTTATGGTTTCTGCCATATGTCTGATAAAAAGGATTTGTTCGAGCACTCCTGACACTATCTTGAGATTTTGAGCCTGGCGCCTATCTTTGTTACCATTTCTAAACTTAGGTACTGGAGAAATGGATGAGGACGGAGCTGGAACTAAATATTTTAGGTGAAACTGGGAACGGTTACAACCCTCTTACTTACTCTAATTGAAATTGAAGATACCTATTCTAGTTCTCTTGTTCTTCCTCTCTCTATCTATATTATTAGCCTCTTCTATCTACTGATCATGGACCATAATCCTGGATATGTCCATCTTCTTAATCAACATCGTAGTTCTGCGCTCCCTAATCACACTATCTGACACCCCAGACACAAACTTGCTCACTCTGGACCTACTGTCTGCTACTACATAGGGAGCATACCTGGCTAACTAAGTAAACTTGCGGGAATACTCTTTCACACTCATACTTCCCTGCCTGAGATTGATAAACTCTAACACCTTGGCTTCTCTCAGCTCTAAGGGAAAAAATATATCTAGGAAAATAGTAGCAAACTCTTCCTATTTTATGGGCTCTGTATCTGTGCCCCTATCTAACTTCTACTACTTAAAACACGTATGAGCTATGACTTCTAGATGATAGGAAGCTAACTCAGCACTCTCACTCGAAGTCACTCCCATAATATCTGTGACCTTTTGAACCTGATCGAAAAACTCCTCTGGATCCTCTTTTGACTTAGATCCTGAGAATAGGGGAGGATTCATTTGAGTGAAGTCCCGAATCTTGGCTGCAGTGGTATTGGCCACTGGGTTGGCCTGAACAGTAGCTAACCATTCATTCTGAGCTGCTATGGAATTGGCTAAAGTAGTGAACACAACTCTGAATTCTGCATGAGAGTCATGATCGTCCAGGGGATCTTCCTGAATGGGCTGAAGTGCTAACTGATTTTCGATTCTTCTTTCATTAGTCTTTTTGGGAGGTATGTTCTGTAAATAAAAGGAAGAAATAGATTAGCCTGAGAGTTTAACTTGAGTTTATGCTTACTCGCATGACATAAATACTGAAAGAAGGGAAACTTTTCCTGAACCATCTCATAGCCACCTGTCCATAAGTGTGGCACGCTACACACCCATGCACAAGACTCTAATTGATGTGGCTCACTGAATCCCTAGGACTATGTTGAACCTTAGGCTCTGATACCAAGTTTGTAACACCCTGAGTCTATACCTCAAATTCTACATGGTGCTTACGACCCCGAAGGACCACAAGCTAACCCATGACTGATATCTGTTGTGAGCATTGAAGAATAATATTGTAATAAATATGAAAAATAGGCTGAAATTCCATAAGGTTCAAAACATCTGAAATAATGATAAAGTATATTACTGAAATAATAATCTGTAAAACAAAATACTGTCTGAAAGTCTAGTCAGAAAAGCCTCTAACTGAACTGTCTGAAAGCGGAGTTGATGGGACAAGCCCCTAACTAACTCTAGCTACTAAAATACTGATAAACTGAAATACTGAAGTAAAAAGCATGCCCTCGATAGATGAGGACTCACTACTAAAATTACTGTTGATAACTGGATTTGTCTATGCACAGTTGGGAACCTGAGTGTCTGAACCCATGATATGAGACATCATAGCGCAAAGAAAGAGTATGCATCAGTATGTGGAATGTACTGGTATGCTAGATAAAGTAAGGCTGAATGCAAGAGTTCATATGGATGGACAATAACTGACTGAATGATATAGAGTAACTAAACATGAGAGTACATGGATAACTGATACTGCTGTAAATACTGAGTATGCACTACTATGTATATAAATAAATATTGTGACTGAGCTTGTCTGGAAATAAGTCCTGAGTTTTGATACTGAGTAACTGATATCTGAAGTTACTGATAACTGAGTTATTAATACTAATTAACTGTATCTGATAGTCCTGATTCTGTAGAACTGAATTGAGTTCTATTCTAAAGACTGAAAATGAGACTGTGGGAGGTAATCATCTAACTGACATTCCTCAAAGAAGATAACTAAGTTGGTTTCCAACCTGTGACCCCAGTTGGAAGGGTGTCAGTACCGTGCCACGGGTAAAGACACAGAAGAGTCACCCTCATCTGGTAGGTTTCCTGAATAAAAATGGTGGTACCCTCTACTGGCAGGTAAAGCACCTCATTAACCCTCAACTGGCAGGTTGATGTCTCAACCTACACTGGCTATGTAGTTCTTGAATGCAAGTATTGCTTATAAGGATCACACCCTCTACTGGCAGGTGAGTCTCCATCCTTGGGTTTACTCGGTGCTGAATCCTACTCCTAACTAAATAGACACTGAATAGATTATACTGAACTGGATAGATACTGAGTTTTATTGAGTTTTTCTGAGTTCTATAACTGCCTGAGTTCTACTGAGTTCTATAGCTAACTGAATTCTACTAATCGTGACATGATTGATACTATTCTATAACTAACACTGGCTTTAGGTAAATGACTAGATTGTCGGGTATTGAATACCGCCAGGACAAGATAGCATTAAAGAATGGCATAGCATAATCTTGAATAACATAACAATGTTCACTTGATCATAATTCATCCATAGAGGCCTTTAATCAAATACTTGTAATGAATTAACTTGTATATAAATGGGGAATACATGCTATCATGTTATAATGACACTATTTCATTTACATAGGAAGTTTATCAAACAAATTGGGAGTATGCTTAGGTTATACAATAATCAACACAAATAATTATCATGGATACATCAGTCAATTTGCAAATTAAAGGGTTTATCATGAAGATCATGTAATTCAACACATATAATGATTAATTTCATGAAAGCTTGTAATTTAATCATGGACTGAGACCCAACAATAACCTGAATATGAATTCAATTCAATTTCAAGCATATAATTCATAAACCAACAATCTTTTAGTTTTAAAATAGATTCGTGGACTCTACGGTTTAAAGGAACCCATAGATGAACACCTAACATACCCGAATTGATAAGTTCTTAGAGCTCTTAGTGATTTTTTTTAGCTTTGTTCTTGATTTCTTAAGAGCTAGGGTTTGCTAATTGAGAGAGAATGATTTCTTTCTTGAGATAAGTGAGGAAATAATAAATATTAGGCTATTTAGGGCTTTAATCCTGTGTTTAGGCTGACTGGAATGAGGGAAAAAGACCTAAAAGTTCGTGGAATTTAAAACTCAGAATTAATCGAAAATTCCAATTTGGCAGGCTTGTGTGAGGCGGCGCTATCGTGTCGTGTCACTGGAATTCGACAACTACGACCTGGAAGCTTAGCGCAACGTGGTGGAATCGCGTTGCTTCACTACATTGGAATCTGGCGCTTTGTGTGATGTGCCATGATCGCGGGGAAACACTAAAAATTGACAATCCGGAAATTGGTTGGTACCGCGATGTGGTGGTATCGCGTTGGCTTACTGGAAAATGACAATTTCCATTTGGACTGCCTCCGCAACACGTTGAAGTACCAGGTTGTACACTGTTTTACAAAATGGCTCTAACTCTTCGCCTGGGTATCGAATTTGGGCGAATTTTATATTGTAGGAAAGCTGACTGAATTTCCTACGCGTTGGCAAACTCTAAATTGAAAAATACTGACTATTTCTAAAATTTTATATAGCGTAACCCATGTATTGAGGGTTAATTTAAGTTAGGGAAATACGGGGTATTACAACCATGAGTATTGTCATCTAGTTAGTCATCACAATTAATTTAAATGTTAATAATTACCCAGAATCCTTATGCACTTTTATTTTCAAAACACCATGACCTGAGCTTATCCTATCAGCTTCAGTGTATGCACCAGTTAGTACTTTTAGTATCCTTCTGTTGGCAGTAGGATTTAGCACCAAGTGGGAAGTGCAGGTTCAGCGCATCCTGCTTCCCCAGAAACTATGTACCACCGTAGGTTTAGGGGCCTCGCCAGAGATTGTTTTCCCGTGCCCAATATAGGCTCAAATAAGTGATCACTACAATTTAGGTTCCATTCCAATGGCAATGATAGAACAACCCTCCTCAACGTGGGTCAGACGTTGAACTCCATGATAGCTCACATGATTTATGTCTGTTAGATGATAGCTCCCACAGTCTTAGTCAGTATTCAGTGTGTTGTCAGTTTAGGTCTGGTTCATTAAGTGTAAAGACTTTCAAATACTTAGTTTTATAGCTTTTAGTCTTTCAGACTTCAGATTTATCTCAGTAACATAACAAATATACACTTAGTCTTACATTCTCAGATATTACGATTTTCACACACTCATGTTCAGTTATCTCATGTTGTTCAGTTAATCCTTATCTTATATGCATAGTACTTCACAGTTTCAGTCCAGCTCTTCAGACTAAGTACACTTCAGTCTTACATGACCAATATTCAGCTATCAGTCATTCAGTTCATTAAATAAGCTTAGTATATTTTATATTCGATTTTGTATGTTTATGCATGCGTGCTTAGTATAATTATATATTCAGACCCTCGAGTTACGTCAGTCTCTATCACATAGTTTCAGACTCAGTATTCATACAGTACCTATGTTTTATGATTTTTCCCAGCTTCAGTTCTACTTATATTATAAAAGAAAAGTTTTAAGAAACCAAGTGTAGTGATTCACCATCTTATCAGATTATGTTTGTTACTCATGTCTTAAGATATTTCAGCTTTCAGTTTACTTCAGCCTCTTGGTGAGTTTATTACACTTAGCTTGCATGTTTTAAGGTTATGTATGAAATCATTTTTACTTATTGCATTCACCCCCGCATATGCAGTACATACCAGAAGTATTGATCCACATATACGTCTATGTGCTACATTGTCTCATGATGTAGTACCAGTTATAGCCTACGCATCATAATCACACAGTTGCAACTTCTAGCCAGTAGGTGATGAGTTCTCCTATTTCGGGGACTCCAGCCAGATTCATTCATGTACTGTGTTGTGTTTCAATTTTTCCATATGTATTGATTAGTGGTAGTTGGATACATTTCCCAACTACCTAAAGTCAGTATAGTGAAGGCTTCATAGATGTCGGTCAGAGTCAGTCATGTAATTTTAGTTTCTTCCTTCAGATTTATAAGATTGTAAAACTTTATCAATTACATACTATTTTAGATTTTCAGTATGATTATGTTTCCGCACAACATAACTTGTTATTTAATGTATTATAATTTAGTTGCTTAACAGTATGTCAGTTCATGGGTTAGCTTGGGATCACTTGTGGTTCCAAGCACCGTATGACGTCCAGGGTGTACTCTCGGGGGCGTTACAAATACTAATCAACTAATCAAATCATATGAGACATTAATTTTATATACCTTTTTCATACAGTACTAAGTTATATACCTATTTCATATAATACAATACGATCAATGTGTATATAGAAAAACAAAAAACAACTAATCACATCATGTTTAATGTCTAGATTGGTAGATCTTCTCTCTTTCGAGTTTCTTTAGTTGAATGTAAATTATTTTCATCAATAATGAATTCGACACTACACTATTACATCCATAGTCATATCCCTCAACGCCATGCCAATGAAAATTTCATGAAGAAATCTACATCATACAAAATCCCATCTATAGAAAAATCTTTAAGTCTACCTGTAAACATAATACAAAATTGTTGACTAATCAATACTTAAAAAAGGGTAAAGATATGAAATTTGAAAATTTCAATATATTTTAATACTCACAAAACTCAAACATAAAAAAAATTATTGTAACTTTTTATACTCAAATCAATAAGAATAAAATTATCTTAATTTATTGAGGTATGAAAACGATTTGAATTATGTTTTGTTATCTTTTTCGTATGTATTTTTTTACAAAAAATTTAAATTTCGAATAGAAGAAATAATAACACACAATGAGTGGACCTAAAAGAATACCGGTCACATCCCATCTTCTTCCATGCATTATAAGCAGAAATCATAAACTATAAGCATCCATTTTAAATAATTGCAGCGCATTTTAGTACAAAGTTCGCCTCAAATAAAATACTTCTATCAATATTTTTTTAGAAGAAGAATACAATTAGGGTAAATCAATTTAAAATAAAATCATGAAGAAGAAGAAAAAATCAATGTTTGTTAATGAATTTTTTTTTAAAAAACCATATGATTGCTAATGAAGAAGGAGAAAATGGTATGGTTAAAGAAAGAGAAAGCCATTTCAAAGGAAAAAAGGGGATGATTGATATATTGATAATAATTGCCATTTTTATGCGTAAGAGATCTTTTTTTGCTAACATGTAATTCGTATTTTATTTTTTAATTAAAAAAGTATTTTTTCCCTTTTTATACCAAAAATTTTCTATAAGTTGCAAACTAAAAAATGTTACTATAACTTGCATTAAAACATCTAAGAATGTTTATTTACATTTTTTCCCTTTCTCTATACGACCAACAAAAAAGATAGTTTGTAGATTTAGGCCAAATCTGATTTTAAATCATGAAATGTAATGTAACTTTTGGGCTACGAAAATGAAATATACATTTGTAAAGTGTATTTTTCTATAATTTCCTCTATTAAAATACTATTAACGCTACTCCTCACTCACCAGGTGTCTAGAAGCACTATAATTAATGTTAATGAAATGATAAAAAGTATAGAGAAAAATACAGCCCCGTGATCGTAGAACTTCTTCAAAACTTTGTTTGGCCCACTTTGTTCTCTTTTTCTTTCTTTCTTGTGATCATAGTAATTTCTACTGACATCATCAAGATGAAATACGGTGTACGAAATTAATAGAGAAGTATAAAAGCAACCATGGAAGAAGAAGAAAGAAAGAGCATAAGAAAGTAAAATGGAACAATCTGCTGTCGAATAGTTTCAAAACTCAAATTTTAAAATTCAATTAACTGTCGCAAATGTGAATTATTTCTAGTGAATAATATAGCAAAATGCTCAAAACATCAAGAGGAGTTTGTATCTAAAATTTAGGGCTACTTGAGGCAGGGGCGAACCTACGTTGGCTCAAGCGGGTTCAACGGAACCCGCATCGTTGAATTTTTTTTCTTATATGTATAAGTTCTTTGCAAAATTGTATATGTAAACCAAATGAACCAACTTTGCTCAAAGGAGAAATATTACTAATTACATGGTCTAACTTCATGGTCTAAATATTACTAATTACATTCTATAGACATTAGTTAGCGACCAAATTATTTAGGACTCATTTATACAAATAATTAATATTAATTTAAAAGAAAAGAAGAGAGTAATTACTACTCATTATTATATTCAACTTCTCCCAATATTTCCCTTCTTTATAACAAAAATTGTTGGTGATTCTCCTTCCATAATTATCCCTTTTTAGTACAAACGTATAAAAATCAATTATACTTTATACAATTCAATTTAACTATATATATATACACACACACACAATTTTTTTTATATAAAATCATATTAGAATTTTATTAATTATGTATAATATATACATATGTATATCAACAATATGTTGCATAAATAGATAATATTATACATATACAATTAACCGAATACACATATACATATGAGACGAACACATTTGTATAATATATATATTCATATCAACTATGTATTGAATAAACATATACTTATGTATATCAACGCTACATTTTATAAACGTATAATAATATACATATACAAATAAATAATTGAACATTTATATATTAAGATCCTAATGCGCTGATACTCATTCTAATATGTGATACACATTGTATTAAAATCAGCTTATGTATACATAGAAAAATTATACTTATATGCATATGTATGTACATATATACAAATATGCATATGAGTATATACACAGATATAAAACATATGTATACACATATGCATAATGTATATATGGACCAACATATAAATATGTATGCAGATATGTATATGTGTACCAACACAAAACAAACTTGTATTCATATATAGTTATACAAAAATCTACATATATACATCCAAAACATACATCTAATACATTCATATGTATATTAAAATATAGAAATGAAAAAAATATACAATGCATACCCACATAAAAAAATCAATGCAAGTGAATACAATTAAATCACCTATATACAATTATCAAATTCACTAAAATTGGATTAAATACCCAACTATGAAAATAATTCATCAAGATTTATTCTATGCAATTGACACTAATATAAAATTTAATTTTTAATTTATACATCTATTATATGAAAATAGATGAAATTTGAAAAAACTTAGCAGCTCATTTAGAGAATACCTAAAAAAAATCAAAAGAAAATAAATCTATATACCCGAAAAAACTAAAGATTACCACAAAATCTTGAATGCACATCTACACATATGTTTAGGGATGAAAAATTACCCAAAAAAATCTTTAATGCAAACTCACAATGGATGTTTAGGGGAAGATAAAAAATCAACTGATTTGGGAGGAAAATTTTCTTTGATATATGTTCAAGAAATGTGCATAAGTTAATGACGCACAATTATTCACTTAGATAAGAGAGAGATTATGAAAAATTAATTACATGAGAGAGAAAGAATATGCTTTGCTATATACATTGCATATTATATTTGTATATAAGGACCAACAAAGAAAATAATTTTATAACTAACAAACAACTATATAGGATAATTTTTTAAAACCTTAACCATACCATGTAATTAAGAATTATTTTATCTACGGTGTGTAATTTTTTCAAGAAAATAATAGTCCATATCTCCAAATTGCACTTCACCCGCAACAAAGTGGGATGAATTACCATTTTGGGTAATAGATGATAATTGCATATTTTGGGAATGGAATATTAACTCAATAGATATTTTATCTAATTTTTTTCTTACCTTCCTTAACTACTTGTGTCGTTGACATGTGCTGATTCAGGATTTAAAGACAATAGGTATGGATGTTTACCAGTTCGGTCGATTTTGTGCATTATCGATTCGGTCTATCCATTTGTAACATCCTAAATCGAAAATTTTGCCAATAAGATATTTGTTATCGGATTTCAATTAATCAATTTTTGGTCGTTGATGATTCAATTTCTATTTAACCGGTAGAAAAATGCTCCTTTTATTAAAAAAACTCTTTTTTTTCATTTGTTCATATATGCATTGACTTCAAGCATAAAATTCTATATGAATTACAAGAAATAAAAGTTCAAATAATTTATGCTAAAATGAATTTATTTTCTTTTTAGTTAAGTAGAAAAAAAGGTCAATTCACAGTTTATATTGATTGGTAGAACTAAACAAATGAACGACTTTGGAAAGAAAACACAACACTCAGACAATGACTATAAAATGTAAAAGAAAATAGAGTTTATACTTAAAATCTAATGTCACTATTACATAATTAGGAATAAAATAATAAAAAATAATGGTTATTGATTTAGCCATTAAATAAAAAGTTAGGATAAAAAATCGATCGATAGCCCATAAAAATTTGTACAAAATCATTAACCCAATAACTTAATCGTGACAAATCAATAACTTCTTCTTGATTTGATTTATCGGTTCAACCATATTTTGCAGACTACTAACCATAAGTAAATCACTAAAGGAAAATGCACGTTAGTCAAATGATGATATGTAACATTGTCTCATTGTTAAAGTAACATATATAATTGGCATGTATAGCTGGATAAGTTAACTGTAATTAGTTAGCAAAGTGAAGAGTTGTAGTGGGTTGTTCCTCAAATACAAGAACTAGGAGAAAACTTAATAATAAAATGCGTAGAGAAAGAAAATAGCAGACACAAAATTTTACGTGAAACCTCCTTGCTCAAGGAAAATAAATCACGACCTGCCTTCAAGATTTCTAAACTCCACTATATTCAAGAAACTTGAATACAAACTCCAAGGATTAAACTCCTAATCTTTTTCTCCTAGTAATAACTCTATTACAAGGAAGATGCACAGTAACTCTACTACACCCCACACACAAGCACAGTAACTCTACTGCACCCACCCACACAAGCTAACTCTAACTGGAATGACAAGCTAACTCTATCTTAAGAATTACCTAACACTAGATGATTACAAAGAGATGAGATTTACCCCACAACCCCTACTGATAATTAAACAACAAAAAATAAGAAACATTTAAGATCACAATACAAAGATAAAATAAAATAAGAAAAGAAAATACAACTTGATGAGTTATCAATTCCCTATTTCAAAGTAAGCCTTTGAACCAAGAGTTTCGAGAAAGTGATGTCTAACATCAATGTTTTTTGTTCTTTCATACTAAACTGAATTCTTATAATTATTGATAAAACTTGTATTTTTACAGAGTAAGGGCATAAAATCTGAGAGAATTCCAAAGTCTTCAAGTTACTGCTTGATCCACAGTAGTTGAGCACAACATGATATAGATGCAATATATTCAGCCTCAGTAGTGAAGAGTGCCACTGAATTTTGCTTCTTGTTACCCCAAGAGATTAAAGATGATCCAAGGAAATGAACCATTTCTTACTTTTTCTGTCAACCAGGTACCCAACATAATTAGCATCATCATAACCAACTAGGTCAAAATTGTCACTAGCAGGATAAAATAGAACTAGATAGGGGTCCCTTTAAGATATCTCAAAATCTTTTTAGCATCCTTCAAGTGAAATTCTTTTGGATTAGCTTGAAATTTAGAATACCTCCCAACACTAAACACAATGTCAGGTCTACTGGCTTCCAGGTAGAGCAATGAACCAATGATTTCTCTATACATAGTTTCATTTACAGAGTGAACAAGTTTACCCAGGTCCAATTTAGAGGAGGTTCCTACAAAAGTGTCAATAAGCTTTGCATCCTCCATATAAAACCTTTTGAGCAGTTCCTGAATGTACTTATGTTGGCATACAATAGTCCCAGTTGCACCTTTCTTAATTTGAAATCCAAGGAAGAAATTGAGTTCTCCCATCATACTCATTTCAAACTCACTGCTCGTCAACCTGGCAAACTAATCACAAAGAGAGCTGGTTGTATCTCCAAATATGATATCATCCATATAGACTTGGACAATGAGCAAATTTCTTTCTATTTCCTTCAAGAAAAGTGTGTTGTCAATCTTTCCTCTATTGAACATATTATCAAGTAAAAACTTGGAAAACCTTTCATACCAAGTTCTAGGAGCTTGCTTTAATTTATGCAGGGCTTTGTCCAATTTGAACACATGATTAGGGAAATCAACATTCTCAAAACCTGAAGGCTATTTCACAAATATCTCTTCTTTGAGAACGCCATTTTATAAAACACTCTTTACATCCATCTAAAATAATTTGAACTTCATATAGGAGGCAAGTGCAATGAGAATTCAAATTGACTCTATTCTAGTCACAAGAGAAAATGTTTCATCATAATCTGTGTCTTATCCTTGCACAACAAGTCTATATTTGTTCTTGTTGGCATTTATATGCTGATCTGTCTTATTTCTGTACACCCATTTGGTCCCTATAACAATCCTATCTAAGGGTCATGGAACTAGGTGCTAAACCTTGTTTTTTTTAAGGTGATAAAGCTTTTCTTAAATAACATTAATCCAATCTGCATTCTTTAATGCTCCATTTACATTGTTGGGTTCAATTTATGACAAGAATGCAAAGAAAGCACAAAGGTTCTTGGCTCTGTTACTGGTCTGCATGCCTGAGTTCAGAGGAGACAATAGATTGTCAAGAGGATGTGAGGACTGGTGCCTCCAATTGGATTTGAGGGAGTGAAATGCATTGTACTGGTACTAGTTATTAGTGAGGTGTTATCCTCAGGAGACTGATCATTTCCTTCACTTGATAGAGGGTTAGGATTTGAAGGAGAGGCTTATGAAGTGCCATCATTTTGCTGATTTGCTGCATCTTTATCTTCAGTTCCCGATTTAGGCCCCTGTGAGTCAGCATCATCATCACTTTTATTTTGATTTTCTGGAGAAATTAAGGGGTTTCTTGATTTATCATCATCATTATCAGAAGTGCTACTTTTGCTGATGTCACCAGCTTCATGAAACACAGCATGAACACTTTCTTCCATACATAGGGTCCTTTTATTGTAAATTTTGTAAGTCTTGATGGTAGATGATTATCCAACAAATATTCCCTTATTACTTTTTGGATAAAATTTTCCAAGATCCTCCTTGCCATTATTCAGTACAAAGCATTTGCAGCCAAATGGCTTGAAGTATCTCAGCTTAGGCTTTCTTTTAGCCAAGAGTTCATAAAGGGTATTTGTTCAGAATGGATCTCACAAGACACCTGTTGGGTCACATAACATGCTGTGTTGTGTTGATTACATCTGCCAAAACATTATGAGCTTACCTGCATCTATTAGCATGGTTCTTCTAATATCTACAAGGGTCCTATTTTTTCCCTCCATAACACCATTTTTCTATGGGGTTAAAGGAGCTGAAAAATTATGACTAATCCTTAGTTCATTGCAGAATTGATTGAAACTAGTATTTTCAAATTTTGTTCCATGATCAGACCTAATTGCATCAATCTTCTCATCATATTTCACTTGCACCTGTCTAGCAAAGGCCTTAAATACATAGAATGTTTCATCTTATGATTCTAGGAAGAAGGTCCAGGTTAATTTAGAATAATCATCAATAATGACTAACAACATCCAAGCACACAAGCAATTGTATGTGGTCTACCAAGTAATATAGTGGCCTTCAAGAAAGCCGAATATCGATCCCACAGGGACTTGTTCTAACAACTATTTGATTTTAGTTCATAATTTAGATAAATCTGGTGAAAGCGTAAACAAACAAGAGTTTTGAATATTTGTAAACTAAAGTAAAGAAGCAATGCGTAAAATAAAGGTCTTGAGACAATCAATAGGAGAAAGCCCGGGGTTAAAGAACTTCAAACAATCATACTACGTTATTGAACTTCATTCGTCATTATGCCTATCTTGGTTGTTGATTTGTAGGGTTAATTGCATGATCATAGTCTCACGACCTCTAATAGTATACCTAATTTGAACATTACAACATCATCGTTGAGCGGGAATGTAATAATCCAACTAAGTTCTTTAAGCTATCCTCCTACATCTAAATCAAGTAAGACTTCTAGATACATCCTTGTCCTAGACGCTTTTTCAAATTCCTTATTTCATAAAAAAATAAGAGTCCTACTTTATTTATCCCCACGTTCTATCTCCCTATTCCCTCTCTAAGATCACAAGGTTGACAATATATTTATTCTAACGGTGATCAATCCTCAAAATAATTAAAACAAGAATAGACAACCAACCACTATGATAAAAAAATTAAAGCAAATTAATCCAAAACAATAGTAGTCATGTTCTTTGATTTAACCCCAGAAAGGGAGTTTTTAGCCACTAATAGTCATAATCATCATCCAAATAATTGTATGAAGGATCAAAACCACAAAAAAGTTCAATTAAAGAATGCAAAATGTAAAAATAAAGTTGTAGAAGCCTCCTCTCTTCTCCAGGCCATCCAAAGATGTTCAAAATGTGTTTTAATATGTTTTATTTATAGTAAACCACTCATAAGCCGTGTAGGAATAGGATTTCATATTATCCTTTGATAGCTAGGCACAAATTTCCCGCTTTTGATCTTCATCGCATCACGCTAGAGTGATCATCAATATAACTCTGCGGCTCAGCTTAATCGTGTTTAGTTACTGAAAATTGACAATTGCATTTTCATCCCTCACCGCGACACGCCAACCATCCCATCGCTATTATCACCGTAAAGCACCCATATCGCGGTGAACTCCCAAGCGTCCTCTTCTCGTCATGTTGTGTCCTGTGCTTCCGTTGGTTCACTCGAAGATGTTGTGTAATGTTTCCACTCATTTTATAGCCTTGTATACATCCATATACCATCATAATAAGTTCACACAACATACTACATCATAATACACCAAAGATTAGAGATCAACACGACACAATATCAAGAACAACAAACTCAAAACACGAACTAAGTCAAGGATTGCTCATGTTGATCTTTAACTTTTTGTTTTGACTTTAAACTTGATCCAATTGAACTCTTCACATTATAAAAAAGTTATTCCACATCTAAATACACAATTACAACATTGGGAACTCATTAAACACAATAGAATCCAACATGATATACTAGAACAATACCTAGCTCAAGCTAGTTTACTAGTTTTCTCGGGTGAACTCTAAATAATCCATTTAAACCCATACTTGTTTGAAAGCACTTTTAACCATTGTAATCACATCCTTGAACACTTAGATTCTTATTTATATCATAATCACACCTAAAGAACACGAATTGTCCTAAAAAAAGGCTCAATACACTAGAATAACAACAGTAGAGTGCATAAATACACCCAACATCACCACCCCACACTTAAAGCCTTGTTCGTCCTCGAACAACTCTTAACTATAAGCATCATAAGCTGAGGAAACTCTACACTTCTACTACATGCAAGACACTCAAGCTAGTTCTATAATGACTACACAAAATACAAGTTTCTACAATAAGCATATTTTATACAAAATTAAAAGCTCATGAACACTACTCCAAAACATCCTAGCCTCAAGAATTTACTCAAAAAGTTGGCAAACTCATGCTAATTGCTCAATACAAGACATTATTACAAATCACCCTCATTCATCAAACATGTGCCCTCACAAAAAGAAAGTTACTCAGAATCACTCATATAAATATAATTTATAACACAATGGGTACAAGAATCAAGTTACGCTCACTCTCACAAAGAATTCAAAAATTACACATAATGAATCATGGGCTTGGACTTAGTGTTGCTCTCCACTAATATTATAATGCAAAGCTTAGGATCAAATAGGTTTTTAAAGGTTGTAATGTAGGCTAAGGGTCGGGTAGGAACTATTTTTGCTTAATAGTGACTATCTTCCCTAAGCACTTTAATACACCACTTTATATATTCAATTCAACTCTAACAACCAAATCACACCATTTTTGTCTACCCCATTCTTTTGTTTTCACCCTCATCTCATTAAGCTCTTTTACATACACGATGGTTGGAGGATTTAACACAAAACTATTCAATTTGAACAAATTTTTATTCTTTTAATTACTCAACTCCCCACCACAACATATAACAATTCTTTTGAACACCAATAACTATCACTTTAGGGCTTCAATTTCAAATTTTTCTTCTTCAATTTGACACTCCTTAAGTTACTAAATTTGTACTTAATAACTTAGGAGCTTTGGATCAAATTAAGGTCTATCAAAGAAGGTATTAAGCTACTTATGAGGCTGCCAAAGAAAAAGCTAAAGGCTCAATAGGTTTGACTAGGATTAAGCACAAAGGGTAGGTCAAATAGAATGTAAAAAACAAGGCTATCAAAGAAATGCCTATATCATCTCCTAAACCTACACTCTTATTTCGCTTTGCACACACACCAGGAAAGTTCTAGACATCACATGCAATAAGAAATATACAAATACCTCACATACACTTGGCACATGCTCAACTCAGTAAGATCATTATAGACTCAACCAAACAATAGCATGAATTCAACTTTAAGCCATCAAGTACAAGAGTCATAATCATGAGCCTAGGGGTGTCAAAAGTAGTAATTCACTCAATCAACATGCTTTTACAAATGAAACACTTACATCATGAAATCACATATAGCACCAAGAAGAACATCTCACATAATGTTTTTTTAAAACTAATCCTAAAAATGGGAATTTCCCTACCCCACACTTAAAAATATACTTTATCCCCAAAGTGTACTTAAAAGTAGAGATAGAAATATTTCTAGGGGCCTGTAGGCCTAGATAGTTGCATCTTTATATATCAAGAGGGTCTGTGGACTCTACACTTCGTCTTCGCCATACTGCTTAGCTCATGTTTTCTGGTACTTAGACTTCCGATCAACCAGTGACTCAACAAAAACAAAACTATGTGAAATACAAACTAAAAAACAAAAATAAAACATACCTACTTAACATGGGTTGCCTCCCAAGCAGATCCTGATTTAGTATCGCGACACGACTCAATTACGGCTTAGCCAAATTCCCTCATTTTTTTCCTTACACTTAGAGGCCATTTTCTAATTCGTTTTTGACCTCTTGAGTGTGAGCTCTCAAGGTCACCAACATTCTCAACTTTAGCCTTTTCAGGCTTATCCACTTTCATCATGTTAGACTTAGGTGGTAGAGGCTTTGGCTGCTCAATGAGGGTGTACAAAGAGGTCTTTGGTAGACTAAGCACCCCATACTTATCCCTTTCAATAATAGTAATCATGCAAAGATTTTTATAATAGAATAGTGTGTTTAGCGATTTGTATACTTTGAAGACCGTCTCTTCATCCTTCTACCTCAATGTGAGTGTACCCTCTCTTAAATTAATCAACGCTCCTCCCATTTCTAAGAACGGATGCCCCAAGATGATTGATACTTATTCGTCTGCCTGGAAATTTAGAATAATAAAGTCAGAAGGAATAATGAATTTACCAACCTTTATGAGGACATCCTCTATCACTCCTTTAGGATGGGCTAAGCTCTCATTTTCCAACTGCAGCAATACTGAGCTCAATTTTAGCTTTCCTAAGACCAACGCATTGAACAATGATAGGGTTATCAAGTTAACACTTGCCCCTAAATAACTCGACATACGGACCACCTCACTATTCCCAATCTGAATAGGGAGAGTAAACTTCCCTGGGTCCTTAAGTTTTTTGGGCATTTTCTATGTCATTACAATGCTACACTCTTTAGTGAGTGCTACCATTTCAACTTCCTGCAGCTTTACCTTATAAGCAAGCATATCCTTTAAGTACTTAGAGTACTTGGGCATACCTTGCAAAACATCTAAAAGAGAAAGGTAAATGTGAAACTATCTAAACGTGTCAAAGAACTTCTTAAAACATGCATTCTCTTTTGATTTTTTGTGCTTGTGTGGGAAAAGAAGTTGCGACATCTGCTTCTTTTCTTCAGTAATTTTTTCTTTCAAGTACTCAAACTTTCTCAACTTTTTAGCAACTTTTTCAGATACTTGTGGGGGAGTCAACTCTGTATCCACCTTCTTAGTTGCCTTTGGAGGTTCTTCATTCAGATCCTTAGCACTTCTCAAAGTGATTTTCATTACTTATTTTTGGTTTTCTGTATATCCTGGAAAACCACCTTGAGGTTTGGTATTTAGTGTCTGCTATAACAACCCTAACTGCAACTCTATGCTTCTCGTGGCTATTTGCTGGTTCTTTACATCTGCAACCAACTATATTTTATTAGCTAGAATCTGTTTCATCTCCTCTAAGATGCTATTTGAGTGATTTAGTTGAACCTGTGGTTGTTGAATTTGTTGTGGCTGTGCGTTCTATTACTGATTTAATGGCTGAGTCTGCCACTTCATGTTATAGGCGTTCCCATAATTATGCCTTTGAGCATTGCCCACATACATCATCGATTTTGGATTTGTAGCACACATAGCTGCTGAATGGACACTATTACCATAAACTTCACACCAACCTACAGCTTGTTGGATTGCATTAACTGTGGCTGCAGGCTGTGCAACTCCCAACTTAAAACTGCTTATTTGATTTTGCAATGCATAAATCTGAGTAGATTGGCAGTAAATTGGTCGACCTCTAATACACCTGCAATTCTTTTTGTGGCACTTCTAGAATCTGAATGTCACTCTGGATTCCCTTGAGCTATGCAACTCAATAAAGTGTATAGCTTATCATATGTCATCTCAAGGGATTGACCACCTGCAACTGAATCTAAGAAAATTTTTGTATTGTGGTTAAGTTTCTCTATGAAAGTATGAGCTAGTACCTTATTGGACTGTTGATGATGTGGACAATATCGAAAAAGTGCCTTTAAGTGCTCCCAAGCATGGTATAGATTCTCGTATACCTTCTATTTAAAGCAAACAATCTCACTGCGAAGTCTTGCAGTCTTTTCAGATGTAAAGAAGCGGATGAGGAATTTCTGTGCCATGTTGTCCCATGATGTGATTGAATTTGTCAGATTAGCATTGAACCATTTTTTTGCTTTCCTCAACAGTGAAAAGGGGAACAACGTCATCCTTACATAGTCTACATTCACACCCGTGGGGATGAATGTGTCACTGATTTCCAGATAATTTTGCAAGTGGACCTTTGGATCTTCATGTAAAAGCCCTGTGAGCTATCCACTGCTAATCAAAAGCAGTACCATATTCTGTTTGAGCTCAAAATTGCCTCCAACTATCGGCTTCTGAAATGGGGAGGTCAAATTTATTGAAGTAGGATTTTCACTTCTCTAACTGTCCTAAGGTCTGCTTGTTCATTAGCCATGCTAGCAGGATTATCTTGATCTTCCTCGATTTGTAGAAAATAGGGGAGAACAATTGCTTCTCTTCTTTATTGATGGAATAATTGCTCAAGTTTGGGGCTTGGTTCAACCAATTCCTGAGCCCTTACCAGCTTACTACTTTGAAAACCTATTTCCTGCAAATACAAAACCAAGACAAAGCGTAAAACACCAAAGTAATACAAAAAGTAAAACTAAAAATAAAATAGTTTCCAAATTATAAGTCCTCAGCAACGACGCCAAAAACTTGACAGTGCACATGCAAGTGTACATGGTCTACCAAGTAATATAGTGGCCTTTAAGAAAGCTGAATATCGATCCCACAGGGACTTGTTCTAACAGCTATTTGATTTCAGTTGACAATTTAGATCAATCTAGTGCAAACGTAACCAAACAAGAGTTTTGAATATTTGTAAACTAAAGTAAAGGAAGCAATGCGTAAAATAAAGGTCTTGAAACAATAAATAGGAGAAAGCCCAGGGTTAAAGCACTTCAAACAATCATACTACGCTATTGAATTTTATTCGTCAACTTGCTTATCTTGGTGGTTGATTCAAAGGGTTAATTGCATGGTTATGGCCACCCACCTCTAATTGTTTACCTGATTTGAACACTACAACAACATTGTTGATCGGAGATTTAATAATCCAACTATGTTCTTTAATCTATCCTCATACATGTGAATTAAGTAAGGCTTCTAGATACATCTCTGTCCTAGACGCTAATTCAAATTCCTTATTTCATAAAAGAATAAGAGTCCTACTTTGTTTATCCCCATGTTCTATCTCCCTATTCCATCTCTCAAGATCACATGGTTGATAATATATATATTCTAAGGGTGATCAATCCTCAAAATAATTAAAACAAGAATAAACAAGCAACCACTATGATAAGCAAATTAGATGAAATTAATTCAAAACAATAAAAGTCATGTTCTTGGCTTTAACCCCGAAAAGAGAGTTTTTATCCACTAATAGTCATAATCATCATCCAAATAATTGTATGAAGGATCAAAACCATAAAGAAGCTAAATTAAAGAATGGAAAAACTAAAAATAATGTTGTAGTAGTCTCCTCTTTTCTCCAAACCATCCCAAGATGTTCAAAATGTGTTTTAATACGTTTTATTTATAGTAAACCACTCATAAGACGTGTAGGAATAGGATTTTATGTTATCCTTTTATAGCTAGGCAGAGATTTCCCGCTTTTGATCTTCATCGCGTCGCGCTAGAGTGCTCATTGCTATAACTCCACAATGCAACCTAATCTCATTTAGTTACTGGAAATTGACAATTTCCTTTTTATCCCTCACCGTGATTCACCAACCTGCCCATCGCTCTTAGCACCGCGAAGCACCCATATCGCAGTGAACTCCCAGGTGTCCTCTTCTTGTCATGTTGTGTCTTGTGCTTCTTTTGGATCACTCCAAACTTTTATGTGATGTTTTCACTCATTTTCTATCCTTGTATACATACATTTACCTCCATAATCAGTTCACACAATATCCTACATCATAATACACCAAGGATTAGAGATCAACACAACACAATATCAAGAACAACGAACTCAAAACACGAGCTAAGACATTGCTTGTTCATGTTGATCTTTAACTTGTTATTTTGACTCTAAACTCGATCCAATTGAATTTGCACATTATTAAAAAGTTATTCCACATATAAATACACAAATACAACATTGGGAACTCATTAAACATAATAGAATCCAACGCGATAGAGTAGAACAATACCTAGCTCAATCTAGTTTGCTAGTTTTCTCGATTGAACTCTAAATGATCCATTTAAATGTATACTTGTTTGAAAACACTTTTAACCATTGTAATCACATCATTTAACACTTAGATGATTATTTATATCATCATCACACATAAAGCACACGAATTATCCTCAAAATAAGGCTAAATTGGATAGAATAGCAATACTAGAGTGCATAAACACACCCAACATCAATGACCAAGATGTAATTATTTCCTCCTCTACAGGAAAACTTTACAGGTCCACATAGATCTATGTGGATGAGTTTCCAGGGCCTGGATATACTCACTTACTTCTTTGGCTTGAAGGAAGATTTTGTGTGCTTTCCTTTTACACAAGCGTTAAATACTTTTGAACTGGCAAACTTCACTTTTGGCAACCCTCAAATCAAGTCCCTCTTTACTAATTTTTTTAGCAGTGAAAAGCTAACATGACCAAGCCTTCTGTGCTATATATCAGCAGCATCTTCTTGTACACTATGGCATGTCATGTTTTTGGAATTATAGGACCCCAAATAAGTAATATATATGTTCTTACTCCTTAAGGTTGTCAACATTTCTTTAACATCTTTGAGACAAATAACAGTGCACTTGTCTGATCTAAATCTGTCCTCATTTTCTTTATCACATATTTGAACAACACTCAGCAAGCTGAACTTATGTCTATCAACAAAATAAATATCATCAATTTCTTATCCAAACTATTCCTAATCTTCCTAATTCCAACTATATAACCTTTATTACCATCACCAAAGGAGACACTGGCTCCTTCAAAGGATTTAAGCAAGATGAAATTTGTAATTTTTCCAGTCATGTGCTTTGAATAGCCCTTATCCATTATCTAGTGGTGGCTGCTTCCTTTAGATTTTCCCGACAATAACAATCAATGATCAGTTCTGGAAATCTATTTTAACTTGAGCTCCAGTACGTTGATAGAGGAAAAATTAGGTTTTTTTTGTCTAGCAAGGTAAGTTTACACTTCTTTATTTGGGAACAAAATCCTTTTATTCCCTTAAGAACAACTTCTCTAGTAGGACATGACTCTCTTGTGTGAACATTTTTCCCACAGTGTATACACAACAAATTATCCTTCACTGAAACATATATGCCAAAAGTATTTTAGGCAAGATAAACACTATAGAACCCCAACCTTCTTTTGCTTCTTGACCATTTACTGACAAGACTTGTCATTACTTGAGATGAAGTGGTCCATTTCAAGGTCTTTTCAAGCTCAGCCTTCACTTTAACCAAGGGCCTCTCAAATTCAACACTTCTCTCAAGTGACGCAGTTAATTCTACATTAGTCTTAGTCAGTTTCTCTTCTAACTCCAGTTGAATTTGAGATTTTTCATTCTTCTGTTTTGAATTCGCCCAAGACAGTTCACTTAGTTTTTCATTTAGGGACTTATTTTCAATAAATAAAGATTAACTAGTTGCTTGAAGCTCAATTACTAGCACACTTAATTCAACCATCTCCTCTTTAGATTTTTCAAATTTTATCTTTAGAGATTCCTTGTCTCTAGTGAGATAATTAGCAATATTAATTAATACAGCAACAAGAGACTTCATCTCTTTAATAGATTATTTTTTAGGTTTTCTTTGATATCCAAAGTATTACCTTGTCATATTTATCCCCATATAAGTTTTCCATTAAGGAAGAGAGAGAGTTATATACTTGAAAGTCATTTTCCATTGCCATCATGGATACATCTTCATGCTTCTCAGACTCATCAGTATCATAGAAGGAGTCACCTAGAGCAGCTATGACTTGCATTGAAACCTTATCAGCTCCAGCTTTTCTGTTGTACTTTCTTCCAACCTATTTCCTATTTTTTCCTTCTCACTATTTTGCTTGATATATTTTTTGTATTCTAGTTTGTGCAAGGGAAAGTCCTTGATGTAGTGACCAGGCTTCCCATATTTGTGATATATTTCATTCCTTTTTCCATTTATGATATATCTGCCGAATTTCCTTTATTTGGGGATGGATCCTGACTTTTTCAATGTCTTGATCACCCGCTTGGCAATGTAAGCAGTTTCATCATTTTCAGCATTGGGGGTTTCTTTAGTGGCCTTCAGAACCAGGGTCTTCTCAACCTTGGGCTCACTTTTTGACTTTCCAAGCTTCTTCAACATCTCATAGGTTTTGAGATTTCCAATGAGCTCATCCACGGTCATAGTCTTCAGATTCCTAACTTCGGTAATTGCATTAACTTTGCTCTCCCACTGCTTAGGAAAGATACTCAGAACTTTGCGGGCCTATTTAGTAGTTATGATATCTTCTCGAAAATAGTAAAGCTCATTGGTTATGGCTATGAACCTGTGTTCATATCCTGAATGGACTCTCCTTTTATGGTGAAAGTCTTATATTGATTGGTTAACATATCCACTTTGGAATCCTTCACCTGACTGGTTCCCTCATGTGTTGTGTGAAGACAGTCCCAGATCTCCTTAGCTGATTCAAAGGTAGAGATCCAGTTGTACTAATCAGGACCAAGTTCACACACCAACAACTTCTAGGCCTTATAGTTCTCTTCAATCTTCTTTCTATCTGCATCATCATATTCCTTTTTGGTTTTGGGAACTTGTGAGGTCACATCACCAACCTTCACTAACCTTGTAGGAACAAAAGGGCTACCTTTAATAATATTCCATAACTTTGAATCCTCAACTATAATAAAATCATGCATTCTAGTCTTCCACTGGCCATTGTATTCACTATTCAATCTAGGTGTAGTAGTTGACGAACCTTCTTCAAGATTGGGAGGACCATCCATTCTCAAGATCCTTTCAAGGTGTTAACCTTGTTAGGAAGACCTTGCTTTGATACCAAATGAAGAGTTGTAGTGGGTTACTCCTCAACTTGGGACCAGTTCCCTCACAGACTCAAATGCAAAAACTAGGAGAAAATTTAATAATAAAATACATGAAGAAATTAAATAATAGATACAGAAATTTTACGTGGAAACTCCTTTCTCAAAGGAGAAAAACCACAACCTGCTTCTAGGATTTATACGCTTCACTCAAGTAACTTGAATACAGACTCCAGTCTCTAAGTATTAAAATCCTAATCCCTTTCTCCTAGTAATAACTCTATTAGAAGGAAGATGCATAGTGACAAGAAAACCTAGTAATAACTCCAGACTCTAAGGATCACTATCCATATGTTTGATGTTAATGATATTTGGGAAGATTTAAAGAAGAGATTCGACAAAATCAACGTATCTAGGGATTTTTACCTTCACAGGGAAATTGTCACACTTTCACAAGAAGTTACCATTATATTTGTCTATTTCTATACAATTAAGGAACTCTGGAATGAATATGAAGCTTTAGCCCCTCAACCTTCATACAAATGTCAAAATCTAAAAGTTATTTAGATGACTTTCAAAATTAGAAACTATGGTAGTTTCTCATGGGTTTGAATGAGTTTTTTGAGCAATCTAGGAGCCAAGTGTTACCCATGAGTCAAACTCTTACAATAAATCAGGGATATGCTATGGTTTTGTAATGTTAAGGTCAGAGACTAAGTGTGAACAACAATTTTGGTGTTGTTGTTGAGATCGGAGATCATATTGTTCTTCAAGGAAGTAGAATTCCTATGAACAACTATAGATCTAAGAATTTTTCTTGAGGATATCAATCTGGAGGAGCCAATTCTTTATGTGGAAATCTTTTCTATGTCACGACCCAAACTAGGGCCTAAACATAATGGGCATCCCAAGTCTAACTAGGACAAAAGACCTCCCTTTAACCTAACCCAACCACTTTCCAAAGCCTTAGATATGCTGAATCTCAAACATTAAACACGATTACGTAAATGATATCATGAAGACACTAGGATAAAGTCACAACCGTGACCGGCCCAACCGAGTCTACCTGCACCAAACCAACCATCCATGCCATACCAAACCAAAATAAATATCAAAACATAACATGATAATCAAACCCACAGTGTAATACGATGGAACAACCAACAATATCGTCCAATGAGTCAGCCCCAACACCAATGCCAATGCTAAGGAAGACACCAATACTGATCCGTCCCATACCAACCCCCAGAAGTACCACAAAGCCTCTATCCAAAAGAATACAAATATCTGGTTAGGACATGCCCCAACCATGGCAAAAACTAATATCCAAAACAAAATAAAAATGTCTAAGAATGTCCATATCATGAAATTAAGCCTTCCAAAAACTTAGAAGATCACCACTTCAATCCAAATATTGTCCCCGAGTCAATCAATATGTAGGACGAGTCAAATGGCTGGTTCCTGCATAGCGTGGGTATACAACCATCAGTAGATGGGTTAGCGAGTGATCGCTAGCATGTATCTCAAGATAAGAATAAAGTAATGTCATTTAAACAACCAAGTAAAACCATCCAAGATGCATACAACCATACATATATGTAAGTGCTGGGAAAGGGAATCCGCGTTTAGCATGTATTTAAAACCGTTTACCTTGGTTATGTAACATTGCCGTTTAACCACACCCATGGGCCATATGGGTTCAGCTCCCTCTGCTGAAGGAGTCCCAGTGCATATAGCCACACGACCAAAAAATATCCCATGGGATGACAAGTATATCCCTCTAATATAAAATATGACACTCGAACGTGGTCATAGAAGACCTCTCATATCAACAAATATGAGTTTTTAGTTTTCATTCCTCTAGAACCTCCACCTTCTATGACTTAGTTACACATCCTGCCATTAATGCCCAAATTAAAACCATGTCTAAACAATCTAATTACCATTTATTACCAAGGCCAATTATTTGTGGTATCGCTATACCAACCATACTATAAGATTTATCCATTGCCAAACCATTTAGGTTAAAGAGACTCTCAAGTGCCCTTTTCTTTTACCATATTAACCTCTTGGGAGACTACCATGTTCTCCACAAGCATAACCAATTAGCCTTTAACCTTTGTAAACCATTTACACTATTTATAGTTCCATATATAAGCTAAAAACAAGCATGAGTTCCATTTAAATAAGTCAATGCAATGAACATATCTTTATAAGCATTTTATCAAACACCTTAGGGGTATAATATAACCAAAACAAATTCCAAAGTCCATTAAACCATTACCATGCAAACCAACTGCCCAAAACAACCATTAATGCATATAAAAGCATAATTAAACCATAGGAAACCATAACAAAACCATTATAAACAAAACCCCCAATTAATAGTTGAAAACCATAAACCATGCAACATTGAAACCATGAAAACGTCCATAAAATCCATGTCTTTTTATTGGTAATAAGTAGGGAAGAGACACATGCCTTAAATCAAGAAAGATGGTGGAAGAAAATTACCAATACAAGCTGCAAATCAATCCCTAAGTGGAAACCCTAGCTCTCTTGGCCCAAAACTCATGAAAGAATTATGATGTGTTTTGGAATAGTTTCTAAGTGTTAATGAATAGAATAATAAGGTAAATAGCCTCCTAATTGTGTTAGAAGTTGTGGGTCATATTTAGGGTAAGTAGGGAAATGTCTAGAATACCCTTACTTAAGTCCCTTAAAAACCCATCACAGGAATACGACTAACCCTCTTACGAGTCGTACCCTTCCTTACGATTGGTTTCCACCAGTCGTACCCAGGTCTCAACCTTTGGATCAGACACTATCCATCATATGACTGATCCAACCAAGTCATACCCATGATCCATATTTGTACCTATGATCTGTATCCTTGGCAGTATGAACTACAAAGAGGATCAAACACTTGATACCATACGAGTCACCGATACGACTCGTATCAATCCTTATAACTCTCACCCCTAAGTCATGACCATTCAGTAACCAGAGCCATCCCACCAACTAACACTAGTCAGCTTACGACAGGATCATACCACTCATACACCAGCATACGACTCGACCCTAGAGTCGTATTGGGTCTGGAGAATGGATTTCAAGGAAAATTTCTAAGGACAAAACTCAGGATGTAATATTCTCCCCCACTAGGAACATTCATTCCCCAATGACGGATAAGGTAGGGGTAACCACATACAGAGTCATTTGCATTATCAAGAATCCCTTTAACAAAGTTTGAAAACAAAGAGGAAAAGATGTTAATCTTTTCTTTAACAAACTCAAAAAATAAAGATGTGTTCGAGAACACATACCTTTCATACAAATACCAGGAAAAGAAAACAAGAACGGATACTTGGATTTCATGTCCTCTTCCATTTCCCATGTAGCTTCTTCCACCTTATGGTTCTGCCACAGAACCTTAACCAAAGCTACATCCTTGGTCCGCAATCGACGGACATGCCTATCCAATATCTCAACCCGAATTTCTTCATAAGACAGAGAGACGGAGATATCCAACCCTTCCAAAGAAATAACTAAAGAAGGATCACTTATGCACTTTCTTAACCTGAAAACATGAAAGAATGGATGAACCAAACCCAAACTAGATGGCAACTCTAACTCATAAGCGACATTACCAACTCTCCGTAAAATCACATAAGGACCAATAAACCGAGGACTAAGCTTCCTTTTCTTGCCAAACCGCCCTACTCCCTTCATTGGACACACCTTTAGGAACACCTTGTCCCCAACCTCAAACTCTAAATCTCTACGCCTAACATCCACATAAGACTTTTGGAAACTCTGAGCATCTTTAAGACTATCCCAGATCACCTTCACCTTCTCTATAACTTGATAGACCAAATCAGGTCCAAACATATCTGCCTCATCAAGCTTAAACCATCCAATAAGAGATCTACACTCCCTACAATACAAAGACTCGAAAAGATCCATACCAATACTAGAATGATAGCTATTGTTACCAAAGGTAGATGCTCAACCCAACTGCAACCATAATTAATCATGCATGCCAAAAGTATGTTCTCCAATATCTGAATCATTCTCTCCACTTGCCAATCTGACTGAGGATGGGCCGTACTCAGACTACCCTTAGTCCCCAATATTTTCTAGAAAGACCACCAGAAATGAGATGTAAACTGCGTACCATGATAAAAAATAATCGAAATAGGCACCCCATATAACTTTGCATAATCTTCCATGGAAAAGGTAGTCCTTACTAGCAAAACGTGAGTAAACTTAGTCATCCTATCTGTGATGACCCAAATCAAATCAAATTGTTTCTGAGACTGAAGAAAATCGGTAAAGAAATCCATATTGATCATCTCCCACTTCTATTTAGACAACTCTATTTCTTGATGCAATCCACTAGGCCTCATGTGTTCAACCTTAACTTGCTGACACACCTTGAACTTGGCAACAAAATCAACCATATCTCTCTTTATAACATTCCATCAATAGATCTTCTTAAGATCATGATACATCTTTGTCAAACTAGGATGGACAACATAGCGCGACTCATACACCTAGGCCAAAATCCTTTGTCACAACCCATTGACATTCAGACACATAAGCTCCCTTGGTACTGCAAAGTACCATCACCACTAATCTCAAACACCACCTTCTTTTGCCCACTAATATCACTCTTAATTTTCATCAAGACTAAATCCAACACTTTCTTCTCCTTAATCTCTGCACAAAGAGACGATCAAAACACTTCTTGCACCATTACACCACCATCCTTGGAATCCAAGAGAAGAACTACAAGATTGGCCAAATAGTGAATATCCTTCACCAATCCCAACTTTCCTTTCTCTACATGATCCAAACTGCCCATAGACAACCTGCTAAGTGCATCAACAACCACATTATCCTTACCTGGGTGATAGTGAAGACTCATATCATAATCCTTCAGAAACTCAAGTTATATCCTTTGCCTAAGATTAAGCTCCCTCTGCGTGAACACATACTGAAGACTCTTATTATCCAAAAAGATATCTATGTGAACATCATATAGATAATGCCGCCATATTTTTAATGCAAACACAATCGCCAATAGCTCCAAATCATGAGTAGGATAATTTCTCTCATGTACCTTTAACTGCCTGGAAGCATAGGCAATCACCTTCCCATGCTGCATCAAAACACAACCAAGCCCTACTCGATATGCATAACAATAAACCCCAAGCCCACCATTGCCTTCCGGTAAAGTCAAAATCGGATCCAAATTCAACCTATTCTTCAACTTCTCAAAATTCCCCTCACAAGTATCCGACTAAGAAACCTTAACCTTCTTATGAGTTAACTTAGTCAAAAGAGTAGCTATCAACAAAAAGATTTCCACAAACCGCCTATAATACCCAGCTAAACTCAAGAAGTTACGAACATTAGATGGATTCATGGCCCTAGGACACTCTTTCACCGCAACAACCTTTTGAGGATCAACCATTATCCCATCACTAGAAATAATATAACCCAAGAAAGTCATGATATTCAACAAAAAATCACACTTACAGAACTT
Source organism: Capsicum pubescens (assembly GCA_030864215.1). Lineage (NCBI taxonomy): Eukaryota > Viridiplantae > Streptophyta > Magnoliopsida > Solanales > Solanaceae > Capsicum > Capsicum pubescens. Next base: position 263,128,141 of record CM061540.1, on the reverse strand, counting down.
GGAAAACAACCATTGTTCCTTTAAGGTCTACAATACCATACAGAGTTGATTAGCATGATCCACCCCACTCCTCGAATACACATAGATGTCATCAATAAACATAGTGATGAAGAGATCTAAATACTGCCTGAACACCCCGTTCATCAAATCCATAAATATTGTTGGAGCATTTGTCAACCCAAATGACATCACCAAAAACTCAAAATGACCATACCGAGTACGAAAAACCATCTTAGGAATATCCACCTCCCTAATTTTAAGTTGATGGTACCCAAACCGAAGATATATCTTGGAAAAGAACTTGGCACCCTGTAACTTATCAAACAGATCATCTATTCTTGGGAGAGGATACTTGTTCTTGATTGTTACCTTGTTCAAGTTCCTGCAGTCGATGCACATCCAAAGGGAACCATCCTTCTTGCGCATGAACAACATCGGTGCACCCCACAAAGAAACACTAGGATGAATAAACCCCTTATCCAGAAGATCCTTAATTTGCTCCTTGAGTTCCCTTAATTCAGCTAGAGCCATTCTATATGGAGGAATAGATATTGGATGACTGTTTGGAAGAAAATAAATACCAAACTCTATTTCTCTATCCGTAGGAACACCAGGAAGATCGTCTAGAAAGATATCTAGAAACTCATTAACTATCGAAACTGACTATAAAGAAGGACCTTACGAGTTAGAATATTTAACCCAGACTATATGATAAAGATACCATTTAGTGATTAACCTTTAAGATCTAAGATAAGAAATAAATCTCCCCCTAGGAGCTAAATAACAACCCTCCCATTCTATTTTTGGCTCTCCAGGGAACCTAAAGATGACCTTACGAGTCCGACATTCTAAAGATGCATAACAAGAATTCAACTAGTCCATACCTAAAATCACATCAAAATCTACCATTCCCAACTTAAACAGATCTACTAGGGTTTGCATATAACCAATAGATACCCCCCTATAGACCTGTTCAACAATGATCGAGTCTCCTATTAAGGTAGAAATAGAAAAAGGATTTGAAATAACTTTTAGATAAAAAACAAAAGACACAGCTATATAAGGAGTCACACAAGAAAGAGTTGAGCCCAGATCAAGCAAACAATATATGTCATAGAAAAAGAGCTGTAACGTACCAGTAACAAGATCAGGTGATACCTCAGATTCCTGCTGGTATGCAAAAACATACAACCTATTCCGACCAATACAAGAACCAAGAGAAGTAACAGAAGTAGATGCCACACCACCAGGTGTACAAGCAGGAGATGAAGCCATCAAAATCTTATTCGCCCTTGTAGCAACCTTGTTATCCAGACAACCCTTGAGCCGATGTCCATCTTGACCATACTTAAAGCATTTATCTCTATCTTCCTCACAAAATCCCCAATGAGGATGACTGTAGAATCGACAAGGAGGGTATGGAAAAATAGACTAACCTCCACTCACCTAAGATTGGGAAATCTGAGCCCAAGAATTATCACCATCTTGGTGACGCCTGTCCCCCGACTGCTGTGGGTAAGAAGCACTGGTAGCAGATAAGGATCTAGAACTCCCCCACTTCTTTTTCTGTCACTTTCCACCATATCAACCACCCCGAGACTGTGCACCACCAGATAAAAAAAATCTACCCCACTTTCTCTGCCTATCTCCATATTCTGCCTGCTTTCTCTTCTCATCATTAATCTGCTACATATGAACACTTAACCTAGGGATGTCCATATCCCTAATGAGCAAAGAAGTTTTGCTCTCCAAAATCAAATATCTATTCAACTCAAAAGTGAACTTCCTCATTCTCGACCGCATATCAGCTACTAAATCAGGAGCATACCTTGAAAAATGATGAAAACTCAAGGCATATTCCCTCACAGACATTCTTCCTTGCTTGAGGTTCAAAAAATCTTGAGGAAAGAAACGATCCATAAAGGCATTAGAAAAGGCCTCCCACAACCCTTCTTCTACCATTTCACTCTTACCTCTGTCCTACTCCTCATACCACTAATAAGGAACATCTTTAAGAGGAACATCTTTAAGTTGATAAGCCGCAAAGATAACTCTTTCCATATTAGAAGACGGCATAACTTGAAATATCTTCTCTAGTTCATCAAAGAAACCCTGTGGTTCTTTCTCAACCTCCTTTCCATAAATATAGGAGGACCTATCTTCATAAATTGACCAACCCTTGTGGCCTCAGTAGATAAAGCACTAGCCGCACCACACTCAGCCTGAGCAACGACCATATGAGCAATAACATGAATAGACTAACGAAACTACGTATTTGTCATGTTAACCTGAGGGGCCTGGGGAGAAGTAGGAGGAATAAAAGGAACTCTATCTCAATAAGGTGTAGGACCATGAGATTAAAGATGTACTTCAGACATAGGAGGTAACCCTTCATCATTATCCTCAGATAGGATAGAAGTATTTCCTTGTGTTCCAAATCTAGGAGGCATGATCTGAAAAACAAATAACCAAGGATTAAAAAAGATTCCAGGATTGAGAATTTTAGGAAAGTAAAACATTCCTTAATGTCTTGCAACCTCTCTCTTATGAGTGTGGTGCACTTCACACCCCTAAAAGATACTCTACTCGACACTTCTTTGTGGATGTCCAGTTAACCATGAACCTAAAGCTCTAATACCAACTTGTTATAAACCAAACTAGGGCCTGGATGTAATGGGCATCCCAAGTACACCCAGGACCGGGGAAATCCCTCTTAACCCAACCCAACCACCTTCCACAGCCTTAGATGAGCCTAATCTCGAGCATATAACAAGATTATGTAAATGCTCTGATGAAGACTGGGATAGGGTCACAATAATGACCGACCCAACCAAGTCTACTGATGTGTGAGCCTATGCCAACACATTTAAAGCTTTTAACTCTAAATAATTGCAAAGTCTTGAGCAACTTTAGTCATTTTTGATTAGTTTACTTTGATTTTGCAGTAAAAGTAGAGAAGAAGGGAAACCACAAATAAAGGAAGCAAAAAACATGAAATTGGAAGCAAATAAAGAACAAAGGGTGGCTGACGACATCCATGACACATCATCAGCCTGGTAATAGGCCGTCAAGGATGCCGTCAACCTTAAACAAAAGATGAAAGTTGCAAGAAGTTTTGTGACGACATTCATGACACGTCGTCAAGATGATGATAAGGTGTCATCGTCGTCGTCAAACTTAGGCAGCAGAAGCTAAACTTGCAGAGAAGCTAACGACGTTCGTGGTAGGCCGTCAAACTCCTGATAGGATGTCATGGGCGCCATCATCTATTCTGAGGGAAAATCTAAAACTTTAATTTTATTTCCTTATTTTAGGTTTAACTATTTAAAGCCTTTTTTAGGGGTTTTCTATTATCGATTGACATATCCCACAAGATGAAAGATACGATTTCTCTCACTCTCTCTCTAAGACCAATATTTTTGAGCTTTGCCTTGTTATTCAATTCAAAGTATACTTCTGATTTTCTTCATCATTGTAAGTTAATCCTTTCAGTTATGAATTCAATTTGCATACTTGTTTCTTTCATCATGAGTGGCTAAACACCTATAACCTGGATTATGGGATCTAGGGTTATGTCATAATAAGGTGTTAAATACTCAAGATTTAATAGGTGTTAGGATTTCTTAGTAATTCTGAGATTATAATTTACGTTTGTTAGTTGCAAATAGTAGGCGTACCTACTTTGGTTTGATTAAGAAAGAAATCATAAACAGTAGGAAGTGAATTATCAATAAGGACTCAAAAAGGCTTCGTTTAATAATTAGTGTTGTAACAAGGTTGATTAACCTGAGGTAAAATATGGATAGTGCATTACGATTCCCTAAGTCCGAGAGGATTAGGAAATTAGACGCTCGAGAGACATTTGAGCATATCATCGATAAAGATAGCTTGTGATCCTATCCACCGTGAGAGCCTTGAGTAAATTTTAGCATCTGTTATGCACCGTAAGCCCTAGTGAACATAATCCTGGTTATTTCATAAAATCTTGGTTACAAACATCAAATTCAAAGTGACAATCAATTATCTGCAAAACTTAAACCCCATTTCAGGAAACAGTAAACTACCAGTGAATTAAATCATAAACAGCTTGAGTTTACACCTTGTTCCCTGTGAGATTCGACCCCAACCTAATTGGGTTTTATATTGACAATGATCACTTACACCCATTCAAGAGTGTAATTTGAGCGTTATCAAAAATGACACCATTGTCAGGGAGTACAGTTGTAAACTGAAAGTTTGTGTGCGCTAATTTGTTGTTAGTTAAGTTTCCTTGATTTACGTTTATTTGTTGTTTTTGTCTATTATAGGTTCTTAGTTGTTTATACAAAAAACAAGAAGTTTCGGAGAACCATTATTACCATTTAATCTGGAACCTCAGCTGATTGGGAGAATGACTGAACAATAGGAGGCAGAAAGACTAGTCACTTTGGCCAAGGCTCAGGTGAACGTACAAAATTTGGGTTAACAAGTACGTCACCAAAACCCTGATGATGAAGACTTAGGTGATGAGGTATTGTTGAATCCTCAAAACCCAAGGCGAGCTCAGCAAATTTCCGCACCAGTGCAATGAAATGTCAATAGAAGCAGTCCAGTCCGACGAAGGTATTGTCAACAACCTGTTTAATATGAGGCTGATAGAGATAATGAAGGAATGGACGGAGCTGGTACAACGGGTGCTATCATTCATCTACCGTTGGCTGGTAGGTGCAAAATTCAGCATAACAAGTACCATGATCCAACTCCTGCATCTGAAGGGGTTGTTCGGAGGCTTACCTAGTGATGACCCGAACATGCATTGGATGAACTTCATCACTATTTACAAATCTTTTGATAATTTGGGAGTGATCCAGAATGCGATCCGATTGAGATTGTTTCCTTTATCTATGTCTGGAGAGGCAACAATGTGGTTAAATGAGCTAGAGCCCAATTCTATAACCAGCTGGAGATAGTTGAAAGAGGCGTTCCTAGAATGGTTTTTTCCACCCTCCAGGAGGGTACTGTTGAGGGATGAAATCCGTAATTTTAGGAAGCTCCCTACTAAAGCATTACATGAAACTTGGGAGAGATTTAAGAAGAAGCTGGCACAATGTCCTAACCATAATATGATGGACTTACACTTGATGGAGACTTTCTATAGAGCTTTGAACTCTGTGACAAAGACAATTGTAGACAATGTTGTAGGTGGTTCGTTTATTGACCTCTCTTTTCTGGATGCTTCATACATAATGAATAGAATGACCAAGCAAAGTTGGGCTTGGCACACCAGGGATTCTGTGGTGGCTAGCTCGACTGTTTCTGGTGGTATGACTGCAGAGCAGCGCAGAAGGGATGAGGAGCGAGACCAGGGCATGGCCCACTTAAAGACGCAGATGGACTTGCTGACCACGCACTTGATGTCAGGTAAGACCAAAATGGTTAAGGCCATGGAATCTCAGAGTACTGTTGCTACGAGTGCTGATGCGGAGGCAAACTATGTGAGTAATCAGGGGGTTTCCGAGGTAATAGCCAAGGGAACCAAGGTCAGAACTTTTATGACAAGCCTGATTATAAAGATAGGGAGCAGAGATATTGGAGAAGCAATAATGATAGGAGTGGTTTATATGTTCCTTCCAAAAATTGAGATTCTGTAACAACTGGCTCCGGCAAGATGTCCATAGAGAATATGATGGAAAAGTTGTTAAAGGAAGTGGAAGCTACCAATTCGGGGGTAACTACTTTGAAGATTGAATTCTCTACCCTCAATCAATTGGTTAGCTCACACTTTGATTCTATTAAGCAGTGGGAGCAGCAGATGAGCCAACTTTCTGCTACACTGAGTCAGAGAAAAAATGGTATTTTACCTAGTGATACGGTTCAGAATCCGCGAAATGATAGATCCTATATGGAGATCACCATTCGGAGTGGTAGGATGTTACTTGGCCCTTTCGTGGGCAAATCTGTAGAAGATGAGGTAATTGTTGATGAACCCAAAGAAAGTAATCCAGTGGAGTCTGAGAAGCTGGATAGTTCTGCTGATGATTCGGAGAAGGAAAATGATAAGGAAGAGGAAGTGGTGTTAAATAATATCCCTAGACCACCACATCCCTTTACTCAACGATTGAAGATAAAGGTCGATGATGCAAAATTCTGCAAGTTCATGGCAATGCTTAAGCAATTGAAAATTAATGTGCCTTTGATTGAGGCACTTGAGCAAATTCCAGGCTATGCAAAGTTCATGAAAGACCTCGTCACAAAGAAGAGAAAGGTCAGCAGTGAGAAGGTGGACAATCTCCACTATTGTAGTATGGTTTCCACACGATTCTTAGTGCAAAAGTAGGCTAACCCAGGAGCGTTCACTATTCCATGCAAAGTTGGGTCTCTGGATATTGCAAAGGCATTATGTTATTTGGGTGCCAGCGTGAATCTGATGCCACTGGATGTATATAAGAAGCTCAGTTTAGAAGCTCCGAAACCCACTAACATACGATTGGTAATGGTAGATAGGTCGATAAAATGGCCTGTTGGAATTTTGCATGATGTGTTGGTGAAAGTAGCATACTTTATTCTTCTTGCGGATTTTGTGGTACTGGATTGTGATGTAGACTTCGAGGTACCCATTATTTTGGGGAGGCCACTCTTAGCAACAGGAAGAGTAATAGTTGACATGGAGTTGAATGAGCTTAAGTTTAGGCTTGGTAAAAAAGAGGCAAAATTCAAAATACATCAACCCATGACCGAACAAAAATATATGAGTGTCTTCTCAATCATTGACAACTTCTATGATGATGGAAAAAGGGTATCAATAGGTTGTCTTGGCAAAGTCTGAGTAGTCAAGATAACCCAGTCGTGTCGCGATAGTAAATTAGGCTCTATTGGGAGGCAACCCAAATTTTTTATGTTTAAGCAAGTGTTTTTATTTTTTTTACAATTAGGATTTAGTACGGAGTAGGTGAAAAAATGAGAAGGTCAGCTGAAAGGTCATGACGACATCCGTGACAAGCCATCACAACTGTAACAAGCTATCACGATTGTCGTCAGCTAGACCAAGCTTGAGGAATTCTCTGCCTAAGGGTGATGACGTTCGTGATAGGCTATCACTATCATGACAAGCTGTCATAAAACGTCGTCAGCCCAAAGCTGTAAAAGCTGAAATCTGTGCCTAAATTAAATTAGATTTGACCCGGCCCAATAGCAAAACCTTTTCAAATTTTCACTGCTTTTAAGTATTTTTCCTTAGTTTAGTTATTTACATAGTAAAAATTAGTTCCCATCCTTTGTAAAACACTCCAAGTAAAACAAGTTAGCTTTGTGTATGGTTTGCACTTCAAAATCACGAAAATCTTCCTATTTTATACCTCCTCTTGTGCGTGACTTTAGTTTAAGAGCTCTGTCAGGTATACTCTACTTTAACTCTTCTTTTCTCATGATGTATGATGAATGAATGATAACCCAATGTCCCCAAGATTCTTGAACCAAGTTCAACTTGGAAAGTAACTAAACTCGCACCTAGGGTTACTGTGCAAGCCCAAGGTTTGAAAATATAGCTCACAATTCGAATTCAAGTGAATCTTGAGAAATAATGGGGACCAAAAAAATTAGTTAAGATCAAAAGTGGGTTCTGATAAGTGTTGAAGACATCCATGATAAGCTATCACCATCATGATGGCTTATCAGGAATGTCGTCAAAAGCTTACGACAATCGTGACAGGCTATCACATTTGTGACGGCCTATCATGAATGCCGTCAAAAGTTGTAAAAAAAAATTTTGTGGGTTCTGTCTGAGGTTGAAGACAACTGTGATAAGCTATCACAGTCGTGACGACTTATCAAGAATTGTCATCACACCTAGAGCCTGAAACATGAATGAGCTTAAATGATTTATGTATTTGTGTTTGTGCTCTTGAGGGTTGACTAATGTTCTTCTATTGTCCCCAGGTACATTAAAATGGCACCAAAAAGAAAGAGTCCCATAGAACCAAAGAAAATGGCCAAAGAAAGTGTACATCGCAAGCTCATTGACGAGGAATCTGACTATGAGGAGGAGGAACCCTTGCTTAGAAAGCAAAAGAAGCAAAGTCCAAAGAAACCTCCACCACCTCCACCAATTGAGGTGAAGGACAGTGATGATACCGAGACGACGATAGCTTCTGAGCAAGAGGGATCTAAAAAAGGTGATTCTAAACAGCATGAGTTTGAACATGTTGACTCTGATGAAGAGGATCTAGAAGGGTCTGAAGAATCTGAGTCCGAGAAAACAGCTTCTGGGTCCCCATCCACTGAGCAACAAAATGATGAAGAGTCTCCACCTTGGGTAAATCTTATCAAATGTAAGAACCCTGAAGTGTTAAACAATGCTAGATGGAAAATCCCTAGGCAGAGGACATCTACATCGCTCGGCTTCGAAGAACTAATAGAAGGAATGCGAAGAGGCCAATTCAGGAGGAAAAGATAATTATCACGAAAGGGTTAATTAGGTGCCCTGAAGTGGAGAAGAAGTTCAAAGAGTATGGCTTAGGAGGGACCACAGAAGGGGGAGGTTTATTTTTCCCCACACTGTTCAGGAGTTCTTGATAGAATTTATGCAGACCAGGTGACAAAGTAACAAATCAACCCCTTCTTGATAGAGTTTAGGTGAGGGGTGTAAGAGTTGATGCCTCGACCAAAACCATCAACATATTCTTGCACGTCCCCGACTTCACTCCTCAGGACACCGCACCATCATTCTATGCTCAGATAAAGAATTGGGATAAACAACGCCCGTGGTTGGCCAACATCATAGCTGACGAAGAACCAGCATGGGTGACAAATCCAAATGAAAGAATCTATAAGTCCTCGTTGACTCAGGAGGCAAAATTTTGGTGGGGTATAGTGTGTGTTTGGATGATGCCTACCGAGGGAGAAAACATTCTGGGCAATGACCGAGCTATTTTGGTAGCAAGCTTGGTGCAGTAGATTTCCTTGAACTTTGAGGAAATCATTGCATATAAGATAAAGATCAGGATGTCGAGGACCGACACTGCTTATCCTTTTCCTTATCTTATTACAGATCTGTGCAGAGCTGTTGAGGAGCCAAAGATTGTAGGAGTTGATGAAGATATTCGTGCCTAGAAGACTCACAACCCCATACGGTTTGATGAGATTAAGCCGGGGCTTAGACTTGACAGGGGGGTAGAGATAGCAGCAGACCCTTCAGTTTCAGATGCCGGTGCAGCACCTCATGTAGAAGTGCAGGATTCTTCAACACAGGCAGCTTCAGTGCCTGAGACTGAAGCCAGCCCTTCAGTTTTGACAACAACAACAGGACCTGTATTTCAGCCGATTGATATAAAAAAGGTATCTAAGCAAGCCAAGTGGTGTGAGGCACAACTACATGCTTTTTCCAAATAGTTTGTTGCTGCTGTGGACAAAAGAATCAAGGCTGCACTTGATCCTTTTATGACATTTCCTTAGCGGGTTGTAGAATTGGAGAGCAGATTCGATGCCCGAGCAAAAAAGATAACTGGTGCTGAGCTTGCTACATTTAGGGCGGCATTGGAAAAAGTAAAAGTAGATGTTGGGGTGCTGCAACAATACCAAATTATAATGCCAATAGGTCCGTCCTTGCCTGAATCTTAAGAAGAAATTTCCATACTTGACCTCACCGTAGATTCCCTAAAGAAAAAGAAGAAAAAAAGAGAAATAAGGGCAAAGATAAGAGAGAAGAGCCAGACAGTGAGGAAGAAAGGAGAGTGAAAAATGAGGCCAAGAAGAAGGCCGAAAAGAAGGAGTTGAAGAAGGAAGGATTGGAGTCCCTGGCTGATAACGCTCAAACTACAACTCTCGTAAGAGTGTAAGCGGTCGTTGTCAAATATAGAACCCAACTGGGTTGGGTGTCGAATCCCACAGGGAATACTTGGTCACTAAGTATGCAACGATTAGTAGACTGTTGATCGAAAATTCTACGAAAAAGGGGGGATTTAATTGTAGCGTGAATTAAGAGTATCAAAGTAACAAAGAAAAATGGAATGTTTAGTAGGTTTTAATCAATGAGAATTGTAAGTTAGGGTTATGTCCACCTTATGAGTTTTACGTATCTATTGGCTATGAGTTATGCGGAATTCAGACATGCATGCGCTTATAAAGATTCGTATTCTATGGTAAATCCTAGTGTCTTTCGACCATCAAGGATTATATCACTGTAACTCTTTCGAGCTTAAAGCGTATACTAATGGTACGAATTCTCCAAGAGGTTAATCCAGTTACGGCACTAACTTTTAAACAGGGGTTGGTAGCCCTATTTCCTTGTCATTCTCTCTTTTCTAGATATGTAACTTTTCTTTCAAACAAGTTAATGCTATACTGGCGTATTCTATATGTTTGCAACCACAAGAATTCAATTAAGATGAAGAGAGTAATGATATAAGCAACATACGTATCAAGAATTCACAAACTCATAGCAATAGATAGTATCTCATAAGTCTTCCATAACCCTAACAGAGAAGTTTAGATACTCATAATTATGAAGGAAAACCACGAGGATATCATCATACCAAAGCAATAACAATATCACGATAAGGAAGTATTGGCGTCACTTGTGGCGTGAATTCCTTGCTAGTAGCGTTTCTCTTGTCGTGAAAATTAAAAGTCGAATAGATGAAGAATAATGTCAACAACGAATTTAAGAATAGAAGAGAGTAAGAATGAATTGAAAGAGAATGAGTGAGAATAATAAAAAGCTTGCTGAAAAATTCAGCAAATAGGGTTTTTATAACCTCCTTGTCCTAGTCCTACTGAAATAGGGTTTTTATCCTTGTCCTAGTCCTACTGGGTTACTGCATACTTGTCCTAATCCTACTAAGTTACTGCTGATCCTCCAAGTCTTTTGAAATGCTGTTTTTGCCCGGGACAAGTTCTCCATGCATCGCTTTCAGTCCACAAGATTCCAGAAGCTGCCTTCCTTCTTACGTGAAGTTTCCTTTGGCGTCCAACAGTCCATAAAATGCTGAAATCTTCATCATTTATTCCTGAAAACTTGCTAATCAGGTTGGTTAGCTCACTTACAGGAAAAAGGACTAAAAGTGCAGGAATTATATATTTTATCCTCAAAACTTAGCCTAAAATATGGGTAAATTATGGTGTTTAGGCGTGTAAATACGCCCAACATCAACACCCCACACTTAAAGATTTGTTCATCCTCGAACAAAATATTATGTCCATGCAATCATCTAACTAGAAATCACAGCAGTAACACAAAATATTCATCAAGACAGGCACGACAATTATCAACAAAGAGTAGTTTTCTGATCACTACTAGAAACAATTCAACCTCCAACATAGACTCGTGATGATGGTTAATTCGTATTCAAAAGTTAAGGCACAAAGAATCATACAAGACTACCCAAAACTCATCAACCATGTATGTCTCACATAATATATCACCCATAATCACTCACAAGTTTTGCATTTTTTGGAACATGGGTATAAGACTCTCCTTGCTCTCTCTCTCACAAAGAATTCATATGTTGCAACTGGTGACCATAGTCTTTCCCTTAGTGTAATACTCCACTAATATCAGAATGCTAAGCTTAGGATCAAATAGGTCTTTTACAGGTTGTAATGTAGGCTAAGGGACGGGTAGGTCTATTTTGGCCAGAAATAGTGACTATGTTCCTAAGCGCTTTAATACATCACATTATGCCATTAACACTCTCTTTTAATATATCCTGCTACCTTTCTTTTATCTACCACCCCTTTTCACTTATTTTGCTATTCAAACATAACTATCTTTTTATTTAATCATAAACCCAACTATCTTTTTGTTTTTCTATTTCTTTTTTTTTATAATACACCTTTATGATAGCTACTTTTTTTCATAACAAATTCAAGTACCATTACACTCTAAGGCATCACTCTCACCTAATTTCCTCTTATTTTGTCACATGATTTTACAATTTAAAGCGCTTAGGAATTTGGATCAAATTATGGTCTTGAAAAAAAATGGATTAGGCTACATATGAGGCTGTCAAAGAAAATAGCTAATAGTCTCAAAGGGGGTTAACTAAGATAATGTCCACGGGTAGGTAAAAAGAAGGTAAACAATCACAGGCTGCCAAAGAAATGCCTAAATCATCTCCCAAACTCACACTCTTTCTTTCGCTTTACACACACACTAGGCAAGTTCTAGCATCAGTCACAACACAGAATATACTATAACCTCACACACACAAGGCACATGGTTAACTTTATTGGGAGCAGTATAGACTCTTGACCCAACAGATGAATGAATTAAACCACACAAATGTCACTCAGTGATTCACACTTGGAGTCTAAACGTCTCAATAGCAATGATTTTAGCACAAACTCTTGTCATAATACCATGCCGCCTATCAGAACAATTTTATGCAAAATCTAAAAAAATCTAAAAATCAAAAAATTTAATGAAAAACGAGAATAAATGCAGGCAAAGAAGTACGCTACAGCATACAAATACCCTCACCCCACACTTAGACGGGACACACTGCCCTCAGTGGAAATAAGTAAGGAAAACCTGATTAGTCGGACTCCTTTTCTATGTATGGGGTCAAACCCCTTGCGTCAGAATCATCATCAGAGTCGTCATTACCAGAGTTGTCCTTCACATCTTTATTCGAGGTATTTGCAGAGAGGAGGATTCAGCTTGCTCTTTTCTTCCCCTTTTCTGACCTTTCTGTGAGGTGGACGCTTTTTCTTTTCCTGGTCGACCTTTTGGTGACATTTTACCTGAGACTAAAATAAATTCATGCTAGCTCATCTCGAAATATTTAATCGACAACCAGACAATAGTGGCACCACCCCACACTTAATTTGTTGACACAAACTAATTAAGTGAATGGTGTCGATTACTCATACTTCATCGACATACATTTAGGCGATATGTTCCAACAATATGTTCAGCGTAGTCATACTTTCATGTCATCTTACTATCCTTTCCAACTCTATTTCATGTAATCTTGACTATACTTTCATGTGTGGATTAATGCACCTTTTGAACAAGACTACTACAGAGAGATCGTATCAAGTTATGGCATAGAAATAATCACACACTAAACCCTAGTCACCCACATAATTTTCTTGAACTCTGTACTTCCAAGATTCAATTTTTGTAAGATTTTTTTTTATTTTGTTGGAAAATAAAAAGACCCTATGGTGGAAATTGGGTCTGCCGGACGATCTTTAGTGTAACAAAATCGATGGTCGACAATGGCAGTACAAGCGACGGGTTCAAGGTCGTCACTGGCTGATGAAGTAGAAGGTACTCCAATCACATAAAATTGTGAGAGATGGTGATGGCAAGAAAGAAAATTGGCATAAGCAGAAATAATACCTCGGATCTAGCACTTAAAAATACATCAAATCTTGAATGGTCATCAACTGTAGTTTCTCCACTTATGAAGCAAGTTTTCTTTAACAATTGAAGCAACACACACAAAAACCAAAACTCACACACAATCAAATAAAGTTTTTGCTTTCACTACTGAAGTGGCGGAAGCTGGGCTACCCCTTTTTCATCGATGAGTTGCTGCAGAGTTATTTGGTGGTGAGTTGGGTCGGGTTATTTACTGTAGAGATCGAGTTGTTTTTCTAGGGAACGTAACTATGAAGGGAAAGGGGTAAAAAAATGGTCTAGGTCGGGTCATGGTTGGACTGGGTTGAATATTACAATTTTTTTGAAAAAACCAACCACGAGTAGTCTGTTTATTTTCTTTTTTTAAAATGTTTATTCAAAAAATGGCCACTTGGATAATTTTTTATTAACAAATTAAAAATTTAATAAATTATATAATATTTATAATAATATCCAAATAATTTAATGCAATGTATATATAAATTGGATAATTATTTATTTTATCATTACATTAACACGAGTAGTATATTTTCTAAATCATATAATAATATCACTACATTTCATAAACTAGGATGAATTTTTGGTTAATTAACTTTTATATACGGTATTATATACTACGTAATGCAACATATTAATCAAATAAATTATCAATTAATTAGCTTACATTATCATAACTTTAGCAGTATACCCTTGGTATACATAACAAAAGCAGTATACCATAAGTGCTCGCTTTCTCAAAAGTATTTTTTATTTTTGTGGGTTTTCATGTGGAGGGTGTGGGTTTCACCTTATTTGTTATGCTTTTGGAGTTGGCCTTGATGACATATTGATGTAAAAGGGTTAGGTGATAGCCTTTGCTTTTAAATAGTAGAGGGTCCATGAGAAGAACTACCCTACTTATGATTTGGAGTTAGCATTAGTGGTATTTGTGTTTAAATTATAGAGACACTACTCGTATGGAGTACGTTGTAAGATTTACTATGATATCGTAGCCCTTAAGTACTTCTTCACTCAGCAAATCTTAATATGAGACAATGTAGATGGTTAAAGTTGCGTAAGGCTTAGGATCTCACAATTCTCTATCACTCACTGGCTGATGAAGTAGAAGGTACTCGAATCACATAAAATTGTGAGAGATGGTGATGGCAAGAAAGAAAATTGGCATAAGCAGAAATAATACCTCGGATCTAGCACTTAAAAATACATCAAATCTTGAATGGTCATCAACTGTAGTTTCTCCACTTATGAAGCAAGTTTTCTTTAACAATTGAAGCAACACACACAAAAACCAAAACTCACACACAATCAAATAAAGTTTTTGCTTTCACTACTGAAGTGGCGGAAGCTGGGCTACCCCTTTTTCATCGATGAGTTGCTGCAGAGTTGTTTGGTGGTGAGTTGGGTCGGGTTGTTTACTGTAGAGATTGAGTTGTTTTTCTAGGGCACGTAACTATGAAGGGAAAGGGGTAATAAAAATGGTCTAGGTCGGGTCATGGTTGGACTGGGTTGAATATTACAATTTTTTTGAAAAAACCAACCACGAGTAGTCTGTTTATTTTCTTTTTTTTAAAATTTTTATTCAAAAAATGGCCACTTGGATAATTTTTTATTAACAAATTAAAAATTTAATAAATTATATAATATTTATAATAATATCCAAATAATTTAATGCAATGTATATATAAATTGGATAATTATTTATTTTATCATTACATTAACACGAGTAGTATATTTTCTAAATCATATAATAATATCACTGCATTTCATAAACTAGGATGAATTTTTGGTTAATTAACTTTTAAATACGGTATTATATACTACGTAATGCAACATATTAATCAAATAAATTATCAATTAATTAGCTTACATTATCATAACTTTAGCAGTATACCCTTGGTATACATAACAAAAGCAGTATACCATAAGTGCTCGCTTTCTCAAAAGTATTTTTTATTTTTGTGGGTTTTCATGAGGAGGGTGTGGGTTTCACCTTATTTGTTATGCTTTTGGAGTTGGCCTTGATGACATATTGATGTAAAAGGGTTAGGTGATAGCCTTTGCTTTTTAAATAGTAGAAGGTCCATGAGAAGAACTACCCTACTTATGATTTGGAGTTAGCATTAGTGGTATTTGTGTTAAAATTATAGCAACACTACTCGTATGGAGTACATTGTAAGATTTACTATGATATCGTAGCCTTAAGTACTTCTTCACTCAACAAATCTTAATATGAGACAATGTAGATGGTTAAAGTTGCGTAAGGCTTAGGATCTCACAATTCTCTATCACTTGGGAAATACTAAGGTGGTAATGGATGACTCGAGTTGAAAGATGGCAAGTATGAAGAGTTTGGATTATCATTACTTAAAGCACTCTATTGGTGGGGTTGGATGACGAAGGACATTATTAAGTTTTTGGCCAAGTGTTTACATTATCAACAAATAAAGTATGAGCATCAATAATTGGCTGATACTGTGCAGAGAATACCTATTTCTAAGTAAAAACATGTAATGACCCTCTAGTTTATTTTCTTGATTTTTGTGCATTTGAGTTTTGAGACTTTTCGCAGTAGCTACAGGTCATTTATGACATATCGATACTGTCGGTGGAGTTTTAGGCATATTTCTCTATTTTGTAGCTTTTTCTGTTAAGGAATTGGTCTCAGAAAAAAACTCCTAGTAAATGGTAGATGAGAATTCTAACAATGTTTTCAGCTACGGAACATTGATTTTAGGCTACGGAGACCCTTGGTTTGAGTCCCGAGACTTCCAGACTCATTTTGGACATGGGTGGAAATTGGTGAAACTATAGGTGTGAGATATATATTTCATCAAAATGACCTTGAATGGAATTTTTTATGGTTTTATTAAGTCCATAATGTCAAATTTTGTATGGTAGCATAGTTCATATGCACCCACATGTTTCTAAATTCATTCCGAGTATTCTTCAGTGACTTTAACCCTTCAAGTTTTTTAGCTGTTTTGTTGGTTAAAATATTTCTCATTACTAATGTGACACCTTGGTTGCTGATGGAGAAGAACAAAATATGATTCTTTCTTCCCTTCCAAGGTGGCCGATAGCGATGGACAAATTTGATTTCCTTCATCGGTATCATGACACCTTGATCGTAGATAGCGATGAACAATTTTGATTTCCTTCATCTCTATCAGGACATATTGGTCGCATATAGCATTGAACAAATTTTCATCTGGACAACATATAAGTCCCATTCAGTCCAAAACCATATTTTCAATATTTTAGGAGCTAGGAAACACCATTTTAGATAATTCTCAATGCATTTTTCTCATATAATCATTGGCTATATGATTATACCTTCATATTTCTCATTTTCCAAGAAATCCCATTTCGTTCTTCATGATTTCCAACTAATATTGTGATTTAAAACTTTTTTTTCACTATTGTTGGAGCTTGGAGCGTGAGAAGTTATGGAAAATCGTCCATTGAGGCTAAGGTAACCTAATTCAACAACTCTTGATCATTTTCCATTATTTTTCTCATCAAATCTAGAAATTAGTGTTTGAATTTCTAACTTTGTGGATTGATTTAGGCCTCAATTCGAGCTCTATTTATGCTTAAATTCTGAGAACACATTCCTTTCCCTTTGAGGGACCTCGTGATGGATTCAACTTTAAAATTCCATTAGCGGGCCTCATAGGCCCATTATTGACATGATTTTGGGTCCAAAGTTTTATATAGAAATATGAATATCATTTTACTCCTATTAACATGAATATTATTATTTTGATCATGCGATGTCATTTCTGGGAATGTGGAGCAAAGGTCAATAACTTGTGGACAGTTTAAGATTGCAGCTCAGCATTGAAGTACACTTTAGACTACTTTTCTCTATGAGATGGTGTTATGCATAGATTATATGTTAGGTAGGGATTATAGGATGTGATTATGACTAGTATATCTTGACTTAACATATTTAGGGAATTTAGGATAGAAATGTAACCAGAACCGTGGCCTAGAATACTTGATATTGCGTTAAAGTCCTATTACCCTTGTTTTTGGACTTGATTAGGCGTTGATTGACCTTATAGATCCTTTAATATAAGTCTTACCACTTGATTTGGTGATTTGGACCATATTTCCCCAAATAGATCCTTTTAGTGTTTTTATGACCTTGATTACCATAGTTTTCTTAGTTATGAGGCTTTATGACATTGATTATGTATTTTTTAGCCCGAGTTCGTGGTTACGGTGCAAGTTGGACCCCAAGTTAGTACTTTATCCTTAGAAAGGATGTGATTATAGTTATGAATGCGTAGACGCCCATGGTCGTATATTTTTTATACTTGTGATGGCGTGCATATTTTTACGCACATTTATAATTACTAAGTGGTACAATTTTGACCCAACTCTTGATTTTACTATGATTTTTCAAAAAAAAGAATTTATTCTCACTTTTCAGTTTTAAAATAGATTCTTTTATAATGGAAATCGTATCACCTTACTTTACATTTTATGAGCTTTTGGAACTAAATGAGCTACTTTAGAAATTAGACCAAGGATGATTTCGATCCATTATTAATTCACACTTTTACCTATACTATTAACTTTAGTCGAAGAAGATTTTGACCTTTTTTATATTATTATACCAATTTAGTCACGAATTTGATCTCAGGCAATGGATTTACGTATTTATACTTTTTTAGTCTTTGTTCAAGTCCAAGAACTTAATGCGCGCGTACACATACACATGCACACACACATATACATATATATAAATATATATTTGGTACTAGATGGAGTAGATTTATTATGATGAATATTAGAAGTCGAGTTTCGTGACCAAGAAATGTATTTGGATATCCCAAGTCCCCTATGGATCCCTTCATTCGTGAGCCACAGTTCTAGAGAAGGATGGTCGTCGTTGGTCCATCCGTTGCAAGCTATTGAACTAGAGGAGGTTTATACACTTGGTACATCATGGAACATGGATTGGACATGGTATTACAAATTTATACTGGATTCATTTATTCATATGCATTACCTATCACCAATATAATTGTTTGGTGCTTATATTTATTGGCCTTATGAGGGGTTGAATAGATATAAGTTATGATTGTTGTTTATTGTGTGCTTGCTTGCACCTTTCGGGCTTATGAGGGCCTAATTAGGTTATTATTTATGTGTATTAGCCGATTAAATTATTGTTGGTTATTATGGTTAGTTCGTGGAAGATGACTATGGATTGGTTTCTGAGGTTATCGGTTAATTTTAGAATCTTTACTCCTTTTTGGGTAAAATTTAACCCTGCTAGGTTACTTTATGATTATTCACTTTGGTTAGTGGTCTTTAGTATGCTAGATTAGCTCCCTTACATGGCTATGATCCTCGAGAGTTAGGTTGGCTCCGTCAGGTTATCATCTTAAAGCCATATATATATATATATACATACTAGACATCGAGGGGCCGGTGCTAGCACGAGCTCATTATATGTTACTTTTTTGTCTCAATTTATGTGACACAAATAGAATTTAGATAACCAATCATATATATATATATATATATATATTTAGATATTTTAAGTTATTAACTATTGTAATATATATTACTTTTTATGTAATTTTTAAATAATATATGTTACTCTCATTTTCCAAACTTTTGTGGTATTGATAGTCAATTATATAGTTTAAATAATTTATGTTTTTAGTTATTGTAATTTATAATACTTTTTCTTCTATTTCAATTTAAGTGGAACTGATATAATTTTGAGAGTCAGCCAAAATCGTTAATTATTGTGATTTATAATATTTCCTACGTATTTTTCTGTGATATGTAACAGATTAAAAAAATATGACCTTTTAATATATATATTATTTTTCCCATCTCCATTAATGTGATATAGAGAAAATTTAGATAATCAATTAAATATTTTTTATATTTTTAAAGATATTTTAAGTTATTAATTATTAATTTTTGTAAACTTTTTATATGTATTAAATATAGTGAATTGTCAATAACCGTGATGTATAGTATTTTCTACGTAGTTTCTAAATATATATACATTTTATTCCCAAAAACGTGAATATTTTGTGTCCAAAATATACTGTTAAAGATAAATTTTCTCAAATCTTAACATTTGAAAAAGTAACACATAAATTGGGATGGAGGGGGTATCTTTTATAATTTTTTATTAGTTAAACAGTAGTGGAAACTCAATTTTCCTTCCAATTTGTTTAGGGATCAATTTATCCAAAATAGCAACTTATTTGACCCAATTTAAAATCACCAACTAACCCAATCCAACAATCCACAACCCGACCCAAATTCAGTTTTAATCTCAACCGTCCAAACCTTTGATCGGACGATGCCGTTCCATCCCTAGCACTTGTTTTCTTTCTAATTTATCTATCGCCCAACCAAAATCCACCCCCCCCCAATTTCCACACTCTCCTATCCCTCCTCCCGTCATTATCATCATTGTTGTCAACATCTACTCACTCTTTCTCTCTCTCTCTCTCTCTAAAACTCAATCTGTATTCTTGAAGTTTTATATCAAAACCCCTCAAATTTAATGGTTTATTTATTTTTATTTTTGTCTGTGTAAATGGATGATTTTTATTAATGGGGTTTCATGATTTTGACCCCTTTTATTGGGTTTATTAAAATTTTTTTTATGACTTGGATATTTGTTTTATTTCACAAAGATTATTTTTTTGTTTGTTGGGTATTTGAGTTCATATAATTCTTGATATTTATTTATGGGTTATTATTGATTCATTTGATTAACCATGTAGTTATGGTAAACTATTATTTTGCTTAGAGGTGTCCTGAAATTGGGTTACTTTTGATTTGATGATTTAGTTGATGTATTTGGGGTTTTGCAGCTCATGCATATTTTTTAAGTTGAATTATTGATGATTTAGTTGATGTACTTTCTCCTTCTATATCTATACATACATCTCTCTTTCTTTCTCAATATCTATGCATCAACAAAAAATGTATACATATATAATTGCTTATATCGATTCATTCGATATAAATTCCCTTCTTTAAATCCCTAAATCTAAATATTTTTTCTTTGAAATCTTTGAATTATTGGAGTTGGGAAAGCAAAACCCTAGCTTTCACTTTCAGTTTGAACCCCCACCCCCTCTTTTTTTTTTTAGAGTCAGAAGTGATTAGCTGTGGTAGATTCCACCATTTATGTTGTTTGAGTCGTTTCTTGACTTCATTTTAGGTGATCTATGTTGTTTGATTATATGTGGAACTTTAACTTTGAAATTTACTTGCTTCCTCTAAGCAACCTTCATTCTCAGATTTGTGAGTTGAATATATTCTGTAATCTAGAACTTTCTTAAAATTGTTATGGAATGAAAAAAATACCTTTTAGAATGGGGTTCAGTTGTTGTGAAATCACAAAAATGCCCTTTAGTAAGCCTGTTGGTGATGTATGGTGAGATAAGACAGAAATAATTTGGCCAGATCAATATTACTCTATCAATTGGTACTGTAATAAGCTACTTTTCCCACCAATAATACTACACTAATTAAAGATGCAATTACCAAAATCCCCTTAGGTGCCAAAGCAGTCAATAAGTCAACATGCCTCTTTTGGCACCATTTACTTGACTTCATTTTCATTTATAAGTAAGGAGACTCTCTCTCTCTCTCTTTATATATATATATATATATTATATATATATATATATATATATATATATAACATAGATTGATTTAGAAAAAGGAAAATCTAATTGATGATATTCAGCATAAGCCTCAAACCATTCAAAGAAATTAATTTGTTTTTGGACAGAATTAAGTCTTTTCAAACAAAATAACTATACCAACAAGTATCTTCATACACTTGGCGAATACTTGACTTCAAAACCATCTCTAACTCTTAAGTCAGAGGCGACTACCTCGTCCTCTCCTTTATTTAAGCCTTACGATCTTTCCGACCGCTATCTGACCTTCAGTGGAGGATCAAAAAAATTTAGAAATCCCTCCACCCAGACGTTAATGAGACCCCAAGTGTTGGATCGTCTTCTATAGTTGGGGTTCTCCAACAGGACAGTTCAATTATGGTGGATGTTACTATAGATCACTGTAGCAATAATTGAAGGTGCTATTGTAGCACTTTTACTGTAGCATATTTTGGCTACAGTGATCTATAGTAACATCAATACCATAGTAACATCCACCATATATTATGGTATTGCTATATATCCCTCACTTTCCTTGTATATCCATTTTTTATATATATCCTTTGGCCTTGTATTACAACTTTATATCCTTCTTTCACTCTTCATTTGTATAAAGGCTAGGGATATACAATGTCGTACTTTAGTTCCTGAATATTGTTAAAATATGACAGGTTATCTTTATTTTTCCCTTAGCATTATTACATTTAGTTTCTCGGTTAGTTACCTGTAGTTTGTATTCCTTCTTTATATATTATATATGCTTGTATTATCTTTGGAGCTCAATCATCTGATGCCTACTAAGTACCACGTGTTTGGTACTCATACTACACTCTTTGCAATACCCCATACTTTTACCTACCTTAAATTCATCCCAAAAATTTCAAAGAATTTATTTACAGATGAATAAACTTTCATTGTGTGGAAAATTTAATAAGCTTTCCATCAATATCAAATTCGCCCAAATCCGACACCCGGGCGAAGAGTTAGAGCCATTTTAGTAAGATAGTGTACCACCTGGTGCTTTAGTGCGTCGCGGAGGCAGTCCAAATGGAATTTGTCATTTTCCACTGAGACAATGTGATACCACAGCGTCGCGCTACTATCCTTTTTACCAATTATCACTTTCCAATGTGACTCATCAACCATGATGCGTCGCGCCTAGGCTTAAAATGGCGATGGTTCTTTTTCAGTGTTCCAACGCAATACCACCGCATCGTAGTGAAATTCTAGGTCACAACCAAGGTGGAAAAATGATTCCATCGCATTGTGCCACCATGCAATTTTCCAGTGTCTTGGCGCAACAGTGGCGCGTCGCACCAGTGGTCCAGATCGAAAAATTTTCACGAAATCTTAAAGTTGTGTCCAGGTTAAAATAGTCTTTTCCCATGATTTTAATTCGTCCAGCTATGGGATTTAATCCCTAAAAACATTTAAACCCTTTATTATTCATTTTTCTCCAAAATCAAAAGATAATTCTCTCTCAAGAAAATAAACCCTAACTCTTAAGAATCAAGGTCAATCCCAAGAGTTTCTCTAAGAACTCTAAGAAACTCTCAAATTAAGGAATGTTAGATGTTCATCCATGGATCCTTACCTTTCATGGATCCCAAGAATCCTTTTTCAAAATACAAGTTGGATTTCATGAATTCTATGTTTGAATTTGATTGTATCCATGTTCATGATGTTGTTTGATTTTTAATCCATGATTTAGATTACAAGTTCCAAGAATTAATCCTAGTATGTGTTGAATTACATGATATTCATGATAAACCCTTCAATTTGCAAGTTGATTATTATAACCATGTTAACCCTAAATGTTTATGATTTAATGAACCAAGTATGCTTCTTATGTGTTTGATAAATTATCTATGAGAATGAAATAATGCCATTATAGCATGCTAACATTTATTCCCCATTCATGTATAAGTTAATGCATTACAAGTGCTTGATGAAATGTCTCTATGAATGAATTATGACCAAGTGAACATTGTTATGTTATTCAAGATGATGCTTTGCTTTACTTTTCATGCTATCGAGTCCTGGGGGTAGTTAATACCCGACAATTTGGTTGTTTACCTAAAGCCAGTGTCAGTGAAAGAATAGTATCAGTCATGTCATGATCAGTAGAACTCATTCAGTTACAAAACTTAGGAAAACTCAGTAAACTCAGTATCAGTCCAGTCCAGTTCAGTATAATCAGTTTAGTGTCTTTCAGTTAGGAGTTGGATTCAGCACCGTGCGAATCTAGGGATGGGGGAATTCCTGTTAGTGTAAGGTTTGACCCTTAGTAGCAATCCTTGAGTTACAAAACTATATAGCCAGCGTAGGTTAAGATGACTTCCTACTAGATAAGGGTTAAAATATCTCTCATGAGATTTCCTATTAGTGAGGGTTGACAAAATGTCTTCTTGCTAGTTAGGGTTAACACATAGCCAATGTTAGTACCCGTGGCAACTTATTAGCACCTTTCCAACTGGGGTAACAGGTTAGACAACAATCATCTCAGAGAGGGGCATATTGGTTAGATGGTTACCTCCCACAGTTTTAGTTTCAGTCTCCAGTTTAGAACTCAGTTCAGTTTTACAGAATTAGGATTGTCAGACACAGTTAATCAATATCAATAAATCAGTTATCAGTAACTCCATATATTAGTTACTTAATTCTTAAAACTCAGTACTTAGCTTCAGAAAAACTCAGTTATAGTATACATATATGCACAATATTACATACTCAGTATTTACAGTAGTTTCAGTTATCCATGTACTTTCATATTCAGTTACTCTATATTATTCAGTCAGTTACTGTTCATGATTTTGAACCCTTGAATTCATCCTTACCTCATTTAGCATACTAGTACATTCCCACGTACTGACGCATACTTTCCTGTACTATGATATTTCATATCATAGGTTCGGACGCTCTAGTTCCCGACCATACATAGTAGATTCAGATTCAGCCAACAGTAGTAGAATTAGCAGTGAGTCCTCATTATTTGAGGATATTCTATTATTTTATACTTTCAGTAGATGTAGTAGTTTATTAGATAGATTTAGTTGGGGGATTGTCCCATCAACTCAACTTTCAGACAGATTCAGTTAGAGGTTTTTCAGACTAGTTTTTCAGGCAGTATTCAGTTTTATAGATTATTATTTTAGTTGATACACTTTATCAGTATTTATAGAATTTAAACCTTATGGTATTTCAGCCTATTATTCTGCATCTATTAGATAATATTTATTTAGTGCTCGCAGTAGATATCAGTCACGGGATAGGTTATGGTCCGTCCCTCGAAATTGTAAGCACTGTGTGACGACTAGGGGTAGTCCTGGGCCGTTACACTTCTGCAGCCTGCAAACCATAGTACGAGTTTCCATTGTTAATGTGTGTATTATGTAGAGTATCTATGTATCTATGATTTTGGGCGAGCTCCTGATATTCGAAATATTCCTGCTTTCCCTCATATTGATTAAACTTATCTCTATTTTGTATTTTGGAGATGCTTTGTACATGTATATTCATTTTGTATTTCCCTTTGTATCCTAATATAGAAGCTCTTGAACTGACTTCACCAGGTCTGGGGGTTGTATTCTATATAGTCTTTTATTTTAATTCTTTTTAACTATTTTCTCCATTTTTCGTGATATTCTATTACTAGATATTTTGGACTACGAGTTATCTTACCTATTAGTGGGTTATAGTAGGTGCCATCATGACTTGAGAAATTAGGTCGCAACAAATTGGTATCAGAGAAACGTTTGACAGTTTGTTGGTACAAGAGTTAAGTGTCTAATAGAATCATATGGATTATTATAGAGACGTCTGTATCCTTTCTTTGGGAGGATAGAGAACATTCTTAGGAAATTCTATTCTCGACTCCTTGTCATTTTTCTGTATTTTTATGAATCTATTGTACTTTTTTTGCCTCCATGTTTCCTAGATGGATATCATGAGGTTATCGATAGATATGGATGAGACTTCAACAGGTGTTACAAGAGTCTTAGCCCAACATAAGGATAGAGAGTTAGAGATTAATATCAAGGATGTTCTATGTCATCCCGAGGATCTGAAGCCATCGTAGGCTCTAATAGAGTTTGTGACTACCTCAGTTCATTAGGATCTAGTTTTAGGGATTCTGAGTATTTTGGTGGAATCCTCATAGCCAAAGATGTTATTCGAAATATCGAATAGTTCTCAGGCTAGAGTTAGGTTGGTTAGTGTTCAACAGGTTTCTTTATTGGTTTTAGAGTATGAGATTGGTTTTCTTGAGTTGTCCAAACGTACTCATATACTATATTCGTCAGAGCATGATATGGTGTATGGACTTATTAGGGGGTTAGCTTTGCCACTCCACTTAGTGTTGAAGGATTTGATAGTACCTAGGTATTCTTTCGCTCAAGTTGTTGATTATGCGAGAAACACGTAAAGGTGTGTATTAAGATAAGTGAAGGCGGTGGTAAGAGGCCTTATCAACGGTATAGTGCTTGTGGTATTTTATTTAGAGGTAGGGATCAAGATCACTTTCAGCATGTTAGTTTCATAGAAGTAGTATCTCATATTATAGGTGGATCTTAGAACAGTCGTGGTGAGCATAGTGGGATGAGTTCTTGTTACACATTTTAGAATATTTTGTATAGATCATCAGGTGATGGTGGTCCTTCTAGATCAACTTTACAATACTATAAGACCTCATATTTTCAGGGTAGTCTTTGTACCGTCGTTCCTACATGTCTAAGCTATAATCCAAATAATTCCCATATGAATATAAGTTTAATAATCTTTATCTTCATGTTTTTTGTGCTTTCAGGGTGAAAAATGTTCATAAGAATCGCTTAGAACAAAGTTGCGCTTAGAGCCTTTTATTCATCCAACGTTTGGTATTCTATTCTACAAGGATCTAATTTGAACATGTATAACCTTTTTTATACATGAAAATTTTCATCTCAAGACCTACCAAATTTTAGATAACTGAATCAGCTTTCCAACGATACCAATTTCACTATAATTAGATACCCAAGTGAAAAGTTATGTCTTTTTCTGTGAGAGGCAGTAACTAGAGGCGATATGCCCGCACCGTGGGCCTTACTGGACCGCTCTAGATGGGGCATCGCGGGCTCTATCGCTCAAGATTGAAAATCGCGTCACCTGGTCCATTCCTTCACATTTCAACTTCTTAAGGGTCAAGGGGCACTTTGGTCCTTTCCCCTCAACCCCAAACATCCAAGGGACGATTTATAGCATAAAAAAGGGCATTATTTTCCCATCTTCTTTAAAATTACTCTTAAAAAATCCCTCCCATTTACCCCATAAAAGAGTTCAAGGATTTCTCTCAAGAACACAAAGAATTCAAGAATCCAAGTTCAAGAAACCTCAAGAAATTCCCAAGAATCTTCAAGAAATCATCTAATTAAGGTATGTGGGAGTTCATCCATGGGCCCTTTTTCACCCATGGAGCCTAAAAACCCTCTTTTCAATCAAAGAATGAAATTCTATCCTTATTATGGAGTTTTTTATGTTAAAAAAAGATATAGTTTCATGATTTCATAGTGTTTTTAATTCAGTTCATACCATGTGTGATTCCATGCAAGATGTTGAATTCGCCATGCCATGAATTTGAGTTTCCCATGGTTCATTCAAGTGAATTCCATGATAGATCCTAAATTCATGATTTTTAGCAACATTCCTATGTTTAAAATCCATGCTTTCCACATGTTTGATGAAATTCCCATATCATGTTCAATCAATTTCAAGATGAATCCCCAAGTTATGAATTTTCTCATATAACTATATTGTTCCCCTGTGTTTAAGATATCCTAATGTTTAAGCTATGATCTCTACATGATATAATGAAATGCCCATGACCTATTTCAAGAGAATTTCATGTAAATCCCCAATTCATGATTTTAGTTATGTAATGATGTCATGCTTCCATGTTTAATATATTCCGATGCATAAGTTTATAGTCCCCATGTGTTTGATGAAATGCCCAAGTTATGGGTTTCTTTGAATAATGCTTTCTTATTATGGTTTTGAAACTTTAGTATATCCCTGTTGTTATTACTATCGAGTCTTTGGGGTTATAAATATAAAAAATTTAGCTGTTTACTTAGTTTTAGTATTTTCAGAATGGTTTCAGATAAACCATGAGTCTTGTCGTCCATTTTGTCATCACAATTAGTTTAAATGTTAATAATTACCCCAGAATCCGTATGCACTATTATTTTCAAAACACCATGACCTGAGCTAATCCTATCAGCTTCAGTGTATGCACCAGTTAGTACCTTTAGTGTCCTTTAGTTGGGAGTAGGATTTAGCATCGAGTGGGAAGTGTTGGTTCAGTGCATCCTGTTTTCTCAGAAACTACGTGCCACAGTAGTTTTAGGGGCCTCGCCAGAGAGTGTTTCCCCTTGTCCAATATAGGCTCAGATAATTGATCACTACAGTTCAATTTCTATTTGATAGAAAGGATAGAACAACCCTCATTAACGTGGGTCAAACATTGGACTCCATGATAGCTCACATGGTTTGTGTCGGTTAGATGATATCTCCCATAGTCTCAGTCAGTATTCAATGTGTTATCCATTCAGGTCTACTTGATTAAGTGTATATACTTTAAAATACGCAGTTTATAGCTTTTAGTCTTTCATACTTTAGATTTATCTCAGAACATAACAAATATACACTTAGTCTTGCATTCTCAGCTATTACAATTTTCACACATTTATGTTCATATATCTCATGTTGTTCAGTTAGTACTTATCTCATATAAATAGTACTCCACAGTTTCAGTACAGTTGTTCAGACTAAGTACAGTTCAGTCTTACATGACCAATATTCAGCTATCAGTCATTCAGTTCATCAAATAAGCTTAGTATATTTTATGTTCAGTTTTGTATGTTAATGCATTCGTGCTCAGTATAATTTTATATTCAGACCCTCAATATGTCATTCTCCATCACGTAGTTTCAGATACAGTATTCATACAGTACCCATATTTTTTGAATTTTCCCAGCTTCAGTTCTACTTATATTATAAAAGGAAAGTTTTAAGAAACTAAGTGTAGTGATTCACAAGCTTATCATATTATGTTTGTTACTCATGTTTTTAGATATTTCAGCTTTTAGTTTACTTTAGCCTCTTGGTGAGTTTATTACACTTAGCATGTATGTCTTAAGATTACATATGAAATCAGTTTTACTTATTACATTCACCCCCATATACTCAGTACATACCAGAAGTACTGATCCACATATACAACTATAGGCTACATTATCTCATAATTTAGGTACCAGTTATAGCCTACGCATCATAATTAGACATTTGCATCTTCCAGCCAGCAGGTGATGAGTTCTCCTATTTTGGGGACTCCAGTCAGATTTCATTCATGTACTGTGTTGTGTTTCAATTTTTTGATATGAATTGATTAGTGGTAGTTGGAGGCATGTCCCAGTTATTAAAGTTAGTATAGTAGAGTCTTCATAGATGTAAGTCAGAGTTAGTCATGTAATTTCAGTTTCTTGTTTAGATTTTCAATATGATTATGTTTTCGCACAGCAGAACTTGTTATTTAATATATTATAATTCAATTTCTTAACAGTATGCCAGTTCATAGGTTAGCTTGGGATAAATTATGGTTCCAAGCACCGTGTGGCATCCAGGGTGTACTCTCGGGGCATCACAAATACATCAGAGGGCCCAAAGGTATGTTTTAATTATGGAGAGATTGGTCATTCAACTAGAGAGGGCCCCAAATGATAGTTGGTTGTTCAAATAGGGTCCACACATGTTCTTTGCCAACCTAGAGCTCCTAAGGTAGGTTATGATTGTAAGAAGGATGATCATTTTAGTAGAGAGTTTCCAAGCATCAGTTGGTTAGTCAGTTGGGGTCATCTTGTGTTTCTCTCAAGGTTAGAGCTTCAGCTGTTTGTCACAACTCTAAAGAGATTAGTTATTGGTCTAAAGAGTGTCCTAGACTTAGGATTATTAGTCAATATAAATAGTTTAGCTTCATATTAAAAATTTAAGCTATGGATTACATAAATTGATTGCAGCCCTATTTCTAGATTAAGTTTAGTTGTGACGTTTTATATAGGCTGACTAATCCTACTCATTACTCACCGGTTTAGTTATCTTTAGTTTAGATGAATTATGCTTGACAAACATACGAGGGATAATTCATTGGTACACGGTATTGGTTTTACTGCTCTTGACCTTGATTCTCAGTTTTTGTAAAAAATTAGGATTGCCTTCTTGGTAGAAGAAGTGTGCTCAAGTTGGACTTGGCATGGTTTCATCCATACTTGGTGGAACATTCTAGAGCTCATCATTCATTGTCAAGAATTTGTACTTTAGACTCTTGACTATTAGTTTTAGAGGTCATCCAAACTAGTTGTAGCATTGGTAAGAGATTGTAGGCTTTGATCATCCCCATTTGTGTATCTAGATATCACCTTATAGGCCAATTCATATGCTTTCCAGTATAAATTTTTAAGTAGATCAACTTCAGTCTTTTAAGGTTAGTGTTACATGATTGCACAGTCAAAAATAAAATGATTTTTTGTGCATATCAGAGTAGATAGCAAGTTTGGAGAGACAAAAGAAGGTTAGATTGGGAAATTGGGTGTTGGTTGCATTATTAATGCCTTGGAATATATTTAGCTTGGTTGAGTTTCCACTTAGTTGTGTTGTACCTGCCTAATATCATTGTACTATGGTTTGATCTTATATGCATCAGTCAATCTCGATTCAGTTGGAGGCCAGTTGGTTGTTGAGGTTGAATTTGTGGCTATTTAAGAAGTGAAGTAAGGAAGTTTGTGAAAAAGGGATACCTTTAGTGTAGTTAATTGAAATTGTTGGATTGCCTTAGAGTTTATTTGGGAAGTCTTTCTTAGAGCATGCAAGCCTAGTACCTTATTATTTTAAGCTTTCATACTTTACCTATCTATTGACTTTTGCGGATGAAAGTCCTTTTAGTAGTGGATATGATAATGACCCTCCAAGTTATTTTCTCAATTCTTGCACATTTCTAGCATTTTGAGCCTTTCCGCAATGGCTATAGGTCATTATGACTTGTTGAAACTATTAGTTTAGTTATCACATATTTCATTTGGGTTTTAGGATCATTTCTCTATTTTGGAGCTTTTGCTGTTAAGGAATTGGTCTTGGACAAAAACTCCTAGTAAATGGCCATAGATAAGAATTTGATAGCTCTATCAACTCTAAAATATTGATTTTAGGTTGGGAAAACCCTTGGTTTGGGTCTCGAGACTTCTTGACTCTTTTTGTGCTATTGGATGGAACTTGGTTAAAATAAAACTATAGGTGTGGGACCTATATTTCACTGAAATGACCTAAGATAGAAGTTTTGATGGTTCTATTGAGCCCAGTATATTGAATTTGGTATAGTAGCATAGTCCATTTGTGCTCATGAGGTTCCAAATACATTTTGAGGACTCGTTGGAGAGTTTGAAACATTAAGATTTGCAGCTGTTTTGCTAGTGCAAAAATAGCTCATCTCTATAGAAATGAAAAAAACCCGATTCTTTCATCGCTATCAATGTTGATGATAACAATGAACAAATTTTGGTTTCCTTTATCTCAATCGTGACACCTTTGTCACTGCTAACGAAGAACAAAATTTGATTCTTTTATTGCTATGAAGGTCACTGATAGAGATGAACAATTTCAGATTTCCTTCATCACTATCACGACACCTTGGTCGTGATAGTAACGAACAATTCTGGTTTCCTTCATTGCTATTGTGACACCTTAGTCGTTGATATCGATGAACAAATTTTCACCTGGACAACATATAAGTCCCATTCGGTCCAAAACCTTATTTTCACCATTTAGGAGCTAGGAAACTACATTTTAGGTAATTCTCAATGCATTTTTATAGTATAATCATTGGTAATGTGATTATTACTTCATAATGCTCATTTTCAAGAATACCCATTTCATTTTTCATGATTTTCGAATAAAATTATGTTTCAAAATCCTTTTTCCATCATTGTTAGAGCTTGGAGGGTGGGAAATTGTGAAAAATATCCCATTAAGTCTAGGGTAACCTACATTAACAACTCTAGATCATTTCCCATTGTTTTCCCCATCAAATCTAGAAATTAGTTGTTAAATGTCCTAACTTTGTGGGCTGATTTGGGCCTCGATTCGAGCATCATTTGTTCTCAAATTTTGAGCACACATTCCTTATCCTTTGAGGTACCTCTTGATGGATTTTGCAATTATATTAGCGGATCCCATGGGCCTATTATGGACCCGATTTTAGGCTTGGAATTAAATATAGCAATATGGGTATCATTTTACTCCTATTAGTATGTAGATTATTAATTTGATAGTGTGATATCATTTTCTAGATCATTGTAGTAAAGGTGATCAACTTGTAGATGGTTCAAGATTGTGCTTCGGCATTGAGGTAGGCTTCAATAAGAATTATTGTTTGGGGTTATGGATAGAATATCTTGACTTAACCTATTTAGGAAATTTATGATAGAAATGTGACTTGAACATAGTCTAGAATACTTGATATGTCCTTAGAATTCCTTTATCCTCATTTATGGAGTTGTTTAGGCATAGATTGACATTACGGATCCTTTTATATAAGACCTGCCACTTGTCTTAGTGATTTGGGTGATATTTCCATAATTAGATCCTTTTAGTGATTCTATGCCCTTGATTACTCTAGTTTTCTGAGTTATGAGGCTTTATGATGTTGATTATGTATTGTTGGGCCCAAGGCTATAGTGATGATGCCAGTTGGACCCCATTTTAGTACTTTATCACTAGAAAGGACGTGATTATAGTTATGGATGCGTAGACACATATGATCGTACTGTTTTGATACTTATGATGGCATGCATACTTTTAGGTGAATTTATGATGACTTAGTGGTACGATTCCAATCTAAACCTTGATTTTACTACTGTTTTCTTAAAAAAAGATTTATTCCCAATTTTCATTTTTAAAATTTATTCTTTTACAATGGAAATCATACCATCTAACTTAATAATTTATGAGATTTTTGAACTAAATGAGCTACTTTGGAAATTAGACCAAGAATAATTCTGGTCCATTATTAATTCATCCTTTTACCACTACAATTTACTACAATTAAAGAAGATTTTGACCCTTTCTACATTATTATGTTGATTCGGTCAAAAATTTGATCTCGAGCAATGAATTTACAATTTGCAATCTTTTACTCTCAGTTCATGTCTGAACACTTATTATATATATACATACATATATATATATCTCCATTAATGGATGGAGTAGATTGATTATGATGATTATTTAAAGTCCTGGTTCAGGACCAACCAGTATGTATACACTTGGTACATTATGGCACATAGATTGGAAATGGTATTACGATTTATGTTGTATTCATTTAATCAGATCCATTTCCTATCACCGGTATAATTTTTTGATGTTTATATATATAGGCTTTATGGGGGTTGTTTAGGTATAAGCTATGATTGTTGTTTGTCATGTGCTTTCTTCAACCTTCTGGCCTTATGATAGTCTGATTAGGTTATTATTTGTCCGAATTAGTTTGTTTTCACATTATTGGTTATTATGGTTAGTTCATGGCAGGATGACTATGGATTGATTTTTGAGGTTATCAGTACATTTCTTAACCTTTACTCTTTTTCGGGTAAAATATAGCACTACTAGGTAACTTTATTATAATTCACTTTAGTTAGAGGCGTTGAGTATGCTAGTATTATCTCCTTTTCTTGTCTATGATCCTCAAAATGTTAGGTTGGATCCCTTAGGTTATCATCTTATATCTAGACCTATATATATATATGGTATTACCATGTATCCCTCACTTTTCTTGTCTATTCATATCGTATATGTATCATTTTGCCTTTCATTACTACCATATATCCTTCTTTCACTTTTCATATGTATATTGTCTAGTGATATATTGTATCATTCTTTAGTTCCCAAATATTGTTAGAATAGGATAGTTTATCCTTATTTCTCCCTTAGCATTATTACATTTAGATTCTTGGGTAGTTGCCTATAGTTTATGTTCCAGGTTTACATGTTATATATGCATACATTATCTTTGGAGCTCAGTCGGTCGATTCCTTCTAAGTACTATGTGATTGATACTCATACTACACTTTTGTAGCCTACAAATCATAGTATGAATTCTCGTCATTGATATGTTCATCGTGTAGAGGATCTATGGATTAGAGATTTGGGGTGAGCTCTTGACCTTCATAGTATTCCTGCTCTCCCTTGTATTGATTAACTTGTCTCTATTTTCTATTTAAGAGATGGTTTATACATATATATTTATTCAATATTTTCCTTTATACGCTGATTATATTAGAAGCTCTTGAATTGACTTCACCAGGTTTTGGGGTTGTATTTTATATAGTCTTTTGTTTAAATTCTTTTTTGCTATTTTCTCCATTTCCCTTGATAGTTCGTTACTAGCTATTCCGGACTATGGGTTGATGATGTGCTATGGATTTATAGCACTTTCGATGCTTAAAACTATGAAAATATGCAAATTTCTTAGGTTGTTTTGTGAGATATGAAGTGTTATGAGATATGATGTGTTTTGGGTATGTTTTGCAGGAAATTAGGTTTTGGATCCTAAACTAAAGAAAAAGATGAAAATTGATGTTTTTGGCTATTTACCGAAGCAATTCTAGGCGTATGTGCCACTTACCGAGTGTAGGTGGTCAAAGTATGTATCAGAACTTGAAGTACAGAGGCTTAGAAGCAGGAAAAATAGAACTCTATAACTTACTAAGGGCACATACAGTCCGTATGTAGCATATACAATTCGTATGTGACCAAAGTATGTCACAGAAGTCCAAGTCCAGAGAGTTGCAGGATCTACACAGAAGTTCTAGCACTTACCTAGGTCCACATACGGTTCATATGTGGTACATATGATCCGTATATGGTACAACAAAAACAACAACAGTCCCAGTGTATTCCCATAAAGTGAGGTCAGGGTAAAATGTATGCAGTCCAAACCGCTACCTCCGAAGAAGTATAGTGGTTATTTCCGATAGACCCCTGGCTCAAGATAGAGAATGCTACACCAAGGTTGTAATGAAACATGAAATAGGATGGATGGCATAAACGAAATACGAAATAAGAAAAAATAAAAATAAAATACAAAATAAATATCAGAGAAATAAAAAATAAGCGACATACACTCGAAATAAGAAATAAGAAAGAGGACACCCACCTAGTAATAACATACACTCACAGACCAAAGACACCCACCACACCCAAACTCTCCTGACTAGAGGTTCCTACTCATGGACACAGTCCTAGGATTACTAACCCGGCTACACAAGCGCTCTCCTACCACCTCACTACAACCCACACTAGCCTTCTTCCCTAATCCGCGACCTCCACACCTTCCTGTCTATGGTACCTTAAATTTTCTTTTCCATTTGGAATTTGATTTTTAGGGTTTCTTTGTATCATATAAATACCCTTATGATGTTTTTTAGTTAGTTTACGCACACTTAACACTTACAAACTTATAGTTGGTTCCAAGATTCAGATTTTGATCTTGGGATTATCTTGTTCTTGATTTTGATTGATAATTCAATTGTTGTATTTGTTTTTTACTTGCTTATCATTGTGATATTTTTTAATGTTTTTCATTATGAATTTTGTCGATCATGTCACAAACATGAATAGCTAAACCCCTTTGCTAGGGTTGTGGGAACCCTGACAGATTAATAAATTACGGGAAGTGATAAGTTGTTCTAAACTAGTATCATTACATATATTGTATTATCTTCGGTTTAATAGATGTCTTAGCAGTTCCAAACATTGGATCCCACCTAGATTATCACTACTTACTCTATAAGAGGATTAGTGACTAGGAAAATATAATTACAACAGTAATTTAAAGATTAACTCCTGATCTAGGCTAATTAGTATTATCGATGTAAGATGGTTATCTATCATTTAATAACTTATGAATCAAAAGGTAATAGTTAACTAGAATCTAAGATAAGGGTAACTAATGCGACATCTCGAGACTCTAAAGGTAAAGGATAAAATCCACCAATGAGTCCACAAGACAGTTGTTGGTACTTAACTTTTTAGATTTTGCATACAAGGTATTGGGTTGGTTCAATAAAGCATGATAAGATTACTAAGTTGAGAAACCATGGGGAACACAATCCTAGTGTTCATCACCGACTGATTACAACCAAAGTTGAGATTTCCTACTTGTTCGAGATTACAAAAACAATAACCCCCCCCAATTTACTTTCAGTTTTTGCCCATTAAGTTTAGTAAGCTAGTGATATACATCCATGTCTTCTCTGTAGGTTCAACCCCAACCTCATTGGGTTATTATACTTGATAGCGACTACTTTATCCTCAACTGGAGGTGTAGTTTAGGCGTGTAGTTTGGGAGTTGATCAGTTGGCTTTCCTATTGGTTAGTTATAGTAGGTGCCATCATGACCTGATTGAATCATGAGAAAAAATAAATAGATTACTATGGAATTTATGGCTGGTTTACCCCTGACTGTGGCGAATCTTAATTCTATTTGGTGATTATTGACAGAACGACCAAATCAATGCACTTTGTACCTGTTAAGATGATTTACAATATGAAGAAGTTGGCCAAGATCTACTTCCATGAGATTTTTCGGTTGCATGGTGTACCTATCTACATTTTCCCTATAGAAGTATATAGTTTAGCTTGAATTTTTTTGAGTTTTATGTAGTGTAAGTTGGATACTCAGCTTAAGATGATCATAAATTTTCACCCTCAGATGGATGGCCTGTCAGAGTAGAATATTCAAGTGTTAGATAACATGCTTTGAGAGTGCGTTATGGATCATTTATTTCCCTTAGCATAGTTCACCTACAATAAAACTACCATTTCAGCATTCAGATGGTGCCTTCTAAGTCTTTGAATAGAAGGTGGTGTAGATCCCCTGTGGGGTGATTTGAATCCTTTGAGGCTAGGTTTTGGGGAACCAGTTTGTTAAGAGACTTGATGGATTAAGTAAGATTAATTCATCATAATTGTTAAGCTGATCATCGAGTTAATGGTGTAGCCTTCATGCTTAGTGAGCTATTTTTGTTGAGGGTATCACCCATGAAGGGTGTGATGAGATTTGGAAATAAATGGAAGCTTTGTTTGAGATTTATTGGACCTCCTAAAGCTTTTAAGAAGGTTAAAGATATGGACTCTAGTTTTTCTCTACCTCCAAACCTATCAACTTTTCATCTGGTATTTCTTGTTTCCATGTTGAAATGATACTGTTTTGATGATTTTCACGTGATCAAGTGGGATTCAAACATCGTCAAATTAAGGAGGCTACTTGGGAGTTTGATTATGATATATAGAGAAGATACCCTTAAAATTATTGATTCAGGTACTTTATTTACTTTTTTGTTGAACAACAAACTCATGTTTTAGTGATGGATAATGTAACAATCCTCGCTGTGATTTTTAACTTTTTTATGTTTGGACCATTTTGACCTTCCCCATAGTTTCCTTGTGTCACTTATGAGATGTGGGATGGTTGGTATGGTCCCCAAAGCATTTGGAAATGATTTAGGTGAATTTGAAATTTTGAGTTGACTTGAAAGTGATTAATTTGATTTTAGTCAATATTTTGCTATCCGAGTGTCGGGTGGTAATTCTTTCAGTTCCATTAGATCTAAAATGCCATTTTTGGTTTGTTAGTATGGTTGGTTCAGGTTTCTAGACTTTATTTATAGTTTTGAGCCTTTAGATACCAAACTAGTTAAATTAGCCAAAAAAGTTCCTTTGGAGCGGGGTGCAATATATTAAAAATGACCTCATTTGATAAATCTGATGGTTCTATTGAGTTCGACTAGAACTTCTCAAAAGAAAATACCACCGAAAACAACTCCTGTTTAGAAACTATGTAATTTTTCTGTGTGGGGTTGACTGTTTTTCCGGCATGATAGATGGGATGTAGTATTTTCTCTCACTTTCACCTGGGACAGCTTCTAAGGCCACACCACAAGTGCCATACATCACCTTAAATGGAAGATTCCAATCCAAAGACACAATGATAGGAGAAGAAATCAACCTCTCTTTTAGGCACTCAAAAGCCTTTAGACAAGCATCTTCAAATACAAACTTCACCTTCTTCTGTAATAACTTGCACAATGTATTTGTAATCACAGAGAATTCCTTAATTAACCACCTATAAAACCCTGCATCACCCAAGAAACTATGAATACCTTTCATAGAATTCTGTGGAGGCAATTTTTCAACCACCTCAATTTTAGACCTGTCAACCTCTATCCCCTTCTTTGAAATATTGTGCCCCAGAACTATCCCCTCTTTAACCGTGATGTGATACTTCTCACAATTCAATACCAAGTTGTACTACTTACATCTCTAAAGTTCATTAGACAAGTAATCCAAAAACTCATCAAATGAGTCACTAATAACTGAGAAATCATCCATAAAGACCTTTATAGTATCCTCCACGATATCATAAAAGATAGACATCATACAATGTTGAAAGGTGGTGGGAGCATTACAAAGTATGAAAGGCATCCTCTTGAATGCGGACGTACCATATGGACATGTGAAAGTGGTCTTCTCTTGGTCTTCCAAGGCAATAGAAATCTGATTATACCCCCAAATAACCATCAAGAAAACAATACCATCCTCTACATGTAAGACGGTATAACATCTAGTCCACGCATAACATAGGAAAGTGATCCTTATACGTCCAAGTATTCAACTTTCAATAATCCATACAAACTCACCATCTTGTGACTGGTCTCATGGTCACTAACTCGTTCTTCTCATTAGGGACCACAGTGGTCCCACCCTTCTTTGGTTCACACTGAATTGGGCTCACCCACTTGTTATTGGAAATAGGGTAAACCACACCTACATCTAACCACTTGATGATCTCTTTCTTCACCACCTCTAACATAGGTTGATATATACGATAATAATGCTCAATGCTAGGTACACACTATAGTTCAAGATGAATCTTATGAGTGCAAATTCTTGGTGGAATCCCGATAATATCAACTATAGTCCAAAAAGTGGCCTGTTTAAACCTCTATAAAACTAAAATCAAGGCCTCAACCTTTGTGTTCACTAAATCTCTAGAAATAATAACCATCAAGGTATTGTTGGTCCCCAAGGAATGCATAATGCAATTGAAAAGGGAGGGACTTCAATTCCAAGACCGGTGGATCCTTAATAGATGGTCTAGATGGTGGGGTCGCTCTATTCTTCAAGTCACGATCCAACTTCTTTGACACATAAGAATCAGAACCTCAGCTAATAATAGCATTCACCATATCATCATACTTATCGATACCATCACTATGAAAGTTCATGATCACTGCTGCTAATGCCTCTGCACCAAATCCCTTTTTAATGAGTGCAATCAATGTATCTTCATCTTTAGTGTCTACCACAGAGGTTTTCACATCGACTGACATGCATTAAAATTAACCTATTCATCATTGAGCCTGAATTTATCTATCCCATCTCCATGTTAACAAATACCTTACCCGTGTCTAGGAAGAGCCTTCCTAAGATAATAGGGATGTTAAAATCCACCTAACAATTGAGAATTACAAAATCAGGCTAGAACATGAATGAAGCTACCTTCAAAACATCACACAATATACTGAATGATTTCTTCACAGTCTTATCGGCCATTAATAATCTCATAGAAGTCAACTAAGGTGACAACAAACCCAACTGCTTGTACACAACTAGTAGCATTAGATTAATACTATCTCCCAAGTCATATAATGCTCTTGCTAAATTTAGAGACCCAATAATGAAAGGAATAGTGAAAGCTCTGGGATCCTTTTTCTTCTCAACAAAAGATCAGAAGGAAATAACACTACAATGGTGCATATTATCAGTGGGCTTAAAAATCACCGTCCACTTCTTAGTTACCAAATCCTTGATGAACTTTGCATAATCGAGAATCTTCTCCAAAGCTTTCATAAGAGGGATATTCACAAATAATTCCTTCAACATTGATATGAATTTATGATATTTCCCTTCTTTCTTCTTCTTAAACCTTCCAGAAAAATATAGGGAGGTCATGGAATAAGCTTCAAGACTAGTTTGACCTCCTTACCCTTTTCCTTATCATTCTCAACTCATTTATCTACACCCGTTGACTTCTGTGATGTCTCACCATTAGTCACCAACTTCTCATTTTTAGCTTTGGGTGAACCATCGACCTCAGCATCATCATTTCTTACGTTATCTTCTCCAGC
This sequence comes from Capsicum pubescens, assembly GCA_030864215.1. NCBI lineage: Eukaryota > Viridiplantae > Streptophyta > Magnoliopsida > Solanales > Solanaceae > Capsicum > Capsicum pubescens. Next base: position 263,088,851 of record CM061540.1, on the reverse strand, counting down.
ATAGGTGCATCAATAGTAACCCTACTACTCTAAGTGATGATGGCTAGGCAGTGACTGTCATTTTTAGAATTTTGAATGGTGTTTCTCAGAAGAATACTTGATTGATGCTGATTCAATATAGTCAAAATCTAACCAAACTATATATCAAGCTACTTAATTGCGGTAGCATACAATTCTAATTTTTGGCTCAATCCCAAATATTTGCCTTAATCTTCTTAAAGAAACACTCTTGGATCTATGAACCCTTAACCAAATTAATAAGAAATTCTTCCATCCTAGAGTCAGCATCATGGTTCCCCAGTGGAACATACACACCACTCTTTTCTTTATAATCATTCTTTATTCTCCAGTTATGATTTTGCTCTCTACTCCTATCCCTATACCTGCCCCATAATAGTTTTGACCTTGATTACCTTGACTCGATATCTAAGTGTCCTAATTGGACCTTTGTACCTTAGAATGGAAACCAACCATCTCTCTGTCCAAGTACTTTTCTTCCTCCTTAGAGGTAGACACGTCATGTCTAACTGATTTACCTTTTGTGTCCACTACATTCACCTGTTCTGCTCCCATAGTTACAAACTTCTTGGTAATTAACCCAATCCCAATCCTTAATTATGCTACCTCTTGAGTCACTATATCATCAAGGATTCTCTGTTCACTAGAAGCCCCAATAGCATAAGTGTGGGATCCCTTATTTTCCTCCCGAGTGTGCCATCTTCGGTTGGTTTTAGTGATATATTCCAAGATTTCTACAACCTTCTCCTAATGAAGACTCATGAAATCCCCACCAGTAGTAGTATCAATAACAACTTTGGTGTTTGCATTTAGGGCTCTATAGAATATCTCGAGCAAATTACTCTCGGAAATTCTATGATTGGGCATCTTCAACAACTTCTTCTTGAATCTAAACTATGTTTCGTAGAGTGTCTCTAGATACAATTACCTAAATTTGTAAATCTCATCCTTCAACTCTAGTATTCTAGAATAAGGGAAGAATCTAACCAAAAAATATGTCTGTAACTCATTCCAAGAGGTAATGAACCCACAAGGTAGTTCACCTAACCATAATATTGCTTTGCCTATAAGAGAGAATGAGAACAACCTGTGTCTCCAAGCTTCCTGACTCATCCTAGGTAGATTATACAAAATGAAAATCCCCATAAAATTTATAATGTTCATGTTTACATCATCTGTCGGCAAACCAACAAACACACTTTTCATATTAAGTAATTGAATAATTGCATTTGTAATGTCAAATTTCATTCTTTGAGGAAACTCTGGAGGAATAATTACTCCTATAACATACCCTAAATATTCTTTCAGATCATCATACACTAGCAAGTAATGATAATGGGAGGTTGAACTCTATCTCTTCTAACTCTGTCCCTGTCGAGTGCTGCTCGACGACCTGCTACCTCATGTCAAGACATTTTCTTAGCACTTCATGCTAGTGCTAACCTTGGATTATCTTCAGCTAAAAACTGGTTAGTAGTTTCTTCAATAGTCTCATGAACACTAGTCTGTGATAGCCGATTCAATGCATTTGGATCATCCTAATGCCCCTCTTGTCTGGATCCATGCTTATACCTTTTCATTTTACGATTTTGACATAAGGTCTATTAAATATTGGGATCAAAATATATCAAGGGATTGCCTTGATTCGTAGCACTGGACATACACCGACGTATGGCCCAAAAATTTCAAAAAATAGAAAACTGAAAACCTCAATTAATCAATCTGTAACTGTATTCCCCGACAATGGTGCAAAAATATGATGTCACCCAAGTTATACCTCCTAAAAAGTATAATGCGATCACTTGTAAAATAACATGGTCACTAGAAACTGTAGAAAGTAAATTGAGCGTTTGTAGAAGAACAATAGTAATAGTAATAATTATTGGCAAATATGGTTTTATTAGTATATGTCGATCACTAGGATTAAGTTTAGTCTGACTTCTTAATTGCACAGACTTATCATGCTTGTCAAACTACCTCGTGCCTGCATGCAGAATCTGACAAGTTATGTATCACCTATCCGTATCGACCATAGATTGAGTGAATTTCACTCATCTTCTCCTTGTAACTCCCTGAGTCTACACCATGGAAGTCACATGGTGCTTAGATCCCGAAGGATCATAAGCTAACCGATGACTGGTACCTCCTGTGAGCACTAAATAATAATACTAAAAAAACATATGCGGAAGTAAAACTGAAATGCCATAAGGTTCTCAAAATACTGAAATAATAATTGAGTGTATAATAACATCTGAAAAATTAAAAACTGACTGTGCTAATCTGAAAGCCTCTAACTATCTGAGTATAGAGTTGATGGGAAAACCCCCAACTAACTCTAACTGAAATAACTACTGAACTAACTAAAATACTAAAATGCAAAAATAAAATGATTTCCTCGATGGTTGAGGACTCACTACTGAATCTGCTGCTGATATCCTGAGCTGCTAAGTATGATCAGAAACCCGTACTCTGAATGTACTGGTATGCTAAGGGAGGTAGGCTGATATACATGGGTTCAAATGTGTGATATGATATCTAATTGAATAAACATCACGAAGTAACTAGATGAGAGTACTTGCAAAACTATAACTGATAAACTTACTGGACATGTAATACTGCACATGTAGATAGATATCATGTATCTGAGATTATACTAAAACTGAGTACTAAATTCTGATGGCTGAGTAAATGATAACTAATAGCCATGGTTCTGTAGAACTATCTGAGTTCTTTACTGAATGCTAAAACTGAAACTTAATTGTAACTGTAACTATAAGAGTGTTCATCTAACCGATATACCCCTATTATCAACTGAGTTGGGGTCCAACCTGTAACCTCAGTTGGAAGGATGTTAGCACCTTGCCAAGAGATACTAACAATGTTGTGTCAACCCAAATCTGGAAGGAAGACTCTTGACATATATATATATGTATGAATCAACCCTAATCTGGCAGGAGGACGACTTACCCTACGCTGGCTACGTAGTTCTGTAATGCAGGGACTTCTACTTGGGGTCAAACCCTATGCTGGCAGGAATTACCCCATCCCTGGGTTCGATCGGTGCTGAATCCTACTCCCAATTGAATCGACACTAAACTAATCACTAGACTGTACTAGGCTTGACTGCACTGACACTAATCGTGTTGACTGACTGTATTTGACTGAGTTCTACTAACTAATTGAGTACTACAATTCTTGACCTTTACTGGGATGATTCTATAACTACTGCAGCTAAGTAAACATCTAAATTTCGATAATAAATATCCCAGGACTCAATAACATCAATAATAGAACATAACAAATCTTGAAAGCATAGCAAAAGTCAATTGTTCACAATTCATTCACTGGGACATTTTATCAAACACTTGGAGGTCATGAACTTGTACATGAATGAGAACACATGATAACATGTCATGATTTCACTATTCAATTCACATGGACATTCTATCAAACACTTGTGGAGCATAATTAATGCACATTACAATGAACCACATAAGCATCATGACTACAGCTTAAACTTGCAAATCTCAAGGGTTTTAACATGGGAATTACATCAAACAAAAAACATACTATCTTATGTTCATGGAAACTATAGTTAAATCTTGAATTGAAACCCATACAACAACACAAACATGAATATAATCCAATTTGCGCATGTAAATCATGAATATGAAAACTTATAGTTTTAGAAAGGGGGTTCTTGAACTCCAAGGGTGGAAAGAAACCCAAGGATGAACACCTAACATACCTTAATTGTTGATTTCACAAATATTGTAGAGGATTTCTTGGAAATTAGACTTGAGCTTGATGAAACTAGGGCTTGTTCTTGAGAGTATTCTGTGAGATAATAAGTATTATTTGCCCCTTTGAATCCTTAAATTCTTGTTTTAGCCGAATTGGGTGAGGGGAAAAAGACCTAAATTCTCTTGGAAACTCGTAAGTTAATACATAAAAATTGCCCAGTGACGTGATACCCGACATACCGCATCGATTCCATCTATGCGATAGCCGATGCGTCGCATTGATGCCATCAATGCGATAGCCGATGCATCGCATCGATGGGTACAATGCAATAGCCAATGCAACACATTAAGATCGCGTTGTCTTGCTGTTTTGGTCATCCAAAAATGACTCAAATAAAGTCTGAAAATTTTGAAACTCGCCCAATATGACCTATAGATATTCCTGATCATGAATCAACTTAAAAATTGACATTCTTAGGTCGGAAAGATCGGAAATAAGATCATCCAATTACGAAGGCTAAAATGATTCTAAGTCTTAACACTTAGCTAAAATTTTCAAAGTATGGGACCTCTTTTGGCATGCTATATAGAACTAAAATGACTAGGACTTTGCAGGGTCTTACAATATCTCCCCCTTTGGAACATTCATCCTCGAATGAAACTAACTGAACTGAGAGAAACTGAGGAACTATAATTACATTGACATGCATAAATGAAGCATGACTAAATTCTGGAGACATGACATATGGATGAACTATTTCATGAATGCATGAATGATATGAGAATGTTATGCAACTATAACTGAGCATGGAATAGAGTAAATCTAAGGAAGACTATTACCTTAGGATGAGTCTAAGTTTGTGGAGAAGAGGTAAGGATACTTGGTTCGCATGTCTGCTTATGCTTCCCAAGTAGTTCCCTCAACGGACTAATGCCGCCAAAGAACTTTGACCAAAGGAACTTCTTTGTTCCTTAGTCTGTGAATCTGACGATCAAGGATTTCAACTAGGATTTCCTCATAAGAGACAGTATTCTGAACAACTACACTCTCTATAGGGACTGCAACTGATGGGTCACCAATGCACTTCTTTAGCAAGGAGACGTGAAACACTGGGTTCACTGATTCTAAGTCTGCAGGCAACTCATGGTCATAAGCTACCTTACCAAAATGACTGAGAATCCTATAAGGACCAATATATCAGGGACTGACCTTCCCCTTCTTGCCAAATCTCTTCACTCCCTTTATAGGAGAGGTTTTTAAATAAACATAATCACCAACCTCAAGTTCAAGATCTTTTTTCCTCACATCTGCATTAGATTTCTATTGGAACTGAGCTATCTTAAGCCTCTCTCTGATCAACTGCAGTTTCTTTAAAGCATCGAACACCAAGTTAGGCCCCATTACCATAGCCTCACCTACTTTAAACCAACTAATGGGAGATCTATATCTTCTCCTATAAACGGAGCCATCTGAATACTAGAATGATAACTGTTATTATACGTGAACTCAATCAAAGGAAAATGGTCATCCCAACTACCCTTAAAGTCAATGACACATGATCTTAACATATCTTCTAAGGTCTAAATGGTCCTTTATGCTTGACTATCTATTTGAGAGTGAAAGGATGTAATGAGGTAAACTTAGGTCAAGACCCTTTTGGAAGGCTTTCCAAAAGTAAGAGGTGAACTACGTACCACTATCTGAAATGATAGACAATGGGACACCGTGTAACCTAACCAACTCTCTGATATAGAGCCTGGCATAGTCCTCGGCTGAGTAAGAGGTATGAACTGGCAAAAAATTAGCCGATTTGGTCATGTTGTCCATAATGACCCAAATTAAATTATGCTGACGATGAGTACGAGAAAAACCCATCATGAAGTCCATGTTCACTTCCTCCCACTTCCAAGTGGGAATACTGAACTCCTACATAGAACCACTAGGCTTTTGGTGCTCAATCTTCACCTGCTAATGATCTTGGGTGTATTTATACGCCTAAGCACCATAATTTATCCATATTTTAGCTAAGTTTAGAGAACAAAGTACCTAGTTTCTTATGTTTTTACTCTAGTTCTACGTAATTGAGTTAACCAATGTGATTAGCATGATTTTAGGTATTAATGAGGTAGATGAATACATTTTGGGACTATGGAATTTGGATGACATATGACACAAGAGAGAGCAGCAGTCTGGACCAAATGTGGCACCTAGAAACTATGTCTAAGATTAATTTGTCATTTATAATTAGTTCAGGGACTTAGAAGGCAATTATGAGAGAAAAGATTACTAAAAGACTTAATTGCTGAATTTTTATTCATTATTGAATTATTCTGTAGTATTCTGAGAAGGTAATAGCGGCTTAGGGTGGAGAGAGAAAAAATGTTTCTCTCTTGTTTCACTATTCGCACACCATGATCGTCTTCTAGTTTTAGGTATGATGAATATATTTATGATGCTTTTCGTTTTATTCATGAGTAGCTAAGTTTATTAGTTAGGGCTATGGAAGCCTTTTAGCATACAATCTATCACTTTGGGGTTTTGAATTCATTATGCATTGATTTTTTTACATCATACTCTTTTCGCTTATCTTGAATTCTCATGGTTGCAAACATAGAGGATATGCCTTAAAACGCAACTTGTTCGAAAGAAAGGTTGATGTTCAGCAAAGAGAGTAGTGATAAGAAAATAAGATCACCAACTCTTATTTTATAAGTTAATGCCTTAGCAGGATTAACTACTTGGTTTTTTCGTATTATTTTTGGTAAACGCTTTTGATTCGAGAGAACTAAAGTGAATTAGTCCTTGATGGTTGAGAAACACTAGGATTATGTTGTTAAATACAATACATTTCTCTGTAAGCACGATGCATGTATGAATTCGTAAAGCCCATAGTTAGAATGTATTGAAAACTACAAGGTGGACAAACCCTAGCTTTCTATTTCTCTGAATTTGAATACTACTACACATATTTCATCTTTTTAAACTGAAACCATTAATTTGTGAGCTGAACCAAATCCCCCCTATTTATTTTACGAAAACAAATGATTAAAAGTCAACTAATCTGAATACAACTTAATTAGCACCATATTCTCTGTGGGATTCGACCCCAACCTAGTTGGATTATATATTTGACAATGACTGCTTACTCTCTCGTAAGAGAGGTGTAATTTGAGCGTTATAAAAAAATGGTGCCACTGCCGGGGAATACGGTTGTCGATTGAGTTTATGTGTGTTAATTGATTGCTAGTCAACTTTCTTAATTTTACGTTTAAGAGAGTTGGTTTGGAATTTTAGCCTACTTTCTTGAATTCAAACTTGTAAATATTTGTTTTTAGTTTTCTTTTATTGCTTGTGTTAGGTAGATTTTTATTTTAGTTTACTTATTACTATGGCATCGTGGAATGAACATGAGCTTGGTGGTTGGAAATCTTATCTTGATGATCCATGTCCATATTGTGATGGACCTCACTTTTGGCAAGATTGTAGATATGCTCCCTGGAGAGAGAGATGTGAACTATCTCTATCCTACCAGGAGTATGATTGTTCTTTATGTGGTGGTCAAGATGGACATTGGAGTGATTTCCCTAATGAACCCTCCCCCCATTGCGCTAACCCAAATTCTAGTTTTCTTTCCAGTTTAACAGGTCTTATGGTCAAGAAAAGGAAGAACGAAGCACCGGAAGGAGTGGCATTGAAGCTATGTTTCAACTAATGTTGGATCTCCAAGAAGAAACATACGATATCGTATGTGATATGCGTCAAGGCATGAGGCCAATCATTCATGAGGAGATGGATATAGAGTTCAATCATTCAAAGCACTCTTCTACAATATACTTAGATGATATCTTGTTTGTGGAATCATTTAACATAATAGAAGAGTGTGAAGATGAGGAGCTAGAACCCTATATTGATGTTGAGAAACCCTGAGTGACTTCCCAACAAACCGAACCAACCATTAGAGATGATGCCAATATTGAGGACTTGGTGCTAAAGGCAAAAGAAGAAACCAAGAAAATCTCTAATAAAGACTCTAGCCCAATTCCAAGAGAAGATGTTTAGAAGGTGAGTAAAAGTGAGTGTGTAGTAGATAGTATAAATTTTGAAGTAGAATTAGTTGGGCCTCACTCAAAGCATTTTTACACATTATGTTTAGATGATATCTTGTTCATGGAATCATCTAAAATAGTGGAACAGTGTGAAGATGAGGACCAAGAATCCTATATTCTTTATTTTACACTTGATAAGCAACATAAAAAAACACCTCACTTTAAGACCGAATTGTTTACCATGCATCATCCATTACTCGGATTCTTAATTTCTGCACCACCCCCGTATGAGCGAGGCAAAAAGATGGATGCGATGTTGGGGGTGAAATTTATATCCTCAAGGTGGAGGAAAAAGTTGATTGGGTCATGCCGCGACACTAAATTAGGCGCTTGGTGGGAGGCAACCCATCCTTCTAATCATTTTTGTTATTTTTTATTAAGTGTAGGTGCATGAAGTACTAAGGAGGTGATTGGTACCAAATTTGGATTGAAATTGAGACATATCAATGGTGGTAAGTTTAGGAGTGATGGGAACATTACAGGTAAGTTGGAGTGGTCAAATATGTAAGGCTTAAGTATGAATCATGTTAGAGTCGTGCCTCGAATTATGTTAATCCGACCCAAAAAGTTTCGCGGTGTGACTTTATATTGTAACTTTCTATGAGGTCAGTAGTGGTCTTCAGGATCGGGCCGATTCCGACCAAGAGTGTGCCGCACATCTTAAGGTGTGCGATTAGATATGCGCCGCATTGTAAATCGCCTATGCTCATTACCTAAACTAGGCGATACCCTATGTGCCGCACATGTAAATATAGGTGATAGGGTATGCGCCGCATTTCCAATTGCCTATGCCCACTGCCTCAACTAGGAGATACCCTATGTGTCGCACATAAAAATCTAGGCGATAGGGTATGCACCACATTTCCAATCGCCTATGCCCACTTCCTCAACTAGGCGATACCCTATGCGCCGTACATGAAAATATAGGCGATAGGGTATGCGTCGCATTTCCAATCGCATATGTTGTGCAAATTTTTAAATATAAGTACCCATTTTTGATTGGATCAACCCGACCCATGTCCCAAATTTTAAATACCATCTCTACCCTAAAATTCCATTCCACTCTTCTTTCACCTAAGCACACTAGGATTTTGGTGCTCAATCTTCACCTGCTAACACGTAGAGCACTAACCAACTCTGCAATGTCTTTCTTCATCCCACTCCACTAATAGACTTCTCACAAGTCGTGGTACATATTAGTGTCCCCTGGATGAATTGAGTAACGTGCACCATGCGCTTCTGCGAGAATTCACTATCTCACTCCATCCACACATGGCACACAAATCCTACACTGGCAACGCAACACACCATCTCCCCCTTGGGAGAAAACCTCTACCTTCTGATCTCTGACTGACTCTTTTTGCTTACTAAACTAGGATTTCTATCCTGCTTTTAATTTACCTTAGAAACTAAGATGATTCCAAACTATTCTCCACCAAAACACTACCCTTAGCTAAATCAACCAAATGGACACCTAGTCTGGTAAGCTAATGAATTTCCTGAACCAACTTCTTCTTACCATCCTCAACGTAAGCTACACTATCCATGGATAACCTACTGAGATCATCTGCCACTATATTTGCCTTTCTCAGGTGATAGAGGACACTCATGTCATAATCTTTCAACAACTCTAACCACCTCCTATGACGCAGGTTCAAGTCTTTCTGAGAAAACACATATTGCAGGCTTTTGTGCTCTATGAAAACATCAACATGCACCCCATACAAATAGTACCTCCAAATCTTTAAGGAAAACACAACAACTGCTAACTCAAGATCATGGGTGGGATAATTCTTTTCATGGGGCTTAAGTTGTCTGGGGGCGTAGGCCAAAACCTTACCCTTCTGCATCAAAACACACCCCAAGCCAACTCAGGAAGTATCAAAATATACAACAAATCCATTTGAACCATCTGGTAAAGTAAGAACTGGTACTGTAGTGAGTCAAGTCTTCAACTCCTGAAAACTCTTCTCACAAGAATCCGACCACTGGACCTTGACTTTTTTCTGAGTTAATCTGTATATGGGAGATGGAATAGACAAAAATCCTTTAACAAATCGTCTGTAATAGCTAGCCAAACCAAAAAAAATCCTGATATCTGATGGAGAGATGGGTCTAGGCCTATTTCTCACTACTTTGGTCTTTTGAGAATCAACTCTAATGCCATAATCGGAAACTATATGACCAAGTAAAGCTACTAACTTTAGCAAAAATTCGCATTTACTAAATTTGGCGAACAACTGATGGGCTCTGAGAGTTTGTAATACTATTCTGAGATGGTTTGCATTATCACTTTTACTGCGGGAGTTGACAAAAATGTCATCTATGAAGACTATGACGAACATGTCCAAGTACTGCTTGAAAACGCGGTTCATCAAGTCCATGAAAGGTTCTGGGGAATTGTTAAGACCAAATGACATGACTAGGAATTTGAAGTGACTATACCGAGTTCTGAAAGCTATTTTCGGAATGACACATTCTCTGACTTTGAGTTGATGATAGCTTGATCTGAGGTCTATCTTAGAGAAGAAATTGGCACCCTAAAGTTGGTCAAACAAGTCATCGATTTTAGGAAGCGGATACTTGTTCTTAATGGTGACTTTGTTCAACTGGCGGTAGTCAATACACATTCTAAGAGAATTGTCTTTTTTTTGCATGACTAGAAGTGGTGTGCCCCACGGGGAGATACTGGTCCTGATGAATACTTTATCTAGGAGATCCTTCAACTGTTCCTTCAACTCTTTAAGTTCAGCTGGAGCCATTTTGTATGGCGGTATAGAGATGGGTTGAGTATCTAGAAGAAGGTCTATTCTAAAGTCAATTTCCCTTCTGGGAGGGACTTTGGGAAACACATCTAGAATTCACTTACTACTGGAATTGACTCAAGATTAGGATTCTCGGAAATAAAATCTTTAAATCTAACGAGACGATAGACACAACCCTTGGATATCATTTTTCTCGCTCTAAGGTATGTAACAAGCTGACCCCTAAGTGCTGAAGTACTACCCATCCATTCTAGGACAGGTTCATTTGGGTATACAGGGATGTCTAGTTATGGTATCTAAGTAAACATCTAGATTTCAGGTAATAAATACCCCCAGGACTCGATAGCATCAATAATAAAACATAACAAATCTTGAAAGCATAGCAAGAGTAAATTATTCACAATTCATTCACTGGGACATTTTATCAGATACTTCGAGGACATGAACTTCTACATGAATGAGAACACATGATAACATGTCATGATTTCACTATTCAATTCACATGGATATTCTATCAAACACTTGGGGAGCATAATTAATGCACATGATAATGAACCACAAAAGCATCATGACTACAACATAAAATTGCAAATCTCAAGGGTTTTAACATGGGAATTACATCAAACAACATACATTCTATCTTATGTTCATGGAAACTATAATTAAATCATGAATTGAAACCCATACAACAACACAAACATGAATACAATCCAATTTGCGCATGTAAATCATGAATATGAAAACTTGTAGTTTTGAAAATTGTTCTTCACCTCCAAGGGTGGAAGGAAACTCAAGTATGAACACCTAACATACCTTAATTGTTGATTTTGCAGAAATTGTGAAGGATTTCTTAGAACTTGAACTTAAGCTTGATGAAACTAGGGCTTGTTCTTGAGAGTATTTTGTGAGATAATGAATATATTTTTCCCCTTTGGATCCTTAATTTCATATTTTAGCTGAATTGAGTGAGGGAAAAAAGAACCTAAATACCCTTGGAAACTCATAACTTAACACACAAAAATTGCCCAGTGATGCGATACCTGATGCGCCGCATCAATGGCATTAACGTGATAGCTGATGCATCGCATCGATGGGTACACACGATAGCCAATACGATGCATCAAGATCGTGTTAGCTGGCTATTTTGGTCATCCAAACGTGACTCAAACGAAGTCCAAAAATTTCAACAATCACCCAATATGACCTATAGACATCCCTGATCATGAATCAACTTAAAAATTGACATTCTAAGGTCATAAAGATTGAAAATAAGATCATCCAATTATGAAGGCTAAAATGATTCTAAGTCTTAACACTTTGCTGAAATTTTCTAAGTCTAAGACCTCTTTTGGCATGCTATATAGTACTGAAATAACTAGGAATTTGCGGGGTCTTACACTCCTGGTCTAAGAGTATCGCATTAGTAACCTTTGTCTTGGATCCCAGATTAAATATCTTCTGTCGGTCTCAAGTTAATTATTAAAAGTTTGATAGCTTTAAATTACTATTGTGATTTTCATTTCCTAATCGCAACCTCTCTCGAGTTAGTATTGAATACAGACATGTTCTTAATGTTTGCAATTGTCAAGAAAACAATCAATACAAAGAAAACCACAATACATGCACGAACATTAACCAAGAATGACTTTGTACTTTCTCTACTTTGTTAATACATAAGGGTTCCCACAACCCTAGTTAATAGGTTTCGTTGCTCATGATCATAAGAACACACATAAAATTCATAATTTAAAGCATATGAATGATATCACAAATAATTAACAATGAAAACCAAAATCTCAACTTTATATCAAACCCTACAAACCAATAATATGAATCCAAGATAAAAAATGTATCTCAAAACTCAAAATAGTGTAATAAGTATGTAAAGTGAGTAAACTAATAATAAAACATCAATGTGGTATTTGTAGTTACATCATAAAACCTAAAAATCCTATGCAAAATAAAGTAGTAAAATAAGGTCTGCTTTAACCTATGGCCCTATTTATGAGCCGTAGGTAGTACCTATGAGCCATATATGGGTTTGTAGGAATTAGAGTATCCTCCAAACTATTAATTACCTACCTACAAGGGGTACCTAAGGGGTCGTAGGTACCACTTATGCCTTGTAGGTGGTCTACGTAGGAATCCAAACAGGGATCAGTCTTTCAAAATCTATAAAAAACCTACGTACCCAGGCTCGTAGGTACTAGCTCTCGGTCGTAGGTGGGTCTCATAGGTAACCTTCTAGATAAAATTCATCATTTTTCTCCTATTCTTCTCCAAACCCTATTTTCCTGCATAACCAACATAAAAAAACATCACATCAAACAAAAATATCGAAATACTTGCAAAATTTCCTTATTTTAAACATTGATAGTGTCATGAAACCATGACACATCAGTAGCACTATTGGTTTATTTCCGTGGGGTTCCATATGAAGCCCGGAAGTTCATTTAAATAATTATGATTATTTTTATTTAGCTAATTTATTGTATCTGGAGCAGGCAAAAGTCATTCTTCACATTGATAGGGGTCCTTCACATTCATGGAGAAGGAATTATCTGGTCGTCATGAGCATGAGGTGGTGGCCGCATTGGTGTAGAGTAAATTGGGGTCCAGTCAAAATCATTGGCTTTTGCGTTTACAATTTTTCCACCGCCATTGAAATAGATTCAGATTGGTAATATCCTTTGTGAACGCAAGAGACCGTCTACATTCATGAAGAAGCCACTATTCACCCGAACAATATTTAAACATTTCCCTTAGCGATTTTCTCTATTGTTTGACCTTGAGATCTTGATTTAGGGTGATTTTAAAGATGAATTTTAATCAGAAGTATTTAGGTAAGCCTCTTAACATGATTTAAATTATTATTCTTTGATTTTATCTCAAAAAAACTTCAAAACCTTGATTTTATACTTGAATTTTTTTGGTTCACTCGGTAAATTAGGAAAATGGGTTTTCAATGATTTCAATCTTGTTTTTTAACTATTCTTTAGTGTGTTTTTATATTTAAAATTCTTAAAGTATAGGAAGCATGATTGTTCAATAAAAATCTAATTTTACCCTTTTTATTTCAAACTATATTCGGACCCACCAAAATAAAAGTAGTTAATATGGGTATCGTTAAACTCTCCTTAAAAGTAGATTAGGTTCATTCTAGGACCAAAACTATCATAACCCGAGACTTCCCCTAGTCGTAACATGGTTCTTAAAGTATCAAGTGACCCAAGCTAACCCATGGCCTGGCATAAACGATGAACACTAAAAGAAAGTAACAAATACTGGGCAGAAGCTAATTGAGATAAAATAATGATGAATAGTAATGAAGTCAATATTAATACTGTCTAAAATACTTAATGAAAATTGAAAAGCTAAACATCTGTCAAACTTTCTGAAAGCTGCTAAATCCTGATGAGTTGTTGGGAAAATCCCCCAACTAACTCTGACTAACTAAAACAAATGAAGTATTAAAAATAAATAACTTATAACTAGTACTCAAATGATGAGAACTCACCAAGACTGTAGCTAATTGGCATGTGGGTATGCTAAGAGCGGTCTGGGTATTAAACGTCCAAATCTATAATATGAGATAATATAGTGCAAGAAAGTATGTGATCAGTACTTTGAATGTACTGAGTATGAGAGATGAAAAGTTAACTTGTATATATAAACTAAACATGAATGCATGAGCATGTAACTGAATGCAAGACCAAGTATAAACATGTTTTGGATAAACTAAATAACTGAATATTGAACACTTAGTCAAGAAAATTTCGACTGAACATAAACTAAAAACTAAATTAAGGACTGTGGAAGTTAAAAATAATTGACATACCCCAACCTGAGCAAATCAGGGTCAAACCTATAAACCCAGTTGGAAGTGTGTCAATAATGTGAAAAAGGTACCAACATCAGTTGCCGTGGATCTACTAAACTGGTGTCCCAAAGGACTAGGTTGTCATACCTCTACGAACAGAGGACTCGTTATAACCTACGGTGGTGTCGTAGTTCTGGAACTTAGGGACTCTACTAATGGTCTTATTCCTAACTAACAGGGGATCCTTCATCCCTGCGTTCACTCGATGCTAAGTAATACTACTAATCGAATGACACCGATGTATAAAATGAAATACGAACTAATAACTGATATGCACAAGTCATGGTATTCTGAAAATAACACTGCATGCATAGTCTAAAATGCTTAAGAACCTATAAAATGATCTATCTTTAAACTCCTAGGTATCGGGTGTTCATAAACCACAAGCTCTGACCAATGCAATTGAACATGATACCAATTACGAAGAATGTTAAGGAGGTTTCACAATTTAAAACCAGCAAACTCAATAACTTGTCATGATGTCAAAATTTATGATTTTGAACGTGAGGAATCACTAATCTTGAGGAAAGAACAGACTCATGGTTTGATTACACACATAAAGTGATGAGAGCAAGGAAACTCATATTGGACCTAGAACCCAATTATAGGGAAAAGAATTTTTCTTAAGAATTTAAGAGTTCTTAGGAATAAATGAGTGGAAGGGAACATCTGATGAAATCTCACATACCTGAAGGTGGAAGCCTAGGAAAATTCCTTGAAATTGAGCTTCAACTTGAGAAACCCTCACTTTCTTAAGAGAAGAAGAGAATTTTTTTCTTTTCTAAGTGTAATGAATTTGGGATTTATGAGGTGTTAGGGTGAGTTAATCCCTCAATAACTAATGTTGGTGTGCCCAAAGGACGTGGGTTTGGTGTTAAAATGGATGGGAATTTACCTAAAGCCCCTTTTAAAATCATATAGAGATTTCTAGTTCCAGTCATCATGACTGGTCACGAGTCGTGGTCTGAGTCATAACTTGAGCTCCTGAGTTTTGAGACTTCATTGTTAAATCAATGAATCCCCCAAATAATGACTCGTTAGGTCTGTTCATGAGTTAGTAGGAGTAGTAATGGTCTGAGACTCAATTTTTTATTTTCTTTCTATTGTGACAATGAGTCCCCCCTAAGGACTTGTTGTCACTGGTAACGAGTTATTGGGTAGGTTCTTTATCACTGGGTTGAAATCCAGGGGTCCTAACTATAATGGAAATGACTCCACATAACAATTATTTATGTCTGGTAATGGATCGTTACCTGAGTGATTGTCACTAGTAACTGATAGACCATTAGGAAAATTTTCATAAATTTTTGTCACACTTTTGGATTAAGGAAAAACTTATGGCATTTGAAAGCTAATTCAATTGCTACCTCATGGTGGGCCTAGATCTAAAACTACTGGAGGATTACAATATCTCCCCCTTGGGATCATTCGTCCTCGAATGAAACTAATTAGGCTGAGAGGCTAGAGGAAAGCTAAAATTTTGCACTTAACACTTAACAAGCTGAATCATGAACTGACATCTGAATATATGACAGATGCATAAACTAAACCTAACTCATGAATGTATGCTATTAAATGAACATAGATAGATGGCTGAGATAGAAATGAAAGAATTAATTAACAAAGGTAAACTATTACCTCAAGCTGGAACTGGGTTTCAAGAGAAGAGATAGGGGTACTTGGTCATCAAATCTGCTTTTGCTTCCCAAGTAGCTCCCTCAACTGACTAATTTCTCCACAGAACCTTTACTAAAGAAACCTTTTTATTCTGTAGCCTACGAACCTAGTGATCAGGGATCTTAACTAAGACCTCTTCATAAGGAAGGCTATTTTCCACGCCAATCCTTTATACATTATTACTGATGTTGGGTCACCAATGCACTTCATTAATAAGGAAACATAGAAAACTGGATGTACTGATGCTAACTCTACAAGAAACTCTAACTCATAGGCTACCTCCCCATACCATCTCAAAATCTTATAGGGACCAACATAATGGGGACTGAGCTTCCCTTTCTTACCAAATCTCTTCACCCCCTTCATGGATGGAATTTTTAAGTATACAAAATCACTACTATCAAATGCAAGCTCCCACCTCCTTATATCTACATAGGATTTCTGACGGCTTTGGGCCATTTTCAGCATTTCTCTAATTAGCTAAACTTTTTCCCTCGCCTCATGCACTAAATCTATCCCTATCAACTTAGCTTCACTAACCACAAATAAATCTATAAGAGATCTACACCTCCTACCATAAAGAGCATCAAACTGGGCCTTATTAATACTATAGTGGTAGTTGTCATTGTAAGAAAATTCTATCAATGATAAGTGATCATCCCAACTACCCTTGAAATCAATTACACAAGATCTCAACATGTTCTCTAAAGTCTGAATAATCCTTTTTTCTTGACCATCTATTTGCAGGTGAAAAGCTATAGTAAGATGAACTTGGGTACCAAGACCCTTCTAAAAATACTTTAAAAACCCAGAGGTAATCTAGGTACTTTTATCTGAAATAATGGTTAAAGGGACTCCATGTAATTTTACCAACTCCCTAAGATAGAGTCTAGCATAATCTTTGGTTAAATCTAAAGTATTAACTAGCAAGAAATGATCTGACTTAGTAATTCGATCCAACCCAAATAGAATCATTCTGACGATAAGTACAAGGAAACCTTGTGATGAAGTCCATATTCACTACTTCCCAGTTCCAGGTGGGATGCTGTACTCATAAAGTGTACCACTAGGCCTCTAGTGCTCAACCTTAACATGTTGGTAATTTGGACACTTAGCCATGAATTCTGCAATATCCTTCCCATTCCACTAATAAACTTAACTTAAATTGCGGTACATCTTAGTGGCTTCTGGGTGAATAGAATATTGAGAACTATGAACCTATGCTAACATCCACTAACTCAAATCATACACATTTAGAACATATAATTTTCCCTGATAGCGAAGGACACCATCTCCCCCTTTAGAGAAAATTTTGACCTTATGATCCCGACTTGCCTCTTTCATTTTAAGTAAAATAGGATTACTATCTTGCTTTTACTTTACCTCTACAACTAAGGAAGATTCAGAACCATTTTGAACCTATACACTACCTTCAGGTGAATCAACTATCTGAACTTCAAACATAGCAAGCTGATGAACCTTATGAACTAGATCCTTCTTTCCATCCTAAACATGGGCAATAATTCCCATAGATAATTTGCTTAGGGAATCAACCAAAATATTGGCCTTACCCAGATATACAGTACACTTATATCATAGTCTTTTAACAATTCTAGTCATCTTCTTTGATGAAGATTTAGGTCTTTCTAAGTAAAAACATACTATAAACTCGTGTGATCAGTGAACACATCAACATGAATCCTATAAAGGTAATTCCTCCAAATATTTAAGGAAAAAACAACCACTGCCAAATCAAGATCATGAGTCGGGTAGTTTTTCTCATGATTTTTGAGCTTTCTAAAGTCATATTCTATAACCTTGCCCCGCTACATCAACACATAACCAAAACCAACTCTAGATGCATTGAAATACACTATAAAACCCTCTAAACCCTCTGTGGTAGAGTCAAAATTGGAGTTGAGTTGAGTTGAGTCGAGGCTTCAACTCCTGGAAACTCTTCTAGCAAGAATCTGACCACTAAAATTTGATTATTTTCTAAGCCAGTCTGGACATGGGAGGGGGAATAAAAGAAAATCCTTCAACAAACCATCTATAGTAATTGGATAAACCAAAGAAACTCCTGATATTAGATGGAGAAATGTGTATAGTCTAGTTCCTTACTACTTCGGTCTTTAGAGGATCAACTTCAATGCCTTCACAGGGAATAATATGACAGAGGAAAGCTACTAATTTCAACTAGAATTCCCACTTATTGAACTTAGAAAATAAATTGTGACCTTTGAGAGTCTGCACAACAATCTTTAAATGGTTTGCATGCTCACCCTTACTATGGGAATAAACGAGAATATCATTTATGAAGACTATGACAAACATGTACAAGTAATACTTGAACACCCTAATCATCAAGTACATAAAAGCTGTAGGAGAATTTTTTTTAGCCTAAAAGACATGACTACAAATTCAAAGTTACCATACCGAGTTCTAATGGTTGTCTTTAGAATGTCACGTTCTCTGACTCTGAGCTAATGATATCCTGATCTGAGGTCTATCTTAGAAAAATAATTTTCACCCTAAAATTGGTCAAACAAGTTGCTAACCCTAGGGATTGGATACTTGTTCTTGATTTTGACTTAGTTTAACTGATGTTAGTTGATACACATTTGGAGAGAACCATCTTTCTTGTGCATAAAGAAAATTGGAGCACCCCATAGGGAGATACTAGGTTTGATAAAACCCCTATCTATGACATGTTTAAACTATTTCTTTAATCCTTAAGCGAAGTTGGAGCCATTCTGTAACGTTGAATTAAAATAGGTTGGGTATCTGAAAGGGGATTTATTATGAATTCAATTTCCCTCTTGGGAGGAACTCTAGGCAGATATTTAGGAAATACTTTTGGAAAATCATTCACTACTGTAATTAACTCAAGACTCAAGATATTAGAATATTAGTCCTTGACTCAAACAAAATGATAGATGAACTCTTTGGAAATAATTTTCCTCACCTTATGGAAGGAGATAAACCAACCTATAGGCACTTAGGTGCTACCCCTCTATTCTAAGACCGGCTCATTATGAAACTGAAATAGGACTACTCCGTTCCTATAATAAATTGAGGCATAGAAAGAGTATAGCCAATTCATCTCTAACTCTATAAGATCGACTGAGGTGTCTTTCTGGGATACTATGATTGGGCAATTTTTGTATACCCTTTTAGCTATAATAGAACTGTCGAATGGTGTAGAAACTGAGAAGGGTTCTGCAAGGATTTTGAGACTAATGCCTAAATATACTGCTAAATAAGGAGTCACAAAAGAAAGTGTGGCTCTGGTATCTAATAATGCATATACATGAAGGCGAAAGACTTGTAACGTACTAGTAACCACATTAGGAGAACCCTCTTAATCCTGTCGAGTCTAAAGGACATAAAGTTGATTCTGACGTTGTCCACTGGTTGCACTAGAAGTGGCACCCTGTTGAGTCAGGGGACTTGCTGGAACAAATGAGGAGTTAGTATGGTCGTGCTGATGATCATTTCTACCTCTCCATATAGCCACTGGGCAATCCCTTATCCTGTGGCCTATTTTGCCACACCCAAAGCAAGCATCACTACCCACCATACACTCACCCTTATAGCTCTTACCACATCTCTTGCAAATTGGGTTGGTGTGACTAATATTCATGCTAACCTAGGACTTATAGCTTTGTGCTCAATCATGTTCATCCTATCTGAACATAGGAATTAGAGAACTAGAAGACTATTGTACTGGGCTATAGATTTTAGGCAAAATTGAGAAGATTACCACCCTCTAACCTATGTTGTGAGAAATTGAAACTTCTGGTCTTGGCTTTCTTATTTTCTCTTTCCTTCTTCTTGATCGGATCTTCCATAATCTTTTGAGCATGAACAATCAATCTAGATAGGTCCATCTTCTTAATCAACATAGCCATCCTACACTCTTTAACCACATTCTCAGAAATAGCAGATAAAAACTTGCTCATTCGGGCCTTAAAATTAGCCACCATATTTCGAGCATACCTCACTAACTGAGTAAACTGGAGTTAATACTCGTTAACACTTATGTTTCCCTACTTCAAATTGATGAACTCTTGCACTTTGGAATTTCTCAACTCAAGTGGGAAGAACCTATCCAAAAAAGTAGTAGCAAACTCATCCCACTCTATAAGCCCTTTATTAATACCTATATCCTCTTTCCACTGCTTAACCCAGGTGTGAGCCACCCCTTACAATTGGTAAGTAGCTAAATAATCACTTTTAGTATAGGTGACAACCATGATCCTAGACACTTTTTGAACACTATCCAAAAATTTGTAGGGATCTTCCTCAGGCATGAATTCAAAAATCACCGAGGGATTGGATCCTAGTTGTTGTTGTATTCACTGCTGGGTTTTCTGGGGAAATAACTTGCTGGTCATTTTGAGAAGCTATAGACTGGGAAAATTCTGTGAAAGCAGCCCTAAATTTAGTATGAGCGATATGTTCATTCAGAGAGTCTTCGAGAATAGGTGGTGGTGTTGGCTGCTCTCTATTCCTTCATCCATTAGACTTTTTGGGAGGAAAATTCTTTAAACGGGTAGAGGATTTAATTGGGATAAGAAGCATAATAGATCTTACATCGCACAACATGAATAATGTAAGAAGTAAGACTTTCCTAAAATATTTTGTAGATTTTCGTCCATAAGTGTGGCGCACTTCAAACCTATGAACAAGGCTCTACTTAATGTGGCTTTCAGATACCCTAGGACACTTTGAACCTTGTGCTCTGATACCAAGTTTTTTACCAACTGAGACTACTCCCTAGTCATAACACGGTGCTTTAGGTCACAAGTGACCCCAATCTAACCAATGTTCGGGCATAAGCAGTGAACAACAAAAGAAAGTAACAAACATTGAGTGGAAGCTAACTGCAATAAACTAATAATGAATAGTAATAAAGTCAATGTTAATACTGTCTAAAATACCTAATGAAAACTACAAAGCTAAACATCTGTCTGACTTTCTGAAACCCTCTAATTCATGGTGAGTTGTTAGGACAAGCCCCCAACTAACTCTAACTCACTGAAATAAATAAAGTACTGAAAATAAACAACTTATAACTAGTCCTTAACTGATGAAGACTAACTAAGACTATAGTTAAGTGGCACGTGGATGTTCTAAGAGAAGTTCAGGTACTAAGCATTCAAGCCTATATTATGATACAATATAGTGCAAAAAAGTATGCAATCAGTACTTTAAATGTACTGAGTATGTGATATGAGAGGCTAACTAATATATATAAACTAAACATAAATGCATGAACATGTAAACTGAATGTAAGACCAAGTATAAATATGTGTTGGATAAACTAAATAACTGAATACTGAACACTTGGTCAAGCAAACATTGACTGAGCATAAACAAAAAAATAAATTGAGGACTGTGGGAGATAACAATAACCGACAAACCCCAACCTAAACAAATCAGGGTCCAACCTATATCCCAATTTAAAGGTGTTAATACCTTGAAAAATGTACCAACATTGGGTGGTGTGGATCCACTTAACTGATCTCTCAAAGGACTAGAGGGTCAAGCCTCTCTGAAGGGGGACCCTTTATAACCTACGGTGGCACCGTAGTTCTAGAACTTAGGGACTGCTACTAATGGTCTCATGCCTAATTGATAGAGGATCCATCATCCCTATGGCCTTTGGTGATAATAGTACTTCCAACTAAATGACACTAAAGTATAAATTGAAAAATAAACTGATAACTTATATGCTAAAGTCATGGTATTCTAAAAATAACATTCCATGTTTATTCTGGAATAATTAAGAACTTGTAAACTGGTTTATCTTTAAAATCCTATGTACAGGGTGTTCATAACCCACCCGCTCAGACCAATGTAATTGAACATGATAACAATTATGGAGCATGATAAGGAGATTTCACAATTTAAAACTAATAAACTCAACAACTTGTCAAGATGGCAAAATTCATGATTTTGAACATGGGGAATCACTAATCTCAGGGAAAGCACATAATCATGGTTTGATTATACGCATAAAATGATGAGAGCTAGGAAACTCATATTTGACCTAGAATCCAATTCAAGGGACCCATTGATGAAATCCCACATACCTGAAGGTGGAAGCCTTGGAGAATTCTTTGGAATAGAGCTTGAACTTGGGAAACCCTAGCTTACTTTAGAGATAAAGAGTATCACTTTCTTTTTTCTCAGTGTATTGATTTTGGGATTTATGAGGCGTTGGGGTAAGTTAATCCCTCAATAACTGATGTCGGAGTGCCCAAACGATATGGGCTTAGGGTTAAAAGGGACAGGAATTTACTAAAAGACCTTTTTAAAATAGTGTAGAGATTTTTTGTTCCAGTCGTCATGACTCACCTAATGACTCATTATGATTGGTCAGGAGTTATTGTCTGAGTCCCAACCTGAGGTCCTGAGTTCTGAGCCTTTACTATTAAGGCAATGAATCCCCCTCCTAATTACTTGTTAGGTCTGATCTTGAGTCGTTAGGAGTAGTTGTGGTCTGAGACTAAATTTTTAGTTTTCTTTTTGTTGGGAAAATGGGTCCCTCCTAAAAACTCGTTATCATAGGTAACGAGTCGTAGGGTAGGGTCATTATTACTAGGTTGAAATTTGGGGGTCCTGACTGTTACGACAATATCTCCTCATAATGACTTAGTACATCTGGTAGGGAGTCATTACCTAAGTCGTTGCCATTGGCAGCTAATAGACTCTTAGGAAAATTTTCACAACTTCTTATCACGTTATAGGATTAAGAAAAGATTAATGGAATTTGAAAGCTAATTCAAAAACCTACCTCGAGTTGGTTCTATAGATAAAAATGCCGGGGTATTACAAATACGAAAAAAATCTCCTTGTTGAATGGTCCATGCTTGTTTGTGGTATGTTATGGTTTGTTTTTCTCTAGATAGGGTTGGGTAGTAAACCATTTGTGTGGAGTATGTTATGGGTTGGGCATTTTACTGCAAAATTCATCTTTCGGGATCATTATTTTATCATATTACCCATGTGGTGGATTATGTGAACCTTATTATTGACTTGAGAGGTTATTATTTTGATGCCTGATTAGGGAATGGTACTGGTTTTGTTTGGACATTATTTGCCTTATTATTAATGTGATGCCTGAGTGGGGACTTGGATTGATATAATTGATTCTTACATAATCTTTACTACTTTATTTCCATATGATGTCCTATATCATGATCCACCAAGACACTTTATCTAACCACATGACCGAGGAATGTGCTGACTGTCATAACCCAAGACTACCCCTAGTCGTAACATAGTGCCTAGGGACATAAGTGACTCCAAGCTAACCCATGGCATAACATGGCACTATAATAACTAAAATGACAGATAAAAAATTGTGCAAAAACTAACTGAATGATGAATAATTATCATAACTAATAAGAATATCTGAATTTAAAACCACAAGATGAACATCTAACTGTATATCTGAAAGCCTCCACTAAGATGAGTTGCTGGGACAAGCCCCCAGCTAACTCTAACTGTCTAAAAACTGAAAGAAAATAAATAAAAGATACTGATAATTAGCTCTCAAATAGTGATGACTCACCAAAGTACTATTTTTGATGTAGTAGGAGATCATACTATGCACGATCCAGATGCTGAACGTCAGAACCGATATTATAAGACAATATAAAACAAAGAAAAATATATGATTAGTTCTTTGAATTTACTGAGTATGTGAGTGATGTTGGGCGTATTTACACGCTTAAGAACCATAATTTAACCATATTTTAGCTAAGTTTTGAGGACAAAATATATAATTCCTGCACTTTTAGTCTATTTTCCTTTAAATGAGCTGACCTACGTGATTAGCATATTTTTCAGGTATTAATGATGAAGATTTCAGCACTTTATGGACTTATGAGCAGCAAAGGAAAACTTCACATCAGAGGGAAGTCAGCTTTTGGACTGAAAGTGATGCATGGGAACTTTTTCCCGGGCAAACCCAGTATTTTTAAAGACTTAAGGATGCAGTAGCAACTTAGTTAGAGAAGGATACTATAAAAACCTTATTGCTGAATTTTTCAGCAGCATTATCATTCACTCATTATTTAATTTCGTTTTTTGTAAGAGGTTTTAGAACAGAAAACATGGCTCTTGTGAGCAACGGATAGGAAGAGAACGACATTCTCTTATTGACGCCAATCCATCCCCATTGCCAAGTTTATTCTAGGTTGTGGTATGATGATTATGTCTATTGTGATTTCCGTTGTAATCATGAGTAGCTAAACTTCTCTGTTAGGGTTATGGAAGTCTTGTGAAATACTATCTATTGCTATGAGTTTGTGTATTCTTGATGTGTATGCTACTTATATCATTACTCTCTTCATTTTAATTAAATTCTTGTGGTTGCAAACATATAGAATACGCCATTATAGCATTAACTTGTTCGAGAGAAAAGTTACATGTTTGGAAAAGAGAGTGTGACAAGGAAATAGGGCTACCAACCCCTATTTACACATTAATGCCTTAACCGGATTAATCTCTTGGAGAGTTCGTACCATTAGTTATACGCTTTAAGCTCGAGAGAGTTAAAGTGAAATAATCCTGGATGGTTGAGAAACACTAGGATTTACCATTAGAATACGAATCTCTATAAGTGCATGCATGTCTGAATTCCGCATTACTCATAGTTAATAGATACGTAGAACTCATAAGGTGTACATAACCCTAACTTATTTTTCTCTGTGATTAAATCTTACTAAACAAAGCATTCTGTTGTTACTTTGATAGCATTAATTCACGCCACAATCCAATCCCCCCTTTTCCGTGGAATTTTCGACCAACAGTCTACTAACAATTGCAACACTTAGTGACCAAGTATTCCCTGTGGGATTCGACACCCAACCCAGTTGGGTTCTATATTTGGCATCGACCGCTTACACTTTCTCACGAGAGTTGTAGTTTGGGCGTTATCAGTGAGAAAGGAAATAAGAAATATAGACTGAATATAGCATGTAACATGATAAATAGATACAGGGCTAAGTAATAAACACCTACTTATGATATGCTGGATAACTAAATATGAGGTCATGCAACTATCTTAATCTGATCTGTGGACTGGGGAGCTACTGTTAACCAACATACCCCAATCTAAGCTAATTGGAGGCCAACTTGTAACCCCTCCTGGAAGGTTGTTCTATAACTTAACAACGGTACTAACACTAATTGACGTTGATCAACTAAATCTACAACTATAATAACCAACAAGGTATTGTTGTCCCTCAAGAATGTATAGTGTAAGTGAGAAGGGGGGGACTTCAATTCCAAGATAGATGGATTCTTAATAGATGGCCGAGCTGGTGGGGTGGCTCTATTCATCAGGTCAAGATCCTACTTCTTTAAATCATAATAATAAGAACCTACACCAATAGGAGCGCTCACCATGTCATCATAATCATTTATACCATCACTATCAAAGTTCATGATCCCTGTCCTAATGCATAAACACAAGTATCTCTTTAATGGTTGCAATTAATGCATCTTTATCTACAGTGTATATCATAGAGGATGTTGCATCGATTGACATATATTGAAAGTAACTTGATCATCATTGATCCTGGATTTCATCTAACCCATCTCCATTTTAACCAATGCCCTACCCATGGCTTAAAAAGGCCTTCCCAAGATAATAGGGACGTCAAAATCCACCTCACAATCGAGAATCACAAAATCAACTAGGAATAAGAATAAAGCTACCCTTACCAACACATCACACAATATACCAATCAGCTTCTTTACAGTCTGATCGGACATCAATAATCTCATAGACATTGACTTAGGTGACCCTAACCATAACTACTTGTACATAATTAGTGGCATAAGTTTAATTCTAGCTCCCAGGTCGCATAATGATCTTCTGAAATTCAGGGACCCAATAGTGTAAGAAATAGTGAAAGCTCTAGGATCATCGTTCTACTCAACCAAAGATCATAAAATAATAACATTGTTCAACCTCAACATCATTATCCCTTACCTCATCATCTATAGGAATAAGTAGGTAAATAGTAGCCCTACCATACTGAATGGTGATGACTAAGCAGTGACTATTGTTTTTAGGATTCTAAATAGTGTTTCTTGAAAGAGTTCCCAATTAATATTGATTCAATGTAGCCGACATATAATCAAATTGATGCTCAAGCTACTTAATTACGATAGTATGTAATTTTACTTTCTGGCTCAATCTTAAAAGATGTTCCTTAATCTCCTTAAGGCAAATCTCTTAGCTCTTTAAACTATTAATCGTCTTCACAAGCAATTCTTCCATCCTAGAGTCAGAATCACGGTTCCTCGATGGAAAATAAACACCATTCTTCTCCTTATAATAATTTTTTCTTCTCCAGTCATTATCTCTCTCTACTCATATCCCTATACCTATCCCTATAATAGTTCTCACTTTGATTCCCTTGGATCCAGTTCTAAGAGTCCTTATTGGACCCTTTTCCCTTGGATAAAAAAACAGCCATCTCTCTGTCCAAGTACTTTACTTCCTCCTCAGAGTTAGACTCTTCATGTCTAATATTTTTACCTTGTGCACTCATTGAATTCACCTTTTCTGCTCCCAGAGTTGAAAACTTGTTGGAAAGTAACCCAATTTTGTTCCTTAGCTATGCTACCTCTTGAGACACTATGTCATCTATGGCTTTCTTCTCACTAGAAGCACCAAAAGAATAAGAGCTAGCTCCCTTTATTTTCCTCCTGAGTATGCTATCCTCGATATATTTTAGTGATCTTGTACAAGATTTCTATAGCTTGCTCCCAATGAGCACTCATGAAATTCCAACTAGTAGTAGTACCAATAAAAACTTTGGCATTTCCATTCAGGGCTCTATAGAATATCTCAACCAAATTCATTCATGAAAATTAATGATTGGGTACATTTATCAACTTATTCTTGAATCTCAACCAAGTGTCGTAGAGTCCCTTGGATGCAATTTCTTGAAATTACTAAGCTCATCCTTCAACTACAACATTCTAGAAAATGGGAAGAATCTATCTGAGCATTATGTCCGCAACTCATTCCAAGTGGTAATGGACCCATGAGGTAGTTCCCCAAATCATAATATCTCTTTTCTTGTAAGAAAGAATGGGAACAACCCGGGTCTCAATTATTTTTGACTCACCCCAGGAAGATTATGCGAAGTTCAAATCCCCATGAAATTCATGATGTGTATATTTGCATCATCAGTTAGTGGTAACACTCAACCTATGCCGTTACTTTGATGAAAGGTGGTCGTCATCAGTATAAACCCAACAAGAGTTGAGGTCATATCCACCAGGAGTGCAAATTAGCTTTCAACACCTTTCGCGTGTTAAGAGTTAACTCGTAATGCACTGTTAAAACAAAAATATTAAGGTAATATGTAGGGGTTTGGTGTAAATATTTGTTAAGAAAAATCGCACTATAACACTAATGAGGGATTTAACAAGTGATTAGTAAATCAAATTAAGAGAAACCTTAGGGTTATTGTACCTTAAAGGTCATTTATGTGTGGGTAATCAAAGGTTAGTCCAAGTCTTAGTTAAGGGCTTGGGTAATCTAGATTTAGGGTATTAGAGCTGGTCTTTCAAGAAAACACTAAATTTCACTCATGGATTCTTTAAAATACATCTTGAGTGTGAAAGAATCATCGATCTAATACCTCATAAATGCATCCTTATTTCTAAAATGATGCTTGTGAACATTGCAAATCAACTCAACATCTCTATTTCAAAGATAATGCTATGAGAAAGCTATTTCAAAGTGTTGTTCACTATTACTCATCACCCATATCCCTCTATTAAGGATGATATGGGATCCAAGTCAATTGGGATTTTCACCTACAATTCTCAATTCAACCCTAGAGTAATAACAAAACCCAACCTCCTTAACTAGTTATTTGGACTAACAATTAACACCCACAAAAAGTTAACCACCTATTTACACATAACCCTAACATAAGAATTTAGCTACTCATGAGATTGGAGAAAAGAGATATACCCAAGTTAACATTCAACGCATCCATTAAAAAGCAAAGATAGAAAATCCCAACTTCAATCTCAAATTACAACAAAATATTTCTTAGAAATTTACTAACAATTGTTTCTCTTTCAAATTGGAATGTTCTCTCCACACTCAAAATTAAAAATTGGTTGCAAGATGCCTCAGTTGTGCAAGGGTTTTGTCCATTTAGGATTTTGGGAACCAGCTTCGTGATTTCCATTTCTTCCCTTGAAGCTATCCTTCTCCATCGTGATTCCTTAGCTTGACAGCATTCGTGATTCCCACGATTGCAGTAGTCACCTCGCGATCGCCGAAGTTTGACTTGGCTTTGGATCTCTATCGTGACCCTTAGGTCGTGATCGCGGTACTTAAGAGTTGATCCTTGGTCCTAATTTTCATATCATGCAAGCATTTTGGTATTTTTCTTCCCTTTTCATCTTTGCTTCAACTCATTTTCATTCGATTATCATCAAACATGCAAACTATGGGATTTAATGCATTTTACTAAGGAATTAGCCCCATATACACAATCATTTCATCGTGGTGTGTTCAAATTTGGATGTAAATGAGTGGAAAATTTGCCACTCACAACACCCCCAACTTAAAACTTTGCTCATCCTCAAGGAACATTACTCCACACTTAATGAGACTACTCAATTATCAGCTCATTCATGCAACCAAATTATCATAATGATTCCGAACTCGATTACCCTTCAATTTTGGGAAAAAAATATTCGTGCAACTCCTCTCAAAATCAATCATAATTTCAAGGATACAAAAGAATTTTAAGAATAATCAAGCAACAACCACTAACTCTATAGAAGTGACTCCTTATAAATAGCGACTCAACTACACTCGTTTGCCTTATTTTCAGAATATGATAACTTCACCTGCCTTAATTTTTCTACATGCCTCCTCACGAAAGAAAGTCCCAACACACCATAGTATCTATAATTCAACAAGGGAATATAGTTTAAGAACTCACTCTCACAAAGAATCTCTTAATGCAAACAAGTATCATGCCATATGCTTCCCCTTATTTTCAGTCGCCACTTACTCAAAGAAACTTGGTTGAAGATCTTGAAAGACTTTTTCAATCTTGTAATGTAGGCTAGGGAAAGGGTAGGATAAACATTTAGGATCAAAGTGATTACACCCTCCTTGTACTCTACATAATACACTATCGATTAAACTTTGGGTCATGGTCCACTTCATTTACTTACAACTCACAAATGTGCGTACCTTCACTACCTTAATTCATCCATCTTTTGAAAGCATTTTCTTTCCATTTCTTTGCTTTGTGCAATTCATGTTTTTCTTTCTTTTGTTGATCCCTTTCTTTTTCTTATGTTTTTATCCTTATTGTCTAGCTTTTAGGCACTCGATCACAATACCGTGGCCCAAGGTTACCTCCTCCAATGTTCACTACCCCCAACTTAGGATTGTAGCCTCAAGTTGCACTTCCAAGTTCACGGAGGGTAGGGTTAAAAAGAGGGACAAAGTTCAAATGGATAATGGATTGTAATATGGTTGTCAAAGAAAGGGTTAAAGGCTCAAAATGGGTGACTTGGGATACTATCTATGTACGGGTAAGATCTTTAGGCTAAAGTCGATTTCCATGTTCACAAAGAAGGCCTAAGATCATTTCACCAACCATGTGTGATCAAAATTATCTTTGAGAGACTAACGAGGAAAGTTGTAGATGACACAAGTAAGTGTGAGAATTAAACAACTAAGTTCACCGCACATGGCATGCAAACTTTTCAAGGAGGCTCAATTACATTTACTACTAGAGACAAAATGAGCTATTTATCATACACTACAAACTAAAGACTTTGGACTCACAAAAATAGGTAAAGTGTTGTTACAAAATCATTCACGTCCAAGCCCTTGATTTTTACAAAAAAAATAATTGAATGGAGGGGGGGTGCTTGCTTCGCATTTTGCCATGCAAAATTGATTATCGTTAGCACCAAATCAAGACGTTATCATATATTTTAGATATTACACAAGAAAAATATACGGATACTCAAACTTCACCATAGGAATAAGGGAAATCCCAAATCTATAATGCCACGGGTATTCAGACTTCCCCTATATTTATAGCTCAAAAACCCAAAACACGATGATTTTTCCTTAAGAATGTCATCACTCAATCTATCATAGGGAAAGGATCTTCCAACATCATTAACAAGAGAAATAAAAATCTAAGACTGAAAACAAATCTAAAAATGAAAGCAAATTACTAATCCATCAAATGTAGGCACCTTCAGGGTACCTAATATTACAACCCAAATAAAAATAAAATCATCCAAACAAACATAAAATCATCCAAATAGATATACAAATCATACAAATGAAGAATCAAAATATCAAATGAATACAGAGATAGGAACCCCTAACTAAAAGCTACGATGTCTTCACAGCATAATCATGAAAGCATAGAAAAAGTAAAAGAGGCTCCCTATAATCGCATTAAGAATTATCGTCACTCTCAGTCTCAGCATCATCCTTAGCATCACCCTCAACATCATCTTCATTGGACCACCTGGTTAGGACCTCATCATCAAAATCTATCCTAGGAGAAGAGAGTCTTTCTTTGGTCTTTAGGACCTTCCACGGGCCCTTTACCCTTTTCCACATATAAGTGAAAAAATTATCTCTCCTCTTCTCCCTCCTCTTTATTTTATCATGTGACTCCCACATCAACTAATGTGATCATTCTAATGAAGAGTAGGCCTACTCAAGTCTGGATATAGTATCCCCCTGCTTTTTCTGATCTTTAAGAAATCTCTCATATCAGTCTAAGCAACATACGAATGGACAATGGTGGAAGGTTCTCCCGGCCCCTGAGGTATCTTTGACACCAACTCGCTGATAATCCGTATTTGACCCAAATGGTCCTCGAATGGACTAGTTGAGGATGACCTACAATAATCCATATCATCCTCTTCTGACTTTCCTGATTCAACTTTCATTTTTTTGCTCTTGGAAGGAGCACCCATGCCATGAATCTTTAATGGTTAAATAGGGGTTTTCAGGCATACCTAAGTGTCCCTTGGGTACTCTCAACTCTGACCCTCTTACATGATTCTTTGATCAAGGAAGAAAACATGAGTATGGAGCCAACTCTGTTCTTAAAAATCCTAATATCTGAGAGCACAAATTGCCCAACATTTAAGGAAATATTGTCCAAGATGCATGCAACCATCTGAGCTCACATATTTGGGACATAGGTCTTCTTAGTGGATGGAGAAACATGGACATAGATGATGTCCAACCGAATATGAGCCGCAGCCATGAAGTCATGCAATGATATCCCCATTTTCGTGGCAGCCCATGGGACCTATCTTCTCAAACACAACTTTTTAACTAACCAACTCCCTTGTGAACAATCCTTATCCTTAAATCAAGTCATATCAATATCTGGCATCCCATATAAATCATTAATCTGTTTGGTCCCAAAACAAACCATTTTCCCTTCAATTCTCATAACTGGGTCAGAGGTAAATACTACACTGAGATTTGCATAGAACTCCCTACCCAATGCTCATTGGTTCATAATGGGTCCGGTGCAAAGCACCTCCACTCGATCTCTACCAGTCTATCATAAAAGGGCAGAAGCTTCTATGGCACTACACTGAGATTTGCATAGAACTCCCTAACCTAATACTCATTTTCTCATCATGGGTTCGGGGTAAAGCACCTCCACCCGATGTCCACGAGTCTATCATAAAAGGGAAGGATCTTCTCTAGCACCTTTTCCAAAGATATGCCCTACTCAGGGAGCAACTCTGTCTTCACCACGTCCTCATAGTAGACAGTTCATATTCAGGGGCCATGAAGTGGGTGTTATCATAGCCTGTCATTCTTTTCTTTGAGTACCTCTAATCCATAAACACAACATTATTAATCAAGATAAACATGAATAAACAATGCTATATGACTTGATAAGCTAAAGGTGTGACCTAGGGACCATAGATAGGCTTGGAAATAACAATTCAGGGGTTGAACCAGTCTGTCAGACTGGACTCAGTTGTTGCAATTGAGATCTGACTGGGTTGCAATCGCGACACCTGAAAGGCCTATCAGATAGGTCTCGATTACCGCAATTACATTGCTTGAGTTGCGATCATATTTCCATGATCGCACTCATCATATCGTGATCGCGATTTCTTATACTGGGCCTAACAATTGTGCAATACTGAAAAATGCCCATTTTTCTACCAATTTGTGTTCAAAACCAGTATCTAACATTAAGAACATGACACACAATCCCTAAACATTCAGTCATTCCCTTAAATTAGATAAAATTTAAGCCAAAGGTTCATTTGGTCATTTCACCAAGCACTTGGTGTGCACAATCATTTCTTATCAATTTTGAATATTTTTGGATACTCAAGACTTCCTGACTTTGTACACACCAATAACAATAGCCAACCAACCATAAGATCAATTAGGCTCAAAATTAAGCATACAAACCACAATTTTAGGCCATTACCCTAATCATTCATTCTAAGTCCTACACAATAGCATAAAATAGGAGAATCGAAGAACATACCTAATAAGGAAATAAAGAAAAGATCCAGTTTACTAGAGATTCTTTTAATAAAGGCAAAAATGGGTGCAATTGAGTGCAATTTAAGAGGAAATATGGTGGGAATTATTTTAGGCGACTATTCAAATTTTAAAACTGTCTCGACTGTGATCATGTTCAAAGATTCACGATCGCGATGATACAATATTCACAATCGTGATGACACAGTGATAACGATCGCGGTACCTGACCAGTTTTTGTACCCCTATTTTCAACTACTTAGCCCACAACTCACTTCCACGACACTTACTATTACCCAAAATCATTCAAATGAACCCTTTGGGCACCTCATTTGGATGGATTAATCTAAACAAACTAAATGTACTCTAACCATCAAAATTAAATAATGCGGGCCAATTTAATGGCAATGATGGATTGCCTCCCATCCAGAGCATAATTTAATGTTGCGGCACGACGTCCACTAATCATCAAGTTGGATCCTTGAGCTAAAGTGACCCAACATCCATTCTTTCATCCATAACATCGATCACAAGCACCACTTGTAGATCTATTTGTTGCTTCTTGGTTTTGCACACATGGAGATAGACTTTATCATCATGCACCCGAAACTTTATTTCTCCACACTCCATATCAACTAGAGTTCTTCTGGTTGCTAAAAATGGTCTCCCGAGTATGATTGTTATTTCATGATCAATATCACAATTGAGGACTACAAAAGCCATTAGGAGAATGAACCAATCAACCTTAACTAACACATCACTCAATATGCCCACCAGTTTTTTATTAAACGGTACACTATCAAGAGCCTCATGGTGGTAGATGTGGGAGATCCCAACCCTAGCCTTTGACACATGACATATTTCATCAAGTTGATACTAGCCTCGAGATCACATAATTCCTTTTCAAATTTGTGAGTCCCAATGGTGCAAGGGATTATAAAAGCACTCAGGTCTTTCTTTTTATTTATCATGGCATTTGACATGATGGCTCTACAACTATGGGTTACTTCAAAATTCTCACCATCCACAAGCCTCTTCTTTGACATCAAGTTCTTCATTGATTTAGCATAACCCAGAATCTCTTGAAGAGCCTCTAATAGAGGAATGCTGATTGAGAAGTTTCTAAGCTTTGCAAGAAACTTTTTGAGCTTAGCATTGTCATATTTCTTTTTTAACTTTTGTGGAAAGGATGGAGGAACTTTCATTCGGGGAAATGAAACATTTTGAGGTTTATTCCCTATTTTTTTGTCATCATCACTCACTGTAGTAGTTTTCTCCTCATCACCCTTCTTTTCAACTATCATTGGCTCCTCATCACCCTCTTCAAGAGACATTGAAGCACCAATACTTGGTGATTTAGAGGACTTACTCTTAATGTTCATTTTATTATCAAGAGACTTTTCCTAAACTTTAATCATATTCTCACCATGATTTCTTACACTTTTAGTAACAATTTCCATGACAGGTCCTTCATTTTTAGGATTTACCATCGTGTCACTATGTAGGGCCCTTATTGGCCTAGAATTGAGTTGGGTAGAAATGTGCCCTACTTGTGTCTCCAATTTCTTGATGGAAGCCGAATGTGAAATTACCATTTTGTTAAGTTAAGCAAAGTCGCTCTTTATTTCCCTTACTATTTTTTTGGTACCGTCAACATGTACCAAAATTCTTGCAAGCACATCCTCAATTTTAATTTTTTTTTAATCCACTGAGCTTGGTTCCTTGTCCTTGACATGATTATGAGGGGGATCATATATATCATAACTTATCTCCTTCTACCTCTAATCATGGTCTCTATTCCTCTCTCTATCGCTCTAACCACTATCCCAATCTCGATCATTCCAACCATAATTCCCGCATTATCTTTGGTAGGCAGGGTGGGTACCCTATGAATGATTTAAAAAAACCTTATATATTCATCAAGTGCCTTAGCTTCATCCTCATCATAACTTTTATCACCTTAAGAGGTAATGACATTGATATCTTTTGTAGGTGCTCCCATCATGTGTTTAGTGAGGAGATCCAATTGGGGCATCACCTTTGCCATATTTTCATATCTTTCTTCGTCTTTCTTTCTTTTCTCTTTGTTGACATAAGATGCAGTGGGAGACCCTATGGTTACTTCGGAATCCTGAGTATGCAATCCTTGGTTTTTCTTAGTGACTTCCTCAAGTATATTTGTGCCACACCATAAGAAAACTTTATAAGAGCACCACTGATACATTGTACACCACCGTCTTATTTAGTTGGTCCAATGCCCTATAAATTATTTGAAGGAGCATCTTCTTCATCACTTCATGGTTCCAGCATAGCATGAGTTTGTCATTGAACCTTTGTCACACCTTATGTAAGGGCTCACCACTAAGTTGATGAAAATTTATGATTTTTTCCCTTAGTTGAAACATTCTATATGAAGGAAAATATCTATCCAAAAAGGTCTCTGTAAGTTTGACCCAAGATGTAACAGACCCGACAGGTAGAGATCTCAACCACAATACTGCATCACCCATTAAAGAGAATGAGAAAAGCCTTAACCGAATAGACTCTTGAGTGATATGGGTAATATCAAATAGGGCACACACCTCAATGAAGGTTTTCAAATGCAAGTTAGCATCTTCGTGTGGTTGGCACCTGAATAGACCTTTTATTTCTAACATGTAGAGCATTACACTCGTGACATGGAACACCTCATTTTCTTTGACTGGTGGGATGCATATTGAACTTGCACACCCCACATCATTAAGATGCTCCTCATTCTTGAGGTGTCCATCAAATGAGCCTTCATTGTTCCCATTATGGCTTATGGTATTGTGATTATTATGAAAATCACCTAACAAAACAAAATAAGAAAACAATGAAAACATAAGCACTATCAATAACCAACGTTCACTAACAACACAACAAAAGAGAATAAAGATTCACTCCCTAGCAATGACACTATTTTTTATAATGCTCAACTTACACCATTACTCTGATGCAAGGCAGTCATCGTCAATATAAAACCAACATGAGTCGAGGTCGTATCCATAAGTAGTGCAAACAAATTTTCAACATCTTTTGCGTGTTGAAAGTTAACTAAGAGTTAACCCATAATGGGAAATTAAAACAAAATATTAAGGTAAAATATGGGGGTTTGGTGTAAATCTTTGTTAAGTAAAATCACACTATAACACTGATGAGGGATTTAACAAGTGATTAGTAAATCAAATTAAGAAAAACCTTGGGGTTATGCTACCTTAGGGGTCATTTAAGTGTGGGTAATCAAAGGTCAGTCCAAGTCTTAGTTAAGGGTTTGGGTAGGCTAGATTTAGGGTATTAGAGTTAGTCATTCAATGAAACACTAAATTTTACTCATGGATTGTTTAAAATGCCTCATGAGTGTGATAAAATAATCTATCCAATACCTTATAAATGCATTCTTATTTCTACGATGATGCTTATGAACATCGCAAATCCACACGTCATCCATATTTCTAAGATAATGCTATGAGAGAAGTTATTTCAAAGTATTGTTCACTATTACTCATCACCCTTATCCCTCTTTAAATAATGATATGGGATCTAAGTCAATTAGGTTTTTCACCCATAATTCTCAATTCAACCTTAGAGTAATAACAAAACCTAACCTCCTTAACTAGTTATTTAGACTAACAATTAACACCCATAAAAAGTTAACCACCTAATTACACATACCCCCAAGATAAGAATTTAGCTACTCATGAGATTGGAAAAAATATATATACCTCGGTTAACATTAAATTCATCCATTAAAAAGCAAAGCAAGAATAAACCCAACTTCAATATCACATTACAACAAAAAATCTCTTGGAAATTTACTAACAATTGTTCCACTCCCAAATTAGAATGTTCTTTAATTACTCAAAATTTAAAATTGGTTGCAAGATGCCTCAATTGTACAAGGGTTTTGGCCATTTAGGATTTTACGAACTAGCTTCATGAAATTCCACTTCTGTCCCTGAATCTATCCCACTCCATCGCGATCACTTTAGCATGACCGCATTTGCAATTACGCAACTGCCAGAGTTTGACTTGGCTTTTTATCATAATCGAGACCCTCAAGCATCGATTGCGGTACGTAAGGGTTGATCCCTGGTCTTTATTTTCAACTTGTGCAAGCACTTTTGTTTTTTCTTCTATTGTCAGCTTTTGCTTCAAATCCTTTTAATTCGATTACCTAAAAACATGCAAATCATAGGATTAATGCATTTCAATAAATAATTAACCTCGTATGCACAATCATTTCATCGTAGTGTGCTCAAATTTGGATGAAAATGAGTGGAAAATTTGCAATTTATCAGTTGCCAAACCAGCAAACACACCCTTTAAATTAAGTAACTGTATTATTGCACTCATTATATCTAATTTTATTCCTTAGAGATACTATGGAGGAACAATAACTTCTATGAAACACTTCAAATCTTCTTTCGTATATCATACACTGGAAAGTAATGATAAGTGGGTGGTTGAACTCTATTTCTTCTAACTCTATCCATGTCGAGTGTTGGTCAATGATCTTCTACCTCTTGTCTAGCCCTTTTCTCAGCATGTCAGGCTCGTGATAACCTCATATTCTTTTCTCCTAACAACTGGTTAGTAGTTTTCTCAGCATTTTCGTGAACACCAATCAGAGGTAATTCAACATATTTAGATCATCCTAAATCCCCTCTTGTCAGGTTCTTTGCTTCTACTCTTTCATCATATGATTCTGTCATAAAGTCCATTTAAGCTCAAGATCAAAAGAAATTAGAGGATTTTCTTAACTCCTAATGCAGACCATACACCAGTTTATGCCCTAAAATCATCATAAAATAGAAAACCATCAACGTCAATCAATCAATCCTAACCATATTCTCCGACAATGATGCCAAAATTTGATGTCACCCAAATTACATCTCTTAAAAAGTATAACATAACCACTTGTAAAATATAGAATCCAATAAAGTTTGGGGTCGAACCTACAGGGATTAGGAAAAAAATTAGTCAGAAGATTGTTGATGTAGCTAGAAACTATGAAAAGTAAATGAAGGTTTGTGGAAGAACAATAGTAATAGTGACAATTTCTGGAAAATAGAGTTGTTATGAGTATCAAACGATCACTAGGATTGTGTTTGCCTTGACTTCTTAACTGCATAGACTTATCGTGCTTATCAAACTATCTCCATGCCTTGCATGTAGAATCCGACAAGTTATGTATCACCTATTCGTATCTCGGCCTTGGTTTGAGTAAATTTTACTCATCTCTTCTCGATCTTAAAGTGTTGCATTAGTAACCCTCGTCTTGGATCCCAAGTAAATAGATCCTCCCAATCTCAATTTAATTAGATGAAAGTTGGTAGCTTCAAATTACTGTTGTGATCTGTTTTTCCTAATCTCAACCTCTCTCTCGAGTTAGTATCAAATACATATAGATTCTTAATGTTTGTTTCCATCAATAAAGCAATTAATATGAAGAAAATCATAATACATGAACGAATAATATCCAAGAATGACGTTGCACTTCCTCTACTTTGTTAATCCATAAGGGTTCCCACAACCCTAGTTAATAGGTTTAGTTGGTCATGATAAAAAAACACACATAAAATTCATAATTTAAAGCATATGAATTATTCAAAAATAATTAAGAATGAAAACCAAAATATCAACTTTATATCAAACCCTAAAACCAAGAACAAGAATCCCAAGATCAGAACCACATCTCATAACTCAAAATAGTGTAATAAGTATGTAGAGAGCATAAGCTAATAATGAAACAACAATGACATATTTGTAGTTACATCAGAAAACCTAAAAATCCTATGCAAAATAAAGTAGGAAAATAAGGTCGACATCAACCTAAGAACCCACTTACGGGACGTAGATAGTACTGCAGGCCTCAGGTGTGTTTGTGGGAATTAGGGTGTAACACCCTGAGTCTGCACCCTGGATGTTACACAGTGCTTACAATCCCAAAAGACCACAAGCTAACCCATGAATGGTACCTGTTGTAAGCACTGAATAATAATGCTGAAATAATACGAAAGTTAGGCTGAAATGACATAAGGTTCATAATCTGAATACTAAAATAAATACTGAATACTGATAATAATACTGAAAAACTAAACATTCATCTAAAATAGTCTAGTTAGAAAGCCTCTAACTGTCTGAATGTGGAGTTGATGGGACAAGTCCCTAACTAACTCCAACTACTGATCATACTGAACTACTGAAATGCTGAAATAATAAATTTGTCCTTAAAATATAAGCATTCACGACTACAACTACTGTCGATAACCTGAGCTACTAAGTACTGTCAGGAACCCGTGCGTTTGAAGCTATGGTATGAGACATCATAGCGCAAAAGAAAGAGTATGTATCAGTACTTTGAATACACTGGTATACTAAGTGAGGTAGGATGATATACATGGGTTCGTATGCATGAATAATTACTGACTGAATGATATAAATATAACTGAATGAGAGTATATGGATAACTGACATTGCTGTAAATACTGAGTATGCAATACTTTGCATATATATATGTATATATATACTGTATCTGAGATCATACTGAAACTGAATACTGAGTTTTGATAACTGAGTGACTGATATCTGAGATTTACTAATAACTGAATTACTCATAACTGGGTGACCGTTTCTAACAGTCCTGATTTTGTAGAACTGAACTGAGTTCTATACTGATTCTGAAACTAAAACTAAAACTGTGGGAGTGTTCATCTAACTGACATACCCCGATTATAAACTGAGTTGGGGTCCAACCTGTGACCACAGTTGGATGGATATTATCACCTTGGCAAGGGATACTAACAATACTAGGTCAACCCTAATCTGGCAGGAATACTCATGAATTATAAATATATATGGTTGCATCAACCCTAGTCTGGCAGGAGGATGTCTTTCCCTACATTGTCTATGTAGTTATGAAACGCTGCAACTACTACTAAGGGTCAAACCCTCTGCTAGCAGGAATTTCCCTATCCCTAGGTTCTCTTGGTGCTGAATCCTGCTCCCAACTGAATAGACATTGAATTGATCACTAGACCGTACTAGGCTTGGCTAAACTATTACGGATCGTATTAACTGACTAAACTAGATTGAGTTCACTGAGTTCTATAACCAACTGAGTACTACTATTCATGACATTACTGAAACTATTCTGTAGCTACTATAATTCTAGGTAAACAACTAGATTGTCGGGTATTGAATACCCCCAGGACTCGATAGTATCAATAGTAAAATATGGCATAATCTCGAAAGCATTTCATTAAACACTTATTCACCATGCATTCATATAGACATTTTGTCAAACACTTGAGAGGCATGATCTTGTACATGAATGGGACCACAAGATAACATGTCATGAATTCACTACTCAATTCACATAGGCATTCTATCAAACACTTGGGGAGCATAATTAATTCACATGGAATTCATCAAGATTAAACATCATGGCTACAATATTCAACTTGCAATTTAAGAGTTAATCATGAGAATCACATAATTCATCACACATGTTATATTAATTTCATGAAACTTGTAATTAATCATGGATTAAAGGCCACATAACAATACACACATGAACACAATCCAACTCAAACATGTAAATCATGAAACCAATAAACTTGTAATTTAAAAGGGGTTCTTGAACTCCAAGGGTGGAAGGAAACCCAAGAATGAACACCTAACATACCTTGATTATTAATTATCTGAAAGTTGTTGGTGATTTCTTGAGCCTAGGACTTGAAATTGAATTAGCTAGGGTTTTGTTCTTGAGAGAATTTAAGAATAAAGAATGAATTTTGCCCTTCTTAGTGCTTATTCTTGTTTTTAAGCTGAATTGGGTAAGGGGAAAATGACCTAATTACCCTTGAAAAGTCGAATTTTTAATTGAGCAAAAATTGCCCAGTGACACGACGTGTCTATGGGGTCGACGCAATGACCGACGCGATATGTTGAGATCTCGTTGGCTTATTGGAATTTGCATGCTTAATGCAGGTGACAATACTATCGACGTAATGGACGATATGGTACATCTATATCGCGTTGATCCATTACTTTAAACACCCAAACACGCCTCAAATGATGTCCGAAAAATCTAAAACTCATTCGAGAAGACTTATTGATATCCCTAATCATTAATCAATTTAGAAATCGGTGTTTTTGAGTCGTAAGGATCGAAAATAAATTCATTGAAATATCAAGGGAAAAAATGAGACTAAGTGTTAATACTTCGCTGGAATTTTCTAAGTCTAGGACCTCTTTATGCATGCTATATATGACTGAAATGACTGGGATTTGCGGGATATTACACAGGGTGTCCTCAAAAATTCAAATTACCTACCTGCAAAGGGTACTGAAGGGGTCGTAGATACCACCTACGCCTTGTAGGTGGCCTTTATAGGAATCAAAACTAGAATTAATCCTTTAGAATCTTTGCACTGCAACCTACATACCCAATCTACGGGCTCATAGGTTAGTCCTATGGCCCGTAGGTAGGTCTCAGAGATAGCCTTCCGGCTAAAATTCATCATATTTTCTCTTACTCTACTCCAAACCCTATTTTCCTTTAAAACCAACATAATAGCACATCATATCTCACAAAAAACATAAGTACTTGCATAATTTTCTTGTTTTAAGCATTGAAAGTGCCATAAAACCATGGCACATTAGTAGCACTACTGTTTTATTTTTGTGGGGTCCCAAATGAATCCTGAGAGTTCATTTAAATAATTTTAATTATTATTTTTTATCATATTTATGGTAGATGGTGCAGGAAAAATTTGTTATTTACATTTATGAGGGTCCTTCACATTTGTGGAAAAGGAATTCTCTGGTCATTGTGAGCAAGAGGTGGTGGCCGCATTAGTGTAGCATAAATTAGGGTTGAGTTGGTTTCATTGGATTTTGCATTTGTAACTAGGCCACCTTTATTGCAATAGATTCAGATTGGCAATAGCCTTTATGAATGTGAGAGATCGGCCACATTTACGAAGAAGCCACTATTTACCCGAACAGTATTTAAATATATCCCTTAGCGATATTCACCATTGTTGGATCTTGAGACCTTGATTTAGGGTAATTTTAAAGAGGAATTTTCATCAAAAGTGTTTGGTTAATCTTATAGACATGATTTAAATTATTATTCTTTGATTTTATCTCAAAACAACTTCCAAACCTTGATTTT
Source organism: Capsicum pubescens (assembly GCA_030864215.1). NCBI lineage: Eukaryota > Viridiplantae > Streptophyta > Magnoliopsida > Solanales > Solanaceae > Capsicum > Capsicum pubescens. The sequence continues at coordinate 263,046,883 of CM061540.1, read as the reverse complement.
ATACTTGAATTTTTGGGGTTTCACCTGGTAAAGTGAGAAAATGGGTTTTCAGTGATTTCAATCTTAATTTTTAAATTTTCTTAGTGTGTTTTCATATATAGAATTATTAAAGTATGGGAAGTATGATTGTTCAATACAAATTCCAATTTTACCCCTTTTATTTCAAAGTCGATTTTCAAACTATATTTGGACCCACTGAAATGAAAATAGCTAATATGAGTATCATTAAAATCTCCTTAAAAGTAGATTGGATTCATTCCAGGACCTACATGGAAATAAAAATCTCCTTATTAAATGGTCCATGCTCGTTCGATGTATGTTATGGTTTATATTTCTTCAAATCGGGATGGTAGTAAACCATTCATATAGAGTATGCTATGGGTTGGGGATTTTATCTTCAAATTCATCTTTTGGGAACATTATTTTTTGATGCTGCCCATATTGGGTCTTATGTGAACGTTATCATTGACTTGAGAGAATATTATTTTGATTCCTGATTGGGGAATGGTATTGGTCTTGTTAGGACATTATTTTCCTTTATTATTAATGTGATGCTTGAGTGGGTGCTTCGATTGATATCAATGATGTCATACATGAATCTTTACTAATTTATTTCTATATTATGACCTATACATGATCTATCGATACACTTTATCAAATCTCATGACTGAGGAATATGTTGGCTATCACGACTCAAGACTACCCTAGTCATAACCTGGTGCCTAGGGTCATAAATGACCCCAAGCTAACCCATGGTATGACATGACACTATAAATAATGAAATGACTGATAAAAACATTGTGTTAAAGATGAACTGAATGATGAATAAATATCAAAACAAACAACAATATCTAAATTTAAAACGACTATCTCAATATCTAACTATATGTTTAAAAGCCTCCACTAAGATGAGTTAATGAGATAAGCCCCTAACTAACTCTAACTATCTGAAAACTAAAAGCACATAAATCAAAGATACTGATAATTAGCCCTCGAATAGTAAGGACTCATCAAAGTACTACTACAGATGTAGTAGGATATCATACTACGTGTGATTTGGATGTTGAACATCAGAACTGATATTATAAGACAATATAAAACAAAGAAAATATGCTATTAATACTTTGAATTTATTAAGTACGTGAGGTAGGAAATAACTAATATAGACTGAATATAATGCATGTAACATGATAAATTGATACAAGATCAAGTAATTAACATGCATTGTATGATATGTTGTATAACTGAATACGAGGTCATATATTTATCTGAATTTGAATTGTGGATTGTGTGAGCTACTATTAACCGACATGCCCCAATCTAAGATAACCAAAGGACAACCTGTAACCCCAACTGGAAGGGTATTTTGTATCTTTCTAATGGTACGAATATTGATTGATATGGATCCACAACCTGATGTCTAAAAAGACTAAGGTATCTAGCTTGGTTTGGCGGGTGACCCTTTAGAATCTATGGTGGTGTTGTAGTTCTGGGACTTAGGGACTTTTACTAAAAGTCTTAGCCTAACTGATGGGTTAGTCTTTAGTCATACATCTACTTGATGCTAAGTCCTACCCCTAATTGAATAACAACTGATAATTGGAATGCTCAATAAAATTAATCTTCTGAAGACTAAAAATAAGTACTTTATCTGAAAGCCTTTAAATCATGAAAATTGGAGGATTGAATATTCATAAATACATGCATGAAATCCTAGGTCATTAGGTGTTTATAACCGGTTATTTTTGAAAAATGCTACTACTATGACAATTTCCTTAAGCTGAATAAAATAAGAAATTTTACAACTCAAGTCCAAGAATCATAGATTACATAATATGATGAGGGATTGAAATTATAGACATACAATGATACTGAACTTCTTGGTAAAACATGGTTTTATATCTCAATGATAACAAGGAACTAAATTATCAAGGAATTCACAGTATTCATGAACCCTACTCTGTGGAAGAAATTAAAGTGAGAATTTGTGATACCCCATAAAACTTCAACTATTTTATTTTTGACCCTCCCACGTGCATAACGTTAATTTTTTACTTGAATTATTTTTAGGTATGTTGAAAGGGTATTCTGGGAAAGTTTTGAAATTTTTGAAAGGGGTTCGAGGCAATTTTGGTACCCTGAGGCAGTAAGCCTCTGCGATAAAGGCGTTCCATGAAGGATAACCTCTATGATAAGGATATGGAACAGAGGCTACCCTCCACGATAGTGACATGCCATACCATTAAGAAAATTTCATCTAGTTTTTGTTTTTATCACTTAGGGTGAGGGACTTTTGGTCTTTTTACCCCTTACATGACTTTATAACATTAAACTGACCCTTTTTCTTCAATATTTAAAGATCAAAGTCATTCTTTTTCTCTCGAACTCTAAACACAAGAAAGTTCAAGGGTCTTATAGAGTAATCACCATTCAATGCTCTAGACTTCAAATTCTTTTCAAATTCTTCATTATTCTAGGCATGTTTCTCTTTTCCTAACTTTAATTTTTACATTGTGACATTAAATTATTGAATATTAATGTGATTTAACTTGATGGGTTTGAAATTAGGTTGAGGGATTTTGGTTGTTTTCACTTGAATTACTTGTCCCACATTTTAAATGGATTATTCATACTTTAATTTATGGTTTTGGGACTGAATTGGTGCATTGTTTTAATGATTGAAATGGGGGACATGTGTTTCCCAAAATTGATGAAAATTTTGGCTTGACAATGGCATTAACCTCAACCCATTTTGTAAGCTTTATTTTGAATATGTATAATTTCTTGGTTTAACTTGTATTTTGAGCCCATAACATTGAATTAAAGGATAAATGAATGAATATGGTTTTGGATGGCCTTGGTAGCCATAGTTTTGGAATTTAAATGGACTTCAGAGTTAGTTTGGTTAGGCATAATTGAATTATCTTGCAAGTATATTGGTAAATGCCTTAATAAATGACTCTTAGGTTAATGGTTGGTTTATGTGCAACTATTTTAATTTAGGCTTAAAAGGAAATTGTATAGCTCATCATAAAGGTATAGGTCCCAGGGAGATCAACAATGGAAACCTCATTTTCTGGCTTTGGGGGTCCATGTAACCGTGTGGTTGGTGCACACATTATAAATATATTTTGGGAGGTCTATAATCATGGTTTCTTTAGCCTTTCCTCAATTTTTCTTTGGATTGTGAGGAAAACACGTACTGGGGCCCTTCCAACAGGAGAAACTGGACCGATATAGACCATGGGTGCCTATAGGATGGATCAAGATAATTAGTTTAGGTTAATGATTTAAATTCTCATGTTCATGACCCTCGTCCCTATCTCGGCATTCTATATATGCATATATTAATGTTGCACGTATGGTTCTGACTGGTTTTTTGCAATGGCATTATTTTATCCTTTTTCCCTAAGTTACATGCTAGAGCTAGCCCCACAGACCATTCCTGAATGTTACATCATTTCATGATGTAGGGTCCGAAGGGTTTTCTATTGCTCTTGTGCAACGTTAGGTGATTTAGTACTCCTGTGGATCTTTTGTGAAGTGGTGATCCTCCATCTTTTGGAAGAATTGTCATTTCCTGGTTTTTTTATTATTTTGATACTTTTGGATTCTTTTTTACATAGTTGGGAGCATGTCCTGACTTAGTTGGTATTTCTAGTTTTAGAGGCTTTTGTGGACAAGTGTGGGTTGGTTGTTTATTTGAATTCTTAGAATTTTCATTTGACTTACCTATCCTTCTCATTTCTATTTTGGTTAACTTCTACTATTTATATTTATGTGTTCTTGAGGTAAGGTTAATAGAGTGGTCTATGGCCCACGATGGGCTTAAGATATCCATCACGGCTAGGCCCGGGTTTGGGTCATAACAATCTTGCTATCAGAGCACAGTTCAGTGTCGTTGGGTTTCCACAAAGCAATGTCGAGTAGAGTCCCTTTTATAGGTGCGTAGCGCACCACACTTATAAAGAGGAGGCTACGAGGCATTTAGAAATTCTTTTCTTTCTTGTATTTTATTTTTAGGCTATAGAGTCAAGTTATGGTACTCAGGTAGAGTAACACATAGGAATAGGAATAAGGTAGGTATCTTAAAAGATGAAGAGCTTAGAGGGAAGGTAGTGGAAGTTAAGCGGGTTAACAATAGACTAATGTGGATTAGGTTGGGCATTGGAGGGTCTACTTTAGTCGTTATTAGTGCCTATGCTCCGCAAGCATGATTGGACGAGGAAGAGAAAAGAAATTTTTGGGAGACTCTAGAGATAGAGTTGCCCATATGGAAGTTGGAGATGATTAATATGGACTTCGTTACGGGTCTTCACGGTCTCGATATCAGTATGATTCTATTTGGGTCATTGTGAATAGAATATAAAGCATATAAAATACACACTATGGGCACATCACCTACAATCAGAAAATATCCTAAAAAGTAGCCCAAACCGTCTCCAGTAATAGTTCTACAATATACACATATACCATACATAAATACAAGAAAGAAGCACAAATATACATGTATACCAAATACAAGTATAAGAAATAAATACAAATAAACAGATATCACATCAAGGACAATAATACAACACCAAATGAGCACAATACGTACGGAATGCAATGAAGATGATGATAATGTGATGCTAGAAGTTGTCACATAACCTCCGTATACACCTACTAAGTTGTGCTTCTAGGTAGGACTCATGGGGAATTCAAAACCCATATACAATCCAATATCCAATACCAATATCCATAACCTTTTTCTGGCACATACATCAACAGAGGATTTTTAAAGATGACACATTTTTATCGAAAAACGCCACTGTTTCCATTATTTACATCGTGGTACAAATGTTTCATGAATGTATATGACATGAGGATGTAATGCTTACAACTAACAAGAGTGAGAGTTTCCAAATCCAACCAATATATCAACTATGTGAGCAAAAAATCCACTCGCCATGCCAATCATCCATGAATCCAATGTCAACCATATGCCAATAGAGTAAAATACACAACCATATGCAATTGATACCACATAAATTCCAATTTAGGATTTTTCACCAAAAAAGATACAATCAAATATACACCAAAATGCATTAGGAACCGTGCCAATCATTCATACACCCCAGAAGTACCACAAAACAATCATGGGGAGGGTAAATTGATCAAATCACATAGAAATAAATAATTCTCATAAATCATCAAAAATCAGATCATTACAGAAAGCAAAAAAACCCTATTTTTTGCTTTTTGGGAGAAAATAGCCTTTATTCTTGTTTTTGACTAAATGTCAGATGTTTTTGTGGAGTGAGAAGGTTAGGGTAATATTAAACTTAATAACCAGCCTTATGAAATTAAATATAGGAGATATACCCAAATTGGCATGAACTTGATCCATAATAATCCAAATAAGAGTAAACCCAAACTTCAATCTCAATTTACAACCAAAATCACTTGCACGCAAATTAACAATTTGTTCTCAACTCAAAAAAATAGTTTGTTTGTAGTTCCTTCAAAACTGAAAATTGGATAAAATATGCTCCAATTGTGCAAGGGTTTAGCCTTTTGTGATTTGGAATTAAGCTTAGTGAAATTCCCATTCTGCCCCTAGAATTTTTCCGCCCTACCGCGATTGTTGTATCTTGATTACATTCGGAACTACCGTGATAGAGGTGGTCATAGTGTGATCAATAAGGTTTGACTTGACTTATGATAATAATTGCAACTCTTAGAGTGAGATCGCGACATCTGATAGTTGCCTCCAGGGCTTGATCTTCAGTTCTCCTGTTAATTTTTGCTCACTTTACTTCTCTTCCAGCCTTGTCTCAACTCATTTTAATTAAATTACCTACAAGATCACAAATACTGGAAACTAATGCATTTCGATCAAGAAATTGCCTCATGTCAACACTTCATTAATCGTAGCGTTTTGAATATCGATGTAAATGAATGATAAATTTACCACTCATCATCCATCATCAGTATCCAAACAATGTCATCATAAAAATCAAAACGACAATAACTATGACCATTGATAAAATGGTCAATGTCGCTTAAGTGACACCATGTCGCCTACGTGATGACTGCTTAAGTGATTGCATCAGTAGCCTGATGCACCAGATTTTGCTAAGTCCAAAATGGACTTCGTCCGGGTTCTTTGGATATATTTGGAACCCTTTGTGCACAAACAAAATATACTACCATACAGAATTTGACATTCCAAACTCAATAGAACCGTCAAAACTTTCTTCCAAGATCGTTTCGACTAAATATGGGGCCTGCACCTATAGTTCCATTTTTTGCATAATGCATCTAATAGCCCAAAATGAGTCCAGAAGCCTCGGTAGCTAAAGCAAGGGTCCCCTCTCCTAAAATCAATATTTTGGAGTTGATGGCGCTATCAGTATTCTCATTCGGGGCCATCTGCTAAGAGTTTTGGTCTGAGACTGAATCCTAAACAACAAAAGATTCAAAATAGGAAAATGAGCCTAAAATCCAAATCAACTGTTCGATAACCAAACCAACAGTTTTGAAAAGTCATAAATGACCTGTAGCCACCATGGAAAGGCTCAAAATGCAGCAAATTATACGTAAATTGAGGAAATGACCTAGAGGTTCATTATAGTATCCACTACTAAAAGGACATTCATCCACAAAAATCAATGGAATGAAAGATCTCAAAAGCTCAAAAGGATGAGGTACTAGGCCCGTATGATCCGAGCACGACTCTTCAGATAACCTCCAGGATGAGACAACACTTCTAAGGGATTTTTCTACAAGTATCACTTTTCTAACCAACTTTCTTTCTTCCCTTTTAAAACAACCAAAACTCAACCTCAACCACTAACTGGCCACCAACTAAATCGAGGAAGGGTGATGCACACAAATCAAAACCATGACACACTGATACCATATTGATACTAGATCATCAAAGACAAAGTCAAAACAAGGAATGGGTTATGCAACCAACTCCAAATCCAAATATAACCTTTTTTTCATTTCTAAAGTTACTATTTAGTCCAAAATAAACAAAAGATAACCTGAGCCCTATCCGCACAATTCCATCACACTAACCTCGTAGAACTGAAGTTTATCAACTAAAAATCCATAATGGCAATTATGAGCATAAACCCATAAGGCACTACCTAGCCACACAAATAAAGATGACCAATGTCTACAATATATACCAATGCTACAATTGGTCCGAATGACCATGGAATCTGGGAACAAAGAGTACGAAGCACAACTACTCACTACTGAATGATTTACTCTAAGATTTCTCATCAATCGAGGATGAATCTATGATGATTCTAACTCACTCATACTTCTCCGACTGAGTAAATCGTCCAAAAATTAAAATAATAAATAGAACCCGAGGTCAAATACGAAGGAACCAATCTCGTGCCAATCAGACCACTATTTGAACACCTATCAACCACAATACATTTGAATTGAAAAAGACTGAGTAGGTAATCACAAAGAAAGCTTAGCCAGCCTATACATGAAATTACAACTGAGGCAAACCTGAGAACGAAGGTTGCACCCAAAATCAACAACTCTAAGTTAAAATGTCGACACCAAGGTTAAACCACTCGATCTTTACTACTCAAGACAAACCTGGAGAAAGGTGATACGCCCAAATTACAACTCTCATTAGAAAGTGTAAGCGGTCGCTGTCAAATATAGAACCCAACTGGGTTGGGTGTCGAATCCCACAGGGAATACTCTGGTCACTAAGTGTTGCAATTATTAGTAGACTGTTGGTCAAAAATTCTAAGGAAAAAGAGGGGTTTGGTTTAGGCGTGAACTAATATTATCAAAGTAACAATGAACAATTTCCGTAGTAAGATTTAATCACAGAGATTGATAAGTTAGGGTTATGCCCACCTTATAAGTTCTACTTCTCTATTAACTATGAGTAACGCAGAATTAAGACATGCATGCACTTATAGAGAATCGTATTCTAATTCTAAATCCAAGTGTTTCTCAACCATCAAGGATTTATTTTGCTTTAGCTCTCTCGACCCTAAAGTGTATAACAAATGGTACAAATTCTCCAAGAAGTTAATCCAGTTAAGGCATTAACGTGTAAATAGAGGTTGGAAACCCTATTTCCTTGTCACACTCTCTTTTCCAAACATGTAACTTTTCTCTCGAACAAGTTAATGCTATAATGGCGTATTCTCTATGTTTGGAACCATGAGAATTCAATCAAAATGAAGAGAGTAATGATATAAGTAGCATAACACATCAAGAATTCACAAACTCATAGCAATAGATAGTATCTTACAAGGTTTCCATAACCCTAACAGATAAGTTTAGCTACTCATGAATACAACGAAAATCACAGTAGACATAATCATCATACCACAACTTAGAAAAATCTCGGCTATGGAGATGAAACGTGTTTTCTCTTTCCGTTCCTCAAGAAAGTCGTGTTCTCTGTTCTCAAAACCCGTACAAAATCCTCCCGTGAATTGAATAATGTCGAATGATAATCATGCTGAAAAATTCAGCAATAAGGTTTTTAATAGCATCCTTGTCTAATAAGTTGCTACTGCATCCTTAAGTATTTAAAAATACTGGGTTTGCCCGAGAAAAAGTTCCCATGCATCACTTTCAGTCCAAAAGTTGCCTTCCCTCTTATGTGAAGTTTTCCTTTGCTGCCCATAGGTCCACAAAGTGCTGAAATCTTCATCATTAGTACCTGAAAACATGCTAATCACATAGGTCAGCTCACTTAAAGGAAAATGGACTAAAAGTGCAAGAATTATATATTTTATCCTCAAAACTTAGCTGAAACATGGGTAAATTATGGTGCTTAGGCGTGTAAATACGCCCAACATCACCACCCCACACTTAAAGCTTTGTTTTTCCTCGAACAAAATATTACATCCATGCAAACACCTAACTAGAATTTCACAATAGCAACATGAAATTTTCAACAAGACATGCACAACAATCATTAACAAAGAGTAGGTTTCTCGATCACTAATAGAAACAACTCAACCTCCAACATAGACTCATTAGGATGGTTAATTCGTATCCCCAAGTTAAGCCACAAAGAAACATATAAAACTACCCAACAACCATCAACCATGTGTGCTCACACAAGATATCACCCATAATCACTCATAGTTTTGCATTTTTTGAAACATGGGTATAAGACTCTCCTTGCTCTCTCTCTCACAAAGAATTCTTATATTGCAACTGATGACCCTTGGCTTACCCTTAGTGTAATGCTCTACTAATAGCAGACTGCTAAGTTTAGGATCAAATAGGTCTTTACAGGTTGTAATGTAGGCTAAGGGACAGGTAGGACTATTTTGGCCAGAAATAGTGACTATGTTCCCTAAGCGCTTTAATACACTACAATATGCCATTTACACTATCTTTTAACAACCACTCTACCTCTCTTTCATCTACCAACCCCTTTTCACCCATTTTGTTATTCAATCATAAACACAACTATCTTTTTGTTTTTCTAAATTTTTTATTTTATTTTTTTTCTTTCTTTTTTTTCTCTTTTTTTTATATTAAGCAAGCATCTCTATAATAGTCACTCTTTTTCACAACAATTTCAAGTACCAATACACCCTGAGGCATCACTTTCACCATTCTCCTTTTATTTTTCCACATGATTCTACAATTTTAAAGCGCTTAGGAGTTTGGATCAAATTATGGTCTTGAAAGAAAAATGGATTAGGCTACATATGAGGCTGCCAAAGAAAATAGCTAAAGGCTCAAAAGGGGTTCACTAGGACAATGTACAAAGGTAGGTAAAAAGAAGGTAAACACTTTTAGGGATGCCAAATAAATGCCTAAATCATCTCCTACACTCACAATCTTTATTTCGCTTCACACACACACCAGGCAAGTTCTAGCATCAGTCACAACAAAGAATATACAATATCCTAACACACACAAGGCACATGGTCAACTTTATTGGGAGCATTATAGATTCTTGACCCAACAGATGAATGAATTAAACCACAACAATTTATCACACAGTGAGTCACAACTTAGAGCCTAAGCGTCTCAATAGTAATGATTTAGCACAAACTCTAAAATTTAACTAACTAATTACGACTAACTAACTACGACTAATTCAAACAAACAAGAATAAATGTAGGAAAAGAAATACAATACAACAGAAATATACCTGCACCCCACACTTAGACGGGACACACTGTCCTCAATGGAAATAAATAAGGAAAACCTGATTAGTCAAACTCCTCTTCTATGTCTGGGGTCATACCCCCTGCGTCGGAATCATCATCAGAGTCGTCGTCATCAGAGTTGTCCTCCACGTCTGAGTCTGGCAGTCGGTGATCATCGTCAGTCGGCATCATCATCGAGAGGTTCCTCAAAATGTACCCCCACTACACACATGGCTCGCGCATGCTCATTAACCGGGTAATCATAGTCCAACTGCTGAAGCTCTGCATCAGTCGGAAAATGACCCCTATTTATCAGTGTAAATCTAGTCATGCCATACAGATGGCGGAAAAAGCTTTCATCTCGAGCATGTCTCTCTGCAGTGGTGAGGTTGATGCCTTGACCAGTTTTTGGCTCTTTAACCTTCGTGAGATCAACCTTCTTCGGGTTGTGTGGTATCTTATGATCCGCGGGTTCCTTTTCAATGTGTTCTTTCCTTAAGATCGCAGTCAACAAGTTGCCGAAACTGAAATGGGACCTTTTGTGCAGCCTAGCCTTGCGCATTGACGATCGTATAACCGCACCAATGTTAATGGGAATATTCATCATCAAAGCGTACACCAAGCAGACTCGATCACGTGTGATCTTAGTATATTGTGTCCCAGGAATCAAGCAAGAGTTGACTATCTTTAACCATATGCGAGCTTCCCTATTCAAAGAGGCATACGGGTAGGTGTTGTGGCGACCATTATCCTTCTGCCGAATCCACCGTGCCATTGACCTTGATCCGCACAGTGTATGTCTGATGTCCCTGTAGGGAGGTATGTGATAAATCTCCTTGAGCGGTGATGGATCCACAGATGGAAGGCCCATAAAAGAGTTGAAGAATTCTGCATTCAGTTGCAAGACTTAGCCCCGAATCTTTACTTCACTTTCAGTAGTCTTTGGGGACCAATTGGCATAAAACTCTCGTGTTAGATCAAGATTGCATTCCCCCATATCTCGTAAAATGAAATCAAGATTTAGTGCCATGATTTTAGCCAAAATATTGGGCTCTCTCTTTGCTAGACTCTCCTTCTGCATCAAATCCACGTGAACATATTTTTTTACTTTGTTGTTCTTGTACCACTCTTTTCCTTCCTCCTCTAGGACCCACTTTATCCCGAAAGTTCGTCGAGGCACTTGCAAAGAGGAGGACTCAACCTGATCTTTTCTTGCCCTTTTCTGACCTTTTTTGGAGGTGGACACTTTTTCTTTTCCTTGTCGTCCTTTTGGGGCCATTCTACCTGAGATCATAATAAAGTTACGTTAGTTTCATCATGGAAGATTTACTATAGTCGGAAAAGAAAATCGTGATGATACCACCCCACACACAATCCGTTTGCACAATGTTAATAATCATGTAATCTTGACTATCTTTTCCGACTTTATTTCATTGGATTAAGTCAATGTTTGAACAAGACTACCACATAGCAATCTTATCAGTTTTTTGCATCGAAATAACCAAACCATGTTATACTTGTGGTCAATCATGATCAATACCTTCGATGAACGAGTCATTCAAACATTCAAGCTTACAACTTTCAAGATTATGCATTAACTTCACAATTTCGACTTCATAAAAATACGACAGTTAATACCAATCAAATACAAGTCGGAGTAAAGTCAAGAACACCCACACGAATTCTTTCACTCAACTAGATGAATCATAACAAACCAACCATATTCTCATCACCAAACACCACTTCACAATCTAATAAACCATTATAAGCGGAGTAGTGCAACAACTACGGAATATAAAAGAGTAACTTACGTGGTGATGGATCCTGAAGATGAACTTGCAAGATTAGATGAGCAAAAAGAAAAACTTTGAGAGAATTTGGGAGCTTAGGCGTCGCCTATCTTGAGAAAACAATGGAATTGTGTTCTAAGGTTGAGGATCTATTTAAAGACTAAGCCATGGGTCGGGTTTGATCTATGTACAATCGGGTTAGGAGACAAAAAAAATAAGTAGTCGGCGCCTAATGCCTTGACTATGCTTAGCATAGGCGGCGCCTTTAGCAATGCCTAGATAGGCATAGGCGGCGCCTTGCCTATCGCCTAGATTGGCATAGGCGGCGCCTTGCCTATCGCCTAAATTAACATAGGCGGCGCCTATGGCATTGCCTATGTGAGGCAGTGAGCATAGGCAATGGCATAGGCGGCGCCTATAGCATTGCCTATATTGGTATAGGCCATGCCTTGTTCATTGCCTATGTGAGGCAGTGAGCATAGGCAATGGCATAGGCATTGCCTTGTCCGTTGCCTAGATTTGCATAGGCATTTCCTTGTTCGTTGCCTAGATTTGCATAGGCATTGCCTTGTTCGTTGCCTAGATTGGCATAGGCAATGCCTAACCTATAGCATTTGCTCCATCATTCCTCACTTACCACCTTTAGCATGGCTCACATTCAAATCAAAATTTGGGACTAATCTCTTCCTTTGTATATCTTGCACCTACACTTAATCAAAAACAACAAAAATGATTAGAAGGATGGGTTGCCTCCCATCGAGAGCCTTAGTTTTGGTCGTGGCTCGACTCTTCTTTTTGAACTTCTATTTATCAAAAACAAAATCCTAACGAAACAAACTCCTAATGATGGGTTGCCTCCCATGTAGCGCTTGATTTATTATCGCGACACGACATAGTTATCTCGATTACTCAGACTTCATCAAGATATCTGGTGGCTTTGCCGGTGGTGAGGGTCAATTCTTAAGGTCAAGGTCCAGCTTCTTGGGGTCATATGAATACGAACCCATTCCTGTCAAAGCATGGATAGTTTCTTTGTTCTCTTCAACATCCTCACGCTCAAAGTTCAAAAGAACAGCAGCCAATGGCTCAACAGTAAGCTGCTTCTCTAAAGATAATTCTTTCTCATCCTCATAATGAACATCAGCTATAGAGAACACATTCATATCTTTGGGTTGCTTCATTGATTTGCTTACATCAAAATGTACCACTTCATCATTCATTCGAAATAAAAGCTCATTTGCTCGTAAATCAATAAGCACACTTTCTGTTGCGAGAAAAGGTTGACCCAAGATTATGGGCACCTCAAAATCCACCTCGCAATCCAAAATAACAAAGTCTGCAGGAAAAATAAAGGTAGAAACTTTCACTAATACATCATGTAAGATACCAACATGTCATTTTACCAACCTATCTTCCATTACCAGCCGCATGTTTGTTGGTGTAGGATCGCCCAACCCCAACTTTCTATAAATGGCTAGTGGCATCAAATTAATGCTAGCCCCCAAATCACACAAAGCCTTGGCAAAATCTAAAGATCCAACTGTGCAAGGAATAGTGAAAGCACCTGGGTCTGCCTTCTTCTGTACCAAAGACCTCGTGGCAATGGTACTGCAATGATGAAAATTATCTTCCAATTCATAGCTCGCTGCCCTTTTCTTTGTCAAAAGGTCCTTCATGAATTTGGCATATCCTGGCATCTGCTCCAGTGCCTCCACCAAAGGCACATTAATAGTCAGTTGCTTCAGCATGGTCATGAATTTACTAAACCTGGTGTCATCAGCCTTCTTCTTCAGTCTCTGAGGAAAAGTTGGTGGTGGATTTGGAAGAGTATTTTCCACCACTTTCTTTTGGTTTTTCTTTCGATTATCAATCTTTTCAGGCTGGTGACATCTAGGTGTAGTGTCATGAACGTTCTCATTCTGATTTTCAGCTTCTACAGAATCATCACAATCTACTTCAATAACATTCTCTTCTGTATTATCAACCACCTGCTTGCCTTTGGATGGATTTTCTAACACCTTACCACTCCTGGTAGTAATAGCCATACATGATCCATCATTCTGTGGATTTTGCACAGTGTTACTAGGTAAAGTGCCAGCTTTTCTTTGATTGAATGTCGCTGATAGTTGACTCATTTGTTGTTCCAACTGTTTTATTGCAGTGGAATGCGAGTCAACCAATTGATTTATTGAGGACAAATCATTTTTTACCTCAGCTAGTCCAATGTTGGTTGCCTCCACTCCTTTCAAAAGCTTGGTCATCATGTCCTCCATGGACATCTTCCCAGAAGTAGTTGCAACAGCTTCACAATTTCCAGGAGGGACATACAAACCACTCCTGTCAGTCTTATTCTTGAATCTGGATTTTTCATAATAGTTCCGACCTTGGTTTCCTTGGGAATTGCCTCGGAAACCCCCCTGATTATTCAAATAATTCGCTTCTTCCTCAGAATTGGATTAATCTCTACCCTGTGATACAACATCCTTGACCTTTTCTGTCTTTCCTGATAATAAATGCTTGGTAAGAAGGTCCATCTACGTTTTCATATGAGCCATATCTTGGTCATGTTTCTCTTTTCTTCGCCTCTGTTCTGCTGTCATGCCAGTAGATACAGTAGAGCTTGCTACCTCAGAATCCCTGGTATGCCAAGCTCTACTCTGCTTTATCATACGATCCAGCATATCACCAACCTCAATAAAAGTAAGGTCCATAAATGACCCACCTGCAGCATTATCAACCACTGGCTTAGTCACCGAGTTCAATGCCCTGTATAATATTTCCATCAAGTGGATGTTGGTCATCTGATGATTTGGGCACCGCATAAGCTTCTTCTTGAACCTCTCCCATATTTCGTGGAGAGCTTCAGTTAGAAGCTGTCGAAAATTGTTGATCTCATCTCGTAACTGTGCTCTCTTGGATGGCGGAAAGAATCTTTCTAGAAAAGCGTCTTTCAGTTGCCTCCAATTAGTAATAGAGTCAGGAGTCAGCCCGTTCAACCATAGAGTTTCCTCTCCAGATAGAGACAATGGAAACAAGCGCAGTCGAATTGCATTCTGTCCAACTCCTGGATTGTCAAACGAATTGTATGTTGAGATAAAGTTGATCAGATGCATATTCGGATCATCGCCTGCAAGTCCACCAAATAACCCTTTGAGTTGTAATAGCTGGATCATGGTGCTGATGATATTGAACTTGGCTCCGGGTGCCAATGGTGGAGGAATAATAGCCCCTGTGGCACCAGCCCCATCCAAATCATCATCATCATCATCAAAAGAGGCCTGCACATCTCGGCGTTCAGGTCTCATTCTAGATTGACGATCTCTCTTGTTCACAGGTGCTGACACCTCACCAGCACACCTTGGATTTAATAACTCATCATCACCCAGGTCCTCTTCATTAAGATTTGTTTCCCGACCTGGGTTATCAATATTCTATTGATGCACTTGAGCGGCTGCCAATGCAGCTAATCTTTCCTGCTCCTGTTGAGCAGCCATCCGTTCAAGGTTTCGTTGCGCATCCATTCTGCCAATAAGATGTGGTTCAAGATTTATAGGTAATAACGGTTGACCAGAACTTCATGTATTTGGCATGCACTCCAATAAACCTGAACAAAACAAAAACAACAAACAAAAAGTAAAATTCGAGAATCTTTGACCAAAGGGTTTATTAACTATCACAAACTTAGTTGACAACCGTATTCCCCGGCAACGGCGCCAAAATTTGATACGCCCAAATTACAACTCTCGTTAGAAAGTGTAAGCGGTCGCTGTCAAATATAGAACCCAACTTGGTTGGGTGTCGAATCCCACAGGGAATACTCTGGTCACTAAGTGTTGCAATTATTAGTAGACTGTTGGTCGAAAATTCCAAGGAAAAAGGGGGGTTTGGTTTAGGCGTGAACTAATATTATCAAAGTAACAATGGAACGATTTGCGTAGTAAGATTTAATCACAGAGATTGATAAGTTAGGGTTATGTCCACCTTATAAGTTCTACTTCTCTATTAACTATGAGTAACGCGGAATTTAGACATGCATGCACTTATAGAGAATCGTATTCTAATTCTAAATCAAAGTGTTTCTCAACCATCAAGGATTTATTTCGCTTTAGCTCTCTCGAGCCTAAAGTGTATAACAAATGGTATAAATTCTCAAAGAAGTTAATTCGGTTAAGGCATTAACGTGTAAATAGAGGTTGGAAACCCTATTTCCTTGTCACACTCTCTTTTCCAAACATGTAACTTTTCTCTCGAACAAGTTAATGCTATAATGGTGTATTCTCTATGTTTGGAACCATGAGAATTCAATCAAAACGAAGAGAGTAATGATATAAGTAGCATAACACATCAAGAATTCACAAACTCATAGCAATAGATAGTATCTTACAAGGTTTCCATAACCCTAACAGATAAGTTTAGCTACTCATGAATACAACGGAAATCACAGTAGACATAATCATCATACCACAACATAGAAAAATCTCGGCTATGGAGATGAAACGTGTTTTCTCTTTATGTTCCTCAAGAAAGTCGTGTTCTCTGTTCTCAAACCCCGTACAATATCCTCCCGTGAATTGAATAATGTCGAATGATAATCATGCTAAAAAATTCAGCAATAAGGTTTTTAATAGCATCCTTGTCTAATAAGTTGCTACTGCATCCTTAAGTATTTAAAAATACTAGGTTTTCCCGGAAAAAAGTTTCCATGCATCACTTTCAGTCCAAAAGTTGCCTTCCCTCTTATGTGGAGTTTTCCTTTGCTGCCCACAGGTCCACAAAGTGCTGAAATCTTCATCATTAGTACTTGAAAATATGTTAATCACATAGGTCAGCTCACTTAAAGGAAAATGGACTAAAAGTGCAAGAATTATATACTTTATCCTCAAAACTTAGCTGAAACATGGGTAAATTATGGTGCTTAGGCGTGTAAATACGCCCAACATCAAAAGGTAAGAATCCATACTCTAAATCCATCATAACCTCCAAATCACCATTCTAAGGCGTAAAGTCAGAAATTAAGCTAACGAGTCTAATCTAAGGCCAAGTACCCAATCAACTTTAGTATCAAAATCAGACGCATCCTTACTGAATTATGTCGGGCCAAAATCAAAATCTAGATGAAGAATAAAACCGCAATAGAGGATAAATGACCAGTTAAAAACAAAAGTAACCAACTTTATACCCACTAGTGGGCATGAAAAGTAGTTGCAAAACAAATCACAATAGAGGATAAATCACCAGTAGAAAACGCAAGCAACTAACTCTATATACACTAGAGGGAACAAAACATAGCTGCAAAATAAAATCATAAGGGAGGATATATCACGAGCTGAAAACCCAAGCAACCAACTCTATTTCCACTAGATGGAATGGATCACCAAAGCATAGTCATGAATGAACCAAGGCTGTAAACTATACTAGAGGTAACCAAAACTCTAAAAACTCAAAGAAATACAACTTTATCCTGAAACTTATACATCCAATACTCTATTTCGACAATGAATACCCATAGATACATATCACAAAGGAGAAGCACTCCAAAAATTCTTATTCGGCTGAATAATTTTTGAAATAAGGATTTCTTAAATCCACCCAAGTAGGACAACCTTAACCCAATCAAACCATGAATCACATTGTCGAAGAATAGAGCACCAATCTCAACATTAATGTAAAGGTCAAGACCACTATCGGAAAATAAACCAAGCAACTCATGATAACAAATTTCTAATTCGCCAACTTAAGTAGTCATAAGAAAGGTCACCTACCTCCAAGTCTCTAACTCCATTGAGACAAAAACCACATCATGAATAGAATAGAGTATCCAACTCTTCACCAATACCAAGAGAAAACCATAACTAGGAGATAAACCCAACAAACCTAAAAGATGAATCCAAGCCTTCGCGACATTAATATCAAAATCACTACCCAGTGATAAAATAGTTAAATCATAAGAACGGACCCTAAGCTACTCGACCTAATACCAAAGATAAAAAATTTACAACACAAGTGGAAGGTCCAAGAATCTCAAATCCAAAATAGACAGTATAGCCAATTGCCATCCTAGAACCATAACAAAATCACAAAAGGTCAACTTAGCTTCACTACCATAATCTACTCCACAAATGATCTAGTATACTCTAACAAAAGAGGAAATAGATCAACCTTATCTTTATACAAGAGAGAAATCATCCAACAAATCTAGCTGCACAAACCAATGAATAAAAACCGTAAGAAAGGGAAATTTTAAATAGATACTAATAGTTAAGTTGTCTACCAAGAAAGGGTCAATCAATATCATATAATAAAAATAATAACATCAATGATATAAATATTAATATAAAGGATAGGAGGTGCCAAAATGAAATCAACTACCACTATAGGGCTATAAGAAGGTTAATATGCCAAGGTAAATGGGACTCAAACTTAAATGCTACATCCATTAGGGAAAATATCAATACTGATCCACTCTATTCACTACTAAAAGAAATAATCTATGGAGGTAGTCATATAATCATAAATTTTGTCACACGACATATAATAATCTATATAAACCTACCAAGGCATACAATCATCAATGGGTATGAGAACCCCAATACAGACAAATAAAAAGGTAAAGGCAAGAAATAAAAGTGTGCCTATCATGATAAAATCCAAAGTCACATGTGTAACGAGTTTGAGAAAGAACAAATATGAATGAGTCCAAACTCGGATTGAGCATTTGAATCATCAATTAAGGCGCTAAGCATACTACCTCAAGCAAATAAGGCCACAATACTATGAGATTGATCTGAATGAGATGAAAGACCAATAATCGTATGTTAGGACACACTCTAGACCAACGATCGATCTCTTTGTAGTCTTAACAAGCCCCTGAATCCCTAACCTGGTGATAACCATGAGCTAACCCCAACTGGCTGACCAACTGATGTTGAGGGCACTCTCTACTAAAATGACCATGCTCTCGACAATTATTACACATATTAGGAACTCTAGGCTGGCGAGGAGAATATTCTAATGCTACCTGAACAACAAACTCATGTCTGGGGTACTCTTTAAAACAATGTGTCATGTCTCCACAACCAAGAAAGCTCCAGAAATACTCTGAGATACTACCCCTCCTGATCTAGAATTGCCTCCAGAGCCTAAAGACCAATAACCAAAATGCCAAAAGGTCCAGTGAGAACTTTACCCACTATGATCACCACGATTAATCTGAGAGCCTCCCATAGTATAAAATGCAACATTCAAGGAATCGATAGACTGCAACTAAAGTTGACCTCCACCAAAAGGATCATCACTCCTGGATGGAATACCAATAGCACTGTACTAATGATATAGCCTTTTATCTCCACCTCCAAAAGTCTTGATAATGCTCTCTTTGCAGCTCTCATGTGGTCGACAACCTAAGATAATGAAGACCCAACTGATATCAAATGCGTTGATACCCAATAGAGTGGTAGGGCTAATCCTTTAATAAATCCATTCTCTATGTCATGCTCTAAAAGATATAGCATAGGAATGTGTCTGGTCCACTCAAGAAACCTAATCTCGTACTCTAAAATATTCAAGGAACCCTACTAAACACCAACATACCCAACTCTATCCTAAGAACTACTCAAAGAATTGAATGCCATCACTAGTTATGAGGTATCCATTAAAAGAGTGGGATACCCAATTCTAATTCTTGAAAGGTTAAAGTGACTGCAAACTTTATCGGGGCCTATGCTGGCCTCAAATCCTCGGACTGACCCTGAATTTAGAAAAGTACTTGAAATAAAGGCAATGGCCAAAAAATCAACGTTTATAGTCATACTCAATAGGTTGGTGTAATGTACCAGTTGGGGCACTATTTTTATAAAATCAATTAGCGGTTGAGAAACATCCACTTTAACATATACATGGGCAAAAGAATTGTTCTCTATACTAGTAGTAAAGTGATCTGTGTGTAGAGGTCATCCAATTCCAATTGCAATCTTACTTAATAACTTTCCTGACTAGTATCCAATAGGTAGCCCAAGAAATGTAATCCATAGAGATATAGTTGTGATGTAATTAGGGTCAAATTCAAAGTCAATTTCCTATGGTTGAACCACAAAGGCTTTATTATGAAATGTGCAAGGTCCATTAAGAAGAACCTTATCACGATATATAGTTGAATTGAATAAAAAAAATATAGTATCCAACATCGTGACCCAGGATTTGTGGTTTAGCCACATAACTTTATATATTTGACACAAATTCTCCATAATTTTTTGGTAGGGGTGTCCCCAATCACAAAACCAATTAGGGTATTCTGGCAGTAGTGTGTTTTCTTTGTCAAATCATCTTCTACTAAATTCACAAAAATTTTGCCATCCTTAGTAATTAGAGGGACATAGAACAAGGTTTTACCTGTGCTCACTGTGTGATTCATAGAAAATTCATTCTTAACTGGCAACTAAGAAGTAGGTCCATGCTCCGAGAATAGTAATTTCTTATTTGGGCATGTGGATCCAAAATTTTGATTGTGGACTAAAGTCGGTGAGTCAGTGTCTGAACTGGATACCTCAACCTCCTCATGAATAGAATAAAACCTAAGGGGGATAAACTACCAAACATCAGTTAAGGCAATGAACAACTTATTCCATCTTGAAGGGTAACCAATTTCACCAGTGAACCCATGATTTTCTCGGTGTAGGACATGTAGAATTTACAAGAGGTACACGTTAGCAGTCAAATATACTAAATTACCTTTATATTTTATGGTCTTAAATATGTCATATATTAGTTGGAATTAAAAAGTTACTAAAAAGGGAAAGGGTCTTCATTCTTTTTGAAATAGACTAAAAAGAAAATTAGGTCAAACAAATTGAAATGGAGAAAGTATATGATAGTTCTTCAAGATATAATACTTATATATATATAGTTTTTTCCAAAGATAACGGATCAATGTGCAACCCTATTCTTCCATGTGGGTTGGGTTTGCCTCCCCTCGAGTAATGCTCAAATGGTTGTTGACAGTGCCCAAGCACACATGCAAGTGTACGTGGTCTTATCAAGTAGTAAAGTGGCTTTAAGGAAGCCCAAGTATCGATCTCTCAGGGACTTGCATTTGCCGCCTATCCAATTTTAGTTTAACAATTGAGAAAAAGTAAACAAAAAGAGAGTTTGTAATTTTGTAAATTAAAAATAAAATAAAATAAATAATGCGTAAAAATAAAGTACTTGGAACAATCAATGAGAGAAAGCCCAGGGTTAAAGAACTTCGAACAATCATACTAGGTTATTGAATTTCCTTCGTTAATTTGTTTGTCTTGGTTATTTATTCATAGGGCTAACTGCATGATTGATGTTCCGGCTTTTGACGGAACATTTTACATCTTTTTCTTGGGAAAATTGTATGTTTTCAAGCAACCAAGGTTGCATTTAATGCTGGATTTTAGTGTTTAAGGTAAGGAGCTAAATGAAGGAGAAGACTTAGGAAATTAGAAGAAAAACACCACTGATGGTCAAAATGGTGGACCACCAGTCTTGCGAAGGACCACCAACTTGACCACCAGGCCCAAACAGAATCCAGGATTTTGGAAGACCCAGTGACAGTCAAAATAGTGGACCACTAGTATTGCGACGGACCACCAACCTGACCACCAAGCCCTAAACAGAATCCAGGATTTTAGAAGACCCAAAGACGGCCAAAATGGTGGGCCACCAGTCTTACGACGAACCGCCAACTTGACCACCACTTTGGATGCGTTTTTTCTAAATTTGAATTTTAAATCATTTTTATCTTGGAACATATAAATACCCAGTTTTAGGTTTTATTAGGGACCTTTAGTTTTTACTTTTGTTTTGGGTTTCCATACTTGAAACATATTGTACGTAGTTTTTCTCAGAGATTCATTCTAGAACTGTGGATCTTAATTCCATTATCATTTTCTCAATTGAAGATTGAAGAACAATAATTGTGACTTTTATAAGTAAATTTTGAATTAATTTATGAATAACACAATGATTTCTTCTCTTTCTATGATGGAGATGTATGGCTAAGCTCCCATAACTAGGGTTATGGGAGCCTTGATGTGAATAGCTGATTGGGGTTGTGAATCTAGAAGATTCTCTTGATTAATTGATATTACACAAACCCTTATTCACTTTAATAACTTTTCTTGGTTGCAAACTTGAAAAATGAGCCCAAGAAAATCACTTGTTAGAATAGAAAAGTGTTTATTGGGAAAAGAAAGGGTTTATATAAATCTAAAGGCTTTAACCTTTGGATAGAGGGTAGATGCCTTAACCGAATCAACCCATGTGAGAATATAGTTGAGTAAATAATATGTTCCTTAAGTTTGAAAGAATTAAGGGATAAACTACTCATTTAGGTTGAAAAACTAATGGGTACACCATAAAATTCAATTACTCTTGCAATTAGAATTGTTCATTAGGAATTAAAAATAGTTCACAACCCTAGCTGCTTAAGCATCTTAGTAACCATAAATCTAGTTTGACTACTCTTACTAAATTACTATTTAAAATACCATCTACAGTTGGATTACTTTTTGTGACAAATATTTGAATACAATTTATAAATCAAAACCCCACTTTATTCCAGAACCTTTGATCAACAGTCTAATAACAACCATAATATTTAGTGAACACAGTATTCCCTGTGGGATTCGACCCCCAACCCAGTTGGGTTATATATTTGATAGAGACCACTTACACTTTCTAACGAGAGTTGTAATTTGGGCGTATCAAATTTTGGTGCCGTTGCCAGGGAATATGGTTGTCAATTAAGTTTGTGTTTGTTAATTAACCGTTGGTCAAGTTTCCTAATTTTACCATTGTTTGTAATTTTTTATCTGTGCAGGGTAGTTGTTGTATTTTCCAAGTACACAGAGATTGGGTGCCCTATTATTACCAGTACATCCGAAACCGCAGTTAATTGGTAGAATGGCAGATCCTCAGGGAGCTGAAAGACTAGCCGTCATGGCTAGAGTTTAGATTAATCAATAGAAGGACAGTCAACCTGCACGTCATCCTAATCCTGACGACAATGATTTAGGGGATGAGGACTTGTATATCCTGCTAACCTAAGGCTTGCAGAGAACATAGTTGCACCGGTGAACCGGAATGTAAATAGAAATTGCCTTTTTAGAGCAAGGTAAGACCGTCAGCCTGTGCAGTTTGATGAGGATGGAATGGATGGATCAGGTGCTACTGGAGCTATTATTCCTCTAACTCTAGCACTAGGAGATAAGTTTAATATTACAAGCACGATGATTCAACACCTCCATCTGAAGGGGTTGTTTGGTGGACTCCTGATTCTATAACCAACTAGAGGCAGTTGAAAGAGGATTTTTTAGAAAGGTTCTTTCCATCTTCGAGGAGGGTACAGTTGAGGGATAAAATTAGTAATTTCCTGTAGCTCCCCACTGAAGCTCTTCATAAGACCTGGGAGAGGTTTAAAAAGAAGTTGATGCAATGCCCAAACTTTAATATGACAGATATTCATTTAATGGAGACTCTTTATCGGGCTTTAAACTCTATTACGAAACCAGTTGAGGATAATATTGCCGGAGGATCATTTGTGGATCTCACTTTTCCAAAGGCATTGGAGATGTTTGATCGGATGACCAAATAAAGTAGAACTTGGCATACCAAGGATTTTGTTGTAGCAAGCCCTACTGTGTCTGGTGGTATGACTGTAGAGAAACGCGAGAAGGAGGAGAAATGTGACCAAGTCATGGCCCACTTAAAGACGCAAATAGATTTATTGACCAAGTATTTATTATCTGGAAAGACTGAGAAAGTGAAAGCTATAGGTTCCCAAGGTAGAGCTGACTCTGATTCGGAAGAAGAGGTAAACTATCTAAACAACCAGGGGGGTTTCTGTGGCAATATCCAAGGGAATCAAGGTCGGAACTATTTTGACAAAGCTGGTTATAAAGATAGGGACCAAGGGAGTTGGAAGAATAATAATGACAAAAGTGGACTGTATGTACCTCCTGGAAGTCGTGATAATGTTGCCACCAGTTCAGGAAAAATATCCATGGAGGAAATGATGGAGAAACTATTGAAGGGAGTAGAGGCAATAAATACTGGGTGACGACGATGAAGAGTGACTTATCTTCCATGAGTCAATTAGTAAATTCGCACTCAACTACTGTCAAACAGCTAGAGCAGCAGATGAGCCAATTATCCACAATATTCAGCCAAAGAAAGAGTGGGACTCTACCAAGTAATACAGTTTAGAACTCGAGGACTGAAGGATCATGTATGGCTATCAACACTAGGAGCGGTAAGATGTTATCTAGTCTATGCCTGGGAGCATCCTCTCTATTAATGAGGTTAAAATAGATGGGGAGATGGTTGATTAATCTTTAGTGGTTCCTGTAGAGTTGGGAGGTTTAGAAAAGAATAGTTTGGAAGTGGAACAACCACCTAAGCCAAAGTATGTTAGTGATGTGGAATAAGGCATAAGAAAGAAGGTAGAAGTTGCTCCAGTGGAAATCCCAAGACCAACACCTCCATTTCCATAATGATTAAAGAAGAAATAAGATGATGTCAAGTTTAGAAAATTCATGGCTATGTTGAAGCAGTTGACAGTGAATGTGCCCTTAGTTGAAGCACTGGAACAGATGCCCGGATATGCTAAGTTTATCAAAGACCTGTTGATGAAGAAAATAACTATGAGATATGATATGGTAGACAATATTCATCATTGTATCACTATTGCTAAAAGATCTATTGTGTAGAAGAAAGCTGATCTGGGAGCATTTATTGTCCCATGTACGATTGGATCGCTAAATCTTAAAAGGGCCCTTTGTGATCTTGGGGAAAGTATAAATCTGATACCGTTGGCGGTTTTCAATAAACTGGGTTTGGGATATTCTACGCCCACCAATATGTGGCTTTTAATGGCAGATAGATAGGTGAAAAGGGCGATTGGGATTCTACATGATGTACTTGTAAGGGTGGCCGATTTTATATTTCCTGCTGACTTTGTAATTCTTGATTGTGAAGTGGACTTCGAAGTACCCATAATTTTGGGAAGGCCATTCTTAGCAACTAGGAGAGTTTTAGTTGACCTGGAGTTGAATGAGTTGAAATTTAGGCTCGACGAGAAAGAGGTTGTTTTGAAGTGTGTAAATCCATGAAACAATAAAAGGAGATAAGTGTCTTCTCGATTGTTGATGTATTTTACGAAGATGAGAGAGATGTTATTAGTTAAGGATAGGTCTGTTGTGGAGACCATAGCTGGTGTGATTGAACTTCAAAGCAAGGGTGTTAGTGCTTCCAAAGTAGATAGACTAGGAACAAAGCATTTTCTTGATTCAACAAGTGAAGTAAAGAGGTATCAACAAGGTATCTTGACGAATTCTAAGTAGTCAAGATGAACGAGTCATGTCACGATGCTAAATCAAGCACTGCTTGGGAGGAAACCAATGGTGTTTTGTTGTTTGTATTCATCTTATATGGTTGACATTAGATCTTTGCACCTATGGTGCCACTGGTATATTTCTAACTCTCTTGTTTTGGTTTGATGCATTGGGGACAATTCATGATTTTAAGTTGAGGGTGTCGTATGGGGCTACTTGTAGGTGTTGATTTCCTCTTGGGGTTTTTGTTGTCGTATCTCTTTTCTTCGGAGTCTTGTTCCTAGTAGATCCAGCATGTTTAGGCGTATTGTATTTTGTTTCATGATGTTTTGTGGTTAAATAGGAGAAAAATAAGTATCTAGGGCAGTTGACATATTTTTATTGATTTTTGGAGAAAATGATAAATACCTCTCTAATTGTCTATTTTGTAACTGTGTGATATGCATCCATGTGCAACTATTGTGAATCATTTTATGGCATTAGTATTAGGGACACAATGATCATTGCTAACAATTGCATAATCCGGTCAAGTAGTAGCTTATGATATACCTTTATGCCAAGTGTGTGTGAGATATTACCAAGTTTCTTTGTGTGTTAAATCAAGAACTTGACTGGTTAGTCTTACCTAGGTTGTAGGATAGTGGTTAGGAAAGGATCATAGGTTGTTTTTTATATTAGTCCACTTTTAGCCTAAATGCCCTTCCATGTGTGAATGATATCCCTTGATCCCGATTTTGACCCTGTATGCCTATTTTTCTTGTAGACCTATCACCTTCACATTTGTATCACAATGAACCTAATTTGGCCCTAGTCCTCCTTGCACATTATGCACTTCAACTTAGGAAAATAGCCTAAGTTGAGGGTGGCTACTGTAGGGGTGCATGATGTAAAGTGAGTATAAAGAAAGGTAAAATGGGAGAAAAGATTACAAGGTTGGGTGTGGTAGAAAAAGAATAAGAAAAGAAAAGTTGTGAAAAAAAGAAAATAAAAGACTATAAGACCGTTCCCAGCCTGAATTTGCTTTAATAAAGAAAGGGAGAAATATATTAAAGGTTAATAAGTGAGACTCCAAAAGTTAGTGTAGTACCAAGGAGGCCTAGTCACTTTAAATATCTTTACGTATCATACCAGCCACAAGCCTACGTTACAAGCTGAAGAAAAGTCCTATAAAGATCCTAACTTAACTGTCTTAAAGCTTAGGTGATGAAAATAAGGGCAAGCTTATGGTATTTGACTTACATTGATTGAAACTTCTTTCTGAGAGTGAGTGTCTCTTAACGGTCCCCGCATTGATATGCTTGATTTCATATATAAGTGAGGAGGGACTTCTTTGTTGTAAGGACACATGAGTTGTATTACTAGCTGCTTACTTGTTTAGGTAGGGTAACTTGTACATATGTGTGGTTGTTTGTTGTTAATGTGATTCCATAGATTGATTCCTTTGTGTCATATTTTTTACTTTCATTAATATACACAGTTGGGTTTAAAGTGTTTGAACTTGGAGAGGGTAATGTGTTTTGATCTAAAATTGATGATTAACTGTCATAGGTATCCTACATTTCTCTTGGTTAAGCATCGTAGTATGGTATTATGTAGTTGCTTGAGGACAAGCAATTGTTTTAAGTTGAGGGTGTTGATGTTCCGGCTTTTGACGAAACATTTTGCATCTTTTTTCTGGGGAAAATTGTATGTTTTCAAGTAACCAAGGTTGCATTTAATGCTGGATTTTAGTGTTTCAGGGTAAGGAGCTAGCGGAAGGAGAAGACTCAGGAAATTAGCAGAAAAACACCACCGATGGTCAAAATAGCGGACCACGGTCTTGCGACGGACCACCAACTTAACCACCAGGCCCAAACAGAATCCAGGATTTTGGAAGACCCAGTGACGGCCAAAATGGTGGACCACCACTCTTACGACGGACCACCAACCTGACCACCAGGCCCTAAACAGAATCCAGGATTTCAGAAGACCCAGTGACAGCCAAAATGGTGGACCAACAGTCTTGTGATGGACCACCAACTTGACCACCAATTTGGACGTGGTTTTTCTAAATTAGAATTTTAAATCCTTTTTACCTGGGAACATATAAATACCCAATTTTAGATTTTATTAGGTACCTTTAGTTTTTTTTTTATAAGGTTTCCATACTTGAAACATATTGTACGTAGTTTTTCTCTGAGATTCATTCTAGAACTGTGGATCGAAATTCCATTATCATCTTCTCTATTGAAGATTGAAGAACAATAATTGTGACTTTTGTAAGTAAATTCTGAATTAATTTATGAATAACACAATGATTTCTTCTCTTTCTATGATTGAGATGTGTGGTTAAGCTCCCATAACTAGGGTTATGGGATCCTTAATGCGAATAGCTGATTGGGGATTGTGAATCTAGGAGATTCCCTTGATTAATTGATATTGCATAAACCCTTCTTCACTTTAATGACTTTTCTTGGTTGCAAACTTAAAAAGTGAGCCCAAGAACATCACTTGTTCGAACAGAAAAGTGTTTGTTGGGAAAAGAAAGGGTTTACATAAATCTAAAGGTTTTAACCTTTGGATAGAGGGTAGATGCCTTAACCGGATCAACCCATGTGAGAATATAGTTGAATAAATAATATGTTCCTTAAGTTTGAAAGAATTAAAGGATAAACTACTAATTTAGGTTGAGAAACTAATGGGTAAACCATAAAATTCAATTACTCTTGCAATTAGAATTGTTCATTGGGGATTAAAAATAGTTCACAACCCTAGCTGCTTAAGCATCTTGGTAACCATAACTCTAGTTTGACTACTCTTACTGAATTACTATTTGTAATACCATCTACAGTTGGATTACTTTCTGTGCCTAGCATTTGAATATAATTGATAAATCAAAACCCCACTTTATTCTGGAACTTTGATCAATAGTATAATAACAGCCACAATACTTAGTGAACACAGTATTCCATGTGAGATTCGACACCCAACCTAGTTGGGTTCTATATTTGACAGCGACTGCTTACACTATCTAACAAGAGTTGTAATTTGGGCGTATCAATGATCATGGTTTTCCAACCTCTAATCTTTTACCTAATATGGACATTACAACTACATCGTTGAGTGGGGATGTAATAATCCAATTAAATTAACTAAAGCTATCATCCTAAGTATGAATAAAGTAAGGCACTAAGTACATCCCTGTCCTAGATGCTAAGTTTAATTCTTTATTTTGTAAAAGAATAAAAACCCAAACTTTATTTATTCCCATGTTCTATCTCTCTATTCCCTCTGTCGATATCAAAAGGTCGACAATATATGTATTTTATAGGTGATTAATCCACTAAATAATTAAAACAAGAATAAGCAAATAACCAAATATGATAAGAAAAATTAATCGAAATTAATTCAAAATAATAGTACTCATGTTCTTGGCTTTAACCCCGAAAAGAGGATTTTTAGCCGATAATATTCATAATCACGATCTAAATATTTGAATACATGATATGAAAAATTAAAAGCTAAATAAAAAAAAATACTAAACCTAAAAAAATAGCATAGCAGCCACCTCCAAATTTTCCACCGAAATTCCAAGCTTAATAATAATGTGTTCAAGTTTATTTTATTTTATATATTTCTATTATCTAGAAAAGGTGGTTTCGACCATCTCTCATGCAATTATCAAAAAATCCCTCCACTCCCACTTAATTACATACCATGCCCTAATATATAATAATTCCATTATTTCATCATAATAGTTTAAATAGTTAATATATTCTATTAATTTATATTAATTAACTATAACTACATATTAGAAGTAATTTTTTTTCTATTTAATTAGGTATCATGTTCAAAACTAATTTGTTACCACAAATCACAATAATTAATAACTTAAAATATTTAAAAGAGATATAAAAATTTTATTGACTCTCATTATTTTAGTAATGCCACATAAATTGAGATAAAAGAAAAAGTACTACAAATCATAATAATTAACAACTTAAAATATTTAAAAGACATATAAAAATTTTAGTTGATTCTCAAAATTTTCTCGAAGCTACATAAATTGGGACACAAGGAGTAAATATATTATTTGATAATTATGTAAAAATTATTATAAATCACAATAATTAACAAGTTAAAATACTTTTTAAAAAATAGATAAATGTTCTGTTCAACTCTCAAAATTTTATCGGTGCACCATAAATCATGACAAAATAAAAAATTATCTTAATTAATTGCAACTAAATATTTAAAGTAAATCAATTTTATTATTTTAATTGACTTTTATATAGAAAATTATCTTTTTATTTATTTATTTATTTTAGTAAATTTAAATTTTAAAATTATTTTTTTCTTATATAGAATAACTAATATTTAAACTTAACTTAAAATTTTTAAAGTACAAAATTAATAAATTTAATTTAATAAAATAAATTTCTAATGAATATTTTCTTAGAATTTGTGTTGGGTCAATATGTATCAAGTTGAAAAGAAATAAAGAAAAATATATAGTAAAATTTTATTATTATGAAAGATAAATATAATGCACTATCCAATAATGTTTAATAATATCATATTTTGCATATGCAAATATAGCATCCCGTATTTAATTAATATACTATTTCGGTGAATTATTGATGATTACTATTGGATATGATAAAATTATATTAATTTTTATAATAATAACATAATCAATCACTCTTAATTAATTATTATGAGTCATCTAGGTATTAAGAAAATAAATAATATTTAATGAAAAATAAAATAGACATAAAATGCGAAATTAACTCTTAATGTTTTAAATTAAATTTTCGTCTTTCGAACGATGATTTTACTATATCACTCCTTATTATAAGTCATTTATGTATTAGAAAAATAAGAATAACAAAATGATATGTCAACATAAAATATTTGATTGACTATCAAAATTATATTAGTGTCACATAAATTGGGACGGGACAGAAGAAGATATAAAGCAACATATATTATTTGAAAATGAAATAAAAAGTACTGTAAATAACAATAATTAACAAAAAAAAAATTGACTGATTTCTGATTCAGCTGCTTTAATCGTGATTTTAATGTATCACCCATCATTAATTATTATAAGTCACTTATGTATTGAAAAAAAAATATTGAATCCATGATTTTACTATATCACCTACAATTAATTATTATAAGTTATTTATGTATTAAAAATAATTAATATTTAACTAAAAATATAAATAAATATTTATGACATGTCTGATTAAGTTGCTTCAATCGTGATTTTTATTATATCACTCCTAATCAATTATTATAAGTCATTTATATATTAAAAAAAATTAATAATATTTAATAAAAAAAGTAAAATAGACGTTTATGACATGTCTGCTTCAGCTGCTTCAACCATAGTTTTACTAAATATCACCCCTAATTAATTATTATAAGTCATTTAAGAATTAAAAAATTAATAATATTTAATAAAAATAAAATAGATATAAAAATAATAAATTAACTCTTGATGTTTTAAATTAACTTGACGTCTTATATGAGGTCCACTTAAATTTTTCACAAGTATTTTTATAGTAATTTCTCTATGTCACTTCTAATTAGTTGTTCTAAGTCATTTAAGACATTTATGCTTCGCTGCTGCAGTTGTGGTTTTACTATATCACACCTAATTAATTATTATGGTCATTTAAACATTGTGCCACATAAGTTCAAATAGAAAAAATATTATAAATCACAATGATAAAAAATTTAAATTATTTTAAAATGTAATTGGCTATCGTC
Source organism: Capsicum pubescens (assembly GCA_030864215.1). Lineage (NCBI taxonomy): Eukaryota > Viridiplantae > Streptophyta > Magnoliopsida > Solanales > Solanaceae > Capsicum > Capsicum pubescens. Next base: position 263,015,830 of record CM061540.1, on the reverse strand, counting down.
GACACAAAACCCTGAACAAAGAGAGTAACATATATTATTCAAAAATTACATAAAAATTATTATAAATTACAATAGCTAACAACTTAAAATATCTAAAAAAAAAATTAATATGTTATATATTTCAAAAAAATTACATGAAAACTAGAAATCACAATAATTAACAACTTAAAAAATTTAAAAGATATAAAATATTTGGTCGACTCTTGAAATTATATTAGTGTCGCTGAAATTGAAATAGAAGAAAAGTATTATAAATCACAATAATTAAAAACTTAAATTATTTTTAAAATATAATTGACTATCAATGTCACAAAAATTTGGACAAGAAAAGTAACGTAGATTAATTTGATACATAAAAAAATATTATAAATTACAATAGCCAACAACTTAAATTATCTAAATACATATTAAAATAACATATGTTGAACTCATGCTAGATTCCGAATGAATCCTAGAAAACATATGCAATCCTTTTATTAATCTTTTTTATTTAAATATATCAAGATTAAAAAGATAAATAAATAGCTTAGTGTTGGGCTCGTACTGACACGGGCCATGCTCTTCTAGTATTATATAGAAGAGCTGGTTTCGACCAGCTCTTCGTGGATTTACTTTTTTATTCCTATTATTTATTATATTACACCCTAATTATTTCGTGATTTATTATACTATTCCTAATTAATTATTATAAGTCATTTATATATTAGAATTAATAATATTTTTTATTATATTATTCCTAATTAATTATTATATGTCATTTATAGAAAATTAATAATATTTTATTAAAATAATAGATATTTATAACGTTTGTTTCAACTGCTTTAACCTTGATTTTACTATATCATCCCTAATTAATTATTATAAGTCATTTATATATTAAAAAATTAATAATATTTTATTCAAAAAAAATACTATATTACCCCCTATCATTTACTATATTACTCCTAATTGCTCCGTGATTTACTATATTATTCCTAATTAATTATTATAAGTCATTTATATATTAGAATTAATAATATTTTTTTATTATATTATCCCTAATTAATTATTATCAATCATTTATATATTAGAATTAATAATATTTAATTAAAAAATAGATATTTATGACGTTTGATTCAACTGCTTTAACCGTGGATTTACTATATCATCCCTAATTAATCATTATAAGTCATTTATGTATTAAAAAATAATAATATTTAATTAAAAAAATAGATGACATGTCTGCCTGCATTGGTTTCAACCAGTGCTTCGTCATTTTCTATATTATCTCTAATTGCTCCGTGATTTACTATATTACCCCTAATTAATTATTATAAGTCAATTATATATTAGAATTAATGAATTTTTTTATTATATTACCCCTAATTAATTATTATAAGTCATTTATATATTAGAATTAATATATTTAATTAAAAACTAGAATTTTATGACGTTTGTTTCAGCTGCTTTAATCGTGATTTTACTATATCATCCCTAATTAATTATTATAAGTCATTTATGTATTAAAAAATTAATAATATTTAATTAAAAATAGATGTATTGTCTGCCTATATTACCCCTAATTAATTATTATAAATTATTTATATATTAGAATTAATAATATTTTTTTACTAAATTACGCCTAATTAATTATTATAAGTCATTTGGTTTCGACCACTGCTTCGTCATTTACTATATTACCCTTAATTGCTCCATGATTTATATATTACCTCTAATTAATTATTATAAGTCCTTGATATATTATAATTAATAATATTTTTTTATTATATTACCCCTAATTAGTTATTATAATTCATTTACATATTAGAATTAATAATATTTAATTAAAAATAGATATTTATGACGTTTGTTTCAACTGCTTTAACCGTGATTTTACTATATCATCCCTAATTAATTATTATAAGTCATTTTTTATATTAAAAAATTAATAATATTTAATTAAAAAAATAGATGACATGTCTGCCTATATTACCCCTAATTGCTCTGTGATTTACTATATTACCCCTAATTAATTATTATAAGTCGTTTATATATTAAAATTAATAATATTTTTTTACTATATTACCCTAATTAATTATTATAAGTCATTTATATATTAGAATTAATAATATTTAATTTAAAAAATAGATATTTATGACATTTTTTTCAGCTTCTTTAACCGTAATTTTACTATATCATCCCTAATTAATTATTATAAGTCATTTATATATTTAAAAATTAATAATATTTAATTTAAAAAAAAGATGACATGTCTGCCTATATTACCCCTAATTGCTCCGTGATTTACTATATTACCCCTAATTAATTATTATAAGTCATTTATGTATTAGAATTAATAATATTTTTTACTATATTACCCCTAATTAATTATTATAAGTCATTTATATATCAGAATTAATAATATTTAATTAAATCAATGTACATTTATATTTGTATCTCATCAATATCAAATTTTAGTGCTAAAAAATATTTATAGTGTTGGGCCGTGCTGACACGGGCCATGCACCTCTAGTCTTTATATAATACTCCCTCCGTTTCATAATAAATGAATTGTTGGATTTTGACACACAGATTAAGGAAAAAATATTAAAGACATTAATTTAACATAACTTTCTGTTTTTACCCCAAAAAAAAAAGAAAAAGTTGACCTTGATAATACTTTTTCAAAAGTTAATTAGTTGTCAAATCATAGGGGTAAATTTGAAAAAAAATTCAACGATTACTTATTTTGAAACACCAATAAATACCTCAGTAATTCATTTATTCTGAAACGAAGGGAGTAAAATAATCCAAGTTGACCAAGTCCTATCTCAATTATGACCAGCTGTATAATATTGTCCAAAATATACCAGGTGTTCTGCCTCAAATTAATTTCAAGAATTGTCCAATACAGTGGCCCAATTGTCTACATGTCCCAATCCTTATTAAAGTCAACTCTTGAATTGCGTGCCATTTATATTAACAATGGGAGAAAGCCCAAAGCTGTGTCGGCCAAAATTAAAATTAACCATGCAAAATTGGAGCGATGTGACACGTCAAGTAGCGCGTCGATGAACTGGCAGCACTGGAATTATCAACGCGATGCGTCGACTCACTAGAATTTACTTGTAAAATTTTAAATAAGTGTAAAATATTTTATTCTTTGTCCATGTCTTTTATAGTATATTTTTAATGAATTTTGAGCATTTTTATTATTAATATATCACCGTATTTAGTTCACAAAGCCTCCTACAATATCATACACCACAAATTAAAGATCAAAACAACACAATATTCTCAACAACAAATCAAAATAAGATCTTAGATAAGACAAATTCGCAATGATTTTCCACTTATTATTCCGCCTCTTGACTTAATCAAATTGAGATTAGTACATTAAAAAATAAGTTATTCCACATAAAATTATACTTTTAAAATATTTGAAATAAATTAAACACATTAAAATCCGCCGACACTAACTAGACACACATCTAGCTTATGCTAGGAAAACTTGTTTTCCGGGTTTAACTCCAAATGACTCAATAACTTACAAAACTTGTTTGAAAAATACTTTGGACATTTAAATGCTTATTTTTATCAATATAAACACGTTAAGAACATAAATTACTCTCAAAACAAGGAGAAATAAGCTAGAATAATGATACCAAAGTGTATAAAATAACCCCAGATCAATTACTTCAAATTTTGAATCATCAAAATTATATCCAAAGGCAATAATTAATTATTCCTTAAAAAAAAAACAAAAGTTAACATCTGTTAAATTTTCTAATTGTTCACTCTTTCTTTGTCACTTCTAAATAACTCAATGTTGGCCCATCATGTTTTTGTGGTTTCTTTTTCCGCTGAGAATGTTTTTGTTACCCTCATATTACTCAAACTGCTTGGTTATAGTTCTTTCATTAACATAATCCATATTTGGAAACCTTTTTTTTTTTTTGTGAAAATAGGTTTGTAGTAGGAGTTTGAGTTGTAATCATTTTCTTATTTAGAAGATGCATTATATTATATTTTGTGCTTTGAGAAAATAATTTGCTTCAAGTCAGAGCTAATTTGAAGTTGTGCAATAATCCAGTGATTGTTGTGGAGTAGTTTTAATAAAGTCTTGAGCATCATAAAGACACTCTCCACTGTCTCATGATAATCTCTATGTACTATTCCATGACAAGCGAGATCTGTGGTCCATGTGCCTGGAAGCATAGCACAAATAAAAAGGGTCTGGTCTAGTCTGAATTAGGCCTAACTCTCCCGTCTGCTGCTAGATCCGAGTTTGAGGCTTAATATTTTGGGTGAAGTTTGGATTAAATTTTACTAAGATAGGTCGGGATTTTTCAAAATAAAATGTTTCAAGCTAATAGATGTGGTGATTGTTGGGAAAGGTAGGGGCGCGCTGTCAAAGTGCCCTACAGAGTAGCAGCGGAAGAATACCCAAGCCTAAATTTTATCTTCAACTTGAACTAAGAGGAAATGAAAAAACCCAAGTAAAACAATGAGAATAGGCAACAAATATATAAACCACGCAAATATGACAAGATAAGAATAAAGATAATCACACAACACATCAAATTTATGTGGAAAACTCTTCTGTGTGAACAGTAAAAAATCATGGGATGAAAACTTCCACTATAATCACCAAGAGTAAAAATATTGTTCTCCAAAATTGGACACAAAACAAGTTCCTAACAACGAGAAACAACACAGCAAGATAGTACGAAAATTATAGAATAAAAAGGAGCAAAAACACTAAAAACACAGTTACTGTTTGGGAATAAAAAACGGGAGCTACAGGCCAACAAATCCAACTCTATCAGTTTCTAATCAAATATTGAGATGAGAATAACAAGATGTCCAAAATTCAGCTCAATTAGACAAAAAACGAAGCAGGAATCACAATTTTAAGTTGACTGTTGTGGCTGAAATTGGGCTGCAAAAATCTGCACACTCTCTTTTTTGTGGCTGCTAAAACTCTCTTTGTGGATGTGAAATAAGACCTAAAAAGATCAATATATATTCTCCATAGTAATGGACCTATGTAAAAAAGTGGGTTGGTCCAAATTGGACTTTATTTATCCACTTAGGAAGGAAAAAAGGCCCATATCCCAACAATTCTCCCCCTCCTGACTATGTGGAGAAGACTGTCATCCCGACCATCATGCAACGATCTTCAAACTTCCCTCTTGAAAAAGCTTTAGTAATCATGTCGGAACCATTATCATCCGTATGAATCTTCTCATGTTCAAGCAACATAGAATCCAACGCATCTCGAATCCAATGGTATCTCACATCAATGTGTTAGAACAACCATGAAATGTAGAGTTCTTGCAAAGATGTATAGCACTTTGACTGTCGTAATAAAGCACATACCTATCTTGAACACAATAAAGGTCCCCCAAAAATCTTTTCATCCAAAGAAATTCTTTATAAGATTTAACAATAGTAAGAAGCTCAACTTTTGTAGTAGATAGAGCAACATATTTTTGCAACCTAGATTGCCAAGACACAGCTTCCTTGTAAAAGTAACCAAATACCCTAAAGTAGACTTACGAGTATCAACATTACTAGCCAAGTTTGAATTAGTATAACCACAAATAATAGGCTTCTCTACACAAAAACACAAACTCGGTGTAAAAACCCGAGACTACACCCTGGGCGTCACACGATGCTTACAACCCCGAAGAACCTAAGCTAACCCATGAATGGTACCTGCTGTGACCACTGAAAAATAATCACGAAGTATATGCAAGTAAAACTAAAAATGCCATAAGGTTCATAAAAACTGAATAAAAAATGAATACATCTGTAGCATAACTACTAACTGATAATGTTTGAAAGCCTCTAAACATCTAAAATAAAAGCGTTGATGGGACTGACCCTAACTAACTCATAACTACTATCTGAAATAACTGAAATACTGAAATAATGCAATGGCTAAATAAATATCACATCCTCGATGGATGAGGACTCACTACTATAAATGCGGTTGATCGACTGATTTGGCTTGATACGATCAGGAACCCGGTTGTCCGAACCTATGATATGAGATATCATAGCGCAAAGAGAGAGTATGCATCAGTAATTTGAATGTACAGGTATGCTAGGTGAGGTTACGCTAATATAAATAGGTTCATGTACATGAGTAATAATGACTAAATATCATGAAGTGACTGGATGAGAGTAAATGTAATACTGGGACTACTGAAGATAATGGACATGTAATACTAAGCATATATCATTTGTTTGTATTAGACTGAACTGAAGTAATGAGTTTCTGATAATAGATTCCTGATAACTAGTAATTATGATTATGTAGAATTGAACTGAGTTCTGTACTGAATACTGAATACTAAATACTGAATACTGAATACTGGAACTGAGACTGTGACTGTGGGAGTTATCATCTAACTGACATACCCTAATTATAGACTGATTTTTGGTCCAACCTGTAACCCTAGTTAGAATGGTGTTAGCAGCATGCCATGGTTTACTAACACTGGCTGGGTCAACCCTAATCTAACAGGATGACTCATGAGATGTATATGGTTACGTCAACCCTAGTTTGGCAGGAAAACGATTTACCCTATGCTAGATACGTAGTTCTATAACTCAGGGACTGCTACTAAGGGTCAAACCCTATACTGGAAGGAATGACCCATCCGTGAGTTTGCTTGGTGCTGAATCCTACTCCTAACTGAACTGACACAGATGGTTAGACTGTACTAATCTTGACTGAACTCACGCTGATTCTGTTAACTGACCGAATGCTACAGTTCGGGATACTACGGAATCATTCTATTATGACTGTAAACTAAGTAAGTAGCTAATTTCGGGTATACAATACCCCCAGGACTCTATAGCATAAATAATTGAACCATGTCACAAGTTTAAAAACATTACAATAGGATATCATGCACAATTCATTCAAATGGATATTTTATCAAACACTTAGGGAGCATGGTTCTTGTACATGAGAAATAAAAACATGGGGATATTATGACTACAACATTCAACTCACAATTCATGAGTAATGACATGACAAGTACATAAATCAACACACATGCTAGTTTATTTACTTAAAATTCATACTCTTCTTAGTTTGAAACCCATAAAATCAACACATGCATGAACACAATTCAATTTAAGAATATAAATCATAATTTAAGTTCTTGAAAAGGGTTCTTGAACTCCAAGGGTGGAAGGAACCCAAGTATGAACACCAAACATACCTTCATTTACGAATTTGTGAGAATTTATGGTGAATTCTTAAGATTTGATCTCCAATCTTAAAGGCTAGGGTTTGTTCTTGAAAGATAATTAATTTGTTGAAGAGGTTTTGTGAGTAACGGGGCACATAATTCCTCTTTAAGGTTTTAATTTCGTCTTTTGGACAAGTTTAAGGCCTTGGGAAAAGACCAAACAGTCCCTAGAATTTAAATCGCAAAAGTTGGAAATCCTGATTTTTGGATTCGGTGCGATGCGGTCCAATCATGTTGGGCAACTGGAAAATTGAAAACCACCATTTTATCCAATAGTGCGATGTGGTGCCATCGCATTGCGCCACTGGAAAAGACAATTCTGAACTAGCATTTTGGCGCGATGCGGTACCAATTGTGGTGCCTCACTGGAAAGTGGACAATTGCGAAATGGACCCTTGGCATAATGTGGTGCTTACCACGATGACATACTCGAAAAGCACAAACGTTATTCTGGCCATCTCCGCAATGCGGCCTAATCGCGTTGGGCTACTATTTTGCACTAAAAGTTCCATAACTTCTCACCCGAGTATTGAATTTGGGAAAAATTGGTATCGTTAGAAAGCTAATTCAATTTACTATAATTTGGTGGATCTAAAGATGGAAAATTCTGAGCAGGGAAATATATATTCTCTTTTGAAGTTGACTAAAGAAATATTTTCATCAAAATTCACTCGGTAAGGATTATTTTTATTCGCCTAATAGCTGGGAGTTATTTGAGGCGTTAATATACCTTATACTAAATCATAAAACCATAAAAGGACTATGATGTACTATGCATGAGCTTGAAACATGGCGCTAACATTGTTTCAGGTTTTCAGGGTATTACAATATCTCCCCCTTGGAAATATTCGTCCTCGAATGAGATAGTTAAGCTGAAAACACTGAGGAACTGAGATTACATGCTGAATATACGTGATAAAAATGTGATTAGATAACTGAGTGTGAAGCATAACACATGACTGAACTGGTTCTGTGAATGCATGACTAACATTGGAATGATATGGAGCTGAAATTGAACATGAAAAAGAAAAATTCTAAGAAGGATGTTACCTTACGTTGAATCTGAGTTTGTGGAGAAAATATGAGGGTACTTGGTCCGCATATCTGCTTATGCTTCCCAAGTGGCTCCCTTAATGGACTGATTCCGCCAAAGAACTTTGACTAGAGAAACTTCTTTGTTCCTTAGTCTATGAATCTGACGATCAAGGATTCGAATGGGACCTCTTCGTAAGAGAGGATATTCTAAACATTTACGCTTTCTAAGGGAACAACTACCACTAGGTCACCAATGCACTTCTTTAAAAAGAAGACATGAAACATTGGGTGCACTGATGCTAAGTTTGTAGACAACTCAAGCTCATAAGCCACTTTTCCAAAACGGCTTAAAATTCTGTAAGGACCAATATATCGGGGACTAAACTTCCCCTTCTTACCAAACCTCTTTACTCTCTTCATGGGAGATATCTTTAGATATATAAAATTGCCAACCTCAAATTCAAGGTCCTTCCTTCTCACATCTGCTTAGGATTTCTGACGGCTCTGGGTTGCCTTATGCCTCTCCCTGATCAGCTGTACTTTCTCTAAGGTATCAAACACCAAGTCAGGCCCTACTACCGTGACCTCACCTACTTCAAACTAACCAATTGGGGATCTACACCTCCTCCTATATAGAGCCTCAAACGGAGCCATCTGAATAGTGGAATTATAGTTATTATTGTACGCGAACTCAATCAAAGGCAAGTGGTCTTCCCAACAGCCCTTAAAGTTAACTACACACGCTCTCAACATATTCTCAAGGGTCTGAATAGTCCTTTCTGGCTGACCATCTATATGAGGGTGGAAGGCTATACTAAGGTGAACATGGGTACCAAGACCCTTCTGAAAATCTTTCCAAAAGTGAGAGGTGAACTACATACCTATATCTGAAAGGATATACAATGGGACACTGTGCAACCTAACCAACTCTTTAATATAGATCTTGGCATAGTCTTCAGCTAAAAAGAAAGTATGGACTGGCAAGAAATGGGCTGATTTGGTCATCCTGTCTACAATGACCCAAATTGTATCATGTTGATGATGAGTACGAGACAAACCCTTCACAAAGTCCATGTTCACTTCCTCCTACTTCCAAGTGGGAATACTGAACTCCTGCATAGACCAACTGGGCTTCTGGTGCTCAATCTTCACCTGATGATAAGTAGAGTACTTAGCCACAAACTCTGCAATATCTCTCTTCATCCCACTCCACCAATAGATTTCCCACATATCGCGGTACATCTTCATAGCCCCTGGATGAATAGAGTAACACACACCATATGCTTCTATAAGAATTCATTATCTCAACTTATCAACATATGACACACACATCCTGCCTTAGCAATGGAACACACCATCTCTCTCTTGGTAGAAAAGCTCTACTCTCTGATCTCTAATCGACTCTTTTAATATAACTCAACTGGGATCCTTGTCCTGCTTTTATTTTACCTCAACAATTAAAGAAGATTCTGAACTACTCTGTACCCATACGCTACCCTGAGCTGAATCAACCAAACGAACACCTAATCTAGAAAGATCGTAAACTTCCTGAACTAACTTCTCTTACCATCCTCAACGTGAGTAACACTACCTATAGACAATCTACTTAGGGCATCTGCCACTACATTGGTCTTACCTGTGTGATATAGAATACTCATGTCATAGTCTTTCAGTAATTCTAACCATTTCCTCTGATGCAGATACAAATCTTTCTACAAGAAAACATACTGCAAGCTTTTGTGGTCTGTGAACACATCAACATGCACCCCATATAACTAGTGCCTCTAAATCTTTAAGACAAATATAACAGGTGTTAACTCAAGATCGTGGGTAGGGTAATTCTTTCTATGGGGTTTAAGTTTTCTAGAGTCATACGCCACCAACTTACTCTTCTACATCAATACACACCCCAAACAAACTCTGGAAGAATCACAGTACACAAAAATCCATCTGAACCATCTAGTAACGCCAAAACTGGGGTTCTCATAAGTCGAGTCTTCAACTCCTAAAAACACTTCTTATAAGAATCTAACCACTGAAATTTAACTTTCTTCTAACTCAATCTGGACATTAGGGGCGAAATAGATGAAAAACCTTCAAAAAATCACCAATAATAGCTAGCCAAACCCAAGAAACTTCTGATAGCTGACAGGTAAATGGGTCTGGGCCAATTTCTCACTGCTTCGATCTTTTGAGAATCAAATCTAATGCCATCACCGGAAACTATGTGACCAAGAAAAGCTACTGACCTTAGCCAAAATTCACACTTGTTGAACTTGGTAAACAACTGATGGACTCTGAGAGTCTGCAATACTATTTTGAGGTGGTTTACATGATCATTTTCATTGCGGGAGTAGACAAGGATGTCATCTATGAAAACTCTGATAAACATGTCCAAGTACTGCTTGAACACCCAAGTCATCAAGTCCATAAAGGTTGATGGGGAATTTGTGAGACCAAAGGGCATAACTAGAAACTCGAAGTGACCATACTGGCTTCAGAAAGCTATTTTCAGAATGTCACATTCTTTGACTCTGATCTGATAATAGCTGGATCTAAGGTATATCTTAGAAAAGTAAATGACACCCTAAAGTTGGTCGAACAAGTCATCGATCTTGGGAAGTAGGTATTTGTTTTTTATTGTGACTTTGTTCAACTGAGGGTAGTCAATACACATTCTAAGAGAACCGTTTTTCTTATGCACGAACAAGATTGGTTCACCCCACAGGGAAATGCTGGGCCTGATAAATCCTTTCTCTAGGAGATATTTCAAATGTTCTTTCAGCTCTTTGAGTTTGACTGGATCTATTCTGTATGGAGGAATAGAGATAGGTTGTGTCTCTAGAAGAAGGTTTATTCTGAAATCAATTTCCCTTTCGGGAGGAACTCCGAGAAGATCTTCAGGGAATAGATCTGGAGATTCTCTCACTACTAAAACTGACTCAAGATTTGGGGTATCAAAATTAGAGTCTTTGACTCGGACAAGATGGTAAATTCACCCCTTGGATATCATCTTTCTCGCTCTAAGGTACGAAACAAGCTGACCCCTAAGCATTGTAGTACTACCCCTCAATTCAAGGACTAGTTCATTTGGAAACTAAAACTAAACTACTCTGTTTCTACAATCGACTGAGGCATAACATGAGTGGAGCCAATCCATGCAGAGAATGACATCAAAATCCATCATCTCTCACTTTACAAGGTCTGTTGAAGTAACTTTCTGTGAAGCCATAACCAAACAGTTCCTGTATACTTGTTGGGCTATAATAGACTTACCTACTGGGGTAGAGACTGAGAAAGGATCTTTTAGGATTTTGGGGCTGACTCTGAAGTTGATGGCTATGTAAGCAGTTATGAAAGACAGAGAAACTCCAGGATCTAATAAAGTATAAACATGTAAATGAAAGATTTACAATATACTAGTAACCACATCAGGAGAACTCTCTTGATCCTGTCAGGACTGAAGTGCATATAACCTATTTCAGTGCTTCCCACTGGTGGCACTGAAAGCAGTACCCTGCTGAGACGGGTGACCAGAATGAATCGGGGGATGATTATGCTGACTCTGCAAACCCACCTTAGGAGAATCTCTGATCCTATGGCCTGGCTTACCACACCTGAAACACACATCGCTGCCAGCCCTGCAAACACCCTGATGGTTTCTGCCATATTTCTGACAAAGAGGATTTGTTCGGGCACTATTTACACCACCCTGAGATTTAGAGCCTAGCTCCCTATCCTTATTATCATTTCTGAATTTGGGTACTAGGGCACTAGCCGAAACAGATCTGGAATGAAGATTTTGGGAAGAACTGAGGATGACTTCCACCTTCTAACTTCAGTTGAGTGAAACTTAAACTACCTGTTCTGGCCCTCTTGCTCTCCTTCTCTTTCTCCTTACTCTTTTGTTCCTTAATCTGTTGAGCATGGACCATCAACCTAGATAAGTCCATCTCGTTAATCAGCATTATGGTCCTATACTCCTTGACCACACTGTCAGATACCCCAAACATGAATTTTCTTATCTTAGACTTGCTATCAGCTACCACATGAGGAGCATACCTGGCCAACTGAGTAAACTTAAGGAGTACTCTTTCACACTTAGGTTTCCTTACTTTAGGTTAATGAACTCTAACTCCTTGGCCTTTCTCAAATCCAATGAAAAGAACCTATCTAAGAAGGCAATAACGAACTCCTCCCATTCTATAGGCCCTGCATATGCGCCTCTCTCTACCTTTCACTTCTTAAACCACGTATGAGATACATATTTCAACTGATAGGAAGCTAACTCAGCACTCTCACTAGTAGGTACCCCCATAATGTATGTTACCTTCTGCACCATGTTAAGGAATTCCGGTGGGTCCTCATCAGATTTAGACCCCAAAAAAGGAGGGTTCATTCGAGTGAAGTCCCAAATTTTAGCTGCAGCAGTATTGGACACTGGGTTGGCCTGAATAGCAACTGGTTGAACATTCTGAGCTACCACAGAATGGACTAGGCTGGTGATTATTGCTCTAAATTCTGCATAAGAAACGTGCTTATTAAGGGGATCTTTCTGAACGGGCGGAGGTGCTGGCTGGTTCCCAGTTCTTCTTCTGTGAGTCTTTCTGGGAGGCATATTCTGTAAACAGAAGGGTAAAGTTGGATTATACATAGATTTTAAATTGATCTCATGCTCACTCGCATGAGATGAACATTGAAAAATAGGATCTTTTCCTAAAATGCCTCATAGCCTCTTGCCCATAAGTGTGGCGTGCTTCACACCCATGCACAAGACTCTACTTGACATGACTTTCAGACTTTCTAGGACACTTTAGAACCTTAGGCTCTGATATTAAGTTTGTAATGCCCCGAGACTATATCCTGGGTGTCACACGGTGCTTACAATCTCGAAGGACCACAAGCTAACCCATGAATGGTACCTGCTGTAAGCCCTGAATAATAATCATGAAGTATATTCGGAAGTAAAATTGAAAATACCATAAAGTTCATAAAAACTAAATACATTTGTAGATTAACTGCAAACTGATAAAGTTTAAAAGACTCTAAATAACTTAAATAAAAGGGTTGATGGGACAGGCCCTAACTAACTCATAACTACTGTCTGAAATAACTGAAATACTAAAATAATGCAATGGCTAAATAAATATTGCGTCCTTGATGGATGAGAACTCCAAGGGTGTAAGGAACCCAAGGATGAACACCAAACATACCTTGATTTATGAATTTGTGAGAATTGATGGTGAATTCTTGTGATTTATCTTTGATCCTGAAGGCTAGGGTTTGTTCTTGAAACATAATTAATTTTTTGAAGAGGATTTGTGAGTAATGGGGAACGTAATGCCCCTTTAGGGTTTTAATTTTGTGTTTTGTATAAGTTTAGGGTCTTGGGAATAGACTAAACAATCCCTGGAATTTAAATTGCAAAAGAAGGAAATCCCGATTTTTGGCTCCGGCGCGATGCGGTGCAATCGTGTTGGGACACTTGAAAACTGGCAATCCCCATTTTGTCCAATGGCGCGATGCGCTGCCATGGCATTGCGCCATTGGAGAAGATAATTCAGAACTGGCATTTTGGCGCGATGCGGTGCCAATCACGAGGCCTCAGTAGAAAGTTGACAATTGTAAAATGGCCCCTTGGTCCAACGCTGTGCTTACCGTGGTGACATACTGGAAAATGATGATTATGATTCTGTCCATCTCCGCATTGCGGCCTAATCGCATTGGGCTAATTTTTTGCACTAAAAGTACCATAACTTCTCACCTAAGTATCGGATTTAGGCAAAATTGGTATCGTTGGAAATCTATTTCAATTTCCTATCATTTGGTGGGTCTTAAGCTGGAAAATTCTTAGTAGATCAAAAGTTATGCTCATTTGAAGTTGAATAAAGCAACATTTTCATCAAAATTCAGTCGGTAAGGATTATTTTGATTCCTCTAATAGCTGGGAGTTATTTAAGGCGTTAATATACCTCAAACTAACTCATAAAACCATTAAAGGACTATTATGTACTATGCATGATCTTGAAACAAGGCACTAACATTGTTTTACATTTTTGGGGTATTACACTCGGACTAGAAGTTTCACAAAGATATCTCATAATCCACTTCACATTGTTCCAATGTTCTCTTCCCGGATTAGAAAGTAAACGGCTAACAATACCAATAGCATGAGAAATACCCAGTCTTGTACAAACCATTGCATACATCAAACTACCAACGGCTGAAGCATAAGGAACTTTCTTCATGTCTTCCTTCTCATTATCACTAGAAGGACATTGCTTCGTGCTCAATTTAAAGTGTATAGCTAAAGGTGAATTGACAACCTTAGCCTTATCCATGTTGAAACTTTGACGTACTTTCTGAATGTACTTGTCTTGTGATAACCACAACTTCTTGGCATTTCTATCATGAACAATCTGCCTTGCTGGTCCTAAGTCTTTCATAGAAAAAGACTTACTCAACTCTTGCTTCAACTTTTGAATCCTACAAGCATTATGACATACAACAAGTATTTCATCAACATAAATCAACACAATATTAAAGTCACGATCGGAGAATTTTTGCACAAAAACACAATGGTTTGAAGTACTCTTCTTAAAGACCTGCTGACTCATAAAGGAACCATTTTTCCTGTACGACTACCTGAGAGCTTATTTCAAACCATACAAGCCCTTCTTCAATTTGCAAATATAATTCTCTTTTTTCTTGACTTCAAAACCTTCGGGTTTCTCCATATAAATTTCTTCATCTAAGTCACCATGGAGAAAAGAAGTTTTAACATCCATTTTCTCAACCTCTAAATCTAGACTTGCAGCTAAGCCTAGAACCACATAAATGGAAGAGATCTTCACAACTGGAGAAAATATCTCATCAAAATCAACTTCTTTTTTTTGGTTAAATGCCTTCACTACAAATATAGCCTTGTACCAAGGAATTGGTTTATCATTTTTATGTTTCACCCAAAAAACCCCACCTATTTTTCAAAGATTTTCTGTCTTTAGTCAGCTTAACCAAATCAAAAGTATGATTATCATCCAAATATTTAATCTTATCTTTCATAGCATCAAATTACTTTTATTTTTCTTCACTTTTGATGGCCTCATCAAGACTCTCAGGTTCTCCCTCATCGGTCAAAAGTACATACTGACTGGCAGAATAATGACACGAAGGTATTGTCTATCTAGTAGATCATCTGAGAGAACTCTCTGGAGCATTAATAATTGATTATTGATCAACCATATCAACTTGCACTTGGACATCAACAACCTCTTGTTGGTCATTCAGGACATGATCATCGTCTTCATCATCAACTTGATTTTCATCATCATGAAGTTTTTTTAGGAGCAATTGTCAAAGGAACTGGATCAACATAAACTAGACTCTCACTACTCTGAGAATTAGCCTTCTCAGGTTTGTCAAAATCTTCAATTGTTTGGTCTTCAAAGAACACAACATCACGGCTTCTAATAAGTTTTTTCTCAACTGTATCATAGAAACGATAGCCAAATTTATCTTGAACATAACCAATGAAGATACACTACCTAGTTTTGACATCCAACTTTGACCTTACATCTATAAGAACATGTACAAAAGCTTTACACCCAAAGACTCTAAGATGATCGTAAGAAAGATTCTTACAAGACCAAAATCTATCAGGGACATCACCATCCAAAGCAACAGTAGGAGATAAATTAATAGAATAAGCAGCAGTATTAAGTGCTTCTGCCCAAAAGGAATCTAGCAGATTAGCATCTGAAAGTGTACATCTAACCCTCCCAACTAGAGTTCTATTCATCCTCCCTACTAAACCATTCAACTAAGGAGTTTTTGGAGGAGTTTTTTTATGACGAATACCCTGCTCTCTACAATATATATCAAAAAGACTAATATACTCACCACCATTATCTGAGTGGATGCATTTTAATTTCTTCCATGTCTGTCTCTTAACCAAGGCCTAAAAATACTTGAACACATCAAGTACTTAATCCTTAGACTTTAAAGAAAATACCCAAAGTTTGCGAGAATGATCATTAATAAAAGTAACAAAGTAAAGTACACTACCATGAGACCTTACTTTAAAAGGACCACTCAAATCAAAATGCACCAACTCCAGCGAATCAAGCTTTCTTGAAGGTGGATGATTTTGAAAAGAAACTTTTTTCTGTTTACTGGCTAAGCAATAAACACACTTCTTCAACTTTTCTTGTTTCACTCCAAAATGTAAATTTTTCTTAGACAAACTATCAATTCCCTTCTCACTCATATGACTCAACCTTCTATACCATAACTCTGATGTAGTATTATTCTCCACATAGTTTGTAGAGCCTTTAGAAGTAGAATCCTAAGATACTTACAAGTTAGAAAACTTGTCACCTCGAGCCATAATTATCGAACCTCTAGTAAGCTTCCACTGGCCAGCACCAAGGGTGTTAACATAACCCTCATCATCAAGGTTTCCTATAGAAATAAAATTCAGGAGAACATCTCGAGCATGCTTTACATTATTAAGAACTAGTTTGGAACCATTGTACTTTCCAAACAAACAAAGTCAATGCCAAGTACTTTAACTTTATCGTTATTTCCCATTTAAACATTCCAAAAGTACTTGGAGTATAAGAAGAAAATAATTCCTTATTTGGTGTAACATAAGAAGTAGCACCAGAATCCTCAAACTAGCTAGACTCATCATGAACAAAATTAATGGCATTCTCACCACAAGCTACAAGAAGATCATCATTAGCAACAACAACAACATGATTTTCATTATCGCCTTCATTCTTTTGTTGTCTTATATATCTCTTATGCTTGTAAATTTGTTTTATAATATGCCCTTTTTGTTACAATAGTCACATGTAACATTCTTGAATTTGGACCTCGACTTGCTTCTATTTTTAACTCTATCATTCAAACCTCTGGACTTGTTTTTCCCCCTTTCTTCAGTAACTAAAACATCAGAGTGTAAAGATGAAGAAGATGAGGCCTGAGATCTTCTTCTTATCTCTTTATTCAAGACACTACTCTTAGCATATTCCATAGTTACAACACAACTGGGAGCAGAACTAGTCAAAGAAACTCAAAGAATTTCCCAAGATTCTGGAAGAGTATTAAGAAGCCAAAGTCCTTGAATTTCCTTATTAAACTTTACACCCATTTCGAACAGTCGGTCAAGGACACCCTGAAAATAATTTATATGATCAGAAATCGGATTACCCTCTTTATACTTAATATTCACCAATTGCTTCAGCAAGAACAACTTGTTATTGCCATTCTTCGAAGCATAAAGTGTCTCGAGCTTGTCCCACAAACTTTTGGCATGTTTCTCGTTCACAATGTGATTTCTAAAATTATCTTCGACCCATTTTCTGATATAGCCATAAACCTGTAGGTGCTTAAATTCCCAATCCTCATCTGTTATGGACTGAGGTTTAGTAGACGCAAACACAGTTAAATGTATTTCCTTGACAAATAGAAGATCTTTCATCTTGCTTTTCCAAGTATAATAATTACTACAATTCAAACACGCCATCTTGCTCATAGTTTCCTCCATCATTCAAATTGACAATCAACAATAACCAACACTCTGATATCACTGCGCACTATCAAAGTGCCCGACAAGGTAGCAACGGAAGAATACCCAAGTCTAAACTTTCCCTTTCAACTTGAACCAAGAGGAAACAAACGAACTCAAGAAAAAAAATGATAATAGGTATCAAATATATCAATCATACAAATACGACAAGATAAGAATAAAGGCAATCACACGAGACATCAAATTTATGTGAAAAACCTTTATGTGTGAAGAGTAAAAAAACCACGAGACCAAAACCTCCACTATAATCACCAAAAGTTATAATATTTTCCCCCAAAATTATCCACAAACAAGTTCCAAAAAATGACCAACAACACAACAAGATAGCACCAAAACAAGATAATAAGAAGGAGCAAAAACACCTAAAATACAGATGTTGTTTGGGGATGAAAAACATGAGTTATAGGGCACCAAATCTAACTTTGTCAGTTTATAATCAAATATTGAGATGAGAGAAACAAGCTATCCAAAAATCAGCTCAATCGGATGAGAAATAAAGCAGGAATCACAATTTAAAGTTGACTGTTGTGACTGAAATTGGTGTGCGAAAATCTACACCCTTTCTCTCTTTTGTGGACGTGAAATAAAACCTAAAAATATCAATATATATTCCCCATAGTAATGGCCTATGGACAAAAGTGAGTTGCTCCAAATTGGACTTTATTTGTCCAAATAGGAAGGGGAAAAGGCCCATATCCCAACAATGATGTCTCTAGATGGGTCTTTATTGGCACCACATTTTTTTTGATAAACAAAAACTTACAACTATCTGAGATATGAAGAGTCTTTTCTAGTATAAAAAAAGGTTCCAACTTTGTCTGCTTCCAGTTTCCCTGAAACAAACAATGGAGGAACTATCCAAAAAAATTAGGGAATTAGATTTCATCAGTCTAGAGCCCCCTTAGCTAGGGTGTCAGTCACTTGATTTTCTTCAGGGTATCCGTACATATCCAGGGGGTTCCCCAGCTAGAGCAGAAGGTCCCTACAGCCAGTAAAAATATTAGCGTATGTAGGGTGATCGTTCATTAGATAGTTGATAATTTTTGTAAAATCTATATTAATTTCTAGTGGTGTAACGCCCCTTTCTTTTGCAAGATTTATCTCGTTAGAGGGGCATAGAAATCTTTCGTGATACTATTTGTTCCTAAGGTGTTTCCCATAAAACCCATTACCCAGTTCCCATCTTTGTCTCTTAGTACAACTTTTATGCCTTCTTTGCTGTTATTTTGTGTTGCGCCTGCTTCATGGTGTTTAGGTTAAACCTACGACTGGAGGTTTCCAACGTACAATACCTACTTTATCCTTGGTTGATTTTGTAGCATGGCTGATTAAGCTAAGGAATTCAACAGCATGGATATAAGGGGTGTTGTTGTTAATTTTATCCGTTCTATTATTATGGTGGTTGTTGTTCCTAGTTAGCCATATGTTCCATAAAGAGAAACAAAAACCGTCGTTCTAGTGGACCTTTTTTTATTACCAGGTTTATGTCATGAAGGAAGTCTAGCCAGTCTCCCCTTGTTGATTGAAAAATTTATTAATGTTGTATATTATGCCATGCTCCATCCAAAATGCCTCACATTTATACAATTCCTAAAGATATGCTCTATTGTTATAGGGGTATTACATAATGACCGATTCTTGTCAATATTAATTCCTATGGAGCACAGATAGCCACATGTATGAAGTCTTGAGTGTTTGCAAAACCATATGAAGTAGTATTTAATTTTGTTGGGACAATGCAATTGCCAGATTCATTTAAAGTCACTGCCTGCTTGATTGTTATCATTATGTGTGTTTCTAATATGATGGTATACTGTGTTGGAAGTAAGAAGTCCTTTATGGTTCATACTCTAGGATGCTCTATCTCATGTTCTTTTTTTGAATTGGCATATAGGTGCTTTTTTTTTTTAACTTAAAGCATGTATATTATTTATGATAGATCATAAAAGGGGACTAGGCCTTAACCCATGTATTTTTCATAGACTGCAAGCATTCGTGCAAAAAGAGAATGTCTAGCTATACTACAATCCATTCTTGAAAAGAAAATTCTATACAATTTAGCAAAAAAAATTGGCTTTCTCATAGTTTATCCTAACAATAGGCACTTGAGATTTGTCTAGCAAATAGGGGCCCTTGGAAACCCCTGGCGATTTTTCAAAATTTTCATAGACAGTTGGTGCATTCATGTTTGTGGACCATTTTCCCAGGTGATCCGCAACCTTGTTGGCTTCTCCATTGTAGTGTGAAAAGTTGATGTTTTTTTATCACTGATGGTAGTAGTCTCCTCTACTATATCTCTTAAGTTGATATTATGAGTAATTTTTTTAATCATCATGTCTGCCACAATCTTGGAATCCATCTTAGCTATGTACTTGTTATAACTTCTTCTTTTAAAAGCCGAACAGCAAATTGGGAAGCCATTGCCTCGACAATGTTATGATGTTTGCACATGATAGGTTTTACAAAGGCAAATAAAAATCTCTGTCATTGTTTCTTACAATGCCACCAATATCAGCCTTACCATTGTGTTCTAAAAACTTTCATCCGTATTAATCTTGATCCTTCCATGTTGTGGCTTTTCCCAAGTGATAGTTTTCACAAATACTTTTGGCCTCTGTTTCTCATAAAGTTCCCTACATTGCACATCTAATTTGTACAATGGTAAAGCCTTGTTCATAGTTTCTTTATTGTCCATTCAACTTGTTTCTTCATTCTTCTTATATAAAATCTCATCCGATTCCCATATCTACATGAACATCTTTCCTTCCATAGCTTCCAACAAATCATAATTGGTACCACTTGTATCATCATTTTATGCATTGTATTCTTTGTCTTCCACCAATCATGAAGAAAGCCTTTCAATGGTTTTAATTGATATTTTATTCCTAATGGTTGGCCAAAGGATCTCTCCAAGTATTCTGCACGTTCACTCTAGATGAATAGATGTTGGATAGTCTCCGAAAGAGGGTTGTCGCAGAATAGGCAATTATGTGAGTTCCTATTTCCAAATCTTCAAATCACATCATTAAAAGGTAATTTGGATTTTAGTAATCTCCAGGATGGAAAAGAAATCTTAAATGGAATACTATTATGCCAAAAAAAATTTAATCAATGGGTTAGTTTCTCTGTTATCTCTGATGCTATCCCATACACTTTTGTTTGTGAAAATTTCATCATCAGCACTATTCCAACAGAGGTAATCTGCTCTTGTGCTCTTGTGTTGGTCCCTATTTTAATACCTGCAATATGATTAATTAACCAATTAGGAATGAAATTTCATAGTTTGTGCAGGTTCCACTACTAATTAGTGAGAAAATCTTTCAACCTAATTTTGATGAAGTAAGTTTGTTGAGGACATTAAGTCGCAACGGATCCAAATCATGTCCAGTTATCCCACAAGAACCTACTATCTCCATTGTGTATTTTCCATATCATTTTATGCTTAACTCGGTCTCTGTTCTAAGTGAGTGATTTTCAAATATGAGAGTTTCTAGAGACCGAAACTTTGGACAGTACTTAGTTTTTGTAAATTTGGACTATAAAGAGTCTTGTTGCTTGAATCTGCACCATTTTTTTTATATTGATAGTTTTGCTGATATTAGATATATTTCTCACCTCAAATTCCCCTTTTTCATTTGAGAAATAGATGTGTTTCGTAGAGCTCCAATGGTAATATTCATTTTACTTGTTGTCCGCCAAAAAAAATCTAGTAAAATATGTTTCTATTAGCTTGATGATAACTTTAGGAGGTGTAAGGGTAGTAAAGGTGTAAATAGAAAGATACATAAGAATGTGCTTGATAAGAATGATCATCCCTCCAAATGACAACATGTTGTTCTGCAACGCATTGAGTCTTTTGATAACCTTTGTGATACAAGTCAAATTGCCTCCGGACCTTTGTATGGGATACTTATGAAGATTGAGGTGCTTGAAGACTCCTTAGTGCTATTAAAAGATGTCACATGGATGAATATTACCATTAACAAGGGTCAAATGACTTTTATGAGGTTGAAGGAGCACAAGACAGGACTAAAAGGACCAAGGGTGCATTGGATCCACCTTCGATCTGCTCTAGCATTTCAAGAACGAGTGAAAACAGCCCCTAGTGGGCCTTTTCATTCCATTAGATCACTTTTGGGCACTAAATGTGTAATAATTAGCCTAAATTTTAAATACATGGGAGCTAGATTATTTCCTTATTTTTGTTTTTGATGATGAATATATGATGAATATATAAAAACTCTTGAGAGAGTGGCTGAGAGCTTGGAAAAGCTTTTGTTGAATCTTGTTTAGAAATGGTGGTTATAAGGGCATTTTGATTCCTTTGCGGTCAATGTAAGAGATAGGTTCTTTTCTATCTATCTATCTATCTATCTATCTATCTATCTATCTATCTATCTATCTATCTATCTATCTATCTATCTATCTATCTATCTATCTATCTATCTATCTATCTATCTATCTATCTATCTATCTATCTATCTATCTATCTATCTATCTATCTATCTATCTATCTATCTATCTATCTATCTATCTATCTATCTATCTATCTATCTATCTATCTATCTATCTATCTATCTATCTATCTATCTATCTATCTATCTATCTATCTATCTATCTATCTATCTATCTATCTATCTATCTATCTATCTATCTATCTATCTATCTATCTATCTATCTATCTATCTATCTATCTATCTATCTATCTATCTATCTATCTATCTATCTATCTATCTATCTATCTATCTATCTATCTATCTATCTATCTATCTATCTATCTATCTATCTATCTATCTATCTATCTATCTATCTATCTATCTATCTATCTATCTATCTATCTATCTATCTATCTATCTATCTATCTATCTATCTATCTATCTATCTATCTATCTATCTATCTATCTATCTATCTATCTATCTATCTATCTATCTATCTATCTATCTATCTATCTATCTATCTATCTATCTATCTATCTATCTATCTATCTATCTATCTATCTATCTATCTATCTATCTATCTATCTATCTATCTATCTATCTATCTATCTATCTATCTATCTATCTATCTATCTATCTATCTATCTATCTATCTATCTATCTATCTATCTATCTATCTATCTATCTATCTATCTATCTATCTATCTATCTATCTATCTATCTATCTATCTATCTATCTATCTATCTATCTATCTATCTATCTATCTATCTATCTATCTATCTATCTATCTATCTATCTATCTATCTATCTATCTATCTATCTATCTATCTATCTATCTATCTATCTATCTATCTATCTATCTATCTATCTATCTATCTATCTATCTATCTATCTATCTATCTATCTATCTATCTATCTATCTATCTATCTATCTATCTATCTATCTATCTATCTATCTATCTATCTATCTATCTATCTATCTATCTATCTATCTATCTATCTATCTATCTATCTATCTATCTATCTATCTATCTATCTATCTATCTATCTATCTATCTATCTATCTATCTATCTATCTATCTATCTATCTATCTATCTATCTATCTATCTATCTATCTATCTATCTATCTATCTATCTATCTATCTATCTATCTATCTATCTATCTATCTATCTATCTATCTATCTATCTATCTATCTATCTATCTATCTATCTATCTATCTATCTATCTATCTATCTATCTATCTATCTATCTATCTATCTATCTATCTATCTATCTATCTATCTATCTATCTATCTATCTATCTATCTATCTATCTATCTATCTATCTATCTATCTATCTATCTATCTATCTATCTATCTATCTATCTATCTATCTATCTATCTATCTATCTATCTATCTATCTATCTATCTATCTATCTATCTATCTATCTATCTATCTATCTATCTATCTATCTATCTATCTATCTATCTATCTATCTATCTATCTATCTATCTATCTATCTATCTATCTATCTATCTATCAACTTGGGTTTGAAGAAGTTTGAAGTGGGTTGCAAGTTTTGAAGTTGGGTGAGGAATTTGATCAAAATAATGTTTTGAACGATTTTAGAATGTTGAAAAGTTTCTAGGTTCAAATTTTCATCTCATTCCGAGCTAAGGGATAAAAGTTTGAAAAGTAGGTGTTCTTGAATTGATTGTTATCTTTATCTTGAAAGATCATCCAAGGGTCGATGTTTGATCCAAAAAGAAGGAAGAAACAAGAGTGAAAAGAGTTTTTACAAAAGCATTTCAAAAGGATTTCATGGATATTCCAAGAAAAAGTTCAAAGAGGACCACAAGAAGGGAATTTTCGGCCATTTAGCAACCAAAGGGCGGCCAACGTGCCTTGGATCTGTATCCAACCTACTTTACAGTTGCGCCTGAGCTCCTGCAGCATGTCAAATCAGCATATAAGCTACTCACTTGGTCCCAACATGTGTTGTACATGCACCCAAGGTGAGATTAGGTGAGGAGCTTGTACTACTAATATTGTTTTTTCATTTTGTAGGTACAAGGAGTTATAAGGAAGTATGCCTTCGATAGCCTCAAATAATTATGACTACGATATAGGAGACTATGATTGTGGTGAAGTAAGTTATGGCTATGATGAATATGGAGATTATGGTGGCTATGAATATAGTCATGATCTAACGCCCCGAAAATGGGTCCTAAGACGTCACACGGTGCTCAAGACTACGAGTAGCCTTAAGCTAACCCTGTAAGCCATTTACAAATCTGAAACTCATAAAAGGGAAGTATAGATATATAATCAAGCTAAAATGCAGAAAATATGTCTGAGATAAACTGAAATTATCTGAATATAATATCTGAAATCACTAGACTCAAGAGTCTGAAAAATAAATTCTAAAAAATTGAATAAAAACTAGCAGTCTGACAAGTCTCTACTACTAATGCTAGAGAGTCACTGGGACAAACCCCCAGCTGTCTCGAACTGTCTAAAAATACCAAATCATCTTTACTAATATGCTAAATAATTGAAAGACTAAGTTCCTGAACTATGAGGACTCAACAACTGTCGGGATGTAGATGAAGATGCTCGAAATCACTCACGCTGCTGAAACTGAGCACGTGAACCTATATTATGAGACAATGTAGCACATAGACGTATATTTGGATCAGAACTTCTGGATTGTATTGAGTATATGGGGTGAATGCATAAGTAAAGCAATGTCTCAACATTATAATAATTTGTAAAACAATGTATGCTAAGTGTAAATGACTCACATAAGCTGGAATATCTGAAAGCTAAGAATCATAATCATGAGTAGCAAATCATACTTTATAAATCTAGTAAGTCACAACATTTACTTCTAAAAGTTGTACTAGTGTTCGGTCTGTAAATCATGTTGTCTAAGTGTAGAAAGGACTCACTTTTATATCTGAAATCTGAAAGCTGAAGTCTATAGCTAAAGGCTTAGATAAAGCAATGTCTGAATAAAACTGTGAGCCTTTACACTTGGTTTCTAAAAGTTGTTCTATTATTCTTTACTCTTTTCTGTAAGTTGTAGGAAAAAATCCACTCAAAAGCTATTTATTTACTTTTACTACTAGGGAAATCTTTTAAAAACTGTTCTGCAGAAGAGGTTCTTCTAACCGACATAAACCATGTGAGCTAAAATGGAGTCCAATGTATAGTTCCTTTATGGGAAAACCTCACGTTAGGGAGAGGTGTCATACTCTTGCCAATGAGTATAACCTAATCTAAATGATCACATCTGTATCTGTCATCCAAATAGAAATAAGAATAATCTGATAATCTGAACCTACGTTGGGTCATAGTTTTGGGGTATGAGAACATACCCAACTCGGTGCTAAATACTACTCCCTTTAATTTGTATGCTCATTCTGTTGGAAATCCACTTTAAAATCTAGTATAATGGTTTATTACGAAAACCATATAATGGTTTATTACGAAAACCAACTGTATATTTGTTAAGTTAAACTGCGATCTAAAACTGTAAAGTGGATTTCATATCTAAGCTGAGATTAAAAGATCAAATCTTTATAAAAAATCTGAAAATAATCTAGTCATAGGGTGCTTATAGCACAATGAATATTGAAATAACAATATTCAACTAGGGCTTAATGACCCCTGCATCAAATTCATGTCAAACTATTATAATATTCATGCTTGATAATGAAGATATTGATAGTTGAACTCAAAATCTTGAAATTACTGCAATACGCATGAAAATATGGAAATAAACATGAAATTCATCATCTAAATCGCTTCAAATCTCAAAATTCTTCAATTAGCAATATTGGGTATGAACCCTAATTTGAAATTCATGGGTAATCATACAAAACATATAAATTTGTAATTAAAACTAGTTTTGGGAACAAGGATGAAAGGATTATCCTTGTTGAAAAACCCCACATACATTAATTGACGCAATTGATGAGAACACTTGATTTTGGATTCCTAATTGTGCTCTTGAAGATGAATTCTTGAATCTCTTGAATTGAAAACCTTGAATTTTGAGTTTCCTTGGAGAAAGAATAGTGGAAATTTGGTTTCTTGGAGATTAAGTTTTAAGTTCTAGGGTTTTCTTGGAGAGTAATTTGATAAGAAGTAAGCATAGAATGCTTAGAATAGGTTTAATTCTGTGTTATTCACAACTTGGGGGCTTAGGAATTGACTAAATTTTCCTTTTAAAATTTAGCTCGAAAACTAGAAAATACGGATTTGGCCACCCACCGCAATGCACCACTATCGCGGTGGCTCACTGGAAAAGGGACGAGTCTGATTTTGCCCATCAACGCGATGTGGGGCTATCACGTTTGGGTGCTGAAAAAGGGACGATCCCCATTTTATCTATCACCGCGACACGCTGAAATCTCATCATATCACCGGAAAAGGGCGAATAGGAACTGGAACTTCTCTGCGATGTGATGTAATCGCGGTGCTCCACTAGAATTTAATAATTGCCATTTTGTCCTTTACCGCAATACGGTGCCTGTTGAAATTCCATACTTTTTTACTAAAAATGCCATAACTTCTCAATCGAGTATCAGATTAAGGCAAAATTGGTATCGTTGGAAAGCGGGTTAAATTATCTACAGATTGATGGGTGTAGAGCTAGAAAATTCTACACGTATCAAGAGTTATTTATTTTTTAAGTTGACCCCTGACATTCTAGGAGCTGATCTGATCTAGGAAAAATATGGGGTATTACAATATCTCCCACTTAGGAACATTCGTCCTCAAATGTGCCTAGCTAAACTGAAGAAAATGAGGGACTGGGACTATATGCTGACATGCACAACTGAACAAACTACATGACTGAATCTAAAACATACTGAGCGACTGAACTAATCTGCGAATTTGTTACTTTCGACTGAATCTGAGTTTGTGAAAAAGAGGTGAGGATACTTGGTATGCATGTCTGCTTCTGCTTCCTAAGTAGCACCCTCAACGGACTGATTTTGCCATAGAACCTTGATCAAGGGAACTTCTTTGTTCCTTAGTCTATGAATCTGATGATCAAGAATCTCTACTGGAACTTCTTCGTATGAAAGGCTATTCTAAATATCTGTGCTTTCTAGAGGGACTCCAACAATTGAATCATCCATGCACTTCTTCAATAAGGACACATGGAAAACTAGATGAACTGATGACAAGTCTACGGGTAGCTCAAGCTCATACGCTACCTTTCCCACACGACTCAAAATCCTGTAGGGGCCTACATACTAGGGACTAAGCATCCCCTTTTTGCCAAATCTCTTCACCCCCTTACTGGGTGAAACTTTCAAGTATACAAGGTCATCTACTTCAAACTCAAGATATCTCCTTCTTACATTTGCATAAGATTTCTGACGACTCTGAGTTTCTATAAATCTCTCTTGAATCAAATAAACTTTCTACATTGCTTCAAACACCATATCTGGCCCAATCAAAGAGGCCTCACCCACTTTGAACCAACCTACTAGTGATTTACATCATCGCCCATAAAAAGCTTCAAACAGGGCCATCTGAACACTAGAATGGTAATTGTTGTTGTAGGCAAACTCGATCAATGGCAACGGTCATCCCAACTGCCTTTGAAATCAAGGACACATTCCCTCAATATATCCTCTAAAGTTTGAATGGTCCTCTCTTCCTGACCATCTGTCTGCAGATGAAAAGCTGAACTGAGATGAACTTGGGTACCAAAAGCCTTCTGAAAGGCTTTCCTAAACTGAGAGGTAAACTGAGTACCCCTATCTGAGATGATATACAAAGGAACTCCATGCAATCTAAACAACTCTCTAATGTACAACTTAGCATAATCTTCAGCTGTGTAGTATGTGAGAACTTGCAAGAAATGAGATGATTTGGTCAATCTGCCTACAATAACCCATATCGAATTATGCTGACGACACAATTGGGGTAATCCAGTCACAAAGTCCATAGTTAGCTCTTCCCACTTCCAAGTAGGAATACCAAACTCCTGCATGGTGCCACCATATCTTTGGTGCTCTACCTTAACCTGTTGGCAAGTTTCACACCTGGCTACAAATTCTGCTATATCTTTATTCATACCACTCCACCAATATACTTCCCGCAAGTCATGGTACATCTTGGTGGCTCTAGATGAATGGAGTAATGTGCATCATGAGCATCTTCCATAATCCGCTGCCTCAAATCATTAACATATGGCACACATAATCTACTCTGTTATCTCAATAGACAATCTCCCCTTTGGGAGAAAACCTCTACCATTTGGTCTTTAACTGACCCTTTCAGTTTGACCAAGCTAGGATCCTTATCCTGCTCCTCTTTTGCTTCAGACACTAGAGAAGATTCTGAACTACTCTGAAACCAAATATTCCCTTAAGTTGAATCAACCAACCTTACACCCAATCTAGCTAAACTATGAACTTCTTGAACTAACTTTCTCTTATCATTCTCCATATGAGCAACTCTGCCCATAGACAATCTACTAATAGCATCTACCACTACATTGGCCTTTCCCGGATGATATAACACACTCATGTCATAATCCTTCAATAATTCTAACCACCTTCTCAGATGAAGATTTAACTCACTCTGAGTAAATACATACTGCAAACTTTTGTGATCCGTAAACAATTCAACATGCACCCCATAAAGATAATGCCTCCAAATTTTCAAAGAAAACACAACAACAGCTAATTCAAGATCATGGGTAGGGTAGTTCTTCTCATGAGGTTTAAGATGTCTAGATGCATAGGCTATAACCTTACCTCTCTGCATTAAAACATAATCCAGACCGATTCTAGAGGCATCACAATGGACAATGAACCCATCTGTACTATTAGGTAGTGCCAAAACTGGGGCTGAAGTAAGTCGAGTCATCAACTCCTGAAAACTCTTCTCACAGGAATCTGACCATTGAAACTTAACTTTTTTCTAAGTTAATCTAGACATAGGGGATGCAATAGAAGAAAAACCCTCAACAAAACATCTGTAATAACCATCTTAACTCAAGAAACTTCTAATGTCTAACGGAGAAATATGTTTAGGCCAATTTATTACTGCTTCTGTATTTTGGGAATCAACTCTAATACCATCACTGGAAATAATATGACCGAGGAAAGCTACTGACCTTAGCCAAAATTTACATTTACTGAACTTGGTGAACAACTGGTGATATCTAAGGGTTTGCAACACAATTCTAAGGTGGTCTGCATAATTATCCTCACTACAAGAATAGACAAGAATATCATCTATAAATACTATGACAAACATGTCAAAATACTATTTGAACACTCTATTCATCAAGTCCATAAAGGTTGTTGGGGAATTTTTTAGCCCAAATAACATGACTAGAAACTCGAAATAACCATAATGAGTTCTAAAAGTTGTCTTTGGGATTGCTCATTCCCTTACTCTAAGCTGATGATAGCCGAATCTAAGGTCTATCTTGGATAAATAACTTGCACCTTGGATCTGGTCGAATAAGTAATCAATCCTAGGAAGAACATATTTGTTTTTGACTGTGACTTTATTCAGTTGACAATAGTCAATGCACAATTGCAAAGAACCATCTTTCTTCAGCACGAATAGGACGAGACCGCCCCATGGAGAGACACTGGGCCTTATGAAACCTTTATCTAAATGATATTTAAGTTGATCTTTTAAATATTTAAGATCTACTAGATATATACGATATGGAGGGATAAAGATGAGTTGAGTATCTGGAAGAAGGTCAATACCAAATTCTATTTCCCATCGGGAGGTACCCCTGGCAAATCTTCGAGAAAGATATCAGGAAACTCATTGACTACACTGATTGACTGAACTGTTAGGGTCACAGACTTAGTATCTTTGAACCTAACAAGATGATAGATACACTCTTTTGAGATCAAATTTTTGGATTTTAGGTAGGATATGAAATGACTCTTGGGAGAGACTAAATTATCTTCCCACTCAAAGAATGGATCAACTGGAAACTGAAACTTCACCACTAAGGTGCGACAATCTATGGATGCATAACAAGAATGGAGCTAATCTATACCACTAATAAGGTCAAAGTTGACCATATCTAACTCTATTAAATCTGCTAACATGATCTTATGAAGGATAGTGATAGGACACTTTCTATAGATCTATTTGGAAACAACTAACTCACCCACTGGGTAGAAACTAAGAAGGGCTCAGGGATATTTTCAAAACCTATTTCAAAATTTACTGCAACTAATGGGGTCACATAAGAGAAATTTGACCCAGGGTCTAACAACACATAAACATCAAGATGGAAGACACGAAGTATACCAGTAACAATATCTGGTGAATTCTCCTGATCCTAATGGGATGGTAAAGCATAAAATCAATTCTGGTGCTGACCACCACCGATACTGGATGATGCATCCTAAGAAGGGACTGGGCAACCTAGAGGGGCTAGTGTGCTAGTAGCCTGAGTCTAGGGAAAAACATCCATGTTTCCCTGCTTAGCATGCAGATACTCTTTGATTCCATGTCCCAACTTACCATAGCCATAACAACCTTTCTGACCTAACAAGCACTCACTAGGATGATTCATAGCACACTTATCACATGGAGGATAAATGGGCTTTCCACTCATACTATTCTGAGATATGGATATAGAATTCTTACCCCACTGCTCTTGTCTAGCTCTGGGAGTGGTACCAATAAATAATGATGGTGCTGGCATAGATGAATGATTCTGAAACTGTGAATGATTTTCCCCTTCATACTTTGTCTGGCTATACTCAAACTACCCGGTTCAAGCCTTCTTATTTTCCCTCTCTCTTCCCTTAAACTTTTTTGCCTTAATCTGCTGGGCATGAATCATCAACGTAGAAAGGTCTATGTACCCGATAGGCAGGGCAGTCCTACACTCCTTCACTACCAAACCAAATACTCCAATAACAAACTTACTCATAGTTGCCTTAAGGTCAGCCATCGTATTAGGGGCATACTTAGACAATTAGTTCAACTTAAGGCAGTACTCCTTCAGTGTCATTGAGACCTACCTCAGGTTCACAAACTCCTCTACCTTATTTTCTCCCATTTAATACGAAAAGAACTTATCTATAAAAGTATCCTGAAACACCTGCCAACTCATAGGAGTTGCATTCTCACCTATACCATTCTTCCATATAACAACCCAATAATACTCTATATCCTTCAATCTATAGGATGCTAACTCTAAACTCTCCTCCTAAAAAATATGCATACTTCGGCTGATCTTCTTCACCTTATCTAAGTAAAGCTGTGGGTCCTCACCTATTTTTGACCTAAAGAACTCTGGACGATTCATTCTCATAAAGTCACACATTTTGGCTACTGCTAAATCCCCATTTTACTGAAGTGTGACTGATGCCTGATGGTTTCCCTAAACATTAGCAGTCACATCTTGGGCCAATGCCTGAAAGGCAGCTTGAAATTCAGCATGGGATACATTCTCATTCAGAGGGTCAACAGGCTGGGGTGGCTGGTTATCATTTCGGCAGGCATTACCTAGAAGAAAAGGCATATTCATTTATCATGTAAGAGCACGAGTTAAAAGCAGACAAAGATACTGTAAGCACGATAGATCATGAAAGAAAGAGATGATTTCCTAAAATTGTCCCCTAGCCTCTTGCTCATAAATGTGGTGCGTTTAACACCCATGATCAAGACTCTAAGTAACGCAACTTGTCTGACTCCCTAGGGCTCTTATAATCTTAGAATCTGATACCAAGTTTGTAACGCCCTGAAAATGGGTCCCGAGACATCACATGGTGCTCAAGACTACGAGTAGCCTTAAGCTAACCCAGCCAACCATCTACTAAATATGAAACTCATAATAAGGAAGTATAGATATATAATCAAGTTAAAATACAGAAAATATGTCTGAGTTAAACTAAAATTATCTGAATATAATATTTGAAATCACTAGACTCAAGAGTCTGATAAATAAAAACTGAAAATCTAAATCAAAACTAGCAGTCTGACAAGCCTCTACTACTAATGCTAGAGAGTCACTAGGACAAACCCCCAGCTGACTGGAACTGTCTAAAAATATCGAATCATCTATACTAATAATCTAAAAAAATGAAAGACTAAGTCCCAAAATGATGAGGACTCAACAACTGTCGGGATGTAGATGGAGATGCTCGAAATTATTCATGCTGCTGAAACTGAGCACCTGAACCTACATTATGAGACAATTTAGCACATAAACGTATATGTGGATTAGTAATTCTGGATTGTATTGAGTATATGGGGGTAAATGCATAAGTAAATCAATGTCTCAACATTATCATAACCTGTAAAACAATGCATGCTAAGTGTAGATGACTCACATAAGCTAGAGTATTTGAAAGCTAAGAATCATAATCATGAGTAGCAAATTATACTTTATAAATCTAGTAAGTTAGAATATTTAGTTCTAAAAGTTGTACTAGTGTTCGGTCTGTAAATCATATTGTCTAAGTGTAGAAAGGACTCACTTTTATATCTGAAATCTAAAAGATGAAATCTATAGCTAAAGGCTTATATAAAGCAATGTATGAATAAAACTGTGAGCCTTTACACTTAGTTTCTAAAAGCTGTTCTATTATTCTTTACTCTTTTCTGTAAGTTGTAGGAAAAAATTCACTCAAAAGCTATTTATTTACTTTTACTATTAGGGAAATCTTTTAAAAGTTGTTCTGCATGGGAGGTTCCTCTAACCGACCTAAACCATGTGAGCTAACATGGAGTCCAACATCTAGTTCCTTTATGGGAAAACCTCACGTTAGAGAGAGGTGCCATACTCTTACCAATGAGTATAACCTAATCTAAGTGATCACATCTGTATCTGTCATCCAAATAAAAATAAGAATAATTTGATAATCTGAACCTATGTTGGCTCGTAGTTCTAGGGCATGAGAACATACCCAACTCGGTGCTAAATACTACTTCCTTTAATTTATTTGCTTTTTCTGTTGGAAATCCACTTTATAATCTAGTATATTGGTTTATTATGAAAACCAACTGTATATTTGTTAACTTAAACTTTGATCTGAAATTGTAAAGTGGATTTCATATCTAAGATAAGATCAAAAGGTCAAATCTTTATCAAAAATGTGAATTTAATCTAGTCATTTGATGCTTATAGCTCAATCAATCTTGAAATAGCAATATTCAACTAGGCATTAATGACCCATGAATCAAATTTATATCAAAATATTATAATATTCATGTTTGATAATTAAAATATTGATAGTTCAACTCAAAATCTTGAAATTACTGCAATACACATGAAAATACGAAAATATACATGAAATTCATCATCTAAATCGCTTCAAATCTCAAAATCCTTCAATTAGCAATATTGGGCATGAACTCTAATTTGAAATTTATGGGTAATCATACAAAATCATGTAAATTTGTAATTAAAACTAGTTTTGGGCACTAGGATGAAAGAGTTATCCTTGTTGAAACCCCCCGCATATCTTAATTGACGCAATTGATGAGAACACTTGATTTTAAATTCCAAATTGTGCTCTTGAAGATGAATTCTTGAGTCTCTTGAATTGAAAAACTTGAATTTTGAGTGTCCTTGGAGAAAGAATGGTGGAAATTTGATTTCTTGGAGATTAAGTCTTGACTTCTAGGTTTTTTTTGGAGAGTAATTTGATGAGAAGTAAGCATAGAATTATTAGAATAGGTTTAGTTCTATGTTATTCATGATTTGGGGGCTTAGGAATTGACTAAATTGCCCGTTTAAAATTTAACTCAAAAATTGGAAAATCCTGATTTGGCCACCCCCCGTGATGCGCCACTATTGCGGTGACTCACTAGAAAAGGGACGAGTCTGGTTTTTCCCATCAACGCGATATGGGTCCATCGCATTTGGGTACTAGAAAAAGGACGTGCCCCATTTTATCCATCACTGCGACACGCTGAAATAGCATCGCCTATCTGGAAAAGGAAGAATGAGAATTGGAACTTCTCTGTAATTCGAACTAATTATGGTGCTCCACTGTAATTTGACTATTGCCATTTTTTCCTTCACCGTGATGCGGTGCCTGTCAAAATGCCATACTATTTTACTAAAAATGCCATAACTTCTCAACCGAGTATCGAATTAAGGCGAAATTGGTATCATTGGAAATCTGGTTCAATTATCTACACATTGGTGGGTCTAAATATGGAAATTTCTCCATGTATCAAGAGTTATTCATTTTTGAAATTGACCCTTGACATTCTAGGAGCTAATTTGAGTTAGGAAAAATACGGGGTATTACACATGATCAAGAGTTGTGTGAAAGTAAGGAATATTATTCTGAAGGAGAATGTGAGATAATTAATGACCCTAGTTCTTACAGAGAATATGGAGATGATAAAGAGCCTTTTGATGGTTCTCATGAGGAAGATGAGGCATGTGAGGAGTATTACATTTCCCACTCCAAGCGTGGAGGTGATGTAAGGTGTATAGCTTTCTCTTATACATCTTATATGAATCATGGTGAGAATGTATGTGAAGATTTTGAAGATTCATACTCCTCATATTGTGGTACTTATTATCAAATTCATATTAGTGTGAATAGTTGTACTAGCAATAGTAGAGGCCACCCCATAAGAAGAAAAGATTGTGCATCTCCAAAGCCTAGGGATACTACATCTTATCCTTCTTGATCTAGTGCCCATACATGTGGAAATAGGAATCAAGGTGGATATGGAAGGTATAATTGGAGTCGTGATCTTCCTACCCTTCCTAACTTTAAAGGAGAGAGGGATCCTGGATCATATCTTAATTGGTAATGAAAATGAGAAAGTATTTTCAGGGATTATGATCTAAGAGAGTAGAACAAGCTACATATATCCTTAAATACCTTAAAGGTGCAGTACCGAGATGGTGGGAACTTTTAAGAAAGCCCAATCAAATATGGAGTGCATTGAAAGAGTTCATGAGGTCTACCTTTGTACCAAAATGGTATATGAAGATTTACAACTTTGATTTAAGAAGATAAGTACGCACAAGAAGGGTGGATATTTATGGGGTTCTCGGATGCATTCTTATCCTTAATTGTTGGTGTTATTTAAATTACATCGCTTCTTCTATGGTTGACTATCTAGGGATACCTCAAGAGTCCTTATTCTTCCTATACTTTTTGAAATGCTATAGGGTTTCTGAGAGAGTAAGGGTTTTCTTCACTCGAGATGGGTACTATAAGGAGGTTTGGTGTGACATATCCCCCTTGGAATTTGGACATTTATATTTATGTGCCAAATTATTTGCACGACATATAGTTCTAAATGAGTAAAATTGGCCTAAAATTATGATAGACCAATGGAGAAATCATTTTTCTCCAACTACCCTTCCTAAATCTCAAGAAATTATGACCACTTACTCCAAGTCTAATGAAACTAAGAGACAAAAGATTGAGAGGAGTAAGGGAATGCAAATTGGCAATTTAAAAGAGGAAAAAAAAGGTTGAGAGGAGTAAAGCGAGGGGTTTGCCCAAAAACCAAATCTAAATTTGTTTTTCCTTATCTTAGTAAGAACATGTTTATAGGTACAAGCATGGCAAGCTAAGGAGAACACGCACCCAAAAAGTAGATTCCCTTTGAAGATTTGATGAGGGAAATCATAGATGCTTCCAAAGATTGTAAAAGATATTTACCCCAAGGCAAAGAAAAATCTTCTCAAGAACTTTAAGGTAACATAGCTAGCTCTTACACTTTGGTAAATATAAATGATGGTTATGTGGCTAGTAGACAATTGATTATGAGTAGTAGCTTGCCTACATGTGAGTCTAATGATTCTTTGGCTCTTGATGTAACTATTGAGAGTGTGGATGCACTAGTTGATCCTATTGATGATCTGATTGATTATTTTTGTAAGATAAATCTGAGACCACCTAGTGTCAAAGACAATATGATGAGTGATGGTACATTATCTTATGAAAATTGTGCGGATCAACTTAAGTGTTAAACTAGTCCACCTATTGAGGATGTTTGTGATGTGATTAATGATCCTCAAGTCAGTGATGATGTTAAAAATATTAGTCAATTAACTAGGAGTGATCCTTTGAGCATGTCTTGTAATGAAGATCCTATTGCATGTTTTGCTCATAAGGATGAGTATGTGTCTCAAACTTCCTTGAGACTTGATAGTTGTCTTCTTGACAGTGAACTTAAATATTCTAATTCTTTTTCAAGGATTAATCCTTCTCTCTTTAAGTATAATATCTTTTTTGAAGATGATGAAATCACTCTTAGTAAATTACCTAGTAGTGTGGATAATGTTGATGTTGTAGCTTATCTGGAGGGCTATATTCTATATAAGAACCAACTGTTGTGTGATAGAATTCCTCCTAAAGATGGAAATCTCTTCTTTAAAGATGAGAGTACTCTCAAGGTAAAGGAATATGGAGGATTGAAAGGTAATCTTTGTGTACCAATTGCCTACTCTGCTTTGAGCGTTCTAATTCTTGACATACCCTTGATAATGTTCTTAGGCATCATAGTGAGCATGTTCTATAGGACACCTTAGATGAAATCAATTTGCATGATACTTTTATTTAATCTCTATTTTCTTTTGAAGATTCTTATATTAGTATAGAGAGTATGCCCTTTTGTTTTGGTAATACCTTTAGGGAAAAAGAGTATAGCCTAGACCCTTTTCTATTGCCACTCTATCCATTTGACCCCAGTGAAAAATTTATATATGGTGATTATTATACACCCAACATGGTGCTTGGTCAAGATGACAAGCAAAGTTTGAATGAGGATTTTAGTATCCTTCCTTATAATAGAAACTCTTTCTTGGGGATTCATAATCCACTTGATGGTCCCGTATTATGTAAGGGAAATATCTTTAACAAAGATGAGAGATCTTTAAAAAAGAGGAGCAATGAAAAGATCCAACAAAGTTCACCATGGTGTTACTTTTAGGCCAAACGGTGAGTCTTCTCTTGAAAGAACTCTTGTTGAACTCCGTTTATGTTATGCCTTTCTTAATCATTTTTGTATTGATGACCCCCTTTTCAAAGAAATTTTATTGAAAGGGAAAGGCTCTTTGTGCTTAAATATTTTTATTCCATCCTTGCATGCATTATGTGCTAAATCTTTTAAGCCAAATGGAATTCTTATAGATAATATCATCTTGGATGATGAATTTGTGCTTGACTCCTTTCTATACTAGCTCTTTTCCTATGATAATGTCCATACTAGTTTTGGAATTGTCTTATTGTGAGGTAGAAAACTGGTTGGTTGGTCCAGTGGTTGAATAATAATGCTTTATAAGCCATTCACATCTTTAACCCCAAAAAAACCTTTGTAGATTGTTAAACCACTAGTGGTACCATTTTTGTAATTGTGTCTTATGGATCCTAAGATGAATATCGTCTTACCTTCTTAGCTTGTTGGTGTGATTACGACCTTTGTGGTTTCCATATCTCTTGATAATTGTAATAAACAATTTTTGTGTAACCTTGTCAATAAGTTTTTCATGATTAACACAAAGGATCCTTGATTATATCTTAAGTATGTGCAACCTTGGCATGATTCTATGTTTATTTGCACTAACCCTAACTCTCATGCTATGAGGATGTTGTGTTTGTTTGTCCTTCCTTTGATTTTACAAGGTTTGGATTCGAGGTCGAATCCTTTTCAAGAAGGGAAGGATGATACAAGCCAAATTGCCTCCAGACCTTTGGATGGATACTTAAGATGTTCGATGTGCTTGATAACTCCTTAGTGTTATTAAAAGATGCTACATGGATGAAGATTACACATTGAGGAGGGTCAAAGGACTTTTAAGAGGCTGAAGGAGCGCAAGATGGCTAAATGGTCCCTTGGAATGGACATGCTCCCAAGGCACTTTGGATCTGCCTTTGATCAACTCTAGCATTTCAAGAGTGGGTTAAAACAGCTCCTAGTGGGCCTTTTCTTTCCATTGGGTTACTTTTTGGCCCTAAATATAATAATTAGCCTAAATTATAAGTAATTGGGAGTAGATTATTTTCTTAGTTTTGTTTTTGATGATGAATGTATGAAAAATGTTGAGAAAGTTATTGAGAGCTTGGAAAAGCTTATGTTGAATCTTGTTTAAAAATCGTAGTTCTAAGGGCGTTTTGATTTCCTTGCAGTTGATGCTTTGTTTGGTTTATTTGATTAAGGATTCAGGGTTTAATATACCCTTTTTTTTCTTTCAGTTCCTTTCATTGTGTCTATATATCTATCTTTATCATCTATCCTTTTATCCCTTTACTTTTCATATTTCAATTTCGTCATTTCCTTAATTTTTGTTGTTAGTTTATCATTTTCATAATTTGATCATTATCACTTTGAAAGCAATTTCTCAAAATATTCTTTCCTCTTTATCCGTATGTAGATTGGACAACCAAGATAGTTAATTTTTTTTTTATCCAAGAATCCAGTGGCTTCCCTGATCTTATTGTTCTACTAGGTCCACTACCGGGAGCTGTAAGGAAGTAACATTTCTTTTTGTTCATTCTTTGGCCAGAACTTCTTTCTTACCTATATATCTATTTCATAACCAACTTGATAGACTTGGTGTGACCACTAGTAAAAATTATAATATCATCCGCATATGAGAGGTGATTAATAACTGGGCATCTATTGGACATTAGAAAAAGGCATGAAATAATCATTAAAAATGAGTTTCTTAAATAGTCTAGCAAGTACTTCAGCACCAATAATGAAAAGAGAGTGAGAAAGAGGATCACCTTGTTTGAGGCCTTGTGAATATGTGAAAAATCCATATTGATTACTATTGGTAGTAACAAAATACTACACATTCCTAATGGAACCCATAAACATTTTTATGACTTCTTTGGAGAATCCGAATTTATTTATAACAACTAAAAAAAAAGACCAAGGCATTCTATCATATGCGTTTTTTATGTCGAGCTTAATGAAAACATTGTCCCCCATGTTTTTTCTCTTAATACCTTGAACAATTCTTGGGTAAGTAAGATGTTCTCAGTAACGAGTCTTCCTTCTAAAAAACTACTATGATTTTCAAAAATAATCCTAGGAAGTAACAGATACAATCTATTGGATAAAATCTTGGTGATGATTTTACAGGAAAAATTACCGAGACTTATCGATCTTAATTTCTAAAGGTTCATAGGAGAATAAACTTTAGGAATTAAATCTAAATGAGTGTATAACCACAGTTTATTCATAAGAAAGATTATTAAATGAAAATACAAAGAGAAGTATAGAACTAAATCTAAGCAAAACAAAAAAATATTCAAATATGAGGGTGTGTTCGGCAATGGAGGAAAATATTTCTCAAAAAGTAATTTCTGTTGTAAATAAATATTCTAAAATATACTAAAATGAAAGAGAAGGGAAAAGAGACCTATAGATATAAGAAAAGACTTTATTTTCTTCTTCTTTTGGTGTGTTTCTACAATGTAGTAAACAATGCCTTTTATAGGCAATAGTATGTGTAATATATGTACTATGTGAAAATACATTCACAAACTTTACATGCTACAATAGTATGTGTAGTATGTGTAGCTACAATTGTATGTGCAGTATGTGAACATTGATGATAGGCGTATTTACACGCCTAAAACACCTTATTTTACCTATATTTTAGCTAAGTTTTGAGAACAAAATATATAATTCATGCACTTTTAGTTCCTTTTCCTGTAAGTGAGCTAACAAACGTGATTAGCAAGTTTTCAGGTATAAGCGATGAAGATTCCAGCACTTTATGGATAACTTGACGCCCAAGGAAGCTTCACGAAAGAAGGAAAGCAGCGTTTGGACGCCTATGGACTGAAAGTGATGCATGGATAACTTGTCCCGGGCAAAAACAACATTTCTAAAGACTTTGGGGATCAGCAGTAACTTAGTAGGATTAGGATAAGGATGCAGTAACCTAGTAGGATTAGGATAAGTACGCAGTAGCCTAGTAGGAATAGGATATGGGTGTTATAAATACCCTATGTTGCTGAAGTTTTTATTATTATCTCTCTCCATTCATACAATTCATTCAACTCACTCATTCTCTTTCAATTAATTCTTCTTCCCTTCTCTTCATCTATTTGACTTTTTAATTTTCATTACAAGAGAAACGCTATTTGCAAGGAATTCACGCCACAAGCACTACCAAAGCATACTTCACGTTAGACTCTTATTTTGGTAGAATGATAATGTCTATTGTGATTTCCGTTGCACTCATGAATAGCTAAACTTCTCTGTTAGGGTTATGGAAGCCTTATGAGATACTATCTATTGCTATGAGTTTGTAAATTCTCGACACGTATGCTGCTTATATCATTACTCTCTTCATCTTAATTTAAATTCTTGTGGTTGCAAACATATAGAATACGCCAGTATAGCATTAACTTGTTCGAAAGAAAAGTTACATGTCTAGAAAAGAGAGAATGTCAAGGAAATAGGTCTACTAAACCTTGTTTAAAAGTTAGTGCCGTAACTGGATTAACCTTTTGGAGAATTCGTACCATTAGATACGCTTTAAGCTCGAAAGAGTTAAAGTGAAATAATCCTTGATGGTCGAAAGACGCCTGGATTTACCATAGAATACGAATCTCTATAAGCACATGCATGTCTGAATTCCGCATAACTCATAGCCAATAGATACGTAGAACTCATAAGGTGGACATAACCCTAACTCTCAATTCTCATTGATTAAAACCTACCAAGTATTCCGTTTTTACTCTACTATTTTGTTTACATTATTTGCACGCACAAAATCCCCCCTTTATTCCATAGAATTTTCAACCAACAGTCTAATAATAGTTGCAATACTTAGTGACCAAGTATTCCCTGTGGGATTCGACACCCAACCCAGTTGGGTTCTATATTTGACGACGACCGCTTACACTCTTACGAGAGCTTTAGTTTGAGCGTTATCAAATTTTGGCGCCGTTGCCGGGGAATACAGTTGTCAACTAAGTTTGTGATAGTTACTAGACCCTTTGGTCAAAGATTCTCAGATTTTACTTTTAGTTGTT
Source organism: Capsicum pubescens (assembly GCA_030864215.1). NCBI lineage: Eukaryota > Viridiplantae > Streptophyta > Magnoliopsida > Solanales > Solanaceae > Capsicum > Capsicum pubescens. Next base: position 262,974,533 of record CM061540.1, on the reverse strand, counting down.
GTTTTTGTTTTATTCAGGTTTGTTTGAGTGCATGCCAAACACTCGAAGTTCAGGTCAACCGTTATTACCTATCAATCCTGAACCACAACTTATTGGCAGAATGGATGCACAACGTGACATTGAAAGAAGGACTGCTCAACAGGAGTAGGCTAGATTAGCTGCACTGGCAGCTGCTCAAGTGTATCAACAGAATATTGATAACCCAGGTCGGGCAAAAAATCCTGATGATGAGGACCTGGGTGATAAGGAGCTACTGAATCCTAGGTGTACTGATGAAGTGGCGGCACCTATGCATAGGAGAGATCGTCAAGCTAGAATGAGACCTGACCGCCGAGCTGTACAGGCTCCTTTTGATGATGATGATGATGATCTGGATGGAGCTGGTGCTACAGGAGCTATTATTCCTCCGCCCTTGGCACCTGGAGCAAAGTTCAATATCACCAGCACCATGTTTCAACTATTGCAGCTCAAGGGATTATTTGGTGGACTTGCAGGCGATGATCCCAATATGCATCTGATCAACTTCATCTCTACATGCAAGTTATTCGACAATCCAGGCGTTGGACAGAATGCAATTCGGCTGCGCTTATTTCCATTGTATCTATTTGGGGAGGCAACTCTATGGTTGAATGGGCTGACTCCTGATTCTATTACTAATTAGAGGCAATTGAAAGACGCTTTCCTAGAAAGATTCTTTCCGCCATCCAAGAGAGCACAGTTGAGAGATGAGATCAGTAATTTTCGACAGCTTCCAACTGAAGCTCTCCACGAATCATGTGAGAGGTTCAAGAAGAAGCTTATGCGGTGCCCAAACCATCAGATGACGAATATCCACTTGATGGAGATATTATACAGGGCTTTGAACTCAGTGACAAAGCCAGTGGTTGATAACGCTGCAGGTGGGTCATTCATGGACCTTACTTTTCTTGAGGCAAGTGATATGCTAGATTGTATGACAAAGCAGAGTAGAGCTTGGCATACCAGGGATTATGAGGTAGCAAGATCTACCGCATCTATTGGCTTGACTGCAGAGCAGAGGCGTAGACAAGAGGAACGTGACCAAGATATGGCTCACATGAAAACGCAGATGGATCTTCTTACCAAGCACTTATTATCAGGGAAAACCGAAAAGGTTAAGGCCGTTGTATCACAGGGAAGAGATGAATCCGACTATGAGGAAGAAGCGAACAACTTGAATAATCAGAGGGGTTTCCGAGGCAATGCCCAAGGAAACCAAGGTCGGAACTATTATGATAAATCTGGATACAAGGACCGCGATCAAGGTAGTTGGAAGAATAAGACTGATAGGAGTGGTTTGTATGTTCCTCCTGGAAATCGTGAGGCTGTGGCATCTGGCTCTGGAAATATTTCCATGGAATATATGATGGCTAAGCTGCTGAAAGGAGTAGAGGCAACCAGTACATGAGTAACTGAGGTAATAAATGATCTGTCATCAATGAAGCAATTGGTTGACTCGTATTCTACTGCAATAAAGCAACTAGAGCAGCAATTGAGTCAGCTTTCAGCGGCATTCAATCAAAGAAAAGATGGAACACTACCTAGCGAGACAGTGCAAAATCCAAGGAATGATGGATCGTGTATGGCTATTACTAACCGAAGTGGTAAAGTGTTGGAAAATCCATCTAAAGGCAAGAAGGTAGTTGATGATATAGCGGATAATGTTATTGATGCAGAATGTGAAGAGGCCGAAGAAGCTGAAGAGTGTGTTCATGACGTCGCCCCTAGACGTCTGCAGCCTGAAAAGATTGATAGTTGGAAGCAAGATAAAAAGAAAGTTGTGGAGAAAATTATTCCCCTTCCACCACCACCTTTTCCTCAAAGAATGAAGAAGAAGGCTGACGACACTCCTGAAAAAGTTGATAATCAAAAGCAAGATAAAAAAAAAGTGGTGGAGAAAACAATTCCCCTTCCACTACCACCTTTTCCGCAGAGACTGAAGAAGAAAGATGATGATACCAGGTTCAGTAAATTCATGACTATGTTGAAGCAACTGACTATTAATGTTCCTTTGGTCGAGGTGCTGGAACAAATGCCTGGGTATGCTAAATTCATGAAGGACCTGTTGACAAAGAAGTGGGCAGTAAGCTATGAGCCGACAGATAATATTCATCATTGCAGTGAAATTGCCACAAGGTCCTTCGTACAGAAGAAGGCAGACCCTGGTGCTTTCACTATTCCTTGCACGGTTGGATCTATGAATTTTGCTAAGGCATTGTGCGATTTGGGAGCTAGCATTAATTTGATGCCACTATCCGTCTATAGAAAGTTGGGGTTGGGCAACCCTACTCCAACCAATATGCGGCTCGTGATGGCAGATAGGTCGGTAAAATGACCTGTGGGTATCTTGAATTATGTGTTGGTGAAGGTGTCTACCTTCATTTTTCCTGCAGACTTTGTGATTTTGGATTGCGAGGTGGATTCTAAAGTTCCCATAATCTTGGGACGTCCTTTCCTTGCAACAGAAAGTGTGCTTATTGACATGAGAGCTAATGAGCTTTTATTTCGGTTGAATGGCGAAGTGGTCCGCTTTGATATATGCAAAACAATGAAGCAGCCCAGCGATATGAATGTGTTCACTGTAGCTGATGTTCATTATGAGGATAAGAAAGCATTATCTGTAGAGAAACAGCTTACTGTTGAGCCATTGTCTGCTGCGCTGTTGAATGTTGAGCATAAGGATTATGAAGATTATGAAGAAACCATGTGTGCTCTAACAGAAATAGGGTCCTATTATCATACTCCTAAACAGATGGACCTTGATCTTAATAATCAACCGTCACCAACAGCGAAGACTTCCAGTGAAGAGCCCCCAGTGCTAGAATCAAAACAGCTCCCCAATTATCTAAGGTATGCATGCTTGGGAAGTAGAAATACACTTCCGATGAGTGTGACGGATGATTTAAGTGAACAACACGTAGAGGCTCTCATCTCTGCTCTGAAGAGATACAAGAGAGCTATGGGTTGGACTATTGATGATATAATTGGTATACCTCCTGGGATATGTATGCACAAGAGTCATATCGAAGAAGATTGCATGCCTACAAGTAAGCATCAGCGTCGTCTGAATCCATTCAGAAAATGATGCCCCATCTATCTCGATGAAGTCTAAGTTATCGAGATAGCTATGTCGTGCCGCGACAATAAATCAAGCGCTTGGTGGGAGACAACCCATCGTTTTTAATTGTTTTGTTTTCTTAAGATTTTGTCGAGCCACGACCAAAACTAAGGTGCTTGATGAGAGGCAACCCATCGTTCTAATCGTTTTTGTTATTTTTGAGTAAGTGTAGGTGCAAGAGGTGTAAAGGAGGAGATTGGTTTCAAATTTTGATTTGGAAGTATTGCATGTTGAAGGTGGTAAGTTAGGAATGAACAAGCAAAAGGCTATGGGTTAGGCATTGCCTATGAAAATATAGGCAAAGAACAAGGCAAGGCCTATGTAAATATAGGCCACGAACAAGGCATGGCCTATGCTATGGCCTAAGCTCTCAGATTCTAGAGTGCCATATCATAGGCGCCGCCTATGCTCAACAATGCCATAGCATAGGCGCCGCCTATGCAAAAGCATTTTGTCTCTGAATCTAGTATGCCATGGCATAGGCACCGCCTATGCCTAATAATGCCATAGCATAGGCGCCGCCTATGCTCAACAATGCCATAGCATAGGCGCCGCCTATGCCAAGCATAGGCAAAGCATTAGGCGCCACCTATGGTCACTTTTGGTCTCCAAATCCGATTCCAAATGGGTCAAAACCCGACCCAAGCTTGTCCTATAAATAGAACCTTAGTCTTAGAACAAAAATGCATTGCAATTTCAACCTAGGCATCGCCTACCTCTCCAAAATCTCTCAAAAATTTTCCTTTTGCTATTTTACTTTGCAAGAACATCTTCCGAGGCCATCAACCAAGTAAGTACTTCTTTGTTCTTCTTTTATATTCCGTAAGTACTACACTACTAAGCCTATAACAAATTGTTAAATCTTAAAGTAGTATTGGTGACTTGAATATGGTTGATTTGTTGTGATACAACTAAGTGAGTGAAAGAATACGTGTGGGTGTTTTTGATTTTGTTCCGACTTGTATTTGATAGTTATACACTGTCATACTTTTGCGGAGTCGACATGGGGAAGTTAATTGCATAATCTTCAAAATTGAATGCTTGAATGCTTGAATGACTCGTTCATCGAGATAAAGATCATGATTGAATACAAGCATGAGATGTTGTGATTATTTCTATGCCATAACTTGATACGATCTCTATGAAGTAGTCTTGTTCAAAAAGTGCATTAATCCAAACATGAAAGTATGATCAAGATTACATGAAATAGAGTTGGAAAAGATAGTTAAGACGACATGAAAGTATGACTGTGCTGAACATATTGTTGGAACATATCACCTAAATGTATGACGATGAAGTCTGAGTAGTCGACATCACTCACTTAATTAGTCTGTGCCAACAACTTAAGTGTGGGGTGGTATCACCACTGTTTGTCTGTCGATTGTATCTACCAAGATGAAGCTAACATGACTATTATTTTAATCGCAGGTACAATGTCACCAAAAGCACGCCAAGGAAAAGACAAAGCAACCACCTCACAGAAAGGCCAGAAAAGGGGATGAAAAGAGTAAGCTGAATCCTCCTCGCTGCGAATACCTCGCCGCATGTTCGGGATAAAATGGGTCCTAGAGGAGGAAGCAAAGGAGTGGTACAAGAACAATAAAGTAAAAAAATATGTTCATGTGGAGTTGATACAAAAGGAGAGCCTAGAAAAGAAAGAACCTCGCATCTTGGCTAAACTCATGGCGCTACATCTTGACTTCATTTTCTGAGATATGGGAGAATGTAATCTTGATCTAACGCGTGAGTTCTATGCCAATTGGTCCCCAAAGACTACGGGAGTGAAGTAAAGATTCGGGGACAAGTTTTGCAACTAAACGCGGAATTCTTCAACTCTATTCTAGGCTTGCTAGCTGTAGATCCATCACCACTAAAGGAGCTGTATCGCAGACCTCCATACAGGGAAATCAAACACACACTATGCGGAACAAGATCAATGGCACGGTGGAGTCGTCACAAGGATACCAGTCGGCACAATACCTTCCTGTATGCCTCCCTAAACAGAGAAGCTCGGATATGGTTGCGGATAGTCAATTTTTGCCTGATTCTAGGGTCACAGTAGACAAAGATCACACGAGATAGAGTGTGCTTGGTGTACGCATTGATGACGAATGTCCCTATGAATATTGGGGCAATTATTCGATCCACAATGCGTAAGGCTAGGCTGCACAAGAGGTCCCACTTCAGCTTTGGCAATCTGTTGACTGCAATATTGAGGAAGGAGGACATCAAAGAGGAACCGGCTGATCATAAGCTTCCACACAACCCGAAGAAGGTTGACCTCACAAAGGTTAAAGATGCTGAATCCACGCATGGCGTCAACCTTACCACTGCAGAAAGACATGCTCGTGACGAAAGCTTCTTCCAACATTTATATGGCATGACGAGGTTTACCATGATGAGCGGGGGTCGTGTTCCAACTGATGCAGAGCTCCAACAGCTGGATTATGACTACCCAATGAATGAGCATGCAAGGGCGATGTGTGGAGTAGGTGTATATTTTGAGGAACCTCTTGATGACGGCATACCAACCGATGATGATCGACGAATGACAGACTCCAACGTGGAGGAGAACTCTGATGACGACGACTCTTATGATGATTCCGATGCAGGGGGTATGACCCCAGACATAGAGGATGAGTCCGACTAATCAGGTTCTTCTTATTCACTTTCCACTGAGGGCAGTGTGTCCCGTCTAAGTGTGGGGTGAGGGTATTTGTATGCTATACTTCTTTGTCTGCATTTGCATTTATTCTAGTTCTTGTTTGTTTTAATTAGTCGTAATTAGTTAGTTTAATTTTAAATTTTAGATTTTGCATGAAATTGTTCTAATAGACGACATGGTAGTATAACAAGAGTTTGTGCTAAATCATTACTATTGAGACATTTAGGCTCTACATGTGACTCACTGTGTGATAATTGTGTGGTTTAATTCATTCATCTATTGGGTCAAGAGTCTATACTGCTCCCAAAAAAAAAGTTGACCATGTGCCTTGTGTGTGTGAGGATATAGTATATTCTGTGTTGTGACTGATGCTAGAACTTTCCTGGTGTGTGTGTAAAGCGAAATAAAGAGTGTGAGTTTAGGAGATGATTTAGGCATTTCTTTGGCAGCCTGTGATTGTTTACCTTCTATTTACCTACCCGTGGACATTATCCTAGTCAATCCTTTTTGAGCCTTTAAGCCATTTTCTTTGACAGCCTCATATGTAAGCCTAATCCATTTTTTTTCAAGACCATAATTTGATCCAAATTCCTAAGTGCTTTAAATTGTGAAGTCATGTGACAAAATAAGAGGAAATTGGGTGAGAGTGATGCCTTAGAGTGTATTGGTACTTGAATTTGTTATGAAAAAGAATGGCTATCATAGAGGTGTGTTATAAAAAAAAAGAGAAAGAGAAAAGAAAAAGAAATAGAAAAACAAAAAGATAAATTGTGTTTATGATTAAATAAAAAGATAATTATTCTTGAATGGAAAAATAGGTGAAAAGGGGTGATAGATGAAATAAAGGTAGCAGGGTTGATTAAAAGAGAGTGTTAATGGCATAATGTGATGTATTAAAGCGCTTAGAAACTTAGTCACTATTTCTGGCCAAAATAGTCCTACCCGTCACTTAGCCTACATTACAACCTGTAAAAGACCTATTTGATCCTACGCTTAGCATTCTGATATTAGTGGAGCATTACACTAAGGGCAAGCCTATGGTCATCAGTTGCAACTTATGAATTCTTTGTGAGAGTGAGAGCAAGGATAATCTTATACCCATGTTCTGAAAAATGCAATATTCTATGTGAGACACACATGGTTGATGAGTTTTGGGTAGTCTTGTATGATTCTTTGTGGCTTAACTTATGGATACAAATTAACCATCATCACGAGTCTATATTAGAGGTTGAATTGCTTCTAGAAGTCATTAGAAAACAACTCTTTGTTAATAATTGTTGTGCCTCTCTTGATGAATATTTTGTGCTGTTACTGTGAAACCCTAAGTAGATGTTTATATGGACATGATATATTGTTCGAGGACGAACAAAGCTTTAAGTGTGGGGTGTTGATGATAGGCGTATTTACACGCCTAAAACACCTTATTTTACCTATATTTTAGCTAAGTTTTGAGAACAAAATATATAATTCATGCACTTTTAGTTCCTTTTCCTGTAAGTGAGCTAACAAACGTGATTAGCAAGTTTTCAGGTATAAGCGATGAAGATTCCAGCACTTTATGGATAACTTGACGCCCAAGGAAGCTTCACGAAAGAAGGAAAGCAGCGTTTGGACGCCTATGGACTGAAAGTGATGCATGGATAACTTGTCCCGGGCAAAAACAACATTTCTAAAGACTTTGGGGATCAGCAGTAACTTAGTAGGATTAGGATAAGGATGCAGTAACCTAGTAGGATTAGGATAAGGATGCAGTAACCTAGTAGGATTAGGATAAGTACGCAGTAGCCTAGTAGGAATAGGATATGGGTGTTATAAATACCCTATGTTGCTGAAGTTTTTATTATTATCTCTCTCCATTCATACAATTCATTCAACTCACTCATTCTATTTCAATTAATTCTTCTTCCCTTCTCTTCATCTATTTGACTTTTTAATTTTCATTACAAGAGAAACGCTATTTGCAAGGAATTCACGCCACAAGCACTACCAAAGCATACTTCACGTTAGACTCTTATTTTGGTAGAATGATAATGTCTATTGTGATTTCCGTTGCAGACATGAATAGCTAAACTTCTCTGTTAGGGTTATGGAAGCCTTATGAGATACTATCTATTTCTATGAGTTTGTGAATTCTCGACACGTATGCTGCTTATATCATTACTCTCTTCATCTTAATTTAAATTCTTGTGGTTGCAAACATATAGAATACGCCAGTATAGCATTAACTTGTTCGAAAGAAAAGTTACATGTCTGGAAAAAAGAGAATGTCAAGGAAATAGGTCTACTAAACCTTGTTTAAAAGTTAATGCCATAACTGGATTAACCTCTTGGAGAATTCGTACCATTAGATACGCTTTAAGCTCGAAAGAGTTGAAGTGAAATAATCCTTGATGGTCGAAAGACGCCTGGATTTACCATAGAATACGAATCTCTATAAGCACATGCATGTCTGAATTCCGCATAACTCATAACCAATAGATACGTAGAACTCATAAGGTGGACATAACCCTAACTCTCAATTCTCATTGATTAAAACCTACCAAGTATTCCGTTTTTACTCTACTATTTTGTTTACATTATTTGCACGCACAAAATCCCCCCTTTATTCCATAGAATTTTTGACCAACAGTCTAATAATAGTTGCAATACTTAGTGACCAAGCATTTCCTGTGGGATTCGACACCCAACCCAGTTGGGTTCTATATTTGACGACGACCGCTTACACTCTTACGAGAGCTGTAGTTTGAGCGTTATCAAACATCCACTAAAGAAATAAATTATTTACAATACTCCCCCTTGGAATTTCACGTAAAAGAGAAATTCTAAAAGAAATAATATGTATATAATAGTTTGTAATACGCCTTGTTTGTTTCCTCATTAAAAATCTTACCAGAAAAATCCAGTGGGATAAAATCTTAGTTAAGGAAAAAGAGTGCAGCGCGTATGTACTCACCCTGATAAAAACATCACTTAATATCTAGGAGATGACGCATCCTATTCTTGTATCTAAACTTCTCAAAGATTTTTGTTGGCAATGCTTTAGTGAACATATCTGCTAGATTACCGCTTGAACGAATTTGTTGAACATCTATTTCACCTTTCTCTCAAGATCATGAGTGAAAAAGAATTTTGGTGAAATGTGTTTCGTTCTGTCTCCTTTAATGTATCCTCTCTTTAACTGAGCTATACATACAACATTATATTTATACAATGTAGTTGGAATATCCTTAGTCAAAGAAAATCCACTCATTTCCTGAATATGTTGAATCTCAACCAAACACACTCCCGTCTCGCTTCATGAATGGTAATGATTTCTGCATGATTTGAAGAAGTTGCAGATAATGTTTGCTTCATTGAACACCATGATATAGATGTTCCATCATATGTAAATAAATAACCCATCTGAGACTGAGACTTATGTGGATCAGACAAGTATCCTGCATCTGCATAACCAATCATTTCTGACTTGGATTCATTTGAATAAAATAATCTCAAGTCAATGGTTCCTCGAAGATATCTGAGTATATGCCTGACACCATTCCAATATATTTTAGTTGGGGAAGAGTTGAATCTTGCCAATAAACTTACCGCAAAACAAATATCTGGTCGAGTATTATTGGCAAGATACATTAGTACCCCGATTACACTAAGATATGGAGTTTCATCACCAAGAAGCTTTTCATCATTTTCTTAAGGTCAAAATAGATATTTGTTTTTATCAAGTGATCGCACAACCATTGGGGTACTCAATGGATGTGATTTATCCATGTAAAATCGCTTTAAAATCTTTTCAGTGTATATTGATTAATGAAAAAAAATTCCATTAGTCAAATGATGCTCAATCTGTAGGCCGAGATAAAATTTTGTCTTTCCCAGATATTTCATTTCAAATTCTTTCTTCAAACACTCAACAACTTTTGAAACATCTTTAGAAGTGCCAATGATATTCAAGTCATCAACATAAACAACTATTATAGCAAATTCAGATCTAGACCTTCTTATAAAAACACAAGGGCAAATAGGATCATTTTTGTATCCTTCTCTTAGCAAATATTTACTAAGACGACTATACCACATCCGTCCTAATTGTTTCAATCCATGTAAGAATTTTTGAAGATTTATTGAGTAAGTTTCTCACAAATTTTTATATGCTTTAGGTACTTTGAAGGCCTCTGGAATTTTCATTAAAATATCGTTGTCCAATGAGCCATAAGAATAGGCCATGCCAACATCCATTATGCCCATATCAAGTTTTTCATGAATTTCTAGATTTATCATATATCTGAAGGTAATTTTGTACACCACGGGAGAATATGTCTCCGCATAGTCAATGTCAGGCCTTTGCAAAAAATTTTGTGCATGTCAGGCCTTTGCAAAAAAACTTGTGCCACAAGTCATGCTTTATATCTTACGACTTTACCTTTCTCATTTTTCTTTCGCACAAAAACCCATTTGCACCCCACTGGCTTGACACCTTCAGGTGTTCGGACTATTGGTCCAAAAACTTCATGTTTTTTCAAGTGAAATCAATTCCGCTTGAATTCCATCCTTCTATTTTGGCCAATCATTTCTCTGTCTACATTCATTAATAGATTTTGGTTCCAAATCCTCATCTTGTTGCATTATTTCAGTAGCAACATTGTAAGCAAAATATTGTCAACCACAATATTATTTTGATTCCACATATTTCTTGTTGAGACATAACTTATTGAGATTTACTTATTCTCATTAGTTTCAGGTATTTTAACCTCCTCAGAGGTCTTATCATTTGTTAGATTTTGAGGCTCTTTTTGAGCGACTTCCATCATATCGTGATCATTTTGATAATTTATTTCTTTCTTTTTTCGAGGATTTTTATCCTTGGAACTAATCGGTCTACCATATTTCAAACATGTCTTAGAATTATTTGCATTGACCACTTGTCCTATCGGGACATCAACTCAAACTAAAGCATTCACAACTGGAATATAAAATTTAGTAACCCTTGGAAGGTTAGTAAATGCATCTGGTAGCTGATTTACAACATTTTGCAAGTAAATCATCTTTTGAACCTCTTTATCACATTGATTTGTTCGTGGATCCAAATGAGATTGTGATAATGCATTCTAATATATCTCGTGTTTCATCTTCTTATATTCTCTCCCTAATATTGGGTATAATGATTCATCAAAATGAAAATCAGCAAATCTTGCCGTAAATAAATCTCCTGTCATAGGTTTCAAATATTTTATAATGAAAGGATATTCATACCCAATATATATTTCCAACCTTTTTTAGGGTCCTATCTTTGTACATTATGGTGGATCAATTGGAACATATACCGTACATCTAAAAATTCTATGATGAAAAATATTTGGTTCTTCATAAAAAACCAACTGTAATGGGGAGAATTTATGATAACTGATTGTCCTTATACGCACAAGCATTGTTACATGCAAAATATCATGCCCCCATGTTGAAACATGAAGTTTTGTCCTCATTGATATTGGTCTAGCTATCAATTGAAGACGTTTGATCAATGATTCTGCTAGACTATTTTGAGTGTGGACATGAGAAATCGGGTGTTCAACTTTTATTCTAGTTGACATACAATAATCATTAAAGGACTGAGATGTAAACTCACCAGCTTTATCAAGACGAATAGTCTTTATTGCATAATCTAGAAATTGTGTTCTTAACCTTACTAATTGAGCCAGGAATCTCGCAAAAGCCATATTGCGAGTTGGTTATAAGCACACATGTGACCCTCTTATAGATGCATCTATCAAAATCATTTAATAAGTGAAAGGTCCATACGAAGAGTGAATTGGTCCACATATATCACCCTGTATACGTTTCAGAAATGCACGAGATTCAATCCCAACCTTAGCTACTGATGGTTTAATAATCAAATTTCCTTGAGAACAAGAAGCATAAGAGTATTCCTTTGATTGAAGAATATTTTGATTCTTCAAAGAATGCCCATGTGAATTCTCAATAATTCTACGCATCATATTAAAACTGGGATGGCCCAACCGGTCATGCCAAATGATAAAATCATTATGATTTGTAAACATTTTATTTACTATAGCATATGATTCAACCATACAAATATTTGTATGATACAATCTAGAAGAAAGTGTAGGTAGTTTTTCATGCACAAATTTTTCTCCATCTTTTATTGTAGTAATATAAAGATAGTCAATATTTTCTTCATTTGCAGTCTCAATGTGATAGCCATTTTGACGAATAACCTTGAAACTTAACAAGTTTATTTGAAACTTACTACAATATAATGCATTATCAATGGACAATATTGTTCCCCCGGGTAGTAATAAGGTCGCTCTTCCAGAGCCCTCAATTAACTTTGTACTACAGGATATTGTATTAACATTAGCCATTTTCATAATTAGATTAGAGAAATATTTTTTTTCTCTTAATATAGTGTGAGTTGTAGCACTATCCAGAAGACACATATCTCCATTACTTATCTTGGATCCAGTTGAAGATTGGGAAATTTTTATTATCTGACGGGTTGAAAACTTGAAAAGGAGTAGTGTCGTACTAATAACGTGTTGTAAATAAATAGGAAAAAGTCATCGCTTCCATCTCAAACTATACACAAAAAGTCTAGGTCACACCTAAACTATCATAGTGACCTATTACACACCTAAATTATATAAAAGTGAATTTTTTTACCCCCTAAAACTGATTGGAAAAAGACATAATTATTTAAATAAAAAAAAGCACGTCTAAAAACAAAAATTAACGGAAAAAGTAAAAATAAAAATAAAAATTCCCCTCCTCACCCCCCAGCATCTCCTCTTCTCTCCCCCAAATCATCTTCTTCTTCATCATCCCCACCCCAAACTATAATAACCCCAACCAACACATCTTCTTCATCACCCCACCCCGAACCTCCAACCCCACCCCTAAATAACATAATTTCTTCATTCCCCATCCTCCACCCCCATCGAATCGATGTCAATTTCACCTACCACCATTAATTTTTCTCACAATACCATTGATTAATCATCTAACCCTCCAACATTAATGTTTTAACTAACAAATTTTATATTTTTAATATTTTTGATAGATTGGTTCCACATCGCTTCCTTCATTCTAAAAGAAAAGATTTCTTGTCTTTTTCTCACTGAAAAATCAACAAAAGAAAATAGAGAGAAATGGAGAGAGCTTCACTGTAAATTAGGAATGGAGAGGAAAAACATAATTTATTTCATATTTGTTCTCTTCCCTTGCGTAAATGTATTGATTTTTAAACTTGTGGTTAGTGGAGTAATTAAGAAATACAGAGAGCTTCACTGTAAAATAGGAATGAGTGATAATAGGATCTGGTACAGAGGGACAGAGACAATCTTACGATTTGAGTTTGAAGAAAAAGAATGGAGATTTTGGACACCATAATAATGGAGGTTTTGGACATTGAAGAAAAAGAAAAAAAGCTTAAATTTTTTTTTAAAAAAAGAAAAATCTATTAAAATAATAAATTTATTAATTTTTTCATATCATGCTAACGTGGCGCTGATGTGACAGTTGTGTGTGAAATACCGCACCACATGCAAGTGGTATAATGCTTTACATGTTGTAGAAAAATTCACTATTATATAGTTTAGGTGTGTAATAGGTCACTATGATAGCTTGAGTGTGACCTAGACTTTTTGAGTATAGTTTAAGGTGAAAATCATCACGTTTTCCTAAATAAATATTCTGAAATATACTAAAATGAAAGGGGGGAGGGGGACCTATAGATATAAGAAAAGACATTATTTTCTTCTTGTTTTGGTGTGTTTCTACAATGTAGTAAACAATGCCTTTTATAGCCAATAGTATGTGTACTATGTGAAAATACATTCACAAACTTTACGTGCTACAATAGTATGTGTAGCTACAATGGTATGTGTAGTATGTGAACATCCACCAAACAAATAAATTATTTATAATATTTTTCTATTTTCTCATGTTAGTTCGACCTTAAGATTTGAAAAATAATTTTTTAAGAAACAAGTTCCCTCAAAATAAGAAAAATGACTTCGTTAATAAAAGTAGAAAAACAAGTTCAAATGTTTCATAACATTCTCAAAATCAACCAACCCAACCTGTATCCCATCCCTCCCCCCCCCACGCACACATTTAAAAAGTTTTTTTTATCAACCTCACCCCGCCCGGACCCCCTAACCCCCTCCCCCACTAAAATATTATTTATATATATATATTTTTTATAAATTTCCTACCCCACCCCCAAAAGATTTATACATTTTTTTTAGTTTCGTGTTAGATATATACAAATAGTTTTTGGAAAATATTTTTTATTTTTGTATTGACTACAAAAAGATATGTAAGAAAATACTCATTTTTCTAAAAAAATGTTTTCCTTGGACAACATTTTTCTCCATACCTAACCGCTGACATGCCCTAAGATTGTTAATGACAAATTTAATCGCAACTGAAATTCACATCAATACGCAAACCAAAAGAAGAAGGCAAGTGCAATCCAAGAAAATGGATACTTTTTTTTTTTATATATATTAGAAAACTAACTAAATAAAATCTTTGAAACGTTTCTAAGAAAAATTTCTTTAAATTTTTTTTTTCACTCCTCAAGTCTAAAACGATGGAACTAAAGTTCACATCTTCTGATCCAGTATATGATCTCTTATGTTATGATACAAAAACAACAGCAAACCTAGTGTATTCCCACATAGTGGGGTCTGGGAAGGGTAAGATGTACGCAGTCCATACCACTACCTTCGGAGAAGTAGAAAGGTTGTTTCTGATAGACCCCCAGCTCAAGACAAGGAATAATAAGCAAATTCGTAATAAAGCATGGAACAAGATGACATAACATAAATACAACATCCACAAGGAATAGTAAACAAAGACTAGTAAACAAATTCTTAATAAAGCATGAAACAAGATGGCATAACAAGATTAATACACCCACAAAGTAATACCCTATACTAATGACCCAAACTGACTCTAGCCTTCTATCCTAATTCGCGTCCTCCAGATCTTCCTATCTAGGGTCATGTCCTCAGTAAGCTGTAACTGCTCCATGTCCCACCTAATCACCTCTCTCTACTATTTCTTTGGCCTACCCCTACCCCACCTAAAACCATCCAAAGCAAGCCTCTCGTACCTACGAACTGGGGCATTCGTGCCCCTCCTCATCACGTGTCCGAACCATCTCAATTGGACTTCCCGTATCTTGTCCTCCGCCGAAGCCACTCCAACCTTCTCCCGGATAGTCTCATTCCGAACTCTATCACCCCTAATAAGCCCACAGATCCAACGCAACATTTGTATTTCCGCCACCTTCAATTTTTGAATGTGGGAGTTCTTGACTGGCGAACACTCTGCTCCATACAACATGGCTGGACGGGCTGCCACCCTGTAGAATTTGCCTTTAAGCTTGGGTGGAACCTTCTTATCACACAACACCCCCGAGGCGAGCTTCCATATCATCCATCCCACCCCAATACGGTGGGAGATATTCTCGTCAATCTCACCATTCCCCTAAATCATAGACCCAAGATACTTGAAGCTATCCCTCTTACACACAACCTGGAAATCCAACCTTACTACCACCTCGTTTTCCTGCCTCAAGTCATTAAACTTGCATTCTAAATATTTTGTCATACTCCTACTCGACCTGAACCCTTTAGACTCAAGGGTCTGTCTCCACATCTCTAATTTATCATTCACACCCCCTCGCATCTCATCAATTAAAATTACATCATCTCCAAAAAACATACACCAACGTAACTCTCCTTAAATACGTTGCGTCAACATATCCATCATACATGCTCTGAATCACCAAAGTAAACAAAAATGGGCTAAGAGTAGATCCCTGATGCAACCCTATCAAGATAGGGAAATGCTCTGAATCTTCTCCCACCGTCCTCTCCTGGGTCTTATCTCCATCATACATGTCCTTTATTTCTCTAATATACGCCAGTGGGACCCCACTCACCTCCAAGCATCTCTAAAGAACCTTTCTAGGGACTTTGTCATACGCCTTCTCCAAGTTAATAAACACCATATGCAGATCCTTCTTCCTTTCCTATACTGTTCCACCAGCCTCTGTACTAGGTGAATTGCCTCCGTCATCGAGCGCCTGGGCATAAAGCCAAACTGGTTCTCAAAAATAGACACTATCCTCCTTAACCTCAACTCGACCACTCTCTGCTAGATCTTCATAGTGTGACTCAATAAATTATTGCCCCTATAGTTGTTGTAACTTTGAATGTCACCCTTGTTCTTATATAGAGGGATCATAGTACTCCATCTCCAAGGCTCGAGTATTTTTACCATCTTTAAAATGCCGTTAAATAATTTAGTCAACCATTTTAAACCGACTTCGCCAGAAAACTTCCAAGAATCCACAGAAATCTCATCAGTCCCCATCGCCCTACCCATTCACCTTAAAACATCTGTAATAACTAAAATTACGAAACTCCTTCGAGTGCTCTAGCTCCTCTAACACAATAAATCTATCCCCTTTATCATTCGAGAGCCTATGGAAATACAACTGCCATCTTTTCTTAAAGTGACCGTCCTCCACCAACACTTTACCATCCTCTCCCTTAAGGCACTTCACCTGGTTGAGGTCACAAGCCTTCCTCTCCCTAGACTTAGAAAGCCTAAACAACCTCTTTTCCCCTTCTTTCTCCTCCAACTCCACATACAAGCTCTCAAATACATCTGTCTTAGCAGCCATAACTGCTAATGTAGCCTCCTTTCTAGCTAACTTGTAATCCTCTCCATTTACCTATTTCTTCACTTCATCCTTACTCTCAACCAACTTAGCATACACACCCTTCTTAATCTCCACTTTCTTCTTAACTTCTTCATTCCACCACCAATCCCCCCGACAATGACTAGCCTGGCCCCTAGAAACCCTCAAAACCTCATTTGTAGTCTCCTTGATGCACCTAGCCACCCTATCCCACATACCATCCACGTCCCCCTACACTCTCACACCCTCATTCTTTCCACCTTCTCCCCTATCTCCAGCTCATTCACTAGTGTCAAGCCATACTACTTAATTCTAGGTCGACCCTCCGCACCTCTTCTCTTCTTATCCTTCTTTATATCCAAGTCCATCACCAAGAAACTATGCTGGGTCGAAAGATTCTCACTTGGAATGACTTTACAGTCCTTACACAACACCATATTCCCTTTCCTAAGCAACAAAAAGTCAATTTGTGTCTTGGCTATCACGCTTCGGAAGGTGATCAAGTGATCTTCCTTCTTCGAAAATCTCAAATTCACCACTACCAGCCCAAAGGACCTCACAAAATCCAATAGAGCAGCTCCCTTCTTATTTCTCTCCCTAAAACCAAAACCACCATGCACATCGCTAAAGCCTTTCGATAATGCCACGATGTGCCTGTTAAAATCTCCGGCTACAATAATATTCTCAGAGCTAGGCACGCCTCTCACCACCTCATCCAAGGCCTCCCAAAACTATATCTTTTCCTTCCCATCCAATCCCACATACAGTCCATAAACACTACAGACGTTCAGGGTAAACCACCCAATGACCAACTTAATGGTCATCAACCTATCACTGATCCTCTTAACCTCCACTACCTTCCCTCTAATCTCTTTATCTACTAAGATGCCGACTCCATTCCTACGCCTCTCACTTCCAGAGTACTAAAGCTTGTAACCATCCACATCCCTAGCCTTAAACCCTACCCACTTGGTCTCCTGGACACACATAATATTGATTCTCCTCTTTTTAAGAATCTTCACAAGCTTAATGGACTTACCCTGAAGAGTCCCTATATTCCAAGACCCAACCCTTAGCCTATAACCTCTAGCATCATGTCTTCCTCTACCGCCCCTAACGCCAGACCTTTCCCCCACTCCCACACCCACCCTACGCTCTTCCCTCACCCCAAAATTGCCTTCTGCCCCAACCCCCTCAGATATGACCCTATCCTACTATCTACTCCCATAACCACTACTTCAAGAAAATATAAACAACGATAGTAACAAAGAAACATAAAGAAATACAAGGCACACGCTAAGTAGATGGAATAATCAAGAAAAATAAGTCAATCCCACAATTTAAAAATAAGTCAAGAGATGGAATAATCAGGAAAAAGTAAATATAAAAGGTTGGACACCGAGTTAGAAAACTGATGCCGAAAATTCTCGCCAAAAAATTCTCATAAGAGTGTCGTCGGAATTAGATCTGGTCGAGCCGATGGAAACCTTATCCCGTCTCACCGACGATAGCAGTGGAAATTACAAAAAGATCAGAGACAGAGATGGTGGAAGAGAGAGAAAATCAATAGAGGAAGAGAGGGAAGGTGCATACTTACCTGCTGCTAACGCACCTGAACCGGCGTCAGCACTGATGTACCAAAGGTCATGTCAACAGTGACATTATATATGTTAATTTAAGTGACGGTATGTACTGTTCTTACTAGACTCCTGTAACACCCCAAATCTGGTACCCGAAATGCTACACAGTGCCTATGAACTCGTAGGACCACAAGCTAACCCATGACTAATATCGTTAAACTGAGCACTGAATAATAGTAATAATATCATAAATATAGAAACATGAACTGAAAGGCCATGTTCAATACTAGTACATAACTGAAAAATATGGTATAATAATACCAAAGTAACTGAGATAATTGTCTAAACATACTGTAGTCTGAAAGCCTCTAAACTGTCTGAATAAAGAGTTGATGGGAATGTCCCAAATTAACTCCAACTACTGAAATAAACTAAAAAAACTAAAATAGTAATGTGATTATCATGTCCCCGGAGGATGAGGACTCACTACTAACACTGATCGCTGAACTGGGATGCTACTGGTTCTCTGGAGCTCGTGCTTCTAAACTTATGGTATAAGACACCTTAGAAGAAATGCATCAGTACTTTAAATATACTGGTATGCAAGGGAGGTAGGCTGAATGAAAACGTTCATATGCATGAACAATACTAACTGACTAACTAACATGAACATGAGAATATATGCATACATACGTAACTGTAACTGAGATCATGATAGGACTAAATACTGAGTTCTGAATAATGAGTCTACTGACATTGACATCTGAGTCACTGAAGAGTGAGAAACTAATACTGTATTACTGAATACTAAGGGACTGATACTATGTTACTGATACATGGATAACTGTGTCTGATAATTTTAATTATGAAAAACTGGCCTAGTTCACTGTATCTGACAGTCCTGAAGTTGAATGCTAATAACATAAGTTCTGATAACTGATATAACTGATAACATGAATGACTGTATTTGACAGTCCTGACCTAATGGAACTAGTTGAGTTCCATACTATATCTGAGTAACTAAATTTTAGATCAGTCCTATCTTGCGGGTGATCTCTAAATCTAATAATACTGATACTGATTGACCAATGTTGAGATCAGTCCTGCTTGGTGGGTGATCTTGAGGTCTATTTATAATGAAAAGAATTGACTATATCTGACAGTCCTAAATCTATACTACTGAGCTTAATTGACTGTATCTGATAGTCCTGATTCTATAACTGAAACAGGTGGATGAATTCATCTAACCAACATGCCCCTTACTAAGATAACTAGGTCCCACCCTATTACCCTAGTTGGAAGGGTGTCAGTATCGTGCCACTGGTAAAGACAACTATTGTGGAGTCAGTCCTAATCTAGTGAGTAACCCCTAGGATCAGTCCTATACATTAAAATGTGCTAACGGGTGATCCCTGACTATGTCATCCTATCTAACGGGTGAAATCTCATTCGTATGCTGGCTACGTAGTTATGGAACTGAGGGATTTCTTCTAGAGATCTCAGTCTTATCTGTCGGGTGGTCCCCATCCCTAGGCTTGCTCGGTGCTAAATCCTACTCCCATATGAAAGACACTAAACTGAGATGATTAACTGAACTGAGCTGATTCTAATAGTATTGTTTAGCGGAGCTAAACTGAATTTACTGAGATTCATTGACTGACGGGATGTACTGAGTTCTGAGGACTGACTGAGAGTACTGAAGTTACTGTGATTAACTAGGAATACCGAGGTTGCTGATATTACTAAGTACTGAGATCACTGAGATAACTGAGATTTCTGAGATTTCTGGGTTTTCCTGAGTCACATAATTGACTAAGTTCTATGGATCATAGCTTGACTGAGAGTATTTTGATAACATGGCATAACTCTAGGCACACAGCTAAATTGTCGTGTATAAATACCCCTAGGACTCGATGGAAAAAAACTGACATTGAATGACTTACATGAATACATGACTAACAACACAAATCATAATTCATATGTTGAAACACCCCATCAAACATGTGGTATACATAAACTTGTACAAACATGAGGATTTCATAATATCATGCTAGTTGGGCGCTTTTCCTTCGTATAGGCATTTAATCAAACAGATGGTAGGCATAATATATGTAGAAAACATTATACAATAATTAAACATCATGATTCAACATCTAATTTCATCATCCTAGGGTTTAATCATAGGTTCACATGAATATTTATCTATACAAATCAATTCCACATAATATTGATCACCCAATATGGATTTGAATTCAATTGATCATTCATAACATAAACAAAATAGACCCAACATGAAATACATAAAGAAATCCATAAACTTGAATTTGAAAAAAGATTCTTGGACTACATGGACGAAAGGAGTCCATGAATGTACACTATGCATACCTAGTATATGATTTCTTGATGATTGACGGTGTAACCTTCTTGAATTTGAATCCCCAATAGAAACCCTAGCTTGTTCTTGAGAGAAACTTGAGAGAAACTAGTATATTTTGGGTGAAGAATTACTAAATCACATGTTATTGGGTATATATAAGGGTGGGAAATTGACCCTTTTAACCCTGGATGCGTCTTTAATTTCTAAGAAAATTTTCCATTTTTCATTCTTGGCGCGATGTGCCAGTATCGTGCCCAGTCACTGGAAAGTGACAAATGGAAAATTGCATGGTGGTGCGATGCGGAGCTATCGTGTTGCCACCTTGTCTGCGACCTGTAAGTTTGACGTGATGCGACACTATCGTGGAGCAACACTGGAAATTGACAACTGCCATTTGAGCTATCTCTGCGACATGCTAAAGGCTCAGGTGATATAATGTCTCACTAAAAAGTCTCGAACTCTTCACACGATTGTCGTATTTAAGCGAATTTGGTATTGATGGAAAGCTTATTCGATTATCCACATGATATAAAGTGAAAATCTTAAATTAATACGTGTACAAAAATGGATTCATTTTTCAAATAAAGCTTCAAATATTCATGGGAAACTTTTCAAGCTAGGAAAAGTACGGTGTATTACAATATATCTCCCTTGAGAACATTCATCCTCGAATGAGACTGAGTGAGAGAGAAAGAATACAAACTGACATACCTACTGAGCATGACTAGCTAGAACATGATTTCATGACTGACATAACTGATGGTTGAATATAACATACAGAATATGCATATCTGATGCATGACTAATAAGCTGAATTCATGTATATCTGATGCATGACTGATAATTGACTTATTAGTACATGACTGAATATTCTGATGAACTAAATTTCTCATAGTTAGAATGTATGTCTAATGCATAATTACATGCTTGAACTTATATGTGAATGCATGGCTGAATATGCAAGGGTACTTAGTACCAAGTCTGTGATGAACACTGAACATTAAACTGAGTAAGACTAAGGAGAACTATTATCTTAACCGGAAATGGTAATGAATCTTAGATCGTCATACTAAAAATGTATGAGTGGAAATATAAGAACGTAACTGAGTCTGGTCTGATACGTGACATACGAACTGAACATCATGAACGAAACTGAGCTACTGAATACTTGGCCCAAAGCTGAGGTTGGGACTTTGAGGGTCAACTTTTGAATACCCTCTACTCTAAATTGGATTCTTTATTCGAAGAGAAATTTATTTAAGGCATGAGAACGTTGGGGAATAATGAGGTATCTCCCCCTTGGGACACTATGTCCGTCTAAGAATGCTCACCTTGCTGAGATACTATGGTGATGCACAAGGCATCCACGGACTGATTCATGACTAAATAACTCATGTTTAAAATCTTAAGCTAAAATGAGAGAAAGAGGTTTAGCAATGCATATCATGCGTATGAAGGACCTATAACGTTCCCGAATCTATGCCGGGGTAATTTTATTGATCATGGCAAGTCTGAAGAGCATAAAACCTGTTCTGACAATGACCACTAATGGTTCTAGAAGTGACGCCCTACTGGGGCAAATCTTTTCCCTTCTGGGCCCTTACTGTACATTCTCGTAGCTTATGGCCTAGATTACCACATCCATAACATACCTCACTGCCTTCTCTGCATACACCTAGGTGATTCTAACTACACTTTTTGCAAAGAGAATATGTAAGACTCCTGTTCTCACTCTCCTGGGCCTCGAATCCTGGTAACCCATCATGACTTTGATTCTCGAGCTTGGGTACTGGTGCACTAGCTGAAGATGGAGCTGGGACAAAAAATTTATAACTTACTGAGAATGGCTACCACCTCATGACTTAGGCTGAGTAAAATTGAAACTACCTGTCCTTGCCCTCTTATTCTATTTTTCCTTCATCTTAATGTTTTGCTCTTTTATCTGCTGAGCATGGTTCATATGTTTGTCTAAAGTCATGTCACTATTCATCATGGAGAATCTGCACTCATTAACCACGCTATTATTCAACCCTGACACAAACTTACTCATCTTGGCCCTACTGTCTGCAACCACATGAGGGGCATATCTGACTAATTGAGTACACTTAAGAGAATACTCTTTCACTGTCATATTACCTTGCCTGAGGTTGATGAAATCTAGCACCTTGGCTTCTTTAAGCTCTAGGGGAATGAATCTATCAAGGAACGCGGAAGAAAACTCTTCCCACTAGACTGACCCTCCATCGTTAGCCCTCTCTAACTTCCACTGCTTGAACCAAGTGTGAGAAATATCTTGCAACTGGTATGCAGCTAGCTTAACATTCTCAACAGTAGTCACCCTCATGATATTGGTCACTTTCTGAACTTGAACTAGGAATTCCTGAGGGTCCTCATCTGACTTAGACCCAAGAAAGGATGGAGGGTTCATTCGGGTGATGTCCTAAATCCTGGATGATGCTACATTGACCACTAGGTTGGCCAAAATGACAGTTGGTCATTCATTATGAGTAGAAACTGACTGATCAAGAGTAGTGGATACGACCCTGAACTGCACATGAGAAACATGTTTGCCCAAAGGTTCTTCAGGCTGAGGGGCTGACTTATTCCTATTTCTTCTTTTAGGAGGCATATTCTGTAGAAAAAAAAAGAGAAACGAATTAGAGTGAGAGTTTAACTTTGAGTCTATGCTCACTGGAATGACATGAATACTGAAAGAAGGGAAACTATTCCTAAAACACCTCATAGCCTCCTGCGCATAAGTGTAGTGCACAACACACACATGTACAAGACTCTACTATATGTGGCATTTCAGTCTTCCTAGGACACTGTTGAACCATAGGCTCTGATACCAAGTTTGTAACACTCCAAATATGGTACCTGGAATGCTACATGGTGCCTATGACCTTGAAGGTACACAAGCTAACCCATGACTGTTATTTATAAACTGAGCACTGAATAATAGTAATAATATCATAAATGCGGAAAAATGAACTCAAAGTCATAAGGTTCAATACTAGTACATAACGGAAAAATATGGTATAATAATACAAAAAAAATTGAGATAATTGTCTGAACATACTGCAGTCTGAAAGTCTTTAAACTTTCTGAATAAGGAGTTTTTGGGAATGTCCCCAACTAACTCCAACTACTAAAATAAACTGAAAACTAAAATAGTAATGTGATCATCATGTCCTCGGAGGATAAGGACTCACTTCTAACACTGATCATTGAACTGGGATGCTACTGGTTCTCTGGAGCTCGTGCTTCTAAACCAATGATATAACACACCTTAGTACAAATGCATCAGTACTTTGAATGTACTGGTATGCAAGTAAGGTAGGTTAAATGTAATAGGTTCATTTGCATGAACAATACTAACTGTCTGACTAACATAAACATGAGAATACATGCATGCATACGTAACTGTAACTGAGATCATGATAGGACTGAATACTGAGTTCTTACTACTGAGTCTACTGATATTGACATCTAAGTCACTGATGAGTGAGAAACTGATACTGTATTACTGAATACTAAGGGACTGATACTATGTTACTGATACATGGATAACTGTGTCTGATAATTTTAATTATGAAAAACTGGCCTAGTTCACTGTATCTGACAGTCCTGAAGTTGAATGCTAATAACATAAGTTCTGATAACTGATATAACTGATAACATGAATGACTGTATTTGACAGTCCTGACCTAATGGAACTAGTTGAGTTCCATACTATATCTGAGTAACTAAATTTTAGATCAGTCCTATCTTGCGGGTGATCTCTAAATCTAATAATACTGATACTGATTGACCAATGTTGAGATCAGTCCTGCTTGGTGGGTGATCTTGAGGTCTATTTATAATGAAAAGAATTGACTGTATTTGACAGTCCTAAATCTATACTACTAAGTTGAATTGACTGTAACTGACAGTCCTAATTCTGTAACTGAAACTTTGGGATGTATTCATCTAACCAAAATGCCCCATACTAAGCTAACTGGGTCCCAACCTATAACCCCAGTTAGAAGGGTGTCAGTACCGCCCCACTGGTAAAGACAACTATTGTGGAGTCAGTTCTAATCTAGCGGGTGACCCCTGGGATCAGTCCTATATATTTAAATGTGCTAACAGGTGATCCCTAAGTTTGTCAGTCCTATCTAATTGGTGATATCTCATTCCTACGTTGGCTACGTATTTCTAGAACTTAGGGATTTCTTCTAGAGATCTCAGTCCTATCTAGCGGGAGAGTCCCCATCACTAAGCTTGTTCGGTGCTGAATCCTACTCCCATCTGAAACACACTGAACTGATTAACTGAACTATTTCTAATGGTATTTTTTAGCGTAGCTAAATAGAATTTACTGAGATTCGTTGACTTATGGAATGTACTAGGTTCTGAGGACTGACTGAGAGTACTGAAGTTATTGAGATTGATTGGGAATACTGAGGTTGTTGAGATTACTGAGTACTGAGATCACTGAGATTACTGATATTTCTAAGATTTCTTAGTTTTTCTAAGTCACATGACTGACTGAGTTCTATGGATCATAACTTGACTGAAAGTATCTTGAAAACATGACATGGCTCTAGGCACATAGTAAAATTGTTGGGGATAAGTACCCCCAGGATTTTATGGAAAGAAACTAACATAGCATGACTTACATGAACACATGACTAACAACATAATTCGTAATTCATATGTTGAAACACTCCATAAACATGTGGTATGCATAAACTTGTACAAACATGGGGATTTCATAATAAAATGCTAGTTGGGCACTTTTCCTTCGTATAGGCATTTAATCAAATAGATGGTAGGCATAATATATGTAGACAACATTATACAACAATTAAACATCATAATTCAACATCTAATTTCATCATCCTAGGGTTTAATCACAGGTTCACATGAATATACATCTATACAAATCAATTCCACATAAAATTGATCGCCCAACATGAATTTGAATTTAATTGATCATTCTTAGCATAAATGAAACACACCCAACATGAAATTCATAAAGAAATCCATAAACTTCAATTTTAAAAGAGATTGAGTCCATGAATGAACCCTATGCGTACCTGGGATATGATTTCTTGAGGATTGAGAATTCTCAACAGTAGTGACCCCCATGATGTCGGTCACCTTCTAAACCTGTTCTTGGAATTCCTGAGGGTCCTAATCTGACTTAGACCCAAGAAAGGATGGAGGGTTCATTCGGGTGAAGTCCCAAATCCTGGATGCAGCTAAATTTGACACTTGGTTGGCCGTAACGATAGCTGGTCATTCATTATGAGTAGGAACTGACTGAGCAAGAGTAGTGGATGCGGCCCTAAACTCCACATGAGAAACATGTTCGCCCAAAGGTTCTTCAGGATGAGGGGCTGACTGATTCCCATTTCTTCTTTTAGGATGCATGTTCTGTAGAAGAAAGGGAGAAACAAATTAGAGTGAGAGTTTATCTTTGAGCCTATGCACCCTGGCATGACATGAATACTGAAAGAAGGAAAACTTTTCCTAAAACACCTCATAGCCTCCTACACATAAGTTTGGTGCACAACACACGCATGTACAAGACTCTACTAGATATGGTTTTTTAGACTCCCTAGAACACTGTTGAACCTTAGGCTCTGATATAAAGTTTGTAACGCCCCAAATCTTATACCTGGAATGCTACACGGTTCCCATGACCTAAAAGGACCATAAGCTAACCCATGACTGATATCTATAAATTAAGCTCTGAATAATAGTAATAATATCGTAAATGCAGAAAGATGAACTGAAAGGCAATAAGGTTCAATACTAGTACGTAACTGAAAAATATGGTATAACAATACCAAAACAACTGAGATAATTATCTAAACATACTGTAGTCTAAAAATCTCTAAACTATCTGAATAAGGAATTAATGGGAATGTCCCCAACTAACTCTAACTACTGAAATAAATTGAAAACTAAAATAGTAATATGATCATCATGTCCTCGGAGGATGAGGAATCACTCCTAAAACTGATCGCTGAACTGGGATGCTACTGGTTCTCTGGAGCTCGTGCTTCTAAACCTATGGTATAAGACACCATAGAACAAATGGATCAGTACTTTGAATGTACTAGTATGAAAGTGAGGTAGGCTGAATGCAATAGGTTCATATGCATGAACAATACTAATTGACTGACTAACATGAACATGAGAATACATGCATGCAAACGTAATGGTAACTGAGATCATGATAGGATTGAATACTGAGTTCTGACTACTGAGTCTACTGACATTGACATCTGAGTCACTGATGAGTGAGAAATTGATACTGTATTACTAAATACTGATGGACTGATACATGGATAACTGTGTCTGACAGTTTTGATTATGAAGAACTGGTCTGGTTGACTATATCTGACAGTCCTAAAGATGAATGCTAATAACATAAGTTTTAATAACTGATATAACTGATAACATGAGAGACTGTATCTGACAGTCCTAACCTGATGGAACTAGCTGAGTTCCATACTATATCTCAGTAATTGAATTTGAGATCAGTCTTATCTAGTGGGTGATCTCTACATCTGATTATATTGATACTGATTGAATAAGGTTGAGATCTTTCCTGTCTAGTGGGTGATCCTGGGGGTTTATTTATAATGAGAAGGATTGACTGTATTTGACAGTCCTAAATCTATTCTACTGAGCTAAATTGACTGTATCTGACAGTCCTAATTATGTAACTAAATTTGTGGGATGTATTCCTCTAACTAACATACCCCATACTAAGCTAAATAGGTCCCAACCTGTAACCCCAGTTGGAAGGGTGTCAGTACCGCGCCACTGGTAAAGACAACTGCTGTGGAGTCAGTTATAATCTAGCGGGTGACCCCTGGGATCAGTCCTATTTATTTAACTATGCTAACGGGTGATCCCTGAGTATGTCAGTCCTATCTAATGGGTGACATCTCATTCTTATGCTGGCTACGTAGGTCTGGAACTTAGGGATTTCTTCTAGAGATCTCAGTCCTATCTAGCGGGCGAGTCCCCATCACTAGGCTCGTTCGGTGCTGAATCCTACTCCCATCTGAAAAACACTGAACTGATTAACTGAACTAAGCTGATTAACTAAACTAAGCTATTTCTAATGGTATTGTTTAGCGGAGCTAAACTGAATTTACTAAGATTCATTAACTGGCAGAATATACTGAGTTCTGAGGACTGACTGAGAGTACTGAAGTTACTGAGATTGACTGGAAATACTGAGGTTGATGATATTACTGAGTACTGAGATCACTGAGATTACAGAGATTTTTGTGATTTCTGGGTTTTCCTGAGACACATGACTGACTGAGTTCTTTGGATCATAGCTTGACTAAGAATATCTTCATAAAATGACATGGCTCTAAGCACACAGTTAAATTGTTGGGTATAAGTACCCCCAGGACTCGATGGAATGAAACTAACATAGCATGACTTACATGAACACATGAATAACAACACATTTTGTAATTCATATGTTGAAACACTCCATCAAATATGTGGAATGCACAAACTTGTACAAACATGGGGATTTCATAATATCATGCTAGTTCGGCACTTTTTCTTCGTATTGGCATTTAATCAAACAGATGGTAAGCATAATATATGTAGACAACATTATACAATAATTAAACATCATGATTCAACATCTAATTTCATCATCCAAGGGTTTAATCATAGGTTTAAATGAATATACATCTATACAAATCAATTCCACGTAAAATTGATCACCCAACATGGATTTGAATTTAATTGATCATTCTTAGCATAAACAAAACACACCTAAGATGAAATTCATAAACAAATCCACAAACTTGAATTTAAAAAGAGATTCTTGGATTTCATGGATGAAAGGAGTCTGTGAATGAACCCTATGAATACCTGGGATATGATTTCTTAAGGATTGACGGTGAAACCTTCTTGAATTTGAATCCCCAATAGAAACCCTAGCTTGTTCTTGAGAGAAATATGAGAGAAACTAGTATATTTAGGGTGAAAAATAACTAAATCACATGTTATTAGGTATATATAGGGGTGGGAAATTGACCTTTTTAACCCTGGACGTGTCTTTAATTTCTGAGAAAATTTCCCAATTTTCATCCTTGGCGCGACGCGCCACTATCGTGTCAAGTCATTGTCTGCGACCTGGAAGTTTGGCGTGATTCGCCACTATCATGGAGCAATACTAGAAATTGACAATTGCCATTTCAACTATTTCCGCGATGCGCTGCAGGATCAGGTGATGCACTATCTCACTAAAAAGGCTCTAACTCTTCTTGTGAAACTTTGAAAGTTAGGAAAAGTATGGGGTATTACAATAAATCCCCCTTGAGAACATTCATCCTCGAATGAGACTGAGTGAGAGGGAAAGAATACAAACTGACGTACTTACTGAGCATGACTAGTGGAACATGATTTCATGACTGACATGATTTATGGATGAATATAACATACAAAACATGCATATCTGGTGCATGACTAATAAGCTGAATTCAGGCATATCTGATGCATGACTGATAATTGACTTATTCGTACATAACTGAATATTCTGATGAACTAAATTTCTCATAGTGAGAATGCATGTATAATGCAGAATTACATACTTGAACTGATATATGAATGCATGGCTGAATATACAAGGGTACTTAGTACCAAGTCTGTGATGAACACAGAATATGAAACTGAGTAGGACTAAGGAGAACTGTTATCTTTATCGGAAATGTTAATGAATCTGAGATCGTCTTACTAAACATGCATAAGCAAAAATATGAGAATGTAACTGATTTTGGTCTGATACGAGACATACGAAATGAACATCATGAACGGAACTGGGCCTCTGAATACTTTTCCCAAAGCTGAGGTTGGGACTTTGAGGGTCAACTTATGAATACCCTCTACTATAAACTGGATTCTTTATTCAAAGAGAAACTTTATTTAAGGCATGAGAACGTTGGGGAATAATGGGGTATCTCCCCCTTAGGACAGTATGTCCCTATAAGAATGGTCACCTTACTGAGATACTAGGGTGATGCACAGGGCATCCACAGATTGATTCATGACTGAATAACTCATGCTAAAAATCTTATGCTAAAATAAAAGAAAGAGGTCTAGCAATGCATATCATGAGTATGAAGGACCTATAACATACACTAATCTATGCCGGGGGAATTTTCTTGATCATGGCTAGTCTGAAGAGCATAAAACCTATTCTGACGCTGACCACTAATGGTACTGGAAGTGATGCCTTGCTGGAGTAAATCTTTTCCCGTCTGGGCCCTTACTCTACATTCCCGTAGCCTGTGGCCTAGATTACCAAATCCATAACATACCTCACTTCCTGTTCTACATACACTTAGGTGATTTTTACCATACTTTTTGCAAAGAGGATAGGTAAGACTCCTGTTCCTAATATCCTGGACCTCGAATCCTAGTGACCCATCACGACTGTCATTCTCGAGCTTGGGTACTGGTGCACTAGATGAAGATGGATCTGGGATAAAAAATTTATGACTATACTGAGAACGGCTACCACCCCCTGACTTAGGCTGGCCAAAACTGAAACTACCTGTCCTTGCCCTCTTATTCTGTTTTTCCTTCATCTTAATCTTTGGCTCTTCTATCTGCTGAGCATGGTTCAATAGTTTTGCTAAAGTCATGTCACTATTCAACATGGCGAATCTTCACTCATTAACCACACTATCATTCACCCCTGACATAAACTTACTCATCTTGGCCTTACTGTCTACAACCACAATAGAGGCATATATGGCTAATTGAGTAAACTTAAGAGAATACTCTTCCACTGTCATATTTCTCTATCTATGATTGATGAAATATATCACCTTGGCTTCTCTAACCTCTAGGTAAAAGAATCTATCAAGGAACATGGAAGAAAACTCTTCCCACTAGACTGACCCTCCATCGTCAGCCATCTCTGACTTTCACTACTTGAATCAAGTGTGAGCAACATCCTGCAACTGGTATTCAACGAGCTCAGTATTCTTAACTGTAGTCACCCCATAATATCGGTCACCTTTTGAACCTGATGTAGGAATTCCCGAGTCACTGATGAGTTAGAAACTGATACTGTATTACTAAATACCGAGGGACTGATACTATGTTACTGATACATGGATAGCTGTGTCTGACAGTTCTGATTATAAACTGGTCTGGTTGACTGTATCTGACATTCCTGAAGTTGAATGCTAATAACATAAGTTATAATAAATGATATAATTGATAACATGAGGGACTGTATCAAACAGTCCTAAACCTGATGGAACTAGCGGAGTTCCGTACTATATCCGAGTAACAGAATTTGAGATCAGTCCTATATAGCGGGTGATCTTTACATATAATGATACTGATACTGATTACCAAGGTTGAGACCAATCCTGTCTGGTGGGTGATCCCAGGCCTTATTTATAATGATAAGGATTGACTGAATCTGACAGTCCTAAATTTATTCTACTGAGCTGAATTGACTGTATCTGACAGTCCTGATACTGTAATTGAAACTGTGGGATGTATTCATCTAACCAACATGCCCCATACTAAGCTAACTGGGTCCCAACCTATAATCTCAGTTGGAAGAGTGTCAGTACCACGCCACTAGTAAAGACAACTGCAATGGAGTCAGTCCTAATTTAGCGAGTGACCCCTGGGATCAGTCCTATTCATTTAAATATGTTAACGGGTGATCCCTGAGTATGTCAGCCCTATCTAATGGGTGAAATCTCATTCCTACGTTGTCTATGTAGTTCTGGAACTGAGGAATTTCTTCTAGAGATCTCAGTCCTATCTAGCGGGTGAGTCCCCTTCCCTAGGCTCGCTCGGTGCTGAATCCTACTCCCATCTGAAAGACACTGAATTGATTAACTGAACTGAGCTGATTAACTAAACTAAGTTGATTCTAATGGTATTTTTTAGCAAAGCTAAACTAAATTTACTGAGATTCATTGACTGACGGAATGTACTAAGTTCTGAGGTCTGACTGAGAGTACTGAAGTTACTGAGATTTACTGGGAATACTGAGGTTGCTGATATTACTAAGTAATGAGATGACTGAGATGACTGAGATTACTGAGATTTCTGAGTTTTCCTGAGTCACATGACTGGCTGAGTTCTATGGATCATAGCTTGACTGAGAGTATCTTGAAAACATTACAAGGCTCTAGGTACACAACTAAATTGTCGGGTATAAGTACCCCTAGGACTCGATGGAACGAAATTGACATAGCACTAACAAGACAATTCATAATTCATATGTTGAAACACTCCATCAAACCTGTGGTATGCATAAACTTGTACAAACTTAGGGATTTCATAATATCATGCTAGTTGGGAACTTTTCCTTTGTATAGGCATTTAATCAAACATATGGTAGACATAATATATGTATACAACAATATACAACAATTAAACATCATGATTCAACATCTAATTTCATCATCCTAGGGTTTAATCATAGGTTCACATTAATATATATCTATACAAATAAATTCCACATTACATTGATCACCCAACATGGATTTGAATTCAATTGATCATTCTTAGCATAAACAAAACACACCCAACATGAAATTCATAAAGAAATCCATAAACTTGAATTAGAAAAAAGATTCTTGGACTTCATGGACGAAAGGAGTACACAAATGAACACTATGCATAACTAGGATGTGATTTCCTGATGATTGATGGTGAAACCTTCTTAAATTTGAATCCCCAATAGAAACTCTAGATTGTTCTTGAGAGAAACTAGTATATTTTGGGTGAAGAATGACTAATTCATATGTTATTGGGTATATATAGGGGTGGGAAGTTGACCCTTTTAACTCTGGATGCATCTTTAATTTCTGAGAAAAATTCCTAATTTTCATACTTGGCGCGACGCACCAGTATCGCGCCAAGTCACTGGAAAGTGACAAATGGGAAATTGCACAGAGGCACGACACGGAGTTATTGCATTGCCATCTAGTCTGCGACCTGGAAGTTTGGCGTGATACGCCACTATCATGGAGCAACACTGGAAATTGACAATTGCCATTTGAGCTATCTCCGCAACGCACTGAAGGCTCAGGTGATACAGTGTCTCACTAAAATGACTCTAACTCTTCACCCGGTTGTCGGATTTGGGACAATTTGGTATCGATGGAAAGCTTATTCGAAAAAAGTTTCTAAAATTCTTGGGAGACTTTTCAAGCTAAGAAAAGTATGGGGCATTACAATATCTCCCCTTTGAGAACATTCGTCCTCAAAAGAGACTAAGTGAGAGGGAAAGAATACAAACTGACGTAAATACTGAGCATGACTAGCTGGAACATGATTACATGACTGACATGACTGATGGATGAATATAACATACAGAACATGAATATCTAATATATGACTAATAAGATGAATTGATGTATATCTGAGGCATGACATATAATTGACTTATTCGTACATGACTGAATATTCTGACGAACTAAATTTCTCACAGTGAAAATGCATGTCTAATGCATAATTACATGCTTGAACTGATATATGAATAAATGGATGAATATGTAAGGGTACTTAGTACCAAGACTTTGATGAACACTGAACATGAAACTGAGTAAGACTAAGGAGAACTGTTATCTTAACCGAAAATGCTAATGAATCCCAGATCATCTTACTAAACATGCATTAGCGGAAATATGAGAACGTAACTGAGTCTGGTCTGATACGTGACATACGAACTGACCATCATGAACGGAACTGAGCCTCTGAATACTTAGCCCAAAATTGAGGTTGGGACTTTGAGGGTCAACGTATGAATACCCCCTACTTTAAACTGGATTCTTTATTCAAAGAGAAACTTTATTTAAGGCATGAGAACGTTGGGGAATAATGGAATTATCTCCCCCTTGGTACACTATGTCCCTCTAAGAATGCTCACCTTACTGATATACTAGGGTGATGCATAGGGCATCCACATACTGATTCATCACTGAATAACACATGCTGAAAATCTTAAGAAAAAATGAAAGCAAGAGGTCTAGAAATACATATCATGAGTATGAAGGACCTATAACGTACCCTAATCTATGCTGGTGGAATTTTTATGATCACGGTGATTCTGAAGAGCATAAAACCTGTTCTGACGCTGACCACTAATGGTACTGGAAGTGACGCCCTGCTGGCGTAAATCTTTTCCCTTATGGACCCTTACTCTACATTCTCGTAGCCTGTGTCCTGGCTTACCATATCCATAACATACCTCACTGCCTTCTCTATATATACCTAGGTCATTCTTACCATACTTTTTGCTAAGCGGATAGGTAAGACTCCTGTTCTCACTATCCTGGGCCTCAGATCCTGGTGACCCATCACGACTGTCATTCTTGAGCTTGGGTACTGGTGCACTAGCTGAAGATGGAGCTGGTACTAAAAATTTATGACTATACTGAGAATGGCTACCACTCTCTAACTTAGGCTGAGCAAAACTAAGACTACCTGTCCTTGCCCTCTTATTCTATTTTTTCTTCATCTTAATCTTTTGCTCTTCTATTTTCTATGCATGGGTCATAAGTTTGGCTAAAGTCATGTCACTATTCAGAATGGTAAATCCACACTCATTAACCACACTATCATTCACCCCTGACACAAACTTACTCATCTAGTTCCTACTGTCTGCAACCACAATAGGGGCATATCTGGCTAATTTAGTAAACTTAAGAGAATACTCTTCCTCTGTCATAATACCCTGTATGATGTTGATGAAATCTAGAACCTTGGCTTCTCTAAACTCTAGGGGAAATAATCTATCGAGGAACGTGGAAGCAAACTCTTCCTACTAGACTGACCCTCCATCGCCAGCCCTCTCTGATTTCCATTGCTTGAACCAAGTGTGAACAACACCCTGCAACTGGTATGCAGCTAGCTCAGCATTCTCAACCGTAGTAACCCCATAATGTCGGTCACCTTATGAACCTGATCTAGGAATTCCTGAGGGTCCTCATCTGTCTTAGACCCAAGAAAGGATGGAGGGTTCATTAGGGTGAAGTCCCAAATCCTGGCTGCGGCTGAATTGGCCACTGGGTTTGCCAAAATAATAGTTGGTTATTCTTTATGAGTAGCAACTGACTGCGCAAGAGTAGTGTATGCGGCCCTGAACTCCACATGAGAAACATGTTCGCCCAAAGGTTCTTCGGGCTGAGGGGCTAACTGTTTCCCATTTCTTCTTTTAGGAGTCATGTTCTATAGAAGAAAGGGAGAAACAAGTTAGAGTGTGAGTTTAACTTTGAGCCTATACTCACTGGCATGACATTAATACTGAAAGAAGGGAAACTGTTCCTAAAACACCTCATAGCCTCCTGCACATAAGTGTGGTGAACAACACAC
Source organism: Capsicum pubescens (assembly GCA_030864215.1). NCBI lineage: Eukaryota > Viridiplantae > Streptophyta > Magnoliopsida > Solanales > Solanaceae > Capsicum > Capsicum pubescens. The sequence continues at coordinate 262,939,655 of CM061540.1, read as the reverse complement.
ACATGTATAAAACTCTACTAGATGTGGCTTTTCAGACTCCCTAGGACACTGTTGAAACTTAGGCTCTGATACAAAGTTTGTAATGCCCCAAATCTGGTACTTGGAATGCTACACGGTTCCCATGACATCGAAGGACCATAAGCTAACCCATGACTGATATCTGTAAATTAAGCACTGAATAATAGTAATAATATCATAAACGCAGAAACATGAACTAAAAGGCCATAAGGTTCAATACTAGTACGAAACTAAAAATATGGTATAACAATACCGAAATAACTGAGATAATTTTCTGAACATACTGTAGTCTGAAAGTCACTAAACTCTTTGAATAAGGATTTGATGGGAATGTCCCAAACTAACTCCAACAACTGAAATGAACTAAAAACTGAAATAGTAATGTGATCATCATATCCTCGGAGGATGAGGACTCACAGCTAACACTAATCACTGAACTGGGATGCTACTGGTTCTCTGGAGTTCGTTCTTCTAAACCAATGGTATAAGACACCATAGCACAAATGCATAAGTACTTTGAATGTACTGGTATGAAAGTGAGGTAGGCTGAATGCAATAGGTTCATATTCATGAACAATACTAACTGAGTGACTAACACGAATATTAGAATACATGCATGCATACGTAACTGTAACTGAGATTATGATAGGACTGAATACTGAGTTCTGACTACTGAGTCTACTGACATTAACATCTGAGTCATTGATGAGTGAGAAACTGATATTGTATTAATAAATACTGAGGGACTGATACTATGTTACTTTTACATGGATAAATGTGTCTGACAGTTCTAATTATGAAGAACTAGTCTAGTTGACTATATCTGAAAGTCCTAAAGATGAATGCTAATAACATAAGTTATGATAACTAATATAACAGATAACATGAGAGAATGTATCTGACAGTTCTGACCTAATAGAACTAGTTTAGTTCCATACTGTATCTGAGTAACTAAATTTGAGATCAGTCCTATCTAGCGGGTGATCTCTACATCCGATAATACTGATACTGATTGACCAAGGTTGAGATCAATCCTGTCTAGCGGGTGATCTTAGGGTTTTTTTATAATAATAAGGATTGACTGTATCTGACAGTCCTAAATCTATACTATTGAGCTGAATTGACTGTCTCTGACATTCCTGATTCTGTAACTGAAACTGTGGGATGTATACATCTAATTGGGTCCAAATCTATAACCCCAGTTGGAAGGGTGTCAGTACCATGCCACTGGTAAAGAAAACTATTTTGGAGTCAGTCCTAATCTAGTGGGTGATCCTAGGATGAGTCCTATACATTTAAATATGCTAACGGGTGATCCCTGAGTATGTAAGTCCAATCTAATGGGTGACACCTCATTCCTATGCAGGCTACGTAGTTCTGGAACTTAGGGATTTCTTCTAGAGATCTCAGTCCTATCTAGCGGGTGAGTCCCCATTCCTAGGATCGCTCGGTGCTGAATCCTACTCCTATCTAAAACATACTGAACTGATTAACTGACCTGAGTTGATTAACTGAACTGAGCTGATTGTAACGGTATTGTTTAACAAAGCTAAATAGAATTTACTGAGATTCATTGACTAACGGAATATACTGAGTTCTGAGGACTGACTGAGAGTGCTGAAGTTACTGAGATTGACTGGGAATACTGAGGTTGCTGAGATTACTGAGTACTGAGATCACTGAAATTACTGAGATTTCGAAGATTTCAAGGTTTTCCTGAGTCACATGACTGACTGAGTTGTATGGATCATATCTTGACTGAGAGTATCTTGAAAACATGACATGGCTCTTGGCACACAGTTAAATTGTCAGGTATAAGTACACCCAGGACTTGATGGAAAAAAAACTAACATAGCATGACTTACTTGAACACATGACTAAGAACACAATTCATAATTCATATGTTGAAACACTCCATCAAACATATGGTATTCATAAACTTGTACAAACATGGGGATTTCATAATATCATGCTAGTTGGGCACTTTTCCTTCGTATAGGCATTTAATCAAACAGATGGTAGGCATAATATATGTAGACAACATTATACAACAATTAAACATCATGATTCAATATCTAATTTCATCATCCTAGGGTTTAATCATAGGTTCACATGAATATACATCTATACAAATCAATTCGACATAACATTGATCACCCAACATGGATTTGAATTCAATTGATCATTCTTAGCACAAATAAAACACACCCAACATGAAATTCATAAGGAAATCCATAAACTTGAATTTGAAAAGAGATTGTTAGACTACATGGATGAAAGAAGTTGATGAATCAACCCTATGCATACCTGGGATGTGATTTCTTAATGATTGACGGTGAAACCTTCTTGAATTTAAATCCCCAATAGAAACCCTAGCTTGTTCTTGAGAGAAATTTGAGAGAAACTAGTATATTTTGGGTGAAGAATGACAAAATCACATGTTATTGGGTATCTATAGGGGTGGGAATTGACCCTTTTAACCCAGGACGCGTCTTTGATTTCTGAGAAAATTTTCCAATTTTCATCCTTGGTGAGATGTGCCACTATCGCACTAAGTCACTGGAAAGTGACAAATGGTAAATTTCATGGTGGCGCAATGTGGATCTATCAAGTTGCTGTCTGCGACCTGGAAGTTTGGCGCGATACGCCACTATCGCGGAGCAACACTAGAAATTGATAATTGCCATTTGAGCTATCTCCACGACACACTGAAGGCTCAGGTGATACACTTCTTACTAAAAAGGCTCTAACTCTTCACCCAGTTGTCGGATTTAAGCCAATGTGATAAAAAGTTAAAATCTTGGAAATACCACAGGTAAACAAGTGGACTCATCTTTCAAAGAAAACTTCTAACATTCTTGGAAAACTTTTCAAGCTAGGAAAAGTATTGGGGATTACAATATCTCCCCTTGAGAACTTTCGTCCTTGAATGAGACTGAGTGAGAGGGAAACAATACAAATTAATGTACATACTGAGCATGAATGGCTGGAACATGATTTTATGACTGACATGACTGATGGCTGAATAACATACTGAACATGCATATTTGATGCATGACTAATAAGCTGAATTCATGCATATCTGATGAATGACTTATAATTGACTTATGAGTACATGACTGAACATTCTGATGAGCAAAATTTCTCACAGTGAGAATGCATGTCTACTGCATAATTACATGCCTAAACTGATATATGAACGCATGGCTGAATATGCAAGGGTACTTAGTACCAAGTCTTTGATGATCACTGAACATGAAACTGAGTAAGACTAAGGTAAACTTTTATCTTAACCGGAAATGCTAATGAATCCGAGATTTTCTTACTAAACATGCATGAGCAGAAATATGAGAACGCAACTGAGTCTGGTCTAATATGTTACATACAAAATGAACCTCATAAATGGAACTGAGACTCTAAATACTTGGCCCAAAGCTGAGGTTGGGACTTTGAGGGTCAACTTATGAATACCCTCTACTCTAAACAGGATTCTTTATTCAAAGAGAAACTTTATTTAATGCATGAGAACGTTGGGGAATAATATGGTATCTCCCCCTTGGGACACTATGTCCCTCTAAGAATGCTCACCTTACTGAGATACTAGGGTGATGCAAAGGGCATCCACGGATTGATTCATGACTGAATAACTCATTGCTAAAATCTTAAGCTAAAATGAGAGCAAGAGGTCTAGCAATGCGTATCATGAGTATTACGGACCTATAACGTACCCAAATCTATGCCGGGGGAATTTTCTTGATCATGGCGAGTTTGAATAGCAATAAACCTATTCTGACGCTGACGACTAGTGGTACTGGAAGTGACGCCCTGCTGGCGTAAATATTTTCCCTTCTGAGCCCTTACTCTACATTCCTGTAGCCTGTGGCCTAGCTTACCACATCTATAACATACCTCACTTCCTTCTCTACATACACCTAGGTGATTCTTACCATATTCTTTGCAAAACGGATAAGTAAGACTCCTGTTCTCGCTATCCTAGGCCTAGGATCCTGGTGACCCATCATGACTATCATTCTCGATCTTGGGTACTGGTACACTAGCTGAAGATGGAGTTGGCATTAAAAAATTATGACTATACTGAGAAAGGCTACCACCCCCTGACTTAGGATGAGCAAAACTGAAACTACCTGTCCTTGCCCTCTTATTTTGCTTTTCCTTTATCTTAATCTTTTGCTCTTCTATCTGCTGAGCATGGGTCATAAGTTTGGCTAAAGTTATGTAAATATTCAACAAGGCGAATCTGCAGTTATTTACCACGCTATCATTCACCCCTGACATAAATTTACTATCTTGGACCTACTGTCTGCAACTACATGAGGTTGAGTAAACTTAAGAAAATACTCTTTCACTATCATATTACCCTTCCTGAAGTTGATGAAATCTAGCAGGTTGGATTCTCTAAGCTCTAAAGAAAAGAATCTATCTAGAAACGCAGAAGTATACTCTTTCCACTAGACTGACCCTGCATCGTCAGCCCTCTTTGACTTCCACTGCTTGAACCTAGTGTAAGCAACATCCTACAACTGGTATGCAGCTAGCACAGCATTCTCAACAGTAGTCACCCCCATAATGTCGGTCACCTTCTAAACCTGATCTAGGAATTCCTGAGGGTCCTCATCTGACTTAGACCCAAGAAAAGATGGAGGGTTCATTCGGGTGAAGTCCCAAATCCTGGTTGCAGCTGAATTGGCCACTTGGTTGGCTGGAACGATAACTGGCAATTCATTATGAGTAGCAATTGACTGAGCAGGGATAGTGGATGCGTCCCTGAACTCTACATGAGAAATATGTTCGCCCAAAGGTTCTTCGGGCTGAAGGGCTGGCAGATTACCATATCTTCATTTAGGAGGCATGTTCTGTAGAAGAAAGGGAAAAACAAATTAGAGTGAGACTTCAAGTTTGAGCCTATGCTCACTGGCATGAGATGAATAGTAAAAGAAGGGAAACTGTTGCTAAAACACCTCATAGCCTCCTGCACATAAGTGTGGTGCACAACACACGCATGTACAAGACTCTACTGACGTGGCTTTTCAGACTTCCTAGAACACTGTTGAACCTTAGGCTCTGATACCATGTTTGTAACGCCCCGAATCTGGTACCTGGAACACTATACGGTGCCCATGACCTCGAAGTACCACAAGCTAACCCATGACTGATATCTCTTAATTGAGCACTAAATAATAGTAATAATATCGTAAATGCAGAAACATGATCTGAAAGGCCATAAGGTTCAATACAAGTACATAACTAAAAAATATGGTATAAAAATACTAACTGACTGACTAACATGAACATGAGAATACATGCATACATACGTAACCGTAACTGAGATCATGATAGGACTGAATACTAAGTTCTGACTACTGAGTCTATTGACATTGACATCTGAGTCACTGATGAGTGAGAAACTGATATTGTATTAGTGAATACTAAGGGACTGATACCATGTTACTGGTACATAGATAACAGGGTCTGACAGTTCTGATTATGAAGAACTGGTCTGGTTGACTGTATCTGACAGTCCTAAAGATGAATGCTAATAACATAAATTGTGATAACTGATATAACTGATAACATGGGTGACTGTATCTGACAGTCCTAAAGATGAATGCTAATAACATAAATTGTTATAACTGATATAACTGATAACATGGGTGACTGTATCTGACAGTACTGACCTGATGGAACTAGCTGAGTTCCGTATTGTATCTGAGTAACTTAATTTGAGATCAGTCCTATCTAGCGGGTGATCTCTACATCTGATTATAATGATACCGATTGACCAAATTATAGATCAGTCCTGTCTGGTTGGTGATCTCAGGGTCTATTTATAATTATAAGGATTGAATGTATCTAAAAGTCCTAAATCTATACTACTGAGCTGAATTGACTATATTTGACAGTCCTAATTTTGTAAATAAAACTTTAGGATGTATTCAACTAAACAACATACCCCATACTAAGATAACTGGGTCCCAACCTATAACCCCAGTTGGAAGGGTATCAGTACTGCTGTGGAGTCAGTCCTAATCTAGTGGGTAACCCCTGGGATCAGTCCTATACATTTAATTGTTCTAACAGGTGATCCCTAAGTATGTCAGTCCTATCTAACGGGTGACATTTCGTTCCTACACTGGCTACGTAGTTCTGGAACTTATGTTTGGGAGAAAAATGACTAAATTATATTTTATTGGGTATATATTGGGTTGGGTAATTTACCCTTTTAACCCTGGACGTGTCTTTAATTTTTGAGAAAATTTCTTGATTTTCATCGTTGGCACGATGCGTCACTATCGTGCCAAGTCACTGAAAAGTGACAAATGGGAAATTTCACGGTGGCACGACGCAGAGCTATCACATTGCCACCTAGTCTATGACCTGTATGTTTGGAGCGATGTGCCATTTGAGCAATCTCCGTGACGCGTTGAAGGCTCAAGTGATACACTGTCTCACTAAAAATGCTCTAACTCTTCACCCGGTTATCAGAATTGGGCAAATTTAGTATCGATAGAAAGCTTATTCGATTCCCCAGATAATAAAAAGTAAAAATCTTGAGAATACCACATGTACAAAAGTGGATTCGTCTTTCAAAGAAAGATTCTAACATTATTGGAAAACTTTTCAAGCTAGGGAAAGTACGGGGTATTACAATACTCCCCCTTGAGCACATTCATCCTCGAATGAGACTGAGTAAGAGGGAAAGAATAAAAACTGACATACGTACTGAGCATGACTGGATGGAATATGATTTTATTACTAACATGACTGATGGATGACTATAACATACTAAACATGCATATCTGATGCATGACTAATAAGCTGAATTCATGCATATATGATGCATAACTGATAATTGAATTATGAGTACATGACTGAATATTCTGATGAACAAATTTCTCACAGTGATAATGCATGTCTAATGCATAATTACATGCCTGAACTGATATATGAATGCGTGGATGAATATGCAAGGGTACCTTGTACCAAGTTTGTGATGAACACTGAATATAAAACTGAGTAAGGCTAAGGAGAACTGTTATCTTGACCGGAAATTCTAATGAATCCGAGATCGTCTTACTAAACATACATGAGAGGAAATATGAGAATGTAACTGAGTCTGGTCGAATATGTGACATACGAACTGAATATCATGTACAGAACTGAGCCTCTAAATACTTGGTCCAAAGCTGAGGTTGGGACTTTGAGGGTCAACTTATGAATATCCTCTACTTTAAACTAGATTCTTTATTCGAAGAGAAACTATATTTAAGGCATGAAAACGTTGGGGAATAATGGGGTATCTACCCCTTGGGACACTATGTCCCTCTAAGAATGCTCACCTTACTTAGATACTAGGGTGATGTACAAGGCATCCACGGACTGATTCATGATTGAATAACTAATGATGAAAATCTTAAGCTAAAATGTGAGCAAGACATCTAGAAATTCATATCATGAGTATGAAGGACCTATAACGTACCCGAATCTATGTTGGGGGAATTTTCTTAATCATGGCGAGTCTGAAGAGCATAAAACCTATTTTGACGCTAACCACTAGTAGTACTGGAAGTGACGCCCTGATGGCCCAAATCTTTTTCCTTCTAAGCCCTTACTCTACATTCCCATATCTTGTATCCTAGCTTACCACATCCATAACATACCTTGCTGCCTACTGTACATATACCTAGGTGATTCTTACCACACATTTTGCAAAGAGGATAGGTAAGACTCCTGTTCTTACTATCTTGGGCCTTGAATCCTGGTGACCCATCACGACTGTTATTCTCGAGCTTGGTTACTAGTGCACTAGTTGAATATGGAGCTGGGACTAAAAATTTATGATTATACTGAGAACGGCTACCACCCCTAACTTAGGCTGAGCAAATCTGAAACTACCTGTCCTTGCCCTCTTATTTTGCTTTTCCTTCATCTTAATCTTTTGCTCTTCTATTTGCTCAGCATGGTTTATAAGTTTGGCTAAATTTATATCACTATTCAGCATGGCTAATCTTCACTCATTAACCGTGCTATCATTCACCCCTGACATAAACTTACTCATCTTGGCCCTACTGTCTGCAACCACATGAGGGGCATACCTGGCTAATTGAGTAAACTTAAGAGAATACTTTTTCACTTTCATATTAGCATACCTGAGGTTGATGAAATCTAGCACCTTGTCTTCTCTAAGCTCTAGCGTAAAGAATCTATCAAGGAACGTGGAAGAAAACTCTTCCCACTAGACTGACCAAGTTTGTAACGCCCCGAATCTGGTACCTGGAACACTACACGGTGCCCATGACCTCAAAGGACCACAAGCTAACCCATGACTGATATTTGTAAATTGAGCACTGAATAATAGTAATAATATCATAAATGTGGAAACAAGAACTGAAAGGCCATAAGGTTCCATACTAGTACATAGCTTAAAAATATGGTAAAAAAATACCAAAACCATTGAGATAATTGTGTTAACTTACTGTAGTCTGAAAGTCTCTAAACTGTCTGAATAAGGAATAGATGGGAATGTCCCTAACTAACTCCAACTACTAAAATAAACTAAAAACTTAAATAGTAATGTGATCATCATATTCTCGGAGTATGAGGACTCACTGCTAACACTAATCGATGAACTGGGATGCCACTGGTTCTCTGGGGCTCGTGCTTCTAAACCTATGGTATAAGAAACCATAACACAAATGCATCAGTACTTTGAATATACTAGTATGCAAGTGAGGTAGGCTGAATGCAATAGGTTCATATGCATGAACATGAGAATACATGCATGTATATGTAACTGTAACTGAGATCATGATAGGACTGAATACTGAGTTCTGACTACTGAGTCTATTGACATTGACATCTGAGTCTCTGATGAGTGAGAAACTGATACTATGTTATTGATACATGGATAACTGTGTCTGACAGTTCTGATTATGAAAAACTAGTTTGGTTGGCTGAATCTGACAGTCCTAAAGATGAATGCAAATAACATAAGTTGTGATAACTGATATAACTGATAACATGAGTGACTGTATATGACAGTACTGACCTGATGGAACTTGCTGAGTTCCATACTATATCTGAGTAACTGAATTTGAGATCAGTCCTATCTAGCGGGTGATCTCCACATCTGATGATACTGATGCTGATTGACCAAAGTTGAGATCAGTTCTGTCTGGTGGGAGATCCTGGGGTCTATTTATAATGATAAGGATTGACTGTATCTGAAAGTCCTAAATCTATACTACTGAGCTAAATTGACTGGATCTGACTGTCCTGATTCAGTAACTGAAACTATGGGATGTATTCATCTAACCAGCATGCCCCTTACTAAGCTAAATGGGTCCCAACCTGTAACCCCAGTTGGAAGGGTCTCATTACCGCACCACTAGTAAAGACAACTGTTGTGGAGTTAGTTCTAATCTAGAGGGTGACCCCTGGGATTAGTCCTATACATTTAAATGTGCTAACGGGTGATCCCTGAATATGTCAATCCTATCTAACGGGTGACATCTAATTCCTATGATGGCTACATAGTTCTGGAACTTAGGTATTTCTTCTTGAGATCTCAGTTCTATCTAGCGGGTGAGTCCCCATCCCTAGGCTCGTTCGGTGCTGAATCCTACTCCCATGTGAAAGGCACTGAACTGATTAACATAACTGAGCTAATTAACTGAACTGAGCTGATTCTGATGGTATTATTTAGAAAAACTAAACTGAATTTACTGAGATTTGTTGACTAACAGAATGTACTGAGATCTGAGGACTGACTGAGAGTACTAAAGTTACTAAGATTGACTAGGAATAGTGAGGTTTCTAAGATTGCTGAGTACTGAGATCACTGAGATTACTGAGATTTCTAAGATTTTTGGGTTTTCCTGAGTCATATGACTGACTGAGTTCTATGGATCATAGCTTGACTAAGAGAATCTTCAAAACATGACATGGCTCTAGGCACAAAGTTAAATTGTCGGGTAAAAATACCCCCAGGACTCGATGGAAAGAAACTGACATAGCATGACTTACATGAACACATGACTAACAACATAATTCATAATTGATATGTTAAAACACTCCATCAAACATATGGTATGCATAAACTTGTACAAACATGGGGGTTTCATAATATCATGCTAGTTGGGAACTTTTTCTTCGTATAGGCATTTAATACAATAGATGGTAGGCATACTATAGGTAGACAACATTATACAACAATTAAACATCATGATTCAACATCTAATTTCATCATCCTAGGGTTTAATCATAGGTTCACATGAATAAAAATCTATTCAAATCAATTTCACATAATATTGATCACCCAACATGGATTTGAATTCAATTGATCATTCTTAGCATAAACAAAACATACCCAACATGAAATTCATCAAGAAATCCATAAACTTAAATTTGAAAAGAGATTCTTGGATTTCATGGACGAAAGGAGTCCATGAATTACCACTATGCATACCTGGTATGTGATTTCTTGAGTATTGACGATGAAACCTTATTGAATTTGAATCCCCAATAGATACCCTAGCTTGTTCTTGAGAGAAACATGAGAGAAACTAGTATATTTTAGGTAAAGAATGACTAAATCACATGTTATTGGGTATATATAGGGGTGGGAAATTGAACCTTTTAACCCTAGACGCGTCTTTAATTTCTGAGAAAATTTCCCAATTTTCATCCTTGCCGCGATGCGCCACTATCGCGCCAAGTCACTAGAAAGTGAAAAATGGGAAATTTCTCGGTGGCACGATGCAGAGCTATTGCGTTTCTCCCTTGTATGTGACCTAGAGGTTTAGCATGATATGCCACTATCGCGGAGCAACACTGGAAATTGACAATTTCCATTTGATCTATCTCCGTGATGCGTTGAAGGCTCAGGTGATACACTCTCACTAAAAAGGCTCTAACTCTTCACCCGATTGTTGGATTTGGGCGTATTTAGTATCGATGGAAAGCTTATTCAATTCCCCAGATGATAAATAGTGAAAATATTGAGAATACCAAGGGTAAACAAGTGGATTCATCTTTCAAAGAAAACATGTAAAATTCTTGGGAAACTTTTAAAGCTAGGAAAAGTATGGGGTATTACAAAATCTCCCCATTGAGAACATTCATCCTCGAATGAGACTGTGTGAGAGGGAAAGAATAAAAACTGATGTACATATTAAAAATAACTAGATGGAACATGATTTTATAACTAACATGAATGATGGCTGAATAGAACATACAGAACATGCATATCTGATGTATGACTAATAAGCTGAATTCATGCATATCTGATGCATAACTGATAATTTACTTATGAGTACATGACTGAATATCCTGATGAACTAAATTTCTCACACTGAAAATGCATTCTAATGCTTAATTACATGCCTGAATGGATATATGAATGCATGGCTGAATATGCAAGGGTACTTAGTACCAAGTCTGTGATGAATACTGAACATGAAACTGAGTAAGACTAAGGAGAACTGTTATCTTAACCGGAAATGCTAATGAATCCGAGATCGTCTTACTAAACATGCATGAGCGGAAATATGAGAACGTAACTAAGTCTGGTTTGATACGTGACATACAAACTGAACATCTTGAACGAAACTGAGTCTCTGAATACTTGGCCTAAAGTTGAAGTTGGGACTTTGAGGGTAAACATATGAATATCCTCTACTCTAAACTGGATTTTTTATTTGAAGAGAAACTTTATTTAAGGCATGAGAACATTGGATAATAATGGGGTATCTCCTCCTTGGGACACTATGTCCCTCTAAGAATGCTTAACTTACTTAGATACTAGGGTAATGCACAGGGCATCCACGGACTGATTCATTATTGAATAACTCATGATGAAAATCTTAAGCTAAAATGAGAGCAAGAGGTCTAGAAATGCATATCATGAGTATGAATAACCTATAACGTACCCGAATCTATTTCGAGGGAATTTTCTTGATCATGTCAAGTCTGAATAGCATAAAACCTGTTCTGACGCTGAACACTAGTGGTAATGGAAGTGACGCTCTACTCGCACAATTTTTTTCCCTTTTGAACCCTTACTCTACATTCCCATAGCCTGTGGCCTGGATTACCACATCTATAACATACCTCACTGTCTACTCTATATACATCTAGGTGATTCTTACCACACTTTTTTCAAAGTGGATAGGTAAGACTCCAGTTCTCACAATCCTGGGCCTTGAATCCTGGTGAACCATCACGACTGTCATTCTCGAGCTTGGGTATGGGTAAACTTATTGAAGATGGAGCTGGGACTAAAAATTTATGACTATACTGATAACGGCTGCCACCCCCTGACTTAGGCTGAGCAAAATTGAAACTACCTGCCCTTGCCCCCTTATTCTGCTTTTCCTTCATCTTAATCTTTTGCTCTTCTATCTTCTTATCATGGGTTATAAGTTTGGATAAATTCATGTCACTATTCAGCATGGCTAATCTTCACTCATTAACCACGCTATCATTCACCCCTGACATAAACTTACTCATCTTGGCCCTACTGTCTGCAACCACATGAGGGGCATATCTGGCTAATTGAGTAAACTTAAGAGAATACTTTTTCACTGTCATATTAGCATACCTGAGGTTGATGAAATCTAGCACCTTGGCTTCTCTAAGATCTATGGTAAAGAATCTATCAAGGCATATGGAAGGAAACTCATCCCACTAGACTGACCCTCCATCGTCCTCTCTCTCTGACTTCCACTGCTTGAAACAAGTGTGAGCAATATCCTGCAACTGGTATGCATATAGCTCAGTATTCTCAACATTAGTCACCCCCATGATGTCGGTCACCTTATGAACTTGATCTACGAATTTATGAGGGTCCTCATCTGATTTAGACCCAAGAAAGGATGGAGGGTTAATTCGGGTGAAGTCTCAAATCCTGGCAGCAGCTAAATTGGCCACTGGTTAGCCGTAATAGCAGTTGGTCATTCATTATGAGTAGAAATTGACTGGGAAAGAGTAGTGGATGCGGCCCTGAACTCTATATGAGAAATATGTTTTCCCAAAGGTTCTTCGGGATGAAGGGCTATCTGATTCCCATTTCTTCTTTTAGGAGGCATGTTCTATAGAAGAAAAGGGAGAAACAAATTAGAGTGAGAGTTTAAATTTAAGCTTATGCTCACAGGAATGACATGAATACTGAAAGAAGGAAAACTGTTCCTAAAACACCTCATAGCCTCCTGCACATAAGTGTGGTGCACAACGCACGCATGTACAAGACTCTACTAGATATGGATTTTCAGACTTCCTAGAACACTGTTGAACCTTAGGCTCTAATACCAAGTTTGTAACGCCCTAAATCTGGTACCTGGATCGCTACACAGTGCCAATCACCTGAAGGACCACAAGCTAACCTATGACTGACATCTATAAATTAAGAACTGAATAATAGTAATAATATCGTAATGTAGAAACATAAACTGAAAGGCCATAAGGTTCAATACTAGTACGTAACTGAAAATATGGTATAAAAATATCAAAACAACTGAGATAATTATCTGAACATACTGTAGTCTAAAAGTCTCTAAACTGTCTGAATAAGGAATTGATGGGAATGTCCCCGACTAACTCCAACTACTAAAATAAACTAAAAACAAAAATAGTAATATGATGATCATATCCTCGGAGTATGAGGACTTACTGCTAACACTGATCGCTGAACTGGGATGCTACTAGTTCTCTAGAGCTCGTGCTTCTAAACCTATGGTATAAGACACCATAACACAAATGCATCAATACTTTTAATGTACTAGTATGCAAGTGAATTAAGCTGAATACAATAGGTTCATATGCCTGAACAATACTAACTGACTGACTAACATGAACATGAGTATACATGCATGTATACGTAACTGTAACTGAGATCATGATAGGAATGAATATTGAGTTCTGACTACTGAGTCTACTGACATTAACATCTGAGTCTCTGATGAGTGAGAAACTGATAATGTATTACTGAATACTAAGGGAGTGATACTATGTTACTGATACATGGATAACTATGTCTGACAGTTCTGATTATAAAGAACTGGTTTGGTTAACTGTATCTGACAGTCCTGAAGATCAATGCTAATAACTTAAGTTGTGATAACTGATATAACTGATAACATGAGTGACTGTATCTGATAGTCCTGACTTGATGGAACTAGCTGAGTTCTGTACTATATCTGAGTAACTGAATTTGAGATCAGTCCTATCTAGCGGGTGATCTTTACGTCTGATGATACTGATACTGATTGGCCAAAGTTGAGATCAGTCCTTTCTGGTGGGAGATCCCAGGGTCTATTTATTATGATAAGGATTGACTATATCTGACAGTCCTAAATCTATACTATTGAGCTGAATTGACTGGATCTGACAGTCCTGATTCTAGAACTGAAATTGTGGGATGTATTTATCTAACCAACATCCTCTATACTAAGCTAACTGGGTCCCAACCAGTAACCCCAGTTGGAAGGGTGTCAGTACCGCACCACTGGTTAAGACAACTATTGTGGAGTCAGTCCTAATCTAGCTGGTGACCCCTGGGATCAGTCGTATACATTTAAATGTGCTAACGGGTGATCCCTGGGTATGTCAGTCCTGTCTAACGGGTGACATCGTATTTTTATGCTAGCCATGTAGTTCTTCAACTTAGGGATTTCTTCTAGAGATCTTAGTCCTATCTAGCGGGCGAGTCCCCATCCCTAAGCTCGCTCGGTGCTGAATCCTGCTCCCATCTGAAAGACACTAAACTGATTAACTGAACTGAGCTGATTAACTAAACTGAGCTGATTCAAATGGTATTGTTTAATGGAGCTAAACTAAATTTATTAAGTTTCGATGATTGATACAATTTACTGAGTTCTGAGGACTAACCGAGAGTACTGAAGTTACAGAAGATTGACTAGGAATACTGAGGTTGTTGATATTACTTAATACTGAGATCACTAAGATTACTGAGATTTCTGAGATTTCCTGAATCACATGACTGACTGAGTTCTATGGATTATATCTTGATTGAGAGTCTTGAAAACATGACATGGCTCTAGGCACACAGCTAAATTGTCAGGTATAAGTACCCCCAGGACTCGATGAAAAGAAACTAACATAGAATAACTTACATGAACACATGACTAACAACACAATTCATAATTCATATGTTGAAACACTCTATCAAATATGTGGTATGCATAAACTTGTACAAATATGGGGATTTCATAATATCATGCTAGTTGCGCACTTTTCCTTCGTATAGGCATTTAATCAAATAGATGTTAGGAATAATATATGTAGACAACATTATACAACAATTGAACATCATGATTCAACATCTGATTTCATCATCCTAGGGTTTAATTGTAGGTTCACATGTATATATATCTATACAAATCAATTCCACATAACATTGATTACACAACATGGATTTGAATTCAATTGATCATTCTTATCATAAACCAAATACACCCAATATGAAATTCATAAAGAAATCCATAAACTTGAATTTGAAAAGATATTCTTGGAGTTCATGGACGAAAGGAGTCCATAATTGAACACTATGCATACCTGGGATGTGATTTCTTGAGGATTGATGGTGAAACCTTCTTGAATTTGAATCCCCAATAGAAACCTTAGCTTGTTCTTGAGAGAAACTTGAGAGAAACTAGTATATTATGGGTGAAGAATGACTAAATCACATGTTATTGGTTATATATAGGGGTGGGAAATTGACCCTTTTAACCCTGGACATGTCTTTAATTTCTGAGAAAATTTCTTGATTTTCATCCTTACCGCGACGCTCCACTATCGCGCCAAGTCACTGGAAAGTGACAAATAGGAAATTGCACGGTGGCGCGATTCAGAGCTATCGCGTTGCCACATTGTCTATGACCTGGAAATTTGGCGTGACGCACTACTATCGCGGAGCAACACTAGAAATGAACAATTTCCATTTGAGCTATGTCCGCGATGCACTGAAGGCTCAGGTGATACACTGTCTCATTAAAAAGGCTCTAACTGTTTATCCGGTTGACGGATTTGGGAGAATTTGGCATCGATGGAAAGATTATTCGATTTCCCAAATGATAAAAAGTGAAAATATTGAGAATAACATATGTAAAAAAGTGGATTAATATTTCAAATAAAGCTTCTAACATTCTTGGAAAACTTTTAGAGGTAGAAAAAGTACAGGGTATTGCAATATCTACCCCTTAAGAACATTCGTCCTCCAATGATACTGAGTGAGAGGGAAAGAATAAAAACTGACGTACATACTGAGCATGACTGGATGGAACATGATTTTATGACTAACATGACTAATGGCTTAATATAACATAGTGAACATGCATATCTGATGCATGACTAATAAGCTGAATTCATGCATATCTGATGCATGACTCATAATTGACTTATTAGTACATGACTGAATATTCTAATGAACTAAATTTCTCACAGTGAGAATATATGTTTAATACATAAATACATGCCTGAACTAATATATGAATGCATGGCTGAATATGCAAGGGTACTTAGTACCAAGTCTGTGATGAACACTGAACATGAAACTGAGTAAGGCTAAGGAGAACTGTTATCTTAATTGAAAATGCTAATGAATCAAAGTTCATCTTACTAAACATGCATGAGAGGAAATATGAGAACGTAACTGAGTCTGGTTTGATACGTGACATACGAACTGAATATCATGAATGAAATTGAGCCTTTGAATACTTGGCCCAAAGGTGAGGTTGGGACTTTTGAGGGTCAACTTCTGAATACCCTCTACTCTAAGCTGGATTCTTTATTCAAAGAGAAACTTTATTTAAGGAATGAGAACATTGGGGGATAATGGGGTATCTCCCCCTTGGGACACTATGTCCTTCTAAGAATTCTTACCTTACTTAGATACTAGGGTGATGCACAGGGCATCCACAGACTGATTCATGATTGAATAACTCATGATGAAAATCTTAAGCTAAAATAAGAGAAAGAGATCTAGAAATTTATATCATGAGTATGAAGGACCTATAACGTTCCCAAATCTATGCCGGGGAAATTTTCTTGATCATGGCGAGTCTGAAGAGCATAAAACCTTTTCTGACGCTAACCACTAGTTGTAATGGAAGTGACGACCTGCTGGCACAAATCTTTACCCTTCTGAGCCCTTACTATATATTCCCATAGCCTGTGTCCTGGCTTACCACATCCATAACATACCTCACTGCCTGCTCTACATCCACTTAGGTGGTTCTTACCATACTTTTTGGAAAATGGATAGGTAAGACTCTTGTTCTCACTATCCTGGGCGTTGAATCCTGGTGACCCATCACAACTGTCATTCTCGAGCTTGGGTACTACTGCACTAGTTGAAGATGGAGATGGGACTAAAAATTTATGACTATACTGAGAACGGCTACCACCCCCTGACTTAGGCTGAGCAAAACTGAAACTACCTATCCTTGCCCTCTTATTCTACTTTTCCTCCATCTTAATCTTTTGTTCTTCTATCTGCTGAGCATGGGTCATAACTTTGGTTAAAGTCATGTCACTATTCAGCATGTCTAATCTTCACTCATTAACCATGCTATCACTCACCCCTGACACAAACTTTCTCATCTTGGCCCTACTGTCTGCAACCATATGAGGGGCATATTTGGCTAATTGAGCAAACTAAAGAGAATACTCTTTCACAAATGTATTACCCTGCCTAAGGTTGATGAAATCTAGCACCTTGGATTCTCTAAGATCTAGGGTAAAGAATCTATCAAGGAACATGGAAGCAAACTCTTCCCACTAGACTGACTCTCCATCGTCCGCCCTCTCTGACTTTCACTGCTTGAACCAAGTGTGAGCAACATCCTACAACTGGTATGTAGCTAGCACAACATTCTCAACAGTAGTAACCCCCATGATGTCGGTCACCTTCTAAACCCGATCTAGGAATTCCTGAGGGTCCTCATCTGACTTAGACCCAAGAAAGGATGGAGGGTTCATTTGGGTGAAGTCCCAAATCCTGGATGCAGCTGAATTGGCCACTCGGTTGGAAAAAATGATAGCTGGTCATTCATTATGAGTAGCAACTGACTGAGAAAGAGTAGTGGATGCATCCCTGAACTCCACATGACAAATATGTTTGCCCAAAGGTTCTTCGGGCTGACGGGCTAACTGATTCCCATTTCTTCTTTTAGGAGGCATGTTCTGTAGAAGAAAGAGAGAAACAAACTAGAGTGAGAGTTTAAATTTAGGCCTATGCTCACTGGAATGACATGAATACTGAAATAAGGGAAACTGTTCCTACCACAACTTATAGACTCCTGCGCATAAGTGTGGTGCACAACACACGCATGTATAAGACTCTACTAGATATGGCTTTTTAGACTTCCTAGAATACTGTTGAACCTTAGGCTCTGATAATAAGTTTGTAACGCCCCGAATCTGGTACCTGGAACACTACACGGTGCCCATAACCTCGAAGTACCACAAGCTAACCCATGACTGATATCTGTAAATTAAACACTAAATAATAGTAATAATAGCATAAATGTGGAAACATGAACTGAAAAGGCCTTAAGGTTCCATACTAGTACGTAACTGAAAACTATGGTAAAAAAATACCAAAACCACTAAGCTAATTGTCTGAACATATTGTAGTCTGAAAGTCTCTAAACTGTCTAAATAAGAAATTGATGGGAATGTCCCCAATAAACTCAACCTACTGAAATAAACTGAAAACTGAAATAGTAATGTGATCATCATATCCTCGGAGTATAAGGACTCACTGCTAACACTAATCATTGAACTGGGATGCTACTGGTTCTCTGGAGCTCGTACTTCTAAACCTATGGTATAAGACACCTTAATACAAATGCATCAGTACTTTGAATATACTAGTATGCAAGTAAGGTAGGATGAATGCAATAGGTTCATATGCATGAACAATACTAACTGACTAACTTACATAAATATGAGAATACATGCATGTATACGTAACTGTAACTGAGATCATGATAGGACTGAATACTGAGTTCTGACTACTGAGTCTGCTTACATTGACATCTGAGTTTCTGATGAGTGAGAAACTGATACTATATTACTGAATACTGAGGGACTGATACTATGTTACTGATACATGGATAACTATGTCTAACAGTTCTGATTATGATCTGACAGTCCTTAAGATGAATGCTAATAACATAAGTTATGACCACTGATATAACTGATAACATGAGTGACTGTATCTGACAGTCCTGACCTGATGGAACTAGTTGAGTTCCATACTATATCTGAGTAATTGAATTTGAGATCAGTCCTATCTAACGCGTGATCTCTACATATGATGATACTGATACTGATTGGCCAAAGTTGAAATTAGTCCTGTCTGGTGGGTGATCCCGAGGTATATTTATTATGATAAGGATTGACTGTATCTGACAGTCCTAAATCTATACTATTGAGCTGAATTGACTGGATCTGACAGTCCTAATTCTGTAACTGAAATTGTGGGATGTATTCATCTAACTAACATGCCCCATACTAAGCTAACTGGGTCCCAACCTGTAACCCAAGTTGGAAGGGTGTCAGTACCGCGCCAGTGGTTAAGACAACAGTTATGGAGTCAGTCTTAATCTAGCGGGTGACCAATGGGATCAGTCGTATATACTTAAATGTGCTAACGGGTGATCCGTGGGTATGTCAGTCCTATCTAACAGGTGACATCATATTTTTATGCTAGCCATGTAGTTCTGCAACTTAGGGATTTCTTCTAGAGATCTTAGTCCTATCTAGCGGGTGATTCCCCATCCCTAGACTTGCTCGGTGCTGAATCCTACTCCCATATGAAAGACACTGAGTTGATTAACTAAACTGAGCTGATTCTAATGGTATTATTTAGCGGATCTAAACTAAATTTATTGAGATTCGATGACTGACGGAATGTAATGAGTTCTGAGGACTGACTGAGAGTACTGAAGTTACTAAGATAGACTGGGAATACTAAGGTTGTTGATATTAATGAGTACTGAGATCACTAAGATTACTAAGATTTTTGGGTTTTCCTGAGTCACATAACTGATTGAGTTCTATGGATCATAGCTTCACTGAGAGTCTTGAAAACATGACATGGCTTAGGTACACAACTAAATTATCGGGTATAAGTACCCCCAAGACTCGATGGAAATAAATTGACATTGCATAACTTACATGAACACATGACTAACAACACAATTCATAATTCATATGTTAAAACACTCTATCAAACATGTGGTATGCATAAACTTGTACAAACATGTGAATTTCATAATATCATGCTAGTTGGGCACTTTTCCTTTGTATAGGCATTTAATCAAACAAATGGTAGGCGTAATATATGAAGACAACATTATACAACAATTGAACATCATAATTCAACATCTAATTTCATCATCCTAGGGTTTAATCATAGGTTCACATTTATATATATCTATACAAATCAATTCCATATAACATTGATCACTCAACATGGATTTGAATTCAATTGATCATTCTTAGCATAAACAAAACACACCCAACATGAAATTCATAAAGAAATCCATAAAATTGAATTTGAAAAGAGATTCTTGGACTTTATGGACTAAAGGAGACCATGATTGAACACTATGCATACTTGGGATGTGAGTTCTTGAGGATTGATGGTGAAACCTTTTTGAATTTGAATCCCCAATAGAAACCCTAGCTTGTTCTTGAGAGAAACTTGAGAGAAACTAGTATATTTTGGGTAAAGAATGACTAAATCACATTTTATTGGGTATATATAGGGGTGGGAAATTGACCCTTTTAACCCTGGACATGTCTTTAATTTCTGAGAAAATTTCTTGATTTTCATCCTTACCGCGACGCTCCACTATCGCGCCAAGTCACTGGAAAGTGACAAATAGGAAATTGCACGGTGGCACGATTCGAAGCTATCGAGTTGCCACCTTGTCTGCGACCTGGAATTTTGGAGCGAAGCCCCATTATCGTGGAGCAACACTGGGAATTAACAATTGCCATTTTGTCTATGTCCGCGACACATTGAAGGTTTAGGTGATACACTGTCTCACTAAAAAGGCTCTAACTCTTCACCCGGTTGTCGGATTTGGGTGAATTTGGTATCGATGGAAAGCTTATTCGATTCCCCAAATGATAAAAAGTGAAAATCCTGAGAATACCACGTGTAAAAATATGGATTAATGTTTCAAAGAAAGATTCTAACATTCTTGGAAAACTTTTAGAGGTAGGAAAAGTACAGGGTATACAATATCTTTCACCTAGGTGTACAAAAATGGATTCATCATTCAAAGAAATCTTCTAACATTCTTGAGAAACTTTTCAAGCTACAAAAATTATGAGGTATTACAATGTCTCCCCCTTTAGAACATTCGTCCTCGAATGAGACTGAGTGAGAGGGAAAGAATACAAACTGACATACATACTGACCATTACTGGCTGAACATGATTTCATGCCTGACATGACTGATGACTGAATATAACATACTGAACACGCATATCTAATGCATGAATAATATGCTTAATTCATGCATATCTAATGTATGACTGATAATTGACTTATGAGTACATGACTGAATATTCTGATGAACTAAATTTCTCATAGTGAGAATGCATGTCTAATGCATAATTACATGCCTAGACTTATATATGAATGCATGGATGAATATGCAAGGGTACTTAATACCAAGTCTGTGATGAACACTGAACATGAAACTGAGTAAGACTAAGGAGAACTGTCATCTTAACCGAAAATGCTAATGAATCCGATATTGTCTTACTAAACATACATGAGCGGAAATATGAGAATTTAACTGAGTCTAGTCTGATACGTGACATACGAACTGAACATCATGTATGGAACTGAGCCTCTGAATACTTGGCCCAAAACTGAGGTTGGGACTTTGAGGGTCAACTTATGAATACTCTCTACTCTAAACTGGATTCTTTATTGGAGAGAAACTTTATTTAAGGTATGAGAACGTTGGGGAATAATGGGGTATCTCCCTCTTGGGACACTATGTCCCTCTAAGAATGCTCACCTTACTGAGATACTAGGGTGATGCACAGGGCATCCATGGAGTAATTCATGACTGAATAACTCATGCTGAAAATCATAATCTAAAATGAGAGTATGAGGTCTAGAAATGCATATCATGAGTATGAATGACCTATAACATTCCTGAATCTATGCCGGGGGAATTTTCTTGATAATGGTGAGTCTGAAGAGCATAAAACCTGTTCTGATGCTGACCACTAGTGGTACTGGAAGTGACGCCCTGCTGGCGTAAATCTTTTCCCTTCTGAGCCCTACTCTACATTCCCGTAGTCTGTGGCCTGGCTTACCACATCCATAACATACATCACTGTCTGCTTTACGTACACCTAGGTGATTCTTACCATACTTTTTGCAAAGCGGATAAGTAAGACTCATGTTCTCACTATCTTGGGCCTCAGATCCTTGTGACCCATCACGACTGTCTCTCGAACTTGGGTACTGGTGCACTAGATGAAGATGGAGCTGGGTCTAAAAATTTATGACTATACTAAGAACGGCTACCACCCCCTGACTTAGGCAGAGCAAAACTTAAACTACCTCTCTTTGCCCTCTTATTCTGCTTTTCCTTCATCTTTGTATTTTGGTCTTCTATCTACTGAGCATGGGTCATATGTTTGGCTAAAGTCATGTCACTATTCAGCATGGAAAATCTGCACTTATTTACCACACTATCATTCACCCCTGAAACAAACTTACTCATCTTGGCCCTACTGTCTGCAACCACAAGAGGGGCATATCTGGCTAATTGAGTAAACTTAAGAGAATACTCTTTCACTGTCATATTACCCTGCCTGAGGTTCATGAAATCTAGCACCTTGGCTTCTCTAAGCTCTAGGTGAAAGAATCTATCAAGGAATGAGAAAGCAAACTCTTCCCACTCAACTGACCCTGCATCGTCAGCCCTTCCTATCTTCCACTGCTTGAACCAAGTGTGAGCAACATCTGCAACAGGTATGAAGCTAGCTCAGCATTCACAACAGTAGTCACCCCCATGATGTCGGTCACCTTCTAAACCTGATCTAGTAATTCCTGAGGGTCCTCATCTTACTTAAACCCAAGAAAGGATGGAGGGTTCATTCGGGTGAAGTCCCAAATCTTGGCTGCAGCTGAATTGGCCACTGGGTTGGCCAGAATAACAGCTGGTCATTCATTATGAGTAGAAACTAACTGAGCAAGATTCGTGGATGTGGCCATGAACTCCACATGAGAAACATGTTCGCCCAAAGGTTCTTCAGGCTGAGGGGCTGACTGATTCCCATTTTTTCTTTTAGGAGGCATATTTTGTAGAAGAAAGGGAGTAACAAATTAGAGTGAGAGTTTAACTTTGATCCTATGCTCATTGACACAACATGAATACTGAAAGAAGGGAAACTATTCCGAAAACAACTCATAGCCTCCTGTACATAAGTGTGGTGCACAATACACGCATGTACATGACTTTACTTGATGTGGCTTTTCAGATTTCCTAGGACACTGTTGAACCTTAGGCTCAGATACCAAGTTTGTAACGTCCCGAATTTGGTACCTGGAATGCTACACGGTGCCTATGACCTCGAAGGACCACAAGCTAACCCATGACTGATATCTGTAAACTGAGCACTAAATAATAGTAATAATATCATAAATACAGAAATATGAACTGAAGGGCCATAAGGTTCAATACTAGTACGTAACTAAAAAATATGGTATAATAGTACCAAAATAACTGAGATAATAGTCTGAACATACTGTAGTCTAAAAGTCTCTAAACTGTCTGAATAAGGAGTTGATGGAAATGTCCCCAACTAACTCCAACTACTGAAATAAACTGAAAACTGAAATAGTAGTGTGATCATCATGTCATCGGAGGATAAGGACTCACTGCTAACACTGATCGCTGAACTGGGATGCTACTGGTTCTCTGGAGCTCGTGCTTCTAAACCTATGGTATAAAACACCATAGCACAAATACATCAGTACTTTGAATGTACTGGTATGCAAGTGAGGTAGGCTGAATGCAATAGGTTCATATGCATAAACAATACAAACTGACTGACTCACATAGATATGAGAATACATGCATGTATACGTAATTGTAACTAAGATCATGATAGGAATGAATACTGAGTTCTGACTACTGAGTCTACTGACATTGACATCTGAGTCACTGATAAGTGAGAAACTAATGTTGTATTACTAAGTACTGAGGGACTGATACTATGTTACTGATACATGGATAACTGTGTCTGGCAGTTTTGATTATGAAAAATTGGTCTGGTTGACTATATCTGATAGTCCTGAAGCTGAATACTAATATCATAAGTTCTGATAATTAATATAACTGATAACATGAGTGACTGTAGCTGACAGTCCTGAAACTCATGGAATTAGCTAAGTTTCGTACTGTATCTGAGTAACTGAATCTGAGATCAGTCCTATCTAGCAGGTGATCTCTACATCTGATGATACAGATACTGATTGACCAAAGTTGACATCAGCCTTGTCTAGTGGGTGATCTTGGGGTCTATTTATAATGATAAGGTTTGACTGTATCTGACAGTCCTAAATCTATACTACTGAGATGAATTAACTATATCTGGCAGCCCTGATTCTGTATCTGAAACTGTGGGATGTATTAATCTAACCAATATGCCCCATACTAAGCTAATTGGGGCCCAACCTATAACCCCAGTTGGAAGGGTGTTAGTACCGCACCACTGGTAAAGACAACTGTTGTGGAGTCAGTCCTAATCTAGAGGGTGACCCCTGGGATCAGTCCTATATATTTAAATGTGCTAACTGGTGATCCCTGAGTATGTCAGTCCTATCTAATGGGTGACATCTTATTCCTACGCAGGCTACGTATTTCTGGAACTTAGGAATTTCTTCTAGAGATCTCAGTCCTATCTAGCGGGTGAGTCCCCATCTCTAGGGTCGCACGGTGATGAATCCTACTCCCATCTGAAAGACACTGAACTGATTAACTGAACTGAGCTGATTAACTGAACTGAGCTGATTCTAAGGGTATTATTTACCGGAGCTAAATTGAATTTACTGAGATTCATTGACTGACGGAATGTACTAAGTTTTGAGAACTGACTGAGAGTACTGAAGTTACTGAGATTGACTGGGAATACTGAAGTTGCTGAGATTACTGAGTACTGAGATCACTGAGATTACGGACATTTCTGGGTTTTCTTAAGACATATGACTGACTAAGTTCTATGGATCATAGCTTGACTGAGAGTATCTTGAAAACATGACATGGATCTAGGCACACAGTTAAATTGTCGGGTATAAGTACCCCCAGGACTCGATGGAAAGAAACCGACATAGCATGATTTACATGAACACATGACTAACAACACAATTCATAATTCATATGTTGAAACACTCTATCAAACATGTGGTATGCATAAACTTGTACAAACATGGGAATTTCATAATATCATGCTAGTTGGGCATTTTTCCTTCGTATAGGCATTTAATCAAACAGATGGTAGGCATAATATATGTAGACAACATTATACAACAATTAAGCATCATGATTCAACATCTAATTTCATCATCCTAGGGTTTAATCATAGGTTCACATGAATATACATCTATACAAATCAATTCCACATAACATTCATCACCCAATATGAATTTGAATTCAATTGATCATTCTCAGCATAAACAAAACACACCCAACATGAAATTCATAAAGAAATCCATAAACTTGAATTTGAAAAGAGATTCTTGGACTTCATGGACTAAAGGAGTCCATAAATGAACACTATCCATACCTGGGATGTGATTTCTTGAGGATTGACGGTGAAACCTTCTTGAATTTGAATCTCCAATAGAAACCCTAGCTTGTTCTTGAGAAAAACTTGAGAGAAACTAGTATATTATGGGTGAAGAATGACTAAATCACATGTTATTGGTTATATATAGGGGTGGGAAATTGATCCTTTTAACCCTGGACGCGTCTTTAATTTCTGAGAAAATTTCCCGATTTTCATCCTTGGCGCGACGTGCCACTATCGCGCCAAGTCACTGGAAAGTGACAAATGGGAAATTTCACGGTGGTCCGACGCGGAGCTATTGCGTTGCCAGCTTGTCTGCGACCTGAAAGTTTGGCGCGATGCGCCACTATCGCGGAGCAACACTAGAAATTGACAATCGCCATTTGAGCTATCTCCGCGACGCGCTGAAGGCTCAGGTGATACACTGTCTCACCTAAAAGGCTCTAACTCTTCACCCGGTTGTCGGATTTGGGCGAATTTGATATCGATGGAAAGCTTATTCGATTCCCCACATGATAAAAAATGAAAATCTTGAAAATACCTCGTGTACAAAAGTGGATTCATCTTTCCAAGAAAGCTTCTAACATTCTTGGGAAACTTTTCAAGCTAGGAAAAATTCAGGGTATTACAACTCCCTAGCAAATCGGTGCTGCTATGCTATCAAAAATCATTTAGAGATGCAAAATCTTTATTTTCTGATCAATTAGAGATTCAAATCTCTTTAATTTTTTCTGTGGGGATTTTTTAGAAATTATTGTTGTTATTATTTTTCGGATCAACGCTTTGCAACAAAATAAGATATGTAGGACTGCTTATTACCTAAACCCAAAAGCCAAATGATCTGAAGTTTCAAATGTTTACTCGAACTTAAAATACATATATCCAAATAGAAAATTTATTCAAGAGTTCTTCAGGTATTTGCATTAAATAGTCCAGTAGACAATAACTAGTTTATCAACTACTGACACAATCTACCAGTGGCAAATCTAACTAACCTTTCTTATAAAGTGCCTTAACTTGAGTACACGTTTCCAAATGTTTCATCATAGTAGTGATCAGCAAACCTTAAAAACCAACCAATTAATGTTTCCATATATTTCTTTATTGGTTTCCATATTTTTCCTTTTCATCTATTTATTTTTCTATCTTAAACAATTAATAACTGCCTTCCACTTATATCCACATCCCATCATACCTTTTAAAAATAAAAATATTTTCATGCAAACTTTCTAAATCTCAGTATCCAATAATAACCACTACGAAAATCGTCTTAATTTCTACAAGTTTTGCTACTTTTAGTAAATTTCGTTATCTTCAACTCACTATAAAAGACCACAATAGGTGACCATCACATATATATATTCTATAATTCATTGAGCAATACAAAATGTCTTATACAAGGAGGAGTTGTATTTCTGGTCTATTATTGTTGCTCCTCGCTCTCTCATGTGAAGCGAATTCGGGGTTTATTGGAGTTAAGGATGCCCATTTTGAACTCAATGGATCCCCTTTTCTATTCAATGATTTCAATTCCTATTGGTTGATGCCTGTTGCTACTGAGCCTACTGAGAGGTACAAAGTAACCGAGGTTCTTAAAGATGCTTCTGTTGTTGGCCTTTCAGTTTGTCGCACGTGGGCTTTCAGTGATGGATGTGATAGAGTATTACAAATATCACCTGGCATTTTTTATGAACGTGTTTTTCAGGTAAAGGTTTATGCTCTGCGCACTAACAACATAGGTTCATTGTACCATGTATTTTCTAGTTAGATACCGCACATAGCAGTAGCTTTAGTGTACCGGACTGCCTTTTTTTATCATTGAAATTGAAATGCATGCGTACTAAATATTGTTGTTTTTTTAGGGTTTGGATTTTGTGATCTCAGAAGCTAAGAAATATGGTGTTCGCTTAATCTTGAGCTTTGTAAACCAATGGAATGACTTTGGAGGAAAAGCTCAATATGTTCAGTGGGCGCGAAATGTTGGAGCTTATATTAGTAATGACGATGATTTCTCTACTCATCCTTTGCTCAAAACATATTTCAAGAACCACATTGAGGTACGAGTGTTACAACATATGCATTTTATTCATACCCCTTTAAACTGTAGTTGACTTTTCTATAGTTGCTATCCCTTCAAACAATCTCGGGTCCTAATTGCTCAATTATATAATCTTTACCCCCTACAGTATGGTGGTTAATAAATATATGAAATTGCTACAAAAAGTGGTTACAAGGTTGAATAGCATTACTAGAGTTGCTTACAGAGATGGTCCAACAATCATGGCATGGTAACCCATGAAAGAATCACGTGACCAAGCTGACTATTCAGGAAAAACTATTAATGTGAGTCCCAATTCAAGTAGTGAATTTTAATTCAATATTTCCATAAATTAATTGAATTTTAGAAATATCTGACTGGGTTTAAGAAATGGCAAGCTTTGTGAAGTCACTAGACAACAAACATTTGTTTGAGGTTGGAATGGAGGGATTTTATGGTGATTCGGTACTCGAAAGAAAGTCTGTGAATCCTGGTTATGAAGTTGGAACAGATTTATAAGTAACCATCTTATCAACAAGATTGATTTTGCCTCTATTCATGCATACACTAACCAATGGTAATTTGCACATCTTTCCTCTACTCACAAATTCACATGTCTCCATTATAAACTAGGAAAATATTACGTCAGCATGTTATAGAGATTTATCAATAATTACCTTATAAGTCTAAATATTACTTTATACAATGGCGTGGATGGAAAGGTGGATAACAAGTCATTGGAAAGATGCAAGAACCGTATTAAAGAAACCTCTAGTGCTTGCTGAATTTGGAAAGTCTAGCAGAGGTCAAGGATCAAGAGACACATTCATGAGTAGTGTATATAGAAATGTATACAATTTGGCAAAAGAAGGGGGAACCATGGCAGGAAGCTTAGTATGGCAACTAATGGCTCATGGAATGGAGAATTATGAAGATGGTTATTGCATTGTTTTGGGACAAAACCCTTCTACTAACAAATAATTTCAGACCAATCTCATGTCATGGCGGCTTTGGCTCATTCTTTCAATCAACAACATTGAGTGAGGGCATGAAGATCACCATTATGGAGGATAAGAAAGAAAAATAAGTTCCATAAATATGTTCTTTGAATCTTAAATCCATCATTTTAAGATATCATAATTCCAAACATGTACGTGAAGTTGATTAAGCTCAAGAATGTAATTGCATAAATAACTAAGTGAAGTGAACGTTATGTTTACTGTCCTCTAGGTTTTAGTTTGAGTATAAAATTATTATATTTGTTGAAAGGAATAACTAATTGAAGATTGAATTAAGCATTAATTCTTCTAATAATACTTTTTCTTTCTCACCAACACTAACTTTTGTAATTTCTAACGAAATTACTTGTGGAATACTATAATATTTTAAGAACAGACTTCAGAATACTGAGGGTTGGAGTAGAATGAAGTTATAATAATTTAACAACAATTAGAGAGAAGTGACTTTTGACACTATTATTTCATGATTTGATGAACGAGTATCATATTTTCAGTGAACTAAAAAAATGTTCCTACATCTCATTTAATTCAAAGCATTTCCTCCAATATGAGGTTTTAAATTAAATACAGATGGGTCACCAATTGAAAACCCAGGCCAGGTAGAATGTAATGCCCCGTACTTTGATATGTCTGGGTTTAGCTTAAAAATGAACCTATTTGATCCTTAGAGTGAATAGAAATCCTGTGGTGATGAGTTTGGAAGCATTGGGGATGTTTAGGATGAGAATTTGGGCCATGCGTTGCCTCGGGGAAGGCCGTGCCTTGGCCCTCATTTCACACAACCCAAATCAATAGGCCACTACACCACCCTTTTGGTAGGCCTACACCGCACGGGGGTAGGCCTCGCGATGAGGCATGTGCTGCACTGGGGAGGGACGTGCTTTGCGGCGTGCTCGCACCCCCCTACTTTCCTAGCGGGACTCCATTTTATTTCACTTTTTTAAGGGCATGGTGGTCACTTTCTTGTTTAAAAATCGTTCCCCAATTATACTAATCTATCCCAAATACCTTAGTATGAATCCCATCAGTAAATAACATATTCCACCATTCCCCAAAACATACTTAGAAGCAAGAACAACTAGGATTGCAAATTTAAGGCTCAAGTTTACCTCAAATCATTCCAATCCAAAGGTATGTAGAGCAACCCTATTCCTATTGGATTTCTCTAGAAGGGTTGTTAAACTCTTATTTATTTATAAATCAGAAATCTCCATCATGCCCAAAATCCATGAATATAGCTAGTGTTACTAAGTATTATATGATTGCAAAAAGGTTGAATTTTGAATGTTTTCTTTATTAAATCGTTCATTACGTACGTAATGGATTTGGAGAGTATTACTTGCATTATATATTGCTCTTGTTTCTAACGTAAATTATATGGGTATGTAAGACAAATGATTATGCTTTAAAGATTTAGAGAAATCTTTAATGAAAGATGTTTTTCCTAAATCCTTACATCAATTTTAGATGACAATTTTTATTTGATTCTTAAATTATTTATTTGGGGTCAATGATGCATCTTTGAAAAGGATAGAGAAAAGAAAAGAGATGCCTCATGTGACCTGCACCTCTTGGTGTGATGATACCAAATAAGAGAATACCCTTAAGAGTAAGAAATGATCTTTGATAATGACTTTCGTTTTAAAGAGGTTAAGATATGTCTTAAAAAGAGTTACATGGTTAACCAAATAGGTATGAGTTTAAAAGAATTCATTGCCCAAAACTATGTTTTATCGACACGGGGTTGATTATGTCTTGAAATATGGACAATTATTGTATACTTTCCTCGTGCTTTAGTATACTTGAAAATTAACACTCTAGTCCTAGCGAAAAACTTTGATTGGGGGCTTAGCCAACGAGTTAAAATCGATTCTATATAGCCTGTGGTGCATAGAGATGTCGGGTATACAATCTTGCTTAGAATTAAAGAAAAAGAGTAAATTCTATGTTTTCTAACTATTCCTAGAAGTTTTCCTTATATTTTTGTGTTTTGACTCGTATTACTATGCTTATTTTGTACAAAACATATTTTATGATTAAGTAGTTCTACGCGCTAATACATTCCACGTATTTGCAATTGTCAGGAGGCTATAGCATTTTATGATGTAGGTTCAGAAGAATCTTTTCATGGTTTTGTGCAACACAAGGATCATCTGGATAGCATCAAAAATGGTGAGCCCTCTATCCTTCAGAACATAGTTTATCCTAGAGTTTTAATTATTTCATATTATGGTATTGTCAGGGCCTTGTCCTGACCTAGACAATTTTCTTATGTTAGAGGTTTCGTAGACTAGTTTAGTTGGATATTATTATGTCTTATTTTCAAAGTTTGGTTTCTTATTTTTATTAAAGTCGAACTTTCATTGGATTTCTTTTTCCGTAGTTAAATGATTTTGATTATGATGATATGCTTAGGGTCTTCTCGGGCCTTAGCTAGTCTAGGATGCCAGTTATGTCCAGAGACTTATTTCGGATCGTGACAAACTTGGTATCAGAGCATTATTCAAATGTCCTATTGTGTCTATGAATCCATGTCTAGTAGAGTTCTTGTTTTGGGTGTGTAGTGTGCCACACTTATAAGGGGGAAGATATATGATATTTAGGAATGTTTCTCTTTCCCCGTGTTCTAAGTTTGTGCTATAAGGTCTCTACTTTTAAGAAAATTCTTCTAGCTCTTAATTTTTCTCATATTTCATATCATGCCTCCAAAAAGGTCTAACAACCAAAGGACTTTAGATAGAACCTCCGTCCCTACTGGGATAAATGTTAGAGAGGTTTGTACTACTCATAGAATGCAGACTCATAATAGAGTCCACACTTCTGGTTCAACTTCTCTTTCTAGGGTTCTTTCAGTCCCAACTAATCCTCCATGGGCTCCATGAACCAGTACTTCCCATACCTAGGGCTCTCAGAATGAGATTTCTAATTTTAAGTTCAGACAGACCATTCTGATGCTTACCCAAATTAAGTCATCTCAGTCTTGTTGGCCAAGTGATACCAGTTTTATCACAAGATCCTCAGATGTTTCTTGGGTTGTTCATTTTATATGGATAAACATATTAGCCTTCATGGGATCCAGAGTCGAGAAGAATCCTTAAGAGTTTATTGATGAGTTGGAGAAATTTTTTAGGGTTATACATATATGTGATATCGAGAGAGTGGAGTTGCAGCCTACCAGCTGAAAGGGACGGCTTATCAGTTACATGATGAGTGAGAGGAGAATAGGGATAAAGATATTGAGCCTATTATTTAGAAAGATTTTTTTGAAGCCTTTCTTGATCATTACTTTTCTCAAGAATTGAGGAAAGCTAAGTTTGAGGAGTTTGTGAACATGAAATCGGGAAAGATAATTGTGAAGGATTATGCTTTAAATTTTACTCACTTATCTCACAATACTTTGGAGTTGGTGTCTAATATAAGGGCTTGAATGAGGAAGTTTTCTTCTAGCATCTTTGATGATTTAGTGATGGAGTGTAAAGGGGAAATACTGAAGAACAACATATATATATATATATCAAGGTTAATGGTATACATGCAGCAGGTAGAAGATAAAAAGAAGAAGCAAGCTGAGTCAGAGGAGAACTAGAATAAAAATGCTAGGGTATCAGATCAGGAATCAAGCCAACAATATAGTAGTAAAGGGGACAGATAGTGGTTCAAGAAAAAATATTAGGGACATGCTCATTCATCAACCAGTGCACCTACCTCTATGCCTTCAGGAGACCAGAGGTTTCAGACTAGTCAGGGCCCTAGGATGTAGGGTTCTCAGTCCCAAGGTAATGTATTCTAATCATCTTAACCATATCCTTCTTGCACTACATGTGGGAAATTACACCTGGGGAAGTGTGAATTTAGTAGCCGTATGTGTTATGGGTGCAGTGAGCCTGGACATTTTCAGAGAGAGTGTCCTTCATCTAAGGGAACTTTTTGGGGGAAATAAGACCCAAGTAACTATATCATCAGTCCTACCTATAAGGGGTGCTATTTTTGGAGCAGGTAGGGGTCGCAACCATCTATATAATTTATCCACCCGCCAGGATTCTTCTGAGGCATCACGGGGTGTTGTCACAGGTATGTTACAAGATTTCTCTCGAGATGATTTTGTCTTAATTAATCTAACTTCTACCCTATCTAATGTGTCCCTATATGTGGTTGTGAACTTTGGTTTTGGTCCCAAAAATATTCTTGAGCCTTTCTCAATTTCTACTCTTGTTGGTGAGTCCATTATTGCCAGAAGGGTCTATATAAATTATACTATGACTATTCTTTGTAGGGATAAGATGGTCGATTTAATAGAGCTAGATATGATGGATTTTGATATAATTATGGAGATGGATTGGCTTTAGTCTTGCTATGCTACTCTAGATTGTAGGACTAGAAAAGTTACATTTTATTTTCTTGATGAACCAGTCCTAGAGTGGGAGGGCAGTTCCTTAGCACCAAATGGAAGGTTCATCTCTTATATTAGATCCCCAAAAATAATATCCAATAAGTTTCTGCATCACTTAGTTAGGGTGAGGAATTCTAGTTTGATAGTCCTTAACTTTAGTTCATTCTCGTAGTTAGTGAAATTATTAATATTTTTTTGAGGACCTTCTTAAAGTTTCCCCAGAAAGGGAGATGGAATTTGGGATAGATCCATTGTTTGATACCAAACCTATTTCTATTCCACCATATATAATAGGTCTTTTAAAATTGAAATTTTTTAAAGAATAGTTGAAAGACCTTCTTGATAAGGGTTTTATCCATCCAAATGTCTCTCTCGAGGGTGCCCTATAATTTTCATGCAAAAAAAGATGGTTCTTTTCATATGTGCGTAAATTATCACTAGATAAATAAAGTTATGATGAAAAATAAGTACCCTCTTCCTAGAATTAATGATCTTAAGGTGCAAAGTGTTTCTCAAAACAAATTTTTGTTCTGGTTACCATCAGTTGAAGGTTAGGGAAGTTAATATTCCTAAGACAGTGTTTCAAACTTAGTATAGTCACTTTGAGTTTTTGGTTTTGTCATTTAGTTTAACTAATTCTACTGCATCCTTCAAGGGGAGCCTTGGAGTAACTAGTAAAGTTTCTGCCATGTGACCAGGAGGTCACAGGTTCAAGCCTTGGAAACAGCCTCGGGCAGAAATGCAAGGTAAGGCTGCATATGATACACCCTTGTGGTGAGGCCCTTCCCCGAACACCGCACATAGCGGTAGCTTTAGTGCACCAGGCTGCCCTTTTTACTGCATCCTTCAAGGATCTTATGAATAGTGTGTTCAAACAAATTTTGGACATTTTTGTGATAGTCTGTATTAATGACGTCTTGGTCTATTCTTCGAGTAAGAAGGAGCATTCTAATCATCTCAGAATTGTACTTCAGACTCTCAAAGATTGGGAACTATATGTCAAATTTTCCAAGTGTAAATTCTGGCTAAGTGTTGTGACTTTTCTCAGTCACATTATTTCTATTGAAGGGAGTAAAGTAGATCCTCAAAAGGTTGAGACGGTAAAGAAGTAGACCAGACGGACAACTCAACTGACATCGAAAGTTTCTTGGGTTTGGCAGGATACTATAGGAGGTTTATTGAAAGTTTTACTTTTATAGCTACTCCATTGACAAAGCTAGCTTAGAAATAGGTAAAGTTCCTATGTAAATGCTTGTGAGGCCAATTTTGAGAAGTTGAAGAATCATTTGACTTTTTGCCCTATTTTGATACTCCCCGAAGGTATTAAAAGGTTTGTGGTATATTGTGATGCGTCCCGGGTGGAACTTGGGTGTGTGCTTAGCAACATGGAAAAATTGTGGCTAATGCTTCTAGGAAACTTAAAATGCATGAGAGAAATTATCCAACTCACGACCTTGAATTGACGGTTGTGGCTTTTGAACTCAAGATTTGCATCACTATTTATATAGGGTGCAAGTGGACATTTACACTAATTATAAGAGTCTATAATATATATTCATCAAGAAAGAGCTAAACCTCAGGCGAAGAAGATGGCTGGAACTATTGAAAGAATGATCTTGCACTACCACCTAGGTAAAGCTAACATAGTTGTTGATGCTCTTAGAAGGTTGTCCATGGGGAGTATTTCTCTTGTTTAGGAGGAAAAGAGTTGTTTAGTAAAGGACATCCATCGGCTTTCTAATTTGGAAATTTTACTTTTGGACTCTGAAGATGGGGAGTGATTGTTCACAAAATGAATAAGTCACCCCTATGTGTTGAAGTTAAGGAGAATCGGGCTAATGATCCCATACTCATGAAAATTAGAGAAAATATTGGCCAATAGAAAGTAATGGCTTTTGAAATTAGAGAAAATGACATTCTGTGGTACCAAAGGAGATTGTGTGTTCCGAACATTGATAATTTGCATGAGAGAATCTTTACCAAAGCCCATGTATCTAGGTACATTATTCACTCATCTCTACAAAAATGTACCATAAATTGAAGGAACTCTACTGGTGAAATAATATCAAGAGGGATATTGCTAATTTTACTGGTAAGTGCACTAGTTGCCAATATGTTATGTTTGAGAACTTAAGGCCCGATGGTACATACCAAGACATAGCTATTCCAATGTGGAAATAGGAATTGATAAATATGGATTTCATCATCAGCCTCCCGTATTCTCACAATCAATATGATTCTATTTGGGTGATTGTTGATAGAATGACCGATTCTACTCACTTTATACCTAAGAAGATGAACTATTTGGGAGAGGAGTATGCAAAGTTGTTTATTCAGGAGATTATTACATGGAGCTCTTGTATCCATAATATCTCACACAGGTACACAATTTACTTCTCAATTTTAGAGGGTTTTTACAGAAATGTTTGGGTACTCAAGTGAACCTTAGCATTACTTTTCACCCTCAGAAGGATGGGCAAGCGCAACGCACTATTCAGACCTTATAGGATATGTTGAGAGATTGTATTATTGACTTTAAAGTTAGTTGGGTGGATCACCTTCCTCTTAGAGAGTTTTCCTACAATAATGCCTACCACTCGAGTAACTAAATGGCACCATTTAAGGCTCTTTATCATAAGAGGTGTAGGCCACCTATTGGGATATATGAGGTGTGCAAAGCTATATTGTTAGGACCAAATCTTATGCACCAAGTGATGTAGAAAGTTAAAATTATTTGAAAGGGGATAAAGACTGCCTAAAGTCACCAAAAGTCCTATGTTAATGTGAGGCGAAGGGAGTTAGAGTTTGATATTGGCAATCGGTTATTTCAGAAATTCTCTCCCATAAAAGAAGTGATAAGGTTTGGGAGAAATGGTAAGCTCAGACCTATCTACATTGGTATTTATTAGATTTTTAGAAAGTTTGGTCATGTTGCTTTTGAGTGAGACTTGTCCGTAAGTTTAGCATCGGTTCAACCCGTATTATATGTGGCTATGCTCAAGTAGTGTGTGGGTGACTATTATTTCATAATTCTCGAAAAAAACATTGGAGTTACAGATTCATTGTCCAATATTAAAGTCCCTATAGAAATTTTGGATTGACAAGTTCAAAGAATGATAACCAAATATATAGCTTTGGTAAAAGTATTATGGAAGAATCAAAATCTAAAAGTAGCTCTTTGGAATCAAAGGAGGTTATGAAGGCTAGATATCCCTTTTTCATTAACTTTGGATGAGGTTGTTTAAGGTAAAAATCATGTGCTCGCCTTTAATCTTTTTGTATTCACACTTTAATGTGTTATGAGACTTTTTAATCATGCTAAAAGTGCCCATATCATCATTCGACAACAAATAATCTTGTGGGGGGGGAGGCAGAGATAATATAACTCTATGTGCTTTGATATGTCCTTATTTATCTTTAAAATGAACCTATGTGACCCTTAGGGTGATAGAAATCATGTGGGGATGAGTTTAAAAGCATTGGGGAAGTTTATGATGAGAATTTGGGCCATGCATTACATTGAGGGAGGACGTGCCTTAGCCCTCGTGTCGCACATCCTAATGCAAAAGTCCACTGGACCACCCACACGATACATCATATACCACATAATGGTTGGCCTGGCAATGAGGAAAATATTGTACTAGGGAGGGCCATGTGTTAAGGCGTGTGTCGCACCCCCTCTACTTGCCTAGCGAGACTATATTTTATTTCACTATTTTAAGGGCATGATGGTCATTTCCTTGGTTAAAAACTATTTCCTCTTATACTAATCGATCCCAAATCCCAAGTACAAATATCATCAGCCAATAACTGTCTACCTTTTCCCATTCTTAGAAGTAAGAGCAACTAGGGTTGCAAATTCAATTCTCAAGTTAAGTGTGCCTCAAATTATTCCATTCGAAATGTATGTAGAGATACCCTATTCCAATTGGATTTTGCAAGTATGATTGTTAAACTCCTACCTGTTTATAAATCATGGTTTAAATCTATTTTCAAGAGCATATTCCTAAATCTCCATTTAAGCCCAAAATCCATGAATTTAGATAATGTTACTCGGTATTATATGATTGACAAAAAGGTTGAGTTTTGAATGTTTTCTTTATTAAATTGTTCGTTACGTACGTCAATGGGTTTGAAGAGTATTATTTGTATTACGAATTTCTCGTGTTTCCAATATAAATTATATGAGTATGTGAGAGAGATGATTACACTTTAAAGTTTTAGAGAAATCTTGAATGAAAGATGTTTTGTCTAAACCCTTACACCAATTTTGGAAGAAAATTCTTATTTGATTTTTAAATTATTTATCTATGGTCAATGATGCACCTTTGATAGTTCTAAAGATAAGAAAAGAAATGACTTGTGTGACTTGCAAGTTTTTGTATGATGATATTAAATAAGAGAATGCCCGTAAGAGTAAGAAATGATCTTTCTAATCATCCATAGTCTCCTATAATGATGCATATTAATCTATTAATATAAATAGCCTTTTCTGCCCAAAAAACTTCAGAAAATTTAAATATAATATTGGAATTACCTTTTTGCTATTATATTTCAATAATCAGGATTAATAGATAAAAGGGGGGAAAAGTACAAATAGTAAGTCCACCCTTTCTTTCTACAGCTGACTGGACATATTAGTTAATTGTAGGGGTGGACTCAAACAATGGAAAAGTCAAAAAGGATACATGTGGAAAAAGCGACAGGTCAGATGTGAGTCAATAAAAGTAAAGATGAATTTGATTTTTAAATGTGACCGAAATAGACTCCCTTGGTAGAAAATATAGATGATTGTTATTAACAAAACTGTCTAGCTTTAGAAATATAGGACCAGATAGAAGAATGTTGGGTGTGCAAACAATGTCCCACATTGGTAACAGAATGGATTGGAAGGCTACATATAAGGTGTAGGATCCTTAATGGTGTGAAGTCATTTGGGGTAAACTGTGTGGGCTTGACCCTAAGCGGACAATAAAATACAATTTAAGAGTGTCTTTGGGGTGGATGAACCTAACAAAGAACATTGAAAAACAATGTGTATTTGAGAATTCTGTCATTGAAGAAGGTCCCAAGATTATTATCATTCGTTACTTAGTAGAAACAATGAGCAATTAATAAATTCTATGAAAGCAGTTTTTGTGGGTATTGTCCCCTTATAGTTAGCTATATATGTAGTCTTACCTTCTTGTTTGAAGGAATCTTATTTCAACTCACTCACTATACTTTACACTTGTATTTAACTTCAAAGAACTTATATCTTCAAAAGCTACATCGCTTCATTATGTATTAAGCTTTTCTAATGACATTACAAGTCATCGACAACAAATTCTGACTATATTTGTTCATTTATTAGATTAACTTGTTTTATTATTTAGATTTTCCATCCTATTATTGCATTATAGCTCACTTAAGCATATCAGTTTATCAATTAGGTCATCTCTATCCATGTGTACTTAAATCACATGTACAAATTAAATTGTACTATTTTAAGGGTAAACAATATGACGCCCACCATGGGGATTGGACGATTGTGGTATTATTTTTGATATTTTATTCTTTCTTTCTGCTAACTTGCTAAGGTTTATTTTACAAGGCAAAACAAATTTCATTTATGGACAATAATAATGAATAGTTTGATGTCAATCAAGGCAATGACTACTTTCCCTTGAACAATGACTAGGTGTCTCTCATCCCTTAAAGTGAACTCTCATTTGTGGAATAAACCCATATGGTAAAAGGGAGAAAAACCCACATAAAGAGTAGCATATGTGGACTACAAGGAGTAGGGATATTAATGACATGGATGATTACAAGGATAACGGTCGTAGGAGTACGGTGGATGATGGTTGTGGATATAACAAAAAATTGGAGGGAGTGGTGAGGATCTTCATGACTCAGCAAGGTGAAACAATGAAGAATTATGCACGAAAATACTAAAACATGTTTCATCTCCAAAAAGTAGGAAAAAAAATTATAACAATGTGGATCGGGGTGCCAAGTGCCACATAAATGCTAAAATAAGGGAAATTTAATTAGAGGATTATAGATTCAGTGGTTCCACTATTGAAAATATACTAATAGATCATTTCAAGGTTGAGTTCTACAAGTATGTGAAAGATATTTATTCCTAGATTAACCATATTTTGTTGGTACCACCAATCCTCTATGGTCCAAAATCAAAGAATTAAGTACATCCAACTACTTTATAAATCAAATATTGCACCAATGTTAATTTCAAAAAGATTTAAAATGTTAGATATTTTTATGTATAACAGAACCATGAAGCATATGAGTACATAATGATGCACACAGTCATTGTTAAGGTTAATAATTTGGTACATGATGGATCGGGTTGATTCTTAAAAAGAAGTTTGGAAAAATGTTGATAAAGTGAGTCTTGACCTAGTATTCTCAGTTATATGATAATCATATTGATTCATTTGTAATGATTACAGATCCCTTCATTAAAGAAAATTCCAGATATCGAACAGTACAAACTTGAAAATCAAATATATTCAGAATGGTGCAAGGAAGCTTAGAATTGCTTTAGGAGTATGTGTCAAGATTTCAAAGGGAGAATCTTATTTGCATCATAACTTAATGAGTGGGTAGTTGAAGTTTCACTTAGTGTTTGAATTTTTGCATTTGGAGTCTTTATGAAACTGATGTCTAATAAGTTTCATGGCACTTTCAATGTTAAAACAAGGAAATTGTTCAATTACTTAGGTATTCTTGTTGAATGTGATGTGCTTTTGTGCTAATTTTGCAGGAAAACAAAACTTTGAGAAAAGAATGAGAAAAAGGGATAAAGAGTAGCTGAGAAGGCTACCTATGAGCCAACCTATGGCTTAGAGGTAGTACCTACAAGCCCATAGGTGGCCAAGTAGGTTGATGATCTAAAGTTCTGAAAGTTTTTATTTGATGTCTGATTCCCACGCCCCTACATACGAGGTGTAGGTACAACCTAAAGACCATAGGTTTCCTCGTAGGTATAGGTTCTGAACACTGAAGATTTCTCTAAGTTCCACAAGACTACTTATGCCTCATAGGTTGCCTCATAGGTTGGTGCCGACTCTGGTCTCCTACACAGTTTAGGATAGGTTTTATTTTGTATCTATAAATACCCCTAGAGGTTTTTATGATTTTTTGGGACTCTTAATATAGTTTATGCACTTTATAAACTTTTGACATTGTTTTGAGTTCTGAGATACATTATTGATCTTGGAATCATTATTCTTGGTGTTTAGGGTTTACAATTAATCTGAGATTTTGGGTTTTCATTATTATTCTTCATAAGTTCATCCTTATGCTTTCATATATGAAATCTTTTCATGTTCATACAACCATGAGTGGCTAAACCCCATGAATAGGGTTGTAGGAACCCTGATGAATTAATAAGGTAGAGAAAGTGCAAAGCCATTCTACATTGGTGTTCTTGTATGTATTGTGTTTCCTTTGTTTTGATTTCTTTCTTAATGGGTGAAAGTTTTAGTAAATCACCTGTATTTGATACTTTCTTGAGAGAGAGGTAGAGATTAGGAAAAAGAGATTACAACAGTAATTTAAAGCTACCAACCTTTATCTAATTAACTTTAGATCGAGAGGAGATAGTTAACTTGAGATCAAGAACAAAGGTCAGTAATGTGACACTCTGAGACCAATAGGAGATAAATGAAATTCAACCAAACCAAGGTTGAGAGACGGTTAGGTGATACATATATTGTTAGATTTTGCATACAAGGCATCGAGATAGTTTGAAAAGAACAAAAAGTTTGCGGAGTTAGAAAGTCAGGGGACACAATCCTAGTGATCGTATCATATTAATAACAACCCTAATTTCTCAGCATTGTTACTGTTACTATGGTTTTCACAAAACCCTCCTTTTACTTTCTGTAATTTTCAATTACATTAGCAAGCTCGTGATAAATTTGGACCTATTCCTCATAGGATCGACCCCAACCTCATTGGGTTCTATATTGGACAAGTGACCGCTTTATACTTTCATGGAGATGTAATTTAGGCGACATCAAAAATTGAAAAGAGAACTTATTGATGTCCTCAATAACAACATGGGTTTTCATTATAATCAACATAAGTCAAATATTTTAGTATAGGATGACTAGTGAAATCGTTTGATACCTTCAATATGGACCAACCTTGGTTGATTATCGGATAGGGTTGTGAGAAATTTGACCTTGATCAGAGATCATTGAGGTGTTGGTATTAGTCGACTAGTTAATAATGATGTCGAGATATATAAACAGATAGACAAGCACAAAGCATAGAGAGGATAGGAAACAGTAAATTACAACTCAATCAAATAATATATAGAACTTGACTCAAGAACAATAAACCATAATTCTATGGAACAAGATCTTTAATTTGGTTCTTTGTACTTGATGTACTTTGATATTCTGTCAGAACTCTCTCTATTTGATTGTGTTCTACCTTTTTCTCTTGATATAAGTGTGTGAGTCTTATTTGAGAAGACCTTGTGTATTTATAACTCTAGTTGATTGTCCTAATAAAGTAGACTTCTAACTCCACAAGATCTACCTTTCTTCTTGGACTCTCTTAGTCTATCCCATTGTATAGAATTCTTATCATCATGTGTACACTTTTATCCACTCCATGATTTGTGTAGTCTTTAATATCCATTCTACCTAAATTTCTAGAAATAAAAGAATCCTACTATAGGTTGATCTCTCTTTGATGGACAAGTAGTGACAACCTATTTTTGATATATGTTCGATAACTTTGTTAATCATCAGAATATTAAGTCCAACAAATATCTCCTTACTGATGATGACAAACATATACTTGTTACGCTATGTGTTCAAACTATTTCAAGTTAGTTTCTATACAAAGCTTCAGAATAAGTATGTTAGAAGAAAAAGGTTACTTCAATTGGTTATAAACATTACACAAACATGTACTACCTCTTTTGTCGTAGTAAAATACTTTTAAGAAAAAGCACAATAAGTATCATCAAATTGAATGCTTATGGTCGTTGGGACGATCACATTTACTGGGGCCATCATCTATACAAGAACTTAAAGATAAGAAATTATTTATATATAACAAAGTATTTGCAAACACAAGGGAATACCCTAAATCAAGAGGCTAAAAATAAACACTTTTATTAGCCATTGATATAATGCACCATAGATTCTTAACAAAATTAAAATATAAAACAAAACACTTGTGATGATATAAAGGAAGGTTTGGGATGGTCTAAGGACCTGAGATCTATGTTTTTGGTGATAGGTGAGGGTTAGAGGAGAAGAGATGATATTTCTTAAGCACTTTTAAAATCCCTTGATATTGGCAAAATTTTGGCCTTCTCCTTCTCAAACTTAGCCTTGAGTCTCTCATTTTCCTTCTTTAAGCAAACTATCTCAAGCCATACTTAATGTAGAGCTTTTCTAAATTCCTACTAATAAGCATAAATGGTTGCAATCTTTATATCTTTGGCAGCCAACATAGCGCTCAGGAACTACAATGAAGAATTAGCCCCTCTAGAAGGAGCAGGTACAACAACTTGGTCCATAATACAAATCACATCCTTGATGGTTGGTGCTTTCATGTCTTTATAGGAACCCCAAATTCTCAAATATAAACCCTAACCAGAACCCATAGGCTAGACCATGATTCTTTTTATCCAGCCTACTAATTCTATACATATGATGTATCATCAAATGAGATAAATTAATAGAGATCCTAGAGGCTAGAAGCTCTATGATAGTGAGGTAAAGAATGTTTTCCTTAGTGAACCTTTGCTACCTAGGTAGGATCATCTTATTGACCATATCAAACAATAATTTATGCAAAAGAAGCATATCCCCTTATCCATCTTAGCATGTTAGTCCAATTCAAGGTAATTAACAAATTTCCTAGTTATCTCTAGGGAAAATATTAATCAAGCCAATAGAGGTCAGCCTTTAATACCCCAAGTTTTTTAAGCTTTAGTTTCACTAAAAGATAGGCCATTAAATTAGATTTCCAACGCTATTAGTCTTATCTTAATCCGATATTATAGTAAGAAGTTCTAGAAAATTTACCTAAGGGGTTATGAACTGCTAGTGATAATGATTTTAGCTATGAACCATTGTCAGACACAATGTGTCATTGTATGGAGTCATTGCCGCAACAATTAGGTAT
Organism: Capsicum pubescens; assembly: GCA_030864215.1. NCBI lineage: Eukaryota > Viridiplantae > Streptophyta > Magnoliopsida > Solanales > Solanaceae > Capsicum > Capsicum pubescens. The sequence continues at coordinate 262,896,157 of CM061540.1, read as the reverse complement.
CCCAGATTTCAGCCCAGTTATGATGAGTCCAGCATATAACTCGTTATCAGTCCTAGCGGGTTGTTAGGTGGTCATCACAATAGAAAAAAACTAAGAAATCAAGTTCTTGATAACGACTCACTCTAACGACTCGTTATTAGTCCTAACAAGTTTTTAGGTGATAAATTATTGTCATAACAGTAAGGGACCAAGGTGTAGAACCTCTGACAGTGATTCCAGGACACGACTCGTTATCTAACCTAAAGGTATCATCTTTTTCCTGCTTGATTTAAAAAGGGTTGTTTAGTCTTTTCCCATTCTTTTAACCTCTATCCTGTAATACCCCATAAGTTTCTAGATAATTTTCAAATTATTCATATATGATTGAAGACCCTGAAGCGATGACGACAAGACAAAATTAAGAATCATGACCATTCATCTAGTGTATAAAGTATTTTTGATGTGAATCATGGTCATAGGAAGCACTTAGAGAAAGTTGAGTTGAGAACATATACATCGATTGAATTTTAGTATTCCATCCTACAAGGGTCAAATTTAAATGACTGAAACTTGTAAAATATAACGATTCAGGTGATATGCTATTTATCAAATGTAAAATCTTTGAGTCTTCTTTCCAATGCATTCTATTTCACCTTAATCCGATATCGGAGTAGAAAGTTATGCATATTTTACTTTGTAGTGTTTGTCTGTCAACAAGGTGACGACTAAGTTGATAAGCCATCAACAAGTTGATAAGTTATCAACTTATTCATCATACTTAACCAGAATACTTAGGTAAGGTGACGACTAAGTTGACAAGCCGTCAACAAGTTGATAAGTTATCAACTTAGTCGTCAGCCTTAACCAGAATACTTAGGAAAGGTGACAACTAAGTTGATAATCCATCAACTAGTTGACAAGCTATCAACTAAAAATTTCTGCAATTTTTCTATTTGTTCCTTAGGGGTAGTTTGGTATTTTCGTCGTATTAAAATCCTCTCCCATTACTTAAATCTTCCAATAAATTCTTTTGCACATAAGAAGGATTAGTTTCCAAAGCTAATTATTCTCTCCACTCTCAAGAAGAAAAAACGTAGGGTTTCTCTCAAAATCTCAATCCCAAGGCTCCAATTTGGGTTTCCTTTAAGATATTCACTAAATTTAGGTAGTGGGGTTTTTGAACAAGGTTAATTCTTTCATCCTTGTTCCCAAAGTGCTTGATGTTAAGATTTAATTTATTTATTTTGAATTAGGGTTCATACCCAAATAGCCATACTTTTGAATTATAAAACTATCATGAGAATGAAAGCCTTAAGTACATCAAGCATTGCATATATTCATGTTTTGACTCATAAGATTCACATTGTGATTTTAATTTCATTATTTTGACTGGGGTTGTTTAAGGATTTCAAGGTGATTAGTGAGCATGAAGTTTTGTTATGAGTTTCTATGAACTAAAGCATAAGTTCTAAGTTCTAAATACAAGTATTGAGTTTACATGATTTAAAGTAAAGATTGTTTTTTGATCCAAAGATGAGATACAAAATCCACAATTGTTCATCTTGATTGTGATTTAAAGAAAAGAAAAGCATAACTATTTTTCATTCTATAAACCCTTATGCTATTTTAAGGTGGATTTCTTAAAGTATGAGCATATAAGTATTCTGGGAGTAGTATTTAGCACCAAAAAGGAAATGCAACTGAGCGTATCCTAAATTCGTAGAAACTACGAGCCACCATAGGTAAACAATTTCCCAATATGGATGAAGTTCAGTGATCACTTAAGATAAGGTTTTATTTCGATGGCAAGGGTAGAACAACTCTCCCCAACATTTTCAAGACATTTGACTCCATGGTAGCTCACATGGTTGTAGACATGTGATTTTTATCCTCCTCAAATTTTAACATATTTTTTGATATTAAATATTTATATTTGATCCGATATTATTTTTATTCTTATTTTATTTCTAATAAATTTTTAGTTAAAAAATAAATAACTAAATAAAATTAATTTTGGGATATTTTATTTTTATTTTTATTCTAATTTTAAAAATAATACAAAATTCAAAAAATATTTTTTAAAAAATTTTAATAAATAAATTAGTAGTTTAGTATTATTTTGTTATATTTATTTTGGCTATTTATAAATTTTTATTGTATTTTATTAAATATAAAAATTAATTAGTTATTATTATATTTATTATTATTATTTTATTTATTTATTTTTAGTTATTTATTTATTATTTTTATTTGTTGTTATTATTATCTTCTATTAAATAATAATAATAATAATAATAATAAAATTAAATTTTAAATCTCCCTCTTTATCTGATAAATAATTGTTCCCCACAATTTCAATTGCCGATATTAAAGGAACTTCCCCATACCCAGAAAGAAGATATACACTCTACATATCTACAATATCACTGCATCAGAAAACAAAAAACCAGAGAGGAAAAAAGGAGACATGCGTATTATTTCTGCCTACACTGTATCAGATAATAAAAAAACAAAAAACACAGACATTGAGACTACATAGACAGAGAGAAAAATTAAGATAGAGTGAAAATCAGGAAAACAAAACATCAAACAAAAGAGAGAAAATAAGAAAATTAAAGTTGGAGTTTTGTTCAAAGTTTCTGGTGACAGATTTCTTTAGATATTATTCAATCTAATTCATTCAGGTTTTTCTTTAATCCTATACTATTTACATTATAAATCTATTGTAGAAAAGCATGAATAAAATAGTTCAAGCAATTTCATTACATTATTTAACATGTGAAATTGATCAACTATGTGAATTTTTGTTGTTACATATTACTTAAATTAAATTATTGAATCTTCACAGTTGTACACGAAAAAATTCTATATTAACGCATCAATGAATATGCCCAGATAGAGAATATGTATACAGACAATGAGGATAATATATCCGTAAAAAAATAATGAAAAATGATCACTATCAAAATACACTGCACACACCATTTACACTGTATTTCTCTCTTCACAATACATATCTTCTCACACACACAGATATTTACTGTTACACATGCACACGTACATAAAGTAGCGAAAGAGAAATGAGTAGAGGAAACAATTTCCATCGAAAGTTGTCCAATCCAAAAATAAAAAAAAACAGTTCAAATCCAGAGAGAAAAAGGAAAAAACCAGTAAAAAAAATTGAAAGCAAAATAGTTGATCGAGATATATAAACATTAATATTTTCTGAATTTTTCGGCAAGTTTATTGATGGAATCTCACCAGAAAACACACACCACACATACTGTTGGATCCCCTCCCTAATCCGATCCAACCAGCTATGGCTGGTAAAAACAGTCGGCAACAACCAACTCAGGACACCGTCGTTGCCAAAAATCTCTCCATAAAATGGTAAATCTCACTAGAAATGGCGAACCAGTAACCGGAATGTCGTGTCGCCGCTTTCCTTACTAGAAAATCGGTCAAACTCGCTAGATTCAAATACCCCCACATCAGAAAACCCACTAATCCTGTTCCCCATGCGCCGCTGCTCAATCCCAGGCGGCAAAACCGCCACTAACCACATAAATTCGGATCAAATCCCACGGGATCTGGCTACCCCTCTCAAAGATTCGCCGAAAAATGGCTAAAATCTGACGGGAACCCTTTTTCCGTCACCCGAGCCATCGGAAAATACTATTATAAAACAAACCCAGCCTCTTCTCCAGAAAAATAACGAAAAAAATCATTAAACTTCAAAAACCTACCACTAGTTTTGATGTTCCTCTTTTTCACATTGTTTTCTGTTCTTAGCATTTTAGAGTTTTGAATGACGAAATATTATTTTAGATTGACACTCATTTTTAAAAAATAAATTAAAAATAATAATACAATTATTTTTGTGTATTTGTGTTATTATTTTATTATTTTTATTATTTTGTTTCTATTAAAAAATAGAACTACGAGGGTATGATTCTCACTATTTAGCGGGATACGTAGGAAGCCCTTTTCGGGGTACGACCCTATCTTTTAAAAAATTAGTCATAGATTTATTAGAGAATAATTTGAAAATATGATTACTTTCATAATTATTTTTCTAATCCTCAAGTCCAATTTTTATATATCTTAATAGCCCTGAATCTTTAGGGATCATGAGGCTAAGTATATACAAAATAAAAATATATATAAATCTTATCATCCCTGAACCTTTAGGGGTCTTTAGGATGAGATTTGTACGACATATATTTCAAGAACTATACATACCTGATTCTCATCTTAATGAGATACGTAGGCAGTCCTTCATGGATTCGGTGGTCTTAAAAAAACTTGAACTCTAACACTTTAGTTTTCTCCAAAATCAAAATCGTTTTAAGGTGGTTGGTTTGTGGCTAAGATGTCTTGTCATCGATGCAACAAAGGTTTAAAAAGAGGAGAAAGATGACCCGCAAAGAGGGTGTAGGGCCTAACAGTGAGGAAAAGCAAAATCAGTTGATTTCATAAGAATTAGCATCAATGGAAGAGATTAAATTATTGAAACAACATATTGAAGAAATGTATCAAGCTTGGATGAATGGGAAATCCCCACCATCCTCAATTTCTGGACTTTCAAATACAAATTATCCAAGTCCCGCTCAAGCCCAGATTGGCGATCCAAATTATCCACCTGGATTTGTCCCATACGCTAATATGTTTGGAGGTGCTGGTACCTCTACCATACGTCTACCGAATCCATCTATCATAAAAAATCCATTTTTCTCTCCTGTAGCACAAGCTACTGCGAGTCCTCAATCGACAGTACAAAAAAATATAGTTGAACCAAGTCATGATCAATCGTATCCTACTGAAATGACTTTCAAACCCCCAAATTCATATTATCCCACTTATCAACATGATTTATCTATCGTGATTGAGAGGACTGTTAAGAATGAGGAACAAGAATAGATAACCAGGAAAGTGAGAAGTCTAGATCAAAATATGAAAAATATGAAAGGATTAGGAGGACCAAAGAGTATTTCATACAAAGATTTATGTATGTTTCCCGATCTCCATTTTCCTTTAGGGTTTAAAATGCCAAAGTTTGACAAGTACGAGGAGAACGATGATCCTTTAACTCATTTGAAAAGATTTTGCAATCAGCTAAGAGAAGTAGGGGGAAAAGAAGAATCTTTGATGACTTATTTCAGAGAAAGTCTGGCAGGGATAGCTTTTGAATGGTTCATTGATCAAGATATCTCTCATTGGCATGTTTGGGATGACATGAATAAGGATTTTGTAAAGCAGTTTCAATATAATATCGAAATAGTGTCTGATCATACTACACTTTCCAACATGAGGAAAAAAACCACCAAAAATTTTCGAGAATATGCTGTTAGATGGAGGGAGCGAGATGGTAGAGTTAAACCATCAATGAGGGAATCTTAGATGATTGATATTTTTCTCCAGGTACAGGAATCTGACTACTTCCATTATTTTCTTTCCACTATTGGAAATACATTTGTTGAGGTCATTAAGATTGGGAAATGGTAGAAAATAGAATTAAGTCCGATAAAATTATAAGCCAAGATGCTTTGAAAACAACTACACAGGCAATTCAAAATGGTTCAAGAGGTTTTGAAGGAAAGAAAAAAATGAGGATGTAGCTACTATTGTGTCAGGATTGCAACAAAGCTCAAAAGGTCTGTGTCACCCATACGCACAATCTCGATACAAAATCTATATTCAAAACCCATATAACCTTCCACGATAATATGTTCCTCTACCAAATTCATTATATTCCATTCCATCTCCTCAGTATTCTACCTATAATGCATAACTATATATTCGGGTTCCTTCTTACCCGCAATGGCGTACACCAGTCATCCAAAATCATCCACCTGTCCCGCAAGTTCAAAGAGGCCCCACTAGGTCTAATTTATGGCCTAGAGTGGACTACAAAAAGGATAACATGGGCAAAGATAATTTCAATTCTATTGGAATATCTTACGCCAGTTTGTTTCAGAGGATGAGAAAAATGAATGTTCTAAGTCCAATTGAGAGAAGGATCCCGAATCCTCCCCCGAAGAACTTGAATTATTCTAGAAAATGTGAATATTGTTCTGATGCCCCCAGGGAACGACACAGAGAAATTTTGGTACTTGAAAAGAGAAATTCAGGAGCTGATTGACGCACAACAAATCATGGTGTAGAGTCTAGACGCTCCAAATGTTAATCAAAATCCACTACCAGATCATAATGAAATAAATATACTTGAGGTGATACCTAGTAGTGAAGATGTTGTAGTTTTTTTCAAGCCCATAATTAAGATTAAAATTGATTTGAAAAAATGAGCAAATATTATGGATTTGATGAAAGAAAAACCTGCAAAAGTGGAGGAGGTGATAACAAAGCCCAAATCATTGAATGTTCCCTTGGTCATGGAGAAAAAGATTCCAAAAAGTGTTGAGTCAGGTCAAGTAAAACCAAAGCTCATTGTTACTGGAAGATCCACTAAGCCTCTCTTAATCATAAAAGGATCTCTCATAGCTCTCATTATTATTAAACTGGTATCACAGCTGCCTATGGTTAATACCAAGTTGATCCCTTTGGACTACAATTGTATTGTGGTGATGTACAAGGAGAAGGAACTGATTGAAGAGGTGGATGAAGTAGGAGGATTAACTCGTTCTGGGAGGTGTTATTCCCAGTGGAGTTATGAAAGAATAAAAAAGGCAATGAAGAACGAATGGCAGTTAAGAAGCCAGTTACCGAAGAAGAGGCTGAAGAATTCTTGAAAAAGATGAAGTTACCAAAATATACTGTTGTAGAACAATTGAGGAAGACACCAGAACAGATTTCTCTGTTGTCTTTATTGATACACTCGGAAGATCACTGCAAGGCCATAATGAAAATTTTAAATGAGGCATATGTTTCCAGTAATATTAAGGTGAATCAACTGGAAAAAGTTGTTGGAAGGATCCTTGAGGTAAATAGGATCACTTTTTTAGCCGACGAATTTCCTGTAGAAGGCACTGGACATAATCAAGGTCTCTACATTACTATGAAATATGAGTATTCCTATGTTACTCGAGTGTTGATTGATGGGGGATATGGTGCTAACATTTGTTCTATGTCAACTTTACAAAAGTTGAATGTTAACCTAGAAAGGATCCGACCTAATAATGTATGCGGCAAAGGTTTTGATGGAGCAAAGATGGATGCCATTAGTGAAATAGAACTCATATTGACAATTGGGCATGTGGATTTTGCTGTGGATATACAAGTGTTGAACATTAATGTCTTATATAATATGTTATTAGGTAGGCCATGGGCTCATAGGGCTGTAGCAGTCGTATCTACGTTGCACCAAATGGTCAAATTTAAACATGACAGGCAAGAAATAGTTGTTTATGGTGAAGGAAACATCCATGTATAAAGACTACTCTGTTTTATCCATTGAAGCAGATACCGCAGATAGAGTGCTAATTCATCAAGCTTTTGAAGTAGTGGATATTGAGCATATCCTCGAGGGGAATCTCATTCCACGACCACAACTGTTCTTAGCATCTATTATGGTAGTGAATGAAATGTTAAAATATGGTTTCGAACCAAGAAAAGGTTTAGGGATGTTTTTGCAAGGCAGGGCTCATCCAGTAAACCATCATGAGAGCCTCGGTAATTTTGGATTGGGATATGAGCCAAATACTAAATACAGAAAGAAGGCTAAAAAGCGTAAGAAAGATTCATGGTCACTTACCAAGATGATACTGCCAATTCACGAGTCTTTCATCAAAGTAAGTGTTGTTGGATCCTCCATGTTACCTACCGTAGAGCCAATAAATAATAATGATACAGAGTTGATTGGCATTTTCCAAAATATTTTTATTGAAGCTGATATGATTGAAATTGGAAAAGGTACCAGTAATTTAGATGTGTAGTTTATCGGCCCTGATATCCAGCTTAACAATTGGGAGGCCATTCCTCTCCCTACTATGAAGGAGTCTTGGTAGTTTGTTTTTTTGTCTTTCTATAATTTGAATAATTCTTGGGTTGTAATTAAGATCTTTACCTTGGTATTTTAGGTTAAAACTTTGTCTATCTTTTTTTCAATAAAATGTAGTTTTTCTTTTGTTTTTATTTTGAGTCTAATATTTATTTTCTATTATACAGTTCTTTCTATGCCGATTCTAATGATATAACATGCATGAAAAATTATCAACCAGATTTTAAAACCCAATCTAATTATGAAATAATGAATAAAGAAGTTGAATACAATGAAAAGGAAGCATTTGAAGATATAAGCAAGGATTTCAAACAGTTTGAGAATAAGTCAAATCCCAATTTAGATGAAACTGAGGTAGTCAATTTAGGAGATCATGAAAATATTTGAGAGACTAAGATAAGTGTACATGCTCAACCACAACAAAAGAAAGTTATAATTGAAGCTTTTCTTGAGTACAAAGACATATTTGTGTGGTCTTATAATGATATGCCTGGTTTAAGCATTGATTTCGTAGTTCATAAGTTTCCAATTGATCCTGCTTTCCCTCCTGTCAAGAAAAAGTTAAGAAAAATTAAAACTGACTTGAGTGTAAAAATCAAAGAGGAAATCACAAAGTAGCTTGAAGCTAAAGTCATTCGAGTGGCCCAATATCCTACTTGGTTGGCAAATATTATCCATGTTCCAAAGAAGGATGGCAAAGTTCGGATGTATATTGATTATCGTGATCTAAATAAAGAAAGTTCAAAAGATGACTTTCCACTTCCCAATATCCATATCTTTTTGGATAATTTGCCAAACATGATCTTGCGTCTTTTATGGATTGTTATGCGGGGTATCACCAGATCATTATGGATCCATAAGATGCGGAAAAGACATTATTTATCACCTCATGGGGGACATATTGTTATCGAGTTATGCCATTTGGACTAAAGAATGCTGGGGAAACTTACATGAGGGCAATGACCACAATGTTTCATGACATGATGCATAAAGAGATTGAAGTTTATGTGGATGACGAGATCATTAAATTAAGAGAGCAGTTTAACCATGTCAAAGATCTAAGGAAATTCTTTGAAAGGCTTCGAAGGTACGATCTTAAACTTAACCCAGCAAAATATGTATTTGGAGTCCCATCGGGAAAACTCTTGGGGTTCATAGTCAGTCGGCATGGCATTGAGTTAGATCCTTCAAAAATAAAAGCTATTCAAGATTTGCCTCCACCAAAGAACAAAACAAAAGCGATGAGTTTACTTAGAAGGCTGAATTATATCAGTAAATTCATTTCCCAACTCAGGACGACCTATGAATCAATTTTCAAGTGCTTAAAGAAGAATGCTAAAGTTGAATGGACTAAAGAATATCAAGAGGCATTTGACATAATTAAGAAGTACTTTTTGAATCTGCCTATTTTGGTTCCTCCAGAGCCAGACAGACCTTTAATATTGTATATGTCTGTGTTAGATAATTCTTTGGGTTGTGTATTGGGTCAGCATGATATCATAGGCAGAAAAGAACTGGTCATCTACTACCTTAGCAAAATGTTTACTACTTACGAGGCTAAATACACTCTTCTTGAAAATACATGTTGCACCATAACTTGGGTGGCATAAACGCTAAAGCATTATTTTTCATCTTACACTACTTACCTCATCTCTCATATGGATCCTTTAAATTATATTTTTCAGAAGCCTATTCCCACAAGCAGACTCACAAAATGGCAGATGCTACTCATAGAGTTTGATATTGTTTATGTGACATGAACTGCAATGAAAGCTCAAGCCTTAGTAGATCATTTGGCTGAAAATCCTATTGATGAGGAATATGAGCCATTAAAGACTTACTTTTTGGATAAAGAGGTATTATGTGTTGATGAGGTTATTTCGGATGATTGTCATTCAGGTTGGAAGATGTTCTTTGATGGAGCTGCTAATATGAAAGGAGTAGGGATAGGGGCAGTTCTTATTTCTGAATTGGTACAATACTATCCTGTAATATCCCAACTTCGAGTCTACTGTACTAATAATATGAAAAAATATGAAGCTCGCATTCTAGGATTGAGACTAGCTATTGGCATAGGAATCCAAGAACTGTTGGTGTTAGGAGATTCAGATTTACTAGTCCACCAAATCCAAGGAGAATAGGAGACTCGTGATTCAAAACTCCTACCATATCAAGGTTGTTTGTAAGATCTTTGTCAACGATTTATATCAGTAAAGTTCAAACATATTCCTAGAGCTCATAATGAGATTGTTGATGCTTTTGCAACGTTATCTTCGATGCTCCAACATCCCGATAAGACACATATCAATCCCTTGTATATATAAATTCATGATCAACATGCATATTGCAATGTGGTTGAGGAAGAACTTGATGGAGAGCCTTTGTTCCATGATATCAAAGAATATATTCAGACTGTAAAATATCCCGTATATATCGATGGTAACCAAAAGAGAACCATTCGACGTTTGGCTAGCGGATTTTTCCTAAGTGGGGGGATCTTGTATAAGATGACTCCAGATTTAGGTATTTTTAAGGTGCATAGTTCCTAAAGAAGATTCAAAAATCATGAATGAAGTACATTCTGGGATTTAAAGACCACACATGAGCGGGTATGTTTTGGCAAAGAAAATACTTCGAGCAGTTTACTATTGTCTCACCATGGAGCGATATTTCATTCGTTTCATTCGTAAATGTCATGAATGCAAGGTACACAAAAACTTGATACATTCCCCTCCATCTGAGTTGCATACAATGACTGCTCCATGGCCTATTGTGGCTTGGGGAATGAAATTTATTGGACCAATTTAACTAAAATCCTCGAATGGACATAGGTTCATCTTGGTAGCCATTGAATATTTCACAAAGTAGGTAGAAGCAGAGACTTTCAAGTCAGTGACTAAGAAAGTCGTGGTTGATTTTGTTCACTCTAACATCATTTGTCATTTTGGCATCCCAAAGATAATTGTCATAGATAATGGTGCAAATCTCAATAGTCACTTGATGCAAGAAGTGTGCCAACAATTTAAGATTATGCATCGAAATTCAACTCCTTATCACCCAAAGAAAAATGAGGCTATGAAAGTTGCCAACAAGAACTTAAAGAAAATACTCTGCAAGATGGTGCAGAGTTCCCAACAATGGCATGAAAAGTTACCTTTTTCTTTGTTGGGTTATCGTACCACAGTTTGGATTTCACTTGGTGTAACTCGTTACTTGTTGGTGTACGGAACTGAAGAAGTTATACCTGTAAAAATTAAGATTTTATCTCTTCGAGTTGTTGTGGAAGCCAAAATTAATGATGATCAGTGGGTCAAAACCCAATTGGTGCAATTGATTTTGATTAATAAGAAAAGGCTGGCTTCGGTATGTCATGGCCAGCTGTACCAAAAGAGAATGGCTCAAACCTATAATAGAAAGGTGTGTCCCAAAAAAATTAAAGCCAGTCAGTTAGTACTAAGACGTATTGATGTGTGAGAAAAAACTAACACATTTAATGCTTTTTAGCTCAAAATAATTGTGAATTCTGAAGAAACTCTTATTGTTTTGATGTTTTTGCTCATGATATTGCAGAAAAAGGCTGAAGAAATAAGAATAAAAAATAACAGAGCGAAAGAGTTGAAAATCTGAGCAAAATAGAAGAAAACATGGCTGACGACCTCCGTGATAAGTCGTCAGCCTCGTGATAGCCTATCATCATTGGCATCAGCCTTAACAAGGGAATTACAGTTTGAGGAACAGTTCTGATGATGCTAGTGATGTGGCGTCAAAGTCTTGATAAGGCGTCAAGAATGGCGTCAGCCTTAAACAGAAAGTTAGTATAGGAAGAAGATATCTGACGATATTGGTGATACGCCGTCAGATCCCTGACACGGCATCAGCCACATCGTCAGCCTTAGACAGAAGCTGAAGGAAACTGACATCTCTCTGCCGCCATCCGTTATAGGGCATCAACTTCTTGACGCGGTGTCAGCCTAGGCGTCACCTATTCCGAATAATTTATTAATTTTGTTATTTTATTTCCTTAATTAGGCTTTAGTACAAAAAGCATCTTTCAGGGTTTTTGATTCATGAATAATTCATCTATCAGACATCAACTCTAAGAAGAGAGACACATATTTTTTCTCTCTTTCATAAAATATTCTTGTGTTTTCGTATCAACTATTTTTGGGGTGTCTACCTTGTGATTAAATCGGAGGAACTACTTGTTGTTTTCTATCCATTCGTAAGTTTATCATTATAATCATGAATTCAACTTTTTATTTTGTTCATCAAATTATGAGCGGCTAATTTCATTAGCCGGAGTTATGGGATCCATGGATTAGGGTTTGATATGATACTAGGTGTTTAACGGATTCAAAGAGTAGTAAAACATCTTGAAATTCTGTTGTTTTAACTAAATCTAGTGGTTGCAAACAATAGGTTATGCCTTAGGTTTTATTTGCTTCTAACGGAGAAATAGACTAGAGAACGTGAATTATCAACAGGGATTCGAAAGCTACCAACCATTTGTTTAATAATTAATGTCGTAACTGGATTAATCTACCTGAGATAACATCTTATTGGAAATAGATAAGTTATCTAAGTTTGAGAGAATTAGATAATAAATTGTCTGGTGAGGTCGAGAGATAAGTCAGATAGTATAATCGTCAAGGATATTCTACTATTCTAATCATTCCGAGAATCTCTAGCATTACCTAGTATCTATCAATTCCCAAAACCCTTGGTGAACATAGCTATGGTTTCCCATTTATCTTTATTACAAACACTGAAGTATTGAAAGTGATATTTAACACACCGTGAACTTAAACCCCCATCTTTCAGAAATAGTAAACTACCAGTAAAATCTTTCATAAATAAATCGAAGTTCACACCCTATTCCCTGTGGGATTCGACCCCAACCTAGTTGGGTTTTATATTGACAACGATCACTTACACCCATTCAAGAGTGTAATTTAAGCGTTATCAAAAATGGCGCCGTTGCCGGGGAATACGGTTGTAGACTAAAAATTTTGTGCGCGAAATTTTGCTGATAGTTAAGTTTCCTTGATTTACGTTTATTGGTTGCTTTTGTTTATTATAGGTACCGTGTTGTTTATGCCAAACACGAGAAGTTCCGGAGCACCACTATTACCAATCAATCCGGAACCTCAACTAATTGGAAGAATTGTTGAACAATAGGAAGCATAAAGACTAGCTGCTTTAGCCAGGGCTCAGGTGAATGTGCACAATTTGGGTCAACATGCACGTCACCAAAACCCTGATGAATAGGACTTGGGTGATGAGGAAATTTTGAATCCTCAAAACCGAAGGAGAGCGGAGCAAGTTGCTGCACCACTACAGCTAAATGTCAATAAAAATCATCTAGTCTGAGGTAGATATGGTCAACAGCCTATGCAATATGATGATGATGAAGATGATGAAGGAATGGACGGAGCTGGTGCAATGGGTGCTATCATTCTACCACCGTTGGCACCAGGTGAAAAGTTCAGCATAGCAAATACCATGATCCAACTCCTGAATCTGAAAGGGTTATTTGGAGGCTTGCCTGGTGATGATCCGAACATGCATTTGGTGAACTTCATCACCATCTGCAAATCCTTTGAAATCCGGGAGTAAGACAGAATGCGATCAGGTTGAGGTTATTTCCATTTTCTCTGTCTTGAGAGGCAACAATGTAGTTGAATGAGTTAGATCCTGACTCTATAACTAACTGGAGACAGTTGAAAGATGTGTTCCTAGAATAGTTCTTTCCACCCTCCAGAAGGGTAAAGTTGAGGGACGAGATTAGAAACTTCAGAAAACTTACAACTGAAGCACTGTATGAGACTAGGGAAAGGCTTAAGAAGAAACTTGCACAATGTCCGAACCACAATATGATGGACTTGCACTTGATGGAGACTTTGTATAGAGCTTTCAACTCTGTGACGAAGCCTATTATGGACAACACTGTAGGTGTTTCATTCATTGACCTCTCTTTTCTCGATGCTTCCGACATGCTGAATAGAATGACCAAGCAGAGTCGAGCTTCGCACACTAGGGATTCTATAGTGGCTAGCCCGATTGTTGCTGGTCGTATTACTGCAGAGCAACGTAGAAGGGATGAGGAACGAGATTAGGACATGGACCACTTTAACACATAGATGGACTTGCTGGCAAAGCACTTGCTAACAGGAAAGACTGAGATAGTTAAGGCTTTGGAATCTCAGGGTACTGTGTCTACAGGTGCTGAGGCTGAGGAAAACTATGTGAGTAATCAGGAGGGTTTACGAGGCAATAGCCAAGTTAACCAAGGTTGGAATTTCTATGACAAGCCTGATTATAAAGATAGAGAGTAGGGACATTAGAGAAATAATAATGACATGAGTGGTTTGTATATTCCTCCTGAAAGCCGGGATGCTGCAACAACTAGTTCTGGCAAGATGTCCATGGAGGACATGATGGAAAAGTTATTGAAGGGAGTGGAGGCAACCAACTCGAGGGTAACTAATATGAAAAGTGAGTTTTCTACCCTAAGTCAGTTGGTTAGCTCACACTCAGCTTCTATTAAGCGGTTGGGGAAGAAGATGAGCCAACTTTTGGCTACTCTGAATCAGAGGAAAATAGGCACTTTACCTAGTGATATGGTTTAGAACCCGCGAACTGATGGCTCTTGTATAGAGATTACCACTCATAGTGGTAAGATGTTATCTGGCCCTTCTATGGGCAAAGTTGTGGAGAAGGAGGTAAGTGTTGATAAATCGGAAGGAAGCAATCCAGTGGAGTCTGAGAAACTGGATGGCTTTGTTGACATATCAGAGAAAGAAGGCGACAAGAAAGAGGAAGTGGTATTGAAACAAATTCCAAGACCACAACCTCCATTTCCTCAGAGGTTGAAAAAGAATGAAGATAACGAGAAATTTAGCAAGTTCATGGCAATAATGAAACAGTTGACTGTGAATGTACCATTGATGGAGGCACTTGAGAAAATGCAGAACTATGCTAAATTTATGAAGGAATTTCTAACAAAGAAGAGGAAGGTAAGTTGTGAGCCGGTGGAAAACATCCATCACTGTGGTGTTGTGTCTTCAAAATCCTTAGGGCAGAAAAAGCCTGATCCTGGAGCATTTACCATACCGTGCATAGTTGGGTCCATAAAGTTTACCAAATCTTTATGTAACTTAGGAGAAATTATAAATCTGATGCCGCTTGATATCTACAAGAAGCTTGGATTGGGGGAGCCTACCCCCATAAAGATGCGTCTTGTTATGGTAGATAGATCGGTTAAGAGATCGGTTGGTATATTGCAGGATGTGCCGGTAAAGGTGGATGATTTTATTCTTCCTGCAGACTTTGTGATGTTGATTTTAAGGTACCCATCATCTTGGGTAGACTATTATTAGCCACGGGGAAAGTATTAGTTGATATGGAGCTCAATGAGCTCAAGTTCAGATATGGGAAAAAGGAGGCCAGATTTAAAATGCAACCTCCTATGAAGCATTTGGAGGAGATGAATGTTTTCTCGGTTGTGGATGTATTCCAGGAATGTGGTAATGAGGTAGTGATACGGCATCTTGATGAAGTCTGAGTAGTCGAGATAACCAAGTCGTGTCACGACACTAAATCAGGCGCTATTGGGAGGAAACCTAAAATTTTATTTTCATCCATTTTATTTTTATTCAATTAGGTATTAATAGGAAGGAACTAAAGGGGTACAAAAAGGTCAAGGTAAAAATTGAAGAATGCAAGTCAAGTGGTCTTGACGACATTCGTGATAGGCTATCACAACTGTAACGGCTTATCACCAACGTCATCAGAAAGATCAGAGGGTGAGACCTTCTCTGTTAAGGCTGGTGAACTCTGTGATAATCTATCATATTTATGATGGCTTATCACGAGTTGGCATCAGCCATTGTGTTATTTTGAAAAATCTGGGCCCAATTTAATCCAAATCCAACCCGGCCCAGGTGTAAAACCCTTCAGGTTCCCGATTTATTTTATTTCCTTCTTTAAGTATTATTTTATTTCCTTAGTAGGATATTTACTTCCTTTTAAAACACTCCCAAGTATACAAGGAAACCTCCCTCCTGATAGTTGGTGGATTGCAAGGAAAATCAGAGTCTATCTCTCATCTTTTCTTCTCTCTCGCGTAATCAAGTGGAGTCAACTCATCAGGTATGCTCATAACTTTGTTCTCTTGTCATTAAAGTGGTAAATTTGTTGAAAACATGATGCTCTAAAGTTAGAAACTTGAGTTTAAGTTGTAATAGCATGGAAATTGGAAATTAGGGTTAAGTTGTGCCTAAATTGCAAAAATTTGAAAATCCTAAGTACAAAAATAAAATACCATGTAATTATACGAAGAATTTGGTCCCAAAATTATGAATGCAAACTAAGTGGGAGGGGGAATTCTGAGCTGACAATGTTGCTGATAGGCTATCACAAGTGTGACGCCTTATCAGCTACATCGTCAGCAACTTTGAAAAAGGGAGCATTCACTGTTTAAGGCTGACGACCTACCTGATAGGATATCACAACTATGATGCCTTATCAGGAATGTCATCACAAGTTTGAAAAAGTATTCCAGTTCTGTTTAAGGCTAACGACATAGCTGATAGGTTATCACAAATGTGACGCCTTATCAGCCACGTCATCACAAGTTAGATGATAATGCTAAGTGAACTTGAATAGCATGTTTTGACTGGTATACCTTAATCACTAACTTGTGTTTGTCTTATAGTCCAAGAACATTCTAATGGCACCTAAAATCAAGAATCCTAACACTCCAAAGAAAGCTGCCAAGCCTAAAGTGGTTCGAATGCTTGTTGATGAAGACTCTGATTACGAAGATGAAGAACCACTGCTCAGGTGGAGGAGAAAGAAAACCAATCCAAAGGCACCTCCTCCACCTAAAACCATTGTGGTGGAGGATAGTGATGATACTGATACTACCACCCCAACTGAGAGTGAATCTTCTGAGCAAGAAGGTTCTAAGCAAACTGAGTCTGAACAGCCTGAGTCTGAGAAGGCTGATTCTGAGGAAACATTCTCTGAAACTCCCGCGACTGAGATTCAAGCTGAGAAGGAACCCCCAGTTCGGGGAACTTTGATAAAATGCAAGAATCCGGAGGTTCAAGAGAATGCTAGATGGAAAATCCCTGAAGCAAAGGATATTTTCCTCAAAGGGTTGATTAGAAAAAAAAAAGATCTACCAGACGGCCGGTGTTTCCAGAGAAGAGTGTCATCATTAAAGGATTACATGGGTATCCTGCAGGTTAGAAGAAATTCAGAGATTATGGGCTTGGATGGACTGCTAAGGGAGGTAAACCATTTTTTCCTACAGTAGTCCGGGAGTTTTATGTGAACTACCAGGCTAGATTAGAGAGCATGTACAAGAGTGGAGAGACCACAGAAGACCAGCATTTGCTGATCAGAGTTCCAGTTCGTGGGATAAATGTAGATATTTCTGATACTACTATCAACTGGTTTCTACATGGACCCAATATCAATCCTCAAGTCACAAATCCTGCATTCTACCATCGTCTGAAGAGTAAGGATGACCATCGTCCTTGGTTAGCTATATTTATAGCTGAGAGAGAGGATGACCATCGTCCTTGGTTAGCTATATTTATAGATGAGGAAGACCCTTTATGGCTGACCCGACCCAGTAAGCGTATTTACAAGGCTTCTTTGATTCAAGAGGAAAAATTTTGGTGGGGTGTTGTGCGCACCCATTTGATGCCGACCGATGGAGATAATATTCTGGGTGGTGATTGAGCAATATTGGTTGCATGTCTTGTGGACAACCTTAAGATGAATTTTGGGAAGATTATTTCTGAAGAGATCAAGATTCGGGTAACGAGGTCTGACACAGCTTAACCATTCCCTTGTCTGATTGCCAGGCTATGCACAGAGGTGGAGGTACCACATATTGCTGGGATTGATGAGACTTTGTATGCCACCAAGACCTATAACCCTATTCGCTATGAGGAAAATCAACCAAGGCTGACACTTGATAGAGAGGTGAGGGTTGAGGTGAACCCATCAGTTGAAGGCCCTAGTTTAGTACCTGAAGTTGAGGTGCAAGCTTCTGAGGTTTATCAGGCAGGCTCAGTTCCTGATGATGAATCAGGTCCATCAGTTCCTACAGCACCAGCGAAAGCTGCATCCCAGCCTATTGATATCAGAAAAGTGGCCAAACAGGCCAGATGGTGTGAGACGCAGCTACGTGCCTTTGCTGAGCAGTTTGCTGCGGCTGTAGATAAAAGAATCAGTCTTGCTCTTGAGCCATTTGCTAATTTGCCTGCATGGGTTGCAGATCTGGAGAACTATTTTGATGTAAGGGCACAGGAGCTGACTGGAGCAGAGCTTGCTGAATTCAGAGTGGCCCTAGAAAAGATAAAAGATGAGATGGTGGTAGTACAACAACACCAATTTATAATGCCTGCAGGGAAGACAGCTAAGGAATCTGAGGATGAACCTTCAATCCTTGATCTCACTGCGGAGCCAGTGAAAAAACAAAGAAGAATGACAAAGAAGCTAAAAAAGGTAAGAGAAAGAGACAGGAAGATGATGAGAATTAGAGCAAGGCCGAGAAAAAGGTAAAGAAGAAGGCAGAGAAGACACAGCAGGAAGATGCTGAGTTGATAGAACAGGAGAAAACGGATCTAAAAAGGGCAACGCAAGCATCCCAAGAGGACAACTGGAAATGGGGAGAAGCATTGCGAGCGAGGGCTATAGGATCCTCATCTAGAAGAACAGTTGAACCAGAGAAAAGAGAAACTCCTGATGAAGATAACATTGTTGCAGGGTCGAGGACCCATGATTTGAGACTTGATTGATTCCATGTATTCCCTAACCCTTAGTTTCAGTTTTTTTTTAATTTTAAGTTAAGGGTATAGGGTAGCATGTTTTTGTAGCATATTCTGTAAATAACTAGGAGTAGTACAAGTTCTATAGGCAGTCAACTGATTTTGTGATTTTGAACAACTCTCCGAAGGTTTGTTTTGCATGACTGTATGAATTGCACCTTAGTGTGACCACTATGCATCTTGTCATGGCATTAGTTTAGTTGCCTGATCATCACTGTTGAACAATTACATGAACCAGATAGGTAGTAGCCAGTGATACTGCTTGTGTGCCATGTGTGTGTGACACTATACTGAGTTCTCTTTGTAGTGTCAAATCTAGAACTTGCCCGGTTCGTCTTACCATAGTTGAAATATAGGGGTTACGAAAGGATTATAGGCCGTTTTTGAATTTAAGTCACTATTATCCTAAATGACCTTCCTCTAATGCATGATATCCCTTGATCCCGGTTGAGCCTTAATTGACCATTTTTCTTTCTATGATACCTATCACCTTCCCTTTTTAAATCATAATGAACCTGTTTTGGCCCTGGTCCTCCTTGGACACTTTGCACCTTAATATAGGCAAATAGCCTAAGTTGAGGGTGGCTATCATAGGGGTACGTGATATAAGTTGGGTATGAAGAACGGTAGAGTAGAAGAGAAAGAATCAAAGAAAAAAAATAAAAGGTTGGGTGTTGGTGAAAAAGAGCAAGAAAAGAAACTCTGCTTGAATAAAAAGAAGTGCACCCATCCTAAAAGTGTGATCAAGAAAAAGAGAAAAAGAAAAGAAAAGAAAAAGAGAGAAAAAGAGGTTAATAAGTGGACCCCATAAGTTAAGGTAATCCCAATGATGTTGTCACTCTAAATGTCATATAATATAATACCAGCCCTAGCCTACGTTATAAACCGAAGAAAGACCTATAGTGATCCTAGCGTACCTATCTGGAAACCTTGGTAATGACGATAAGGGCAAGCATATGGTATTTGGCATGCACTGGTTTGAACTTCATTCTGAGAGTGAGTGGTTTTGTGATGATCCCCGTGTTTTTATTTTTGATGTCTGACATGAGAAAAGAGGGGAATTTCTTTGTTGTGAGGGCACACTAGTATCTTGCTAAGTCACTTACTTATTTGGGTAGTGTACATTGATACATGCATGATTGTCGGTACTTAGTTGATGCCATGGGTAGAAGCCTTTGTGTTACATTGTTGCTTTTCAATAAATTGCACTGTAATTTTGAGTTGGTTGACCTTGGAGATGGTAAATTAAGTTTTGCGCTAAATTGGTTGTTGACTGCTGAATGTTCGTTGTATTCTCTTAGTTAGTTGTTGCTTGAGGACAAGCAATTGTTTTAAGTTGAGGGTGTTGATGTGTGAGTAAAAGCTCACACATTTAATGCTTTTTAGATCAAAATAATTGTGAATTCTGAAGCAACTCTAGTTGTTTTGATGTGTTTGCTCATGATATTGCAGAAAAAGGCTGAAGAAATGAGAATAAACAATAATGGAGCAAAAGAGTTAAAAATCTGAGCAAAATAGAAGAAAACATGGATGACGACCTCCGTAATAAGTCGTCAGCCTCGTGATAGCCTATCAGCATTGGCGTCAGCATTAACCAGGGAGTTGTACTTTGAGGAGTAGTTCTGACGACGCCGGTGATGTGGTATCAAAGTCGTGATAAGGTGCTAAGAATGGAGTCAGCCTTAAGCAGAAAGTTAGCATGGGAAGAAGATATCTGACGATGTTGGTGATACGCCGTCAGATCCCTGACGCAGCGTCAACCACATCGTCAGCCTAAGATAGAACCTGAGGGCAACTGAAGCCTCTCTGTCTCCATTCGTGAGAGGGTGTCAACTTCTTGACGTGGCGTCAGCTTGGGCGTCACCTATTCCGAACAATTTATTAATTTTGTTATTTTATTTCCTTAATTAGGATTTAGTATAAATAGCATCTTTTAGGGTTTTTGATTCATGAATAATTCATCTATCAGACATCAACTCTAAGAAGAGAGACACGTATTTTTGCTCTCTTTCATAAAATATTCTTGTGTTTTCGTATCAACTATTTTTGGGGTTTCTACCTTGTGATTAAATTAGAGGAACTACTTGTTGTTTTCTATCCATTCGTAAGTTTATCATTATAATCATGAATTTAACTTGTTATTTCGTTCATCAAATCATGAGTGGGTAATTTCATTAGCCGGAGTTATGGGATCTATGGATTAGAGTTTGATATGATACTAGGTGTATAACGGAATCAAAGAGTTGTAAAACATCTTGAAATTTTGTTGTTTTAACTAAAATCTAGTAGTTGCAAACATTAGGTTATGCCTTAGGTTTTATTTGCTTATAACGGAGAAATAGACCAGAGGACGTGAATTATCAACAGGGACTCGTAAGCTACCATCCTTCTGTTTAATGATTAATGTCGTAACTGGATTAATCTACCTGAGATAACATCTTATTGGAAATAGATAAGTTATCTAAGTTTGAGAGAATTAGATAATAAATTGTCTGGTGAGGTCGAGAGATAATTCAGATAGTATAATCATCAGGGATATTCTGCTGTTCTAATCATTTCAAGAATCTCTAGCATTACCTAGTATCTGTCGATTCCCGAAACCCTTGGTGAACATAGCTCTGGTTTCCCATTTATCTTTTTTACAAACACTGAAGTATTGGAAGTGATATTTAACACACCGTGAA
Organism: Capsicum pubescens; assembly: GCA_030864215.1. Lineage (NCBI taxonomy): Eukaryota > Viridiplantae > Streptophyta > Magnoliopsida > Solanales > Solanaceae > Capsicum > Capsicum pubescens. Next base: position 262,874,690 of record CM061540.1, on the reverse strand, counting down.
CTTAAACCCCCATCTTTCAGAAACAGTAAACTACCAGTAAAATCTTTCGTAAATAAATCAAAGTTCACATCCTATTCCCTGTGGGATTCGACCCCAACCTAGTTGGGTTTTATAGTGACAACGATCGCTTACACCCATTCAAGAGTATAATTTGAGCATTATCACACATCCTTCCCCATCAGATTGAAGCTAAGGGCAAATTTTCTCCTAATTGGCAAGGACCGTTCATTGTGAATAAGGTGGTACCTAATGGTGCATTATATTTGACTAATGTAGAAGACAAAATAGAAGGAATGCTGGTCAATGCTAATGCAGTTAAAAGATATCATGTATGATATTCATGTACAATTATGTTATGTATGTTTTGTACTTGTATTTTAAAATATTGAAATGATGAAGGCATTTTGTTCTGCTATCCGAATAATATATCAACCTTTGCTTACCCCCTTTGAGATTTTATCTTTTTTTCGTACCTCTCTTTTGGAATCAATTAAAGTAAAAAAAAATATTAAAGAAATGATGTTGATGATGAAAAAAATTCAAATCAAAATCAAGAAAAATAATGACTTTCCTGAACTACGTTTGACTTGATTCTTGCTGACAAGATACGTAGGCAGCCCTACTCTACGATTTGGTCCAACCAAAAAATAATTCAAGTTATCCAGAATGAAATAAAACTGGGGAAAAAGTTTATTTCCTTAAAAATTTGATTCCAAAAGTTGTATGTTCCACCCAATGTTATGTAAATTTCTCATCCTCATGCCACCTTTTTTTTAACCCTTTCCAAAAGCTAACTTACAACCAAAGAAAGACCTTCAGCTCAATCTTTGAGAATGTCAAGGTTTAACATCTTATGGGTGCATGATATTTCCTATTTTAGGTATTATTTAAAAAATAAAAATGAGAGTCTTATTGGTGAAAACCCTCTTGGGCACCATAACACAACTGTGAATTATAAGAATATTGAAATAAGAGAGTCTTATCGGTGAAAACCCCAAAGGGCACCATAAGGCGATAGTGAGTTGAGAAAGAAATAAAAATGAGATAGGCTCGTTGGAAAAAACTCATTGAGGTGTCACTAGCCGAAGAAGAATAGTTATACAAAAGATGCAAGTTCAAGATTGACTCAATTTCAAGTTTAATAAGTGGACAAAAGTTGATAATGATTGGTATGATTAGATCAGGTTGTTTAATTCAAAATACATGTCATAATCACCAGAATCGGCTTCCTTATTTGGATAAGTTTTCCTTTTTATTTTGAATAGAGATGCCTATTGTCTTTTCCTTTTTCTTTTTGTTTTATTTTGATTTTTGATTTTCTGTATCCTTATCGTCAAACGAAAATTATTGTCAACTTTTGTGTATTTTTTAGTCAAATTAGCGTCAAGTGAGTGAGAAAGGAATCCAAACTTGATACCAACTTCTTCAATGGTACAAAGTGAGACAAAAGGGTGACGCACAAAGACAACTTTTCAAAGTAAAATAAAGTATTCAGAATGATTGTGATCTGACAATTTTGGATTCATGGAAAAATAAAAGGTGTATTGAAAGTTATACCCAGAAACATCATACAAGAGAAATATGCTTTGAGTTGAGATCTTAGTAGTCAGAATTTGGGATCAGAATTATGACAAAACAAATATTTATCAAGGATTCGAAATGGAGTTGAGCATGGCAAGTGCAAGAGCGGTCGCTTCAAAAGCCAAATGCCAAAAACCAACCACCAAATGTTTTAAAATTCATAATTTTTCTTTGTTTGAAACAGAGATGGGATATTATTTTTCACATTAAAGTTTTCAGATGAAGGATGCAATTTCACACTTTTGTTAACGCAAGAAGCATGGTTACAGCACACGATGTTGGATCTCGGTTAGGGTAAATTTTATTCTTTACGAGATGTACTTACTAAAGCTATTTTAGACTTCGATTTATCCTTTTACTGTATTTTTCAAAAAAAATTAAGATTTGGTTACACGCATAAATTTTCCCAGTACAAATTGGAGCAAAAAAAATGTATGTAAAAGAATGGGAGTTTATTTTTATGTACAGGACCCTCCTGAAGAATAGGAATTTATTTTTATGCTCAGGGCTCTTCTGAAGAATGGAAATTTATTTTTATGCTCAGGACCATCCTAAAGAATGGGACAGGACCCTCTTGAATAATGGAAATTTATTTTATGCCCAGGACCGTCCTGAAGAATGTGATGTTATTTTTCTATTTCACATTTTATTTTGAGTTCAGGAACATATTTGAAAAATAAAAAAAAATTAGTCCAGGAGCCTGCCTGATGAACAGAGTAAAGGAAAATCAAGTTCAAGAACCCGCCTGAAGAACAGGGTAAGGAAAAGCAAGTCCAGGAGCCCGCCTGCAGAATAGCGTGAAGGAAAAGTAAGTCTAGGAGCCCGCCTGAAGTACAAGGTGAAGTAAAAGCAAGTCCAGGAGTTCGCCTGAAGAATAGAGTGAAGGAAAAGTAAGTCCAGGAGCCCACCTGAAGAACAGGGTGAAGGAAATGTAAGTCCAGGAACCCTCCTGAAGAACAAGATGAAGGAAAGGTAAGTCAAGGAACCCGCCTGAAGAACAGGGTGAAGGAAAGGCAAGTCTAGAAGCCCGCTTGAAGAACAGGGTGAAGGAAAAGTAAGTCCAGGAGCCCGCCTGAAGAATAGGGTGAACACTGTCAGGTGAAGAAATAAAAAGTTAGGAACCCGCCTGAAGAATAGGGTGAAAAAGTAAAAAATCTGGAGCCCGCCTGAAGAACAGGGTGAAGAGGAAAAAAGCAAGCCAGGAGCCCGCTTGAAGAATAGGGTGAATTTTCAAGTTCAAGTTATGAAGATTCGAATCAAAATTTCAGAGAAATCGCATTTTGTATTTGTATTGTGATTTTTTATTTTTGTAAGTCATTTGAAAGTAAAAAAGCAAAAGTCGTTAACTGAAAACTCGACGGAATCTCACTGATGCCTAACTCATTCTTTTTAAATTTTAATAAATAAATTAGTAGCTTTAGTATTATTTTATTATATTTATTTTTATTTATTTATTATTTTTATTTGTTATTATTATTATCTTTTATTAAAAATAATAATAATAATAATAAAATTAAATTTTAAATCTCCCTCTTTATCTGATAAATAACTGTTCCCCCCAATTTCAATTGCCTATATTAAAGGAACTTCCCCATCCCCAGAAAGAAGACGTACACTCTACACATCTACACTGTCACTGCATCAGAAAACAAAAAACCAGAGAGGAAAAAAGAAGACATACGTATTATTTCTGCCTACACTGTATTAGATAATAAAAAAAGAAGAAAATACATACACTGAGACTGCGTAGACAAAGAGAAAAATTGAGATAGAGTGAAAATCACAAAAAAACAAAACATCAAACAAAAGAGAGAAAATAAGAAAATTAAAGTTGGAGTTTCGTTCAAAGTTTTCAGTGACAAATTTCTTTGGATATTATTCTGTCTAATTCACTATAGGTTTTTCTTTAATCCTGTACTATTTACATTATAATTCTACTGTAGAAAAGCATGAGTAAAACAGTTCAAGCAATTTCATTACATTATTTAACATGTGAAATTGATCAAATATGTGAATTCTTGTTGTATACGAAAATATTTTGTATTCACGCATCAATGAATACGCCCAGATAGAGAATACGTATTCAGACGATCAATGAATATGCCCAGATAGAGAATATGTATAAAGACGGTGAGGACAATATATCAGTAAAATAAAATAATGAAAATGATCACTATCAAAATACACTGCACACACCATTTACACTATATTTCTCTCGTCAAAATACTCATTTTCTCACACACAAGGATATCAAATGTTACACATGCACACATACATAAAGTAGCGAAAGAGAAATAAGTAGAGGAAATGATTTCCATCGAAAGTCGTCCAATCCGAAAATACAAAAACCTGTGTAAATCCAGAAAGAGAAAAAGGGAAAAAAAACAATAAAAAAAACTGAGAGCAAAATCTTTGAACGAGATATATAAAAATTAATATTTCCTGAATTTTCTGGTAAGTTTATTGCCGGAATCTCGCCGGAAAATGCACACCACATATATTGTCGGATCCCCTCCCAAATCCGATCCAACAAGCCATGGCTAGTGAAAACAGCTTGTAACAACCAACTTAGGCCACCGTCGTTGCCGGAAATCTCATCATAAACTAGTAAATTTCATCGGAAAATGGCAAACCAATAATTGAAACATCGTGCCGCTGCCTTCCTCGCCAGAAAACCAACCAAACTAGCCAGATTCAAATACCCCCACATTGGAAAACCCACCGATACCATTCCCCATGCACCACTGATCCATCCCAGGTGGAAAAACCGCCAACATCCGTGTGAATCCATCTCAAATCCCACCAAATCTTGCCACCCCTCTCAAAGATTCGCTGAAAAATGGCTAAAATCTGACGGCAACCCTTTTTCTATCACCCGAGCCACCAAAAAATACTATTATCAAACAAAACCAGCCTCTTCTCCGACAAAATAACGACAACAATCATTAAACTTCAAAAACCTGCCATTAGTTTGATGTTCCTCTTTGACGTTGTTTTCTGTTCTTAGCATTTTAGAGTTTTGAATGACTAAATACTATTTTAAATTGACTCTAATTTTTAAAAAATAAATTAAAATAATAATATAATTAGTTTTGTGTATTTGTATTATTATTTTATTATTATTACTATTTTGTTTCTATTATTATTTCTTTGTCATTAATAAATCTTAAATAATTATTTGTTAGATTAATATATCATTTTAAATGAGTTTTACTTAATTTTACTATTAAAAGTTAGGTTACTTTTTAAATAGATAAAAATTATTATGAATTTACTATGTCTCTAATGTTAAACAAATTTTAGACATATTTTAAAATATTCGTCTCATTAAGAATGCGGCATACGCATCTTTCTGAGATATTTAAAAATTCAAGGATGCAATAATGCACTGTGACAAATATTTTTCTAAAATTACTTTGACAAATATTTTTTAACTTTCACTAATTTATTTAATATAAAACAATAGATGATTTTTAGTATAATAAAATGAGCGATTTTAAGCCTTAACATAATTTATCAAAATAATTTAAGTCGAGATAAGTCAATAAAAGTGACCGTGCTAGAACCAAGGGACTCGAGGGGTACCTAATACTTTCCCCTCGATCAACAGAATTTCTTACCCGGTCTTCTATTTTTGTAGACCAAAATAAGAGTCATTTCCTTTTGACTAGGTATTCAAAATGGTGACTTGGAATACCATTACTCAATTCCAAGTGGCGACTCTAAAAATGATAAAAAATAAATAATTCCTATTCAATATTGTCACTTTAATTGGAAAAACCTTTCGACTTCGGACCCTCGAGCGAAAAAAGGGTGTGACAATGGTTTATGTCAGTTAGAAGAGGCTCCTATAAGAAAGAATAAAAGTAAAGCTTTTAGAAACTAAGTGTTATGGCTCACAAAGTTTATTCTTATGTTTCATTATTCATGTTTATGATCTTTCCATCTTTTGTTTACTTCAAGTTCAAGGTGAGTCATTTACTCTTAGCATGCATCATTTAATAGCTTACATGTATATTCAGTCATTGTTTTACTTATGCATTCACCCCACATACTCATTATATTCTACAAGTACTAACCCACATATATGTCTATGTTCTACATTGTCTTATAATGTAGGTTCTGGTGCTTGTTTCCAGCAACACAATTGACTACAGGCATCATCACCTACATCTTGACTTTTGGTGAGTCGACATAGTCCAAAGACCCAGTTTATCGAACTTCTGTTAATTGATAAAAGTATTTTAGATAATTGATTTCAGTTTGTGTTCGGTTCAGCCGGGGTCTGTCTCAGTGGCTCTCTAGTTAGTAATTAAGGCTTGTCAGACTGTGTTTATATTTTAAGTTCAAAGTTTTTGCTTAAGATTTCCAGGTTGAGGAGATTTTTTAAGGATATGAAATTGTTTACCTTCAAGTTTCTAACTAATGTTAGTTCACTTTTCATGTGAGTTGCAATCTTAGTAGGTATCATAGGTTAGCTTAGGGTTATTCATAGCATTGAGCACCGTATGATGTCCAGGGGGGAATTTTGAGGTGTTATATAACCCATGTCGATTAATCTTCCCAAAGAGTGGTATACAATCCTAACTTCCCCAAATTCCCCATTAAGTCACAAAATCAATTAAAACCAAGAAAAGGGGTGATTATTCTCCTCCAAATCCAAGTTAGGGTTTCTCATGTCAAGTTCAAATTCTAAGGATTTGTCCAAGGCTTCCACCTGCAGGTATGTGGGATTTCATCAACGGGTCCCTTCTACCCATTGAGTCTCAAAAATTCTAAATTCTCAAGTTTACTTTTCCTCAAGTATGGGTTTCAGGTCAATTATGAGTCTTCCTTAATTCCCTTAGTTTATTTTGTAATTCAACTATGTGTACATGTTTTTTCATAGGAGTAGCATCCTTTCATATTCACCATCATGAATTTCCTTATTATTGATGAATTATTGAGCTTGAGCTTTACTTGTGCTTTACTTGTAAAATTCTCTATTATGATCAGCTTTAAAATATTATCATGTTTAATTTTCATTAGTTAAAGTTGGTATGTTACGAACAGCTAATACCTAGGGACTCATGCATATATATGTTTATATGTCTTGAGCACTTCAGATTATCCATAGTTGATATTTTAAAATAATATCATGATGAGCCATTCATTTATGTTTTAGTGTCTTTCAGTTGGGAGTAGTACTTAGCATAAAGTGAACGCAGGGATGATGCCTCACCCATCAGTTAGGTAGAGATGGTTATTAGAAATCTCTAAGTTCTAGAAATATGGTATCCTCGTAGGTTATAAGGGGTCACTCATCAATTAAGTTATGACACCCTAGTTTTTTTAGATATCAATTTAGTGGATCCACACCAGCCAGTGTTAGTACCTTTGGTAAGATACTAACACCCTTCTAACTGAGATTACAAGTTAGACCCCGATTTGCTCAGATTGGGGTATGTTGGTTATTGTTAACTCCCACAATCCTATGTTTATGTTTTACTTCATATTTCAGTTTATGTCTCAATTTAGATTATGCATGACCTTGCATTTAGTAATTCAATTTCATTTAGTACATGCTTATAATTGGGCTTACATATAGTTTATCATGTTTCATGCATTATTGTTCTGTTTATACTAGTTAGTTTCCCATCTCGCATACTCAGTATATTCAAATTACTGATCGTACACTTCTTTATGCTATATTGTCTCATAATATAGGTTCAGACGCTCAATAGACAAATTACACTTAGCACGTTCCCTACAACTCAACAATGGTTTGGTGAGTTTTCTTCATTCGAGGACTGGTTATCAATTATTTATTTCAGAATTTCATTTTATTTCAATTAGTTGGAGTTAATTGGGGGCTTATCCCAACAACTCATTATGATTTAGAGGCTTACAAATAGTTAGATATGTTTTTAGTTTGTTGAGTATTTTAGATCGTATAAACATTGATTCCATTACCATTTATTAGTTTACTTTCAATTTAGCTTTCACCCAGTATTTTAGTGTTTCTCTAGTACTTTAGTGATATGCCAGGCCATGGGTTAGCTGGGGGACACTTGTAACTCTGAGTACCGTGTTACGCTAGGGGACAGTCTCAGATTATGATAAACTTGGTATCATAGTAGTAGGTTTAAAGTGTCCTAAGGTGTCTAAAAGTTGGCTTAAGTAGATTCTTATTCATGAGTGTAAAGTGTTCCACACTTATGAGTAAGAGGTTACGAAATGTTTTAGGAAAGTCTCACTTATTTCATGATCTATGTTGTGTGATAGAGTGTGAAATCTATTAAAATTATTCTTCTTACTTGTCCTTTATTCGTTTAAAAAAATGCCTCCTAAGAGAACTAATGGAAGGAGAGATAGAAATCAACAAGCACCGCTGCCAGATCTCGAAGACCCTCTGAATGAGTAGGTCTCTCATGCTGAGTTTAGGGTTGCTTTCACAGCATTATCCCAATCTATGAATACTTATAATAGCCAGCAGGTTATTTCTCCAGCCAACCCAGCAGCAAATATGGCGCCAACTAGAATTTAGGAATTCACTCGGATGAATCCGCCAGCATTCTTTGGATCCAAGATGGAAGAGGATCCACAAGAGTTTCTGGATAGTGTTTAGAAAGTGACTGAGATCATGGGTGTCACTTCTACTGAGAGTGCTGACTTGGTTGCTTACCAACTATAAGGGGTGGCTCATGCTTGGTTTAAGTAGTGGAGGAAAGATATAGGTATAGATATAGGGCCAGTAGAGTGGGATAAGTTTGTTACTACATTTTTGGATAGATTCTTTCCACTTGATTTAAGAAAACCAAGGTGCAGGAGTTCATAAACTTGGAACAAGGCAAAATGAGTGTAAAGGAGTATCCACTCAAGTTTACTTAGTTGGGGAGGTTTGCTCTGAGTATAGTGACTAGTTCTAGGGCCGGAATAAGTAAGTTTATGTTAGGTGTTTTTGAGGATGTGGTTAAAGAGTGTAGGACGGACATGTTGGTTAAAGAGATGGACATATCTAGGTTGATGTTCTATGCTCAATAGATTTAGGAAAATAAGATCAAACAGAAGGAAAGGGAGAATAAGAGGACCAAAACTGGTAGCTCTAATTTCTCTCAGCAGAGGTCGGGTGGTGGAAATTGCTCTTATTCTACCAAAAATATTCAACTCAAGCCCCATCTTTTTCTAGTTCTCTAGTGCCCAAGTTCAAACAGGATACTTGAGATATAGCATCAGGCTCTAAGTCCAGGGTAGTGTGAATAATGCTCACACCAGCCCAATTTGTAAGAGATATCATAGGAAACAAAGGGTGAGTACATGGATGGCAGTGATGACTATTTTAGGTGTGCCAAGTAAGGCCACAAAGTAAGGGATTTCCCAGTGAGTGCACAAAAGGTAGGAATGATCGTCAGCTGAGTCAGACTAACTCTTCAGCGGTTCTAGCAGATCAATCAACTCAGAAGGGCACCACCTCTAGCACAACTAGTGGACAACATCAAGGTAGTTTCTATTCCCTTAAGACTTAATAGGATCGGGAGGGTTATCCTAATATGATTACTAGTATGTTACAAGTCTTTTACCTTTATGCATTGTTAGATCCTGGAGGCACACTCTCCTTCTTGACTCCCTTTATAGAAATAGATTTTGGTGTCAGCCCCAAAATCCTAGCAGAACCTTTCCCATTTTCTACTCTAGTTAGTAGTTCTATCATAGCCAAACGGGTATACATAAATTGCCCAATTATAATATCTCAAAAGGTCACTTCAGTCAACCTTGTAGAGTTAGATATGACCAATTTTGATGTTATTCTTGGCATGGATTGGCTCTACTCTTGCTATGCCTTAGTTGATTATAGAAATGGAGTATTCCAATTTCAGTTTCCAAATAAGCCAGTCTTAGAGTAGAAGAGTAGTACCTCAGTTTCTTTAGGTCGGTTTCTTTTTGTTCCTTAAAGTAAGAAAACTAATCAACAATGGGTGAATCTATCTTTTTGTTTGTGTCAAGGACTCAAGGTTCGAAATCCCAAGTCTTGAGTTAGTTCTTGTAGTAAATAAATTTTCAGAAATGTTTACTAGAGATCTTTTTGAAGTTTCTCCCAAGCGGGAAATTGACTTTGGAATAGATCTTCTTATAAATACCCAAACTATTTCAATTCCACCTTAAGAATGGCCCCAACTGAGCACAAGGAATTGAAAGATCTCCTAGATAAAGGTTTTATCAGGCTGAGTATCTTTTTATGGGGTGCTCTAGTTCTTTTCGTTTGTAAGAAAGATAGATCTCTCAGAATGCGCATTAATTACCATCAGTTAAATGAAGTCACAATCAATAATAAGTATTCTATCCCTAGGATTGATGACTTGTTCGACCAACTTTAGGGTGCAATTTATTTTTCTAAGATAGACCTCAGATCCGGCTATCGTCAACACACAATCAGGGATTTTGATATTCTAAAAATGTCTTTAGAAATCGGTATGGTCACTATGAATTTGTTGTTATGTCTTTTGGACTAATGAATTCTCCTATAATTTTTATGGACTTGATGAATAGGGTGTTCAAGTAGTACTTGGACATGTTCATTATAGTCTTCATAAATAACATCCTAGTTTATATTCGAAGTGAGAGAGAACATGCAGATCACTTAAGGATTGTCTTGCAGACTCTTAAAGATAACCTGTTCTTTGCTAAGTTCAGCAAGTGTGAATTCTGGTTAAAATCAGTAACATTCTTTGGTCATATCATTTTTACTGAAGGCATTCGAGTTGATCCTCAAAAGACAAAAGCAGTAAAAAGTTGGCCCAAACCTATCTTTCCATCAGATATCAGGAGTTTCTTAGGTTTAGTCAATTACTACAGATAGTTTGTTGAAGGATTTTCCTCTATTTTTTCTCCCATATCAAGACTGACTTAGAAAAAAGTCAAAGTACAGTGGCTCAATTCTTGTGAGAAGAGTGTTTAGGCGTTGAAGGCTCATCTCACCTCTGCTCCAATTTTGACTCTACTAGAGAGTTCAAATAGTTTTATGTTATATTGTGATACTTCCAAAGTTGGTCTTGGTTATGTATTGATACAGTAGGGCAAGGTTATAGCATATTCCTCTAGATAACTCAAACCTCATAGAAGAACTGCTCGACTCATGATCTTAAGTTGGCATCAAAAGTATTTGCCTTAAAAGATTTTGAGGCATTACCTTTTTGGTGTTCATGTTGATGTGTTTGGCCGCTAGAGTCTTCAGTATGTGTTTTTCCAGAAGCATCTAAATCTTCATCAGAGAAGGTGGCTAGAGTTATTAAAAGACTGTGACATGAGTCTCTTGTACCATCTGGGTAAGGCTAACATTGTGGCTGACTCTCATAGTAGACTGTCTATGGGGAGAGTTGCTTATATGGAAATGATAAGAAAGAGTTAGTTTGTGAAGTTCATCAACTTTCTAGGTTAGGGGTTCAGTTGGTTGATTCGGTTAAAGGTAGTGTCTGGGTTAAGAATAGTTTGGAATATTCTTTGGTTATCGAGATAAAGGAAAAGCCAGATAGTGATCCTATTTTTCTTAGGTTGAAAGAGGTAGTTTAGAATCAAAAGTTTGAGGTTTTCTCCAGGGGGATGGTGTTCTTCACTATAAGGGCAGATTATGTGTTCCAGATGTGGATGACTTGAGGTAGAGAATATTAGTAGAAGATCATGGTTTCTGATATTCTGTAAACCTAGGAGCCACTAAGACATATCGTGACTTGCAAGAATTCTATTGGTGGAATGGCAAGAAGAAGGATATCACAGAATTTATGGCTAAGTGTCCAAATTGCCATCAGGTTAAGGTTAAGCACCATAGACATAATGGTACACTTCAGGAATTTAGTGTTCCTACTTAGAAGTGGGAAGTGGTGAATATGGACTTTATTAAAGGGTTGCCTCGTACACATCGACATCATGATTCTATTTGGGTTATCGTAGACCGAATGACTAAGTCGGCTAACTTCTTGCATGTAAATACTTCAGAATCAGCCAAAGATTATGCTAAGATCTATCTTGGAAAGTTGGTGAAATTTCATGGGGTCCCTTTGACCATTATCTCAGATAGAGGTACCTAGTTCATAGATCAATTTTGGAAGACTTTTCAGAAGGGTTTGGGTACCCAAGTTCATCTAAGTACGACTTTTCACCTGCAGACAGATGGACAGGCAGAGAGGACCATTCAAAACTTAGAGGATATTTTGAGGGAGTGTGTGATTTATTTCAAAGGTAGTTGGTATGATCATTTACCTTTGATTGAGTTTGCCTACAGTAACAGCTAGCATTCCCATATTCAGATGGCCCTATTTAAAGCTCTTTATGGAAGGAGGTGTATCTCCTATTGGTTGGTTGAGGTAGGCAGAGCTTCCTTGATAGGGAAAGATTCAGTTCATGAGGTGATGAGAAAACTTTAGCTTATTAGAGAAAGGTTGAAGAATTCTCAGAGTCATCAGAATTCCTATGCAGATATGAGGAGAAAGGATCTTAAGTTTAATGTCGGTGATTTTGTCTACTTGAAAATTTTTCCGATGAAAGGGTTGAAGAGGTTTGGTAAGAAAGGAAATCTCATTCCCTGTTATGTTAGTCCTTACAAGATTTTTAGTAGATAAGGTAAGGTAGCCTATGAGTTGGAACTGCTAGCAGAGTTGGAATCAATGCATCCAATCTTCCATGCCTCCTTGTTGAAGAAATGCATTGGTGAACTAGCATCAGTATTCCCTTTAGAAAGGGTTTGTATGGAAAATATCCTCTCTAATGAAGTGGTCCCAGTTGAGATCCATAATTTTCAGATCCCTAGGCTGAGGAATAAAAAGGATGATTTGGTGAAGGTTCTGCGGAGAAATCAGTCAGTTAAGGGGGATACTTGGAAAGTAGAGGTAGATATGTCGTCCAAGTACCCATACCATTTCTCTTTGAACTCAGTCCTAACTTTAGGTAATAGTTCCCTTAATTAAGTAATTAATTATTTCATTTTTATCTCACACTATTCAACTATTTTTATGTCATAGAATGTATTCATGAGTTCAGCTCAGTCCATCTATCAGTCATAGAATTGAATATCAGTTTATTGTTTAGCTCATAAGTATTCAATGCAAAAACCTTGACTTTTCCCCTAGTACATCAGCTTAGTTAGTTTCAATTAGGGATGAATAATCCTAAAGAGGAGATATTCTAATACCCTAAGTCTTTAATCTCTAGACCCACCAAAAGATACACCATTAAATTAGCTTTCCAACGCCACTAGTATTACCTTAATCCATTAACGTAGTAAAAAGTTCTGGAAAATTTGCCTAAGGGACTATCAACAGCCTATGACAGTGACTCTGGAAATGACACATTGTCATACACAACAAGTCATTGTGTGGAGTCGTTACCACAGCATTAAGGGATCCCATATTTCATCCCAATGGTGATGAGTCCAGCATATGACTTGTTATCAGACCTAATAGGTCATTAGGTTGACCCATCGTCATAACAAAAGGAATCCAAAAAATCAAGTCTTGATAATGACTCATTCTAATGACTTGTTATCAATCCTAATGATCCATTATGTGAGAAGTCATTGTCACAATAGTAAGGTCCCAAGATGTAGAACCTTTGAAAATGATTCCAGGCCACGACTCGTTACCTGACCTAACGAGTCATTACATTAGTCGTTACGACTGGTATCAGCTTTATCCTGCTTGATTTAAAAAGGGTTGTTTAGTTTTTTCCCATTCTTTTAACTCCTAACCCATGTCGTTTAGGCTTCCCCAAGAGTGGTATATAAGCCTAAGCTTTCCAAAATTCACCATTAAGTCACAAAATTAATTGAAACCAAGAAAAGGGGTGATTATTCTCCTCCAAAGCCATGTTAGGATTTCTCAACATCAAGTTCAAATTCCAAGGATTTCTCCAAGGCTTCCACCTCCAGGTATGTGGGATTTCATCAATGGTTCCCTTTCACTCAATGAGTCCTTAAACTTCTAAATCCTCAAGTTTACTTCCCCTCAAGTTTAAGTTCTAGGTAAAATATGAGTCTTCCTTAATTCTCTTAGTTTATTTTGTTATTCAACAATTGGTACATGTTTTCCCATATGAGTAGCATACTTTCAACTCACCATCATGAATTTCCTTATTACTAATAAATTATTGAGTTTGGTCTTTACCTGTGAAATTCGCTATTATGATCAACTTTAAAATATTATCATTTTCAGTTTGCATTAGTCAAAGCTGGTGAGTTATGAACACCCGATACCGAGAGACTCATGCATATATATTTTTACATGGCTTGGAGCACTTCAGATTATCCAAGGTTGATACTTTCAGAATGAAATCATGATGACCAATTCATTTTATATTTTAGCGAGTTTAAGTTGGGAGTAGTACTTCGCACCGAGTAAAAGCAGGGATAATGGTTCACCCATCAGTTCTAAGACCGTTAGTAGAAGTCCCTAAGTTACAAAACTATAATGCCATTGTAGGTTATAAGGGGTCACCTATTAGTTGAGACATGACACACTAGTCCTTTGGGACCTTATTCTAATGGATCTACGCCAGCCAGGATTGGTACCTTTGGCAAGGTATGACACCCTTCCAATTGGGTTACAGGTTAGATGCCAGTTTGCTCAGATTAGGGTATGTCGATTATTGTTAGCTCCCACGGTCCTAAGGTCATGTTTTAGTTCATGTTTTACTTTATGTCTAATTTCAAATTATGCATGACCTTATATTTAGTTATTCAACTTCATTCAGTACATGTTTATACTTGGTCTTCCATATAGTTTATCATGTTTCATGCATTCATGTTCAGTTTAGGCTAGTTATTTTCCCATCTCGCATACTCACTATATTCAAAGTACTGATTGCATACTTCTTTGTGTTAAATGTATCATAATATAGGTTCAGACATTCAGTACCGAAATCACACTTAGCACGTTCTCGTACCACTCAGCAGCGGTTTGGTGCGTCTTCATCATTCAAGGACTCAGTATCAGTTATTTATTTCAGCATTTTATTTTATTTTAGTTAGTTGGAGTTAGTTAGGGGCTTGTCCTAACAAATCATTATGATTTAGAGGCTTTCAGATAGTTAGATATGTTTTCAAATGTTTGAGCATTTCAGACAATATAAACATTTATTCCATTACCATTTATTATCAGTTTACTTTTTGTTTAGCTTCTACCCAGTATTTAGTATTTCTCCAGTACTTTAGTGATATGCCAGGCCATGGATTAGCTTGGAGTCACTTGTGACTCTAAGAATCATTTTACGACTAGGGGAAAGTATCGATTCATGACATAGCATCTCTTTATATAATGACACCAGCCATTATTTAGGACCCTAAAACTTGAGCAAGTATGTTAAGAGTGATAGTAATGGGGTCATCCCTTACCATTCTTAAAATAGAGTTAGAAAATCCATCAACATTGATGTAAAGTTTGAGTCTCTTTCCTGTCCATCCTCTATCTCCTATTCCCTTGAAGGAATAGAACTACCAGATGCAGCACCAGTTACTGTCACTGCAGATAACAAACCTAAATCCCTATCTACCTGAAGCCCAATAGGAGAACTTGGTTCTATTGAGGGGTTCTACATTGATCCTCCCTTACTAAATGCTCCCAAGTTGAACCTAACAGGTGAAATAGGTTCAGATACAAGGTTAACTAGATGTTTCCCCTCATGACATACATCCCTTGTTACTACCTTAGTAGCATTACTCTCCTAAAGTATGATTTTTCTATCAGATTCACCACCAGATAGTTCCTTGTCATTATTATCTAGATCATAAACACAATAGCATAAGAATAATCAATAATATCAGTATTATCCCTACTTTTAGTGTCAATATGGGGATGATTAAATCCTATCTCATTAATTAGAATAATTAGAGAAAACCCAATAGTGTTGACATATTCCTTATAAAGAACCAAGGACAAGGTAGTAAGAAAAAAATTATGGGAGAAAAACATGCTCAGTAATGAGGGATGGAGGATATTTTAGATTTGGAAGAGCTTGAGAAAGAATATGACTTAGTTTAAATGACTTATAAGTGAGAAACAAAGAGATGAGTATATGTATGGTGAGGATTCGTAAGAGTATAAGAAAGAGAGAATGAGAGAGCTCTTATCAGAAACAAGTGAATGGAAAAGGTGAGAAGTAAGAACAATAGAAGGTGATTATTCATATAAATATAGATTAATTCAAAAAGTGTGATTTGAAAATTAATGGATCACTTTATGTTCAAAAGTTCCATCTTTGGAATAGAACTGATGAAGTGGGGAACTGTTACAATTATCATAAAGAGTCATCATTTCTTTGAATTTCTACTTATTAAAAAATATGAAGGTTATGGAGCTTGATTATGAGTCCAACACTTATCGGTACTTTGGAAGGGAGAAATACAAATGCTTTGATTTTTATTTTATCATGAAAAAAACTATAATGCACATAACTTGATTAGTGGCCAATGCTTGATCCAGTTTCAATTTTTAAGCCACTTTCTCGCAACACAGACAAATATAATATTAGATTGCACTAGTAGCTTAAACGTAAAAATGCCATAGAGAGATGCAACTAATTGTATAAGATCGGGCAAAAATTTAAAAATTAGTGTACAATATGTGTACAATGTTCTTTGGCCACTAATTGAGGGATACTCATGTAACTATAATTATCGCCAGTTCCAATCTATTTTTTTCATAGTGATCCCTTGCCAATGCCTTGGTAAAAATGTTAGCAATTTACTTATCTGTGGCTTAAAGTTTCACGAAATTAAAAAAAAATTCTACATTATCCCTTAGAGAAGTGATTCCTTATATCAATGTGCTTTGTTTTTTATACTAAATTGTATTTTTTGTAATATTGACAACACTTGTCTTATCAAAAGAAATTAGAACACACTCACTGCTCAACCCAAAATCTTTTTGATGTTGCTTGATCCAAGTACTCAAGATGAGGCAATTACAACATATTTAGCTTCAAAAGTAAACAAAACTACCAAATTCTAAGTTTTTGTAGCCTAAGAGATCAAACATGATCTCAAGATGTGTGTCATTCATGTTGTAGTTTTCTTATCCACCAATAGTCTGCATAGTCAACGTTTGCTTTCCTTTTAAGATTAAAATTACTGCCCTTTCTGATGACATATCCCCAAGTCACTTGTCCTCTTCAAAAACCTCAAAATTCTCTTCATTACCTTCAAGTGAGACTCTTTAGGATTAGCTTGAAACCTAGCACATAGTCTTATATTGAACACCATATTAGGCTTGATGAAAGTGAGTTACAAGATAGATGCAATCATTCCTCTATACAGTTTGTGCTCTACTAATGGATATATTGCATCTTGACACAACTTTATTGTAGTGGCAATAAGAGTATCTATTTTCTTTGTATCTTCCATTTTGAACCACTTAAGTAGTTTCTTCACATACTTCCATTGATGAATAATTGTTCCTAAAGGCATTTGTTTGATTTAAAGCCCTAGAAAGAAGTCAATTTTCCCCATCATTCTTATTTCAAATTCATTGCTCATTAAGACCGCAAACTCCTTTATCAATACCTTACTAATACTCCTAAATATGATGTCATCCACATACACCTGCACAATTATCACATCCTTCCCATTATTTATAAGAAATAAGGTGTTGTCAGTTTTACCTCTTGTGTATCCATTACACAAAAAAAACTTTGACAACATTTCATATCATGCTCTGGGTGATTGCTTAAGTCCATAAAGGTCTTTGTAAATCTTTATTACATGGTTAGGATACTCAACATTCATAAATACCAAAGGTTGTTTGACATACACTTCTTCATTCAATAGTCCATTCAGAAAGGACTCTTCACATTATTTGATAAAGAGTAAACTCCATGTATGAAGAAAAGGCTAAGAGAAATTTGATTACCTTCAATATTGCTACAAGAGAAAAAGTCACAATATATTCTATGCCTACTTCCTAATTATACCTTTGAACCACTAATCTTTCCTTGTTCCTTGCAACTATTCCAGACTCATCCATTTTTTTGAACACCTATTTGGGGCCAATTATAGCCCTGCCCCTTGGCCTAGGCTTTAAATATCATACATTATTCCTTTGAAATTAATTGAGCTCTTCCTACATGGATATCAAGTATATATCCTACAAAGATTCATTAACTTTCTTTGGCTCAACGACGTAGAAGAATATATTAAAAGCATAAAGTTTCTTTAGTTCAGATCTGGTGGTTATTCTAGAGCTTAGATTTGTGAGGATGTTATCAATTGGGTGAGATACTTGATACGTATATCCTCTTTAAACTAGGCCTTGTGATTCCTCAATTTTATTAGGTTTGTGGGGTGTTTGACAAGCTGCATCCCTAATTTGATTAACAGATTTTGCCTCACCCGATTGTGGAATTTTGCCATTGTTAGTATCTAAATGGTTAGGGCCTGTTTCTTTACCTATGCAGGAATGATTGACCTAGTGAACCTATGTAATTCATTATCATTCTACGCACTGTAGATAATACTACTTTCATCAAAGATAGCATGTACACTCTCTTCAACAGGCATATTTATTTTATTGAACACCAATAAGCTTTATTATGTGCATAATAATATCCTAGAAAAGTTCCCTCTTCACTTCTAGTATCAAATTTACCTAATAAGTCTTTTTAATTATTATGAATATCGCACTTTCATCCAAAGGCTCTTAGATGAGAGATGTTAGGTTTCCCACCTTTATGTAATTCATAGAGAGTCTTTTCTAATAGCGGTCTAGATATGCATTTATTAGTTAATTAGCATGCAGTGTTAATGGATTCTTCCTAAATTGACTAGCCTCACAACTAGCCACATCATAGTCCTAGTCATTTCTTGTAGTGTCCCATCCTTTCTCTCAACCTTTCCATTATGAGGGGTCCTAGATGAAGAGAATTTGGGATCAACACCATGAGAGGAATAATATTAAACAAATTTAGCATTTTTAAACTTAGTTCTATGGTCAAGTTAATTGTTGTTAGTTGATTATCAAGTTTCATTTGCAGTTTTCCTACTAAAGTGAAGAATGCTTCAAATGTATTTTCCTTAGAAGCAAGAAAAACTGCACAAGTGAATTTAGTATAATCATCAACAATTACAAATGTATACCTCTTTCCACCCCTACTTCTCACCCTTATAGGACTACAAAAATCAATATAGAATATGTAAGACCCCGTAAAATTCTCTTGTAGTCTAAGCCATAGAGTGTGTTCAGCAAAGTGTAAATCCGGCCCTAAAAGATTGAGAAATGACTTCCCAAGTGAAAAATATTTTAAACCATGTATAATTTCCCTAATATCGACTTTTTGTCATGTAGAGCATTGAATAAACTTTCCATTGATACCGATTTCGTCAAAATTCGGCATTGGACGAGGAAGTTATGGCTATTTTACAAAAAGTTGTCAGAACTGCCCAGGTGTGAATGTCGGATTTATGAACTGTCGAGCTTGCAACGGACCATCACCCAGACCATCACAACCAAGGTAGTAACTACTTTTTTTGGCCCAAGTGCGATGGCCGAGATGACGAACCATTGCTAGGACCATCGCCGCTGAAGCAGTGTGGCCTCATCCTGGTAACATGCGATGGACGATCCGATGGACCATCGAGTTTGCGATGGACCTTCACTAATACTGTCACATCAAGGCAATGTATTCTTTTTCTGACCGACTGACGACGGACAATCCGACCGACCGTCCGACTAGTGATGGACCGTCGATTCGACCGTCGCATCCCCCGTTTAGTATTTTAAGTCGATTTTAAAAGGACTTTTTGGTCTTTCCCCACTCTTTCCAGCCTCTATTTATATCCGATCAAGGCTCATAACTTCATTTCTCATCTTCAACATCAAAAACTATGGTTTTCTACAAATCAAAACCCTTCTTTCTTCTTCAAAAAAAAAATCAAGAAATCCAGAATCTCTCCAAGAGCCATCAAGAAAGAGTTTTCTAAGGTATGCATATGTTGATTATTGGGTCTCTTTCATCCAAGAAGCTCAAGAACCCTTTTCTAAATTTCAAAGATCTTATGTTATGAGTTTTTATGATTCATGTGAATTGAAATTGGAGTCCATGCTATTATTGAGTTTTTAATTCGTGTTTTGTTTATGAGGTTTCAAGATTTGACCCTAATATGTAATACTCATGTGATGTTCATGATAAAACCTCTTCATGTTGCTTGTTAAATTATTTGTTCATGTCAATTAAGTGTAGAAATTGTTAAATAAGCAAAGCATGCTCCCCATATGTTTGATAAAATACTTATGTGAAAGAATTAGAGCCATTATAGCATGTTACTAGAAATACCCAATTGTGTGTAAGCCCATGCATTCCAAGTGTTTGTTGATAAGCCTTGGTGAATGAATTGTGACATTATAGCATGAAATTCCCTAATTATGTGCTCTTCGATACATGATAAGACTTTAATACATGCTAAGTGTTTGATGCAATACCTTGTTGAATGGATTATGAGCCAATATCATGTATCCCTATACTATCACATGTTTATGATTTCTAAATGCTTGAAGAGATGCTTTAGTAATTGTGGTGGTGAATGAATGTCCATGATCCTTATTATTCAAGAATGGCTATATTTTACTTTTATGTTATCGAGTCCTGGGGGTATTTATACCTGAAAAATTAGCTGCATTCTAGAGCCCGCATCAGCTTTCTCGATAATCTCAGTCAATCCATAATTCTTAAAACTCAGTGAGTTACAGAACTCTGTACTCTCAGACAGATATAAAACTTAAGAAATCTCAAAAATCTCAGTGATCTCAGTATTGCTAGTATTTTAGCCTCAGTTTAGTACTCATCTAAGATCTAGTAGTATTCAAGTGTTCACTTCAGAACTCAGTATCATGTAGTCAGATAACGAGATTTAGTAGTATTTTGTCAGATACGGAACCAAGTGAATTCAGCGTAACCCAGTCAGATCATTCAAGAAATATGATCAGTAACAGACTCAACTCTGTCTAGGTTCAGTTAAGAATCAGTTCAGAGTCTTTCAGTTGGGAGTTGGATCTAGCACCGAGAAAGTGCAGGGATGAAGGCTCCCCGTTAGAGAGGCAGAGTCATTAGGAGTAATCCCTGAACTCCAAAACTACGTAGCCAGCGTAGGATCAAGAGTCACCCTTTAGAATAAGGCTTGACTATTATACTGCCTTAGGCTTGACTTCCTGTGAGTGTCACCCATTAGAGAGGCTTGACCAGAGTAGAGGTCTTTACCCATGGCACGGTATTGACACCCTTTCAACTGGGGTTACAGGTTAGACCCCACCAATTTAGATTTGAGGAATGTCAGTTAAGTGACAGTATCATTCTTCATAGTATAAATTAGAAATCAGGACTGTTGGATACAGTCACCTGTCTCAGTAAATAACTTAGATAGTTCTATAGATTCATGGACCACCCACTAGATAGTCCTGGTCCCTCATAAAGTTATTCAGTATCAGCATTATCAGATCCAGAGATCACCCGTTAGATAGGCTTGATCTTAGTCTCAGATTGAGTTGAGTAATCTCATTATCATATCTAGAGATCACCCGTTAGATAGGCCTGATCTCGTTCCCATGCTCAGTTGAGTATTCTCATTATCAAATTTAGAGATCTTCCGTTAGATAGGTTGGATCTCAAACATAATCATTTCTTATCATTGATAGTAGATTCAGGGATCATCCATTAGATAGGTCTGATCTCAGATTCAGTCAGTCGAGAGTAGCAAGCTTAGAGTTTAGTCACTGATATGAGTAGATTCAGTTAATCATCTTTAGTATCATCAGTTTCTGAGATCACTCGCTAGATAGGACTGATCTCAACTTCAGTACTCAGTTATCGATATCAAGAGATTCAGTTATTCAGTATTAGTAGTGAGTTCAGATGGAAGTAAAGTAGTATCCGAGCTTCAGTATTCAGAGTCGTGATGATTTCAGTTATAGTTTGTGCATTCATGCATATGTCCTCATTCGATACTCTCATGATTATTCAGTTAAGTAATTATTCATGCATAAGCCCTTGCATTTAGCCTTACCTCATATTCATACTCAGTACATTCCCACGTAATGATGCATTTGTTCTATGGTGTTTTATTTTACACCATAGGTTCAGAGGCACAAGATCCAGAGTACCCTTAGAAGCTCAGTCCCAGTCAGCAGAAGTAGACATAGCAGTGAGTCCTCTTCATTTGAGCATAATCCTTATTTTATTATCATATCAGATTTAGTTTATTTTCAGTAGACGGAGTTAGATGGGGGCATGTCCCATCAACTCTACAGTTCAGACAGTTTAGAGGATTTTCGGACAGATGTATCAGTATTCAGTTTTCAGTTTTGAGTATTTTTAGATGTTTTGAACCTTATGGACAGTTTCTGCATTTATTATCTATATTAAACAGTGCTCAGGTACAGATATCAGTAGAGGTTTAGCTTGTTGTCCTTCAGGATCATGAGAACCGTATGACGTTCTGGTTCTAGAAAAAATTGGGTCATTATAGAATAGTTACAAGGATATGGTAGTACTAATTACTTGTTTGGACTTAAAAATGATTTTAACTATTTACCTTGGGAACATGTTATACAAACTATCTTTGTTGAACATTATTTTAGGAAGGCATATTACTAAATCCTTCGAGATAAGTTATTCATCTGACCATGGATGGCATACCCTAGTCTTTTGTGCGACAATAAAGGATCACTATCCATCACACTTAGACATACAAGATCCTCAGCAAGAATTCTTATGATATCATTATTGTACACATGCTTGTATTTTTTTCCAGTCAAGACAGTTCAGTCTTATCATTTCCACACCTGTAGAGCAAACATTTACCTTGTTTTCCTTAACAATGAGTTGTGATATGTTAAGTAGGTCCTGGTCAATCCTTCAACATGGTACACCTTCTTAATTAAGTGTTCTTCAGTCTTTTTATTCTACCAAATCCACTAATTTGACCTTTATTTCTTCCTCTAAAGGCCACTATTTCACCCTTTTCTTTTACAAGTGAGAGGATTTTTTTCTCTTCTCCATCCATATGCCTTGAAAAACCACTACCCATGTTTTAATTTTTCCTGCTTCTTTTTACTTTCACCTATAAATTCAGAGGTTATATTTAGAAACCAAGACTAACTTGGGTCTTTTCTTTTGAATAAAAGGATAATTGAGATATCTTTTGATCTAATTTGACAAAATATTATCAAGTTTTTCCTTTTTCATATACATGTTTCTCAGATGTGTTTTATTTCTTTAAACACGATTATTTTCTTTACCATGGAAGCATTAATGTTCATATTTATTTGACTTATTACTACTAGACAGGTTACCATTGTGTGTCCAGCATTACCATAGTGTATGTAGAGATAAGTGTTTTTCTTTTATGCCTCTTTGACTAAACCTATTTTAGATTTTGTGCTTTGTGTCCTATTACTCATGTTTAGTCACAATCATTAAGGAATGAGTACAATTATTTTCCTTTTCAAGCTCATACTTAGTTTTAGCAAATTCAAGATTTATTCTTCTAGATTTTTCTATTTCTAGATAAAATACATAGTTTAGTTTATTTAGATCATGTTCACATCTAATTTGATCCTTGCCAATTTTAATTTCCCCCTTCCCAATTACACTTAGTTTTGAAATTTCATATTTGAGAGAAAAGTGGTTGAATCAAGTTGTTGGACCTATTTCTTTAGGGATTGTTTTTCTTTTTCAGTCTAATTTTGATAATTTTAAGATCAATATAATCACACTTCACTCTAATTAAGGATGCCAACCATTGTTATCTCTTATTATTTAAATCGTAAAAATCATCTAAAAGAGTTATCATTAAAGCAGTCAATTTTTTCTAATAAAGTAATTCTAGCTTATCTTTCAAGTCAAAGTTTACATCTTTCTTTTCAGTTTCTAATTCAAAGTCATACTTTGAGTCCTCCATGGCCATCAAGGCAATATCTTCTATGGCATTTTCATCTATCATCAGAACTTGTTTGTCAAATAGCTAACGTAGCCTTTGTTATTTCCTCCTCCTTCTTTTTTTTCTTCTTCTTGTTCTTCTTCTTATTATTATTAGATTTACCTTTTCTTTTGTTCCCTATGAACTTTCTCCTTCTTTCATTCCATTTCCCACAAGGTATAGTCTTTGATATGATGGTCAATTTTCACACACTTGAAGTACTCACTAGTTTTTTGTTTTTCCACACTTTCCCTGGCTTGAGGATGGTTTTTTTCAATACTTCCTCCTTTCTTGAAGTTTATGCCAATCAAGGCCACATTCGCTTCATCCATATCATAATCATCACTCTTAGTTTCATTGAGAGCCATTGTTTTGTCCTTGTTTCCTTCTAACTTCTTAAAGCATCAATTTTTATTTCATAGGTCTTTAAGTTTCCTTCCATCTCATCTAATGTCATGCTTTTTAGATCCTTAGCTTCCCTAATTGTTGTAACCTTGATCTCCTATGACTTAGGAAGATTTCTAAATTTCTTCTTTATCAAGTTCCTCAATAGTGGGCACCTTTCTTAGAGAGACCAACTTATTCACAATGGTTGTGAACCTATTCATCATGTCCTAAAGTGACTCCCCAGCTTTTATATTAAAGGCTTTATGTTTAGTTCATAGCATAGAAACTCTAAATTACCTCAACTAAGTTGTTCCTTCAAGAGAACTCACTAGAGTGTCCCAAATCTACTTAGTCATTGTGCAACCTGCGTTATAGTTAAGCTCAGGTCCAGGTCTACACACAAGAATGCATTTGGCATTAGCATTTCTTCTAAGCATCATATAATCAACTTCATCATACTGAGACTTGGATTTGAGAATATCCTTATTCTCAACATCCTTTGTCATTGAATACCTTAGACCATCAGTAACTCTTGTCCAAAGATCACAATCCTTAGCTTGAAGAAAATCCCTCATCCTTGCCTTCCACTATTAGTAGTACTATCCATTAAGCAATGATGGTCTGTTGATCCTGACCTTCACTGTGTCCAAGAGGCGATGTAAAATTTATTTTAATCTTTTCTTGAGTTTTCAGACTCCATTCATCTAACCCGCTCGACTACCATTATATTTTTTCTAGCCCACTAACTTGCCCAAAGAACATGTTACTTTATTTGTTTCTTATAGATAACTCAACGTTTAAAAAGTAAAGCAAGTAAAATAAATTAGGCACTATCTAACTTGGCTCACAAAGGGTTAAAAACCATGACATATATCCCTGTCGGATTCAATCAAAACTCAACTAAATCAAATGACCCTCAACAATAGTTTAGATTACAACTCTTGCAATCCTAGGAACTAACTCTCACTCCTAAAATATCAACAATCTCCCTTGGTTGTTGAACCCAAACTTTGAGTTTCCCATAACTTGAACAAATATAAGGAAATAATAAATTACAACTTAATAAAATAATACAAAGAATAGAACTCAAGAGTTGTAAAATATAATCCTTTAAAACAGGTTCTTCAATATGGTTCTTTGTAATGATGCACTTTGATCCTAAGTCAAAACTCTCTCAAATATGAATTCCCACTATTTGATTGTATTCTGCCTTTTTTTCCTCAATGTAAGTGTGTGCATCTCATTTGACAAGACCTTGCACATTTATAACTCTAGTAGATCGTCCCATTCAAGAGAACATCAAACTCCACAAGAATTCCCTTTCTTCTTGGACTCTCTTAGATTATCCAAATGTATAGACTTCTTATCACGTGTAGACTCGTATCCATTCCATGCTTTGTGAAGTCCTCAATATCTTTTTTTAACTGAATTCCTTGAAATAAAATAATCATTTGCAGGTTGGACTCAGCTTGATCAAACAAGTAGTGATAACCTAGTTCAGACATATGTTCCATAACTTTATTAATCATCAAAATCTTCTTATCTCCAACAAATTCCCTTTAGTATACCAATAAAAATTAGGGAAAATGAAAAAAATGACTCTTAACTTATGTACATACAGTAACAAACTCATACTTCATGGGAATTCTATTACCCCTTGGATTGTTTGACAATTATTGTGTGATCTGGGCAAGAAACTGAACACACATAGAGAGTGAATAAGGGGTTAATTAAAATTCCTATCCAATAGTGTATTTTTTCCATGTAGGACAAAAATAACTGTAATTATTCATTTTTCTTTTATGTACATCAATCCTAATATTCAATTAAATCACATACTATATATTCAAATATACTAACATGTACTAGTAGTATTTAAAAAATAAAAATTCTTACATGAGAATTATTTTCCTGACCTTGAACCAACCGTGATAGATAAATTTACTATAACTTATTTTCCTGATGCGTACTAGTGTTGATGCCTGCTAAATAATTTATCTCATACTAGGAATGATTTACTTAGAGGAAAAATATACAATTATCACTATTTTTCTCCTATGCAGTCAAAATACATTGGTGTGTAGAGTTTAATAAATCCCCTAGGTGCTCCGCATGCGTGTGTTCAGTTTCTTGCCTAACTCAACCAATAAATGTCAGAAAAATACTTTACCAATATATCTAGTAGGTAATAAGGCCCTGTAGTTACAAATTCAATCATATTTTAAACATTATTTTAGCCATTATGCCAAAAAATTATGATGGAAAGTACAAATTAAGGAAATGGATATGAATGAAAGTTATTGATCATTACAGATCTGGTGTGGTCCTACAAATGGAGTCCATAGAGCATATAATGACGTGTATAATCATACGTAGATCTTATCAGTGACAACTTAGGTAGATGTTCATGTATGATTACAAATTTTGGAAGAAAATGACTAGTTTAATCACTTATTGATGCATTTTAGTTTGAACCAACCATGGATGGTTCCAAGGTAGGGCTTCGAGAAATATTAACCTTGATCAAGGACCATCGAGGAGCTAGTATTAGACGTACCCACTGTTAGAGGTGTTGGGGATGGATAAATGGTTGCAATAGGGGTAGAGTTGTTGGGCTATCAACAATTTTAGAAGCCAGGTTCAAATAAGTGATCAAAACATAATCGAAGTAGCTGAGATTTGAATAACACGGAAGAATAAGGGTCTACCCAACCAGCAATAAAAATTATAAATGCTCCAAATTTAGTAAAATACAATTTTAACATAAACCTCATGTATTTGGTATCATCAATGATGCAAATCAAAGAAGTCAGATGACCGAAGAAAATCTATTTTGGTCTTAAGGATACAGATTCGTGTTTATGTTGTGAGTTTCATGGGATTCATAGTTATAGAATTGAGATTGCAGGAACTTCCTTGTGTAATTAGCTCATTTGATAAAAAATGACCATCTAAGGGATTTTTTGAGTGAACAAGCTGAAAATAACTACATAAAAGCACAAGGTAGTGAAGAATAAAAAAATCCCACCACTCTTTGTCATGCAATCAATATGATATTCAAAGAGGAAGAAGTCAATAATGTATCATTTTCGGCAGCCAAAATGCAAAGGTATATAACAAACACAAGGAAAGGGAATGATATATTGCAAATGATCACCTTCAATGATAAGTGACACGACCCAAGACGGAGCCCTGTCCGTGACGGAAATCCCAAACTACGAAGGTTCCAGAACCCCTTAGCATATGATCATAAGCATAATCCATAATAAGTACATGAGTCGAAGATAAACTGAAACATAAAAAGGGGTCCACAATATTATACTTAATACATTAAGATATAAATGCATGAAAAACCCAAATCTCATCAAAACTATTTACAAAGCCTCTACTGAAATACTAGTTTGTTTAAGCCAGGACAAGGCCCCTGGCTAGACCATAAAACCAACTAAAACTAGCATATAGATAGAATACCTTCCGATGTAAGGGAGGCTCACTAAATTTGAATATATGAAGGTAATCTACTACTGGCCTCGACCACGGGACAGAACCTCAGAACCTATATTATAGCGGATTAAATCCTTGGAGAGTATTGGTATGCAAAACTAACCAAAAATAGCATATATTTCATATAAATAATTAAGAGCATTGTAAAAAAATTTAGCATAAGATATATATAAGAACATATAGGCATCATTAAAAAGCTGCAATCAATCTTGTAAAACATGGACTCAACTCTTTGCTTTAGTTCTGAGCTAGATGGTACACCCTACAATTTTGATTACCCATGGACTATATGGGTCCGCCCTTAACTCGTAGAATAAGCCTCCAACCCAAATTTGTTGCAAGAATTGGAGTTTTCATAAGTTGGTACACCCCTTTTCAAGTATACCGTGACATCATCCGTATATGATGTCCTTATTATCCCCTTTTTTGGAAATAGCCATATCAGGATAACACAATTTCTAGCAATGACCCCTTACACGCAAATTTTTTTTTCGAGTAACCATCTAACTCTCTTTAAGCCCGATTTTAACCTCTAAAACTATGTTTCATTCTCAAAACATTCATTTATTTCATCTTAAGGGCACTTCGTAACAGGTACCTTCATACCCATACTTGCAAGCCATATCATTTCATACCATATCTATATACCTTCTCATTTTAAAATATGTTTCTGACCACCAAAAAGTTTATCACATCACATAAGAGTTTTATTTCAAAAGCATATGAAAACTTATGCCAAAACACTCTTATTTCCATACTCTAACATACCGTGGTTATCTCTTTTATCTATCGCATGCAACTCTTTATTAGGAAATATGAGCATTTATAAATTAAGTAAACACTCTCTTATTAGATCATAAAGCAATGTCTATCTATGAATGATAGTAAGAATTTAAACTTATGCTTTTAATCATCCGTATAAACAATCCTCAACATGTTAAGACAGTAGATTTCAAAAAAAGGGATGGAATTCCATAAATCATGCTCTCATATAAATTCTCAAAACTCATAACATATGTACACTTGAAAACAATTCATGTTCAGGGGAAAACCCCATAGTTTATACAATATTTCATCATAAAACGGGGTTTACAATGCATGCTCTTCAACAATTTAAAAACCCATTCCATAAACATAATTATATACCTTTAAAGCTTGTTTAAATGATAAATTTCCACCCATGAGATTTAGGATAGTACCACATACCTTGGAAACGATGAGAACGTGGAACAATTTAACCTCTTTGAGGTTAAAATCCTCAAACCCTAGGAATTCTCTCTTCTTTTCCTTAAGAAATGATATTTTAGGATTTATAGAGGTGATATAACATTTTTAGGACCCTGTATTTGTCCAAAAGGGATTAGGAATGGTATAGGAATGATAAAAGACCTTAATGCCCTTAAAATAAAATAAAATGGACCAAAGTTTGATGCCCAGGAGGGGCTCCACAATGCAACCCCATCGCGGACCATGGGTTCCATGGTGCGGACCCATCACAAACCTTATGGTCTGTGGTACGGGCCTAAAATGGATCTGGAGAAGTGGCTATTTGTCCCCTCCACAGAGCGGTGCCACCTCGAGGTGTCTATTTTCCTATGCAAACCCATATTTTTCAAGTTTGAACCACCCTTAACCCATTCAACTCAACTTGACATGATTAAACATCAATATAAGGGTTCTAAGGTCTCATTCTACGTATTATTTGAGTGACATAAAGTCTGGGGCATCACATTATCCCCTCTTGTGATCATTCATCCTTGAAAGATGACTCATAATATGTCAAGCACGATTCAAAGTGTTACATAAACTAAATAAGTATGATAAGATCAATGCCTTCCATATCATCATCCATGGATTTAAAGAGTGATGGGTATCTTGCACGTATACCATATTTCGACTCCCATGTAACTTCCTCAACTTTTTTATTCTTCCACAATACTTTAACCGGAGCTATCTCTTTACTTTACAACTTTCAAACTTATCGATCTAGTATAGCTATGGGTTATTCTTCGTACGATAAAAAATATTTCACACCAATTTCCTCAATAGGAAACACAAACGAATGATCTCCAATACACTTCTTAAGCATCGACACATGAAATAAAGGATGAATAGAAGCTAGGCTTGCGAGCAAATCCAACTCATAATAAACTCCACCAGACGTTCTCATAATTTGATAAGGACCTATGTAGTGAGTACTGAGCTTTTCTTTCTTCCCAAATCTCATGACTCCCTCCAAAGGGGTGACATTTATAAACACCCAATCATCAACCTCAAATTCTAACTCTCTTGTTCTAACACCAACGTAGGACTTCTGGTGACTTTGGGTGGTCTTAAGTCTTTATTTAATGAATTTTACTTTCTTCATCGCCTGATAAACAAGGTCAGGTCCAAATAATGGGTTCTACCCACCTCATACTGTAATACCCCGAGAATCCCAACTGATAGTAGAACCATGATTCAAGCTTATGTTAAATAAATATTAGTGATTTGTTAGTTTTATGATCAAGTTTGATTTGTATTAAGGCCTTAAATACATCCTAGCTAATAGACGAATCAAAACATCCCTTACCGATTGAATTCTTGAGAAGGACATTGCCATAGTCAACTTCAAATGAGTATATCTCCCATTATACAAAGAATTTTTGATCTCATGACCTACTAAAATATATATAATTGAATTATCTTTCCAACGATACCAATTTTCCAAAAATCCAATATCGGAGTAAGAAGTCATGGTCGTTTTACTGAGAGCTATCCGAGCTGTCCAGGAGTGACGGACAAACTGACGGACCGTCAAGTCAGTGATGGCCCATCACTTTGTCCGTCAAAACTTAAGTATTAAGGCCCTTTTATGGAACAAAAGTGATGGTTGTAGTGACGGTTAGTCACCAGAGTGATGGTCCATCACTCTGACCGTTTGAATTGTCTGAGACAGCGCTGAAGAACCGTTTTAAAGGGATTTTTGGGTCATTTTTCACCCTATTTAATATCCAATCACCCCAAATCAAAGCTCATAACTTTTACTTCATCCAAAACATCAAATTAGGGTTTATTTCCAAGATCAAAACCCTTATTTCTTCTTTAAGAAAAATCTAGAGAAGTCAAGAAATCAAGAATCTCTCCAAGAACCTTCAAGAAAAAAGTTTCCCCAAGGTATGTAGATGTTGATTCTTGAGTCCCTTTCATCCAAGAAGCTCAAGTACCCTTTTATAAATCTCCAAGATTTATTTTTATGAATTCTTAATGATTCTTGTGAGTTGTGATTCATGTTTGTCTACAAGAATCAAGTCTTGACCTTAGTATGTGGTATTTGTGTGGTAAATGGATTATGTACTTGTTGTTGATGTTGAATGATATCCAAGATGGGATATTTATGTGGTCTGTATGAATCTATGATAATATATGAGTTGGAAATATATAAATTTATTTGTTCATGATGAGTAGTTGGGTTATTATACTTATGCCTAAGTTGTGCATGTGAGGTATTCGATAAAATGTCTAAGAGACTAGAAATCAAGCATTGTAGTTAAATTGTGATCTAATGACAAATGCATGCTAAACCCTTATGAAAATAATGACTTCTAAGATATTGTTATGTGTTATGGTTGTTGATGAAATGTTCGTGAAGCTAGGTCGATGGACGTAAGGAATATTGTTATATGCACTCCCCTCCATGTATAAGACTTTAAGAACAATGAGTGTCACAAAATGCCCTAGTTAATGAATTGTACCATGATAGTGTGAAATCCCCAAATAAGTGTGAATCTATGCATGTCTAGTGTTTGTTGAAGGACCTTAGTGAACAAGTGGAGATGTGATAGTAGTAAATTCCCCAATTATGTGTCCTTTGACATATGCTAAGTTTTTAATACATGCCAAGTGGTTAGAAAGTAAGTTATGACATGATAGTATGACGTTTCCCTAAGCCATGTGATACCCAAACATATGTCAAGACTGATATAGGCATGAAATAGTTGAGGTAAAAATCTTGTTGAATGGAGTAAGATCTAATAGAATATTTTCCCTATGTTATTATATGATTATTATTCTGAGATGCTTAAAGCGACCCTTTGGTGATTGTGATGATGAATAGAGGCCTATGTTTCTTAAATGCTTGATGCGATGCCTTAAGTATTTTTTAGGAGGAAAGGATGTTATGACTCCTAATTACTTGGAGAAATGCTTGAATGCTTGTGTTGATGAATGAATGATTATGATGATAAATGGATGATCGTGATGATGCAAGCATGATTATGTTTCACTTTTATGTTATCGAGTCTTGGGGGTATTTATACCTGACAATAGAGTTGTTGTGTAGAACTGGTGGCAGTTTTGCGATAATTCCAATCGAGCCACGATTCTCAGAACTCAGTGAACTACAGAACTCTGTATCCTCAGACAAGTGCAGAACATAAGAAAACTCTGTAATCTCAGAAATCTCTGTAATTACTGTATCGCTAGTAATCTATCCTCAATCCTGTAAATTAGCTCAGATCTAATAGTATTCAAATGATTCAATTCTAATCTCAAAAGTTATTTGAGTAATCTATTCAAGTTCTGTATCGTCAGTCAGATACCATGATTCGATACCTTCTTCCATAGGATACAAAACTAAGTAATCTCAGTGTAACTCAGTCAGATCTCTTGAGAAACATGATCAGTATTAGATTCAGCTCAGTCTAAGTTCAGTTAAGAATCAGATCAGTGTCTTTCAGTTGGGAGTAGGATTCAGCACCGAGTGAGCTCAAGGATGGAAACTCACCTACTAGTAAAGGGTGTGATTCTTAGAAGCAATCCTTCTGCTCCTGAACTACGTAGCCAGTGTAGGTTGAGAAATCATACCTGCTAGTTGAGGGTAGATGAGGTGTCTTGATCTATTAGTTGAGGGCTCCACCGTTCTCGTTTGAGTTCCTGATAGATGAGGGTCAAATAAAGTTGTCTTTACCAGTGGCGCGGTACTGACACCCTTCCAACTGGGGCATAGGTTGGACCCCGACTTAGCTAGGCGGGGCATGTTAGTTAGAAGACTACTTCCCACAGTCTCAATTTCAGAATCAGTCTCAGACTTCAAGAAAGAGCCCAGTTCAGTGTACAAAATGAAAGGCTGTTAGATACAGGCCATTAAGTATGATTATCTGCAAATTCAAAGATCCACTACTAGATAGGCCGATCTCAAAATTAGTTATCAAGTATTATTATTATTCACAGATTCAGAGACTACCTGCTAGATAGGGTTTATCTCAATTTCAGTCAATCATTCTTATTATTAGCAGATTCGGAGACAACCTGTTAGCTAGGGTTGCTATCAGTTTTAGAAGATTCAGATACTCATAGTCTCAGTATGTCCAGAAATTTCAGAATTTCAATATATTCTGTATTAGTTACCAGAGTTATTCCGAGTATGCTCATCGACAGTATGCGCAGTATGTTCAGTAATTACAGATTCTTTATGTATGCTAATCCAGCTCTTGCATATTATTCAGTTAAGTTATGTTCATGCATAATCCCTTGCATTTAGCCTTACCTCCTGTACATACTCGGTACATTTTTGTACTGACGCATTTGCGCTATTGTGTTTTATTTGACACTATAGGTTCAGAGGCACAGGATCCAGAGTATCCCCATCAGTTCAATCCCAGTTAGCAGCAGTAGCAGTGAGTCCTCTTCTTTCGAGGACGAATCTCAGTTTACTATTATTGCATCAGATTTTATTTATATTTTCAGTTGACGGAGTTAGTTGGGGACATGTCCCATCAACTCCACAGTTCAGATAGTTTAGAGGCTTTTCAGACGAATGTTGATGTATTAGTATTCAATTTTCAGTTTTGAGTATGTGCAGGTGTATTGAACTTTATGGCCAGATTCCGCATTTATTTCAGATATTATGCAGTGTATAGGTACGGATATCAGTAAAGGGTTAGCTTGTTGTCCTTTGGGTCCATAAGCACCATGTGACGTCTTGGGATAGGATCTCGGTGCGTTACACATACCAACTAATTGGTGACCTATACCTTCTCTTATAAAGATCCTCAAAACGAACCATTTGGATGTTAGAGTGGTAACTATTATTATAGGCGAATTCTATTAAAGGAAAGTGATCCACCCAACTACCCTTAAAGTCATTACGCAAGCCCTTAACATATCTTCTAAAGTTTTAATGGTACGCTTTGCTTTCCCATCCGTATGAGGATGGAAGGCGGTGCTAAGGTTCACTTGGGTACCCAAGCCTTTCTAATATGAATGTCAAAACTGAGAAGAGAATTGCGTACCTTAGTTAGATATAATGGATATTGGATCCCCATGCAATCAAACTATTTCCTGAATGTACAGCTTCGCATAGTCATACCCTGAATAATTAGTCCTTACTAGCAAAAAGTGAGCAAACTTGGTCATCTTGTAGACAATTACCCAAATAGATTTGTATTGGTTCCAGCATCACGGAAGCCCTGTAACAAAGTTCATGTTAATCATATCCCATTTTCATAAATACAAAGCTATGTACTGGGAGGTACCACCTGGCCTTAAATGCTCTACCTTAACTTGTTGACAATTCATACACTTAGCCATAAAGTTAGCTACATCTTTTTTCATGTTGTTCCACCAGTAAATCTCTTTCAGGTCATGATACACTTTTATGGATCCAGGATGAACAACGTACCTAAAAGTATGAGATTTATAAAGAATTCTTTCCCATAACCCATCTACATTCGGCATACACAGTCTACCTTGGTATCTCAAAACACCATCACCTCTAATTTTAAAAGCCATCACCTTTTATTGACCAACATCTTCCTTAATCTGCATTAATATGGGATCTATGGCCTGATTTTCCTTCACCTCTGCACAAAGGGGTGATTTAGCTACTTCTTGTACGAATAAACCTCCATCCTCAGAGTCTAAGGGTTAGACTCCCAGATTAGCAAAATGATGAATATCCTTGACCAAATTTGTCTTTCCTTCCTCAACAAGTGACAGATTGCCCATATATATCCTGCTAAGAGAATCAGCAACCACATTAGCTTTACCTGGATGATAGTCCAGGCTCATTTCATAATCCTTCACCAGTTCAACCACAATCTCTGCCTGAGATTTAACTCCTTCTGAGTGAATACATACTGCAGACTCTTGTGATCAGTAAAGATGTCAACATACAACCCATAAAGACAATGTTGCCAAATTTTGAGTGCAAACACCACAACCGACAACTCCAAATCATGGGTAGGATAGTTTTTCTCATGGACCTTTAACTTCCTGGACACATAGACCACCACCTTACGATGTTGCATAAGTACACGCCCAAGTCCTACTCGAGAAGCATCACAGCATAGCACAAAACCTTTTGTACCCTCAGGAATGGTCAAAATCGATGCAGTAGTCAACTTATATTTCAACCTCTATAAACTATTTTCACAAGAGTCATTCCATGCAAACTTTACCTTCTTTTGAGTCAATCAAGTAATTGGAGTAGCTATGGATGAAAAACTCTCTACAAACCTTCTTTAATACCCTTCCAAACCCAAGAATCTCTGAATGTTGGCTGGAGTCATAGGTTTGGGCCATTTTCTTACTGCCTAGACCTTTTGGGGATCAACCTTAATTCCCTCACTAGAAACAATATTCCCTAAAAAATCTATCGCACTAAGCTAGAAGTCACACTTAGAAAATTTGGCATACAACTTATGGTCCTTAAGAGTCTGAAGGACAATTCAAAGGTAATTAGCATGATTTTCCTCACTCTTAGTGTAAATCAAAATGTCATCAATTAAGACTATGACAAACAGATCCAAAAACTGACGGAACACCCTATTTATGAGGTCCATAAATATTGTAGGGGAATTAGTCAGTCCAAAAGACATGACCAGGAATTCATAGTGACCATACCGGGTTCAAAAAGCTATCTTGGGAATGTCAACCTCCCTAACCTTCAACTGATGATAACCCGAACAATGGTCTATCTTAGAGAAATATTTAGCACCCTGAAGCTAGTCAAAAAGATCATCAATTCTGGGAAGAGGGTAATTATTCTTAACCGTGACTTTATTCAGTTGACGGTAATCAATACACATACGGAAGGAGCCATCTTTCTTACGCAAGAAGTGTGCCGAAGCACCCCGAGGGGAGACACTAGGATGAATAAAGCCTTTGTCAAGAAGGTCTTTTAACTACTCTTTCAACTCTTTCAATTCAGCAAGAGCCATCCTACATAGCAGAATAGAAATAGGCCAGGTGTTTAGCAACAGGTCAATGCCAAAATTTGTCTCCCTATTTGGGGGTGATGATAGGCGTATTTACACGCCTAAAGCACCTTAATGTACCCATATTTTAGCTAAGTTTTGAGAACAAAATATATAATTCATGCACTTTTAGTCCTTTTTCCTGTAAGTGAGCTAACAAACGTGATTAGCAAGTTTTCAGGTATAAACGATGAAGATTCCAGCACTTTATGGATAACTTGACGCCCAAGGAAGCTTCACGAAAGAAGGAAAGCAGCGTTTGGACGCCTATGGACTGAAAGTGATGCATGGATAACTTGTCCCGGGAAAAAACAGCATTTCTAAAGACTTTGGGGATCAGCAGTAACTTAGAAGGATTAGGATAAGGATGCAGTAACCTAGTAGGATTAGGATAAGTACGCAGTAGCCTAGTAGGAATAGGATATGGGTGTTATAAATACCCTATGTTGCTGAAGTTTTTATTATTATCTCTCTCCATTCATACAATTCGTTCAACTCACTCATTCTCTTTCAATTAATTCTTCTTCCCTTCTCTTCATCTATTCGACTTTTTAATTTTCATTACAAGAGAAACGCTATTTGCAAGGAATTCACGCCACAAGCACTACCAAAGCATACTTCACGTTAGACTCTTATTTTGGTATAATGATAATGTCTATTGTGATTTCCGTTGCACTCATGAATAGCTAAACTTCTCTGTTAGGGTTATGGAAGCCTTATGAGATACTATCTATTGCTATGAGTTTGTGAATTCTCGACACGTATGCTGCTTATATCATTACTCTCTTCATCTTAATTTGAATTCTTGTGGTTGCAAACATATAGAATACGCCAGTATAGCATTAACTTGTTCGAAAGAAATGTTACATGTCTGGAAAAGAGAGAATGTCAAGGAAATAGGTCTACTAAACCTTGTTTAAAAGTTAGTGCCGTAACTGGATTAACCTCTTGGAGAATTCATACCATTAGATACGCTTTAAGCTCGAAAGAGTTAAAGTGAAATAATCCTTAATGGTCGAAAGACGCCTGGATTTACCATAGAATACGAATCTCTATAAGCACATGCATGTCTAAATTCCGCATAACTCATAGCCAATAGATACGTAGAGCTCATAAGGTGGACATAACCCTAACTCTCAATTCTCATTGATTAAAACCTACCAAGTATTCCATTTTTACTCTACTATTTTGTTTACATTATTTGCACGCACAAAATCCCCCCTTTATTCGCAGAACTTTCGACCAAAAGTCTACTAATAGTTGCAACACTTAGTGACCAAGTATTCCCTGTGGGATTTGACACCCAACCCAGTTGGGTTCTATATTTGACAGCGACCTCTTACACTCTTACGAGAGCTGTAGTTTGAGCGTTATCAGGGGGTATCCCCGGGAGATCATCAAGAAACACTTTTGGGAATTCATCAACTACTGGAACCGACTGAACGGAAGAACTCTCAGTGCTAGAATCTTTGACCCAAACAATAGGTATAAACAACCTTTGGATATGAGTTTATGAGCTCTAAGGTAAGATATAAACTTCCCCCTGGTGTAATAGAATACCCCTCCTACTCTATCACTAGCTCATAAGAAAAATAGAAAGAGACCTTTTTGGTACTACAGTCTAATATAGCATAACATAAATGGAGCCAATCCATCCCCAATATAGCATCAAAATCAACCATGTCAAGTTCTATAAGATCAAACATAGTATCCCAATGGAAAATAGATATCGCAAAATTTCTATAAACCCTTCTAGCAATAATAGAGTCACCAATATGAGTCAAAATAGAGAAGGGTTCAGAAATATTATTTGGATCAAAACCAAAACTTACAACCACATAAGGGATCACATAAGACAAAGTAGAACCAAGGTTAAGCAACACATAGAAATCATGAGAGAAGATTTGTAACATACCAGTAATAACATCTGGTGAAGCCTCTGAGACCTGGCGGGTAAATAGGGCATACAAATAGTTACGACCCCCATCTTCCCCAGGAGCATTCCCCTTAATAGTTGAGGCAGAAGATGTTGAAACTGGGCCTTTACTTCTCCTAATTTTTCCCTTCCATGAAGGGAAAACCCTCTAAAAATGACCAGTATGAACACAAGTGTAGCATACCTTATCCCTAAAATAGTACCTCCCTAGGTGAATATTTCCATAATTTCCATAAAGAGGGAGTTTTCTGTACAGCTGAGCCACACTTTCCTGAGACTGAGCGCCCTAAAATCATACCCTGCTGCTAGATTGGAAATTTTGGAACCACTGATCAACTGGAGGTCTGGGAGTTGGGGCGCTAGATTATGCCTGAGTATTTTCCCAAAATTTCTTATTAGACAACTGCCTGCCCCATTTGTCACCTTGTTGTTGACTGAAACCAACCTTGCTTTCTTAGTTTGCCTCTCCTTATTCCCAGACTGATTTTTCTTCTCTTCCTTCATTTTCTATATATATACTACTAACCTAGAGATATACATGTCATTATTCAGCATATCCCCATTACACTCTAATACCAAATCTTTAGAGAGACCGGATGCAAACTTCCTTATGTGAGCCTTCATATTGGATACCAACTCTGGAGAGTAGCAAGACAACTAGGAGAATTTTAATGCATACTATTTGACACTCACCTTCCCCTTTTTTAGATTAACAAATTCTTAAGCTTTATCTTTCCTTAATTCTTGAGGAAAGAAATAATCTAGGAATGGCTCTGAGAACTCCTCCCACACAGTAGGTTCTTCATCCTCACCTCTCAACTTTTCTCACTCATCGTACCACAAGTAAGACACATACTTTAGCTGATAAGCCACAAACTTTACCCCTTCAGTATCACTGATATGCATAACTCTAAATATCTTCTACATTTCATCTATAAATCCTCGAGGATTCTCTCCAACCTTGGTACCTGTAAAGGTGGGTGGGTTCAACCTCATGAACTAAAAGACTCGAGTGATTTTAGAAGAACCAGACACAAAACTCATATCTCCAGATCGACGAGACTAAGAAGCCACAAGTTAAGCTATTATATGGATAGACTAATGGAGTTCAGTATTTGAGACTTCTCTCTGAGGAGATTGAGTACGGTTAATACCATATTAAGAAACCCGAGGAGGGATAGTTTGGACTAGAGGTACTCCTGGAGGAGCAGTGAATTTTGTAGTACGGGCTCTATAATCTATACGCATCACATGAGTAGGCGGACATCTTCACCATTTTCCCCGATAGGAATGGAGTTCCTGTGTCCTAAACATTGGATCTATAGGGAAACATTATCTGAAATATGGAAATTCATGAGTTAGGACATATTTAGACCCTATATCACTAACTAGAACATGGAGAAAAAGGAAAACATTCCAAAATGCCTCGTAGCTTTCTCCTTATAAGTGTGGCACTCTACACACTCATAAAAAGGACTCTACTCGGCATGGCTTCATAAACACCCTAGGACCCTAAATCATACTCTGATACCAAACTTGTCATGACCTGTGTTGGGGCCCTGGCAATGACAAAAATCCCATAGAGGACAGAGAAACCCTTAGCATACGATCATAAGCATAATCCATAATAAGTACATGAGCGGAAGATAAACTGAAACATGAAACGGTTCCATAATCGTCCTTAATACATTAAGACATAAATCCATAAAAACCCTAAATTTTGTCCAAACCACTTATGGAGCCTCT
Organism: Capsicum pubescens; assembly: GCA_030864215.1. Taxonomy (NCBI): domain Eukaryota; kingdom Viridiplantae; phylum Streptophyta; class Magnoliopsida; order Solanales; family Solanaceae; genus Capsicum; species Capsicum pubescens. The sequence goes on along the minus strand of CM061540.1, from coordinate 262,835,374 downwards.
ACCAAAATACTAGTCTGTTTAAGACAGGAAAAGTCCCTCGGCTGGACCATAAAACTAACTGAAACTAGCATATAGATAGAATGCCTTCTGATATAAGGGAGGCTCACCAACTATGAATATATGAGGGTAATCTACTACTGGACTCGACCAAGGGACTGAACCTGAGAACCTGTATTATAGCGGGTTAAATCTTTGGAGAGTATTGGTATGCAAAACTAACCAAAATAACATATATTTCATATAAATAATTGAGAGAATTGTAAAAAAATTAGCATAAGATATATATAAGAACACATGGGCATCATTAAAAAGTTACAATAAATCTTGTAAAACATGGACTCAACACTTTACTTTAGTTCTGAGCTAGATGGTACACCCTAATATTTTGATTACCCACGAACTATATGGGTCTGCCCTTAACTTGGTGAACAAGCCTCCAACTCAAATTTGCTGCAAAAATTTGAGTTTCCATAAGTTGGTACACCCCTTTTCAGGTATACCATGGCATCATTTGTACATAATGTCCTTAATATCCCTCTTTCAGGATAATACCCTTGTCGGCAAAATACAATTTCCCGCAATGAGCCCTTATGCTCAAATTCCTTATTCTGGTAACCATCTAACTCTCTTCAAGCCCCAATTTAACCTCTTAAAACCATGCTTCATTCTCAAAACATTCATTTCTTTAATCTTAAGGGCACTTCGTAATAGGTACTGTCATACCCAGACTTGCAAACCATATTATTTCATATCATATCCATAGCCTTTCTCATTCAAAAATATGTTACTGACCACCAAAAAGTTTATCACATCATATAAGAGTTTTTATTTCAAAAGCACATGAAAACGTATACCAAAACACTCTTCTTTCCATACTCTAACATACGGTAGTCATCTCTTTCATCAATCACATGCATTTTCTTATCAGGAAACATGAGCATTAATAACTTAAGTAAACACAATCTCATTAGATCATAAAGTAATGTCTATCCATAAATGATAGTAAACATTTAAACTCGTGCTTTTTAGCATCCGTATAAACAACCCACAACATGGTAAGAAAATGTATTTCATAATAAGAGTGGAAATTTCATAAATCATGCTCTCATATTAATTCTCATAACTCATAACATATTTACACATGAAAAAAATTCAAGTTTAGGGAAAGCCCCCGTAGTTTATACAGGATTTCATCATAAAATGGGGTTTCCATTGCATTCTCTTCAACAATTTCAAACCCCATTTTATATACATAATTATATACCTGTAAAGCTTGTTTAAATGATAAATTTCCACCCATGAGATTTATGATAGTCCAACATACCTTGGAAATAACAAAAATGTGGTGTAATTTGACCCCTTAGAGGTTAAAACCCTCAAACCCTAAGTATTCTCTCTTCTCTTTCTTAAGGAATGATATTTTGGATTTAAAAAGGTGATATAACATTTTTAGGACCCTTTATTCATCCAAAAAGGATTAGGAACGGTTTAGGAATGATAAAAAAAACTTAATGCCCTTAAAATAAAATAAAGCAGAGCAAAGTTTGACACTTGACAGGAGATCCGCGATGCGACCCTATCATGGACCAATGGTTCCGTGGCATGGACCCATCATAGACCTCATGGTCTATGGCGCGGGCCCAAAGATGACCTAGGCCAGTGGTTATTTTTGGCTCCTTTGCGGCATGGTGCCATCAAGGGAGCCTATTCGCAATGCAAACCAACTTTTTTCAAATTTGAACCACCCACAACCTATTCAACTCAAATTGGCATGATTAAAAATTGATATAGGGGTTCTAAGGTCTCATTCTATGCATTATTTGAGTGACATAATGTCCAGGGCATCACAATAAGTTGATGAAGGACTCATACTTTCCCATAATGATGCATTGATAATTTCAATTAACATTTTAGATTTTTAAATTAGGCATGTGCGGAATGATCCAGATAAGTTAGCCAAGATCATCTAATTAAGAAAATAAAGTTTATTGACAAAATAATTCCTTCCAAAAAGTTACTGATCAAATTCAACATGCCAAGTGTAATTGTTGTGTAAATATCATGGGTAACTAGCACACAATCACAAATGAAGAAAATAGAGCAGAAAAATAATACAAGGATTTAACAAGGTTTGGCTACGCCTAATCATCTAAGAAAAAGCAGAGAGATTTTTCCACTATGAAAGAAGATAAAAATTATACTAGGCCTTATAATCCCCAACTACATCCCCAATATATATATCCCAAGTAGTACCAAGCCTAGAAGGAAAAGGTTCTCCCAAATCTACAAGAACTATATTTTCCTTTCCCAAATCTATTAGAATAGTGGGTCTCCAAAACTAACACGAATTATATGTTTCCTAAAATATACAAGGAAAAAATTCAAGACATAATTAACATATTTCCCTTGGCTTGAATTCCCTTCACCAATAGGAACGTCTCTCTATCTTGCCTTCTATCCTAGAAAGGACTTACAGATACTGTATGCACCAATAAAGTTTAGGCATTGCCTAAACTTATTTCTTGGGACTTTTTTGTCATCATATTTATTGGATTATCATGTGTAGGAACTTTCTTCACATCAACATCCCCTTTGATGTTTACTATCTTTTGTCCCTTTGGTAATGAATCAAAAGTCCATGTTTGATTCCTATGAAGTGAATCAATATCTTCACCCATAACACCAAGCCATCAATCTTCTTCTATGCTAAAAATAGCTTCTTTAAATCTGGTAGGCTCAAGAACTTCAATGGTATCTGCAACAGAAGAAACAAATTCCACAAGAATTTGCATACCCAAGGAGATTTTCACCAATTACATTTGCAAACTTTTTTGGTCAATTGATCGCTCTTTTTTCTGTCTGTTTCAATGCGATATTTTTGTGGTTGAATATCTTCATCAACATTATCATCTTGATTAATATTTTGAACATCTTTTACTTATGTACTATTGGGCTAAGCTAATAAATATTCAATTTCTAGCACTATGCGGTCACTGACACCACGATCTAGCTATTAAATTCTCTTTTTGATTGTCTAATGAGGCAGATTTATTAAATATTACATCCCTACTAATAATTAACCATAGAGTCTTTTAATTTGTGCACCACAACTTGTAAACTTTCACTCCAGTTGCATATCCTAGAAATATGCACTTTCTTTCCCCCGGCTCAAGTTTTCCATTCCTCACATAAGCATAAGTAGGAAAACCACATATTCTCAAATTTGAATAATTAGCAGGCAAATTGTGCCAAACCTCAAGAGGAGTTTTAAACTCAATAGTTGTGGATAGAGAGATCTATAAATAAAATAATTAGTTATATTGATTGTTTCACCCTAAAAATCTTTGCTAACAGATGAGTGGGAAATCATACTTCATGCATTGTCACAAAACATACTTTATTCCCTATCACAAAGTGTTTATTCATACATTCTGCAACACCATTTTATTGTGGTGTTCTGACACAAGGTTTGTGTCTCACTATGCCCTCTCTACTACAAAATTCATTAAACTCTAAGTTGCAAAATGCTAACCTACTGTCTGTCTAAAGACGCTTAACTTTCCCTTTTGTCTACCTCTCGACCATCGCCTTTCATTTAATATATGTCGAAAATGTATCATCTTTTGTTTTCAAAAAATACATCCATACCACTCTTGAGTAATCATCAATCAAAGTCATAAATTCCCTGGGGCTATTTTGGAGGGAAATTTGTATGGACCCTACAATTCTAAATGTATATAATCAAACTTATCTTTGGTCTTATGCTCTGCCTTCTTGCTAAACTTCACTCTTGTTTGTTTACCAACCACACAATGCTCACAAAAATTTAAAGCTTTATTTTTGTAACCAAACAACAAATTCTACTTGTTCAACAAAGACAACTTTTTTTCATTCATATAAACAAGTCGAAAGTGCCACAATTGAGTCTGATTAAGATCACCCTTCCTAGAAGCTACAATTTATCCCCTTCAACTAAAGTCACTTGAAGATAATAAAGTCTAGAATAAAGTTGTAACACCCTAAACTTCTAAATTTAGATCTAAACCATTATTCAAATCCGTATAGACCTAAATTTGATAAATTCTAATTATACATAGGTGTAAATATCAATTTCTTAATTTAGGATAAATTTTGATTAAGAATTAAGGTCATAGAGAACCTTGTGAAGGAAGTGCATCGACTTACATGACTGGGAATTCATATCATGGATTCTGATGAAGGTGCGGGTGTTGTGCACAATAGTTTTGAGTCCTCATTGATGATTGAGGTAAAATAGAAGCAAGATAGTGACCCCATATTATTAAATTTGAAATATACATTCCATAAGCAGAACTCTAAAGTCTTCGCGTGTAGAGAAGATGACATTCTTCATTACCAAGGTAGGTTGGGTCTAGCCAGTGTAGATAGGCTGATGGCACGGATCTGACTAAGGCTCACAGTTCTAGATACTTGATTCATTTATGATCCACAAAGATGTACTGAGACTTAAGGGAAGTCATTTAAAAAGGTTTGGGCACCTAGGTAGACCTTAGTACAAACTTTCACCCGTGTGCAAATGGGCAAGAAGAATGCACCATTTAGACTCTTGAAGATATGTTGAGAGCATGTGTTATTGTCACAACCCGAACCAGGGCCTAGACATAATAGGCAATCCCAAGCCTAACTAGGACTGGGAACCACCCACATTACCCAACCCAACCATCAAATGCATACCTTGAGTCGGCTGAATTCTGAACATATAACAAGATAGCATATTTAACCCTGTGGTGACTCTGGGATAAGTCTGTAATCGAGACCAACCCAACCAATTCTATCCACCCATTAACCAACCAAACCAATGTGTAAACCATAAACAAAAACCAAGTATAATAATAATCCAATGTATTTATATATATATATATGATATAACTAATACATACCATACCCAAGTCCACAATTGTCCATACAAAGCCTTTACACAAACCAAGAGTACCTAGTCGGGACATTCCCCCGACCATAGCCAAAAACCAAAGTATATAAAAGGAAGAAATATATATGAAGTAACATATGATATGAAATAGGTGCCTTCTGAACTATAAATGCTCACCACTTCAATCCAGTGGTTTATCCCGAATCCCGAATCCGATCGCTATAGAAGCTCACCACTTCAATCCAATGATTTACTAACCAAGACCATTTAGTGGTGGTATCATCATACCAACCATACTTGCAAGCATTATTTATTGCCAACCATTTATAGATTAAGGAGACTTTTAAGTGCCCTTCCATTTACCATATTAAACAACTTGGGGGATTTCGTACCCCACAAGCAAAACCATTTAGCCATTTACCTTTCCAAACCATTTAAACCATGCATAATTCTTTTACCAAGTTTAAAACAAGAAAGAGTTCCATTTAAAAGAAGTCAATGCAATGAACATATCTTTATAAGCATTTTGTCAAACACATTGGGGGCATTAGTATATATCTAAAACCAATTCCAAGTACCAATAACCTTTCCATGAATTCCAATTATCCAAAACCACCATTAATGCATATAAAGGCATAATTAAAACCATGGAAAACCATAACCAAGTATTTATAAACAAAACCCCCAAATCATATTTGAAACCCCAAAACATACAATAATGAAATCATGAAAAACAATAATAAAATCATGCCTTTAGTTGGAACTAACAATGAGGGAAGGAGTACATGTCTTATACATAAAGATTCATGGGAGAAATCTTGACCTTTGAGCCCTTTAAAGAACACTTGAGAAACCCTAGCCTCTAATCTTTCAAGAGTGAGTTTGAGAGAGTATTTGAAGTCTTTTAATCCTTCAACAAGTGTTATGGAAGTCCATATAGGGTTATATAACGTGAGTACATAAGGGTTTAGGAGTAGGAAATGTTGAAACTAACTTTGACTTAAAATTTGAAACAAGTCACGTCCAGGGGTACAACTCCCTCTTACCATTTGTATCCTAAGGTACGAGTGGTACCCCAACTCGTACCAAAACCTTTCCATGACCTTACCTACTGGTTTCTATACGACTCCACCTTCTTTAACTCATACCCAAGGGTACGAGTGGCACCATAATCGTACCCACCAATCATATCTAGGTAATACTCCTCAAGACCAAGACGATCATACGCCATATGACTTGTCCTACACCACTTGTATGCTCCTATATGACTCGTAACCTAGTGAGTCATATATTTAGTAGTATCCAATACAACCATACTGTTAGGGTACGATTAGACCCCCAAGACACCCCATAAGTTGTATTCAAGGGGTATGAGTGACACCCTATAGTCATACCAAGCCACCAAGTCCTAAAACTTAGGAAATTTAGCAAGGGTCCGAGACTTGGGATGTTTTATTCTCCCCACTAGGATCATTCATCCTCGAATGACGGGTAAGGGTAAGGAAAAGTATGAGATAACATCATAACACACATCAAAATTTCCTCCAACCATAATAGACGACAAGCGCACAAATCAAGAATAGAAGATCATCACATATCCCATGCACGATTTATACCCTAACACTTTTATTCTGACTTCTAACTAATTTAGAAAAAAATGCAAGAGGAACCATTACTCACCTCTAACTAAGTTAGAAAACAAAGATATGCTTAATGAAGACACACCTTACACATGAATTTCTGAAACAAAGAACCAATATGGATCCTTGGACTTTATGTCCACTTCCGCATCCCAAATGGCTTTCTCAGACTTTTGGTTTCACCATGGAACCTTTACCGAAACCACACCTATTGTTCACAATCAACGAACTTACTGATCCAAGATCCTTATCAGGACCTCCTTAGGGAACAAAAGATCCAAAATAACAGTACCACCCAAAGGAACTAACCAACCAAGGACCATCCACACCTCACTCCAAGACAAATATATCGAATACTGAATGAATGGACTCATGATAAAGAGAAAGTCCAATTTCACTCAGAATTTACCGAGACACTTTACTATGAATGTTTGAGTCTAACTATACACCCCCCACTTCCACGTTCAAGCCTATCCAAAACAAAAAGGAGTTAACTTAAGCAATTGGACTCTACTCCTTACATCTATCCCAAAACACTACTCCACTTTCATCACCATTATAATACAATAACCATAAGTAAAGGACATGGAAAAACCCATATCCAACCATTATAACAAAAAACCCAATATATAATCAAAAACTACAAACCATACGACTACTATACCAGGAAAACAATTCATGAATCCATGCCTTACCAATCCTCATAAGTACCCAACACAACTATGGGTATATCTACCAATCACAATATTCAATCCTACCACTTGTATACCCACGGTATGATCTATCCATCAAAATATCTAGTATCCTCTATCATTATCATAAGGATTTTCCACAATATATTCCATTCCTAACAATTTCTTAAAATAATGACCTTACCTTACCTTCTGAAACCTTGATTCTCGTAGTCACCCTAGACTCTCCCCCACTTAGGGACTTCTACATTCCCCATTCCAAGACATCACCATGCTTCCTATTGCGTCTCTACACACACGCAAGTGTACGTGATCATACAAGTAGTATAAAGAATTAGACAATCAGATATCATTCCCACAAGGATCAATAAACTAGAAATTTATTCAATCTTTAGTTAAGACAATTGGGTATTAAGTTCCTTAAAGTATCAAGATGATTTTGATTTTATAAATAAAAAATATATAAATTATTAAACAAGAAATAATTAGTTAAGATTAGAGCAAAGCAAGAAACGGTTGTAATCAATAATGAGGTTGATTCTAGGGTTGAGGTATTTCGAACAATCATACAATTCTCTACTATTATCACAGTCTAATTGGCTATCGGATTGATGATTCGCAAGGTTTATGCAACGATCTTGGTCTCCCGACCTCAAATCTTTTATATATTGAATGTTGTAGCTACAACTCCTGCAGAGATACAACAATTCTTCTAGATTCATAAAGTTTTCATCTTACAGGTGAACCAAGCAAGGCTTCTAGGTATATGCCTATCCTAGATGCTAATTCAAATTTCTTATTTCATAAAAGAATAAGAACCTTGCTCCCTAATTTCTTCGTTCTATCCTATGATTCTCCTCACGGATGCACATAGAAATATAGATTTATTCTAATGGTGGCCAATCATTAAATTAGTAAGCTCAAGAAATTAAGAACAACCCAGATGATAATCAAAAAAGAAACTATGAATAAAAATATAAAAGAGTAATCATGCTCTTAGCCTCAACCCCAGAAATAGGGTGTTTAGCTACTCATGTTTGAATTCGTCATCCAAAAGAAGTAATTAATCATACCCAAAACAAGTCTTGAAGTAAAGAAGTAGAAAAGAAATATTTAGAACCCTAAAAGAGAGAAATCTCTATTTTTCCGCCGCTGCTATGCTTGCCAAAAGTCCCCAAAATTATCTTGGATTTTTCCTTTTATAGATGGGACAAAACACTTAAAATCTACCCGATTTTTCCACACGGCACGTCGCGCCATGCCTTCAATTGCTATTTCCCATTAATATCTGGAAAATCGTGGAGCTCAAGTATTCCTTGAAATTTGTAAAATGCACCCTCACCACGACGCATCACTATCGCGGTAAGCCATTGGATTTGGACAATTGTGAAATATCTATCCTCCGCGACGCGCTAAACTTCCAGGTCATAAAATTTGATAAGTGGGACTGCTCTGTGATGCGGTGGTTTCGAGGACCTGTACTAGAAAGTGCCAAGTGAGAATTTACGCCTCTCCACGTCGCATTCATTTCGCGAACCTTCACTGGAATTTGACCATTGCTATTTTGTTGGTCAGCGCGATGCGGAGTTTGTTCAAATGAGGATTCCTACTTTCCAACTTCTCTTTTTGAGCTTTATTTCACTCCTTCTTATTCCTTCAATCCTTCCATATCATCATTGTATCCAAATGCGTACAATTCTTCCTAATTTTTAGCCTGAAAGTAGTAATCATATCCATTAGGCACAAAACGGAATAAAAGTTGAATTATACTTAAGAATTCATACAATAGTTCTCGAATTAAGTCTAAATTTGGGTGCATATTGGTGCTTTGAGCATATAAATATATCCAAGATTACCACCCCACACTTAAAACCTTGTTCATCCTTGAACACTTTAATTCAAAAGAATAATCACTTCCTCTTCACATCACAATCTCAAAGTTATGTTGCAATGGGCACTTACACTTTGCAATAGTCTATTCTTACATCAGCATATCAAAACAATTTTAGCATATGAGGCAATTTAGAAAAAGATTTTCTATCTCATTAATGAATTTCTAACATGTTGGCAAACTCAATCAAAGAAACACAATAAGTAATTTGGCTTTCATCTGCCTGCATCCTCACTCAAGAAAATTTCTCCATATTAACTCACACTGATATCTATGCAAACATAGGGGAGTATCAATATCAAATCACTTGCTCTCAACAAACAATTCATGCATGCTAGTGAACGAACCATAAGCTTGCCCTTAGTGTACTATTCTACTAATAGTCGGATGTTTAGGTGAAGGATTAACTAGGTCTTTTTTGGGTTGTAATAAAGACTTGGAGATAGGTAGGTACTATTTGGGGAAATAGTAACTATTCCTCCTAAGCATTTTAGTACAAGAACTATCAATTAACTCTATTCTCCAACACCAATTTATCCTTCAATTTTCTCCTCATTCATTCATTTTTCAACTCCTCTTTCAATTAGCTTATTTACTCAAACCAGGTTGGGAGTATTAGCTATTCCTTCCACATACTTCTCTTTTTATACCAATTTCATGCTATGCACCCCTATTATAGTCACCCTTAACTTAAGTGAAAAGACTTCGTTAAGGTGCACATTATCCAATTGGACTAGGGCCAAAATAGGTTCATTCTAACATTTTTATTTACTAACTCCCAATTGCACCCAGAATCTTTAAACATCAATAACAACTACTTGGGGGCATTAAATATTACATTTTTCCTCCTTCTTTTTTACGCTCTTAATCTCCTCTTAGTTTTATATTAAAATGCTCATGAGCTTATTTGGATCAAATTAAGATTTATCAAAGAAAGGATAGGGTTACATAACAAGACACCAAAGAAAGAGGCTAAAGGCTCAACGGGGCTGACTAAGATATGAACCAAGGTAGGTCTATTTAGGCTAGAAACACGGTTGTCAAAGAAATGCCTACATCACTTCCTACACCCAACACCTTTTATTTCGCTTTATAAACACACCGGGTAAGTTCTAGTCATTTCTATTTATGTAGAATATAAACAAATCCTCACACTAACAGTGCATGCATGGAATCTAACCGGATCCTTAAGGTCCCTGACCTTGAATTCAGAATTAAGCCAACACATCAAATTTCACTTATGAGGATAAAATTATATGTACTCAAATCAATACTCTTATGCTTATTTATACCTTGTTTAATTTACATTACTGCGAAGATGGCCCATTCCACACACTCATCTAAGATAGTAATTAGGTTCTCGTTTATTCTTTACTTCCTACGACCACTCCCCATAAGACGGTCATCATCCATTTATCATAGGGGATGGCAACTAACTATGACTATTTATTCCTAATTACCAAAGAGGGCAAACGTAACTACTTGAAACTGAAACTTGCCAATGAGGGCGAAAATAACAATAAAATAATACTTTAAACTGAAGGCAACATACGATAAATGCTAAAGAGGGCGAATTCCAATCCACAAAGTTACAAACTATTACTGACCAGTGTTCCGAATAGCTATTACTTGCAAAATCAACAAAATAGAAAAAAAAAATTATTCAACCAGCCATACTTAAAAGAAAGAAGATGAAATAGCAAAATACAAACCCACCACCCCACACTTAAATAAAGAACTATCCCAGTGCTTTCAAATAAGCCTACAGTAGGGTGGAAGTATACTCCCTGATCACTCAAATAGAACTATGGCAGTCATATCTTCTGAAGTCCCATCCACATCATCACCATCATCATCAGCTCCATCATCGTCAGACTGGTCCTCTTCAACCGACTCTATGTCTGAATCCATGTACCTATGCTCTTCATCCGTTGTTATATCATCATCAACCGGCTCAAAAAAATTTGGGCCAATCCTCAACATAGTCCTAGCATGGTGCTCGAGTGAATAATCAAGCTCTATAGCATGGAGCTCCTCTTGTGTAGCTGGTCTGCCTTCCATCGTCGACAGCATCATCATAAGACCATACATCCTGACTAGTACCTCTTCGGTCCTCGTTTATCGCTCTACCATAGTCAAAATTAGGCCAGTTTCCCCAGATGTGCTCCTTACAGTAGTTATATCCACAGGGCGAGTAATAACCTCGATCTTATAATCCATCTCCTCTTCATCGACCCTGTACCTTTACAAAAATCTAGTAACCAAACCTCAAACCCAAAATTGTGCCCCTCCTGGGTACGTGCCTTTTTTATTGCAAAAAATAAATCACACTACTCATATTTATCTCCACATCAGGACACATCAGGGCATAAATCAAACATACCCAATCCCGAGTAACCTTTATCATATGCTTGCCTTGAATCAAGCATGAATAGATAATATGACCCCGCATCCTTGCTTCTTTGTTCATCTGAGCATAAGGGAAGGAAGAGTGCAAACCCATAACACGATACCTAATCCAACGAGTTGAGGATCGCTGACCACACAACAGATGCCTGATATGCGCATATAGAGGAGAAACAATAAACTGCCTCAACAAATTTGGGTTTGCTTCTGGTATACCCAATAAGTCATTAATATCAGAAGCAGTGAAATGAATCACTTTCTCGCGAACCTTCAATAAATGATCAGGATGACTGGGGTCCCAATTGGAGTAAAACTCTCTAACTAAGTGCAAATTGCACTCAGTCGGCTGATGAAAGATGAAATTCATATTGATTGCCTCAATTATTCGTACCATGGATGTACATTCTCTCATGAAGTTGGCATGATTAATATACACCTCCAGGATTAACTTGGCATCCGTAAGCTTGGAATACCACTTCTTACCATCCTTTCGGATAGCTTTGAATCCAAATTTGCAAACTTGCCCCAGCTGAAGTGGTGGATCCCTAGGAACCCTAGTCAGTTGACCTTCAGATGGCCTGCTCCTCTTCCTAGCTGGTGCAGAAGGACCTGCCTTTCCCTTGCCTTTGACTGGTTGTAGGTCCATATAGCCTGTGATCAAATAAAATGCAACAAAAAGTTGAGTATATAAAACCATGGGTCTAGCTAAAACTGAGTGTGCAGTTTGGGTAAATGTCCACCCCACACTTATTTGTTATCTAGAACACATGCATCAACATACAGGGTACTCAGACTTCCACTTTTTAATCTCATTATCACATTAAAAGAAGGCATATTGCTCTTAGTGACTTCAAACTATAGTTATTAGTCATTTTGTCAGCACACACACCCTCTATGAACAAGATCATTTTTCACAGCATTGCACATAATAAGTGTATTTACCTAAATTTTGACTAAAGCAATTAGCAGTACCAATAGGTCCCTAAAGTCAAAGTGCTCTTATGAAATAGAAACACAAACCAACCAACCCCCCCCCCCTCTTTTTGCACACATTGATATTCATGATGTATCCCCCATGCCATTTGCATATTGAAAACAAGCAATCAACAAGAATTTATCCCCCATGTCCACATATTTCTTAGAAATCAATCAACATAGTCAGTAGAAATCTCCCTAAATTACTCTAAAACATCCCTAATCTCATTACTTGATCGATTATCATCTTAACAATTCAACATTAGGAAAACTAAATTAAGAATTCAAAAAGATTGCAAGACAATATATCATATACAAAGCTATAATTCTTAACTACTATGATAGGGAAAACAAAATTAAACCTAAATTCTATCCAACATCACAATACACAAAAGGAAAGAGAAATAAATTTAAATCTGATAGCACATACCTCTATGGTTGAGAGAAGGATAAAAGTTGGGGAAAATTTGAGAGAAATAATAGGAGTGAAGTGGGAGAAGGTAGAGGTTAAGGGAGAAATAAGAGGGTTTAGGGTTTAGGGGGTATTTATAGAGGGGCGGGTCGGGTTAGGTTAAATTCAATATTTTATATCCGATTTTAATCCCCTCCACGATACGGTATGATCGCGTCGAACTACTGGAGAATGCCAATTACCATTGAACTATCCACCGTCACGCGGTAATTTCACGTCAAGTCACTGTATTTTGATAATTGTCAATTTTCCAAGTGATGCAACGCGCTGAAATCACGGATCCTTACTGGAATTTGACAATTGTCAAATCACACTTCACCGCGTCATGGTAGAAATTGCGGATCCTGACTGGAATTTGACAATTATCAATCTACCCAGTTCCGCATCACGCCATTCTTCAAAATCAGATTTCCTTGGGTAATTTTCACTCTTTTCTTACCTGAGAAGATCACCACTTACACATATCATTTTGCAAGCCTGATTGCTTTCCTCAAATATGGTAATCTTCTTATTTTCACTTTGCAATTCCCTGCAATCTCAAACAAAAACAACAAATTTTGTAAGTACAAGTGGGTTGCCTCCCACTCAGTGCCTTAGTTTTGGTTATCGCATGACTCATCTTTTTGTATTTTTCTTTTTGTTTTGATTTTACAAGCTAAAAATTAAACTAACTATTACAATACATGTGTGGGTTTCCTCCCACATAGCGCCATTTTTTATGTATTGGCACGACTTAGCTCAGCATCACTCATCAGCAAAAGTGATAGATTTCTTGTGCTTATCTGGATGATCTTCCCAATAATGCTTTAGACGATGTCCATTCACAAGGAACTTCTCCATCTTCTCTTTAATCCACAACTCCACAGCTCCATGAGATGTCATACGCACCACTTCAAATGGTCCAGACCATTTCGATCGTAATTTACCTAGAAACAACTTAAGTCATGAATTAAACAACAACACAAGTTGTCCGGGTTCAAACACCCTATATTGAATTTGCTTGTCATGCTATCTTTTGGTCTTCTCCTTATATATCTTGGCATTTTCGTAAGCATGGAGCCTAAACTCATCAAGCTCATTCAGTTGCAATAACCTTCTTTCCCCCGCGGCAGTCATCTCAAAGTTCATCTTCTTTACTACCCAATATGCTTGGTGTTCCAACTCCACAGGGAGGTGACACACCTTACAATACACCAGTCGATATAGAGACGTCCCAATGGGCATCTTGTACATTGTTCGATAGTCCCAAAGTGAATCATCTAGTTTCTCCGCCCAATCTTTTCTCTGCCCATTCACTGTCTTCTGAAGTATTTACTTAATCTCCCGATTGGACACCTCAACATGTCCACTAGTTTGGGGATGATATGTAGTGGAAACCTTGTGCCTAATACCATATTTTCCAAGAAGATTCTTGAACCAAGTGTTAATGAAATGCATACCTCCGTCACTAATTATTGCTCTTGGCATACCAAATCTGGAAAATATGTTCTTCTTCACAAATTTTAGAAATACTCTTGCATCATTAATTGGACTCGCCATAGCTTCCACCCATTTAGAGACATAGTCAACCACTACAAGGATGTACAGATTACCTTTTGAAGGTGGGAATGGGCCTATGAAATCGATCCTCGAAACATCAAAGACTACAACTTCTAAAATATTGTTGAGAGGCATTTCATTACTCCTAGATAGGGTACCCAACCTTTGACATTGATCACAATTCTTTACGAAGCCACTGTATCTCTAAATAGAGTAGGCTAGAAAAAAACCTGATTGCGGTACTTTTCTCGCAGTCCTCTCACCCCCATGATATCCACCATATGGAGATGAGTGGAAATCTTGTAACACCTTTGAAAATTCAGCCTCTGGGATACACCTACGAATAACTCCATCTGTACCCTGCTTGAAAAGGTATGGTTCATCCCAAATGTAAGCACAAGAATCATGGAGTAATTCTTCTTTTGTTGTGTGGTAGCATCAGGAGGATACACCTCACAATCTATCAAGTTCACAATATCGGCATACCTTGGAAACTCACCTGCATAAACAGACAACAGTTTCTCATCAGGAAACTCTTTCTTAATACTAAAGAAGTCATCAATAATATGGTCTCTATTTTCTAGCCGTGACAAGTGGTCAGCAACTTGATTTTTAGCACCCTTTCTATCTCTCAGCTCAATATCAAATTCTTGAAGTAGAAGAATCCACCTAATCAGTCGTGGCTTCGCATTCTTTTTGTTCACCAGATACTTAATGGCAGCATGGTCTGTATGAAAAATGACCTTGGTACCAACTAAGTAAGATCTAAACTTGTTGAATGCATATACCACTGCCAACATCTCTTTCTCTGTAACCGTGTAGTTAACTTGAGCATTATTCAGCACCTTGCTAGCATAGTAGATCGATCAAAATACCTTATATTTTCTCTGACCCAACACTGCTCCCACTGCAATGTCACTAGCATCACACATCATCTCAAAAGGTAACTCCCAATCTGGTGCGATCAAGATAGGTGCTTCCGTCAAATTCTTCTTAAGCTTTTCAAAAACTTCATGGAAATCTGCCCCAAACTCAAACTTGGCTTCTTTCTCTAACAATTTACACATGGGGCTTGCAATCTTTAAGAAATCTTGAATGAATCGTCTATAGAACCCAGCATGTCCTAGAAATCTCCACACTCATTTGACTGTGAGTGGATGAGGCAACTTTTCAATCACTTCAACCTTTGCTTTGTCCACTTCGATCCCTTTGCATGACACTTTATGGCATAGGACAATTCCTTCCTTAACTATAAAGTGGTACTTCTCCCAATTCAACACCAAGTTTGTTTTTTTGCATCAAGCTAGGACTATGTCGAGATTCTGCAAACACTTTTCAAATGAATTACCATACACGGAGAAATCATCCATGAATACCACCATAAATTCTTCCACCATGTCTGAAAATATTGCCATCATACACCTCTGAAATATAGTAGGTGCATTGCATAAGCCGAAGGGCATGCGTCTAAATGCATATGTACCATATGGACAAGTAAAAGTGGTCTTCTCTTGGTCTTCCGGTGCTATGTTTATCTGATTCTAGCCGAAGTACCCATCCAGAAAACTATAATACTCTTGCCCCATCAATCTATCCAAAATTTGGTCAATGAAGGAAATTGGATAATGATCTTTACGAGTCGCTTCATTCAACATCCGATAATCTATACATATTCCCCAACCGGTCACTGTATGTGTGGGAATCAACTCATTATCATCATTGGTCACTACTGTCATTCCTTCCTTCTTTGGTATATAGTACACCGAACTCACCCATTTACTATCAGAAATTGGGTAGACAATACCACTATCTAACCACTTGATCACTTCCTTTTTACCACCTCCTTCATTAAAGGATTCAACCTTCATTGTTGCTGCACTCTCGGTCTATAACCCTCTTTCATATAAATATTGTGCATGTAAAATGCTGGATTGATTCCTGAAATGTCCGACATCTGCCAGCCAATTTCCTTCCTTCTACTCTGTAGAACAGCTACAGCTTTCTTTACCTGTACATCTGATAATCCTGTAGACAAAATCACAGGAAAAGTATCTTGATCACTAAGAAAAACATATTGTAAGTGAGGAGGAAGAACCTTAAGCTCCAAGTTAGGAACTTCTTCTACTGAAGGCTTGGTTGATGGACCAATTGGTCTATTCAAAGGCTCGAACGGCACTTTCTTCGTCTCAATCATTGCCAAATTCATAACCTGGACTAATTTCAATACCTCCATGTCTCCATGCAGATCATAACCCATCAAAGCTCTCACTAATAGATCATCAGACAACAGCAACTGATAATCCAAAGCAAAATCAATAACGGATATAGATGACAACTCCTCATATATGGTTGGCAGTTTCAATGCTCTCTACACATCGAAAATCTCTACTTTATCGTGCGCTCGTATTGTCATTTTTCCAGTTTCCATATCAATGAGTGATTGTCCTATTGCTAAGAAAGGTCATCCCAAAATAAATAGAACAACAGGATCAGCCTTGAAGTCAAGAATCACAAAATCAACCGGAAAGATTAAAGATCCCACTTGCACCATCACATCTTCAATAATACCATCTGGCCTAGCAAGTGACCTATCCACCAACTACAACATAATAGTCGTGGGTTTGGGACTCCCAAGACCCATCTTTCGATACCATGATATGGGCATGAGATTTATGCTAGCACCCAAGTCACACAATCCACATGCACAAATAGTCTGTACAATGGTAATCTGCAAAGGGAAACTAACTGGATCCTTCAACTTCGAGGGAAATTTATTTTGAATTTTAGACATGCACTCTTGAGTAAGTGCAACTATAGCATATTCAATCAACCAGTTCTTATTGGCAACAATATCCTTTAAGTATTTCACATATTTCAGTACACTCTGCAAAATGTCAACAAGAGAAAGGTTTACTTGAATCTGCTTTAGAGAATCTAGAAACTTCTTAAAACTAGCTTCCTCTTGATGCTTCCTTGCCCTTTGAGAAAAGGGTAAGGGAATAATCTTTTTCTCCACACGAATGTCTTCACATGCCGCTTTTTCCTTGACTTCCACTTATACATTCTTTTTCAAACTTTCATCAGTGATTGCGGGATTATCCTGCTCTTGCACTGTCTCCTTAGTTTGCAGCCCACTCCTTGTTGTAACCGCATTCACCTATTTAGTATTAGCCTTAGTGTTACTAGGAAATGTTCCTTGTGTCCTTGTATTCTGCGATCCTGCAATTTGACCCAACTGCAAATCCAGATTTCCTGTGAGCAATTGTTGACTCTTTAACTCAACTAAAAACTGTTCCTATTGAGTCTTTATGTCTGCCGCAAACTATGCTTGTTGAGATATGAAGTGCTTAATCAACTCCTACCTATTGCTATTATAAGCAGTCGCCTGATTATTCTGAGTCGGCTGTAGATTTGATTGCACTGGTCCCTTCTACTGATTTGTATTCTATGCCTGATTTCCACCCCATAAGAAATTAGAGTGGTTCCTCCAATTTGGATTATACATACTACCAAAATTCTGTTGACCTTGACGATTTGTATTTCCCACATAGTTGACAGAATCTAGATTAATAGAACATGTATCTGCTTTATGCTCACCACTTCCGCAAACTTCACACCACGAGTATACCTATTGAACTGCATTTGTTGTTGTTGCTGGTTGTGTTGCACCTAACTTTAAGTTGTTGAGCTAAGTAGTCATATGATTCTTCATTGCTGCAATCTATGCGTGCAATGCAGTGAATTGATCAAACTTCAATACCCTTGCAACCTTCTTTGGAGCACTCCTTAAGTCTGCATGCCAATCAAGATTCCCTTGTGTGATTCGATTCAGCAATGTATACAATTCTTCATACGTTTTCTCCAAAGCTTGGCCTCCTGCTGCTGAATCTAAGAGAATCTTAGTATTAGACTCAAGGCCTTCTATAAATGTGTGCACCAAAACATCATTTGATTAATGAGGAGGAGGACAATTTTTTATCATGCCTTTGAATCTTTCCCAAGCTTGGTAGGGATTTTCTCCATCTTTCTGTCTAAAACTCCAGATCTCACTCCTCAATTGTGCAGTCTTCTGGGATGGAAAGAATCGAATAAGGAACTTTCGAGCATAATTATCCCATGAAGTGATGGAGTGTGGTGGTTCAGCATGTAACCATCTCTTTGCTTCCCCATTTAGATAAAAAGGGAAGAGTGTCAACCGGACATAATCAGCATTCACATCTTCAGAAATGTATGTATCACTTATTTCCAGAAAGGTCTGTATGTGCTGCTGTGGATCCTCATGTGAAAATCCATGAAAGTTCCCCGCAGAATTCAACAATTGCACCATATTTTATTTCAATTCCCATCGACCTCCTAATTCAAGCTTCTGAATGTTGTTACTTACATGGTTCATAACTGGGATTGCCACCTCACGAACAGGTCTTGCGGCTGGTTGAACAGGAACAGCTGGAATAACAGGAGCTGGAACATTTCCAATATGTGCATCAGCAACAATTGGATCTCGTATTTCAACCATCTGTCCCTGTTGAATGTAATATTGAGCTCTTTGAATCTGATGAAAAATTACTTCCGGTTCTGCAAAGGGCTCTATTAACTCTTTATCCCTATCCAGTCCAATGTATAGCTAAACCCGCATAAATTTAGCCGCTAAAATCAAGTTGTTAACACTAAACTTATTATCAAAAATCAAACAATTAAACAATTTACTAATTCTATTAGATCCCTGGCAACGGCGTCAAAAACTTGTTGCCGATCTACGCACACGCAAGTGTACGTGATCGTACAAGTAGTATAAAGACTTAGACAGTCAGATATCATTACCACGAGGATCAATAAACTAGAAAATTATTCAATCTTTAGTTAAGACAATTGGGTATTAAGTTCCTTAAAGTATCAAGATGATTTTGATTTTATAAATAAAAAAATATAAATTATTAAACAAGAAATAATTAGTGAAGATTAGAGAAAAGCAAGCAACGGTTGTAATCAATAATGAGGTTTATTCCAGGGTTGAGGTATTTCGAACAATTATACAATTCTATACTATTATCATAGTCTAATTGGTTATCGGGTTGATGATTCACAAGGTTTATGGAACGATCTTGGTCTCCCGACCTCAAATCTTTAATCTACTGAATGTTATAGCTACAACTCCCGTAGAGATACAACAATTCTTCTAGATTCATAAAGTTTTCTTTTTGCAAGTGAACCAAGCAAGGCTTCTAGGTATATGCCTATCCTAGATGCTAATTCAAATCTCTTATTTCATAAAAGAATAAGAACCTTGCTCCCTAATTTCTTCATTCTATCCTATGATTCTCCTCACGGATGCACATAGAAATATAGATTTATTCTAATGGTGGTCAATCATTAAATTAGTAAGCTCAAGAAATTAAGAACAACCCAGATGATAATCAAAAAAGAAACTATGAATAAAAATATAAAAGAGTAATCATATTCTTAGCCTCAACCCTAGAAATAGGGTGTTTAGCTACTCATGTTTGAATTCGTCATCCAAATAAGTAATTAATCATACCCAAAACAAGTCTTGAAGTAAAGAAGTAGAAAAGAAATATTTAGAACCCTAAAAGAGAGAAATCTATGTTTTTCCGCCGCTGCTATGCTAGCCAAAATTCCCCAAAATTATCTTGGATTTTTCCTTTTATAGCTGGGAAAAAACACTTAAAATCTATCCGATTTTTTCAAACGGCGCGTCGTGCCATGCCGTCAATTGCTATTTTCCATTAAAATCTGGAAAATTGTGGAGATCAAGTATTCCTTGAAATTTGTAAAATGCACCCTCACCACGACGCATCACTATCGCGGTGAGCCATTGGATTTGGACAATTGTGAAATATCTATCCTCCAGGACGCGCTAAACTTCCAGGTCATAAAATTTAATAAGTTGGACTGCTCTGTGACACGGTGGTTTCGAGGACCTATACTAGAAAGTGCCAAGTGAGAATTTACGCCTCTCCACAACACATTGATTTCGCGAACCTTCACTGGAATTTGACCATTGCTATTTTGTTGGTCAGCGCGACGCGGAGTCTGTTCAAATGAGGATTCTTACTTTCCAACTTCCCTTTTTGAACTTTATTTCACTCCTTCTTATTCCTTCAATCCTTCCATATCATCATTGTATCCAAATGTGTACAATTCTTCCTGATTTTTAGCCTGAAAGTAGTAATCATATCCATTAGGCACAAAACGGAATAAAAGTTGAATTATACTTAGGAATTCATACAAAAGTTCTCGAATTAAGTCTAAATCTGGGTGCATATTGGTGCTTTGAGCATATAAATATGCCCAAGATCACTTCCCAAGATACTACCATTCTAGTACAGGAAGAATTATTAAGGTAACCAAGGTACAAGAATGATCCATGTCATCCAAGTCAAGACCCCAGAAATAAGACACGACACCATAGGCACTAAGTATTTCATAACAACCACCTAGGTCATAATGAAGAATCATCCCAACCAAACCATACCATAGAAAGAGTCCTTAGAAATGGACACCGAAATAAACACAACCACCTAAACCATAAGTAAAACAAAGTAGAGTTAAGAATCATATCCAGGGAACAAGGTGAATGCAAAATGCAAACCTTAAGCATAATGCTATAACAATACATACAACACTAGTAGAATACTCTCTTAACAAAGAGAGAAGAGAATCGCTAGACTATCCAACCCGACCTTTCCTTACAATCCACCATAATAGAAGCTTAAGATTAACCTTCAACCCACATACCATTACACCTACAAGGACAATACTCTACCCTAATGGGTATCACCAAGGGTGTATACCCAAAATCTTATCCTTCCTAATTAAACCAAATTGACTCCAAGGTTTCCAATTAAACCAAAAGCATTCAAAATCAAACCATGGCCACCAAGGCCTTTCAAAAATCATTTGAATCTAACCAAAACCAATTCATGTTCCCCTTAACCATTTACGCAATGAAAATATTTAAGAATAGTTAGACCATATGACAAAATTAGATTTATTGGAACTTTAACAAACTTCTTTTGAGAGCACATAATTTTCAAGACCAGAACCAAGTAATTGGGAAATCCATAGTACCTCAAAATTTAATTATCATTCCCATGCATCCCATAATGTTCATAAACATTAATAAATAATAAATAATGCATCAAAATCCATAGAAAATTAGTTAAATGAGTGATCATGTCTAAACCTTTAATTATGCCAAAACCCTCTTTCAAAACCACGATTTTAGAAATCAATTTCATGCCAACAATGAGTACAAGTATAGAGACAAAGATACATGTCTGCTCCATAACCAAACCCATCAAATGACTAGACCCCCAATGCATATCTATTCATTCAACCTTAATTCCCGACCTAAGTCACAACCTTTCCACCATTATATTCCTTGAGTCATCAACCTCATCCAACCTATAAATTTACCTCCACAATTCCCGTATTGTTATCCCTAAGCAAACATAGTCCCTTTACCAAGATCAAGCAACTAGATTCAAGCCTAAGATCTACCAACCACCATGTACTACTACCAAAGTACCCCATATAAAAGAGAATATACATATAAGGTCTTCCCCCACTAGAAGGACACCCAAATTTCTTAGTCACCCACCAACGACCTATACATTCTCAAGGGAAACCTTTCCCCATTTTGCATACAAGAATGAAAACACTCCACATAGAGACACTAGGATGGATGGAACCTTTATCTAAAAGATCCCTTAATTTCTCCTTTAACCCAACCGAAACAATTCTATAAATAAAGAATAGAATTTGGACAAACGTCTGAAACAAGACCAAATCCCAAACCAACCTCCCCATTGGAATGACACCATGAGGTTCATCAACCTCCCCATTGGCCTTCGCATTTGCAACAACCTCATTGCATTTGCAAAGATGGACCTGGCCTAACCCCATTTGCCTTTCACAGTCGCGGCTCCTTCCTCATGATTGCGATGAAAAATATCATATTTTTCCACACTCATGGCCAGAGGCCTGTGTTCATGAAAAATAAGGTGACCTACACTAGATAGCAACAAAAATATTGATTTGCATGGTTTCCATAACCTACGAACGGATCCTTAAAATTCATTCAGGACACGATAAGAGCAAATCATATTTGCGACCATGATATTTTTTATGTTCTACACTCAATGATGATGTCGAATATTTATAAAAATTATTTTTTATAAAATAACCCTTGGGATCCCTTTTAGGATATTTTTCAAATGAAGAGTCAAAATATATGAGAGAAGTTTTGAACCCAAATCAACCAAGATACTAGACCAAATTCGACATTCCAAACCTAATGAAATAGTCCAAATTGTTGTTCAATACTCAAAAAATCAAATGTTGACAGAACTCAACTATGTAGCTTTTAAATACACTAAAAACTACAAACTCATCCAAATCATTCCCAATCTCATTGGGAACCATGCCAACCATCCCCACACCTCAAAATCAATATTTAGAAACTAAGAGAGAGGGTGAAATGGTCAAAATACAAAAAAGCAAATAGAAAAGTCTCAAATGATAGCTAACACCTGCTTTACTAACAGTTCTAATATATATATATATTTATGTGTGTGTGTGTGTGTACAGAAAATAACAACAAAAATATTCATGAAAGTTATACAAAAACTAAATACAAGTCAACATGAAAGATGCATATGCAATGCAATGCAATGATGATTGAATGAATAGTGAAAACCATCACATGCCTTTTTGTATACACTTACCGATCTTGTATCTCCAAATATAGGAGCAATGAGGGTTTCAAAATTTGTATACTATAATTCATATCTCAAATCTCAACCTATCTCATCCGTCTCTTATTCATAGAGAGGGTTTTCATAAAAATATCTCACTTTCTTTTAAAATAATTTTTCCTTAATAGTAGCGATATCTCATGAATATATATGTATGACATGAGTATTTAATTCTCACAATCAAATCAGTATGAAGATATCTAATTCATTCATCATGTATATAATTAAGTCCACAAATCAACTTAACTAGTCCACATAAATATGCATGTAAGACATTTTTAATATTATATCAACCCCTAACACAAACATTTCTATCATAATAAAGGTAACCCATTCTAAATAAGGCCTATCATAACACTTCAAGCCCCCACACGGTCATTATATCTAGAACAAAAGCATTTAAAAATGCATAAATAAGACCAAAGATGTCAAATAAAGCTCCATAAGGGAATATCTGATATCACAAATCAACAATAGTAGAATATAAGCCCCCACTCAGGCAAACAAAAAAAATAATTATCTTGATATATAAAATCCATTGTTATTTTCCCCAACTCATAGTATGTTTTACTTGTTTATTAACTACCCAAGTCAATCTGAATAAAGTTAAGCCATAACCAACCTCAAAACAATGAAATTCAAACATAAAGTGCTTCAACATGAAGATTTCCTCTTTTGAACGGCCTCAGAATAAACTAAATATTTAATAATCATCTATGCATTACAAAATAATGATACCCATATTACCCATATTTAAGTCGGGTTCAAAACGAGCTCGAAAAATGACTATAAATATGAAAGGGGTAAAATCAAAATTTTATATTAAAAATACATTCTCCAAGTTTATAGGAGTCAACAGTTGAAAATTCATGATGTGAAAATGTGTTTAAAGCAAGGTTCAAATCGAAGAAAAATTATGCTTAAGCTTTACCGGTTAAAAGCCTCAAAATATCATTTCACAATCATGATTAAAGGTAATTTTGAAGATATAATCAATGAACAATAATAAAATATGATTCAGGAGTTTAACCAAGAAATAATGGTGAGAATATCCTAATAAATCTGCTCTTCTCAAAGCTTAGAGCTCTAAAAATGGTGAAAATTGCAAAAATAGGATTTATATATTGTTCTGTCAATATTACCTCGCGAACACGATCAACCCTTTGCGTTTGTAATGACCAAGTTTGACCGGCCAAAAGTTTGAACTTCACATTCATCGTTAAAAATTCGCATTTGTAAAGGCTAATGAATTAGAATTTATTGTTCGTCAAAGCCTCATCGCGATCACAATGAAGGAAGACTCGAACTCATTTTCTCTTCGCGATTGCAACTCCCTAGCAATGACCGTCCAGATCATTTTTCGTAATCCCACTTATATTCGTCATTAGAGATTTTCTATCACTATCCCAAGTAAATTAGGATTTGCTAAAACTAATAGTTTGGTAATCAGACAGTTCATTTGGTTCTTAGAACCAATTACTCATTTAGAAGTCTTTGCTAGTTCTAATTGGTCACCAAGCGAAAACCTCAGTAAAACGATATCGAATGCAAATTCCAAATACACTAGCAGCTTTAGAATATTAATTTTAAGCAAGGTAGACCATTGGTTTGATTCCCACTGCACCCGAGCTTATTTTGACCGGTTGGTCAGAAAGTTAAAAATTGAAAGATATGGGTATGGGGCTCACAAATGGCCTAAATGACCATCAATGGAAAGTATGACTTCACCAATGTATCTAGAACATCAAATTTAGTGGGTTTCCATAGTTCATTTGCAATAAGCAGAGTCTGAATAAGTCAGGTGACCTCGCGGACCCCATTTAACCGCGGCCAAGGTACTATAAATATCCCCCTTGGTTGCAAAATTGGCCATTTTTACTTCCCTTTGTGCCCTAGAAGCCATAAAATAATATATTAACTTCAAATTGATTCTTGGGGGTGAGTTAGAAGCTTGATTAACATATATATTTATGATTAACAATAGATTTAAGGTATGAATCCTTCATTTTCAAGCGTTAATTTCTTGATTATTTGACCAAACCCCCAAATTGCTTAAGGGCTTGATTTTAGTCCAAATATGCTTGGTGTTCACCTAATTCTTGAGGTTTATGATTCCCTAGTTGTGTATGAACGTTGGGTTGATCTCAAAAATGCATTTCAATATGTCAGACCCACTTGGGGGTTTTGGTGTTGTTTTTGGACCCGAAGCACAATGGTGCAATATGGGTATCGAAATTCTCGTAATAATGCGTAGATTTTGTTTTTGATAGTTTGGCACCTTGAAGAAGATTATCGAAAGGAAAAAAGTAAGGTTTAGCAGATTGTTCAGCATTTTTTGAATTCGAGGTAGGCTAGGCTTACTACTTGTTAGATTGTGCTATGTTTTGATATAATTATGATATCTTGTTAAACAGATATGGGTTTTAAGTATTGGTTTGATGAAATATAATACTTGAGTTAGTTTGACCAATTAATCCACGTGAACCTTAGAGGTTGAGAAGTTGACTGTTTCCCATTATTTTTAGGTGGAATACACTTCATTACTCATGTTTAGCATGAGAATGCCTTAGAATACTCAATATTAGGTTAATTGATATAGTTACTCATACTTAGAGTAAGTTGGCCTTAGTTGCAAACACTAGTGAAGGTTGCCTTAGTTTCATTGGACTTAATATGAGTAGAATATCTACCTTAGGGATTATAGTGGCTTGCTATACATCTAAGAGTTGGTTTAGATACATTAGCCTAGTCCCGGGTACAAATTGACTTAGAATTCATTTTGGGGGGTTTAGATGTGGGCTTGTTGACCCACCTTAAGGCAAGATTGAAGATTTATTCCCTTGAACCCTTATGCTTAGTACTTGACTAGAGAGTGCCTTTTTTAGGCAATATTGATGATTCTTTGTACATGTTGGTTATGTGAAATGGAATTGGGAATAATGCCCAAGTGATTATGCCTTTGTATGCCTCTTTTTTGTATGCCTATTTGACTAAAGCTTATGTCAAGCTATTAATTATGTTATTGTTATTATCTATTGTTTGGGCTAATAAACGTACTATTAAATAAGCCATTGACTATAACATGGCCCAAGACATAAATGATGTTATTGATCACCTTATGAATAAGTGATATAATATGTCATGCTTTAGCCATCATTCATACTAATGATAAATAATATTTCATGCTTTAGCCATCATTCATACTAATGATAACTTATCCTTAGGACAATAGTAGGCCAATAAATACGCTACTAATGGGCTATTGTTCATGATACCATTTACGGTTATGGCCAAGGTCTAAACGACTTGATTATAGATTATGTAAGATGGGTCATTGATTACATATTGATTAAGCCATTGTTTAGACTTGTGTTTGGTACATTAACTATACTAATGCCCAAGTTATGATCTGCTTAAAGTTATGCTATTAAATTATATTGGAAACCTTTCTTATTTTTTATTTTAGAAATAATGATGTAATTGGTGCTAGAAGGCATGCTTATTGACTATGTACAAGAATGCAGTAGAGATTATGTTTGGACTCATGTTATGTTCTTGTGTAGTAACCAAACTAGTGATTATGCTAGAAAGTCTTATTTTTGCTAATATTATTAGTCATAATAATGAGGGTTCTAAAAGGTATATTTATTAACTACATGAGAAGCTATGATACTAACCATGTCGAACCCGTTAATGCTTTGTAATATTCATGCTATATATATTGATATATTTATGGATAAATTATCCTCGATGGTGAATGATAATATTTTAAGGTATGCTTCTCTTTACTTCTCTTTTACATTAACCCTCATAGGGCTTGTCATTTACTTTAGTCCTTGTAGGGATTGCACTTTACTTTAGCCCTCGTGGGGCATATCATTTACTTACTTGTCATTTACTTTAGCCCTTGTGGGGCTCATCATTTATTATTAATATTTTTTGTATATGTTTATGATATTATTGATACCCGTCAAGTTCGGAGGATGATTATAATGGTATTGATACCCGAAAAGACCTTAGGATACAATGATGATATATTGATACCTGATTCAAGTTCGTAGACTTGGTTCAATTTTAGAGGATATGTTGATGATTTTGATACCCGGTTTAAGTCCGGAGGATATGTTGATGATATTGATACCCAATTTAAGTTTGGAGGATATGTTGATGATATTGATACCCGATTCAACTTTGGAGGATATGTTGATAATATTGATACCCAGTTTAAGTTTGGAGTATGATGATAATATAATGATGCTCGGCAAGTCCAGAGGATATGATTATTGATGTCCCTGTGTGTGCACCTACTGGTTTGAATTTGGTTAGACTTATTATGGAAATATTATGTTTATTTATGTTCTTGTGTATTTGTATTATAATATTGATATTAGCGGTGTCAGTTATAGTCTTCTAATGAGTTGAGGTATAAAGTATTATAGTTGTTGATTTAAGATGGAAAGATGCTTAGTGGTGGATATTGCTTAAGTGGCTAATAGTGACTAGTGGATTTGTGAATCTTAGTGATAAAGAGGACTAACTGCTTTGATGGCTATAAATGGTGATGATTATTTCATTATAGTGGTTTGTGATAGTGGGTTTAGCGATGATGATGACTAGTTTATATTGATGACTAAGTTTATGATGTTGATTAATTATTTAATGAGGATTTGCAGACTAATGATGCTAGTTAATAAGAGATGGTAGTTGAGAGATGAATAAATGTATAATGGATAATTAGTGGTCTTTTATTAGATGATGACTAGTGGGATTATGTTGGCTAGAAATGAATATTGGTTAATTGGAGACTATGGCCTTGTGGTGAATCTTAACTTGATGTTACTTTTGGCTAGTGAGTAAATAATGGTTAGTCATTGATCCATGAATAGTGACTAAGTGATGAATAATGGATGGATAATAATTAGCGGTTATATGATGACTAATGAAAAAGTGGTTTAGTAATAAGCATTGGTTATCTAATAATGGGTAAATAGAGTGAATTGATAAGATAGATACCTATATGGTGGTATTATTATGGTTATGAGTATATTGGTATATGTTATTCAATTACGATTATTGATGATAAATATGAATGTTGACAAATAGCCATTTAATGAAAATTATGAAAAACCGTGGATGATGAGAAGTTGGTCATATATATGTGTGTGTGTGTGTGTTTCTGTGTGTGTATTGGAGATGTAATTCTTTTATTTCTCTTGAATGTGCTCTCTGGTGGTATGGGACGTCGTGATGGTTTCTTTACTTTATGCACTAGTTGGTGTATGGGCGCCAACTTTGTACTTGTGTTTGCTTGTGATTATAGTCGTGTTGCTTTATGATTTCAAAGAATTTATTTCTTATGTACCACGATACTAGCATGCATTGATGCCTTATGTTATATTGTTATTCTAATATTTAATACTTGTTATGTACAACGATATTGGCATATGTTGATGCCTTATGTTATACTGTTATTTTGAATTACGTACTTATTATATATAGTAATGATGGAGATATTTCAGGTTTGATTTTGTACCTTGACTTATTAATTTTATCTTGCACTTATCATTCTTATATTATGATTTAGCTCAATCATCCGATGATGCCTACTGAGTACCCATTGTTTTGGTACTCATACTACACTTTTGTACTTTTTTTATGAAGATTCGAGTATTAATTGTCTTCGTTGATCGTGGTTTGTGCAGTGATTAAATCCCAGAGATAAGGTGAGCTCTTTGAGTTTGAGTCACCCGATTTCCTTTCATCTCTTGTGTTTAGTCTTTAGTATTCGAGGAAGATGTATTAACTATTCTAAACTTGGAGTTGTATTAATACTATTAGTTACTCTTGTACTAGATCTACCATATTTTTGGATTTGGTATCTTATATGATTGTTGATTTTATCAAAAGTCCTTATGTTAGCAATTGATGTTTGTTAAATTCCTTCTATGTTGGGCCTTTCTTACTAGACTAACCCATTGTGCTAGCTCTTGGTTATGGTATTGTCTTACCTATAGGTAGAAATTAGGTCATGACAAATTGATATCAGAGCCTAAGTTTCACCGGTATTGTTGGTACAAGAGCAACTGTCTAATAGAGTCCTGCGGATCAAAACGTTGATGTTTGTTTCCTATTTTTGGGAAGATATGTGACATTCTTAGGATTTTTTCATTTCCTTCACTCATATTATGCTAAGAGTCTGAGTTGGTTCGTAGAATATTCTCTTGACTTCACTCTTCCATAGAAGGCCAGGACACGTGCTACTACTACTCGAGACGAGGATCCCTAAATTGAGCCTATGGAATCCTACTCCTATTATTGAACGTGGATATCCTATAGATATGTCCCCAATTAGAGGCAAGGATAGGCCGCTGTTCCCAGACCCTATTTTTGCACTTGAGCTAGAGATTCTTCCACCATAGCTAATGGTGGACCAGGGATCAGCCAAGGCTCCACTAGGGTTCATTTCTTCAGCAGTGCTCAGAGATGCATTATTTTATTTTGTAGGTATATTATTGGTAGTGTGTCATTAAATGGTGCACACTCTACGGATTAGAGTAGTACTGAGGTAGGGGCACAGCCAGTAGCTATAGCTCCTAGAGTTGAGATTTCTCCCACACTGATAGTCACTCAGCCAGTGGTGTCCCAACCTATTATGTCTTCTAAGGAGCAGAAGATATTGGAAAAATTCCTGAGATTAGCTCCGCCAAGATTTTTTTATACTCCTGGAGAGGATACACATGAGTTCCTGATTGCATGTGACGATAGGCTTTGTGGTTTGGCCTTGTTTAGACTTGTGGTGAGTATTACAGCACATTCAGCTGGACTTGTCTGCTCGTCATTGGTGGAGAGATTTTATGGATTCTAGACCAACTGAATTTTCTTATTTGTCTTGGACTCGGTTCTCCGAGATGATCTTGGAGAAGTATATGCCGTGCAACCTTAGAGATCAATTCAAAGATTAGTTCCCTAGATTAGAGCATGGCTCAATGAAAGTTGTTGAGTATGAGATGGTTCATTTCTTTGTTACAGAAGTTGAGACTTTCCATTCACACGTCTTCTCAGAGTAGATATCCTCAGTGTTCATCCTTTCATCCTCAGAGTTATCTGAGTCGACCTGTTCTGGAAGCTCTTTAGATTATTGATAGAGGTCAGTTTAGTGCTAGTGATATCCCTAGTAATGGCAGCGGTTAATTTTTGAGGGGTTTATTTTTTTGTCTGTTTAGACGTGATGATATTTTCGGGTTAGCCAAATTTATTAATTTTGGTTCTACTCAGATTTATTGATTTACTTTTGGACTTCCCGATTACTATTTACTAGAATGCGCTAGTCGTAGGGCAATGATTGGTTCAGCATAGAGTATTTCCCTATTAGAGCCGTTTACCCCTTAGTTAGATATGGTTCTCATGTTTACATGGGTAATTACTAGGGTGCTCGTGGTAGTTCCCAGACTGGTAAGATAGGAGGTCGGTAAGGTGCCGATCCAGGTGATGGGCGTGGTCAGTTATGTGTAGTACCTGCTAGATCTGAGGTTGAGACTTCGGATGTTGTGGTTATTGGTAAGATTTTGGTGTACCACAAGTCGGCTCTTACTTTATTTGATCCTGGATCCACTTATTCTTATATATCTAATTATTATGCACCACAGCTTGAGTTTTCTATTGATCTATTATCTGTTCTACTGCGCATATCTACTCCGTGGGTGTTTCTTTAGTAGCAGATCGAATATTCAGATCATGTGTTATGACAGTTGTTGATATTGATATTTATTTTGATCCTATTATTCTGATTATGGTGGATTTTGATGTGATTTTGGGCATGGACTGATTATCCCGGTATCATGCAGTCATGGACTGTATTGCCTAAATAGTTACCTTAGCCTTGCCTGGTGTACGCCCAATCGTGTGGCAGAGAGCAGTTATCCGCAAGCCAACGAGGATTATATCTTATGTTTGTGCTAGGGGACTTATTTTTAGTTGTTGCAAGTCTTATCACGCTTATATTTGTGTTGCTAGTGTTGAGAGTATGTTGCTTGACTCTGTTCTTATTGTTATGAGTTTCCTGATGTGTCCCCTACCGACCTGCATGGTATTCCCCCTATCAGTGAGATTGAGTTTTCTATTGACCTAGAGCCTAGCACCCAACCTATTTCTATGGCACCTTGCATATGTGTATTGTTCATGTGTAGCATAGTAAGGTAATAGTGAAGAACCATATCCTATGCCTCGCGTTAATAGTTCGTTTAAACAGCTTCAGGGTGCAATCGTATTTTCTGAGCTTAATTTGAGGCTTTCTATGGTAGGAGATGTTGTTCTATGATTATTTACGTTGAGACTTCAGAGGTGAGACCTCGTGGTTCAGATTTGCTTTAAGACTCGTTGGATAGAGCCAGGATGATTCAGTGTAGGCTGAGAGCATCTCGGATGTAATACCCCATACTTCTACCTAACTTAAATTTGTCCCGAAGATACCAAAGACATGCTTTAAAGATGGATAAACTTTTATATATATGGAATTTTTAAGATTTTCATTTTTGTTGTGTGGGAAATTCAATAACCTTTCCATCAATACCATATTCACCCAAATCCGACACCCGGGTGAAGAGTTAGAGCCTTTTTAGTGAGACAGTGTATCACCTGAGCCATCAACGCGTCGTGGAGCTAGATTAAACAGAAATTGTCAATTTCTAGTGTTGCTCCACGATAGTGACGCATCGCGCCAAAGGCCCAGTTCACATTGTCCTTTTACAATGTTCCAACGTGATACCACCGCATCGTGGTGAGATTCCAGTTCGCAACCAAGGTGGCAACGCGATTTCCACTGCATCGTGCCACCAACCAGTTTCTCAATTTTCCAGTTTCCAATGAGCTAGCACGATTTCACCGTGTTGCGCCAGCATGTAAAATCATAATTTTTCAGGTTCCGTCATTTAATTTCAGGGGCTGTTTGGTAAATTCAAAAAACCCCAAATCAGCCTATACACGACATTAAACCCTAAAAAGAACTATTATCTCATTGTTTACCCACATCTCTCAAGAAATAAATCACTCTCTCTCAAAGATTGAAAACCCTATCCCTAAGTTTCAAAAGTAAATCTCAAGAATCCCTCCAAGAACTTCAAGAAACTCACAATCAAGGTATGTCAAGTGTTGATTCATGGGCCCCTTTCGCCCATGAAGCTCAAGGATCCCTTTTCAATTCAAAGATTGTATATTTAAGAATGTTCATGGCTTATTTGAATTGGAATTCATGTTCATGTTGTTGTTGGGTTTTGATCCATGTTATAAACTATTAATTTCAAGAATTGATCTTAGTGTGATGATTTACGTGGTATTCTTGATAAACCCTTCAATTTGAAAGATGAATTATATAGTCGTGATAATTTGATTTTTTGATTATTGTATAACTAAAGCATGCTCCCCATGTGTTTGATTAAATGCTTATGTGAAGGAAATAGTGCCTTCATAGCATGTTATTATGAAATCCCCATTCATGTACAAGTTAGTGCATGTAAAGTGGTTGATGAAATGTCTTAGTTAATGAATTATGGATATATGTAGCCATTATTGTGCTTTCAAGCTTGTGCCATGATTTACTTTTATGCTATCGAGTCTTGGGGGTATTAAACACCCGACAATTTAGCTGTGTGCCTAGAGTCAGTATCATGTTTTCACAATACTCTCAGTCAAGCCATGATCAGTAGAATTCAGTCAGTCATGTGACTCAGGAAAACTCAGTAAAGTCACTATCAGTCCAGCCCCATTCAGTAATCTCAGTAATCTCAGGAATCTCAGTGATCTCATGGTCCATGCTAAGCATATTGAAGAGAAGAAACTTAAGAAGAAGGAGAGAGATAATAAGAGAGCCAGAATAGGTTGTTATAGTTTTTCTCAGCCAGGGTCGCAGGGTGGTAACCGTTCTCAGCATAACCAGATGTTTTTAGTTCCAGCTCCTTCCTCAGCCAGTGCTTCAGTTCCTAAGTTCAGAAACGGTAGCAAAATTAGGGCGCCAGGCTCCAAATCTCAGAATAGTGCAAGCATTATTCGCACTCATCCGCTTTGTGAAGAATGTGGTAAGTATCATAAGGGTGTGTGTAGAGCCGACAGTAATGTGTGTTTCGGGTGTGGCGAGTTAGGTAGCATGGTCCGAGACTGTCCTAAACCAGATCCACAAAGTCAGCACGGTCGTCCTTCAACTCAGTCCGGTTACCTGAATCAGCAGGGTGCCATTTCCAGTGCCACTAGTGGGCAACGCCCAAATAGGCTTTACATACTTCAGTCCAAATAAGATCGGCAAAGTTCTCCTGATGCAGTCATTGGTACGTTACAAGTTTACCATTTACATGTTTATGCACTTTTAGATTCATGAGCTTCTTTTCTTCTGTAACTCTTTGCATAACAGTCGAATTTTAAGGTCAGAACAAATATTAATAGAACCTCCACCTATTGGATCAGTCTATTATAACCCGACAGGTATACAGGGACTGTCCGCTCATGATATCCCAGAAATGTCAGGCTTTCAGATTCTAGTAGTAATGTCAGTATGTGTAGGAAATCAATAAGGGAAGGTGATTCCCGATTCATTCTTACCTCAGTGCAAAGTTTTGTACTACAGTCACCACGATACTTACGTAAGATCCACGTCTCAATTCCATGAACACAGCTTATATTCACACACCTTTCATAGAATTTCCAATTCCTAATATAGGGAGTTCTAGTTCACTCAGTGTTACAAATCACGAGTACAGAAATTTCAAACTCAGGTCATGCAGCTTAAGACTCATACACTCATGTCACGATTTACAGTATGCTCATCTCACATGATTCATGCTCCCCTCCTAATGATCAGCCAAACTCAGATTATGTCACAAATACCCTAAATTAAGATCCCTCAGTTAATCCTTAGTGTTGATGTTCTATCCCTAAGCCTTAGTTACCGCGTTAGTTCAGTAATCTATATTCAATAAAGGACTTAGGTAGTCCTACAAGGCCATGGCTTTCAGTTATCAATTACTTATCAATCAAAATTCAGTACTTTAGTACCAATCTAAACCTCAGTTATCAGAAACCAGCATTCAGTCCCAATTATAGTCTTAGTTGCGGTTA
The DNA here is from genome assembly GCA_030864215.1 of Capsicum pubescens. Classification (NCBI taxonomy): domain Eukaryota; kingdom Viridiplantae; phylum Streptophyta; class Magnoliopsida; order Solanales; family Solanaceae; genus Capsicum; species Capsicum pubescens. The sequence goes on along the minus strand of CM061540.1, from coordinate 262,800,970 downwards.
CAGTCTCTATTACCGTCATAGCTACAATATCAGCCCCAGCCATAGTCTTGTCAGATCAGAAACTCAGTTCACTTTCAGGATTTCCCGACCATAGCATATGGCCAACAGTTACTCAATTAGTAGTATTTTAGTACCTCAGACTACAGAGAGTTTCTGAATCATGTTATACGCTTGGTCTTGCATCCTTAAGATAATACATCTTTCACTCATTTATGCTCAGTTGTCTTATGTTACCCAGTCAGTCCTTACCTTCTATGCATGATAGTCTGCAGTTTAAGTCCAGCTATCCAAACTAAGTACCATTCAGTCTTACATGCCCAGTACTCATCCATCGGTCAATCAGCAGATCAGATGAGTCAGTCAGTAAAAATTAGTCTGAATAGCTAGTACATCAGTCCAGCAGTCAGACAGACAAGTTCATGTATTTTCCCATTCTTTCCATCTAGTCACACTATCCGAAGTCTCATGAATGTGACCATTCTAAGATGGACCAATTATGTAGTTACGTGTGCAGCTCACTCCATGTTTCATGTCTCAGTCTCAAATTCCATATATACAGTCATGATTCAATTCGTAGGTGCCTTGTGCATCGCCTCAGTTTTCCTCAACATCTCAATCAAGTCAGCATTTTTCGAGGTACATATTATCCCAAGGGAGAGATACACTATAACTCCCAAACTTCCATGACCTAGACACTTTATTTTCCTCTTCACATAATGAATCCAGTTCGAAAGTAGTAGGTAACCATAGGTTGACCCTCTATCTTTAATCTCAGTCATAAGCCATGTACTTAATGGCTCAGTTCAGCTCACGATGATCAGTCCATGACACACGTTATAGACTCAGTCATGTTCTCATGTTTCCGTTCATGCATGTTCATAAAGGATCTCGAATTCGATATTGGTGATTATGTTTATTTAAAGATATCTCTCATGAAGGGAGTGAAGAGATTCGGCAAGAAGGGAAAGCTCAGTCCCCGATGTGGAGGTCCCTTCAAAATTCTCAGTCATTTTGGCAAAGTAGCTTATGAGATTGAATTCCCTTCAGATCTTGCCTCAGTTCATCTAATGTTCCATGTCTCCTTGCTTAAGAAAGTGCATAGGTGACCCAACAGTTGTAGTCCCTATAAAGGAAATAGACATTCAGAACAACCTCTCTTTCGAAGAGATTCTAGTCGAAATCCTTGACTATCAGACTTGCAGACTGAGGAACAAGAGGTCCCTCTAGTCAAAGTTCCTTGGAAAAATCAGTCCGTTGAAGGAGCTACTTGGGAAGCAGAAACAGATATGTAAACCAAGTATCCTCACCTCTTTTCCGCTTATTCAGACTCAGCCCAAGGTAACAGCTTTTCTTAAGCTTATTCAGTCTCATGTCCAAATTTTAGTTACAAACTAGGTATTCAGTTCCATGCTCAGTTTTTATTTCAAATTTGGTATCTTTACCATTACATGTTCAGTCGTATGTTCATGAGTCAATTCAGTTATGTATTCACGTATCTGATATGCGTGATCAGCTTATCAGTACTCCCAACCATGCATTCATGTGTCAGTTCAGCCATGTATTCATGCATCAGATATGCATGTTTAGTATACTCAGCTCATCAATGATCCCAGTCATGCATTCATGAATCAGTACTCATGCATCAGATATGCATGCTCAGAATAAATCTCAGTAAAGTAGTAATGCCAGTCATGTACTCATGTTTTAATTGTTCATGTTCCATTTATACTTCAATTTATTATTTCTCCTATCTCAATCAGTTTCATTCGAAGAAGAATGTTCCCAAGGAGGACATATTGTAATACCCCGTACTTCTACCTAGGTTAAATTCTTCCCAAAGATGTCAAAGACATGATTTAAAGATGGATACACTTTTATATATGTGGAATTTTCAAGATTTTCACTTTTTTGTGTGGGAAATTCGATAAGCTTTCCATCGATACCAAATTTTCCTAAATACAACACCCGGGCGAAGAGTTAGAGCCTTTTTAGTGAGACAGTGTATCACCTGAGCCATCAGCACATCGCGGAGCCAGCTTAAATGGCAATTTTCAATTTCCAGTGTTGCTCCACGATAGTAGCATATCACGCCAAAGGCCCAGTTCACAATTGTCCTTTTCTAGTGTTCTAACGCGATACCATCGCGTCGCGGTGAGATTCCAGTTTGCAACTAAGGTGGCAACGCGATTTCCACCGCATCGTGCCACCAACCAGTTTCCCAATTGTCTAGTTTCCAGCGAGCGGGCGCAATTTCACCATATCACGCCAGCATGTAAAATCAGGATTTTCAGGTTCCGTCATTTAAGTTTAGGGGTTGTTTGGTAAATTTCAAAAACACCAAATCAGCCTATACATGACATTAACCCCTAAAAAGACCTATTATCTCATTGTTTACCCACATCTCTCAAGAAATAAATCACTCTCTTTCAAAGATAGAAAACCCTATTCCCAAGTTTCAAAAGCAAATCTCAAGAATCCCTCCAAGAACTTCAAGAAATTCACAACCAAGATATGTCAAGTGTTGATTCATGGGCCCCTTTCACCCATAAAGCTCAAGGATCCCTTTTCAATTCAAAGATTGTATATTTAAGAATGTTCATGGTTTATTTGAATTGGAATTCATGTTCATGTTGTTGTTGGGTTTTGATCCATGTTATAGACTATTAATTTCAATAATTGATCTTAGTGAGTGATGATTTACGTGGTATTCTTGATAAACCCTTCAATTTGCAAGATGAATTATGTTGCCATGATAATTTGATTTATTGATTATTGTATAACCAAAGCATTCTTCCCATATGTTTGATAAAATGCCTATGTGAAGAAAATAGTACCTTCATAGCATGTTATTATGAAATCCCCATTCATGTACAAGTTAGTGCATGTAAAGTGTTTGATGAAATGTCTTAGTCAATGAATTATGGATATATGTAGCCATTGTTGTGCTTTCAAGCTTGTGCCATGATTTACTTTTATGCTATCGAGTCCTGGGGGTATTAAATACCTGACAATTTAGTTGTGTGCCTAGAGCCAGTGTCATGTTTTCACGATACTCTTAGTCAAGCCATGATCAGTAGAATTCAGTCAGTTATGTGACTCAGGAAAACTCAGTAAACTCAGTATCTGTCCAGTCCCATTCAGTAATATCAGTAATCTCAGGAATCTCAGTGATCTCAGTCAGTCATCATGTCTTAGTAGTATTCAGTTCGAACCTTAGTAAACTCAGTCAGTTAGCAGAACTCAGTAGTATTCTATCAGGAACAGAATTTAGTAGTATTTTGTCAGTCAACGAAAATCCAGTGAGCTCAGTTTAATCAAGTTAATCAGTAAAATCAGTAACAGATCACTCCAACCTAGTATGAACTAGGAAATTAGTTATATGTTTATTCAGTTAGTAGTAAGATTCAGCACCGAGTGAACCCAGGGATGAGGATACACACTGTCATCCAGTAGATGGTGTGATCCTTAGTAGCAATCCCTATGTTCCAGAACTATGTATCCAGCGTAGGTGGAGATATACCCCTACGAGTCTAGGAACTATACATCTCATTTGAGTTTTCCTTACAGTAGGGGTTGACGGAAGAGCTCCCTATCAGAGAGGGTTTACTCACAGCTTGTCTTTACCCATGGCATGGTACTTAAACCCTTCCAGTTGGGGTTACAGGTTAGACCCCACCATTTCAGATTCGGCGCATGTCGGTTAGATGATTACCTCTCACAGTTTTAGTTTTAGATTCAGTCGTCAAAATAGAACTCCGTCTCAGGACTGTCAGACACAGTCACTCAGCTCAGTATGGAACTTAGCTAGTTCCATCAGATTTTAGGACTATCAGACACAGTCACTCAGCTCAGTACGAAACTTAGCTAGTTCCATCAGATTTCAGGACTATCAGATACAGTCGTCCAGCTCCGTATAGCACTTAGATCAGTGATTTATAATTAGGACTGTCAGAAATAGTCTTTCAGTTATCAGTTACTAGTAAACTCAGATATCAGTAAATCCATGTGGTTAGTAGACTCAGTAGTCAGAACTTAGTATTCAGTCCTATTTCGGACCTCATTTATAGTTACGTAATTATGCATGTGTTTTCACAATCATGTATATATTCAGTTAGTATTGTTCATGCATATGAACCCTTTGCATTCAGCCTACCTCACTTTCATACCAGTACATTCAATCGTACTGATGCATTTGTGCTATGGTGTTTTATACCATAGGTTTAGAAGCATGAGCTCTCAAGCGTCCATAGTAGATCAGACATTCAGCAGCCAGATTACCAGTGAGTCCTCATCATTCGAGGATAGCATGATTATTTTATTACTTTATTAGTTTAGTAGTTTGGAGTTAGTTGGGGACATGTCCCATCAACTCCACAGATATTAGACAATTTAGAGGTTTTAAACTACAGCATATTTCAGACAGTTTATTTCAGTTTTGGGTATTGTTATACCCCATTACAAACATTGTTTTATATGCAGTATTAGTTCAGTTTTGAACCTTATGGACTTATTTTTTATATTCCGCTTATTTACAATATATTATTCAGTACTTAGTAACAGATATCCGACATGGGTTAGCTTATGGTCCTTCGGGGTCATGAGCATCGTGTAATATTTTAGGTACCAGATTCGGGGCATTACATCAGAGTAGGCATAAGGCCTACACAGACTGTAGGATTTATGCCTTGAGATTTATAGCTAATGACTATGTATTGTTTTGTGTTTCACCCATGATGGGTGTTATAAGGTTTGAAAGAAAGGTAAGCTCAGTTCGAGATATGTTGGACCCTTTTAAGATTCTCTGCATAGTTGGTGGGGTGGATTATGAGTAAGCTCTACCCCCTAATTTTTTTGTTATTCATCCAATTTTCCATGTTGCAGAAGTATAATCCGGATACATCTTATGTTCTTAGATGGGACTCAGTCTAGTTAGATGAGCAATTGAACTTTGTGGAGTAACTCGTGCTTATTTTGGCTAATGATGTAAGAAGGTTGCATACCAGGGAGATCCTTATAATTAAGGTTAAGTGGAGACACCACCCAGGGGAGGAGTCCACTTGGGAGATCGAGAGCGAGATGTGGTCCCAGTATTCTCACCTGTTCGAGACTTCAAGTACATCCTCATCATTAACTTTCAGGGATTAAAGTTCTTTAGTAGTGGATGTTGTAATGACCCTTAGGTCATTTTACTTAATCCCACTTATATCAACTGTTGGAGATTTTCCATAACTGCCTCAAGTCATTTATGACTTGCTGGAATTGATAGTTCGGTTATCGGGAATTTCATTTGGTTTATAAAACCAATTCTCCATTTAGAAGTCTTCACTAATTTTGAATGGTCACCGAGCAAAAACCTTAGCAAAATGATCTCTGATGTGAATTTCAAATATTCCAGTAGCTTCGAAATATCTATTTTAGGCTAGGTAGACCCTTAGTTCGGGTCCCACCGCATCCGATCTCATTTTAACTCATTGGTTGGGAAGTCAAAAATTAGAAAATATGGGTGTGGGACCCACAAGTGGTCTAAAAAACCTCCAATAGAAAATCTGACTTCACCAATGCGTCTGGAATATCGAATTTAGTGGGGTTACATAGTTCATTTGCGAAAAGCTGAGTCTGAATGAGTCTAAAAGGTCCAAAATAAGTTTTCTCCCTGCGGACCCCATTTAACCTCGACCAAGGTACTATAATTAGCCTCCTTAGTCGCAAAATTGGTCATTTTCACTCCCCTTCCAACCCTAGAAGCCCTAAAATAATATATTAACTTCAAATTGATTCTTCGGGGTGAGTTAGAAGCTTGATTAACAAATATATTTATGATTAAGAACGGATTTAATATATGAATCCTTCATTTTCTAGCTATAATTTCTTGATTATTTGACCAAAACTCCAAATTGCTTGAGATCTTGATTTTAGCCCAAATATGCTTGATTTTTACCTAATTCTTGAGGGGTATGATTCCCTAGTAGTGTATGAACATTGGGTTGATCTCGAAAATGCATTTTCCGTATATGGGACCCACTTGGAGTTTTTGGTGTCGTTTTTGGACCTGAAGAACAATGGTGCAATATGGGTATTGAAATTCTCATAATGATATGAAGATTTTTTTTTTGATAGCTTGGAACCTTGAAGAAACTTCTCGGAAGGGAAAAAATAAGGTTTAGCGGTTTGTTGAGCATTCTTTTTATTCTATGTGGCTAGGCTTACTCCTTGTTAGAGTGAGCTATGTTTGTTATAATTGTGATATCTTATTAGATTGGGATGGGTTTTAAGTATTGGTAAGATTAAATGGAATACTTGGGTTAGTTGTACCAATTAAGCTATATGAATCTTACAGGTTGAGAATTTGAATTGTTTCCCATTATTTTTAGGTGAAATAGACTTCATTACTCATGTTTAGCATGAGAATACCTTAGAATACTCAATATTAGGTAAATTTCTATAGTTTCTCACACCTAGAGTAAGTTGGCCTTAGTTGCTAACACTAGTGAAGGTTGCCTTAGTTCCATTGAATTTAGCAAAGGTGCTTGAGTAGAATATCTACCTTAGGGATTATGGTGGCTTTGATGTGTAAGCATATGCCAACACATTTGAGGCTTTTAACTCTAAATAATTGCAAGGTCTTGAGAAACTTTAGTTATTTTTTATTACTTTATGTTTGATTTTGCAGTTTAAGCTGAGATGATAGAGAACCAACAATAATGGAAGCAAAAAGGTTGAAATTTGAAGAAATCTGAAGACAAGTCTGGCTGACGACATTTGTGATAAGTCGTCAGCCCTGTGATAAGCTATCAGGTTAGTCATTATCTGTAGACAGAGAATTGGCCTAAAGTGGAAGTTGTGATGACATTTTGTGATAAGTCATCAAGGGTCTAATAAGTTATCAAGTTTGTCGTCAGCCTTAAACAGGGAATGAGTTCTAGATGGTAGAATCGACGACATTTGGTGATAGGCCATCATAATGGTGATAAGTCGTCAGGAATGCCGTCATACTTAGGAAGGACATGAGAATTGGAGCAAAAGTGTGACGACATTTATAATAAGTCATCACAGTCCTGATAAGCCGTCAGAAGTTGCCGTCAACCTAAGATAGGACGAGTGCAGATTTGGAGAAGACCTGACGACATTCTTGATAAGTCATCAGGATCCTGATAAGGCATCACCAATAGTCGTCGTCTATTCCGAGAAAAAATAGTAACCTTGATTTTGTTTCCTTATTTAGGGTAAACTATTTAAAGCTTTGTTTTAGGGTTTTCTAAAATAATTATTAACATTATTATTATCATTATTCGACACAAGGTCGACACCTTTAGTTTCAAGAGACATATTTTGATATTTTCTTTCTTTACTTCTTGACTTTAACAACACAACTATTTTGGAGAGATTATTATCAGTATTGTGAGTTTTTTCCTTTGTGATCTAATCTGCGATTCACTAGTTATTATTCATCTCTGTAAGTTTGTCTTTCAAATCATGAATTCAATTATGTTTTTCATTCGTTACATCATGAGTGGCTAAACTCCATTAACCTGAGTTATGGGATCTAGGGTTAGGTCTTGATAAGGTGATAAGTATTTAAGATTCAAAAGGTGGTAGGATTTCTTGATAATTCTGAAGTTTTAACTAAAGTCTGTTGGTTGCAAATAGTAGACACACCTGCTTTGATTAGCTTGAGAAAGAAATCAAATATAGTAGGAAGTGAATTATCAATAGGAACTCAAAAATACTTCGTTTAATAATCAGCGATGTAACAAGGTTGGTTAACCTGAGGTAAAATCTGGAAAGTAAATATAAATTCCCTAAGTCCAAGAGGATTAGGGAATTAAACGCTTAAGTAGGTCGAGAGCTATTTAAGCATAACATCGATAAAGATAGCTTGTTATCCTACCCACCGTGAGAATCTTAAATCACTTTTAGCATCTATCATGTACCGGAAGCCCTAGTGAACATAATTCTGGTTATTTCATAAACTCTTGATTTACAAACACTGAAAGTAATGTGACAAACAATAACTTGTTAATCCTAAACCCCCCATTTCATGAAACATTAAACTATCAGTGGATTAAATCGCAAACAACTTGAGTTCACACCATATTCCCTATGGGATTCGACCCCAACCTAGTTGGGTTTTATATTGACAACGATCGCTTACTCCCATTCAAGATTGAAATTTGAGCGTTATCAAAAATGGTACCGTTGCTGGGGAATACGATTGTAAGCTGAAGTTTGTATGCGCTAATTGACTATTAGTTAAGTTTTCTAGATTTACGTTTATTTGTTGTTTTTGTTTATTTGTAGGATTTTATAGTGAATGCCAAGCACCAGAAGTTTTGGAGAAACATTATTACCACTAAATCCGGAACCACAATGAATAGGAAGATGGCAGAAAAGCAAGAGGCTGACAGACTGGCAGCCTTAGCTAGAGCTCATGTGAATGTGCAAAATATCGGGCAGCATGCACGACATCCAAACCCTGAGGACAAAGATTTGGGGGACGAGGAGTTATTGAACCCTAGTAACCCAAGGCGTGCAGAGCAGATAGCTGCACAAGTGCCACGTAATGTTAACTGGAACCACCCGTTCCATAGAAGACAAGATTATCAGCCAGTCCAGTACGATCTGAATGATGATGATGATGGCATGGATGGGGCAGATGAAACGGGTGCAGTTATGCCTCCACCATTGGCACCTGGAGCCAAGGTCAACATTACGAGTACTATAATCCAACTCTTACTCTTCAATCTGAAGGGGTTGTTTGGTGGCCTTCCTGGGGATGATCCGAACACCATTTGGAAATCTTTTGATAATCTAGAAGAGGGCCAGAACGCTATCCGGTTGAGGTTGTTCCCATTGTCGCTGTCTGGGGAGGTAACATTATGGCTGAATAATCTTACGTCTTAGTCCATCACCCAGTGGAGGCAATTGAAAGAAGCGTTCCTAGAACGGTTTTTTCCACCCTCCAGGAGGGTACAGTTGAGGGATGAAATCCAAAATTTTAGACAACTTCCTACTGAAGCTTTGATGAGACTTGGGAGAGATTCAAGAAGAAGCTAACACAGTGTCCAAACCACAATATGACAGACTTACGCTTGATGGAGACTTTATACAAGGCTCTCAATTCTGTAACAAAGCCAATTGTAGATAATGTTGCTGGTGGTTCGTTTATTGATCTGTGTTTTTAAGATGCCTCGGATATGCTACATAGGATGGCCAAGCAGAGTCGGGCTTGACATACCAGGGAGTCTTTGGTAGCAAGCCCCACTGTTTCTTTTGGTATATCTACTGAACAATACAGGAGAGATGAGGAGAGGGATCAAGATATGTCCCATCTAAAAACACATTGGACTTGCTCACTAAGAACTTATTGTTAGGGAAGACTGAGAAAATCAAAGTTGTAACGTCTCAAGACCGAGTGGATGTGGAACCTGAAGAAGAAATGAATTATGTTAATAATCAGGGGGGGTTTTGAGGCAATAGCCAAGGGAATCAAGGTCAGAATATTTATGACAAGCTTTGTTACAAAGACAGGGAGCAAGGAAACTAGAGAAGCAATAATGACAGGAGTGGTTTATATGTTCCTCCTGGAAATTGGGAAGTTGTTGCAACTAGCTCTGGAAATATATCCATAGAGAACATGATGGAGAAATTGTTGAAGGGAGTTGAGGCCACCAACTCTGGTGTAACCACCATGAAGACCGATCTGACATCCATCAGTCGGTTGGTGCACTCACACTCCACTGCCATCAAACAGTTGGAGCAGCAGATGAGACAACTTTCTATTGCATTCAACTAGAGAAAGAGCGGAACATTACCAAATGATATGATTCAGAATCTGCAGAATGATGGCTCATGTATAGAGATTACCACTAAGAGTGGTAAGATATTACCTGGCCCTTCTATGGGCAAATCTGTAAATTGTGAGGTAGCTGTTGATGAATCAGAAGAAAGCAATCCAGTGGAGTCTGAGAAGTTGGATAGTTCTATTAATGCTTCAGCGAAGGAAAGAGAGAAGGAAGAGAAAATGGTGTTGAAAACTATCCCAAGGCCACCACCTCTCTTTTCTTAACGATTGAAGAAGAAGGCTGATGATGTAAAATATAGCAAATTTATGGCAATGCTCAAGAAATTGACAATAAATGTGCCTTTAGTTGAGGCACTTGAGCAAATACCAGGATACGCGAAATTCATGAAGGACCTTGTGACTAAAAAAAGAGTTGTGAGCTACTAATTGGAGGAAAATATCCACCATTGTAGCGTTATTTCTACAAGGACCTTGGAGCAGAAGAAGCTAGACCCGAGCGCATTCACTATTCCCTGTACAATTGGGACTATGGAATTCGCCAAGGCATTATGTGATCTGGGAGAAAGCATTAATTTGATGCCACTGACTTTTTATAGAAAGTTGGGTCTGGGAAATCCCACACCCACCAACATGCGACTCGTGATGGCGGATAGGTCAGTAAAGCGACCTGTCGGCATTTTGTATAATGTGTTGGTGAAGGTGTCCAAATTTATATTCCCTACAGACTTCATCATTCTGGATTGCGAGGTGGACTTTGAGGTGCCCATAAATTTGGGTTGACCTTTCCTCCCAACTGGAAATCTGTTGATTGATTTGAGAGAGAATGAGCTCTTATTCAGGATGAATGATGAAGTGGTTCAGTTTGATATGGGTAAGTCAATGAAGAAACATGAAGAAATAAGTGTGTTCTCAGTAGTTGATGTGTATTATGAGGACGAATAGGAAGTTTCCATAGCTAAGCAACTTGTTATCGAACCTTTGGTTGCAATTATAATGAATTATGATAGTGAAGGCATCGGGGAGTATGAAGAGATTATTTGTGCTTTGACAGGAATGGTTTTATATCATAATGCTCCTAAAAGTCTAGACCTTGACCTTGCTAATCGACCAACACCACCAGCCAAGCCATCTATTGAGGATCCTCGGGTGTTGGAATTGAAAGAACTTCCTGGACACTTACGGTATGTGTTTCTGGGCAACGGGAACACACTACCTGTTATTATTGCAGCTGATTTGGATGATCAATAGGTAAACGCACTTATTTAGTACTTCAAATGCACAAGAGAGCTATAGCCTGGACTATTGCAGATATTATTGGCATTCCCCCAGGCATCTGCACACATAAAATTCAACTTGAGGAAGATTGTATTCCAACTATAGAGCATCAGTACCGTCTTAACCCACCAATTCAAGAGGTAGTTAAGAAGGCGATTATTAAGTGGTTGGACGTAGGAGTGGTTTGCCCTATTTCTTATAGCAAGTGGGTGAGCCCAGTTCAATGCGTGCCCCAAAAAAGGGGGGCATGATGGTGGTTGCTAATGAAAGGAATGAGTTGATTCCACTCAGTCCTGTAATTGGGTGGAGAGTTTGGATAGAATACCGCAAGCTGAATTCTTGGACTCTGAAAGACCACTTCCCGATGCCTTTTATGGACCAAATATTTGATCGATTGACTGAAGGGGGGTGGTATTGCTTGTTGGATGGTTATTCCGGATACAACCAAATCTGCATTGCTCCTGAAGATCAGGAGAAGACGATATTCACATGCCCATATGGCACCTTTGCATTTAAGAGGATGCCATTTGGGCTATGCAATGCGCCTGCCACTTTTCAATGGTGTATGATGTCTATCTTTTCAGACATAGTGGAGGACACCATAGAGGTATTCATGGATGATTTCTCTGTGGTGGGTAATTCATTCGAGATGTGTTTGGAAAATCTGAATCTAGCCTTGCAGAGATGTGTTGAATTTAATCTGGTGCTTAACTGGTAAAAATGCCATTTCATGGTAAAGGAGGGCATCGTTCTCGGCCACAAAATTTTTGAAAAAGAGATAGAAGTTGATCAAGCAAAAGTGGAAGTTATTGAGAAACTACCACCTCCCATTTTAGTGAAGGGAGTGCATAGTTTTCTTGGACACGTTGGCTTTTATCAGAGATTTATAAAAGACTTCTCGAAGGTTGCAAATCTACTTTGCAAACTTTTGGAGAAAGAAGTGAAGTTTTCCTTCGATGATGAGTTCTTGAATGTATTTGAATGCCTTAAAAAGAAGTTGGTTGAGGCCCCTATTATTGTTGCACCTGACTGGTCAAAACCATTTTAGATCATGTGTGATGCCAGTGGTATTGCCCTTTGAGCTATACTGGGATAAAAGAGGGACAAACTGTTTCATCTGATATATTATGCCAGCAAAGCACTGAATGGAGCACAAAAGAATTACACCATTACTGAACAGGAACTTTTGGCTATAGTATATGCTTTTGAGAGGTTTAGAGCTTATCTGCTTGGGACTAAAGTGGTGGTCCACACCGACCATGCTTCCTTGAAGTATCTGATGGCTAAGAAGGAAGCAAAACCAAGGCTGATTAGATGGGTATTGTTGCTGCAAGAATTTGACTTTGAGGTCAAAAATAGGAAAGGTTGTGAAAACCAGGTTGCAGATCATCTGTCTAGAATGGAATGTGAATAGGAAATTAGTGATGAAACAATGATAAATGATCCATTCCCTGATGAGGAGATCCTGGCAACCGCTGTGGAAAAATTACCTTGGTATATGGATTATGCAAATTATGTTGTGAGTGAGGTCATCCCAAAAAACCTTTCTGCCCATCAAAGGAAGAAATTCTTGCATGATGTGACTCATTACTTTTGGGATGAACCATATCTTTTTCAGCGATGTGCGAACAATATTATAAGAAGATGCATACCGAAAGTGAATGTATTATGCATATTGGAAGCATGTCATGCTTCCCCAGTTGGGGGTCACCATGCATGCGACCAAACGGCTAGGAAGGTGTTGCAGAGTGGCTACTACTGGCCAACATTGTTCAAGGATGCCCACGAGTTTGTTCTGCAATGTGACCAATGTTAGAGGCAGGGGTCAATCTCCAAAAGACACGAGATACCCTTGACTAAGATGCTTGAAGTAGAATTATTTGATGTCTGGGGCATTGATTTCATGGGTTCTTTTATAAGATCATATGGGATGAAGTATATTTTAGTTGTTGTTGACTATGTCTTAAAGTGGGTCGAAGCTGTAGCATTTTCTGATAATGAAAAGAAGAGGGTTGTTGCTTTTCTCAAGAAGGACATCTTCTCTCGCTTTGGAGTACCACGTAGTATTATAAGCGATGGAGGATCTAATTTTTGCAACAAACTATTTCAAATAGCTTTAGAAAAATATGGGGTAAAGCAGCACCGAGTGGCTACTCTATATCACCCACAAACCAGTGGGCAAGTGGAGGTGTCGATTCGATAGATTAAAGCCATCCTAGCTAAAATGGTGAACGCTAGCCGGAAATATTGGTCTCGAAAGTTCGATGATGCCCTGTGGGCATATCGTATTGAATTTAAGACACCCATTGGCATGTCACCATTTTAGTTGGTCTATGGAAAAGCTTGCCACCTACCAATAGAGTTGGAGCACAAAGCCTTATAGGCACTCAAAAGGCTGAATTCCAATTGGAAGGAGACAGTAAAGCTAAGACTGGGGAAACTGAATGAGATGGATTAATTCCATCTCAGAGCATATGAACGAGCAGATCTGTATAAAGAAAAGATGAAAAAATACCACGATTGGAAGATAGAGAAACGATACTTCCAAAAGGGTGACATGGTGCTTCTGTTTAATTCCAGACTCAAATTGTTCCCAGGTAAGATGAAATCTAAGTGGTTAGGCCCTTTTAAAGTTAGACAAGTCTACTCATCTAGAGTAGTAGAACTTGAAAACGATGACGGCAGTACCTTTAAGGTAAATGGGAAACGTGTTAAGCTTTACATTGGTATGAAAGAATACATGAAAAGTATCACCATTATCTATCTCGATAAAGTCTGAAGTAATCGAGATACCTAAGTTATGCCGAGACGTTAAATCAGGCGCTGCATGGGAGGCAACCCATGAACCCCAGGATTGATCCACTCTAGGTATACTTTAACCCTTAGTTTAGCTTTATTTCCAATTTTAAGTTGAGGGTGTAGGGTAGGATGTTTTTGAAATAATTTTTGGTAGATAATTAGGAGTAATACAGGTACCTAAGGTAGTTATCTAGTTTTGTGACTTTTGAGCACCTCTCTATTGATCTGAGTTTATAACTGTGTGAATTGTATTCATCTGTGACTGCGGTGCATCTTTTTGTGGCATTAGTCTGGAGACTTGATGATTTTTGCTAAACAAATTACATGAATCGGATAAGTAGTGATATGCGATGTACTTGTGTGCCATGTGTGTGTAAGGTCTTACTCAGCTCTTACTGTGTGCCGAATCTAGAACTTGCCCTGTTAGTCCTGCCTAGGTTGTAGGATAGGGGTTAGGAAAGGATCACAGGCCATTTTTTATTGTAACCCACTTTCAACCTAAATGACCTTCCCAATATGAATAATATCCTTTGATCCCTGATTTGAGCCTATATGCCTATTTCTTTCTGTGAAACCTCTCACCTTCTCGTTTACCTCACAATAAACCTATTTTGGCCTTGGTCCTCCTTGGAAATTATGCATCTTGACTTAGGCAAACAGCCTAAGTTGAGGGTGGCTATCATAGGGGTACGTGATGCAAAATAAGCATGAAGAGAGGTAGAATAAGAGAAAAGGATAAAAAGTTAGGTGCAGTGAAAAAGGAATAAGAAAAGAGAAAGTTGTGTTAAAGATGATAAAAAGATACTATGATGATTGAAAAGACCGCATCCATCTTGAGCATGTGTGATCAATAAAAGAAGAGGAAGAAAAGAAGGTTGAGAAGTGAAACCCTAAGAGTTTAGTGTAGTGTCAAGGAGGCATAGTCACTCTAAAATATCCATGAATATCATACCATCCCCTAACCTACATTACAAGCTTAAGGAAAGCCCTAAAGTGATCCTAACTGACCTACCTGAATATTTGGGTACTGACTATAAGGGCAAGCCTATGGAATTTGACATGCAGTGTTTGGAACTTTATTCTGAGAGTGAGATTTGTGATTATCCCTATGTTTATGTATGTGAATTCTGATATGAGTGAAAAAGGGATTTCTTTATTGTGAGGGCACATTGGGTATATTACTAAGCCACTGACTTGTTCAGATAGTATGATCTTGGTATGACATGATTGTTATTGCTGAATTTTTGTCGTATCTTGATGCTTGTGAGTTGCATGGTTGTTCTTCAAAACATCAACAGTGAGTTCTAAATTGACTGATCTTGGAGATGGTGAAATTATTCTGAACTAATATGAGTAGTTAGCTTCCAAATTGTACATTGTATTCTCTTAGTTATGTTTTGGTTCTTGAGGACAAGCAATTGTTTTAAGTTGAGGGTGTTGATGTGTGAGCATATGCTAACACATTTGAGGCTTTTAACTCTAAATAATTGCAATGTCTTGAGCAACTTTAGTTATTTTTTATTAGTTTATGTTTGATTTTGCAGTTTAAGTTGAGATGATAGAGAATCGACAATAATGGAAGAAAAAAGGTTGAAATTTGAAGAAATCTGAAGACAAATGTGGCTGATGACATTTGTGATAAGTCGTCAACCTTGTGATAAGCTATCAGGTTGGTCGTCATCAGTAGATAGAGAATTGGCCTAAAGTGGAAGTTGTGACGACATTTTGTGATAAGCCATCAAGGGTCTGACAAGTTATCAAGTTTGTCGTCAGCCTCAAACAAGGAATGAGTTCCAGCTAGTAGAATCGATGACATTTTGTGATAGGCCTCCATAATGGTGATAAGTCATCAGGAATGCCATCAAACTTAGGCAGGACATGAGAATTGGAGCAAAAGTATGACGACATTTCTGATAAGTCATCACAGTCTTGATAAGCTGTCAGAAGTTGTCGTCAACCTAAGACAGGACGAGTGCAGATTTGGAGAAGACCTGACGACATTCCTGATAAGTCATTAGAATCCTGATAAGGCATCACCAATAGTCATCGTCTATTCCGAGAAAAAGCTGTAACTTTAATTTTATTTCCTTATTTAGGTTAAACTATTTAAAGCTTTGTTTTAGGGTTTTCTAAAATAATTATTAACATTATTATTATCATTATTCGACACAAGGTCAACACCTTGAGTTTCAAGAGACATAGTTTGGTATTTTCTCTCTTTACTTCTTGACTTTAACAACACAACTATTTTGGAGAGATTATTATCAGTATTGTGGGATTTTTCCTTTGTGATCTAATTTGAGATTCACTAGTTATTATTCATCTCTGTAAGTTTATCTTTCAAATCATGAATTCAATTATGTGTTTCGTTCATTACATCATGAGTGGCTAAACTCCATTAACCTGAGTTATGGGATCTAGGGTTGGGTCTTGATGAGGTGCTAAGTATTCAAGATTCAAAAAGTGGTAGGATTTCTTAATAATTCTAAAGATTTAATTAACGTCTGTTGGCTGAAAATAGTAGACACACCTTCTTTGATTTTCTTGAGAAATAAATCAAATATAGTAGGAAGTGAATTATCAATAGGGACTCGAAAATACTTCATTTAATAATCAGCAATGTAACAAGGTTTGTTAACCTGAGGTAAAATTTGGGCAGTAAATAGAAATTTCCTAAGTCCGAGAGGATTAGGAAATTAAACGCTTAAGTAGGTCGAGAGACATTTAAGCATAACATCGATAAAGATATCTTGTTGTCCTACCCACTGTGAGAATCTTGAATCACTTTTAGCATCTGTCATATACTGAAAGCCCTAGTGAACGTAATTCTGGTTATTTCATAAACTCTTGATTTACAAACACCGAAAGCAAAGTGATAAACAACAACTTGTTAAACCTAAACCCCCCATTTTAGGAAACATTAAACTATTGGTGGATTAAATTGTAAACAACTTAAGTTCACACCATATTTCCTATGGGATTCGACCCCAACCTAGTTGGGTTTTATATTGACAACGATCGCTTACACCCATTCAAGAGTGTAATTTGAGCGTTATCAGGCTTGCTATACATCTAAAAGTTTGTTTGGATACCTTATCCTAGTCCCAACTAGAAATTTACTTAGATTCATTTCGGGGATTTAGATGTGGACTTGTTGACCCACATTAAGGCAACATTGAGGATTTTTTCCCTTGAACTCTTATGCTTAGTACTTGACTAGAGAGTTCCCTTTTGAGGCAATATTGATGATTCTTGGTACTTTTGGTCATGTGGAATGGCATTGGGAAAAATGCCCAATTGATCATGCCTTTTTGGCTAAAGCTTGTGTTAAGCTATTAATTATGTTATTGTGATTAGCAAAAGTTTGGGCTAATGAACGTGCTATTGAATGGGCCCTTTACTATAATATGGCCTAAACCATAAATGATGTTAAATACCATGCTATGAATAAGCGATATAATATGTCATGCTTTAGCCGTCGTTCATACTAATGACAAATTATTCTTAGGACAATAGGAGGCCAACGAATTTGCTACTAATGGGACATTGTTATGATACCACTTATGGTTATGTTCAAGGTCTAAGCTACTAGATTATTAATTATGTAGTCATTGATTACACATTGATTAAGCCATTTTTTAGGCTTGTGTTTGAGTTGTTAACTATACTATTGCCCATGTTATGATCATGCTTAATAATTATGCTAATAAATTATATTGAAAACATTCTTTATTGTCGATATTAGAAATGATGATATAAATGGTGCTAGAAGGAACCCTTATTGACTATGTACAAAAATGCTATATGGATTATGTTTGGACTCGTGTCATTCTTTTATCTAGTAACCAAACTAGTGATTATGCTAGAAAGCCTTCTTGTTGCTAATATTACTATTCATGATACTAAGGATTCTAAAAGTTATATTTATTGACTACATGAGAAGATATGCTACTAACCATGTTGAACCCGTCAATGCTTTAAAATATTCATGTTATTTATGTTCATATATTTATGGATAAATTGTCGTCAACGACGAATGATAAGATATGAAGATATGATTTGTTTTACTTCTCTTTTACTTTAGCCCTCGTGGGGCTACTTTAGTCCTCCTGGGACTTGCACTTTACTTTTGCCCTCGTGGGGTTTGTCATTTACTTTAGTACTTATGGGGCTCGTTATTTATTATTAATATTGATTGCATATGTTTATGATATTATTGATACCCGAGAAAGCTTGAGGATGATTATGATGATATTGATACCCAGCAAGGCCGGAGGATACTATGATGCTATATTAATATCCGATTCAAGTTAGGATAATATGTTGATGATATTGGTACCCGATTCAAGTTCGAAGAATATGTTGAGGATATTGATACCCTATTTAAGTTTGAAAGATATGTTAATGATATTTACACCCAGTTCAAGTCCAGAGGATATGTTGATGTTATTGATACCCGGTTCAAGTCCGAAGGATATGTTGATGATATAGATACCCGATTCAAGTCCGTAGGATATGTTGATGATATTGATATCCAGTTCAAGTTTGAAGGATATGTTGAGGATATTGATACCCGATTCAAGTCTGGAGGATATGTTGATAATATTGATACCCTGTATATGTATGAAAGATGTGTTTATTATATTGATGCCTAGTTCGAGTTCAGAGGATATGATGATGATATAATGATGCCCGGAAAGACCGAAGGATATGACTATTGATGTGCCAATGTGTGCACCTACCGTTTTGAATCCGGTTAGCCCTATGTATGGTAATATTATGTTTATTTCAGTTCTTGTATATTTGGTTATAATATTGATATTAGCGGTATCGGTATAGTCTTCTAATGAATTGAGGTATGAAGTGGTATAGTTGTTGATTTAAGGTGAAAAGATGCCTAGTGGTGGATATTGCTGAAGTAGTTAATAGTGACTTGTGAATTTGTGAATCTTAGTGATAAAGAGGACTAGTAGCATTGATGGCTATAAATGGTGATGATTATTTCATTATGGTGGTTAGTGATAGTGGATTTAGAGATGATGATGACTAGTTGTTATTGATGACTAAGTTAATGATGTTGATTAATTATTTAACAAGGATTTATGGACTAATAATGCTAGTTAATAAGAGATGTTAGTTGAGAGATGAATAAGTGCATAAATGGTGATTAGTGGTGTTTTGTTAGATGGTGACTAGTGGGATCATGTTAGCTAGAAATGAATATTGGCTAATTTGAGAATATGGTCTAATGATGAATATTGACTAGATGTTACTTTTAGCTAGTGAGTACATAATGGTTAGTCGTTGATCCTTGAACAGTGACTAAGTGATGAATAGTTGATGGATAATAGTTAGCGGTTAATGATGACTAGTGAAAAAGTGGTTTAGTAATAATTGTTGATTAGCTAATAATGGGTAAATAGAGTGCATTGATGAGATAGATACCTATATGATGGTATGACTATGGTTATGAGTATATTGGTACATGTTATTCAATTACGGTTATTGATGATAATTATGAATGTTAACAAATGACCGTTTGATGAAAATTATCGAAAACCGTGGATGATTACAAGTTTGTGATTTAATTCTTTTATGTGTCTTGGATATGATCTCCGGTGGTATGGGACTCCATGATGGGTTCTTTACTTTATGCGCTAGGTGGTGTATGGGCGCCAACTTTGTACTTGTGTTTGTTTGTGATTATACTCGTGCTACTTTATGATTTTGAATCACTTATTTCTTATGTACGGCGATATTGGTATGCATTGATGCCTTATGTTATATTGTTATTCCAATATTTAATACATGTTATATATAGTGATATATGCATAAGTTGATGCCTTATGTTATACTGCTATTTCGATATGCGTACTTATTATATACAGTGATGATGGAGATGATTCAAGTTTGATTATGTACCTTGACTAATTAAGATTTTATTGCATTATATCATTCTTGTGTTATGATTTAGCTCAGTGGGCCGATGATTCCTACTGAGTACCTGTTGTTTTGATACTCATACTATACTTTTGTATCGTGGTTCATGCAGTGATTGAATCCCGAAGATAGGGTGAGCTCTTGGAGCTCGAGTCACCCTATTTCCTTTCATATCTTGTGTTTAATCTTTAGTATTCGAGATAGATGTATTAACTATTCTAAACTTGGAGTTGTATTAATACTATTAGTTACTCTTGTACTAGCTCTACCAGGTTTTAGGATTGGTATCTTGTATGATTGTTGATTTTATCAAAAGTCTTTATGTTAGAAATTGATAATCTTTAAATTCCTCCTACGTTGGGCCTTTCTTACCGGACTAACCAATTGCATTAGATCTGGGTTATGGTATTGGCTTACCTATAAGTGAGAATTGGTAGGTGCCATTATGACTCATAAATCGGGTCATGACATCCCTCCTCGAGATCGCAATCAAGAAAATATCCTTTTCCACGTTCACGAAGAAAGAGGTGACTAGCACTAGATATCATCAAAAATGCTAATTTACATGATTTCTAAAACCTCTGAACGGACCCTTAGAATTCGTTCAGGACCTGACACTAGCAAATCATATATACTACGAGGCTATTATTGACATTTTGGATTCAATGAAGAAGTCCAATTTTTGAATAAATGATTATTTTCTATAAATTAACTCTCGAGACCCCTTTTGGCAATTTTTCAAATGGAGAATCAAATTACAAGATAAAGGTTTTAAACCCGAATCAACCATACTACTAACTTAAATCTACATTCTAGATCTAATGACACTGTCCAAATCGACATTCGACACTCAGATAATTAAATATTGATTGAAGTCACTTATGTTGCTTGTAAGGCCTCTAAAAAATATAAACTTACTCAAATCATTCATGGTCCCATCAAGAGTCATGTCAACAATCCCCATACACGAAAAGCAACATGTAGAAACTACGGATAAGAAATAAAAATGGTCAGAATACATAAAAGCAAGATTTTGTAAGTCGGGTCATACAGATTTGTATCGATTTTTGACTAAAACTAAAACCAAACTAGTTTGAGCAATTTTTAAATTTCTAAACCCAAACCAAATAAATAAAAATCATTAATTTGGTTCTTTTCGGTTTGACTCAATTTTTCAGCTTTTAACTAGCTAATAATAAATTGATAACAGTAAAATAATGAAGACACAAGACAACTAGTTTAAATGAACATTAGAAGTCAATGAATTTTACTCTACTATCACTAGATGAATATATCTGAATGTAGTGGTTACTCCATATCACATGTATAATATCCGCAGAATTAAGATACAACTTTAAATAGAATGATTAACTCTTCAATAATCAAAGGGGCAAAGCATCAAAGAGTAGATGAATATCTTAGCAAAGAAAATTAAATACCCAAATATATTACTCCAAGACCATTATATTATGAGTGTTAGGTTTGGTCATATTTTTTAAGAAATGAAACTTTAAAGTGTTGTAGTGCATGTGAAAGACGTAGACTAAAATCAAACTAATGATTAAAAGCTATAAAATACCTATAATTATTTATGAAAAACTAATATCATATATTCAAATAATTATATATATATATATATATATGTATGTATGTATGTATGTATGTATGTATATATGTATATGTATATATAAATTATCGGTTCAATTTTTTTTATTTAAAGTAAAATCATAACAAAACCAAATATTGATCGGTTTTTAAAATCTAAAATCATACCAAATCAAATACTGATTTTTTTAATCAATTTGATTTGATTCATGGTTCGTATGGTTTTAACCAAACCGTGAACACCCCTTAAGTGCAACCATTGTTATCTGAGATTGGTTGGTGACTTTCTCTAATCCTTTTTTTTTTTTGGCTTCTTTTTTCAAATATTTGTTTCTACTCTTTTAGTGGATGCTCTCCTTTCTTTTTGAAATTAAATATAATTTTGTTGTCTTTCTGTTTTTACCCTCCAATATGATGCAGATAGAATAGAAAAAAGGCAATGTGTTATAGTCCTTCACGTCTTTTTTTAATAATTCGTGTGTAATACATGTATAATCGACAATTACCTTCTTTATACCTATACAATCGTGATAGATACATTCTTATACTATAATGATGCAGTTTGTATATATATACATAGTCTATACAATAGTGATACAATTTCAATACACAATATATATATATACATATTATATACAACAATTATACGATTTCTATAATACAATCTTTAGCTGCAATTATTATTCAAATATGTATGTTATACTATTATATAATTTTTATACACATTTTGTATAGTTTCTACATGTATCTTGTGTAGATAGTATTTTATACAATAACTATACCTTTTCTATACAATTGTATTTAACTATTTTTTTAAAGGAAAAAAATTGCTTAGCCCCAAAAAAAAAATTATAGTGAAAAAGGAGGGGAAACTATATAAACAATATTAGATTGATTATTGCAAGCCATAACAATATCATTTAGATAGCATAAAATAACAATAGATTTTTAACAAACTTAGCAAAATAATTTAAAAAAAATCATTTATTATTATATGTAAAAAGCATCTCTAAAAAAATAGTTAGTTAATAATAGGATATCAATCACCCCAAAAATCTCTCTAAAAACGGATTGCTCCTCATATTACTCATTCAGAATTAACATGCAAGTAACCTGAGAAAATTGAAGGAAAGGTGTCTTTTAAGTCTTGAATGAAGGATTGCTGACATTGACCAACAGATAGGGTCAAACATCATTAGAATACTTGATTAAGTTAATTGTGGACTTGATTAATATTTTCAAAACTTTCTTAATCTTTTCAAAAATACAAATCAACCCAACCCACATCCCTCTTCAATCCAAATCAACCACTCTCTCCTCTCTCTCCAGCTTCTCTCAACTCTCTCCCAACCAACAGTTTTGCAAAATTTCTCCCTTCAACCTCCGGCGACAAATAGTCGGGCGAATTCCTTTTCGACTTTCAACCATCAATCAACGTGAATACTTCTCCGGCAACAACAACTTTGAGTTTTTCGTCCTCCCATTTCTTTTTTCACAGGTAAAAAATTATAAAGAAACAGAGGAACTTGAACTAACTACTCTTCTGGTATTGAAATATGGACTGAATAAAACCCTAATTTCTGGCATTTTTGTATTTTTTCTTCTTGTTGTCGTACTGTTGATTCGAATCTGTTGGTGATTTTTTGTCACAGTTGATGTTCTTAGTGTGTGTGTGTATGTGTGATGTACTGGTGTTGCTGGGTTGATTTGTTGTTTGTCTTGGTAGAAATGGTATTGCAACAGTTGAAACATCTGATGTAATAAATGAAACATATGATGCAACAGATGAAAATTTGATGCAACAGATAAAAAATCTAATGCAACTATGAAAATCTGATGCAACAGGTGAACAATCTAACAGATCATTCATCTGTTACAACATACGACTCTTCTGTTTGGAAGAAATCTAAACAATATTGATCCAACAGATAACTGATTAGTGATTTATTTTTATTCGTTTCAACGGTTTACTCTTTATTTTGCAACAGATTAGGACTATTTTTATTCTTTTTAATGGTTTACTCATCCGTTGCAACAAGTCAGTTATCTGTTGCAACAGATAACATACCTGGTGCAATAGATTAGTGATCTATTTTTATTCTTTTCAATGGTTTACTCATCTGTTGCAACAGGTCGGTTATATATTACAACAGATAAAATACCTGGTGCAACAGATTAGTGATCTATTTTTATGGTTTCCAACGGATTACTCATCCGTTGCAACGGGTTAGTTATGTGTTGCATCAGATAAAATACCAGGTGCAACAGATAGTGCTATTTTTATGGTTCCCACGGATTACTCATCCGTTGTAACAGGTCGATT
Organism: Capsicum pubescens; assembly: GCA_030864215.1. NCBI lineage: Eukaryota > Viridiplantae > Streptophyta > Magnoliopsida > Solanales > Solanaceae > Capsicum > Capsicum pubescens. The sequence continues at coordinate 262,777,226 of CM061540.1, read as the reverse complement.
ATATGTTGCAACAGATAACATACCTGGTGCAACAGATTAGTTATCTGTTAGAACTGTTATATTACTGTTATGCATTAATCAAATATAATCTATGTTATGTTCCTATTAATTTAAGATAACATGGGTCCCAAAAGAAAAGAAATTGAATCAAGTCCAAGTAAAGGAACAAGTGCAGCAGCTCAGCTATATCTACCACTCTATGAGCTTGCTTTACAAGCGTTATCTCAATCAGGATCAGAAGATAATGAAAATGGAGAGGAGGAATCTTTCAAAAGAGATGATCCAAATGCTAATAGCCCTTCCGCCGAAAAGTTGATCAAAACCTTCAGCATTGATCGTTATCCTGTGAGAATGCAGTGCGATGGTGACACAAATTTAATGGGTAATCTCGTGGTTAAGTCAGTCATGGGAAAATCTTCCGACGCCTTCAGAAAAATACTTCGAGAATAAAAATTGGATTCTTATTTCAGGGAAAGCTGCTTTGAGCAATATCTTGATTTGCCGGAGGACAACAATGCTCGTTTCCAGATGAAAATGGTATATGATCTTCTCAAGTGCAGGTTTATGTATGAAAACAAAGATAAGATGGATAAGGTGTGGATAAATTACTATAGCATGCCTATTTGTTTTGGTTGGGAGGAGTTTGCCATAGTTACTAGACTAAAATGTTATCCTCCTTCTTTTCAAGTTATACCTACTCTAACCCAAAAAAAGCACCCCGCACACCCAAAAAAGGAAAAGGCAAGTCAAGTGATCGTGATGACCTGGTGTCCATTATTGGTCCAAGCTTCAAAAACAAAAATTTGATTGAAGCGCTGAAAGGTAAAGGACTTTCAAAGAAGCACAAGCAATCATTGTACTTGGTTTGGTTTGTACATAATGTTCTTTGGGTGAGAGACGTTAACAACTACATAAGCCTCGGTTTAATAAATCTCTCCGAGGATCTTGAGGCATTTAACAGCTATCCTAGAGGTTATAAAAGCTTCAAAATGTCTGTCGAATATTTATTGACTCTGTTAACGCCAAAAACAGTCAACTTATATAGTTTTCCATGGACCTTCATGGTAAATATTTCTTTTATCATGATATGATTCATCATTTTTTTATTCAATAATGTTTTTGATTTATTGGCATTATGTTATAGGCTTAGGCATTTGAAGTCATTCCTTATTTGAGACAACAAGTGAACTACCAGGAAGAAGTTTCTGTCCAAGAATTCTGAGATGGTTGTCGGCCAAAACCGGTTAAAATGCAAAATTTCTTGATCTTTTCAATTCCCCCAAGGAAGCAGTAAGTCCAATTCTAATCAAGTTTTTATTTTAATTAATGATTAAATGATCTCATCATCATTCTAAATATATGTACCGATTTATTTTAGATTGTCCATCCGTGGTTTGTTCCGACCAACCGAGAGTTGAAAATGCCATTTTTTCTTATTTTACAATCTGTACAAACTTTATCGGACCCTAAGGTCATTGATGGAATAAAAATGGAATTGTTTGGAGCAACAGCCATCACAAGAAAAACAATTTTGAAGGGTGGGGCTAATGATGCTCCTCTTATAATTTTTGAAACAACAAGCCATTATGATTATGATCATAATGGTTGTATAGATTTTGCCGAATCTAGCGAATGTTCTTCATGAAAATGTCAAATCTGCAAGGCGAAACACGATGGAGTCATTAATGCTATTAATGCACTAACTGCTTCTATAAAGGAAATGACATCTAAGAAGGGTGTCATTCCATCAAAGAGGATTTCATATCCAGACACTCCACTAGAGATCAAGGCGGCTAAGAGGAGAAGGAAAGACATTTCCAAGGCATCATCAATCATCAAAAAAAGCAAGATTGCAACGCCTCTATCTTTGTCTTGCACCGATGTTCAGTGTGCAAGGTCCACAGAAGAGCAACATGAGCTTAAGAAGGTTAATGTACATCATCTGTTCCAAAAAACAAACAGGCACATATCTGTTTTAATAGATGATACATCTGCTGAAAATTATCAAACAGATATATACATTTGTTGCAACTGTTGTCTAACTTGTTACATCAGATTCGTTATTAGTTTCAACAGATGAGTCTTATGTTGCAACAGATGGGTCATCTGTTCAAAATTATCGTACTGCTCTGATTTACCTGTTTGAATTTGTCCCAACAGATAATCTATCTGATGTAACATAGGACTCATCCGTTGCAACAGATGGAAAATCTGTTGTATATCTCTACTTAGTATTGACAACTCTAGCTTTCCAGGTGGATGTCACAGCTACTGCCGAAGAGCATAATATGACAGTTGATAATCCATCAACTGCTTCCAATGATGAAGAAAAAGTAGAGCCTGTCAGTTTGAGAGAACGGAAGAATTATCCGTTTGAAGGGTTCAACATCTCGGATGAGGCTCCAAAAAAACTAACACAGTTGATCAACGACTATTCAGAATGGATTGCTGATGGACTGTTAAAGCATCATGCTAGCAGGTACATAAATCAATTTTATGGATATTGGTTTATACAATTCTTTTTGTAAGAACCTGACATTAACACATATAAATCATTATGTAGAAAATAAAATGACGAGCACTACAAAGTGAATGAATCGAGTCTTGGTTTTGATATGTTCGACTTTGTTGTTGCACATCCCGGAATGAAGAATTGGTTCTATTTGATGTCACAGCCCCAAACTTACTGGAATAATGAGGTTTAAATGCCTTACATATTATTATTAATTAATACTTTATTTAATTTCATCTACATATTGATTTTTTCGTCACGTAATCCAAAATGTTTGATAATATGTGCAGCACATCGATGTCATTTTTTACTACCTCCGAAAGAAGGCCAAGTTGCAAACACATGAATAATACAGATACACAACAGGCAATCGTTTGTATAAAGTTTACATCAATAATGTCTATGATAGGTATTGTCAACAGCAGATGGAAGTTTCTCGAAATGAGGAATGCTTAATCAACATCATCAAAGGTTTTAGTATTCCGGCTGGCTTACCTTGGCATTTGGTCGACGAAGTGTACATCCCAATCAATTATGGTGATGAATTCCATTGGGTGTTAGTTGTCGTCTTTCTAAAAGAAGGGCGCATCCAAGTTTATGACTCGATGTCGCGAAGAAGACGTTCCGTGCCATCGTCTGAGATACAAAAGCTAGAAAAAATATTGTCTACTTACCTTGATATGAGTGACTTTTTGGATCAAAAGGTTCGTACTGATTGGTGGACGATTGAAGCATACCGGGATAAAATGGCTAATCCCTTTGATGTATAATATGTTGATGGAATTTCTCAACAAACCATTGGTAGCCTGTAAGTTTAAGTGTCATGATTTAGTTTCATTTCACAAATTTCACAATGCTTGCAAGAACTTCAAGATATGAATTATCTATTTTTTTATAACGCAGGGATTGCGATCCTTTTGTTGCCACCTATGCAGAGTATTTGACCGATGGATTACAAGTCATAAATTATGGACTTAATGCCGGATTACTCCACAAAAGATATGCTGATCTTTTATGGAAATATGAAGAAGCGAAAGCTCAAAAGCCGTACGCAACCGACGTTAAAGATCCACGACGACCAAAGCCGAATTCCATAGCACTGGATGAAGAACAACTTGTCCATATTGATTAGATCTTTATATCTTGAGTTCGTCAATGTAATAACCTATCCTCCTTGGTTTAACTTGTTGATTAATTTGTAGAGTAGATCGTTTGTACCCATAATAATTTTTTTATTATTTCATTTATTTGTTGAGTTATTTCATGTAATTTCCGAAGGCTTAGATTTATTTTATTCTGTCTATGAATATAATTAATTCTGGGTTTTGAACATGTTAATTGAAATGGAGTACTAGATTCAAATATCACAACAAATAATACATCTGCTGCAACAGACGACATATCTTATCAGACAGATTTAGACATATATTGCAACATGAGATGCAACACGTAGGTCATCTATTGGAAATTATATAACAGGTCTTCCTACTTTTTGATTTTCTCTAACAAATTACCGATCAGTTATAATAGATAAGTTATATGTTGCAACAGATCGTAAATCTGTTGCGACAGACAGACGGGGAACATATGCATAACGCAATAGATGACCAATCTATTCCAATAGATAATCAATCTGTCACAATAGGTACTATATCTATTACGAAAGATATAAAATCTATTGCATTATAAAAATTCAACTTTGCCAGACATAAAAATTATTGCCCCTACATGTATAGTGAATTGGCTTGAAATGAAAATTTGTTATCGTGTTCGTCTCTGTCTTTGTACATGTTCTTTTTTATACACGGGCTCCAACCATTTAGTTAGTACCCCATATGCCCATACCCATTGCATCTTTCCCACAACGGTGTTGCACACACCGGTCATTTGTGTGCCGGTCAGCAAACACTCAATAGATACAAGTAAGTACGGCCTGCACGCTGCACCGATTGTAATTTTTAGGAGCTGGATGTTATTATTTCGACCTTCAAAAACCCATGATTCATTCACCAAGACTTCAGCCAGAAAATGATCCATCAGTTTACTCTGCATCAACAACTTGGGCAACAACTTCAAGAGTGGCTGCATGTGGGTTAAAAATGTCTTCTCGCTGAACACAGGTAAGTTGCAGTCATAAACCTTAATATTTCCCTCGTATATTAGTATCTCAACAGTGAGAAAATGGTTGACATCCACATTCATGACTGTAAGGATTCTCCTTGCCTTGGTCCAGCTCTTGCCGTGTGGGTATGGCCTCTTTCCTCTAACATATTTAATCGCTTTTTCATCCCATTGGAACGTAGAAACTAACTGATCAAATCCCGAGCCACCGGAATCAGCTATCTTGCAGAGTTTAGTGTACCTATCCTTGAAATTATTGTAGAAGTTAAGGTCCATTATCCTATCGGCAGCATCATAAGCATCCGAGTACGCTAATTGCCTGTCCCTCATGAGGCAAAGAATTTCATCAACATACTGTGGTATAAGAAGACAACTTTTAAATAGGTTAGTAATTGTAAGAATAAAAACACAGTTAAAAGAATCCGATGCAGAGGGTTCTCTGAATCAGTTCACAGATTACCCAGCCTACGCAACTTATGCAACAGATGTGTATTATGTTGCAACAGAATACCAAGTTTTTGCAACAAATTACATATCTGCTGCGTAGATTCTTCTTCATGGAGTAGATTGGAAGGGTAGGTTAGAAAAAGTAAACCTACCTTGTCCTTGTACCACACGTACATATTTGTCATATTCGAGAAGTCTTTGGCGGCAAATGAATGCATGGTATATTCTTTTTGAATCTTCATCTTGATGAATTCTTCCAGTTTCTTCTTTTTCTCCTTGCAGAGAGCCGCGAATATGTCCACCTTCTTCGGCGGCCCCTGAACTTCAACAACTATTGGAGCGGGGGAATTTGCAATTTTTGTTGATTTCAGAACGGAGAAAAATTGTCTAATTTTTCTTCTCTTCCTCCTAACCTCCACTATAGGAGTGCATGGATCCCTCACCTCATTGGATGGTATGACACCCCTCCTAGATTTCAACTTCTCAGCATCTTCAGCAATAGCCTATAGCTTGTCGAGGAGTTTATCCTCTCTATCCTTGAACACTTTGCATTTGCAATAAGAAATGAGGGTGAGAAGGGCTGAGAAGGACCACTGTAAGGGTGGGAGGGACCGGTGTAGAGGTGAGAGGGAGGACCTGTGCAAGGGGTGTTTTCAAACATATTTATTTTTTATTGAGCACCAACATGCTCATAATCACGACTGGAAGCAGAAGCAGTAGTAGGATGGCTGCCACCATCACAAACAACTCCACCAGCAACACCCCCAGAAGAAGCACCCGGATCTGTTACAGTTTGAGTTTGGTCGTGAAGACCTTCAACATTAGACTGACCTTGCCTAACTTCTCTTCTTATGGATGTTTCTCCATCCAATTCTTTTTTTATTAACTCCATCGTTGGGTCTTTTTTTGTATCAACAAGACCCAGAGTAAGAAAAAAAGTCATCCCTATCTCATCAATAGTAGGCACGATCCAAGGATGCACAACCTATAAAAAAAATGACAGGAGGAATTTAAATCATATAATAATAATTTGCAATCAGTTGGGTTACATGGGGCTCGGGTTATGTTAACACAGCCAACTTATGCAACAGACAATCTAGCTACCGCAATAGTTGATCTGTATGTTGAAACAAATTGATAATATGTTGCATCATAATACCCATCTGTTGCATAATTTCTAGTAGATGGGTAATCTATTGAGTAGGGTTCAGAGAACAGAGCAACATATGGTTAATCTATTGTGAAATATGGATCATCTGTTACAATAGATTACCCATCTGTTGCACCAGTTGTAGTTGACGGGTAATCTGTTGCAACAGATGGAACATCTCTTTTAATATCTTTCTTTAAGGCAAATTATTTTAGTTGAAAGAAGACGTACTGCATCATCCGGAGGGTTAAAGAGATCAGCCTCATTAATATTTTTTGTATTGCTCTCTATTGCAGTCAACCACCTAAGGATCCTTGGATGAGAAACCTTATCTGGGTATTCCGTGAAATGCTTTCTGAGGGGAGGAATGGCTTCACATGACCAAGCCTAAAAATTATAAACAGGAAGCAAGCAAAAAAAAAAGTCACAAGTATATTCAATATAAATTAATGAATGAGTAAAAATAGTGATTAATTTTACCATGAAAGCCCAAGGAAAGCCGTATAATGTGGTCGTCTTTGGCTTTAGCTCTTTCAGTAAATATTTGATAGTCAAGTAGTAGTTGTCGTAGCCCCAGGGATAATCGTTGAATTTCCCAAAATCATTAGTAAGCGCCAACAAATCATGTTCTATGACTTCCTTGACGTCTCTTGCTAATAAAACGGAATGGACAAACCAAACTAAGCACAATTTCTCCCTGTAGTGCTTTGGTATGTCTTTATTCTTGAGATCCGCTATCAAATCCTTCACTTTGTAGCTAGGTCCAGCAATGCCCAACAACCCATCTTTTTTTACCTTGCATTTGTTGGACCCTTTGTGGGGTGTTTTCTTGATGGCAGGTTCTTCTGGACGATTGCATCTCAAGCCCGTCACAATGGAAAACTCTTTCAATCCAAAACAAACCGACATACTACAGTAGTTGATCCAGACTTCATCCATCTTATTTCCGCCCTTATTAGGACCTCCATCATTCCCCGCATACATGATCCTGCACTTGAGAAGGCCATATACCATGATCATTGGGAAATGGAGAGGGCGAGGCCCAGACAGCTCAAGAAAGTGTGCAAAGCATCTCTTCTTAAAAAGTCCATCTATGTTTTCCTTCTTCATAATACTCCTAAGTTCGTCAAAAGGTTTCCCCAACTGACATTTAAGTACAAGATCACCAAATACTGCATTAAGGTTATTTATCAGCATCGCAACTCAAAACTTGTCAATACTAATGGTTTTGACTGAATCATGCTGGAATTTCGATATTATTTCATGTCCCATTGGTGAGGAGGAGTTATCACTTTCCTTGGCTTTATTTTTCCCTGACTGAGATTGTTCTGGAAGTTTCTCCGAATCTATCTGTACTCTAGCCTTTTTTGTTTGGTGATCGAAAGTTAATCCACTTTCTCCACTTTCAGTTTTTTTTCTTTTAGGAGACATCTTTTAACTACAAACAAAAGAAAAACAAAAAATACATTGCACTTGATGTCTGCATAATTTTTTAAAAAAGGTGAGACAAATTTCATTAAATTATTCTTACCACATAACCAAAAAAAAATACTCCAACGGACAATCCATCAGTTGGAACAGATGGGGAACCCGAATATGTTTGAAGACCTATTTAATATCTCCCCACAGATATTCCACCTGTTGTAACAGGTGGAGAAATTTCAATAAATTATTCTATGCCACATTACAAGAAAATACTCCAACGGATAATCCATCAGTTGGAACAGATGGGGAATCTGTTTGAAGACCTATTTAATATCTCCCAACAGATCTTCCACCCATTGCAACAGATGGACCACCACCACCACAACCAATGCCATAACCAATTCCACCAAGACAACCACCAATGCCACCAATACCAATACCAATACCAATACCAAGACCCTGACATTACCGCCAAAAAATACAAGTACCAACACCACCAACAACAGCCACCAACAACACCACAAACACTATCCAACAATACCACGACAGTCAACAAAACACTGAGAGAAAACCTAGGATTTTCTCGGGTGCTTCCTACTTTTTTAGCATCAAAACTCAAAATTGTTAACCCATTCTCGAATATAATACAACTAAAAGTCTTCTTTTTTATCATTAACTAAAAAGCCCTATTTTTTAGAATAAAGAACAAATGTAGAACTCTTCTCGAACTTTGTTACATATGAATATAGAGAAAACGACGGATACAAGCGGCAATGAAGTCAAAAAAAAACAATTATATGTAGTCATAAATGGGAAGAAAATTGACCTGTTTTGAAGGGTTGAGCAATATGTTGAGTAGTTGTTGTTTGTATTGTTGAGGGGGAGAGGACACCCTGAGAGAGAGAGAGAGAGAGAAAAGCAAGAACTTAAGATTTGAAATGAAAAATTTTTTGTGCAAATGGATGATTTGTATGGGTTGATTTGTAATTTTGGAAAAGAATGACAAGTTTTGAAATTGCTAATTTGGTCCGAATTGATCTTAATTAATTTTAAAATTTTAAAAGATATAATTTATAAAACATTGAGTTGATGAGAACTCATTTCAACTCAGAGTGATTGATCGACAACTCAGATCGGGATGAACACAATACCAGCGCCATCCAATTGCAAAGACTCGATTGGATTTGTAGTTGACCTTGCGAGCTCATTCATTCATCCCTAGTTCCACCTAAATCAACTTAGGTACAACCACTATCCTAACATTGAGTTGATGAGAACTCATTTTAACTCAGAGTAATCGATCGACGACTCGGGTCGAGATGAACGCAATACCAACGCCATGCAATTGCAAAGACTCGATTGGATTTATAGTTGACCCTGCGAGCTCATTCATTCATCCCTAGTTCCACCTAAATCAACTTAGGTACTACCACTATCCTAACATTGAGTTGATGAGAACTCATTTCAACTCATAGTGATTGATCAATGATTTGGGTTAGGATGAACGCAATACCAGTGCCATACAATTGCAAAGACTCAATTGGATTTGTAGTTGACCCTACGAGCTTATTCATTCATCCATAGTTACACCTAAATAACCTTAGGTACTATCACTATCCTAACATTGAGTTGATGAGAACTCATTTCAACTCAGAGTGATTGATCGACAACTCGAGTTGGGATGAACGCAATACCAACGCCATACAATTGCAAAGACTCAATTAGATTTGTAGTTGACCCTGAGAGCTCATTCATTCATCCCTAGTTCCACTTAAATCAACTTAGGTACTATCACTATCCTAACATTGAGTTAATGAGAACTCATTTCAACTCAGAGTGATTGATCGATGACTTAGGTCGGTATGAACGCAATACCAACGCCATGCAATTGCAAAGACTCAATTGGATTTGTAGTTGACCCTGCGAGCTCATTCATTCATCCCTAGTTCCACCTAAATCAACTTAGGTACTATTACTATCCTAACATTGAGTTGATGAGAACTTATTTTAACTCAGAGTGATCGATCGACGACTCGGGTCGGGATGAACGCAATACCAACGCCATGCAATTGCAAAGACTCGATTGAATTTGTAGTTAACCCTGCGAGCTCATTCATTCATCCCTAGTTCCACCTAAATTAATTACAATAAAATTTATTGCAACAAACGACTAAGTTGTTGAAAAATTTCAAACAGGTACATATATATTACAACAGATGACATATCTGATTTAATTATCAAATATATAATTGCATTTGTTGTGACAGATGACTGAGCTGTTGGAAATTTTCAAATAGATATTTATATCTGTTGTAACAGATGACATATCTGATTTTATTAATTATCAAATGAACATTTCCATCTGTTGTCACAGGTGACTGAGCTGTTGGGATTTTTAAATAGATATTTATATTTGTTGTAACAGATGACTGAGCTGTTCAGATTTCTAAACAGATATTTATATATGTTGAAACAGATGACATATCTGTTTGAAAATCTTTTTTTCTCTTTTAATTTTAAAGCAAGAAGCTTCTGGTCTTAGTAGATAATATCAAGTAGTAGTACTTACTACTAAAGGTGGTAAAAAATATTTGTTGGATATCTCAAAAGTGAGTTCATTGTGCAGTCTTATTTTGTCTTTTCAATGTCAGTAGTCTTAGTCTTCCTCGTTCCCCTCAAATTATTAATGAAATTAATAAATATTAATTAATGAATATTGAAAACCACCACGTCTACGTACATAATACATCTATAGAAATTATCTCATCTCTTCCTTCAGGTGCAGTTTATTTTATTCAACTCTCATCTTTTTCTCTCTCCTCTTTAGGGTCACAGCCTTTTTTCTCTCTTTTCTCTTCTCTTCTCATAAAGATCTTTTTAGATCTAAACCCATCCATATATTTCCTCGACTTAAATTTCTATTTTGATCCCCTTTTTGATATTAAGGTATGGTTCATTATTGCTCTTTCATTCTCTTCTTCTTCTTTGCAAGTTATTTACATCTATTTTTTTATTTAATTACTATTTACCCATATCATATTTATTAAAAAAGATTTAAGAAACTTGTAAGTGTTGAATAAATAATCCAAGAATTTTTATTACAATATGAGAAAAAAGTCATCTGTTAGGAGAAGTTTAAAAGCCTTGTTGGCAGTATTATTTTTTTTTGTATGTATTTTGTTTGTTTTATTATTATTGATGCAGTTATTGATGTTGTTGGTGGGGTTGGCGTTGTTGAAACTTATGGTGTGGTGTTGTTGATAGTTTTGGAACAAAGGATGTTGCTTCTTTGTTGTTGATGATATTGTTGGAACAAATGTTGTTGTTTTTTTTGTTGATGTTTATGTTGTTGTTGATGTTGCAACAGATGGAGAAACTGTTGGAACAAATAAAACCACCAAAAAGGTTGGTTTGATGTATTCCATCAGACTCCACATCTGTTGCAACAGATGGATAATGTTCTTTTTGTGACATCAATTTTTTTTCTCTTATTTGTAGATATAAGGAACTGACAGTTGATCAACTTTTGACGGACTATCGCAGGAGGCTGTAGTAAAGATGGAATCAGAGGAATAAACTGCTTACAGATGGAACCACTTCATATGTGGGAGGTATGTATTACTGATAATGTTATCATGGAAACACACACAGAGTGCACTGATTTTGTGAATCATGTTTTTACTGATTAGTCATAGATCATTCAAATAAGATGTCTACAATTTTACAGTTAAGTTTGGTAGGTTCGAACTGAAAAGACTGAGGGACCATGAATATGGTTTTGATAGCCTGTTAAGATTTAATGTTTGTTGTTGCTCATGTTTATTTGTCAAGCATTATGAAGGGATCTAGTTTTTGTGTCATTGTAAAGAAATTCAATAGCGATTGGACTAAATTTTAGGGTGAATTGGACCCTTAGAGGGCCTTTGAATCTTAGCACTGCATCTAACAAGAACGGAAAACCAGTATAGTAACTTCCCTGGCCAAAATTTATATGGTTGGGTTGCTCGTTCGGGGTGATGATTATATGCCAGAATGTGCGGTAAAGAGGAGAAGACCAACAAAGAATCCTCACGGGCATCGAGGGTTGAAATGATGTACAGAAAGTCTAGAAAACTTATGCCAACAGCAACTGTAGTTAAAATAAGGAATCTAAGCGAAGACGGCAAATTTCTGAATTTTAAATTTCATCCCATGCTTTCTTATTTGTGTTTCTGATCAGGTCCACTGTCGTTGACCTGATCGAAACCACAAACGAGATTGAAAGGAAAATAGAGTATTATTGCTTCCTTAGCAATATGGTTATAATTGATTGTGTTTTCTTTCCTTGACATGCTTTCAACATTCCTAGGAGAATATCAGATGCTTGCTATAGTATGTGAATCCAAATAATTTTCAAGCTTGCCTCCAGCTTGTTGATTCTGTATTCAAGCTGATCGTTGCCTTCTTCAAAGTTGGTAAGGAGTTCCTCATCTCTTGTGAGCTCGATCAGGAACACTACCTTTAAAGTTGTGGCATTCTAGAAGCCCTTCAGAACACTTTCTTCAGAAGCCTTAAAGGATACATGGAGGGTCTCCGTGTTTGTTTTAGGTCAAAATGTGTTGATGCACGTTGAAAATGTGGTCCCAATAGTTGAACAACACACTTTTATCTAGTGTTTCTCCATGCATCTTGCTTAACCAATTTGATAAATTAGTAAACATGGAGTTACGTAGCGTGTGATCTATACTGGCTCTACCAAGCCTATCAAACGTTACGTAACTCTAAGCTCAGTACTCTATCAAAAAAATATGACCAAGTTAGTGCATAAATCGAACGAGCTCAATCTCTCAGCCTTTCTGCTGATCGCTCTTCTCTAATATAGATGAAAAGATATCTGTTATGCAAAAGTCTACACCATCGCCAGACATGTTTGCCTGGGAGCAATTCTTCTGAAGATATCTGTTGATGTCTTCTGAAGAATTTCTCCCAGGCAAGCATAGCTGGCGATGGTGTAGACTTTTGCATAGCAGATATCTTGTCATCTATATTGGAGAAGAGTGATCAGCTGAAAGGCTGACAGATTGGGCTTTTTTAATTTGTGCACTAACTCGGGCATATTATTTTGATAGGGTAGAAAGCTCAGAGTTACATAACGTTTGATAGGCTTGGTAGAGCCGGTTTAAATCACATGCTACGTAACTCCATGCTTACTAATTTATCAAATTGGTTGAGCAATATGTATGGAGAAACGCTCGATAAAAGTGTGTTGTTCAACTGTTGGGACCACATCTTCAACGTACATCAACACATTTTGACTAAAACAAACACATCGACCTCCATGTATCCTTTAAGACTTCTGAAGAAAGTGTTCTGAAGGGCTTCTAGAATGACACAACTTTGAAGGTAGTGTTCCTGATCGATCTCATTAGAGATGAGGAACTCCTTACCAACTTCGAAGACGACAACGACCAGCTTGAATACAGAATCAACAAGCTGGAGGCAAGCTTGAAAATTATCGGGATTCACATACTACAGCAAGTATCTGATCTTCTCCAAGGAATGTTGAAAGCATGCTAAGGCAAGAAAACACAATCAATTAATTCATATTGCTAAGGAAGTAATTATACTCTATTTTCCTTTCAATCTCGTTTGTGGTTTCGATCAGGTCAACGGCAGTGATCCTGATCGAAAACACAAAAAAAGGCATGGGATGAAATTTAAAATTCAAAAATTGTCGCCTTCGCTTAGTTTCCTTATTTTAACTGCAGTTATTATTGGCATAAGTTTTCTAGACTTGCTGAACATCATTTCTACCCTCAATGCCCGTGAGGCTGCTTTGTTGGTCTTCTCCTATTTTCTACCTAAGTGATAATCCCGACCATGAAGCTCCCTAGCAAAGTGTCCATCGACATTGTTTTTCTTTCAGAGACACAACAGATGAAATTACATTACCGGATACACTTTCATATTTGCACTTGATTTAGATTTTGCATCTGTTAAGATAATTCCATCGGCCAAATTCGTTAGAAGTTACGTTCTACCCTATGTCTCTTCTTTAATTAACTCTCAGATGATATAGTCTTCCATCAACCACCCATTTTCCCTCGAAAGCATTCTCCTACCGCACCTTCTGGCATATAATCATCACCCCGAGCGAGCAACCCAACCATATAAATTTTGGCCAGGGCAATAACTATATTGGTTTTCCATTCTTGTTTGATGCAGTGCGAGGCTTCGAGGGCCCTCTAAGGGTCCAATGCACACTTAAAGTTAATTCCAATCGCTATTGGTTCTCTGCAGTAACGACAAATATTGATCCCTTCTCAAAACTTGACACGCATAAACACGAGCTCCAACCATCAGTAATTCGTAATAGGGTATCTGCACCATCTTCATGAGGTCTTCAGCCTTATCAATTTTGAACCCATCAAACTAAACGGTACAATGCAGGATCTTATTTGAATAATTAATGCCTAAGCGGTTAAAAACTGCATTCATAAAAACATTATACTTTGTGTTTGTTGTCCCGGTAACCTTATCAGTAATACATACTTAACTCCCACACATATGATAGTGGATCCATCTGCATGCACCTTATTCTTCCTAGCCCATCCATGGCTTAAATTGAATAAATAGATGACTAGCTTATTGCAACAGATGACACATCAGTTTATATTGTCAAACAATTGGAGACATCTGTTACGACAGTTGATCAACCTGTTGCAGAAATTAAATAGATATATACATCTGTTGCAAAAGATTGCCATTATGTTGTAAGTTATCTAAAAGAAAGAATATATTTTGCAACAGATTACCCATTTGTTAGATTTATTTTAAAGCAATTTTTTTTTCTTTTCGAGATACAATAATTTATAAATAGGTCCCTCCTTACAAATATGGATGATACAGATTCGTACAAGAATATTCATATTGAGTCCTTGCGTGAACTTCAAAGGAAGTTTGATGAACTCCAGAGAGATTTGGCTGACTTCGGAGCAAGGCTGCCGAATGAAAAATGTCTGATTGATAATAATAATAATAATAGTAGTAATAATTATTAGGTAATGTTTTTTATTTTAGCGATTATTTTCCTCCTTTAGTATATCAAATCTACCCAAGGGATTCAAAAATCTGTGAACATTCAATTCATTTTGTTGTCGACTTTGAATTTTTAATTCTTATTTAGTATTTAATAATAATTATTTTGTTTATTCCTTGTTCTCAACATGTCAACGGTTGGTGGTAGGGATTGAGCAGCAATTTGTGTCAATAGTTAGAGGTTAATCTGCTACGATAGATCGATCATATGTTGCACCTAGCGGTACTTAATAAAAAAGGGTTATTGTTATTGAGAGGGTGAAAAGAAAAAGAAATGACTTTCCGTTCCGATTATTCAATATGAAAAATGTTTCGTAAATAAATAATAAGAAAATAAATGATAAACATAATTTATAACCAAAATTTTAATAACTGATCGTGACTTTTCACCATTTTTGTTTTTGAATTTGTTTTTTAAATTATTTATTATCTAATAAAATGGTTATTATTTTATTAAGGATTTTGAAAGGTATTTTTTTTATTTATAAAATAAAAAAGTAAGCAAATTTGGATTAATGATGATAGTTATTTTTAAAAAAAAAAGTAGATTATATGTTGCAACAATTAAATTATCTGATGCAACAGATTCACTATGGTTGCAACAGATGATATATTTGTTGTCACAGATGATTTATCTGATGCAACCTATATCGAGTCACAACTCAATAAAAGCGGTTCTTGGAAAGAACTAATTAATAATAATAATCTAAAAAATCATGACTTATCACAATATTTCTTAATTTAATTAATTCATTACTTTTCACATTAATAAAAAATGTAATTAATAAATGGAGGTGAACAGTTAGATTATATGTTGCAACAGCTATGCTATCTGATGTAACATATTTTATATTTGTTGCAACAGATAATATATTTGTTGTCATAGATGTGTTATTTCATGCAACAAATATAGAATCTGTTGCCACAACTCAATAAAAATGATTCTTCAAAAGAACTAATTAATAATAATAATCTAAAAAGTCATGACTTATATCACAATATTTATTTTCTTAATTTAATCAAAAATGTAATTAATGTATGGAGGTGAATCGTCGCGCCTTTTTTCCTCTCATTCAAATTCAATTCTCTATAAATAGGTCCCTCCTTACTCAATCGTTCATTCAAATACACTCTATTTATTTATTACATCTCGTCTTTCATATTACACTCTAGAAGATAAGATTATGGCTGACCTAGTGTGGGACGTTGCTTTTTTGCAAGACGCCGTGAATGAACTTCGGAATCAAGTCCGTGATCTTCAATGGGAACTGGGAGGAGTTAGATCAAGAATGCTCCACGAGATACGCAGGCTGAGGAGGGCCTTGCTACTTCTGGTTGAAGATTGGTCGGCTGGCAATGATGATGCTGATAATAATAATAATAATAATAATTAGACTATTATTTTTCTTTTAGTATATTATATGTATTTTTATTTGTTTTTATTTAATAAATAAATTATGTTTGATCTTTGACATTTTAATCCATATTTAAGTTTCATTCTGTCTATTATTTTCTCAACAAACATGTCAGCGATTCGACGTAAAAAGGAATAATTTAGAATCCAGTAGCAATACCAAGATCTATCTGTTAGGTTTGTGGCAGGGGTTGATGTGTTGTTCAAAACAGATTACTCATGTTGCAATAGATAAGAAGTTGATGAAACAGATAAATAGTCTGTTTCGACATATGACTAGTTTGTTGCTTTGCTTGGCTCTGACGTTTTAATTCGTACTCCCTCCGTCTCAAATTACCCGTCCCAAATTGAGATGCCACATTGATTAAGAAAAATAATTAATAACATGTCTAGTTTACCATAACCCACTGATCAGTTGGTGGGACATTAGACGTGTTTGAAATAACCATTGTTTGTTATTCAATCAAAATTTCATAAGAGAAGAAAGCTTTTAACGTCGGTCAGCGTAGAGTCCCCCTATTAAATGATGTTTCCATTTTAATTTGAAGAAAAAGTTATTAATGCATAGGGTAAAACATGGATTTTTTTAATCTTTTCTTGATTAATGAAAAAGACAAGTAAAATGAGAAATCAAATTAGGAAATTTGGGATGGGTAATTGGGTGTAAGGAATAATTTTGAATCCAGTAGCAATAGCAAGTGTTGAAAACATATTGGTTATCTTTTGGGTTTGTGGCAGGGGTTGAATTGTGTTGTTTCAAACAGATTAATTATTCGTTGCAACAGATAATTAGTCTGGTGCAACAGATAAATATTCTGATGCAACAGATTACTCATCTGATGCACCAGATGATTGATCTGTTTAAATTGTGGGCACTTATGCTGGATTCATAATCGGGGTTCTATCCATTGTTGGAAAAACAGAAGTGTACACAGATGACAAATACGAATAAAAATCATAATTTTACTTACCAAAGTCACCTATGAAGTAATGTCAAAGTGGAAAGTGATATAGTAAACAAAATTTGACCTAAGAAATTGGTCAGATTGTAGCAGTAGTGTTGCACTACCAACAACGACAACAACAACAAATGGTCGACAAGAAGATGAAGATAATAATGAAGTAGAAGATGATTATAATGAAGCAGAAAATGATGAATAAAGCAGCAGAAACAATTAACTACAAAAAATGCTAAGAGAGAGAAAACAACAATGGATGAGAAGAGAGAGAAAGATGCCTTTTTCCCTCCGTTTCCCGTTATTTTAGGTATACATTGAGATCAAAGTGTAAAACTAAAAACTTGTGGATTATTTTCAAACTTTCCCAACTTTCTTAATCCATAATAAAGTAATTGTCACCTCCAACTAATAATTAAGACTTGTGTCACCTACACCTCATTTTAAAACTCTTTTGTCACCTGTGGCCCAAACCCCCAAGTAACCTTTAAAAATCATAAAACTCAATTCTACGTAAATCAAATAGCATCAAGATTATTTGGTCTTAAACATGAGACATATTCTATTAAAATACAGTTTTATGCATTTTAATTGCAATGGTGGTTAGTCTAAAGAAAATTAATATTATATTATTTTAACTAATTAAGTTTAAATAAATTTATATGACAATGCTATACATCGAATAATTTTTAATCTTTTGGGATTTTAATGTACGAAATTAGTATGTAAGATGTTATATACAAATGATGTATTCTTATTCATGATTTTAGTATATGAAATTAGTATAAAATCAGGTATCTAGACTTATTTTAACCAATTCTTTCAAAAGTAATTTATATTTATATTCCATATATTTGTATGTTAATGCTTATTTTTACTCTATAATTTTTGTATATAATCTGGTATTATTGTGTTATTTTAATCAATAATGTTTTAATCAGTTTGTATAACAATGGCATACATCAAATGATTAACAATTTTGTAGTTTCAGTGTGTATAGAATTGGTAATGTTAGGATCAATTAGCAGTTCACACATACTAAATTTGATAAGAGGATGAAGAAACCTAGAGAGAGTTCTTTAGGAGAGAGAGAAAGAACTAATTTCGTGGTAACACCCGTGGGTAACCTCCATGGTGGACATGCTATTTATATTAATGACTTGGAGTATGTACAATTATACAGAGAATGAGAATAAAAGGTACAGCC
Source organism: Capsicum pubescens (assembly GCA_030864215.1). NCBI lineage: Eukaryota > Viridiplantae > Streptophyta > Magnoliopsida > Solanales > Solanaceae > Capsicum > Capsicum pubescens. The sequence goes on along the minus strand of CM061540.1, from coordinate 262,758,917 downwards.
TAAAATTTGGGTCGGGGCTCCGCAGCTGTGCTCACAGCATCTGCCCAAAACGTCTTAGGCAGCCCACAGTGCATCCTCATGCTCCTTGCACGCTCATTCAATGTTCTGTTCATCCTTTCAGCAACTCTATTCTTCCTTGCCTTCCTGGGAACTGTCCTCATCAATCTGATTCCCTCGGCTGCACAGAATTGTTTGAATTCTAACTTGTCATATTCTCCTTCATTATCAGACCTCAGGCATTTGATTTTCAAGCTAGTCTGATTTTTAACTTCAGTTTTCCACCTCTTGAAAGTAGTAAACATATCTGACTTATGTTTCAAGAAGTAAACCCATACTTTTCTGTTGAAATCATCAATAAAGGTGACATAGAATCTGGATCCACCAGGTGATGAAACAGAAGATGGTCCCCAAACGTCTGTATGGACCATTTCCAGTAGTACTTGCTTCGTCTCTCTCTCAGTTTTCATGAAGTTTACTCACTTTTATTTACCCATAACACAACTCTCACAAAGACCTATATCAACAGATTTCATCCCCTCTAAAGCTCCTTTTGCAGCCAGCATCTTCATTCCTTTGGCACTCATATGTCTAAGTCTGTTGTGCCACAGACATGAACCGGAAGCACCCTCAGCAATAGCGGCCATGTTTATACACCCTGCAGTGGTGTACAAAGTTTCAGATTTTTTGCCACGTGCTACAACCATAGCACCCTTCACAATCTTCTACGAACCTTTCCTAAACTCTGTTGCGTAGCCTGTGCTATCCAACTGACCAACAGAGATCAGATTCTTCTTGAGACCAAGAATATATCTGACATCCTCCAATTTCCACTGGTTTGCTGCTGGAGTTTTTATGCAAACATCCCCCTTTCCTTCAATCACCAATGGCTTATTGTCAGCAAGATACACCTTTCCAAAATTTCCAGACTTGAAGTTTTGGAATAATTCCTTGCTAGGATATGAATGAAAAGATGCACCAGAATCCAATATCCAGGATTCAACCGGGCTGTCCACACTAAGGATTAGAGCATCCCCAATGTCTTCTGCTGAATTAACAGAATCATTATCATCTCCAGATTTCCGATTCTACTTCTTCTTGGGTTTCTTGCACTCTGTCCGAAAGTGTCCTTTCTCTCCATAATTATAACATGTCACGTTAGATTTTTGTGGAGATTTTCCATGATTCTTCGATTTTGATCTGTCATGTGTATTCTGACCCCTCGATTGGTTTCTCCCCCTTCAGTCAACACTAAGAGCACTACCAGATGATTCCTCAATTTCTCATTTGCGAATGTTTTCTTTAAGAACAACATCTCGGATTTCATCAAACTTCAGTTTCTCAGATCCACGGGAACTGCTAATCGCAGCAACAACAGTATCCCAAGACTCGGGTAGAGATAACATCAAAGTCAGTGCTTTAATTTCATCTTCAAAATTAATATCCACAGAACACAGTTGACTAACAATCATATTGAACTCGTTTATATGATCAGCAACAAATCCATTCTCAGACATCTGTAAATTGAACAATCTACGCATCAAATATACTTTGTTCATCGCAGATGGTTTTTCGTACATATTTGATAATGCCTTCAACAGATCGGATGTGGTTTTCTCCTTGACGATGTTGAATGCCACGTTTCTAGATAAAGTCAACCGGATCATCCCTAGAGCCTGCCGATCCTTGAGCTTTCAGTCCTCCTTCTTCATAGACTCTGGCTTCACCTCGGTCAAGGGTTCGTGAAGATCTTTCTGGAACAGATAGTCTTCGATCTGCATCTTCCAAAAAAACAAAATCGAATCCATCAAACTTCTCGATTCCAAACTTTGATCATTCCATCTTCAGTGATCGTGATGAATCTCCCAAGCTCTGATACCAGTTGTTAGGATTGATTAGTAGTTCACACACACTAAATTTGTGGAGAGGATGAAGAAAACTAGAGAGAGAGTTCTTTAGGAGAGAGAGAGAATTAATTTTATGGTAACACACGTGGGTAATCTCCACGGCAGACAGTCTATTTATATTAATGACTTGGAGTATGTACAATTACACAGAGAATGAGAATAAAAGGTACAGCCTAAAATTTGGGTCGGGGCTCTGCAGCTGTGCTCACAGCATCTTCCCAAAATGTCTTAGGCAGCCCACAGTGTATCCTCATGCTCCTTGCACACTCATTCAATGTTCTGTTCATCCTTTCAGCAACTCTATTCTGCCTTGCCTTCCCGAGAACTGTCCTCATCAATCTGATTCTCTCAACTGCACAGACTTGTTTGAATTCTGACTTGTCATATTCTCCTCAATTATCAGACCTCAGGTATTTGATTTTCAAGCAAGTCTGATTTTCAACTTCATCTTTCCACCTCTTGAAAGTAGTAAACACATCTGACTTATGTTTCAAGAAGTAAACCCATACCTTTCTGTTGAAATAATCAATGAAGGTGACATAGAATTTAGATCCACCAAGTGATGAAATAGGAGATGGTCCCCAAACGTCTGTATGGACCATTTCCAGCCGTACTTGCTTCGGCCCTCTCGCAGTCTTCGTAAAGCTTACTCACTTCTGTTTACCCATAACACAACTCTCACAAAGGCCCATATCAACAGATTTCAGCCCCTTTAAATCTCCTTTTGTAGGCAGCATCTCCTTTCCTTTGGCACTCATATGTCCAAGTCTGTTGTGCCATAGACATGAACCGGAAGCACCCTCAGCAACAGCAGCCATGTTTATACGCCCTTCAGTGGTGTACAAAGTTCCAGATTTTGTGCCACGTACTACAACTATAGCACCCTTCATAATCTTCCACAAACCTTTCCCAAACTCTGTTGCGTAGCCTGTGCTATCCAACTGACCAATAGAGATCAAATTCTTCTTGAGACTAGGAATATATCTGACATCCTCCAATGTCCACTGGTTTCCTACTAGAGTTTTTATGCAGACATCTCCTTTTTCTTCAATCGTCAATGACTTGTTGTCAGCAAGATACACCTTTCTAAAATTTCCAGACTTAAAGTTTTGGAACAATTCCTTGCTAGGAGATGAATGAAAAGATGCACCAGGATTCAATCAGGCTGTCCACGCTAAGGATTAGAGCATCCCCAATGTCTTCTGTTGAATTAACAGAATCATTATCATCTCCAGATTTTCGATTCTTCTTCTTCTTGGGTTTTTTGCACTCTGTCCGAAAGTGTCCTTTCTCTCCATAATTCCAACATGTCACATTGGATTTTTGTGGATATTTTCCACGGTTCTTTAATTTTGATCTGTCATGTGTATTCTGACCCCTCGATTGGTCTCTCCCCCTTCGGTCAACACTGAGAGCACTACCAGATGATTCCCCAATTTCTCATTTGTGAATGCTTTCACTAGGAACAACATCTCGAATTTCATCAAACTTCAGTAGCCCACAGGGTATCCTCATGCTCCTTCCACGCTCATTCAATATTCTGTTCATTCTTTCAGCAACTCCATTCTGCCTTTCCTTCCCGAGAACTGTCCTCATCAATCTGATTCCCTCAGCTGCACAGAATTGTTTGAATTCTGACTTGTCATATTCTCCTTCATTATCAGACCTCGGGCATTTGATTTTCAAGACAGTCTAATTTTTAACTTCAGCTTTCCATCTCTTGAAAGTAGTAAATACATCTGACTTATGTTTCAAGAAGTAAACCCATACCTTTCTGCTGAAATCATCAATGAAGGTGACATAGAATCTGGATCCACCAAGTGTTGAAACACACACCCCGGCAACCTCACCACGGAGGTTGAACTGCGTGAACATTAATATATAACAGTACGTCACATATTAATCAGGATCCACAACCTAACAGGTAGTAAGATGTTATATACAAATTATGTTTTCTTATGAAATTATCATATCGTATGGTATTGAATATTAAAATTCTTGGGAGAGATTGTGTAAGAATGAGAATTATGGTTGAATATTAAAATTCTTGGGAGAGATTGTGTAAGAATGAGAATTATGGGGAGAGAGAAAGAGGGGATTTTGTGGGAGGGGTTTTATAATTGAATATTATTTAACAAAGAGAGTAAAATATAATTTATTAATTATTTTCCAAAATTTTACCCACTTTAAAAAAAATTGTTCCAAAAGATTTTGCTGAGTAATGATAATTGAAAATCTCTAAATTTTAGCCTACTAAATTAAAACAAATTATTTTTTGATAAATAAATAAATATTTAATACTCTTTAGTAAACCTAATTTGTTACGTACCGTACCAGACCGACTTATTGCTCCAAATGTTTAAACAAATGGAGTTATTACAAGAACGAGTTATTATACTAACTACTGAAGTTACAATTGGTATCAAAAATAATAAAAAGTTGGGATGAAAAAATAATAGTAGATACTCTAGGAGCAAGAATAAAACTTTTACAACAATGGTATAGAAACCTATGTGAAAAATATAGAGAAGAAATAAAAATGGAGAAAACATTAATAAGAAATTTAGCATGTTGCAAAGATAAGATAGCACCTCAATTTGGATGCGAAGAAAGATATTATAAGAAAAGAAAAAGACATAAGAAATATAAGAAATACAAAAAATCAAAATATAAATATAAAAAAACAAGAAAAAGATATTATGTAAAAAATTATAAACATAAAAGACCATATAGGAAAAAGAAATCTATAAAAGAATGTACTTGTTATAATTGCGAAAAATTAGGACATTTAGCTAGGGATTGTAAATTACCTAAAAACCCAAAAAATAAACAAATATCAGAAATAAAAATAGAAAATACAGAATATATGAAGATAGATTAGATAGATTACGAATTAGAAAGTGAAGACAGTAATATGAAATTTCAGAGAATGAAACAGATAATGAAATAAAAGATAATGAAATAGATAGTGAATTAGACGAATTAAATGACTGAAGAAGATATACAAATAAACCAAATGACTGAATAAGATATAAAAAGAATAACAAAAGAAGAATATTTAAATGACGAAGGAACAGATCAAAAAATAATATTTGATAATAATATATTTGATGAAATAAAAGGAAAAGAGTTAGACTTAAGTGTAGAAAAAATATTTAAAATATCAACGATAAAAAATATATTTACTAGGAAAAAGGAAGAATATTATGTAGTAAGCCAAAAAGAACATGTAATAGACTGCAGATATGCAAAAGGTAAAGTTAGTATTCCACTAGTAACAAAAAGGATAATAAATAAAGAAATAAATAATATAAAAAGTAGAGACCCAATAAAATATGTACACCTTGGAGGTACAGAGATATTGATAAAAGCATGTTTTAGATGAGGAATAGATACACCAATAGAACTATATTTAGCAGATGATAGGATTATAAGACCTATAGAAAAAAGTATAATAACTACAATAAAAGGAAATTTAATATACCAAAAATTTTAATTTATAATAAGTGCAAATTATTCAGTAGCAATAACAGATAAAAATGTAGATAAATCATTAGTATTATATTGGAAAATATCAGGAATAGAACTAACCCCAGGAAGTAAAATATTTACAGCAAGATGTAAAAATCTATATGTATTAACTACAAAACACAAAATAATAGGAAAAAATAAAATTAATAAAATACAAATAGAAAGTCCTTTTGAACAATTCGTAAAACCAATTGATAATAATGATTATAGTTACAAAAATATAGACATAGAAGAAGATTTAGAAATAATAAATGATAGAATAAGTACAACAAAAAGAATAGCTTATGAAAAAACAGAATCATCAAGTTCATCAAAAAGAACAAGTTATGAAACAAGTTTAATAGTTAATTTAAACCAATATTACATAACAGGAACAATAAATGAAAAGGAATATTTAATACTCTTAAATACAGGACAAGAAGAAAATTATATAGCAAAATATCTAGTAAAAAATAAGGAAATAAAATCTGATAATAATATATGACCAGATCTACCAAGAAGCTTAATAAACACTAAAAATATAGAAGAAAAGGAAATAACAATAGGAGTTAGAAAAATGAAAATGGAATTTGAAATAAATGAAGAAATGTAAAAAGCAGACATAATATTAGGAATTAAATGGCCAGAACAACTAAAACCATATAATATAGAACATACACAATTATTTATACCATATAATAGAGAAAAATTATTCTTAAGAAGAGCTTTAACATGATATGAAAATTTATGTATTAATGAAGATAGTAGTAGAAGGATATTACAGTAGATATTATACACCTATGATAGATACAGGAGCAGAAGCTAATTTATGTAGATATAATTGTTTACCAGAAAGTAAATGGGATAAATTAAAAACACCAATAATAGTTAAAGGATTTAATAATGAAGAAAGCTTAATTACATATAAAGCTAAGAATGTAAAAATACAGATATGGGATAAAATATTAACAATATAAGAAATCTATAATTATGAGCTAACATCAAAAGATATACATTTAGAATGTCGTTTTTAGATAAATTATACCCACATATAATAAGTAGAACAGATTGGTGGTTTACAACACCATGTAAACAGAAAGTAAGAGCAAAAAGAGTTATTAATAAAATAAGAAAGAAAACTGATTGGATAGAATGAAGTGAAAAAATTACACAAAAATTAGAAAATATAAAAAATACTGAAGATACAATAGAACTAGTCGTATTTTCAATAAATAAAAAGGAAATAACTATAGTTTCAATAAATAAGATAGAAATAATTAAGAAAAAATTAGAACAATTATATAGTGAAGATCCATTAAAAGGATGGGGAAAACATAAAATCACTATAAAAATTGAATTAATAGATAAAAATAGCATAATAACTCAGAAACCATTAACATATAATTTTGATGATTTAAAAGAATTTAAAATGCATATAGAAGAATTATTAGAAAAACAATATATACAAAAAAGTAATAGTAAACATCATAGCCCAGCATTTATAGTAAATAAATATAATGAACAAAAAAGAGGAAAAAGTAGGATGGTTATTGATTATAGAAATTTAAATGCAAAAACTATGACTTATAATTACCCAATACCAAACAAGATATTAAAAATAAGACAAATACAAGGATATAATTATTTTAGTAAATTTGATTGTAAATCAGAATTTTACCATTTAAAGTTAGAAGAAGAATCTAAGAAATTACCCGCATTTACGGTACCACAAGGATTTTATGAATGGAATGTACTACCCTTTGTATATAAAAATGCACCAGGTAGATATCAACATTTTATGGATAGTTATTTTAAACAATTACCTAATTGTATAGTATACATAGATGATATACTATTATATACAAAAACTAAAGAAGAATATTTAAAATTATTAGAACAATTTACAGATATAATAGAAAAATCAGGAATACGTTTAAGTGAGAAGAAAGCAGAAATTATGAAAAATCAGATAGAATTTTTAGGAATACAAATAGATAAAAGTGGAGTCAAAATGCAACAACATATAGTCCAAAAAATAATAAATTTAGAAGAAGAATTAGATACAAAAGAGAAATTACAATTATTTTTAGGATTAGTAATTACAATTCTAGTAAATACATTGACAACATACACACCTTACAAACCTTATTAAATACCAAACCTATTAAAAGTGAAGAGCTAGCCGCACAACAAAAAGGATATATTACCCAGAAATGCCAAAATTACAATAAACTTATTATCTTACTAGGTACAAGCCCAAATTTTATTAAATCATGTTACTATTATGGATTATTATCTACGATTTACACAACCAATGGAGAAGAGTTAGCAGGAATCCCAGAAATTCACAAAGAATTTATGACTTACAAGATAATTACCAACGAACAATTATTCTATGTTCGATTTTATTCCGCACCAGCAAAAATATTATTTGACTAAATTAAACAGACTATTAATGTGGTCAAAATGGGTATGACCAGAGATTATATTATTCCGAAAGAAATATGTGAACAGATCGAGATACCAAAAATGCAGATACCAGCATTTTACCGCAACAAAAGAGTTATTGGAATAAGCAATTTATTATCAGAGTTACTTAATAATTATTCAAATAAAAAGCCAGTTTGGATATATAATTCAAGGAATCAAGCATTGATTTATTCAACTTACAAAGAAGTTAGAGACCATGACATGGAAAAACTTAGAAAATGGGGACTAACACTCCTCAGACCAGAAGAACAACCATTAACCAGATCTATCAGTAAGGGAATTATTTCAGAAGAAGCTATGGATCAATTTTGTGAAAAAGTTGGCCAAAAATACATAGACCACATATGCAGCAAATGTAGTGGCAAGCACAACTTTATTCCACATGTGATGCTACACTGACAAGAAAATAGAGAAGATAACCAAAGAAGATACTAGGAAGAAAGAGATAAAAACAAAAGACATGTGAATAAATTAGCATAACTTTATTTTACGTAAAATCTTGTACAAAGTTTTGATGTAAAGTCTTAGGCATTTAAAGTTTTTTGTCATTTAGTGCTTTATGTCAAAGTCTTCTTTTAAAAGATGAAGATTTTTTTGTAAGCATTAATCAGTCTAGCCTAGACTAGTATAGACTTTAATTTTTCAAGTCATTTTAGAAAACGTGTAAAGAAATCATCTATAAATTTCAGTTATAAATAGAAGAACCGAAGGCAGTGCAAAAGCAAGTCTTCATGTATTGAAGCAAATACTCTCTCTCTTGTCCACAACAAATTTTTTGCTTATTTATTTAAAAACAAGTATATTTCAATGGAAAAATCTAAGGAGAAACAAAACTTAGAATTATCAAACCTACTAGAACAGGTATATTCATTTACTATTATGAATAGCTAAATTCATAATTCCTAACAATCATGATATGATAAAATAAGTTCCATGTTAGTTACTTTATAATAGAATTATTCGAAGAATAGCATGTTAAGAAGTTTATTAGCAAAGTGGAAAAGGAGAAAAATTCCTAAGAACTATGTCATCCTAAAGGTGAAACCAATAAGGCAAGAAGCTGTGGTGGGGAGTAGCCAGAGTAGAGGCGCTGTTTAAGGAAAAAGTATCTGGATTACCATGCTAATAGTGACCGACGAACATGTTATTTAAGAATAATCTAGTATATAGTAATCTAATATGATCATATTTTGTTATGTGTATGATTGAAGGAAATATTTTGAAAATAACATTTTATGAAAAATGAATAATTATTTATCTGACGAAATGGTAGATAAATTTAAAATACTTATTTTATATGCATTTAAGCATATAGAAGTAGTAGATATAAGAAAAATCATATTAGAAAAAGCATTTGGTAAATATTATATGACTAGAATAAATTACATACCACAAATACCTAATTACACTTACAAACACATATATACCAAACCTACATGTCAACCATAATAAATTACGTATATATAGAATTTTGGAAAAAAGATATGAGAAACATACAATTAGTAGAAAAACAGATGAAAACAAATTTAGACAAATACATGAAAACTAAAGATATAAAATATATAGAATTCCTTAATGAAAATATGCAAAAATTACTTAGACTAAAACAAACAACTGAAAATATTATGAAAAAGCATTTAATCAAGCTTAAATGACAGATGATATTAAAATACTTGTTTTATATATACTTAGAGATATAAAAATTATAGAAATAAATTAAATAATATGGGAAAAATTACAAGATTATGAAGAGGAAGAATTATTAAACTGTATAGAAAACTTATGCATATATTATGAACATCAATATTATTTAGATTCAGAAGGATATTATACAAACTAGAAATGTCAGAATATATTAAGAAAATTAGACAAAACCAAGAAGATCTACATAAAGAAATTAATTATAGAAAACAAATTAGAGAAATAATGGAAAATCTAATAGAAAAAATAAAATGGATAGACGAAACCTTAAAAAATCTAGAAAAAAGCAAAGATAAAAGTTTAGATAGTTTAAAAAATTCATTAAGAAGAGAATAAGAAAAAATAGTTAGTAGTATTAATAACCTCAAACAAGATATTAAATATAGCACAAATAGAATAAATTATTATATATTTACTTTAGAAGAATAAAAATGATAAACTATGAATATCTAAAATACTGGAGACAAGAAATGGAAGAAATAAGATTAACAGAAAACCTTATGAAAATAAATTTAATTGAATATTTTAAAACAAAAGATATAAAATATTTAGAATATCTTAAAAATAATATAGAAGACTTACAAAAACTAAGAGAAAAAGCTAAAGAATATTATAGCAAAGCATTTAATCAACTACCATTTAATCACCCCCCAAAATATGAATATCAGTAAAATTAAAAATGTGAATAAGATATACGGAAATAAAAGATACAAGAACGAAGAAAAATAGTTAATAAATATTACTACAAAGTATTTAATAATTACATAAATTAATGGATACATCTTACGAAAAGAATAAATCATTAAAAGAAATCAAAAATAAACTATATAGTTTATACCTAGAATACAAAAGATTACATAATACCAATGAGGATCCTAGAACACTAGATAATTTAATTACGATAATATCTAATTTAGAATATGAACTAATAAAACATCTTAAGTCAAGAAGATAAAAATGAAAATTAATCCAATCAATAATATTCACAAAATACATTATATAAAAATAAGTACTTATTGCCTAATAACTATTTATTGTCTAGTAAAGTTACCGCGCCTAAATCCGCACCCCTCTACAATTGGTATCAGAGACTTTGTTAATTAAAGTTACGGAAGTGGTACATATTTGGATTTAAACTATGAATTTATTAATTATGATTTATTTGATAAAACTAGATTTAGATATTCCCCAAAATATTATTTAGATGAATAACGTACAAAAATTACCAAAATATAAAGAATTAAAGAAAATAATATCTGAAAAACGTAAATAATTAAAAATAAGGATAGAAAGGCTATAATATAACATAATTGTCGAAGTTGGTAAAAACTCAATAAATGCACAAAAAGAAGAAATATCAAATTTAGAATCAACAATAGATAGTCTAGAATATACATACCAACATGATTTATTAACAATTAAATAAAAAATGAACAAAGAAGAATTTATAATAGATGAAAAAATATATGAAAACCATGAAGGATTAAAAATAAAAATAGTATTTTCTAATCTAGGAAGACGGTATAAGAAAATAGGTGAACATTTATATTTAATGTTAGAAAAAGAAGAATTAAAATTAGAAGATAAATTGACAGTTATGGTGAGAATAGAAAAAAGAAAATGAAGAAATAGATAGAAAAAAGGAAATAGATAAAATAAAATAACAAACTACAGAAAAAATACAAAAAATAGAAGAAACTAAAAATAGTAGAATTGTTGAATTAGAAAAAGAACTACAAATGCTAAAAGATCTGTATAAAAAAAGACAGAAAGAAAAAGATAATGAACAAAAATTATTAAATGAGATAAATCAATTTAAAGAAAAAATAGAAATAAACAACAAAGAAATAGAAATCAAGGAATTAGAAATTAATACAATAGATGTTGAAGAAATAGATAATTATGATTCGGAAGATAGTGAAACATATACAGAAATCTTAACAAATACAAAAAATTTAGAAATCAATGGGAAAAAAGAAGTAATTAATGAAGAAAACTTAGAAAATATAAACACGAAAATAAACACTCTTGATAAAAAAGAAGAAGAAAATATAATACCTAGAACATCAGAAATAAGAAAACATACATATTATAAGAATAAGTTTAAAAGATATAATCTAAAGAATGAATATGACAAATGGACACCAAAACAAATAGTTAATAAAAATTATAACTTTTTAGACTTAGATTGTGTAATAGATACAGAAAAAACAATACAATTATGGATAGGATATATGACAAAACAATTATTAGATAATAATATAAATGTAATAGATGCACCAGAATATATAGAAAGAACACTAATAGGAACAGTGAAATTATGGTTTTTAAATCTAACTGAAAATAGTAAAAGGATATTAAGAACTAACAAACCTACAGAAGAAACATCATCAACAACTACAACTAAATTAACACCTATGGAATTATTAAAAAAATATGAAATAGCTATAAAAGACGAATTTAGCAGCATGACAACAACAGAAGAAGAACAAAATGAAGAGAAAGCTACAAATAGAAATTTAATGTTAAAATTAACAATATGTAATATGTGCTACATAGATAAATATACTTGCGCATTTAAAGAATATTATTATAAAGGAACATATAATACAGAAGAAAGTAAAGAAATAAGAAAATTATATTTTAGTAAATTACCTGAACCATTTAGTTCAAAAATAATAAAAAGTTGGAATGAAGCAAAAATATTAGATACTCTAGGAGCAAGAATAAAATTTATACAACAATGGTATAAAAACCTATGTAAAAAATATAGAGAAGAAATAAAAATGGATAAAACATTAATAAGAAATTTAGCATGTTGCAAAGATAAGATAGCACCTCAATTTGGATACGAAGAAAGATATTATAAGAAAAGAAAAAGACATAAGAAATATAAGAAATACAAAAAATTAAAATATAAATATGAAAAACCAAGAAAAAGATATTATGTAAAAAATTATAACATAAAAGACCATATAGGAAAAAGAAATCTATAAAAGAATGTACTTGTTATAATTGCGAAAAATTAGGACATTTAGCTAAAGATTGTAAATTATTTAAAAACCCAAAAAATAAACAAATATCAGAAATAAAAATAGAAAATACAGAATATATGCAGATAGATTATATAGATTACGAATTAGAAAGTGAAGACAGTATATATGAAATTTCAGAGAATGAAACAGATAATGAAATAAAAGATAATGAAATAGATAGTGAATTAGACGAATTAAATGACTGAAGAAGATATACAAATAAACCAAATGACTGAAGAAAATATAAAAATAATAACAAAAGAAGAATATTTAAATGACGAAGGAACAAATCAAAAAATAATATTTGATAATAATATATTTGATGAAATAAAAGGAAAAGAGTTAGACTTAAGTGTAGAAAAAGTATTTAAAATACCAACAATAAAAAAATATTTACTAGGAAAAAGCTAGAATATTATGTAGTAAGCCAAAAAGTACATGTAATAGACTGCAGCTATGTAAAAGGTAAAGCTAGTATACCACTAGTAACAAAAAGGATAATAAATAAAGAAATAAACGATATAAAAAGTAGAGACCCAATAAAATATGTACACCTTGGAGGTACAGAGATATTGATAAAAGCATGTTTTAGAGAAGGTATAGATACACCAATAGAACTATATTTAGCAGATGATTGGATTATAAGACCTATAGAAAAAAGAATAATAAATACAATAAAAGAAATTTAATATACCAAAAATTTTAATTTATAATAAGTGCAAATTATTCAGTAGCAATAACAGATAAAAATGTAGATAAATCATTAGTATTATATTGGAAAATATCAGGAATAAAACTAACTCCAGGAAGTAAAATATTTACAGCAAGATGTAAAAATCTATATGTATTAACTACAAAACACAAAATAACAGGAAAAAATAAAATTAATAAAATACAAATAGAAAGTCCTTTTGAACAATTCGTAAAACCAATTGATAATAATGATTATAGTTACAAAAATATAGACATAGAAGAAGATTTAGAAATAATAAATGATAGAATAAGTACAACAAAAAGAATAGCTTATGAAAAAACAGAATCATCAAGTTCATCAAAAAGAACAAGTTATGAAACAAGTTCAATGGTTAATTTAAACCAATATTACATAACAGGAACAATAAATGAAAAGGAATATTTAATACTCTTAAATACAGGACAAGAAGAAAATTATATAGCAAAATATCTAGTAAAAAATAAGGAAATAAAATCTGATAATAATATATGCCCAGATCTACCAAGAAGCTTAATAAACACTAAAAATATAGCAGAAAAGCAAATAACAATAAGAGTTAGAAAAATAAAAATAGAATTTGAAATAAAGGAAGAAATGCAAAAAACAGACATAATATTAAGAATTAAATGGCTAGAACAACTAAAACCATACAATATAGAACATAGACAATTATCTATAACATATAATAGAGAAATATTATTCTTAAGAAGAGCTTTAACATGATATGAAAATATATGTATTAATGAAGATAGTAGTAGAAGGATATTACAGTAGATATTATATGTCTATGATAGATACAGGAGCAGAAGCTAATTTATTTAGATAGAATTGTTTACCAGAAAGTAAATGGGATAAATTAAAAACGCCAATAATAGTTAAAGGATTTAATAATCAAGGAAGCTTAATTACATATAAAGCTAAGAATGTAAAAAATACAGATATGGGATAAAATATTAACAATAGAAGAAATCTATAATTATGGGCTAACATCAAAAGATATACTTTTAGGAATGTCGTTTTTAGTTAAATTATACCCACATATAATAACTAGAATAGATTGTTGGTTTACAACACCATATAAACAGAAAGTAAGAGCAAAAAGAGTTATTAATAAAATAAGAAAGAAAACTAATTGGATAGAAGAAAGTGAAAAAATTACACAAAAATTAGAAAATATAAAAAATACTGAAGATACAATAGAACTGGTCGTATTTTCAATAAATAAAAAGGAAATAACTATATTTTCAATAAATAAAATAGAAATAATTAAGAAAAAATTAGAACAATTATATAGTGAAGATCCATTAAAAGGATGGAAAAAACATAAAACCACTATAAAAATTGAATTAATAGATAAAAATAGCATAATAACTCAGAAACCATTAACATATAATTTTGATGATTTAAAAGAATTTAAAATGCATATAGAAGAATTATTAGAAAAATAATATATACAAAAAAGTAATAGTAAACATCATAGCCCAGCATTTATAGTAAATAAACATAGTGAACAAAAAAGAGGAAAAGGTTGGATGGTTATTGATTATTGAAATTTAAATACAAAAACTATGACTTATAATTACCCAATACCAAACAAGATATTAAAAATAAGACAAATACAAGGATATAATTATTTTAGTAAATTTGATTGTAAATCAGAATTTTACCATTTAAAGTTAGAAGAAAAATCTAAGGAATTAACCGCATTTACGGTACCACAAGGATTTTATGAATGGAATGTACTACCATTTGTATATAAATATGCACCATGTAGATATCAACATTTTATGGATAGTTATTTTAAACAATTACCTAATTGTATAGTATACATAGATAATATACTATTATATACAAAAACTAAAGAAGAAAATTTATAATTATTTGAACCATTTACAGATATAATAGAAAAATCAGGAATAAGTTTAAGTGAGAAGAAAGCAGAAATTATGAAAAATTAGATAGAATTTTTAGGAATACAAATAGATAAAAGTGGAGTCAAAATGCAACAACATATAGTCCAAAAAATAATAAATTCAGAAGAAGAATTAGATACAAAAATTGAAATTACAATCATTTTTAGGATTAGTAAACCAAGTAAGAGAATATATTCCAAAATTAGCAGAAAACTTAAAACCATTACAGAAAAAATTAAAAAAGGATGTAGAATATAGATATAATGAAGAAGATAAAAAACAGGTACAGAAAATAAAATTACTTTGTAAAGAATTACCAAAATTACAATTTCCAGATAAAAATAAAAAATTTACATATATAGTAGAAGCTGATGCAAGTGAATATAGTTATGGAGTAGTACTTAAATATAGGTATGAAGAAGAAAAATTAGAACATCATTGTAGATATTATTCAAGAACGTTTAACGAAACAGAAATAAAATGGGAAATAAATAGAAAAGAATTATGTTCTTTATATAAATGTTTAATAGCATTTGAACCATATATCGTGTATAACAAGTTTATTGTTAGAATAGATAATACACAGGTACGATGGTGGCTAACAAGAAAAATACAAAAAATTCAGTTACGACAAAGGAAATTCGGAGACTAGTATTAAATATACTGAATTTTACATTTACAATTGAAGTAATCAATACTAACAAAAATATCATTGCAGATTACTTATCAAGACAAAGCTACTCAAACTGATTTATCAATGGCAGAGGCTGATGCCAAAGATACCCAGACCGACTTATTGCTCCAAATGTTTAAACAAATGGAGTTATTACAAGAACGAATTATTACACTAACTACTGAAGTTACAAATGTAAAAGTGTAAGTCGAGCACTATAAAAAACAAGATACTGTGCAGTAAGAGCACATTAAAAAACTAGACCTAGAAGGTGACGATGAGAAACACCGTAAAACTCAAATTACTGACGAAACTTCAATTACAACTGCAGGAACATCTGAAGGGAAAAATATAGTCACTCAGAATAGACCTGAAATACCAAAGAAAAAGAATTATAACCTCAGCCAAATAGTTTCAAAATTATATACACCAAATATACAAAATTTAGAAGCATTTCCACCTCCCTAGATACATACCTATTCTGAATCACTTAACCAAGAAAAAAAAACATACAATTATTCTTCTCGTAAACACATTAACAACATACACACCTTACAAACCTTATTAAATACCAAACCTATTCAAAGTGAAAAGCTAGCCGCACAACAAAAAGGTTATATTACCCAGAAATGCCAAAATTACAATAAACTTATTGCCTTACCAGGTCCAAGACCAAATTTTATTAAATCATGTTACTATTATGGATTATTATCTATGGTTTACACAACCAATGGAGAAGAGTTAGCAGGAATCCCAGAAATTCACAAAGAATTTATGACTTACAAGAGAATTACCAACAGACAATTATTCTATGTTCGATTTTATTCCGCATCAGTAGAAATATTATTTGATGAAATTAAACAGAATATTAATGTGGTCAAAATAGGTATGACCAGAGATTATATTATTTCGGAAGAAATATATGAACAGACCGAGATACCAAAAATGCAGATACCAACATTTTACCGTAACAAAAGAGTTATTGGAATAAGCAATATATTAACAGAGTTACTTAATAATTATTCAAATAAGAATCCAGTTTGGATATATAATTCAAGGAATCAAGCATTGATTTATTCAACTTCCAAAGAAGTTAGAGACCATGAAATGGAAGAACTTAGAAAATGGGGATTAACACTCCTCAGATCAGAAGAAAAACCATTAACCAGATCTATCAATAAGGAAATTATTTCAGAAGAAGCTATGGATCAATTTTGTGAAAAAGTTGGGCAAAAATACAAAGACCACATATGCAACAAATGTAGTGGCAAGCACAACTTTATTCCAGATGTGATGCTGCACTAACAAGAGAATAGAGAAGCTAACCAAAGCAGATACAAGGAAGAAAGAGATAAAGACAAAAGACGTAAATAAATTAGCATAACTTTACTTTATGTAAAATCTTGTACAAAGTTTTGATGTAAAGTCTTAGGCATTTAAAGTTTTTTGTCATTTAGTGCTTTATGTCAAAGTCTTCTTTTAAAAGATGAAGACTTTTTTGTAAGCATTAATCAGTCTAGCCTAGACTAGTATAGGCTTTGATTTTTCAAGTCATTTTAGGAAACGTGTAAAGAAACCATCTGTAAATTTCATTTATAAATTGAAGAACCGAAGGCAATGCAAAAGCAAGCCTTCATGCGTTGAAGCAAAAACTCTCTCTCTTGTCCACAACAAATATTTTGCTTATTTATTTAAAAACAAGTATATTTCAATGGAAAAATCTAAGGAGGAACAAAACTTAGAATTATCAAACCTACCAGAACAGGTATATTCATTTACTATTATGAATAGCTAAATTAATAATTCCTAACAATCATGATATGATAAAATAAGTTCCATGTTAGTTACTTTATAATAGAATTATTCGAAGAATAGCATGTTAAGAAGTTTATTAGCAAAGTGGAAACGGAGAAAAATTCCTAAGAACTATGTCATCCTAAAGGTGAAACCAATAGGGCAAGAAGCCGTGGTGGGGAGTAGCCAGAGTAGAGGCGTTGTTTAAGGGAAAAGTATCTGGATTACCATGCTAATAGTGACCGATGAACATTTTATTTAAGAATAATCTAGTATATAGTAATCTAATATGATCATATTTTGTTATGTTTATGATTGAAGGAAATATTTTAAAAATAACATTTTATGAAAAATGAATAATTATTTATCTGACGAAATTGTAGATAAATTTAAAATACTTATTTTATATGCACTTAAGCATATAGAAGTAGTAGATATAAGAAAAATCATATTAGAAATAGCATTTGTTAATATTATATGACTAGAATAAATTACATACCACAAATACCTAATTACACTAACAAACACATATATACCATACCTACATGTCAACCATGATAAATTACGTATAATTAGAATTTTAGGAAAAAGATATGAGAAACATACAATTAGTAGAAAAACAGATGAAAACAAATTTAGACAAATACATGAAAACTAAAGATATAAAATATATAGAATTCCTTAATGAAAATATGCAAAAATTACTTAGACTAAAACAAACAACTGAAAAATATTATGAAAAAGCATTTAATCAAGCTTAAATGACAGATGATATTAAAATACTTTTTTTTATAAATACTTAGAGATATAGAAATTATAGACATAAAGAAAATAATATGGGAAAAATTACAAGATTATGAAGAGGAAGAATTATTAAACAGTATAGAAAACTTATGCATATATTATGAACATCAATATTATTTAGATTCAGAAGGATATTATACAGACTAGAAATGTCAGAATATATTAAGAAAATTAGAGAAAACCAAGAAGATCTACATAAAGAAATTAATTATAGAAAACAAATTAGAGAAATAATGGAAAATCTAATAGAAAAATTAAAATGGATAGACGAAACCTTAAAAAATCTAGAAAAAAACAAAGATAAAAGTTTAGATAGTTTAAAAAATTCATTAAGAAGAGAACAAGAAAAAATAGTTAGTAGTATTAATAACCTCAAACAAGATATTAAATATAGTACAAATAGAATAAATTATTATACATTTACTTTAGAAGAATAAAAGTGATAAACTACAAATTTCTAAAATACGGGAGACAAGAAATGGAAGAAATAAGATTAACAGAAAACCTTATGAAAATAAATTTAATTGAATATTTTAAAACAAAAGATATAGAATATTTAGAATATCTTAAAAATAATATAGAAGACTTACAAAAACTAAGAGAAAAAGCTAAAGAATATTATAGCAAAGCATTTAATCAACTACCATTTAATCACCCACCAAAATATGAATATCAGTAAAATTAAAAATGTGAATAAGATATACGAAAATAAAAGATACAAGAACGAAGAAAAACAGTTAATAAATATTACTACAAAGTATTTAATAATTACATAAATTAATGGATACATCTTACGAAAAGAATAAATCATTAAAAGAAACCGAAAATAAACTATATATTTTATACCTAGAATACAAAAGATTTCATAATACCAACGAGGATCCTAGAACACTAGATAATTTTATTACGATAATATCTAATTTAGAATATGAACTAATAAAACATCTTAAGTCAAGAAGATAAAAATAAAAATTATTCAAATCAATAATATTCACAAAATACATTATATTAAAATAAATACTTATTACCTAATAACTATTTATTATCTAGTAAAGTTACCTCGCCTAAATCCGCACCCTCCTATAATTGGTATCAGAGCCTATGTAGCACTTCCGTTACTTTAATCAACATAGGCTTTGATACCAATTGTAGGAGGGTGTGGATTTAGGCGCGGTAACTTTACTAGATAATAAATAGTTATTAGGTAATAAGTATTTATTTTTATATAATTTATTTTGTGAATATTATCGATTTGATTAATTTTCATTTTTATCTTTTTGACTTAATATGTTTTATTAGTTCATATTTAAATTAGATATTATCGTAATTAAATTATCTAGTGTTCTAGGATCCTCGTTGGTATTATGTAATCTTTTGTATTCTAGGTATAAACTATATAGTTTATTTTCTGTTTTTTTAATGATTTATTCTTTTCGTAAGATGTATCCATTAATTTAGGTAATTATTAAATACTTTGTAGTAATATTTATTAACTGTTTTTCTTCGTTCTTGTATCTTTTATTTACGTATATCTTATTAACATTTTTAATTTTACTGATATTCATATTTTGGGGGGTGATTAAATGGTAGTTGATTAAATGCTTTGCTATAATATTCTTTAGCTTTTTCTCTTAGTTTTGGTAAGTCTTCTATATTATTTTTAAGATGTTCTAAATATTCTATATCTTTTGTTTTATAATATTCAATTAAATTTATTTTCATAAGGTTTTCTGTTAATCTTATTTCTTCCATTTCTTGTCTCCAGTATTTTAGATATTCGTAGTTTATCATTTTTATTCTTCTAAAGTAAATGTATAATAATTTATTCTATTTGTACTATATTTAATATCTTGTTTGAGGTTATTAATACTGCTAACTATTTTTTTTTGTTCTCTTCTTAATGAATTTTTTAAACTATCTAAACTTTTATCTTTGTTTTTTCTAGATTTTTTAAGGTTTCGTCTTTCCATTTTATTTTTTTTATTAGATTTTCCATTATTTCTATAATTAATTTCTTTATGTAGATCTTCTTGTTTTTTCTCTAATTTTCTTAATATATTCTGACATTTCTAGTTTGTATAATATCCTTCTGAATCTAAATAATATTGATGTTCATAATATATGCAGTAGTTGTCTATACTGTTTAATAATTCTTCCTCTTCATAATCTTGTAATTTTTCCCATATTATTTTCTTTATGTCTATAATTTCTATATCTCTAAGTATATATAAAATAAGTATTTTAATATTATCTGTCATTTAAGCTTGATTAAATGCTTTTTCATAATATTTTTCAGTTGTTTGTTTTAGTCTAAGTAATTTTTGCATATTTTCATTAAGGAATTCTATATATTTTATATCTTTAGTTTCCATGTATTTGTCTAAATTTGTTTTCATCTGTTTTTCTACTAATTGTATGTTTCTCATATCTTTTTCCCAAAATTCTAAATATACGTAATTTATCATGGTTGACATGTAGGTTAGATATATATGTGTTTGTAAGTGTAATTAGGTATTTGTGGTATGTAATTTATTCTAGTCATATAATATTTACCAAATGTTTTTTCTAATACGATTTTTCTTATATCTACTACTTCTATATGCTTAAGTGCATATAAAATAAGTATTTTAAATTTATCTATCATTTCCTCAGATAAATAATTATTCATTTTCCATAAAATGCTATTTTCAAAATATTTCCTTCAATCATACACATAACAAAATATGATCATATTAGATTACTATATACTAAATTATTCTTAAATAACATGTTCGTCGGTCACTATTAGCATGGTAATCCAGATACTTTTCCCTTAAACAGCGCCTCTACTCTGGCTACTCCCTACCACGGCTTCTTGCCTTATTGGTTTCACCTTTAGGATGACATAATTCTTAGGGATTTTTCTCCGTTTCCACTTTGCTAATAAACTTCTTAACATGCTATTCTTCGAATAATTCTATTATAAAGTAACTAATATGGAACTTATTTTATCATATCATGATTGTTAGGAATTATGAATTTAGCTATTCATAATAGTAAATGAATATACCTGTTCTGGTAGGTTTGATAATTCTAAGTTTTGTTCCTCCTTAGATTTTTCCATTGAAATATACCTGTTTTTAAATAAATAAGCAAAATATTTGTTGCGGACAAGAGAGAGAGTTTTTGCTTCAACGCATGAAGACTTGCTTTTGCACTACCTTTGGTTCTTCTATTTATAACTGAAATTTACAGATGATTTCTTTACACGTTTTCTAAAATGACTTGAATAATCAAAGCCTATACTAGTCTAGGCTAGACTGATTAATGCTTACAAAAAGTCTTCATCTTTTAAAAGAAGACTTTGACATAAAACACTAAATGACAAAAAACTTTAAATGCCTAAGACTTTACATCAAAACATTGTACAAGATTTTACGTAAAGTAAAGTTATGCTAATTTATTCACATGTCTTTTGTCTTTATCTCTTTCTTCCTTGTATCTGCTTTGGTTATCTTCTCTATTTTCTTGTCAGTGTAGCATCACATCTGGAATAAAGTTATGCTTGCCACTACATCTGTTGCATATGTGGTCTTTGTATTTTTGGCCAACTTTTTCACAAAATTGATCCATAGCTTCTTCTGAAATAATTCCCTTACTGATAGATCTCGTTAATGGTTGTTCTTTTGGTTTGAGGAGTGTTAATCCCCATTTTCTAAGTTTTTCTATGTCATGATCTCTAACTTCTTTGCAAGTTGAATAAATCAATGCTTGATTCCTTGAATTATATATCCAAACTGGCTTTTTATTTGAATAATTATTAAGTAACTCTAATAATATATTTCTTATTCCAATAACTCTTTTTTTGCGGTAAAATGCTGGTATCTGCATTTTTGGTATCTCGGTCTGTTCACATATTTCTTTTGAAATAATATAATCTCTGGTCATACCCATTTTGACCACATTAATAGTCTGTTTAATTTCGTCAAATAATATTTCTGCTAGTGCGGAATAAAATCGAACATAGAATAATTGTCCGTTGGTAATTCTCTTATAAGTCATAAATTCTTTGTGAATTTATGGGATTCCTGCTAACTCTTCTCCATTGGTTGTGTAAACCGTAGATAATAATCCATAATAGTAACATGATTTAATAAAATTTGGGCTTGTACCTGATAAGGCAATAAGTTTATTGTAATTTTGGCATTTCTGGGTAATATATCATTTTTGTTGTGCGGCTAGCTCTTCACTTTTAATAGGTTTGGTATTTAATAAGGTTTGTAAGGTGTGTATGTTGTCAATGTATTTACTAGAAGAATAATTGTATGTCTGTTTTTCTTGGTTAAGTGATTCAGAATAGGTATGTACTGGGGAGGTGCAAATGCTTCTAAATTTTTGTATATTTGGTGTATATGGTTTTAAAAATATTTGGCTGAGGTTATAATTCTTTTTCTTTGGTATTTCAGGTCTATTTTGAGTGACTATATTTTTCCCTTTAGATGTTCCTGCAGCTGTAATTGAAGTTTTGTCAGTAATTTGAGTTTTAAGGTGTTTCTCATCGTCACCTTCTAGGTCTAGTTTTTTAATTTACTCTTCCTGCACAGTATCTTGTTTTTTTATAGTGCTCGACTTGCACTTTTACATTTGTAACTTCAGTAGTTAGTGTAATAACTCGTTCTTGTAATAACTCCATTTGTTTAAACATTTGGAGCAATAAGTCGGTCTGGGTATCTTTGGCATCAGCCTCTGCCATTGGTAAATCAGTTTGATTAGTTTTGTCTTGATAAGTAATCTGCAATGATATTTTTGTTAGTATTGATTACTTCAATTGTAAATGTAAAATTCAGTATATTTAATACTAGTTTCTGAATTTCCTTTGTCGTAACTAAATTTTGTATATTTCTTGTTAGCCACCATCGTACCTGTGTATTATCTGTTCTAACAATAAACTTGTTATACACGATATATGGTTCAAATGCTATTAAACATTTATATAAAGAACATAATTCTTTTCTATTTATTTCTCATTTTATTTCTGTTTCGTTAAATGTTCCTGAATAATATCTACAATGATATTCTAATTTTTCTTCTCCATACCTATATTTGAGTACTCCTCCATAACTATATTCACTTGCACCAGCTTCTACTATATATGTAAATTTTTTATTTTCATCTGAAAATTATAATTTTGGTAATTCTTTACAAAGTAATTTTATTTTCTGTACCTGTTTTTTATCTTCTTCATTATATCTATATTCTACATCCTTTTTTTAATTTTTTCTGTAATGGTTTTAAGTTTTCTGCTAATTTTGGAATATATTCTCTTACTTGGTTTACTAATCCTAAAAATGATTGTAATTTCAATTTTTGTATCTAATTCTTCTTCTGGATTTATTATTTTTTGAACTATATGTTGTTGCATTTTGACTCCACTTTTATCTATTTGTATTTCTAAAAATTCTATCTGATTTTTCATAATTTCTTCTTTCTTCTCACTTAAACTTATTCCTGATTTTTCTATTATATCTGTAAATTGTTCTAATAATTTTAAATGTTCTTCTTTAGTTTTTGTATATAATAGTATATCATCTATGTATACTATACAATTAGGTAATTGTTTAAAATAACTATCCATAAAATGATAATATCTACCTGGTGCATTTTTATATCCAAATGGTAGTACATTCCATTCATAAAATTCTTGTGATACCGTAAATGCAGTTAATTCCTTAGATTCTTCTTCTAACTTTAAATGGTAAAATTCTGATTTACAATCAAATTTACTAAAATAATTATATCCTTGTATTTGTCTTATTTTTAATATCTTGTTTCGTATTGGGTAATTATAAGTCATAATTTTTGCATTTAAATTTCTATAATCAATAACTATCCTACTTTTTCCTCTTTTTTGTTCACTATGTTTATTTACTATAAATGCTGGTCTATGATGTTTACTATTATTTTTTTGTATATATTATTTTTCTAATAATTCTTCTATATGCATTTTAAATTCTTTTAAATCATCAAAATTATATGTTAATGGTTTCTGAGTTATTATGCTATTTTTATCTATTAATTCAATTTTTATAGTGATTTTATGTTTTTCCCATCCTTTTCATGGATCTTCACTATATAATTGTTCTAATTTTTTCTTAAATATTTCTATCTTATTTATTGAAAATATTGTTATTTCCTTTTATTTTTTGAAAATACGACCAGTTCTATTGTATCTTCAGTATTTTTTATATTTTCTAATTTTTGTGTAATTTTTTCACTTCCTTCTATCCAATCAGTTTTCTTTCTTATTTTATTAATAACTCTTTTTGCTCTTATTTTTTATTTACATGGTGTTGTAAACCACCAATCTGTTCTAGTTATTATATGTGGGTATAATTTATCTAAAAACGGCATTCCTAAAAGTATATCTTTTGATGTTAGCTCATAATTATAGATTTCTTTTATTGTTAATATTTTATCCCATATCTGTATTTTTACATTCTTAGCTTTATATGTAATTAAGCTTCATTCATTATTAAATCCTTTAACTATTATTGGTATTTTTAATTTATCCCATTTACTTTCTGGTAAACAATTATATCTACATAAATTAGCTTCTGCTCCTGTATCTATCATAGGCGTATAATATGTACTGTAATATCCTTCTACTACTATCTTCATTAATACCTATATTTTCATATCATGTTAAAGCTCTTCTTAAGAATAATTTTTCTCTATTATATGTTATAGATAATTGTGTATGTTCTATATTGTATGGTTTTACCTGTTCTAGCCATTTAATTCCTAATATTATGTCTGCTTTTTGCATTTCTTCCTTTATTTCAAATTCTATTTTCATTTTTCTAACTCTTATTGTTATTTTTTTTTCTTCTATATTTTTAGTGTTTATTAAGCTTCTTGGTAGATCTGGGCATATATTATTATCAGATTTTATTTCCTCATTTTTTACTAGATAGTTTGCTATATAATTTTCTTCTTGTCCTGTATTTAAGAGTATTAAATATTCCTTTTCATTTATTGTTCCTGTTACTAAATATTGGTTTAAATTAACTATTGAACTTGTTTCATAACTTGTTCTCTTTGATGAACTTGATGATTCTGATTTTTTCATAAGCTATTCTTTTTGTTGTACTTATTCTATCATTTATTATTTCTAAATCTTCTTCTATGTCTATATTTTTGTAACTATAATCATTATTATCAATTGTTTTTACGAATTGTTCAAAAGGACTTTTTATTTGTATTTTATTAATTTTATTTTTTCCTGTTATTTTGTGTTTTGTAGTTAATACATATAGATTTTTATATCTTGCTGTAAATATTTTACTTCCTGGGGTTAGTTCTATTCCTGATATTTTACAATATAATACTAATGATTTATCTATATTTTTATCTGTTATTGCTACTAAATAATTTGTACTTATTATAAATTTAAATTTTTGGTATATTAAATTTCCTTTTATTGCGGTTATTATACTTTTTTCTATAGGTCTTATAATCTAATCATCTGCTAAATATAGTTCTATTGGTGTATCTATTCCTTCTCTAAAACATGCTTTTATCAATATCTCTGTACCTCCAAGGTGTACATATTTTATTGGGTCTCTACTTTTTATATCGTTTATTTTTTATTTATTATCCTTTTTGTTACTAGTGGTATACTAGCTTCACCTTTTGCATATCTGCAGTCTATTACATGTACTTTTTGGCTTACTACATAATATTCTAGCTTTTTCCTAGTAAATATATTTTTTATTGTTGGTATTTTAAATATTTTTTTTACACTTAAGTCTAACTCTTTTCCTTTTATTTCATCAAATATATTATTATCAAATATTATTTTTTGATCTGTTCCTTCGTCATTTAAATATTCTTCTTTTGTTATTATTTTTATATCTTCTTCAGTCATTTGGTTTATTTGTATATCTTCTTCAGTCATTTAATTCGTCTAATTCACTATCTATTTCATTATCTATTTCATTCTCTGAAATTTCATATATACTGTCTTTACTTTCTAATTCGTAATCTATATAATCTATCTGCATATATTCTGTATTTTCTATTTTTATTTTTGATATTTTTTTATTTTTTGGGGTTTTAGGTAATTTACAATCTTTAGCTAAATGTCCTAATTTTTCGCAATTATAACAAGTACATTCTTTTATAGATTTCTTTTTCCTATATGGTCTTTTATGTTTATAATTTTTTACATAATATCTTTTTCTTGGTTTTTTATATTTATATTTTAATTTTTTGTATTTCTTATGTCTTTTTCTTTTCTTATAATATCTTTCTTCGCATCCAAATTGAGGTGCTATCTTATCTTTGCAACATGCTAAATTTCTTATTAATGTTTTCTCCATTTTTATTTCTTCTCTATATTTTTCACATAGGTTTCTATACCATTGTTGTAAAAATTTTATTCTTGCTCCTAGAGTATCTACTATTTTTGCTTCATCCCAACTTTTTATTATTTTTGAACTAAATAGTTCAGGTAATTTACTAAAATATAATTTTCTTATTTCTTTACTTTCTTCTGTATTATATGTTCCTTTATAATAATATTCTTTAAATGCACAAGTATATTCATCTATGTAGCACATATTACATATTGCTAATTTTAACATTAAATTTCTATTTGTATCTTTCTCTTCATTTTGTTCTTCTTCTGTTGTTGTCATGCTGCTAAATTCGTCTTTTATAACTATTTCATATTTTTTAATAATTCTATAGGTGTTAATTTAGTTGTAGTTGTTGATGATGTTTCTTCTGTAGGTTTGTTAGTTCTTAATACCCTTTTACTATTTTCAGTTAGATTTAAAAACCATAATTTCACTGTTCCCATTAGTGTTCTTTCTATATATTCTGGTGCATCTATTACATTTATATTATTATCTAATAATTATTTTGTCATATATCCTATCCATAATTGTATTATTTTTTCTGTATCTATGACACAATCTAAGTCTAAAAAGTTATAATTTTTATTAACTATTTGTTTTGGTGTCCATTTGTCATATTCATTCTTTAGATTATATCTTTTAAACTTATTCTTATAATATGTAGGTTTTTTTATTTCTGATGTTCTAGGTATTATATTTTCATCTTCTTTTTTTTATCAAGAGTGTTTATTTCTGTGTTTATATTTTCTAAGTTTTCTTCATTAATTTCTTCTTGTTTTTCATTGATTTCTAAATTTTTTGTATTTGTTAAGATTTCTGTATATGTTTCACTATCTTCCGAATCATAATTATCTGTTTCTTCAACATCTATTGTATTAATTTCTAATTCCTTGGTTTCTATTTCTTTATTGTTTATTTCTAATTTTTCTTTAAATTGATTTATCTCATTTAATAATTTTTGTTCTTTATCTTTTTCTTCTTTTTCTTTCTGTCTTTTTTCATACAAATCTTTTAGCATTTGTAGTTCTTTTTCTAATTCAGCAATCCTACTATTTTTAGTTTCTTCTATTTTTCGTATTTCTTCTGTAGTTTGTTATTTTATTTTTTCTATTTCCTTTTTTCTATCTATTATAAATTCTTCTTTGTTCATTTTTTATTTAATTGTTAATAAATCATGTTGGTATGTATATTCTAGACTATCTATTGTTGATTCTAAATTTGATATTTCTTCTTTTTGTGCATTTATTGAGTTTTACTAACTCCGACAATTATGTTATATTGTAGCCTTTCTATCCTTATTTTTAATTCTTTACGTTTTTCAGATATTATTTGCTTTAATTCTTTATATTTTGGTAATTTTTGTACGTTATTTATCTAAATAATATTTTGGGGAATATCTAAATCTAGTTTTATCAAATAAATCATAATTAATAAATTCATAGTTTAAATTCAAATATGTACCACTTCCGTAACTTTAATCAACATAGGCTCTGATACCAATTGTAGGGGTGTGCGGATTTAGGCGCGGTAACTTTACTAGATAATAAATAGTTATTAGAAGAAAATGTGACATGCTTTATTGTTAGTGTGTGAGAGAGATTTTTCAAAAATTTTGAATGCAAAATACATTATTTTATGTAAGCTAATGTACATCTGTTAGGAATGTTCACCATATTGTGTTACATAATTTTCGAATTCTTAAACACTATTTAGAACAGAACTATTTTTAAGCACAAGTACAAAATTATGATCAGAGATAAGAGAGGATATGTCAGCCATAAAACTGTAAGAATCAAGAAGGAAGAAAAACTAGTCTAACAAAAAGTTTCTTACCAAAATCTTGCCTTCCTCTTAGCGTCAGCACAAACTTTGCTTGTTCAAAAACAGTATCATACGATTACTATACTAGCTAGGATCAATTGGCAAATTTAAACACTAGGATACCCATGCTATCCATGTGTAGAACAACAAAGATACCTTGTATAGTCCCACCCGGTGGAGTTGGGAGCGTGGGTAATAGGTTAAAGATAGGGCAGGTCAGGCAAGAATGGGGCTGGATTTTTAATTTTTTTTAATTAATTAAATAAGGATCAATGAAAGTTGACACGTCATTAATGAAATTATTTTTAGTATTTAATATTGGGATTGTTACATAAAGGGCATTTTGAAGCTCAAAGGTATATGTGAAGAGTATTATAGAGCTCAAATATGAATGTAAAGGCATTATAAAGCCAAAAGGTGGATGAAAGACATTCTTATACCATTTACAATAGATGAAGGACATTTTAAGCTTTTTTCCGATTATTAAATTAAAATGTAATAACTTAAAAGGATTAAAATTTTGAATTCATAAGTTTTAAATTTTATTCAGGCTAACCAGATTGTAATGTTGGTTTTGTGGTATTTTAATATTAATAACAATATATTTTAAGTGCCCATTACCAAGGCAGTTAATAGTCATATAAGCCAAGGATCGTGGTGTCATCGTTGCTGCACATCTTCCTTAACTTTTGTAGTTATTGGCTGCTAC
Source organism: Capsicum pubescens (assembly GCA_030864215.1). Taxonomy (NCBI): domain Eukaryota; kingdom Viridiplantae; phylum Streptophyta; class Magnoliopsida; order Solanales; family Solanaceae; genus Capsicum; species Capsicum pubescens. The sequence goes on along the minus strand of CM061540.1, from coordinate 262,729,431 downwards.
TTTACTCCAATAAAGTGGATACATTTTACAGCATCTGTTCCATCCGTTTGCTTGCCGAATTGCACATTAGCTGGTACTAGTTCGTTACTGGTTTTGTGCCTTTACTCTTATTGGTTAATGATGGTAGAATATGGTTATTAGTTTCTTGTGACTCTTATAACTTCTATCATTATTCTACTTTATTAATCTTGTAGCTTTTTTAACTTTCACCCATTTATTTTTCCACTTATTATTCTTATTCATTGTAATGATGAATATTTCAGCTATAAATAGATATGGTCTTGCATAGTTTTTTAGTATAAGAAAATATAGAGTGCATAAAAGTTAATAAAACAAAAAAGTTTATTAGTTAAAGGGAGGAGTTCTTTCTTGTGGAGCTTTAAATTCAACTCTTGTCTAGAGTTTATTAAGTTGTATTTTGTGAGAAAGTTATTATATCCTGGAGGGAATAAGTTGTTGAGTTTAAGTTGAAATGTGAAAGTAAAATGAAGAGTAAAAGTGAAAAGTATTTTGTACTTTAACAAAGAAGTGTTCTCCCACATTGATGGGAGAAAGAAATTTTATTATGCTTAAATAAGGAACTGTTACTCCATGTACTTAGTAAGGCAAGAAGAGAACAAGCCTCGCACCATCGTAGTCAATGCTTGCTTGGATTTGGATTTGGATATTAACTTAATTGTTTAATATGATTATTTAATCCAATAATCTTATCTGAAATTTTTTCTCCATTTGCGAATGCATTGTCGATGCACATTGAAAGAATGTGGTTGATTGAATAATGAAGAGAGGATTTACGTCTACATATAGTTATTTGCGAACACAAATGCCAATGCATTTCCACCACAGATCGCATCTCAGCATTTCATGTGGCTATTTGTGAATGCATATGGGTCCATCAGTCCAAAAAGTGCAATCTTTCACGAAGCATTATTTCTTTTTGAAAGAAACACCTTTTGACTATAAATACCTAATTTTACTCATCATTGGTATGAAATTTGAAGTTAAAAACTTAAGTGTGATTTGCTATTATTGAGTGAGTTTGTTATTCGGCAGAATTTGAGTTACCATCATTCTGTTGATGTGAATCATTTCATGTTGGGAGGATATATTACATAATCTCGGATACTTGAGGGGAATAATATTTTTAAGGACACACTGTGACACACTGTGAATTCAGCGGACTTGATTCTTCGAATCTTCATCTCTTTCTAAATTTGATTTACTATTTTTCAAAAAAAGTTTAAACTTTTTTTGTTGATCATAAGTTATAAGAACTTGTTGTGAAGTTCTTATTCTTGAATACAAATTTTAATCAACTAAAAATAACAATCTTAAGAAAATTTTATATGTGTGTGTGTGTGATTTGAAGAACATAAACTTTGTCTTTGACTAGAAATAAGTTTGTATAAAGATTGAGTCTTTATTGTTAGTAATCTGAAATTTTAAATTATTTATCAAGGATTGATAGAAAAATAATGAATGAAACTGAACCATAAATTGATTCGATTGTGAATGATCATGTCCCAACGGCAATCAATATTGTGTCATCACGTCGTTTAGATGTTACTCCAACAATAGAATTGACAGAAAAATCAAAGAAATTTTCTGATATGAACCTCAAATATTGGCAACCAATGATGTCCATTTAGCTAATCATATTTGTAATGCAGAGGTTTACAACTGAAAATTCTTATGTTTCCAAATAAGGAATACATGAAAATTAATTTTCAGATTTAAAAGATTTTGTGATACGTGTCAAGATAGAAGAGGACAATAAGTTGCATGAGAAATTAGCGATGATGGATGCAGAGCTTATTAAGGATGATGCTCCAAATTGTAAGAAGAGAAAGAAGTCTCTTGGACAAGAGAAAGAGCAGAATAAGAAAAGTTTCAAAAGAAATTACTATAATTGTAGTAAAGTTGGCCACAAAACTCTAAATTGTCAAGTTTTGAAGAAAACAAGAAAAGAAATAAGATACATATGGTAAAAGCAACTGAATAGATTAAAATTTATATGCTATGCTCATTGAATACAATCTAGTTGAAAATCTAAATGGATGGTGGTTTGATCCAAGAGTCACTTGAAAAGTTTGTGTAGACGAAGAAACTTTTTCTACTTATGATATCGATGGTCCCAAAAAAGTGATATTCATGAAAAATATCGTGATAGTCAAAATTGAAGAAAGTGGAAAGATATTCCTAAAGATGACTTCTGACAAAGTGTTGATATACAAAAATATTCTATATGTTCTTACTATTAGAAAAAACTTTATGTCTAAGACACTTCTCCTTAAAACTGAGTTTAAGTGTGTATTTATTTTGAAAAAAGTTATATTAAGTAAAAAGAAAATATATGTAGAAAAATGATACCTCAATGAGGGCCTTTTCAAACATAATGTAATGGTTGTTGAAGTGAACAAAATTGAGGCTTCTTCTTACTTGCTTGAGTCTAACGATTTATGGCATGAATGTTTAGGACATATTAACTATAAAACCTTGCAAAAGTAGATTATTTTAGAGGTTTTTCGTAACTTCGAGTGCAAATAAATCACAATGTCAAACATGATTCTAAGTATGCTAAGCATCATTATAAATCTGTTGAAAGAAATTTCAAATCCTTAAAATTGATTCACATAGATATTTATCATATCAATCAACACCATTTAGCGGTGGAAAAAAATATTTTAAAATTTTATTAACTATTGCACTAGATATTGTTATATTTATTTGTTAAATAGTATGGATGAAGCAATAGAGGCATTTAGGCAATATAAATTAAAGTTGAAAATTAGTTGGATAAACAGATAAAAATGATAAGAAGTGATAGGACTGAAGTGTATAAGTCTCTTTTACTAGAGATAAGTTTGAAAAATAGAATTCTGCATCAAACTATTGCCCCTTACTCACCTTAATCAAATGAAATTATGGAAAATAAAAGTTGAACATTGAAGAAAATAATGAATGTCTTAATTATAAGTTCAGGTTTTTTACAAAACTTGTGGAGAGATACTATTCTTATAGAAAATGAAATATTCAATAAAGTGCCCCATAACAACACACAATCTATTCCATATGAGAAATAAAACAGAAGAAAACACATCTTGAAATATTTAAAAGTGTGAGGGTGTCTAGCCAAAGTTTCAATTCCTATACCCAAAATGGTCAAAATAGGATCAAAGACTATGAACTGGATTTTCATTGAATATGCTTAAACAAGTGTGTTGATAATTGATTCACAAATCTAAACATCTGAATAGTCATTATTATATGATAACTAAATTAGTTAACTAAGTTCATTGAACACATTTAACCATATAAAACTAGATATGAGTTATCTAGTGAAGGGTCTAAAAGACCTAGGGAAGAACTAAAAGGAGAATGTACATGATGAAGAGAATTCAAGATGTAGTAAATGTCAAATGGTATCTACTTTCTTCAAATTAGATTTTATAATATTTCTTCATGAAAATGAGCCTCAAACAGTTAAAGAAGTCATGTTTTCTATGGACTCGTCCTTTTAAAAAATTTGTTAATAATGTGATTGATTTAATTCTGAATAATCATATTTGGAATTTGGTTGATCTTCCTTCAGAAAATAAATATTTAGATTCAGCATGGATCTTTAAAATAAAAATAAAAATTGATTGAACTATTGACAAATACAATGCAAGACTTGTCATTAAAGGCTTTAGAAAAAAATAATATCTTAATTATTTTGACATATACTCGTTAGAATGAAGAATTTATCAATTCAGATGTTGATTTCACGAGCTGCAGTATATGATCATAAAATTCATCAAATGGATGTAACAACAAATTTCTTAAAATAACCCAAAGATTTTGTGATTTTTAGAAAAGAAAAAAGTTTGTAAATATGTTAAGTCACTTTATGAACTAAAACAAACACCCAAATAATGGCATGCAAAGTTTAACCAAATCATGTTCACTACTAGAAAATGAGCCTACGACAACGGCATGAAAATCATTGTTGTAGGTCCTAAAATCACTTAAAGTGCAGTTGACATACGCAACTGCATAGGCAATTTAAATTATGAAATTTAAATTTATAACAAAGATAAGAAATTAGCAAATAAAAATGGTTACAAAAAGTAACCCTTGCATGTGCATGGCATGTGACATGTGCTGACTCATTTTGCACAAAGAATCCAATTTTGTATCATCTCTATGTTGCTAAGGCATTGTCTAGGCCTTTCCTAACCATTACTACGAGTTGTTAGACCCTAAAATTTTTTTATTTTATTTTGATGTCTCCTTCGTGTTTATGGTGACTTCTGAGTTGAATTATGATAAAGAATGATAATAGGACCATTAAAAAGTATTTTGATATTTTTAAATATGTTTGGAGTTATTTCATAAGCCCAAACTAGTGAGGATCTATGATAAGAGTGTTCCACACTCTGGGCAAGTCATGATAAGGGCGTGTCATGCCCTTGGAGAGGCACGATAAGGATGTGCCACACCCAAGGTGCAGGAATGTTAATTTTATTTTTTTTAGTTTGCATCAAGATATTTTTGGTCTTTTACATATTCAACAACTTCTAAAATGTATTAAACATAAAATTCATCCTCATAAATTAGATTAAACGATCTCACTTCTCCAAAAACCCTAAAGAATACATAAAGAGAGTTTTTTCTTCAAAATTCAAGTTTTCAAGGTCTTAATTCAAGTTTCTCTGGTGAAATTCAAGAAGTCCAGGTATGTGGAATTTAAACAAGGATAAACTTTCATCCTTGAGCCCAAAAACTTTGATGTTACATTGAATTTAAGAAATTGTTAACTTGGATCATATACACTTCTCATGTTTCAAGATTATGGTGTTTTTTCTTGATTTAAGGCTTATTTAACACAGGATTTTCATATTTATTATGTTTTTATCTATAAAAGTGATCTTAAGCATTGAGTTTGATATTTTACCATGATTTTTTTATGAGTTGGTAATGATTATAATTTTAAGCATCATGAATTCAGTTAGAAGAAGTCCAGGCTTATTAGTTTAAGTTACAATGTATTACAACATGAATTAAGTTTCAATTTTGATCTTATGATCTTAGATAAGACATGAAATTTACAAGTTTCTTTATGAGTATGATTTAAGCAAGAAAAGCATAGTTAGTTTTAGTTTATAGATCCATATTCTACTTTAAAGTGAATTTCATAAGTGTGAGCATAAGTATATTTTTGGGAGTAGTATTTAGCATCGAGAGAAAAATATGGGTTCAACGCATTCTATTTCTCAGAAATACGTGCCACCATAGGTTTTAGGGGCCTAACCAGAGAGTGTCCTCCTTTCCCAAATGGGCTCAGTTCAGTGACCACTCTAGTTTAGTTCAAGGTTCTATACCGATGAAAAGGATTGAATCTCCCTCCTCAATATGGGTTAGACATTGGACTCCATCCTAGGGCTCATGATTTATGTCAATTATAAGAATCTCCTACAGAAAAGATAGTTTCAAAAACTAAGTGTAGTAACTCACCCAATTTATTAGATTTTGCTTTGTTGTTCATGTTGTAATACATTTCAGTCTTTAATTTTATTTCAGTATCTTGGTGAGTATATTTACAGTTAGCATGCATGTTTTAATATTATGTATTGATTTAGTTTTATTTATTACATTCAACCCCATATGCTCAGTATATTCCAGAAGTACTGACCATATAAATGTCTGTGTAACTATATTATTTTATAATGTAGGTTCTGGTGTTCATTCCTAGGAACATGATTAATCATTGGCACCACTTCCTATATTCCGATAGTTGGTGATTCCTCATAGTTTGAGGGCCAAGCTTTGGTTGTTTTCCAGATTTAATTGCGATTATTTTAATTATTCAACTTTCAGTTTGTATCAGTTGGGGTATGTCTTCGTGGATCTTTATTTTTAGTTAGAGGTTTGTCAAGACTAATCAGACTATGTGTTTCTTTCATGTTTTGATAGATGTAACACTCCACATTTTTGAGCTAGACATTGAACCGTCGTTACTATATTTGTAAACTCTAATTCCACAATTTAAATTTGAATACATGTGTCATGATATTTATCCTAGAGTGTGAAGTGCTTATGTGGTGAAAAATGTTCATAGGAATCACTTAGAGCAAAGTTGATCTAAGAGCCTTTGATTCGGCTAAATTTTGGTATTAAATTCTATAAGGGTCAATTTTGAATGTGTATAACTTTTGATATATGTATATTTTTCAGCTCAAGACCCACAAAATTATATATAATAGAACTAGCTTTCGAACGATACCAATTTTGCCTTCATCTAATACCCAAGAGAAAAGTTATGACCATTTTTGTGAGAAATAATAAGGTTCCATGATAGCCCCGCGCCGCAAGGGCTCTTTCCCCAAAATTAGGGTCGTGTTGCAAGGGTTGTTTGCTCAAAATAGGGGTCATGCCATGAGGGATATTCACCTACTATTCTTGATCTAAGGGGACAAGGAGTAATTTGGTCTTTTTCCCTCAACCCCAGTCATCCAAAACATAACTTATAACACTCAAAAGGACATTATTTTCCAATTACCATCAAAATTTCTCACGTAGAAACCCTCCCCCTACGCAAGAATGAGTCGTTTAAGAAATTCAAGCTTTCTTCCTAAAAAATTCAAGGATTCAAGTTCCAATTTCAAGGTTCCTTCAAAAATTCATCTAATTGAGGTATGTGGGGTATTCATCAATGGGTTCCTTTCATCCATTGATCCCAAAAACCCTCTCTTTGGTTTAAAGTATGAATTAATACATGTTCAAGATGAATTTAACCCATGTTTTTTATTTTTAATTTGAATTCAAGCCATATTCATAGCTGTTCCCATGTAAATTAAGCTATTTCATGTTCTAAACTTTCAGGAATTTATGTTATACTCAATCAATTTCATGCTATCTATAAAATTCATCCAGTAATCCATGTGAATATGTTGTTTTCTCAAGTTTAACTCATTCCCAAGTTCAAGTTCATGTATTTCACTAAATTATTGAAATGTCTTATGTTTTGGGTCCTTGAACTATGAATTTATATCACTTTTTTAACGTTTTTATCATATTTAACAATCATTTAGTATTGGCGGGTTATGAATACCCGATACTTATGTGTCCTACATGTTTCTGTTTCCAAGTTATAAGTCAGTCAGATCATGTTTTATTATTTTATTTAGACTTCCATGTTCATGTTGAGTACTTATCAATATAGTATCACATCATATAATACCCATAATAATACCAGTATCATTCAGTTAGGAGTAGGATTTTGTACTGAGTAAACTCAGGGATGGGAGCTCACCTACTAATAGAGAGTGTTACCTTTAGTAGCAGTCCTTGATTTCCATAACTACATAGCCAGCGTAGGTAGGAGAGGTTTTCCTATCAGTAGATGGTGGATACTCTTTTAAGGGCACCTGCCAGTAGAGGGTGACTCCTTAGTCCTTCGGGACACCAGTTTAGTGGATCCACATAGCCATGTATTAGTACCCGTGGCAAGTTACTGACACCCTTCCAACTGGGGTTATAGGTTGGACCCCGATTGGCTCATATTTGGTCATGTTGATTACATGATAGCTCCCACAGGTTTAGTAAGTATTCAGTCTATACAAGTTTAGGTTTTCTTGACCAAGTAATCAGATTTTCAGTTATTCAATTTATTTCAGCGCATGCTTTACTTGGTCTTGCATTCTCAGTTTTACATAGTCATATTTTCATGCTAAATATACATACATGATCTGTAGCTCAGTCTTACAGCAAGTTCAGCTTTATGTGAGATTTATATACAGTATTCATATTTTTTTATCACTTTCCAGCTTCAATTCTACTTATTCTATAAAAATAAAGATTTAAGAAACTAAGTGTAGTGGTTCAGCAGCTTATCAGATTATGTTTGTTACTAATGTTTTAAGATACTTCAGCTTTCAGTTGATTTTAGTCTCTTGGTGAGTCTACTTTCACTTAGCATGCATGTTTTAAGATTATGTATCTATTCAGTTTTACTTATTGCATTCACCCCTACTTACTCAGTGCATTTCAGAAGTACTAACCATATTTAGGTTTGTGTGGCTACATTGTTTCATAATATAGGTACCAGTTATAGCCCACAGATCATAATTAGACAGTTTGCAGCCTCCAACCATCAGGTGATGAGCTCTCTTATTTTGGGGACTCTAGTCAGTTGTCATTCATGTATTATATAGTTATTATATATATGTATTGATTTGTGGTAGTTGGAGGCATGTCCCAGCCACCTACAGTCAGTATAGTTAAGGCTTCATAGACAGTTAGTCTGAGTCACTCATGCAATTCAAGTTCTTCCTTCATATTTATCGTGTTGTAAACCTTTTTAGTATCACATGTATTCATATTTTTTTACGATTTTTTTTTCCAACAAATTTAGCTTATATAATTAATTTAATTTGGATGCTCAAGTATTATGCCAGTTCACAGGTTAGCTTAGGATTACTTATGGTTCTAAGAACCATGTTACGACTAGGGGGTAGTCTTAGGTCGTGACAAAACTTGGTATCAGAGCATAAGGTTCTAGTGTCCTAGGGTGTCTATGAAGCTGTGTCTAGTCGAGTCTTGCAAAATGATATGGAGGCATTTGTACTTTTCTTCGAGAGGCTACAAGGCATTTAAGAAATATTTCCTTTCATTCGTGTTTCAGACGTGCAGTAGAAGTGTTCTCTAAGAAACTTATGCAGATTCTTACGCTACTCCATTCGTGCCAACTCTGCCTTATTCTTGAGGCAACAGAGTTAGCCAAGCTTAAATCCTTACAGACAGAGTTTTCTAAGATAGTCCCCACGAATAATTATGGAATTGTAAGCAGGCTCGAAAGTAACCCATCATTTCTTTTAAGTTTCGAATTTTGTAAGATTCCATTCATGATTATGAAAAATCATGCACTAAGACAAAGTAAGATGTGTTTTAAGAATCCTATGATAGGTGTGATCTAGAGTTACAAGCATAGACCTAAAAGTTTAGCCGCAGTAAAGCGAGGATAGTATTTATCTGGATTTAGTAGATTATAAATCCATGTGGATACTTGTAAAAAAGTGAATCAATAGTCTTGAAACAGTGCATGCAGGAATTTAAGTTTGTTGATTTAAAATTTAGTATGATGATGTAGGTATCATCTAGAGGTGTACCCAAGGTGATATGGGATTGTATTATTTTTATGTTTTTAAAGTATGTGTGCTTATATAGTACCCTTGAGTTGTTGAGTGCGAATGGGGCTAGTTATTTAGTAGATGGTGTTCTTACCAGCTAAGCTATGGGTTGTAGGTTGTGATGCTGGGTATTTTTGTGTAATGGTAATTCTGATTGTTTACGAAAAATATAAGTTTATAGGTATGATATTAGTAGGCTATGAAGGATGTTGGTATGGTTCATTAAAAGTTTGGGGATATCTATGTTATGTACTAGAATCTAAGTTCAAATTTTAGATGATTGAGATAATAGAAAGAAGAGTTGAAATTCGACATGGTGTGAACTCATGGTATGGTGATACTTATGAAGATTCTAAGTTAGTAAGTGTTTAAATTGTTATATGATGATTATTGGTCTATTAAAGTTAAAAGTTCTATCTTAGAAGGAAGTATGAGCAGTGGATTTTACACTTTCAGGTGTAGTCTTTCAAGGTGAGCTTATTATTTATGTGTATTGTTATATCTCAGACCCTAGAGTAAAGTGGATGAAGTTCAGTTTAAAGTTTATTAAGGGGTCTTCGAACTTAGAATGATGGCTTAATGCTAAGGGGGAGATGATAGAACTAGGAACCAAGTCAGGCTCTCAGATTCTAGTAGTGATGTCAGTATGTTGCAAAACAACAATAAGGGAGGAAGATACCTGACACATTCTTATCTCAGTGCAAATTTTTGTACTTCAATCATCATGACATATACTCATGCCTTACACATCATCTCCATGATCATAGTTCATGTTCATGGATATCATAGAAAATTATGTGCGCTTCTAGTTCCTAGTATAAGGAGTTCCAGTTCACTCAGCAGTACAAATCATACTCCATGAATTTATGAACTCCAAACTCTGGTCATGCAGCTCATGACTCATGTACTCAAGCTTTACAGTATGCTCAGTTCCCATAACTCATGGTGTACTCTTAATGACCAGCGAATTTAGATTATGTCATGTATGCCCTCAATTTTGATCCCTTTAATGAATTCATGTCGTTGATACTTTATTCCTCAAGCCTCAGTTTAGTGTCATGTTATGCATAGTATCCTTTTATGCTTTAGGTCCTCATGTTTTAACTTTTTTAGTGACCCCTTCTTATGAAATGATAGTGGTAATGAATAATTTTTTAGATGGGAGAGAGTAAATATTTCATGTAGGGGGAAAATTGTTGTATTCTTGTTCTAGCGAAGGCAATAAATATGAAGGGAAAAAATTTAAGGCTAAGATTTTGGAGTATGTCATGGTTAGTTGAGAATTTTATGTGTGTCTTCTTAAGAATAGTGGAAGAAAGTTGTTATTAATAAAAGTATTAGAGAATATAGGGAAGATTCTTTGGTGGGTTATTTGCCTAGAAGTTCATATGTGGTTATAATGATAGGCTTGAATGTCATATTGGTATATAAGTGGATGGGTGCATTGTGCTCTAGTGAATTCCTAGTAAGAGGTTGAATTTAGTGGTTGAAGTGGTAAAAATAATTACTCTTGATATGAGAAATGGTAAAAATGCATAGGGTATTGAATTCAAGGTTCAGACTAGCATTATGGTGTGATATGTTGTACCTTGTGATTTTGGGTTAGGCTTGATCATGGCGAGAGAATTTAGTTCAGTTTAGACTTTAGTAGATAGAGTTATCAAGGCCTATGTAAGAATTATAAGTTAAATCAAATGAGCATGGTATTTAATGGGAAAAGTGTAGTTGAGGGAGTATTTGAGAAGTGTCGCAAGCTTAAAAGTAAACAGTTGCATTGCCTAGGGCCTAGTAATTCTATCCTAACCTATGTATTATAGGCCTATATTCCATGTTACAAAGTTGTATCAATTTTGTGATTCCTTATTCAAATATCTCACTCAGATCAAGCCCAAGAATTCTTTGTTCCCTAATGTTATTAGAACTTATTAGAAAAGTATTGGATAAATACTCCATTTGAGTATAAGCTATTCATCTTGGGCATATTTATATGCTCAAAGCACCAATATGCATCCAGATTTGGACTTAGTTTAAGAACTTTTGTATGAATTCTTAAGTATAATTCAGCTTTTATTCCGTTTTGTTCCTAATGGATATGATTAGTACTTTTAGGTTAAAAATCATGAAGAATTGTGCATAATTGGATACAACGAGGATATGGAAGTGGTGAAGGAAGGCAAGGGACTGAAGTTAAGCTGAAAAGGGGAAGCTGGAAAGTAGCAATCCTTATTTGAAGACACTCCGCATCGCGAGGATCAACAAAATAGAAATGGTCAAGTTCCAGCGAAGGTTCGCAAAACTACCGCATTGCGGAGAAGTTTTGTTTATCAGATTTGGCGACCTGAAGGTTTAGCGCATTGCGGAGGATGATTATTTCCCAATTGTCCCAATCCAGTGGCTCACCGCAATAGAGGTGCGTCGCAGTGAGGGTGTATTTTACAATTGTCAGGGAATACTTGAGCTCCGTGATTTACTAGGTTTTAATAGAAAATAGCAATTGAAGTCATGGCGCGACACGGCGGGTGGATAAATCGGGAATATTTTAAGTGTTTTGTCCCAGCTATAAAAGGAAAAATCCAAGATAATGTGAGGGACTTTTGTCAACTAGAGTAGCGGCGAAAAAATAGAAATCTCTCTCTTTTAGGGTTCTTAAACATTCTTTTGAATTTCTTTATTCGAAGGATTGATTTGGGTATGATTTGTTACTTATTTTGGATGATGAATTCAAACATGAGTAGCTAAACACCCTATTTCTGGGGTTGAGGCTAAGAACATGATTACTCTTTAATATTCTTATTCATAGTTTCTTTTTGGATTATCATATGGGTTGTTCTTAATATCTTGAGCTTACTATTTTAATGATTGGCCACCATTAGAATAAATTTATATTTCTATGTGAATTCGGGAGGAGAATCATAGGATAGAATGAAGAAATTAGGGAGCAAGGTTCTTATTCTTTTATAAAATAAGGGATTTGAATTAGCATCTAGGATAAGAATATACCTAGAAGCCTTGCTTGGTTTACTTGCAAGAAGACAACTTCATGAATCTAGAAGATTTGTTGTAACTCTGCGGGAGTTTTAGTTACAACATTCAATAGATAGAAGATTTGAGGTCGGGAGACCAAGATCATGGCATAACCCTTGCGAACCATCAACCCGATAACTAATTAGACTGTGAGAAGAATAGAGAATTGTATGATTGTTCAAAATACCTCAACCCTGGAATCATCCTCATTATTGATTACAACCGTTGATTACTTTGCTGTAGTCATCATTAATTATTTATTGTTCAGTAATTTAAATTTTATTTACAAAATCATCTTAATCTTGATACAATCAAACACTTAATACTCAATTGTCTTGAACTAAATTTTGAATAAATTTCTAGTTTATTGATCCTCGAGGGAACGATATCTGACTGTCCAAGTCATTATATTACTTGCACGATCATGTACACTTGCGTGTGCGGACGCAATAAGTTTTTGGCGCCGTTGCTGGGGATCAAATAGAATTAGTAAATTGCTTTAATTTTTGGTTTTTGATCATAAGTTTAAGTGTTAACAACTTGATCTTAGCGGCTGAATTTTTGCAGGTTTACCTTAATATTGGACTGGCGAGGGACAAAGAGTTAGTAGAGCCCTTTGTAGAACCAGAAGTGATTTTTCATCAGAGACGAAGAGCTCAATACTACGCTCAACAGGGATCAATGGAGGAAATACGCAATCCTATTGTTGCTGATCCAAATATTGGAAATGTTCCAGCTCCTATTGTTCCAGTTGTTCCTGTTCAACCAGTCGCAAGACCTGTTCGAGAAGTGGCAATCCCACTTACGCACCTTGTGACTAACAATATTCTGAAGCCTGAACCAGGAGGTCAATGGGAATTGAAACAAAATATGGTGCAATTGTTGAGATCTACGCGATAATTTCAAGGACTTTCACACAAGGATCCACAACAGCACTTACAAACCTTCCTGGAGATAAGCGACACATATATTCCCGAAGATGTGAATGCTAATTATGTCAGATTGACACTCTTTCCCTTTTCTCTACTGGGGGAGGCAAAAAGATGTCTACTTGTTGAACCATACCAATCCATCACTACATGGGAAGAATGTGCTCGAAGGTTTCTCATTCAATTTTTCCCATCTCAGAAAACTACACGATTAAGGAGTGAGATATTGAGTTTCAGACAGAAAGATGGAGAAAATCTCTACCAAGCTTGGGAGAGATTTAAGGGCATGATCAAAAGTTGTCCTCATCACCATAAATCGAATGATATTTTGGTGCATACATTTATAGAAGGCCTTGATTCTAATACAAAGATTCTCTTGGATTCAACAGCAGGGCGTCAAGCTTTGGAGAAAACATATGAAGAATTGTATACCTTGCTGAATCGAATTGCTCAAGGAAATCCTAATTGGCATGCAGACTCAAGGAATGCTTCCAAGAAGGTTACAGGGGTTTTGGAGGTTGATCGGTTCACTGCATTACAAGCACAGATTACAGCAATGTAGAACCATTTGACTACTCAGCTTAACAACTTAAAGTTGGGTACAACACAACCAGCAGCCACAACAAATGTAGTTCAACAGGTATATTCATGGTGTGAAGTTTGTGGAAGCAGTAAGCATAAAGTAGATGTATGTTCTATTAATCCAGATTCAGTCAACTACGTGGGGAATGCAAATCGTCAGGGTTAACAAAATTTTGGCAATACGTATAATCCAAATTGGAGGAACCACCCTAATTTCTCATGGGGTGTAAATCAGGCACAAAATACAAATCAGTATAAGGGACCAGTGCAACCAAATCCACAGGTGGTTTAGAATAATCAGGCGACTACCTCAAATAGTAATATGGAGGAGATGCTTAAGCAGTTGATGGCTCAACAAGCACAGTTTGTAGTGGACATGAAGGCTCAACAGGCACAGTTTATAATTGAGTTAAAGAGTAAATAATTACTCACAAGAAATCTGGAGTTGCAGTTAAGTTAAATCATGGGATCGCAGAATACAAGGCCACAAGAAGCATTGCCTAGCGACAATGAGTCTAATCCTAAGCAAGTGAATGTGGTTACAACGAGGAGTGGGCTGCTAATGAAGGAGATGGTTCAGGAGTATGATAATCTCTTGGTCACTGATGATAGTTTGCAAGAGAATACAGAAGTAAAAGAAAAAAGAAAAAAAGGCTAGTGAAGAGATTCGTGTAGAGAAGAAGACTATCCCCTTACCCTTTCCTCAAAGGGCAAGAAAGCATCAAGAGAAAGCTAGATTTAAGAAGTTTCTAGATCTTCTGAAACATGTTCAAGTAAACCTTCCTCTTGTTGTTATTCTACAGAATGTGCCAAAATATGTAAATATTTAAAGGATATTATTGCCAATAAGAATTGGCTGACTGAATATGCTACAGTTGCACTTACTCAAGAGTGCACATCAAAAATTCAAAATAAACTGCCCACGAAATTGAAGGATCCGGGGAGTTTCACACTGCAGATTACCCTTGGTCAAACTATTTGTGCACGTGGATTGTGTGACTTGGGGGCTAGCATAAATCTCATGCCCACATCATGGTACTGGAAGATGGGTCTTGGAAGCCCCCAAACCTGAGACTATTGTGTTACAGTTGGCAAAAAGGTCACTTCCTAGACTTGATCATTATTGAAGATGTACTGGTGCAAGTGGGATCTTTGATCTTTCCTGTGGATTTTGTGATTCTTGACTTTGAGGCCGATCCAGTTGTTCCATTTATTTTGGGATGACCCTTTTTAGCAACAGGGCAGTCACTCATTGATGTGGCATCTGGAAAAATGAAAATGCGAGCATACTATAAAGTAGAGGTTTTTGATATGTACAGAGCATTGAAATTTCCAGCAATATATGAGGAGTTGTCCTCAATATCGGTTATTGATCTTACTTCAGATTGGCAGTTGATTTTGTCTGATGATCCATTAGAGCGAGCTTTGATAGATTATGATATGCATTGGGATTTGAAATCATTGGAATTGGTCCAGTTATGAATTTGGCTGTAATTGAGACAAATAAAGTGTTGATCGAGACTTTGAATAGACCAATTGGTCCACCACCCAGTCCTTTAGTTGAAGAAGCTCCTAACTTGGAGCTTAAGGTTCTTCCTTCTCACTTACAATATGTTTTTCTTGGTGATCAAGATACCTTGCCTGTTATTTTGTCTGTAGGATTATCCGATGTACATGTAAAGAAAGCTGTAGCAGTTCTCAAAAGAAAAAGTAAAGCGATTGGCTGGCAAATGTCTAACATTTTAGGAATCAATCTAGTATTTTGCATGCACAATATTTACATGAAATAGGGGTACATACCTTGAGTGAAGCAACAAAAGAGGTTGAATCCTGTGATGAATAAGGTGGTCCGAAAAGAGGTGATCATGTGGTTAGACAGTGGTATTGTCTACCCAATTTCTGATAGCAAATGGGTTAGTCCGGTGCACTGTGTACCAAAGAAAGGAGGAATGACAGTAGTGATGAATGATAATAACGAGTTGGTTCCCACACGTACAGTTATCGGATGGAGAATATGTATAGATTATCGGATGTTGAATGAAGCAACTCGTAAAGATCACTAACCAATTCCCTTCATTGACCAAATGTTGGATAGATTGGAAGGGCAAGAGTATTATTGTTTTCTGTATGGGTACTTTGTCTACAATCAGATAAGCATAGCACCTAAAGACCAAGAAAAGACCACGTTTACTTGTCCATACGGTACGTATGCTTTCAGACGCATGCCTTTTGAATTATGCAATGCACCTGCTATATTTCAAAGATGTATGATGGCGATATTCTCGGACATGGTGAAGGAATTTGTGGAGGTATTAATGGATGATTTCTATGTGTATGGGAATTCATTTGAAAAATGTTTGCAAAATCTCGACAAAGTTCTAGCTCGATGCGAAGAAACAAACTTGGTGTTGAATTGGGAAAAGTGTCATTTTGTGGTTAAGAAGGGAATTGTATTAGGCCATAAAGTGTCATGCAAAGGGCTGAAAGTTGAAAAAGCAAAGGTTGAAGTAATTGAAAAGTTGCCTCATCCAGTTACAGTCAAAGGCATGCAAAGTTTTTTGGGACATACTGGGTTCTATAGACGATTCATTCAAGATTTTTCAAAGACCGCAAGTCCCATGTGCAAATTGTTAGAGAAAGAAGCCAAGTTCGAGTTTGAAGCTGATTGCCATGAAGCTTTTAAAAATCTTAAGAAGAAGTTAATGGAAGCACCTATTTTGATCGCACCAAATTAGGAGTTACCTTTTGATCTAATGTGTGATGCTAGTGATATTACAGTGGGAGCAGTGTTGGGTCAGAGAAAAGAGAAGGTATTTTGATCAATCTACTATGCTAGAAAGGTAATGAATGACGCTCAAGTTAACTACACAGTTACAGAGAAAAAGATGTTGGTTGTGGTATATGTATTCGATAAGTTTCAATCTTACTTAATTCGTACCAAGTTCATTGTTCATATAGACCATGCTGCCATTAAGTATCTCTTGAACAAAAAGGATGCAAAGCCACGACTAATTAGGTGGATTCTTCTACTTCAAGAATTTGATCTTGAGGTGCATGATAGAAAGGGAGCTAAAAATCAAATTACTGGTCACTTGTCACGGCTGGAAAATCAAGACCATGTTGTGGATGACTTTTAGAGTCTTAAGGAAGATTTTCCTGATGAGAAGTTATTGTTATTAGAAGCAGTTGAGTTCCCATGGTATGCTGGGGTGTATCCTCCTGAAACTACCTCACAACAAAGGAAGAAATTACTCCATCATTCTTGTGCTTATATTTGGGATGAACCGTACCTTTTTAAGCAGGGTCCATATGGAGTGATTCGTAGGTGTATCCCAGAGGATGAATTTTTAAAGGTTTTACAAAATTGCCACTCATCTCCATATGGTGGACATCATGGTGGTGAGAGAACTGCAAGGAAAATGTTGCAATTAGTTTTTTTGGCCAACTTTGTTTAGAGATACAGTGGTGTTTGTAAAGAGTTGTGATCAATTCCAAAGGTTGGGTACTATAACCAGGCATCATGAGATGCCCTTGAATAATATTTTAGAATTAGAAGTCTTTGATGTTTGGGGGATTGATTTCATGGGCCCCTTCCCCTCTTCAAAAGGTAATTTGTACATTTTTGTTGTAGTTGACTACGTCTCTAAATGGGTGGAAGCTATGGCAAGTCCGACTAATGATGCGAGAGTGGTGCTAAAGTTTGTAAAGAAGAACATATTTTCCAGATTTGGTATGCCAAGAGCAATAATTAGTGATGGACGTATGCACTTTATCAACAACTGGTTCAAGAATCTTCTTGCTAAATATGGTGTTTGTCACAAGGTGGCCACTGCATACCATTCTCAAATGAGTGGACAAGTAGAGGTATCCAATCGGGAGATTAAACAAATACTTCAGAAGATCGTGAATGGGCAGAGAAAAAATTGGGCGGGGAAGCTGGATGATGCACTGTGGACATATCAAACAGTGTACAAAATGCCCATTGGGACATATCCATATTTCTTAGTGTATGGTAAGGCATGTCATCTTCCTATAGAGTTGCAACACCAAGCATATTGGGCTGTGAAGAAGCTGAATTTTGAAATGACTGCCGCGGGAAAAAGAAGGTTATTGCAACTGAATGAGCTTGATGAGTTTATACTCCATGCCTATGAAAAATCCAAGCTTTACAAGTAAAATATCAAACATTGGCATGACAAGCACATTCAAGTTAGGGAATTTGAACCCGAACAACTAGTGTTGTTGTTTAATTAACGACTTAAGTTGTTTTCGGGTAAATTACGATCAAAATGGTCTGGACCTTGTGAGGTGGTGCGCATGATACCCCATGGAGATGTGGAGTTTTGGAATAAAGAGAAGACAGAGAAGTTTCTTGTGAGTGGACGACGCGTAAAGCATTATTGGGCGGATCATCCGGACAAGCACAAGGAATCTATCACTTAGGTTGATGAGTGATGATGAGTTGAGTCGTGCCACAGCATAAACTAAGGCGCTATGTGGGAGGAAACCCACATATGTATTGTAATAGGTATTTTAATTTTTGGCTTGTAAAATTAAAAAGAAAAGAAAAATACAAAAAAATGAGTCGTGCCACGACCAAAACTAAGGCGCTAAGTGGGAGGCAACCCATCTTTACTTACAATTTTTGATGTTTTCATTTGAGATTGCAGGGAATTTCAAAGTGAAATGAGGAGATTACCACATTTGAGAAAAGTAATCGGGTTTAAAAAATGATTTGTGTAAGTGGGGATTTACTCAGGTAAGAAAAGAGTGAGAATTACATAAGGAATCTGAGTTTGAAGAACAGCGAGATGCGAAACTGGGTATTTTGACAATTGTAAAATTCCAGTAAGGACACACGAATTTCACCGCGATGCGAATAAGTGTAAATTGACAATTATCAAATTCCAGTGGATTGTCATGATTTCTAGCGCGACGTAAAACTTGGACAATTGACAATTTTTAATTTATAGTGAGTGGATGCGAATATTAGCGCATCGCGGTTGGCAGTTATATGGCAACTGGCCTTATCCAGTAGGTCTACGCGATCCTACAACGTCGCGGAGTGGGCTTAAATCGAACATAAATATTTCATTAACCCTAACCCGACCCGACCCTCTATAAATATAACCTCATAAACCCTAAACCCATTTATTTCAACATCAACGCCGCCCTCTCACTCCTTCTCCTATAAATTTCTCCAAATTTTCACTTTCTCTCATCCTTCTCTTAATTGTTGAGGTATGTTCTTTAAGATTTATTTATTTATTACCTTTCTTATTACATCTTGTGATGATTGATAGTGTTTTTAGGCATAATGTTGTTTTCCCTCTCATAATAGTTGTAAATATTAGCATTGCCTATGATATTTTATCTAATTTGTGATGTTTTAGCCTACTTGTCATTATTTTAAATCAATGAGAGCAAAATTGAATGGTATCTGCAGTTGGTATTAAGGGGTAAACATTTTTCATACTAGTTGAGAGGATGAGGAGTGTAAGGGTATTGTATCTGGAGGCCAAAGGCTAGACTATTTTGGAAGTTAGGGGGTAATTTCGTTCCACTCTGTATATACCCTTATTGTCTGATGTTAGATGATTGAGTAGAATTCTAGAATGCGAGATGCTATAGTAACATGATCTTATTTAGAGTCTCGTATTATGGGATTAGCTGGGAGTCAATGACATGATGTTGTGTGCTGAGTAAATGACAAAGGATGATATGTCCCGAAGAGTAATATGATGTCTTTGAATATGATACTAAGGCCTACGCAAAGGAAAGTCTGAGTACCGTGGTTGTTAACGTAGGTTCTTGGCTAATAACTAAGTGTGGGGTGCAAAGGCACCCATAATGCACACTCAGTTTAGCTAATCCTCAGTTTAATCTTCTTGCATGTTTATTGTATTTTCTTAATTACAGGCATAATCGAATCACAATCAAGAAAGGGCAAGGCAAATACAGGACCTTCTACCCCTGTGAGGATGAGAAGCAGACCGTCTGAAGGGAAATTAACTAAAGTGCCTAGAGCCCCTCCACTTCAGCGGGGGAAAGTTCAAAAATTTGGCTTCAAGGCTGTACGAAAGGATGGGAAGCAGTGATATACTAAGCATACTGATGCTAAGTATATTTTGGAGGTCTATATCGATCGACCTAGCTTGATAAGAGAGTGTTCGTCTATGGTATGGAGAATCGAGGCACTCAATATAAATTTCATTTTTCATCAGTCAGTTAAGTGCAACTTGCATCTTGTTAGAGAATTCTATACCAATTGGGACCCCAGCCATCCTGAATATTTGTTGAAGGTTCGAGGAAAGGTGATTCGATTCACAACTACTGATGTTAACGAGTTGTTGGGTATCCCAGAGATGAACCCAAGTTTCTTACAATAGTTTATTATTTCTCCTTCTTATGCACACATCAGGCATTTGTTGTGTGGCCAGCGATCTTCAGCCCGTTGGACGAGGCATCGAGTTACAGGTTTGCATTTTTCTTTCCCCTACGCTTAAATGAACAAGGAAGCAAGAATGTGGGGTCGTATTATGTATGCCTGCTTGATTCAAGGAAAACATATGACTGAGGTGACTAGGGATAGGGTATGTTTGATTTATGACCTAATATGTGTGGATATGAAGATTAATGTGAGGAGTGTAATTTTTTCTGCGATGAATAAGGCGCGTACCCAGGTGGGTTGCAGCTTTGGATTTAGAGGTTTGGTGACTAGATTTTTAAGAAGGCATAGGGTGGATGATGAGGATCTTGACTATAAAACTGAGGTGATCACTCGTCCTATGGATATAACTACTTCAAAAAGCATAGCTGGGGCATCTGTCCCAATTTTTACTTTGATGGAGTGACATACAAGGACTGATGAGGTACTGGGTAGGCTGTATAGTCTCATGATGATGATGTCGAGGAAAGAAGGTAGACCCACTACACCAGAGGAGCTCCATGTTATAGAGCTCGACTATCCACTTGGCCATCATGCTAGGACCATGTTGAGGATTGGACCAGATTTTATGGAGCCTGTTGATGACGATGTACCCACAGATGAAGAACACAAGTATAGGGATTCCGATATGGAGTTCGATGAAGAGGAGCAATCTGATGATGATGGAGTTGACAATGATCATGATGATGTGGATGTGGCTCTCGAGGACATGTCTGCTATAGTCCCATATGAGTGATCAGGAAGTATACTGCCACCCTACCATAAGCTTAATTGGAAGCACTGGGACAATGCTTTATTTTAAGTGTGGGGTAGTGGGTTAGTGTTCTCTTGCATCTTTTTTTTTAGTTATTCGACTGAACAATGTTATTTTTATGTTTTGCTATGTTGGTTTGATGTACTAGCTATTCGGAACACTGGTCTGTAATAGTTAGTAACTTTGATTAATTTCCCTCTTTGGCATTTATCGCATATTGCTTCAGTTTAAAGAATTATGTTATTGTTATTTTCTCCCTCATTGGTAAGTTCAGTTTCAAGTAGTTACGTTTGCTTTTGCACTCTTTAGTAATTAGAAATAAAAAGTCATAGTTAGTTGCCATCCCCTATGATAGATGGATGACGACCGTCTTAAGGAGAGTGGTCGTACGAAGTAAAGAAATTTAGGAGAACCTAATCCCTATCTTAGAGGAGTGTGTGAAATGGGCCATCTTTGCAGTAATTGAAACTAATTCTAGTATCAATAAGCATAAGAGTTTTTTATTTTAAGTACTGAGGATTCAATCTCGATAATTGAAATTTGATTTGTTGGCTTAATTTTGAATTAAATAAAGAACATGATTGGGAACCTTTGGCTGATTCCGTACATGCACTGTGAGTGTAAGGATTAGTATATATTCTACATGAATAGAAATGACTAAAACTTGCCCGGTGTGTCTACAAAGCAAAATAAAGGGTGTTGGGTGAAGGAAGTGATGTAGGCATTTCTTTAACCGCCTTGTTTCTAACTTTAATAGACCTCCCTTGGTGCATAGTCTTAACCAGCCCTGATGAGCCTTTAGCCTATTTCTTTGGTAGCTTGTTATGAAACCTATCCCTTCTTTGCTGAATCATAATTTGATCTAAATAAGCTCCTAAGCATTTTCAATATAAGACTAAGAGAAGATTAAGAGAGAAAATAAGTAAAGAAGGTAATCATTTGATGCCCCCAACGTAGTTGTTATTGATGTTTGATGATGGTGGGTTAATTGGGAGTTTGTAAATAAAAATGTTACAATGAACCTGTTTTGGCCCTGGTCCAGTTGGATAATGTGTACCTTAATGAAGGCCTTTTCTCTTAAGTTAAGGGTGTCTATAATAGGGGTGCGTAATATGAATATGGAAAGAATGATTAATACTCCCAACCTAGTTTGAGAAAATAAGTTAATTGAAAAAGGTGTTGACAAATGAAAGTATGGGGAGAAATAGAAGGATAAATTGGTGTTGGAAAACAGAGTGAATTGACAGTTTTTGTATTTAAACGCTTAGGAGCAATAGTCACTATTTATGTAAATAGTACCTACCTGTCCCTAAGCCTTTATTACAACCCGAAAAAGACCTAGTTGATCCTTCACCCAAACATCTAACTATTAGTAGAGTAAAACACTAAGGGCAAGCTTATGGTTCGTTCACTAGCATGTACAAATTCTTTGTTGAGAGTGAGCGATTTGATGTTTATACTCCCCTATTTTTGCATAGATATCATTGTGAGTTAATATGGAGAAATTTTCTTGAGTGAGGATGCAGGCGGATAAAAGCCAAATTACTTATTGTGTTTCTTTCATTGAGTTTGCCAACATGTTAGAAATTTATTTTTGAGATAGAAAAATTTGTACTAAATTGTCTCATGTGTTAAAAACTGTTTTGACAAGATGATGTAAGAATTCGTCTTTGCAAAGTGTAAGTGCCCATGGCCACATAACTTTGAGATTGTAATGAAAAGAGGAAGTAATTATGTTTTTGAATTCATGTGTTCGAGGACGAACAAGGTTTTAAGTGTGGGGTGGTGATCTTGGGCATATTTATATGATCAAAGCACCAATATGCACCCAGATTTGGACTTAGTTCAAGAACTTTTGTATGAATTCTTAAGTATAATTCAGCTTTATTACGTTTTGTACCTAATGGATATGATTAGTACTTTTAGGTTCAAAATCATGAAAAATTGTGCATAATTGGATACAACGAGGATATGGAAGTGGTGAAGGAATGCAAGGTATTGAAGTTAAGCTGAAAAAGGGAAGTTGGAAAGTAGGAATCCTCATTTGAAGACACTCCGTGTCGCGAGGATCAACAAAATAGCAATGGTCAAATTCCAGTGAAGGTTCGCGAAACTACCGCATCGTGGAGAAGTTTTGTTTATCAGATTTGGCAACCTGAAAGTTTAGCGCATCACGGAGGATGATTATTTCGCAATTGTCCAAATCCAGTGGCTCACCACGATAGTGGCGCGTCGCGGTGCGGGTGCATTTTACAATTGTCAGGGAATACTTGAGCTCCGCGATTTACTAGATTTTAATGAAAAATAGCAATCGAAGTCATGGAGCGACGCGCCGGATGGATAAATCGGGAATATTTTAAGTGTTTTGTCCCAGCTATAAAAGGAAAAATCCAAGATAATGTGGGGGACTTTTGTCAAGCAGAGCAGCGGCGGAAAAATAGAAATCTCTCTTTTAGGGTTCTTAAACATTCTTTTGAATTTCTTTATTCGAGGGATTGATTTGGGTATGATTTGTTACTTATTTTGGATGATGAATTCAAACATAAGTAGCTAAACACCCTATTTTTGGGGTTGAGGCTAAGAACATGAGTACTCTTTAATATTCTTATTCATAGTTTCTTTTTAGATTAACATATGGGTTGTTCTTAATTTCTTGAGCTTACTATTTTAATGATTGACCACCATTAGAATAAATTTATATTTCTATGTGAATTCGGGAGGAGAATCATAGGATAGAACGAAGAAATTAGGGAGCAAGGTTCTTATTCTTTTATAAAATAAGGGATTTGAATTAGCATCTAGGATAGGAATATACCTAGAAGCCTTTCTTGGTTTACTTAAAAGAAGACAACTTCATGAATCTAGAATATTTGTTGTAACTCTGTGGGAGTTGTAGTTACAACATTCAATAGATAGAAGATTTAAGGTCGGGAGACCAAGATCGTGGCATAAACCTTGCGAACCATCAACCCGATAACCAATTAGACTGTGAAAAGAATAGAGAATTGTATGATTGTTCAAAATACCTCAACCCTGGAATCATCCTCATTATTGATTACAACCGTTGCTTACTTTGCTTTAGTCATCATTAATTATTTCTTGTTCAGTAATTTACATTTTATTTACAGAATCATCTTAATCTTGATACAATCAAACACTTAATACTAAATTGTCTTGAACTAAATCTTGAATAAATTTCTAGTTTATTGATCCTTGAGGGAACGATATCTGAATGTCCAAGTCATTATATTTCTTGCATGATCACGTACACTTGAGTGTGCGTAGAGACGCAACAACTATCAGTATGATTCAGTCCGTATAGCCAACAATTAAGTTTAGCACTCGGATAGATAAACTCCTATTATTTTCCTTCTTTCAATCTAGTTTTACCATCCGGAGTTTCATGAATATAGCTAGTCCATGAGGTAATATGTCCATGCAAATTGCGAATTCAGTTCAGTCCATACATCATGTTTTAGATTTAGCTATTTAGATATGACTCAGTTCATAAATATTCAGTGCATGATCTCCGTTTTCCAAGTATTCTAGCTCAGTTAGTATAATACCCCTTATACAACCTTAGTCTTGTTATCTCAGGATTTATGTACATATAATGTACTTGGCAATGCCATAAGGCTCTTTTATTTTGATTCCTATATGTGTTTTGGTGAGGAACAATTCCTAATGAGAAGCTACGTACTTTATTCCCATCTTAGTAAATTTTGAAATTTTATTGTATCAGTCATCACTTCGTAATTCTATATGTAAGATTATATCAAGAACAATTCAAGTCAGTTCTAAACTCTCAGCATGAATCAGCTCCTTACAGTCAATAAAGTCAAGTCATCTCAGAAATGGGTTTTATGATAAAAGTTATAGTGTTTCACCTCATCTATATCATTCATTACCAGACATGTCATATGTACATTATTCCATACTTCTATGACTTCAATAAGTTTCTATCCATCATTCAAGGATGAATGATTCCAAGGGGGAGATAATGTAACACCCGCATTTTGAGCTAAACATTGAACCATTATTCCTATATGTTTAAACTCTAATCCCATGATATATAATTGAATACATTTGTAATTATATTTATCCTAGTGTTTGACGTGCTTATGAGGTGAAAAATGTTTATAGGAATCACTTAGAGAAAAGTTGAGCTAGGAACCTTTGATTCGGCCAAATTTTGGTATTAAATTCTACAAGGGTCAATTTTGAACGTGTAAAACTTTTGATATATGTGGAATTTTCTATATCAAGTCCCACTAAATTATAAATAATTAAATTAGCTTTCCAACGATACCAATTTAGCCTTAATCCGATACCCGAGCAAAAAGTTATGACCATTTTTATGGGAAACAGTAAGGGTCCGTGATTGCCCCGTGCCACGGGGGCAATTCACTTGGAATTGGGGTCGCATCACGAGGTCTTTTCCCTCAGAATAAGAATCTCACCACGAGGGATATTCCCCCACTATTCTTTATCTAAGGGGCCAAGAGGTAATTTGGTCCTTTTCCCTCAACTCCAGTCGTCCAAAACACGGCTTATAACACTTAAGAGGGAATTATTTGCCCATTACCTTCAAAATTTCTCACATAGAAACCATTCCCCTCCAAAGAACGAGCCATTCAAGCCTCTCTTTCTTAGAATAAGAAATTCAAGATTTCTTCCTCACTAATTCAAGGATTCAAATTCTAATTTCTAGCTTCCTTCAAGAATTCATCTAATTAAGGTATGTGGGGTATTCATCAATGGGTTTCTTTCACCCATTGAGCCTAAAAACCCTTTCTCTGGTTTAATGTATGAATTTATACATGTTCGAGATGAATTTAACCCATGCTTTTATTTGTAATTTGAATTCAAGCTATGTCCATATCTGTTCCCATTTAAATCAAGCTATTTCATGTTCAAAACTTTCAAGAATCCACGTTATACTCAATCAAATTCATGGTAACTATCAAAAGCATGTAGTAATCCATGTGAATATGTTGTTTTCTCAAGTTTAACTCATTCCCATGTTCAAGTTCATGTTTAACTCATTCCCATGTTCAAGTTCATGTATTTCACTCAATTATTGAAATGCCTTATGTTTTGGGTCCTTGAACTATGAAGTTATATCACTGTTTTAACGTTGTTATCATATTTAGCAATCATTCAGTATTGGCAGGTTATGAACACCTGATACCTATGTGTCTTACATGTTCCCGTTTCCAGGTTACAAGTCAGTCAGATCATGTTTTATTATTTTATTTAGACTACTATATTCATGTTGAGTACTTATCAAAATATTATCACATCATATTAGACCCATAATAATACCAGAGTTATTCAGTTGGGAGTAGGATTTCATACCGAGCGAACCCAAGGATGGGGGCTCACCTGCCAATAGAGGGTGAGACCTTTAGTAGCAGTCCCTGAGTTCCAAAACTACGCAGCCAGCGTAGGTAGGAGAGGTCTTCCGTCCAGTAAAAAGTGGACACTCTTTTAGTGGCACCTTCCAGTAAAGAGTGACTCCCTAGTCCTTCAGGACACCAGTTTAGTGGATCCATATAGCCATGTGTTAGTACTCGTTGCAAGGTACTGACACCCTTCCAACTGGGGTTACAAGTTGGACCCCGATTGCCTCATATTTGAGCAAGTCGGTTATATGATAGATCCCACGGGTTTAGTTAGTATTCTGTCTATATAAGTTTAGGTTTTCTTGACCAAGTAATCGGATTTTCAGTTATTTAATTTATTTTAGCACATGTTTTACTTGGTCTTGCATTCTCAGTTTTACATGCTAATGTTTTCATGCTCAGTATCCATACATGATCCTCGGTTTAGTGTTACAGCAAGTTCAACTTTACATGAGATTTACATAAAGTATTCAAATTTTTTTATCGCTTTCCAGCTTTATTCTACTTATTCTACAAAAGTAAAGATTTAAGAAACTAAGTGTAGTGGTTCACTAGGTTATCATATTATGTTTGTTACTAATGCTTTAAGATACTTCAGCTTTCTGTTGATTTCATTCTCTTGGTGAATCTACTTGCACTTAGCATGCAAGTTTTAAGAGTATATATCTATTCAGTTTTACTTATTCCATTCACCCCCATTTACTTAATATATTCCAAAAGTACTTACCATATATACGTCTGTGTGGCTACATTATTAGGTACCAGTTGTAGCCCACACATCAAAATCAGACAGTTTGCAGTTTCCAACCAACAGGTGCTGAGTTCACTAATTTTAGGGACTCCAGTCAAATATAGTTCATGTATTATATTGTTATTATTCATATGTATTAATTTGTGGTAGTTGGGGGCACGTCCCATCCACCAACAGTTAGTATATTAGAGGTTTCATAGACAGTTAGTCAGAGTCACCCATGTAATGCAAGTTCTTCCTTTAGATTTTTCGTGTTATAAACCTTTTTAGTATCACATGTATTCAAATTTTCTTATGATTGTGCTTCTGTTTAGAAAATCTAGCTTATATAATTAATTTAATTCAGATGCTCAAATATCATTCCAGTTCATGGATTATCTTGGGATCACTTGTGGTTCTAACACCGTTTTACGACTAGGGAGTAGTCTTGTGTAACACCCTACATTTTCGGGCTAGACTTTGAACCGTTATTCCTATGTGTGTAAACTCTTATTCCATGATTTGTATTGAAATATATATGTCATGATCATTATCCTAGTATTAGGAGTGCTTATGAGGTGAAAAATATTCATAGGAATCACTTAGAGCAAAGTTGAGCTAAGGGCCTTTGATTTGGCCAAATCTTTGTGTTTGATTATATAAGGGTCAACTTTGAACGCGTATAATCTTTTACATACGTGGAATTTTTCAGCTCAAGGCCCATCAAATGATAGATAATTGAATTTGTGCTTTTGATACTCTATTCATCAGGCCTCAGTTAAGTGTCCAAGTAACACATAATATTCTTTGATGCTTCAGGATCTCATGTTTTAACCATTCAGTGACTTCTCTTTATGAATTGATAGTGGTGATGAGTAATTGTTTAGAGACGAGAGAGTAAATGTCTCATTTTAGGGAAAGATTGTTATATGCTTATTGTATCTCAGACTATAAGCATAAAGGATGATTGAGGTAGAACTTTTGATATGTGTCATGGTTAGTTGAGAATTCCATATGTCTTCTTAAGATTAGTGCAAGAAAATTATTTTGATAGGGTTTAGAAAATATGAGAAAGATATTTTTATGGATGTTTGCCTAGAAGTTCATATATGGTTATAATTATAGGCTTTAATGTTATGTTGGTATATAAGTGGATGGGTGCATTATGCGTTTGTGAATTCCTAGTAAGAGGTTGAATTTAGTTATTGAAGGGGTAGGAAGAATTATTCTTGAGATAAGAAGTTGTGAAAATATATGGGGTATTGAATTCATGGTTTAGACTAGTGTTATGGTTTTATGTGTAGTACCTGGTGATTTCACGTAAGATTTGAACATAGTGAGGGTTTGTAGTTCAACTCAGACTAGGGGCTAAGTTTGAGCATTAGAAGTTACCTTACTTAAGGCATAGTGGTGGTATCCCAACTTATGTTTCATAGCCCTACATTCCATGTTATAGAGTTATAGACATATTAAGATTCCTTACTCAGATATCTTATTCAGAATATTCCAGTTGAGTATAAGCTTCCAGTATAATTTAGTTTGTATAGCCAGCAACTCAGTTTAGCAGTCAGACAGATAAGTTCCTATGGTTTTCCATCTTTCCATCTAGTCTTACTATCTGAGGTCTCATGAATATGGATATTCCATGAGGTAATTCATTCACGTCTATACAATTTAAGAATTCTATTAAGTTCATGCTTCATGTTTCAGAATCAGCTATGTAATCATGATTCTGTTCATAAGTGTTCAGTGAATAACCTCAGTTTTTCATGCATTTCAGCTCAAACAGTGTAGTATCTCTTGTATGATCTTAGTCTCATTATATCATGATTCATTCTTACATAAGTTATCACCTCACATTTCTATGTGCATGATTGTATCATGAACATTTCAAGTGAGTTCTAAACTCTCAGCATAAATCAACTCCTTATAGTAAGTAAAGTCAAGTCAACCCAGAAATTATTTTCATGATAAAGTCATAATGCTTCAGCTCATCTATATCCTTCAATACCAGACATGTCATGTGTACATTATTTCATACTTAAAAGGCTTCAACAATTTTCTATCCATCATTCAAGAAAGAATGATTCCAAGAGGGAGATAATAAAACACCCCACATTTTTGGGCTAGACTTTGAACTATCATTTCTATACGTTTAAACTCTAATTCCATGATTTGTATTTGAATACATGAGTCATGATCATTATCCTTGTGTTAAGATTTCTTATGAGGTGAAAATGTTCATAGGAATCACTTAGAGCAAAGTTGAGCAAAGGGCTTTTGTATCGGTCAAATCTTTGTATTCAATTCTACAAGGGTCAACTTTAAATGAGAATAACTTTTTATATACATGGAATTTTTCAGATCAATACCCACCAAGTGATAGATAATTGAATTATCTTTCCAATGATATTAATTTCTCCTTAATACGATACTCGAGAAAAAAGTTATGGCCATTTTCGTGTGAGGCATTAAGGGTCCGCAATGTGGCCGCGGTACGATGCTCTCTCAACGATATAAGGGGCGCAATGCATTTCTCTCCCAACGCGATAAGGTATGTGACACAGATCTTATTCCCCCTTTGTTTTAGCTTCTTAAGTGTCCAGGGGAACTTTGGTCCTCTTTTCTCAGCCTTAAACGTCCAAGGCACGAATTAAAGCACCCAAAAGGGCATTATTTGCCCATCTTCTTCAAATCAACTCACGTAAAAACCCTTCCTTATTCCAAGAACAATAATCCAAGCTTCTTCTCTCAAGAACACAAGGATTCAAGCTTAAATTAAAGAAACCTTCATGAATTCATTCAATTAAGGTATGTGGGGTTTATCAACAAGTATCCTCTCTCATCCTTGTTCCCCAAAACTTACTTTAAAGATTAAAGTTCATGATTTCCAATTAGGGTTCATACACAATTAGCCATATTCTTGAATTATGATATTTCCATGAGATTAAAGGCTTTAAGTGCATCAAGATTTATTTATATCCATGTTTCCTCTCTAATTTTACATTCAAGCCATGTTATTAACCTTATCATGTAAATTATGGTTCTATGTGATTCAAACCCCCAAACTTACTTTTCATGGTTGGTCAATACCAAGTCAAATTGTTAAACTCATGTATTTAGCCCTGTAAACATGATCTCCTTTTCAAGTTCACTTACTTCCATGTCGTAGCCCATTGATTTCATGTTGAATCCCTAGATTATGAAATTAGCCATGTAATCATGTTTTTTTCTCATGTCTAAGACATTCCCATGCTCAAGTTCATGATTATTTCAGGCTTGATATTATACTTTATGAATCATTCAGTGTTGGCGGGTTATGAACACCCGGTACCTATGTGATTTACATGATTTCAGATTTTCAAGTAACAAGTCAGTCAGAACCATGATTTTATCCTCATACATAGATTATCATTTTTATTACAAACCCACCAGTATTATTTCATGTTAAATACCTCAGTTTACAAGTTTATAATTACTTCAGATTATGCCTGCAGTGTCAATTTTAAAAATACCATAGTTGAGCATATCAGTATTTAGTGCATGCACCAGTTCATGATTTCAGTGTCAGTTTAGTTTGGAGTAGGACTTAGCATCGAGTGAACATAGGGATGGCTACTCCCCCATCAGTTAGGCATGAGACACTAGTAGCTGGCCCTAAGTTCCATACCTACGGCTCCATCGTAGAATTTAAGGGGTCTCTCGTCGGTTAGGAATGACATCCTCGTCCTTCGAGACACCAAACTTGTAGATCCATATCGTCAGTCAGTGATTGTACCCTTGGCAAGGTACTAGCACCCTTCCAACTGGGGTTAAAGGTTGGACCCCAATAATAGATTTGGAGCATGTCGATTATAGCTAGCTCCCACAGTCTCAGCACAGTATTCAGTTTATTCAGTTCATGTTTGCTTGACCAAGTGTATAGATTTTTAGTTATTCAGTTATACATCTTTCAGTCTCTTAGATCTCAGATTATCTCAGAAATATGTTTAGGCTTGGTCTTTGATTCTCAGATATTACTTGCTCATGCATTCATGCTCAGTATAGTTGTATATTTAGATCCTCGGGTTATGAAGATTTATATTTTAGTTCAGATGTGCATGATTTTGTGTTATTTTCCATCAAAGAGTTTCAGACCTAGTATCCATACATGATCCTCAGTTCAGTTCTACAACATGTTCAGCTTCACATGAGATTTACATACTGTATTCATGATTTACCGCTTTCCAGCTTCAGTCCTACTTATTCTACAAAAGTAAAATTCTATGAAACTAAGTGTAGTGATTCACCAGCTTATCATATTATATTATGTTACGTACGTTTTAAGATACTTCAGCTTTGAGTTGATTTCAGTCTCCTGGTGAGTCTACTTGCACTTAGCATGCATGTTTTATGAGTAAATATATATTTAGTTTTACTTATTGCACTTACCCCCACTTACTCAGTACATTCCAGAAGTACTGATCCACATATATTTTTATGTGCTACATTGTCTTATAATGTAGGTGCAAGTTGTAACCTACACTTCATAATCAGACAGTTGCAGCTTCCAGCCAGCATTTGATGAGTTCTCTTATTTTAGGGACTCCAATCAGTTGTGGTTCATGTAATGTATTGTATTTATTCATATTCATTGATTTGTGGTAGTTGGAGGCATTCCTCAGCTATCTATAGTCAGTATAGTAGAGACATCATAGATAGTCAGTCAGAGTCATGAAATGTAAATTCCAGTTTCTTTCTTCAGTTTTATCATTATGTAAGCTTTATCAGTATTATACATATTCATATTTCATTATAATTATGTTTTCTATCAGTAAACTTAGTTTTTATAAAATTTAAATCAATTGCTCAAGTATCATGCTAGTTCATAGGTTAGCTTGGGATCACTTGTGGTTCTAGGTATTGTGTTATGATTAGAGGATAGTCTCGGATCGTGACATCTCGGGTCATGAAAATAGACTTGAAAGTTATTGAGTGACAGTATTTTGATTGTGATTATTCATCTATTTGAATACAGTTTCAAGTTCTTTTTAATTTTTGCTCATGTTTTAAGTTTACATTTATGAGAGTTCAGTGCTGAGTAGATATCATTAGTTAGCTTAAGGCTATTTGTGGTATCAAGAACCGTGTGATGTCCAAGGGTTACCTTCAGAGAGTTGCACGAGCCAAGCTTCCTATGCCACTATCGATGCCTTGTCTGTGTTTTCCTTGGTTATGCTAGCTTTGTATTGCCTCGTGCCATTTTTAGTCTTTTTGCTTAAGTAGCATTGTTTAGCCTATTCTTTCCTTTATCTCCACTAGAATTGCCCCCACTTGAACTTGATATTGACACATGCCATACTTCATCTTGCCCACTGCTGACTTTGTCAGCGCCTATGTCATGCCATAGCATAGTGCCTTGTCAATCTTGCATGTCACTATCTTGACAATGCCACCTCACCGACCACATGATTAATTCAACCTGCACCTAGGTCCTTAAAAAAGTCATTCATGTCAATCATTTACCGCTAATGTTCCATCTATCAAGTTTAAGAGTCTTGCCTCTAACAAACACACAATATTCAATTACATTAAACAATTAGTACATTGTCTATTGGATAGAACGTAGCACATCTAAAATACTAAGAACAATGTAACATCATTCTTAAAATATTTGGTCACACTCTTATTAAGGTGCTAAAAATGTCAATCAATGATTCAACTATGTATCAATCCCAAAATTTCTAAAAATCATATAAAATCATTATGCTCTCTTTAGGAAAATTTGTGATTTCCTAAAATTAGATGTTTTGTAAATCATCACTTTTAATTCCAAAATGGACATACAAGGTGTGAAAATGTGATTTTCTCTAAATACATATTTAATTGATTTCACAGTCTATGAAAAAGTTGTTTCCTTTACCTTAGATTTGTCTTGTCATTAAGTATGTATGAACAAGCTACTTTGCAGCTCTGAATCAACTTTAGTTCATTACATATTTCTAGGTAAACTATTTTTATGTGCATCATCACATTGTGTCTTATCGATAAGTCTTGCAAACATTGTTCCTACAAATCAAATGTTCAAACAAAAAGGACACTAGAATGCGAAAAGTCAACAACTACAAAAAATAACCAACAAGGTAGATTTCTTTTTTACAAGCTTCAAAATAGGGATAGAAAATAAAGTTTGTGGACCCTAGAGAATATGTCAGTTGTGATGAATAAATACGGCCAAGAAGAGCAGTTAACAGGATCAAGAGAAACCAAGATATTACTAAAAGAGAGACAGAGCACCATAGAGGGAAAAGCAAAAGTTTATATTTCACTATTTTCAGACAAACCAAGCCAAATGGAAAAAGAACAGGAAAAATTCATATCCAATCAAAATCTACAAGTATCCATTTAAAACTATCAGAAGTCGAAATTCAAAAATTAATATACTTATGTGATATTCGAAATCATATTATTTTTATGTATGTTTTAAAGTATCATCGTGGAGCTAAGTTTAGGGGGTAATAAAAGATTTATGAAAATGTAATAATGCAATACAATTTTTATTTTTGTTGCTAAGTTCAACTATTTGTACAATTAAAAGTGAACACAGAGAACGAGAGGGTGAAGTACTTATGGTCTATTTTACTTCTTGTTGGTTCATGAATCGTCTTTAGTGTTCATAAGGGCAAAGTCAGAATTTAAATGTAAGTTTTAAAGTATAGAAAAATTTACAACAATTCTTTATTACTCATAATTTTATCATCACCATCATCAAATTCATCTAAAAATTATTTATAAAGTAGCTTTGATTAGACAATAACTATTAGTATATCTATAAAATAATAAATTTTAATTTGTTATAATAGAGAAAGAAGTTTTAGTAATTATGATCTAATAGAATAATAATAAAATTTGGAAGTAGAACAACATTCATGAAAAAGCAAAGGTAGAGAAAAGAATGTAGTTTTTTATAAATCAAGTAAGAGAAACAACAATAAATTCAATGCAATTTCACAAGTGGATCTGGAGAAATTAAGAATATTATTGGTAGCACTATGCATTTCGATTCTAGATGTTCATTGATGAATTCCTAGTGTGCTTTCTCTAGATCGATAGGGGTAAAAAGAGTGGCCCTCTGTCCTATTCTACCTTTCAAACCTGTCATCACAACTACTAATGTCACAGAAATACAAAATCAAATATGCTAGGATAATGTGATTGACAGGTTCAAATACATGTGGAAGAGAGAAGAAATGCCCTCATTTAATTTTATCACCACTAAAGCATGAACTTTATCATGAGTGGACAAATGACATGGAACGGATAAAAAAAAGGTGTGTTCTATATTGCTCAAATTATTCAAAATATTGTCGAATTTGTGTCAGATCCTCCAGAATTGTACTATTTTGAGAGGTTCCAACATGCACCTAACAATATTTTTGAAGAGACCAAAGAGCATAGAATATGTTGCATGAAAAAAATTCAGAACTATGTATTAATTGAAACATAAAAAAATAGAAGACTTTGTTAATTTCTATTTAATTGTAATGAATAGTCCCTTATAAATCATTACAGAAGCCTACATGATACTTTTCTGAGACATCACTATTTAAGAATTAATATTATTTTAAAATAACACGGAATCATGAGTACTTTTCAATAGCCTCAAAGCAAAACAAGCTAGAAGCATATGCAAAAACTACGTAGAATCTCAACACTGAGAAAGCATTCATACCTTAGTCTTTTTTGTCTAATTAAGATCTCTACTTTCTTATTGTTGGCCTTATTGATTATGTCCCGCGATCTTTCTTCTACAACACAATTAACAAGAAACTACTACTATCACAATTCTACTTTAGAAGAAAATTGAGAAAATGTTCAAAGTCATACAATTACCAACTCTAACATGTCAAAAGTCATACAAAATTGTATTATTGAAAAGAAACTATACAATATACGAAGAATAATAATATGATCCAACTAAATTATGAAAATTTCTTGCTATTTACAACAAGTCCAGCAGATGGAAAATAGAGACAGCCCCATGTAAGATAAGAACCTACAAAATTAAAGTAGATGGAAAAATGAATAATAATGAAATATGAAGCAATAAGGAGCGGGGATAACATCTTGAGAAAAAAGTATCTCAGAAAAATAAATCGATTAATTTCAATTGTGGTTACATTTTCATTACTTGTTTCATCTCCTTTATGTTTTGAAGATTCTACTCGAATTATTCAATTTCTTAAACATTTTTGACTACCTAAAGAACTTAAAATTCCTATGTAATAATGACAAAAAAGTGTTAGTACTTAAGAATCAATTTAATTATTTAATACGTAAGTAAATGACATCCAAAGCTTTCGATATTCTTAGTTCATCAATTGAAACGAATTTGATAACACCAAAAGCAACCAACCTTCATCAGCTTCATTTTCATCAAAGACAAGTCCCCAGTTCTCCATAAAATCCTATACAGGCCTAAAATAAAAAAATCAATAATCAAAGCAACTTAAATATTGAGATCCATAAGAGTAAACAAACATCAATGCAATGACAGTAACCAACCCTAAACCAAAAAAAATATAAAAATAAATGATGGATATATTATATGTGGTTGTACTAAAATAATATCAAGCAAGAGAAAAGATCAAATCAATTACTAGAAATCTCCTTCAATTATAACCACAACACATCAAAAAAAAACCTTCGCCTTCTAAAAAAAAATTTAGAAATTTTATACCCGCAAAAATTTGAAGAAGAGACCTCTTGACTCATCAAATTATTGAACATTAGAAAATCACCTAAGAATTTCATAAATGTCATATCCAATGGAAGGCTACAAGTAATTGCCTTACTTTTGCATTCTCTTGGGAAAGGAATAAGGTCACAAACCTAAGATTCAATAAGTATCTGGGGACAATTCAAAAGCTTCAATCATGCGTTATTATTGACGGGCTAAAGTTAGCAAATGAAGAAGAAACGTCAGAAAAATCTCAGATATGACAAAGCTCACTTTGAGAAATAAAATTCAATTCTCTAGAATCTAATATTTCAAAAAATCGCTACAAAAATAATACTT
Source organism: Capsicum pubescens (assembly GCA_030864215.1). Lineage (NCBI taxonomy): Eukaryota > Viridiplantae > Streptophyta > Magnoliopsida > Solanales > Solanaceae > Capsicum > Capsicum pubescens. Next base: position 262,693,331 of record CM061540.1, on the reverse strand, counting down.
CTTATTTTTCAAACAAGCATTGAAAATTTTCTCAAAGTTCACAAGAGGAGTTTGAGAGATTGAAGTAGAAATAGGTCTGAAAGGAGGGAAGATGATTTTGAAAGAGGAAATGTGCGTCTGAAGAGAGAAAATATTTTCTTAACAGAGAAAAGTAATTTTATTAAAGAAAGAAAAATAAAAGAGTCTCTTTGGAGGATTAAAAAATTAAGCGAGGAAAATTATGGAGGGATTAACTAGTTTTTTCAATACATAATTTTTTTCATGAAGTGTTTCTAATTATGGATTTATGACAACAGTTTATATAACTGTTATGATAGGTAGGCCTATTGCAATCATTTTAGTCAGCAGGAATAGTTTTATGACTAAACTGTATCAATAGCACTCAAATATTTTGACAACAGTAAGAATTATTGCAATAGAGACTCTATAACAATGGTTATAAAATCGTTACTATCAAATTTATTCATAGTTTTAATTTCTAGTAGTGGTTGACAAATGATTTTAAGATTAATGAGTGTGAAAATGTGTTTATATTAAAGGCACTTCAAATTAAAAAGTCATTATTTGTTTGTATATGGATGACATGTTGATCATCAACAAAGATATTTCTGACATAAATGCTACTAAGTGAATAGAATCTAGCAAATTTGATATGAAAGACGTTGAAGTTGATGATGTAACTTTAGGGATAAGAAATAATAGAACCCCGCAAGTCTTAGCATTGCCACAATCTCGTTATATTGAAAAGGTACTTTACAAGTTCAAATATTTGGGATTCAATATTGCCAAGACACCACTACATGTGATTTTTGCACTTTAAAAGAAAGAAGGTGAAAGTGACTCACAATCAAACTATGTAAGAGAGTTGTAAAATTTTATGTATATCATGAATTGTATGCAATCAGATATAACATGTGCTATTAGTAAAATGAGTCGGTTCACAACTAGTCCCAATAAAACTTATTGGATAGTAATAAAAAGAGTTTTGGATTATTTAAAACATACTCAAAAATATGATTTGCATTATAACAAATATCTGACAGTAATTGAAGGCTATAGTGATGCAAATTGAATCACCAGATCTAATAAAGCAAAAATTCACAAGTTGATATGTATTTAATTTTGGTGGAGGAGCAGTTTCTTAGAAATTATCCAAACGGGCATGTACCACACCCTCTATGATAAAATCTGAATTTATCACTTTAAATAAGTCTGATGAAGAAGTTGAATGGCTCCTAAATTTCTTGAAAGGTATTTTTGTCATGATCTAATTTACGAGTCATGATGGCACCTATTCTATCCCATCAATAGATAAGGAAAATCATAACTCGAAGCTAAAAACAATGTGTTAACTTGGTAGAAAATGTCCAACATAGGTGGAAATCAACAACACAACTTATAAATATGCATAGTATTTAAAATAGATAAGATATTCAACATAAATACCATCCCATGATCTGGTAGAGCAGTACAAGAGCATCTAGTAATAATAATACAACCCAAGTATCTAGAATGGTTAATTACATCTATCTCAAAATAAAAGATTGAACATAGAAAAATAGAAGGAAATAAGTGACTCTGACTCCAAAAGCTCATCCAATCTCTGTATATCAACATAGCATGAACGTCGATCAACGGTGGATACTAGTACTCGGATTTGCATAAAAAAAGTACAGAAGTGTAGTATGAGTATCGAAATCATAGGTACTCAGTAGGCATCATTGGCCAACTAAGCTAAATTATTATATAAATATGATTAAATGCAAGATAACATAACTAAGTCAAGGTATAGACAAACCTAAAGTAACTCCAACATCGATGTGCATAAATAAGTAAATAAGTCAGAATAATAGCATAACGTAACATAAAGTATCACACAAGCAATCATAACTATAAAATTGACTACCATATGCTAACTTATGCGAAAAAAGTAAATAATCCATCACAAGCCCCTATAATCCTGGAAGGTACAAACAAGATAGAGTAGAGTAAGACACCACCGTTATTTATCAACTCTAATAATCGAACTTGTATGGATATTCAAATATATCCTCATAAATATCATCATAATCATCTTTCGGTCTTGTCGGGCATCTATATCTCATCATCATCATCTTTTACCGGCCTTGTCGGGTATATACCATCATCATCATCCTTGGTCCTTGCTGGGTATATATCATCATAATCATTCTCCGGCCTTACCGAGCATATATATATATAGATATAGATATAGATATATATTTATATCATTATAACCATCCTCTAGCCTTGTCGGGTATATATCATCATAATCATCCTCCGAATTTGCCAGGTATATATTATAATAATCATCCTCCGTCCTTGTCGGGCATAAAGAATGAATATCATCATCAATATAGATAATAGCATAATCAATAGATCAGTTAATAGCAAAATCATGAACATGTTATATTAACATAATCAATAATCATAAGCAAAATCATGAGATCTAGCATAACCAATAGAATGATTACAAATATATTAAATAAGCATGATCCTTGGCTTAATCAACAACATAATCGCTAATATAATCAATAAGCATGCTTTTTAGCATAATCCATAATGTAACATGACCTCTAAGGTAAGCATTATGTACTATCAAGCATGGGCAATAACTTATCAATAGCCTAATTAATGGATTATCATTAGCATAATAGATAACTTATTATTAGCTTGGTCAATATCTAATCTATTATGGCATAATCTATAACTTACTCATAGCATAGTAAATGACTTAATCTCCAATGTAGTCTATAAGCATGTCCTCTAGCATGAACAAATATATGAATGCTAATTTATTAATGAGCATGATCACTAGCGTAGTTAATAGATCATTCGTTGACTCAATCAATAGCATAATTTATGGCTTAGACAATATTATAATCTAGGGATTATTCAATAGTATATGTGGTAGCCTAAATAATATCTAAATCAATAGCATATTCAATAGCTCATCAAAGACATAATCTTAATCAATAACTCATTCATAGCATACTCGTTAAGAATTACATTCAACATCATTCATCATAACTATCAAGTACCAAGGCATCTAAATATAACCAAAATAACCATCTTCCTAGATGTACACAAGTGTATCAAAGGGTCTTCAATAACTATAACAAGTCTTGGCCTAAGATGAGTCGAAGATCCTATTTCTAAATCCCCAAAATTATTTATCAAGCAATATCTATTCCATACTAAGCTAAGGTATTCGAATACACTATTAGATTTGGACAAGCCATAACTAGTCCTAGGATAATAATTTCTCCTAATATAGAGCAACTAAGTCAATTTCATCTTAGGTAAGGCAACTTGGGTAACAACTTAGATGTCTCTCCTTAGTGATCGCAGCCCTGGTCGACGGGTCGGGGAGTCACGTTTGTGACTTAAAGTATCGCGATCACGACACTTACTACCCTACTCAAGGAGACGCGATCGCGAACAAAGCCATTGTGATTGTGATGTATCAGAAACATCAGATACAATTAAGACTAAGAAATCCTCCATGTTCTCGAGATTTATCCGGAATCCCGTATATGTAAATGAACTATGTAACCCCAAAAAATTCGATGTTTTGGACTCAATAGTGCTGTCAAAATTTCAATTAAGGTTGATTGATAAATGTTTGTCCCACACTTAATTTCCAATTTCTTAACTTTTTGACCAATAGGTCAAAATGAGCCCAGGTGCCTCGAGACCTAAAACAACAGTCCTTCTAGCCTAAAATTGATATTCTAGAGCTACCAAAATAGTTATAATTTGAATTCAAGGTTGTTTGACTAAAGTTTTTTCTCGGTGGCCATTTCAAACCAACAAAGTCTTTAAAATAGGAAATTGGCTCTAAAGACCAAATGAACTTCTCGGTAACAGAACTGTCAGTTCCAGTAAGCCATAAATGACTTAGGGCAACTATAAAGAAGCTCCACGTAAAAAATATGCATAAATATGGAAAATGACCAGAAGGGTGATTACAATATCTACTACTAAAGAAAATTTCATCCGTGAAAGTTAAGGATTAGGATGTACCTGAAGTCTCAAATAGATGAGGATACTGGGTCCATATCACTCTCTCGATCTCCCAAGGGGCCTCCTCACTGGGAAGTGCCTCTTCTGAACCTTAACTATAGGACAATCGCCTAACATTACCAGCCAAAACAAGCACAGGATTCTCCATAAAGATCAACCACTCATCTAACTAGACTGAGTCCCATCTAACCACATGAGATGGATCAGGAATGTATTACCGCAACATTGGAAGGACAGCAGAAAAATCTAGAGGTAAAGCTAGCTCATAAGACACCTCACCAACTATGCGACTAATCTCAAAAGGTCTAATATATCTGGGACTGAGCTTGCCCTTCCTCCAAAACCTCATCAGGAGATACTCCAAGGATACTCAGTCACCAACTCCAAATATCAAGGTACAGATACTACGGTGTGCATACGCCTTTTGCCTACTCTGAGTTACTCTCAGCCTAACCCAATTCATTTTAACTCTATTTAATAACTCTAGAAGCAAATCAGTATAATGGGGTCAAACCTCAAAAGTCGCAAGCCATCCAATCGAAGAACGACATCTCCTACCATATAAAGCCTCAAAAGGCGCCATCTCAATACTCAAATGATAACTGTTGTTATAATCAAATTCAGCCAAGGATAAGTGATTCTCTCACTAGCCTCCAAAATCCATAACACAGACTCGGAGCATATCCTCAAGAACCTGAATAGTTCACTCAAACTGGCCATCAATTAGTGGATTAAAGGCGGTACTAAAATCAACCTAAGTACCCAACTCTGGTGAAAAGATCTGCAAAATCTAGAAGTGAACATGAACCTTGGTCCAAAATAATAGATATGGGCACACCATGCAAATGGACTATCTCATGCTTATAAATGCAGGTTAACCTCTCAGCACTGAAAGACATCTGAAATAGAGAGAAATATGCTAACTTGGTCAACCAATTTATAATGACCCAAATGCCATCAAAACCATGGGAATTATGAGGCAAACCACTAACAAAATTAATGGTAATCCGCTCCCATTTCCACTTAGGAATGGGCAACCTCCGAGTCAATCCACTAGGTCATTGATGCTCGACCTTTATCTGCTAACAATATAGGCAACGAGCTACAAAATCCTCCACATCTCTCTTTATACCACTCCACAAATAATGTTATCTCAAATTGATATATATTTTCATTATGCTTGGATGAATACAATATCTAATGTTGTGATACTCATATAGAATCAACTAGATTAAGTCATTGATCATCCAAAAATAAATGCAACTATTAAATCTCAAAACGTCCTAAGAATCTAGGGTGTTACTCTAGGACCCACTCTCACCACCTAATCACAGAGATAATGAGGCTTATTATCGTCAAACTGATGATCGCAAATTTTCTCAAAAGTGAAGACCTTGCCTCAACACTAGCAGGAATACTCCTAGGGTCTGAAATATCAAGGCGAACAATCAAGTTGGCTAAGGACCGAATATCCCATGCCAACGGCCTCTAAGAAACTAAAATACAAGCCAAGCTACCCATACTCACTAACTTTTGACTCAAGGAATTTTCTACCACACTCGACTTGCCTAGATGATACAACATAGAGATATCATAATCCTTAAGCAACTTAATCCATCTACACTGTCCAGCATTAATCTCTCTCTAGGTCATAAGATGCTAAAGACTACGGGGATCAATGAAAATCTCATAATGCACATCATAGAGATGATGCCTTAAAATCTTAAGCATGAAAACTACCATTGCCAACTCTAAATCATGAGTTGGGTAGTTGCACTCGTGAACCGTAAGTTATCTCAAATCATAATAAATAACACGAACCTGCTTCATCAATTAACAAACAAGGTCAACACCGAAAGTATCACAATACATGGTGAATCCTCACCCTCAATAGAAAGAGCTAGAATAGGAGCTGAAGTAAGAAAATCCTTGAGCTTTCCAAAGTTCAACTCACACTCCTCAAACCATCAGAAAGGAACCTCCTTTTGAGTTAACTTGGTCATTGGTGTTAAAATAGTAGCAAAACCCTCAACGAATCATCTAAATAACCAACCAAACCAATAAAGCTACGGACCTCAGTCGGAGATATAGATCTATCCCAATCACATATCACCTTAATCTTAGTTGGGTCTGCCCTAATAACATCCTTAGACACCACATGTACAAGGAATGTCACCGACTCATGCCAAAACTCACACTTAGAAAACTTAACGAAAAGCACATGATCTCTCAAAGTCTGAAGAACAATCCTCAAATACTACGCATGCTCCTCCTTAATCCTAAAATATACAAGGATATTATCAATGAACATAATCATAAAGGAATCCAAATAAGGTTTGAATACTCAGTTCATCAAATCAATAAATGTGGTTGGAGCATAAGTCAATTCAAATGACATTACCAAGAACTCATAGTGACCATAACAGGTCCTAAAAGTTGTCTTCAGGATAACCTCAGCCCGAATCCTCAACTAATTGTAACCAGATCTCAAATCAATCATAAAATACACGTCCATACCCTAAAGTTGGTCGAACAAATAACCAATTAAGGCATAGGATAATCGTACTTTACTGTCACCTTATTAAGCTACCTATAATTAATACACATACGCATGGAGCCATTTTTCTTCTTCACATACAATATAGGAGATCCCTAAGAAGACATAATCGATCTAATAAAACCTCTACCAAAAAAATCCTGAAATAGAGAATTTAGCTTCTTAAGCTCAAAAGGAGACATACGATAAGGTGCCATAAAAATAGGCCAGGTTCCAAGTTCAAGATCAATAGAAAACTCAATCTCATGAGCAGGGGGGAATACCAGGTAGGTCGGTAGGAAACTCATCAGGAAACTTACAAACTACAAAAAGAGAGTCAAGCGACAGACTCTCCACAATAGTGTCATAAATATAAGTGAGATAAGACTTGCAAGCCCTCGCAATAAGCCTTCTAGAACAAACATAAAAAATAATCCCCGTCGGCTCGTGTCTAAAAACTCATAGCCACACAACTGGAGGTATATCAGGCAAGGCTAAGGTAACTATCTTGGAAAAATAATCCATGACCGCATGATAGTGGGATAACCAGTCTATGCCTAAAATCACATCAAAATCCACCATATCTAGAATAATAAGATCAACATGAGAATCAGCATCACTAACAGTCATAACAAAGGATCTGAAAACATAATCCACTACTAAAGAATCACCCATAAGAGTAGATAAAATCAAGGGCACAGATAATAAATACCAAGATAACTCTAACAGTGGAGCATAATAAGCAGATATATAAGAATAAGTGGATCCCAGATCAAACAAAGCAACACAAAAATCATACCAGTAATAACAGCATACGAAAAATCAACCTCGAGTATAGCAGGTACTGCATATAATTGACCACGCCTGCTATCTAGCTAGGCTCCATACTGACCGTCTGTCCTGCTTACTTGAGAAACTACTCGAGTACCCTGAAAAACACCCCTATGACCCTGATAAACACCTCTAGCTTAGGTATGAACTTCTATAATAGGGGGAACACTCTGAGATCAAACAATAATTTCCCCACGACTAGGGAAATATCATGAATAGTAACCATCAGAGTTCCACAGCTATAATATGTCACCTAAGTTGAACCAGAACCAATAGATCTGGGTGATCCAAAACAACTTCCTGAAGATCCAAAATAACCATGAGCACCACAACTATAATATGTCACCTCTCAAATATTGAACACTGTCCTAACCAGAGTGATCACTAGCACAAGATTAACCTCCATCAGCAATCTGAAGTGTTGCCTGAACAAGTGTAACACCCCTTATTTCTCTAGAATAATCAAAGTCCCAATACATGAGTATTCGTATAAAAAAATTCTTAAACTCTCATTATTTTTTAGTTTAGAGCCTTCCATTGCATAAGAAATTCAATTAGCTTTCCAACGATATAAAATTCATCCAAATCCAATAACCTAGTAAGAAGTTATGGTGATTTTAAGTTTCAGTCGCAAAACCTCATTATCTTAACCCTCCGCGTGTTGCGTAGACAACGCAAAATGTTTAAAATGTGACTCTGTGATCATGGTGTATCATGGAGTAGGCCTATTTCCTATTGGTCAATTTCCAGTGGGCCTCCGCGATCATGGTGCGTCGCGGAGGTGGCCAAAATGGCATCCCATGGCTTACCGCTATAGTGGTGCGTCGTACCATATGTTCAGGTCCCTATTGTCCTTTTTACAGAATATTGGAGCGATGGTGACACATTGCGCCAAGGCAAAAAATTAGGACGGTCAGTTTTTAGCTTCCGTTTTTTTAAAATTCGTTTAAGGGTATTTGGGTCTTTTTCCATGGCCCTAATTAACCTATAACACAAAATTTAACCCCTAAACAGCCTAAGTAGTCATCATTATTTTAATTCCTCTCAAAATCAAAAATCCCTCTTTCAAGAACAAGAAACCCTAGCTCTCAAATTCAAGGCAATTCCTCAAGAACTCTCCATCAATCCTTTCAAATCCATTAACTCAGGTATGTTAGATGTTCATCCATGGATCCCTTTCATTCAAGGAGTCCAAGCAACATTTTTAAATTATGAAATTATAATCTTTTCAAGTTATCATATTTTAAATTATGATTTCATCCATGAATCTCTATGTACAATTGATCTTATACCATGTTACCATGAAATTATTGTTATTATTCAAACTTCCATGTTTTAATATTATGATTTACTAATTAAACCATAATTTAATTCTATTATGATGAATTCATGTTATTTCTACAAATTCCATGACATTTCTATGATTGTTTTAAACCATGAACTATAAGTGTTTGATAAAATGCCTACAGTTGTGATTTGTTTAATAAGAGCCTTTATGTTTTGATCTCCAAATGTTAGTGTCATTTTACTATAATTGTTTTGAGTCCTGGGGGTATTGAATACCCGAAATACATAGTTGTTTATTTAGTCTAGTCTCAGTACATTACAAAATAGTCTTCAGAATATCAGTCAGTTAAACTCAGAACAGTTTAGTATCTCAGTGTCTTTCAATTGGGAGTAGGAATTAGCACCTAGCGAGTGTAGGGATGGAGGATTCCTCGTCAGATAGGCAGAGTTGTTATTAGAAGTCCCTATACTATAGAACTATGTAGCCAACGTTGGATATGAGTAGTCACCCGTCATATTAGGCTTGACTATCTCATAGGGATCACCCGTCAGTTCAGGCTTGATACCCTTAGTCCCTTAGACATTATATCAGTTTAGTGGATCTACAAAGCTATTATTAGTACTCGTGGCACGGTATTAACACCCTTCCAACTGGTATTACAGGTTGGACACCGATTAGCTTAAATTGGGGAATGTTGGTTAGATGATACCTCCCACAGTTTCAGATATAGTCTCAGTTACAGTCCTAGCTCATTTATTCAGTCATAGTATTGTTTGACCAAAGCATACAGATTTTACTCAGTTCATATTTATTATATGCTTGGTCATGCATCCTCAGTGTCTACAGATTTTTATGTATTTTCAATATTTATAGATTCTCTTACATACACAATATTTACATGTTTCAAGTATCTCCAGTGCCTACAATTTCCATGTTCTCTATTCAGTATCTCATGTTTTAAATATATATTTAGATTGTTTATTATTCCTGTTCCTGAAACCATGTATATCAGCCTACCTCATTTAGCATACCGGTACATTCAAATTACTGATCGCATACATTTCTTTTGCGCTATGATGTCTCATATCATAGGTGCTGACGCTCATTTCCTGGATCGTGAGTAGACTCATCAGTTTCTCAGTATTAGCAGTGGTAATTCCTCATACTTTGAGGGCAGTCTTACTTTATTTCATATTTCAGTTAGTAGTTAGTTAGGGCCTGTCCCATCAACTCATATTCAGTTAGTTAGTTATAGAGGCTTTTCAGATATTAAAGTTAGTTATTCAGTATTCAGGTATTACAGTTAGTGATCCAGTTTATCTTTATTTTATAATATTCAATCAGTTGTTTCTATAGACTCATACTTTAGTTTTAAATTCAGTTATTAAAACCTTATGGCATGCCAATATTCTTCCGTATTTATGATCATGTTATTCAATGCTCACAGCAAGTACCAGCTCATGGGTTAGCTTATGGTCTCTCGGGACCGTAAGCACCGTGGAACGACTAGGGGGTACTCTCGGGTCATTATAATAAGTCAACTAGGCTGACTCTGATACTGATAGAATTTACGCAGTGATATCGACCATGAAAATGGCTACCTCTTAACTGGGAACACTACGGCTCTACTAAAACTGCCCTGATGTCTATGCCTCTTATTGCTGCCCCCAAGGGCCTCAAGAGGCATCTCTTTTATAAGATGAGCATGATCAGAAACTTTAGGAAAAGACCTACTCACAGCAACCAAACTCTGAGAAGACATATAAAGAGGAAGTCTCAACCCTCTGAAAAAGCAACGAACTCTCTCATACTCAATATCTAAAATAGAAGTCATATGCCTTGCCAACTAGTTAAAATGAGCCTCAAACTTGGCAATAGTCATGGAGCCCTACTCCAATCTAGAGAACTGTCTCTCAAATAATCCCTAAGGCTAAAAGGTATGTACTTATTTAGGCGTATCTTAGAAAACTAAGCCCTTGTCAAAGAAGAAGATCCAACTGGTCTTGAATCCATATATTCTCTCTACCAATGTTAAGCAGCCAAGTCCAACTGAAATGTGGTGTAATACATATCACGAGTCTCAACTAGGACAAAATTTTGGAGCTTATCCTCACAAGCAATTAAAAACTCATATACATCCTCACCTGGAGCACTAGAAAACCTAGGTTGAGCCAATCTCAAGAATCTACCCAGCATCTTCTACTCCTTAGCAGACATAGTAGGCTGGGAAACCACTGGCTAAGCAACTATCGGATGATCCACCCAACGGTGCAAGAAGAAATTCAACTCTGGGATCCACAGCTATAGGTTCCACCCCTACCTATGTACCACTTTGATCCGCAGACTGTGCACCATCAGATGATGCACCACCAACTAACCCCAAAAGTTAAACCAAGGCATCTCTTAGAACTAATGAAGAAATAAAACCTGATAGAGCTTGGGATGGTCCTTGGCCCACTACTGGATGGAGCAGAAAAATCTTTAGCTCAAGAGCAAGAATAGGGTCTGGTGAAGGATCCCTATCTTGAACCCAAGATAGGGACACATATCATAATTTTCTACAACCTATGGGTCATGTACGAACACGATAAGGATATCTAGGCTCGGTCTTGGGACCCTCATTGCGTGTAGTATTATCACATGTCCAAGCCATCTGCAAAAGAGTGAAATTAAAGAAATGTTCTATAAACCAACTCAGACACATAGAAGAATATGAGTGAAAAGTGTGAAGAGCTCCTAAAAATGTCTCATAGCCTCTCGAAGATAGGAAATGGGTGTCATAATTCTGATCTTCAAGACTTTACTTGCTATTTGCTCTTGTACCAATAATATTGGTGTAGCCTAGGCTCTGATACTAATTTATCACATCCCAATTTATGAGTCATGATGGCACCTGCTATATCCCACTAGTAGGTAAGACAAACCATAATTCAGAGCTAAACACAATGGGTTAACTAGGTGGAAAATGCCCAGCATAGGTGGAAATCAACAACACAATATATAAAAACTATAGCATTTGAAATAGATAAGATAGTCAACACAGATACCATCCCACGACCCAATAGAGCCAGTACATGAGTATTTAGCAATAATAAAACAACACAAGTAACTCGAATAGTCAATGACATCTTTCTGAAAACAAAATACTAAACATAGAAAAATAAAAGAAAATAAGTGATTACAACTCCAAGAGCTCACCCTATCTTCAGATATTAACACAGCATGAACACCAAACAAAAGCAGCAACTAGTACTTGAATCTACACCAAAAAGGTATAGGAGTGTAGTATGAGTACCAAAATCATGGTTACTCAGTAGGCATCATCGGCCGACAGAGCAAAATCATAATATAAATATGATTAAATGCAAGATAACATAACTAAGTCAAGGTATAGACAAACCTAAAGTAATTCTAACATCGTTATTAATAAACAAGTAAATAAACCAGAATAAAAGCATAACATAACATAAAGCATCAATACAAGCAAACATAACTACAAATCTGGCTTCCATACGTCAATTAGTGTGAAAGTTTAAATAACCAATCTCAAGCACCATAAGCCTAGAAGATACAAACAAGATATAGTAAACCACCACTGCCATCTATCAACTCTCATAATATAATTAGAATTTATCCAAGTCATGACACACTATATCCATCGATTATCCAAATTCATTATTTTCTATTTAGTCAATTGATGAGTGGTGATTTTACCACTCATTCGCACTCAATATTCGTGCGTAATACGTTTTTTATATGAATAAATGAGAAATAATTATAATTAAATGCACTAATATCCACTCTTTGCAGGCATAGAGATGAGGGAATAGAAAGATATGGGTTGGAGCTTAAAAAGATCAAAAAAGGAGCAAGAAAGTACAGCTGAAGACCTAGAGCAGAAAGACCTCAGTTACCGCGGTCGTGGTCTGCTAATCACGTCATGGCAGTCAAGAAGGTTTAATCAACTGCGGTTATAGAAACCGCAGTCGTGGCCAAGCTAGAGCAATCGTGGCTTAGCAGAAGAGTTCATCCCAAGGGCAAATCTAGAAATGCACGTGGATGATCCCAATTTTGACCAAAAGACTCAAACCCTAGAATAAAATCCATCTTCCCTAATTTTTTAGGTTTAGTTTTGAGTTCATAGCCTCTATACGTGGAGAAAAAATATTTCATAAATTTGGGTGAAGAATACATTGGAGTCTTTTTAAGTGGTGGATTAGCTCACTTCCATTATTGATTTGTGGGAGTTCCAAGTTTGAAGTAACATTTAATAAATATTCAACAAGTTATTTCAATGGAGATTTTGGGTATATCTAAGCTTATTTATCTTGTGTGTAGCTAGATCTCTCTCTTGGGGTTATATGTGAATAGGGGTTAAAGTGTGTGTGGGTTGTTATTGTTAGCCTCTATTTGGTAGTCCATACTTATGGATTTTATCATTGCTAGGTCAAATTGGTTGGGATTTATGTGTGAAAGCCCCAAATACCCATATGGGTTTAATGAGATAAAACTCTAAATTGTAGAAAGCTCAAGGCCATCTTTGAAAAGAAGGGTTTTAGGTGAACTTTAGGTATCCACATCATCCTTGAAATAAGAATATGGAGACCAAATCAATGATATACAATTATGTGTGTAGTTTGCTAAATTGTCACGATCTTAGAAATAAGGGTGATTCTGAAATTAACTATACTATGGGCATTATCTTGGAAATAGGGATGCCTAAATTGAGGTTTTGGTTACCAAATGTTAAACACACCCGTTAGGTATTCGAAAGAATCAATGGGAGAAAATTTGGTGTTTTGTTGAAAGACTTACATCAAAATCTATAACCGAACCTATCTATATTTAATTTACTAAATTGATGTTGATTATTAACACCCACATGCCATTCCCTTAGTAATACATAATCCAAAGATTCGTGCCTAATTGTTAAAACTCTAATTATTCATAGTCCCAAATTTATACTAGAAAAACCCAAAAAGAATCATTAGTGTTGATACTTGTACCCCCCTCCCCATTTTTATCTTTTTGTACCATTGGTTTGAATTTAATTTGTATCTATTATTTTGAATTAACTTTATTGCCACTCACATTCCTCGTGGATTCAACTCTAACTCAAAGGTTGGGTAAATATATTGACGATGATCGCCTTACACTTAAATTGATGTGTATGTTGAGCGTTACAAAAAATGGCGCCATTGCGGGGAACAATTTGGCGTATTAAGTTAGTTTATAATTTTGGCTTACTGGCTTAAATTCAAGCTTGTGTATATTTGTTTGTGATTTTCTTTGTAGGTAGATTTTATTTTAGTTTTACTTTTCGCTATGGCATCTTCCAAAAAATATGATTTTTGTAGTTAGAGCGCCCATATTAATGGCCTATGTCTATATTGTGATGGACCGCATATCATGAGAGATTGTAACTATGCTCCTCGGGAAGAGACAAAATCATCATCTCGATCCTATGGAGTGTATGGTTGTACCTCATATGGTAGTCAAGATGGACATTGAGATGATTGTCCAAATGCCCCCTCCCCCCATTATGCTAAATGAATTTCTAGTTCTTTAAATGAGATTGATAGGTCTTATGATGAGAAGAAGGAGGAGCAACAAACTAAAATCACTAGTCTTGAAGCAATGCTTCAAACTATTTTGAATCGGGTAACTACAACAGAGGAGAATGTGGAAGGCTTGCATAAATCATATGGGTTGTTAGAAAGGGAAAATGTAAAGTCAAAGGAATTCGGCAAGAACATAATTCTTACAAACATTACAACCATGCCTATTTTCCAAGAGGAGGCTAATCAAGAAGAGAAACCAAGCTATGATGATGATCTTAATTGTGAAGACTCCTCGGTGACTTCCCAATCTACTAAATCAAATGAGGAAGAACAAGCAAAAATAAAATAAATGGAGCTAGAGTCTCAAGAAGAAATAAGGTAAATCTCTTATGATGACTCTGGCTCTTTCCGGGGTGAATATGCTTTGGAGAAAGCTATCCCAAAATTAGGGGTTGGATCTCATTCAACCCACTTTTAAACATTATTCATCAAGGATGTGATAAGAATCCATCCACTGAGACAAATGATGGATTATGTGTAGACGGAGTACGATTTCTATATTGTATACTTTGACATTCCAAAGGAGCATATGGAACCCCGTCTATCAAAGGCCAGGAACTCAACATCTAATGTACAAGGAATGGACTATTGATGTTCCCACTTTTACCCAAGGATCCAAACTAAAAGTTCTATGTAAAGTTAGGTAAAAGGTTTAAATCTTTTAAATGGCGAGATCGAAGCTTGCTTGCCATTTCATCACCTCTTCCAAGCCTCATCTTGGAAGATCTAAATCTTTTATCCCTCCACTACTCATTGCATATTGAATGAAAGATGGAACGGAGGTTTAAATCTTCAAAGTGGAAGCACAAAAGAAGTGGTGAAGGCGTCGTGCTACGATGTTAAACTAAGCACTCAATGGGAGACACCCCATCACGACACAAAAAATGGCACATATCCTTTTTAATTCATGCATAGTAGAGTAGATTTTCGTTTTATATATGCATGCATAATCTATGAAATATTTGTTCTAAGAGGAACTTTGATTGAATTTGTAAAAGAAACATATGAAATTGGCATGGTTGGACTGAGCAAGAAATGTAGGAGACCAAATTATTTGGTCTTAGTTTCCGCAATCGTGGTTCGTACAACAACAATTGTGAAGGTCATATGACTGTGATCGTGAAACAAGGACTGCAATTATGGTCAAATCGGTTTAAGTGACCATCCTAATGCTATTTCTTCCCGCGCCTCTCTCTCAATTTCTCTTAAAAAACTCCCAAATTTGTGGCTTCACATTGCATATCCAAGTATCATTTCATTCCAATTTCATCATCTAACTTAGTATGCTGTCTTTATTCTCTTGTTCTTAATGTAATTACATGCTTAGAACTTATAGATTAGGGAAAAGCCTGAAAAATCATTTTCAATACTAAATGCATGCTTGTTTGAAATTGTGGTTGGGTTACCTGTTGTAGTTGGTGTACACATTGATGGGGAAGTCTTAAGAACCCATATTTAAGCCTTAAACGGTTGAAAAGAACATGTACACCATGTGTTCGATTCAATGCCCCTATGAATTCTATGTTAAATTTTTTAAGGTTGGGGTTATAATCATGAAGTCTAGGATTAAGTTCCTTAATCATAATGTTTAGGTGCTTAGTTGAATACAAATTTGGGTATAAAATTATATATTTTGTGAAAAGTGCATAACTATCGACTATGGTCTCAGGTACCGCGATCGCGGTACCAATGACTGCAATTGTGGAACCACAGACGTGGCCACTGACCCATGATTACCATACCTGAGGCAGTGTCTTAAGAAACCAAAATTTCTGAACAGCTATATCTTCCCCCATAATCTTCTAAGACACTACCACATAAGCCTATTTGATTAATCTAGCATGTTTTAAAGTGTGATAATGATAATGATGGTCTAGAATGTATTGTTTCAGGTACTAAGACACCTTAGAGATGGAAGAATTTGACAAAAACAGATTCATGACTGGACAATGCTAGAACTACTACAATGCAAACTTGCACAAAACTAAGTTGCTCCCCTAAAGGGCTATTAGCTTAGATAAAGTGGAGGAAAAGTTCCTAATTTTTCATGCCAAACTTGAGAAGATCAGGTGGATGTGCTTTTACCCAGACCACTATGATGCTAATGAGCACTGGGTATATGAATTGTATGCTAACCTAAGCATAGATTCTTTCACAAACTCAGTAATGACTATTAGGGGAAGGCAAGTAAACTTTAGGATAGAGAAGATCAACGAGGTATATGGTCTCCCGGATGCTGACATAGAGCAGTTTAATACAAAAGCATATGCACCAGGGACCTGGATGGCAGATATTTTATGTGATGATTCATTCTTTCTCTTTTTGCTTTGGCATAGGGCACCCTCACCTCTAAATTTAAGTGAGAAGAAACGGGGGCTTGGGGGTACCCAGGTATCTGTAGCATATTCCTCCACCCGTGCTCTCCTACATAACTCTGTGATAATGGAAGTAAGGAGAAGATATGTACCTCTATGATTTCTGTAGTACCTCCATTCTGAATGCACAATCTCGCCCACATTAAGGGTGATACCAGAGAGAAGACATACCACCATATGAGCAGGTATGTCTGTGACAATGGTTATATGAGTGTACAATAATACTCAGCTACAGATGATATTTAGCCAAAGCCTAGCCTCAACTGTGAAATCATTCATCAAAATGTCTCTCTTAGTGGTGGCCCAAATACTTCCAGACCCTCATCATCTATAACTTTCTATGACATATCTATCAAGATATAGGTGGTGAGAGAACTACTGTTCAAAATGCCTCAGGGACCGGGAGAATCCTCCACCACTCGCCACTCTTACGTATCTCAGTCAGACTATGAGAAATATAGGGTGGAGCAGGAAAGTAGGGAGCCACTATTGCCCATTTGGAGAGAGATTCTTAGCCTTAGCTGCATCATACAGGGACCTCAGGGATTCATATAATAAAATGGTGAAGAGAGGGAAGAAGCAAGATAAATTCTTCAAAAAGCTGTGGAATGGGGTAAAGGACATCTTCAAGGTTCTCAAGACCAACCATAAACTACCTTCACCTATGATGTAAAGTGAGGATGATTCCCCTACTGATTGGTCTATTGATGATGCTGAAGGTAAAGGTACAAAGTCAGCAGGAGAAGATAGCTATTAATGCATATTCAGGGAAACCTCTTTTACTCTTGCTTACTTACACATGCAGTGAGGACACTGCATTCTTTTAATTGGGGTTGCCCCTGGATTTGTACTGTTTTAGTGTTGTGTGTTGGCTATTTCTGTTGACGATGTTTTTAGATGATATTTTAGAGGATACTTTTATTTTGTTTTTAAATGCTACATTTTGGGTACCCGATTGGTGCCCACGTTTTATGGATCAGCATGTTTTTCTGCTAGTATTAGTTTTTCTCTTTTCACTTTAGATTTTATTTTGGTTTTGATGATGCATGACCAGTTTTGCCCTATGATAGATTGAGTGACGACATTCTTAAGAGTAAAGCTTCGTGATTGGGTTTGAGGCATAGGTGCTGGGGAAGTTTGAGTACCCATAGAATAAATGTCATGAATGCAAGGGAATTTTGAGAACCTATAGCATTGTAAAGTGCAAAATTTAGGTTCACATTATACACTATTGGGGAAGTCTGAACAGCGATATGGGTGGTTTTCTCATTTTGAACCAAAATGTGAGGATAAAGATTTGGTTGTTTCCATAGTTTAGAAAATTATATGTGGTGCTAATGTAAAATGAACAACCCCCTCCATCCAAAAAATTTCAAAATAAATTCAAGGGTATAGACGTGAGCAAGTTTGTAACAAAACTTTTTCTCTTTTTGTGGCTCCATGAATTTTTGACTTGTGAATAGAAATAGATACTCTAATTTTGTCTCCAATGGGAGGGACATATGAACTCCCTTGGTGAGTTTTGCATGCCATCTGTGGTAAGCTCTTTGCATTTATCTCTCGTATACTTGTGTTATCTAGAACTTGCCTCATTAGTCCTTCAAAGCTAATTTTGATTGTATTTGCCTAGAGGAATGATCTTAGGCTATCTTTGTGATTTTGGAATCCACTTTATGATAAAAAGTCTACTCGTGCATGATTGTAATCCCTAGTTACCCATTTTTAGCCTTTGGACCCTTTTGTTGGAAAACTCATTACAAATCGTGAACCATTCTTTTTATCTCTCTTTGGAACCATACCCTCCTTGAACTTGAAGATACAAATTAAGTCTATAAGCCTAAGTTGGTAGTGGTGAAAGTTGATGGAAGAAATTTTGGGGACACTATGTGTTAGTAAAATATTGAGTATGCCTAAGTGTTGAAAATAAAGGAATAAAAAAAAGAAAGGATCTAATAAAGGAAGGAATTTCATGAAATGTGAAAGAAAAAAAAATGGAAATAAAAATGGGCGACCAAAGGAAGCGAAATGTAGGCATATGAAAAGACAGAAAACAAAGAAGAGGGGCCCATAGTCAATAAGGAGGATTGAAAAGTGTTATGTAGATGTTCAAAGAAGGGTGTAGCCATGTTGTTCCCAAATTATATCCTACCCTAACTTGAACCTACGTTATAAGCTTAGAAAGTCCTTTGAGATCTCCAACCATTTACTTTCTTTTTAGTGGCGATTGAAAATAGGGGCAAGCCTATGGTATGACACTTGTTGCATAGAGATTTCTTTTGTGAGGGAGAGAGTTTTTGCACTTATATTCCTTGTTGCTTATTTGGTAGATTGATGTATGGCATTCTCTTTCTTGTGAGGATTTCCATTTGAACAAGTTGACGTGGGTGATTGTATCACCTCCTAAATAATGGGCAAATAGAGTAAAGTGTAGTTGTGGTTGAAAAAAAGCCACTACTAGAGTATTAGTTCGTGTTGCTTGGTTGCTCTTTAAAAGTCTTATGCATCCTTAGATATTGCAATTTTATAATGTGGGGGGTAGTGAAGCAGCCTAGTACATGTGCAATGAGCTACTTATGGTGATGACTAAAGTTGAAGTCATTGTGATCTTTAAGGCATAAAGTTTGGGAATAGATGATTGTGTCTCATAGTGAGAGGTAGTGTTGCTTGAGAACAAGCAATAGGTTTAAGTGGGGGTGTTGATGATTGGTGATTTTACCACTCATTCGCACTTAATATTCCTGTATATTACCTTATTTTGAATGAATAAATGAGACATAATTGTGATTAAATGCACTAATATCCACTCTTTGTAGGCATAGATTTGAGGGGGTAGAAAGATGTGCGCTGGAGCTTAAAATGATCAAAAAGGGAGCAAGAAAGTGCAGTTGAAGACCTAAAGCACAAGGGCCTCATTTACCATTGTCGCGGTCCGCTGACCACGATCATGGCAGTCAAGCAGGGCCAATCAACCGTGGTTATGGAAGTTGCAATCGCGGCCAAGCTGGTGCGATCGCAGCTAAGCAGAAGAGTTTAGCCCATGGGAAAATATGGTAATGCACGTGGTTGATTCCAATTTTGACAAAAAGATTCAAATCCTAGAATCAAAAATCATAATTTCCATCTTCCCTAATTTTTTAGGTTTAGTTTGGAGTCCATAACCTCCATACTTGGAGAAGAAAATATTGTATAAATTTTGGATGAAGAATACATTGGAGACTTTATAAGTGGTGGATTAGCTCACTTTCATTGTTGATTTGTGGGAGTGCCAAGTTTGAAGTAACATTCACTTAATCTTCAACAAGTCATTTCAATGGAGATTTTGGGTATATCTATGTTTATTTATCTTATATGTAGCTAGATCTCCCTCTTGGTGTTATGAGTGAATAGGGGTTAAAGTGTGTGTGGGTTGTTATTGTTAGCCTCTATTTGATAGTTCATACTTATGGCTTTATCATTGCTATGCCAACTTGGTTGAGATTTGTGGGTTAAAGCCCCAAATACCCATATGGTATTGATGAGTGAAAACTCCAAATTCTAGAAAACTCAAGGCCATCTTTGAAAGAATGATTTTGGGTGAACTTTAGAAATCCACATCATCCTTGAAAGAGGGATGTGGAGACCAAAGCAATGATAGATAATTATGTATGTAGTTTGCTAAATTGTCACTATCTTAGAAATAAGGGTGATTGTGAAGTTAGCTATACTACGGGCATTATCCTAGAAATAGGGATTCCTAAATTAAGGTTTTGGTTACCAAATGTTAAACACACCCGTTAGGTATTTGAAAGACTCAATGGGTGAAAGTTTGGTGTTTTGTTGAAAGACTAGCATCAAAATCTATAATCAAACCTACCCATATTTGATTTACTTAATTGATGTTTATTATTAACACACGCATGTCATTCCCTTAGTAATGATAATCCCAAGATTCGTGCCTAATTGTTAAAACTCTAATAATTCATAGCCCTGAATTTATTCTAGAAAAAACCCAAAAAGAATCATTAGTGGTTACCCCCCTCCCCATTTTTATCTTTTTGTACCATTGGTTTGAATTTAACTTGTATCTATTATGCCGAATTAACTTGATTGCTACTCACATTATTCCTCATGAATTCAACCACGACTCCAAAGTTGGGTAAATATATTGACAATGACTGCCTTACACTTAAATTGATGTGTAAGTTGAGTGTTGTCATCAATACTTATAAACTAACAACCATGTAACACTAATCCTCATGTATCAATAAATCATCCTTTATCAACTAAACATCACTAATTAACTAATCTTTACATAGTGACTAGTCATCACTTATCCACTAGTCATTATTTACCAACTAACCAATTTTTTTCAACTAGTAAACATTCATCAACTAATTAATATTTATCATCTAATCATTATATCAATAGACTCGAGTTATATCATACTATATTATAACTATTTCCTCATTTTCAACTTATCTAGTTTGTCAATCTCACACCCCCAATGTCATCTTATTATAATAAGTATATCATCATAGTATAATATGTATAGCCGAAGTCAAAACGGTATGGATATTCAATGATATCCTTATAAATATCATCATTATCATCTTCTGGTCTTGACGGGCATGTATATATCATCATCATCATTTTTTCTGGCCTTGCCGGGTATGTATCTTCATCATCATCCTCCGACTTTATTGGGTATATATCATCATATTAACCTCCATCCTTGTCGGACATATATATATATCATCATAATCATCCTTTGACATTGCCGAGTATATATCATCATAATCATCCTCTGGTCTTGTCGGGTATATACCATCATAATCTTTCTTCAATCTTGCTGGGCATAAATAATCAATATCATCATCAATATGGCCAATAGCATAATAAATAGAGTACTTAATAGCATAACCATGAACATAATATATTAACATGATTGATAATCAAAAGCAAAATTGTGAATTCTAAAATAACCAATCACATGATTGTCAATATAGTAAATAAGCACGATCCTTGGCATAATCAACAACATAACTGCTAATATAATCCATAAGCATTCTCTTTAGCATAATCAAGACGTATTAGACAATATAGTCATTTAAAATGACCTCTAACATATTCATTATATACTATAAAGCATAGGCAAGAACTTATCAGTAGCCAAACTAATGGCTTAACATAAGCAAAATAGATAGCTTATCATTAACTTGGTGTAACACCTTACAATTTCATCCATTTTATTTTTGACCAACCCATATTTGAAACATCAATTTTTGACCTGAGATATGCTAAGGGGTGTTAAAATGGTAATCCGAGTGAGTATCGGAATTTTCTAGAGAGGTTGGGTCATTCTAGAATTTTGATGCAGTGAGCCTCCGTGTTTTTATGGTGCCACAGAGGTTAGCCTATGGAATATTGATGATGAATTGAGGTAGTGTTCCTCCATGATAATTTCATCTCATGGAGGATAATCTTCATGATAAACAGCATGACACAGAGGTTAGCCTCTACGATAAGGTCGTTCTACGCCGCTATGTAAAATTATGTTGTCTTGTTTATTTCCCTTAGGATGAGGGGTAATGAGGTCATTTCACCTATGTACGACCTTTAAACATTATATGAGTCTATTTACATAAGTTTTCAAGGAACAAAAGATATTATTTAACTCTCAAATGCAAAAACCCAAGAAAAACTTAAGGGTTTCACCGTACATTTATTTTTCGAGTTCCAAGTTCCAATTTCTTCCTAATTAGGTAATATTATCACACTCGTAAGGTGTTTAAAAGAATCCATGAGCAAAATTTAGTGTTTTATCAAAAGGTTGACACTAAGACCCAAAATCTAGCCTATCCAAAACCCTTAGCAAAAATTGTGTGTCTAAGGCATGTTACTCTTCCCTAAAACTTGTTTTGTTATAATCATGTATTACAATTGTTATTCATATGATTTAAATGTGGATTTAAATATGGGTTTTGACATGGGTTGAGGATTTTAGAATGGTTGAGCTTTGAACTATTTTCCCATGGTTTTCATGAGTTACTCATGCTTTGAATTGAATATTTTTTTAAATAATGGGGTGTGTGGGAGTGTGAATTGGAATGAGGGTAGAAGTGTTTCCCCCAAATTGATGTTTTGAACTTGGAATTGATTTTGAACAATTGTGTCCCCCCAACCCACTTGTGTAACAGACTTTAAATTGTGAAATTGTCACTTGGTTTGACTTATTTACCTATTCTATTACATTTCATAAATGATTAAATTATGAACATGGATTTCAAAATACTTGTTGGCTATGTTTTCATTTAATGAACAAAGAGGGTTGAGACATTCTCCTAATTTGATTTGATAAACTAAAGGAAGTTGAGGAATTCCTACAAGTTGATTTAATGAATGAAGGGGGCTTGTGACATTACCCTAAGTTAATGGAATTATAATGGCATGAGTGTGACCTTGTAAGCGAATGGTATGACGATACCTATGGTGCACCTTAATATACAATTCCTTACTTAATGAATAGGTTATGTGAAATTTACTATAATTGGGCTAAATGGGGGTTATGTAGCTAAGCCGTGAAGGTGTGGGTCATGAATGACTTATACTGGAAACTCACATTTGCTGACATAAGGGTTGGTATTGATGACCGTGTGCATGGTTTACACTATTAATGTGTTTTAAATAGGTTTGATGTGTGTTAGAATCATTTCTTGGTCTTCCTTGATACCTCCCATTCGTGAGGCTAACACGCATTATGGCTCTTTCAGCAGGGGGAGTTGAACCCATATAGCCTGTGGGTGCCTATTTATGAAAGTTGAGCTATATGTCTAGGATAATGATTTTCTATCATGATAAACCTTATTCCCTATCTCGGCATGCCATTTATATATGTATATGATGATGTTTGCATGGTTTTTAATTATAATCTGAGTTGGCATAAATTTATCATCTCCCTGAGTTACATGCTAGTGCTTATCCCACTAACTTTCCTGGGATGGTGTATCCCCATATGATGCAGGGTCTGAAGGCACTTCTACTTTTCCTCCACAACTATAGGTGATCTCAGGGTTTTTCGTGTGTCATCTTGAAGTAGTAAGCCTCCTTCTTCTGGAAGGACCGTTTCTTTATGGTTTAGTATGACATAGACTGGTTTCTTTTTGGACTCTTTTTGGCTATTATTAAGGGCGTGTCCTAACTTAGATTATTTTTGGATTAGTTGAGGCATTGTGGATATTACTATGGATTGGGTATCGATGTTGACGCTTTTAGATATCTTTTAGCTTATTATTTTCTATCTTATTATATATTCAGAATTCAGCCACTGATAGATGTGTTATGTTTTGTTTAGCAAGGCAAAGAGGGTAGTCTTAATCCTGGATAGGCTTGAGATATCCGTCATGTCCAGGCTTTGGTTTGAGTTGTGACAAGGATGGTATCAGAGCTGAGGTTAGGTTTCATTGGGTGTCCACAAAGCCGTGTCAAGTAGAGTTTTTTTTTATAGGTGTGTAGAACACCACACTTATAAATGACAAGCTACAAAGTATTTAAGAATGTTTTCCTTTCTTGTGCTCTATTTTTCTCCAATAGAGTCTGGGATGTTGAAATCTTCTCTAATTCATATTTCTTGTGTTTTGATGCTCTTGGCACATCTTCTGTTCCACCTAAGGGTAATATGGATGGAACGCATCCTGCTTATAGATTTTAGACCCAGTCTAGGATCTCAGCTCCTGACTATACTACCCCTCGTAGAGTTTCACCAGTCCCTACCACTCTTTTTTGACCTCCTCGGGTTGAGGGTGATCATGCCCCACCGCCTCAAGGAGGCATATATATTGTCGAGTTCTATTATTCTATTCATATGTTGACCCAATTTATGATATCTCAGTCATGTTATTTGGATCATGTTGGTACTGCTGTGAGTTCTTCGGAGATTACTCAGGTTGCGCAATTTATGAGACTCAATCCTTCGACCTATATTGGCTTTATGGTTGAGGAGGATCCTCAAGGGTTCATAATTAAGATAGAGAAGATCTTTTGAGTAGTGCATGCTTCTAACTCCAATGGCATGGAATTTGTCGCATATCAGTTGAAGTATGTGGCTGTAAGACCCCGCAAAATCCTAAGCTCAACTCAGCCTTTTAAGCTTGCTAAGGGGTCCCAGACTTAGAAAATTCTAGCTAAGTATTTAGACTTAGTATTATTTTGGCCTTCGTAAGTTGGCAACTCTATCTCATGACTCTTATGACCTTAAAGTATCAATCTTTAGATTGATTCATGATCAGGAATGTCAGTAGGTGTTTTCGGACAAGTTTTGGATTCTTTGGACCTCGTTTAGACCATGTTCAGGTGACCAAAATAGTGAGTAGAAGTGATCTCAATACGTCATATTATCCATCGTGTTGATAGATAATTTTTCTCTCAGCTCAGTGCAAATTCTAGTGGATCGACGCAGACTGAACGCGGTGCATTGGCCATCGCATTGATGCCAATGACGCGGCATGTCGGTCTGCGCGTTGACAATTTGGTTTTTCAGTCATTAAAATTCGCATCCTTAGGGGTAATTGGGTCTTCTTCCCACGTCCTTCATCCCCCATAACACGAGATTTAACTCTCAATTAGAAAAGTATATTCATTCTTTCTCAAAACACTCAAGAACAAAAAACCCTAGGAGATTAAATTTCAAATTCAAGGCTCAATATTCCACCATTAATCTTCAGGAATTTAGCAACTAAGGTATGTGAAGTGTTCATCCAAGGGTTCCTTCCACCCTTGGAGACCCATAAACTTTTTTAAAGTTCATGTAGAGTGATTTCATGATTTCTATCTTTTGAATTAAGGTGTATTCATGATTATTACTTAGTTGGGTTTCTATTTAATGATTTATTACAAGATCCATGTCGAGTTAATTGATATGTGTGCTTCGTTATGTGAATTCATTTTGAAACCCTTAGAATTGTGAAATTGAAATTGAATCACAATACCTACATTTTGTTTTACTATTATGTGCATATATTATGCCCCACAAGTGTTTGGTGAATTGTCCATGTGAGTTGAATAGTGAAATTATATCATGTTAGCACGTATACAAGTTCATGTCATGCAAGTGTTTGCTTAAATGCCCAAAAAAATGGATGATGACTAAGTAATTAGTTAACATGTCTCATGATTATGCCATGTCTTTTAAATTTATGCTATCGAGTCCTGGGGGTATTTAATACTCGACAATTTAGTTGCTTGTCTAGAGCCATGGTCAGTCACAGAGTAGTATCAGTATGTCACGATCAATAGAATTCAGTCAATTACAAAACTTAGGAAAAAACTCAGTGAACTCAAAATCAGTCCAGTTCAGTTTGGTAAAATTAGTTCAGTTTAGTTATACAGTATGATCAGTAATAGTTCAGTCTATCCTAGTACAGTTTAGAATTCAGTCCAGTGTCTATTCAGTTGGGAGAAGGATTCAGCACCGAGTGAACCTAGGATGGAGACTCACCTACCAGTAAAAGGTGTAATCCTTAGAAGAAGTTCTTGCATTCTATAATTACGTAGACAGCGTAGGTTGAGTCACCAACCTGTCAGTTGAGGGTTGATGATATGATCTACCTACCAGTTGAGGGTACCACCATTCTCGTTTAGAGAACCTGCTTGATGAGGGTGACTCAACACTTTTCCTTAGCCGTGGCACGGTATTGACACCCTTCCAACTTGGGTTACAGGTTGGACCCTAATCTATTTAGGAAGGGGTATGTCAGTTGGATGATTACCTCCCACGGTCTCAATTTCCATTCCAGTCTCAGAATAGAACTCAGTTCAGTTCTACAGATTCAGGACTGTCAGACCCAATTACTCAGTTCAGTATGGAACTCATTATAGTTCCACAAAATCAAAACTATCAGATACAGTCATTTAGTTATCAGTAGTTCAGTATCAGTATACTCTGATATCAATTAATCAGTATTTAGACACAGTTTTTAGTGTTATCACGATCTTAGTTACAGTTACGTATTTATGCATGTACTCTCATCTAGTTTCCCTCATATCATTTTGTCAGTATTGTTCATGCATATGAACCTTTGCATTTCAGGCTACCTCACTTAGCATACCAGTGCATTCAAAGTACTGACACATACTTTTTGCTTGCACTATGATGTCTCATATCATAGGTTCAGACGTACGGGCTCTCGATCACCCTTAGCAGTTCAGATCTTAAGCAGTCAGAGTTAGTGGTGAGTCCTCATAGTTTGAGGACATGATTATGATTTCAGCATTTCAGTTTATTTTAGTAGTCGGAGTTAGTTTGGGACTTGTCCCATTAACTCTATATTTCAAACAGTTTAGAGGCTTTTCAGACTAGAGTATTTTTAGATAGATATTTCAGTTTTGGTATTGCTATACCGTACTCAGTTTTATTTCAGTATTGAACCTTATGGCATGTTTTCCACATAATTTCCGCATATTATAGTATTATCCTTCAATAGCAGGTACCAGTAATGGGTTAGCTTGTAGTCCTTCAGGATTATGAGCACCGTGTAGCATCTGGGGTACAAACTCGGGCCGTTACAAACTTGGTATCAGAGCCTAAGGTTCAACAGAGTCCTAGAATGTCTGAAATCCGTATCTAGTAGAGTCTCGTGAATGGGTGTGTTACGCACCACACTTATAGATAAGAGGATATTAGATGTTTTAGGAAAAAGTTTCCCTTCTTTCAGTATTCATGTCGTGCTAGTGAGCATGAGATCCAGTTAAACTCTCTGTCTAATTCATATCTTCCTTATGCTTCCAGAACATGCCTCTCAGAAAACCTAATGAAAGAAGAGATGAAAATGGGCCAGTTTCTCCAACCGTTCAGGCAGATCCCCTGAATGAGCATGACTCTCACGCTGAATTCAGAGTTGCTTTCACTACATTGGCTTATTCAGTAGTTACTCAGAATATTTTTCAAACTATTATCCTATAGAGGTTATTGACTTTCTCTCAGCAAGGTGAGAGAGGGGAGCATAGGAAGAATAAGAGGGCTAGAACAAATAATTATAAGCCAAGATAAGGGGTAGTAACCTCTCCCAATTCTATCAGAGACTCTCAGCCCTAGTTCTGCCTTTAGTCAGAGCACCAGTGCTTAAGTTTAAGAATAAAAGTCGAAATAGGGCATCAGGCTCTAAGTCTCAAGGTAGGGGAAAGGGTGTTTGTACTGATCCGCTTTGCGAAGAAAATGGTAAGAACCACAAGGGAGTGTGTAGAGCTGGCAGTGATGTATATTTTGGATGTAGTAAGCCAGGCCACAGGATGTGGGTGTGTAAAGTAATGGCTCAAAGGGGAAAGGATTTATGCCAACAAGGTCAGTCTAGTCGTCCTTCAGCTCAGTATGGTCGCCCGAATCAGCAAGGTACCACTTCCAGTACCACCAGTGGGCAATGCCTAAACAGACTTCATGCACTTCAGTCCTGACAAGATTAGGATAGTTCTTCTGATGGGGTCATTGGTACATTACAGATCTTTCATTTATATGTATATGCCTTGTTAGATCTGGGAGCTTCTCTGTCTTTTGTAACTCCTTACATAGCAGTCAACTTTCAAGTCAAATTAGAAGTCTTAACAAAATTTTTCTTAGTGCCTTCCCCAGTAGGTAGATCTATTTTAGCCAGACGAGTATACAAAAATTTCTCGGTTACAGTATTTCAAAAAAAAATCCCTTCAGTTAATTTCAGTAATATAGTCATCTCGCTTTGTTTTCCTGAAGGAGTGATCTTTGGATGAAGGGGTAGTACCTCAGTTTCAGTTGATTTAAGTTTGAATATCTAGATTAAATAGTTGAAAGAAGAGTAGAGAATTCTAAGTTGGTCAGTGTTGAGGTTGCTACATGATGATTGTTGGGGTAATAAAAAGCTAAGAATTATGTATCGAAAGAAAGTACTAGAACTGGACCTTACATTATCCGGTATAGTCCTTCAGAATGAGTTGAGTGTTTATGAGTATTATTATATCTCAGACTCTAGAGTAACGTGGTTTCAATTTGGTTTAGAGTTTATTAAGTTATTCACAGACTTAGAATAACGGCTTTAAGCTAAGGGGAAGATAGTAGAATAAGTAACCAAATCAGGCTTTCAGATTTTAATAGTAATGTCTTTATGTATAGAAATGCAGTGGGAAGGCAAGATGCCTAACCCATCCTTACCTCGATGCAACATTTCATACTTCAGCTATCATGATATCTACTCAATCCTTACATGTCATCTCTATGGTCATAGATCGTATCTGTGCACATCATTAAAAATCATGCATGCTTACAGTTCCTAGTATAAGGAGTTCCAGATAACGCAGTATTACACATTATGTTCCATGAACACAGAAACTCCAAGATCAGGTCATGCAGTTCATGACTTATGTACTCATGTCATGCCTTACAGTATGCTCAGTTCCCATGACTTATGCTTACTCCTAATGATCAGCTAAATTCAGATTTCGTCATGTAAATCCTCATTTTAGATTTCTTGATAAAATCCAAGATGTTGATGTCTTATTCCTCAGGCCTCAGTTAAGTGTCGAGTTTGGTATAGTGTCATTCATACTTTAGTAACCTCTCCTTATGAAATGATGTAGCAATGAGAAGTTGCTTAGAAGGGAGAGTATAAATGCTTCATGTTAAGAAAAGATTATTACATGCTAGTTTTGCACGAGGTTGTAGTTATGAAGATAGGCTTGAATGTCATGTTGATGTGTAAGTGGCTAAATGCATTTCGGAGATTTGAGTAGGCTTGAACACAGTGTGAGAATTCAGTCCAGATCAGACCTCAGTAGGTAGAGTTATCAGAACCCAGTATTCAGTTCCAGTATAGTCTCAGTTGCAGTCTTAGTTACAGTCTCCATCACAGTTACAGACCAGTAATCAGATCAGTAACTCAGTTCAGTTTTAGATTTTCTTGACCATAGCATATAGTTATCAGTTATTCAGTTATCACTATTTCAGTAGCTCAGTTTACAGACTATTTCAGAGTCGTGTTATACGCTTGGTCTTTCTTTCTCAACTGACATAGTTTTCATGAATTTATGCTCAATTATGTCATGTCACCCAGTCAGTCCTTACTTTGTATGCATGATACTCTATAGTTCCAGTCCAGTTATTTAGACTAAGTACTTTTCAATATTACATGACCAAGTATTCAGCTATTAGCCATTCAGATAATCAGATAAGTTAGTGTGTTTATGCACTCATGCCCAACGCCCATGTGAATATTTCAGTAGTCTTAGGAGAAGTGTTGTACTAAGGTGGAGAGTATAGTTGTAAGACCCCATAAAATTCTTAGCTTAATTCAGTCCTCTAAACTTGTTAAGGGGTCCCAAACTTAGAACATTTTAGCTAAGTATTAAGACTTAGTGTCATTCTTGCCTTCAAAAGTTGGCGATCTTATTTCATGGCCTTTATGTCCATTATAGGTGGATATTTAGGTTGATTCATGATTAGGAATGTCTGTAGGTGTTTCCAGACAAGTTTCAGATTTTTCGAACTTCATTTGAAGCTCCTTTGGAATCCTAAAATAGTGTATCAACGTGATCTTGGCGTGCCGCATCAACTATCATGTTGATAAATGTTTTCCCTGGCTCCCAGCGTCAATTTCCAGTAAGTCGATGCAACGCATTGGCTATCGCATTGATACCAATGATGCAGTGCATAGATCTACACGTCAATGATATAGTTTTTTAGTCATTAAAAGACCGCATCCTTGGGGGTATTTAGGTCTTTTTCACTCAACCCTCAGTCCCCAAAACATAAAACTAATCACTTTAGGGAGTAAATAAACTCATTCTTTCTCAAATTTGCTCAAGAACAAAACCCTAGAAGCTTCAATTTCAAATCAAGAACTCAAGGTTCCACCATTAAATTTCAGAAATTCTTTAACTAAGGTATGTGAAGTGTTCATCCAAGGGTTCCTTCCATCCTTGGAGTCTAGGAAACTCTTTTAAAGTTCATGTAGAGTGATTTCATGATTTTCGTGAGTTGAATTAAAGTGTATTCATGATTTATTGCAAGATTCATGTAGAGTAAATTGATATGTGTGCTTTATCATGTGAATTCATGTTGAAACTCTTGGAATTATGTAATTGGAATTGAATCATGTTGCCTACATGTTGTTTTAGTATTACGTGCATATATTATGCCCCACAAGTGTTTGATGAATTGCCCATGTGGTTGAATAGTAAAATTATATCATCTTTAGAATGTATGAAAATGTTTGCTTGAATGCCCAAATGAATGAATGATGACTAAGTAGTTAGTTACCATGTCTAAAGAATTATGCCATGTCTTTTAAGTTTGTGCTATCGAGTCCTGGGGGTATTTAATACCCGATAATTTAGTTGCTTTCCTAGAAAAATGGTCAATCACAGAGTAGAATCAGTCATGTGTCAATCAGTAGAATTCAGTCAGTTATAGAATATAGGAAAACTCAGTGAACTTAGAATCATTCCAACTCAGTTCAGTAAAATCAATTTAGTTCAGTTATACAGTACAATCAGTAACAATTCAGTCCAGCCTAGTACAGTTTAGAATTCAGTCCAACGTCTATTCTGTTGGGAGTAGGATTCAGCACCATGTGAACCCAAGGATGGGGACTCACCTGAAAGTAAAGGGTGTAATCCTTAAAAGCAGTCCTTGTGTTCCAGAACTACGTAGCCAGCGTAGGTTGAGACATCAACCTACCAGTTGAGGGTTGATGAGGTGATTTACCTGCCAATTAAGAGTACCTCCATTCTCGTTCAGAGTACCTGCCAGATAAGAGTGACTCAGCACTTGTCCTTACCCGTGGCACAATATTGATACCCTTCCAAATGGAGTTACAGCTTGGACCCCAAATCAGTTAGAGAAGGGATATGTCAATTAGATGATTACTTCCCACAGTCTCAATTCCAGTCTCAGAATAGAACTCAGTTCAATTTTACTGATTCATGACTATCAAACATAGTCACTCAGCTCAGTACGAAACTCAATATGGCTCCACAATATTCAAAACTATTAGATACATTCATTCAGATAATCAGTAATACAGTATTCATGAACTTGGATATCGATTATCAATATTTAGATTCAGTACTCAGTATTAGCATGATCTCAGTTACAGTCTACGTATTCATGCTTGTACTCTTACTTAGTCATACTCATGTTATTCAGTTATTATTAAGCATGCATGTGAACCCATGTATTTCATCCTACCTCACTGAGCATACCAGTACATTCAAAGTACTGACGCAGGATTTTTCTTTGCGCTATGATGTCATATATCATAGGTTCACATGCACCGGCTCTAGAGCACCCTTAGCAGTTCAGATTCTCATCTTTCAGAGTAGAGGTGAGTCTTTATAGTTTAAGGAAATGCTTATTATTTATAGTACTTCAGTTTTATTTCAGTAGATGGAGTTAGTTGGGGGCTTGTCCCATCAACTTCATATTTCAGAAAGTTAGAGACTTTTCAGGCTAGAGTATTTTCAAACAGTTGTTTAATTTTTCAGTACTTATATTTAGTTTTGGTATTTTGATTCCGTATTCAGATTTATTTATAGATTTGAATCTTATGGCATATGTTCTACCTATTTCCATAATCATTACAGTATTTATTACACAGTTATTGCAGAAGGTACCTGTCATAGGTTAGCTTGTGGCCCTTCGGGATTATGAGCACCGTGTAGCATCCGGGGTACAGACTCGGGGCGTTACAAACTTGGTATCAGAGCCTAAGTTTCAACAGAGTCCTAGGAAGTCTAAAATACGTATCTAGTAGAGTCTTGTGCATGGGTGTGTTGCACGCCACACTTATGGACTGGAGGCTACGAGATGTTTTAGGAAAAGTTTCCCTTCTTTAAGTATTCATGTCGTACGAGTGAGCATGAGCTCCATTTATACTCTCTTTATAATCCTAGTTTCTCTTCCATTTACAGAATATGCCTCCAAAGAGGAATAAGGGAAGAGGAACAGGAGACCATAAGGAACCCCATCCCGTTCATCCAGATCCTTTGGGCGAGCATGTCTCCCACATGGAGTTCAGAGCAGCCTTCACCACCCTAGCTCATTTTGTAGTAGCCCTAACTAAATGCCCAGCTGCTGTTCCGGCATACCCAATGGCTAATACTATTTCTACCAAGATTCGAGACTTCACCTGAATAAATCCTTCATTGTTTACAGAATCTAAGTCAGATGAGGCCCTTAAGAATTTCTTGATCAGGTGTAAAAGGTTACTGATATCATTGGGGTGACTGCTGTTGAGAGCACAAATTTGGCCGCATATCAGTTGCAGGAAGTGTCTCACTCATGGTTTAAATAGTTAAAGGTAGAGAGGGTCATAAATGTAGGTCCCATAAAGTGAGAGGAATTTGCCACTACTTTTTTGGATAGGTTCTTCCCACTAGAGTTGAGGGAAGAGAAGGTTCTAGAATTTATCAATTTGAAGGAAGGAAATATGACAGTGAAAGAGTATTCTCTCAAGTTTACTCAATTAGCTAGATATGCTCCTCATGTGGTGGCTGACAGCAGATCTCAAATGAGTAATTTTGTGTCAGGGGTGTCTAGCAGCATGGTCAAAGAGTGTTTGACCATACTGTTGATTAAGAAGATGGACATATCCAGGCTTATGGTCCATGCTCAGCAGATAGAGGAGGCTAAGAATAAGGAGAAGGACAGGGAGACCAAGAGAACAAGAACAGGTAGTTTCAACTTCATGTAGCCTAAGTCAGAGGGTGGGAATCATTTTCAGTTCTACCTAAAATCTTCAGTTACAACTCCGTCCTCAGCCAATGCTCCTGTTCCAAAATTCAAAGACGGAAATAGGGATAGGACACCAGGCCCTAAACCCCAGGGCAGTGTTAGCAGTGACCAAACCAATCCCCTTTGTCAGAAGTATGGTAGAAATCACCAAGGTATCTATAGAGCGGGAAGAGATGTGTGTTTCGGGTGTGGCAAGCCAGGACACAGAGTCAGAGATTGTCCCCAATCAAGTTCTCAAGGTCATAATTACCGTCCCCCAGCTCAGTACGATTGCCCCAATCAGTAGGGTGCCTCTTCCAGTGCCACCAGTGGGCAACGCCCAAACAGACTCTATAATCTTCAGTCCTGATAGGATTAAGAGAGTAATACACCTAAATTAAACCTCTCTTATGAGAGACTAAGCGGTCGCTATCAAATATAGAACCCAACTGGGTTGGGTGTCGAATCCCACAGGGAATACAGTGTTTACTAAGTATTGTGATTGTTATTAGACTGTTGATCTAAGGTTTCTAAATAAAGGGGGTTTGGAAATGTTAACGGTATTCTTTTGTATTTGTGTTACACCAAAAGTCCAGCTACTAAGAGTAAATATAGATGTAATTTTAATGAGAATGAATTAACTAGAGTTATGCTCACCAAGATGATCAAACAATTAGGGTTGCATGTTTGTGTTCGAAATTTAACTTATGTATTCAATTGCAAGAACTATTGAATTCTAAGGATTACCGATATGTTTCTCAACCTAATAAGTATTTCACCCTTTACTTCTCTCTAACTTAAAGGATTCATGCATTATGCAATAACACTCTCATGAGGGTGATCCTATTAAGGCATCAACCAGTTAACCCAAAGGGTAACCTATGGAGTTCATGTGAATCACTTCTTTCCCAATATCCACTTTCTTGTCAGACAAGTGGAGTTTATGGGCTTAATTTTCATTGTTTGCAACCAAGAGATGTCATTAAGATGAAGAAAGATTTATGCAATTTCAATAGATGTTAGAAATCAAACCCATTCACAACCCTAAAATAGTTCTCTACATCAAGGCTCCCATATCCCTAGTTATGGGAGTTTAGATACTCATCTTCATATAAGAAATCAAAGTAATATTAATGTTCATAAATAACTTCAGAAAAGTACTTACAAAAGTCACAATATTGTTCTTCTCAATCTTTAATGGAAATATGAAAACTAATAATCAACTCTCAATCTATCAATTCAAATCACAATGAATAGTAATACAAAGCTCTCAACAGAAGAGAAAGTATGAAACTGAAGACAAAAGATCCGGAATACACCCAAATACTTGGTATTTATATGATTCCAGAATTAGGTTTTAAAATTCAAATTCAGATTCTCTGCATTTTGGTCGACGGGTCAAGCGACGGTCCATTGAAAGTCCGACGGTCCGTCGTCTGCACCATTACTGGATGTCCAGTGACTCCATGTTCTACTTCTGGGCAACGGGTAGTGCGACGACCCATCGCAAAGTCGATGGTCCATCGCCTGGACCATCGTAGGACTTCCAGTGATGATGCGTTATGTACTATGGCGATGGTTCACACCGACGGTTTGACACAGGGACGACGGTCCATCGCCTGGACCATAGCAGGATATCCAGAGTCTATTCCTTCTTCTTTTTGTTGATGGTTTATACCGATGGATCATCGCAAGGTCGACGGTTCATCACCTGAGCCGTTGGTGCTCAATTTGCCTTTGTTTTGCTCAGTCCAAGTTATCCTTCACACTTAGTCCTTATCCTGAAAGCACTAAAATGTCATGTTAAACACAACTATGGTTGCTTGAAAACACACAATTATCCTAAGGAAATGGCCTAAAATGTTCTGTTAAAAGTCGGAACATCAACACCCTCAACTTAAGGAAATTGCTTATCCTCAAGCAACTCAACACCAAGATACATATATGAACAAAATCATGATGGGCATTTCATAGTAAAAACAACACAATCATACAATCATTCCACTACCTATTTGGTTATGACATCTCAACACACATGGATCCACTACTGGCATTAACTACTAATCAGCACATTCATAGCTACACATACAATACCCTAAAGAACTAAATAAAACATATATAACTCAACATGCCCTCACAGCCAAAGAAGTACTACTCATATCACATAGTTCAATCATGGACAAAACTAAGCTTCTCACTCTCAGAAAAGAAGTTGCCAACACAGTGTACACCTATAAGCTTGCCCTTATCATCTAATGTTCTCTTACGATTGACTCACTAAGATCAAGTAGGACTTGCTAAGGGTTGTAATGAGGTTTTAGGATCGGTGAAAGTTATTCATTTGGGTAAGTGACTTAAAGTACAAGAATTTCACTCTCTTTACCCTTTTTGGTAGCTACTTACCAGAATTAAGAACCCTTTCTTTCATTTGCAGTTATTTATCAGCGCTCTTACCATAACCCAACTTTTTTTATTGAGAACACAGCATCATCCACCCTCAAATTATGCTGAAGCAGAAGATTGAGGTACATAATATCTATTTAGATTGCTAACTAGACCAGGGCTGGATGTTACCCCTCAAATTACTTTTAAGTCAACCTCCTAGGCTGCTAACAATCCAGCAGTAGCCACCCTCAACTTAGGTGATTTACCTAAGTTATAGTGCAAAATGTCCACAATTGGACCAGGGCCAAAGCTAAATGCTTAACACCTTCTAGAGAGTAAATCAAACTTATTTAGACAGAAAACAAAACACTACCACAGCTCAAAAGGGTTGACAAAGGGAACAAAATATTTTTGGCAGGTCAATCATTTGGCTAAGTGGACTAACAATACAAGAAGGCCTACTATCCTCACTTATTAGGTCAAAACACACGACAACATCTGATGAACCAGGCAAGTTCTAGGTATAACACTTATGTCAGAACTACACAAATACTCACCCACATAGGCACTGAGTTAACTTCTAACCTACTAATTTTTGGGCTCCATATCACATAGCTATACTTTACCTTATTACTAACTTCTACTGCCATTAACAGAGTCACACATGGTTGCACAGTACTTTGCCACTTGGTAAGAGAAATTAATTATAAGAAAAATGAAAAACATAAATTTTCCACCATCAGTTGTCATCCACATATGTACAATAAGGTGCCAACGAGAATGGAACTTTTATTTCATGCAATCATATTACCAACAAAACATGAAAATAAAAATTCAACAAACAAAACATGAAAATAAAAATTTAACACTTAGACATGTCGATAACATCGGCAATACAGCCCCCCCAAAAAGCACATCCCACCCCCACAAAAAAAATGCTTTGTCATCAAATACATAAAATTTTAAGTACAAAGGAGGGAAAAATACTTGTCGTGCCTCTTATTCAATTTGATGCGTCAGTGAAGTGTGGGCAGGTGCCAGCTTCCTCACCAAGTGAATGTTGACTCCCATGGTGGTGGGAGTACTCAAAATCTCTCCCTCCAGATTCAAAGGTAGCACATCTCTGACAGGGTCTAAAATTTCCCCCCTGACTGGGGCCAAACTAGTGGATACTCCAGCTTCTTCGTCTTGAAGCCTTTTCTACTACTTCTCTGCCTCTCTCTTTGATTTATTTACTACCCTCCACATCTGGTAATCTTCAAATTATTCAGGTGATATGGCTGCCAGTATTCATTTCTTCTCTTCTTTCTTAGCAGCTTTCTCAGTCTTCTTGTCTGCTTCTGCTACTTTCTTACCTTTGTCCTTGATCGGACGCCTAAATAATTCAATGAGACCCTCATTCTCATCACTATCAATCTGGAATGGATCAAAGATGGTCTGTTGTAGTGACTAATTTATCTTGTCTACATCTACCCGAAGCCGTCTAACCTCCTCTATGACTTTAGCAAAATCTGGGATGGATATTGTATCCAACTTCTTGTTGATTCTCTCCTCTATCCTGTCCATTCACAGCTGGATGTTTCTGAAAGAATGCAATGCTTCCTCTACAATTCACTCAACAAAGGGTTTGAAATCTTTCCCACATATTTTCATCTATTTTTCAACCTTTTTGACAACCCGTACAGTCTTTGCAAAGTTTTTATGGTTTATCCTATACTCAGAATATTGGGGTGGGATAGACGCAGTGTCTGGAATCCCAGCCGTAGGTATCTAATCTAAACCTGCAGATGCAGTAGAAGGCACGTACATAGTAAGTGGCAATGGCATACCTGCAAGACCCTCTGACGATTCAGGAACTGGTGCTAACTGAGTCTGCTGAGCTGGAGGTCTTCTGACTCTCATATCAAACCTCGATTCATCCCTCACTTTTTAATGTCCTATTTGTGTAATGCTGGGACCTATTATCAAACCCACTAATCAAAGGAACATTTGCCTGCCTGCACAAGTCAGTGATAAGGCAAGGAAATGGTAGCGTCGTCTGAGTCTTGTGAGCACGGAAAAATAACTCATTAGAGATAATATGACAAAAATCTATGGTCAACCCTTCAATCAAAGCAGGCACAATCACAGCTCAATTAAGTTCCAAACGATCATCGCCTCTAGTGGGCATGAGCCTCAGTCGCACAATCGCCCACAAAAACTTAGCTCTGAAGCTGAGGGATTTCTTTGATATACGCTCATGCAGATTGTGTAACCATGCAAGCTTATCCCCATCTATCGAGATCCTCTCTAACCAGGGCCTTTGTATAGCCCGTGTGAATAATCGATGCTCCAACTCAGGAATTGCCCCTGGTATCTGGTAATCGGGCCCAAATAAAAATCTGTTCAAAGTCCACTCTGAAAAATTTATGTCAACTCCATAGAAAGGAACTATCTCTATCTTGTTCATGTTGGAAAGTGATGCACCCGCGGGACAGTCTTTTTTCAGCAATGCCAAATAGTTAGAAAACACTCACGAACCAAGTTAGGTCGGTACGATCCAAGTGGATTACTCATCCAAGATAACTCATACTCATTGAACCGCCGCTCGAGTTTGGGATACTCGTGAAAGGTTGTTGTTATGATCTGATACTCCTAAAAAATTTCCTATTTGGTTGGCAACCTATCCGTTGGTGCCAACCTTTTGTAGAAGATATCTCGAGCACCCACCATTTTACATCTTATGGCTTCCCATACTTGGGGGTCCTTGCATTAGATTAAGTTAGGATCCTCCTGTTGGGGAGCCTCCTCTTGAATGAGGTTAGAAGTTTCAACCCACATTTCAACTGGATCGAACTGGAGCTATTGCTGCTACTATCTTTAACCTCTTCCTCAGATGAGGAGAGTTAAGAAACCACTTGACGACTTCACCAAGTATTATGGGATGGTGCGTTAGACCTGGCTACTTGGCCTCTAACCCGGCCTCTGGTTTGTGGTAAATTAGGAGCCATGATACCTGAAACTTCTTTTGCTTCTATTTTCCCTACTCTGTTAGACCTGCACACTTCCACACACCCTTCAACTTGCGCAAATCAACAAAATAAAGAACATAATAACCTAAATTAATGATACACAACAACACAATATGGGTTTCCTCCCACTAGTTCCTGATTTATCATCGTAGCATGACTTAGTTAGCTCAATTATTCAGACTTCATCAAGATAGAGAGTAGCAATACTTTTTATCGAGTCTTCTAGACCAATATAAAGTTTGACTTGTTACTCGTTAACTTGGAAGACACTTCTATCTTAATTTTCAAGTTCAACTACTCCAGATGAGTAGACTTGACTAACTTTAAATGGGCCTAACCACTTGGACATAAGTTTACCTGGAACCAGTTTGAGTCTGGAGTTGAATAGAAGTACCAAGTAACCTTTCTGGAAATCTCGTTTTTCAATCCTCCGATCAAGATACTTCTTCATCTTCTCCTTGTATAGGTTTGCTCTTTCATAAGCCCCGAGACGAAATTCATCCATCTCATTCAGTTGCGCTAGTCTTAGCTCCACTGCCTCCTGATGTTAGGCGTATTTACACGCCTAAAGCACCTTAATGTACCTATATTTTAGCTAAGTTTTGAGGATAAAATATATAATTCCTACACTTTTAGTCCTTTTTCCTGTAAGTGAGCTAACCAACGTGATTAGCAAGTTTTCAGGAATAAATGATGAAGATTTCAGCATTTTATGGACTGTTGGACGCCAAAGGAAACTTCACATAAGAAGGAAGGCAGCTTCTGGAAGCTTGTGGACTGAAAGTGATGCATGGAGAACTTGTCCCGGGCAAAAACAGCATTTCTAAAGACTTGGGGGATCAGCAGTAACTTAGTAGGATTAGGACAAGGATGCAGTAACCCAGTAGGACTAGGACAAGGATAAAAATCCTATTTCAGTAGGACTAAGACAAGGATGTTATAAAAACCCTATTTGCTGAATTTTTCAAGAAGCTTTTTATTATTCTCACTCATTCTATTTCAATTCATTCTTACTCTCTTCTATTCTTAAATTCGTTGTTGACATTACTCTTCATCTGTTCGACTTTTAATTTTCACGATAAGAGAAACGCTACTAGCAAGGAATTCATGCCACAAGTGACGCCAATACTTCCTTATCGTGATATTGTTATTGCTTTGGTATGATGATAACCTCGTGGTTTTCCCTCACAATTATGAGTAGCTAAACTTCTCTGTTAGGGTTATGGAAGCCTTATGAGATACTATCTATTGCTATGA
Organism: Capsicum pubescens; assembly: GCA_030864215.1. Lineage (NCBI taxonomy): Eukaryota > Viridiplantae > Streptophyta > Magnoliopsida > Solanales > Solanaceae > Capsicum > Capsicum pubescens. Next base: position 262,653,275 of record CM061540.1, on the reverse strand, counting down.
GTTTGTGAATTCTTGATACATATGCTGCTTATATCATTACTCTCTTCATCTTAATTGAATTCTTGTGGTTGCAAACATATAGAATACGCCAGTATAGCATTAACTTGTTCGAAAGAAAAGTTACATGTCTGGAAAAGAGAGAATGACAAGGAAATAGGACTACCAACCCCTGTTTAAAAGTTAGTGTCGTAACTGGATTAACCTCTTGGACAATTCGTACCATTAGTATACTCTTTAAGCTCGAAAGAGTTAAAGTGATATAATCCTTGATGGTCGAAAGACACTAGGATTTACCATAGATTACGAATCTCTATAAGCGCATGCATGTCTGAATTCCGTATAACTCATAGCCAATAGATACGTAAAACTCATAAGGTGGACATAACCCTAACTTACAATTCTCATTGATTAAAATCTTACTAAACATTCCGTTTTTACTTTGCTATTTTGATAATTTTACTTCACGCATAAAATCCTCCCTTTATCCGCAGAACTTTCACCAAACGTCTACTAATCGTTGCATACTTAGTGACCGAGTATTCCCTGTGGGATTCGACACCCAACCCAGTTGGGTTCTATATTTGGCGACGACCGCTTACACTCTTACGAGAGTTGTAATTTGAGTGTTATCAAATTTTGGCGCCGTTGCCGGGGAATACGGTTGTCAACTAAGTTTGTGATAGTTACTAGACCCTTTGGTCAAAGATTCTCGTATTTTACGTTTAGTTGTTGTTTTTGTTTTATTTAGGTTTGTTTGAGTGCATGCCAAACACTCGAAGTTCAGGTCAACCGTTATTACCTATAAATCCTGAACCACAACTTATTGGCAGAATGGATGCATAACGTGACATTGAAAGAAGGGCGGCTCAACAGGAGCAGGCTAGATTAGCTGCGTTGGCAGCTGCTCAAGTGCATCAGCAGAATATTGATAACCCAGGTCGGGCAACAAATCCTGATGATGAGGACCTGGGTGATGATGAGTTACTTAATCCGCGGCATGCAGATGAGGTGGCAGCACCTATGCACAGGAGAGATCGTCAATATAGTATGAGACCTGACCGCCGAGATGTGCAGGCTCCTTTTGATGATGATGATGACGATCTGGATGGAGCTGGTGCCACAGGGGCTATTATTCCTCCACCCTTGGCACCCGAAGCTAAGTTCAATATCACTAGCACCATGATTCAGTTATTGCAGATCAAGGGGTTATTTGGTGGACTCGCAGGAGATGATCCGAATATGCATCTGATCAACTTTATTTCAACATGCAAGTCGTTTGACAATCTAGGAGTTGGGCAGAATGCAATTCGGCTGCGCTTATTTCCATTGTCTCTGTCTGGGGAGGCAACTCTATGGTTGAACGGGCTAACTCCTGATTCTATTACTAATTGGAGGCAACTGAAAGACGTTTTCCTAGAAAGATTGTTTCCGCCATCCAAGAGAGCCCAATTACGGGATGAGATCAGCAATTTTTGACAGCTTCTAACTGAAGCTCTCCACGAATCATGGGAGAGGTTCAAGAAGAAGCTTATGCGGTGCCCAAACCATCAGATAAAGAATATCCACTTGATGTAAATATTATATAGGGCTTTGAACTCGGTGACAAAGCCAGTGGTTGATAATGTTGCAGGTGGGTCATTCATAGACCTTACTTTTCTTGAGGCAAGCGATATGCTAGATCATATGACAAAGCAGAGTAGAGCTTGGCATACCAGGGATTCTGAGGTAGCAAGCTCTACCGTATCTATTGGATTGACTGCAGAGCAGAGGCGTAGACAAGAGGAACGTGACCAAGATATGGCTCACATGAAAATGTAGATGGATCTTCTTACCAAGCACTTATTATCAGGGAAGACCGAAAAGGTTAAGGCCGTTGTATCACAGGGAAGAGATGAATCCGACTCTGAGGAAGAAACGAACTACTTGAATAATCAGGGGGTTTTCGAGGCAATGCCCAAGGAAACCAAGGTCGGAACTATTATGATAAATCTGGATACAAGGACCGCGATCAAGGTGGTTGGAAGAATAAGACTGACAGAAGTGGTTTGTATGTTCCTCCTGGAAACCGTGAGGCTGTGGCGTCTGGCTCTGGGAAGATGTCGATGGAAGATATGATGGCAAAGCTGTTGAAGGGAGTAGAGGCAACTAATACGGGAGTGAATGAGATGAAGAACGATTTGTCTTCAATAAATCAATTGGTTGACTCGCATTCTACTGCAATAAAGCAACTAGAGCAGCAATTGAGTCAACTTTCAGTGGAATTAAATCAAAGAAAAGCTGGAACACTACCTAGCGACACAGTGCAAAATCCAAGGAATGATGGATCATGTATGGCTATCACCACCCAAAGTGGTAAAGTATTGGAAGATCCATCCAAAGGCAAGCAGGTGGTTGATGATATAGAAGATAATGAGATCATTGCAGAACCAAAAGATGCCGAAGCAGCTGATGAGGTTATTCGTGACGTCACCTCTCAACGTCCACAGCCTGAAAAGATCGCCGAACTGAAGCAAGATGAAAAGGAAGCGGTGGAGAAAACTATTCCCCTTCCACCACCACCTTTTCCTCAGAGATTGAAGAAGAAAGTTGATGATACCAGGTTCAATAAGTTTATGACTATGTTGAAGAAGCTAACTATTAATGTTCCTTTGGTCGAGGCACTGGAACAAATGCCTGGGTACGCAAAATTTATGAAGGATATTTTGACAAAGAAGCGGGCAGCAAGTTATGATTTGACGGATACTGTTCATCAATGCAGTGCAATCGCTTCCAGATCACTAGTTCAGAAGAAGGCTGACCTTGGTGCCTTCACTATTCCTTGAACTGTCGGATCTTTGAATTTTGCCAAGGCATTATGCGATTTAGGAGCCAGCATCAATTTGATGCCGCTATCTATTTACAGAAAGTTGGGGTTGGGTGATCCTACTCCAACCAATATGAGGCTCGTGATGGCAGATAGGTCGGTAAAATGACCTGTTGGTATTTTATATGATGTATTGGTAAAGGTTTCTTCATTCATCTTTCTGGCAGACTTCGTTATTCTGGACTGTGAGGTGGACTCTGAAGTTCCCATAATCTTGGGGCGCCCTTTCCTTGCAACAGGGAGTGTGCTTATTGATTTAAGAGCGAATGAGCTTTTATTCCGGATGAATGACGAAGTAGTTCGCTTTGATGTATGCAAATCAATGAAGCAACCCAAACATCTGAACGTGTTCTCGGTAGCTGATGTGTATTTTGATGATGAGAAAGAATTATCCGTAGAGGAGAAGCTTATTGTTGACCCATTGGCGGCTGTGCTTATGAATGTTGAGCGGAAGGATGCTGAATATTATGATGAAACTATTTGTTCTCTAAGAGGAATAGTGTCGTATTCTCATGCTCCCAAGAAGCTGGACCTTGATCTTTAAACCATCCATTGAAGAGCCACCAACGTTCGAATTGAAGAAGCTGCCCAGTCATCTAAAGTACGCATTCTTGGGAAGTGGAAACACCCTCCCGGTTATTGTGGCGGCTGACTTAGGTGAGCAGCAAGTTGTATCTCTCATCGTTGTTCTAAGGAAATACATGAGAGCCATCGGTTGGACCATCGCTGATATTATTGATATTCCGCCTGGGATATGTATGCAGAAGATTCAGCTTGAAGAAAATTGCATACCCACTATTGAGCATCAAAGACGTTTGAATCCACCTATGCAAGAGGTGGTGAAGAAAGAAATTATTAAGTGGTTAGATGCAGGGGTAGTGTATCCAATCTCTGACAGTAAATGGGTGAGTTCGGTACAGTGTGTGCCCAAGAAAGGGGGCATGACGGTAGTTGCAAACGAAAGGAATGAGCTAATTCCACTCAGACCTGTCACAGGGTGGAGAGTATGCATGGACTACCGGAAGCTGAATTCATGGACGCTTAAGGATCACTTCCCAATGCCATTCATGGACCAAATGCTTGATCGATTGGCAGGGAAAGGATGGTTTTGCTTCTTAGATGGTTATTCCGACTATAATCAGATCTGTATTGCTCCCGAAGACCAAGAGAAGACAACGTTTACATGCCCATATGGTATGTTTGCCTTCAAATATATGCCATTTGAGCTATGTAACGCACCCGCCACTTTTCAGCGTTGTATGATGTCTATTTTTTCTGATATGGTTGAAGACACCTTGGAGGTATTCATGGACGATTTTTCAGTTGTGGGTGAGTCGTTTGAATCGTGCTTGGCGAATCTAAGTATGGCGTTACAGAGATGTGTTGAATTCAACTTGGTGCTAAACTGGGAGAAGTGCCACTTTATGGTTAAAGAAGGTATTGTTCTTGGGCATAAAATTTCCGAAAGAGGAATTGAGGTGGATCGAGCTAAAATTGAAGTCATCGAGAAACTACCACCTCCAATATCTATAAAGGGAGTTCGTAGTTTCCTTGGGCATGCAGGTTTTTATCGAAGGTTCATTAAAGATTTCTCCAAGATTGCCAGTCCGTTATGCAAACTTTTGGAGAAGGATGCAAAGTTCGACTTTGGTGAAGATTGCTTGAAGGCATTCGAATGCCTCAAAGGGAAGCTAATTGAAGCTCCTATCATTGTAGCACCTGATTGGTCCCTACCATTTGAAGTTATGTGTGATGCAAGCGGAGTAGCTTTGGGTGCTGTACTTGGCCAGAGAAGAGAAAAGTTATTTCATCCAATCTACTACGCGAGCAAGGTCTTGAACGGAGCCCAGAAGAACTATACTGTCACGGAACAGGAGCTTCTAGCAGTTGTCTATGCTTTTGAAAAGTTTCGTGCTTACCTGTTGGGAACTAAAGTGGTGGTTCATACAGATCATGCAGCCCTGAGATACCTAATGACGAAGAAGGATGCAAAGCCGAGGCTAATTCGATGGGTGAGATTGCTGCAAGAATTTGATTTCGAGGTAAAAGATAGAAGAGGTTGTGAAAACCAAGTGGCTGATCACCTATCTAGACTTGAGAATGAGCACACAACGCAGCCTGATCTTGAGATTAATGATGCATTCCCCGATGAAGAGATCCTAGCCACGATGGTGGAAGAATTACCATGGTATGCAGACTTTGCAAACTATGTGGTAAGTAATGTGATACCTGCACATCTGTCTTTTCATCAAAAGAGGAAGTTCATGCATGATGTAAAACACTACTTCTGGGATGAGCCATATTTGTTTCGACGATGCGCGGATGGTGTTATCAGGCGATTCATATCTCATGTGGAAGTGCCGAGTATCTTGGAAACAAGTCATGCTTCCCAAGTTGGGGGACACCATGCAGGTGGTCGAACAACAAGGAAGGTATTGCAAAGCGGCTATTATTGGCCTTCGATATTTATAGATGCCTACGAATTTATGAGAAGATGTGACCAATGTCAGAGACAAGGCACGATTTTGAAGCACCATGAGATGCCCATGTCAAAAATTCTTGAAGTAGAGCTGTTTGATGTGTGGGGTATTGATTTCATGGGCCCATTTATAAATTTGTTTGGGATGAAATATATCCTAGTTGTTGTCGACTATGTATCCAAATAGGTTGAAGCAAGAGCGCTGGCCGATAATGAAGAAAAACGTGTTGTAGCATTCTTGAAGAGAAATATCTTCTCTCGTTTTGGGGTACCACGTACCATCATAAGCGATGGAGGATCACATTTTTGCAATAAGCTGTTCAAATCCGTGCTGGTGAAATATGGGGTCAAACAACATAAGGTAGCCACGCCTTATCACCCACAAACTAGTGGACAGGTAGAGGTTTCTAATCGAGAGATCAAGCAGATCCTTGCTAAGACTATAAACGCTAATAGGAAGGATTGGTCTCGGAAGCTGGACGATGCACTATGGGCTTATAGGACTGCATTCAAAATGCCAATTGGCAAGTCCCCGTACCAACTAGTTTATGGGAAGGCTTGTCACTTGCCCATTGAGCTCGAGCATAAAGAATTATGGGCGTTGAAGCGACTGAATTTGAATTGGGATGATGCCATGAATATGAGATTGGAGCAGCTGAATGAGATGGATGAATTCCGTCTACATGCGTATGAAAGATCAGACTTCTACAAAGAGCGAATGAAAAAGTATCATGATCAATGGATTGTTCAACGAAACTTTGAAAAGGGTGATATGGTACTTCTTTTCAATTCTAGACTGAAGATATTCCCAGGTAAGTTAAGGTCCAAATGGTCTGGTCCGTACAAAATTAGCCAAGTCTACTCGTCTGGAGTAGTTGAGATAGAAGACAATAATGGTGTTGTCTTTAAGGTGAATGGACAACGAGTAAAACCATATATCTGTCTTGACTCGATAAAATGCATGGCCACCATCTATCTCAATGAAATCTAAGTACTCGAGGTAACTATGTCGTGCCGCGACAATAAATCAAGCGCTAGATGGGAGGCAACCCATCGTTTTTCATTTTTTTTATTGTTTTACTAAGAGTTTGTTTTTGTTAAATAAAAAAAATCCAAAAAGAAGAGTCGATCCACAACCAAAACTAAGGCGCTTGGTGGGAGGCAACCCATCGTTCTAATCGTTTTTGTTATTTTTGAATAAGTGTAGGTGCAAGAGGTGTAAAGGAGGAGATTGGTTTCAAATTTTGATTTGGAAGTATTGCATATTGAAGGTGGTAAGTTGGTAATGAAGAAGCAAAAGGCTATGAGTTAGGCATTGCCTATGAAAATCTAGGCAACGAACAAGGCAAGGCCTATGCTATGGCCTAAGCTCTCTAAATATAGAATGCCATAGCATAGGCGCCGCCTATGCCTAACAATGCCATAGCATAGGCGCTGCCTATGCAAAAGACTTTTGTCTCTGAATCTAGAATGTCATGGCATAGGCGCCGCCTATGCCTAACAATGTCATAGCATAGGCGCCGCCTATGCAAAAGCCTTTTGTCTCTGAATCTAGAATGCCATGGCATAGGCGCCGTCTATGCCTAACAATGCCATAGCATAGGCACCGCCTATGCTCACTTTTTGGTCTCCTAATCCGATTCCAAACGGGTCAAAACCCGACCCAAGATTGTCCTATAAATAGAACCTTAGTCTTAGAACAAAAATGCATTGCAAATTCAACCTAAGCGCCGCCTACCTCTCCAAAATCTCTCAAAAAATTTCCTTTTGCTTTTTTAACTTTGCAAGAACATCTTCCGAGGCCATCAACCAAGTAAGTACTTCTTTGCTCTTCTATTATATTTCGTAAAGTACTACACTACTACGCCTATAATAAATTGTTAAATCTTAAAGTAGTGTTGGTGATTTGAATATGGTTGACTTGTTGTGATACAACTAAGTGAGTGAAAGAATACGTAAGGATGTTCTAGACTTGGTTCCAACCTGAATTTGATTTTGATACACTGTCATACTTTTGCGGAATCGACATGGTTAAGATAATTGCATAATCTTGTAACTCGAAAGTTTGTATGTTTGAATGACTTGTCCATCGAGATGAAAATCATGGTTACCTACAAACATGAGATGTTATGATTATTTCTATTGGTGCTGTAAGCCATAAATTGATACGATATCTATGTAGTAGTTTTGTTCAAAGAGATGCATTAGTCCAAACATGAAAACATAGTTAAGAATTCATGAAAAAGAATTGAAAAGGATAGTGAAGATGACAAGAAAAGTATGACTGCGCTGAATATATTGTTGGAACATAACACCTAAATGTAGGGCGATGAAGTCTGAGTAATCGACATATTTCACTTAATTAAGTTTGTGCCAACAAATTAAGTGTGGGGTAGTGCCACTACTGTTGGTTTGTCGATTGTAACTACCGAGATGAAGCTAACATGACTATTATTTTAATCTCAGGAACAATGGCACCAAAAAGTCGACCCGAAAAAGAAAAAGCATCTACCTCACAGAAAGGTCAGAAAATGGGAAGAAAAGAGCAAGCTGAATCCTGCTCGCTGCAAATACCTTGACACATATACGAGATAAAATGGGTCCTAGAAAAGGAAGGAAAGGAGTGGTACAAGAACAATAAAGTAAAAAAATATGTTCATGTGGAGTTGATACAAAAGGAGAGCCTAGCAAAGAAAGAACCCCACATTTTGGCTAAGATAATGGTGTTACATCTTGATTTCATCATCCGAGATATGGGAGAGTGCAATCTCGATCTAACGCGAGAATTCTATGCCAACTGGTCACCGAAAACTACAGGGAGTGAAGTAAAGATTCGGGGCCAAGTCCTGCAACTAAATACGGAGTTCTTCAACTCTTTCCTGGGTCTTCCATCTGTGGATCCATCACCGCTCAAGGAGCTTTATCACAGACCTCCATACAGGGAAATCAGACACACACTATGCGGAACAATATCAATGGCACGGTGGAGTCGTCACAAGGATACCGATCGGCACAATACCTTCCCGTATGCCTCCTTGAACAGAGAAGCTCGGATATGGTTGCGGATAGTCAATTTTTTCCTGATTCCAGGGTCACAGTACACAAAGATCACACGTGATAGAGTATGCTTGGTGTACGCTTAGATGACGAACATCCCCATCAACATTGGGGCGATCATTCGATCTTCAATGCGTAAGGCCAGGCTGCACAAGAGGTCCCACTTCGGCTTTGGCAATCTGTTGACTGCGATATTGAGGAAGGAGGACATCGAAGAAGAACCTGCAGATCATAAGCTTCCACATAACCCGAAGAAGGTTGAACTCACAAAGGTTAAAAATGTTGAATCCATGCATGGCGTCAACCTAACCACTGCAGAAAGACATGCTCCCGACGAAAGCTTCTTCCGCCATTTATATGGCATGACGAGGTTTACCATGATGAGCGGGGGTCGTGTTCCAACTGCTGCAGAGCTCCAACAATTGGATTATGACTACCCAATGAATGAGCATGCGAGGGCTATGTGCGGAGTAGGTGTATATTTTGAGGAACCTCTTGATAACGACATGCCAACCGATGATGATCGACGAATGCCATACTCCGACGTGAAGGAGAACTCTGATGACGACGACTCTGATGATGATTTCGATGCAGGGGGTATGACCCCAGACATAGAGGAGGAGTTCGACTAACCAGGTTCTTCTTATTTATTTTCCACTGAGGGCAGTGTGTCCCATCTAAGTGTGGGGTGCTGGTATTTGTATGCTATACTTCTTTATCTGCATTTGCATTTATTTATGTTTGTTTGTTTTGTTTGTTAGTAGTTAAATTTTAGAAATTTTTTTCATAAAATTGTTCTGATAATCAGCATGGTATTATGACAAGAGTCTATGATAAAATCATTACTATTGAGACATTTAGGCTCTAAATGTGACTCAGTATGTGATAAATGTGTGGGTTAATTCCTTCATCTGTTGGGTCAAGAGTCTATACTGCTCCTAATAAAGTTGACCGTGTGCCTTGTGTGTGTGAGAATATAGTATATTCTGTGTTTGTGGCTGATGCTGGAACTTGCCTGGTGTGTATGTAAAGCGAAATAAACAGTGCAAGTTTAGGAGATGATTTAGGCATTTCTTTGGCAACCTGTATTTGTTTACCTTCCTTTTACCTACCCATGGACATTATCTTAGTTAACCCCCTTTGAGCCTTTAGCCATTTTCTTTGACAGCCTCATATGTAAGCCTAATCCATTTTTTTTCAAGACCATAATTTGATCCAAATTCCTAAGTGCTTTAAATTGTGAAGTCATGTGACAAAATAAGAGGAAATTGGGTGAGAGTGATGCCTTAGAGTGTATTGGTACTTGAATTTGTTATGAAAAAGAGTGGCTATCATAGAAGTGTGTTATAAAAAAAAGAAAAAAAAAGAAAAAGAAATAGAAAAACAAAAAGATAAATTGTGTTTATGATTAAATAAAAAGATAGTTATGCTTGAATGGCAAAATAGGTGAAAAGGGGTGATAGATGAAAGAAAGGTAGCAGGGTTGATTAAAAGAGAGTGTTAATGGCATAATGTGATGTATTAAAGCGCTTAGGAACATAGTCACTATTTCTGGCCAAAATAGTCCTACCCGTCCCTTAGCCTACATTACAACCTGTAAAAGACCTATTTGATCCTAAGCTTAGCATTCTGATATTAGTGGAGCATTACACTAAGGGCAAGCCTATGGTCATCAGTTGCAACATATGAATTCTTTGTGAGAGTGAGAGCAAGGATAATCTTATACCCATGTTTTGAAAAATGAAATACTTGTGAGTAATTATGGGTGATATATTGTGAGACACACATGGTTGATGAGTTTTGGGTAGTCTTGTATGATTCTTTGTGCCTTAACTTTTGAATACGAATTAACCATCATCACGAGTCTATGTTGGAGGTTGAATTGTTTCTAGAAGTGATTAGAAAACTACTCTTTGTTAATAATTGTTGTGCCTGTCTTGATGAATATTTTGTGTTACTGCTGTGATTTCTAGTTAGATGATTGCATGGACATAATATTTTGTTCGAGGATAAACAAAGCTTTAAGTGTGGGGTGTTGATGTTAGGCGTATTTACACGCCTAAAGCACCTTAATGTACCCATATTTTAGCTAAGTTTTGAGGACAAAATATATAATTCCTACACTTTTAGTCCTTTTTCCTGTAAGTGAGCTAACCAACGTGATTAGCAAGTTTTCAGGAATAAATGATGAAGATTTCAGCATTTTATGGACTGTTGGACGCCAAAGGAAACTTCACGTAAGAAGGAAGGCAGCTTCTGGAAGCTTGTGGACTGAAAGTGATGCACGGAGAACTTGTCCCGGGCAAAAACAGCATTTCTAAAGACTTGGGGGATCAGCAGTAACTTAGTAGGATTAGGACAAGGATGCAGTAACCCAGTAGGACTAGGACAAGGATAAAAACCCTATTTCAGTAGGACTAAGACAAGGATGTTATAAAAACCCTATTTGCTGAATTTTTTAGGAAGCTTTTTATTATTCTTACTCATTCTCTTTCAATTCATTCTTACTCTCTTCTATTCTTAAATTCGTTGTTGACATTATTCTTCATCTATTCGACTTTTAATTTTCACGACAAGAGAAATGCTACTAGCAAGGAATTCACGCCACAAGTGACGCCAATACTTCCTTATCGTGATATTGTTATTGCTTTGGTATGATGATATCCTCGTGGTTTTCCTTCACAATTATGAGTAGCTAAACTTCTCTGTTAGGGTTATGGAAGCCTTATGAGATACTATCTATTGCTATGAGTTTGTGAATTCTTGATACGTATGCTGCTTATGTCATTACTATCTTTATCTTAATTGAATTCTTGTGGTTGCAAACATATAGAATATGCCAGTATAGCATTAACTTGTTCGAAAGAAAAGTTACATGTCTGGAAAAGAGAGAATGACAAGGAAATAGGGCTACCAACCCCTGTTTAAAAGTTAGTGCCGTAACTGGATTAACCTCTTGGAGAATTCGTACCATTAGTATACGCTTTAAGCTCGAAAGAGTTAAAGTGATATAATCCTTGATGGTCGAAAGACACTAGGATTTACCATAGATTACGAATCTCTATTAGCGCATGCATGTCTGAATTCCGCATAACTCATAGCCAATAGATACGTAAAACTCATAAGGTGGACATAAACCTAACTTACAATTCTCATTGATTAAAATCTTACTAAACATTTCGTTTTTACTTTGCTATTTTGATAATTTTACTTCACGCATAAAATCCCCCCTTTATCCGCAGAACTTTCACCAAACATCTACTAATCGTTGCATACTTAGTGACCGAGTATTCCCTATGGGATTCGACACCCAACCTAGTTGGGTTCTATAGTTGACGACGACCGCTTACACTCTTACGAGAGCTGTAATTTGAGCATTATCACCTTCTTACAATTTAGATTTAAGGTTTTGAGTGACCATAAAGCCTTGTGCTCCATCTCTATTGGTAAGTGAAATGCTTTGCCATAGACTAACTGATATAGTGACAAGTCGATGGGTGTCTTGAATGCAGTCTGATATGCTCACAAGGCGTCATCGAGTTTTTGATACCAATCTTGCCTACTAGAGTTCACTGTTTTGGCTAGGATGGCTTTAATCTCCCAATTCAAAACCTCCACTTGCCCACTAGTTTGTGGATGATATGGAGTTTCTACTCTAAGCTGTTTCACCCTATATTTTGCCAAGGTAGCTCGGAACACTTTATTGCAAAAGTGAGATCCTTCATCGCTTATAATAGTGCATGGTACTCCAAAGCGAGAGAAGATGTTTTTTTTTAGAAACGCAGCAACTCTCTTTCCTTCATTATTAGCCAAGGCGATGGTTTCAACCCATTTTGATACATAATCAACAGTAACTAGAATGTACTTCATCCCATACGAGATTACAAAAGGTCCCATGAAATCGATGCCCAAGACGTCAAATAATTCTACTTCCAGCATCTTCGTCAAACGTAATTCATGCCGCTTGGAGATTGAACCCTGCCTCTAACATTGGTCACAACTTAGTACGAACTCATGAGCATCCTTTAATAAAGTTGGTCAATAATAGCCACTCTGCAACACCTTTCTAGCGATTTAATTACCTGCATGGTGACCTCTAACTGGGGAAGCATGACATGCTTCCAATATACTCAATACATCTACTTCTAGCACATATCTCCTTATAATATTATCGGTACACCGCTGAAATAGATATGGTTCATCCCAGAAAGAATGTGTCACATCATGAAGAAATTTCTTTCTTTGATGAAAAGAAAGATTTTTTGGAATTAACTCGCTCACCACATAGTTTGCAAGATTAGCATACCAAGGCATTTTCTCTATAAAAGCAACCAAGATCTCTTCATCCAAAAATGCATCATTGATCTGTATTTCATCTCTAACTGCTTGCTCACCTTCAAGTCTGGATAAGTGGTCAGCCACCTGATTCTCACATCCCTTATAATCCTTGACCTCAAAGTCCAATTCTTGAGCATACACCATTTTTAGAAGTTCCTGCTCTGTGACGGTATAGTTTTCCTGAGCTCCATTCAGTGCTTTGTTGGCATAATAAACTGGATAAAATAATTTATCCTTTTTTTTCCCCAGCAAAGCTCCGAGGGAAACACCGTTTGCATCACATATTATCTCAAACGGTTTTGACCAGTCTAGTGCAACAATAATAGGGGCCTCAACCTGCTTCCTCTTAAGGTATTCAAATGCCTTAATGCAGTCAGCATCAAAGAAGAACTTAGTTTCCTTCTCCGAAAGTTTGCAAAGTAGATTTGCAATTTTAGAGAAGTCTTTTATAAACCCCCAGTAAAATCCAGCATGTCTAAGGAAACTACGCACCCCTTTCACCGAGATGGGAGGTGGTAGCTTCTCAATAACTTCTACTTTGGCTCGATTGACCTCTATCCCTTTTGCTGAAATTTTATGCCCAAGAACAATGCCCTCCTTCACCATGATGTGGTATTTCTCCCAATTAAGCACAAGATTGAATTCCACACACCTCTGCAAAGCCCTACTCAAGTTCACCAAACACAACTCAAATGAATCTCCAACCACAAGAAAATCATCCATGAATACCTCCAAGGTGTCATCAACCATATCTGATAAAATAAACATCATACACCTTGGGAAGGTAGCGGGTGCATTACATAACCCAAACGACATCATTTTGAATGTAAAAGTTCTATACGGGTATGTGAATGTCATCTTTTACTGATCTTTAGGAGTAATACAGATCTGATTGTAGCCAGAATATCCATCCAATAAACAATACCACCCCCTTTCTGTTAACCGATCAAGCATTAGATCCATGAAAGGATTAGGAAGTGGTCCTTTAAAGTCCATGAGTTTAGTTTGTGGTAGTCAATGCAAACTTTTCAACCAGTCACAAGCCTGAGAGGAATCAACTCATTTTTTTCATTTGCAAGAACAATCATGCCCCCTTTCTAGGGCACACATTGAACTGGGCTTACCCATTTACTATCGAAAATAGGATAAACCGCTCCTGCATCCATCCACTTAATAATTTCCTTCTTAAACACCTCTTGCATTGGTGGGTTAAGTCGGCGTTAATGCTCAATAGTTGGAGTACAGTCTTCCTCAAGTTGTATCTGATGAGTGCAGATGCCAGGGGAAATGCCAATAATATCATCAATAGTCCAGCCTATTGATCTTTTGTACCTATGAAGCACCAAAATAAGTGCTTCCACCTGCTGCTCGCCCAAATTAACTACAATAATCATAGGTAACGTGCTTCCATTGCCCAGAAACACGTACCTTAAATGACCTGGAAGCTCATTGAATTCCAACACCGGTGGCTCTTCAATGGATGGTTTTGCCGGTGGTGTTGGTTGATTCTTAAGATCAAGATCTAGCTTCTTAGGAGCATAAGAGTATGATCCCATTCCTATAAAAGCACAAACAGTCTCTTCATACTCATCAATGCCTTCATGATCAAAATTCATAAGCACTGCAGCTAAAGGCTCGATAGCAAACTTCTCCTCTAGTGGCACCTCCTACTCATCCACATAATATATATCAACAATTGAGAATACACTCATTTCTTTATGTTGCTTCATTGATTGGCACACATCAAAGTGCACCACTTCATCATTCATCCTAAATAAGAGCTCATTAGCTTGTAAATCAATCAGCACACTTCCGATTGCGAAGAAAGGTCGATCCAAGATTATTGGCACCTCAAAGTCCACCTCACAATCTAGAATTATGAAATCTGCAGTAAATATAAAGCTAGCCACCTTCACTAGAACATCATACAAAATATCAATAGGTCATTTTACCGACCTATCCGTCATCACAAGTCGCATGTTGGTGGGTGTGGGATCTCCCAAACCCAACTTTTTATAAATAGCTAGCAGCATCAGATTAATGCTCGCTCCCAGATCACATAAGTCCTTAGCAAATTCCAGAGACCCAATTGTACTAGGAATAGTGAATGCTCCTGGGTCTGCCTTCTTCTGCACCAATGACCTTGTAAAAATAGCACTATAATGATGGAGATTATCCACTGGTTCATAGCTCACCGCTCTTTTCTTCGTCACAAGATACTTCATAAATTTAGCATATCCTGGCATTTGCTTAAGTGCCTCAACCAAAGGCATATTTACTATCAGCTGCTTTAACATTGCCATGAATTTACTAAACTTTGTATTATTAGTCATCTTCTTCAATCTCTGAGGCAAGGGAGGTGGTGGTTTTGGGAGAGTCTTCACCACTACTTCTTTTTCCTTCTCTTTTTTTTTCCAACTCATCGACCTACTGATGATTAGAAGGGTTATCAATGCCATCTAGCTTTTCAGTCTCAATTGGTTTACCTTCTTCAAGATCAACATCTTCATTCACAGCTTTGGCCAATGAAGGGCCTGATAAAACCTTACCACTCTATATGGTAATATCCATGCATGATCCATCATTTTGAGGGTTCTGGATTGTATCACTTGGCAGTGTTCCATTCTTCTTTTGATTTAATACTGCCGAAAGCTGGCTCATTTGTTGCTCCAACTGCTTGATAGAGATAGAGTGAGAGTTTACCAACTAACTCATAGAATATAAATCGCTCTTCATGGTAGTCACTCCAGAGTTGGTAGCTTCAACTCTTTTTAATAATTTCTCCATCATGTTCTCCATGGATATCTTGCCAAATCTAGTTGCAGCACTATCTCTGCTTCCGGGTGGTACACATAGCCCACTCCTATCATTTTTACCTTTCTAATTTCCTTGCTTCTATCCTTGTAACCAACCTTGTCGTAGTATTTCCGACCTTGATTTCCTTGGCTATTTCCTTGGAAACCCCCCTGATTATTCAAATAGTTAGCCTTTTCTTCCAAATTAGAATCATCTCTACCTTTGGCTGCAACAGCTTTCACTTTTTTATTCTTTGCAGATAATAAATGCTTGGTCAACAGCTCCATCTGCATCTTCAAGTATTCCATGTATTAATCATGTTCTTCCTCTTTCTTACATTGTTTCACAGTCATGCCAATAGATACAGCAGGGCTTGCTACCATAGAATCCCAGATATGCCAAGCTCGGTTTTACTTGGTCATATAATCAAACATCTTTGAGACCTCCTGAAAAGTGAGATGGGAGCGAGCATTATCAACAAATAGCTTTGTAATAGAGCTCAAATCCCAATAAAGAGTCTCCATCAGATGAATATCTGTCATATTATGGTTCAGACACTGCGTCAGCTTCTTTTTAAACCTCTCCCATGTCTCATAAAGGGCTTGGATTGGAAGCTGCCTAAATTTGTTGATCTCATCCCTCAACTGTACCCTTCTGGAAGGCGGAAAGAAATTTTCTAGGAAAGCCTCTTTCAATTACCTCCAGTTGGTTATAGAATTGGGCGTTAGCTTATTAAGCCACAATCTTGCCTCCCCAGACAGAGACAACGGAAATAAACACAGGCCAATGGCATTCTGTCCCACTCCCGAGTTATAAAAAGACTTGCAAATAGTGACAAAATTCACTAAATTCATAGTAGGATCATCTCCTCGGAGTTCATCAAACAACCCCTTTAAATGAAGAAGCTGGATCATTGTACTAGTAATATTGAAATTTACTTCTGGTGCTAGAGGTGGAGGAATAATATCTCCAGTGGAACTAGCTTCGTCCATTCCATCTTTATCATCATTAAGATCAAATTGAACAGCGTGACGATTAGGCCTCTCCCTGAAAGGATGGTTTCTGTTCATATTTATGTTCACTGGTGCAGCTACATTCTCTGTATGCCTTCGATTAGCAGGATCTAACAAGTCATCATCTCCCAAATCATCATCATCAGGTTTTGGATGACGTGCCTGCTAACCATTATTCTGTTGATTTAGTTGAGCTCTAGCCAATACGGCAAGTCTCTCAGCATCTTGGGGTTCTGTCATTCTGTCAATAAGTTGCGGTTCCGGATGTATTGGTAATAATGGTGCACTTGATATCTATCTACTTGTCATACATAACAACTCCCCTGCACAACCAAAAACAACAAACAAAAGTAAAATTTGGGAAACTTGACCAAAGGTCAATTAACAAATACAAACTTAATTAACAACTGTATTCCCCTGCAACGGTACCAAAATTTGATACACCTAAATTATACTTCTTTTATGAGAGAGTAAGCAGATACTGTAAAATATAGAACCCAACTAGGTTGGGTGTCGAAAATCACAGGGAATACAGTGTTCACTAATTATTGTGATTGTTATTAGACTATTGATCTAAGGTTTCGAAATAAAAGGGGTTTAGAAATGTTAACGGTATTCTTTTTTATATCTGTTAAATCAAAATTCCAGATACTGAGAGTAAATATAGATGTAATTTCAATGAGAATGAATTAACTAGAGTTATGCTCACCAAGATGTTCAAACAATTAGGGTTGCGAGTTTGAGTTCAAAATCTAACTTATGTATTCAATTGCAAGAATTATTGAATTATAAGGATTACCCATATGTTTCTCAATCTACTGAGTATTTCTCCCATTACTTATTTTGAACTTAAAGGATTCATACATTATTCAATAACACTCTCATGAGGGTAATCCTGTTAAGGCATCAACCCGGTAACCCAAAACTTAAACCTATGGAGTTCATATGAATTATTTCTTTCCCAACATCCACTTTCTTGTTAGATAAATGGAGTTTATGGGCTTACTTATCATTGTTCGCAACCAATAGATGTCATTAAGATGAAGAAAGATTCATTTAATTTAGATAGATGTTAGAAATCAAACACATTCACAACCCCAAATTAGTTCTCTACAGCAAGGCTCCCATAACCCTAGTTATGGGAGTTTATCTACTCATGTCCATATAAGAAATCAAAGTTATATTGATGTTCATAAATAACTTCAAAAAAGTACTTACAAAAGTCACAATATTGTTCTTCTCAATCTTTGATGGAAAATATGAAAACTAATAATCAACTCTCAATCTCTCGATTCAAATCCCAATGAAAAGTAATACAAAGCTCTCAATAGAGGAGCAAGTATGAAACTAAAGACAAAAGATCTGGAATAGACCCTAATATATGGTATTTATATGATTCTAGAACTGGGGTTTTAAAATTCAAACTCAGATTCTTCGTATTTTGGTTGACAGGTCAAGCGATGGTCCATCGCAGGTCCGATGGTCCGTTGCCTGCACCATGGATGGGTGTCCAGTGACTCTATGTTCCACTTCTGGGTGAAAGGTAGTGAACGACCCGTCGCAAGGTCGACGGTCCATCGCATGGACCATCACAGGACTTCTAGTGATGATGTATTATGTATTATGGTGACGGTTTACACCGACGATTCATCGCAGGACTGACGGTCCATTGCCTAGACTATAGAAGGACGTCCAGATTCTGTGCCTTCTTCTTTTTTACAATGGTTTAGACCGGCAGATCATCATAAGGTTGACAGTCCATCACCTGAGTCATCGCTGCTCAATTTGCCTTTGTTTTGCTCTGATTGTCCAAGTTATCCTTCACACTCAGACCTTATCCTAAAATTACTAAAATACCATTTTAAATACAACCATGGTTGCTTGAAAACATACAATTATCCTAAGGAAAAGGCCTAAAATATTCCGTTAAAAACTGGAACATCAGAGAGTTCTCCTGATATGGTCACTGGTACATTACAAGTTTATCATTTTCATGTTTACGCCTTTCTAGATCCAGGAGCCACTTTGTCCTTTATTACTCCTTATATAGCTGTTGACTTCAGAGTCAGTCTTAAAATCCTAGAAGAGCCTTTCTCAGTCTCTACTCCAGTGGGTAAATCTATCATAGCCCGGTGGGTATACAGGAACTGTCTGGTTATGGTATCTCAAAAAGCCACTTCAGCAGACTTAGTTGAATTAGAGATAACTGATTTTGATGTCATTCTCGACATGGATTGGATTTATTCCTGCTATGCCTCAGTCGACTGCAGAAATAGATTTTTTCAGTTTCAATTTCCAAATGAACCTGTCCTAGAGTGAAGGGATAGTACTTCAGCACTTAGGGGCCAGCTTGTTTCTTACCTTCAGGCTAGAAAAATTATAGCTAAGGGATATGTCTACCATCTCGTTCGAGTCCAGGACTCTAGTTCAGAAAACCTTACTCTTTAATCAGTTTTAATAGCATGTGAATTCCCAGATGTGTTTCCTGAAGACCTTCCTGGAGTTCCTCCCAAAAGGAAATTGATTTTAGAATCGATCTTCTCAAAGATACTCAACCCATATCTATCCCTCTATAAAGAATGACTCCATCAGAACTCAAAGAATTTAAGGAACAGTTAAAGGATCTCCTAGATAAGGGATTCATCCGACCCAATGTGTCCCCGTGGGGCGCACCAATTTTATTCGTGCATAAGAAAGACTATTCTCTCAGAATGTGTATTAACTATCATTAGTTAAATAAATTCATGGTCAAGAACAAGTATCCACTTCCTAGAATTGATGACTTGTTTGAACAACTTCAGGGTGCCAGTTATTTCTCCAAGATAGACCTCAGATCAGGATATCATCAGCTCAGAGTCAGGGAGTGTGACATCCCAAAATAGCTTTCAGAACTCGGTGCATTCACTTCAAATTTTAGACATGTCCTTTGGTCTTACCAATGCCTCAGCAGCCTTTATGGACTTGATGAACTGGGTGTTCAAGTTGTACTTGGATATGTTCATCATAATCTTCATAGATGATATTCTTGTCTACGACCGCAATGAACATGATCATGTAAACTATCTCAGAATAGTATTATGGACTCTCAAAAACCATCAGTTATTCGCCAAATTCAGAAAGTGCAAATTTTGGCTAAGGTCTGTAGCCTTTCTTGGCCATATAATTTCTAGTGATGGCATTAGAGTTGATCCCCAAAAGACTGAGGTTGTGAGAAACTGGCCCCAACCCATCTCTCCACCAGATATTAGGAGTTTCTTGAGTGGCCTTCCTTGGCCATATAATTTCTGGTGATGGCATTAGAGTTGATCCCCAAAAGACTGAGGCAGTAAGAAACTAGCCCCAGCCCATCTGTCCACCAGATATCAGGAGTTTCTTGGGTTTGGTCGGCTACTACTGATGGTTTATTAAGGGATTTTTATTTATTGCATCCCCTATGTCCATATTGACTCAGAGAAAAGTCAAGTTCCAGTGGTCAGATTCTTATAAGAAGAGTTTTTAGGAGTTGAAGACTCAACTTACCACAGCTCCAGTTTTGACCCTACCAGATGGTTCCAATGGCTTTGTTGTGTATTATGACGTTTCTAGAGTCAGATTGGGTTATATTTTAATGCAGAGAGGTAAGGTCATAGCCTATGCATCTAGACAGCTTACGCCCCATGAGAAAAACTATCCTACTCATGATCTTGAGTTAGCAGCAGTAGTATTTGCCTTAAATATTTGGAGGCACTATTTATATGGGGTGAACATTGATATGTTCAATGATCATAAGAGCCTACAGTATGTGTTCCCTTAGAAAGATTTAAACCTCTATCAGAGAAGGTAGTTGGAGTTGTTGAAAGACTACGACATGAGTATCTTGTATTATCTGGGCAAGGCCAATGTAGTGGACGACGCTCTAGTAGGATGTCTATGGGTAGTATTAATCATGTCAAGGACAATAAAAATATGTTAGCTTAGGAAGTTTATCAGCTATCTCGACTAGGTTTCTACTCAGTCAATTCTGCATAAGGTAGTGCATGGGTGCAGAGTAGTTCAGAATCATCCCTGGTTTCTAAGGTAAAGAAAAAGTAGGATAGGGATCCCAGTTTAGTCAAGTTGAAGTAATCATCCATAGATAAGAAAGTAGAGGTTTTCTCCCAAGAGTGAGATGGTGTTTTGCGTTGTCAAGGTCAACTATGTGTGCCAGGCATAGATGTCTTGAGGCAGCGAATTCTTGCAGAAGCGCATGGTGTGCACTACTTTATTCATCCAGGGGACACTAAGATGTACCGTGATTTGTGGGATATCTATTGGTGGAGTGGGATAAAGAGAAATATTGTAGGGTTTGTGGCTAAGTTCTCAATATGTCATCACGTTAAGATTGAGCATCAGAAGCCTAGTGGGTACATGCAGGAGTTTAGCATTCCCACCTGGAAATGGGAAGAAGTGAACATGGACTTTTTGATGGGTTTTCCTCATACTCGTCGTCAACATGATTCAGTTTGGGTCATTGAAGACAGGATAACCAAATCAACTTATTTCCTACTAGTCCATAGCTCTTCCTCAGTCGAGGATTATGCCAAACTCTATATCAAGGAGTTAGTTAGATTTCATGGTATTCCATTGTCCATTATCCCAGATTGAGGTACCCAGTTCACCTCTCATTTCTGGAAAGTATTCAAAAATGGTCTTAGTACCCGAGTTCGCCTTAGTATAGCTTTTCATCCTCAGACAGATGGTCAAGCAGAAAGGACCATTCAGAATTTAGAGGATATATAGTGAGCATGTGCGATATAATTTAAAGGTAGTTGGTATGACCACTTGTCTTTGATTGAGTTCACATATAACAACAGTTATTACTCCAGTATTCAGATGGCTCCGTTTGAGGTGCTTTATTAGGGGAGGTATAGATCTCCCATTGGTTGGTTTGAAGTGGGTGAGGCCGCAGTGGTAGGGCCTTACTTGGTATTTGATACATAATAGAAAGTCCAATTGATCAGGAAAAGACATAAGACAGCTCAGAGCCGGCAGAAATCATACGCAAATATGCGCAGAAAGGATCTCGAGTTTAAGACTGATGACTATGTGTACTTGAAAATCTCTCCTATGAAAAGAGTGAAGTGGTTTGGAAAGAAGGGGAAACTTAGTCCCCGATATATCGGTCCTTACTGAATTCTTAGCCATTTTAGAAAGGTAGCTTATGAGCTTGAGTTGCCTTCAGATCAATCTTCAGTGCATCCAGTGTTCCACCTATCCTTACTAAAGAAATGTATATATGACCCAGTAGTCGTAGTCCCTGTAGAAGGCATAAATATTTAGAACAGCCTCGCTTACGAAGAGATTCCAATCAAAATCCTTGATTATCAAATTTACAGACTGAGGAACAAAGAAGTCCCTCTAGTAAAAGTTCTATGGTGGAATCAATTTGTTGAGGGAGCTACTTGGGAAGAAGAAGTAGATATGCAGACCAAGTATCCTCACCTCTTCTCCGCAACCTCAAATTTAGCTCAAGGTAATAGTTTTCCATAAGCTTATTCAGTTTCATGTTCTGATTTCAGTTACAAACTTGGTATTATTTACCATTGCATATTCAGTCATATGTTCATGAATCATGTTCAGCGATGTACTCATGCATCAGATATGCATGCTCAGTATGATAATTTAGTGTATCAGTGATCTCAGTCATGAAACAATGCTTCAGTTGTCCGGTCCATCTGGATTCTCAGTTTTAGCAGTCTCATTCGACGAGAATATCCCCAAGGAGGATATAATGTAAGACCCCATAAAATCCTTAGCTTAATTTAGTCCTCTAAGCTTGTTAAAGGGTCCCAGAGTTAGAATATTCTATCTAAGTATTCAGACTTAGCGCCATTCTAGCCTTCGAAAGATGGCGATCCTATTTCATGGCCTTTACATCCATTATAGGAGGATATTTAGATTGATTCATGATCAGGAATGTTCGTAGGTATTTTCGGATAAGTTTAGGATTTTTTGGACTTCGTTGAAGCTTTTTTACAATCCTAAAATAGTGGATCAACGCGATCTTGGCACGCCGTATTGACTATCGCATTGATAAATATTTTCCCCAGTTTCCAGTATCAATTTCCAGTGTGTCGATGCGGACTTGACGCGACGCATTGGCTATCGTATCGATGCCAATGATGTGGTGCGTCGGTCTATGCGTTGATGGTACAGTTTTTCAGTCATTAAAAGACCATGTACTTGGGGGTATTTAGGTCTTTTCACTCAACCTTCAGTCCCCAAAATACAAAATTAATCACTTTAGGGAGTAAATAAACTTATTCTTTCTCAAATTTGCTCAAGAACAAAACCCTAGAAACTTCAATTTCAAATCAAGAACTCAAGGTTCCACCATTAACTTTCAGAAATTCCTTAACTAAGGTATGTGAAGTGTTCATCCAAGGGTTCCTTCCACCCTTGGAGTCTAAGAAACTTTTTTAAAGTTCATGTAGAGTGATTTCATGATTTTCATGAGTTGAATTAAAGTGTATTCATGATTTATTGCAAGATTCATGTAGAGTTAATTGATATGTGTGCTTTATCATGCGGATTCGTGTTGAAACTCTTGGAATTATGTAATTGGAATTGAATCATGTTGCCTACATGTTGTTTTAGTATTATGTACATATATTATGCCCCACAAGTGTTTGATGAATTGCCCATGTAGGTTAAATAGTAAAATTATATCATGTTTAGCATGTAAGCAAGTGTTTGCTTGAATGCCCAAATAGATGAATGATGACTAATTAGTGAGTTACCATGTCTTAAGAATTATGCCATGTCTTTTGAGTTTGTGCTATCGAGTCTTGGGGGTATTTAATCCCAACAATTTAGCTGCTTGCCTAGAGCCATGGTCGGTCACAGAGTAGAATCAGTCATGTCTCGATCAGTAGAATTCAGTCAGTACAAAACTTAGGATAACTCAGTGAACTTAGAATTAGTCCAGCTCAGTTCAGTAAAATTAGTTCAGTTTAGTTATATTGTATGATCAGTAATAGTTCAGTCCAGCCTAGTACGGTTTAGAATTCAGTCCAGCGTCTATTTAGTTAGGAGTAGGATTGAGCATCGAATGAACCCAAGGATGGAGACTCATCTGCTAGTAGAGGGTGTAATCCTTAGAAGCAGTCCTTGTGTTCCAGAACTACATAGCCAGCATAGTTTGAGACATCAACCTGCCAATTGAGGGTTGATGAGGTGATCTACCTTCCAGTTGAGGGTACCACCATTCTCGTTCAGAGTACCTTCCAGATGAGGGTGACTCTGTACTTGTCCTTACCCGTGGCATGGTATTGACACCCTTCCAACTGGGGATACATGTTGGATCCTAAATCAGTTAGAAAAGGGGCATGTCGGTTAGATGATTACATCCCACAATCTCAGTTCCAGTCTCAGTCTCAGAATAGAACTCAATCAGTTCTACAAATTCAGGACTATCAGACGTAGTCACTCAACTCAGTACGAAACTCAGTATGGTTTCACAGTATTTAGAACTGTCAGTTCCAGTCATTTAGATAATCCCTAATATAGTATTTTTGAACTAAGATATCAGTTATCAGTATTCAAATTCTGTACTCAATATTAGCACGATCTCAGTTACAGTCTATGTAATCATGTATGTACTCTTACTCAGTCATATCATGTGATATAGTTATTATTGTGCATGCATATGAACCCATGTATTTTAGCCTACCTCACTGAGCATACCAGTACATTAAAAGTACTGACGCATGTTTTTTCTTTGCGCTATGATGTCTTATATCATAGGTTCAAATGCACGGGCTCCAGAGCACCCTTAGTAGTTAAGATTCTCATCTTTTAGAGTAGTGGTGAGTCCTCATAGTTCGAGGACATGCTTATTATTTATAGTACTTTAGTTTTATTTTAGTAGATGGAGTTAGTTGGGGGCTTATCCCTTCAACTCCATAGTTCAGATAGTTAGAGGCTTTTCAGATTAGAGTATTTTCAGACAGTTGTTCAGTTTTTCAGTACTTACATTCAATTTTGGTATTTTGATACCGCATTTAAATTTATTTACAGGTTTGAACCTTATGGCATATGTTCCACCTATTTCCACAATCATTATAGTATTTATTGCACAGTCATTGCAGCAGGTACCAGTTATGGGTTATCTTGTAGTCCTTTGGGATTATGAGCACCGTGTAGCATCTGGGTACAGCCTCGGGGTGTTACAATAGTTGAGAGAGTATTCAAGGGATATGTCTGAGCTTGAAAAAAAATTATAGTTGCAGTGCATAAGGCTTAGTCACTTCATTTTAGATGATGTTTCGTTGGCCCCAACTCATATTACAGAATTTTAGCCAGGATGTGATTTTCTTATCCAGCTATTTTATTCTGCCATGCCAAGACTCCTTGCTCCCTAAATCCAGTAGAACTCTATAGAAAGAGTGTCAAATAAAGGCTCCAGTCGAATATAAGTTTTCATCATAAGTTAGTCCATAAAACTAGAAGTTCAGTTTAGCAGTTAGGCAGACAATGTTCGTATGGTTGGGTTTTCCATCCTTCCATCTAGTTGCACTATCCGAAGCCTCATAAATGTAATTATTCCAAGATGGAGCAACCAAGTAGTTGTGTGTTCAGATTAGTTCATGTATCATGTCCCAGGTTCAGATCCTAGATATTCAATCACGACTCAGTTCGTAGGTGCCATATGCATCATCTCAGTTTTTTCTCAATATCTCAGACAAGTCAGCATTCTTTAAGGGACATAACGTCCCAAGGGGGATATGCATCATAACCCCCGAGCTTTCATATCCTAAACCTCCTATTTCTCTTAACATAATGAATCCAGTTTGGAATAATGGGTACTCATGAGTAGACCCTAAAGTTCCTATCTCAGTCGTAAGCCATGTATTCAGGGGCTCAGTTCAGTTCATGATATTTAGTTCAAGTATCCCATTTCAGTCTCAGTAATGTTTTCATGTTCCCATTTATGCATGTTTAGTAAATGATCTCAGTTTTATCAGTATTCTCAACTTAAGGTAACAGTCTTCCTTAGATTGTCCTAGTCCATGTTCAGTTACAGTTATAAACTTGGTATCCATTATTGTAGCATATTCAGTCATGCATTCATGAATCAGTTCAGTCATGCACTCATGCATCAGATATACATATCCAGTATATAAGCCCAGCTTATCAGTAATCCCAGTCATGCATTCATAAATTATGTTCATCTATGTACTCGTGCATAAAACATACATATTCAGTATAATAATTCAGTATGTCGATATTTTCAGTCATAAAATCATGCTTCAGTTGTGCATGTTCAGTGTCTAAGTCCATTATATCCGTATTCTCAGTTTAATCAGTCTCATTTGAGGATGAATGTTCCCAAGGGGGAGATATTGTAAGACCCCGCAAAATCCTAAGCTCAACTCAATCTTTTAAGCTTGCTAAGGGGTCCCAGACTTAGAAAATTTAAGCTAAGTATTCAGACTTAGAATTATTTTGGCCTTCGTAAGTTGGCAATTCTATATCACGACTCTTATGACCTTAAACTATCAATCTTTATATTAATTCATGATCAGGAATGTCATTAGGTGTTTACAGACAAGTTTTGGATTTTTTGAACCTCGTTTAGACCATGTTCAGGTGACAAAAATAGTGAGTCAACATGATCTCGATGCGTCACATCGTCCATCACATCGACAAATAATTTTTCCATCAGTTCAGTGCAAATTCCAGTGGCGAGACATGAACTCGACTCGGCGTGTCGGTCTGCGCATTGATAATTTGATTTTTTAGTCATTAAAAGCCACGTCCTTAGGGGTAATTGGGTCTTTTCCCACGTCCTTCAACACCTATAACATGAGATTTAGCCCTCAATTAGAAAATTATATTAATTTTTTCTCAAAACACTCAAGAACAAAAAAAACTAGGAGATTAAATTTTAAATTCAAGGCTCAAGATTCCACGATTAATCTTCAGGAATTTAGCAACTAAGGTATGTGAAGTGTTCATCCAAGGGTTTCTTCCATTCTTGGAGTCCAAGAAACTTTTTTAAAGTTCATGTAGAGTGATTTCATGATTTCCATATTTTGAATTAAAGTGTATTCATGATTATTACTTATTTGGATTTCTAATTCATGATTTATTAAAAGATTCATGTAGAGTTAATTGATATGTGTACTTTATTATGTGAATTCATGAAGAAACTCTTGGAATTGTGAAATTGGAATCGAATCATGATGCCTACATGTTGTTTTAGTATTATATGCAAATATTATGCCCCACAAGTGTTTGATAAATTGTCCATGTGAGTTGAATAGTGAAATTATGTCATGTTAGCACGTATACAAGTTCATGTCATGCAAGTTTTTGCTTAAATACCCAAAAAAATGGGTGATTACTAAGTAGTTAGTTAACATGACTCAAGATTATGCCGTGTCTTTTAAATTTATGCTATCGAGTCCTGGGGGTATTTAATACTCGATAATTTAGCTGCCTGTCTAGAGCCATGGTCAGTCACAGAGTAGTATCAGTCATGTCAGGATCAATCGAATTCAGTCAGTTACAGAACATAGGAAAAAACTCAGTGAACTCAGAATCATTTTATTAAAATCAGTTCAGTTCAGTTATATAGTACGATCAGTAACAGTTTAGTACAGCCTAGTACAATTTAGAATTTAGTCCAGTATCTATTCAGTTGGGAGTAGGATTCAGCACCGAGTGAACCCAAGAATGGGGACTCACCTGCCAGCAGAGGATGTAATCCTTAGAAGTAGTCCTTGCATTCCAGAACTACGAAGCCAGCATAGGTTGAGACATCAACCTGCCAGTCAAGGGTTGATGAGGTGATCTACCTGCCAGTTTAGGGTACCACTATTCTTGTTCAGAGCACCTGTCAGATGAAGGTGACTCAGCACTTGTCCTTACCCGTGGCACGGTATTGACACCCTTCCAATTGGGGTTACAGGTTGGACCCTAATCTAGTTAGAAAGGGGCATATCGGTTAGATGATTACCTCCTACAGTCTCAGTTTCAGTTCTTTTCTCAGAATAGAACTCAGTTTAGTTCTATAGATTCAGGACTGTCAGACCCAGTCACTCAGTTCAGTACAAAGCACAGTATAGTTCTACAGAATCAAAACTATCAGATATAGTCATTCAGTTATCAGTAGTTCAATATCAGTATACTCAGATATCAGTTAATTAGTATTCAGACACAGTTTTCAGTGTTATCACGATCTCCGTTACAGTTACGTATTCATGCATGTACTCTTATCCATTTTCCCCCTCATGTCATTCAGTCAGTACTATTCATGCATATGAACCCATGCATTTCAGCCTACCTCACTTAGCATACCAGTACATTCAATGTACTGATGTATACTTTTCTCTTGCGCTATGATGTTTTATATCATAAGTTCAGACGTATGGTCTCCCAATCACCCTTAGCAGTTTAGATCTTCAGTAGTCAGAGTTAGTGGTGAGTCCTCATAGTTTGAGGACATGATTATTATTTCAGCATTTTAGTTTATTTTAGCATTTTATTTTATTTCAGTAGTCGAAGTTAGTTGGGAACTTATCCCATCAACTCCATATTTCAGATAGTTTAGAGGCTTTTCAGACTAGAGTATTTTTTATAGATGTTTTAGTTTTGGTATTGCTATACCGTACTCAGTTTTATTACAGTATTGAGCCTTATGGAATGTTTTCTGCATATTACAGTATTATTATTCAATTAATGCAGCAGGTACCAGTCATGGGTTAGCTTGTGATCCTTTGAGATTATGAGGACCGTATAGCGTTTGGGGTGCAGACTCGATGCATTATAGTGGCATATAAGTGTTATGAGGAGTAGGATCAGTCTAGGGGTAATAATGTGAAGTTGGCACTATACGATGAGTTTTTTGGTACCTTCTTGAATCATTTATTTCCTCATGAGTTAAGGGAGGCTAAAGCTAAGGAGTTCAAGCAGGACAGGATATCTATTGAAGGGTATTGTAACACCCTGATTTTTTGAACCAGAATGCTACATGGTGCTCATGACCCCGAAGGACCATAAATTAACCCATGACTGATATCTGTACCTGTATACTACATAATAAATCATAAAATGCGGAAACATGAACATGAAAGGCCATAAGGTTCAAACTGAATAAACGTCTAATAACAAAATGTCTGAAAAAGGTATAACAATAACAAAATAAGTCATAAATACTGAAAATAATGAGATCTAAATATCTAATTTGACATCTAGTCTGAAAGATCTGAACTGAATAAGGAGTTGAAGGAACATGTCTCTAACTAACTCCATCTAGCAACTGAATAGTAAATGTAGCAATAATCATATCGTCCTCGAATGATAAGGACTCACTGCAAACTCTGAACACTGGAATGTTACTGCTGATCTGGAGATCGTACCTCTGAACCTATGGTGTAACATAAAAGAAAGCACCATAGTGCAAATGTGTCAGTTCGTCTGAATGTACTGAGTATATGAGTGAGGTACGCTAAATGCAAAGGGTTATATGCATGAACAATGCTAACTAATATGAATGTAAGAATACATCTATAACTGAACTCGTGATGATGCTGACTACTGAGTCTGAATGCTGATGACATAACTTTACTGTTACTGAGGTACTGAATAGATTATTGACTATTTTTGACAGTTCAAATTATGAAGAACTGGTTTGAATGACTGTGTCTAACAGTCCTGAAACTGAATACTGGTAACGTGAGCTATGACAACGGATATAGCTAATATAACTGTAATGATCGGACTAATCGATATAACCGATACTGAGCGACTGTATCTGACAGTCTAAGTTCTGATGGAACTATCTGAGTTCCATTCTACTTGGAGTAACTAAATCTAATATCAGTCCTATCTAGCGGGTGATCATGAATATACACTGATAATAAGGATGATTTGACTTAGTGTGAGATCAGTCCTATCTAGCAGGTGATCTTTAAATCTAATGATTATGATAATGATTAATCATAGTTGAGATCAGTCCTAGCTAATGGGTGATCTTGAAGTCTATTTACAATGATAAGCATTGACTGTATCTAACAGTACTAAATCTGTACTACTAAGCTGAGTTGACTGTATCTGACAGTCCTGAATCTGTAACTGAAACTATGGGATGTGTTCATCTAACCGACATTCCCCAAGCTAAGTTGACTGGGGTCCAATCTCTGCCCTGACTGGAAGGGTGTCAGTACCGCGCCACCAGTAAAGACATCTATTGTGCAGTCAGTCCTAATCTAGCGGGTGACTTCTGGGATCAGTCCTATACATATAAATGTGCTAACGGGTGACCCCTGAGTATGCCATTTCTATCTAATGGGTGACATCGTGTACCTACGCTGGCTACGTAGTTCTAGAACTTAGGGATTGCTTCTAAGAATATCAGTCTTAATCTAGCGGGTGAGACCCCATCCCTAGGCTCACTCGGTACTGAATCCTACTCCCATCTAAAAGACACTGAACTGAATAACTGGGCTGAACTAAATAACTTAACTGAACTGATTTGCTGAACTGATACTGATTAACTGAACTGAAAATAGTGGTATTATTTAGCGGAGCTAAAACTGAGTTTACTGGATTCTGATGACGGATGGAATATAATGTGTTCTGAGGACTGATTAAGAGTACTGAAGTTACTGAGATTTACTGTGATTACTGAGGTTACTGAGCACTGAGATTACTGAGAATACTGAACTATTGAGATTACTAAGTTTTCCTGAGTCACATGACTGACTGATTTCTATAGATCATGGCTTGACTGGGAGTATCATGAAAACATGACATGGCTCTAGGCACATAGCTATATTTTTTTAGTACAAGTACCCCCAGGACTCGATGGAAGGAAACTGACACACATGACTGACTTGATCATAAGAGTAGAGTCCATAATCCACAATATCATAAATAAGGGATTTCATACTAAGCATGGTTCTCAACAATCTATTTCATGGAAGGTAATTTCATACAACATGTATATACTTGCATAGCTTTCAATATCATGCTCATTACATATTACAATCACAATCCATAATATCATAACTTGGGGAATTTCATGAAGTACATGGG
This sequence comes from Capsicum pubescens, assembly GCA_030864215.1. Lineage (NCBI taxonomy): Eukaryota > Viridiplantae > Streptophyta > Magnoliopsida > Solanales > Solanaceae > Capsicum > Capsicum pubescens. The sequence goes on along the minus strand of CM061540.1, from coordinate 262,622,668 downwards.
TATTCTACATCTTGTACATGAGTGGGTTTTGCAAGTAAGCATAACATAATTCCATAAGACTAGTTCATGAACCTCCCAACAACATTTACAAGACACAATATCAACATGAAAATCATTGGAATATGGGGGCATATCATGAATCCTTCACTTAGTCACAATTTAGCTATAATGTATGATTGCTAGTCTCTTAGGTATTTTATCAAACACCTTACATGCACAACTTAGGCATAGATGTAAATCATATAATTACTCACCATAAATAATCAAACTTACATATTTTCAACTCATATGATGTCATAGATTCATAATAACACATAAAGATTCTATCTTGGCATCATTCAACACATAAACATGATCAACAATCCATTCATAACATGAAAATCATAATAGTTTTAGAAAAGGGTTCTTGAACTTCATAGATGAAAGGAGTCCATGAATGAACACACGCATACCTTATAAAGGAAACCTTGATGATTTGCTGGAGAGTTCTTGGATTGGGAAACTTAATTCTTGATTATCTTGGAAAAAGGCTTGAATCTTGCTTTTGAAAGATGAGTTTGATGGAAACCCTAATCTTGTGGTTGAGAGTGTAAGAAAGGGTTTTTAAGATGCTTAACTAAAGAAAAATGGGAAAAAGTATGCCTCTTTAGGGTTATAAGTCGTGGAAGGTGAAGAAAATGATCAAAATACCCTTGCAAAAATGCTCTTAAATTGTTGGAAAAATATACTTGACGCCATCCGTGACATCAGGTCCGTGATAGGCCGTCACGAATGGTCATCACAAAAGGGGTCCAAATTCTTGATTTTCTACCCAGGGATGACTACGTCATCATAAATGTCGTCAGAATGTGACAACGTCGTCAAAAAGGTCATCAGAAACGTGATAGCCTGTCAGAAACGTCATCACTGTTTTCCAGCTTGACATGCTAGAATAAAATGGGGATAACTCTTTGCTCCGATATTGTATTTAGGCAAAATTGGTATCGTTGGAAAGATAATTCAAAGATATTTCATTTTATATATAGTAAACCATCCAGTTCTTTATATAAAATGAGTTGTGGTCGATTGAAGTTGACCCAAGTTTTGACGCTCACTAAAACTTGAAAGATAGAAAAGCTTTCAACTTGTACTTGAGTTAGGGGACCTCTATGATCTAAATTCATGCTCAAATAGATTCCCACACTACATAATTGATTAACACACTAAATTTATATAGGATTTGAGGATTTTGAAACATCCACGCATAGGAATGACGGATTTTCATTCTAGTCCAAAATGTGGGGTATTACAGGTATGCCCTAAAATTTCATTAACTATATCGTTATGCTCTTGAGCTAATGTCAAGCATGAGGTCTAAGATGAGGAATTTTTCTTTAGTTTTGTCTCGAGACTTGGTGCTGGAGTGCATGGACCACCTGCTGAATAGTGACATGGATATCTCTAGGCTTGTGATGTATATGCAGAAAGTTGAAAATGAAAAGAAGAAACAAGCCGATATATGGGGAGAGGCAAGGTAAGAGACCTATGTAATCTGAGAAGGTGGAGGCCAACAAAATAGTGGTAGAGATGGTAGGCAATGGTCTAAGAAGAAGTGGGGAAACTCTATTTCTTATTCTATGGCTAGTGCTCCCTATCCTAAATCATTTGGTGATTACTACTTTCAGATTAATAGTGGGTTTAAGGCACAGGGTGCCCCATCTCAGGCCATAGGGGGCCAGTCAGCTCCATAATATCCTTCTTATATTCAGAGAAACTATCCTTCATGCGATGTTGACACTGGGGCTAATAAGGTTTCGATTATTGCTTCTTCAGCTTCTACACCAAAGGGTGATACTTCTGGCTCTGGTCATGGTCAAAACCGTCTTTATTCTCTTACCACCCATCAGGATTTTGAGGCATATACTGATATTGTTACTGGTATGCTAAAACTTTTCTCTCTTAATGTGTATTGTCTGCTAAATCTCAAGTTATTATTTCTGATGTGACCCCTTATTTGGCTATTTATTTTGGTTTTGGTCCTAAGTGTCTTCCTAAATCCTTTTCTTTGTCTACCCTAGTGGGCGACTCTATTGTGGCCAAAAAATTCTATAGGGGTGGCATGGTATCTATCTGTGATACGGAGATACTGGTAGATTGGATAGAGTTGGGGATATTTGATTTTGTTGTTATATTAGAGATGTATCAACTTTATTCGTGTTATACGCCTCTTAATTATAGGAACGAAAGGGTCAGTTTCCAATTCCCAAATGAACTGGTGGTTGAGTGGGAAGGGAGTTACCTATTGCCTAACGGGTGGCTCATCACTTATCTTAGAGCCTGAAAGTTAATTTCCAAGGGGTGTCTTTATATGTTGATCAAGGTTAAAGATTCTAACTCGGAGGGTCCTTCTTTATAATCTGTCCCTGTGGACTGTGAGTTTCTCAAAGTGTTCTTTAATGATCTTCCTAGTGTTCCTCCCAATAGGGAAATAGACTTTGGGATTCATCTTTTACCGGACACTCATCCTATATCTATCCCTCCTTATAGAATGACTCTAGCTAAGTTGAAAGAACTTAAGGAATAGTTGACAGATCTACTTGATAAGGGTTTTATTCGCCATAGTGTTTCTCCATGGGGTGCTTCTGTTCTTTTCATGTACAAGATGGTTATGTCCTTTTAAATATGTTAGATTTACACCAGTTGAACAATATGATCATGAAGAATAAGTATCCCCTTCCTAAGATTAATGATCTATCGACCAGCTTAAGGGTCCTAAGTATTTTTCTAAGATTGATCTTCGCTAGAGTAATCACCAGTTGAAGATTAGGGAGGTGGACATCCCTAAGACTATTTTCCATACCCAATATGGCTATTAAGAGTTTATGGTTATGTCATTTGGTTTGACTAAGGCCCCGATGACATTTATGGATCTCATAAAATGGGTATTCAGAAAGTTCTTGGATTTATTTGTGATTGTGTTCATTGATGACATATTGGTGTATTATAATAGTGAGGAGGATCATGTCAATCATCTTCATTTAGTGTTGCAGACCCTTAAGGATCAGCAGTTGTATACAAAGTTTTCTAAGTGTGAATTCTAGTTGAATGTGGTGACTTATCTAGGTTATGCTATTTCTAGTAAGGGTATCATGGAGGATATATAGAAAGTTGAGGTGGACTAGAAATAGCCTAGACTCATGACTCTAACAGATATTTAGAGCTTTTTGGGTTTATCTGAGTATTATAGGAGATTTATGGAGAGATTTTCTTTTATTGCTGCCCCATTGACTAGGTTAACTCAGAAGAAGGTAAAGTTCTAGTAGTCCAATGCTTGTGAGAGTAGCTTTGAGAAGTTGTAGGATAAGTTGACTTCGGCTCTAATTTTGACCCTACCCTAGGGTACTATTGGCTTTATTGCTTATTGTGATGTGTCTTGTGTGGGACTGGATTGTGTGTTGATGCAGCATGGCAAGGTGGTTATGTACACTTCTAGGCAGTTGAAGGTACATGAGAAGAATTATCTAACTCATGATTTTGAGTTGTTAGTTATGGTCTTCGCTCTAAAGATCTAGCGCCATTACTTATATGGGGTTCATGTTGACATCTTCTCAGACCATAAGAGTTTGCAGTATGTGTTCACCCAAAAGGATTTGAATCTCAGGCAAAAGAGATAGCTTGAATTACTCAAAAACTATGATATGAGTCTTCATTATCATCTAAGTAAAGCTAATGTGGTTGTTGATACGCTTAGAAAGTTATCTATGGGAAGTTTATCTCATATGAATGAGGAAAAATGAGATTTGGTGAAAGATATTCACCAGTTGACCAATCTTGGAGTTCGTCTTTTGAACTCTAAATATGGAGGTATGATGATGCAAAAAGTGGTGAATTTATCTCTTAGTGCTGAGGTGAAAGAGAAATAGGCGTTGGACCGTATCTTGATGTAGATTAAGGATGATGTGGGTCAATAGAGAGTTATGGTTTTTTAGATTGGTGATGATTGTATCTTGAGGTACCAAAGGTAGATTGTGTGTTCCTGATATTGATGGGCTGCGAGAAAAGATCTTTGTTGAGTCTCATGAGTCGAGGTATATTGTCTATCCAAGATCAACGAAGATGTATCATGATTTGAAGGAGATTTATTGGTGGAATAATATGAAGAAGAATATAGCAAGTTTTATGGCTAATGCATGGTTTGTCAGAAAGTGAAGGTGGATCACTTGAGGCTCGGTGGTATGTCTCAAGAGACTGAGTTGCCTGTGTGGAAGTGGGAGATTATTAATATTGACTTTGTCACTGGTCTTTCATGGTCTCATAATCAGTTTAATTTGATTTGGTTCATCATGTATAGGATGACTGAGTTGTCTCACTTCTTGCCAGTGAGGACTATCTACTTTGGTGAGGACTATGGTAAGCTATTCATTGAGGAGATAATTAAATTTCATGGTGAACCTATTTCTATTACTTTATATAGAGGTACGCAATTCTCCTCTATCTTTTCGCGTGCATTTTAGAGAGGTTTGGGGACTAAGGTGAACCTTAAAACCGCTTTACTCCATCAGACGGATGGACAAACGGAGAGGACTATTCAAACTTTGGAGGATATGCTAAGGTCCTGTATGATTGACTTTGGCGGTAATTGGGTTGATCAGTTGACTCTCATTGAGTTTGCTTATAATAATAATTATCATTCTAGAATTCAGATGTCTTCATTCGAGGCTTTGTATGGTAGGAGATTTTATTCTCCTATTAGGTGGTTCGAAGTTGGTGAGACTAGATTATTTGTCCTGGATTTTGTTCACCAAGCCATGAAAAAGGTAAAGGTGATTTGGGATAGGCTTATAATCTCCTAAAGTCACCAAAAGTCGTATACGGATGTAAGAAAAAGGAGCTTGGAGTTTGATGTGAATGATTGGGTGCTCCTAAAAGTGTCTCCTAAGATGGGATTGATGCGGTTTGGAAAGAAGGGGAAGCTAAGATCTCGTTATATTGGTCCATATCTTATTCTGAGGAGAATTGGAAACGTGGCTTATGAGTTGCAGTTGGCTTCGGGTTTGGGTTCCATTTATCCAGTGTTCCATATTTTGATGTTGAAGAAGTGTGTGGGTGATCCTGTATTCATTATGCCTATTGAGAGCGTTGGTATCTCAGATTCTTTATCTTAAAAGAAAGTCCCGGTTAAGATTTTGGATACCAAGTTCATAGGTTGATGACAAAATACATAGCTTCAGTAAAAGTCCTTTGGATAAAACAAAAGGTGGAAGAAGCTACTTGGGAAGCTGAAGAGGATATGAAGGTTAAGTACCCATTCTTGTTCCATGTGTCGGACGAAAGTTCTTAAGGTATGAGTTTCATTTTCCTCATGTTACTTTTTGAGTTTGTCGTTTGATACTGGTGTATTCTGGCCCTTTCTCGTGCTATAAGTTTCCTAACTCCTCATTTGGGGACGAATGATCCATAGGAAGGGGGTAATGTAACACCTTAAAATTTTGTCCATTTTATTTTTGACCTCTACGTGTTTGAAACGGCGATTTTTGACATGAGATGTACTTAGGAATGTTAAGAGGGTAATCCGACTGAGTTTTAGAATTTTTGGTAGAAGTTTGGGGTCATTTTGAAATTCCAAGGCAGTGAGCCTCCGCATTTTTGGCATGCCACGGAGGTTAGCTTCCGTGATTTTGACGTGGAATAGAGGAAATGTGCCTCCATGATAACGTCGTGTCACGGGGGATAATCTCAGCAATAATCAGCGTTGCATGAAGGTTAGCCTCTGCGATAAGGCCATGTCACGCCGCTATGTAAAAGTCATGTTATCTTGTTTATTTCCCTTAGGATGAGGGGTAATGAGATCTTTTCACGTATGTACGCCTTTTAAACATAATATGAGTCTATTTCCATCAGTTTTCAAGGAACGAAAGCTATTATTTCACTCTCAAACATAAAAACCCAAGAAAAGCTTAAAGGTTTTACCGTACATTCATCTTTTGGGTTCCAAGTTCCAATTGCTTCGAAATTCTTGTATGTCTAAGGCATGTTACTCTTCCTCAAAACTTGTTTTGTTCAAAGCATGCATTTACAATTGTTATTCATGCGATTTAAATAAGGATTTGAATATGGATTTTGACATTGGTTGAGGATTTTGGAGTGGTTGACCCATGAATTGTTTTCCCATAGGTTTTGATAAGTTATTCAGGTTTTGCAATGAATATTTTTGAACTAATGAGGTGCATGGGTGTGGGAATTGGATTAGGGGTGCAGGTGTTTTCCCCAAATTGATGTTTTGAACTTAAAATTGGTTTTGTACAATTGTGTCCCCCCATCCCACTTGTGTAAAAGACTTTAAATTGTGAAATTGTCAGTTGGTTTGACTTACTCACCCATTCTATTGCATTGCATAAATTTTTAAATTATGAATATAGATTTCGAAAGCCTTGTTGGCTATGTTTTATTTAATGAACAAAAGGGTTCAAGACATTCCCCTAGTTTGATTTGATAAACTAAATGAGGTCGAGGCATTCCTCAAACTTGATTTAATGAACGAAGGAGTCGAGGCAATCCCCCAAGTTAATGGAATGGCATAAGTGTCAGCTTGCAAGCAAATGGTATGATGATACTTGTAGTGTGCCTTAATGTAAAATTCCTTGGTTAATGAATGGGTTATGTGAAACTAGTTTTAATTGGGCTTAATGGGGGTTATGTAGCTAAGTCGTAAATGTGTGGGTTTCGAATGGCTTATACTGGAAACTCACGTTTGCTAACGTGAGGGTTGGTCTTGATGACCATGTGCATGGTTAACACAACTGATATATTTATATCTAGGTTTGATTTGGGGTCGGGGCATTCCCTAGTCTTCATTGATACCTTCGGTTCGTGCGTCTAACACGCATTGGGGCCCTTTCAACAGAGAGAGCTGAACCCATATAGCTCATGGGTGCCTGTTTATGATGGTTGAGATATATAGTCAAGATAACGATTTACTATCATGCTAAACCTTGTTCCCTATCCCTACATGCCATTTATATATGTATATATTGATGTGTGCATGGCTTTGCATTGTAACCTGACTTGGCATTATTTTATTCTCTCCCTGAGTTACATGTTAGTGATCATCCCACTAGCCATGCTCGGACACTGTATCCCTACACGATGCAGGGTCTGAAGGCTCTTCTACTTTTCCTCCGCAATGATAGGTGATATCAAGGTTTTTTGTGTGTCAGCTTGAAATGGTGAGCCTCCTTCTTTTGGAAGGCCCGTTATTTTTGGTTTAGTATTACATAGACTATTTCCCTTTTGGATTCATTTTGGTTATTTTCGAGGGCATGTCCCGACTTAGATTATTTTTGGATTAGTAAAGGCTTTGTGGATATTACTGTGGATTGGGTATCAATGTTGACACTCTTAGATGTCATTGAGTTTACTATTATCGATCTTGTTATATGTTCAGAAATCAATTGTTGCTAGATGTGTTATGTTTTGCTTGGCTAGGTGTTATACCCAAGCACACACGCAAGTGTACGTGTTCTCACTAAGTAGTAAAGTGGCCCTTTAGAAGCCAAGTATCGATCCCACAGGGACTTATTTTAATAACTATCGAATTCATGTTTAACTATTCAGATTAAAGTAGTGCAAACATGACAAGAAGAGTTTTTGAGCATTATGATTTAAAAGTAAAGTAAACAATGCGAGAAAGTAAAAGTCTTGGACAGCCAATAAGGAAACGCCCAGGGTTAAGGATCTACAAATAATCATACTAAGCTATTGAACTTCATTGGTTAGATTTCTTATCTTGGTTGTTGATTCGCAAGGTTTATAGTATGATCATGGTCTCTCGATCCTCTAATCTTCTACCAAACTGGACATTACAACTACATCGTTGAGTGAGGATGCAATAATCTATTTAGATGCATTAACATGCCATCCTGCAAGTGAACCAAACAAGTCTTCTAGGTATATCCATATCCTAGATGCTAATTCAAATCCCTTATTTTATAAAATAATAAGAACCTTACTCTATTTACCTTCTTATTATATTTACCCCGACATACTACCCTCGTATTCCCCCTCCTGAGCTCACAAAGACGAAAATGGATGTATTCTAAGGGTAGATAATACTTAAATAGTTATAAAAAGTATAAATAAACAACCAAACATTATAAGCAATCAAAACCAAATCAATTCAAGAAATAGTAATTATGTTCTTGGCCTTAACCCCGGAAAGAGGACTTTTAGCCACTTATGGACATAACCATAATCCCCATGGATGAATACAACATAAAATCCATTAGAAAACCAATGTATTGATAAAAAAAACTAAATTGAGTATTTTCCATCCCCTCTCCAAGTTTCAAAGTCGTCCAAGGTGTTTAACATCAAGTTCAAGTGTCCTATTTGTAGGGGGACAAAACTGTCGAAATTGACATAAGGTACGCGTCGCGGAGCTCATAGCTAGGACTAGGGTGTGTGATGCACCCTCATCACTGATAAACACTTTTTTAGGTACCTTGGGGAGATACCTATGTGTGTAAAGATCCAAATAGCCATGTCTTGGGTCTGTTACGCGCCATGGACATCCAAAGTGTTCGTTTTACATCAAATCTTGTCCCGTACTTTCGTTGATCCATTCCAAGCCTTTTTGTGTTGTTTACACTTGATTTACAGAATTTATATCATTCTTATATCATCATAATCAACTGAAAAATCATCCTATATCATTAAACACCACAAATTAGATCTCAAAAAACACACAATCCACAACGGTGAACTAGAAACTTAAGCTAGGAACTAGTTTCGTCCTATTAATCTTTAGCTTAGTGTTTTGACTCTTGTCTTGATTCAATTGAACTTTAAACATTATAAATAAATTTTTCCACACGTAATTACATAATAAAACCATTAGTAACTCATTACACACACTAGAATCCATCAAGATCAACTAGAACAAGACTTAGCTGAAGCTAGTAACAGTAGTTTTCTCATTTGAACTCTAAGTGACCAAATTGAGTACAAACTTGTTTGAAACACACCTTAAACATTGCAATCAAGTACTTAAACACTTATATGATTAATTATATTATCATTAAAACATTAAGAACATAAGTTGTCCTCAAAATAATGCTAAATAAGCTTGGATAACAACACTGGGGTGCATAAATTCACCTCAAATCACCACCCCACACTAAAAGCCTTGTTTGTCCTCGAACAACTCTTTAGTCTAAGAATCATAATATGAGTAGACTCTATACTTCTACTACAAGAAAGACACTCAAGCTAGTACTACAATGACTACCCAGAATGCAAGTTTTTACACTAAGTATGTTACATACACAATTGAAAGTTCAAGAATACTACTTCAAAACATCCTACACTCAAGAATTGACTCGCCAAGTTGGCAAAATCATGCATATTTCCCAATAAAAGACATCATACAAATCACCCAACTATCATTAAACATGTGCCCTAACAATAAGAGAGTTATCCATAATTACTTACATAAAAGCAATTTATCACAAACTGGGTATAAAAATCAAACTGTGCACACTCTCATAAAGAATTCACAAGTTATACAAGATGAACCATAGGCTTGCCCTTAGTGTAGTACTCCACTAATATCCGAATGTTAAGGCTTAAGATCAAATAGGTTATTATGGGTTGTAATGTAGGCTAAGGGATGGGTAGGAACTATTTTGTTCAAGAATAGTGACTATCTTCCCTAAGCGCTTTAATACATCACATTGTACAATTAACTCACCGTTAACAACCAATTTCCACCACTTTTGTTTACCCTTATCATATGTTTGTCCCCATCTCATTAAGATTATTTACATACACTATGGTGAGAGTATTGTCTATTAATTCATGATTCAATTTTACCCTTCTTCATACCCATTTCATATTACGCACCCATATGATAGCCACCCTCAATTTAAGTGATTTGCCTTAGTTAAGGTGCACAATTTCCAAGAAGGACCAGGGCTAAAACAGGTTCATTGCAACACAACTGGGCTAAAAATTAGAGTTTCTTTAGCACAAATTTCTCTAACTCCCAACCACAATGCATCAATTACTATTACTTTGGGGCTTCACTTTCACCTATCTCTTACTTGAATTTCAAACTCCTTAACTCAATTAATTTTACACTAAATTGTTTAGGAGCTTTGGATCAAATTAAGGTCAATCAAAGAAGGGAATACAGGCTACATATAAGGCTTACAAAGAAAATAAGCTAAAGGGTCAATGGGTCTAACTAGGATGATACATAAAGGTAGGTCAGAAAAAGGGTATAAACATGGCTATCAAAGAAATACCTATATCATCTCCTAAACCCACTCGTTATTTTACTATTCACACACACCAGGCAAGTTCTACAAAATTACATGCAACAAGGAATACACAACAACCTCACACACATATGGCACATACTCAACTCAAGTAGGATTATTATAGACTCTCAACCAAACAATCACATGAATTCAACATTAAGCCAACAAGAGTCATAATCAAGAGCCTAGGACTCTAAAAAGTAGTAATTCACACAATCTATATGCTTTTACAACCAAAAAAATTACATCATGCAGTCACACATAGAACCAACAAGAATATCTCACTTACCTAAAACAAAAAAATTTAAAAATTACTTCTAAAAATGGGAATTTTTCCACCCCCACTTAAAAATCTAATTTGTATGTAAAGTGTACTTAAAAGTAGAGATGGAAATACTCCTTGAGGACTCTAGGCCTATCTAGTAGCATCATCTTACATTAATAGCGTCCAGGAACCCCACACTTAGTCTTCTCCATGCTCCTCGGCTCAAGTTTTTCAGTACTTAGACTTCCCATCAACCTATGACTCAACAAAAATAAAAACTAGTGAAGTAAAAACTAAAATACTGAAAATAAAACCTACTTTAACTTGGATTGCCTCTCAATCAGCGCCTGATTTAGTGTGGAGACACAACCCACACAAATTTTTTCCTTCACCTTGAGGATATGAATTTTACCCCCAACCACGCATCCATCTTTTTGTTTTGCTCATAGGGTGGTGGTACAAAAATAAAGGAACTGAGTAATGTATGGCTCATGGTAAACCACTCGGCCTTATAGTGAGGTATGTTTTTGTGGTGCTTATCTTATGTAAAATTAAGAATATAGAATTTTTGTTCCTCATCTTCACACTCTTCCACTATTTCAGATGACTCCACAGATATATCATCATCTAAAAATAATGTAGAAAAGTAATTTGAATGAGGTACAACCAATCCCACTTCAAAATTTACACCATCCACTACAAACTCACTCTTATTCACTGTTTTAACTTCAGTCTCAAGAGAAAGATGACAGTTGAATGGATGAAATTCTTGTGTTTGCTCTATAAATTGGCTAGTATCCTTCTATGATTTTCTCTGACTCTGTGGAGATAGTGGTGGTGGTATCTTCTTAACATGTTCAGCAACTTTAGTTTTTGAGTACTCAGAATTCCTCGAATGATTAGCAACTTTGTCTGCAATCGGTTGGGGAGTCAATTCTACATCTGCCTCCTTAGTTGTCTTTGGAGATTCTTCCTTGAGCCCTTTACCATTCCTCAAAGTGATTGTCATTACTTGTTTAAGAGGTTCAGTGTCACTTGGAAAACCACCTTGAGACCAGGAATTTTATGCCTGGTGTATTTGCCCCAATTGATTCTCTAACTACTTCAGAATTATTTTTCAATTTTTAAGTTCAATAGCCAATTGTTCTTAGGTGGCCATGAACTTTTATAACATCTCCTCTATGTTACTGGACTGTGTGTTTTACTATTGCTGCTGAGACTGCTACTGCTGGTTGTTTCATGAGTGAATTAGTAGTTGAGTTTGCCACTTTTGATAGTAGGCATTCCAATAATATGGCCTTTAAGCATTGCCCACAAATATCACTGACTCAGGATTGGCAGCATACATAGCTGCAGAATGATAACTATTGTCGTAAACCTCACACAGACCTGTGGTCTGCTCCACAGATATGATAGTATCCACCTCATATTGTGAAGTTCACGTCCACACGCTTCCATCAAAATTTGGATAAAAAGCCTCTCGATGAGGACCCCCATAAAAACAACAAGAATTGTCATCACTCAAAAACCATCTATCCCAGGTTGACATATCAAGAAGTGTGAGAAAAAAGTAAAAGAAACTGAAAGAAAAAATACTAAACTATGTACAACTCAATATAGATAACAGAAAAATAAGATAGTTTCATATTTATAAGTCCCCGGCAACGGAACCAAAATCTTGTTGCGCCCAAACACACACGCAAGTGTACGTGGTCTAACCAAGTAGTAAAATGTCCCTTTAGAAGCCATGTATCGATCCCACAGGGACTTGTTTTAATAACTATTGAATTCAAGTTTAACGATTGAGATTAAGGTGGAGTAAACGTGACAAAAAGAGTTTTTGAGAATTATGATTTAAGAGTAAAGTAAACAATACGAGAAAGTAAAAGTCTTGGACAATCAATAAGGAGACGCCTAGGTTTAAGGCTCTGCAAACAATCATACTAAGCTATTGAACTTCATTGGTTAGATTACTTATCTTGGTTTTTGATTCGCAAGGTTTATATTATGATCATGGTCTCTCGATCCTCTAATCTTCTACCTAACTGGACATTACAACTACATCGTTGAGCGAGAATGTAATAATCCATTTAGATGCATTAAGATGTCATCCTGAAAGTGAACCATTTATTCTTATTTTATAAAAGAATAAGAACCTTACTCTATTTACCCCCACGTTCTATCCTCTTAATCCCCCTTTCGAGCTCATAAAAATAACAATAGATGTATTCTAATGGTACATAATCCTTAAAATAGTTATAAAAAGGATAAATAAAAAACCAAATATGATAATCAATCAAAACCAAATCAATTCAAGCAATAGTAATCATGTTCTTGGCCTTAATCTCGAAAAGGGGATTTTTAGTCACTCATGGACATAACCGTAATCACCATGGATGAATACAAGATAAAATTCATTAGGAAACTAAATAAAATACAGAAAAATCCTAATTGAAGTGTTTTACAGACTCTCTCTAAGTTTTAAAGTCTTTCAAGGTGTTTAACATCAAGTTCAAGTGTCCTATTTATAGGAGGACAAAACTATTGAAATCGACCTAAGGTCCGCGTCGTAGAGCTCATAGCGGGAACTAGGGCGCACGACGTGCCCTCATAGTGGATACACATTATTTTGGGTCCATTAGGGAGATACATATGTATGGCAATGCCCAATATCCATGTCTTGGGTCAGATACGTGCCATAGACATCTAAAGTGTCTGTTTTACGTCAAATCTTGTCCCGTGCTTTCGTTGATCCATTCCAAGCCTTTTTGTATTGCTTACACTTGATTTAAAGCTTTTATATCATTCATATATTATCATAATAAACTCACCAATCATCCTATAGCATTAAACACCACAAATAAGAGCTCAAAACAACACACAATCCACAACGGTGAACTAGAAACTTAAGCTAGAAACTGGTTTCACCCTATTAATCTTTAGCTTAGTGTTTTGACTCTTGGATTGATTCAATTGAAATTTAAAAATTATAAATAAGGTTTTACACACATAATTACACAATCAAACCATTAGAAACTCATTACACACACTAGAATCCATCGAGATTATCTAGAATAATACCTAGCTGAAGCTAGTAACACTAGTTTTCACATTTGAACTCTAAGTGACCAAATTGAGTACAAACTTGTTTTAAAGACATATTAAACATTGTAATCAAGTACTTAAACACTTAGATTCTCAATTATATCATCATTAACACATTAATAACACAAGTTGTCCTCAAAATAAGGCTAAATAAGTTTGAATAACAAAACTGAGGTGCATAAATACACCTTAGATCACTAGGCAAAGGGGGTGGTCTCCGGTCCTGGGTGGACTTGAGATACTTGTCACGGCCAGACCCTGTTTTGGGTTTTGACACTTAGTCAATATCTAATCCATGATATAATCTATAGCTTACTCATAGTATAATAAATAGCTTAATCACCAATGTAGTCAGTAAGCATGACCTCTAGCATGAACAAAAGTGTGAATGTTTATTTATCAATGAGCACGATCACTAGCGTAGTTAATAGCTCATTCGTTGACTCAATCAATAGCATAATTTATGGCTTAGCCAATATGATAATCAAGGGCCTATTCAATAGTATATTCGGTAGCCCAAACAATAGCCAAATCAATAGCATATTCAATAGCTCATCAAAAACATAAGCTTAATCAATAACTCATTCATAGCATACTCATTAAGCATTACTTTCAATGTCATTCTTCATAACCAACAAGGACCAAGGCGTCTAAATATTATCAAAATAACCATTTTCCTATATGTAAACAAGAGTATCAAAGGATCTTCAATAACTATCCCAAGTCTTCACCTAAGATGGGTCGAAGAGTCCACTTCTAAATCCCCATAATCATTTATCAAGCAATATCTACTCCGGACTAGGCTAAGGTATTTAAATTCACTATTAGATATTGAACAAGCCATAACTAGTCCTAGGATAATAATTTCTCCTAATATAGAGCAACTAAGTCAATTTCATTTAAGGTAAGGCAACTTGGGTAAGTTTCATCCTAAACTCAAGAAACTAAGGAAACCTCCTCATTAATGAAGTAACTAAGGTATTTCCACCTTATCAAGAGACTACAAGATCAATTTCACCTAAGATAGGAATAACTAGGCTAATAATGCTCGAAACATAATGAAAAATAGCCTAAATGATCTAACTAACCCCGAGTATTTCAACTTATCACACCAAAACATAAAATCCATCCCAAATCAAACACAATATCATAAACATACTATGAAATAACTCAATCTAACAAGGAGTAAAACCTAGCCTACCTGGATGTCGAAGAAAGCTCAAAAGATTCACTAAATTATCATTTTTCCCTTTCGAGAAACTTTTGCCAGATGTCAAACTATCAAAAATTACATTCTACTCATCAATATGAGAATAATGATAATCATATTGCACTATAGTGTTTCGAGTCCAAATATCACATCAAAATCCCATGCTGGTCCTATTTATGGAAAATCATATTTTTGAAACGAACCTAACACTCCCACATTCTCAAAAAATCATTACACTCAAAATATGGGTAAATTTCGAGCTAATTTAGGGCTACAATCATGCTCCGAAGGTTTTGAAATTTTTGAACAATAAATGAAAATTTCTACCATGAAAAGGGTGAAAGCTTATCACAAATTGAAAGATAATCGTATAAACAACTGTTAGACAAGCTCCCAAATCACCAACAAACTTTAATTTTAAGATATCTCATCATTTAGGGTTTTAGCTCTCAAAAAACTGGATGAAAAATGGGCAAAATCGTGCAAAAGGAGTCTATTTATACACATACCAGGCCTTACGTCTTGCTATCGTGACCCGATGTTTGCGATCGCGACTCGATGTTCGCAATTGCGACATCTTCCCTCCATGATCGCGGCCCTGATCGACTGGTTAAGGAGTTGCATTTGCGACTTAAAGAATCATGATCACGACACTTGCTACCCTGCTCAATGATTCTTGATCATGGCCAAAGCCATCGCGATTGCGATGCACTCACAATATCAGATACACCTTAGACTTGGAAATTTTCCAATCTCCGTCAATCTCTCGGGATTCATTCAAAATCCCCTATACGCAAACGAACTATGTAACCACACCAAATTTAATATTTCAGACTTATTGGCGTAATTGAAATTTCCATTTGATGTTGTTTCGACAAAATGTAGGTCTCACACTTAAGTTTCAATTTCTTAACTTTCTGACCAATAGGCTGAAATGAGCTCGGGTGCCTCGAAACCCAAACCAAGAGTCTTTTTAGCCTAAAATTGATATTCTGGAGCTGCTGGAACAATCAGAATTTGGATTCGAGGCCGTTTGACTAAAATTTTTGTTTGGTGGTCATTTGAAACTAGTGAAGACTTTAAAATAGAAAATTAGCTCTAAAAAATAAACTAACTGTCTGCTAACCGAACTCTTAGTTCCAGCAAGTCATAAATGACTTGAGACAACTATAGAGAAGCTCTAACTGCAAAAATAAGCGAAAATATGAAAAATGATCGGAAGGGTCATCATAATTTCTTTTTTACCCAAACTTTTGGCATTTGTATTGCATACACTGTGATAGTCAAGCTGCAATGGTTAGGATAGGGAGCATGATGTATAAAAAAGAATTTTGTCACAACAATAGAGACATAATATTATTACACAACTGGTCTCTCATGAAATTATCACTATTGACTATGTGAAGTCAAACGATAATGTGTCGGATCGATTTATAAAAGGCCTAACTAGAAAGGAATTGAAAGATCATCAAAGAAAATGAGTCTAAGGCTCAGAACAATTCATTACAGCGATAACTCTACATAACAGACTTAAGACTCCAAAAGTTAGGTTCAAAGAGATCAAACAAAGTTGTGATTGACGGTTCAATATAACAAATAACTCAACTTGTTCTCATGATCAAGACAATATTTAGAAAACAAGATTAATGATTTCTAAGTTTGACAGATATGTACAAATAGTTTATCTATAGGATTAAACATTTAGGATTCACTTATGTGAGTGTGAAGTGAAAGTCACTTCAAAAAGAATGATAGTAAAGGCCTATTCTCTAAGATTGCATGAAATCAGGTACTGTTCATGGCTGAAACAAATAAAATTGTGAGAATCATAAATGGTAAAAGGCTAATTATGTAACTTGTATTGTCTAGGTGTACAACAAAGTTCGACAGTTCAAAGATATTGCATCTACCGATAGACCGAGCGCATTCGATATAGTTCACTGCAGAATGTTTAAAAAATTACCTATTTATTCAGATGAAATTAGTCTTTTCTTGTAAATCACATACATATTTGTATACTTTTGGATCTTATAGTCATTTTCCATTCATCGGGGTGATTGTCGGATTCTATGGTGAATATGAATGAAAAATTGAGGAACAAATGAAGGAAAAAAGTGAATACACTTTATGTAAGAAGTGTTCTACCACACATTGACAGGAGAAAGGAACTTACATGTGCTTAAGAATGGAAGCACTACTCCATGTTGTTAGTGAGGAAGTAGAAGACAAACCTTACACTGTCATCGTCATCGCTCAGCTTCGACTTTAAATTCGAATTTAAATTTGAATTTGGATTTGTCAAATGATTGATCGATAGATTATATTTTTGGACAAAATTCATTTGAAACTTAATTGTTTAATCATTATTTAATCAAAAAATCTTATATAAAATTTTCCTCTATTTGCGGACGCAAAAATATATTTACGGACGCATATTGAAGGGACATGATCCTTCAGTTCACTATTTGAAATTTGCTGAGTGATTTACTTCTGCAAATGGTCCCGCGGATGCCTCTGTAGATCATTTATAAACTTTTCATTTTGGTTTGTGGAATAATTTGCTAAAGCAAATGGCAACTCTTCACGAACCATTGCTTCTTTTCTTAAGCAACACCTTTTGTCCATAAATATATAATTTTTCCTCGAATATTAACATGAAGTTTTGAAGTTAAAAACTCCTTTTTCTTATAAAAACTCAAGTGTGATTTGCTCTTGTTGAGTGAATTCATAGTTCGATAGAATTTGAGGTATCACTATTCTACTGAAATGAATCATTTTATCATGAGAGGATATATTTCACAACCTGGAGTACTGGAAGGGAATAATTTTCTTAAGAACACACTGTGAATTTAGTAGACTTGATTCTTCTATATTCATCTCTTTCTACGTTTGGTTTACATACTCGTTTTCAGAAATAATTTGAACTTTATTTTTGTTATTCATAAGTTTGTTTGAACTTATTGTTGAAGTTAATATTTGTGAATAGAAAGTTAGATTCATTTGATTGTTCATACTTTAGTTTGAACTTACTGTTGAAGTTCATAATATTAAATACAGATTTTATTTAATTGAAAATAACACTTTTTACTGGAGCTTTGAACTCAACTCTTGTCCAAAGTTTGTTGAATTATACTTTGTGGGAAGGTTGTTGTATCCTGGAGGTGACAAGTCAAGAAGATTACTGACGGACTAATGAAAACACTTGTTGCAGTGGGCTTGAATTTCATTAAAGGAAACGAGATATCCAAGCCCCTACCAAAAAGAAGATTATTTTATTTTTTTATTTTTTGAATTTTCAATTGTAAATGTTGTAATATTCCACCAACAATTGATGAAACACCCTCCTCCCCACGCCCCCCCCCCCCCCCACACACACACAATAATCTACTGATGTAACTAAATCAAATTCGCCCATATAGAGGCCGCTAAGGAATGTGCGCTCTCTCCCGTATTTTTTTTTCTTCATTTCTGAATTCAAATCCAAAAAAACTATAATTAAAGGGTAAGCTTTTTAGCTATCCCACACCTGCATCGAAGGAATATGGTAAGATAGAAATTGAAATCGATTTTTTGATATCACAATTTCGATATTATGATATTTGCTATGATATTTTAAATTTTCGATATTATGATATTTGCTATAATATTTTAAATTTTTTTATAAATTGATATGGTTTCCAATATCTATATACAAATACCGAAATACAAAAGACTGTACTAATAAATTTATAAACTAGTATTGGGATAAAAATAATTGATTATACATTGAAATATTGACTATTATATCTTCTATGAAATGTTTTATTATGTAATTGATTAACGAAGGAAATTACATGTATTTTTATTTATTTTTTAATATTTCTATATGCTTAAAATGTTAGTATGATATAATTGATATATTTCTTGAAAATGTCAAAATTCTCTATTATAAGATTATATGTAAGTTGAAATCGAACAAATTATGATTATCAATTAACCGTATCACATAATATCGAAACCAAACTTTAAATACCAGATCATATCAAATAAATTTAATACTCCCTCTGTTCGATTTTACTTGTTACATTTTGAGTTGACACACCAATTAAAAAATAATTAATAATATATTATTTTATCATTGTATCCCTATTAAATGATGCTTATATTGTATCTTAAAATTAATTTGAAGAAAAGACAATTAATGTTAAAGGTAAAATAAGAAAAAAATTGTCTTGTCTTAATATGTCAAAAATGAGAAGTAAAAGAGTAGAAATCAAAATAAAAAATTAGTGACAAGTAATGTAACGAAAAGAGTTTAATAATAACATATAATATTTTTAAAACCAAAAACTGAAATTACCTAACCACAATTTTTAATGTTGTACTATGGCCACCCCTACCTGAATCCGCTGCGGCATCTAATGTGGTAACTAAATGGTGGTATGTGGAAACGTGCAAAACTTTTCTTTCTAACAATTTTAAGTTATTCATAAATCATACACACATCTAACATCTTTCTTTCTTTTCGGGAAAGAAAAGTTATTCATAAATCAAACTCTCATGACAGACGCAAAGAAACACTCATATTAAAGGCAATTTTTCTTCAAGATTAGTAGCCATGGGCTTGGAGGGTGGCTGGACTTACTTTACTATCTTCATTGGTATTTTAACAAGTTTTTTTGTGCTACTTTTTCATCACTCAAATGCAAATGCAAATCCAATTAATAGTCCAAAGAAGAGTTGCAACTTTTTTGAAGAAAGCTGGATTGAAGATGAAACTTATCCTCTTTATAATTCAAGTCAATGTCCTTTCATTGAACATGAATTTAATTGTCAAAGGAATGGCCGTCCTGATCAAGATTACCTCAAGTACAGATGGCAACCCCGTGGCTGCTCCTTAAACAGGTAACTCTAATAACTCCCTATCGCTATCACTACAAAAAGAAAATTGGAATTAGCTAGCTATGAACTTCGCTGTTAATTTGTCTCAGAATTACTTGCAGCTAACAGAATTTTTTAAGAATCTATTGCTAATCAGCATTGAATTTTATTATTTAACAACAGAATTTGTATGTTGCTAATTTTTGTGTTTTTTACTAGTGTATGGTTTTTGATATAAAACTTGCAAATATAACATTGTTTGATTCTTGCTTTTGAATATTTACTACTCTAAAGATGTTTATAATTAAAATCTATGTTAAAATAAATAATCTACAATGATTTGTGAAAGTGATGGAAGTTATAAAGGGTACTTGGGCTTTTGTTATTCATAAAGAATCAAATCATAAGAATCTATTATGATCAATTTGATCTTATATTCTTGCTAAAACTTATTCTCACGATTTAAACTTGTGATTTAATCACATAATAATAATTTTACTAATTACTAAAATTCTCCCCAATTGTAAATAGCAGGTAGATTGTATTATTAGATGAAGGAGGGAATGTGAGCTGTGGAAGTTAAATGTTTTGTAATAGTATGGGTACCCGCGACCACGCTCCCAGAAAAGTGGCAACTTTAGGCCTCATTCGTTTGCACTAAATGGAGGTCTGAATCTGAATGGTTCGGGCTTCAGACCATTAAATGTATTTATTTTGGAGAAAGGACAAAAATAACACTTAAAACTAAAATAATTTTACAAAACTACCACCTAAATTCTTAACCTCGGTAAATAGCCACTCGGCGAAACTAATTCTAACCGAATGGCCATTTGGCGTGGGTGGGGAGTGGCATCTGCGAGTGGACATCATTAGTCAAAGGTATTTCCTTATTGGTTTCTGACCAAATATTAAAACAAGAAAGAACAACCTTTTAGGTTACTAATTCTCAAAATCGCAAACACATAGCAATTGCTTATTTCCCTTCTTTTTTAAGGTACAAAATAATTTATCAATATTATTTTCTTTTTGCAAAATCAGTAGGTCCATGATTTCAACGCAGCAGCATAACTTCTGCGTTTTCTCCATCGAAGTGGAAATACGACAAACAGTTTATTTTGCATTCACCAAAATTATTAAAATAATATACTAATTTTTTTGTTTAATTTTACTTATTTATACAATAAAATACAATATCATATACTTTTAATATAATACAATTGTTAAAGATATATATTTATATATAATAATGATACAGTTTCTATACATATACATATTTTATATAATAATTATAGCATTTTTATACACATTCTATACAATTTTTAACTACAATTATTATTTAGATACATATTTTATACGACTCTATATAGTTTCTACATGCATTCTAAAAATGTATCAATCTTGTATAAGAGAGTATCAATTGAGTATATGGACACTGCAAGTGTATTAATGTAGTATAAAAGTGTATTAATGTAGTATAAAAGTGTATTAATGTAGTATAAAAGTGTATTAATGTGGTATAAAAGAGTATCAATTGGGTATAGGGACTGCATGTGCTTGCATAAAATTTTCTTTCTCTGTTTTAAAAAGTGTATCAATATAATATAAAAATATATCAATTTGTTATAAAAGTGTATCAATTGAGTATACAGACTGCATGTGTCCAATTGGGCCAAATGATTAAAAAAGGGTATTAAATTGGGCCGACTGGCCTAAGTTGTCCACCTTTTCAATTATGGACCATTTTTTTTAAAGTGGCTAGCCCATGTCCTTTTTCCATTTGTTTTTTATTAAGATTTTAGCTCTTAATAGGTTTGAATAGGTCTTAATCATTCAGATCTAGAACCAAGTCTTAATAGGTCTGAAGAGATATTCTGTGTTTGATAATATTCACTACTTTATTCATAATCAACAGTCACTATCTCTAACCATCTTTCCCACCGCTACCATTGTCAACCACCACCAACCACCTCCACCATCGACAACAAATATCGCTACCAGTCATTATTGTCAACCGCTACCACACCTACTATCCCTATTATTATAATATATTCACAACCACCACATTCATTGATCGCACCACTATCATCAACCACTACCGGCCAATTCCTACTACCGACCAACTCATCTATCATAACTAGCACCACCACTAACTACCACGAATACATCACAACCTCCACACATTCTTCGACCGCCACCATCATTATCACTAGTAACGTCACCTCTACTACCACTTCAACCACTACCATCTCTACAATTTATCTCAACTAACAACCATCTCCACCATCCCAACAAACAACATCTCCAACTAGCACCAATACTTCATCAACCATCATGTATTCATATTTCAGCCAACACAATTAACACCTCAAACTACTAATATCAAACAACGTCACATCACAACCACCACAACCACCACCACCACCATCAATCGCTACCATCATAACAATCACTACAATATCAACCATTACAACTATCACTACCAACATTATTTATCACTAACATCAATTATTGTCACCGCAACCACCATTATCAACACCTCAAATTACTAACATCAAATAACGTCACATCACAACCACCACCACCACCATCAATCGCTACCATCATAACAGTCACTACAATATCAACCATTACAACTATCACTACCAACATTATTTATCACTAACATCAATTATTGTCACCGCAACCACCATTATAAACCATCTCCACTATCACTAACAAACATAAATATTGTTTTCAATCAAGTAATAATTTTGTTTTATTAAATTACATAGTTTTATAATATATAATTAATTTTTTATTTGAATTGTATTTTTTTTTATTATATATACAAATAAAAATTTTTTGCACATTCAGATGTTAAAAAACAAACAATCTTAATCATTCAGTTTTAAGATCTAGACACAACATCTTAATCATTCAGATGTGCATTCAGATTCAGACGTCAGAATCTTAAAAAAAACAAATGCAACCTTAATAATAATTTCTGAACGGGATATCTCGAAGACCACAATATACAATCTTTGTTTGCCTGTAATTGGCTCTTTTTTTTTCCACTTCGAGTTCCGTCTCGCTTCGATGCCGATTAGTTCGGGCATAATACAATTTAAGAAAGAGAGAAGTATCAATTACCGCTGAACTTGTCACATTTTATTTATGATAATAATTTAGTACGCCGTGTGACTCTTATCGATTATAGATAGTTAACTTATCAATTTAAGTTAAGCAAGGTCAAATTTATAGTTATTTTTTTATACTTTGACACTTGTTAAATTTGATGCAGATTGAATATAATTATATAAAAAATTTATAAAATTTGGTATATATAATGTTTAGAAAAGCACCAGCAAACCAAGAACATAACTGTGTTTTTTAGTTTGCAGGCAGAACCTCAAAACTTTGAACGTCAATATATGTGTTTGAATCTTTCGAACACCCACAATCCCTAAATCCTAGGTTCGCCATTGAATTTAAGTTTCATATCTTGTAATGAATCATAACAAATCATCACGCTCCGCGTTCATTGTTCTCGACAGTTCCATATTGGATAGTTTTCATTCTACCACGAGTAGCCATTTTCAAGTCAGGTTTTCAGGTAGTCACAACTAGGTATGGGCTAGATATAGCTAGTCTTGGGAGAAAGTTATAATAGTGGCATCATCGTTCTTGGCACAATGGACACGGAGGGTATGAGGTGACTTTGACATCATTTAAATAATTCAAAAAGAATCATACTTCTAAAGCTAGTTATTAAAGTAAAAGAATCGAAAGCTATATAAACTTCACATCAACACATTTCTATTCTAATATTAATATGAAACTCAAATCTCATACCTTGGGACCATGATATTATATCGATTAAAGTTCATTAAATTATGAAGCGTCTATTAATTTAATACTAGATGTTGAAGGCCTAATATATGCTATTTTTTTTTTCAATTTATATGTCACAAATAGAATTTAGACAATTATATTTTCAACATATTTTAAATATTTTAAGTTGTTAATTTTCGTAATTTATAATATTTTTATATAATTTTCAAATAATACATGTTACTCTCTTTGTTCAAACTTATGTGACATTGATAGTCGATTATATTTTAAAAATAATTTAAATTTTTATTGAGATTTGTAATATCTCTTTTATATCTCAATTTAAATGGCACTGATGTAATTTTGAACGTTAACCAAATATTTTATATATTTAAAAAAATTTAAATTGTTAATTATTGTGATTTATAGTACTTTCTGTTAGAAATATATAACAAAATAATTTTTTAAAGATATTTTAAGTTGTTAACTATATTGTAATTATAATACTTTTTATGTAATTTTCAAATAATACATGAGAAACTCCCCTTGTTCAAACTTTTGTGGCACTGATAATCAATTATATTTTTTATTATTCAAATTTAAGTGGCACTGATATAATTTCGACAGTCACACAAATATATTATATCATTTAAAATTTTTAAATTGTTAATTATTGTGATATATATAATATTTTTTTACATATTTCTTTGAATATATAAGAAATTATTTTTTAGAGATTCTAAGCTATTAAATATTATAATTTATAATATTTTTATGTGATTTTTAAATAATACATATTACTTTAGATATTTTAAGTTGTTAACTATTGTAATTTATAATACTTTTTATGTAATTTTCAAATATTATATGTTAGTCTATTTGTCCAAAATTTTGGGGCATTGATAGTCAATTATATATTTTTAAATAATTTAATATTTTAATTATTCTGATTTATGATATTTTTAATTCCAGTTTAAATAACACAATGCTTAGATGGTCATAATAATTAATTAGGGGCGATATAGTAAAATCACGATTGAAGCAGCGAAACAAATATGTTTTAAATGACTTATAATAACTAATTAGAAATGATATAACAAAGTTACTATAATAATTACTTGTGGGGAAAAATTTAAGTAGGCCTTATATAAGATATCAAGTTAATTTAATATTAAATATTATTAATTTTTTAATACTTAAATGGCTTTATAATAATGTTTTAATATTAATTTTTTAATAATTAGATGATTTATAATAATTATTAGGAGCAATATAGTAAAATTACAGTTGAAGCAACTGAAGCAGACATGACATAAATGTGTATATTATTTTTTATTAAATATTATATTAATTTTTTAATATATAAATGATATATAATAATTAATTAGGGATACAACAACAACAACAAACTCAGTGTATTCCCACAAAGTGGGGTCTGAGGAGGGTAAAAATGTACACAGTCCATTTATATATAGTAAAATTATGGAGCAAGCAGCTTAACCGTCGGTAAGCAGGACGACGGGAAGCTGCTGAAACTCCCTCTTATATATTTAGTAATAATATATAAATGATAGTATGTAATAATTAATTAGCGATAATATAATAAAATCACATAACAAACAGCTTAATCGTCGACAAACAGGACGAAGGGAAACTGCTGAAACTCCCTCTTATATATATATATATATATTGTATAAATTTTTCCTATGTATGAGATATAGATAGTGTTAGTTGTGTGACTCTTTTAATGCTTGACAAGTGTCCACTGTGAGACAGAGAATTTACTCACTCCACTTTTATCCTTTTTCTTTTCCCCTTTTTTGGAGTTCAAACACTTTACTTTTTTATGACTTTCTACCTATCTACTCATATCCACTTTCTTACTCCTAATCCAACCAGAAATCTATATTTAAAAGTTGGAAATGGTAGTAGTTACGTGAACTGAAGGACGGTGTGTGTCTTTTATTTGGTGTTTATGACCGATTTTCATTTTTAGGCTTCATAAAAATTGTGTCAAAACTCTCATAATTATTTGTAGAGATTAATAGTGGTGCTCGTTTCTGTGTGCGTGTGTGTGATTTTTAAAGAGTATTAATTAAACTCTAATATATGTATCAAACACCGAGTAAAAAACTTAAAAAAATATTCATCAAATACTTTTTTTATAGTGATAAAATTACTTAGAGAAGAGTAAGAGAACAATAATTTTTTTTAGTGCTAAATTTTAATCGTTGGAATGTAAAAATAGGAAGGGCTAAGTGACAAATTAGGAGTGTTCAAAATAAAATCAAGTCGAGAAAAAGAAACTCAATATTTTCTGAGATTTTCAACAACAACAAAAAACTCAATGTATTTCCATAAAGTGGGGTCTTAGGAAGGGTAAAATGTACTCAGTCCATACCACTACCTTCGAAGAAGTAGAGAGGTCGTTTCCGATAGACCCTCGACTCAAGATAAAGAATAGTAAACAAGGTCACAATGAAACATGAAATAGGATGGATGTCATAACAAAAACAAGAAGCAAGAAATAAGAAATAACAAAAATAGAAATAAGAGAAATAAGAAATAAGACACCCACACAGTAGTACCATACACTCACAGACCAAAGACACCCACCACAGCAAAACTCTCCTAACTAGTTGCTCCTACCTATAGACACAGTCCTAGGATTACTAACCCAGCTACACAAAAGCTCTCCTAACTACTAGTTATGACTCACCCACACACACTAGTCTTGTACCATTATCAGTGACCTCCACACCTTCATATCTAGGGTCATGTCCTCAGTAAGCTGTAACTGCTCCATGTCATGTCTAATCACCTCCCTTCAGTATTTCTTTGACCTACCTCTACCCCTCCTGAAACCATTCAAAGCTAGCCTCTCACACCTACGAACTGGGGCATCCATGCCCCTCCTCATCACATGCCTAAACTATCTCAGCCTCACTTTCCGCATCTTATCCTCCACCGAAGTCACTCCCACATTCTCTCGAATAATCTCATTCCTAACTTTGTCCCCTCTTGTAAGTCCACACATCTATAACGCCCTGGTTTTCTGAACCGAATAGCTACACGGTGCTTATGATCCCGAGGGACCATGAGCTAACCCATGACTGATATCTGTACCTGTATACTGCAATATATGACATAATAATGCGGAAAACATGAACAATAGGCCATAATGTTCAACTGTATAGAATATCTGACAAATCATAACATCCATATGGGGTAACGAATACCCAATCAACTAAAATCTGAATCAAATCTGAGCTAAATCTGAAAGCCTCTAAATACTGTCTGAATAAGGAGTTGAAGGAATATGTCTCCAACTAACTCTGTCTAGCAAAACTGAACTGAAATAATAAATGAAATAAATAATATCTTCCTCGAATGGATGAGGACTCACTGCAACTCTGTGACTGGAATGCTACTGTTACTACTGATCTGGAGCTCGTATCTGTGAACCTATGGTGTAACGTGAAAGAAAGCACCATAGCGCAAATGCATCAGTACAACTGGGAGTACTGAGTATACGAGTGAGGTAGGCTAAATGCAAAAGGGTTTACATACATGAACGATGCTAACTGACGTACTGATATGAACGTAAGAGTATAAACATGCATACATAGTAACTGAGATCGTGATTACGTGATATATAGATCTGGACACTAATACATGATCTACTGATATCTAGCATGACAAATACTGAAATTCTGATAACATAGATGACTGTGTCTGACAGTCTTGAATCTAATGGAACTATATGTGTTCTGTTCTGTAACTGAATTGACTGTATCTGACAGTTCTGATATACTGAAATCTGAAGAACTATCTGAGTTCTTTTACTGAGACTGGGACTGAAACTGTGGGAGGTAGTTGTTTGACCAACATACCCCAATAACGCTTATAGCTATGTTGGGGTCCAATCTCTGCCCCGATTGGAAGGGTGTCAATACCGCGCCACTGGTAAGGACAGCTGTGACTGACCCTTAGCTGGCAGGTACTCAAAATGAGAACGGTGAGAACCCTTAAACTGACGGATTAAGCCACCTCATCAACCCTAATCTGACAAGTTAAGATGTCTCATCCTACGCTGGCTACGTAGTTCTAGAACACAAGGATAATTACTAAGAATCACACCCTAAACTGGCAGGTGAGTTCCCATCCTTGGGTTCACTCGGTGCTAACTCCTACTCCCATATGAAGAGACTTAACGTGATTTAACTGACGGTGCATGGACTAAGTAACTGACTTTCGTTGACTGACGGATTAGTGCTACTATTTGAGAATTAACTGAGATCATGAGATTTTTGAGGTTTCCTGAGTCACATGCCCGACTGAGTACTATAGATCATGGCTTGACTGAGATTATCGTAATAACATGACATGGCTCTAGGCACACAACTATATTTTTCAGGTACAAATACCCCCAGGACTCAATGGAAGGAAACTGGCACACATGACTGACTTGATCGTAAGAGTAGAGTCCACAATTTACCATATCATGAGTAGGGGATTTCACACTAAGCATAGTTCTCAACATCTTATACATGGAAGGGAAATTCATACAACATGTATATACTTGCATAGCTTCAATAGCATGGTCAATCCATATCACAACAACAACGCATATCACTCACATGGAATTCATGGGAAATTGTATGGACTTGTCATTTAAGCACTATTAAATCATGGGACATGAGTTCTATCATCCTAGGCATATTATCAAACACTTTACATGCATTCTTTTAGCTTAAGCGTGTTCATGAATTTCACCATATTAAGCCACATAAGGATCATGGGTTTCAACTAACAAACACATATACTTCATGAAAACACCTTTAGATATCATCTTGAAACTTAAACAACAATCATCAACATGTACATGCTCATATCACAACAAGACAATCACAAAATAATATTTAAAACATGGTTCTTGAGCTCTATGAACGAAAGGGATCCATAGATGAACACTACGCATACTTGACTCAAGGATCTTGATGTTTTTGAACTTGAAGAAATTGAAATCCTTTGATTTTTTAAGAAGATTGGGTCTTGTTATTGGAGATTAAATTTAGAGAGAAACCCTAGTTTTTGTTTGTGAAATAATAATGAGCAAAATGGCTGAATTTGGATTCATCTGGGTATATATAGGCGAGTGGTAAGTGACCAAAATACCCCTGTTAAAATGGCCTGGAAGTAAACTGGACGTGGTGTGTGACGACCCGACTGACGGTCCGTCAGAAACTTGATGGTCCGTCATTTCGACCGTCATACGTGGACCAGAAATAGGGTTCACTGGATAAGAGTTGAAGGCTTGGATGATGGTCCATAAAAAATTTGACAGTCCCTCAACTCGTCCGTCAATCCTTATCCAGAACGTGGCCCTACTTCCTTGGCTGTGATGGTCAAAGTGACGGTCCGTCACTTGTTTGGCGGTCTGTCAACTTGGACGTCGCACCTGGGCATTTCGGTCAGTTCTGAGTAAAACATCCATAACTTCCTCGTCTGGTGTCGGATTTGGACAAAATTGGTATCGTTAGAAAGCTAACTCAATTTCCCACGTGATAGAAAGTAGAAATCTCAAAATTACCACGGGTACAAAAATAGATTTATATTTCAAAGCAATTTCTAGCATCCTTAAGATAATTTCTAGCTAGGAATAAGCACGGGTATTACAACATCCAACGCAACATTCTTATTTCTGTCACCTTCAATTTTTTAATATGGGAGTTCTTGACTGGCTAACACTCCATTCCATACAGCATGGCTGGACGGACTGCCACTCTGTAGAATTTACCTTTAAGTTTAGGGCGTACCTTCTTATCATACAATATTCCCAAAGAGAGACTTCACTTCATCCAACCTGCCCCAATACGTTTCGAGATATTCTCATCAATCTCTTCATTTTCCTGAATCATAGACCCAAGATACTTAAAATTATCCCTCTTACAAATAACTTGGGAATCCAACCTCACTACCACCTCGTCCTCCTGACTCAATTCATTAAACTTACATTTCATATACTCCGTCTTGGACCTACTCAACCTGAACCCTTTAGATTCAAGGGTTTGCCTCCAAACCTCCAATTTATCATTCACCCCCCCTCCAAGTCTCATCAATCAGAACTACATCATACGCAAATAGCATACACCAAGGCACCTCACCTTGAATACTTCGCGTCAACACATCCATCACCAATGCAAATAAGAACGGACTCAGAGTTGATCCCTGATGCAATCCTATCTCGATCGGGAAATGCTCTGAGCCTCCTCCCTCTTTCCTCACCCGAGTCTTTACTCTATCATACATGTCATTAATAGATCTGATGTATGCTACCGAAACCTCTCTTACCTCCATGCATCTCCAAAGAACCTCCCTAGGGACTTCGTCATACGCCTTCTCCAGGTCGATGAACTCAATGTGTAAGTCCCTCTTCATTTCCTTATACTGCTCCACCAATCTCCTCGCCAGGTGAATTACCTCTGTCGTCGAGCGACCGAGCATAAATCCAAACTGATTCTCCGAAATAAACCCAAACCTCCCCAACCTCCGCTCAATTATCATCTCCCAAATTTTCATAGTATGACTCAACAACTTAATACTTCTGTAGTTGTTGCAACTCTGAATGTCACCTTTATTTTTATATAAAGGAATCATCGTACTCCATCTCCAAGCCTCAAGCATTTACGCAGTCTTGAAAATGTTGTTAAATAAATTAGTCAACCACCTTAAACCTGCCCTACCTGTATACTTCTAAAAATCCACCAGAATCTCGTCAGGCTCCGTCGTCCTACCCCTCCGCATCCTGTGAATAGCCTCTCTGACCTCCTCAACCTTAAAATGTCTACAGTAACTGAAATCACAATACTCCTCTAAGTTCTCCAGCTCTCTTAATTAAATACCTATGTCCCTCTTATCATTCAAGAGTCTATGAAAATACTCCTGCCATATTTTCTTAATGTGAACATTCTCCACCAATGCTTTACCATCCTCCCCCTTAATGCACTTCACTTGATTGAGGTCATGGTCCTTTCTTTCCCTAGCCTTAGCAAGCCTATACAACCTTTTTTCCCTGCCTCTCTCTTCTAACACAGCATATTAGCTCTCAAATATTCCTATCTTAGCAGTCGTAACTGCTAACTTAGCCTCATTCCTAGCTAATTTGTACTCCTCTATATTCACCCGTTTCTCCTCTTCATCTTTACTCTCAATCAACTTAACATACGTCTCCTTCTTAATCTCCACTTTCTTCTTAACTTCTTCATTCCACCACCAGTCCAACTGATATTGTCCTGGTCGGCCTTCGAAACACCCAATACCTGCCTAGCAGACTCCTTGATGCAGCTGGCAGCCCTATCCTACATATCATCCACATCCCCCCTACACTCTTATACCCCCATTCCTGCCATATTCTTTCCTATCTCCAGCGCACTAACTAGTGTCAAACCACCCTACTTAATTCTGGGTCGACCCTCATCGGCCCTCCCCTTTTTGCGCTTCTTGATAACCAAGTCCATCACCAAAAGACTGTGCTGGGTCAAAAGAAGCTCACTTAGTCATAAAGCCCTATCCCCTTTCCTAAGCAGCAAAAAGTCAATCTGAGTCTTGGCTATCGCGCTTCGGATGGTAATCAGGTGATCCTCCTAGTTCGGAAAGTTCAAATTCACTACCTCCAGCCCAAAGGCCCTCATAAAATCCACCAGAGTAGCTCTTTTGTCACGACAAAAAAAAAGATGAAGGTCATGAAAGCACTTGTCGTGGCGTACTTTGAAAAGTAAGCCTATCACCCAAACTGATACAAAAAAGGAAAAAAGAAAAATATCTCAAGGTAAGGCTTCTAGAACAAAGCTGAACCATATAAGTAATCATAACAATATGGAAGGAACTTATCCAAAATACAAATCATGCCCAAAACCAGGTGTTAATAGTGTAAGAACTACTAATACAATCCAGAAGTCAGATACATTAAAAAAATAACCACAAAAGAATAATATTTGTCTCCGGATACTAATAAAGACATAACTACTATAGAAAGATAGCGGTGAATTTCAAACACATGAATGTCCAACCGCTACCTTGGAAGCTCAAACAATCACCTGAGTCAAGCAAGCTGAGGCGCACTCGAGATAGGACCTGCACCAAAAGGGCACAGTAGGCATGAGTACGGTCCACTTGTACTCAGTAGGTATGATAGGTCGACCAAGCAAAGTAATAAATAAAGCATACAAAATATACACAAAGGGTATGTCACTTGAAATCAGAAAATATCCCACAACGGTAGCTCACACCGCTTGCACTAAAAGTTCTAATATATCTCACATATATTGCAGCATCGCACAAAGATAGAAAAAAAGTATGTATTATATCACATATAAAAAAGAATAAAGGGAAACATGCATATACAAGAACATCAAATACAAGTAAAAGAAGATATGATAAATACATAAATGACAAGTCAATATGGAAATACAACACAACATGACACAATAAAGTAAGTACAATGTATATGATGATGATGATGATGAAGCACGAGGTCGTCGCACAACCTCCGGGATCGTCGCACAATCCTCGTATAAACCTACGGAGGCAAGCCTCCCAACGCAGAACCCATAGGGGATTCATCAACCCGTATACAATCCACATATCTCATATCTTATTTCTGGCACATTCCTCAGAAATGGTTTTATAAGGTGTTACAATATCTCCTCATTGGCACATCCCTCGCGGAGGGTTTTAGAAAGGTATTGCCAATGTTTGTCAGATGTTGCCACGGTGATACCAATGTTTCATGAATGAGTATGATATAAGGATGTCATAATCACAACCAATCACAAAGAGTATTTTCACAACCAACCACAATGATATATTTCCACAACCATGTGAGCTAATATCCACTCATTATTTTAGTTTCATCCACGAATTTTCATGTCTCATATGCCAAATAAAGTATGAATATAATCATAATACACCAATGGTACTATATTAAGCATCTTAATAATACAATACAATTATTCACATGTATTTAAGGTTATTAATATCATATAGGACCCCACACTGTCACACATATCACATAATAACTCAATTTCAATAATTACATCACATATAGGCCCCCACACAGGCACAACACGTAAATAGTCATTTTTCATGATTAGTTCCAACCCTTAACATGCATTTTGTATCATCATTTACTACTCAACCCAGTCTGAAAGAGTTAAACTATAACCTACCTCAAAAGCCGAAATCGGTCTGCTACACTTCGAACTCATGACCTTAATTTTTATGAACAATCTCGAACTCCACTAAGAACATCAAATATGGAATCTACTCGTCAAAACAAAACCAACGATATCCATATTGACTACTTTTGGTTCGGGTTCAAAACAAACTCTCTGAAATGGGTTTTCTAAAAAAGGACAAAATCAGAAATTACTTCAAAAACATGTTCCCCATATTTTTAGGAATCTACAGCTGAAAACCAAGTCACATCGAGTCAAAAACGAGGTTCAAATTGAAGAAAACCCATTTTTAAGATTTACTGGGTAAAAATCTTTGAAATCTGGATTAAAATTAAAAATCGGAGTTGTTTTAAGGATTAAATTGATGAAAAACTAGTAATTCTAAGGTAAAAATCTTATTCAAGTAAAAAGAAGTGAAATTTGGGTTTAAAATCAAGCCCTAAGATTTTTGAGGTTTTGCGAAATTAATCAAGAAATTACTAAGAAAAAGGTAAATTATTACCTTAATCCGTAATAAAACTAAGAAATGGGTGTTAATCTAGTTTCCCAAGCTCTCATAAACTTTAATTTTAAGCCCCTACACTATTTTAGGGTTTAACTCCCAAGAGGCAAGATGAAAATGAGTAAAATGGGTCAAAAAGAGGTGAAAATCTGTTATTTATAGCAGATTTTCTGCAATAACAATTTTTTTGGTCGATCGGACTTCGACGAGGTGCTTGGAATTCGTTCAGAGTCCGATACATACAAACGAGCTATGCAACCATACTAAATTTGATATTTCGAACGCGGTGGAGATATTAGATTTTTAAAAAATTATCATTTTCACAAAGTTGACCCCCGAAATCTAAAATCATAATTTTCCAAATCGAGGGTCGAAATGAGATTTACAAGCCATAAAATCATATCAAACATGGTAACACCCTAAAATCGACATTTCGAATCTGTTAGCGAAGTATTTTCCATTTGAGGTCGTTTCGACCAAATGTGGGTTACACACCCATATTTCTAATTTTTTAACTTTTCGATCAATAGGTCGAAATGAGCTCGGGTGCACCGAAACCCGAACCAAAGGTCTACCTAGCCTAAAATCAATATTCCAAAGCTTTTGGCACAGTTCATTCGTCTATCCGTCGCACGAATTAAAAGATATTCATATAAGTCCAAAATAAGGTTCTTGAAGACATCAAAAACTACAATATTGCATAAATAATATCAAAATGCATCAAAAATCGTGTCAATCACTTCCACACCCTAGAAGTACCATAATGCAGCTACGAGGAGGGGTAAAATAGTCAAACCACACAAAATCACAAATTTCACATATTTTATCAAATTTTTAGGTCGTTACATCATCCACCACTAAAAATCTAGTTCGTCTTCGAACTAAGGCAAAAGAAATATCTGAATCAACAAAGAGCTGGGAATAAGAACTACGCATATCAGACTCGACCTTCCAAGTAGCTTCATCGACAGGTCGATGTCGCCACTGGACCTTAACAACAGGGATCACTCTAGAGCGCAACCGCATAACATCCCTAGCCAAAATAGATATCGGCTCTTCAACAAATGACAATCGCTCATCTAGCGGAACTGACTCCCAACGAATAATATGAGACTCGTCTGGAATATAGCGATGAAGCATAGAAACATGAAAACTGGATGAACAACTGATAGATCAGGTGGCAAAGACAACTTATAAGCCACATCACCAACAGTCCGAAGAATCTCAAATTGACCAATATACCTGGGTCTAGGCTTTCCCTTCTTCCCAAACCTCATCACACCCTTCATGGGTGAAACTCGAAGGAAAACATGATCACTAACACCAAATATCAAGGCACGAAGTCTACGATCTGCATAGCACTTCTGCCTACTCTGAACCGCTCTAAGTCTATCCTGAATAACCCGAACTCTATCCAAAGACTCATGAAGCAGGTCCGAACCTCGAGGTCTCACCTCTGAAACATCAAACCAACCTACTAGGGAGCGACAACGCCTACCATGTAACGTCTTAAAAGGAGCTATATCAATACTGGAATTGTAGCTATTATTATATGAAAACTCTGCTAAAGCCAAATATTGCTCCCACTGACCACCAAAATCCACCACGCATGCGCAAAGCATATCCTCCAAAACCTGGATAGTCCGCTCTAACTGGCCATCAGTATGGAGATGAAACGGTGTGCTAAGATTAACCCGAGTACCTAACTCCTCTTGAAAAGTGTTCCAAAAGTGAGATGTGAACACAGAACCTCGATCTGAAATAATGGACACCGACACACCATGCAGATGCACAATCTCATGAATGTAGATACTGGCCAACCTCTCAGCACTGAATAATACCTAAATTGGGATAAAATAAACTGACTTGGTCAATCGATCCATGATGACCCAAACACTGTCAGAACCATGAGATGTACGAGGCAAACCATTCACAAAGTCTATGGCAATCCGTTCCCACTTCCACTCGGGAATGGGTAACCTTTGAAGCAACCCACCAGGCCTAAGATTCTCGGCCTTTAACTACTAACAACATAGGCAACGAGCCACAAAATTCACTACATCTCAACTCATACCACTCTACTAGTAGTACTGCCTCAAATCACGATACATCTTAGTCACACCTTGATGGATAGAATATTTGGAATAATGGGCTTCTTTCAAGATCAATCTAATCTAGTCACCCACTCTCGACACACAAACTCGGCCCCCAATCTACTAAACTCCATCTGAATCAAGTGAGGCTTTCTTAGCCCCCCTCACTCAATACCTTATCACGAATCGACCTCAATCTAACATCATTAAACTGATGAGCTCGAATCTTCTCCATCAAAGAAAATCTAGCATCCATAAATGCCAAAACACGCCCCAGTGTCGAAATATCAAGCCTAACCATCTGGTTAGCCAAAGACTGAACTTCTAAGGCCAAGGGCCTCTCCTAGGTCAAATGATGCACCAAGCTACCCATGCTAGTCGGTTTTCGGCTCAAGGCATCTGCAACCATATTTGCCTTGCCCGAATTGTAGAGAATAGTCGAGTCATAATCCTTAAGCAACTCAAGCCAACGACGTTGTCTTCTATTAAGATCTCGCTAGGTGAAGAAGTACTGAAGGCTATGATAATCTAAGAAGATCTCACAACTGACTCTATACAAGTAGTGCCTCCACAACTTCAAGGCAAATACAACTGCGCACAATTCCAAATCATGGGTAGGATAATTCCTCTCACGAGGCTTCAACTGACGAGACGCATACACAATTAGCTTGCCCTCCGACATCAACACAACACCTAACCCAACACCTAAAGTATAAAAAAAGATGGTAAAGCCCACACCCTTCTTGGGCAAAGCCAATATAGGAGCTAAAGTCAACTAATTCTTGAGCTTTTGAAAGCTTGCCTCACAAGTATCGGACCATTAGAAAGAAATCTTCTTCTGGGTCAACTTGGTCAATGGAGTTGCAATGGATGAAAAAGCCTCAACAAAATACCGATAATACCTAGATAAGACAACAAAACTTTAAATCTCGGTGGGTGAAGTAGGTCTAGCCCAATCATAAACCGTTGCAACCTTGGCTGGATCAACCATAATACCTTCCTTAGTCACCACATGACCCAAGAAAGAAATAGACTCTAACCAAAACTCGCACTTAGTGAACTTAGCATACAACTTCTCATCCCTCAATCTCTGAAGCACAATACGCAAATGCTCTTCATTCTCAACCTTACTCTTGGAATACACCAAGATATCATCTACAAATGCGATAATAGAGGAGTCAAGATACGGTTGAAACACCCAGTTCATCAACTCCATGAACGCGGAAGGGACATTGGTCAACCCAAAAGACATGACCAAGAACTCATAATGACCATATCGAGTTTGAAAAGCTGTTTTCAAAATATTCGAAGCTCTAATCCTCAACTGGTGATAACCGAACCTAAAATCAATCTTTTAAAACACTGCAGCACCCTGAAGCTGATCAAACAAATCATCGATGTGAAGAAAAAGATACTTATTCTTAACCGTCACCTTATTTAACTACCGATTATCAATACACATCTGCATAGACCCATTTTTTTTCTTCACAAACAAGACAGGCGTACCCCAAGGTGAAACACTAGGTCGGATAAATCCCTTATCCAGCAACTTCTCCAACTGATCCTTCAGTTCCTTCAACTCTGTTGTGGCCATCCTATAAGGAAGAATAGAAATGGGCTTGGTGCCCGGCTCAACATCAATACTGAAATCAATATATCGATCCGGAGGCATACTAGGCAAGTCTGTAGGGAATAATCCATAAACTTACGGACAACATGGACAGAATCTAAGGAAGGAAGCAAAATAACACTGGTGTTATGAATATGGGCCAAGTACGATAAATGTCCCCTCTCAACCAATTTACGAGCATGAACATAAGATATAATCCTCTTAGGACCCGAATGAAGTGTACCCTTCCAAGCTATCCTTGGCACACCCGGCGAAGCTAAAGTCACGATCTTAGCAAAGCAATCTAAAACAGCATGATAAGGAGCCAACCAACCTATGACTAAAATAATATCAAAATCAATCATATCTAATACAAGCAAATCTACCAAAGTCTCACGCCCGGCAAAAGTCACAACACAAGATTGATGCGCTCGATCTACTATTAAAGAATCACCTATCGGGGTATATACATGAATAGGCATGGCAAGAGGCTCACTAAAAGAATCAAAACCCTAAGCAAAATATACAGACACGTAGGAGAAAGTTGATCTGGGATCAAATACTACAGATGCAGGTTTGAAACAAATGGGGACAATACCTGTAATCACAGCATCAGAAGTCTCTACCTCAGGTCTGGATATTATAGCATAACATTAACCACGACCACCAACTGCTTGGGTGGTCCCACGACCACTCATTGCCTGGGTGGCCCACGACCACCTCTTCGAGCTCTACTACCTCTACCCCCCGCATCTCTGGTAGCACCCCTACCCCTTATAGATGAAATAGGAGTAGCCCAAACCACTCAGCGAGGACAGTTCTTGGCCATATGGCTAATCTCATCACACACATAGCAACCTCTACAACCAGTCTCAACAGATGAAGGTACAACTGAGCCCAAACAGCCACCCTGAACTGCTAAACTAAAAGATCCACTACCTGAACTCTATAAAATCGTTTGTACTTTCCTACCATGGTATCTATGAGAACCTCTAAAATCTCTGCCTCGAGAGGTCTGACTCCTGAACTCACTAAAACGCCGCGCCTTCTTGGCGCCTCCCTGAGATGGACTAAGAATACCCTTTGTAATCTTATTATGATCCATAATACTCTAAAAAAACCTCAAACACAACTATCTGAGACGTAGCTAACTAAAGGGAGACATCCAAACCCTTCATAAATTTTTAAATCTTCTCAGACTCAGTGGAAATGCTATCATAGGAGTATCTGGACAGGGCATGGAAGTGTGCCTCATACTCAGAAACTGTCATGAAGCCTGGCTCCAAATGATCAAAATGTCAGGCGCACCTATCAGAATCGGAACAGACCAATTACCAGATCCACCTATCATCGTCGGCATAACCATAAAAATGATCATTATCCCGTATACGGTCTCTCAAACTAAAAGGCATAAATCTCTCAAGAAAAGCCTTAGTGAACTGATCCTAAGTCATCTCAGGAGAATCACGGGGTCTACAATTGACAAGTGACATCCACCAATCTCTCACTGCATCTTTCAACTGATAAGATGTATAAGCAACTTCATAGGACTCTAGCGAACCCAAATTATGCAACTTTTCTCGGTAATCAATCAGAAACTCGCAGGCATCCTCACCCAATGCACCACCAAATCTAAGAGGACCCAATCAAGTAAACCTATCAAACCTTTTCTAATCCTCAGAAGACATCGCTACACTAGCCATAAGAGAAGGCATAGTAAATCTGGCAAGTTGTGATCCCATCTGAGGAGGTAATATAGATAACGACTGAGCTCCTGATCTCGGAACCCCATAGTTAGATTTTGGCACTGAAGATGGAATAGGACTCGGGGTCTGAGGAGTACCCAAACCAGAAGCGCGTGAAACGAAGGATCCATACTCTGAACTAGAGGAACACCCAACATAACCAAAGGAGAATCCTCTAAATGGGTCAGTAAATGCAACAACAATCCCTCAAACACTGGTATAGACGAACTCTGAAGAACTGGAGTAGGACCCACACCTCTAACCTGCTTAACACGAGGCTCAGGGGAGAGTCCCCTAGCACTCCTCATAGACGAGGCTGCACCATGGGGTCGTCCCCTCCCTCGAGTTCATCCACGACTCGAGGCTCGCCCTCTGGGTGAAGGCTCTACATAACTACTCTCGCAGGACCTAGTCAACACCATCTGCGCAGAAAGAGTGAAACATAACTCAGAACACAACATATGAAAGAACTTTGCATGGTAAGGAATAAAAATAAAGAAAGTTTCCTAAAGATATCCTATATCCTCTCGAAGATAGATACGAACATCTACGTACCGATCTACTAGACTCTATTAGACATCTCGTTCTTACACAGCTGAGACCAATGAAACTTGGCTGTTTTGATACCAATTTGTCATGACCCCAAAAAAATGAAGGTCATGATGGCACTTGTTGCGGTGTACCTTAACAAGTAAGCCTATCACCCAAACCATTACCAAAAAAGAAAAAATAGAAATATTTCAAGGTAAGGCTTCTAGAACGAAGCCGAACCATATAAGTAATCATAACAATGTGGAAAAAACTTATCCAAAATACCAATCATGCCTAAAACCAGGTGTCAATAGTATAAGAACTACTAATACAATCCAGAAGTCAGATACATTAGAAAAATAACCACAAAGGAATAATATATGTCTCTGAATACTAATAAAGACATAACTACTATAGAAAGATAGAGGTGAATTTTGCATGCATGAATGTCCAACCGCTATCTTGGAAGCTCCCACAATCGCCCGATTAAGCAAGCTGAGACGCACTCGAGTTAGGACCTGCATCGAAAGGGCGCAGTAGGCATGAGTAAGGTCCACTGGTACTCAGTAGGTATTATAGTCTGACCAAGTAAAGTAGTAAATAAAGCATACAAAATACACACTAAGGGCACGTCACTTGCAATCAGAAAATGTCCCACAATGATATCCCACACCGCTTGCACTAACAGTTCTAATATATCTCACATATATTGCAACATCATACCAAGATAGAACAAAAGTACGTATTATATCATATATAAGAAGAACAAGGGGAAACATGTATATACAAGATCATCAAATACAAGTAAAAGAAGATAGGATAAATACATAAATGAAAAGTTAATACCGCAATACAACACAACATAACACAATAAAATAAGTGCAATGTATACGATGATGATGATGATGATGATGCACGAGGTCATCGCACGTCCTCTAGGATCGTTGCATAATCCCCGTATACACTACGGAGGAGGCAAGCCTCCCAATGCAGGACCCATGGGGGGGTTCTTCAACCCGTATACAATCCATATATCTCATATCTTCTTTTCGGTAATCCATCGAAAAGGTTTTTATAAAGTGTTACAATATCTCTTCCCTGATACATCCCTCGCCGAGGGTTTTAAAAAGGTGTTGTCAATGTTTCTCGAATGTTGCCACGGTGGTACCGATGTTTGATGAATGAGTATGATATGAGGATGTAATTCTCACAACCAATCACAATGAATATTTTCACAACCAACCACAATGATATATTTTCACAACCATGTGAGCCAATATTCACTTATTATTTCAGTTTCATCCACGAATTTTCACATGTCTCATATGCCAAATAAAGTATAAATATAATCACAATACACCAATGGTACCATATTAAGCATCTTAACAACACAATATAATTATTCACATGTATTCAAGGTTATTAATATCACATAGGACCCCACACGGTCACACATATCACATAATAACTCGATTTTGATAATTACATCACATATAGGCCCCCACACGAGCACAACACATAAATAGTCATTTTTCATGATTAGTTCTCACCCTTAACATGCATTTTGTATCATCATTTACTACCCAGCCCAGTCTGAAAGAGTTAAGCAATAACCTACCTCAAAAGCCAAAATCGGACTGCTACACTTCGAACCCACGACCTTAATTTTCACGAACAATCTCAAACTCCACTTAAACTATCAAATATGGAATCTACGCGTCAAAATAAAACCAACGACACCCATATTGATTACTTTTGATTTGGGGTCAAAACGGACCCCCCGAATGGGTTTCCAAAAAAAGAAGGAAAAATCAGAAAATATACTTAAAAAACATGTTCCCCATATTTTTAAGAATCTACAGCTGAAAATTCAAGTCAAATCGAGTAAAAATGAGATTCAAATTGAAGAAAAAACATTTTTAAGCTTTACCGGGTAAAAATCTTTGAAATCCGTGTTAAGATCAAGAATCGAAGTTGTTTTAATGGTTAAGTTGATGAAAAACTAGTAATTATAAGGTAAAAATATTATTCAAGTGAAAAGAAGTGAAATTGGGGTTTAAAATCAAGCCATAAGATTTTTGGAGTTTTGATAAATTAATCAAGAAATTACTAAGAAAATAGTGAATTTTTACCTTAACTCCATAATAAAATCAAGAAATGGGTTTTAATCTAGCTTCCCAAGCTCTCACAAATTTTAATTTTAAGCTCCCCCACTATTT
Organism: Capsicum pubescens; assembly: GCA_030864215.1. NCBI lineage: Eukaryota > Viridiplantae > Streptophyta > Magnoliopsida > Solanales > Solanaceae > Capsicum > Capsicum pubescens. The sequence continues at coordinate 262,581,182 of CM061540.1, read as the reverse complement.
TTGGATTTAACTCCCAAGAGATAAGATGAAATTGAGCAAAATGGGTCAAAAAAGGTGAAAATATGTAGTTTATAGCAGATTTTCTGCAATAACAGTTGTTTTTGGTCGATCGAACTTCGACGGGGTGTTCGAAATTTATTCAGAGTACGATACATGCAAACGAACTATGCAACCATACTAAATTCGACGTTCCGGACGCGATGGTGATATCAGATTTTCAAACAAAATATTGTTTTCACAAAGTTGACTCCCAAAACCCGAAATCATAATTTTCCAATCGAGGATCGAAATGAGATTTAAAAGTCGTAAAATCATACCAAACATTCTAACACCTAAAAAACGACAATCTGGATCTGTAGAGAAGTCGTATTTTTAATCCGAGGTCATTTCGACCAAATGTGGGTCCCACACCCATATTTTTAACTTTTTAATCAATCGATCGAAATGAGCTCGGGTGCACCGGGACTCGAACCAAAGATCAACCTAGCCTAAAATCGATATTACGGAGCTTCTGGAGTAGTCCGTTCGGCCACCGTTGCATAAATCAAAAGATATCTACATAAATCCAAAATAAGGATGTCAAAGTCATCAAAAATCACAATATTGCATAAATGATACCAAAATGCATCGAAAAATCATGTCAATCACTCCCACACCCTAGAAATACCATAATGCAGCTACGGAGAGGGGTAAAATGGTCAAATCACACAAAATCACAAATTTCACATATTTTATCAAATTTTTAGGTCGTTACATCTCTCTCCATTCCTATCTCCGAAACCAAAACCTCCATGCACATCGTCATAGCCTCCTCGTAAAACCCCAATGTTCCCATTGAAGTCCCCTGTTATGATAATCTTCTCAAAGCTAGGCACGCTTCTCACCACCTCATCCAAAGCCTCCCAAAATCTCGTTTTCACCTCCTTTCCCAATCCTACCTGCGGCACATAAACACTACACACATTCAGCGTAAGCCCCCCAATGACCAACTTAATCGTCATCAACCTATCGCTGACCCTCTTAACCTTCACCACCTGCCCTCTAAGATCTTCATCTAATAGGATGCCTACTACATTCCTACGCTTCTCGCTCCCCGAGTACTATAGCTTATAACCATCCACATCCCTAGCCTTAGACCCTACCCACTTAGTCTCCTGAACACACGCAATATTTATCCTCCTCTTCTTAAGAATCTTCACCAGCTCTACGGATTTACCTTGAAGGGTCCCTATGTTCCAAGACCCTACTTTCAACCTATCTTCTCTTGCCTCACGCCTACCTCTACTACCCCTCACCAAACCATCCCTAATACTCGCCCTTGACCCCACTCTCACCCCTGCCCTCCTCTCTTCCCCCACAACCAAAATAGCCCCAACCCCCTCGGACATGACCTTATTCTATCATCAACCCCTAGAGCCACTACTCAAAAAACAAAAAACAAAGCCCCAAACAAAAACAACAGTAGGAAACGGAAGGCACGCATAATATACAATACACACTATCCTACCTAACAGCTAGAACAACACAAAAATATCTACCAATACGAGAAAGCAGCCAGTCATAACAAATTGGAAGAAAGTCACAAGAAACAGAATAATAAGACGAAACTAAAATGTAAGAAGAAACTAAATATCAAAGTTTAGAAGTCACCGGGGTACTCGTGTATGCCAAGTCCTCTCCTCTTGCGTGCTACTGCTGGGTTCCGACAATTTGATGTTGTAATTGGTTGCCGAAATATAGTCGCCAGAATAATGCCGCCGGAGTGTCTCTGGAATCTGGACATCGGTTGTCGTCGTACCAACCTGAGTGTCCGGTGTTGCATACTAATACCATCGCCAATGGTCGACCCGGCGAAAACCCTGTCCCACCGGCGATAGTAGTGACGCGAGGGGAAAAGGGGAAGGGAGAGAGAAAGAGAGAGGGATAGAGAGAACGGGGGAGAGAGAAAGAAACGGGTGGGAGAGAGAGTACACTTATCGGTTGCCGGCGCGTCTACGCCGTCGCCGGCGTCGGAGTAGTCCGATCAGTCAAAGTTAACGTTAGAGAAGGGGGTGGGGGTGTGGAGAAACAGAAGTCCTGGAGCACCAATCCATTTTCTGAGATTTTAAGCAAAAAAGTATTCAAAAAGGTTTGATATAAAATAGTTCAAATCAAATATATACATAGATATTTACAAAATTGTAGTTACACATACATTTATATATTTTTCATAATCTTTGTTAATTCAGATGTTAGAGTACTAACTCATGGTTCGTAATTCAGATGTTAGAGTAATCAAATTCTTTGTCTTTACTTTCTCATTTGATTTGTAATTTTTATTTTGATTGTGTCAAGAATCTATTTCATTTTCAAATAACTTGTATTCTTTTAGTTAATTATAATTATGTAATGCAAATATCGCCAAGATACATCACAACCAAATATTTATTTTTTGCCAAAAAAATAAAGTCTTTTGTAAGAAATTTTATTTTTATACTTTAAAAATAACTAAATTTTCCGACAATGTCCATGATTCTTTTTGGATATATGTGTGTATAACTTTGTTGGATATTTATATTTCCTTATTTTCTTAAAGAGTAATTGATTTTTTATTATATTGAAAAAATTAAAAAAAATAGGAAATATATTATCATCAACAACAATAATATATTTAGTGTATTTCCACAAAGTGGAGTATGAAAAGAATAAGATGCACGTAGTTCATACTACTACCTCGAATGGAGTAGAAAATATATTATCATATATTTTATTTATTCTCTGTTTTATTTATAAATAATAAAAATCAGTTAGACCAAAACATTTGATAAAAATTGAAGCGATGAAAATCCTCTAATTGATTTAATTTGATTCTAACATTTGAAACAACACTAAATTAATTTAATTTATTTTAATAAAAAAATCTATCAAAATCAAATCACAAATCCCCCACTAGAAATATTGACTTTCACACTTTGATGAATGAAAATATTAAAAGTAACAAGACTTTGGCCATTTTCTATAACAAAGTAATAATTGGAGTTGAAGTTGGAATTGTTGTTGTGTTTGATCATGAATATAAATTGAAGTGGTTTCTGAAATTTTGTGACACAAATACGAATGTAAAGAAGTGAAATAATTTTCACTAAAGTGAAATACTCCAATTTTTATGATCAAACACTACTATTTTCATTAAAGTAAAATAATTTTCTTTTACAAAAAGTAAAAAAAATTCCAATAACCAAATACGTACAAAATTTTAAAAAACATTGCTTATGAATAGAATTAAAAAAATAACTTGAATCAACAGAGAGACAGGAAAAGAAGTGGAACAGAAGGGGACCCAAATTCTATTTGGTAAAAGTATGAAGTCATACAAGTATTGTATTGTCTGTGACAATCCGTAATTGTGTAATTGGGTCATTATTTTCCTTTTCTGGGGATTTCTGCCCCAAAAAGTGCTCCGGTTTTCCCCACTTCTCTGAGTCATTATTGTCAAGTTTTAACGCATAATAATATTAGCTAATTGACATTTTTTAAAAATGTTTGACGTTTTTTTAAAGAAAATGTGATCTCTGTTTCTGAACTTTTTACAATTAAAAGTACCAATCAAATGAGATATTTAAAGGAGCGAAATATGTACTAATTTAGTATCCGGCGCGGTCTCATTGCTTGTAAAAGGTAAATATCACCTTCTCTGTTTGGATGTATTTTAATCACAGCAAATATTACATTCTTGATCTTAAAGTAAAGTAGTACAAATAGTATAATTCCTACAAAATAAAAAAAAATAGTAGAATGCATTGCGGCAAAAAGAAATGGCTTATGGTCTGAACTATTCAAATTTACACTTTCATACAAATAAATGACTTTCAACTTTTAAATTTATGAATAAAATTTATTTAGATATCTTACTATGTATAAATTTCTACATGTGGTTTCATACGTTTATCACGTAAATAAATAAATAAAATATTTTATATAATATAATTGATAAAAAATAAAATAAATAGATTAGATAAAAATAAAGGTCGAAAAAAAATTAAAAAGAGAAAATAAAATCAAAGAATTTTATTTTTTTTATAAAAGTAGACGTTAAGAGGTGTAAAAAAAAAGTAAGGTTTGAGAAAAATTAAAAAGAACAAAAAAAAAATCAAAGTAAAATTAAAAAAAAAAATTGAGAGGAAAAAAAAGAAAAACAATAAGGGTTGAGAAAATAAATAAATAAATAAATAAATAAATAAATAAATATCAACGTAAAATTAAAAAGAGAAAAAAAGTTGAAAGATATAAAATATAGAGTTGTTATCCATTGAAAAATTTCATGATGGTTGAGGCTCAACCAACACTTGTTGTGAGAGGGTCTTTTACATTTGTGACAAGTGTCTTTGTGGGCCCACATATTCTATTTTTAAATTTTACATTGCTTCTTTGTTTCTTTTTTTTTTTTTTTCTTTCTATCTTCCTTTTGCGGTTCTTTATTTTAATAATAACAACTCTTTTCTTTTAATAATTCTATTTTACACACAAAATTATATAGAAAGAATGATCAATGCTAATTCAAATTTTTATCACAGATTAATACTAATCTAAATTACATATATCTTTTTTCCCTCAGTATATCCTAATATGCCTAAATATTTGAAGAAAAAAATCATTTTTAATTTTTTAGACTTTATAATATAAGATCTGTAACAAGTATCTATCAATTTAATTCCTCAAATGATCGTTTAATTCAATGAAACTATCTAATAAAATTATTTAGCATTGTATTATTCAATAAGGTCATTTAAGTTAATATTTTTGTCTTATGAAGTAACAATGGAATAAAAATGTACTGCTTTGGAATGAAATCAATGAGATATAGTGATGCTACTTTGACGAAAAGCCTTGGAATAACTGGTAAAAAATATGTGATCAAGAGGTCACGGGTTCAATCATTGAAAACTACCTCTGACATAAATACAAGGTAAGGATGCGTACAATACATTTTTGTGGCGGGAGGAACCCTTCTCCGAACCTCCACATAGCGGGAACTTTAGTGCACCAAACTATCTTTTTTTACTTTGATTAATTGATCAACTTGAATTACGAGGATAACTTTACATATCTTTGTAGATCATGCAAGATAGAAACCTCACGCATTAAAGAATTAGGTCTTAAAAGTAAAGAATGTCATGAGTAAACAAAGTTTAGAAATATTTGTGATAGAAAAACATATCTTGTAATGCCATAAAAGGTTAGAGTCCTACTCATTATCAAGCTATCCAATGGTACATTAAGAAATAGAAAGATAACAAATAGAAAGATGACATAGATAGTATTCACTATATTCCGAAATATGTTTTCACTTTATTTCGGAATACTTATTTGGCCACAAATATATCAAATACAACTTAAAGTTATATTTAAGAATTTGGGAAACACCTTAAGAGGTGTTTTTTTTTTTTTTTTCATTTTTTGTACTTTTAAAATTATTTTAAAAAAAATTAAGTTTTTTATTTTCATAAAATAACTCTATTTTTATAAAATTTATTTTTTTAAAAAAATTATTTTCACTTTTATATTTTGTTTAAAAAATACATTTGAATTCTAAATATTAACTCCAAAATACTATGGGAAAACACAACTTCAACTCTATTTTCAACTTCAAAAAAATTCAAATCAAGTGAATATGTTTTGATTTTCATGGCCAAACACCTACTAACAAAGGAGATATTTCGAGTTTTGTTGTAGTTTTAAATTTACCAGTCATGTGACAAAGACTAAATATACACAAGATAATTGAAGCATAAATAAGAATGTTTAAATAGCTTTATTGAATAAATTATACGGCCTTTTGAATATTTTTTTTTTAATCTCATTATTACTTTGTAAGATTAATATATTAATTTAAATGACTTTATTGAACAAATTTGGATTAGGATAATTTGTTCTTTCCATATAATTTTAATTTGGGATGTAAAATAGAACTATTAAAAAAAGAATTGTTATTGTTAAAATAATGAAGAGGAAAAGGAGCGGTTAAAGAGAAACAAAAAAAAAGAAAATGAAACAAAGAAGGAATGTAAAGTTGAAAAATGGAATGGGCTGACAAGGAAGTGTCCACAAAGACACTTGTCACAAATTAAATGGACCCTCTCACAACTATCGTTGGTTGAGACTCAATCATTATAACATTTTCCGTTATCCATTATATGGATCATTTATATAATTTACTTCATTGATTAGGGACAGTTTAATTCAAAAAAAATAAAAAATTTAATAGATAAAGACTATTTTAATGAAAGTTTTTTTATTTGGAGCTAAAATTTATCACCCCAATTTACCCGTTTATTTCATGTTGCTCTTCTAACAATACTTTTTATTACCCCCTTCTTTCTTAAATAAATATTTCTTTTGACTTGAACATATTATTTAATAAATTATTTATTTTTAAAAATTTAAAAATAATTTTATTATCTTACTTCTAATTAAATTTCATTTTCTTTTGAGTGATATTGATTATTATATTTGTACTCACGAGTATTTTAAAAAAATTATAATCAAAATATTATTAAATTTTTTAATATATATTTATTTAAAAATAAAATTACAACAAAAAAAGATCATTTATTACGGTGTTGGGTTCCCTCTCACTTCTTCATCAGATTTCCAGTTGGAAAATAATCATTATATTATGGTGGCCGAACTGTCACTATAAACTTACTTTGCTTTGGAGTACTGGTAGTTGTTTGGATGCGCCATTTCAACTTATAATTTAAAATTATGAACTGAAATTGGTATTTGAATATATAATTTAACGTTAATTGTATCTTATAATTTCATATCATGAGATGAATCTTAAATTCTTCAAAGTATTTGATTTGGATTTTGTATTATAATTTGAGATTTTTTAAATATAAAAATTAATCCGCAAATTTATCTTTTGCACTCCCTTCATTCATCAATAGTTGTCCACGACTTGGCACACAAATTGCGAAAAAGCAAATAACAAGGGTAATTTTATCATATTATCCTTTGAATATAATAAACTCAATACTTTAGAATATGCATTAAATAATGAATCGTATTTAATGCTAAGGATAAAGTGGATATATTATCATTGAATTTTTAAACTTGACTAGTATTATTGGATATCTATTTTAATATAATAGACAAGTAAAGATGGACGGAAAGAGTAAAACAACCTATCATTTGTATCTACCAATTATTTATTCCGTATGTAAATAAAATTTTATAATTCATATCATTACTCTTTAAATCATTTATATCCCGTATAACTGTTATTCTCACAAACATAAATTTATTATTACTTCAAACCAACTCATACTTTACCTTTTATTATTTACCAAATTTATCTACTTTATTTAATCCAACCGCTTAAACAAAATAATTTTTTATAATTAAATGCAAGCTCAACGTGAGGATATTGTCCTTATTATGTACAAGGATTATATTAAAAAATAGTAACTACAACTCATGTGCAATTTTACATTTTTATTAAACTAAAATTTGATAAATAAATGCTGTATTTTTTTTAGAATAACTTTGTGCTAGTGTATTACACTTTTGTTATAAACTCTAGCTTATTTGTTAAGATTGTAAAATTGAGACAATTTTAATAGTTTTCACAACTTATTAAATTTTTATATTTATGAGAAAACATACAATATAAAAAATTCAAATCGCATATTCAAACAAAACTTTAAATTTAATCTCATAATTTTACCTCATATGGTCAAATGGACCCTTACTCAAACCAAATTATTGGAAATTTTGACTTTTGCTTCACACAGTTGTTCTTATTCGGATGTGATCTACTTCCGTCTATTTTTATTTGTCACATTTTAATTTGATACATTTATTAAAAAACAAACTGACATGAATATTTTATTTTACTATCCATATTAATTGATGTTTAGTACTAGTAAATCTTGAAAAATCATTTGAGTAATAAGTAATTAATGTTAAGAGTTAGTATTCAAATAATTTTTTTTTTATCTTTTCTTGATATGTCAAAAGTGATAAATACAAATAAAAAAAATATTCTAAAAATAAATGACAAGTAAAAATAAATGAAGAGAGTAATATTTGAATGGTAATGGAGACGAACAGTTTTTCACTGAAATAGCCAAAATTTATAATCAAAATCATCTTTAATGCGGACTTTCAAGTATGAAAACGTGCTTATTGAACCAAGTTAATTCTAATATCTTGTCAAATAGTTTGCGTATTCAAACCAAAATGTTAAAAGACATAACAAAAGAGGGCTCTTACACACCAATGTGAAACAACTATCATATAAACTCAATACTCAATAGTCCAAGCATTTCTTGCTTGTCATTGTTAAACTAGTATGTCAGCTAGGGGTTTGGGTAAATGCAATAACTTTGATCCAGACTTCATATTTGTCTTGAAAATTTATTAAATATGTTGAAACTGCTAACCAAAACTAACTTAAAAACATTAAAATCCAAAACTCATAAACTACAAATCTGAGCTCCGCCGTAATTCTAGTTAGTTGATCAAAAGATCAATTTTTTTTTTCATGCTATGCAGATTTGATGGACGAGCACTCTTGCATAAATTCGAAGGGAAAAGCATCATGTTTGTGGGAGATTCTCTCAGCCGAAACCAGTGGCAGTCACTTGTATGCCTTCTTTACACATCACTCCCTAAGACCAATTACAACGCAACCAGAGTTGGCGATGTCTCCATATTCTCCTTCTTGATAATTTCTCTTCATCAGTTTCCCTAGATAGACCATTTGCGTCTAGGGGCAGAGGTAGAACTTTGATTGCGGGTTAGGTCAAAAGTTCTAGAATTCCAACCTCATAAGTTTCAAACTCTGGATCTATCTCTGTTTGCGTCTTAGTTTATATTCAAAATTATGGTGCAATAATTAAGTAAAATTAATATTAGTAGGAGGAAAAATATTCTCAAATATACCTAAACTTTGACGAAATTTGTTGTAACACGCCTGAACTTTGTGAGGAGTCCTATGACCCCCTAAACTATTTATTAGCGTATTTTACTGTTATTTATTTGTACTGAATTCTTTTTTTAAAATTCTTTTTTAGATTTTTTTTATTTTTTATTAGCTTATAAATGTCACTAAAATATACTAGTAAATAATTCCGGAAGGGGGGAGGGGAGGTCATAGAACCCCTACAAAATTCAGGCATGTTACAACAAATTTCATCAAAGTTTAGATATATTTAAGACTATTTTCCCTTAGTACGAAAGTGAAAGAATTTAATCATTGAATATGTTATTTACGTTTAGAGGATTAGACCTCTATATATACAAATAAAGCTGCTGCTATGAGGAGTCCAAGTAGGACTCAAGTATGTGAGTTTAAGCTAATTCGATATCCACTAAATAAGTGAATACAACTGCAAATTATAAATTTGAATTTTAAAATCAAAGCAGGATCTTTATCTATTAGGCTATTCCTTTATCCTTATAGCCCCCCACAAGTGCAACAATGGTACAACCACAACAAGCTTGTCCTTGGAAAAAAGAAATCGACGTGTAGCAAGACTTTTAGTCATGATATCAGCCATCTGATCCACAAAATTTATGTAGCAGACTTTCATGTCTTTTGAAGCTACCTTCTCCCTTACAAAGTGAAAATCAAGTTCAATATGTTTAGTGCAAGCATGGAACACACAATTGACAACGAGGTATGTGGCTGATAAATTATCACACCATACATTTGGAGCAGCTGAAAGCATAATTTGGAGTTCTTTAAGTAGATTTTGCAACCAAGTTATTTCAGTTGTGGCTGCAGCAAGGCCTTGATACTCTGATTCTATGTTAGAGCGAGCAACTATGTGTTGCTTTTTGGAGCTCCATGACACCAGGTTGGGACCGAAAAATATGCAAAAGCCATGGGTGAAACATCGATCATCTGGGCAGCCGGCCCAGTCAGCATCCGAGAAACCAGTAAGTGCGAAGGAAGCAGATGGACGTAAGAGTAAACCAAGATCAATTATACCTTTTAGATATCTAAGCAACCACTTCATAGTTGTATAATGCACTTTGTGGGATCATGCATAAACTGACACAACTTGTTAACAACAAAGGGGATATCAGGTTTGGTAATTGTGATGTACTGTAATGTTCCAACAATACTTCGATAGAGTTTTAGTTGATCAAATGGTGGGCTGCCATGCTGTGAAAGTTGAAGACCACTTACCATAGATGTCAAGATAGGCTTTGCGCCTTTCATAGAAGCTCTAGTTAGTAAATCCCTGATATATTTGAATTGACATAATAATAAACCATTCGAGGCAGAACAAACTTCAATATCCAAGAAGTAATCTAAAGGTCCCAAGTCTTTGAGAGAAAAATCCTTAGAAAGTTTAGAGATGGCGGATGAATTAAAAGAGGATGATCTCCCTATAATAATAAGATCATCCACATACGCTAAAATAATTGTAAGGTGATTATTTGCCATATGAATGACAAAGAAGAGTCTGACTTGGAATTAACAAAACCAACTTCAAATAAGACTTCACTAAGCCGATCAAATCAAGCTAGAGGGGCTTGTTTAAGGCCATAAAGTGTCTTGTGAAGTCGACACACATGATTTAAATATCTAAGATCAACAAAATGTCATGTAAACATCTTAATGTAGCTCATCATATAGAAAAGCATTTTTAACGTCAAGTTGACGGATAGAACACCCTTTTGATACGACCACAGCAAGAACCACCTTTATAGTAGTAGGCTTAACAACATGGCTGAAAAATTCATAAACATCAATCCCAGCTTCTTGATTGAAACCTTTTGCTACAAGTTTAGCCTTGTAGCGTTCAATGGTGCCATCTGAATTTAACTTCAATTCGAAGATCCATTTACAACCCACTACATTCTTTGCCAGTGAGGAAGGGACAAGGAACCAAGTACCATTTTGAAGGAGAGCATTGTATTCCTCTTGGATAGCTTGTCTTCAATTGCTATCCTTCTCATAAGGAGATATATTGTTCAAGACTGGAGTTGGTAAATCATTAATCAAGTATATGAATGTTAAGAAGGCTTCGTCCCAAAAATATAAAGGAAGAGAAACATGAGCTAGCAACGAGAGACCGTCTCAACAATATGACAATATTTTCATTTCGCAGTCCCATTTTGTTCATGAGTGTGCAGACAAGACAATTGATGAACAATTTTATTTTGAGAAAAGTATTGAGAAAACTTGTGATATTCCCCCACCCCAGTCAGATTGCAATATTTTAATTTTGTGTTCAAAAAAATTCTCAACTTGTGATTTAAATTGTAGGAACACGTTGAACATATCACTTTTTGTTTCTATAAGAAAAATCTATGTGTACTTGATAAAATCATCAATGAAAGAAACATAATAGCAAAATTTATTACTAGGAAGATAAAGAGATGGTCCCCATACATCAGAATAAATCAATTTCAAAGGACGAGAAGAGATAGATATAGAACTAAGAAATGACAATTTATGACTTTTGCCATATTGACTGGAGGAACAAACACTAGAAAGAAAATTCTTATTAACTGTTAAATCGAGTGATTTTACAACTCTTCTAACAATATTTATTGACGCATGACCTAATCGACTATGCCAAAGATTAATATAAGACTTAGAGACAAGTAATGCTTGAGGGAATGAGATAGGTCGACCAAGCAAGGATGAACTTGAATGTAGCTTGTAGAGGCCCTGACAAGGCACTCGTCCAGTAGCATTTTCTGCGTTGCCCAATCCTTCACAAGACAAGTACGAGGGCAAAATTTAAAAAATACATTATTATCGAAAGTGAACTGAATTACACTTAATAAACTCTTTGTAATATCAAAAACATGAAGGATATTGTGCAATTGTAAAGGGCGGAAAGAGGTGGAAAAAATTAGAATTACCAATATGTTTTATATTCAAACCTACACCATTGTCGATATAAATTTTTTTTATTGTCATTATACTCTCCTTTGGTACTTATATTATACAAATCATTAATGAGATGATTTGTTGCTCCGGGGTCCAGATACCAAGATGGATCGATGATAGTAGAAGGTTGAGCCACCATCAAAACCATTTTTTGCTTAGCATTAGATTGATATGCATGATCAAACCTGTGATAACATGTTATGGTCGTGTGTCCACACTCATTACAAACTTGGCATTGAGAAACATTGGAAGAAGGTTGTGAGTGATTTTGATTGTTATTTCGTGAACATCGACTTCTGCCACAACCATATTTGCCACTATAAGATTGATTTGATGCCTAATTTCTTTTGAAAAGTGTATCGTTCTTGTTGGAGTGTTTGACCATGAAATTAGCCTGGCCTAGACCTTGTTCAACAACAGTAGCCTGTTCAAGCCGATTTCGTGGCTTAATAATAATTTTTGAAGATTAGCAAGCAAAATAGGATCAACCCTTGAAGTAACAGTCACCACTAAAGCATCATATTCTAGTCCTAGATCCCCGAGAACATACCAGATGAGATTGTCATCTGATACAGGTTCTGCGGCAGCCGCCAAATTATCAACAAAAGTTTTTATCTTTTGTAAATATTCAACCATGAATAATGCATCTTTCTTCGTGGTTTGTAACTATAGCCTAAGTTGCATAAGTCTTGCTCGTGACTGCGATGCAAACATGGCCTCCAATGCTATCCAAACTTTCCTAGATGTAGAACATCCCACAACCTGTGCAAGCACAAGTTCAGTTAATGATGACAAGAGCCACTGAGCATTAACTGATCTTGTTTCTTCCAAGCAAGATACACTGAATTTATTTTAGTTTTCAGAATTCTTGGGTCAACATTTTTGTTGAGGTACTTGGGGGGACATTAAGGCTACCGTCTACATATCCTTCGAGGTAATGGCCACACAATGCAGCCAAAATTTGAGACTTCCAAAGGACAAAGTTATTTCTGTCAAGTTTAATCATGTTGGCATGGGATACATTAGTTGAAAATGGGGAAGAATTTTCAGTAGCCATTTGTGTAGTTAAGTTGATGAAGAAGCCATGAAAATTGACGTGAGTCTTGGTTTGGTACTGATACCATGAAATGATTTAATCCTTGAATATTATGTTATTTACGTTTAGAGGATTAGACCTTTATATTTAGAAATAAAGTTGCTTCTATGAAGAGTCCAAGTAGGACTCTAGTGAGTTTAAGCTAATTCTATATCCATTAGGTAAGGAAATACAACTGCAAACTATACATTTGAATTTTAAAATCAAAGCAGGATCATTATCTATTAGACAATTCCTTTATTCTTACATAAAGAAATAAAGTATCATGCCAAAGTATGTGCTGTCCCATTTGTTTCTTTCAGTGTAAGTCCAATTTCTGATAACGAAGGATTTGGTCCTTTCACGGGAAGTTAACCTATCTTATTATCTAATGAAAAATGCCTTTTAGCTAGTGAACATGCAATTAGTAGGAGCAAATGTGACCCTTTCAACATATGCTAGACAATTTCCAATTGTATTTAACAATGCAATCCTAATAGTTCGATAAAGATCATGTCCCTATTTGCAAAATTTCACCAATTTTGTCCATACTAATCTAGAATTTGGTGTGAATACCATGAAATCTACTACTCTTTTTTCAAGATTTGGTGTGAACTAACTAATACAAATATATGTATTAAGATAAAAGAGAAAATTAATTAGATGTCAATCACCCTCGCTTTCAATTTATGAGGTTATGAATTAGAGTCACCAAGGGAGCAAATGGTGGGAGCTCGGGGCAGAGAAAAAAAACATGTGTTTTAAAATGGGAAAAAGCTCAAATATGCCAATGAACTATCAGAAATGACTCATTTATGCCATCAGTTAAAAGTTGATCTCATTCATGCCATCGCCGTTACAAAACCAACTCATGCATGCCATTATTTTTTAACAGTGGTTTTCAAAAATAACTTTGCCACGTGGCCTTTTATTAGAGGTTCACGTCATTAATTAAAATAAGCAAAAAGGCTCAAATATGTCATTGAACTATCATAAATGGCTCTTTTATGCCATCAGTTAAAAGTTCGAATCATTTATGCCATCATCGTTATAAAATCAACCCACTCATGCCATTACTTTTTAATGATGAGTTTTTAAAAATAGCTTTGCCACAAGGTCTTTTATTAGAAGTTCACACCATTAATTAAAAGAAATCAATACTAATTTCAAAATATCTGAAATTAGTTAGTTGTCACGACCCGAACCGAGGCCCTGGCCGTGACGAGCAATCCGAACCACGAAGGCCCAGATGCCCATCTAACTTGTAATCACATACACCATTCATATACAGAAAAGAAATGCAGAAATATAACTGAGTATGGAATTATGGTCATGCTCTGAAATCAATAAAATGTTAAAGACTGCGATTCAACAACATCTAAAATAATATCTAACTCCGTCTGCGAAATCTTTACTACATATGAAACAAAGATGTCTGAAAACTGGGACAAGGCCCCCAGTAAATCAAAACCATAAATAAATGTCTGAAATTTAAACAGGCCTTCTGAAACATAGAAGGCTCACCAACTGAACTCTGCACTTCTGTCTGGAAAGATCTACTGCTTAGCCGGACCGCTAGATTGAGCCTTAGACCCTGAGAGGTAGGGGTCAATACAGTTGTACTGGTACGCAGAGCAAACCCAAAATAATATTTGATATTCAACATATATGAGAGCAATTTAAAAACGGTTCATAAATATGTCACATAGTAAAAGTCACATGGGCGTGGTTAAAAGACTCTATAAAATCATATGAACTCTGGGACATACTCTTTGTTTTACTTCTGTGCTAGGTGGTATACCCTATAATTCTGTAATTCCATGGTCTATATGGAATCTGCCCTTAACTCGGCAGCCAAGCCCTCAACCCAAGTTTGTCGCAAGGGTCGGAGTCTCTGAATCTCTACTACGCCACAAGGCCGTCGCGAGCGTACAAAAGTAACATACCCGCATAGGCAAAATAGGGTTTTAGGCTATGAGTCGATTGACTCGTTCCCTCTTCGGGTAACCACCTAACCCTCTTTAAGCCCATTTTTAATTCTTTATAATATGCAAACTCTGAAATCAAGTTCTGAAGACTCTAATTTTGCTATGGCATATATTTACATGGTATCGTCATACCACTGACTTGCAAGTCACATTCCCTGAGCTATTTATAGCAACTTATGTCTCTATTCTCAAATCATGAAATTTAGGACCACCATATCAATAATTTTTTTCAAGAAACTCATTCTTTAAAACACATGTAAAACCATGCAAACAGTTTTCTTTATCAATAATTCAGTAAACAAAGGTGGTTATGTCAAAATTCTTAATTTCATGCAATTCTTTCTCTTTAACACAAAATATAGTTATATCAAGAAACACCCTCTCATCATCTCTAAATCATGTTCAAATACTATGATATTTAGAAAACTACTTTCAATCATAAAATATTTCAACTCTTTTCCGACAAAACCATAAACTTCAATTCAATACAAGAGAGGGAGTTCATAATTTGCGCTCTCAAACAATCTTCAATCTCAATTTTCATACATATACATGTAAATCAATTTAGGGAAAGGACCACAAGGCTAAAGCAATAGTAACATTGAAAAATTCAGAATACATAATTTAAAACATAGATTTCAAAACCCTTTTAAAATTCATGCTTAATAATCTTAAAATCATGCTCTAGTGTTTTCAAGCCCATGTAGTTTTTACGATAAACCCCACATACCTTATACTATAAGAGTTGAAAGATGGAACCTAGAACTTGATAGATGGAACCCGGATCTTGACCCTTTTCTTGGAGTCTTGAACTTAAGATCGTTATTCTTGATCTTGAGGGAAAGGATTTAGGTTTTTAATTTGAGAGGAAAAATTAAATTATGGAGTGTATTCTGCTTTTGGGGCGTGAATCTTATGTTATGGACAGACCTTGGGTGAGGTAAAGGTCCAAATTGCCCTTAAAAATACGAAAATAGAACCTGAAAATTAGGTGCGTGCGACGGAGCGTGCGTCACACGCTAATTGTGTGCAGCTACTGCCTTTCTCACTAAAATGGCTGTAACTATTCGTTCGGGTATTGAATTTTGGCGAAATTGGTATCGTTGGAAAGCTGCTTCGAAGAACTTTCATTTGATATATAGTAGGACCTCTAATTCTATATATACAAGAAGTTATGGTCGATGGAAGTTGACCCAAGTTTAAACGTCCACTGAAACTTAATCGCTAGAAATGTTTTCGACTCGTCTTAGAGTTAGGGAATTTTTTTGACCTCAATTCATATTCAAAGGTATTCCCACACTATAGGATTGATAACCACACATATATTAACAAGGAATTATCTAGTTCGGGTCTATACGCGTAGGAACGACGGTCTAGATTCTAACCCGAAAGTACGGGGTGTTACATTAGTATCGAGATTATTTATCTGAAATGATTTTTCAATAATGTATACTCCCCTAATTTGTGATGGGAGAATGGAGAAGTTGTATTAGTACGCCTCTTTCTTCTTTTTTTGTTTGCCCTAATCGTTCATTGACTTATTTTCTTGCAACTTCGGAGTATATATTGGAGTCACTGGAATTAAAACTAATCAGTTACTATAGGATAGAATTTTGAGGTTTCTGTTAAGCGTAACATTTATAATGATTTAGAATGAACTAGAAATAGCCAAAGGATATACATTAATCACTATTTTTTCTGATTAGAAAAATACTTGTTGTTGGAGGAAAAAAAATATTTTAATGGGTGTGGGTGGGGTTATGTTAAATGAATCGGTTATTTTTAATCGGTCTAAGATATTTTGAAATTAATATTGGTTTATTTTAATTAATGTAGTAGACCTCTAATAAAAGGCCACATGACAAAACTATTTTTGGAAATCCATCATTAAAAATAATGACATGGGTGAGCTGATTTTATAACGACGATGGCATAAATGAGCTGAATTTTTAACAAATGACATAATTGAGTCATTTCTGATAGTTCAGTGACATATTTGAGCCTTTTCTCTTATTTTAATTAATGACGTGGACCTTTAATAAAAGGCCACGTGGCAAAGCTGTTTTTGAAAACCACCGTTAAAAATTAATGGCATGGATGAGCCGATTTTGTAACAGCGATGGCATGAATGAACCAAACTTTTAACTGATGGCATAAATGAACCATTTTTGTGATAGTTCAATGGAATATTTGAGCTTTTTCCCTTCTAAAATTATGTAACACTAAACCAAAACATCGTCTAAATAGCGTGAAGCACACCCACTTTTGTGGTGGATCATTCCCTCGTATACATGAACTTTCTTTCTTCCTAATTCAATTAAAATTTTTAAGCTAAATAGCATGGTGTGTTTTCAGGATTTCGGAATTGATGTGATGTTGGATCGGAGTGTGTATTTGGTGGACGTTGTGAGGAAAGAAAAGGGCAGAATCTTAAAATTAGACTCAATTGAAGGTGGCAACACTTGGCATTGGTGGAACCGCAGAGGAGCCACTCAACCGTTAGCTCTAACTACTCTCTTATTTTCATTTTTAACACAATCCCTGCTAAAAAGTAACTACTTTACTATTGAAATTTCTGAGAGAAAATTGTTTTGTGGCTATTTGCACAGATATTTTGATTGAATTGATAGGAGAAAAAATATTAGTCGAAGTATTAGAATTTTTTTTTTAATTTTTCAGTGAGAATATGTTTTTCACCGTGCATTTTCTCAGTAGCTAATTAGGTGAAAAATCGATGGAAAAATTATATCTCATAGCACAAATTTCCTATTCAATTCTACCCTCTATTTCTGGTAGTGACTACCCTTCAAAGTTTTTTCCCCCTTTTTATGTTAATTTATTACATGATGGTAATTGCTATTCTAAGTTAAACATTACATTCTCGTTTTGTCACTTTTGTTTTGTAGATGGGATTTCATTGAAATAGAAGGTGAATGCTATAAAGACATGGACCGTGTGGCTGCTTTTGAGAGAGCCTTATTTATATGGGCGAAGTGGATTGACACTAATATTAATCCTGCAAATACTCTGGTGTTCTTTCAAGGAATTTCCCCATCACATTACAAGTACGTGCAGGATTATTTTCATGGATAATCATTATATTTGTCGTTTGGTTGAGAACAAGTTATTCCAGGATAATTAATCTTGAAATTAGCTATTTCGGGATTAGTTATCCCACCATACATATGAGATAACTTATTCCATCACTAAAACATAAATGGTGGGATAAATAATTGGCAAAATGACCTTCTGGACCTCTGTACTATATCGGTTTTGTAAGTTGGACACTTCTACCTACATGTTTGTCATCTGGACGCTTGAACCCATCAAAAAGCAACATTTTGCACCCTTTGACCGTTGACCTTGCCACGGTGACTAGGACAAAGAGAGTGTAGCCACTCGCTTGGGGGTGCGAGTGGGGGTCAATTTTTGGCCAATTTTACATTAAAATAATTAAAAAAATATTAAAATTTTAAAAAAAATAAAAAAGGGTCCTTTTTATCCCTCCATCTTTTTAAATTTTAAAATATTTTTAAAATTTTAAAAATAATTTAAAAATATTTTTAAAAATTTAAAAGAAAATAAAAAAGGGTCCTTTTTTCCCCTCCATCTTTTTTAATTTAAAAATATTTTTAAAAATTTTAAAAAAATAAAAATATTTTTTCCCTCCCTACCCCAGCTCGTCCCCACCCCCACACCACACCCAGCCCCGTCCCACCCCACCCCCAACTCCCCACCCCACCCCAACCCCCTACACCCTACCCAGCCCTATCCCCATCCCATCCCACCCCCAGCCCCGTCCCCACCCCCCACACCTCACCAGCCCCGTCCATCCCCTCTCAACCCCACACTCAGCCCCCATACCCCTCCCAGCCCCATCCCCACCCCACCCCATTCTCACCCCACCCCAACACTCTTCCAGCCCCCCCCCCCACGTTCACTTTTTATTCTTTATTTTAATTTTCCCTCTCAATTCAATTCTTTTCATTTTTTTAATTAAAATTTAAATTTGAAATCTTTTTATTTTTTGGGGATTAAAATTTAAATTTAAATTGAAAGTGAGTGATAGTGAATATTGAAAAAAATTAGTGAATTTCGCTTGGAAAAAATTAATTTTTTTTTGAGAATTTGTTAAAAATATTCAAATTTAAAAATAAAAAATTTATTATGTTTGTATATATGTATTTATAATTAAAAATTTAAATTAGTTGGAGAATTTTTTTAATTATTTGGAATGGATTTGATGTTTAATTTGTGAGCAAAAATAAAAACATGATTATTCAAATTTTTCTACAATTTATAAATTTTTCTTATTTAATTAAATTAATTTTAATATTTAATTTGTTACTCCCTCCATTTCATAATAAATGAATTGTTAGATTTTGACACACAGATTAAGAAAAAATATTAAAGACATAAATTTAACACAACTTTTTATTTTTACCCCCAAAAAAGAAAAATCTGACCTTGTAATACCTCTTCAAAAGTTAATTGGTTGTCAAATCATAAGAGTAAATTTGAAAAAAAATTCAATGATTCACTTATTTTGAAACACCAATAAATACCCAACAATTCACTTATTCCTAAACGGAGGGAGTATTAGCATTTTAAAAATGACTTGAAATTTAATGTAATATTTTTTTATTTTTTTTAAATGACATGACAGATGATGTGGCAGACGTGTCAAGCGTGGCAGCTGACATGACAGCTGGCGTGGGGGAGAGGTGTTACACTCATCAAAAGAGAGTTTAAAATGTTGCTTTTTAGTGGGTTCAGGGGTTCAGATGACAAACATGTAAGTAGAAGTGTCCAACTTACAAAACCGACATAGTACAGGGGTCCAGAAGGTCATTTTGCCTAAATAATTCTTTGGCTAACTAATACCTCCAACCAAACATGGGATAAGATAATCCTACATTTTATCCCGGAACTATTATTACCCTACCCATATATATGGTGAAATAACTAATTCTAGAATAATTAATCCCGAAATTAAGTATCCCAAGATAACTTATTCCTTACTAAAGTCATAAATTTACTCTTATAATGAAAAAATAACTCAAAAACTATATTTATATATATAACTGGAAGTACAAAATGCCAGAAACAACTGCTTAATTTGGTACCAAAAAACACAAATAGACTACCTCAGATGTACTTAATTGTCATGTAAGTATATTCACATTGCAACTTTATCTATCATAACGCGTCATCAATTATTATTATTATTTTTTTTAAGAAAAAACAACTTCTCTTCTAATCTTACCATGTGGCATATCACATGTTTCTTATTTTTTTACGTGAGTAAAAAGTCGTAGGTTGCTGAAATAAAAACCGGCTTATATTTCTAGGATATAATTTTTTTGAAATATCAACATTTTTATACAGACATGGTTAAGTTATATTTTTTCGTTACAAAAATTAGTATTGTGACTTTTAGTTCAACAAATTGAAAGTTCTATGGCCATCTTTCAAATAAATACTAAGATCTATGATCATATTAAGTTAATATGCATATGTCATTCATTTTTTCAATATTTTTTTTCCTTTGTGGAACCTATAGTGGTACCGATTGGAATCAGTCAGGCGTGAAGACTTGCTTAGGGCAGAGGCAACCGATAAGTGGTTCTACATATCCAGGAGGTTTGCCCCCAGCATTGGCAGTATTGAAGAGAGCGTTGGCTACAAGCCTACAATAGAGAAGCCAAGTGACATTGCTTGATGTCACAAACCTTTGCTTATTGCGTAAGGATGGACATCCTTCAATTTATGGGCTAAGTGGAATGGACTGCAGTCATTGGTGTCTAGCTGGAGTTCCTGACATTTGGAACGAAATATTATATAACTTGGTAGTGAGAACATTCAGTAACCGAAGAGGAGACTTGGAGTAAATGGTAAAGCTACTGGCATGGATCAGGAGGTCAGGAGTTCAAACTATGGAAACATCCTATTGCTGCAATCTTCAACAAACCCGCGTGTAGCAGACATTTTAATGCACAGAGTTGTCTTTTTCTTTTAATTAAACATTCATTATTTCTTTTTCATTATTTGTTGAAGGATGAACTTCAATCTTCAAGTCGCTTATATAGAGAGACTCAATTAAGACTTCATTATCAATTATTAGTAGAAGTTACCCTGTGAAGAGTTGAGAAACTATTGGTACTACACGTTGGCATATGTGTTGCCATATTTGTAACAAATGTTGGGTTCAAGTTGGTTATACACAAAAATGAAAAGTGTGTTCAAAATGAGGAAAGTCTACTAAATTCTCCCAAATTGGTGGGAGAAAGAAACTTTCAAGTGTTTATATTGAGAAACACATCGCCACTTGTTAAGTGAGGCAAGAACTAAGAGGTGCCTTGCATTGTCGTCGCTCGCTAAGTTTCGATTTTGGATTTGAAAAATGATCAATTGATGAGATTAATCTTTTTGGATAAAATTTATTTGGAAATTGAGAAGAAATCCAGTCCAAAAATCCAAAGGAAAAATGCAACAGTTTTGCTCCTCCATTAACGTGCATGCTTCTGCATGCAGAAACAATGTTGAAAGCTGCTCGAAAGAGGCACAACTCTTCGAGTAAAAGACACTATTTTGGGAAAAGATGTGACTGTTTGGATAGTTGTGGCTGTTTGGAAAAGACACACTGTTTTGAATGGACATACATGACTATTCAAAAAAGATACACCTTTCCGATGAACCATTGCCACATTTCGGAAGGGGCACTTCATGGCTATATAAACCTGCTTTTTCCATAGGTTTACAAACGAAAAAAAAAATTGATTTAAAAACTCTTCTTATCTTCTAAAATACTTCGTGTGATCATCTCCCGTTGAGTGAGTTCGAAGAGAATTCGATTGTTTGAGGTACCGCTACTGTCGGGTTGTTAAGCCATTTTATCCTTGGAGGAAAATTTCGCAACCTCGGATACTTGAGGGAAATTTTTTCCTTAAGGACACTCCGTGAATTCGGGTGACTTGGCTTATTCTGCTTCATTTATTTTTCTTAAAAAAAGACAGAATAACAACACACTTCTTTGAAAGGTCATTTTAATCTTGTGTTGAAGATGTTGGAAAACTTCAAAAGTGTTCTTGAAAAATCTTGAACTTGTGTTGAAGTTTAGTGAACTAACATACAAATTTTGTGTACCCGAAACAGCAACGAGTACTTCTAATCTTTATTGGAGATGGTGATGAATAATGAGACGTTATATTTGATTATTTAATTTAGATATGAAATATATATATATACACGTAGATTTTCACATGCATGTCATGTCTAATTAACTGTTTTCGGGTGACGCATTTAGAAATACTTTATTGATTAAGTCTTCTAATATGTGCCTAATGTGCAAGATTGATTATTATACCTTACCAAGCACACCAAAATATTTGTTGATAATCCTCAGTGAAATTTGCTTCCAAAACAAAGAGGACGAGACGGAAGAGGAAGAGGAAGTGGACGAGGAAGAAGAAGACGTAGAGGAAGAGGGAGAAAAGAGGTGAGCGAGGGAGGGTTTATGCGATCTCTAGGAAATTATGAAGTAACATTGTGATTGTGTCAATTTTTAAAAAATAACGAGTGAGTTAGTTGGTAATCCGATATAATTGGAATGTTTGTATAGTTATTTAATTTTTCCAAAATTATTACCCTACCCCGTGTACAATTTTAAAGTGGCTTTTCAAACGGAACATTAGTGTACTTAGTAAGTGACGCAGATGAAAATTCTTGAGAAAATAAGATTTCTTGTCTTACAAATTGAGTAGAGGAGAAAAAAGACAGTTTATTTTAAAAAAAATACTGTAACGGCTAAGAAAACCAATTCTCCAGAAGATTCTCATCCAATATTCCATTTTGTCCTTGCATCTCCCATTACACTAAGAATAGTTTTAACACTTCTCATCCCTTCACTTTCTTAGTTTAAAACGACATTCTAGTTCACAAATATGAAGATAAACAAACAAACAGACAATTTCTGTTTATTCTTTCCAGAAATTAGACAAAGAAACAGAAATTCAAAGGTTGATAAGAAGAGTTCAGAGTCTAAAGAACAAGTTTTTTCATTCAAAATTTTGAAGAGATATATGAAAGTGATAAAATTTCAAAACGGAGGTATTTACCTTGTCCAATAAAAAGTTAACAATGTTAATTATCTCGTAAAGTGCAAGGTAAAATCAAGATTTTACCTTAAAAGGTAAATGAAGTCACTTACTTTATCCTTTGATTGAAAAAGTTTGTGGGAGTTGGAAATTTAATGACACCGATGTGCATAGCCTTTTACCTGAGAACGGGTGAAGCGACTATAACCTTACAAGACATGAAACTCATGTTTGGAATGATCGTGGATGGAACTCCCATTCTTCATCCAAACGTTGCTTAGATGTTACCTATGCTATTAATAGACAACAAACATTTGTCGAATTAACAGGATGGATACTTGACCTAGACTTTTTTTTTAAGAAATAAAATTATTTTATTGAGATTAGAGGAATACATAAAAAATCTAAATAAAATAATTGACGAAACTGAGGAAAAAGAGGTGCAATAAAGAGTTAGATTGTATCTTTTTTGGTTGTGTGATGGAACAATACGAGCGATCGGAGTTTTCTCCTTTCAAGATATGTCAAACCAAAAAGTTGAGCTTTTCGACAAATCTGAAAATAAATTTAGTACAGATTTTTTGATTGACATGCGTGACTTACCCGCAATGTCAACACAGACTTGGGGAGCCGCTGCACTATCATACCTTTTTTTTTGGGTTTAATTTTTGAATTTTATTATTTAAAAGCAAACAAGAACATAGTCTTTATACCAAATGGGCCAACCCATCCGAATAAAAATAACACAAAATGAAATAATAAAAAAATACCCAACCCGGCCCAACCCAAACCCCTATCTTATTACATATATACTAATGTATAGGGTTTCCTAAATTAGGTTTCCATTTCCTCCCTTTCCAATTTGAGATATGCTGTCGCCTTCTCCACTGTTCAACCATCAATTCTTCTTCCTTCAACTCTGGCTAATAAACTCGGTACCATGGATGCTCCATATGCTTGCTTTTATCAGCTTGCAGAAGTAAGACTTTGTAGCTCTTTTCTTTTATATTTTTGAGTTGTTTTTTCAGCTGATTTTCCTTCGATCGCTTCTTAATAGTTATGCTCTCCGGTGGATGAGACTAAAATTAATTTTTTGTGCTTTCTTAAAGGATCTAGTTAGCTGAATATGATTACCAATTACGAGTAAGAATCTTGCCCTTGTTTTTACTTTTCTGTTCTTTGTCAGTGTTCTGATCTTTCCAAAATGAAAAATGCGGCTGGTCTGAAGATAGTGGGATGCTTGGAACCATAATTTTTTGAAAAGTAGCACATATTTCAAGTTTATCAACTCCGATCTGACGCTAAGATACTTCCCTTTTGCAGCGAGTCCATTTTGTTGGTTGCTGTAGTATAGGATAGTTAGCTTTGCACCTTTTTGTAGCTACAACGACCCGATTTTTTGAAATCGGAACGTCACACGGTGCTCATGATCCCGAAGGACCACAAGCTAACCCTCTACTGATATCTGTACCTGGACACTGCATAATATAGATAATAAATGCGAAAACTGACCATAAGGTTCAAAGCATCTAAAAATACTCAAAATTTAAAATTGAATACTGATACATTTGTCCGAAAAGCCTCTAAACTGTCTGAGCTGTGGAGTTGATGGGACATGTCCCCAACTAACTCCGTCTACTGAAAATAAATAAAATCTGATGCAATAATAATAAAAGGATCATCCTCGAATGAAGAGGACTCACTGCTATGTCTACTGCTGCTGACTGGGATTGAGCTGCTAAGGGTGCTCTGGATCTCGTGCCTCTGAACCTATGGTGTCAAATAAAACACTATAGCGCAAATGCGTCAGTATGAAAATGTACCAAGTATGCAGACGAGGTAAGGCTAAATGCAAGGGCTTATACATGAATAATTACTTAACTGAATAATCATGAGAGTACTGAATGAGAACACATGCATGAATGCACAAACCATAACTACAACCATCATGACTCTGAATACTGAAACTCGGATACTGCATTACTGTCATCTGAACTCACTACTAATACTGAGATAATGAACAACTGAATCATCTGCTATCGATAACTGAGTACTGGAGTTGAGATCAGTCTTATCTAGCGAGTGATCTCGGAATCTGAGGATACTGAAGCTAATTGACTAAATATACTCACGTCATTGACTGAATTTTGAGCTTTCTACTCTCGACTGACTGCATAAGAGATCAAACCTCTCTAACAAAAGATTTCAGAATCTATTATCAATGATAAGAAAAGATCATATCCGAATCTGACAACAAGAATACTCAACCGAATCTGAGACTGAGATCAAGCCTATCTGACGGGTGATCTCTAGATCTGATAACAAGAATACTCAACTGAATTTGAGACTGAGATCAAGCCTATCTGACGGGTGATCTCTAGATCTGATAACGAGAATACTCAACTGAATCTGAGACTGAGATCAAGCCTATCTGACGGGTGATCTTTAGAATCAATGAAACTATCTGCGTTCCTCACTGAGATAGATGACTGTATCTGACAGTCCTGATTTCTGAAGATTGATACTGAAACTGTAACTGTGGGAAATAGTCACTTAACTGACATACCCTGAATCTCAACTGGTGGGGTCTAACCTGTAACTCTAGCTGGAAGGGTGTCAATATCGTGCCACGGGTAAACACCTCTCTGGTCAAGCCTCTCTGATGGGTGGCCCTCGCAGAAAGTCAAGCCTAAGGCATATAATAGTCAAGCCTATCTGACGGGTGACCAGCCTTTCCTGACGGGTGACTCCTGCATCCTGTGCTGGCTACACAGTTCTGGAGTTCAGGGATTGCTCCTAACGACTCTGCCTCTTTGACGGGGAGCCGCCATCCCTGCCCTCGCTCGGTGCTAGCTCCTACTCCCAACTGAAAGACTCTGAACTGATTCTTAACTTAAATTGAACTAAATATAATACTGATCATATTTCTCGACTGATCTGACTGAGTTAAGCTGAATTCACTTGGTTCCATATCTGACGGAATACTACTGAATATCATTATCTGACTGAACTGAACACTTGAATACTACTAGATCTGAGCTGGGTACAGAACTGAGGCTAGATTACTAGCGATACCGAGATTACGACGATTACAGAAATTACTGAGATTTCTTAAGTTCTGTATCTATCTGAGAATACAGAGTCCTATAACTCGCTGAGTTCTAAGAATCATGGCTCGACTGGAATTATCGTGAAAACTGACACGGGCTCTAGACAAAAGCTAAATTGTCGGGTATAAATACCCCCGAGGACTCGATAACATAAAAGTAAAACATAACCATTCTTGAATAATCAAGACCATGGACAATCACTCACCATCACAATCACTAAGGCATCACTTCAAGCATTTAGGAATCCTAAACATGTAATAACATAGGGGGACATGCTATTGGATCATACTCCATTCAACAAGGTCTTGCATCAAATACTTGGCATGTATTAAAGTCTTCGCATGTATCAAAGAACACATAATTGAGGAATTTCATGCTATTATGTCATAATTCATTCACTAAGGTTTTTCAACAAACACTTGACATATATGGGCTTGCACGTAATTGGGGATTTCTAGTCAACATGATATAATGGCTCTATTCCTTCACATAAGCATTTTATCAAACATATGGGGAACATGCTTCACTTATTCAACAATTTTCTTCACTTAATTGACATTAACACATCACTTAACAAGAAACTTGAAGAGGGTTTATCATGAACATCACATGAATATCACATACTAGGGTCAAAGCTTGAAAACCTTGCAAACAAACATGAATCAAAACTCAATAATAGCATGAACATCAATTTCAACTCACATGAATCATGATAACCCACAAACATAAGATCTTTGAATTTTATAAAAGGGTTCTTGAGCTTCTTGGATGAAAGGGACCAAAGAATCAATATCTACATACCTTAGAGAAAATCTTTCTTGAAAGCTCTTGGAGAGATTCTTGATTTCTTGATTTCCCTTGATTTTTCTTGAAGAAAAAGAAAGGATTTTGATTTTGTAGAAATCCTAGTTTTTGATGTTGAAGATGAGAAATGAAGTTGTCATCCTTGATCGGATATAAATAGGGGCTGAAAAGAGTGGAAAAAAAGACCAAAAAGCCCTTTTAAAATTAAGTTAAAAATGCTGAACGGGGCCTGCGATGGTCGAAGTAACGGTCTGTCGCTCAGTCTGACGATTCGTCGGATCGTCCATCAGTCATAAAAATAACACAATGCCTCGATGTGATGGTCTCAGTGACTGTCTATCGCAAACTCTATGGTTCGTTGGATCGTCCGTCGCACGTTGGCCAGGATGAGGTCATACTGCCTTAACGCGATGGTCCCAACGACGGTCCATCGCAGCCTCGACGGTCCGTCGTCCTGGCCGTCGTACTTGGGATAGGAAAGGGAGTCACTGTATTGGTTGTGACGGGCTGGGAGACGGTCCGTCAACCCGTTTGTCTCACCTGGGCGGTTCCGACTGCTTTCAGTAAAACGGTCATAACTTCCTCGTTCGATGTCGGATTTTGATGAAATTGGTATCGATGGAAAGATTATTCAATGATCTACATGAAAAAAAGTCAATATTAGAGAAATTATACATGGTTTAAAATATTTCTCACTTTAGAAGACACTTCTCAATCTTTTTGGCCGGATATTCGCTTCACTTGACACGCGCTAAGGCTCAGACTACGAGAGAAATTTGCGGGGTCTTACAGTAGCCTTGCATGGCTTGTAAATATTTTCTTATGAAACTTGTAAGCTTTAGCCTCATCAGACTCTCACATTCTTTGTGGTGACACTCTTAACTATGGAATTTGTGATTTATCACCGTTAAGTATTTTTTTTTAGTAACTTTTAGCTGCCGAAAGCATGTAAATGTGAAATTTCCTTCATCTATTGCATAATCAACTAAATAGTCAACTAGCTTGTTCCCCTCCCTGAGGATGTGCTGGTACTGTATTGCTGTGTATCGGCATTCATATTTGCTCTATTATGCCTGATATACTCCATGGATAGTCCCAATCCTTATTTAAAATCTTCTGCATGGTTAATGAGTTTGTATGAATAATCACCTTGCTATGTTGTGACTGCTTGCAATGTACTGTTGCCTGTAAAATAGCTTTTGCTTTTGCTTCTACATTTGTAGTATTATCAATATTAGCATCATAGCCACCACCTCTGGTGGGTCTACCCCACCGAAAGAAAAAATTAACACGAATGAGAAGACTATTAATAATCCACCTATGATTTCTAATACTATAAATTATGCGGAGAAGTTGAAACCCAAAAAAATTTGTAATAATATACATAGGGTTCCGCCTAAGTCAGTGATCATGTTGCAAGGGGAACCTAGTATTA
Organism: Capsicum pubescens; assembly: GCA_030864215.1. Classification (NCBI taxonomy): domain Eukaryota; kingdom Viridiplantae; phylum Streptophyta; class Magnoliopsida; order Solanales; family Solanaceae; genus Capsicum; species Capsicum pubescens. The sequence goes on along the minus strand of CM061540.1, from coordinate 262,552,775 downwards.
CTTGAAAGTCATTAGAGATTCAAAACTTAATTATTCAAGAGAATTTATAATATACCATAATTGGTAAATTCTTTTACGATAAATCGGACATTAAGAAGCTGAAAAGAGTGATCGCAGGTCAATGTGGTATCAAATAAGAATGTACGATAGGAGTTATAGATGACAAACATATACTTATCAAATTAGAAGTTCTTAAAGATTATGTTATCATTCTATCAACAACTATTTATTAAATTAAGGCAAAACAGACGTATTAGCAGATGCGAACATTGAAGTGGGATCCTTGATTTTAACCAGGTGTGGAAACTACAATAGATGTTGCATGGATTTCCATGCCAGATCTTTCTCCAAACTTCTTTGCAAAGGTGGTGATTTTTTCTATTGCTTCAGTAGTAGGGAAACCTCTAATAGTAGATAGGGCAATAAGGAATCAGACAAGGCCAAGTTGTGCCAAAGTTAAGGCGAAGATTGATTTGATTGCAAAGTTACCCCAAAGAGTAAGAATTAATAAAGAAAACGATGTGACAGATGAAATTAAATCAAAATGGATACAAATTCAATATGATTATATGTCAAAATATTATAAAGATATCTGTTTACAAGGAGATGATGAAAGCAGTTGTTGGAATGTTCATCCAGAATTATATGAATCTAAAAGAAAAGATGAGAATAAAAATGATAAAAGGGATAGTAAAATAAATGAGAGGGTCATGTTGATCAAAAAGGTGATCCAAAGAACAATAATATTAGAGGAAGGAATTCCAACAAATAACAATGGCTTACAAGGATAAACAAATATAGAAGGAATAAATATGGACATATCTTAGGGGAGATTGAGGAAAATTAAGTAGAAGATATACCTGTATACAATGCTTTTGCAACACTAAGTAAAAATGAAGCTGGTGGGGAGGATATAGCAGCAAAAAAGAATAAGGAAAAACAGGAGAACATAAAACACAAGGAAAACACCAAAGAATGGGTTAACAATGCCTTTGGTAAGAATATATTGGATGCTGAAACAAAAAGCAAATCAACAGATGATCAACGAGAGAAAATATCAACTACCAGCGGTGAAACTCAATCTAAAAAAAGCAAATTAGAACAAGAGTGAACAGAAGAAAGAATCAAAAGAGTTCGCACTGGTGTATCATGATAACAATAGTGAAGCTGGTAAAGTTATGGAGGGGGTTCGTCCATTGGCAGTACAGTTTGACCATTAACTTGAATTCTCTAATAAAAATAAACATGAGTTAGATGGTGAGGATCTGGAGAGAAATATTAACAAGGTAGTTATAGAAGGAGATTTTCTACCTAAGCAGATTGATACAATTAAAGAAGCACAAGGGAATACGTATAAAAAGGGAAAGAATACAAGTGATACTACAATACAGACAAGGAGTCATTCGAAACATAAATTAGGATGACTGCTTTGATCTGAAATATAAGGTCGGAACACTCAAAAAGCATTCACCAGATTAATCACTTTACAAAGAAGACATCATTTTATTTTATAAATATTATGAAACCTAATCAAGACAGTCATAACATAGATGCATACAGAGCAAGATTGGAGATGCAACATGCAGTGGCAAACTTATCAGGAAAAATTGGGCCTTCTGTGATGCTATTATTAATTACACAACCAATAAGAATTAAGAGAAACAGATGACTTTAAAGTTGCACAATCAAAAAGTAAGAATGACCGTGGTGGTGACTTTAGTATATACTAAGTGTAATCAACAAGAAAGATTAGTTTTGTGGAAATTATTAAGTGATAAAGCTCAATCTATGCATGATCCATGGATTGTTGGGGATAATTTCAATGTGATCACCAGTGATGAAGAGAAATTAGGGGATTTACCTATAACTATTACAAAAACTGATGATTTCAATCATTGCATCAGTTTGTGTAATCTAGAGATCCAGGATTCAAAGAAAGTAAGTACACATGGTGGAATGAAAAAGTTGATGAACTGTATTTTTAAAAGACTGGACAGAGTGTTGTGGAGTGTCATGATGCAGAATCTACTTTCAGTTTTGGAAGTTGAACATTTAACAAAAAGTGGGTTAGATTATGTTCCTTTGTTGTTGCATTTTAGTACTTCTAATGCAAAAATCATCAAATTTTTTAGATTTCTGAATTTCTGGTTGAAGGAAGAATCGTGTTTGGAGTCTATAAAGCAAAATTGGATAGCTGAAGTGCAAGGAAATCTATTCATTATGTTCTAGCAAAAATTGAAAAAAACCAAATATGCCTTAAATGGAGTAAAGAAAAATTTAGTAATATTTTTCAAGAGATTGCAATATTAGAGGACATCATTAAGGTAATGGAGGTACAATTTGAGCAGGATCCTTCAGGGGCAAATAGAACAAAATTATTTAAGGCACAGGCAGATTTGAATATTTAGTTAAGAAGAGAAGAAGAATTTTGAAAGCAAAAGCCTGGATTTGAATGGTTTAAAGATGATGAAAGAAACATAAAATTCTTTCATACTATTGTTAAAGGAAGGAGAAACAGATTAAAGGTGAATAAAATTTAGAATCAATTCTCAAAAGATAGGATTGTGAAGATTTTTCAATTCTAGATGAGTTACCAGTAATGATTAATTCACTACAGAATAAAGAATAGATTAAAGTGTTCAACATGCAAGAGGTTAAAGAAAAAGTTATGGGGTTAAATAAGAACAGTGCTAGAGGTCCAGATGGAATGACAGAAGCCTTTTACCAGGATGCATGCGATATTATTGGAGATGATGTATATAATATGGTAGTTTCTTTTTCTGTGGTTATGAATTGCCAAGATTTATTACTCATACTAACTTAGTGATGTTGCCTAAAAAGTTAGTAGTTAATAATTTCTTAGATGTAAGGCCAATATCATAAAGTAATTTTGTTAATAAGGTTTTCTCAAGAATCATTCATGATAGAATCAAGAGTCTACTATCAAATATTATATCAAAGGAACAGGCAAGTTTTGTTCAACGGAGAAGCATAGCAGAGAATATACTGGTGGTTCAAGAAATTATTTATGAGATAGGGAAAAGAGGTAAACCCCCTAACGTGGTTATGAAATTAGATATGATGAAGACTTATGATAGGGTGGAATGACTTTATTTAACAAAAGTGTTCTTTTTCTTATCAATGAATAGATCTCTTTATTTGTATGACTTAGATGTCTCGTATTTCTCGAAAAAGTGATTCGATTGATGGAATTTGGTAGGAGATCGATGATCTCGATGAGATTAATATTTCAATCTTTTTTCTTAGAACGTATTGATTTGTTTGTGTCGTGTGATGATGGAGAAGTCACACTGCATTAGTGGTTTTGTTTCGTTATTGCAGATATTTGAACTTTATAATATTTTTATCCATTTTATACGACAAGTCTGGGAGAAAATTTTATTTGCTTCGCACCTCTGAATTTTTCTCGCTCGGAGGCAGCGAAAAGTGACTGCTATGGGACAATATCCTCCCATGCCCATACCAATAAAAAAATATAATCAACAATATTTATCATCATAGTAAAAGTAAGTAGTACAAAATGAAAAAAATATTATAAAGTTCACATACCTTCAATAATGAAATAAAATCATTAATGCAGTGCGACTTCTCCGCACAACATATACAAAAATAGAGGTAAGATAGTGTAGTAGCTCCCTAAGTATGTGTTAACATTACGGGCAAGTCACGCATGTCAATCAAAAAGTCCGTACTAAATTTATTTTCAGACTTATCGGAGAATATTGTTTCGCCGCACAATAAAAAGGGTACAATCTAACTCTTTATTGCACCTCTTCTTCCTCAATTTCATCAGTTATTTTATTTAGATTTTCCATGTCTTCCTCTAATCACAATAAAAGAATCTTGTTTCCTTGAAATTTTTTTAGGTTAGATATACCATCCTGTTAATTCGGTAAATATTTTTTGCATGATAATATGTAACATCTGAACAACGCCTGAATGAAGAATGAGAGTTTTATCTATGGCCATTCCAAACATAAGTTTCATGTCTTGTATGTTAGAACATGCACAACGGAAACAACAATTCAACAGGATCAATAACTTATATAATATCTAGATAACATAATTTAATCCAGGTTTCAACAAAACTAGTAACCTGTTGACGCTTTCACAAAAGTCGTTCAAAGAAATAATCTACAGGACTATGATCTTCTGCTATTTCCTGACTAACTTTGACAATCAAACTTGTGTGGGCAAGTGAATTTATATTTTTTAAAGGATAATCTTCTTTCTGTGAAATTACCTCTATTTATCCCAATCTTCTATTCAAGAAGGAAAGCAAAGAGGATGATGTTTCAGCCTTTAAGCTGATTTAATTATCCATAATGAACCAAAAGAAAATGTTTTTCATCCTCAATAACCCCATTAAGAGCAAAAATGTTTGTGGCCTTTTAAGTCCATATTTATTGACCATTAAGCTGATTAATGGTACCATAATGGGTTAAATATTTTTTATTATTTTCAGCCTTTTTCAAGACCATGTTTATTGATCATTAAGATGACTTAATGGTCCCATAATGAGCAAACGTTTTTCATAATTTATAGTAAAAAAAGATTATTTTTCTTGTGGAAGACCAGTAAATAATATTACTTCTTCTAGTGGACTCTTTTTCTTTTCCAAAATTAATTAGTTAGTCAAGTATAGCAGGGACCGCAGATTCTTTAAGTGAGGTTTCCAATTATGATATTAATTTGGTAATGAATGAATTATCATAGCCTAATAAATTACATATTATTCTACTAAAAATTTATAATTGCACTCCTCGATTTAATTTCGAAATCTACCTTTACATCTTATTTAACTCTTCATGTTAGAATTGCTGCCACCAATCAATTAAATTAAATTCTATGAAAAATTTAACTCATTGATTAATTTAATTCTTTATTTATAATGCTTAACTTATTTCACATGACGGATATAAAATCCACCAGCAGGGTTTTCACGTGAAAACTTATAAGCAACCATAAAGGGGTGTCTTCTATCTCAAGTCCGAGACATGGTTCTTTCAACTAATTAATATTTCACTAAGTAATTTTTCATCATCCAACCTATTAGGAATATAGACTCATAAAAGAGTCTCACCTTTTAATAGATTAAAACAATAACCAAATCACATAGATCATAATAATTATATCAAGATTAAGAATATAAGTACATGTAATGGACTAGAGAAGTTGTTTATTAATATTCAGAACATAAACGAACATCTTTAATTGGTCTGTCAATACATATGAAATGTACTAGCATAAGAAGTTATAATATTACCATTCCCAATTAAGATCAAATTATATTTAATCTTGTGCTTCAATCATCAAGATGTTTGTCCTACCTCACCTTTGATTGTGAACATAAATTTATTACTTATAAGAACCGATAATTTTAATCTTCCGTGCATGAGTTAAAATACTCCATACACAAAATTATCTACTATATAATTAAAGAACACACATGTTAACTCAAGGATCTATTCAAATAAAAATCTCATTAATATAATAAATTGTCTTTACATGGGATGAAAATATAATACTATAACTCAAACTATATGATTAATAGTATATCCTAACAATCTCCCACTTAGACTCTTAACCATGAATGCACAATTTTAACACCCATTTCTTCCACATGCTTATCAAAAACCTTCTGCATTAATCCCTTTGTGAATGAGTCCGTCAAATTATTCTTTGACTTAATCTTCAAAACTCTCACATCACCTCTTTGAGTTATATCCCGAATTAAGTGATATTTTCTCTCAATATACTTACTTCTTTTATGGCTTCGTATTTTTTTAAGTTTTCAACTACTCCACTATTGTCACAATAAAGTGTTAGTGGTGTTTGAACCAAAGGAACAACTTCAAGCTCTTTCAGAAAGTTACCAAGCCAAACAGTCTCTTTAGTCGCCTCAGAGGTAGCTACATATTCGACTTTCATGGTGGAATCAACAACACATGATTTCTTGATACTCCTCCAAAAAATGACTCTACCTCCTAAAGTAAACACATATCCCGAGGTAGATTTTCTAGAATCTTATCTGATTGAAAATCTGAATCAGTATACCCAACAGGTACCAGATCCCCAGAGTAAAAAACAAGCATGTAATCCCTAGACATTTTAAGGTACTTGATTATATGCTTAACCGTAGCCCTATATTCTTATACAGGACTAGACTGAAATCTGCTAACCATGTCTACCGCAAAGCAAATATCAGGTCTAGTTCACAACATAGCATAAATAAGACTTCCTACAACTGAAGCATAAAGGACTGTCTTCATTCTCTCTATCTTATCAGTCGTTTTGGGTGACTGGTCTTTTGATAGAGTAATTTCATGCCTAAAAGGAAGGATTTCCTTTTTGGAATTTTGTATGCTAAATCTTGCAAGAATTGTATCAATACAAAGTGCTTGAGATAAGCCTATCCTTTTGTTTGCGATCTCTTATAAGCTTGATCCCAAGGATATGAGTTGCTTTCCCCAAGTCTTTCATATCAAAATGCGAGGAAAACCACTCCTTAACAGAATTCAACATGCTTACATTATTTCTTATGAGCAAAATGCCATCTACGTACAAAATAAAAAATGCTACTCTCTCTCCGTTCCATTTTTATAAACACATGACTTATTTTCATATTGATCAAAATTAAAAGTCTTAATCGAATTATCAAAATAAGTATTCCATGCTCTAGATTCTTGTTTCAAACCATAAATGGATTTCTTAAGTTTACAAAACTTATGTTCATTACCACTTTCCATGAAACTTTGTGGTTGTGCCATATAAATGCACTCGTCAAGACTTCCATTTAGGAAAGACGTCTTGACATCCATTTGCCAAATCTCATAATCATAATGAGCAACAATGAATAAGAGAATCCTAATGGATTTAAGCATAGCTACCGGCGAAAAAGTTTTCTCATAATCTATTTCTTCTTTTTGAGTAAATCCTTTCGCAACAAGCCAAGCCTTAAAAGTTTGCACTTTTTCATACACACCTCTCTTTTTCTAATAGATCCGTCTACAACCAATGGGTTTGACTCCTGCAGGTGGTTTTACAAGTTTCCAGAATTGATTGGAATACATAGACTCCATTTCAGATTTCTTAGCAGCAATTCACATTTCAGCATCTTTACCATGTAGTGCTTCGGCGTAATTAAAGAGTTTCGTATTGGTATCCTTAGGGATTCTACCATATGATTCTCCCAAGAGAGCAACTATAACGGTTTTCTAATAGTTCTCCCACTATGACGACTATTCACTACAGGATCTGCTACTACTGAAACTAAATTTTGAACACCCTGAATGTTTTCCTCCACAATTGCATGTTGCTCGACGTTACTTCTACTACTTTGAGGTAGTGTAATGTCAAGTATTTTCTCTTGTGCAACCTCTTGCCTATTGACATTTCTCCCACTACGTGTATACAATGGTATGTCAATAACGATTTTTGGAATTTGTTCTTGTGTTTCATTATTCATTATTCTATTTCTCAATTCCTGTAAAATAATTTTACTTCTATGAACGTGGTTCATTAAATAATCCTCTTCAAGAAATCTGGCATTTGTCGAAACAATTACCTTCTGTTCCTTAGAACAATAAAATAAATCTCCTTTCGTCCCTTTTGGATATCCAATAAAAACACACACTTCTGTTCTAGATTCCAATTTATTAGTTTTTTCTTTTAGCACACGTGCTGGACAACCCTAAACCCGAGTATGCCATAGACTAGGCTTGCGCCTACTCCACAATTCAGATGGGGTTAAAAGGCACTAATTTTGAAGGAAACAAGTTCAGAGTATCATTTGTTGTTTCTAATGCATAACCCCAAAAAGAAAAGGGCAAATATGAATAACTTAACATTTATCTAAACATTTCATAAGAGTTGTGTTTCGTCATTCTGCCACACCATTTTGTTGTGGTGTTCCCAGAGCAGAATATTGAGATATAATTCGTGACTTTGATAAGTATTTAATGAATTCCGCAGAAAGGTATTCACCACTATGATCAAATCATAATGTATGGATATGTTTGTTATGCCGTTTTTCCGTTTCCATCTTAAATTCTTTGAATTTTTCAAAGCATTCATATTTATAGCACAATAAATAAATGTATTCATATTTTGAGTAATCATATGTGAAAGTCACAAAATACTCAAAATCACCTCTTGCTTGTATATTCGTAGGACCACACAAATCAGTATGAATTAATTTCAACTTATTACCGACTCTATTTTCTTTGAAAGAAAAATTTCTCTTGCTCATTTTACCTTCTAAATAGGATTCACAAGTTGGAAGTGCCTCCGCTTTCAATGAACTCAAAGGTCTATCAGAAATCAACTGTGAAATCCTATATATGTTAATATGACCTAGACGTAAGTGCCATAAGTATGTTTCACTCAATTCTAAAATATGTTTTATTTTATGTGATTGATCAACATTATTAAGTTTCATTGTTTATAGCATATCATGAGAAACCTCAAATACAAACAAATCATGTATTCTAGGAGTAAAAATAATAAAATACTTATTAAACTTAATAATTGCACAATTATTAACAAAATAAACATTATAACCAACATCCATTATTCTTGAAACTGAAAGTAAATTCCTTCTTATAGAAGGTATGTAAAGAACATTATTCAGGCTTAAAACTCTAGAACTACTAAACGAAATAGAAATATTGCCTATAGCTAAGGCTGGTGCTGGTTCCCCATTTGCTTGAAACACATTCAGTTTATTTTCACTTAGGCACCATATTTCCTGAAACCCCTGCAAAGAAGTACAGATATGATTAGTGGCTCTCGAATCTATAGCTCAAAATTGGGTAGAAACAGCTGCTAAAAATATTTCAACGACATATGAAAAAGATGTACCTTATTTTTGTATCTTTGCTATGTAGCTGGGACACTGTTTCTTATAATGACCAGGTTGCTTGCAATGATAGCACTTGCCCTTAGGCTTAGCCACACCACCATTAGCACCTGGAACCTTACGAGACTTTTTTTTTCTTTTTGCCTTTCGTCTTAGAAGTCAAAGACGAAAGTTTGTCAACCATCAACACCGCAAGAGGAGCTTGTTGCTTAATGATAGATTCTGCCGCTTGCGGCTCATTCAACAGTTTCGCAAGAGATAAGTCCATCTTATTCATGTTATAATTCAAGAGAAACTGCTGAAAACTTTTCGGCAGAATCTGCAGGACAATCTAAACTTGAGATTCCATATCAATAACTGCACCAAGAATTTCCAGCTCATTCAATAGACTTATCATTTTAAGAACATGTTCCCTCACCGATGTTTCTTTAAGCATTTTCGTGGTCAAAATTTCTTTCATGGCCATCTGCTTTGCAACACAATTTTGCTCACCGAACATCTCTTTGAGAAATTCAAGCATATCGTAAGCTGTAGTCATGGATTGATGTTGATGCTGCAACATATTTACCATAGAGGCAAGAATGTAGCATCTTGCTATCTCGTCAGCCTTAACCCACTTATCGTAGATTTTAATTTCATCATCGGTGGGTTCATCTGAATTAACAGGACATTCCTCAATCAACACAAATTTAAAGTCCTTAGCAGTAAGAACAATATCCAAATTATGTTTCCAGTCCATATAGTTAGGGCCTTCTAATTTATTTTGATTTAGGATAGAAGTTAAGGGATTGAATGAAGACATGGATAATATGTTATATAATCCAATTACAAATAGATCATTAGACATGCTGCAGAATAATAAAATTCTTAAAACCACATCACACATATAACCATGCACTTAAACAGTTAGAATCGTTAGGAAAACTTAAGCATTTAAGCAAATATACATGTAATGTCAGAAACTTTATCTCTTAAATAAAACAAAACCAACTCAGTTAGAGAATAAACTGTTGATTTAAGTTAGATAAATATCACATTTTTATAAGTCTTTGTACCATTGAACCAACATGTAACTTAGTTGGAAAGTTAACACAAGTCATCAAAAATAAATCTATAAAACCGTATTACACGATACAAGTTTATCCGATGGGGAAGATAACTTGTGTCAACGTGTAAACTCATATTATTTACTATTATTAAACACTAGAAATCATAAGGAATGATTCCTATTACCACTGGTTTGCAAAAAATATTTTTTTCAGAATTTTTAATTTTTCTGAAAACATAAAAATATCCAAAAACTCATCAAAACGATCCCGAATGGCCAAAAGACGGCCTGGATCATAGAAAAATGTGAGTATTGTTCAATGGCTCGTTTTCAATAAACATACCAAATTTTAAATCATTCAGAGTTCGTCAAAAACAGAAAAAATCCACAATCGACCAAATCGACAATTATTGGCCGGGCTGTTGCGAGGGTCAGCAAGGCTGCCAGTACTTCTTGGCTTACTACTACTGTTCATACAGTGAGTAACGACTATGGTTGGATTTAGTCGAAACTCATCATAATTTTATCCTTAATCCACAAAATTAAATTTCACAAAACTAAGCAAAATGTATTAAATTCGTTTTTATGTTTTCTTGATGATAAACCTAGATTATGAAAATCATTAATATCATTAAAAACACAACAAACAACAACAACATGATTTATACAATTATTATCCGAAATAGGTACAACAAATCATGTAATTTCTTTTACATTATCTAGCATATGTAAGAAGAGTTGTGATACCAATTGTAATAACATGCACAGTAAAAGCAACACAATTCAATAGGATCAATAACTTACATAACATCTAGATAACATAATTTAATCCAGATTTCAACGAAACTACTAACTTGTTGACGCTTTAACAAAAGTCGTCCAAAGCAATGATCTATAGGACTGCGATCTTCTGCTATTTCTGACTAACTTTTGCAATCAAACTTGTGTGGGCAAGTGAATTTGTACTTTCTAAAGGATAATCTTCTTTCTGTGAACTCACCTCTATTTATCTCAATCTTCCATTCAAGAAGGAAAGGGAAGAGGCTGATGTTTCAGCCTTTAAGTTGATTTAATTACCCATAATGAACCAAAAGAAAATGTTTTTCAGCCTTAATAACCCCATTTAGAGCAACAACGTTTGTAGCATTTTAAGTCCATATTTATTGACCATTAAGCTGATTAATGGTACCATAATGGGCCAAATATTTCTCATTAATTTTAGCCTTTTTTAAGACCATGTTTATTGACCATTAAGCTGACTTAATGGTCCCATAATGAGCAAACGTTTTTCATAATTTATAGTCAAAAAGATTATTTTTCTTGTAGAAGACCAATAAATAATATTACTTTTTCCAGTAGACTCTGTTTTTTTTTTTCAAAATTGATTAATTAATCAAGTATAGCAGGGACCGCAGATTTTTTAAGTGAGGCTTTCAATTATGATATTAATTCATATTATTCCACTAAAAATCTGTAATTGCACTCCTCGATTTAATTTCAAAATCTATCATTACATCTTATTTAACTCCTCATGTTAGAATTGCCGATACCAATCAATTAAATTAAATTCTCTGAAAAATTTAACTCATTGATTAATTAATCCTTTATTTATAATGCTTAACTTATTTCACATGACGGATATAAAATTCACCTGCAGGGTTTTCGCATGAAAACTTATAACTAACCATAAAGGGATGTCTTCTATCTTAAGTCCGAGACATGGTTCTATCAACTAATTAATATTTCACTAAGTAATTAGTCATCATCCAACCTATTAGAAATATATTGACTAATAAAAGAGTCTCACCTTTTAATAGATTAAAACAATAACCAAACCACATAGATCATAATAATTATATCAAGATTAAGAATATAAGTACATATAATGGACTAGAGAAGTCATTTATTAATATTCAGAATATAAACGAATATCTCTAATTGGTCTGTTCAATACATACGAAATGTACTAGCACAAGAAGTTGGAATATTACCATTCCCATAATTAAGGTCAAATTATATTTAATCTTGTGCTACAATCATCAAGATGTTTGTCCTACCTCACCTTTGATTGTGAACATTAATTTATTACTTATAAGAACCGACAATTTTAATCTTCCGTGCATGAGTTAAAATATCCCATACACAAAATTATCTACTATATAAGTAAAGGACACACATGTTAACACAATGATCTATTCAAATAAAAATCTCATTAATTTAATAAATTGTCTTTACATGAGATGAAAATATAATACTATAACTCAAACTACATTGTTAATAGTTTATCCTAACAATATAAGGTTAGAGTCTCTTCACCCATTCTCAGTTGAAAAGTTAAGTACATCAGCGTCATTAAATTCCCAACTTCCACCAACTTTTTCAATCAAACCGTGATTTTATCTTGTACTTTACCAGATAACTAATCACGTTAACTTTTAGTGAACAAGATAAACTCCGTTTTGGATTTTTTTTTTATTGTCATATACCCCTTTAAAATTTTGAATGAAAAAACTTGCCTTTTAGCCTCCGGACTCATTGATAAGAAAATACCAGTAGGACCACCAATACTGCATGGAACTTGGAACGCCAAATTGAATAATTTTAAAAACCTCAAGCGCAGAAGGATGCGGAACGAAGGGAGTGAGAAAAAAATCATTAAAATCCACTATGCATCATTAAGCAAAGGTGAAGAAACATTCATTACAACTGAAACCTACAGAACATCAATAGCTTAAAGAAAGGTGGAGGCAAATAAATTTGTAATGAAACACCTCTACAAAAGCATAAAGAAGATTGGCAGGAGACCAGGTACAATATCGAAGTTGAAATACGAAGTTACACCGGTTAACCAGAAACGACGACTTAGAGGAATGTCAACAGCCAAAAGTGAGAACTACCCTCTGTGGCATCGGTTGGAGTTCAACGCTGCTTCTGTATCCTCTTATCTCTGATGGGCAATTCAACAGGTTTCTGTGCCTCATGAGGATGCTCAGGACCTTTATACACCTTAAGATGGGTAAAGAGTTGTCTGCCAAGCTGCATAAATAGAAAACTGAATCTACGGGAGAATTGGGAGTATATAAAATGTAAAAAATGCAGAAAAAGAAAATTTATACTGATTGTAATCAGTGATTCAAGCCAAAGCAAGTGCAATCACCACCAATACTGAGATCCAATAAATGAACTTGCCAATTTCGTTAAAGGGCAGTACAAGCACATAATAAAGAAACCCCAGAAGCATGAGAAACACCACCGTTACATAATTCCCATCTGCCTCTGTTTAGAAGTGAACCACAGCCAATCAGAAATGTTGTAGGATTAAGGGTGAGGCATCTCTGCGCACAACCCACCATTCAAAGAAGTAATAGTCTTTTAAGCAGAGGCGAATCAAGGATTTAAATCGTTAGTTACAAGTGGGGTCGGTTAATATGTGAGTGTGTGTGTAGAAATAAATAACATACAGACACGAGTATATTGTAAGTTCCATGGATGCTACCACTATGGGAGATGAAAGTTATAAATGGATGTCCCTAATATCTAACAAGTGATACTTTGTCCCCAAGATTATATGTAAATTGCCTAACATCTTCTTTAGGCTGATCAACATGATTAAGAAAACTCATATAGGTCGAGCATGGAGTGGAACTCCACAGATATTAAAGCATACTGACCCTCCCTTTCGGAAGCATGCCACGAACAGCATGTTCAATGATTCTTTCAGGAATTCTCTGTTGCAGTTGATCAAAAGTCTCCACTTTCATTCCACCAGGTCTTCCGGAGTGCCTCCTATAAAGTTTTTGGGTCCTTTTCTTCCCAGATAGAGCAACCTTCTCAGCATTAACCTTTTGGTGTTCAAGAAAAACAGAATTGCTCAGACATCAAATTGCAGACTAGCAAATAATTTACAGTTAAAGAGAGCAGGAAAGTGTCAAAGTTATATAATGCTATCTTAAGCACCAGGTCTCCGTCAAGATGTGGGGTCAAAGAATCTTTCTTATTTACCCAACTAATATGGCAATGCCGCATTCTTAATTGTCATATTTAATGCTCATGTGGATTAAGGAAGGTATAATTTGAAGTGTGTAACTCAAGTTTAACGCTAGCTAAGTGATACTACAAGGAGTGGTCAGAGAATAAGCAGCACCACAGTTTCCTAAGCACACAGAGGATTTCACCAAAGCCGAACAAACAGAACTGCTGTAGATTCCAGCCAGCTATGTGATAATTGGAGTAGTCAGGAAGTAAGCATCACCAACATTTCTTATTCAACACAGAAGATTTCATTGAAGTTGCCATGCATGATGAAATCCAGTTAACTTCTTTTCTTATAATGTTGGAATGTGATAACTTTGTCTATAATTCCACGGGTCACCTGCATATTCCCATCAAGTACACGTACATGATAACTCTGTCTACCAAGGTTTCAAAAGATGACAAAGAAATCACCTAATTTTTTATTCTTTGCTTGGATTCAAATCTGATTTTCCATGGTCTTCATTATCTTCCAATCATAAGTCACATATTTGGGTGCAATGACTTCCATTTGACTAACCAACAGTCTTCCAATAAAAAGAAGGAAGAGAGAAAGAATGAAGGAGAAGCAGAAAACTTCTAAATGGAAAATTATTTCATTCTTATGAACCTTCCAAAAGCATGTATCTGCATACTTATGTAGTAACGCTTACAGGTCCATATCAACGTTAAATATATCAATATAAAGATTGGATGATGTTTTAAAATTTTTATTTTATATTATTATTAGAAAATGGAGAAGAAAGCTATGCACAAAAAGTAAAAGTTCGATGATCCTACATTTCCTTTGGGGCCTCAAACTCATGAGATGCAAAATGAAAGAAGCCTCTAAAGCTACAAGTACTAGCAAAAGGTTTTCGTTGAAATATGACCACTCATCAGAGATAATCACAAGTAAAGATAGCATTGGCTCCATTTTTTAACAACCAGGAAATCTCAAGAACCAATGACGCATGATTTAAAACTCAGTGGATAACGGACCACCCCTTTAGACTTCTCAATTTAAATACCAGGCTCTTGTCTGCAGCAAGGTTCAAATCCCTTACATGTTACATCACATGCTACTCTCTCACCACTAGTCCAAAGCCATGGGGGCACACTAAACTCCCATTTTCATCTTTCAATAATTTTCTATCGAAGTCTTTTAAGACTACATGGTCCAACATTTCTAAGGAATAGAGGATATGGAATTCATAGCACCTAAAATTCAAAAAGGAAAGTGTAGGATCCCCATGCCCTTTTCCTAAAGACAGCAGATAAGTTAACATGCTTTTCATACAGAAACTTACCACTATGACAAATGCACCCATGTCAACACTTGGAGTGTATGTGGCCAGATTCTTCCCTCTCATATATATCGCTATAGTTGATGCCAATCTTCCAAGAATTTTGTCAGTGGCATCAACAATATACCAATGTTTGTCAGTGTTCACATGGTCAGCAGCTTTGGGATACCATGTCTTGTTCCAAATATCCTACAAGAGGAAAGAAGAATAAGTTATTTGTCCTATCTTATCCATTCAATCATGCAAGAACGTTCATAATTTTGCTTCAGCAACTCTAGCCAAATTTTTAACATAAAAACTAGTGTTACTTTCATGATTAAGACAGTAAGTCATGCTAAACCACAAAACAATGGACATCGTAAAACCTCAAGAGAATATTACTGCCACAGTAGACAATCTATCCAGGAGACACATACAATTAATTTGAAGCTTAATTAGCTCCTCATCTACTTCTGCAGATGAGCTAGCAACAATCTCTCCTACAAATTTATCTTCTTCGCTTTTTGATCTCTTTTCTTTTAGAAGAACGCATTGATGGTAGAGTGCAGATTCAGGGGGATTGAGAAAACATTGCATGATGAAGTCATATAGCTGTTCGACAGTTTTAACAGTTTCTTACTCAACTGGGGCAAGACAAGAAAGATACTCCCGAGTGTATCTGCCACAGAAAAGTTCTTTCTTTATCCTTTTCATTTTATGACTTTGTTCGTCTGCACACAGAGTTTACGAGAGATAGACCAACTTTTGACACATCGCCTAAGTATATGTAACATACAAAGATAATCCAAATGAACTTGTCATATCATCCACATGAGCATGTTATCAAGGGTTAACTGACAATGATAATTTAAAAGGTCCACTAATATAGAAATCTGGTCTTTTTGAAACAAACAAAAAGAAAAAAATGGCATATAAAATGGAACATAACCATAGATGAATAACCTATAACTTACTCCTTCTGTTCAGTTTTACTTGTCCACTGTACTAAAAATAGATAGATCATTTTTACCGGTTCAATTTGGAAAATTCAGATATAATTTCTCACTTAGGGATCGTTTGGTAGAGTGTATAATAACAATGCAGAATATAGTATATTAGTAATGCTTGTATTAGTTATGCTTGTATAGTTATGCATGTATTATTTCTTATACATTGTTTGGTTTGATGTATAAGAAATAATATATCTTACATAATTTCTATAAAAGAAGTGTTTGTTTACAAAATTATCTTCTTTGACTTTGTACACTTTTTTTACAACAAAGTTTTTTTGTCATCTCAAATATAATTAGTATGGTTAAACTAGTATATAGAGATTTAGGATTGATTGCAAGACCTTCGTCTTTGCGCATGAAATGTTACGCCGACGCATTAACATAGTCGAAGCAAAAATAAAATACAAGATGTAAAATTAAGAAATAGTCTCAAGAATTTTCTTTTAATCTTTTTAAAGATCCTCGAAGCAAAGCAAAAATATGTTGCGGTTACTTAAATCAACTATTCATGGTTGTAAATTAAAATGGTGGGAAAAGAAATTGTGAAATATTTTGAAAAAATTTACTGTTGAAAATTAAAATGGCGGGAAAAGAAATTGTAAAATATTTTGAAAGGAAAATTAAGGGGTATTAAGATCATTTAATAAATCAATGCATGTGTTAAAACGTACCAAATAAGGGATTAATAATACACATTAACTAATCCATGCATTATATTTTCTAACACACTCTACCAAATGACCCTTAGTTCCTAGTTTACTCTTATTAATAACTATAGTTATTTTCAATATACTAGTTTAAAAAAAATTAAATTTATTATATTATATTCGAAAGGTGATGTAGCAAATTTGACATTCTATCTATTATACTTGAGGTATGTGGCAAGCCAATACCGACGGAAAGAGGGAGTATAAAATATAGGAAGCTTAACTCAAGACTTGAATCTCAAAATTTAAGCATATGCAAAATAACCTAGACTTGAATTCTTTATCTAGAGTTCCCATTTATCACAGAGTAAGTAATAAATTGTATCCAGAAGCTGAAAAAAAAAAAAACTCTACAAGATAAGGAATGAAGAAAAAAGATAAAAGGGAGAATTTTAAGTTACAGGGCCATCAATTTCAGATTCTTCGAACATCCAACGCTGATCAAGAGGAACATAGGCAGCTTTGTCTTGGCAGCGAATTCGGGTCGTCCGATTGATTCTGGAAAGTGGTAATGATTGAAGCGACGGCCTCGATAAAGCTACCGTGGAGGACCCAAGAAATGGGGTTTTGTTAGAGGAAGAGCACAAGGATTTTGGTGAAGGAGAAGTGAACATTAAGAAAGAGGAAGAACAACAGTGCACAGTCATTGCCGTTATCCTCAGTCTGAAATAACAAACACCCTTCGAGTAGATAAGGGGGGTAAAAGGAGGAAAAATACACTCCCTTGCTCTCTGTAGGGGTTAGGCCATGTTCCGTGAAAATAGAAAAAAAAGTTTTTATTTTTTAAAATAAAAAATAATATTTAAAAATTAGATTTGTATTTGTTCATGGAATAAATTAGATTTTTTTTTCCTTTTGATAATTTATATATATATATATTTTTTTTTTTTTTGATAATTTGAAGTGAAACTAATAGAATTTTAATTTTTTTTTTGAAAAAGAATATAAACAAAATCTTTCGGAAATATATATGGCCAAATGTATTTTATTAGTTCAACCTTGGAAAAAGTGAAAAATTTAGTGGTCAGTTGGGGTAAACGAAAATTTTTATTAAATTTTATTTTGAGTGTCACCCAACAAAAATTGTATGAGGACATTATCTACACTTGACAAGTGTTTTGTGGGGTCTACTTTTGTCACCTCCCTCTTCCGTTTTTGCATTTTTCTCACTTTGAGTTCTTTATTTTTTATTAATATTTATTTTATATCAACACTTCTTCTATTTTATCTCAATACTTTTTCTTCATTTTCCTACATCATTTAAAATGAAAAATTTTCATTAAAGAATTAAAAAAGTAATCCCAATACTACAAATGAAAGTTTTTATTTTATTTTTTTTGAGATATAAAAATTGATTATTGTTAGTTGAAGGATACAAATAAGTATGTTCATAATTTGATTTATATCGAATTATCGTATCAAAAATAAAAATTTTTGACCTCACAGTTTTAATACAACTTAATATAATTACTAATTTACCCTTATAAATATCTTGAAAATATGTAACTCTTTAATAGTTTAATAGCTATGTAGGACTCTCTTTATTTAAAAACGAATAAACTTAAAACTCAGAAGAATATAATTAATGTATTTTCAATTATCCAAAACACCACTTATTTTGAAGCAAATGAAAAGCCTAAAACATTGCTATTTGAAAAGGTAGAAAATAACAGCTAAAAACTAATATTTTATTTTTATTCCTTTTTTTCTTTATTAATAAAATATAATTAATTACAAAACTACCAATACAAAATTATTAATTCTTTCACTCTATTTTATTGTCTTACTCCCTCATCTTTACTTGTCTACTCTTCCT
This sequence comes from Capsicum pubescens, assembly GCA_030864215.1. Lineage (NCBI taxonomy): Eukaryota > Viridiplantae > Streptophyta > Magnoliopsida > Solanales > Solanaceae > Capsicum > Capsicum pubescens. The sequence continues at coordinate 262,534,013 of CM061540.1, read as the reverse complement.
AACCATCATCATTTGTTCTCATGTATGCCTTCCTCGTTCTTTCTTTCTCCTTTCTCCAGTGTTATTTTGAGAGCCTAGGAAATTAAGTTAAATTCAGTCATAATTAGGAGTTCAGAAGATTAAGCGAGATTTTTTGTTGAATAGTAAATTCTAACATCTTAAAAGAAATTGTTAAAATTAAGGTAAAAAATCGATCTCCATAAAGTCTGTTTTTTGACGGAATCAAACTCAGAGATAGGATGATAAAATCTTAATTGATTTTAAAAATTGATTCATCTCGTAAAATATTTGTTTATTGGCACCTAGAAAATATTTAAAAATCTATATTTTTTAAAAATTATTTTGTTATATTACAAGCTTCGGAAGTATGTATTTATAAATATTTCATAATTTTTTTTTACTAATTCTAGTTTCATGAGGTCGATTTTCTAAAAATATAAAAATATTTAAGAACATACCGACCTCCTAAGGTCAATAGGTATTATTTTTATAAGTGTAAAACTAACTTCCTAAAATTAATTTTTTTTTTCCAAAATACGGTTAATTTTCTCAAAATTATGAAAAATAAAATTGTAAGAATTAACCTCATGAAAATTTTCATGTAATTTATTCTTGTCATTTTTTATTACTGAGGTCTATTTCTTTGTTAAAGAAGAGAGCAAGAAAAGTTAAGGGAGGAACTAGTGGTCCCATAATAGGGGCTTTGGGCTACAGGTGATAATTTTTTTTTAAAATGAGGTGTAGGTGACACAAGTCTTAATAATTGAGTGGATGTGACAATTACTTAATTATGGTTTAAGAAAGTTTGAGAAATTTCAAAATACCCATAAGTTTTTAAATTTACACTTTGATCCAAATGTTAGTTAATATAACAAGAAACGAAGGAAAAAAAGGCACATTCTTCTCTCTCCTTATCTTTCGTTATTTTCTCTCTCTTCTCGATATTTGTTGTTCATTATTTCTGCTGCTTTATTCATCATCTTCTGATTCATTATCATCATCTTATACTTCATTATCATCTTCATATTCTTCTTATTGACCATTGTTGTTGTTGTTGTTACCGCAACTGCTGCTGTTTGACCAATTTCTTATGTCAAATTTTGTTTCGTACATTACTTTCAGCTTTGACATTTACTTGAGAGGAGACTTTGGTAAGTTAAATTATACTTTTTAGTTGAATTTTGTCATCTGGGTAACTGCTAGTATGCTGTTTTTTCAACAATAGCTAGCACGCGAGCATGAATGCAACATAAGAGTGATCTGTTTAAATAGATTCATCATCTGTGGCACCAGATAAATGTTCTGTTGAAACAGTAGACTCATGTTGGATTCATGTTTATGGTTCTAGGTGCCCGTAATATGAATCGAATAGATGGGTATTCTGTTGCAACAGATTAATAATCTGTTACACAAGATTAGTAATCTGTTTCAACAGATAAATAATCTATTGCACCAGATTAGTAATATGTTCCAACAAACAAGTAATCTATTGCAACAGAATATATATCTGTTGCAAAAGAATATTTATTTGTTGCAACAAATAATTATTCTGTTGCAACAGATGAATAATCTGTTTTGAACAACAAAATACAACTTCTATCACAAACCTAACAGATAGCTCAACTCATATGTTGATCTCTTGCTATTGATACTGGATTCAAATTATTCCTTAATTGTAGACATGCCATTTGTTGAGAAAAAGAATTAGACAGCATGAAAATTAAATAAGAATTAAAATGTCAAATGCATCAAACATAAATTTTTTATTAAACAAAAAAAATACATAGGTAAAAGAAAAAAAAGCTTAATTATTATTATCATTATCATTATTATTATTTGTATGGCCAACCAGCCAATCTTCAACCGGTAGCAGCAGTGCCCTCCCCAGCCTGCGGATCTCCCGCAACATCCTTACTCTGACAACGGACAATTCCCACTGCAGGTCATGAACCTCCTTCTTCAGTTCCCACATCACGTCTCATAAAATAGCGACATCCCACACTAGATCAGCCACATCTAAAAAACGCATAAGTTGACAAAACACACACGTAAAAATAAAAGAAAATAAAAGAAAAAATTCGAATGTAATACAACGTATATTTACACAAAAATCAAGAAAAAAACTTACTAGAGATAGGAAAAAGCTATCAAGTCCTTGAAAAAAAAGTAGTTGAAGGTGTAACAAGAGCAAAGAATGAATAGAGTGTAGTAGAATGAACGATTGAGTAAGAAGGGGCCTATTTATAGAGGATTGAACTTGAATGTGTTAGGTAAAAAGTCGCAACTGTTCACCTCCATTTATTAATGACATTTCTTGCTTATTGTGAAAAGTTATGACTTAATTAAATTAAGCAATATTGTGATAAATCATGACTTTTCAGCTTATTATTATTAATAATTAGTTCTTTTCAGGAATCGTTTTTATATTGAGTTGTGGCAACAAATTATATATCTGTTGCATTAGATAACAAATCTGTGACAACAGATATATCATCTATTATAATAAAGAGATAATCTGTTGTATCATATAGTATATCTGTTGCAACATATAATCTATATATATTTTTTTTTTAAAATTATCATCATGACATTCAAATTTTCTGACTTTTTAATTATATAAATTAATAAAACAGATTTAAAGGCGCAACTGTTCACCTCCATTTATTAATGACATTCTTGATTACTGTAAAAAGTTATGACTTAATTAAATTAAGCAATATTGTAATAAGTCATGACTTTTCAGGTTATTATTATTAATAATTAGTTCTTTCCAGGAACCGTTTTTATATTGAGTTGTGACAACAGATTCTATATCTGTTGCATCAGATAACTCATCTGTGACAACAAATATATCATCTGTGGCAACAAATAGATAACCTGTTGCACCAAATAATCTACCTGTTGCAACATGTAATCTATCCTTTTTTAAAAAAAAATTATCATCATATTAATCCAAATTTGTTGACTTTTTTATTATATAAATTAATAAAATAAATTTAAAAACAAAAATATTTTTGGTGAGTTTTTTACGGTTTAAATTGTGTTTATCATTTATTTTCTTATTGTTTTTTGTGAAAAGAAATGACTTAATTAAATTAAGTTGGTGAGTTTTTTAATTATTGTGACAAGTCATGACTTTTCAGCTTATTATTATTAATTAGTTCTTAAATTTAAATTAACTTTTTTTCTCAATTTAAAAATCGAAGACACCTGGTTTTCAATAACTGTTTCTTTAATATAATAGTAACCATTTTGTTTATTGAGTTATGACAATAGATTGTATATCTGTTGCATCAGATAACTCATCTGTTGTAACAAATATACTATCTGTTTCAACAAATCGACTATCTGTTTTAGGAACTTTTTTGATTTCTTCTAACAACTGATTCATCAGTCGCAACAGATGAGGAATTTGATGCATCAGCAACGTTGTTTGTTTGTTGAATGTGCTTAGACAAAAAGTCATAGTCACGACTATTCACCTTTTTCTTAACAATCATCATATAACTTAATTAATCCAATGTTGTGACTTTTTTTAAAATTAAATAATCTTTCTTTTACGGTTATAAAATTGTGTATATCATTTAGTTCCTCATTATTTATTAACGAATCATTTTTAGGAGAATCATGACTTTTCACCACCCTCTGTTGCCACAAGTGCTCAATCCCTACCTCCAACCGTCGACATGTTGAGAATAGGGAATAAATAGAATGATAATTAAATATTAAATAAGAATTAAAAATTCAAAGTCGACCAAACCAAACCAAATAAAATATATACATAGATTTTTAAATCCCTTATAGGTAGATCCGATATAAAAAAGGAAAATAGATACGCTAAAAGAAAGAAAAAACATAACCTAATTATTATTACTACTATTATTATTATTGCTATTATTATTGTTAACCGAACAATTTTCATCCGGCAGCAGCAGGACCCTTCTCAGCCTTGCTCCGAAGTCGACCAAATCCTTCTGGAGTTCCCGCAAGGACTCGATATGAATCTTTCTATACGAATCTGGATTATCCATATTTGTATTGTAAGTGAAGTAGAATGAACGAGTGAGAGTAAGGAAGGGAGTAAGGAAAGGAGGCCGGAGGGACCTATTTATAAATGATTGAATTGGAAGGGGTGACTTAGTCAAACAAAAAACCATGACTGTTCATATCCCTTAATTAAATAAAACTGGTAACTTTTCCAATATGTAAATTAAAAAAAAACGGATCTAAATACAATATTTTATCTTTTTATTGTATTTCGAAAAGAAAAGAAAATTGCTTCAAAATAAATCTAAAAGATGGGTAATCTGTTGCAAAATATATTTCATCTGTCAGATAACTTACAACATATTGATATTTATTGCAACAGATGGATATATCAGTTTGGTTTTCCAACAGATGTGGTGTCTGTTGCAACTTCTAGTTATCTGTTTATTCAAAGATGGGCTAGGAAGAATAAGGTGCATGCAGATGGATCCACTATCATATGTGTGTGAGTTAAGTAGTATTACTGATAAGGTCACCCGGATGACACACACAAAGTATAATATTTTTGTGAATACAGTTTTTAACCGATTAAGTATTGATCATTCAAACAAGATCCTGCATTATACAGTTAAGTTTGATGGGTTCAAATTGATAAGGCTGATGACTTCATAAAGATGGTGCAGATACCCTATTACGAATTACTGATGGTTATTGCTCGTGTTTATGCACGTCAAGTTTTGAGAAGGGATCACTATTTGGTGTCATTGCAAAGAACCAATAGAGATTGGACTTAACTTTAAGTGTGCATTGGACTCTGAGAACACCTTCGAAGCCTCGCACTGTATCAAACAAGAACGAAAAACAAATAGAAATTCCCCTGGCCCAAATTTATATGGAAGGGTTAATTGAGAAGATGATTATGCTAGAAGGAGCTGAAGGAGAATGCCTGGGAGGGAAAAGGGAGTTGATGAAAGACTATATCATCTGAGATCTAATTGAAGAAAAGAGACATAGGGTAGAAAGTAACTTCTAGAGAATCTGGACGATGGAATTATCTTAAAACATGAGAAATCTGAATCAAGTGCAAATATGAAAGTGTATCCGATAATGTAAATTCATTTGTTGTCTCTCTGAAAGAAAAATAATGCAGATGGACACTTTACTAGGGAGATGCGACTAGGTAGCGTGGTCGGGATTATCACCTAGATAGAAAATAACAGAAGACTAAGAAAGCATCCTTAAGGGAATTGAGGGTTGAAATGATGTACAGTAAGTCTAGAAAACTTGTGCTAACAACAACTGCAGTTAAAGTAAGAAATCTAAGCAAAGGTGGCAATTTCTGAATTTTAAATTGCATCTCATGCCTTCTTGTTTGTGGTTCCAATTAGGTCCACTGCTGTTGACCTGATCAGAACCACACACGTGATTGAAAGGAAGATTGAGTATTCATTACTTTCTTAGCAATATGGATTAATTAATTGTGTTTTATAGACTTAGCATGCTTTCAATATTTTTTTGGAGAAGATCAGAGGCTTGCTCTAGTTTGTGAATTTCGATATTTTTCAAGCTTGGCTCCAGCTTGTTGATTTTGTATTCAAGCTGGTCATTGCCATCTTCAAAGTTGGTATAGAGTTCCTGATCTCTTGTGAGCTCAATCAGGAACACTACCTTCAAAGTTGTGGCATTGAAGAAGGCCTTCAAAACACTTTCTTCAGAAGCCTTAAAGGATACATGGAGGGTCGCTGTGTTTATTTTAGGTCAAAATATGTCGATTCACACTGAAGATGTGGTCCTATAGTTGAACAACACACTTTTATCGAGCGTTGCTCAATGGAGATTGGACAACCAATTTGATAAATTAATAAGCAAGGAGTTATGTAGCGTGTGATCTAAGCCGACTCTACCAAGCCTATCAAACGTTACGTAACTCAAGGCTCATTACTCTATCAAATTTTTTTATCGAGTTAGTGCACAAATCAAATGACCTCAATCTCTCAGCCTTTCTGCTGATTGCTCTTCTCCAATATAGATGACAAGATATCTTCTATGCAAAAGTCTTCACTGTCGCCAGAAATGCTTGCCATGGCGCAAGTCTTCAAAAGGCATCAACAGTAATCTCTCAATATCAAGTGATATTGAGAGATTACTAGTCATGCCTTCTCAAGACATTCACTACTACAAGAATTTCTACTGATAACAAGATATTTGCCATGCGAAATCTACACCGTCAGTGGAAATTCTTGCCAGAGTGAAAGTCTTCAGAAGGCATTATTAGTAATCTCTCAACATCAAGGAGGTCTTGTACGAAAGTCTTCAGAAGACAATAAAAAATAAGAAAGTTTTCAGCAATGACTACATATAATTACGGCATCAACAACCTCACCAGATTCACTCCTCATATAAAAGAAAAGGCAGAAATATTTTCATTTGAATTCGCCTGTTATTTATTTAACAAACCAAACAAAGATGATCTAAATCTAGCATTTAATTCATCTTTGTTTGGTTTGTTAAATAAATAACATGCGAATGCAAATTAAAATATTTTTGTTTTTTCTTTTGTACGAGGAGTGAATCTGGTAAGGTTGTTGATGATAATTAGGTGTAGTCATTGCTGAAAACTTCCTTATTTTCGAATGTCTTCTGAAAACTTTCGTATAAGACTTCGTTGATATTGAGAGATTATTAATAATGCCTTCTGAAGACTTTTGCTCTGGCAAGAATTTTCGTTGACGGTGTAGACTTTCGCATGACAGATATCTTGTCATCAACAGAAATTCTTGTCGTAGCAAACGTCTTGAGAAGGCATGACTAGTAATCTCTCAATATCACTTGATATTAAAAGATTACTATTGATGCCTTCTGAAGACTTGTGCCCTGACAAGCATTTCTGACGATGGTGAAGACTTTTGCATAACAGATATCTTGTCATCCATATTGGAGAAGAGCGATTAGCAGAAAGGCTGAGAGATTGAGCTCGTTTGATTTGTGCACTAACTCGGTCAAATTTTTTTGATAGGGTAATGATCCTGGAGATACATAACGTTTGATAGGCTTGGTAGAGTCGGTTTGGATCACATGCTACGTAAATCCTTACTTATTAATTTATTAAATTGGTTGAGCAAGCTGCATAGAGCAACATTCAATAAAAGTGTGTTGTTCAAATGCTGGGACCACATCTTTCGTGTGCATCAACATATTTTAACCTAAAACAAACACAACGACCCTCCATATATCCTTTAAGGCTTCTGAAGAAAGTATTCTGAAGGCCTTCTAAGATGCCACAACTTTGAAGGTGGTGTTCCTGATCGAGATCACAAGAGATCAGGAACTCTTGACCAACTTCGAAGACGGCAATGACAAGCTTGAATACAGAATCAGCAAGCTAGAGGCAAACTTGAAAATTATCGAAATTCACAAACTAGAGCAAGCCTCTAATCTTCTCCAAGAAATGTTTAAAGTATGCTAAGGCAATAAAACACAATCAATTAATCCATATTGCTAAGGAAGTAATGATACTCAATTTTCCTTTCAATCATGTTTGTGGTTTCGATCAGGCCAACAACAGTGGACCTAATTGGAACCATAAAAAAAAGGCATGAGATGCAATTTAAAATTCAAAAATTGCCTCCTTCGCTTAGATTCCTTACTTTAGATGCTGTTTCTATTAGCGTAAGTTTTCTAGACTTACTATACATCATTTTAACCCTCGATGTCCTTAAGGCTTCTTTCTTAGTCTTCTGCTATTTACTATCTAGGTGATTATCCCAACCATGCTACCTAGTCACAGCTCCCTAGCAAAGTGACCATCTGCATTATTTTCTTTTAGAGAGACAACAAATGAATTTACATTACCGGATACACTTTTATATTTGCACTTGATTCAAATTTCTCATGTTTTAAGATAATTCCATTGGCCAGATTTGCTAGAAGTTACTTTCTACCCTATGTATTTTCTTCAATTAGCTCTCAGATGATATAGTATTTCATCAACCACCCATTTTCCCTCGAAGTCATTCTCCTACCGCACCTACTGGTGTATAATTATCACCCCGAGCAATCCAACCATATAAATTTAGGCTAGGACAATAACTATATTAGTTTTTTGTTCTTTTTAGATGTAGTTCTAGGATTCAAAGGCCTTCTTAGAGTCCAATTCACCCAAAAAGTTAGTCCAATCACTATTGAATTGTAATACCCCGATCATTCCTTAAGCATAAATCCGTCTTTTGAGTGGATTAGGGTGGCTTCCAAAGTGAGTGATGTTTATATTGTATTTTATTTCTATAATTTCTACTTTCTATCATGTAGATAATTGAATAAGCTTTCCATTGATACCAATTTCATCAAAATCCGACATCGGACGAGGAAGTTATGGCCATTTTACTGAGCATTACCAGAATCGCCCAGGTTTAACGGTTGATCTGGTGGACCGTCAACTCCTTGGCGGACCGTTAGTTGTCCCATCAAGACAAGGTAGTAACCTCTTTTTCTGGACATCGTGCGACGGCCAAAATGGTGGGCCATAAAAAATTTGACAAACCGTCTAGAGGACCGTCAAGTCGAGGCAGAATGTCTCATTTTTGACCCCCGAGTGACGGACGATCTGGTGGACCGTCAGTTTTCTGATGGATCATCACTTCGACCATCACGTCGAGGTAGAATGTCCCAGTTTTGGCACTCGAGTGACAGACGATCTGGTGGACCATCAGTTTGACTGTCACAAATCCTGAACAACAATTTTCAAATCTTTTTAAAAGGGTATTTTGGTCATTTCTGACCCCTTTTGGTGTAATACCCGTGTTTTTTCCTAGCTAGAAATTATCTCAAGAATACTAGGATTTACTTTGAAATGCAAATATGTTTTTGTACATGCAGTATTTTTGAGATTTATACTTTTTAGCACGCGAGAAATTGAGTTGGCTTTCCAACGATACCAATTTCGTTCAAATCCGACATTAGACGAAGGAGTTATGGACTTTTTACTCGAAACTGTAAGAATCACCCAGGTGCAATAGCCCAGTTGGCGGACCGTCAAATTAGTGATGGACCACCACTTGGACCATCACTTCCAAGACAGAATGGTCCTATTCTGGTTAAGGCCTGATGGCAAAGTTGATGGACCACCACTTGGACCGTCAAAGCCATGAAAGTTAAGCCATGTTCTGGATAAATACTGACGGACGAGTTAACGGACTGTCAAAGTTGTGACGTACCGTCAGCTAGGCCATTAACCCTTATCCAGTGAAGCCCATTTCTGGTCCACGTCTGACGGGCTGAATAACGGTCCACCAGGAGTTTGACGAACCGTCAGTCGGACCGTCACATGCCACGTTCAGCTTATTTCCAATTCATTTTAATAGGGGTATTTTGGTCACTTATCACCCGCCTATATATACCCAGATAAGTCCAAATTCAACCACTTTGCTCACTTTTATTTCACAAACAACAACTAGGGTTTCTCCCTAAATTAAATCTTCAAGACCAAGACTCAATCTGCTTCAAGAATCAAAGGATTTCAAATCCTTCCAATTCAAAAAACATCAAGAACCTTGAGTCAGGTATGCGTAGTGTTCATCTATGGACCTCTTTCATTCATAGAGTTCAAGAACCATGATTTTAAATGAGAAACTTTGATTTCCTTGTTGCTATGTGATGTTGTTCATGTCAATGACCATTATTTAAACTTCAGAATATTATTTTAAGATGATTTCCATGAAGTATGCATGTTTGTGGTTAAAACCTATGAAATTGGGTGGTTCAAGATGATTAACATTTGTTGAGAAAACCTATGCCCAAGGTGTGCATGCAAAGTGTTTGTTAAAATGCCTAGGATGCTACAAGTCCATATTTATATGATTTTATGATACCTAAATGACAAGTCCATATTAGTTATACACTCAATATGACGTCCATGCTATTTATGTGTTGCTATTGTTGTGGTGTGAAGCATGTGCGATAATGGAATTATAGAACATATACACAAAATGTATCCATGCTTTCCCTACCATGTTTGAGATGTTCAATAGACTCATGAAGTACACTATCCCTTACTTATGATATTATGAATTGTGGACTCAAATCTTGTGATTAAGTTATGTCATTTGTGTCAGTTTCCTTCTATCAAGTCCTGGGGGGTATTCGTACCCGAAACTATAGCTGTGTGCCTAGAGCCATGTCATGTTGTCATGATATCTTCAGTCAAGCCATGTTCCATAGAATTCAGTCAGTCATGTGACTCAGGAAACCTCATGATCTCAGTCAGTTATCAGTATTATTCCGTCAGTCAATGGAAATTCAGTAAACCCAGTTCATGTATAGTCAGTTAAGTCATGTTCAGTCTCTTCAGATGGGAGTAGGAGTTAGCACCGAGCGAACCGAAGGATGGGAACTCACCTGCTTCAGATGAAGGTGTGATTCTTAGAAGCAATCCTTGCGTTCAATAACTATGTAGCCAGCATAGGTTGAGACATCAACACAGACAGCTTGAGGGTTGATGGGGCGGACATCCGCCGTTCTCTTTTGGGGACACAACCAGATTTGAGGGTCACTCACAACATGTCTTTACCCATGGAACGGTATTGAAACCCTTCCAATCAGGGCAACGATTGGGCCCCAGTTCAGCTACTTTAGTATACATGGGGCATGTCGGTTAAAGAACTACCTCCCACAGTTTCAGACTCAGTTTCAGTGAAAGAACTCAGACAGTTCTTCAGATATCAGTATACCAGGACTGTTAGATACTATAAAATCTCAGTTATAGTACGGAAATAAGACAGTTCCGTTAGATTTAGGACTGTCAGATACATTCCCTCATGCTATCAGAACTACATTTTCAGCCATGTATTAGCGTAAGATTTAGCTTACACGTACTCACGATCTCAGTTACTATGTATGTATGTTTGCACTCTTACGTTCATATCACTCAGTCACTTAGCATTATTCATACATGTAAACCCTTTGCATTAGCCTACCTCACTCGTATACTCAGTACTCCAGTTGTACTGACGTATTTGCGCTATGGTGCTTTCTTTTCATGTTACACCATAGGTTCAGAGACACGAGTTACAAACCAGAAGTAGCAGTCGCATTCAACACACAGAGTTGCAGTGAGTCCTCTTCATTCGAGGACGATATTACTTAATTTATTAATTTATTAATTCATTTAGTTTTCAGTTTACGGAGTTAGTTGGAGACATGTTCCTTCAACTCCTTATTCGGATAGTACTTAGAGGTTTTCAGATTTAGTATTCAGATTCAGTTTAGATTCAGTTATTTTGGGTATTTTCTACCCACATGGATGTCATGTTTTGACAGTTTCTTTATTCAGTTGAACCTTATGGCCTATTGTTCATGTTTTCCGCATTTTACAAGTATATTATGCAGTGTACAGGTATAGATATTAGTCATGGGTTAGCTTGTGGTCCTTCGAGGTTATAAGCACCGTGTAGCATTCCGGTTCAGAAAATTGGGGCGTTACAAACTTGGTATCAGAGCCTAAGGTTCAATAGAGTCTTAGGAAGTCTGAAAGCCGCATCTAGTAGAGTCTTGTACATAGGTGTGTTGCGTGCCACATTTATGTGCAGAAGGCTATAAGATGTTTTAGGAACAAGTTTCCTTCTTTTAGTACTCATGTCGTACTAGTGAGCATAATCTCAAGTTAAACTCTCAGTCTAATCCATCCTTCTCTTGTTTCAGAATATGCCTCCAAAGAGAAGAAACCAACTAGCTCCTCAGCCCGAACATTCTTTGGGCGAACATGTTTCTCATGCGGAGTTTAGGGCCATATTCACCATACTTGCTCAGTCTGTGGCTGACCACAATGAACGACCACCAACTATTCCGGCCAATCCAGTGGCAAATTCCGTAGCAACTAGGATTCAGGACTTCACCCGAATGAACCCTCCATATTTCTTCGGGTCTAAGTCTAATGAAGACCCTCAGTAGTTCATTGAACAAGTCCAGAAGGTAATTAGAATCATGGGTGTTACTTCTGTTTAGAGTACTGAGTTAGCCGCATATCAGTTGGAAGATGTGTCTCACACTTGGTACAAACCGTGGAAATCTTAGAGGGTAGATGGTGCAGGTCCTATTGAGTGGGAGGAATTTGTCAAGGCTTTCTTAGACAGATTCTTTCCCCAAGAGCTGAGGAAAGCTAAAGTTCTTGAATTCATCAACCTCAGATAGGGAAACATGACGGTTAGGGAGTATTCTCTCAAATTTACTCAGCTAGCCAGATATGCCCCTCATGTGGTTGCAGACAATAGGGCTAAGATGAGCAAGTTCGTGTCAGGGGTGAACGACAGTGTGGTAAATGAGTGTAGGTATGCAATGCTGAACAATGATATGACCTTATCCCGACTCATGAACCATGCTCAACAGATAGAGGAGCAGAAGGTTAAGACTAGAGAGAGGCAGAATAAGAGAGCAAGATCAGGCAGTTTCAGTTTTGCTCCACCCAAATCTGAGGGAGGAAACCGTTCACAGTTTCATCCCAAGTCATCAACCCAGCTCATTCTACAGCCATTGCTTCAGTTCCTAAGTTCAGAGAGGGTAACTAAGATAGAGCCCCAGTCTCTAAATCTCAGGGCAGTGTTAGCAGTGCCCAAACTAATCCCCTATGTCAGACTTGTGGTAAAAACCACAAGGGTATTTGCAGAGCCGGTAGTGATATTTGTTTTGGATGTAGCAAGCCAGGCCACAGGATCAAGGATTGTCTTCAGTCAGGTCAGCAAAAACATCTCCATTCCCCAGCTCAGTCCGGTCACCCGAATCAGTAGGGTGCCACTTCCAGTGCTAAAGTGGGCAACACCCAAACAAACTATATGCTCTTCAGACCCGACAGGATCAGGAAAATTCTCCTGATGTCGTTATTGGTCCGTTACATATTTTCCATGTTCATGTTTACTCTTTGCTAGATTCAGGTGCATCCTTTTCTTTTGTTACTCCCTTTATAGCAGGAAATTTCAGAATCAGTCCCGAAATTCTAGCAGAGCCTTTTTCAGTCTCTACCCTAATGGGTAAAACCATCATAGCCTGACGGGTATACTGGAACTGCCCAGTTATGATATTTCAGAAAGTCACCTCAGCAGACTTAGTTGAATTAGAGATGACTGATTTCGATGTCATTCTTGGTATGGATTGTCTTCATTCCTTCTACTCCATAGTCGACTGCAGAAACAAAATAGTTCAATTCTAGTTTCTGAATAAACCTATCTTAGAGTGGCAGGGTAGTTCTTCATCTTTCAGGGGTCAGCTTATTTCCTACCTTCGGGCAAGGAGAATGATATCTAAGGGATGTGTTTATCATATCATGCATATTAAGGATTCCAGCTCCGAATCTCCCAGTATCGAATTAGTCCCAGTGGTTAATAAATATTCTGATGTCTTTCACGTAGATCTTACAGGCATTTCTCCCGAAAGGGAAATAGATTTCGGCATAGACCTTCTCCCAGATACTCAGCCTATATCTATTCCGCCATACAGAATGGTACCAACAAACTTAAGGAACTAAAAGATTAGTTGAAGGATCTCTCAGATAAGGGATTCATCAGGCCAAGTGTATCCCCATAGGGTGCACCAGTCATATTCATGCGCAAGAAAGGCGGTTCTCTCAGAATGTGTATTGATTATCGTCAGCTCAACAAAGTTACAGTCAAGATCAGGTATCCACTTCCCAGAATAGATGATCTGTTTGACCAACTTCAGGGCGCCAGTTACTTCTCCAAGATAGAACTCAGATTAGGCTATCATCAGATCAGAGTTAGAGAATGTGACATTCCGAAGACAGCTTTCTGTACTCGGTATGGTCACTTCAAATTTCTAGTCATGTCCTTTGATCTTACCAATGCACCTGCATATTTCATGGACTTGATAAACCGGGTGTTCAAGCAGTACTTGGACATGTTCGTCATAGTCTTCATAGATGATATTCTGGTCTACTCTCGCACAGAGCGTGATCATTCAGACCATCTCAGAATTATTCTTCAGACTCTCAGAGAGCATTAGCTATTCGCCAAGTTCAGCAAGTGTGAATTTTGTCTAAGATCAGTAGCATTCCTTGGACACATTGTCTCCGGTGATGGCATTAGAGTGGATCCTCATAAAACTGAAGCAGTAAGGAATTAGCCTCGCCCTGTCTCTCCATCAGATATCAGGAGTTTCTTTTGTTTGGCTGGCTATTACAGATGGTTTATCGAGGGATTTTCTTCTATTGCATCTCCTATGTCCATATTGACTCAGAAGAAGGTCAAGTTTCAGTGGTTAGATTCATGCGAAAAGAGTTTTTAGGAATTGAAGACTCGACTCACCTCAACTTCAGTTCTAACCCTTCCAGATGGTTCAGACGGTTTCGTGGTATATTGTGATGCATCCAGAGTAGGTTTAGATTGTGTCCTCATGCAGCATGGTAAGGTCATAGCCTACGCCTCAAACAGTTAAAGACACATGAGAAGAATTATCCTACTCATGATCTTGAGTTAGCAGTCGTAGTCTTTGCCTTAAAGATTTGGAGGCATTATCTTTATGGAGTTCATGTAGACATCTTCACAGATCATAAGAGTCTTCAGTATTTCTTTTCTCAGAAAGATCTCAATCTTCATCAGAGAAGGTGGTTAGAGCTCTTGAAGGATTATGACATGAGTGTCCTTTACCATCCAGGCAAGGCCAACGTTGTGGCCGATGCTCTCAGCAAACTCTCCATGGGTAGTATTTCTCACATTGAGGATAGCAAGAAGAAAATAGTTCAGGAAATCCATCAGCTTGCCAGACTAGGCGTTCACTTAGTCGACTCTTCAGAGGGTTGTGTATATGTTCAGAATAGTTTAGAGTCATCTCTAGTTTCCGAGGTAAAAGAAAAGCAAGACAGGGATTCTAGCCTTATCAAGCTAAAAGAGTCAGTTCAGAATCAAAAGGTTGAGGTTTTCTCCCAAGGAGGAGATGGTGTTCTTCGTTTTTAGGGTCGTTTGTGCGTTCCAGGTGTAGATGACTTGAGGCAATGAATTCTTGCAGACGCACATGGTGCGCAATACTCTATTCATCTAGGGGCCACTAAGATGTACCGCGACTTGTGTGAGATCTATTGGTGGAGTGGGATGAAGAGAGATGTTGTAGAGTTTGTGGCTAAGTGCTCCACATGTCAGCAGGTTAAGATAGAGCATCAGAAACCTAGTGGTTCCATGCAGGAGTTCACCATTCCTACTTGGAAGTGGGAAGAAGTGAACAAGGACTTCATGATGGGTTTGCCTCGTACTCGTAGTCAGTATGATTCAGTTTGGGTCATCATAGACAGAATGACCGAATCAGCTCATTTTCTTCCAGTTCGTACTTCTTACTCAGCTGAGGATTATGCCAAACTCTACATCAGGGACTTGGTCAGATTACACGGTATTCTCTCATCTATTATCTCAGACAGAGGTACCCAGTTTACCTCTTACTTTTGGAAAGCGTTCAAAAAGGTCTTGGTACCCAAGTATATCTCAGTATAAATTTTCATCCTCAGACAGATGGTCAAGCAGAAAGGACCATTTAGAATCTCGAAGATATGCTAAGGGCGTGTGCAGTTAATTTCAAAGGAAGTTGGGATGTCCACTT
The DNA here is from genome assembly GCA_030864215.1 of Capsicum pubescens. Taxonomy (NCBI): domain Eukaryota; kingdom Viridiplantae; phylum Streptophyta; class Magnoliopsida; order Solanales; family Solanaceae; genus Capsicum; species Capsicum pubescens. Next base: position 262,518,437 of record CM061540.1, on the reverse strand, counting down.
GCCTTTGGTTGAATTTGCATACAATAATAGCTATCATTCTAGTATTCAGATGGCTCCATTCGAAGCTCTCTAAGGTAGGAGGTGTAGATCTTCAATCGGTTGGTTCAAAGTTAGTGAGGCCTCAGTCATAGGTTCTGACTTTGTATTCGATGCCTTAGAGAAAGTTCAGTTGATCCGAGAGAGACTCCAGGCTACTCAGAGCTGACAGAAGTCTTATGCAGATATTCATAGAAAGGATCTCGAGTTCCAGGTTAACAACTATGTCTATCTTAATATCTCTCCCATGAAGAGAGTGAAGAGGTTCGGCAAAAACGGAAAACTTAGTCCTCGCTATGTCGGTCCCTTCAGGATTCTCAGTCGCTTCGGCAAGGTAGCTTATGAGCTCGAATTGCCTTCAGATCTAGCCTTAGTCCATCCAATCTTACATGTCTCTTTGCTCAAGAAGTGCATAGGTGGCCCAACAGTTGTTGTCCCTATTCAGAGCATTGATATTCAGAACAACCTCTCTTATGAAGAGACTTCAGTTGAAATCTTAGACTATTAGACTCGTCGATTGAGGAACAAAGAAGTCCCTCTAGTCAAAGTTCTTTGGCAAAATCAGTCTCATGAGGGAGCTACTTAGGAAATAGAAGCATATATGTGTACCAAGTACCCTCACCTTTTCTCCGCCAATTCAGATCAAGCTCAAGGTAACAGTCATTCTTAAGCTTATTCAGTTTCACGTTCAGCATTCAGTATAAACTTGGTATCTCTTGCCATTGCATATTCAGACATGCGTTCTTGTGTTGGTACAGTATTTAATCATGCATCATCTATGCATTCTCACCTTGAGAAACTCAGTTTAATAGATTGCTCAGTTATGTATTCATGTATTAGTTATCCATGCATCAGTTATGCATAATCATTATGCTATGTACAGTTTGTCAGTCATGAGATCATGTTCCAGCTATTTATGTTCAAATCACTATTTCCCCTCCCAGTCAGTTTCATTCGAGGATGAATGTTCTTAAGGGGGAGATATTATAATACCCTTGTTTTTTTCCTAGATAGATATCATCTCAAGAATGCTAGGACTTACTTTGAAATGTAAATCTATTTTTGTACATGCAGTATTTTTGATATTTTCACTTTCTATCATGTGGGAAATTGAGTTGAATTTCCAACGATACTAATTTCGTCCAAATCAGACATCAGATGAAGGAGTTATGAACGTTTTACTCGGAATGGTCAGAATCACCCAGGTACGACGGCCCAGTTGGCGGACCGTCAAATTAGTGACAGACCACCACTTAGACCGTCACTTCCAAGGTAGAAGGGTGCCATTCTGGTTAAGTCCTGATGGAAAAGTTGACGGACCACCACTTGTCCCGTCAAAGCCGGGCCAGTTAAGCCATGTTCTGGATAAGGACTGATGGACGAGTTGACGGACCATCAAAGTTGTGATGTACCATCAGCCAGACTGTCAAACCTTATCCAATGAAGCCCATTTCTGGTCCACGTCTGACGGGCTGAATGACGGTCCACCAGGAGTCTGACGGACCGTCAGTTGGACCGTCACACACCACGTTCAGCTTATTTCCAGGTCATTTTAATAGGGCTATTTTGGTCACTTATCACCCGCCTATATATACCCAGATAAGGCTGAATTCAGCCATTTTGCTCATTTTTATTTCACAAACAACAACTAGGGTTTCTTCCTAAATTAAATCTTCAAGACCAAGACTCAATCTTCTTCAAGAATCAAAGAATTTCAAATCCTTCCAGTTCAAAAAACATCAAGAACCTTGAGTCAGGTATGCGTAGTGTTCATCTATGGACCCCTTTCATTCATAGAGTTCAAGAACCATGATTTTAAAAGAGATGCTTTGATTTCCTTGTTGCTATGTGATGTTTTTCATGTCAATGACCATTGTTTAAACTTCAGAATATTATTTTAAGATGATTTCCATGAAGTATGCATGTTTGTTGTTAAAACCCATGAAATTGGGTGGTTTAAGATGATTAATATTTTTTGAGAAAACCTATGCCCAAGGTGTGCATGCAAGGTATTTGTTAAAATGCCCAGGATGCTAGAAGTCCATATTTACATGATTTTATGATACCTAAATGACAAGTCCATATCAGCTATACACTCAATATGACGTCCATGCTATTTATGTGTTGCTATTGTTGTGGTGTGAAGCATGTGTGATAATGGAATTATAGAACATGTACATGAAATGTATCCATGATTTCCCTACCATATTTGAGATGTTGAATAGACTTATGAAGTACACTATCCCTTACTTATGATATTATGAATTGTGGACTCAAATCTTGTGATCAAGTCATGTCATGTGTGTCAGTTTCCTTCTATGGAGTCCTGGGGGTATTCGTACCCAAAACTATAGCTCTTTCCCTAGAGCCATGTCATGTTGTCATGATATCTTCAGTCAAGCCACGTTCCATAGAATTCAGTCCTTCATGTGACTCAGGAAACCTCAGAAACCTTATCATCTCAGTCAGTTATCAGTATTATTTCGTCAGTCAACGGAAATTCAGTAAAACCAGTTCATGTATAGTCAGTTAAGTCATGTTCAGTCTCTTTAGATGGGAGTAGGAGTTAGCACCGAGCGAACCCAAGGATGGGAACTCACCTGCTTCAGATGAAGGTGTGATTCTTAGAAGCAATCCTTGCATTCTAGAACTATGTATCCAGCATAGGTAATGACATCAACATAGCCAGCATAAGGGTTGATGGGGCGGACATCCGCCGTTCTCTTTTTGGGACACTGCCAGATTTGAGGGTCACTCACAATATGTCTTTACCCGTGGCACGGTATTGACACCCTTCCAATTAGGGCAGCGATTGGGCCCCAGTTCAGCTACTTTAGCATACATGGGGCATATCGGTTAAAGAACTACCTCCCACAGTTTCAGACTCAGTCTCAGTGAATGAACTCAGACAGTTCTTCAGATATCAGTTTACCAGGACTGTTAGATACAGTAAAATCTCAGTTATAGTACGGAACTCAGACAGTTCCATTAGATTTAGGACTGTCAGATATAGTCCCTCATGCTATCATAACTACATTTTCAGCCATGTATTAGCGTAAGATTTAGCTATCACGTACTCACGATCTCAGTTACTATGTATGTATGGTTGCACTCTTACGTTTATATCACTCAGTCACTTAGCATTATTCATACATGTAAACCCTTTGCATTAGCCTACCTCACTCGTATACTCAGTACTCCAGTTGTACTGACGTATTTGCACTATGGCGCTTTCTTTTTATGTTACACCATTGGTTCAGAGACACGAGTTCCAGACCAGCAGTAGCAGACGCATTTAGCACACAGAGTTGCAGTGAGTCCTCTTCATTCGAGGACGATATTACTTGATTTATTTATTTATTTATTTATTAATTCAGTTAGTTTTCAGTTTACGAAGTTAGTTGGAGACATGTTCCTTCAACTCCTTATTCAGATAGTACTTAGAGATTTTTAGATTTAGTATTCAGATTCAGTTCAAATTCAGTTGTTTTAGGTATTTGCTACCCACATGGATGTCATGTTTTGATAGTTTCTTTATTCAGTTGAACCTTATGGCCTATTGTTCATATTTTCTGCATTTTACAAGTATATCATGCAATGTACAGGTACAGATATCAGTCATGGGTTAGCTTATGGTCCTTCGGGGTCATAAGCACCGTGTAGCATTCCGGTTCAGAAAATTAGGGTATTACATTTGGTCTTATATATATATATCTAAGTAGAGAAGAGCCATTCATTTTCTCTTCAATCTCTTCTAAGAAAATATCTAGAGAACTAGGGTTTCTCTTTTCCAAATACAAATCATCTCCAAGAAATTCAAGAATCTTTCATAGATTTCTCCAAGTTGTTCAAGAATTAAGTTCCCCAAGTCAAAGGCATCAGGAATCTTAGCCTAAAAGTGTGAGAAATATTCCAATCAAGTCTCTTATTCTCAAATTTATAATCCAAGGTATGTGGGGTTTGAACAAGAACACTCCTTTCGTTCTTGTGCCCAAAGATTTAATTTTATTATTTATTTCCATGAAATTGCAAAGTGGGTTTACGCCCAAATTACTTTATTAATGATTTTATGAGATTTGATATGTTCAAGTTCGATATACATGATTATTTCATCATCTTATTTCTTAAATTGAGAACTTACGCCATGAATTGTACATTGCTACTATGAATTGATGATTTCTAAGTGATAAATGATAAGAGTCATGATTTTAAGATTTTCCATGAGAAGTTGATTATTGAATATATATATCGATATTGAGCTTGAGAGTCAAGGATGAGTCCTATGATGTTTCCTTGAAGCTTTTGATATTTGAAATGATTTGATAAGCAAGCGTACTTGATGTTGAGAAAGATAGTTTTGATTTTGAGTCGAGTTAGGAATCCACAGTTGTATATGATTTACAGATGAGATATATTTATGTTTTGGTCTTTATGATAGATCCATGAGTTGATATTGATTAAGATGGATTTCCTAATGCATTCTAAGCTGAGTCTTGGAGGAGTATTTAGCACCAAGAGGGAAATGTGGTATTTCCCTAAAACTACGTGCCACCGTAGGATTGATATTGATAATTGTGGGCCAGAGGCCGAGTATGGGATTGTGATAATGAAATTGAGGTTGTACTCCCTGGAAAGAGTACGACGCTCCCACTAATGTGGGGTTCTCTCTTTAGAAGGGTAAAAGTTGGACTCCATGAGGCTCACATGGTTTAGTTTATGTCGGTTATAAGAAACTCCCAAATCCATAATGATATAAGTTCCTTGAGTTACCAAGTCAGTCTAAGTCATGAGTCTAAGAGTTTGAGTTGAGTCCAATGATTTATGAGATTTATGAAGCATGTGTTATTATTGATGATTTATGAAAATTATGTCTCAGGAAATTCAAGCGAAGAGAGTCATTATTGTCAGCATGCATGATTTTATATTACATTTATGATATTATTTTAAAATGTTGCATACACTCCCACATACTCAGTACATTCCCAAGTACTGATTCCCATACTCTTCTGTGTTTTATATTTCCTCGTGATGTAGGTTCAGGTGCTTAGTCTCAGCAGTGACAGTGATCTTTGAGTACCTTCATCTACATTTCTGCAGTTGGTGAGTCCTCTTGGTTCGAGGACCTACGTCCCTAATTTTATCTTGTTAATAGATGGTTATTTCCTTTCAGATCAGTACGAGTCAGTTGGGGGATCTGTCCCAATGGCTCCTCAGTCTTATGTAGTAGAGACTTTGTCAGACTAGAGTACCAGTATGTGCAGAACTTCAGTATTTTGATTGTACAAGACAGTATCTCTTTATATTCCAGTATGTTCATGGCATAATTATTCATTCTTACTCTAGCATGATTTTGGTTGTAGTGAGTTCTGAAAATGATGATAGGCTTAGAGGGTTAACTTGAGGCCACGTGTGACCTTAAGCACCATGTGACGTCTCGGGATAGGTTCTCGGGTCGTCACAAGCTTGGTTTCAATGCTTAAGGTTCAAAGAGTCCTAGGGAGTCTGACAAGTCGCGTTACGTAGAGTCTTGATCATCGGTGTGTAGCGCACCACATCTATGAGCAAGAGTCTAAGGGGTAATTTAGGAAAAGCTATTTCTTTTTTTCAAAAGTCTATTATGCCTACGACTGTTTCTCTCTGCTATTAATTCCTGCTCTTTTATGACAGAAAATGCCTCCTCGTAGAGCTCACAGAAACAACGAATGACCTCAACCCGTTGATCCTTTAGGTGAGATGGTGTCCCACACTGAGTTTCGGGCAGCTTTTAAGGCTCTATCCCAGGTGGTTACCACTAATGCTCAGGCTAATGTTCAGGTTGTAGTTCCACCTCTACAAGAAGGTAATTCAGTGGCAGCTCGGGTTCGCGATTTTATGTGGATGAATCTGCCAGAGTTTTATGGGTCAAGGGCAGGTGATGACCCACAGATGTATCTTGATGACGTGAAGAAGATCACTCAAATTATGCATGTAACAGAGGAAGAGAGTGTGGAGCTAGCTTTTTATCACTTGAAAGATGTTACTTATGATTGGGTGGAGATGTGGAGGAAGAGTAGAGGGGAGGATATCGGTTCCATGACTTTGCAGTTGTTCCAAGACGCGTTCTTAGGCAGATTCTTTCCCCTAGAGCTGAGGAAAGCAAAATTAGAAGAATTTATGAACTTGAGACATGGCTCTATGACAAATAAGGAGTATTGTCATAAGTTCAACTAGTTATCTAAGTATGCTCCCGGTATGATGGCCGATTCTAGAACTAGTATGAGTAAGTTTTCAACTGGTGTATCTAGTTATGTTGTGAAAGAGTGTAGGTCCTCTATGATTAATAGGGACATGTACCTTTCTAGACTAATGATACATGCTCAACAGATTAAAGTGAACAGGGTAAAAGAGAGAGAGAAAGTGAGAGGGAATAGGAGAGTTAGATCAGAGCAGTAGGGGTATGATCATGCTAGATTTTCTGGAGGGAATCTCTCTCAGTACCAGAACCATTCACTTGTGCTAGTGCCTTCATCAGCTAGTGCTCCCATATTCAGAATCAGGCAGGAGTAGGGTAATAGGTATACTATGTCCAAGTCCCAGGACAGTGTGAGTAATAAACCTCATCCTCTCATATGTTTGAGGTGCGGTAGGGACCATCCTGGTGAGTACTTATTCGATCGGAGGGGTTGTTTTGGTTGCGTCAAGTTGGGTCACAAATTCAGGGATTGCCCATATGCTAGACAAGGGAGTCATGATGTTCGTCCCCAGAGTCAGGCTTTAAGTGCTCCAGCCCCTTTAGTTCGTCCTCCTCCTCCTAAAGGTGCCTCTTCTAGTACTGCAGGTGGTCAACACCAGAATCGCTTTTATGCTATACCACCCCGCCAGGAGCAAGAGGATTCACCAGATGTTACTGGTACGCTTCGTGTATTTCATTTCAATATACATGCATTGATGGACCCTGGGTCAAGTCTTTCTTATGTGACTCCATTGTTGGCTGTGAATTTTAAAATCAGTGCTAAAAAGATTCCTGAGCCTTTTCTAGTTTCTACACCAGTGGGTGAATTTGTTGTTGCTAAGCAAGTGTATAAGAAGTGTCCTATCACTGTCCTTAACAAAATTATGTTTGCATATTTGATTGAGCTAGATATGGTTGATTTTGACATTATTCTAGGTATGGATTGGCTTCACTCTTGCTATACGTCTATAGACTGTCGTACTCGTGTAGTCAAGTTTCAGTTTCCCAATGATCCAGTTTTTGAGTGGTCTAGAAATTTTGTAGCTCCCAAGAGTCATTTTATATCCTACCTTAAATCCAGGAAATTGATATCTAAGGGTTATATCTATCATTTGGTTTGAGTTAAAGACACAGAGTCCGAGACTTCAATTATTCAGTCTATTAGTGTTGTCAAAGAGTTTCTTGATGTTTTCTCAGAAGATTTCCCAGGGGTACCTCCTGATAGAGAGATAGAATTCGGGATTGATCTTCTTCCTGATACACAGCCTATTTCTATTCCTCCGTATCGTATAGCCCCCGCAGAACTTAAGGAGTTGAAAAAGCAACTCAGAGATCTTTTAGATAAGGGTTTCACAAGGCCCAGTGCATCTCTTTGGGGAACACCCGTTCTATTCGTGTGAAAGAAATATGGTTCATTGCGTATGTGCATCGACTATCGTCAGCTCAACAAGGTCACAGTCAAGAACAAGTACCCTTTTCCCAGGATTAATGATCTATTTTATCAGCTGCAAGGTGCCAGTTATTTCTCAAAAATAGATTTGAGTTTCGGGTATCACCAACTTAAAGTCAGAGAGTGTGATATTCCAAAGACAGCTTTCTGCACCCATTATGGTCATTTTGAATTCCTGGTCATGTCCTTCGGGCTAACAAATGCCCCAGCAGCTTTTATGGATCTTATGAACCGAGTATTCAAGCGGTATCTGGATTTGTTTGTTATTGTGTTCATAGATGATATTCTTGTATATTCCCAAAGTGAGGACGACCATGCAGATCATCTTCAAATTGTCTTGCAGACCCTTAGAGATCATCAGTTATTCACCAAATTTAGCAAGTGTGAATTTTGGCTAAGGTCAGTTGCCTTCCTGGGTCATATTATTTCTTCTGAAGGTATTTGAGTTGATCCTCAAAAGGTAGAAGCTATGAAAATTGGCCTATACCTATCTCTTCATTTGATATTAGGAGTTTCTTAGGCCTAGCTGGTTACTACCATCGTTTTGTGGAAGGTTTCTCTTCCATTGCTGCTCCTTTGACCTGGTTAACCCAAAAGAAAGTTAAATTCCAGTGGTCAAATTCTTGCGAGAAGTGTTTTCAGAAGTTGAAGACTTGACTCACTTCAGCCCCTGTGATGAACCTGCCTAATAGTGTAGATGATTTTGTGGTGTATTATGATGCTTCGAGAGTTGGTTTAGGGTGCGTGTAGATGGAGAAGGGTAAGGTTATAGCCTATGCCTTCCGACAGTTGAAACCTCATGAGAAGAATTATCCAACCCATGATCTCGAATTAGCTGCTGTGGTTTTTGCCTTAAAAATCTGGAGACACTACTTGTACGGTGTTCATGTTGATGTCTTTACGGATCACAAGAGTTTGCAGTATGTCTTTACTCAGAGAGAGTTGAACCTTCGGCAGAGGTGATGGTTGGAATTTCTAAACAACTATGATATGAATATGCTGTATCACCCGGGTAAGGCCAATGTAGTGGCAGATGCCCTTAGCAGATCGTCCATGGGCAGTGTAGCCTATATAGAAGAAAATAAGAAGGAGTTAGCCCACGAAGTGCATCGTTTAGCTAGGTTATGTGTTGGATTGCTTGACTCAGCTGAGGGTAATGTTTGGGTTCAGAGTAGTTCTGAATCTTCCCTAGTTTCGAAAGTGAAGAAGAAACAGATATGGATTCTCGTTTGGTTGAACTGAAAGGGTCCGTCAAAGACCAAAAGGTGGAGGTTTTCTCCCAAGGGGGAGATGGTGTATTGAGATTTTAGAATAGATTGTGTGTGCCTGGTGTTGATAATTTGAGGGAGAGAATTATGGCTGAAGCGCATGGCGCACGATATTCTATTCATCCCGATGCTACCAAGACGTACCGCGATTTGCGAGAAATTTATTGGTGGAATGGTATGAAAAAGGATATAGCAAAGTTCGTAGAGAAGTGTTCAACTTGACAACAAGTTAATATAGAGCACCAAAGACCCAGTGGGATGATGCAAGAATTTATCATTCTTACATAGAAGTGAGAAGATGTGAACATGGATTTTGTGATCGGTTTACCTCTCTCTCGTCATCATCATTATTCTATTTGGGTCGTTGTAGATAGGTTGACAAAGTCCGCATATTTCCTGTCAGTACATACATCTTTCACCACTGAGGACTATGCTAAGTTGTACCTCTGAGAGTTAGTCAGGTTGCATGGAGTTCCATTGTTTATCATCTCCGATAGAGGTACTCAATTTACTTCTCAGTTTTGGAGAGCCTTACAGAAGGATCTGGCACCCAAGTTTATCTTAGCTCCGCTTTTCAACCGCAGACCGATGGTCAGGCTGAGAGGACTATCCAGACTTTGGAGGATACGTTGAGAGCATGTGTTCTTGATTTCAAAGGGATTTGGGATGAACATTTTTCATTGATTGAATTTGCGTATAAAAATAGTTTTCATGTTAGCATTGGAATGACTCCATTTGAGGCATTGTATGGTTGGAGGTGTAGATCACCTATAAGTTGGTTTGAAGTAGGTGAGGCTGCCGTAATTAGAATTGATGCTGTGTTCGAGGCTATGGAGAAAGTTAAGTTGATTCGGGAGAGCTTGAAGACAGCCCAGAGTCGTCAAAAGTCGTATGCAGATGTGAGGAGAAGAGCTCTTGAGTTTGAAGTTGATGATTTGGTATAATTGAAAATTTTGCCTATGAAAGGGGTGAAGAGATTTGGAAAGAAAGGGAATCTTAGTCCCCGATATGTAGGCCCTTATAGATTTTTGAATCATGTTGGTAAGGCAGCTTATGAGATTGAGTTGCCTGCAGAGTTGTCAGCTGTCCATCTTGTATTTCATGTTTCTATGCTAAAAAAACACATTGGTGATTCTGTTGTTGTTGATCCATAAGAGAACTTCGATGTTCGGGATAGTCTTTCCTATGATGAAGTTCCAGTTGAGATCCTAGATTATGAACTCCGAAAACTAAGGAATAAGGAAGTTTCCTTGGTTAAAGTTTTGTGGCAAAATCAATTAGTCGAGGGCGCTACTTGGGAAGCTGAATCAGACATGCGAGCCAAGTACCCTCATCTCTTCTCCTCGAGTTCAAATCAAGACAAAGGTACTATTCTTCCTCAATTCAGTTGTGCATTCATCCATAAGGTTACTCTCTCTATGATTCGTGCATTCTGTGCAGTACCCAAAAGTTTAGAGTAAAGTAAGCCCTTCGTGTGGGTCGTTCCAGCTGTGCGTACTTATTTTTCTCTTGTTCTTGACCTATCTGGCACCATTCGAGGATGAATGTTTCCAAGGGGGAGATATTGTAATACCCCGATCGTTCCTTAAGCATAAATCTATCTTTTGAGTGAATAGGGGTGGCTTCCAAAGCGAGTGATGTTTATATTGTGTTTTATTTCTCTAATTTCTACTTTCTATCATGTAGATAATTGAATAAGCTTTCCATCAATACCAATTTCATCAATATCCGACATCGGACGAAGAAGTTATGGCCATTTTACTGAGCGTTGCCGGAATCGCCCAGGTTTGACGGTCGATATGGTAGACCGTCAAGTCCTTGGTGGACCGTCAGTTGTCCCGTCAAGCCAAGGAAGTAACCCCTTTTTCTGGCCATCGTGCGATGGCCAAAATGGTGGGCCACCAAATATTTGATGGACCGTCAAGAGGACCATCAATTCAAGGCAGAATGTCCTATTTTTGACCCCCGAGTGACGGATGATCTGGTGGACCATCAGTTTCCTGTCGGATCGTCACTTTGACCATCACGTTGAGGCAGAATATCCCAGTTTTGTCACTCGAGTGATGGACAATCATGTGGACTGTCAGTTGCTCTGACGGACCGTCAGTTCGACCGTCACAGACCCCGATCAACAATTTTCAACTCTTTTTAAAATGATATTTTGGTCATTTCTGCCCCCTTTTTATCTTATTTATATATCCAAGTAGATAAGAGCCATTCATTTTCTCTTCAATCTCTTCTAAGAAAATATCTAGAGAACTAGGGTTTGTCTTTTCCAAATCCAAATCATCTCCAAGAAATTCAAGAATCTTCCATAGATTTCTCCAAGTTGTTCAAGAATTAAGTTTCCCAAGTCAAAGGCATCAAGAATCTTAGCCTAAAAGTGTGAGAAATAATTTCCAATCAAGTGTCTTATTCTCAAATTTATAATCCAAGGTATGTGGGGTTTGAACAAGAATAATCCTTTCGTTCTTGCGCCCAAAGATTTAATTTTTATTATTTATTTCCATGAAATTGCAAAGTGGGTTTACACCCAAATTACTTTATTAATGATTTTATGAGATTTGAGATGTTCAAGTTCTATATACATGATTATTTCATCATCTTATTTCTTAAATTAAGAACTTACGCCATGAATTGTACATTGCTACTATGAATTGATGATTTCTAAGTGATAAATGATAAGAGTCATGATTTTAAGATTTTCCATGAGAAGTTGATTATTGAATATATATATCGATATTGAGCTTGAGAGTCAAGGACGAGTCCTAAGATGTTTCCTTGAAGCTTTTGATATTTGAAATGATTTGATAAGCAAGCGTACTTGATGTTGAAAAAGATTGTTTTGATTTTGAGTCGAGTTAGGAATCCACAGTTGTATATGATTTACTGAAGAGATATATTTATGTTTTGGTCTTTATGATAGACCTGTGAGTTGATATTGATTAAGGTGGATTTCCTAACGCGTTCTGAGCTGAGTCTGGGAGGAGTATTTAGCACCAAGCGAGAAATATGGTATTTTCCCAAAACTACGTGCCACCGTAGGATTGATATTGATAATTGTGGGCCATAGGACTAATATGGGATTATGATAACGAAATTGAGGTTGTACTCCCTGGCAAGAGTACGACGCTCCCGCCAATGTGGGGTTCTCTCCTTAGGAGGGCAAAACGATGGACTCCATGCGGCTCACATAGTTTAGTTTATGTCGGTTATAAGAAACTCCCAAGTCCATAATGATCTAAGTTCCTTGAGTTACCCAGTCTGTCTAAGTCACGAGTCAAATAGTTTGAGTTGAGTCCAATGATTTATGAGATTTATGAAGCATGTGTTATTATTGATGATTTATGGAAATTATGTCTCAGGAAATTCAAGAGAAGAGAGTCATTATTGTTAGCATGCATGATTTTATATTACATTTATAATATTATTTTAAAATATTGCATACACCCCCACATACTCAGTACATTCCCAAGTACTGATTCCCATACTCTTTTGTGTTCTATATTTCCTCGTGATGTAGGTTAGGTGCTTAGTCTCAGCAGTGACAGTGATCTTTGAGTACTTTCATCTACATTTTTGCAGTTGGTGAGTCCTCATGGTTCGAGGACCTATGTCCCTGATTTTGTCTTGTTAATAGATGGTTGTTTCCTTTCAGATCAGTATGAGTCAGTTAGGGGATCTGTCCCAATGGCTCCCCAGTCTTATGTAGTAGAGGCTTTGTCAGAATAGAGTACCAGTACGTGCAAAACTTCAGTATTTTGATTGTATAAGACAGTATCTCTTCATATTCCAGTATGTTCATGGCATGATTATTCTTTCTTACTCTAGTTTGATTTTCGTCGTAGTGAGTTCTGAAAATAATGACAGGCTCAGAGGGTTAGCTTGAGTCCACGTGTGACCTTAAGTACCATGTGACGTCTTGGGATAGGTTCTCGGGTCGTTACATGAATCTCTTTACAATGACACCAAAACTAGATCCCTTCATAATTCTTGACAAATAAATATGAGCAACAATCGACATTAAATCTTAACAGGGTATCAGAACCATAATCATGGTCCCTCAGCCTTATCAGTTTAGACCTACCAAACTTAACTGTAAAATTGTAGATATCTTGTTTGAATGATCTATGAATAATCGATAAAAGTAGCATTCACAAAATCAGTGTACTCTATGTGTGTTTCCACAAAATCAGACCTACATGGTTGGACCTCTACTGTTGCTTATGTGGACTAAAACACTATTGTAAGTAGCTCCTCTCAACCTTTAAAACCTTTGTTGATGCTGGAAATCCATTTTGTTGATAGCTTAGAATGATCGAAAAACTATCTTCTTTTTGTTGGTCTCTTTTGCTATCTATATATGCCATGTACCTATCCATCTTCATCTCTGTATGTATTTTAACCTCGCATTAGTGTTATCCTTAAATAAGGCATTTTCCCTTTATCACTATTAAGAATCGCCTTACCCCTTTTATGTAGCTGATGAAAACTTGTAAAAGTTACTGCTCCTGTATCTATAGCTAAATTAGCTAGGTAATATCCTAACGTGTTTCCCTCTCTGTATATATGCTGGTAAACTACCTATTTTTCCTTCACCTGTTGCTGAATTTCTGTGATTATACTTGCTAATCTCCAAGGTATATACCAGTTTCCTGTTAATACCTTTTGCATTAGCAAAGAATCCATTTTGAAAATTACCTTCTTGAACTGTGTTTGCCTACAATGTTTAGCTGCTTCAAGTATAGCATTTTCTTCTGCTTGTATACTATCTGCATGTTGCTGTCTTTGTGCATGAGCATATATTAGATTCCCTGATTTATTTCTCAGATAATAAGCATAAGAACTCATTCCCTCTTCACCTCTGAATGCCCCATCTATATTGTATTTGACCCATCCATGTTCTGGGGTATTCCATTTCATAGCTATCACCTTCATTTTGCATTTAATCTTATCAAATTCCTCCAGTATCTGTGGCCATTCCATGGGAAAATCTACATTTAGCTTTCTGACTTTCAGTAACAACCTCAAGTTCCTTGTAATATTATAGATAATTCTCAACTCAGAGGTATACTTATTATTATGTTTGCTGTTATTTCTTCTCTTCCAAATCTCTCATAGGATGATACTGGGTAAAGCTTGGAAATAAGGTAACTCTCTCCTATTAACTCTTGTATTCCACCATTTAAGGATGGTACTCCTTAGTGTTAGCCCTTGGATAGATATACCTGCAAAAGAAGAAAAATAGGACCAGGTCATGTTAGCAAAAAATGATCTTCTGAATACATGAGACATTGTCTCCACTGCTGGTTCAACACAACACCAACACTTTGATGGACCCTGCAACCCCCATATTCTAGCATTGTCATCAACTGGAATTCTACTCTTCCATAGCCTCCACATGAAGAAACCAATTTTAAAAGGAAAACCCTTAATCCATATGCAACTGTATATATCACTGTTTTGACCTTTATCTCTGATATATTGCCATACTGAACTCATAGTGAAACCACCTTTAGCTTCTAAAGACCACATTGGTCTATCATCTTTATTTTATGTTGGTGGTTTTACTTTAGCTATTATATGGTCAACCAAATATGAGTTGAACATTCTTGCAAGAGTTTGTTCATCCCACCTTCCCTCAATTACTAAATCTCTGGCCTGCTGATACTTGTCTGTCATCTCACATGAACCTTCCATCAGAGCATAAAGTTCACCTTGTCCTGTCCAATTATCTAGCCATATATCTGAATTTTCTCCCCTTATCTGCCATACAATAAGATGTTCCACTAAGTCTCTAGCAATCAACATTTTCTTCCAGACCTGTGACCCTCCTGAACCTATTCTCCACATAATCATTGTTGGATGCTCCTTTTTACAATATTTATTCTTCATGTACCTACTCCACATAGAATTAGTTGTCCTAAAGTTCCACCAAAGTTTGCAAAATAGTGCCATTGAAATATTAGTCATTTTTCTAAAGCCAAGCCCTCCTTCATCCTTAGGCATACATACATCTTTCCATCTCACCCAATGTTTGCCTTTTTTTCCTATTTTGCTGCTCCAGAAAAACTGTGCTATTGCCCTTTCAATAGTATTCAGTACATTCAAAGGTGGATTTATTACTGATAAGCAGTGAATTGCTATACTCTATAACATATGTTGGATGAACACAGCTCTACCCCCATAAGATAACAATTTCCCTTTCCATGCCTGAATTTTATTTGTTATCTTCCTCATCAATTGGTGGTAATAATCCTTCTTCTTCCTCATATAGAAAATAGGACAACCTAGGTAATTAAAAGGAAATTCACCTCTTAAAATACCTGTAGCTACTCCAGACATCACCATTATTCCATTTGATTCTCCTTTATGCAAGTATATTGCACTTTTTCCTTTGTTAATCTTCTTTCCTGAGATTTCTTCATATCTTTCCAGAGTTGTTGTAACCAGCTGCAGAGTTTTCAACTCATCTTTGCATAAGATAATCATGTTATCAGCAAAGGCTAAGTGATTTAGTTTTGGACTCCCTCTAGGCATTCCAAATAGCTTAAACTCTTTATTCATCATTAATTTCTTCATATTTCTTGATAGAACTTCAGCAGCAATGATGAACAAAGTTGGTGATAAAGGATCACCTTGCTTTAAACCTCTTGAATATTTTAAAAATCCCTTAGGCTACCCATTGATTAGAATAGAGTACCAGTTGTTTTCCACCAGCTTGAACACCATGTCTATTAGTATTTCAAAAGAACCCATCTTCCTCAGTACCTTTGTCAAGAAAAACCATTCTACCTTATCATAAGCCTTCATCATGTCTAGATGAGAGACGAATAAAATAAATTTAGGGCTGAAGGAGAGATGAGATAATTCTAATTTCTAGATGTACTACCCTTGATATTAAATGACTAAACAAAGTGTATTTATTCAAATTTATATTTTCAAAGCATAATTAATAAGGCTAATTTGGTAAAATAAACCCCTAATTAATATTTTCTTAATGGGTGCGCCAAGTCAATAGGGGCCAACTAATATGAAACGGAGGAAGTATTAGGGGTTTCAATATTCCTTAATTAATATTCATTAATAATTTCAGGGGCACGAGGAAGAAAATAGATGACATTGAAAAGACAAGACAAGACTACTCAATGAAATTTTTGAGTTATCCAAGAAACATTTTTTACCGCCTTTAGTAGTACTACTTTATCTACTAGGATAGAAGCCTTCTTTAAAATTAAATGGAAAAAAGATTTTCAAACAGATATGTTGTCTGTTGCAACAGATATAAATATCTGTTTGAAAAATCCCAACAGCTCAGTCATCTGTGACAACAGATAAAAATGTCCATTTGATAACTAAGTCAGATATGTCATCTGTTATAACAGATATCAATATCTATTTGAAAATTTCCAACAGCTCAGTCATCTATCATAACAGATGCAAATGTCTATTTGATAATTAAATCAGATATGTCATCTGTTGTAATAGAGATGATTATCTATTTGAAAATATCGAACAACTCAGTCGTTTGTTGCAATAACTTTCATTGCAATTGATTTAGGTGGAACTAGGGATGAATGAATGAGTTTATAGGGACAACAACAACTTTAATTAAGTCGTTGCATTTGCATGGTGTTTGTATTGCGTTCATCCTGACCCGAGTCATCGATCGATCACTCTGAGTTGAAATGAGTTCTCGTTAACTTAATGTTAAGATTCATAGTACCTAAATTTATTTAGGTGGAACTAAGGATGAATGAATGAGCTCACAGGG
This sequence comes from Capsicum pubescens, assembly GCA_030864215.1. NCBI lineage: Eukaryota > Viridiplantae > Streptophyta > Magnoliopsida > Solanales > Solanaceae > Capsicum > Capsicum pubescens. The sequence goes on along the minus strand of CM061540.1, from coordinate 262,501,698 downwards.
TCAACAAAAACTTCAATTGAGTCGATTTATTTGCATGGTGTTGGTATTGTATTTATCCCAACCCGAGTCATCAATCGATCACTCTGAATTAAAATGAGTTCTCATTAACATAATGTTAAGATTAATAACACCTAAATTGATTTATATGGAACTAGAGATGAATGAATGAGCTCATAGGGTCAACAACAACTTTAATTGAGTCATTGTATTTTCATGGTGTCGGAATTGCGTTCATCTCGACCCAAGTCGTAGATCGATCACTTTGAGTTGAAATGAGTTCTCATTAACATAATGTTAAGATTAATAGTATCTAAATTGATTTAGGTGGAACTAGGGATGAATGAATGATCTCATAGGGTCAACAACAACTTTAATTGAGTCGTTGCATTTGCATGGTGTTGGTATTACATTATCTCGACCCGAGTCATCGATCGATCACTCTGAGTTAAAATGAGTTCTCCTTAACTTATTTTTAATATTAATAGTACCTAAATTGATTTAGGTGGAACTAGGGATAAATAAATGAGCTCACAGGGTCAACAACAACTTCAATTGAGTCATTGCATTTGCATGGTATTGGTATTGCATTCATCCCAACCCAAGTCATCGATCGATTACTCTGAGTTGAAATGAGTTCTCATTAACTTAATGTTAAGATTAATAGTACCTAAATCGATTTAGGTGGAACTAGGGATGAATGAATGAGCTTACAGGGTCAACAACAACTTCAATTGAGTCGTTGCATTTGCATGGTGTTGGTATTGCGTTCATCCTGACCCGAGTCATCGATCTATCACTCTGAGTTGAAATGAGTTCTCATTAACTTAATATTTTTAAAACTATATCTTTTAAAATTTTAAAAATTAATTAAGATCAATTCAGACCAAATTAACAATTTCAAAACTTGTCATTCTTTTCCAAAATTATAAATCAACCCATACAAATCATCCATTTGGGGGAAAAACTTTTCCTTATTTCAAATCTCAAGTTCTCACTCCCCTCTCTCTGAATAATACAGACAATAACTACTCAACATATTGCTCAACCCTTTAAAACAGATCGATCTTCTTTCTATTTTTGACCACATAGTTATTATTTATGACTTCATTCTCGCTTGTATCCATCATTTTCTTTGTCTTCACTGGTAACAGAGTTCGAGAAGAGTTCTACATTTGTTCTTTATTCTAAAAATTAGGGCTTTTTAGTTAATGATGAAAAAAAATACTTTTAGTTGTATTATCTTCAAGAGTGGGTTAACAATTTTGTGTTTTGATGCTAAAAAAGTAGGAAGCACCTAAGAAAACCCTAGTTTTTGTCTCAGTGTTTTGTTGACTGTTGTAGTATTATTGGATGGTGTTTGTGGTATTATTGGTGGTTGTTGTTGGTGGTGTCGGTATTTTTATTTTTGGTGGTGGTGTCGGTGGTCTTAGTGTTGGTATTAGAGGCATTGGTGGTGGTCTTGGTGGCATTGGTGGTGGCATTGGTTGTGCTAGTGGTGGTCCATCTATTTCAACAGATGGAAGATCTATTGGGAGATATTAAATAGGTCTTCAAACAGATTCCCCATCTGTTTCAACTGATGGGTTATTCGTTGGAGTATTTTTTGTAATGTGGCGTAGAATAATTTATTGAAATTTGTCTTACCTTTTTTTAAAAAATTATGCATACATCAAATGCAATGTATTTTTTGTTTTTCTATTATTTGTAGTTAAAAGATGTCTCCCAAAAGAAAACAAACTAAAAGTGGAGAAAGTGGATCAACTTCTGATCACCAAACAAAAAAGGTTAAAGTACAGATAGATTTGGAGAAACTTCCAGAATAATCTTAGTTAGGGAAAAATGAAGCTGAGGAAAGTGATAATTCCTTCTCACCAATGGGGCGTGAAATAATATTGAAATCTCAGCATGATTCTGTCAAAACTATTAGAATTGACAAGTTTTGAGTTACTATGCCGATGAATAACCCTAACACAGTATTTGGTGATCTTGTACTTAAATGTCAGTTGGGGAACCCTTTTGATGAACTTAGGAGTATTATGAAGAATGAAAACATAAATGGACTTTTTAAGAAGAGCTGCTTTGCATACTTTCTCGAGTTGTTTGAGGACCGCACTCTTCGTTTCCCAATAAGCATGGTATATGGCCTTCTCAAGCACAGGATCAAGTATGCGGGGGATGATAAAGATTCGAAGAAGGGCAGAAAAAAGATGGATGAATTCTGGATCAACTACTGTGGCATGCCGGTTTATTTTGGATTGAAAGAGTTTGCCATAGTGACGGGCTTGAGATGCGATCGTCCAAAAGAACCTCTCATCAAGGAAACACCCCACAAAGGGTCTAACAAACGCAAGGTAAAAAAGATGGGTTGTTGGGTATTATTGGACCTAGTTACAAAGGGGAGGATTTGATGGCATATCTCGAGAATAAAAACATACTACAACACTACAGGGAGAAATTATGCTTAGTTTGGTTTGTCTATTCCATTTTATTGGCAAGAGATGTCAGAAAAGTCATAGAACATGATTTTTTGGCGCTTGCTGATGATTTTGGGAAATTCAACGATTATCCCTGGGGATATGATAGATACTACTTGACTATCTGATATTTACTGACAAAGTTATCCCCAAAGACGATCACATTATACGGCTTTTCCTGGGATTTCATGGTAAAATTGATCACTATTTTTACTCATCCATTAATTTATATTGAATATAGTTATTATGACTTTTTTTGCTTGTTTCCTATTTACATTTTTTAGGCTTGGTCATGTGAAGCTATTCCTCCCCTCTGAAAGCAGTTCAAGAATTACCTGGATAAGGTTTCTCATCCAATGATGCTTAGGTGGTTGGCTGCAACAAAGAGCAACAAAAAATATATTAAGGAGGCTGATCTCTTTAACCCTCTGGATGATGCAGTACGTCTTCTTTCAACGAAAATAATTTGTCTTAAAGAAATATATGGAAATAGATGTTCCATCTGTTGCAACAGATGGGTCGTCTATTGCAATATATTACCCATCAACTATAACTGGTGCAATAGATGGGTAATTTGTTGCGACAGACGATCCATATTTTGTAATAGATTAACCATCTGTTGCTCTGGTTATCTGAACCCGACTCAACAGATTACCCATTTTATACAAATTATGCAACAGATATGTAATCTGATGCAACATATTGCCAATCTGTTGCGACATACAGATCAACTGTTGGGGCAACTAGATCGTCTGTTGTATAAGTTGGTTGTGTTAACATCTATGTAACCCAAATGACTGTAAATTATTATTATATGATTTAAATGCCTCATGTCTTTTTTTTATAGGTTTTGCATCCTTGGATCGTGCCTACCGTTGATGAGCTGGGGATGACTTCTTTTCTTACTCTAGGTCTTGTTGATACAAAAAATGACCCAACAGTAGAGTTAATAAAGAAAGAATAAGCTGGAGAAATATCCATAAGAAGAGTAGTTAGGTAAGGTTAGCCTAATGTTGAAGTTCTTGACAACCAACCTCAAACTGCAATATATCCGGGGTCTTCTTCTGGGGGTATTGCTGGTGGAGTTGTTTATGATGGTGGCAACCATTCTGATGCTGCTGATCTGCTACTGCCAGTCGTGATTATAAGCATGTTGGTGCTCAGTAAAAACTAAATGCTTTTGAAAACACACCTTTCACAGGTCCCTCTCACCCCTCACCAGTCCCTCCCACTCTTATAGTGGTCCCTTTCACCCCTCTTCACCCTCATGTTCTAATTGTAAATGCAAAATATGTATGGACAGAAAGGATAAAATCCTTGAAAATATTGAGTCTATTGCTGAAGCTTCCAAGGATTTAAAATCTAGGAGGGATGTCATACCATCCAATAAGGTTTGGGAGCCATGTACTCCTACAGTGGCGGTTAGGAGGAAAAGAAGAAAAATTAGATAAATTCTCTCCGTTCTGAAAATAGATAAAATTGCAACTCCTTCTACTCCAAGAGTTGTTGAAGTTCAGGGGCTGCTGAAGAAGGTGGATGTAAGACCCTGCAAAATTCTCTCGTAGTCTGAGCCTTTGAGTGTGTTCAACGAAGAGTAAATCCAGCCCTAAAAGGTTAAGAAGTGTCTTCCCAAGTGAGAAATATTTTGAACCACATATAATTTACCTAATATAGAATTTTTGTCATATATATAATTGAATAAGCTTTTCGTCGATATCAATTTCATCAAAATTCGACAACGAACGAGGAAGTTATGGTCGTTTTACAGAAAGCCGTCGGAATCGCCCAGTTGCGACGACCGGGTGGACGGACCATCGAGATTGCTATAGACCATCGCCCAGATGGTTGCAACCAAGGTAGTAACTCCCTTTTTTGGCCCTAGTGCAATGGTCGAGACGACAGACCATCAAGCTAGAGACGGACCGTCGCCGCTGAGGCAGTGTGGCCTCATCCTAGCCAATGTGCGATGGATGATCTGATGGACCGTCGAGTTTACGATGGACCATCGATAAGACCGTTGCATTAAGGCAGTGTGTTTTTTTCTGACCGATATGCGACGGACCATCTGACGGACCTTCAGTCTAAGCGACGGACCATTGCTTCGACCGTCACAGCCCCCGTTCCGTATATTTAAGTCAATTTTAAAAGGAATTTTTGGTCTTTTCCCACTCTTTTTAACCCCTATTTATATCCGATCAAGGCTCATAACTTCATTTCTCCTCTTCAACATCAAAAGCTAGGGTTTCTACAAAATCAAAACCCTTCTTTCTTCTTCAGGGAAAATCAAAAGAAATTAAGAAATCAAGAATCTCTCCAAGAGCCTTCAAGAAAAAGTTTTCTAAGGTATACAGATGTTGATTCTTGGGTCCCTTTCAATCAAGAAGCTCAAGAAACCTTTTCTAAATTTCAAATATCTTATGTTTATGAGTTTTCATGATTCATGCGAATTGAAATTGGACTTCATGCTATTATTGAATTTTTAATTCATGTTTTGTTTATGAGGTTTCAAGATTTGACCCTAGTATGTGATATTCATGTGATGTTCATGATAAATCCTCTTCAAGTTGCTTGTAAAGTGATGTGTTCATGTCAATTAAGTGTAGAAATTGTTGAATAAGCAAAGCATGCTCCCCATATGTTTGATAAAATGCTTATGTGAAAGAATTAGAGCCATTATAGCATGAAATTCCCCCAATTATGTGCTTTTCGATACATGCTAAGACTTTAATACATGCTAAGTGTTTGATGCAAGACCTTGTTGAATGGAGTATGAGCTAATAGCATGTCTCCCTATACTATCACATGTTTATGATTCCTAAATACTTGAAGAGATGCTTTATAGATTGTGATGGTGAATGAATGTCCATGGTCTTGAATTATTCAAGAATGATTATGTGTTACTTTTATGTCATCGAGTCCTGGGTATATTTATACCTGACAAATTAGCTGCAGTCTAGAGCTAGTGTTAGTTTTCTCGATAATCTCAGTCAAGCCATGATTCTCAAAACTCAGTGAGTTATAGAACTCTGTACTCTCAGATAGATACTAAAAGTAAGAAATCTCAGTATTCTCAGTAATCTCAGTATTACAAGTATTCTAGCCTCAGTTCAGTACTTATCTCAAATCTAGTAGTATTCGAGAGTTCAGTTCAGACCTCAGTAGTATTCAAGTAATATTTTCTGAGCTCAGTATTATTCTGTCAGATAATAAGATTCAGTAATATTCAGTCAGATATGGAACCAAGTGAATTCAGCTTAAACTAGTCAGATCATTCGATAAATATGATCAGTATTAGATTTAGCTCAGTTTAAGTTCAATTAAGAATCAGTTCAAAGTCTTTTAGTTGGGAGTAGGAGCTAACACCGAGCGAGTGAAGGGATGGAGGCTACCCATTAGAGAGGCAGAGTCGTTAGGAGCAATCCCTGAACTCCAGAACTGCGTAGCCAACATAGAATGCAAGAGTCACCCGTTAGGAAAAGGCCTGACTATTATACTGCCTTAGGCTTGGCTTCCTGTGAGAGTCACTCATTAGAAAGGGTTGACCAGAGTTGAGGTCTTTACCCGTGGCACGGTATTGACACCCTGCCAGTTGGGGTTACAAGTTGGACCCCACCAGTTCAGATTCGGGGCATGTCGGTTAAGTAAGCACTCCCTCAGTTACAGTTTCAGTATCAGTCTTTAGGGTAAAACTAAAAAACTAGGACTGTCAAATACAATCACCTATCTCAGTAAGGAGCGCAAATATTTCCATTGATTCATGGACCGCCCGCTAGATAGGCATGGCCTCACTTAAAGTTATTCAGTATCAGTATTATCAGTTCCAGAGATACCTCATTAGGTAGGATTTATCTCAGTCTTGGATTCAGTTGAGTAATCTCATTATCAGATCCAGAGATCACCCGTTAGGTAGGCTTGATCTCTATCTTAGATTCAGTTGAGTAATCTCATTATCAGATCTTGAGATCACCCATTAGGTAGGCTTGATCTCAGTCTCAAATTCAGTTGAGTAATTTCATTATCAGATCCAGAGATCACCCGTTAGATAGGCCTAATCTCGTTCTCAAACTCATTTGAGTATTATCATTATCAGATTTAGAGATCTTCCGCTAGATAGGTTAGATCTCAGACATAATCATTTCTTATTATTGATAGTTGATTTAGGGATCATTCGCTAGAGAGTTTTGACCTTAGATTCAGTCAGTCAGAGTAGCAAGCTCAGAGTTCAGTCACTGATATGAGTATATTCGGTTAATCAGCTTCAGTATCATTAGTTTCTGAGATCATTCGCTAGATAGGACTGATCTCAAATTCAGTACTCAATTTTCTATATCAGGAGATTCAGTTGTTCAGTATCTCAGTATTAGTAGTGAGTTCAGATGTTAGTAAAGCAGTACCCAAGTTGCAGTATTTCGAGTTGCGCTATTTTCAGTTATGGTTTGTGCATTCATGCATATGTCCTTATTCAGTATTCTTATGATTATTCAGTTAAGTAATTGTTCATGCATAAGCCCTTGCATTTAGGCTTACTTCATCTTTATACTATGTACATTTCCGTATTGACGTATTTGCACTCTGGAGTTTTATTTGACACCATAGATTCAGAGGCACGAGTTCTAGAGTACCCTTAGCAGCTCAGTCCCAGTCAGCAACAGTCGACGTAGCTGTGAGTCATCTTTATTCAAGGATGATCCTTATTTTATTATAGTATCAGATTTAGTTTATTTTTAGTAGATGAAGTTAGTTGGGGACATGTCCCATCAACTCCACAGTTATGATAGTTTGGAGTTTTTTCGGACAGATGTATCTGTATTTAATTTTTAGTTTTGAGTATTCTAGAAATTTTGAACCTTATGGCCAATTTTTTCCAGTTTTCCGTATTTATTACAGATATTATGCGGTGCTCAAGTATAGATATCAGTAGAGGGTTAACTTGTGGTTCTTAGGGATCATGAGCACCGTGTGATGTTTTGGTTCCAGAATATTGGGTCGTTATAAACTTGGTATCAGAGCCTAAGGTTTAATAGTGTCCTAGGGAGTCTGAAAAGCCACATCTAATAGAGTCTTTTGCATGGGTGTGTTGCGTGCCACATTTATGTGCAAGAGGCTATAAGATATTTTAGGAGAATTTTCCCTTCTTTCAGTATTCATATCGTGCGAGTGAGAGTGATCTCAAGTTGATCCTCAATTTAATCCACTTCTTTCTTCCATTATAGAGGATGCCTCCTCGCAGAGATAATGCTCATAGGGTTGATGACTAACCACCTCAGCCAGTAGATCTTGAGAATGAGAATGTGTCACATGCAGAGTTTTGGGTAGCTTTTCATGTGCTATCCCAAGCTGTGATGACTAATGTTCAGGGTAACCATCAGGATGTGGCCTCACCTCAGCAAGATGAGGGTTCAGCCATATCCAAATTTAGAGATTTCATGAGAATGAGCCCGCCAGAATTCTTTGGGTCAGTAGTAGGTGAGGACCCACAACTTTATATCGAGGAAGTGAGAAAGATCACCCAGATTATACATGTTTCTGAGGAGGAGAGTGTAGAGTTAGCGTCCTATAGGCTGAAGGATATTGCTCATGATTGGGTAGAGCTTTGGAAAAATAGTAGGGGGGAGGATGCATCTCCCGTGACTTGGCAAGAGTTTTAGGATGCCTTTCTAGATAAGTTTTTCCCGCTAGAGATGAGAGAGGCTAAGGTAGAAGTGTTCATGAACCTAAGGTAAGTCTCCATTATAGTGAAAGAGTATTGTCTTAAGTTCAACCAGTTAGCTAAGTATGCCCCTGACTTGATAACTGACCCTAGAGCGAGTATGAGTAAGTTTGTGACTGGTGTGTCTGGGTTAGTGTTGAAAAAGTTTAGGGCTTCTATGATCAACAGAGATATGGACCTTTCTAGAATGATGATGCATGTATAGCAGATTGAGGCAAATAAGATGAAAGAAAGAGAGAGAGTGAGTAAGAAAGCCAGAACAAGTAGTCATGGTTTCTCTCAGGCAGGGTCCTAGGGTGGTAGCCATTCTCAGCATAGCTAGAGGTTTTCAGTCCCAGCTCCATCCTTAGCTAGTGTACCCACACCAAATTATGAGAATGTCATTCATGATGGGGCACCAGGTTCCAAAGCCTAGAGTAGTGCTAGTGGTGTTCGTACCTATCCACTTTATGGAGAGTGTGGCAAGAGCCACCTAGGTGTGTGTAAAGCCGGTAGTGATGTGTGCTTTGGGTGTGGTAATCCAGGCCATAAAATACAAGAATGTAGATTGCTCGCTCTGAGGGGTAGAGAGTTTCATCAGCAGAGTGCCCCTTTCGATGCCAATAATGGCCAGCGTCAGAACAAACTCTATGCGCTTTAGACCCACCATGATCAGGAAAGGTTCCCTGATATAGATTCAGGCATGTTATGAGTCCTTCATCTTTATGATATGCATTGTTAGATCCTTTGCTCCCATTTTGAGCTTATGTGTCAGCATGAGTCATTCATTAGTTTCAGATCTCAGACGGTCAATCATGACCCAGTTCGTAGGTGCCCTGTGCATCGCCCCGGTATTTTAGCAAAGTGTGTTTAGATGGACATAGAGTCCCAAGGGGGAGATACCCTATGATATTGCGATGCTTTCATGTCCTTAGACTTATTCAGTTGCAAGTTCAGAATCTCCTTATGAAGTTAACATCAGTTATCATTGCCTGTCGTGTATCTGTATTATTCTTGTGTTTGCAACTTGGCCTTTATTCAGAGGTAGTAAAAGATGACATCGATGTGCTACACATATTATCAAAAATTTTGGATTACGTGATGAAAAAAATAATACGAAGATGTAATTAAATAAAGTATTAATTAATAGTAATATGTATGGCATTTAAACCTCATTATTCCAGCAAGTTTGGGGATGTGACATCAAATAGAACTAATTCTTCATTTAGGGATGTGCAACAACAAAGTCGAACATATCAAAACCAAGACTCGATTCGTTCACTTTGTAGCGTACGCCATTTTGTTTTCTACATGATGATTTATATATGTTAATGTCACGTTCTTACAACAAGAGTCGTATAAACCAATATCTTTAAAAATTAATTTATGTACCTGCCGACATGATGCTTTAACATCCCATCAGCAATCCATTCTGAATAGTCATTGATCAATTGTGTTAGTTTTTTTGGAGCCTCATTCGAGATGTTGAATCCTTCAAATGGGTAATTCTTTCGTTCTTCTGAACTGACAGGCTCCACTTTTTCTTCTTCTTTAGAAGCAGTTGATGGATTATCAACTGTGATATTATGCTCTTCAGCAGTGGCTTCTACTGTGACATCCACTTAGAAATCCAGAAATTGTCAATGCTAATTACAGATATACAACAGGTTGTCCATCTGTAGCAACAGAAAAATCTTATATTGCAATAGATAGATCATCTGTTGGGATAAATTCGAACAGGTAAATCAGAGTAGTATGATAATTTCGAATAGATGACCCATCTATTGCTACATAAGACTCATCTATTATAACAGATAACGCATATGATGCAACAAGTTAGAAAACAGTTGTAACGATGTATAAATCTGTTTGATAATTTTCAGCAGATGTATTAGCTGTTGAAACAGATATATGCCTATTTTTTTGTTGGAACAGATGATGTACATTCACCTTCTTTGGCTCATACTGCTCTTTTGTGGCCCTTGCATACTAAACAACGGTGCAAGACAAAGATATAAGCATGCAATTTTGCTTTTTTAGATGATTGATGATTCTTTGGAAGTATCTTTCTTTCTCCTCTTAGCCTCCTTGATCTCTAGTGGAGTGTATGGATATGAAATCCTCTTTGATGGAATGACACCCCTCCAAGATGTCATTTTCTTTACAAAAGCAGTTAGTGCATTAATAGCATTAATCACTCCATCATGTTTCGCCTTACAGTCTTGACATTTGCATGCAAAACATTCGCTAGATGTGGAAAAATCTGGAGAAAAATCTGTACAACCAATATGATCATAATCATAATGGATTTTTATTTCAAAAACTGTAAGAGGGGTATCATTATCCCCAACAGCAGCACCACTGCCACTACCACTACCATCATCAATAACAACAACCCCACCCTCCAAAATTATTTTTCTTCTAATGGTTGTTGCTCTAAACAATTCCACTTTTATTCCATCAATGACCTTAGGGTCTGATAAAGTTTGCACAAACCGTAAAGTAAGAAAAAATGGCATCTTCAACTCTCGGTTAGTTGGAACAAGCCACAGATGGACAATCTAAAATAATTAGTACATATATTAGAATGATGATAAAATTATTTAAAATAATCATTAATTAAAACAAAAACTTGATTAGAATTGGACTTACTACTTCCTTCAGGGGTTGAAAAGAGCAAGAAATTTTACATTTTTATCAGTTTTGGCCGGTAACCATCTCAGGATTCTTGGACAGGAAACTTCTTCCTGGTAGTTAACTTATTGTCTCAAATAAAAAATGACTTCAAATGCCCAAGCCTATAACAAAACACCAATAAATCAAAAGTATTATTGAATAAAAAAATGATGAATCATATCATGATAAAAGAATTATTAACCATGAAGGCCCATGGAAAACCATATAAGTTGACTTTATTTGACGTTAATGGAGTCAACAAATATTGGACAGTCATTTTGAATCTTTCATAACCCCAAGGACAGTTGTTAAATGCCTCAAAATTCTCGAAGAGATTTATTAAACCGGGGCTTATGTTGTTGTTAAAAACCAAAACCAAGAACAATGATTGCTTGTGCTTCTTTAAGAGTCCTTTAACTTTCAACACTTTTATCAAATTTTTGTTTTTGAAGCTTGGACCAACAATGGACACCAGGTCCTCACGATCACTCGACTTACGTTTTCCTTTTTTGGGTGTGCGGGGTATTTTTTTTTGGGTCAGAGTAGGTATAACTTGAGAAGGAGAAAGAGGATAACATTTTAGTCCGGTAACTATGAAAAACTCCTCCCAACCAAAACAAACAAGCATGCCACAGTAATTTATCCATACCTCATCCATCTTGTCTTTGTTTTCATACATAAACCTACGCTTGAGAAGATCGTATACCATTTTCATCTGGAAACGAGCATTGTTGTCCTCTGGTAAATCAAGATATTACCCAAAACACCTTTGCCTAAAATAAGCATCCAATTTTTGTTCTTGAAGTATTTTTTTGAAGGCGTTGAAAGATTTTCTCGTGGCAGAATTAACCATAAAATAACTCATTAAATCTGTGGCACCATCGCACTGCATTCTCACAGGATAACGTTCAATGCTGAAGATTTTGACCAACTCTTCGGCGGAAGGGATATTAGCATTTGGATCATCTCTTTTGAGATGTTCCTCTTCCCCGTGTTCATTATCTTCTGCTCCTGATTGAGATAATGCTTGTAAAGCAAGCTCATAGAGTGGTGGATGTAGCCGAGCTACTGCACTTGTTCCTTTACTTGGACTTGTTTCAGTTTCTTTTCTTTTGAGAGCCATATTATCTTAAATTAACAAGAACATAAAATAGATTAGAATTGATTAATGCATTATTAAAAAAGGATAACAGTAAATATAACATGAACAACGGTAAAATAACAGTTCCAACAGACCACACATCTGTTGCACCAGGTATGTTATCTGTTGCAACATATAACCGACCTGTTGCAATAGATGAGTAAACCGTTGGAAACAATAAAAAACAGATCACTAATCTGTTGCTCCAGGTATTTTATCTGATGTAATATATAACCGACCCGTTACAATGGATGAGTAAACCATTGGAAACCATAAAAATAGATCACTAATCTATTGCACCAGGTAATTTATCTGTTGCAACATATAACCAACCTGTTGCAATGGATGAGTAATCCATTGGAAATCATAAAAATAGATCACTAATCTGTTGCACTAGGTAGTTTATCTATTGCAATATATAACCAACCTGTTTCAAGGATGAGTAATCCATTGGAAACCATAAAAATAGATCACTAATCTATTGCACCAGGTAGTTTATCTGTTGCAACATATAACCAACCTGTTGCAAGGATGAGTAATTCGTTAGAAATAGTAACAATAGATCACTAATCTGTTGCACCAGGTAGTTTATTTGTTGCAACATATAACCAACCTGTTGCAAGGATAAGTTATCCATTGGAAACCATAAAAACAGATCACTAATCTATTGCACCAGGTAGATTATCTGTTGCCACATATAATCACCTGTTGCAACGAATGAGTAATCCATTGGAAACTATAAAACAGATCACTAATCTATTACACCAGGTAGTTTATCTATTGCAACATATAATCAACCTGTTGCAATGGATGAGTAATTCGTTGGAAACCATAAAAATAGATCACTAATCTATTGCATCAGGTAGTTTATTTGTTGCAACATATAACCAACCTATTGTAACAGATGAGTAATCTGTTGGAAACCATAAGAATAGATCACTAATCTGTTGCACCAAGTATGTTATCTGTTGCAACATATAATTAACCTGTTGCAACGGATGAGTAAACCGTTGGAGATAATAAAAATAGATCACTAAACTATTGAAACATATCAATCATCTATTACAGAATGAGTTATCTGTTGGATCAATATCGTTTAGATTTCTTCCAAACAGAAGAGTCGTCTATCTCAACAGATGAATGATCTAGTAGATTGTTCATCCATTGCATCAGATTTTCATAGTTGCATCAGATTTTAATCTGTTACATCAGATGTCTTCATCTGTTGCATCAGATGTCTTCATCTGTTGCATCAGATGTCTTCATCTATCGCATCAAATGTTTCATATGTTGCAACACCATTTTTACCAAGACAAATAACAAATAAATCCATCAACACCAACACATCACACACACACACACTAAGAATATCAACTATGAACAAAAAACACCAACAAATCCAAATCAACAGTACGACAACAAGAAGAAGAAATGCCAAAAATTAGGGTCTTATTTAGTCCACATTTCAATACTAGAAGAGTAGTTGACTCAAGTTTCTCTATTTTTTTTATAATTTTTTACCTGTGAAAAAGTAAATGGGACGATGAAGAACTCAAAGTTATTTTCACCGGAGAAGTCTTCACGTTAATTGACGGTTGAAAGTCGAAAGGGATCTCGCCCAACTATTTATTGCCGGAGGTTGAAGTCGTCGGGGATTGAAGGGAGAATTTTGCAAAACTGTTGGTTGGGAAAGAATTGAGAGAAGCTATCCAGAGAGAGAGAGGAGAGAGACTGATTGATTTGGATTGAAAAGGGGTGTGGGTTGATTTGTATTTTTAAAAAGATTAGAAAGTTTTGAAAATATTAATCAAGTCCTTAATTAACATAATCAAACTTTCTAATGATGTTTGACCCTTTAAGTTGGTCAATGTCACCAATCTTTCATTCAAAACTTAAAAGACACCTTTCCTTCATTTTTCTCCCCATAGTAACCCGTGGCAGTCACTGAATGCCTCATACAACTGAAAAAAGATATGTCTCACACAAAATAATTTTTTTTGGAGAAAATTGCATAGTTTGGGTTGACGTTGTTCTTTTGTTCCCTATAAAAATTAGTCATTTTTTTATGTACTTATTTAAGAAATATTCATTTGTCTTTTCATAACTCAAAATATTTTTAAACAACTCACTATATCTATTTATCTTGCAATTTCTAATTTTTTATTCTTCTTTAATTTTTATTTTTTATTTTCTTTCTCTTTTTTTCTCCTTTCAACATTTATCTTTTTCCTATTTTTTTTTTGATTAAAAAAATTCTTAGCCTTTATTTTTCTTTTGTTCACCTTTTTTTCTTTTTTTTTTCTCAACCATTTTTTCTTTTATTTGTTTTATTTTCTCCTCTCAACTTTTTTTTTCTTTGATTGTTATTTTTTTTAAAAAATATTTGTTCTTCATTCTTTTTCTTTTTCCTCAACTTTTCATCATTTTTTCTTCGATTCCTTTCAAAAAAATAAGTTATGCCTCATGGATAAAGTTAACATTATCACATCATGTCTTGATTTATGAGATGTTCTATAAATCTTGCCTTAGAACCATGACTTAGTTCAAGAACTTTCAAACATCAAGTTACGTCATTATGAACAGGAGTTGACACTACCACATTGTGTTTTGATTTATGAGATCTTCTATAACTCTTTCCTTAGAGGCAAGACTTAGAGCCCAAGGACTTTAAAACAACAAGTTACGACTCCTAGACAAGAGTTGACACTACCGCATTATGTCTTGATTTATGAAATGCTCTATGATGACTCTCACTACAAAAAAAAGGCATTTAGCAATGGATTTATGGAAACAAGTCAACTTCTGTCGCTAAATAACAACATATTAGCAACAAAATAAAACTTTTATCGCTAAAAAAATAAAAATAAAATTAGTAGCCGAATTAGTGATGAATTAGCGACAGAAAGTAAAATCTGTTGCTATATTTTGGCGCTAACTATTGGCGCCTTTTTTTGGTAATAAAATTAGTGACATAAAAGGGATGAAATCTTTTTTTACATTGTGGAGACGGATATAACAACGAAATATTTGTCACTAGAATTATTTTTCATTTTTAAAAATATATTAGAAATTACTATAATGGAAAAAGCATTTTGAGGTATTTATTCTTTAATTAATAAGAAATAATTAGCAACGGATACAATTTCCATTGCTGAATCCGTCACTCCTACCAATTAGATATTAGGGCAACTTTTTTATTTCCCTTTCTTCCCAAACATTGTTAAATCTGTCTCTTTTCAAAATAGACCCTTTCTCTTTTCTCAATAGAGAAAAATGAATCTTTTAATCACTTGCAATCTCTCAATCTCCCAGTCACTTGGTTTTTGATTCTAAATTAGAGGTAAGATTCATTTTTTTGGTTAAATTTTTGGGATTTTATTAATAAAAAATAACTAAAGTCTTGTACAAGAATGGACCAACCCATTCCATAATAGCTCAAACATATAAATCCTACCCGATCCACTTTAAAAATTAAAAAAATAGAAATAAAGTGGAAAATATATAAGTCTAGTAGGGTTGCTAAATTGACCTATTGTTTCCTCTTTGTTCCTTTCGCCGCTTCTGCCATTGTAGCCATGTATCCCTTTGTCCACCATCAGTTCACTTTGCTTCAGCTTTGGGTGATTGATAAAGTTTCATGGCGTCCCTTGCATTATCCTATTGCAGTTTGCATAAGTAAGTATCTTTTTTATTTTTGCTCTCTGTTAGTTGCTGATCTTGTTCAACTGTGTTCTCCAGTGGACGGTATGTTGACGTACTTTTTGGATTGAATCGAGGGAATTGGTCAGAGGAACAATGATACCACTTTTAAGTAAGTAACATTTTCCATCTTTCATTTTAGTACCCCAAAAGTTTGAAGTACTGAACTCCCTTCTACTCTGTAGACATGGATGATAGGGAGATAATGGGATGCTCGAAACCAGGAATGTTTGGAAAGTACTTTGTTCCTCAGGTTCTTAAAGCTATATCTGACCTGCATACCCCCTTTCTCTCCCTACTGAGAGTCCTTTTTTGTTGAATGTTGTAAAGTAGGCTAATTATCTGCTTCACTTTTTTGGTATATGTAAATATAAATTCTTGTAAAAACTTAGCTTATACCTTTTCAACCCCTTCATCCTTTTATTGGTGACAGTCTCAAGTAAGGGCATTGTAGTTTATCACTATCAACTATTCTCTTTTCTATTGCATGTATCTGCTAGAGTGATGTGAATATGAAATTGCCATTATCTAGAGCCCAATTAGAAAAAAAAATAGCTAACTGATTTCCTTCATTGTGAATATGCTAAAATTGAATTTGCTTTCCTGATATCAAATTCCAAATTTGTTGTATATGCTCTGCTATGCTCCATAGACAATCCCACTCCTTTGTTAGCATCTTTTGTATTGCTAATGAATTTGTGTGTATTATCACCATTTCAAACTTCATGTGATTGCAATGTTTTTCTGCATTTAGAATAGCAACTGCTTTAGCTTTCATGTTATTAATGTCTTCAATCATAGCCTCCTCAACATAAATTAAATCTCCTATTTCATCCCTTAGATAGTAGGAATATGAACTTCTTCCAGGATTCCCTCTTAAAGCTCCATCAGTATTGTATTTCACCCATCCATTCTTAGGTAATTCCCACAATACTGCTGTGACCTTGTTGTAGGCTTTAGAAGTGTAAAATCCCTCAACATTCCTAGCCAATCCGGTGATAACACCATCTTAGGTTTTCTTACCTTTAAGAGTATCCTCAGGTTCCTAGTAATGTTCATAATCAGTCTTTGAAAATTTACATCCCTTTCTTCATGTTTCTTCCTATTTTTCTCTTCCACAACTCCCAGATGATAAACCCCGATAAAGTTTTAAAATACACTTTCTCCCTAGGTTTTATTTCAGCTGTCCACCACTGCAGAATTGTTTCTCTTAAGCTTAATCCCTGAATATGTATACCTGCAAAATTAATAAAGTAAGATCAAATCCTGTCAGCAAAATTTGATCTCAGGAACACATGAGACATAGTCTCTTGTGCTGGATTAGTACAACACTAACACCTTGATGGGCCTTTAAAACCTATCTCCTGATGTTATCATCTACAAGAATCTTCCCTTCCCACAATCTTCACATAATAAAAGATATTTTAAAGAGTAAGCCCTTCACCCAAATATCTTTATAAATATCATTAACCTCCTCTTTTTGCCTAACATATTGCCAAGCTGTATTTACTGTAAACAGTCCTTTAGACTCAATGCTCCAAATTGCTTTGTTTTCTTTATTTCCTTGGCTAGGTGGAAGTATCTTATTAAGAATGTGAAGGATTTTTTCTCCTATAAACAGAGAATGCATCAACTTCTCATTCCACTCTCAACCCCTTGTCAGTCCCTTTACTTTTTGATATTTGACATCTTTCTCCACATTTTCAAAGGAATACAAATCTCCTAGTCCAGTCCAGTTATCAAGCCATATGTTTGTCTCCCCTTTATAATCTGCCAAAATATGTTATGATCAATAAGATCTCTAGCAATCATTATCTTTTTCCATACTTAGGATCCCCCTCCTCCAACTTTCCACATTATCTCTTTTGGATGCTCTTTTTTACAGTACTTATTATGCATGTACTTACTCCAAATTGACTCTTCTATTCTAAATTTTCACCATAGTTTATAGAATAAGGCTGTAGAAACATCATTTATCATTCTGATAGCTAAACCTCCTTCTTCCTCAGGCAGACACAAACTCTTTTATTTCACCCAATGTCTACCTCTTCCCCCTATTGTATTACTCTAAAAAATTAAGCAAAAACTCTAAAAATTGTGTTCACAACATTGAGGAGAGGATTTATAACAGAGAGATAGTGGATACTTTAGAGGACATGTTTGATTAGGACAACTCTTTATCCATAAGAAAATAGCTTGCCTTTCAAACTTTGCAATTTGCTAGTTATCCTATTAGTTAAGGACTGATAATAGTCCTTCTTCTTTCTCATGTAGAAGATTGGATAACCCAATTAGGTAAAGGGAAAATCTTGCCTTAAAATACCTGTTGCTACCTCAGCCATAACAATTGTACCATTAGATACCCCCTTATGCAAATAAAGAGCACTTTTGTCCTTCTTAATCTTCTGACCAGACACTAGTTCATAATTCTAAATCTCCTAATATGAGTTAGTGAGTTTTTTGTCTTATTTCAATCTCTTATTGTATAACTTAAAAAATCACTTGTAAATGATAGTGTTAGAGTTGTTTGGCCTATTTCATTACTGTTAAAAAGTTTGATTATTGTGTTAAAAAGTTTGATTATTTGTTTTTAATCAGAATGAGAATAGAATTTTTGGTACGATTCCCATTGAACAATAGAGGTAACTAGGAGAAGGCTAAGGAAGAAGTAAAGGGTGATTATTATAGTGTTAATCATTGTTTGGTTGGGCGTACAATTTATTTTTTTCTCAGAATTTCTATTTGTGGGGGGTTTTTGTATTTTATGTTGCATGTTCTTCCATCTCAAAATTTCTCAACAAAATTTCTCTTTGTGGAGTTTAATTTTCACCTTTTGTGTAGATTGATTAGGTAAGGTTCCTATTTAGTCTGCCGCATGTTCAAAAAAGTAGAAAACATAGAGCCATTTGGATCTTTTTCGTTTATTGTTTATGGTTTGGTGATCTAATTTTGTTTTAAAGCTGTAAACATTATTTCCTTTTGTTGCAACTTATTTTCTTATTTTTTTAATGTTTCGATTTTTGATTATTTGTTGAAATTTGATGATTTTGGTGTATTTACAAATTACTTGCTTAGCATTTTGTTGCAAATGGAGTTATGTCTTATTTACTTGTTTCTCCCCCCCTTTTGATTTTATATTTGAGATGGGCCTGTTAAAATAAACAAGCAACTACGTGTATTATCTCATGTTATAGCCATTAATTTGTTACTTGTGGAAAAACAAATATGCCCATCTATAGCTATACTGTTAGGGTACTCTGTTGGTTGCCCATGATCTCCTAAAATTTCTTGATGCTGAAACTTTCAATAGTGATAATAGTAAGATCTATTTTTCCTTTTTCCTAAGAGAGTAAGAGAAATTGGTGTTTCCACCATATATGGGATGACACTGGGTTTTTTGTTGTTGTAATGGTTGAAATTAAATAGAGAAGTTTTTTGCTAATTTATTTGTTTAGTTTTCGTTCAATTTTTACATTTGTTGATGTTTCTTATGTAGACATAATTGAGGTATCTTGGTTTTTTCTTTATGATACCATGATTTTGGTATTGCTGCTAGACTGCTACACTATTGTGAATCTGGCTCCAAGGTTTCTTTATCTTGGTGTCAACTTAGTAAAAAGATCTGCTTGAATGAATGCCTTTTTCCCGCGTTGAATCAGCCAAGTCAGTAGACACTGTGAATTGTTTGATGGATAGTGACTAGTGTTATTGTTGTAATAGTTGAACATGTGTCACTGTTGGACTGTTTAAGTGTTTATGAGTTTATTTTGGACTGTTTAAGCACTATTGCTACTATTTAGGAGTGTTTTGTGTTTGATTTTTTATATCGTTTTTTTCACAGGGATTTGACCTCAAAGTTGGGTTGAGTTTTGTATTCTGTCTTTGTTTAGATAAACTGTCCTAGTTAGAGAAGACACTATAAGATGTTCTAATCTTGTTGTCGTGAGGTTTTGCCTCTTGCCTTATGCTTGTAAATGCATCTGTTTCTACTACTATTTCAACTGTAAGATATTATAATTTTTTTATGACTGTAAATACAGGAGTAGTTGAAGAAGCAAAAGTTGCTCAGTAAGTTTGACAAAGTATTGTAGAAGCTTTTATTAGCATATTCGACTTTGAAGCTCTCAGTAAGTTTTCTTCTCAAAGTGTTCAGTTATGATAGTTTTCTTTATTTGCAACTTTCAATTAAATTTCAATTATGATTTCGAGCTAAAGTTGCTCAGATTTTTGTTTGGGGAAGGAAAAATATCTTTATGTTATAATTTTTTTAATATAGTACTGGAATTAATTAACTTATAGTAGCATTACTAATCTTGGTTACAGTGATATGCATTAGTGTCTATTTCTTGCAAAACGTATAAAGTGAATCGAAAGTTATGTTTGATGAGTTGTTTGACTTGCTGCTCTAAAGTTCTTGTCATGGAAAATTTAAGGCTGGAACTTAAGGTGATTAAAGTTAGAAGTTTCAATTTTGTTTTTAATTAAGCTTTTTGCTAACCCTTATTAAGAAGGACAATGAATGATAAGTATGTTTGTGATTTCTTATTTATTAGCAAAAAGTGACTGATATATTCTATTTTCTTGTAAAAATAGAAAGATATATTTTAGTTTATTAAGATATTTAATTTTTTTTCTCTTTAGTGATAATTGTAGATGTATGAATTATTAAAAAATAAAACTCTAACTGTGTTGTTTATGTTGACAGTAATAGGAATAGGAATATGAATAATCTAGAGTGTGGATGGATATATGATAGGTTGGATGTCCGAGGGGCTATAAACTCTAGATTCATTATTCGTGTCAATAACTTTATCCAGTTTGCATGTTCTCAACAAAATTGCATGAGTGGTAATAATATTAGATGTCTATGTAAAAAATG
This sequence comes from Capsicum pubescens, assembly GCA_030864215.1. Lineage (NCBI taxonomy): Eukaryota > Viridiplantae > Streptophyta > Magnoliopsida > Solanales > Solanaceae > Capsicum > Capsicum pubescens. Next base: position 262,481,140 of record CM061540.1, on the reverse strand, counting down.
TCGCAATATTAAATACAAGGATGTTGAAACTATAAGATATCACCTTCTTCATGATGGATTTTTTAAGGACTATTTTGTTTGGAAACATCAAGGGGAAAAATATGTGATCGATGAGTTTCTTCTGGTAATGATTTGAACAATGGTGCTCCACTTGAATTGGGATATGATAATCAATATCGAAAAATGATTTTAGATGCTATTGGTCCCAACTTTAACCATAGTTCGAGTTGAAAACCTTACAACAATATTAAACCTGAGTCATCTCATCCGTATGAACCTCTAATTGAGGAGGAAAATGATACTTCGATGGAAGAGGAGCTTAATTTAGAGTTCAAATTTTTTTATGATTTGTTGCAAACTACTGATGCAAAATTGTATCTCGGTTCTTCCTCTCTTAACTTGCAGTAGTCTCTCAATTAAATATTAAAAAATAGAATACTATGTCATAAAGGGGTTTTAACCAAATTATGCAATTGTTTAAAGAGGCTTTATGTAATACCCCACAAATTTTCCTAGCTTAAACTCGTCCAGAAAATGTCAAGGATTAGCTCTTAGAATGAATGATGTCTATTTTGTGTGGAATTATTTAGATTTGGACTTTCCATGATGTAGAAAACTAAATTATCTTTCCAACGATATAAGATTCGTTTAAATTTGATAACCGAGTAAGAAGTTATGACTATTTTACGTTCCAATCGTAAAACACTGTCATTTAGGCCCTTAGAGCGTCACGGAGAAACGTAATATCACAATTGTCAATTTCCAGTGAGGCTACGTGATCTTGGAGCATTGTAGAGAGGCCCAATTCCTCGTTTGTCAATTTCTAGTGAGACATTGCGATACTGACGCGGCGCCAGTGGTCAAAATGATAAACATAAGGGCTCCGCAAATGTTGCGCGTCGCGGTGGCAGCCCATTTTCCGTTTGTCCAATTTACAGTGAGCCACCACGATTGTGGCGCATCGTGGTGGCCACCCAGTTCGCAAAATATTGCATTTTCCAATTTCGTTTGGGGGTTTAAAGAGGGCAGTTTCGTCATTCTCCCAGCCCCCAATCCATCCAAAAACAGAAGATTAAGCATATTTCAAATCGCATTATGCTTTATTCATCATTTTCTCTCAAAGAAAAACCCTAGTTCATCAACTTCCTCCCTAAGAAATCCAAGATTCCTCCATTAATTCTCCAATACAATTCTAGATTGAGATTTCCCAATACAAGAGCGCTAAAAATTCATCCCCTAAGCATCAATAGGAATCCAAGATCCAAGTTTTCATCAAAGATCATCAATTTAAGGTATCTGGGGTTTGAACAAGGACAATACTTTTGTCCTTGTGCCCAAAATTATGTTTTTAAATAAATTTCTTATGATTTGAAATTTGGGGTATACACCCATATATCTTATTGAAGATTTTGAGTATGATATGATTGAATTATGAACTCCCATGTGTATTTTGAGTTAAAGAATGCTCTTTTATTATTTTGAATACCATGAGCATGATTTGAGATATTGTTTACAGCTTTTCAATTGAATTAAGCATGATATTGTGATTTAAAGTCATTATCTTGATATTATTAAAGCATGGACTACTATCCAATATTAATTATTGTGATTTCAAGAAAGTTGATGCTATAAGCATCTTATGAGCAAGATTGTTTACAGGTTTCAATACAGCTTTGCTCTTTTGATCATTGGTTTAGCTTTGGAATCCACATTATAGATTATTATAATTTACAGAAACTCAGAACAGTTGTGCTTATAACTTACTAAAGTCAGTGCATAAATGGTATTTCATATAAATCCTTATGATAGCCTTAAAAAGTGGATTTCCAATGGTTTTGAGCATACAAATCTTAAAAGGAATAGTATTTAGCACCGAGCGGGAAGTGTGGGATTAGCGTGTCCTATCTTTCACAAAATTACGTAGCCAACGTAGGTACAGACTCAGATCATTTCCATTTATATGGATGACAGATTTAGCTTGTGATTGATTACTTGGATAAGGTTATACTCCCTAGCAAGAGTATGACACATCTCCCCAACGTAAGGTTTCCTCCTTAGGAGGTCAAGACGTTGGATTCCATGTATCTCACATATTTTATGTCAGTTAAGAGAATCTCCCTGCTAGTAAAAGATATACAACTTTTTTAGATAAAGTATTTTCCCTAAAGCTTTGAAAGAATCCCCTTGCAGAATAAGTTTTCAGATATGATTTAAGAATAAGAATAGAATACAGATTTTAGAACTAAGTGTTATGGCTCACAAGATTTTACTATATACTTTATTATTCATGACTTATGATTTTCATAGTTCAGATCACTCAAGCTTAAGTGAGTCATTTACACTTAGCATGCATGATGTTTTCTCTAAACTGTGATGATATTGTTTACTTATTGCATGTACCCCCATATACTCAGTACATCCTCAAAGTACTGATCCACATATATGTCTATATGCTACATTGTCTCATAATGTAGGTTCAGGTGCTCAGTCTCAGCAGCGACAGTGATTTTCGAGCATCTCATCTACATCACCTATAGTTGGTGAGTCCTCATAGTTTAGAGACTTAACTATTCATATTCTCAGTTTATTATTAGATATTTCCGTTTAGTCCGAGTCTTCTGGGGCCTGTCCCTATGACTCTCTAGATTTAGTTAGTAGAGTCTTGTCGGACTACCAAATTCAGTCTTGGATTTTAATTAATTTATTCAGACTTTTTAGTATTTGCTTAATCAGATTAATGAGATTAGTACCTTTAGATATATTCAGATTATTCAGATAGTTTTTCATATTTTATCATGATTTTATACTTAAATTCCTCCATATTGAGTTTTAGATGTATTAGAAGGCAACCGGGGTTAATTCAGGACTACTTGTAGTTCGGAGCACCGTGTGGGGTCCCGTGAACTAGATTTTGGAGCGTTACAAACTTGGTATCAGAGACTAAGGTTTAGAGAGTCCTAGGGAGTCAGACAAGCCACATTACGTAGAGTCTTGATTATCGGTGTGAAGCGCTCTACATCTATGAGCAAGAGGCTATGGAACATTTTAGGAAAATCCTTATTTTCTTTCATAATCCATCATTCTTACAACTATGTTTTTCTTCTATTAACTCATGCTATTTTTTGATAGAATATGCCTCCTCGCAGAGCTAATGCCTGCAAAAATGACAACCAGCCCCCCCAGCCCACAAATTCTTTAAATGAAAATGTATCACATACAGAATTTCAGGCAGCTTTTCAGGAACTAGCCCAAGATGTGATTGCTAATATTCAAGGTAATCATCAGGATACAGTCCTACCTTAACAGGATGAGGATTTAGCCGCAGCCAGAATCTGAGATTTCATGAGGATAAATCTGCCAGAATTCTTTGGGTCGAAGGAAGGTGAGGATCCACAACTTTATCTTGATAAGGTAAGGAAGATCACCCAAATTATGCATGTTTCTTAAGTGAAGAGTATAGAATTGGCATCCTATAGGCTGAAGGATGTTGCTTATGATTGGGTGGTGATGTGGAAGAAGATTAGAGGGGAAGATGTAGCTCACATGACTTGGCAGATGTTTCAGGATGTATTCCTAAACAAGTTCATCCCACTCGATATAAGGGAAGCTAATATAGAAGATTTCATGAACCTGAGGCAGGGATCCATGACAGTGAAGGAGTATTTCCTCAAGTTCAACCAATTGTCTAAGTATGCCCCTGATCAGATGACTGACCCTAGGTCAAGCATGAGTAAGTTTGTGACTGGTGTGTCTGGATTGGTGGTTAAGGAGTGTAGGACTGCTAAGCTCAATACAGATATGGACCTTTCTAGATTGATGATGCACGCTTAGAAGATTGAGGTAGAGAAAGCAAAGAAAAGAGAGAGAGTAAATAAGAGAGATAGAACAAGGTATACATCTTCATCATAATTGAGTTTTAAAAGTGTATTCACTTTTATAAATACAATATTAATAAGTTACTTTAGAAATTTATATTAGAAAAACTTCTATTGGGATTTTTCCATTAGTGATACTGCAGTAAAGAGACATTAGATGACTAAGGCAACAACTGTGTATAGAAATTTCATTGCTAAAATCAAAGAGAAAGGGATTAGGCAAGATTTTATAGATGAAGATGTCTGGAAAAGTTGGCAGCAACTTTGGGTAGATTTTAAGTGTGTTGAAAAGTCAAAAACAAATGTGAAGAATCATCGTAGAAGCAATGAAGTCGCAATTGGAACTCAGATAGGCGGATCTATCTCCATTTAAGAGTACCAAAAGAGACTTGTAAGTATATATTTCAAGTACTACCCATTAATTTCTTTCAATAGGAATCTGTTAGCTGGTTTCATAGTCCCTATTCGATCTACAGTGGTAGGAAATGTGATCAATATTACAATAAGAGCAAGTATTATATTGACATTGAGTTTGAAGTAGATTTATCCTTGTGTGGTGGGTGATGCTATTAGAGGTTAGTTTCTCTTTAGAGCAGTTATTAGTGGCACCACTTAGCATCTAATTTTGTTTATCTTTAGCTATAAAGTTTTCTGCTAGATGTATTTCCTTAGTACTTTTATACAAATGTGAATGTTATAAACTTTTGATATCAAGATGCTTATGTCCAAACCCTTTCCAATAAGGAGTGGACTGACCTTGTGGCTGCTGATATTGTAATATTTTGGCTAGTGGTATTCTAATTAAAATGTGTATATCAACATCCAAACTGACATTATGCCTGCTGATATTGTGACAGCTTTGAGAAAAATTTCCCTTCTATTAGTTGTTTTAATAAAAATAATATGCAGGTGTTGGATGAAAAATTTCCTACTATTTTTATAAAAACAGTATGTATGCATTTCCCACATTGTGCTGACCATATGAAAATTTTACTATTTTTATGAAAATAATATGTATGCATTTCCCACATTGTGCTGCCCATATGCATTTCCCGCATTATCCCTTGTATGAAACCGTGTTGATTCCTTCCCCTTCTATTAGCTACTTATGTTGTTGTATTGAAAGTGAAATAGTGAGTTACACTTATGTGCAGGAGGCTATGAGATATTTTAGGATCAGTTTCTCTTCTTTCAGTATTCATGTTGTGCCAGCGAGCATAATCTCAGTCTAATCCATTTCTCCCTTTCTTCTACAGACATACCTCCTAAAAGAAAAAATGGGAATCAGTCATCCCCTCAGCCCGAAGACCGTTTGGGCGATCATGTTTCTCATGCGGAGTTCAGGGTCGTATTCACCACTCTTGCTCAGTCAGTCACTGCCTAGAATAAATGACCATCTATCCTTCTGGCAAACCCAATGGCTAATTCAGCTGTAGCTAGAATTAGGGACTTCACCCGAATGAATCATCCTTCCTTCATAGGGTTTAAGTCAGATGAGGACCCTAGGAATTCCTATATCAGGTTCATAAGGTGACAGATGTTATGGGGGTTACTACTATTCAGAGTGTTGAGTTAGACGCATACCAATTATAGGATGTAGCTCATACTTGGTACAAGCAGTGGAAGTCATAAAGGTTAGAAGATGCAGGTCCTATAGAGTGGGAGGAGTTTGCCTCTTCTTTCCTTGATAGATTCTTTCCGCTAGGTCTAAGAAAAGCTAAGGTACTAGAGTTCATCAACCTTAGGTAGGGCAGTATAATGGTAAAGGAGTATTCTCTTAAGTTTACTCAATTAGCCAGATATGCCCCTCATATGGTTGCAGACAGTAGAGCTAAGATGAGTAAGTTCGTGTCAGGAGTGAATGATAGTATCGTAAACGAGTGCAGATTTGCCATGTTGAATAGTGATATGACTTTATCCAGACTTGTGACTCATGCTTAGTAGATAGAGGAGGAGAAGATTAGGATGAGAGAGAGACAGAGTAAGAGAGAAAGGATAGGTAGTTTCAGCTTTGCTCAGCCTAAGTCACAAGGTGGTAACCGTTCTCAGCATAGTCAGAAATTTTTAGTCCCATCTCCATCCTTAGCTAGTGTACCAGTACCTAAGTCCAGAAATGACCGTCATGATGGAGCGCCAGAATCTGAGGCCCAGGGTAGTGAAAATAGAGGTCTTACTTATTCGCTTTGCAAAAAGTGTGGTAAGAATCATCTAGGTTCATGTATGGAAGGCAGTGATGTATGTTTTTGGTGTGGCAATCCAGGACACAGGATGCAAGAGTGCAGAGTTCTAGCACAGAGGGGTAAGGAGTTGCATCAACAAGGTAGCAACAGTGGTCAGCGTCAGAATAGACTTTATGCACTCCAGACCCGTCCTAATCCAGAAAGTTTCCCTGACTTAGATTCGGGTATGTTATGTGTCTTTTATGTTCATAGTATGCATTTTTAGATCTCTTTCTCTCATTCTAGCATGTGTTTTAGTATGAGTTATCTAGTAAAGCCAGCAAGTCAGTTTAGCAATCGAGCAGTCAGATTTTTTATAGCTTGTTTTCTCATCCTTGAATCTATTCATGCTATCCAAAATCTCAGAGAATGTAACTATTTCAAGGTAGAACCTCCTAGTTGTTGCAATTTTAGTTAATCTCATGCATCATGCATTAGTTTCAGACTCCCAAAGTTTAGCTATAATCTAGTTTATAGATGCCCTGTGCATCACCCAGTATCTCCGTAAGGTAAGCATTCTTAGAGGGACATAGCATCCCAAGGGGGAGATACTCCACTTTATCTTAAAGCTCTCATGCCTTAGATCCTTCAATTTATCCTTGCATAATGAATTCAGTCTAGAATAGAGGGTACTCATAAGTTGACCTTCAAGTTAGACCTCAGTTGTAAGTCAAGTATTTAGAGGTTCAGTTCAGTTCATGATGTTCAATTCATATGTCACGTAGTAGAATCAGTCATGTTCTCATGTTTCAGTTCAATCTTAGTGCCTTTACCATTGCATGTCCAGTCGCATGTTCGTGAGTCAGTTCAGTCATGTATTCACGCATCAGATATGCGTGGTCAACTTATCAGTACTTTCAGTCATGCATTCACGTATCATGTCTGTCATATAATCATGTATCAAATATGCATGGATTCAACTTATCAGTTCAGCATCAAACATGTATTCTCAATTTGAGAAACACAGTTTATCGGAATACTCAGTCCTACATTCATAAATCAGCTACCCATGCATCATCAGATATGCATGTACAGTATGATATCCTTAGTTTTCAGTCATGTCAGCCATGAAATCATGATCAGTCATTCATTCTATATATTCGTGTAAGTTGTGTTTTCTCTAATCTCAGCTAGTATCATTCGAGAATGAATATTCCCAGGGGGAGATATTGTAATACCCCATATTTTGGACTAAAATGAAAATCCATCATTCCTATGCATAGATATTTCAAAAACCTCAAATTCTATTTAAATTTAGTGTGATAATCAATTAGGTATTGTGGGAATCTATTTAAGCATGAATTTATATCATAGAGGTCCCTTAACTCAAGTACAAGTTGAAAGCTTTCCTATCGTTCAAGTTTTAGTGAGCGTCAAAACATGGATCAACTTCAATCGATCATAACTCGTTGTATATGAAGAAATGGGTAGTTTAATATATATTAAATAAAATCTCTTTGAGTGATTGAGTGATTGTGGGAACGTCTTGAAATTCTGTTGTTTTAACTTGAATCTATTGGTTGCAAATATAAGGTTATGCCTTAGGTTTTATTTGCTTCTAACGGATAAATAGACTAGAGGTCGTGGATTATAAATAGGGACTCGAAAGCTACCAACCTTTTGTTTAATGATCGATGTCATAACTGGATCAATCTATTTGAGATAACATCCAGTTAGAAATAGATAAGTTATCTAAGTTTGAGAGAATTAGATAATAAATTGTCTGGTGAGGTCGAGAGATAAGTCAGATAGTATCATCGGTAGCGATAATCTGTTGTTCCCACCTATAACGATAATCATGAAAAATTATTATTCAATGGAGATTAATAGTCATAGTGATCAAAACCCTAGTTTCTCTATATCATTGATTCTAAATATTGAAATCTAAGTTTTGAGTTCTAAAATAAGCTGAAACGTTAGAATTTGTTTGATTGATAAAAAACCCTATTTTGTCTTTTCTTATTATTTATTTGAATTTAACTTGTAGCTATAGTTTCGAACTAGTTTAATCGCCACTCATATTGTTCCCTGTGGATTCAACCCCGACTCCGAAGATGGGTAAATATATTGACTATGACCGCCTTGCACTTATTTGAAGTGTAAGTTGAGCGTTATCAAAAATGGCGTCGTTGCCGGGAAACAATTTGGCGTATTGAGTTGGTTTGGAATTTTACCCTACTTGCTTGAATTCAAACTTGTAAATATTTGTTTTTAGTTTTCTTTTATTTCTTGTGTTAGGTAGATTTTTATTCTAATTTACTTATTACTATGGAATCTTGGAATGAACATGAGTTTGGTGGTTGGAAATCATTTCTTGATGATCCATGTTCATATTGTGATGGACCTCACTTTTGGAAAGATTGTAAATATACTCCTCGGAGAGAGATGTGTGCACAATTTCCAGCCTACTGGGAGTATAATTGTTCTTTATGTGGTGGTCAAGATGGACAGTGGAGTGATTGCTCGATTGCCCCCTCCCTCTATTGCGCTAACCTAAGTTCTAGTTCTTCTTATGAGTATGAAAGGTCTTATGGTCAAGAGAAGAAAGAACGAAGCACTGGAAAGAGTGACATTGAAGCTATGCTTCAACTAATGTTGGATCGTATAGACACAATGAATGATACCATATGTGACATACGTCAAGACATTAGGGCATTTAACGAGGGAAGAGAAAGGATAGAAGAGATGGATATCGAGGTCAATCATCCAAAACACTTTTCTACATTATGGTTAGATGATATCTTGTTTGTGGAATCATTTAACCTAATGGATGAGTGTGAAGATGAGGAGCAAGAAGCCTATATTAATGTTGTGCTTGATGTTTAGCAGACCTTGGAGATTTCCCAACACACCGAACCAACCATGAGGGATGATGCCGAGATTGAAGAAATGGTGCTAGAGGCAAAAGAAGAAAACAAGCCAATATCTTATGAAGACTCTATCCTAATTCAAAGTGAAAATATTGAGAAGATGAATAAAAGTGAGTGTGTAGAGGATAGTGTAAATTTTGACGTAGGATTTGTTGGGCCACACTCAAAGCATTTTCCACATTATGTTTAGATGATATCTTATTTGTGGAATCATCTAAACTAGTGGAAAACTATGAAGATGAGGAACAAGAATCCTATATTTTTTATTTTACACTTGATAAACAACATAAAAACACACCTCACTTTAAGGTCAAGTTGTTTACCATGCATCATTCATTACTCAACTTCTTAATCATTGTACCACCTCCCTATGAGTGAGGCAAGAAGATGGACTCTAAGTTGGGGGTTAAATTCATATCCTCAAGGTAGAGGAAAAAGCTGAGTTGGGTCGTGCCGTGAAGTTAAAATAGGCGCTTCTTGGGAGGTAACCCAAGGTACTCTGTTGTTTGTATTCATATTATGTGATTGACATCAGATTTTTGCACCCATGGTTCCACAGGTATGTTTATAACTCTCTTGTTTTAATTTGACGTGTTGGGAACAATACATGATATTAAGTTGAGGGTGGGGCTACTTGTGGGTGTTGATGTCCTCCTGGGGTTTTTGTTGTCATGCCTCTTTTCCCCTGAGTCTTGTCCCTAGTAGAGCCGGCATGTTTAGGTGTATTGTATTTTATTTTGTGATGTGTTGTGGTTAATTTGGAGAAAAATAAGTATCTAGGGTAGTTGACATATTTTTGTTGATTTTTTAGACTGATAAACACCTCTCCGTTGGTCTATTTTATAACTGTGTGATATACATTTATGTGTGACCACTATGCATTTTGTTATGGCATTAGTACTAGTGACATGATATCCACTGCTAAACAATCGCATAAACCGGATAGGTAGTAGCTTGTGATGCACCTTTGTGTCATGTATGTGTAAGATACTACTTAGTTCCCTTTGTGTGTTAAATCCAGAACTTGCCCGATTAGTCTTACTTTTGTTGAAAGATAGGGGATAGGAAAGGATCATAGGACGTTGTTGATGTTAGTCCACTTTTAGTATGAATGACCTTCCCTGTTATGCATGATATCTCTTGATCCCTATTTTGAGCCTGAATTGACCATTTCTTTCTATGATACCTATCACCTTTCCATTTATATCATAATGAACCTATTTTGGCCCTGGTCCTCCTTGGACACTGTGCACCTTGACTTAGGCAAACAGCCTAAGTTGAGGGTGGCTATCATAGGGGTGCGTGATGTAAAATGAGTATGAGGAATGGTAGAATAAAAGAAAAAAAGAAAAAAAAGTAGGGTGCTGTGGAAAAAGAATAAGAAAAGAATAGTTGTGAAAAAAATGAATAAGAAAAGCCACATCCATCCTGAATAATGTGTGATTAAGAAAGGAAGAAAAAAAAGAAAAAGGTTAATAAGTGAACCCCAAAAGTTAAGGTAGTGCCGAGGCTTAGTCACTCTAAATGCCATTGAATATCATACCAGCCCTTAGACTACATTACAAGCCGAAGAAAAGACCTATAGTGATCCTAACTTACCTGTCTAGACACCTTGGTAATGAAAATAAGGGCAAGCATATAGTATTTGACATGTATTGATTGGAATTTCTTTCTGAGAGTGAGTGTCTCTTAACCGTCCCCGCATTGACATGCTTGAGTTCATATATGAGTGAGAAGTGACTTCTTTGTTGTAAGGGAACATCGGTTGCATTGCTAGCTGTTAACTTGTTTGGATAGTGTAATATTGGTACATGCATGGTTATTGTTGCTGAATTGATGCCATATCTTGAATCCTTTGGGTCACATTATGGATCTTCATTGATATGCACAGTTAGGTTTAAGGTAATTGAAAATGGAGAGGGTAATGTGTTTTGAGCTAAACTTGATAATCAACTGTCATAGGTATCTTATGTGTCTCTTGGTTAAGCATCGTAATATGGTGTTATGTAGTTGCTTGAGGACAAGAAATTGTTTTAAGTTGAGGGTGTTGATGTGCTAGATTTTTGTAGCACATTTAAGACTTTTTAACTCAAAATAATTGTAAGTTCTTAAGTAACTACTGGTGTTTTTTATGATATTTCTTATGATTTTGTAGGAAAACCAAGATGCATGGAAATACAGGAAATCTACATCAAAAAGGATGATTTTTGGTGAAAAGATGCAAGAAATTTAGTTTTGAAAAGTTTCTGAAGATTTCCTGATGACATGTCGTGATAAGCTATCAGGTTTGTTATAGGCTATCACGGAGGTCGTCAGGTTTAGGCAGAGAACAAGAAAATTAAAGATTATCTGACGACATACTGTGATAAGCCGTCAGGTTTGTGATAGGCTATCACGGAGGTCGTCAGGTTATGATAGGCTATCACAGAGGTCGTTAGATTTGTGATAGGCTATCATGGAGGACGTCAGGTTGTGATAGGTTATCACGGAGGGCGTCAGGTTTGTGATAGCCTATCACAAATTGCGTCACAAAAAGTAAAAATTCTGAAATTTTTATTTCTTATTTTTTCTTAAAGTACGGGTATAAATAGGAACTTTTAGGGTTTCATGGGGCATCTTGGACATCTAGGAACGTCTGGAACTTATTCCAAAGATGACTTTACTTTTCTTTAGTCTCTTAACTTAGAAATTCAATTTTCCATCCTTTGATTTAGTTGTGGGAAATTCTTATTGTACTTGAAGGAGAAACAACTTTGAATTTCATCTTTTGTAAGTTCACTTGCTTTAAGTTATGAATTCAATCTTTCTTATCTCTTTCTATCTTATGAGCAACTAAAAACCCACAACTAGGGTTGTGGGATCTATGATTATTATTTCATGGATTTAATAGTTGGATTAGGGTTTGAGTGATTATGGGAACATCTTGAAATTCTGTTGTTTTAACTTGAATCTATTGGTTGCAAACATTAGGTTATTACTTAGGTTTTATTTGCTTCTAACGGAGAAATAGACTGGAGGTCGTGGATTATAAACAGGGACTCAGAAGCTACCAAACTTCTGTTTAATGATTGATGCCGTAACTGGATCAATCTACCTGAGATAACATCCGGTTGGAAATAGATAAATTATCTAAGTTTGAGAGAATTAGATAATAAATTATCAGGTGAGGTCGAGAGATAAGTCAGATAGTATCATCGGCAGGGATAATCTGTTGTTCCCACCTATCACGATAATCATGAACAGTTATTATTCAATTGAGATTAATAGTCATAGTGATCACAACCCTAGTTTCTCTATATCATTGATTCAAAATATTGAAATCTAAGTTTTGAGTTCTAAAATAAGTTGAAACGTTAGAATTTGTTTGACTAATAAAAACCCCTATTTTTTGTTTTCTTATTATTTATTTGAATTTAACTTGTAGCTATAGTTTTGAACTAGTTTAATCTCCACTCACATTGTTCCCTGTGGATTTGACCCTGACTCCAAAGTTGGGTAAATATATTGACAACGACCGTCTTGCACTTATTTGAGGTGTAAGTTGAGCGTTATCACATATGCATAGTTATTGTTGCTAAGTTGATGCCATATCTTGATTCCTTTCTATCACATTGTTGATCTTCATGGATATACACAGCTGGGTTTAAAGAGATTAAAAATAGAACGAGTAACGTGTTTTGAACTAAAATTGATGATCAACTGTCATAGGTATCTCATGTGTCTCTTGGTTAAGCATCGTAGTGTTGTGTTTTAGTTGCTTGAGGACAAGCAATTATTTTAAGTTGAGGGTGTTGATGTGTGAGCAGACGCTAACACTTTTAAGGGTTTTAACTGAGAATAATTTTGAAGTCTTAAGCAATTTTTGTCGTTTTTGGTTATTTTACTTTGATATTACAGTAAAAGTCAAGATGCGAGGGAAATTTAAGGAAATGGAAGCAAAAGAGCTGAAAACTGATGCAAAAGAACTGAAAGTATGGCTGACGACATTCCTGATAAGTCGTTATCCCTATGATAAGTTATCATAAATCACGTCAAGTGTCGCAGGGTTAGAAGGACTAAAGTGAAACTGTGACAACATTTCTGATGTGTCTTCACAACTGTGATAAGGTGTCAGAGTCTCCGTCAAGTGTAGGCAGAGAATCAATTTTTTAGTAAAGAAGTGATGACATTTCTTATATGTCGTCACGTATCTGATAAGTCGTCAAGCTTTGTCGTCAGTTAAATCAGAAGATGCCAAGAATGTAGGAGGGCCTGATGACATTCCTGATAAGTTGTCAGGACCCTGAAACGCCATCACAAATGTCGTAACCTATTCCGAAGGATTTTTTGAACATTGTGATTTTATTTCAGTATTTTGGACTAACTATAAAAAACATTGCTTAGGGTTTTTCTGTGAGTTGGCACTTGAGTTTTAAAGAGACGTATTTTGATATTTTCTCTCTGGAGTTTCTTGGCTTGAAAAAGCAAATACTTGGGAGAGATTATTATCAGTATTTTGGAATTTTTCCTTTGTAATCTAATCTGCGATTCACTAGTTATTATTTATCTTTATAAGTTTATCTTTCAAATCATGAATTCAATTATGTGTTTCGTTCGTTACATCATGAGTGGCTAAACTCCATTAACCTGAGTTATGGGATCTAGCGTTAGGTCTTAATTAGGTGTTGAGCATTCAAAATTCAAAAGGTGGTAGGATTTCTTGATAATTCTGAAGTTTTAATTAATGTCTGTTGGTTTCAAACAGTAGACACACCTGTTTTGATTTGCTTGAGAAATAAATCAAATATAGTAGGAAGTGAATTATCAACAGGGACTTGAAAATTTTTCATTTAATATTCAGCGATGTGACAAGGTTTGTTAACCTGAGGTAAAATCTGGGCATTAAATAGAAATTTCCTAAGTCCGAGAGGATTAGGGAATTAAACGCTTAAGTAGGTCGAGAGACACTTAAGAATAACATCGATAAAGATATCTTGTTATCCTACCCACCGTGAGAATCTTTAACCACTTTTAGCATCTGTCATGTACCGGACGCCCTAGTGAACATAATTCTGGTTATTTCATAAACTCTTGATTTACAAGCACTGGAACTAAAGTGACCTACAATTACTTATTAATCTAAAAAAAAACCCATTTTATCTTTTCATATCATTTGTTTGAATTTAACTTGTAGCTATTGTTCCAAATTAGTTTAATCGCCACTCATATTGTTCGTTGTTGATTTGACCCCGCTCCAAAGTTGGGTAAATATATTGACGACGATCGCCTTGCACTAAATTGACGTGTAAGTTGAGCATTATCAAAAATGGCGTTGTTGTCGGGGAACAATTTGGCGTCTTGTGTTGGTTTTGAATATTAGTTTACTTGCTTGAATTAAAACTTGTAAATATTTTTTTAGTTTATTTTTATTTATTTATTTATTTTATTTTATTTTTATTTTTCTCTCACCTTTCTTGAGATGTCAGCCTAGATAGATGATTTTTTGAGTGATGATGATTCTTGTTATTATTGTGGGGGACCATATTTTGAGTCTTGCTGTCCAAATTTAACTGGAAGTGCATGGATGGGACCTTCACAATATAAGGTGGATACTGTCCTACTTACTGTAACTTGGTGTTTGGCTTGTGGTCAAAGTGATCATAATGAAGATATGTGTGTTGTCACAATTCAAGCGAACAAATTGATGAAATGAATCTTAGAGAATCAAGAACAGCTGTGGGCAACATGTTTACAGTGGCTAAACAAAGAAGAATATGAGGGGGACATTAGCCAATTTGAGGAGAAAAATCAAGAATCACAACCACTCGATTGTCATCTTGATCTAGAAATTGACATTGAGAAGGTGAAAAAATGTTTGTATGTAGTAGATAGTGTAAATTTTGAAGTAGAATTAGTTGGGCCTTACTCGAAGCATTTTTCTACATTATGTTTAGATGATATGTTGTCTGTGGAATCATTTAAAATAGTAAAAGAGTGTGAAGATGAGGAACAAGAATCCTATATTCTTGATTTTACAGTAGACAAGCAACATAAAAACTAACCTCACTTTAATGTCGAGTAGTTTACCATTCTCAATCCATTACTTGACTTCTTAATTTTTGTACCACCCCCTATGATCGAGGTAAGAAGATGGACTCTAAGTTAGGGGTGAAATTCATATCCTTTAGGTGGAGGAAAAAGCTGAGTTGGGTAGTGCCGCGACACTAAATTAAGCGCTTCTTGGGAGACAGCCCAAAGTATTTTGTTATTTGTATTCGAATTATGTGATTGACATCAGATCTTCGCACCCATGGTGCCACATGTATGTTTCTAACTCTATTGTTTTGGTTTGATGCATTGGGGATATTGCATGATTTTAAGTTGAGGGTGGGGCTACTTATGGGTGTTGATGTCCTCTGTGGATTTTTGTTGTCGTGCCTCTTTTCCCCAGAGTCTTGTTCCTAGTAAATCCAGCATATTTAGGAGTATTGTGTTTTATTTTGTGATGTGTCATGGTTAACTGGGAGAAAAATAAGTATCTACGGTAGTTGACATATTTTCTTGATTTTTGAACACCTCTCAAAAGGTCTGTTTTATAACGGTGTGATATGCATTTTTGTGTGACCACTGTACATCTTGTTATGGCATTAGTTCTAGTAACATGATAACCATTGCTAAATAATTGCATGAACTGAATGGGTAGTAGCTTGTGATATTCCTTTGTGCCATGTGTGTGTAAGATACTACCAAGTTCCTGTTGTATGTTGAAATCTAGAATTTTCCTGGTTAGTCTTACCTTGGTTGAAGGATAGAGGTTAGAAAAGGATCATAGGCCATTTTGAAATTAACTCACTTTTAGCCTAAATAACCTTCCCTATATGTAGAATATCCCGTAATCCCTGCTTTGAGCCTGATTAACCTATTTCTTTTTATAACACCTGTCATATTTTTCCAGTTTATATCATAATAAACCTGTTTTGGCCTTGGTCCTCCTTGGACACTGTGTACCTTGACTTAGGCAAATGGCCTAAGTTGAGGGTGGCTATCATAGGGGTGCATGATGTAAGATGAGTATGAAGAAAGGTAGAGTAAAAGAAAAAAATAAAAAGCTGGGTGCAGTGGAAAAGAGCAAGAAAAGAAAAGTTGTAAAAAATAAAAGTGATTGTAGAAAAGAACCGCACCCATCCTGAATAAGTGTGATTAAGAAAATAGAATAATAGAAAAAGGCTAATGAGTGAAACCCCAAAAACTAGTGTAGTGTCAAGGAGGCTTAATCACTTTAGATATCATCGAGTATCATACCAGCCCCTAGCCTACATTACAAGCCTAAGAGAAGACCTATAGTGATCCTAGCTGAACTGTCTGAAAGTTTTGGTAATAAAAATAAGGGCAAGCCTATGGTATTCGGCATACATTAATTGGAACTTCATTCTGAGGGCGAGTGCCTGGTGATTGTCCCCATGGTTACATATGTAATGCTTGATATAAGTGACGTGGGACTTTTTGTAGTGAGGGAACACTGGTTACGTTGCTAACTTATTTGGGTAGTGTAATTTGTGCATATGCATTATTATTGTTGCTAAGTTGATGCCATATCTTGATTCCTTTCTGTCACATTGTTGATCTTCATGGATGTACACATCTGGGTTTAAAGAGGTTGAAAATGGAGAGAGTAATGTGTTTTGAACTAAAATTGATGATCAACTATCATAGGTATCTCATGTGTCTCTTGGTTAAGCATCGTAGTGTTGTGTTTTAATTGCTTGAGGACAAGCAATTGTTTTTAGTTGAGGGTGTTGATGTGTGAGAAGACACTAACACAATTAAGGCTTTTAACTGAGAATAATTGCGAAGTCTTAAGTAACTTTTGTCATTTTTTATTATTTTACTCTGATATTGCAGTAAAAGTCATGATGCGAGGGAAATTTAAGGAAATGGAAGCAAAAGAATTGAAAACTAATGCAAAAGAACTGAAAGTGTGGCTGATGACATTCCTTATAAGTCGTCAGCCCTATGATAAGTTATCAGAATTCACGTCAGGTGTTGCAGTGTTAGAAGGACTAAAGTGAAGCTGTGATGACATTTCTGACATGTCGTCACAACTATGATAAGGCATCAGAGTTGCTGTCAAGTGTAGGAAGAGAATCAAATTTTGAATGAAGAAGTGACGACATTTCTGATATGTTGTCACGTATCTGATAAGTCGTCAAGCTTTGTCGTCAGTTAAAGAAGAAGATGCCAAGAATGCTGGAGGGCCTGACGACATTCCTAATAAGTCATCAGGACCCTGACACGCCGTCACAAATGTTGTCACCTATTTCGAAAGATTTTTTGAACATTGTGATTTTATTTCCTTATTTAGGATTAACTATAAAAAGCATTGTTTAAGGTTTTTTTGGGGGTTGGAACTTGAGTTTTAAAGAGACGTATTTTGATATTTTTTCTCTGGAGTTTCTTGGCTTCAAAAAGAAAATACTTGGGAGTGATTATTATCGGTATTTTGGGATTTTTCCTTTCTGATCTAATCTGCGATTCACTAGTTATTATTCAACTCTATAAGTTTATCTTTCAAATCATGAATTCAATTATGTGTTTCAATCGTTACATCATGAGTGGCTAAACTCCATTAACCTGAGTTATGGGATCTAGGGTTAGGTCTTGATGAGGTGTTGAGCATTCAAGATACAAAAGGTGGTAGAATGTCTGTATAATTCTGAAGTTTCAATTAATGTCTATTGGTTGCAAAAAGTAGACACACCTGTTTTGATTTGCTTGATAAGGAAATCAAATATAGTAGGAAGTGAATTATCAACAGGGACTCAGAAATACTACGTTTAATAATCAGCGTTGTGATAAGGTTGGTTAACCTGAGGTGAAATCTGGGCAGTAAATAGAAATTCCCTAAGTCCGAGAGGATTAGAGAATTAAACGCTTAAGTAGGTCGAGAGAAATTTAAGCATAACATCGATAAAGATAGCTTGTTATCCTACCTACTGGGAGAATCTTGAACAAAGTTTAGCACCTGTCATGTACCGGACGCCCTAGTGAACATAATTCTGTTTATTTCATAAACTCTTTATTTACAAGCACTGGAACTAAAGTGACCAACAATTATTTGTTAATCTCCCATTTTATCTTTTCGTATCATTTGTTTGAATTTAACTTGTAGCTATAGTTCCAAATTAGTTTAATCGCCACTCACATTGTTCCCTGTGGATTCGACCCCGACTCCAAAGTTCGGTAAATATATTGACGACGACCGCCTTGCACTAAATTGACGTGCAAGTTGAGCGTTATCATCTAGTTCAGTACGTAAACTTAGTCTGTCATTATTTTCTCAGCTTAACTAGCCACATACGAGGACAAATGTTCCCAAGGGGTAGATATTGTAATACCCCGCAATTTCCCAGCTCAGTTTAGTCTTTTGTACATGAGAATCTTTAAGTAGAATTTTTGTTCTAGGTGTAATTTCCCAGATTTAGACCCACCATCTTGTAGTAAATTTAGTTAGCTTTTAAACGATATAAAATTTACCTAAATTCGATAATTGTTTAAGTAGTTATGACTATTTTAAGTTCCAGTCATATAACACCGTCATTTTAGTCAGTAGTGCGTCGCACCATAGGTCCAAATGACAATTGTCAATTTCCAGTGTGACTCCACGATCTCACCGCATCGAGGAGGGCCTCCAATTCCCGATTATCCAAATCAAGTAAGGGTCCGCGATTACACCGCGTCGCGCCGTCCGCCACGCTCTCAGCTGTCAGTTTCCAGTGACACAACTCGATATCGCCGCATCGCGCTAGGGCCCCAAATTGGAAATTTTGATGAAAAATTAACATTTCATCCAAGGTTAAATTAGTCTTTTCCCATGAATTTAATCTACCAAGATGTGGGATTTAATCCCCAAAAATGCATTTAGGTCATTATTAACTCACTTTTCCCCAATTTAAGACATTCTCTGTCAAAGATAAAAAACCCTAGCCTCCAAGTTCCAAGAGAAATCTCAAGAATCCCTCCGAGAGTTTTCAAGAATATCAAAAATTAAGATTCCCAGGTATGTTAGATGTTCATCCATGGATCCTTACCTTCCATGGAGCCCAAGAATTCCTTTTCAAAATACAAGATTTATGATTGTATGATTTCAATGTTTGAATTAGATCGAATTCATGTTCATGATGTTGTTTGAGTTTTAATCAATGATTTAGATTACAAGTTCCAAGGATTGATTCTAGTATGTGAGGAATTACATGATATTTATGATAAACCCTTCAATTTGCAAGTTGATTTTTGTAACCATGTTAACCCTATATGTTTATGATTTAATGAACCAAGTATGCTTCTTACGTGTTTGATAAATTGTCTATGAGAATGAAATAATGCCATTATAGCATGCTAGCATGCATTCCCCATTCATGTACAAGTTAATTCATTACAAGTGTTTGATAAAATGTCTCTATGAATGAATTATGACCAAGTGAACGTTGTTATGTTATTCAAGATGATGTTTTTCTTTACTTTTCATGCTATGGAGTCCTGGGGGTATTTAATACCCAATAATCTAGATATTTATCTAGAGCCTTAGTAATTACAGAATAAACTACACAGTACCATGAATAGCAAAACTCAGTCAGTTACCGAACTCAGCTAACTCAGACCAGTCCAGTCTAATTAGTCTGTGTCATTCAGTTGGGAGTAGGAACTAGCACCGAGCAAGTATTGAGGTGACGACTTCTCCCGTCAGGAAGTCAGAGTCATTAGTAGTAGTCTCACACTACAAAACTACATAGCTAGTGTAGGATGTGAGGAGTCACCTGTTAGATTAAGGCTTGGCTACCTCCCAGGGGTTACCCGTCAGATTAGGCTTCACTTCCTATTTAGGGTCACCCATTAGATAGGCTTGACCACAGTAGTGTCTTTACCCATGGCACGGTAATGTGATGTGTGAGAAGATGCTAACATATTTGAGGTTTTTAACTAGAAATAATTGTAAAGTCTTAAGCAACTTTTGTCATTTTTGATTGCTTTCTCTTTGATAATGCAGGAAAGTTAAGATGAAAGAAAACCAAAGACAATAAGAGAAAAAGAAATAAATTTGGAACAAGTGGCCATGAAAGTGTAGTTGACGACTTATCTGATAAGTCGTCAAATTTCTGATAAGTTATCCTAGTCATCATCAATTGTAGACAGTGTGAGAAAGTTGGAGCAGAAGTATGATGACATCGCTGATAAGTCATCACAATTCTGATAAGCCGTTGAGAATGCCGTCAAACTAAGGCAGTACAAGAGATTTTAAGTAAAAAAGTGACGACATTATCTGATATGTCATCAAAGTCCTGATAAGTCATCAACATCATCGTCAGCCTTAGGCAGTGTAGGAGATTCAGCTAGAAGAAGTGACGACAACCTGTAATAGGCCATCAGAGTTGTGATCAACCGTCGGTCTTTATCGTTATATGAAGACAGAACTTGTTCAAATGTGAAGAGGAGTTGACGACATTCTTGATAAGGCATCAGACTCCTGATAAGTCATCACACACGTCGTCATCTGACTGAGAAAATACTGTGATTTGTGATTTTGTTTCCATAATTAGGATGAAGTATTTAAAGCATATGTTAGGGTTTTCTAATTATAAAAGGCGCGGAACATCTGGAACTTAGGGAAAGGGAGTTTACTTTTCATTTTGAGGCTCTAAACTTAGAATTCAATTTTTAATTCTTTTATTTAGTTGTGGGATATTCTGCTTGAATTTGGGAAGAGAGTCAATTTCTGACTTCATCTTTTGTAAGTTTAAGAACTTTGAATTATGAATTCAGTTATTGTTATCGCTTTTACTTTCGTGTGGAACTAAAACCCATAACTAGGGTTGTGGGATCTATGATTACTCCTGTATTTTCTTAATAGTTGGTTAGGGTTCGAGTGATTGTGGGAACATCTTGATAATTCTTTTTGTATTAATTATTTTTTGTTGGTTGCAAATAATATATCTCACCTTTTGTTGATTTACTCGAACTGTGAAATAAACTAAAGGTAGTGAATTATCAACGAGAATTTGGGAAGGTTAAGTTCCCATCTAATGATTAATGTTGTCACAAGATTGATCAACTTGAGATAAAATCAGTATGAATAGAATGATTTCCTAAGTTCAAGAGAATTAGGTAGTTCAACATCTAAGTAGGTTGAGAAACACTTAGATGGACTGTCGAAACTGATAATTTGGTGTTTCCCTCAAATCATGAGAATCCAGTACTACAACTATTATTCAATGAGGGGTTAGTAATTATAGTGATCATAACCCTAGTTTCTCTTTATCATTAATTTGAACCATTAAAATTTTAGCTTTGAGTTCTGAAGCAAGTCGAAACTTTAATTATATTTTGATTGATAAAACCCCCTATTTTATCTTTTCATATCATTTATTTGTATAGCTATAGTTTCGAATTAGTTTAATTTCCACTCACATGGTTCCTCGTGGATTCGACCCCGACTCCAAAGTTGGGTAAATATATTGACGACGACCGCCTTGCACTAAATTAACATGTAAGTTGAGCACAATCAAAAATGACGTCGTTGTCGGGGAAAAATTTAGCATATTTAGTTGGTTTGGAATTTTAGCCTACTTGCTTGAATTCAAACTTGTAAATATTTATTTTTAGTTTTCTTTTATTTCTTGTGTTAGGTAGATTTTTATTTTAGTTTACTTATTATTATGGTATCGTGGAATGAACATGAGCTTGGTGGCTGGAAATCTTATCTTGATTATCCATGTCCATATTGTGATGGACCTCACTTTTGGCAAGATTGTAGATATGCTCCCCGGAGAGAGATGTGTGCACCATCTCCATCCTACCGAGAGTACGATTGTTCTTTATGTGGTGGTCAAGATGTATATTGTAGTGATTGCCCAAATGCCCTCTCCCCCTATTGCGCTAACCCAAATTCTAGTTCTTCTTATGAGTTTGATAGATCTTATGGTCAAGAAAAGGAAGAACGAAGCACTGGTAAGAGTGGCATTGAAGCTATGTTTCAACAAATGTTGGATCTCCAAAAAAAATGTATGATATCATATGAGATATGCGTTAATACATGAATCCAGTCATTCATGAAGAGATAGATATAAAGGTCAATCTTTTAAAGCATTCTTTTATGTTATGTTTAGATGATATCTTGTCTGTGGAATCATTTAAAATAATGGAAGAGTGTGAAGAGGTAGAGCAAGAACCCTATATTGATGTTGAGCAGCCCTCGGTGATTTCCCAACCAACCAAACCAACCATGAGAGATAATACCAAGATTGAGGAAATGGTGCTAGAGGCAAAAGAAGAAACCAAGCCAATCTCTTGTAAAGACTCTAGCCCAATTTGGGATGAAGAGGTCGAGAAGGATGCAACTTCAAAATTAAGGAGAATACCTCACTCGAATCACATTTCAACATTATGTTTGGTGGATGTGATGAAAGTCGAATCACCCAAGCAAATGATGAATTTCAGAAATGAGGAGGAAAATTCCTATATTTTGGATATTGTCATGCCGAAAAGGTATAATACAACCCCAATCTTAAAGTCCAAGAAACTTAAAGATTGATGTCCATTTAGTGGCTTTTTAAGATTCTCACCGTTGCCAAATAAGCCCATACGAAAGTTCAGTGCAAAATTGGGCAAGCGGTTCAAGTCTTCAAAGTGGCGTGATAGAACTTTCCTTATAATTCTCTCACATTTTCCCAACCCACCTAAAAGATGTAAAGATTGAAAGATGGGTCAACAATTCAAATTGTCTAAGTGGAGGGATAAAGGATGAAGCACTTTTAAGGTAACTTAATGAATTCTGAGTAGTCAAGATAACCTAGTCGTGTCGTGACATTAAATCAGGCACTACTTGGGAGGCAACCCAAGGTATTTTGTTGCGTGTATTTGTATTATGTGATTAACATTAGATCTTCACACCCATGGTGCCACAGGTATATTTCTAATTCTCTTATTTTGGTTTGACGCATTGGGGATATTGGATGATTTTAAGTTGAGGGTGGGGCTACTTGTGGGTGTTGATGTCCTCTTGGGGTTTTTGTTTTCGTGCCTCTTTTCCACGAAGTCTTGTTCCTAGTAGAGTCGGCATGTTTAGCCGTATTGTGTTTTATTTTGTGATGTGTTGTGGTTAACTGGGAGAAAAATAGGTATATACTGCAGTTGACATATTTTTGTTGATTTTTTTTTGGAATGATAAATACCTCTCTAATTGTCTACTTTGTAACTATGTGATGTGCATCTATATGCTACTACTGTGAATCTTTTTATGGCATTGGTATTAGTGACTTGATAATCATTGCTAAGCAACTGCATGAACTGGATAAGTAGTAACTTGTGATATAAATATGTGCCATGTGCGTGTGAGATCTTGCTTAGTTCCCTTTGTATGTTGAATCAAGAACTTGCCCGGATAGTCTTACTTAGGTTAAAGGATAGGGGTTAGAAAAGTATCATAGGCCATTTTAATATTATCCCACTTTTAGCCTAAATAACCTTCCCTGTATGCATAATATCCCTTGATCCCTATTTTGAGCCTGAATAGCCTATTTCATTTTATGATACCTATCACCATCCTATTTATATCATAATGAAACTGTTTTGGCCTTGGTCCTCCTTGGACACTGTGCACCTTGACTTAGGCAAATGGCCTAAGTTGAGGGTGGCTATCATAGGGGTGCGAGATGTAAAATGAGTATAGAGAAAGGTAGAATAAAATAAAAGAATAAAAATTTGGGTGTGGTGGAAAAGAACAAGAAAAGAAAATTTGTGAAAAAAAAGAAGTGATTGTAGAAAAGACCGCACCCATCCTGAATATGTGTGATCAAGAAAAGAGAAGAATAGAAAAAGGTTAATAAGTGAGACCCCAGAAGCTAGTGTAATGTCAAGGAGGCGTAGTCAATTTAAATATGATCGAGTATCATACCAACCCCTAGCCTACATTACAAGCCAAAGAGAAGACCGATAGTGATCCTAGCTGACCTGTCTGAAAATCTTGGTAATGAAAATAAGGACAAGCCTAGGGTATTTGGCATACAGTGATTGGAACTTTATTCTGAGAGTGAGTGTCTTTTGATCGCCCCTATGTTTACATATGTGATGTCTGATATAAGTGAAGTGGGACTTCTTTGTAGTGAGGGCACACTGGTTACGTTGCTACTTGCTAACATATTTGGATAGTGTAATATTGGTACATGCATGTTTGTTGTTGCTGAATTGATGCCATATCTTGATTCTTGTGTGTTGCATTGTTGTTCTTCAATAATATGCACAGTTTTTTTTAAATTTAATTGACCTTAGAGATGGTGAATATGTTTTGAGCTAAAATGGATGATTGACTACCGAATGTTCTTTGTATCCTCTTAGTTATGTTTTAGTTGCTTGAGGACAAGCAATTGTTTTAAGTTGAGGGTGTTGATGTGTGAGCAGATGCTAACATATTTGAGGCTTTTTACTAGAAATAATTGTAAAGTCTTAAGCAACTTTTGTCATTTTTGATTGCTTTCTCTTTGATAATGCAGGAAAGTCAAGATGCAAGAAAACCAAAGACAATAAGAGTAAAAGAGGTGAATTTGAAACAAGTGGCCATGAAAGTGAAGTTGATGACTTGTCTGATAAGTTGTCAAATTTGTGATAAATTATCAGAGTCATAGTCAGCTGTAGATAGTATGAGGAAGTTGGAGCTGAAGTTTGATGACATCTCTAATAAGCCATTTCAATTCTAATAAGCCATAGAGAATGTCGCCAGCCTAAGGCAGTAGATGAGATTTGAAGTGAAGAAGTGATGACATTTTTTGATATGTCGTCAAAGTCCTGATAAGTCATCAAAGTCATCGTCAGCCTTAGGCAGTGTATGAGATTCAGCTGGAAGAAGTGACAACAACCTGTGATAGGCCGTCAGAGTTGTGATAAGACGTTAAGCTTCATCGTCAGATGAAGATAAAACTTATTCTAATGTGAAGAGGAGCTGACGACATTCTTGATAAGGTATCAGACTCCTGATAAGCCGTCACACACATCGTCATTTTTCCGAGAGATTCTGTGATCTTTGATTTTGTTTCCCTAATTAGGATAAAGTATTTAAAGCATATGTTAGGGTTTTCTAATTATAAAAGAGGCGGAACATGTGGAACTTAGGGGAAGGGAGTTTACTTTTCTTTTTGGGGCTCTAATCTTAGAATTCAATTTTCAATTCTTTGATTTAGTGGTGGAATATTCTTCTTGAATTGGGAAGAGAATGAATTTCTGACTACATCTTTTGTAAGTTTAAGCACTTTGAATTATGAATTCAGTTATTGTTATCGCTTTCTCTTTCGTGTGGAACTAAAACCCACAACTAGGGTTGTGGGATTTATGATTACTCCTGTATTGTCTTAATAGTTGGTTAGGGTTTGAGTGTTTGTGGGAACATCTTGATAATTCTTTTGTATTAATTATTTTCTGTTGGTTGCAAACAATAGATCTCGCCTTATCTTGATTTGCTCGAACTGAGAAATAAACTAAAGGTAGTGAATTATCAATGATAATTTGTGAAGGTTAATTTCCCATCTAATGATTAATGTTGTAACAAAATTAATAAACTTGAGATAAAATTAGTATAAATAGAATGATTTCCCAACTTCGAGAGAATTTGCGAGTTCAACATCTAAGTAGGTTGAGAAACGCTTAGATGGACTGTCGAAACTGATAATTCGATGTTTCCCACATATCATGAGAATCCAGTACTACAACTATTATTCAATGAGGGGTTAGTAATCATAGTGATCATAACCCTAGTTACTCTTTATCATTGATTTAAATCATTGAAATTTTTGCTTTGAGTTTTGAAGCAAGTCAAAACATTAATTATTGTTTGATTGATAAAGCCCCCTATTTTATATTTTCTTATCATTTGTTTGAATTCAACTTATAGCTATAGTTTAAAATTAGTTTAATCGCCACCCACATTGTTCCTCGTGGATTAGACCCCGACTCCAAAGTTGGGTAAATATATTGACGATGACTGTCTTGCTCTAAATTGACGTGTAAGTTGAGCGCTATCATACTGTTACCCTTCTAACTTGGGTTACAGGTTTGACCCCACTCAATTTACTCAGGAGGTATTTCGGTTAAGTGAGAATTCCCACAGTTTCAATTTCAGTCTCAGTCTCAGTCTTCAGAATAGAACTCTATTTAGTTAAATAAAATCAAGACTGTTAGATACAGTCACTTAGTTATTAGTAATTCAGATTATCAGAAATCTTAGGTTATTAGTATATTTAGTTATCAATTATCAGATATAGTTCCAATATACTCAGCTACAGTATGCACAATATGTTTAGTAGTTACAGATCCTTCATGTATGCTAATCCAGCTCTTTCATAACATTCAGTCAGTTAATGTTCATGTATATAAACCCATGCATTCTGCTTTACCTGATTTAGAATACCAATACATTCCCACATACTGATTGCATACTAATTTCTTGCCCTATGATGTCTCATATCATAGGTTCGGATGCTCAGGTTTCTGACCGCACATAGCCAGTTCCAGTTATCAGCAACAATTATAGTTTTGAGTCCTCATACTCTGAGGATATTAGATTACTTCAGTACATTTAGTAGTTCATTATTTCATTTGTCGGAGTTAGCTGGGGACTTATCCCATCTACTTCATATTTAGACAGTTAGAGGCTTTTCAGACTAGAATGTTTCACACAATTGTTCAGTATTTCAATATTTTATTCAGTTTTGATTATAGTATTTTGAACCTTATGGCATTTCAGTCCATCTTCCAAATTATTACAGTATTTTTATTCAGTGCTCACAGTAGGTACCAGTCATGGGTTATCTTCTGGTCCTTTGGGGTCATAACCACTATGTAGTGTCTGGGGTACAGACTCGGGGCATTGCAACATGGTAGGCTTTCATCAAAATGAGAAATTGTTGATATCTAGTACAGTCACTTAAGAGGCCAAGGTTCGTGTACACAGAAGCCACTTTAGCGACCTAAGATTGGTTAAGCCATAGTAGCTTTAGCAGCCCAGCACCTCTTAAGTGGCCATTTAGTTTCTTATGGAACAACTATTGTATATAACCTTCATTTTCTTAATTTGTACCATTTTTGGACCTTTAAGCTTCAAGTTTGGGCAATTTTTAGGGTTTTCTTCACCATTTGAGCTTGAGTAAGCTCCAAAACCTTAAATATATAACTTTTTATTGATTTATGTCAACAAAACACTGTTGAGAGTTTTTTCGGAAATGCTTAAAAATAATTTTTCTTTTATTTGGACCATATTTAAACTAATTTTTGTGGGTTTTCAACTGTAGATTCCTTTAACATTAGGGAATGTATTTTCTAAAATAAAATTTTGACTTTATCCCTTTCATTCTGAAACTCAATTTTGAACCTTTCTTGGACTTGATTAAAATATGGAAAATATAGGTATCATTATCTTTTGTTTAAATGCAAAGATTCTAATGTTGTAGTTGATTCTAAGGATGCTTTAAATGGAAAATATCTATCTTGAATCACTCTAGACTCGAATTTGCTCATTTAGAGGTAGGTTATGACTTTACGGATATCAAATTAAGCTACGTAGTTACTAAATAAGCACAACATACTATGTGTTAGAGAAAATAACTATTGATTTATATATCAAGATTATTATTGTAGTTATGTGCATGAGTGGGGGCTTGTATTTTGTTGTTTTTAATTTGTGATGTCTGGCATTGTGTGTTTCCCATGTGGAAGCTTTATTTGGTATCATTGGCCTTGCTGATTTAAATAAATTTAATACAGATATAATACCTGTGTAGAGGATTGAACTATTTTTACATTCCTTACTGAGTATTAGTTTCCTTTATCATGATAGAAATGCCAGAGTTAGGGGATTATATAATACTAATGATTTCTTTTATGCATATTTATTTCAATGGAGCCTAATTAGTGTTGATAATTATGAATTATTGACATACTGAATTGATAATTATGCTCACTTATATTCATGTTAAATGGATTGGATATTTTCATATTAATTGGGTTGTGAATATTATGTCCTCATTCCATACATAAACAGTTATGAAATAACAGTACCATTGAGGAACACTATTTTTAAAAAAAAAATGATACATTTTAAAAAAAAACATTCCATGAATGTGAGCCAAAGAGGTGGGTTGAGATTTCAGATATAAGTTATAGTATATGGGTTGTGAACCCCTCATGGGTTATATTTTGGAAGCGCGAGCTCAGTAAGTGCATATAGAAAGTCATTCGGTGACATTCACCTTTCATTCCATCATCATTTCATATGCATATTTCATGATATATTTCATTTCCTTTTACTTTTGTTTAGTTTTATAGATTCTTAGTTTATACTTTTGTTATTTTGTTTCTATTTATATATTAGAATTGTAGTAAAGACAATATAAGCAATCATTTGGGACTTTATTGTTTGCAGGTGACACGCTCAAAGTTTTCTTTACTTATATTAATTTTTGCTTTGCTCAGCCGACTTATGATACCTACTCACCATAAGTGGACAATACTCATTCCTAGTTTGGTATTTTGTGGCATATTCTAGCATGAGTATGACTCACAGAGGTTGATTCATGTGATGGAGTTGGTGATATATTGAGCTACTGGCTATTCTAGGTTTTTTAGAGTTGACCCCAGATCTCCTCTACTCTTAGTTGTCTCTACTTTTATTTTAGAGATAGATTATGTATTTTCAATTACACATACTTTATTAGATGCTTTTATACTTGTTACATAAGGTTTTGGGATTGTCATGCCTGTTCAAATTTTTGCATTTGTTTATGATATGGCTTGACTTTGTTATTAAAGTCTTACCTTAGGTGATGTTTATTGTTTGATTTTGATTTTTCTTTATTAGTTTGGGTTATTGTCTTACTTATCAAGGTTGAGCCACGATAGTTTCCATCATGACCCCAAATTTAGGTTGTGACAAATTGGTATCAGAGAAGCCAAGTTGACCTATCTTATAAGTATATAAGAAGGATGTCTATTAAAGTCTCACAGATTGGTACGTATATGTTTGTAGCTATATTTGAGAGGCCAAAAGATATATTTAAGAAAACTTATTTAATTTGATTCTTTGTTATGTGGGTTATTCATGCCCAATGTTCTAAACTAGTATCCCATTCTTTTATGCATAGATAAAGAGGACTACATCTAATTTATCTAAAGATGTTGAGCCAACACCTAATAAATGAACCCTATTTTGAGGATGGGGAAAAGGTTTTGGTTGAATCAAAGGTAGAGAATGGGAATGAGGAGTTACCCCATCTTGAGGATATTCTAGGAAGGGCTCTACCAAGCCTAAGTTGTGCATTCTATGGATAATTATCAGACACACAGTATGGGGCCATCTTAGGATCGACAGAGTTTAGTCAACACCCTAATGCTTAAGGGCCTTTTGGTTTATCTCTTATGTTATTTAGAAGGTCTTCCTTTAAGTGTACCTAGTATTCCTCAGACTTCAAACAATATTCCATAGTCAGTATTGGCATCTGCTTATTGTATTCCTACTTTTAGGGTACCACCATCATCTAAGATAACCCCACATGTGGACTCTTTGCCTACCAAACTTAATATTTCTTTAGTTTTTTAAGTTTTATCTATGTCTTCTAATGATCAGGATAGATATAAGAGGTTTATTAGCTTGGGTCCACCCAAGTTTAGTGGAGCTATTAACAAGGATGTCTATGAGTTTTTGATTAAGTTCAACAAAAAATTACATAATCAAAGATCCCTTGAATCTCATGGAGTTCCTTATACTACCTATTAATTGATGGATATGGCTAGGGATTGGTGAGGTCGTTTTGCCAGTTGTAGGCCTTTGGGTTCGCCTGTTATAACCTGGTCTTAATTTTCAAAGGCCTTCTTAGAGAGGTTTGTACCCTACATCCTAATAGACCATGCAGGGGATATGATCTGTTGGAGTAGGGCTCTATGTCTATTGTCAAGTATGAGATACATTTTTAGACCTTATCCATATATTTATCCTCTATTATCTCCATCAAGTCTTAGAGGACCTGAAAGCTTATAAAGGGGTTGGATGGTACATATTAGTTGGCTACAACCCAGATTGTAGTTTTAAGGGATTCTTTCAAGAGTATTATTATGTATTCCAAGATGAACGAAGTTCTCGACTTCATCTTTACTCTATCTCAACATTTGCATGGAAAGATAGTTCTCAGAGTGGTAAGGGCGAAGCTAGTGGTGCTAATGGTGATTTAGGTAGGGATAGGGATGCCATGAAAAAGGTTATAGGACTACTTAGTTGGGCATAAAATATGGTCAGTGTTATGCTATACCTGGGAGACGTGAGACAGAGGCTTCTGATACAGTTATTACAGGTATTATCCAAACTTGCTATAAACTAGCTTTTGTGTTATTTGATCCTGGGTCTACATTATCTTATGTGCCAACATATTTTTCTTCCATATATGATGTTGTGTGGGAGCCCCTTATTTATGTTTCTTTATGTTTCTACCCTCATAGGAAATTCTTTAGTGGTGGATTGAGTGTACTGCTCTTTTGTGGTTACATTTGCAGACCCTGAGACTTTGGTAGACTTGATTTTCCTAGATATGGTTCACTTTGATATCATTTTTTCATGACATAATTGATTGTTACTCCAAGACTATGACCTTAGCTATGTTAGGTATACCAAGGATAGCTAGTAATGGTATACTTAGTTCGGGTTCAAAGTGTGTTATATATTTTTTATGTACTCATTGCATGGTAGAGAGGGGATGTTTGCATTGTTTGTCTTATATTTGTAAAGGAAGTATGGCCTCACTACCTCTTATTGATTCTATTCAGGTTGTTCAGGAATTCATGGATGTATTACCTACAATTTTCTTGGAATGCCTTCGAATCTTGATATTGATTTTGTTATTGATATGGAGGTGGGCACCAAGTCTATTTTTATTTCTCCCTATAAGATGTCCCCAACGGAGTTGAAGGAATTGAAGGAGTAGTTGAAAGATTTGTTGAGTAAGGGCTTCATAAGACCTAGTATATCTCCTGGTATTCTCAAATCTTGTTTGTGAAAAAATGATAGTTCTATACGTTTGCATATTATAAGATGTTGCACAAAGTGACGGTTAAGAACAAGTATCCTCTTCCTCGCATTGATGATCTTTTCAACCAGGTTTAAGGTGTTTCTATTTTTTCCAAGCTTGATTTGAGATATGGGTATTACTAATTAAATATTAGATCTTTACATGTTTCAATGATGGCTTTTCAGACTCGATGCGATTATTATGTTTTCTTGGTTATGTCTTTTGGGTTGTGCAATGCTCCTACACCATTCATGGAGTTGATGAACCATGCATTTTGATCGTATCTTGACTCTTTTGTGATTAAATTTATATATGATATCTTGGTTTATTCCAATAGTGAGGTTGATAATGTTAATAATTTGAATATTGTGTTTCATAGGTTTCATGATAAGAAGTTGTATGCCATGTTTTCCAAGTGTAAGTTTTTGATGGATTTTATGTCTTTCTTGGGTCATGTGGTGACTAAGTATCGTATTCTAGTTGATACATCCAAGATAAAAACAATTTGTGATTGGAATAGAGCTACTTTTTCTATCAAGATTTGGAGTTTCATTGGTTTTATAGGTTATTATCATCTCTTTGTTAAGAGTTTCTAGTCTATTTTGGCTACTTTGACCATGTTAACTTGGATAAAAGTTTGTATTTTAGTAGTGATGGATGTGAAAAGATCTTTAAAAGCTTAAAATTTGTTGACTTTGGATCCTATTTTGATCTTGCCTAAGAGGGTGTGGATATTGTAATATTGGGATACTTTTGGTGTTGGTGTGGGTGTGATGTTGATCTATAAGGGAAAAGTGATTTCTTATGACTCTCATCAGTTGAAGCCTCATGATATAAGTTACCCTACCCATGATTTAGAGTTGGAATTTGTGGTATTTGTGTAAAAGATATGGCGCCATTACTTGTATGGTGCTCCTTGCAAGATTTTCTCAGATCATCTTAGTCTTCAGTACTTTATCAATCAACGGGATCTTTATATAAGATAGTGGTGTTTTCTTGAGTTGTTTAAGGATTATGATGTCACTAGTATTTTTTATCAGAGAAAGGCTAATATGGTTGCATATGCCTTGAGCCAAAAGTCGACTATTATGGAGCATTTAACTCATCTCTGTATCGAAGATTGGCTTTTAGCCTTGGAGGATTACTCATTATCTAACCAGATGGGTAGTCTTGATATTTTTATAGTCAGGTGTGTTTTAGACTTTGTTGATGCAAGATCTCCTTTGATGGAGCAGATTTAAGAACACCCATTTAATGATAATAACATGAAGGTGATTTGATATGAGATTTTAAGCAGTGTGGCTAAGGAGGCATCTATTGATTCAAATGGTGCCTTAAGTATTAGACATTTAATTTGTGTACCAAGAGTCGGTGGATAGGTGAGATTAATTTTAAAGGAGGTGCATTGTTCTAGGTATTCCAAATCCACCTAGGGTGACTAAGATATATCATGATTTGAAGGATCTTTATTAGTGAGGTGGTATAAAGAAAGATGTAGCAAATTTTGTAGCATGCTTATGTTGTCAGTAGGTGAAGGCTGAGCATTACGGACCACGTGGTTTGCTTTGGAGATTACCAATTTCTAAGTGGAAGTGGTAGCGGATCCTTATGGACTTCATGAGTGGGTTTCCTCATAGTTCTTGTGGTTCATACAATATTTGGGTCATCATGGATTGGTTGACTAAATAAACCTCTTTCGTATCTATTCAGATTTCCTTCAATGCCTAGAGGCTGGCTCGTATCTATGTTCAAGAGAAAGTTCATCTTCATGGGGTGCTTATGTCCACTATTTTAGACAGAGGCTTAGTGTTTAATTCTAGCTTCTAGAAGTCATTTCAAGAGGTTTTGGGTACTCATGTTGAATTTTAGATAACATTCTACCATATTACTGATGGTCGGTTAGAGCAAACTATTCAGGTTTAGGAGGATATATTTTGTGCATATGTTATGGAATTTGAAGGTCAGTGGGAGCAACATTTAGCCTTGGCGGAGTTTGCTTATAATAGCCACCATTTGAGTATTGACATGGAACCTTTTAAGGTGTTGTATGGTAGTTATTGTTGATATCCTATTGGTTGGTTAGATACTTCAGAGGTTAGACCTTGTGGTACCGACTTGCTCCGTGAGTGTTTGGAAAGAGTTAAAAGATTTAGGATAGGCTTCGAGCATCCCAGAGTAGGAAAAAGAGTTATGCAAACTATAAGCTTCGTTCCTTGAAGTTTTGGATTAGTGATGATAGGCGTATTTACACGCCTAAAGCACCATAATTTACCCATATTTTAGCTAAGTTTTAAGGACAAAATATATAATTCCTGCATTTTTAGTCCATTTTCCTGTAAGTGAGCTAACCAACGTGATTAACATGTTTTCAGGTATTAATGATGAAGATTTCAGAACTTTGTGGACTTTTTGGTAGCAAGGGAAACTTCACATAAGAGGGAAGGCAACTTTTGGAAGCTTATGGACTGAAAGTGATGCATGGAGAACTTGTCCCGGACAAAAATAGTATTTCTAAAGACTTGGGGATCAACAGTAACTTAGTAGGAATAGGACAAGGATGTTATTAAAACCCTATTTTGCTGAATTTTTCAGCATTCATGCTTTTCATTATTCACGAATTGATAGATACCTTCATTATTCATTCGACTTTCTAGTATTATTTAGTTTACAGATTCTGTAATTTTAACAGAAAAAAAACCTTTAACTTGGGGGAAACGTCTAGAGGGCAAAAACGTCAACCTAGTTTGATGCCACACCCATCTTCAACGGGAGATTCTTTGAGCTTTGGTACGATGGTGAAGTTTATTGTGATCTCCGTTGTAATCATGAGTAGCTAAACTTCTCTGTTAGGGTTATGGAAACCTTATGATATACTATCTATTACTATGAGTTTGTGAATTCTTGATACTTATGCTACTTATATCATTACTCTCTTCATCTTAATTACATTTTTGTGGTTGCAAACATATAGAATACGCCATTATAGCATTAACTTGTTCGAGAGAAAAGTTACATGTTTGGAAAAGAGAGTGTGACAAGGAAATAGGGCTACCAACCCCTATTTACACGTTAGTGCCGTAACTGGATTAACTCTTGGAGAGTTCGTACCATTAGTTATACGCTTTAAGCTCGAGAGAGTTAAAGTGAGATAATCCTTGATGGTCGAGAGACACTAGGATTTACCAGTAGAATACGAATCTCTATAAGTGCATGCATGTCTGAATCCTGCATTACTCATAGTTAATAGATACGTAGAATTCATAAGGTGGACATAACCCTAACTTACAATTCTCATTGATTAAAATCTTACTAAACAAAGCATTCCGCTTTTACTTTGCTATTTTGATACTTTTAATTCACGCCTAAACCATCCCCCCTTTCTGTAGAATTTTTGACCAACAGTCTGCTAACAATTGCAACATTTAGTGACCAAGTATTCCCTGTGGGATTCGACACCCAACCCAGTTGGGTTTTATATTTGACAGCGACCACTTACACTCTTACGAGAGCTGTAGTTTGGGCATTATCAAATTTTGGCACCGATGCCGGGGAATACAGTTGTCAACTAAGTTTGTGATAGTTACTAGACTCTTTGGTAAAAAATTCTCAGATTTTACTTTTAGTTGTTGTTTTTGTTTTATTCAAGTTTGTTTGAGTGCATGCCAAACACTCAAAGTTCAGGTCAACCGTTATTACCCATAAATCCTGAACCTCAACTTATTGGCAGAATGGATGCACAGCGTGACATTGACAGAAGGGCGGCTTAACAGGAGCAGGCTAGATTAGCTGCACTGGCAGCTGCTCAAGTACATCAACAGAATATTTATAACCCAGGGCGAGCAACAAATCCTGATGATGAGGACCTGGGTAATGATGAGTTACTTAATCCACGGCGTGCAGATGAGGTGGCAGCGCATGTGAACAGGAGAGATCGTCAAGCTAGAATGAGACCTGACCACCGAGCTGTGCAGGCTCCTTTTAATGATGATGATGATGATCTGGATGGAGCTGGTGCCACAGGGGCTATTATTCCTCCACCCTTGGCACCCAGAGCTAAGTTCAATATCACTAGCACCATGATTCAGTTATTGCAGCTCAAGGGTTTATTTGGTGGACATGCAGGCGATGATCCGAATATGCATCTAATCAATTTTATCTCAACATGCAAGTCATTTGACAACCCAGGAGTTGGGCAAAATGCAATTCGGCTGCGCTTATTTCCATTGTCTCTGTCTGGGGAGGAAACTCTATGGTTGAATGGGCTAACTCCTTATTCTATTACTAATTGGAGGCAATTGAAAGACGCTTTCCTAGAAAGATTCTTTCCGCCATCCAAGAGAGCCTAATTACGAGATGAGATCAGTAATTTTTGACAGCTTCCAACTGAAGCTATCCACGAAACATGGGAGATGTTCAAGAAGAAGCTTATGAGGTGCCCAAATCATCAGATGACCAACATCCACTTGATGGAGATATTATACAGGGCTTTGAACTCAGTGACTAAGCCAGTGGTTGATAATGCTGCAGGTGAGTCATTCATGGACCTTACTTTTCTTGAGGCAAGTGATATGCTAGATCGTATGACAAAGCAGAGTAGAGCTTGGCATACCAGGGATTCTGAGGTAGCAAGCTCTACAGTAGCTATTGGCATGACTGCAGAGCAGAGGCGTAGACAAGAGGAACGTGACCAAGATATGGCTCACATGAAAATGCAGATGGATCTTCTTACCAAGCATTTATTATCAGGGAAGACCGAAAAGGTTAAAGCCGTTGT
The DNA here is from genome assembly GCA_030864215.1 of Capsicum pubescens. Lineage (NCBI taxonomy): Eukaryota > Viridiplantae > Streptophyta > Magnoliopsida > Solanales > Solanaceae > Capsicum > Capsicum pubescens. The sequence goes on along the minus strand of CM061540.1, from coordinate 262,445,332 downwards.
ATTACAGGGAAGATATGATTCCGATTCTGAGAGGGAAGCAAATTACTTGAATAATCAGGGGGATTTTCGAGGCAATGCCCAAGGAAACCAAGGTCGGAACTATTATGATAAATCTGGATACAAGGACCGCGATCAAGGTGGTTGGAAGAATAAGACTGACAGGAGTGGTTTGTATGTTCCTCTTGGAAATCGTGAGGTTGTGGCGTCTGGCTCTGGGAAGATGTCTATGGATGTTATGATGGCTAAGTTGTTGAAAGGAGTGGAGGCAACCAACATGGGTGTAACCGAGATGAAGAATGATTTGTCTTCAATAAATCAATTGGTTGACTCGCATTCTACTGCAATAAAACAGCTGGAGCAACAATTGAGTCAATTATCAGCGACATTCAACCAAAGAAAGGCTGGCACGCTACCCAGTGACACTGTGCAAAACCCAAGGAATGACGGATCGTGTATGGCTATTACTACCCGGAGTGGTAAAGTATTGGAAAATCCATCCAAAGGCAAGCAGGTGGTTGATGATATAGCAGAGAATGTTGATGAAGCAGAGTTTGAAGATGCCGTAGAAGCTGAAGTGAGTGCTCATGATGTTACACCTAGACGTCACCAGCCTGAAACGAGTGATAATCGAAAGCAAGATAAAAAGAAAGTGGTGGAGAAAACGATTCCTCTTCCACCACCACCTTTTCCTCAGAGACTGAAGAAAAAGGATGATGACACTCCTGTAAAGGTTGATAATCGGAAGCAAGATAAAGAGGAAGTGGTGGAGAAAACGATTCCCCTTCCACCACCTCCTTTTCCGCAGAGACTGAAGAAGAAAGCTGATGACACCAGGTTCAGTAAATTCATGACCATGTTGAAGCACTAACTATTAATGTTCTGTTGGTGGAGGCGCTGGAACAGATACCTGGGTATGCTAAATTCATGAAGGACCTGTTGACAAAGAAGCGGGCAGCAAGTTATGAGTTGGCAGATAATGTTCATCATTGCAGTGCAATTGCCACGAGGTCTTTAGTACAGAAGAAGACAGATCCTGGTGCTTTCACTATTCCTTGCACGATTGGATCGTTGGATTTTGCTAAGGCGTTGTGCGATCTGGGGTCTAGCATCAATTAGATGCCGTTATCCATTTACAGAAAGTTGGGGTTGGGCGATCCTACACCAACCAATATGCGGCTCGTGATGGCAGATAGGTCGGTAAAATGGCCTGTTGGTATCTTATATGATGTGTTGGTGAAGGTTTCCACCTTCATCTTTCCTGCAGACTTTGTTATTTTGGATTACGAGGTGGATTCTGAAGTTCCCATAATCTTGGGGCGTCATTTCCTCGCAACTGGAAGTGTGCTGATTGATTTAAGAGCTAATGAGCTTTTATTTCGGCTGAATGACGAAGTAGTCCGTTTTGATGTATGCAAATCGATGAAGCATCCTAGAGATATGGATGTGTTCTCTGTAGCTAATGTTTATTATGAGGATGAGAAAGGATTATCTGTAGAGAAGCAGCTTACTGTTGATCCATTGTCTGCTGTGCTGTTGAATTTTGAGAATGAGGATGTTGAAGAATATGAAGAAACTGATAGTGCTCTAACAGGAATAAAGTCCTATTCTCATGCTACTAAGAAGCTGGACCTTGATCTTAGGAATCGACCTTCACCAATAGAGAAGACTTCCATTGAAGAGCCACCAGTGCTAGAATCGAAAGAGCTCCCCAGTCACCTAAGGTATGCATTTTTTGGAAGTGGAAATACACTTCCGGTGAGTGTTGCGGCTGATTTAGGTGAATAGCACGTAGAGGCTCTCATCTCTGCTCTGAAGAGGTATAAGAGAGCTATGGGTTGGACGATTGATGATATAATTGGTATCCCTCCTGGGATATGTATGCACAAGAGTCATCTAGAAGAAGATTGCATGCCTACAAGTAAGAATCAGCGTCGTCTGAATCCATTAAAAAAATGATGCACCATCTATCTCGATGAAGTCTAAGTAATCGAGATAGCTTGTTGTGCCGCGATAATAAATCAAGCGCTACATGGGAGGCAACCCATCGTTTTTAATTGTTTTGTTTTACTAAGTTTGTTTTTGTTAAATAAAAATCCAAAGAGAAGAGTCGAGCCACGGCCAAAACTAAGGCGCTTGGTGGGAGGCAACCCATTGTTCTAATTGTTTTTGTTGTTTTTGAGTAAATGTAGGTGTAAGACGTATAAAGGAAGAGATCTAGCCCAAATTTTAATTTGGAATTGTGTCATGTTGAAGGTGGTAAGTTTGGAATGAAGAAACAAAGGCTATTGGTTAGGCATTTCCTATGCAAATCTAGGCAACGAACAAGGCAAGGCCTATGTAAATCTAGGCAACGAACAAGGTAAGGCCTATGCTATGGCCTAAGCTCTCTGAATCTACAATGCCATAGCATAGGCGCTGCCTATGCCATTGCCTTTGCTCTCTAAATCTACAATGCCATAGCATAGGCGCCGCCTATGCCCAACAATGCCATAGCATAGGCGCCGCCTATGCCATTGCCTTTGCTCTCTGAATCTACAATGCCATATCATAGGCGCCACCTATGCTTAACAATGCCATAGCATAGGCGCCGCCTATGCTCAACTAGGCTTTGCAAAAGGCGCCGCCTATGCTAAGCATAGGCAAAGCATTAGGCGCCGCCTATGCTTACTTTTTGGTCTCCTAATCCGATGTTAAATGGGTCAAACCCAACCCAAGCCTTGTCCTATAAATAAAACTTCAACATTAGAATAAAACACACTTATTTTCTCAACCTAGGCGCCGCCTTTACTCTCCAAATCTCTCAAAAATTTTCTTTTTGCTCTTCTAACCTTGCAAGATCATCTTCCGAGGCCATCACCAAGTAATTACTTCTTTTATATTCCATAGTTATTACAATACTACGCCTATAATGATTTGTTAAATCTTGAAGTAGTGTTGGTGATTTGAATGTAGTTGGTTTGTATTGATACATCTAGTTGAGTGAAAGAATACGTATGGGTGTTCTAAACTTTGTTCCGATTTGTATTTTGGTTGTTATAAACTGTCATCTTTTTGCGGAATTGAAATGGTAAAGCTAATCACATAATCGTGTAAGTCGAACGTTGGAATGTTTTGAAAGGCTCGTTCATCGAGATAAAGATCATGATTGAATACAAGCATGGGATGTTGTGATTATTTCTATGCCATAAACTTGATTCGATCTCTACGTAGTAGTCTTGTTCCAAAATTGCATTAATCCAAACCATACAGTATGGTCAAGTTTATATGAAATAGAGTTGAAAAGGATAGTGAAGATGACATGAAAAGTATGACTGCGCTAAATATATTGTTGGAACATAACACCTAAATGTATGGCGATGAAGTCTGAGTAATCGACATCGTTCACTTAATTAGTTTGTCACCATAAATTAAGTGTGGGGTGGTGCCACTACTGTTTGTTTGTCGATTGTATCTACCGAGATGAAACTAACATGACTTTATTTTAATCTCAGGCACAATGGCACCAAAAAGTCGACCAGGAAAAGAAAAAGCGTCCACCTCTCAGAAAGGTTAGAAAAGGGGAAGAAAAGAGCAAGCTGAATCCTCCTCGCTGCAAATACCTCACCGCATGTTCGGGATAAAATGGGTCCTATAGGAGGAAGGAAAGGAGTGGTACAAGAACAACAAAGTGAAAAAATATGTTCACGTGGAGTTAATACAAAAAGAGAGCCTAGCAAAGAGAGAACCTCACATTTTGGCTAAAATAATGGCGCTACATGTTGATTTCATTTTCTGAGATATGGGAGAGTGCAATCTTGATCTAACGCGAGAATTCTATGCCAATTGGTCCCCAAAGACTACAGGGAGTGAAGTAAAGATTCAGGGACAAGTCTTGCAACTAAATGAAGAGTTCTTTAACTCTTTTTTGGGTTTGCCATCTGTAGATCCATCACCGCTCAAGGAGTTTTATAACAGACCTCCGTACAGGGCAATCAAACACACACTGTGTGGAACAAGATCAATGGCACATTGGAGTCGTCACAAGGATACCGGTCGGCACAATACCTTCCCATATGCTTCTTTGAACAGAGAAGCTCGGATATGGTTGCGGATAGTCAACACTTGCTTGATTCCAGGAACACAGTACACAAAGATCACACGTGATAGAGTGTTCTTGGTGTACGCTTTGATGACGAACATCCCCATCAACATTGGGGCGATTATTCGATCTTCAATGCGTAAGGCTAGGCTGCACAAGAGGTCCCACTTTAGCTTTGGCAATCTGTTGACTGCAATATTGAGGAAGGAGGACATCAAAGAGGAACCTGCAGATCATAAGCTTCTACACAACCCAAAGGAAGTTGACCTCACAAAGGTGAAAGATGCTGAATCTATGCATGGCGTCAACCTGACCACTGCAGAAAGATATGCTCGTGATGAAAGCTTCTTCCACCATTTATATGGCATGACGAGGTTCACCATAATGAGCAGGGGTCATGTTCCAACTGCTGCAGAGCTCCAACAGTTGGATTATGACTATCCAATGAATGAGCATGCGAGGGCTATGTGCGGAGTAGGTGTATATTTCGAGAAACCTCTTGATGATGACGTGCCAACCGATGACGATCGCCGAATGCCAGACTCAGACGTGGAGGAGAACTCTGATGACGATGACTCTGATGATGATTCCGATGCAGGGGGTATGACCCCAGACATAGAGGAGGAGTCCGACTAATCAGGTTTTTCTTATTTATTTTCCACTGAGGGCAGTGTGTCCCGTCTAAGTGTGGGGTGGTGCTGGTATTTGTATGCTACACTTCTTTGTCTGCATTTGCATTTATTCTAGTTCTTGTTTGTTTTAATTAGTCGTAATTAGTTAGTTTAAATTCTAGATTTTTTTTAGATTTTGCATGAAATTGTTCAGCTAGACGACATGGTAGTATAACAAGAGTTTGTTCTAAATCATTACTATTGAGACATTTAGGCTCTACGTGTGACTCACTGTGTGATAATTGTGTGGTTTAATTCATTCATCTGTTGGGTCAAGAGTCTATACTGCTTTCAATTAAGTTGACCATGTGCCTTGTGTGTGTGAGGTTATAGTATATTCTGTGTTGTGACTGATTCTAGAACTTGCCTGGTGAGTGTGTAAAGAGAAATAAAGAGTGTGAGTTTAGGAGATGATTTAGGCATTTCTTTGGCAGCCTGTGATTGTTTACCTTCTTTTTACCTACCCATGGACATTATCCTAGTTAACCCCCTTTGAGCCTTTAGCTATTTTCTTTGACAGCCTCATATGTAGCCTAATCCATTTTTTTTCAAGACCATAATTTGATCCAAATTCCTAAGCGCTTTAAATTGTAGAGTCATGTGACAAAATAAGAGGAAAGCGGGTGAGAGTGATGCCTCAGAGTGTATTGGTACTTGAAATTGTTGTGAATAAGAGTGGCTATCATAGAGGTGTTTTATAAATAAAAAAAAGAAAAAAAAGAAATAGAAAAATAAAAAAAAAATAAGTTGTATATTCTCATCTTTGTGTTTATAATTGAATAACAAAATAGGTGAAAAGGGGTGTTAGATGAAAATAAAGGTAGAAGGGTTGTTTAAAAGAGAGTGTTAATGACATAACGTAGTGTATTAAAGCGCTTAGGGAACATAGTCACTATTTCTGGGCAAAATAGTCCTACCAGTCCCTTAGCCTACATTACAACCTGTAAAGACCTACTTGATCCTAAGCTTAGCATTCTGATATTAGTGGAGCATTACACTAAGGGAAAGCCTATGGTCATCAGTTGCAACATATGAATTCTTTGTGAGAGTGAGAGCAAGGAGAATCTTGTACCCATGTTTCAAAAAATGCAAAACTTATGAGTGATTATGGGTGATATCTTGTGTGAGACACACATGGTTGATGATTGTTGGGTAGTGTTATATGATTCTTTGTGACTTAACTTGTGGATACGAATTAACCATCATCACAAGTCTATGTTGGAGGTTGAATTGTTTCTAGTAGTGAACAAGAAAACTACTCTTTTTAATAATTGTCGTGCCTGTCTTGTTGAATATTTTATGTTGTTGCTGTGATATTCTAAGTAGATGATTGCATGGACGTAATATTTTGTTCGAGGAAGAACAAAGCTTTAAGTGTGGGGTGTTGATGATAGGCGTATTTACACGCCTAAAGCACCATAATTTACCCATATTTTAGCTAAGTTTTAAGGACAAAATATATAATTCCTGCATTTTTAGTCCATTTTCCTGTAAGTGAGCTAACCAACGTGATTAGCATGTTTTCAGGTATTAATGATGAAGATTTAAGCACTTTCTGGACCTTTTGGTAGCAAGGGAAACTTCACATAAGAGGGAAGGCAGCTTTTGGAAGCTTATGGACTGAAAGTGATGCATGGAGAACTTGTCCCGGGCAAAAATAGTATTTCTAAAGACTTGGGGATCAGCAGTAACTTAGTAGGAATTGGACAAGGATGTTATAAAAACCCTATTTTGCTGAATTTTTCAGCATTCATGCTTTTCATTATTCACGAATTGATAGATACTTTCATTATTCATTCGACTTTCTAGTATTATTTAGTTTACAGATTCTGTAAGTTTTAACAGAAAAAAATGCTAACTTGGGGGAAACGTCTAGAGGGAAAAAACGTCAACCTAGTTTGACGCCACACCCATCTTCAACGGGAGATTCTTTGAGCTTTGGTACGATGATGATGTTTATTGTGATCTCCGTTGTAATCATGAGTAGCTAAACTTCTCTGTTAGGGTTATGGAAACTTTATGATATACTATCTATTACTATGAGTTTGTGAATTCTTGATACTTATGCTACTTATATCATTACTCTCTTCATCTTAATTACATTCTTGTGGTTGCAAACATATAGAATACGCCATTATAGCATTAACTTGTTCGAGAGAAAAGTTACATGTTTGGAAAAGAGAGTGTGACAAGGAAATAGGGCTACCAACCCCTATTTACACGTTAGTGCCGTAACTGGATTAACTCTTGGAGAGTTCATACCATTAGTTATACGCTTTAAACTCGAGAGAGTTAAAGTGAGACAATCCTTGATGGTCGAGAGACACTAGGATTTACCAGTAGAATACGAATCTCTATAAGTGCATGCATGTCTGAATCCTGCATTACTCATAGTTAATAGATACGTAGAATTCATAAGGTGGACATAACCCTAACTTACAATTCTCATTGATTAAAATCTTACTAAACAAAGCATTCCGCTTTTACTTTGCTATTTTGATACTTTTAATTCACGCCTAAACCATCCCCCCTTTCTATAGAATTTTCGACCAACAGTCTGCTAACAATTGCAACACTTAGTGACCAAGTATTCCCTGTGGGATTCGACACCCAACCCAGTTGGGTTCTATATTTGACAGCGACCGCTTACACTCTTACGAGAGCTGTAGTTTGGGCGTTATCAATTAGTGATCGAGCCTTCCATTGTGTATCGCCCATGAAAGGTGTGATGAGGTTTGAAAATAAGGGCAAGTATAGCACAAGGTATATCAGGCTTCTTGAGTCTCTTTTGACAATTGAGGAGGTTTCTTATGAGTTTACCTTACCTCTAGACTTTTCAGTAGTTCATCCACTCTTTTATGTATCTATGCTTTAGTGCTATATTCTGGATGAGTGACACGTACTTCACTGGAAGTCGATTCAGTTGGATGAGAGTTTCACCTTTGTAGGGGATCTGGTGTCTATTTTAGCCAGAGATGTTAGACAGTTGCATTCTAGAGTTATTATTGTGTTTATGGTTCAATGCAAACACCATATTGTTGAAGAGGATACTTGGGAGCCTAGTCTAATATGTGTAGTAGTTACCCTCAGCATTTTACTGATTTAGGTATTTTATTATCTTTTAGTTTGAGGATGAACTAGACTCTATGTTGTGGATATTGTAAGGACCTGAGTTGTGAAATCTTGCTTTTTATATGTTTTGACCATTTTGTCCTTTCTTGTAGTTTCTATATGTTGATTTTGAGGTGTGGGGATGGTTGTCAAAATTCCTGATGAAATTGAGAATGGTTTGGGCGAGTTTGTGATTTTTAAAGGCTTTAAAAGCCATTGAGCTGACCTTAGTCAATATTTGTTGTTCTGAGTGTTGATTGAAAATTTGGGAAGATCTATTAGATTTGAAATAACAAATTTGGGTTATTACCGGGGTTGGTTCTGTTGTGCAGACTTTATTTTGCATTTTGACCCTCAATTTGAATTAATAGTGAAATATGCCTTATAGGGTTCCGGGAGCTAATTGGTTGAAAGCTGTCTATTTTTAAAAATCCAACATCCCATTAAGTATGGAATGTAAAAATTAGCCTAGGAACATATATTATTTGTCTATATAAGATCCCGATTAAATCTCTAGGGTCCATTTGAAGATTGGTAGGCTTGCACCAAAATCAATAATTTCTTATATCTATGTAGCTCTTAAGCAACCTAGGTTTGCTTAAGCGACAATCTCTTTAGTAGCCCAAGACTGCTTAAGTAGTAGTTGCTTTAGCGGCCAGACATCTCTTAAGATATTGCCACTTTAGCTGCCTAGTACCTTTTTAGTGGGCGCTGCTTAAGCAACAATCGTTATATATAACCCCCACCCCCACCCCCTTTTATCGTTTTTCACTTTTTTGGACCTTTGAGCTTTGTGTTTGGGAGTTCTTAGGGATTTTTTCACAAATTGATCTTGGGTAAGCTCCAAAACCTTAATTTCATTACTCTTTACTAATATGTATTATCAAAACACTCTTTAATCTTGGTTTTAAAATGGGATTTTGAGAATTTTTAAAAAAAGCTTTAAAATGGTTTTTATTCAATTTGGAACTTGTTTTAACTCATTTTTGTGTGGGTTTTTAACTTTGGATCCCTTAAACTTAGATAATATATTTTCAAAATAAAATTCTTGTTTTATCCTTTTCATTTTCTAACTCCTTTTTCAAACCTATTTTGTACACGACTCAAATATGGGCAGTAAGGATATCATTAGCTTTCTTTTAATATATTGTAGGTAATTTTGAGGAAGTTCAAAAAGGGAAAACTCCATGTTGAATGACTTTAGGCTTAAATTTCATCGCTATGAGGTAGGTTATGGCTTAACTTCTTTTAGATTGAGCTAGGCAGTTAATAAATAAGTAAAGCATGTTATGGATTTGAAAAATAACGATGGAGTTTACATCTTGAGATTATTATGATGTTGTGTTCCTGAGTAGAGGCTTATATTCTATTTTTGTTTACTTGTGATATCAGATCCTGTGTGTTTCCCGTGTGGGGCTTTATTTGATGTCATTGGCCGTATCTATGCATTTAAATGTTTTTCTTTAGATATAATGTCAATGTGGAATTTCTTATTGAGCATTTGTTGCCTTTATCATGATAGAAATGCCCAAATTAGGGGTTGATATGATACTAATTATGTCTTGCATTCATATTATCCTGATGGTGCCTAATTATAGTTGATAATTATCAATTTTAGACATATTGAGTTAATTATTGGACTCACTTATATTCGTGTTGAATGGATTAGATATCTTGATACTGAACGGGTTGTGATGTCACGACAAAAAAACTAGGTCCTTATGGCACTTATTGCGACTGAACCTTGATAAATAATCTATCACTCAAACTAATAAAAAGAAAACATAAATCGATAATAACATAAACCCAAATTGAGACTTCTAGAACAAAGTCAAGTCAATCACAGAATATATATATATATATATATATATATACACACACACACACTACCGAAATAACCTAAACCACCCAAAACCTAGTGTCATAATGTAAGATCAATCTAAGAAAAAAATTGAAAACTAAAAAGTAGAAAATCTGTCTCCGATCAAATACATACATAAGTAAGAGTGAGATCTGGAAATCTTCCCTGAACACTTGAATGGTTAGTACCTAAAATATCACCAACCAACAACACGATCTCAACCTCTACGTGTTGCACTCGTGCTAGGATCTGTACCAATAAGGCAAAGTAGGGTAAGTATGGTCCACTTGTACTCAGTAGGTATCACAGGCTGACTGAGCAAGTTGAAAATAAGATAAGTAAAAATAAACTATAAGCACGTCATCTCAAAGTAGAAAAGTCCCAAACAGTAGCTCACAACGTCTTCACTAACCATTAATATACATATATAAGCATACAAAAAATTGAAACAACACTTATATACATATGAACGCACACAAAAAATAAGCTAAATTCAAGTAAACTAAGGAAAATAGGCAAGATATAAAGGTAAATTAAATGCAATGCAATTGGATGGGATGGATGATGAATGCGATGGCGTGACTTTCCATATACACCTACAGACATTTAAGCTACCAGGTAGTACGGAGAGCTTGCAACCCATATACTATATCTCATACCTCCATCTCAACTCTCATATCTTGCTCATGTTCAGAAAGCAGGTTTTCATAAAAGTGTCTCATTTTCTTTAAAAAATAGTGTTTCCTAGTGGTACCAGTATCTCATTAATATATATGTATAAAATGAGTACATAATGCTCACAATCAACTCAAATAATGATATCTAATCTATCCAACACAGAATATATATACAAGTGAGCATAAAAAGGTAAAATTCACAAATTTAATTAATTAAAACATCCACCACTAAAAATCTAGTTCATCCTCAAATTAAGGGCAAGAAAAATGCCTGAAACGGTAAAGAGTTGAGGGTAACGACTATGCATGTCGGACTAAACCTTGCATGTTTCCAATTCAATATGATAGTGTCTCTACTGAACCTTAACTACATGAATATCTTTAGAACACAACTATCTCATATCTCTGGCTAAAGTGGAGACTAGATTCTCAACAAAGGTCAACCTCTTATCCAACAAAACCAAGTCCCTACAATGCACATGAGACTAATTCAAAACATAGAATTGAAGCATAGATACATGAACAATTGGATGAACGGATTATAGGTTTAGAGGTAAATCCAACTCATAAGAAACCTCAAAAATTATTTGAAGAATCTCAAAAGGTCAAATATACCCAAGACTAAGCTTGCTCCTCTTCAGAAAACTCATCACGCCTTTCATGGGTGACATTTACACGAATCTCTATCACTAATCCCAAATATCAAGTCCCAAAGTTGGAGGTCTACATAACTCTTTTGTCTACAGGACACCTAAAGCCTATCTTGAATAACTTAAACTGTAATGACCCTCTTGTCTATTTACCCAATTCATATGTATATTTGTTTTTTTGAGACTTCCTATAGTAGCTACGAGTTATTTATGACTTTTCTGAACTACCGGTTTTATGATCAGATAGTTCATTTGGGTTTTAGGTTTATTTTCCTATTTAAAAGATTACGTTGTTTAGAATTTGATCTCGGATCAAAACTACTAGTAGATGGCCTAGGATTATAAATCTAACAGTGCCATTTGCTTTGGAACAGTGATTTTAGGCTAGGAGGACCCGTGGTGCAGGTGTCGAGTCTTTCAAACTCATTTTGGAATTTTGGGTGGATTATATAAAAATAATAATATAGGTATGGGCTCACATATAGTTAAAACAATCCCGGGTGAAGGTTTTAATGGTTTCGTTGAGTCAAAACTGTCAAATTTTAAAATGGCTTGATTCTTGGTGATTTAAATAAATTATTCATTTCTATGTGATTTGACCATTTTACCCATCCCCATGGTTACTTTATGGTATTTCTTGGTTCTCTAGAGATGGCTTGGGATGAATTTACCGAGGCTTTTTTGGACAGGTTTATGCCTTACAATTTGAGAGATCAGATGAGAGATGTGTTTGATCACCTGTAGCAGAGCTTTATGACTATTTCAGAGTATGAGGAACCCTTATATGCCTTATCTATATATTATTATGCATGTATTTCCACCGAGACTGAGAAGATTCAGAAGTTCATGAAGGGGTTAGATATTTCCCTTCAGCTAGATATGACTCATATGGTAGTATATGAGGCATTATTTCAGAGTATAGAGGATCAAGATAACATGACTGAGTCTAATCTTCAAGAATCATTGGGAGTCGCCAAGAGGGTGCATGATGTGAGGTGTATTTATGGATTCTTGTGTTGTTATCTGATGTGTGAGTAGATGCTAACACATTTGAGGCTTTTAACTGAGAATAACTGCAAAGTCTTAAGCAACTTTTATCGATTTTGATTGTTTTCTCTTTGATATTGCAGTAAAAGACAAGATGCAAGAGAACCAGCAATAATTGAAGTAAAAGAGTTGATTTTTGAGTAAGTAGAGAGGGAAGTATAGATGACGACTTATCTGGTAAGCCATCATCCTTGTGATAAGTTATCAGAAGTTTCATCAGCCTTAGACAGAGAATGGACTTCATCTAGAATACGTGATGACATTTGTGATAGGCCGTCAGAAGTGTGATAAGCCATCAGGATTATCGTTAGGCTTAGCCAGTGAATGGGATTTGAAGTGAATAATCAATGACGTCTATGATAAGTCGTCAAAGGTCTGATAAGCCATCATACCTCATCAACAACCTAAGGCAGAGATTGTCAAAAGTAAAGAGGAGCTGACGACATTGTTGATAAGTCGTCAGACTCCTAATAAGCCGTCACCCACGATGTCATCTGTCCGAGAAGAAAATATATGATCTATGATTTTGTTTCCATAATTAGGCTGAAGTATTTAAGGAAAAGTTCTAGGGTTTTCATGGGAACATCTTTCAAAATGGTTGGAACTTATTCCAAAGGAGTTCACCTCTCTTTGGGGGATCTTAACTTAGAATTCAATATTCGACTCTTTGATCAGGTTTTGAGATTTTTCTCTTGAACATGGAAAAGAATAAACTTCAGACTTCATCTTTTGTAAGTTTAATTACTTTGAATGATGAATATAATTGTTGCTATCTCTTTCTTTCTTATGTGGAACTAAAACCCACAACTAGGATTGTAGGATCTATGATTATTCCTCCATAGATTTAATAGTTGGCTAGTGATTGAGTGATTGTGGAGACACCTTGATAATTCCTTTGTTATGATTGTTATTTATTGGTTGCAAACAATAAATCCCGCCTTATTTTGATTTTCTCAAACTGAGAAATAAACTAAAGGTAGCGAATTATCAACAAAGATTTGGGAAGGTTAAGCTCCCATCTAATGATTAATGATGTAACAAGATTGATCAACTTGAAATAAAATCAGTATCAATAGAATGATTTCCTAAGTTCTAGAGAATTAAGGAGTTCAACATCTAAGTAGATTGAGAAGCACTTAGATGGATTGTCGAAACAGATAGTTTGGTGTTTCCCACAAGTCACGAGAATCTGATACTACAGTTATTATTTAATGGGGATTAATAATCATAGTGATCACAACCCTAGTTTCTCTTTATCATTGATTTGAACTATAGAAATTTTAGCTTTGAGTTCTGAAGCAAGTCACAACTTTAATTATTGTTTGATTGATAAAACCCGTCATTTTATATTTTCGCAACATTTGTTTAAATTTAATTTGTAGCTATAGTTTCAAATTAGTTTAATCGCCACTCACATTGTTCCTCATGGATTCGACTTCGATTCCAAAGTTGGGTAAATATATTGACGACGATCGTCTTGCACAAAATTGACTTGTAAGTTGAGCATTATCAAAAATGGCGCCGTTGTTGGGGAGCATATGCTAACACATTTGAGGCTTTTACCTGAGAATAATTGCAAAGTCTTAAGCAACTTTTGTCACTTTTGATTGTTTACTCTTTGAAATTGCAATAAAAGTCAAGATGCAAGAGAACCAGCAATAATGGAAGTAAAAGAGTTGATTTTTGAGCAATTAAAGAGGGAAGTATAGCTGACGACTTGTCTGATAAGCCATTAGCATTATGATAAGTTATCAAAAGTACCATCAGCCTTAGACAGAGAATGGACTTCAGCTAGAATATGTGACGACATCTGTGATAGGCCATCACAAGTATAATAAGCCATCAGGAATGTCGTTAAGCTTCACCAGTGAATAGGATTTAAAGTGAATAATCGACGACATCTATGATAAGTCGTCAAAGTTCTGATAATACATCACACCTCATCATCAACCTAAGGCAGAGATTGTCAAAATTGAAGAGGAGCTGACGACATTGCTGATAAGTCATCAGACTCCTGATAAGCCATCACCCACGACGTCATCTGTCCGAGAAAAAAAGTTGTGACCTTTGATTACTTTTCCATAATTAGGCTTGAGTATTTAAGGACAAGTTCTAGGGTTTTCATGGGAACATCTTGAAAAATGGCTGTAACTTATTCCAAAAGAGTTCACCTCTCTTTGGGGGATCTTAACTTAGAATTCAATATTCAAATCTTTGATTGGGTTTTGAGATTTTTCTCTTGAACTTGGAAGAGTGTCAACTTCATACTACATATTTTGTAAGTTTAATTACTTTGAATGATGAATATAATTGTTGCTATCTCTTTCTTTCTTATGTGGAACTAAAACCAACAACTAGGGCTGTAGGATCTATGATTATTCCTCCATAGATTTAATTGTCGGCTAGTGTTTGAGTGATTGTGGAGACATCTTGATAATTCCTTTGTTATTATATTTATTTATTGGTTGCAAACAATAAATCCCACCTTATGTTGATTTGCTCGAACTAAGAAATAAACTAAATGTAGCAAATTATCAACAAAGATTTGGGAAGGTTAAGATCCCATCTAATGATTAATGATGTAACAAGATTGATCAACTTGAAATAAAATCAGTACGAATAGAATGATTTCCTGAGTTCTAGAGAATTAGGGAGTTTAACATCTAAGTAGGTTGAGAAGCACTTAGATGGACTATCGAAACTGATTATTTGGTGTTTCCCACAAGTCACGAGAACCTGATATTACAGTTATTATTTAATGGGGATAAATAATCATAGTGATCACAACCCTAGTTTCTCTTTATCATTGATTTAAACCATAGAAATTGAGTTATGAAGCAAATCAAAACTTTAATTATTGTTTGATTGATAAAACCCCCCATTTTATCTTTTTGCAACATTTGTTAAAATTCAACTTGTAGCTATAGTTTCGAATTAGTTTAATCTCCACTCACATTGTTCCTCATGGATTAGACCCCAACTCCAAAGTTGGGTAAATATATTGACGATGATCGCCTTGCACTAAATTGACGTGTAAGTTTAGCGTTATAAAAAATGGTGCCGTTGTCGGGGAGCAGATGCTAACACATTTGAGGCTTTTACCTAAAAATAATTGCAAAGTCTTAAGAAACTTTTGTCGCTTTTGATTGTTTTCTCTATGAAATTGCAGTAAAAGTCAAGATGTAAGAGAATCAGCAATAATGGAAGTAAAAGAGTTGATTTCTGAGCAAGTAAAGAGAGAAGTATAGATGACGACTTGTCTGATAAGCCATTAGCCTTGTGATAAGTTATCAGAAGTACAATCAGCCTTAGACAGAGAATGGACTTCAACTGGAATATGTGACGACATCTGTGATAGGCCGTCAAAAGTATAATAAGCCATCAGGATTGTCATTAAGCTTCGCCAATGAATAGGATTTGATGTGAATAATTGACGACATCTGTGATAAGTCGTGAAAGGTTTGATAATCCATCACACCTCATCATCAACCTAAGGTAGAGATTGTCAAAAGTAAAGAGGAGCTGACGACATTGCTGATAAGTCGTTAGACTCCTGATAAGCCATCACCCACGACGTCATCTGTCCGAGAAAAAAAGTTGTGATCTGTGATTTTGTTTCCATAATTAGGCTTAAGTATTTATGGACAAGTTCTAGGGATTTCATGGGAACATCTTGAAAAACAGCTATAACTTATTCCAAAGGAGTTCACCTCTCTTTTGGGGCTCTTAACTTAGAATTCAATATTCAACTCTTGGGTTGGGTTTTGAGATTTTTCTCTTGAACATGGAAGAGTGTCAACTTCATACTTCATATTTTGTAAGCTTAATTACTTTGAATGATGAATATAGTTGTTGCTATCTCTTTCTTTCTCATGTGGAACTAAAACCCACAACTAGGATTGTAGGATCTATGATTATTCCTCCATAGATTTAATAGTCGGCTAATCTTTGAGTGATTAAAGAGATATCTTGATAATTCCTTTGCTATGATTGTTATTTATTGGTTTCAAATAAGCCATTAGAAGTATGTGACGACATCTGTGATAGGCCATTAGAAGTATAATAAGCCATCAGGAATATCGTTAAGCTTCACCAGTGAATAGGATTTAAAGTGAATAATCGATGACATCTATGATAAGTCGTCAAAGTTATGATAAGACATCACACCTTATCATCAACCTAAGGTAGATATTGTCAAAAGTAAAGAGGATCTGACGACATTGCTGATAAGTCATCAGACTCCTGATAAGCCATCACCCACGACGTCATCTATCCGAGAAAAAAAGTTATGATCTATGATTTTGTTTCGATAATTAGGCTTGAGTATTTAAGGACAAGTTCTAGGGTTTTCATGGGAACATCTTGAAAAATGGCTATAACTTATTCCAAAGGAGTTCACCTCTCTTTGGGGGCTCTTAACATAGAATTCAGTATTCAACTCTTTGATTGGGTTTTCAGATTTTTCTCTTGAACTTGGAAGAGATTCAACTTCAGAATTCATCTTTTGTAAATTTAATTACTTTGAATGATGAATATAATTGTTGCTATCTCTTTCTTTCTCATGTGGAACTAAAACCCACAACTAGGATTGTAAGATCTATTATTATTCCTCCATAGATTTAATAGTTGGCTAGTGTTTGAGTGATTGTGGAGACATCTTTATAATTCCTTTGTTATGATTGTTATTTATTGGTTGTAAACTATAAATCCCATATTATGTTGATTTTCTCGAACAGAGAAATAAACTAAAGGTAGTGAATTATCAAAAAGGATTTGGGAAGATTAAGCTCCCATCTAATGGTTAATGCTGTAACAAGATTGATCAACTTGAGATAAAATATGTATGAATAGAATGATTTCCTTAGTTCGAGAGAATTAGGGATTTCAACATCTAAGTAGGTTGAGAAACACTTAGATGGATTATCAAAATTGATAGTTTGATATTTCCCACAAGTCACGAGAACCTAAATCTACAGTTATTATTTTATTGGGATTAATAATCACAGTGATCACAACTGTACTTTCTCTTTATCATTGTTTTGAACCATTAAAATTTTACCTTTGAGTTCTGAAGCAAGTCAAAACTTTAATTATTGTTTGATTGATAAAACCCCCTATTTTATCTTTTCGCAACATTTGTTTAAATTCAAATTGTAGCTATTGTTTCAAATTAGTTTAGTCACCACTCATATTGTTCCTCGTGGATTCGACTCCGACTCCAAAGTTTGGTAAATATATTGACAACGGCCGCCTTGCACTAAATTGACGTGTAAGTTAAGAGTTATCAAAAATGGCAACGTTGTCGGGGAACAATTTGACGTATTAAGTTGGTTTGGAATTTTAACCTACTTTCTTTAATTCAAACTTGTAAATATTTGTTTTTAGTTTTCTTTTATTTCTTGTGTTCGGTAGATTTTTATTTTAGTTTACTTATTACTATGGCATCATGGAATGAACATGAGCTTGGTGATTGGAAATCTTATCTTGATGATCCATGTCCATATTGTGGTGGACCTCACTTTTGTCAAGATTGTAGATATGCTCCCTGGAGAGAGATATGTGCACCATCTTCATCCTACCGGGAGTATGATTGTTCTTTATGTGGTGGTCAATATGGACATTGGAGTGATTGCCTAAATGCCCCCTCCCCCTATTGCGCTAACCCAATTCGAAGTGAAGATGTCGAGAAGGTGAATAAAAGTGAGTGTGTAGTAGATAGTGTAAATTTTAAAGTAGGATTGATTGGGCCTCATTCAAAGCACTTTTCTACATTATGTTTAGATGATATCTTGTATGTGGAATCATTTGAAATAGTAGAAGAGTGTGAAGATAAGAAACAAGAATCCTATATTCTTGATCTTACATTAAACAAACAACATAAAAACACACCTCACTTTAAGGCCGAGTGGTTTACCATGATCAATCCATTACTCGACTTCTTAATTTTTGTACCACCCCTCTATGATCAAGTCAAGAAGATGGACTCTAAGTTGGGGTTGAAATTCGTATCCTCAAGGTGGAGGAAAGAGTTGAGTTGGGTCTTTCCGCGATACTAAATTAGGTTCTGCTTGGGAGGCAACCCAAGGTATTTTGTTGTTTGTATTCAAATTATGTGATTGACATCAGATCTTCGCACCTATGGTGCCACGGGTATTTAATTCTCTTGTTTTGGTTTGACGCATTAGGGACATTGCATGATTTTAAGTTGAGGGTGGGGCAACTTGTGGGTGTTGATGTCCTCTTGGGGTTTTTGTTGTCGTGCCTCTTTTCCCCCGAGTCTTGTTCCTAGTAGAGCTGACATGTTTAGGCGTATTGTGATTTGTTGTAAAATATTATAGTTGACTAGGAGAAATACAAGTAACTTAGGCAGTTAACATATTTTTGTTGATTTTCGAACACCTCTCCAATGGTCTATTTTATAACTGTGTGATCTGCATTTATGTGTGACCACTGTGCATCTTGTTATGGAATTAGTACTAGTGACATGATAACCATTGCTAAATAATTGCATGAACCAAATGGGTAGTAGCTTGTGATGTACATTTGTGCCATGTGTGTGTGAGTTACTACCTAGTTCCCGTTGTGTGTTAAATCCAGAAATTGCCCAGTTGGTCTTGCCTTAGTTGTAGGATAGAGGTTAGGAAAGGATCATAGGACGTTGTTGATATTAGTCGACTTTTAGCCTAAATGACTTTCCATGTGTGAATAATATCCCTTGATCCTGATTTTGAGCTTGAATGCCTATTCTTTTTATGTTACCTATCACCTTCCCATTTGTATCACAATGAATCTCTTTTGGCCCTGGTCCTCCTAGGACATTGTGCACTTTGACTTAGGAAAATAGCCTAAGTTGAGGGTGGCTATCATAGGGGTGCATGATGTAAAGTGAGTATGAAGAAGGGTAAAAAAAATGCAAGGTTGGGTGTGGTAGAAAAATAATAAGAAAAGAAAAGTTGTGAAAAAAAATGAATAAAAATTGCACCCAGCTTGAATGTGCTTTAATCAAGAAAGGGAGAAATAAGGTCAAGGTTGATCAGTGAGACCCCAAAAATAGTGTCGTTCCAAGGAGGCTTAGTTACTTTAAATATCCTTATGTATCATACCATCCCCAATCCTACATTACAATATGGAGAAAAGTCCTATTGTAATACTAACTTAACTGTCTGAAAGCTTCGGTAATGAAAATAAGGGCAAGCTTATGGTAAGGGCACACTAGTTACGTTGCTAGCTGCTAACTTATTTGGATAGTGTAATCTTGGTACATGCATGGTTGTTGTTGCTGAATTGATTCCATATCTTACTTCCTGTATGTCGCATAGTTGTTCTTCAATAATATGCATAGTTATTTTTTTAAATTAATTGACCTTGGAGATGGTGAAGATGTTTTGAGCTAAAATAGATGATTGACTGCCGAATGTGCTTTGTATCCTCTTAGTTGTGTTTTAACTGCTTGAGGACAAGCAATTTTATTAAGTTGAAGGTGTTGATGTGTGAGCAGATGCTAACACATTTGAGGTTTTTAACTGAGAATAATTGCAAAGTCTTCAGCAACTTTTATTATTTTTGATTGTTTTCTCTTTGATATTGCAGTAAAAGTCAAGATCTAACAGAAACAACAATAATGGAAGTAAAAGAGTTGATTTTTTAGCAAGTAGAGAGGGAAGTATAGATGACGACTTATCTGATAAGCTGTCAGCCTTGTGATAAGTTATCAGAAGTACCGTCAGCCTTAGAAAGAGAATGGACTTCAGTTGGAACATGTGACGACATCTGTGATAGGCCGTCAGAAGTGTGATAAGCCATCAGGATTGTTGTTAGGCTTAGACAATGAATAGGATTTGAAGTAAATAATTGACGACGTCTATGATAAGGCGTCAAAGGTCTGATATGCAGTCACGCCTCATCGTCAACCTAAGGCAGAGATTGTCAAAATTGAAGAGGAGATAACGACATTCCTGATAAGTTGTCAGACTCCTGATAAGCCATCACTCACGACGTCATCTGTCCGAGAAAAAAAGTTGTGATCTGTGATTTTGTTTCCATAATTAGGTTGAATTATTTAAGGACAAGTTCTAGGGTTCATGGGAACATCTTGAAAAACGGCTGGAACTTAATCCAAAGGAGTTCAACTCTCTTTGGGGGCTCTTTACTTAGAATTCAATATTTAACTCTTTGATTGGGTTTTGAGATTTTCTCTTGAACTTGGAAGAGAATAAACTTCAGACTTCATCTTTTGTAAGTTTAATTACTTTGAATGATGAATAGAATTGTTTCTATCTCTTTCTTTCTCATGTGGAACTAAAACCCACAACTAGGTTTGTAGGATCTATTATTATTCCTCCATGGATTTAATAGTTGGATAGGGTTTGAGTGATTTGGGAGACATCTTGATAATTCCTTTGTTATGATTGTTATTTATTGGTTGAAAATAATAAATCCCGCCTTATATTGATTTTCTCAAACTGAGAAATAAACTAAAGGTAGAGAATTATCAATAAGGATTTGAGAAGGTTAAGCTGCCATTTAATGATTAATGTTGTAACAAGAATGATCAACTTGCGATAAAAGCAGTATGAATAGAATGATTTCCTAAGTTCGAGAGAATTAGAGAGTTCAACATCTAAGTAGGCTGAGAAATACTTAGATGGATTGTCGAAATTGATAGTTTGGTGTTTCCCACAAGTTACGAGAACCTGATACTATAGTTATTATTTAATGAAGATTAATAATCATAGTGATCACAACCCTAGTTTCTCTTTATCAATGATTTGAACCATTGAAATTTTAGCTTTTAGTTCTGAAGCAAGTCGAAACTTTAATTATTGTTTGATTGATAAACCCCCCCTATTTTATCTTTTCGCAACATTTGTTTAAATTCAACTTATAGCTATAGTTTCAAATTAGTTTAATCGCCAGTCACATTGTTCCTCTTGGATTCGACCCCAACTCCAAAGTTGGGTAAATATATTAACGACGACCGCCTTGCACTAAATTGACGTGTAAGTTGAGCGTTATCATTATCCTAGCCTATTTAGTGTTCTTTTGATGACAATCCATTTGCTTAATGTTTTTATAATGATATAAATAAGAATTTAAGTGTTCAAGGATGTGTTTATAATGTTTAGAGGTATTTTCAAAAAAGTTTGTGTTTAAAAGGATCATTTAGAGTATAGACGAGAAAACTAGTTCTACTAGCTTGAGCTAGGTGTTATTTTAGCTTATCGCATTGTATTCTAATGTGTTAAAGAAGTTCCAAATGGGTTAATTTTTTATTTATGTGTGGAACAACTTTTTTATAATGTGCAAGGGTCAGTTGAATCAAGAACGAGTCAAAACAATAACTTAAAGATTAACGTGGGCTAGCCTAGTCTTAGATCAAGTTTCAAGTTCATCTTTTGTGTTATTGTGTCATTTTGAGCTCTAATACGTTGTGTATGGTGTTTTAGGAAGATTGGTGAGTTTATTTCTATGATATATGGACATTTCACAAGCTGTAAATGAAGCCAAAACAACACCACAAGCAGTAGGACCAAAGACAAGGCACAAGATAACGTTGAACGTGAAGTTACACTTTCAAGAGAGCACTCGCGATAAGAGGATGACATGACCTACACTTCTCCTTTCCAAATTGTGAGAAACGATCTCCATAACACCTTTCCACAGCTTGTGTCACAATCCCTAGTTCCCCTTTCCACAACTCGCGTCGCAAGCTCTAGTCCACGTATGACCAATTGTCTACCACTATAAATACAACTCGTACACATTATGTAAAACACTTTGGAATGTCTTTGGAGATTAAGGAGACTTCTAAAACTCATCTTTTAGGTTTTATTATTCTTTATTTAGATTTTTAGTATATCATAACATGTATTCAACTAGTTTGATTATGGTTATGTCCATTAGGGGCTAAACACCCCCTTTCCGGGGTTAAAGCCAAGAACTTGACTACTATTGTTTTGAATTGATTTTGTTTAATATGAATACCATATTTT
Organism: Capsicum pubescens; assembly: GCA_030864215.1. Classification (NCBI taxonomy): domain Eukaryota; kingdom Viridiplantae; phylum Streptophyta; class Magnoliopsida; order Solanales; family Solanaceae; genus Capsicum; species Capsicum pubescens. The sequence goes on along the minus strand of CM061540.1, from coordinate 262,423,245 downwards.
ATTGTGTGTTTATCCTTGTTTTAAATATTTTAAGGATTCATGACCCTTAGAAAATATTAATTGTCGACCTTATGATCTTGGGAGAGGGAATTGGAAGATAGAACGTAGGGATAAACAAGGTAAAGGTTCATATTCTTTTATGAACTAAAGAATTCGAATTAGCATCTAGGACAAGGATGTACCTAGAAACCTTACTTTATTCACATGAATGATGATATCTTTAAGGACTTGATTGGATTATTACATCCCCACTCAAAGATGTAGTTGTAATGTCCAAGTTAGGCAAACGATTAGAGGTCGGGACACCATGATCATGAGATAAACCCTAAGAATCAACAACCAAGATAAGCAAGTTAATTAATGAAGTTGAATAACATAGCATGATTGTTCGAAGTTCTTTAACCCTAGGCTTTACTCTATTGATTGTCACAAGTCTTTTACTTTACGCATTATTTACTTTACGTTAATTTACAAACTTCAAACTCTTTTTTGTAACTTATGCATCAAGTTAATCTTCATAAGTGGACTAGAATTTGATAGTTGTTGGAACAAGTCTCTGTGGGATCGACATCCAGTTTTCTTTAAGGCCACTATATTACTTGGTAGACCATGTACACATGCGTGTGCGCTGTCAAATTTTTGCACCATTGCCGGGGACTAGTAATTTGGCAAATATTTTTGTTTTAGTTTTACTTTTTGACATTACTTTGGTTATTTACACTCTTATTTTTGTATTTGCCGGAAACAGGTTTCAAAGCAATTAAGATGGAAAGGGATCGGGAATTGATTGAACCAAGTCCCAAACCTTAGTAACCATTCCATCAACACAGAAGAGAAGCAGTCCTTCTCCCCCAGATTCCTTAAATCAAAGAAGATAAAGATGTTTTTTCTATAATGGCTAAAGAATAAGTAGACCGCAGGAAAGCTAGAGAAGTGGCAATCCCACTTCCAATAAATAAATTTGACCTCCCCATTTCAGAAACCAGCTTCTGGAGGTTTTGAGCTCAAACAGAATATGGTGTAGTTTTTTATCAGCATTAGACAGTTCATAAGGCTTTTACGTGAAGATTCACAAGTCCAACTGTGAATCTTTCTAGAGATCAATGACATATTCATCCCTACGGGTGTGTCAACTGACTATGTGAGGCCGATACTATTCCCCTTTTCACTGTTGGGGGGAGCAAAAAAGTGATTGAATGCTGAGATGGAAAAATCAACCACTCTATGGGATGTCTTTGATCGGATATTCCTCATCTGATTTTTCCCATCTAGCAAGACTGCGAGACTTCGCAGTGAGATTATGTGATTCAAAAAGAAGCCAGACAAAAATTTATATCTTGCTTAAGAGCATTTTAAGGATCTTCTATGAGACAGCCGACACCATCAACAATCCAATAAGGTATTAGCTCATACTTTTATTGAGGAACTTAACCATAACACAAAGATTTTGCTAGATCTAACTGCAAGTGATCATGTTTTGGAGATAACGTAGGATGAGTCATATACATTATTAAATCGAATTGCATAAGGAAATATAAAGTGGAATTCTAACTCAAAGAGTGATACTAAAAAGGTTACAGGTGTTTTGAAGGTGGATCAGCTTACCACAATATCTGCCTAGATTGCTACATTACAAATTCATTTGACTACACAGCTAAACAACCTTAAATTGGGTACTACATCGCCTACAGCCAATGTGAATGCAATCCAGCAGAAAAACACTTGGTGTGTGGTGTATGGAAATAGTGGTCATTCTTTATATATGTGTGTTGCAAATCCTGAGTCTTTGATATTTGTGTGCAATGTTTAGAGGCCTAACTATGGGAATGCCTACCATCTGAAGTGGAAGACTAAACCAATAAATCAATAATGGAGCGCACAGCAGCAGCAGTTTCAGCAGCCTAAAGCTCAAGTAAACTAGACCATAAATAGAAATTTGGAGGAGATGATGAAACAAATTCTAGCTGCCCAATCAAAATAGGTAGAAGATATGAAGAATCAACTGAAAATTACAAGGAGCTTGGAGTTACAGTTATGTCAGATACAATAGGCACAAAATACAAGGCCTCAAGGTGGGTTGCCAAGTGATACTAAAAATCCAAAACAAGTAATGGTAATCACTTTGAGGAGTGGTAAAGATCTTAATAAAGAACTTCCAAAGGAAACTAAGGAGGTGGATGCTAATATTGTGAATGAATAGGTAAATGGAAAAGTTGCTGAAAAGTTGAGAAAGTCTAAGTACTCAAAAGAAAAAGTTATTGAAGAAGTGATAAAGATCCCACAACTTCCTTTCTCACAGAAGCATATAACGGAAAAAGGGGATGTGTGCTACAAGAAGTTCTTTGACACATTCGGAGAGTTACACATTAACTTATGTCTTTTAGATATTTTGAAGGGAATGACCAAGTAAGCTAAGTACTTAAGAGATGTGGTTGCTAACAAAATTAAGGTACATGATGTGGAGGAGGTAGCACTCACTGAGGAGAATAACTTTGTGGTCACTCAAAAGTTGCCTAAAAGGCTAAGGACCCTGGGAAGTACACTCTCCCCATTCAGATTAGCAATAGCATTGTAGTTTAGGCACTTTGTGATTTAGGGGAAAGTATCAACATGAATCCCCTCTTTTTGTTCAATACTTTGGGCTTGGGAAAGCCTAGATCGAGCTCTGTGCTATTGTAACTGGAAAAATGGGACCTTAGCCCATCCTGAAGGAGTGATAGAGGATGTTCTCTTAAAGGTTGGTAAATTTATTATTCCTGCTAACTTTATTGTTTTAGATTTTCAAGTAGATAAAAGAGTACCTATCATCTTAGGATGTCCATTCATAGCGACGGGAGGATATTTAATACATGTGAGAGAGTGTACACTCACAATGAAGTTGGCAGATGAAAAGGCATTTTTAAGGTGTATAAACCGCTTAATACACTAGACCACTATAAAGATTTGTGTATGATTACTATGATTGAAGGGGATAATTGTAGAGTGGTGAAGATAGTTTTGCAAAAAACTCTTTGAACTTTCTCTATGAGCACCATAAGCCACAACCACCTAAGCCCGACATGATGCAGATTGATGAGCCTGAAAAGGCTAAAGTTGAAGAAGTTTTTGACCTTGAGAGTTCACACTCAAGAGCTCAAAAATGAATAATAAGGTGGCCTCCAAGTATGAAAAAAGGATCAAGGAATTTGGTAAAGTTGAGTCGGGTCGTGCCGCGACACTAAATTAGGCGTTGCTTGGGATGAAACCCAAATTAAAGTAGGTATGTTTTAAATTTTTATTTTATTTTTACTTCACGTAGTTTTTGTTTTTGTTGAGTCACATGTTTATGGGATGTTTGGATACAAGAAATCTGAGCTAACGAGCATGGTGGAGACTAAGTGTGGGGTCCGCAGACTCTTTTGATGTATAAAGATGTTACTAGCTAGGCCTAGATACCTCAGGGGCTATTTCTATCTCTACTTTTAAAGTATATTTTGGGGACAAAGTAGAGTTTAAGTGTGGCATAGGGAAATTCCCATTTTTAGGTTAATTTTTTAAAAAATTTATGTTAGGAATAAGTGAGATATTCTTATTGGTGCTATATTTGATTGTATGATACAACTAGGTTTGTATGTAAAAAGCATGTTGATTGTGTGAATAGCTACTATTTCGACACCCAGGCTCATGTTTATGACTCTTGTACTAGTTGGCTTAATTGAATTCATGTGATTGTTGGGTAGAGAGTCTATAATGATCCTACTTAAGTTGAGCATGTTCTATGTACGTGTGAGGTATTTGTATATTCCTTATTTCATATGATGTATAGAACTGCCATGGTGTGTGTGCTAAGCAAAATAAAGAGTGTGGGTTTAGGAGATGATATAGGCATTTCATTGATAGCTTTATTCTATACCTTCTTTTCGCTACCCTTGTGCATAATCCTAGTTAACCCCCATTAAGCATTTAGCTTTTTCTTTGGCAACCTCATATATAGCATGTATCCCCTTCTTTGATAAACCTGAATTTGATCCAAAAGCTCCTAAGCACTTAATGAAAAATTAATTTAGTTGAGAAGTTGAAAAATAAGAGGAGAAAAGGTGAAATATAAGCCCCAAAGGGATAGTCATTGGTGTGTGAAAATTGTTGTTTTGTGATTTGGAGTTAGGAAAGTTTGTGCTCTAAGAAAAAGAAAACAGAATCCAATTTTTAGCCTAGTTGTGCTACAATGAACCTGTTTTGGCCCTAGTCCTCCTTGGATATTGTGCACCTCAATTAACGCAAATCGCTTAAGTTGAAGATGGCTATCATAGAAGTGCGTAACATCTAATGTGTGTGAAAAAAAGCAAAATTTAATGATATGTACACAATATACTCCCACCATAATGTATGTAAACGAGCTTAATGATATAGGTCAAAATAGAAGATGTGGTAGATGAAAGTGGTGTACATGGGTTGTTTGAGACTAGTTCAAATGTATAAGGTGATGCATTAAAGCGCTTAGAGAAGATAGTCACAATTCTTATTGGAAATAGTTCCTACCCCTCCCTTAGCCTACATTACAACCCGTGAAGACCTATTTGATCTTAAGACTTAACATTCTTATATTAGTGGAGTACAACACTAAGGACAAGCTTACGGTTCATTATGTGCAACTTGTGAATTTCTTGGGACAGTGAGTGTAAATTGATTCTTGTACTCATTATGTTTTTAATTTCATTAATGTGAGTGATTATGGGTATGTAACGCCCCGAATCTGGTACCCAGAATGCTACACAGTGCTCATGACCCCGAAGGATCACAAGCTAACCCATGACTGATATATGTACCTTTATACTGCATAATATACTTTATAATGCAGAAACATAAACTGAAAGGCCATATGGTTAAAAATTGTAACATAGGATCTAATAAATCATAACATATGGATGGGGTATGAAACATCCAAAACAACTGAAATAACTAACTGATAATGATAGTATGGAAAGCCTCTAACTGATTGAACGGTCTGAATAAGGAGTTGGTGGGACAAGTCCCCAACTAACTCCAACTAATAAATAAATTAATGAGATAATAAAGTAATGATCATGTCCTCGAAAGATGAGGATTCACTTCTAGTTCTGAATGCTGAAACTGGAATCTACTGACGCTATGGAGGTCGTCTCTCTGAACTTATGGTATAAGACCCCATAGTGCAAATGCGTTATGACTTTGAATGTACTGGTATGCATGTGAGGTAGGCTGAATGCATGGGGTTCATATGCATGAACAATACTGGCTAACTGACTAATATGAATATGAGAATACATGCATGCATACATAGTAACTATCTCTGAAATTGTTATAACATGAGTTTACTGATAACAGATAACATGAGTGACTGTATCTGACAGTCCTGAATCTGATAGAAAAACTGAGTTTCGTATTGTATCTGAGTTGACTGTATCTGATAGTCCTGAATTCTGTAGAACTATGTGAGTTATATTACTAAGACTAATTGACTGTATCTAACAGTCCAGATTCTGTAACATGAAACTTTGGGAAGTAGTCATCTAACCGACATGCCCCAAATGATGCATTATAGCTTAATTGGGGTCAAATTGTGCCCTTATTAGAAGGGTGTCAGTACTGCGCCACTGGTAAGGACAATATGTGAGTAACCCTCAACTAACAGGTTACTCTAATGAGAATGATAGGAACCCTAAACCTTCTAGTTAAGACACCTCATCTACCCTCAACTAGAAGGTAGGATGTCTCAACCTATGCTGGCTACGCAGTTTTGGAACGCAACGATTGCTTCCAAGAATCACATCCTCTACTGGCAGGTGAGTTCCCATCCTTCGGTTCACTTGGTGCTAATTTCTACTCCCATCTGAATAGACAGTGAACATGATTAACTATCCTAAACATGGACTGAGTTTACTAAATTCCATTTACTAACAGAATACTACTGATATCTAACAACTGACTGAGTTTATGAGATTACTGAGGTTAGTGAATTACTGAGTTTTCTTGAGTTACATGACTGACTGAGTTCTATAGATCATGGCTTGACTGAGGATATCTTTAAAACATGACACTGGCTCTAGGCATATAGCTAAATTATCGGGTACAAGTACCCCCATGACTCGATGGAAAGAGACTGACAAAGCATGACTTTTTTGAATACATGATCAACATCGCAATCCATAATTCATTTATTGAGGCAATTCATCAAACAAGTGATATGCATAAGCTTGTACATAAATGGAGATTTCATAAGATCATACTAGTTGGGCATTTTTTTCCTTCACATAGGTATTTAATCAAACACATGGTAGGCATAGTATATGTAGACAACATTACATATCAAATAAACATCATGATTTAACTCTAATTTCATCATCCAAGTGTTTAATCATAGGTCCACATGAATCTACCTTTATACTAATAAATTCCACATAAAATTTATCACCCAACATAGATTAAAATTCAATTGGTCATTATCAACATGAACAAAAGCAACACAACATGAAATTCATAAAGAAATCCATACAATTGAACTTTGAAAAGAGATTCTTGGAATTCATGGATGAAAGGAGTCAATAAATGAACACTATGCATACCTCTGTTGAGGTTCTTGAAGTTCTTGAACTTGACGTATTTGAATCTCTTAGTTCTTGAAGAATATTTGAATTTTATTCTTGGGGATTAATCTTAGAGAGAATACCTTAATTTTGTTGTTGCAAATGGATAATGAATTTTTGAGCTTTGGTCGTATATAACTAGGTATACAAACGGGTGGTAAAATTCCAAAAAGCCCTTTTAGAAATAACTTTAAAATAACTTAATGGAACATACGATGGTGGGTGCGATGGTCTGTCACTGGGAAGACGGTCCGTCAGATTCACCATCGCACTGGGATCAGAACTGGAACTTACTGCCTTGGTGAGATAGTGGGGTGCGACGGTCCATCGCTGGGTCGATGGTCCATCGTTCCTGACCATCGCTTCTAGGAAGAATAGGTCCTCACTGTTTCCCCCTACTATGGCCTGAGTGACGTTCTGTCGCTAGTCCGATGATCTGTTGGCCTGGGCCATCGATCCAGCATAGAAGATAGTCACACTGTCTCATTTCAACGGTTGTAGGCGATGGTCCGTTGCTAGTTCGATAGTCTGTAGGCCTCACCGTCGCACTTGGGCGGTTTTACTTCCTTCTATATTTCGGCCATAACTTTCACTTTCGATGTCGGACTTTGATGAAATTGGTATTGGTGGAAAGCTTATTCAATTTCCCACATCAAAGCTTCTAATATTCTTGGGAAAATTGTACAAAAGTGGATTGATCTTTCAAAGAAAGATTCTATAATTCTTGGGACAATTTCAAGCTAGGAAAAATTACGGGATATTACAATATCTCCCCCTTGAGAACATTCATCCTCGAATGAGACTGAGTGAGGGGGAAAGAATATAAACTGATGTATATACTGAACACGGCTGAATGGAACATGATTTCATGACTGACATGACTTATAGCTGAATATATCATACTGAACATGCATATCTGATGCATGTGTAACTAATTCATGAATGCATGACTGGGTGTTCTGATGAACTAAGTTTCTCATAATGATAATACACGTCTGATGCATAATTATAAAACAAACCTAATACATGAATGCATGACTGAATATGCAATGGTACTTGGTACCAAGTTTGTGATGAACACTGAACATGAAACTGAATAAGCTTAAGGAGAACTATTACCTTGAGCTTGATCTGAGTTGGCATAGAAGAGGTGAGGATACATGGTACGCACGTCTGCTTCTGCTTCCCAATTATCTCCCTCGAAGGAATAATTTAGCCAAAGAACCTTAATTAGAGGGAATTCATTGTTCCTCAATCTACGAGTCTGATAGTCTAGGATTTCGATCGGAATCGCTTTAAAAGAGAGGCTGTTCTGAATATCTATGCTCTTAATAGGGACTAAAACTGTTGGGTCACCTATGCACTTCTTGAGCAAGGATACATGGAAGACTGGATGAACCAAAGCTAGATCTGAAGGTAATTCGAGCTCATAAGCTACCTTTCCAAAGTGACTGAAAATCTTTAAGGGACCGACATATTGGGGACTGATCTTTCCCTTCTTGCTGAACCTCTTTACTCCCTTCATGGGAGAGATCTTTAGATAGACATGATCACCAATCTCAAACTTGAGATCCTTTCTATGAATATCTGCATAAGACTTCTGTTGGCTCTGAGCAGCCCGAAGTCTTTCTCTAATCAACTGGAATTTCTCTAAGGCGTCGAATATCATGTCAGTCCCTATAACAAAAGCCTCACTAACTTCGAACCAACCAATTGAAGATCTACATCTCCTACTGTAGAGAGCTTCAAATGAAGCCATATGAATACTAGAATGTAGATGTTGTTGAATGCAAATTCAATCAAAGGCAAGTGGTACTCCCAACATCCCTTGACATCAATTGCACACGCACACATCATATCTTCTAAAGTCTGAATGATCCTTTCTTCTTGATCATCTTTCTGAGGATAAAAGGTTGTACTGAGATGAACTTGGGTACCATAACCCTTTTGGAATGCTTTTTAGAAATGAATGGTGAATTGTGTACATCTGTCTAAGATAATAGATAACGGAACACCATACAATCTGACCAACTCTCTAATGTAGAGTTTGGCATAATCCTTGGCTAAATTAGAGGTATGAACTAGAAGAAAATAAGATGATTTGGTCAACCTATCTACAATGACCCAAACCAAATCATGTTGACGATGAGTTTGACCTAAACCCGTCACGAAGTCCATGTTCACTTCTTCCAACTTCCAAGAAGGAATATTTAACTCCTACATAGACCCATTAGGCTTCTGATGCTCTATCTTAACCTACTGACATGTAGAGTACTTAGCCACAAACACTGCAATGTCTCTCTTCATCCCTCTCTACCAATAGATTTCCTACGAATTGCGGTACATTTTTGTGGACCCTGGATGAATAGAGTAGCGTGCAACATGCGCTTCTACAAGAATTTTCTGCCTTAAGTCACCTACAACTGGAACACACAGACTACCCTGATAACGCAGAATACCATCTCCCCCTTGTGAGAAAACCTCTACTTTCTGATTCTTGAATGACTCTTTTAACTTGGAAAGTCTAGGATCCCTATCTTGCTTTTCTTTCACCTCAGAAACTAAAGATAATTATAAACTATTCTGAACCCATATATCACCCTCCTTTGAGAGCGTCGCCACTACATTGGCCTTTCCCGGATGATAAAGGACACTCATGTTGTAATTTTTCAAGAGCTCTAACCACCTTCTCTGACGAAGATTGAGATCTTTCTGAGAAAAGGCATAATGAAGGATCTTATGATTTGTGAACACATCTACATGAACACCGTATAGATAATGCCTTCAAATCTTCATGGAAAATACTATCGCGGCTAACTCAAGATCATGAGTAGGATAATTCTTCTTATGGGGTTTAAGCTGTCTGGAGGAATAGGCTATGAACTTACCATGATGCATGAGGACACAACCAAAACCTACTCTGGATGCATCACAATACACTATGAACGCATCTGAACCATCTGGAAGAGCTATAACTAGAGCTGAGGTGAGTCGAGTCTTCAACACCTGAAAACTCTTCTCGCATGGATCTGACCACTAAAACTTGACTTTATTCTAAGTCAATCTGGACATAAGGGATGCAATAGAAGAAAATCCCTCAAAAACCCATTTATAATAGTCAGCCAAACCCAAGAAACTCCTGATATCTAATGGAAAGACAGGGCAAGGCCAGTTTCATACTGTTTCGGTGTTTTGAGGATCTACTCTAATGCCATCACCGAAAATCATATGGCCAAGGAATGATACTGAACTTAGCCAAAACTCGCACTTGCTGAATTTGCTGAATAACTAATGATATCAGAGAGTCTGAAGTACAATTCTGAAATGGTCTGCATGATTACGCTCACCACAAGAATAGACCAGAATAACTTCTATGAAGACTATGATGAACATGTCCAAGTACTACTTGAACACATGGTTCATCAAGTCCATGAAAGTTGTTAGGGCATTGGTGAGACCAAAGTACATTACTAGGAATTCAAAGTGACCATACCGAGTATGGAAAGCTATTTTTAGAATGTCACATTCTCTGACTTTGAGCTGATGATAGCCGGATCTGAGGTCTATCTTGGAGAAATACCTAGCACCCTGAAGTTGGTCAAACAAGTCATCGATTTTTGGAAGAGGATACTTGTTCTTGACTATGACCTTATTAAGTTTATGGTAGTCTATACATATTCTGCAATAATCGTCTTTTTTGCGCACGAATAATACTGGAGTACCCCACGGGAACACACTGGGTCTGATGAATTCTTTATCTAAGAGATCCTTTAACTACACTTTCAATTCTCTAAGTTCTTCTAGTTCCATTCTGTATGGTGGAATAGATATAGGTTGAGTATTTGGAAGAAGATCAATACCAAAGTCTATTTCCCTTTCGGGAGGAATTCCTGAAAGATCTTCGGGAAAGACATCTGAATATTCATTCATGACTGGGACTGATTCAAGACTGGGAGTTTCGGAACTAGTATCCTTACAACAAACAAGATGATAGACACATCCCTTAGATATCATTTTCCGTGACCGAAGGTAGGAAACAAGCTGACCTCTAAAAACGGATACGCTACCCTTCCACTCTAGGATGGGTTAATTCAAAAACTGGAATTGGACTATTCTTTTTATGCAGTTGATAGTGGCATAGCAGGAATGAAGCCTATCCATGTCGAGAATGATATCAAAATCAATCATCTATAATTCGACAAAGTTTGCTGGAATGACTTTCTAAGATATAATAACTGGGTAGTTCCTGTATACTTATTGAGCTATGATGGTTGTAACCACTATGGTAGAAAATGAAAAAGGCTCTGCTAGAATTTTGGGACTGACTCCGAAATCAACTTATGTATAGGTAGCAACAAAAGACAAAGAAGCACCTAGATCTAGAAAAGCATAAACATGCACATAAAAGATCTATAACGTACAACTAACTACATCAGGAGAATTTTCTTGATCTTGCCGGGATAGGAGAGCTTAAAGTTTGTTTAGGCGTTTCCCACTAGTAGCACTGGAGGTGGCACCCTACTAATTCAGGCGATCCAACTAAGTTGAGAAACGGTTTTGTTGACCCTGTGGACCTGACTACGGACAATCTCTAACTCTGTGGCCTGGTTTGCCATACCCGAAATAGGTATCACTGTCAACTCTGCAAGTACCCTGATGGTTTTTGCCACAAGTCTGACAAAGGGGATAGGTTTGGGCACTGCTAACACTGTCCTGAGACTTAGCACCTGGCACTCTATCTCTGAACTTAGGCACAAGAGCACTAAACGAATAAGGAGCTGGAACTCAGGACTTAGGATGAAACTGAGAACGGTTTTCTCCTTCTGATTTAGGCTGAACAAAGTTAAAACTACCTGTCCTTGCTCTCTTATTCTACTTCTCCCTCATTTTAATCTTCTGCACCTCTATCTGCTGAGCATGAGTCATAATCCTGGATAAAGTTATGTCACTATTCAGCATGGCGGATCTGCACTCATTAACCACGCTATCATTTACCCCTAAAATGAACTTACTCATCTTGTCCCTACTATCAGCAACCATATGAGGGACATATCTGGCTAATTAAGTAAAGTTAAGAGAATACTCTTTCACCGTCATATTGCCCTACCTGAGGTTGATGAATTCAAATACCTTAGATACTTTAAGCTCTAGGGGAAATAATCAATAAAGGAAAGCATAAGCAAACTGCTCCCACTCAACTGACCCTGTATCAACTGCCCTCTCTGACTTCCACTTCTTAAACCAAGTGTGAGTAACATCCTACAACTGATATGCAGCTAGATCAGTGCTCTCATTAGAAGTAACCCCTATGATGTCTGCAACCTTCTGATCCTGATCTAGGAATTCCTGAGGGTCCTCATCTGTCTTAGACCTGAGGAAGGATAGATGATTCATTCAGGTAAAGTCCTGAATCCTGGTTGCAGCTCAATTGGCCACTGGGTTGGCCAAAACTATAGTTGGTCATTCATTCTGAACAACAACTGACTGAGCAAGAGTAGTTAATGCAGTTCTGAACTCTACATTAGAAACATGTTCGTCCAAGGGATCTTCTTGGACAGGCTGAGTTCTTCTCTTGGGGGGCATGTTCAGAAATAATGAGAAGAAATAGATTAGATCGAGAGATTGACTTAAGATTATGCTCACTGGCATGACATAAATACTGAAAGAAGGGAAACTGTTCCTAAAACATCTTGTAGCCTCCTGTACATAAATATGGCGCGCAACATATCCATGCATAAGACTCTACTAGATGCAGCTTTTAGACTTCCTAGGACTTCATTCAACCTAGCTCTGATACCAGGTAATGCCCCAAACCTGGTACCTAGAACGCTACACGGTGCTCATGACCCCAAAGGACCACAAGCTAACTCATGACTAATATTTGTACCTGTATACTGCATAATATACTATATAATGCGGAAACATGGACTGAAAGGCCATAAGGTTTAAAACTGTAACATAGGATCTAATAAATCATAACATATGGATGTGGTATGAAATACCCAAAACAACTGAAATAACTAACTGAACATGATAGTCTGGAAAGACTCTAACTGACTGAACCGTCTAAATAAGGAGTTGATGGGACATGTCCCCAACTAACTCAAACTAATAAATAAATTAATAAGATAATAAAGTAATGATCATGTCCTCAAAAGATGAGGACTCACTTCTAGCTCTGACTACTGAGACTGGAATCAGCTGATGCTCTGGAGGTACTGGTATGCATGTGCGGTAGGCTAAATGCATGGGGTTTATATGCATGAACAATACTAGATAACTGACTAATATGAATGTGAGAATACATGCATGCATACATAGTAACTATATCTGAAATTGTGATAACATGAGTTTACTGATAACTAATAACATAAGTGACTGTATCTGACAGTTCTGAATATGATAGAAATAGTTGAGTTCCATACTGTATTTGGGTTGACTGTATCTGACAGTCCTAAATTTTGTAGAACTATCTAAGTTATATTATTAAGACTGGTTGACTGTATTTGATAGTCTAGATTCTGTAATGTGAAATTATGGGAAGTAGTTATCTAACCGACCTGCCCCAAATGACACATTATAGCTGAATTGGGGTACAATCTGTGCCCTGATTGGAAGGGTTTCAATACCGCACTATTGGTAAGGACAACATGCGAGTGACCCTCGACTAGAAGGTTACTCTAATGAGAATAGTTGGAACCCTCAACTAGCAGGTTACTCTAATGAGAATGGTTGGAACCCTCAACTAGCAGGTTAATCCACTTCATCTACCCTCAACTAAAATGTATGATGTCTCAATCTATGCTAGCTACGTAGTTCTAGAATGCAAGGATTACTTCTAAGAATCACACCCTCTAGTGGCAGGTGGCTTCTCATCATTGGGTTTATTCAGTGATAGTTTCTACTCTCATCTGAATAGACACTGAATATGATTCACTGAACTGAACATGGATTAAGTTAACTAAATTTCATTAACTGATGGAATACTACTGATATCTAACAACTGACTGAGTTTGTGAGATTACTGAGGTTACTAAATTGCTGAGCTTTCCTGAGTCACATGACTAACTAAGTTCTATGGATCACGACTTGACTGAGGATATCTTGAAAACATGACACTGGCTCTAGGCATACAACTAAATTATCGGGTACAAGTACCCCTAGGACTTGATGGAAAGAAACTAAAAAAGCATAACTTTATTGAATACATCACCAACATCGCAATCCATAATTCATTTATTGAGGCAATTCATCAAACATGTGATATGCATAAGCTTGTACATAAATGAGGATTTCATAAGATCATACTAGTTGGGCATTATTTTCTTTCACATAGGCATTTAATCAAACACGTGGTAGGCATAGAATATGTAGACAACATTATATAACAAATAAACATCATGATTCAACTCTAATTTCATCATCCAAGGGTTTAATCATAGGTCCACATGAATCTACCTTTATAATAATCAATTCTACATAAAATTTATCACCCAACATGGATTAGAATTCAATTGGTCATTATAATATGAACAAAAGAAACCTAATATGAAATTCATAAAGAAATCCATACAATTGAACTTTGAAAATAGATTCTTGGGTTTCATAAATGAAAGGAGTCTATGAATGAACACTATGCATACCTGGGTTGAGTTTCTTGAAGTTCTTGAACTTAAATAATTTGAATCTCTTAGTTCTTGAAGAAGATTTGGATTTTGTTCTTGGGGATTAATCTTAGAGAGAAAACTCTAATTTTTTTGTTGTAGATGGATAATGAATTTCTGAGCTTTGGTCAGATATAACTAGGTATATAAACGGGTGGTAAAAGACCCAAAATTCTCTTTAAAAATGGCTTTAAAATAAATGAATGGAACATGCGGCGGTTTATCGCTGGGTCGACGGTCCGTAAGACTGACCGTCGCATTGGGACCAGAACTGGATCTTACTACCTTAGTACAACAGTGGGGTGCGATGGACCGTCACTGGGTCTACGATCCATCGCTCCTGACCATCGCTTCTAGGAAGAATAAGGCCTCATTTTTTCCCTTGTGACAGCCTGAGCGACGGTTCGTTGCTAGTCCGAAGGTTCGTTGGCCTGGGCCATCGATCCAGGGTAGAACTTAGTCACATTAACTCGCTACAACGGTCGTGGGAAATGGTCCGTCGGCCTCACTTGATGAATAGAGTAGGGTGCACTATGCGCTTTTGCAAGAATTCACTGCCCTAAGTCATCTACAGCTGGAACATACAGATGACCCTGACAACATAGAACACCATCTCCCCCTTGGGAGAAAACCTCTACTTTTTATCCTTGACTAACTCTTTTAACTTGATAAGGCTAGGATCCCTATCTTGCTTTTCTTTCACCTCGGAAACTAGAGATGATTCTGAGCTACTCTAAACCCATATATCACCCTCCTCTGTATCGACTAAGTAAACGCGTAGTTTGGCAAGCTGATGGAATTCCTGGGCTAACTTCTACTTATTGTCCTTGACCTAAGCAATACTACCCATAGATAGTCTATTGAGAGAGTCGGCCACTACATTGGCCTTGCCCGGATGATAAAGGACACTAATGTCATAATCTTTCAAGAGATCTAACCACCTTCTCTGACAAAGATTGAGATCTTTCTGAGAAAATACATACTAAAGGATCTTATGATCCATGAACACATCTTTATGAACACCGTAGAGATAATGCCTCTAAATCTTCAAGGCAAATACTACGGTGGCTAACTCAAGATCATGAGTAGGATAATTTTTGTCATGGGTTTAAGCTGTCTGGAGGCGTAGGCTATGAACTTACTATGTTGGATGAGGACACAACCCAAACCTACTCTGGATGCATCACAATACACTACGAACCCATCTGAACCATTTGGAAGAGCAATAACTGGATCTGAGGTAAGGCAAGTCTTCAACTCCTGAAAACACTTCTCGCAAGGATCTAACCACTGAAACTTGACTTTCTTCTGAGTCAATCTGGACATAGGGGATTCAATAGAAGAAAATCCCTCAGCAAAACATTTGTCAGCCAAACCAAAGAAACTCCTGATATCTGATAGAGAGACAGGGCGAGGCCAATTTCTTACGGCTTCGATCTTTTGAGGATCTACTCAAATGCCATCACCGAAAATGATATGTCCAAGAAATGCAACTGAGCTTAGACAAAAATAGCACTTGCTGAATTTGGCGAACAATTGATGATCTCTAAGAGTCTGAAGTACAATTTTGAGATGGTCTGCATGATCACGCTCACCACAAAAATAGACCAGAATATCATCTATGAAGAATATGATGAACATGTCCAAGTACTACTTGAACACACAGTCATCAAGTCCATGAAAGCTTTTGGAGCATTGGTGAGATCAAAGGACAATACTAGGAATTCAAAGTGACAATACCGAGTACAGAAAGCTATTTTTGGAATGTCACATTCTCTAACTTTGAGCTGATGATAGCCAGATCTGAGGTCTATCTTGAAGAAATAGCTATCACCCTAAAGTTGGTCAAAAAAGTCATCGATTCTAGGAAGAGGATACTTGTTCTTGACCATGACCTTATTAAGTTTATGGTAGTCTATACATATTCTACGATAACCATCTTTCTTGCGCACGAACAATACTAGAGTTCCCCACGGGAACACACTGGGTCTGATGAATCCTTTATCTAAGAGATCCTTCAACTACACTTTCAATTCTCTAAGTTCTTCCAGTGCCATTCTATATGGCGGAATAGATATTGGTTGAGTATCTGGAAGAAGATCAATACTGAATATTTCCCTTTCGGGAGGAATTCCTAGAAGATCTTCGGGAAAGATATTTGAATATTTATTCCCGGCTGGGACTGATTCAAGACTATGAGTTTTGGAACTAGTTTCCTTAACACAAACAAGATGATAGACACATCCCTTAGATATTATTTTCCATGCTCGAAGGTAGAAAATAAGCTGACCTCTAAAAGAGAATATACTACCCTTCCACTCTAGGACGGGTTCATTTGGAAATTGGAACTGGACTATTATGTTTCTGCAGTTGACTGTGGCATAGTAGGAATGAAGCCAATCTATTTCGAGAATGACATCAAAATCAGTCATCTCTAATTCAACTAAGTCTACTGAAGTGACTTTCTAAGTTATCATAACCGGATAGTTTCTGTATACCCGCCGAGCTATGATGGTTTTATCCACTGTGGTAGAAACTAAAAAGGGCTCTTCTAGAATTTTGGGACTGACTTCGAAATCAACTGCTATATAGAGAGTATCAAAAGATAAAGAATCACCTGGATCTATCAAAGCATAAACATGCACATGAATGATCTGTAATGTACCAGTAACCACATCAGAAGAATTTTCCTAATCTTGCCAGGACTGGAGAGCATAGAGTCTATTTAGGCGTTGCCGACTAGTAGCACCGGAGATGGCACCCTGCTTATTCAGGAGATCGTACTGAGCTAAGGAATGGTTCTGTTGACCCTGTGGACCTGACTGCGGACAATCTCTAACTCTGTGGCATGGCTTTCCACACCCGAAATAGGTATCACTACCAACTCTGCAAGTACCCTAATGGTTCTTTCCATAAGTCTGACAAAGGGGATAGGTTTGGGCACTGCTAACACTTCCCTGAGACTTAGAACATGGCGCTCTATCTTTGAACTTAGGCACAAGAGCACTAGATGAAGAAGTAGGTGGAAATGAGGACTTAGGATGAAACTGAGAACGGTTTTCTCCTTCTAATTTAGGCTAAGCAAAGTTAAAACTACCTATCCTTCATCTCTTATTCTGCTTCTCCCTCATCTTAATCTTCAGTTCCTCTATCTACTGAGCATGAGTCATAAGCCTGGCTAAAGTCATATCACTATTCTGCATGGCAGATCTGCACTCATTAACCACGCTATCATTTACTCCTGAAACGAACTTACTCATCTTGCCCTTGCAATCTGCAACCACATGAAGGGCATATTAGGATAATTGGGTAAACTTAAGATAATACTCTTTCACCGTCATGTTTCCCTACCTGAGGTTGATGAATTCTAACACCTTAAATTCTCTAAGCTCTAGGGGAAAGAATCTATCAAGAAAAGCATAAGCAAACTCCTCCCTCTCAACTAACCCTGCATCAATTTCCCTCTCCGACTTCCACTGCTTGAACCAAGTGAGAGCGATATCCTGCAATTGATATGCGATAGCTCAGCACTCTTACTAGAAATAACCCCCATGATGTTTATAACCTTCTGAACCTGATCTAGGAATTCCTAAGGGTCCTCATCTATCTTAGACCTAAGGAAGGATAATGGATTTATTCGGGTAAAGTCGCAAATCCTGGCTGTAGCTGAATTAGCCACTGGGTAGGCCGAAACGATAGCTAGTCATTAATTCTGAGAAGTAACTAACTGAGAAAGAGTAGTGAATACAGCTCTAAACTCTGCATGAGAAATATGTACGTCCAAAGGATCTTCTTGGATAGGCTGAGTTCTTCTCTTGGGAGGCATGTTCTAAAATAAAGAGAAGAAATGGATAAAACTAAGAGATTGACTTGAGATTATGCTCACTGGCATGACATGAATACTAAAAGATGGGAAACTGTTCCTAAAATATCTTATAGCCTCCTACATATAAATGTGGCGCGCAATACACCCATGCACAAGACTCTACTAGATGCAACTTTCAGACTTCCTAGAACAGTATTCAACCTGGATCTGATACCAAGTTTGTAACACCTCAAATATGGTACTCGGAAAGCTACACGGTGCTCATGACCCCGAGAAACCTCAAGCTAATCTATGACTGATATTTGTACCTGTATACTGCATAATATACTGTATAATGTAAAAATATGAACTGAAAGGCCATAAGGTTAAAAATTGTAACATAGGATCTAATAAAACATAACATATGGATGGGGTAGGAAATACCCAACACAACTAAAATAACTAATTGAACATGATAATTTGGACAACCTCAACTGACTGAACGGTCCGAATAAGGAGTTGATGGAACATGTCCCCAACTAAATCCAACAAATAAAGAAATTAATGAGATAATAAAGTAATGATCATGTCCTCAAAATATGAGGACTCACTTCTAGCTCTTACTGTTGAGACTGGAATCTACTGATGCTCTGGAGCTCGTGTCTCTAAACCTATGGTATAAGACACCATAGCGCAAATGCGTCAGTAATTTAAATGTACTAGTATTCATGTGAGGTAGGATGAATGCATGGGGGGTTCATATGCATTAACAATACTGGCTAACAGACTGATATGAATATTAGAATACATGTTTTCATACATAGTAACTATATCTAAAATTGTGATAACATGAGTTTACTGATAACTGATAACTTGGGTGACTGTATCTGACAGTCCTAAATCTGATGGAACTAGCTTAGTTCCATACTGTATCTGAGTTGACTGTAACTGACAGTCCTGAATTCTGTAGAACTATCTAAGTTCTATTACTGAGACTGATTGACTGTATCTGATAGTCTAGATTCTGTAATGTGAAATTATGGGAAGTATTCATCTAACCGACATGCCCCAAATAATGCGTTATAGATAAATTAGGGTCTAATCTGTGCCCTTATTGGAAGGGTGTCAATACCACACAACTGGTAAGGACAATATGTGAGTAACCCTCGACTAGCAGGTTACTCAACTGAGAATGGTGGGAACCATCAACTAGCAGGTTAAGCCACCTCATCTACCCTCAACTAGAAGGTATGATGTCATAACCTACGTTGGCTACGTAGTTCTGAAATGCAAGGATTGCTTCTAAGAATCACACCCTCTATTGGCAGGTGAGTTTCCATCTTTGCGTTCACTCGGTGCTAATTTTTACTCCTATCTGAATCTATAATGAACATGATTAACTGACCTGAACATGGATTAAGTTTTTTGAATTCTATTAACTAACAAAATACTACTGATATCTGACAACTGACTGAACTCGTGAGATTACTGAAGCTACTGAATTACTAAGCTTTCCTAAGACACATGACTGACTAGGTTCTATGGATCATGGATTGACTGAGGATACCTTGAAAACGTGACACTGGATCTAGTCATACAGCTAAATTATTGAGTACAAGTACCCCCAAGACTTGATGGAAAGAAACTGACAAAGCATGACTTTCTTGAATACATGACCAACATCTCAATCCATAATTCATTTATTGAGGCAATTCATCAAACATGTGATATGCATAAGCTTGTACATAAATGGGGATTTCATAAGATCATACTAGTTGGGCATTTTTTTCCTTCACATAGGCATTTAATCAAATACATGGTAGGAATAGTATATGTAGACCACATTATATAACAAATAAACATCATGATTCAATTCTAATTTCATAATCCAAGGTTTTAATCATAGGTACACATGAATCTACCTTTGTACTAATCAATTCCACATAAAATTTATCACCCAACATGGATTAGAATTCAATTGGTCATTATCAACATGAAAAAAAGCAACCCAACATGAAATTCATAAAGAAATCCATACAATTAAACTTTAAAAAGAGATTCTTGGGATTCATGGATGAAATTAGTCCATGAATGAACACTATGCATACCTGGGTTGAGTTTCTTGAAGTTCTTGAACTTTAAAAATTTGAATCTCTTAGTTCTTGAAGAAGATTTAGATTTTGTTCTTGGGGAATAATATTAGAGAGAAAATCTGAATTTTGTTGTTGTAGATGGATAATGAATTTTTGAGCTTTGGTCGGATATAACTATGTATATAAACAGGTGGTAAAATACAAAAAAGCCTCTTTAGAAACATCTTTAAAACAATTGAACAAAACATGCGACAGTCTGTCGCTGGGTCAACGGTTTATCGGACTAACCGTCGCACTAGGACCAGAACTGGAACTTACTACCTTTGTACGATGGTGGGGTATGATGTTCTATCACTGGGTCGATGGTCCATCGGTCCTGACCGTCACTTTAGGCAGAATAGGGCCTCACTATTTTGTTTGCGATGGTCCGTCGCTAGTCCAACGGTCCGTCAGCCTGGGCCATCGATCCAGGGAAGAAGTTCATCACACTGCCTCGCTTCTATGTTCTTGGGCAATGATCCATCGCTAGTCCGACGGTCCGTTGGACACACCATCGCACCTGGGCGTTTTTACTATTTTCTGTATTTCGGCCATAACTTTCTCTTTCGATGTCAGATTTTGATGAAATTGGTATTGATGGAAAGATTTTTCAATTTCCAAAGTGACTAAAAGTGAAAATATTAAAAATACCATATTTTAAAAAGTTTATTCATCTATCAAAGAAAGCTTCTAACATTTTGGGACAATTTCAAGCCAGGAAAAAGTACACGGTATTACAGGGTAACTCTATTATTAAGAGGGCACATGTTTGATGAATTTGGGTGTTTTATATGATGTATTTTGATGAGTAATATGCATGAGTTTTCCACCTTGGTGATTCAATTGTTGAGTCTAGGATTTTTTGGGAGTAGTGTTCTTGAACTCTCAATTGTGTACATAACAATCTTAGTGTAGAAACTTGAATTCTATGCAGTCATTATAGTAATAGAATCAGTGTATTGTATGTAGTAGAAGTGTAGAGTCTCCTCATCTTATGATCCTTAGAGTTAAGAGTTGTTCGAGGACGAACAAGGCTTTAAGTATGGGGTGGTGATGTGAGGTGTTTTTATGCATTCTAGTATTGTTAACCTAGCCTATTCAGCCATGTTTTGAGGATAATTCATGTTCTTAATGTGTTTATGATTATATAAATAAGCATTTAAGTGTTCAAGTATTTTCTTATAATGTTTAGTAGTGTTTTCAAACAAGTTTGGGTTTAAAGGATCATTTAGAGTCTAGACGAGAAAACTAGTTTTACTAGCTTGAGCTAGGTGTTGTTTTAGCTTACTGCATTGGATTCAAATGTGTTAAATTAGTTACAAATGGTTTAATTATGTATTTATGTTTGGAAAAAAAATTTATAATGTGCAAGAGTCAATTGAATCAAGTACGAGTCAACAATAATTTAAAGATTAACGTGGGCTAGCCTAGTCTTAGCTCAAGTTTCTAGTTTATTGTTCTTGTTATTGTGTTGTTTTGAGCTCTAATATGTGGTGTATGATGTTTTAGGATGTTTGGTGATTTGATTTTGATTATATATGGACATTTAAAAAGCCTAAATAACACCACAAGCAGTATGACCAAAGACAAGGCACAAGATAACGTTTAACACTAAGTTGCACTTTCTAGAGAGAACTCGCAATAAGATTTAGACGTGAGCTTCACTTCTTCTTTCCATAAGATACGATGCGATATTCACAACACCTTTCCACAGCTCATGTCACGAGATCTAGTTCCCCTTTGCACAACTCGCGTTGCGAGCTCAAGTCTACATATGGCCAATTGTCTAGCACTATAAATAGAACTCATACACATTATGTAAAACACTTTTGAACTTCTTTGGAGATTAAGGAGGCTGCTGCAAATCATATTTTAGGTTTTATTATTCTTTACTTTACTCTTTAATAGTTCACAACATGTATTCAACTAGTTTAATTACAGTTATGTCGATTAGAGGCTAAATACCCCCTTTCCGAGGTTAAAGCCAAGAACATGACTTCTATTGTATTGAATTGATTTCATTTGATTTGCTTATCATATTTGGTTGTGTTTTTATCCTTTTTTAACTATTTTAATGATCCATGGAGTTTAGAATATATTCATTATCGACCTTGTGATCTTGGGAAGGCGAATTGGAAGATAGAACATAGGGATAAACAAAGTAAGGTTCGTATTCTTTTATAAAATAAAAAAATTGAATTAGCATCTAGGATAGGGATGTACCTAAAATCCTTGCTTGATTTTCATGTAGGATGATAGCTTTAAGAACTTAATTGAATTACTACATCCATGCTCAATGGTGAAGTTGTAATGTCTAGGTTAGGTAAACGATTAGAGTTCGGGTGACCATGATCATACGATAAACTCTACTAATCAACAAAAAAAATAAGAGAGTTAATGAATTGTTTAATAATGTAGTATGATTGTTCGAAGTGATTTAACCTTGGGCTTTGCTTTATTGATTGTCCCAGGTCTTTTACATTACGCATTTTTTACTTTAATTTAGTTTACAAACTTCAAACTCTTTCTAGTTACTTGTGCATCAATTTAATCTTAATAAGGGAACTAAAATTTAATATTTTTTTGAACAAGTCTCTATGGGATCAATATTCGGTTATCTTTAAGGCTACTTTATTACTTTGTAGAACACGTACACTTATGTGAGCGCTTAATAACTGTCAGCGCCTCATCAGGGCAAGTTTAAAGGTCACAGTCCTCGAGGTAGAGATTCTAGAGTCTTTCATAGATATCATGGTAGACCATTCTACGCAGCCTAGCGGGGTTTAAGAAGTGGATCTTCTATTCTAGAAGCTTTGGGTAGTCATTCTAACTCAGTCGTACCTCCTCCTATTGAGTCGAGTCATAGAGATTGCTTTGTATGTTATGATATTAGACATTTGGACAAGGACCATCCTCATTGAAATCTTAGCACTACTCTTATATTAGCTATGAGAGGTAGAGGTTCTACTCAAGGTGAACATGGAAGAGTTAGTGGTGCCCGTGGTGGTGGTCGTGAGGCAACTCATTCAGTTGGTGGTCGTGGATAGCTATACCTACCAAACTAGAGGTAGAGGCTTTCGATGTTATCATCACAAGTATCATCCCAATTTTTTTAGATATGTATATGTGTAATTTAATCCAAGATCAACTTTCTCCTATATGTCTACATACTTTTCTTTGGGTTTTAATTCTACTAGTGAGCTTCTTTCCATGTCTATCTGTGTATCTATCCCTGTAGGAGATTCATTAGTGGTGGATCGGGTGTACTAATCTTGGGTTGTGACTTTAGTTGGTTTTGAGACTTGGGTAGATCTGATTATATTAGATATGGTAGATCTTGATGTCATCTTGGGTATGGATTGGTTAGATCCTTATCATGTTTTCCTAGATTATTAGGCTAAGACTGTGACCGTAGCTTTTTTGGGTGTGTTAAGGATATCTTAGAAGGTTGTACTTTATTTTGGTCCCAAGAGAGTTATATTTTTCCTTCAGTCTCACCATTTTGTGTAGAGGGGATATTTGTTATATTTGGCTTATATTTGTGATACCAGTGTTGCTTTACCTCATCCTTTGGATTTTGTTCATATGTCCATGTGTTCATGTATGTGTTCCTAATGAATTATACTAGTATGCCTATGAATTATTATATTTACTTTTCTACTGATGTTGAGCCAGGCCCAAAGCCTATTTCTATTCCTTATTATAGGATGGCCCTAACAGAATTAAAGGAATTAAAGAATAAGTTGTAGGAGTTGTTGGATAAGGGATTTATCCTACCTAGTGTATCACCTTAGGGCGCATGTCTTATTAATGAAGAAAAATTATGTATTTATTATCGACATTTAAATAAGGTAACAGTTAAGAATAAGTATCCTTTTCCTAATATTGATGATTTGTTCGATCAACTTTTCTATTCGTTGGTGTTTTTAAAGATTTATTTGAGATCCAAGTATCAGTTGAGTATTAGAGCTTTGGATATTTTGAAGGCAGCTTTTCAGACTTAGTATGGTCACTATGAGTTCTTGGTCATATCCTTTAGGTTGACAAATTCCCCAACAACATTCATGGAGTTTATAAATAGAGTATAACAACCGTATCTCGACACTTTTGTTGAGATAGATGATAAGTTGTATGCTAAGTTCTCTAAGTGTGAGTTTTGGTTATAGTCTATCTCTTTACTGGGTCATATAGTTACCAAGGATGGTTTTATGGTTGATCCGACAAAGATTGTAGCAGTTTATGATTGGTCTAGGCCTACTTCTCCTACCAATATTCTGAATTTTATTGGTTAAGAAGGTTACTATCAACATTTTGTTGAGAGATTTTCATGTTTTGTGGCTTTATTAACCAAGTTTACAAAGAAGAATATCTCATTTTAGTGGTACCATGCTTGTGAGGTGAGCTTTCAAGAGCTCAAGGATTTATTGACTTCAACTCTTATCTCGACTTTGCCCAAGGAGGGCATGGGGTTTAACATCTTTTGTCATGCTTTCGGTGTTAGGTTAGGCACTGTGTTGATGTAGGATGGTAAGGTTATTGCATATGCTTCTTATGATTTGAAGACCTATTAAATGAATTAACCTACTCAATATTTAGAGTTATGTGTGATTGTTTTTGCTTTCCAATTGTGGAGGCACTACTTGTAAGGACTCAGTTGTGAGATTTCTCAAATCATTATATCCTTCAATATTTCTTCACCCAACAAGATCATAATATGAGGCAGCATTATTGGCTTGAATTTTAAGAACTATGACCTTACTATTCTTTATCATCCGAGCAAGGCTAATGTGGTTGTGGATTTCTTGAGCCAAAAGTCGACTAGTATGGACAGCTAGGCAATTTTTTTCACATAAAAGCAGTCATTGGCCTTAGAGTTTTAGTCTTTGGCTAACCATATTGTTATTCTTTATATTTTGACACCTAGTTATATTTGGGACTTTGTTGAGGCTAAGTCTTTCTTGATTAAGAAGATTAAGGCTCATCAGTTTGTTGACATTGGGTTAAGAATGATTCGGGATAAGGTGTTGAGTGGTGAGACTAAGGAAGCTTCGCTTGATTCTGATAGTGTTTTATGGATTGGTGATTGAGTTTGTGTGCCTAGAGTGGGTGATTGAATTAGATTGATTTTGGAGGATGATCATTGTTCTAGGTATTCCATCCATTCAGGAGTGACTAAGATATAGCGTGATTTGAGATAGTATTACTAGTGGAGTGGTATGAGGAAGGATGTAGCAGATTTTATAGCTCGTTGCCTATTCTACCAATAAGTGAAGGCTAAGCATTTGAGACCTGGTAGTTTTCTTTAAAGGTTCCCATTATTGAATGAAAATGGGAATGGATCACGATGGACTTCATAAATAGATTACCTTGTACTTTTCTCGTGGTTATGATAGAGTTTGGGTCATCATGGATCGATTGAAAAAATTGCTCATTTTATTCTGGTTCACATTTACTTTAGTGTTGAGAGGTTGGCTTGTATCTATATTCATGACATAGTTTATCTTCATGGTATGCTAGTGTCTATTTTCTCTAATCTAGGTTTAGTGTTCACATCTTACTTTTGGAAACTTTTCAGGAGGATTTAGAAACCCAATTTGATCATAGCATAGCTATTCATCACCATACCGATGGTCAATCAAAATGGACTATTCAAGTTTTGGAGGATATGTTTCACGCTTGTGTTATGGACTATATAGGTCATTGAGAGTAGCATCTAGATCTGGTGGAGTTTGCATATAATAATCGTTGACATTCCAATATTGATATGGTTCTATTTAAGGCCTAATTTCTAAGACGTTGTCGCTCTCTAGTTGGTTGGTTTGAGGTTTTTGAGATTTGACCTCGAGGTACAGACTTGCTTTATGAGTCTTCGGATAGAGTTTGGGTTATTTAGGATAGACTTCAAGCATCTCAGAGTAGGAAGAAGTTTGTACCTTAACATTTAGTGTTGGTGATCGAGTCTTTCTTCGTGACTTGGCCATAAAGGGTGTGTTAAGGTTTGGAAAGAGGGTAAAGCTTATACCTAGGTATATTGGACCTTTTATGATTCTTCAGGCTATTGGGGATATGGCTTATGAGTTAGCATTGCCACCCGATTTATTAGTTGTTCATTTAGTTTTTCATGTTTTCATGCTTTGGTGTTACATTCTGAATGAGTCTCATGTCATTCGTTAGGACTCTTTCCAGTTAGAAGAGATGTTGTCTTTTGTTTAGAAGCCCATCTCCATTTTGTCACAAGATGTTAAACGGTTGGATTCTAGAATTATTCGAATGGTTAAGGTCCAGTGGAGACATCGACTTGTAGATGAGTTTACATGGGAGGTTAAGTCTTATATGTGTGGTAGTTATTCCAAGCTTTTCGCTAATTCAAGTATTGCTCTTGCCTATTAGTTATTGGACGAACTAGATTCTAAGTGATGGATGATATAATGACAAGATTTTTGGTGGTTTATGTGAATTATTCAATTCTATGGGATTTGACCATTTTACCCCTCCATGTGGTTTCTTTATGGTATTTCTGGGGTATGGGGATGATTGGCATGGTTCCCAACGCATTTCAGTGTGATTTATGAAAGATTGTGGTTTTTGGTTGTTATTAAGGCTTTATATTTGACTTCAGTCAATATTTATTAATCTATGCATCAGATCAAAAAATAGACTTTGCCAGCAAATCCGGAACATTGATTTTAGATTGGTAACAAGGTTGGTGTGATTTTATGACTCTTATATCTCATTTTTTACCCTCGATTTGGAAAGTTGTATGATTGGGTTTTGGGAGTCAACTTTGTGAAAATGACATTTTTTTAAAATCTGATATCGCCATTAAGTCTGAAGCATTGAATTAGTCTAATAGCAAAGTTAATTTTCGTTGTTGAAATTCCAAATGAATCGTGAGGGTCTACGGAGACTCGGATTCTAAGTCTCGAATTTAGTCTAGTAGAAACCTATTGGTTGCTTAAGTGAATTAGCAGCCAGCTGGGGTATTGCTTAAGCAACGCACCAATCGCCTCGACGATCGGTCGCTTAAGTAATAGCCTTGTCGCGTGCGCAACAAGGTGGGCATCACATAAGTGACACTTTGTCGCTTAAGCGATGGCCGCTTAGGTAATGTCTGGGTGGGTTTAATCCCCAAATTTCATGATGTCACCATTTTTGAGACTTGGATATTGAGGTCTTGAGTTTTTGGATGATTTTTTCCATTATAAGCTTGGGTATGCTCCAAACTTCTATTTCAGTTACTTTTCTTTGGTTTTCATCATTTTAACCTTTTAAAACTTGAATTCAAAGGTGAAATTTGTGGATTTTGGCCCAGAAGTCTTAAATTAGTAAATTCTTGATTGAAACCCCAATGATTTTACTTGGGTTATCTTCAATAAGTTTCTGTAGTCATGGGAAATGTATTTTCAGATTAATTCTGGTTTTACATCTTTTTTCAAAAAATTATTTTGGGGTTGATTTTTAACCCTATCCAAAAATGGCTTATATGGGTATCATTGGCATCCTTTTAAGGCGTAGATTCCATATTTGTGTGTTTTGGTGAATTCCATGTCTGTTCATGAGGTGAAAACTCAGTATTGAAGGCTTGTTTGTATTAATTTTTGTTTTTTGAAGTAGGTTATGGCTTAAATTTCTTCAGACTGGGCTGAGTAGTTAATAACGGTATAAAATCATGTTATGGGTATTGGAACTAATCATGAAAATGGCTTTATTATTGTGTTGTGATCATGTGGGGGTCTATGTTGTTTTATTCAGCGGTTTTGAGACATTATTTTCTATGTGTAATTGTGTAGGGTCTTATATGATGTTGTTAGCCTTGCATATGAATATTTGGTTGTATATTTCCTGGTGAAAAAGCCTAAATTGGAATTTATGTGGTATCAATGGCATACTGTTGTATATTTTACTCTATTGCCAAATCAATTATATGGGATCATGGATGGTTGGCATATTAAGTGGATTTTGGATCATGTGGATTGGTATATTGGTTGGATTTGAAAATTCTCAGTTTGGTTTGTTGTGAGCATTACATTCTCATATTATGTACATTCATGAAATATTGGTACCACCATGGAAATACTGAAAATATTATCTTTTTCTAATAGAAAATGTGACAACTTTAAAAATCCTCTGCCGATGTATGTGCCGAAGAGGAGTTATGGATATTGGATTGGTATTGGAAATTTGATTGCATATGGATTGATGAATCCCCCATGGGTCCTACCTTGGGAGCACAACTTAGTAGGTGTATACAGAGATTGTGTGACAACCTTGTGCATCACATCATCATCATCTTCATTGCATTTCATACAGTGTGTATATTCTATGTTGTATTTTCATTTCTTGGTGTGATATCTACCTATTTGTGCTGCTTTTATAATGTGTTATTTATCTATTTGTGTATCTTTCTTATACTTGTATTTTTGTATATACATGTATTGTAGAACTATTAGTGGAGATGGTGTGGGCTACCCTTTGGGACATTTTCTGATTGAAGGTGATGTACTCATAGTGTGTATTTTATATTCTTCATTTTCTACTTTGCTCAGTCGGCCTATGATACCTACTAAGTACAAGTGGAAAGTACTAACCCCTAGTACAACTTTACAGTGTAGATTCAGATGAGAATGTGCCACATGGTAGCTGATTCAATCGGTATTTGGAGTACTTTTGAGGTTGAGGTCGGTCTATGCTTCCTGAATTGATCTACTACCTCCTCTTGTTTAGATTATGTCCTATTTTTGTATTTAGAGACTGATTATGATCTTTTGGACTATCAATTTTATATTTAGACATTTGAAATATATTTAGTTGGTTCTTACACTGTGACACCTGGTTTTTGATATTTATTTTCTATCATTATTACTAATGTGCGGTTCGATTTCATTCTAGAAGTTTTGCCTTGGGTTTGAGTATTGATTTTTTATTTCGTATCAGTTTGGGTGATAGGCTTACTTATCAATGTTTGCTGCGACAATTGCCATCACAACCCTTCAGTTTAGGCTCGTGAAAAATTTGGTATGATAGCATAGTTTGTTTGCTCGCACGGGGTTCCAAATGAATCTTAAGAACTCAATCGAAGTCCATTTTTTTAATTAGAAAAAATCTCGGGTACCTGAAATGATTGCTCTAGCGCTCCTGAAGCTGCTTTAACGGCAAATTCTTAGCACCCATGAGCCACTTAAGCAGCCTTGGCCATTTGGCTAAGACCCACTTTAGTAGCAAGGGGGGCCACTTAAGAGGTCCCAACTTTAGAGCTAATAGGGCCGCTTTATCAGTACCCGTCCTTTGCACTAGAATGCTTTAGCGGTCGAGGTGTCTCTTAAGCAATACATGACCTCTTTAGTGGTACCTAGGGTGGATAAATCCTACTTTTTCCCCCCGATTTTCAACCATTTCTTTCACTATTTTCACACCATTTTTTGAGCTTAAAGAGAGGAAAAAGTGGGGAACCATCCATTGAAGCTATGGTAAGCTAGCCTAACATTCCTTGGTCATTTCCCATTAGTTTTTCCATCAATTTTCATCCTATTTCATTTTAAATTCATAGTAATTAGTTCTTTAAGTCCCTTAAACTTAGGAGTATATTTGGGCGTCGATTTATGCACCATTTTTTCTCAACTTTTGAGCACACATTTTTTGTAATTTCAGAGACCTCGTGATGGATTCAATTTTGGATATTGTTTGCAGGCCCCACCAGCCTGCTCTTAACCCAAATTCCACCCCGACACTTTATATAGCAATATGGGTCTCATTTTACTCCTTATGATATGTATATTACTATTTTTATATCATG
Source organism: Capsicum pubescens (assembly GCA_030864215.1). Lineage (NCBI taxonomy): Eukaryota > Viridiplantae > Streptophyta > Magnoliopsida > Solanales > Solanaceae > Capsicum > Capsicum pubescens. The sequence continues at coordinate 262,393,249 of CM061540.1, read as the reverse complement.
GATGCATTTTTGAATCATACATCAAAGGCGGATGATTTGTGGGTGATACACGGATGTTCGACATCGAGTAGGATTCTGTCTACTCTTCTTCACGAAATTGGGTATTATATATATTGCATGGTATGTAAGAATGTTAGTATGTGATTAGGGGTAGAATACTATGACATAGTCTAAATTATAAGTTTGATGGATAGAAGGGTAATCGACCCTTAAGATGACATAATTATAATGCTTCTAGATCATATTACCCTAGGTTGCGAGCATGTTAGACATAGTTGAGGCTTACAACCCTTTAGTATAAGGTTTACTACCTGACTCGGTGGATTATCATGTTTTCTTGAATTATATATATATGTGTGTGTATGTGTGTGCGTTATTGGTCCAAGTCATGATTGCGATATTATTTAAACTCCGGGAGTGAGTTTTATCCTTGCAAAGGACGTATCCATAGTCTCTGGATGTTTAGGCGCTTATAATTGCATAGTTTGGATATTGGTGAGGGAATTCATAGATATGGTACATTTATTCTCACTTAATGGTAAGATTCCAACTAAAAACATGGCTTTACTAAAAAGGAATTTATTCCCACTATTTACTTTTAAAACAAATTCTATCATAAGGAGAATCATAACACCTTAATGGATGATTTATGAGCTTTTGAGACTTGAATTGATATTTTATAGAATTGAATGAGATCGATTCCAATCAAACATTTTACTACTTCTATTTAGTTCGGCCGAGTGAGGTTCCAACTCGCTCTACTCTTTGATACGGATTTAGTCCCAGAGTTGATCTAAGGCAACAGATTTATAGAATTACACTTTTTAGCCATTATTCAAGTTTGTACATTTACTATGCATACTTATATATACATACATATATATATATATATATATTTACACGCACACACACACATATATATAGTACTAGACAAAGGAATTTGATGAAAAGTATGATTATTGAAAATCCTGGATTGGGACCAGGTTGGGTATACGAGTGTCATGGACGGATTTAAGAGTCATAATGGCACCTACTAAATCCCACCCGTAGGTAAGCCAAACCGTATCGCTAAGCTAAGCGCAATGGTTAACAAGGTGGGATTTCCCACTAATAACGAAAAGCAACAACTCAATTTATAAATAAACAAGAGAATAGAAATAGTCCAAGGGTAGCTAATCATAAAGAACAATCCCACGTAGAGCCAGTACAAGAGCATTTAGTAATAATACAACTAAAGTCTTAAATCAGTCAACATGATTTCATCTTGAAGCTAAAGACTAGACATAATAAGATAGAAGGAAATGGGGAAACTAAAACTCCGAGAGCTCACCCGATTTCTAAATTATCCACAACACAACTATCGATCAACGGTGACAACATGTACACGAATATGCACCAAAATGGTACAGAAGTGTAGCATGAGTACCAAAACCATGTGTAGTTAGTTGGCATCATCGGTTGACTGGGCTAAATCATGATATAAGTATCGTAAAATGCAAGATAACATAACTAAGTCATGATAAAGAGGCGAAACTAATAACCACTCAAACATCGCTACACATAGATAAGTAAGTAAACCGGAATAATAGCACAACATAACATAAAGCATCAACATATGTAATCCTAACTGAAAAATTTGCCACCATAAGCCAATTAGTGCAAAAGAGTAAATAACCCATCGTAAGCACCCATAATTCTAGAATGTAAAAACAAGGTAGTATAACCCATCACCATCATTTATCAACTCTCATTATACAACTAGAATTCATCCATGTCATGCTACACCATAACCATTGTTTATCCATTAGCTATCATTTATCAACTAATCACACACTATCAACTATTCTTTATTTATCAACTAATCACTATTTATCAACTAAGCATAGTATCACTAGAATCCATTCCTATCATGCCACATTATAACTATTTCCTCATATTCAGACTTAGCTATAATCACTATTGTAAATCTCACACCCTGATACCGTCATATCATATAAGTATCATTATGGTATAGTGTGTATATTCGGACTCAAATTGGTAAGTATAATCAACATTATCACCATAAATATCATCATCGATATCATTCTCCATATCATCATCAATATCATAACCATCCTCCAGACTTACATTGGGTAGAAATAATCGATACCATCATTATTATCCAGGATTGAACTGGTATTTGTATAATTTATAGCATAAGCCGTATTAAGACTTGTCGTGGTAACCATATCATAATTATCATGTCCAATAGCATAATTATTAGAGTATTTAATAGCATAATTACTTGCACAACTATTTAGTATGATCACTAATCATAATAAAAAGCATTATCTCTAGCCTAATCAATAGCATAATTACTAATATAGTAAATAAGAATGATCCTTAGCATAATCACCAATATAGCCAATAAGCATGATTTTTATTATTATCAATAGTGTAATCTCTAATGTAGTCAATAATAATGATTTTTTGTATGAACAATAGCATAAGTAATAGCATAATCAATAGGCATTAACTCTCAACATCAATCATCATAACCATTAAATGTCAAAGTCTCAACATTTCCTCAATAAGCATTTTCAAGGCGTACAACAAGCGTATAAAGGTCTACAAGTACAAATATGGGTCTTAGCCTAATATGTGTCAAGGGCCCTCTTTGAATTCTCGAAGTTCCATTTTAGGCAAATTCTATCCGGACTAGGCTAAGGTATCTAAGTCTACTTTTAGATGTCAACTAAGTCATCACTAGCCCTAAGATAGGAATTTTACCTAAAACATTATCATCTAGATCAATTAGGCGTACAGTTTTTGGGTAGCCTAGTGGTTTATCTAACCCAAGTATTTCAATTAATCACACCAACACCTAAAACCCATCCTAAATCTAACACAATATCATAAACATGCTATGAATTATCTAATCTAACAAAGGGGTAACCCCTATCCTACCTGGATACTAAAGAAAGTTCAAAAGATCAGCTAAATCACTATTTTTCCCTTTTTAGAAGCTTTTGCAAGATTCCATGCTATAAAATCTCATTCTACGCTTCAATACGAGAATATGATACACATATTGCACCATTGTGCTTCGGGTCTAAAATCACATCAAAATTGCATATGGGTCCTACTTATGGAAATTATGTTTTCAAAACCAAACCAACATTTCCTTATACTCAAGGAGTAATTACCATAAAAATGGGTGAAATCCTAGCTACATTGGGGAAGAAATCAAGCCCCCAAGTTCTAGTGATTTTGAAAAAGAAAGGGGGGAATCAACTATGGAATTAGAGAAATCTTACCTCAAATTCAAAGAAAAATCATGAAATAAGAGTTATTCAAGCTCCCCAAATTACCTACAAGCCTTAATTCCAACCTATCTCACTATTTAGGGTTTTAGGTCTCTTAGAAATGGATGGAGAATGGTAAAAATAGGCTGAAAAGGAACTATATATACCCATCCCAGGTGCTCGGGTATCCCTATTGGGATATATTGGGGCTGCACCAGGGAGTCGCAATTGAGACAATTAGACTCGTGATCACGGCATCTGATACACTGCTTAAGGGAATAGAGATCGTGACCCAAAGGCTCGCTAATAGGGACGACACCATTTATAGTTTTTATAAGTCTCTGCCAACCCCTTGGGATTCATCTAGAATCCAGTGAACACAATAATAGACTATACAACTATACCAAATTTAACATCCCATGCTCAATGACACAGTAAAAAATTCCATTCGAGGTTGTTTAGGCAATACGTAGGTCCCACATCCAATTTTCATTTTCTTAACTTCTCGACCACTAGGTCAAAATGATTTTGATTGCCTCAGGACTCGAACCAAAAGTCCTCCTAGCCTAAAATCAACATTTCTAATCTATTGGAACAGTAAGAATTTACATTCGAGGTTATTTGCCTAATGTTTTTGCTCGGTGGCCATTTGGAACCAACAAGGACTTCAAAATATGAAATTGGCTCTATAAACCAAACGAACTACTCGGTAACCAAGTTGTTAGTCATAGAAAGTAATAAATGACTTGGGCAGCTATAAGAATGCTCCAACGGCAAAAATAAGTGAAAATATAGAAAATGACCTAAAGGGTCATTACAATATCAACAACTAAAGAAGTGTTTCATCTATGAATGTTAATGGGTTAGGATGTACCTGAAGTCTCAAACAGGTGAGGATACTGCACCTACATCTCACTCTCGATCTCCCAAGTGGACTCCTCTATTGGGTGATGCCTCCATTGAACCATAACTACAAGAATCTCTTGTCCGCAACCGCCTGGCATCACTAGATAAAATGAGCACAGGCTCCTCCATGAAGGTCAACTGCTTATCCAACTAGGATGAGTACCACAATGCATATGAGATGGATAAGGAATGTATCACAGCAACATGGAAACATGGAAAACGGAATGGACAACAGCAAAATTTTGATGCAAGGCTTACTCATAAGCCATCTCACCTACTATGTAAAGAATCTCAAAAGGTCTAATATAGCAGGGGCTGAGCTTGCCCTTCCTCCCAGACCTTATCTTACCTTTCATGGGTGACACATAGAGGAATCATTGATCACCAACTCAAAATCCCAAGGCACAAAGCCTATGTTTTTTATAGGCCTTCTGTCTATTCTGAGATGCTCTAAATATATAGTGGATTACCCTACCTCTATCCAATGACTCCAGAACAAAAAAAGTACCACAACTTCTAATATCAAAAGTCTCAAGCAATACAATCAAGGAAAAACATCACCCACCATATAAATCCACAAAAGGTGCCATCTCAATACTCAAATGAAACCTGTTATTATATGCAAACTCTACCAAGGCTAAGAGATTCTCCCACTGGCCTCCAAAATCCATAACAGAGGCTCAGAACATATCCTCAAATACTTGAATACTCTGCTCGGACTGGACATCAGTCTGTGGATGGAAACCTGGGCTAAGATCCACCTGAGTACCCAACTCTTCCTAAAAAAGCTCTCCAAAAGTTAGAAGTGAACACGTAATCCCGATCCAAAATGATAAATATTTGCACACCATGCAAGTGGACTATCTCTCGGACCTAGATACAGGCTAACCTCTTGACAGTGAAAGAACTGAATAGGAATAAAATATGTTAACTTGGTCAATTGGCCCACGATAACCCAAATACCATCGAAAACATGGGAATTTTGAGGCAACCCACTCAAAAATCCATGGTAATCCGCTCTTACTTCCACTCAAGAATGCAAAATCTTTGAATCAAACCACTTGGTTAGTGATTCTCGACCTTCATCAGCTAACAATAAAGGCAATGAGCTACAAAGTCTGTCACATCTCTCTTCATGCTAGTCACTCAATAATGCTATCTCAATTCTCTATACATATTAGTTGTGCCCTAATAAATAGAATATCTAGAGTTATAAGCCTTCTACAGAATTAAATAAATCAAGTCTTTGATCCTCGAAGAACAAATACGGCTATCAAATCTCAGAACACCCTAAAATTAATGGTGATCCTCTTGGATTCACCACTCAACACTTGATCACGAAGGAAGCAAAGCTTACTAGCCTCAAACTAACAATCTTGAATCTACTAAAATAGCAAAGACCTTGCCTCAACACTAGCAAATATCCTTCTAGGGTCCAAAATATTATGGCAAACCATCAAGTTCACTATGGACTAAATGTCCTATGCCAATGACCTTCGAGAAACTGCCTATAATAAATACATATATTCATAGAGCCATTATTTTTCTTCACAAACAACACAGGAGATCTTAAGGAGACACACTCAGTCTAATGAAACCCTTACAAAGAAGATCTTGAAGCTGAGAATTCAGCTCCTTAAGATCGGCAAGAGCCATACGGCAAGGTACCATAGAAATATGTCAGGTGCCAATCTTAATATCAATAACAAACTCAATCTTACAAGCAGGAGGTATACCAAGTAGATAGGTAGGGAAAACATTATGAAACTCATGAACAATTAAAACATAGTCAAACGATGAACCCTCTATACTAACATCATGAATATATGTTAGGTAAGACTCAAACCCTTTAAAATAAGTCTCCTAGAACACATATAAAAAATAGTCCCCATAGGCATACAACTAACAGCTCCCTACTACACAACTAGGGTGTGCCACGCATGGCTAAGGTAATGGTCTTGGCAAAGAATTCCATAATCGTATGATAGTGGGATAACCAGTCCATGCCCAGAATTATATCAAAATACATCATATCAAATATAATAAGATCAACATGATTATCAGTATCTCTAAAATTCACAACACAGGATCTGAACACCCGATTAATTTCTAAAGAATTAGCCATGGGAGTAGATACACACAAGGGCAAAGATAATAAATCCAAAGATAACACTAATCGTGGATAATAATAAGAAGACACATAAGAATAAATGGATCTTGGATCATATATATAAAGGTATAACTGATGGCACACTAAAATTATACCTATAACAACAGCATTCGAAGACTCAACCTCAGGCCTAAGAGCATACAACTGACCATGCCCGTCACCCTACTAGGCTCCTGACCGATCCCTGTCCTACATACCTGACAACCTCCTCGATTACCCTAGGAACCACATCTAAGACCATGTGAACCATCTCTAGCTGAGGGATAAAGTGCTTTAATGGGAGAAACACTCTGAGCTGAAGCGATAATCACCCTATAACTAGGGCACTCTTGTGAATAATGACCTTGAGCTCCACAACTATATCATGTACTAAGAACTACATAAAAACAGACATATCTAGCCGACCCAAATTAACCACCATATCTATAATAACAAGAAGATAAACTTCTCAAAGACTAATCATCACCCTAACCATAGCAATACTAGACAGACCACCACCAGTAATCTATAGAGCTATATGAATAGGTTGACTAGGCTTATTTTGAGGCTGATACTATGGACGTAGAAGATATCTATAATGAGAACTATTACCTCTAAATTGGGAACTACTATGGGTACCATTGAAACTTCTCTGATATCTAGGTCTCTTATCGTTTCCCCTTTGGGCCTCATGATATATCTCTTTCATCACTTGAGAATGATATGAAACCTCATCAAAAGACCTACTTGTACAAACTAGACTCTGAGTAGACATGTAAAAAAGAAGTATCAATCCTCGTACAAAGCAATAAACACTCTCATAATTAGTATCCAAAATAGAAGTAGCATGCCTAGCCAACTCATGAAAACAAGCCTCATACTCCACAACAGTCATGGAATCTTACTCCATTCTAGAGAGGTGATCCCTCAAATGATCCCTATGGCTACGAGGCATGTACTTCTCCAACAATATCTTAGAGAACTGAGTCCATGTCAAAAGAGAAGATCTAGATGGCCTAGAATCAAGATAACCTCTCCACCAATTTTGAGCGGCTAACCATAACCAAAATATTGTGTAGTCCATACCACGAGTCTTAACAAGGCCAAAGTTATGGAGCCTATCCCTTCAAGCAATTAGGAACTCATATGCATCCTCGCCCGGAGCATTAGAAAACCTGTGTGGAGACAATATAAAGAACATACCCAACATCTTATGCTCTTCGGCAGACATAGCGAGTTGGACAACCACAAGATGGGAACTACAAACTGAGTGATCATCGGTAAAGGAGTTACCATAACTCTGGAAGCTGTAGTTACAAGTTGTACCCCCCGAATCAGTACCACTCTGATCTATATACTTAGCATCATTAGATGATGCACAACCAACTTACCTTAAAAGTTGAACCAAATCATCAATGAGCATTGAAGAAAAAATAAATCCAGGTAAATCTTAGGTCAGTCCCTATCCCACTACTTACTGGGGTGGAATATCCTTGGTCTTATGAGGGAGAATACGGTCTAGAGAAGGCTTCCTATCATTTCCCTTAGCTGCGGACATAGCTCATGGTTTTCCATGACTTTTGGGTTATAAACAAATTGGGGTGGGATCACTAGGCTTGCTCTGGGGACCCTCGTCGAGAATACCTATGGCATGTGTCCTAGCCATCTGCAAAAGAGTGAAGTCAAAGGAATGTTCAATAAACAAACTCACACTCTTAGCATGAAATGAGTAAAAGAAGTGAAGAACATATAAAAATGTCTTATAGCCTTCCGAAGATAGGAAATAGACGACATCAGTCTAATCAATAGGAACCTACTAGAATCTTACTCTTGGAACAACAATATTAATGAAATCTAGGCTCTGATACCAATTTGTCATGACCTGATATACAAGACAAGATAACACCTACTAAAACCCACATGTAGGTACAAAAAACCATAACCCAGAGCTAAATTCAATGGGTTAAATTAGTAGGAATGCCCAATAAGAGCAAAAAGCAAAAACTCTATTTATAAATAAATAAGAGAATAAAAGTAGTCCAAGGGTGGCTAATCATAAAGAACCAATCCCACGATCAGGTAGAGCCAGTACAAAAGCATTTAGTAATAATACAACTCAAGTCAATAAACTACCAATATGATTTTGTCCTAAAGAAAAAGACTAGACATAAAAAGATGGAGAAAAATGGGAAGACATCACTCCCAAAGCTCACCCTATCTCAAAATCAACCACAGCATGTCTTCGATCAATGACGACAACTAGTACTCAAATTTGCACCAAAAAGGTATAAAAGTGTAGTATGAGTACTAAAACCATAGGTACTCAGTAGGCATTATCAGTCGACTGAACTAAATCATGATAAGATTATGATAAAACTCAAGTCTTCATCAACCCCTTGAGATTCATAAAATTTCTTGTATATGCAAGAGGACTTTGCATCCATATAAAATTCATCATTCTCAACTCAATGGCACAGTTAAAATTTCCATTTGAGGTTGTTTTGGTGAAAAGTTGGTCCCACACCTAATTTTTGTTTTCTTAACTTTCTGACTTATACGTCGAAATGAGTTCGGGTGCCTTGAGACCCAAACCAAGAGTACTCCTATCCTAAAATCAACATTTAGGAGGTGTTAGAGTAGTCATAATTTACATTTGAGGTCATTTGGCTAAAGTTTGTGCCTAACAGATATTTAGAACCAGTGAAGACTTCAAAAGAGTGAATTGTCTCTAATACCAAACGAACTGCATGGTAACTGAACTGTTAGTCCCAATAAGTCATAAATGATTTGGGGCAGCTACAGAAAATCTCTAACAGTGAAAATAAGTGGAAATATGGAAAATGACCTAAAGGGTCATTATAATATCCACTATTAAAAGAACTTCATCTGAAAACGTTAAATGGTTAGGTTGTATATGAGGAGACTGCACGTAAATCTTGATCTCAATCTCCAAAGTAGCCTCCTCTAGTGGATGATGCTTCCACTGAAACATAACTATAAGAATCTCTCTAGTGCACACTCGTCTAACATCACTAGCCAAAATAAGCATAGGTTCCTCCATCAAGGTCAACCGTTCATCTAACTAGATTAACTCTCATCTAAGCATATGTGATGAATCAATAATGTATCTCTGCAACATAGAAACATGGGAAACCAGATGGACAATAGAAAAATCTAGAGGTAATGTTGACTCATAATCCACCTCATCAATTATGCAAAGAATCTAAAACAATCTTAAATATCTGGGGTTGAGCTTGCCTGTAATACCCTGTACTTTTTTCTAGTTTTAAATTATCCCAAGAATGTTAGAAGATTTATTTGAAAGATGAATCCACTTTTGTAAAATTGTCCCAATAATGTTATAATCTTTCATGTGGGAAATTGAATAAGCTTTCCATCGATACCAGTTTTATCAAAATCCAACATCGGAAGAGAAAGTTATGGTCAAAATACAGAAGGCAGTAAAAATACCCAGGTGCGACGGTGAGGCCGACAGACCATTAGACTAGCGATGGACCATCGTCCACGACCATCGTAATGAGGCAATGTGACTACCTTCTTCCCTGGATCGATGGACCAGGCTGATGGACCAATGGACTAGCGGTGGACCGTGGCAAGGGAAACAGTGAGGCCCTATTCTGCCTAGAAATGATGGTTAGGACTAACGAACCGTCAACCCAGCGACGGACCATCTCACCCCACTGTCGTACAAAGACAGTAAGTTCCAGTTCTGGTCCCAGTGCGATGGCCAGTCCAACGGACCGTCGACCCAGCGACGGACCGTCGCACCCACCGTCGCATGTTCCGTTCAGTTATTTTAAAGCCATCTTTAAAAGGGATTTTTAGTATTTTACCACCCATTTATATACCTAGTTATATCTAACCAAAGCTCAGAAATTCATTATCCATCTACAACAACAAAATTAGGGTTTTTATTCTAAGATTAATCCCCAAGAACAAAATTCAAATCCTCTTCAAGATCTAAGAGATTCAAATTCTTCAAGTTCAAGAACTTCAAGAAACTCAACCCAGGTATGCATAGTGTTCATTCATGGACTGTTTTTGTCCATGAAGCCAAAGAATCTCTTTTCAAAGTTCAATTGTATGGATTTCTTTATGAATTTCATATTGGGTTTCTTTTGTTCCTATTGATAATGACTAATTGAATTCTAATCCATGTTGGGTGATAAATTTTATGTGGAATTAATTAGTATAAAGGTAGATTCATATGGGTCTATGATTAAACCCTTGGATGATGAAATTAGAGTTGAATCATGATGTTTATTTGTTATATAATGTTATCTACATATACTATGCCTACCATGTGTTTGATTAAATGCCTATGTCAAGGGAAAAAATTCCCAACTAGTATGATCTTATGAAATCCCCATTTATGTACAAGCTTATGCATATCATATGTTTGATGAATTACCTTAATAAATGAATTATGGAATGTAATGTTGGTCATGTATTCAAGCATCGAGTCCTGGGGGTACTTGTACCCAATAATTTAGCTGTATGCCTAGAGCCAGTGTCATGTTTTCAAGATATCCTCAGTCAAGCCATGATCCATAGAACTCAGTCAGTCATGTGACTTAGGAAAGCTCAGTAATTCAGTAACCTCAGTATTCTCATGAACTCAGTCAGTTTTCATATATCAGTAGTATTCCGTCAGTTAACGAAATTCAGTAAACTCAGTCCATGTTCAGGAAAATTAATCATGTTTAGTGTCTATTTAGATAGGAGTAGAAATTATCACCGAGTTAACCCAAGGATGGGAACTCACTTGCCAGTAGAGGGTGTGATTCTTAGAAGCAATCCTTGCATTCCAAAACTATATAGCCAGCATAGGTTGAGACATCATACCTTCTAGTTGAGGGTAGATGAGGTGGCTTAACCTGCTAGTTGATGGTTCCCACCATTCTCATTAGAGTAACCTGGTAGTCGATGATCATTCACATGTTGTCCTTACCAGTGGTGCGGTATTGATACCCTTCCAATCAGAGCAGAGATTGGACCCCAATTTAGCTATAATGCATCATTTAGGGCAGGTCGGTTAGATGAATACTTCCCACAGTTTCATGTTATGGAATTTAGGACTGTCAGATACAGTCAACTCAGATACAGTACGGAACTCACCTAGTTCCATCAGATTAAGGACTATTAGATACAGTCACTCATGTTATCAGTTATTAGAACTCAATCATTAGTCGTGTTAGTTATTAGTAAACTCATGTTATAACGATTTCAAATAAAGTTACTATGTATGCATGCATGTATTCTCACATTCATATTAGTCAGTTAGCCAGTATTGTTCATGCATATGAACCCCATGCATTCATCCTACCTCGCATGCATCACAGTATATTCAAATTACTGACGTATTTGTTATGGTGTCTTATACCATAGGTTCAGAGACACGAGCTCCAGAGTATCAGTAGATTCCAGTCTCAGCAGTTAGAGCTAAAAGTGAGTCCTCATCTTTTGAGGACATGATCATTTCTTTATTATCTCATTAATTTATTTATTATTTAGAGTTATTTGGGGACATGTTCCATCAACTCCTTATTCAGACTATTCAGTCATTTAGAGGCTTTCCATACTATCATGTTCAGTTAGTTATTTCAGTTGTTTTAGGTATTTCATACCCCATCCATATGTTATGATTTATTAGATCCTATGTTACAGTTTTGAACCTTATGGCCTTTCAGTTCATATTTCCACATTATATAGTATATTATGTAGTAGACAGGTACAGATATCAGTCATGGGTTAGCTTGTAGTCCTTCAGGGTCATGAGTACCGTGTAGCATTTTGGGTACTAGATTTTGGGCATTACAAATTTGGTATCAGAGCCAGGTTCAATAGAGTCCTAGGAAGTCTGAAAGCCGCATCTAGTAGAGTCTTGTGCATGAGTTTATTGTGTTCCACATTTATGTGCCAGAGGCTATAAGATGTTTTGGGAACAGTTTACCTTTTTTCAGTATTCATGTCGTACCAGTGAGCATAATATCAAGTCAATCTCTCAGTATAATCCATTTATTCTCTTTATTTTAGAACATGCCTCCCGAAAGAAGAACTCAACCTATCCAAGAAGATCCCTTGGACGAACATGTTTCTTATGTAGAGTTCAGAGCTTCATTCACTACTCTTACTCAGTCAGTTGCCGCTCAAAATGAATGACCAACTTTCGTTCCGACCAATCCAGTGGCCAATTTAGCTACAGCCAGGTTTTAGGACTTCACCCGAATGAATCCTCCATCCTTCCTCGAGTCTAAGAAAGATGAGGACCCTCAAGAATTCTTAGATCAGGTTCAGAAGGTTACAGACATAATGGGGGTTACTTCTAGTGAGAGTGGTGTGCTAGATGCATATCAATTGAAGGATGTTGCTCACACTTGGTTCAAGCAGTGGAAGTCAGAGAGGACAGTTGATGCAGGGTCAGTTGAGTGGGAGGAGTTTGTTTCTTCTTTCCTTGATAGATTCTTTCCCCTAGATCTTAGAGAATCTAAGGTGTTAGAATTCATCAACCTCAGGCAGAGATACATGACGGTGAAAGCTTATTCTCTTAAGTTTACTCAATTAATCAAATATACCCCTCAGTGGTTGCAGATAGCAGGGCTAAGATGAGTAAGTTCATTCAGAGATAAATGATAGCATGGTTAATGAGTGGAGATCTGCCATGCTGAATAGTGACATGACTTTATCCAGGCTTATGACTCATGATCAGCAGATAGAGGAGTAGAAGATTAAGATGAGGGAGAAGCAGAATAAGAGAGCAAGGACAAGTAGTTTTAACTTTTCTTAGCCTAAATTAGAACGAGGAAACCATTCTTAGTTTCGTCCTAAGTCCTCAGTTCCAGCTCCTTCTTCAGCTAGTGCTCCTGTGCCTAAGTTCTTAGATAAAGCGCTAGGCTCTAAGTCTCAGGGTAGTATTAACAGTGCCCGCACCTATCCCCTTTGTTAGACTTATGGTAAGAACCATCAGGGTACTTGCAAAGTTGACAGTGATACCTGTTTCGAGTGTGGCAAGCCTGGCCACAATGTTAGAGATTGTCCGCAGTCAGGTCCACAGGGTCAACAGAATCGTTCCTCAGCTCAGTTCGGTCACCCGAATCAGCAGGGTGCCACCTCCAGTGCTACTAATGGGCAACGCCCAAATAGACTATATGCTCTTTAGTCCCGTCAAGATTAGGAACATTCTCCCGATATGATTACTGGTACATTATAGATCTTTCATGTGCATGTTTACTCTTTGCTAGATCCAGGTGCTTTTTTGTCTTTTGTTCCTCCCTATTTAGCATTTGATTTTGGAGTCATTCCCGAAATTCTAGTAGAGCCCTTTTCAGTTTCTACCCCAGTTGGTAAAACCATCATAGCTTGGTAGGTATAAATGAACTGCCCGGTTATGATATCTCAGAAAGTAACTTAGCAGACTTAGTCGAATTAGAGATGACTGATTTTGATGTTATTATTGACATGGATTGGCTTCATTCCTGCTATGCCACAGTCGACTGCAGAAATAGAATAGTCCAGCTCCAATTTCTGAATGATCCTATCCTAGAATGGAAGGGTAGTGTATCTTCTTTTAGAGGTCAACTAGTTTCCAACCTTCGGGCATGGAAAATGATATCTAAGGGATGTGTTTATCATCTTGTTTTTGTTAAGGACACTAGTTTCAAAACTCCCAGTCTTGAATCAGTCCCAGTCATGAACGAATATTCAGATATCTTTCCCGAAGATCTTCCAGGAATTTCTCCCAAAAGGGATATAGACTTTGTCATTGATCTTCTTCTAGATACTCAACCTATATCTATTCCGCCATATAGAATGGAACCAACAGAACTCAGACAATTGAAAGAGCAGTTGAAGGATCTCTTAGATAAAGGATTCATCAGACCCAGTGTATCCCCATGGGGAACTACAGTATTATTCATGCGCAAGAAAGATGGTTCTCTCAGAAAGTGTATAGACTACCATCACTTTAATAAGGTCACGGTCAAGAACAAGTATCCTCTTCCCAAAATCAATGACTTGTTTGACCAAATTTAGGGTGCTAGCTATTTCTCCAAGATAGACCATAGATCCGGCTATCATCATCTCAAAGTCAGAGAATGTGACATTCCGAAAATAACTTTCCGTACTCAGAATGGTCACTTTGAATTCCTAGTCATGTCCTTTGGTCTCACCAATTCCCCAACAGCTTTCATGGACTTGATGAACCATGTGTTCAAGCAGTACTTGGACATGTTCGTCATAGTCTTCATACATGATATTCTGGCCTATTCCCACGGTGAGCGTGATCATGCAGACCATCTAAGAATTGTACTTCAGACTCTCAGAGATCATCAGTTATTCTCCAAATTCAGCAAGTGCGAGTTTTGGCTAAGGTCACTAGCATTCCTTGTCCATATCGTTTCTAGTGATGGCATTAGAGTAAATCCTCAAAAGACTGAAGCAGTAAGAAACTGGCCTCGCTCTGTCTCTCCATCAAATATCAGGAGTTTCTTGGGTTTGACTGGCTATTATAGACGGTTTGTTAAGGGATTTTCTTTTATTGTATCCCCTATGTCCAGATTGACTCAGAAGAAAGTCAAGTTTTAGTGGTCAGATCCTTGCGAGAAAAGTTTTTAGGAGTTTAAGACTCCACTCACCTCAGCTTTAGTTCTAGCTCTTCCAAATGGTTCAGATGGGTTCGTAGTGTATTGTGATACATCCAAAGTAGGTTTGGGTTATGTCCTCATATAGCATGGTAAGGTCGTAGCCTACGTCTCTAGACATCTTAAACCCCATGAGAATAATTATCCTACTCATGATCTTGAGTTAGCCGCCATAGTATTTTCCTTGAAGATTTGGAGGCATTATCTATACGGTGTTTATGTAGATGTGTTCATGGATCATAAGAGCCTTCAGTATGTCTTTTCTCAGAATTATCTCAATCTTTATCAGATAAGGTAGTTAGAGCTCTCGAAATATTATGACATGAGTATCCTTTATCATCCGGTCAAGGCCAACGTAGTGGCCGACGCTCTTAGTAGACTGTCTATAGGTAGTGTTTCTCATGTCAAGGACAGTAAGAAGAAGTTAGCCCAGGAAGTCCATCAGCTTGTAAGACTAGGTGTTCACTTAGTTGATACAGGGTAGGATGATATATGGGTTTAGAGTAGTTTTGAATCATCTCTAGTTTCTGAGGTGAAAGAAAAGCAAGATAGGGATCCTAGCGTTGTCAAGTTAAAAGAGTAAGTCAAGGATCAAAAAGTAGAGGTTTTCTCCCAAGGGGGAGATGGTTTTCTGCGTTGTAGGGGTCGTCTGTGTGTTCCAGCTATTGATGACTTAAGGCAGCGAATTCTTTCAGAAGCGCATGTTGCGTGCTACTCTATTCATCCAGGGGCCACAAAGATGTACCGCAATTTGCGGTAAATCTATTGGTGGAGTGGGATGAAGTGAGACATTGCAGAATTTATGGCTAAGTGGTCTACATGTCAGCAGGTTAAGATAGAGCATCAAAAGCCTAGTGGGTCCATGCAGGAGTTCACTATTCCTACTTGGAAGTGGGAAGAAGTGAACATGGACTTCGTGATGGGTTTTCTTCAAACTCTTTGTCAACATGATTCAGTTTGTGTCATTGTAGACAAGATGACCAAATCATCTCATTTTCTTCCAGTTCATACCTCTAATTCAGCTGAGGATTATGACAAACTCTACATCAGATAGTTGGCCAGATTGCACGATGTTTTGCTATCTATTATCTCAGACAGAGGTACCCAGTGCACCTCTCATTTATGGAAATCATTCAAAAAGGGTCTTGGCACCCATGTTCATCTCAGTACATCCTTTCATCCTCAGATAGATGGTCAAGCAGAAAGGACCATTCAGACTTTAGAAGATATGTTGTGTGCGTGTGCAATTGATATATGGCTTCGTTCGAAGCTCTCTACGGTAGGAGATATAGATCTCCAATTGGTTGGTTCGAAGTTAGAGAGGCCTCATTTATAGGACCTGACTTGGTATTTGACACCTTAGAGAAAGTCCAGTTGATCAGAGAAAGACTCCGAGTTGCTCAGAGCTGACAGAAGTCTTATACAGATGTTCGTAGAAAGGATCATGAGTTAAAGATTGGTGATAATGTCTATCTAAAGATCTCTCCCATGCAGGGAGTGAAGAGGTTCAGCAAGAAGGGAAAGCTCAGTCCCAGATATGTCGGTCCCTTCAAGATTCTCAGTTGCTTAGGCAAGGTAGCTTATGAGCTTGAATTGCCTTCAGATCTAGCTTTAGTTCATCCAGTCTTCCATGTCTCCTTTCTCAAGAAGTGCATGGGTAACCCAGCAGTTGTAGTCCCTATTCCAACCATCGATGTTCAGAACAGCCTTTCTTATGAAGAGCTTTCGGTCGAAATCCTAGACTATCAGACTCGTAGATTGAGGAATAAAGAAGTCCCTCTAGTTAAGGTTCTCTGGCGAAATCAGTCCATCGAGGGAGGTACTTGGGAAGCAGAAGAAGACATGCGTACCAAGTATCCTCACCTCTTCTACACCAACTCAGATCTAGCTCAAGGTAAAAATTCTCCTTAAGTTTACTCAGTTTCATGTTCAGAGTTCATCACAAACTTGGTACCAAGTACCATTACATATTTAGTCATGCATTCACGTATCAGCTCAGTTATATAATTATGCCTCAGACCTGCATTCTTATTGTGAGAAACTTAGTTCATCAGAACACCCAGTCATGCAATCATAAATCAGTTACACATGCATCAGATATGCATGTTCAGTATGATATATTCAGTTATTAGTCATGTCAGTCATGAAATCATGTTCCAGCCAGTCATGTTCAGTATGTACGTCAGTTTATATTCTTTCCCCCTCACTCCGTCTAATTCGAGGACGAATGTTCTCAATGGGGAGATATTGTAAGCCCCCATACTTTTTCCTAGATTGAAATTGTCCCAAGAATTTAAGAAGATTTCTTTGAAAGGTGAATCGACTTTTTGTCACGTGTAATTTAATAAGATTTCCATCGATACTAATTTCATCAAAATCCAACATCGGAAGAGAAAGCTACGACCAAAATATAGAAAGTAGTAAAACTGCCCAGGTACGACGGTGAGGCCGACGAACCGTCGTACTAGCGATTGGCCATTGCCCACGGCCGTCGTAGAGAGGCAGTGTGACTACCTTCTTCCCTGGATCGACGGCTCAGGCCGATGGACCATTGGACTAGTGACAGACCGTCCCTCAGGCCATCGCAAGGGAAACAGTGAGGCCCTATTCTTCCTAGAAGCGATGGTCAGGACCGACGGACCTTCGACCCAGTGACGGACCGTTGTACCCCACCATCGCACCAAGGCAGTAAGTTCCAGTTCAGGTCCCAGTGCGATAGTCAGTCCGATGGATCGTCGACCCAGCGATGGACCATCACACCCACCGTCGCATGTTCCGTTCAGTTATTTTAAAGCTATTTTTAAAGGGGCTTTTTGGTCATTTACCACCCGTTTATATACGTAGTTATATCCGACCAAAGATCAGAAATTCATTATCCATCTACAATAATAAAATTAGGGTTTTCTATCTAAGCTTAATACCCAAGAATAAACTCTAAATCTTCTTCAAGAACTAAGATATTCAAATTCTTCAAGTTCAAGAACTTCAAGAAACCCAACCCGGATATGCATAGTGTTCATTCAAGGGCTCCTTTCATCCATGAAGCCCAAGAATCTCTTTTCAAAGTTCAATTGTATAGATTTCTTTATGAATTTCATGTTGGGTTGCTTTTGTTCATGTTGATAATGACCAATTGAATTCTAATCCATGTCGGGTGATAAATTTTATGTGGAATTGATTAGTATAAAGGTAGATTCATGTTGACCTATGATTAAACCCTTGGATTATGAAATTAGAGTTGAATCATGATGTTTATTTGTTATATAATGTGGTCTATATATACTATGCCTACCATGTGTTTGATTAAATGCCTATGTGAAGGGAAAAAATGCCCAACTAGTATGATCTTATGAAATCCCCATTTATGTATAAGCTTATCCATATCATATGTTGATGAATTGCCTCTATAAATGAATCATGGATTGCGATGTTGGTCATGTATTCAAGAAAGTCATGCTCGGTCAGTTTCTTTCCATCGAGACCTGGGGTACTTCTACCCAACAATTTAGCTATATGCCTAGAGCTAGTGTCATGTTTTAAAGATATCCTAAGTCAATCCATGATCCATATAACTCAGTCAGTCATGTGACTCAGGAAAGATGAGTAATTCAGTAACCTCAGTAATCTCGCGATCTCAGTCAGTTGTCAGATATCAATAGTATTCTGTTAGTTAATAGAATTCAGTAAACTCAGTCCATGTTCAGATCAGTTAATCATGTTCAATGTCTATTAAGATGGGAGTAGAAATTAGCACCGAGTGAACCCAAGGATGGGAACACACCTGCCAGTAGAGGATGTGATTCTTAGAAGAAATCCTTGCATTTTAGAACTACATAGCCATCATAGGTTGAGATATCATACCTTCTAGTTAAGGGTAGATGAGATGTCTTAACCTGCTAGTTGAGGGTTTCCACCGTTCTCATTAGAGTAACCTGCTAGTCGAGGGTCACTCACATATTGACCTTACCAGTGGCGTGGTATTGATACCCTTCCAATCAGAGCACAGATTGGACCCCAATTCAGCTATATGCGTCATTTGGGGCATGTCGGTTAGATGACTACTTCCCATAGTTTTATGTTAAAAAATTTAGGACTTCAGATACAGTCAACTCAGATATAGTATAGAACTCATCTAGTTCCATCAGATTCAGAACCGTCAAATACAGTCACTCAGGTTATCAGTTATCAGAACTCAGTCATTAGTCATGTTAGTTATCAGTAAACTCATGTTACCAGGATTTTAGATATAGTTACTATGTATGCATGCATGTATTCTCACGTTCATATTATTCAGTTAACCAATATTGTTCATGCATATGAACCCTATGTATTCAGCCAACCTCACATGCATATCAGTACATTCAAAGTACTGATGTATTTGCGCTATGGTGTCTTATAACATAGGTTCAGAGACACGAGCTCCAGAGTATCAGTAGATTCCAGTCTCAGCAGTCAGAGCTAGAAGTGAGTCCTCATCTTTCGAGGACATGATCATTTCTTTATTATCTCATTAATTTATTTATTAGTTGGAGTTAGTTGGGGACATGTCCCATCAACTCCATATTTAGACCGTTCAGTCAGTTAGAGTCTTTCCAAACTATCATGTTTAGCTAGTTATTTCAGTTATTTTGGGTATTTCATACCCCATCCATATGTTATGATTTATTAGATCCTATGTTACAGTTTTGAACCTTATGGCCTTTTAGTTCATGTTTCTACATTATACAGTATATTATACAGTAAACAAGTATAGATATCAATCATGGGTTAGCTTGTGGTCCTTCGGGGTCATGAGCACCGTGTACCGTTCCAGGTACTAGATTCGGGGCGTTACATTGACCTTCCTCCCGAACCCTATCATACCCTTTATGGGAGACACAAAGAGGAATACCCAATCTCTAACTCCAAATCTCAAGGCACGAAGCCTATGGTTTGCATAGGCTTCTGCCGAATCTGATCTACTCTCAACCTATCCTGAATCACCCTGACTCTATCTAATGACTCCTGAAGCAAATTAGTACCACGAGGTCTAGTTTTAGAAGTCTCAAATTTTCCAATTATGGAACGACATCGCCTATAATACAAAACCTCAAAAGGTACCATGTCGATACTCAAATGATAATTGTAATTATATGCAAACTCTTCCAAGGACAAGTGCTCCTCCCACTGGCCTAAAAAATCCATAATACAGGCTTAGAGCATATCCTTAACTACCTGAATAGTCCTCTCAAAATGGCCATTTGTTTGTGAATGGAAGGCTGTGCTGAGATCCACCTGAGTACCAAACTCCTCCTACAAAAAATCTCCAAAAACTGGAAGTGGACAAGAAACCCCAATCTAAAATGGTAAATACAAGCACAGCATGCATAAGGACTATCTCCCAGACATTCATAAAAGCTAACCTCTCAACACTGAAAGATATATGAATAGGAATGAAATATGCCAACTTGGTCAACCTATTTACAATAACCAAAATGCCATCATAACCATGGGAAGTACGAGGTAAACTTCTATCAAAATCAATGGCTATTCACTCCTATTTCAACTCGAGAATGGGTAACCTCAGAGTCAATGCACCAGGTTGCTGATGCTCGGTATTTACCTGCTGACAACATAGGAAATGAGCTACAAAATCTTCCATATCTCTCTTCATGTCACTCCACCAATAATGTTCTCTCAAATATCTATACATCTTTGTTATTCCCAAATAAATAGAAATCTAGAGTTGTAAGCCTCGTGCAGAACCAACTAAATTAAGTCATCTATCCTCAAAACACAAATGCAGTTATCAAATATCAAAACACCCTCAAAATAAATGGCGATCTTCCTGGATTCACCACTCAACACTTGATCACAAAGGAAGCAAAGCTTACTATCCTCAAACAAATGATCCCGAATCTGCTCAAATAGCGAACACCACGCCTTAATACTAGTATGAATCCTCCTAGGGTCTGAAATATAAAGGCAAACCATCAAGTTTGGTAAGGACTAAATGTCCCGCACCAACAACCTCTGAGAAATAGAAATACAAGACAAGCTACCCATACTCATAACCTTCCAACTTAAGGCATATCCTACCACATTTTCCTTGCCCAAATGATACAAAATAGAGATATCATAATCCTTAAGCAACTCCATCTATATACGTTGCCTAGCATTAAGCTATCTCTAGGTCATAAGATGCTGAAGATTGTGATCGGTGAAAATCTAATAATGCACACCATAGAGATAATGCCTCCAAATCTTAAGTGCGAAAACTACTACTGCCAACTCCAAATCATGAGTGGGGTAGTTGCGCACTTGTATCTTAAGCATCGTGAAGCATAAGAAATAGCACAATCCTACTGAATCAATACACAACCCAAACCAACACCAGAAGCATCACAATACACACTGATTCTTCACTCTCCATAGGAAGACCTAGAATAGGATCTTAAGTAAGAAAATCCTTAAGCTTTCTTTATCTTGACTCAAACTATTCAGACCATCATAAAGGAACCTTCTTTTGATTCAATCTGGTCGTTAGCGTTTAAATAGTAGAAACACCCTAAACAAACCATCTATAATAATTGGCCAAGTCGATAAACCTATGAACCTTAGTCGAAAATTTGGGTCTAGCCCAATAACAAATTGCCTCAATCTTAGTTGGGTCAACAATAATACCATCCATAGATACCACATGTCCAACGAATGTCACTGACTCAAGCCAAAACTCACACTTAGAGAACTTGGCAAAAAGCACATAATCTCTTAAAGACTGGTGCACTATCCTCAAAAATTGTGCATGCTCCTCTGTACTCCTCGAATACACAAGGATGTTGTCAATGATAAAAATCACAAAAGAATCCAAAAGGGATCTGAATACTCGGTTCATCAAATCCATAAATGTGAATAGAGCATTAGTCAAGCCAACTGACATCACTAAGAACTCATAATGATCATAACAGATCCTAAAAGCTATATTTGGATTATCCTCAGTTGAATCCTCAAATTTTGGTAACCAAACCTCAAATCAATCTTAGAAAACATTGATGCACCCTAAAGCTGGTCGAAAAAATCATAAATGTAAAACATAGGATAATGATTCTTCATCATCAACTTATTAATCTGACTATATTTGATACATATATGCATGGAGTTATCATTATTATTCACAAACAACATTGGAGCTCCTTAAGAAGATACACTCGGTCTAATAAAACCCTTACCAGAATGATCCTGTAATTGAGAATTTAGATCTTTAAGCTCGGTAGGAGCCATATGGTATAGTTCCATAGAAATAGGTTGGGTTCTAGGCTTAAGATCAATAACAAGCTCAATATCATAGGAATGAGGTATACCTGGTAGATCGATAGAAAAAACATCTGGAAACTCATGAACTATTGGGACAGAGTCAAGCGATGGACTCTCCACACTACCATCTCGAATATAAGTGAGGTAAGACTTGCAACCCTTTGAAATAAATGTCCTAGCACATAGATAAGAAATAATGTCCATCGGCTCACGAATAATAGCTCCCTGCCACACGAGTAGGAGTATGTCAGGCATGGCTAAAGAAAAGGTCTTGGCGAAGTAATCCATGATTTCATAATAGTGAGAAACCAGTCCATGCCAAGAATTATATCAAAATTCAGCATATCCAATATAATAAGATCAACATGTGTATCAACATCTCTAACAATCACGGCATATGATCTGAACACTCGATCTACTACTAAAGAATCACCCATGGGAGTAGATATGCACAAGGTCACAGATAATAGATCCCAAGATAACTCTAATCGTGGAGAAAAAAAGAGTACATGTAAGGCTATGTGGATCTTGGATCAAATAAAGAAAGGGAAGACTGACGGCACAGGTAAGACTGATGGCATACCAAAATTATACTGTGACAACAGCATTCCAAGGCTCAACCTGGGGACTAGCAGGTACTACATATAATTGACCACACACTCCACCCGACTAGGCTTCTAAATGATCCCATGTCCTACTACCTGAGAACCTCCTCGAGTACCCTAGGAACCACCTCTATGACAATGTAAACCACCTCTAACGTAGGGATGAATTTCTCTAATAGGGGAAACACTATAAGCTAAATCTATAATCACCCCATGACTAGGGAACTTCAACGAATAATGATCTCAAGCTCTATAACTATAACATATACCAAGAACTACAGCCAAACTAATAGATCCTACCCACCTAGAGTATCTGTCATGTCTAGAATAACTAGAAGATGCACCAATTGAAGATTGACCGCCATCCTGATCAGCAAAATAACTACACTAAATTGACCTTTATTAGTAATCTAAAGCATTTCCTAAACATATTTACTGGGCTGACTCTAATATGGACATGGAGGATATCTACCATGAGAATTGCTACCTCTAAATTGAGAACTACTATTGCTCACACTAAAACTACCATAATATCTAGGTTTCTTATCGCTTCTTCCTTGGCCCTCACGATGCATCTTCTTCATCACTTGAGTGTAATCCAACACCTTAGAAAAAGACCTATCCATCATAACCAAACTCTAAGTAGACACGTGAAGAGGAAGTCTTAATCCTTGTTAAAGCAACAAACTCTCTCATACTCAATATCCAGAATAGAAGTAGCATGCATAGCCAACTCATAAAACTAAGCCTCATACTCTACAACAGTCATAGAGCCATGCTCCAATCTAGAGAATTGATCCCTTAAATGATCCCTAAGGTTGCGAGGTATGTACTTCTCCAAGAATATCTTAGAGAACTGAGTTCATGTCAAAAGAGAAGATCCAGCTAGCCTCGAATCAAGATAACCTCTCCACTAATGTCAATCAACCAAGTTCAATTGAAATATCTGTAGTCCACACTATAAGTCTCAATAAGGCCCAAGTTATTGATCCTATCCCGACATGTAATCAGGAACTCTAATGCATCCTTACCCAGAGCACCAAAAAACCTAGGCTGATCCAATCTCAAGAACCTAGCTAATATTTTCTTCTCCTCAATAGACATGGTAAGTTGGGCAACCACTAGCTGAATAACTTTTGGCTGAGCGACCACGGGCACATGAGGGACCACAACTCTAGAAGCCATAGCTACAGGTTGCACCCCTTCCCCAGTACCACTCTGATCTGTAAACTATGCACTATCTGACGATGCACCACCAACTAACCCAAAAATATAAACCAAATAATCTCTAAGAACTGAAGAAGAAATAAATCAAGGTGGAGCCTCGTCTGGTCCCTAGCCTACAGCTAGCTTGGTCGAAAAATCCTCGGGCTCAGGAGATAGAATAAGGTCTAGTGAAGGCTCCCTATCCTATCCCTTAGAAATGGACATATCTCATAATGTTCCTTGACCTCTGTGTTGTCCATGAAGAGGGGTAGGATCACTAGGCTCATTCTTAAGACCCTCATCTCATTTAGCGGAAACACGTGTCCTAGCCATCTACTAAAGAGTGAAGTCAAAGAAATATTCTATAAACCAACTCAGACTCTTAGGACGAAATAAGTGAAAGAAGTCATGAAATCTAAGAATTTCCTATAGCCTATCAAAGATAGAAAACGGATGTCCCCATCCCAATACGAAGGACTCTACTAGACACTTTATCTTGTATCAATAATACAGATTAAACCTAGGATTTGATACCAATTTTTCACGACCTGATATATAAGTGATGGTGGCATCTACTAAATCCCGCCTGTAGGTAAGCCAAACCATAACCCAAAGATAAATGGAATAGGTTAACTTGGTGGGAATGCCTAATAAAACCAAAGAGCAATAACTTAACTTATAAATAAAAAAGAACAGAAATAGTTGAAGTGTAGATAATCATAAAAAACCAATCCCACAACTTGGTAGAGAAAAAATAAGAGCATCTAGTACTAATACAACTCAAGTCTTAAAACAATCAACATGATCTCATCCTAAAGCTAAATTCTATATATAATAAGATAGAGGAAAATGGTGTGACTTTGATTCCTAGAGCTCACCTAATCTTTAAATCTAACACAATATGATCTTTGATCAATGGCGGCAACTAGTACTTGAATCTGCACCAAAAAAGTACAGACGAGTAGTATGAGTACCAAAACCTTGGGTACTCAGTAGGGATCATCAACTGGCTGAGCTAAATCATGATATAAATATGATAAAATGCAAGAAAGAGGTGAACCTGATAACTTCTCCAACATCACTGCACATAGATAAGTAAGTAAAACAAAATAATAAGAAAACATAACATACAATATCTTCACATACAATGGTAACTACAAAATTGGCCCCATAAGCTAATTAGTGTGGAAGACTAAATAACCCATTGCAAGCCCCATAAGTCGGGAAGGTACAAAAAAGGTAGTAATAACCCACCACTATTGTTTATCAACTCCCATGATACAGCTAAAATTCATCCATGTCACGACTAACCATAGTTATTGTTTATCCATTAGCCATTATTTATCAACTAATCACTAATTATCCACTAATCAGTTTTTATAAACTAATCATTATTTATCAATTAATCATAGAATCACAAGAATCCATTCATATCATGTCACATTATAACCATTTCCTCATATTCAAACTTAGCTAGAATTACTATGGTCAATCACATACCCCGATATCTTCGTAATATAATAAGTATATCATAATTGTATAATGTGTATATTCAGGCTCAAATTGGTAAGTATAACAAAAATTATCATCATAAATATCATCATTGATATCATTCTCCATATCATCACCAACATCATCAATGTTATCATCAAAATCATAGAGATCCTTTGAGCTTGCACTGGGTATGAATAATCAATATCATTATTATTATATGGACATGAAGCGGTATTTCTATAATTCATAGAATAAGAAACATATCGACTAGTATTGGTAACTATATCCTTACTATCATGGCAAATATCATAATCATTAGAGTATTCAATAGAATAATCACTAGCACTGCTATTTAGCAAAATCACTAATCATAATTGAAAGCATGATCTCTAACATAATTAATAGCATAATCGCCAATATAATAAATAAGCATGATCCTTAGCATAATATATAGCATAATTGCCAATATATCCAACAAGCATGGATTTTAGTATAATTAATTACAAAATCACTAATTAGTCAATAAGCATGATCTTTAGTATGAACAATAGAATAAGTAATGACATAATCAATAGGCATCAACTCTCAACATCAACCATCATAACCAACAAATGTCAAAGATTTCAACATTTCCTCAATAAGACTTTTCAAGGCGTACAACAAGCATATAAAGGTCTACAAGTGTTAACATGGGTCTTAGCCTAATGTGGTCAAGGGCCCACTTCTAATCCTAGAAGTTTTATTTTACGCAAATTCTATCCAGACAAGGTTAAATTATCTAAATCCAATTTTATATGTCAACTAAGTCATCACTAGCCCTATAATAGGTATCATACCTAAAACATGAGCAACTAGATCAATTAGGCCTAAATTACGATTTTCAAGTAGCCTAGAAGATTCATCTAACCCAAGTATTTCAATTTATCACACCAACACCTAAAACCCATCTTAAATCTAACACAATATCATAATAATACTATGAATTTGCTTAAACTAACAAAGGGGTAAAATCTAGCCTACCTAGACATCAAAACATGCTCAAAAGATATGCTAAATCATCATTTTTCTCTTCCAAGAAGATTCTGCAAGATACCATGCTATCAGAATCACAATCTACTCATCAGTACGAGAATAATAATACCTATATTGCACTATTGTCCTTCAGGTCCAAAAGTTTCATCAAAATCTCAAATGGGTCTTGCTTACAAAAATTGCATTTTGGGAATCAACCCAATGTTATGTTATGATCAAGGAGTAATTACCCTAAAAGATATGTGAAATCTGAGCTATATTGGGGCTTAAATCAAGCCCCCAAGTTCTAGGAATTTTGAACAAGAAAAGGGGACAATCAACTATACAATTAGAGGAATCTTACCTCAAATTTGAAGGAGAATCACAAAATAAGCATTAGTCAAGCTCCCTAAATCACCCACAAGTCTCAATTCAAAGCTATTTCACTATTTAGGGTTTTATCTCTGTTAGAAATGGATGAAGAATGGAAAACTTAGGCTGAAAATGACCATTTACACCCATCCCAGGTGCTCGGGTGTCACTACCATGATATATTAGGGTTGCAGTAGGGAGTCACCATTGTGAAAATTAGGCCGATCGCGGCACCATATACCGTGATCAAGGGAATGGTGATCACGACACAAAGGCTCTCTAATAGAAGGGGCACTAGTTTCCAAGTCTCCACCAACCCCTTAGGATTTATTTGGAATCCCGTATAGATAAATGGACTATGAAACCATATAAAATTTAACGTTTTGAATGCAATAGAACAGTCAAAATTGCCATCTGAGGTTGTTTCAGAAAAAAGTTGGTCCTACACCTAATTTCAATTCTCATAACTTTTCGACCAATAGGTCAAAATAAGCTTGGGTGACACGAGACCCAAACCAAGAGTCCTTCTAGGAAAAAATTGACATTTTATAGTTGTTGGAATAATTAGAATTTGCATTCAAGGTATTATGACTGAATTTTTTGCCCGATGGACATTTGGAACCAAAGAAGAATTAAAAATAGGGAATTGTCTGTAAAATCTAAACAAACTACTCGGTAAATAAATTGTTAGTCCCAGGAGGTGATAAATGAATATGGACAGCCATAGGAAATCTCTAACGGTAAAAATAAGCAGAAATATTGAAAATGACTTGAAGGGTCATTACAAGGGGTGCTCCCAAAGCCCCTAGGGGGGCCTTCGTCTATGAGTTGTCATACCAGAGAAGAGAGGTCGTCATAGGTCCTTCCATTTCAAGTCGTCAAGATGGAGGTGGTGTATTTAGTGGGTTACTTTATATCTCATAGATTGGTTATAGTATTATGGGTTTACTTTTCTTTCATTCTTGCATGTGCATTTCATATCAATAGTATGTTATTTGATTCCAATATCTATCAGCCTTATGGGGGTTGCATAGTTTGGGGTATAAGGGTTGTTTGTTCTGTGTTGTATACTGATTGAGCAGTTGATTACTTTATTTTTATTATTATGGTTAGTTCATGGCAGGTTGATTATGGACTGAAACTGAGATTCGAGGTATGATTCTAATTCCTTTCTCTTATGGTTATTTTACTATGGATAACTATCTCATGGTTAGACATTGTGTCTATAGGCCTATATCATGATAGTATTAGCTTTCCTACTTGATTAGGTGGCCTTGAGATGCTAGATTGACGACTTTAGGTTATTATCTTTTTGTTAGCCTTATATACCTACGTGTATATACATATATATAGCTAAGATATTACCGCATATACCTTTTTTTCGGTAATTCATGTTGTATATCAATTTCTTTGTCTTGTATACTACTATATATCCTTCTTCAACCCATTATTTGTATTTTGGTTTGTTGTATACGGTGTAGTGCTTATTTCCTTGGTATGGCTAGGATAGGATAGTTCATCCATAGTGTCTCCCTAATTTTTTTTTATGTTAGCTTCCTAGATATTTGTGAGTAGCTTACATTCTTGGTTGCATGTTATATATATTATCATTACCTTTAGATCTCAATCAATAATTGCCTAAGGAGTACCACATTTTTGGTACTTATACTACATTTATGAAGCTTGCATATCATAGTACGGGTTCTCACTGTTGTTTCATGCATCGTGCGTAGAAGCTATGATTGAAGATTTTGAGTGAGCTCCAAGCGTTCAGAGTAATATTATTTCCCCTCTTATGGATTAGACTGGTCTCTATGTTATATTCTGATATGGGTTGCACAATTATATTCATTTGGTACTTCATTTTATAATCTTATAATATTAGAAGCTCTTGTACTAATTCCACCAGGTTTTGGGATTATATTTCTATATTAGTCCTATATTAAATTTATTCTGCATTTTCCTTTCATTTCTTTTGATAGTCCATTACTAGCAGTTCCGAACTACGAGGTTTCTTACCTATTGGTGGGTTATAGTAGGTGCCATCATGACCTAAGAAATTAGGTGTTGACATGAACCCTATCCAAAGACTCGTGGAGCAAATAGATACCATGAAGTCTAACCTCTAAAGTGTCTAACCAGCCAATGGGAGATCGACAATGACTACTACACAATGCCTCGAAAGAGGTCATCTCGATACTCAAATGGTAGCTATTATTATAAGTGAACTGTGCCAAGTCCAAATGTTACTCCCACTGACCTTCATAATCTATAACACATGTGAAGAATTTCCTCAAAAAATGGAATAGTCCACTACGACTGACCATTAGTCTTGAGGTGAAAGGTTATGCTAAGGTCAACCCGAGTACATAAATCCTTCTAAAATATTTGGTAGAAGCTACAAATGAACACTGATCCTCTACTTGAAATAATAGACATTGGTACCCCATGAATATGAACTATGTCACAAACATAGATATGGTCCAACCACTCAGCACTGAAGGAAATATAAAGAAGTAGTAATGGAGTGATTTGGCCTACCAATCCTCGATGACCCAAATCTGTTAGAACCACAAGAAGTATGGGGCAACCCAACCAGGATGTCCATAGTGATCCGCTCCATCTTTCACTCAAGAATAGGTTATCTCTAAAGAAAACCACAAATCCTTTGATGCTTGATATTTACCCACTGACAACACAAGCAACAAGATACAAACCCTACCACATCCTTTTCATACCACCGCACCAGTAAAACTGCTTCAAAATCAAGAAATTCTTTGGTCATACTTTGATGGACAAAATATCTAGAATAATGAGTCTCCTCTAAAATGAATCTCGCCTAATCTCTGTCTAAGAATATCTAGAGCAATCAGCCTTCTATAAAATCAATCTCATTCTATCTCTGACTCTCAGCCCTAAAACTCGAACTCCAATCCTCAATACACCATCAGAATCAAGATAGGCTTTCTTAGCCTCGACACTCAATACCTTACCCCTAATCACCCTCAAACTATTATCATTAAACTAGTCAGATCGACTCTACTCTATGAAGAAAGACCAAGCATCAACAAAGGATAAAGCATGCCCTGGTGTAAATATATCAAGCCTAGCCATCTGATTATCTAATGACTGAACCTCTAAGGGTAAAGACAACTCCTGGCTTAAGAGATGAGCTTAACTTAGCATAGTATTCGACTTCTAACTTAAGGTATCCACAACCACATTAGCCTTTCCCAGATGATACAAAATAGTGATGTCATAATCCTTAAGCAACTCAAGTCAATACCCTTGTCTCATATTAATATTTCATTATTTGAAATAGTACTAAAGGCTATTATGGTCTGAGAAAATCTCGCATGGACTCCATACAAGTAGTGACGCCACAACTTCAACACAAACACTATGGCTGCCAACTCCAAATAATGAATAGGGTCATTTATCTTATGAGGTTTCAACTAATGAAAGGAATAAGCAACCACCTTACCCTCCTGCATTAATACAACATCAAAATCAACACCTTAAGCATCACAAAACATGATAAAACCCACACCTTTCTTGGGCAAAGTCAAGATAAGCCAAAGTCAACAACTTAGTAAGCTTTTAAAAGCTCTTCTCACACATATCCAACAACTACAAACCCACTTTTTTTAAGTCAACTTTGTCAAAGAAGTTGCAATTGATAAGAAACCCTCTACAAAATACTGATAGTAACTTTCCAAACCAATAAAACTCTACAACTCAGTAGGAGAAGTAGGTTTATCCTAATACTAAATCTCCATAATCTTGGTCAAATAAACTATAATACAACCCTTAGTCATCACATGAACCAAGAATTAGATCAAATCCAACCAAAACTCACACTTCAAAAAAGTAGGCATGTAACTTCTCACCATGCAACCTCTATAGCACAATCCTCAAATGATGTATGTGGTCGACCTCACTCTGGGAATAAACCAAGGCATCATATATAAATCATATCATAAAGGAGGTCAGATATGGCCAAAGTACCTGATTTATCAACTCCATAAATGTTGTACGGTCATTGGTCAATCCAAAATACATGGCCGAGAATTCATAACGACTATGTTGAGTTTGAAAAGATATTTTCGGAACATTTGAAGCTATAATCTTCAACTAATGGTGCCCAATGCTAAAAATAATCTTGGAAAACACCGAAGCACCCTAAAGTTGCTCAACTAAATCATCAATGAGAGGAAGAGGATACTTGTTCTTTATAGTCACTTTGTTCAACTGCCTATACTTAATGCCCATACATATAAAATTATTATTTTTTTCACAAATAAGACAGGCACACCTCAAGGAGATACATTAGGTCTAATAAACCCCTTACCCAAAGAATCCTGCAACTGCACCTTTAAATCTATAGGGGATATCTTATAGGGAGTTATAGAAATGGGCTTCGTGCTCGGCTCCATGTAAATAGTAAAATCAACATCACGGTCCAGAGGCATACATGGAAAATCTATACATCTATGAACTTATAAACACTTTAAAAGATTACATAGGAGGTGGTGGGAAGACACTAGTATAACAGATATATAAGATAAATACTATCTTTCTATCTTGTGGTGAGTATGCAGAAAAGATATAACACCCTTTGGACCCAAATTAAGCGTAGCCTTCTAAGCTAACCTCGACAAACCCAGCATAGATATGGTCACATTCTTGGAATTAAATTCCAAAATAGCATGATAAGAAGCTAACCAAACCATACAAAGTATAACATCAAAAACAACCATATACAAGACAATTATGTCTACCCTAGTCACTTAGCCTGTAAAGCTAACCACACAAGATCGGTACACCCAATCCACCGCTAAATAATTTCCTACTACTGTAGAAACATAAAGTGTCAAAGCAACTCACTCACATGCAACATCCAAACCAGAAACAAAATATGTAAACAAATAAGAGAAAGTCAACTTATGGGCAAATAATATGAAGTAGATCTGCAGAAAACTATGATGATACCTATAATAAAAGCATTAGAGGCCTATTCCTGAAGCCTAGTAGGTATAACATAGCATTGAAAGCATCCATTATTGGACTGATTAACTCTTTGACCACCACTGCGAGCACCTCTACTGCTAACTCACACATCTCTATCTGCACCCCTACTACTCTATGAACCACATCTATCTACTTATGTAGGAGTAGGTCTAAAAATATACCAAGGAAAATCCTTGCCACATAGCCAAACTCATCACTTACAAACACCTTCTATGACCTGACTCAATCTGAGGCGGTGCTGCTGGACTAGAATGACTACCCTGACCAGATGTCTAACTACCTAAAGTTGTTGAACCTTAACACCTACCACCTAATCCCTAAAAAGTGGTTTGAACTGGACTACCATGATAACCACAATAACCTATATTATAAAAGCTTCTACCTTAAGATGTGTGTCCACTAAACTAACCATGATGATGCACCTTTTTTGTGCCTTCCTTAGTATCCTAGAAAATTTATTCGGTCATCATGGAATGCCTAAAATACACTGAAAAAATCCCTTGAGACAATTATTTTAGTTGTAGCCAACTAAAAAGTACCATCCAATCTATTTATGATCTTATGAATCTGCTCAGACTCGGTGGAGATGCTAGCGTCTTAAGACTTGGATAAAGTGTAAAAACAAGACCCATACTCAAAAATAGTCATGGAACCCTGCTCCAAGTGATGAAACTTCTAACGCATCTGATCCCTTAAACTATATGGCACAAAATTCTCTAAGAAATCCTTAGAAAATAGAATTAAAGTCATAGAAGGTGCACCTGAAGTTCTACAACTTGCATACGACCTTCACATTTTTCTAGCCACATCTGTCAACTAATAAGTAGTATAAGCAACTCCATGAGACTCAAAGAATGCAAGATTATGTTACTTATCCTAGAAATCAATAAAAATTCAAAGGCATCTTCGATAATAGCACCACCAGATTTGAGTTGACCCAAGCAAATAAACCTCACAAACCTCTTCTGATCATCAAAGACATAATTGTACCCAAAGTAACTATAAAAATAGTAAGTCCAGTAGGCTGATAATCTATATGTGGGGGTACTATAAATGAAGGTTGTATACCTAAACTAGGAATAACATAATTAGATACTGGCACATAAGGTGGAACACCACTCAAAGTTTTAGGAATATCATAAGCAGATATCAGTAAAAATGAAAGATCATACTCGGGGTTTAAAGAATACCATAAGCTGACACCAAGACTGATGGAGGTACCATACTCAAAACTAGTAAAACACCGGGTGAATTCAAGGGAACGTTATCCAAATGAGTCAATAAACAAATCAACACTCTCTAAAATTAGGTAGCAACCAAATCATATGGGACCTGAGTTAGACCCATATCTCATCCATACTATCTCAGGCTTAGGAGAGGTCCCCTAAGCACTGTCTCTAATAAGGAAAGCTCTTCATGCTCATTATCTACCTCTAGGTCATCCATGAACCCTACCTCTCCCTCTAGTTTGGTATCCTTCCCGAGGTGCTGGCTCAGTATCCTTAACCTTTTAAGATCTAGTCCTTACCATTTGTGCAGAAAATAATGGAACACAACTTAGATAATAGGGTATGATTAACCCACACGATAGAAAATCAAAATGTAGAAGTTTTTTCTAAAGAAGTCTTATAGCCTCTCAAAGATAGATATATATGGAGACATATAAATTTGTGAGACTCCACTAGAAATTCTGCTCTTACACATATCAGACTAGTGAACCTGACTGCTCTGATACAAATTTGTCACAACCTAAATACCAGGTCATGATGGAACTTATCATTGTTGAGCCTTGATAAGTAAGCCAATCAATAAAACTGATAAAAGAAAATAGAAATCGATAATAACATATGCCCAAAGTGAGACTTCTAAAACAAAGTTAGGCCAATCACGAAATATATATATGTGTGTGTGTGTGTTTATAAATGAAAGTCGAAAGAAATAACATAAACCACCCAAAACCTAGCATCATAATTTAATAACAATCTAAGTACAAATCCAAATATTGAAAGGGACAAAATCTATCTCTGATATAAGTAATGACATTAAAAAGATAGAGTGAGATCCAAAAATCTACCCTGAACACTAGAATGGCCCAGTACCTCAAATATTACCAACCAATAGTATGACTTCAAACTCTACATGTCATACTCGTTCTAGGATCTGCACTAAAAGGGCACAGTAGGGATGAGTACGGTCTACTTGTATTAAGTTGGTATTATAGGCAACTGAGTAAAGTAGAAAATAAGATAAGTAAAAATATACTATGAGTAGTTGTATAGTTTTTTTATAATTAGTCGTTATTTAGATATAGCAATTGGTTATATCTAAGGAAGGGTTAGTAGATTGTAATAGCTATCCAATATTTGGGTTTTAATAAAATAGTTTATTGACCAAAGAAAGCACAACTCTACATGTCTAACCAGCAACTGAGGAAAAGGGGGCAAGAAAGGACTTTTGATGACAAACAATAGAAATAAGAAAGAAATAATGAAAAGGAGAAACAAAAAAAGAACACGAAACAAAAAGTATAAGATGGAGTACTTTTCTCTTTTTTTTTTTAAATTGAGTACATAAAATTTTTTACCTTATTATGCTCTTAACAAGTCACAAATTACTTATTTGAGGGTTTTAATCAATTCGGTACCTTTCATGGGAATATGTCCAATGTGTGCCTTTTAATTTCGTAGGTCAATTTATCATCAGCATATCCATGTTAATGACGATAGAAAATAGCTAGCGTAGGGTTGCTATTGCTTCAATGTGAACATAAGTTAGAAGAAACCAAACTCCTTCTATAATAAAGTTACCTTTTATTTGCATATTATGTGTTCATCCTTCAAAAGAAAGAAAAATGATATGGAGTAAAGAAAGTATTGAGAAGAAGTTAGTTGATGAGCTTTCAAAGTAGATAGTGAGATGTTAGCCTATGCAATGATTAGTTAGGTAGATTAGTAACAAACCTAAAGGGTGAGTTGGAAATAGTTGCACTAGCCAATAATAGTCTACAAATGCTAGTGATTGTACACATGATAGTTAATTGAATTGAATGAAAATATCTTTTTCTCTATATTTTCTCTAAAGATAGCTACTTATCATTATTATATCTTGAGATTGTAAGCTAAGACATAAAAACTAACTTGGTATCAGAGCAACAGTGACCGGGATCATATGCTCAATTATAGTGTGTTCTTGATTACGATCACAAATGAGTTCAACTTTGCACTCACAAATAATTTTTGATCAACAACCTCAAGCAGTTGCTAAAAAAATCATAAACACACATCATCTGATTGTTCATCCTTCGAATACACCAGGATCGGTGTTGATTCTAACAAAATTGATTGATTTACAAAAATATGGCTTGTGACAGTGCTCCATGATAATCATATTACAGGTTAAAATGAAGTTAGGATTAATTAATATTTCATGTAAAAATAATTAGTTCTGTCAAGATCTCATGAGGAGTGGGAGATATACAATGCAATTTCTCTCTCTTAGATCATGAATATAATTTCCCTAAATTTGCTTAGTGGAATCATATATTATTCTAATGCACATCTAGTATGGGAAGACCTCAAAGAAAGGTTTGATATGGTGAACCGAGCATAAATTTTCTAGTTACATCAGGAAATTAGAATAATTTCATAGAGAATTGATTCACTTGTAACCTATTTTATGAGACTAGGGGAACTTTGGGTTAAGTAAAATAATGTGGTTCCTATTTTGAGATATGATTGTGCAAAATCCATATATTATGTTGAACATCTGTAGAGACAGATATTATTGCTATTTCTTAGTGGTTTGAGTAATTTGTATAAACAAGTATGCAAACAATTGTTGCTTAAAACTTTTAAGTCATTCTTAAATCAAGCATATGCTATTTTTAGTGAAGCTGAAATAGAAAGACCGTGTCCATTTCTTTCTCTGGGAGGGAAAGGTGACTCAGTGATTATGCAGTTCAGTATAGGTCAACCATATAAAGGGGAAAAATCATTTTATCAATCGTGACTTTTGTGATAGGGGTGACTATTTCAAAAATGATTTCTACTAGTTAAAAAGTTAATCTGCTGAAGATTAAATATAAGTCAATGATGAGGATCATAAAAATAAGAATTATGTTGCAAATCTTGAAAGGAAGCCCTATAATTCTTATAATGCACACTATGATAAAAAGTCACACAACTCATATTTTAATAGAAGGAAGAATTTTACAGTAAATGATATTATGAATAAAGATAAAGGATTTTATACAAATCCATATGCTGGTTGTAGTTCTGGCTAGGTAAATGATGGTAAAAATTCCATTACTGGTGCATAGTACAAGTAGTTAGCATACCTATATTAAAGAAGTAGTCCTAACTTTACTGATAATAAGTACAGATAGACTATGGAGATGCTAAATTGTAAGCAGGACCAAGTTGCTCAATATGTCAACATGGCATTTACTGTTATATCTTTGCTAGCTGATAAATGTATAGGGGCATTGGATATAGATTTAGGATCTACCCAAAATATATTGCATCTAATCTAGACATGCTTAAGAACATAGTTTAATTGAATTGTTCTAGCATCTAACAAGTTCAATTATCAAATGGAGAGCAGTCTAATAAATCTTATATAGTTACTGCTGGGTTCCTTTAAAACATGAGAGTTAATAATTTTCTATGTTTCCTAAACTTTAAGTACAACGTGATTTCAGTCTCCAAACTAATACAACTTGATTTCAGTCTCCAACCTAACCAAAAGCCTATCCTACTCTATCACTTTCTTTCCTGATTTTTGTATATTTCAGGATCTTTACAGTGGCAGGGTGGGGGGGGCTGGTAGTAAGGAAAGAAGCTTATCCATTGTCAAAGAAGAAGTCCAAGTTAATTATACTATTAATAATGCAGTGGTTTTAGCAAAGTTAACAGAGAAAGTACATGACATTGATCTTTGGCATCAAAGATTGGGCCATCCACATCCACCAGTCATGCACAAACTTGGTATGATCAGTCAAAGGACTTAAATACTAAAGAAATTGTAGATTGTCAAGTCTGTCATATAGCTAAACAAGGTAGGTTTGCATTTCCTACTAGTACTTCTAGAAGTACTATTCTATTTACTTCTTAATGTTTGGGGACCTTTCAAAATCCCTACTCATGATTGGAAGAATTATTTTCTCACTACGTTGATGATCACACTAGATATACTTGGGGTTTCTTGATGAAAATGAAAAGTGATGTGATCACTATGTTGAAAAATTTCTTGTCTCGTGTAAGGGCTCAATTAAATGTTGTTTTGAAAGTTGCCAGATAAGGTAATGGAACAGAAACTTTTAATAAAATATGCCACGACCTATTTGTTTCTTATGGAATTATTTCCAATGTAGTTGTGTTTACACTCCACACATCAATGGTATTTTGGAAAAGAAGAATAGATATATTTTAAATATTGAAAGAGCCCTTAAATTCCAAGATAATATCCCAACAAATATTAGGGTTAATATTTGGAAGTTGTTGTTTATTTACTCAACATGCTACCTACTGAGATACTATAAGGTCACACAAAGCATCTTCATTGGATCATTTGAAGGTTTTGGCTTTCTATAAAACTAGAAAAGTTTGAGGGCATGGCAAGACCAGTTGTGTTTTCTGGTTTTTCTTCAATGCAAAAGGGATATAAACTGCTTGGTTGTGCTACTAAGCAATTTTTTGTATGTAGAGATATCCTCTTTAAGGAACACTTGTTTCCTTTTGCTCTTTTAGATTCTACATCATCTTATGATATGGCGAGTACACTATTAGATCAAGCAGATATTGTGATGACTGTATGTAGTCAATAACAACATGCTCATGGGATGCATGAAAAAATTGAACACGTGCAGGTAGATACAAGTGACAATGCAGAAGTATATGGTGTAGTATAAGCTGAAGCATTCCATGATGTGGACAATGAAAAATTTGATGGTGTAGCAATGTTTGAAGCAACAAATAAAGTGGAGAATGTATAATTAGATGGTGTAGCAAATGAAGAAGATATTGATAAAGACGTGAGTGTATAAATCCAAGAAGATTTGGAAGAACAACAAGACCTCTAATATGGCATGAGAGTATGTCACCAAAGAAAGAACAAATCTACTTACCTTATCTCTAACCAAATATCATATAATAGGTTATCTACAAAATGCAGAAAAATGTTAGCCAATTATTCAACAGAATCTGAACCACATAACTTTTAAGAGTCCTCCAAAGATGAAAGATGGGTAACATATATAAAATAAGAAATATAGGCCTTGGATGATAACATAACTTGGGAGATATTTGATTTATAAAGAGGAAGAAAATATTATTAGATCAAATGGGTATACAAAATAAAGTACCAATCTAATGGAGAATTAGAAAGGTTTAAGGAAAGTCTAGTAGCAAAGGGGTATATCCAAAAGGAAGGACTTGACTACCATGAGACCTTCTCACCCATGACAAAAAATTTTATAGTGGGGTCAATCATTGCACTGGAAGCATCAATGGTATGGAGTTTATTCAGAATGGAAGTTTACAATGCATTTTTGTAATGGGATTTGGATGAAGAAGTATACATGGCCCTTCCTCATGGTTTTAATACACAGGGGAAGACAAAAGTTTGCAAGATAAGAAGTCATTGTATGGGTTAAAACAAGCATCAAGCAGTGGAATGTTAAACTATCAAATGCATATGTTGTTGCAGGTTACTGTCAAAGCAAGTATGACTACTTAATGTTTATCAAGAAGAAAGAAGGTGACATTGCAATAGTATTAATATATGTGGTGACTTCTTGGTCATAGGTAGTAGTGAACTACTTATATCGGAGTCAAAGAAAGCACTGCATAAGAGGTTCAAAGTTAATAGTCTAAGGAAGCTGAAGTTCTTTCTTGGGATAGAAGCGGCACGATCTAAAAAGGAAATTATTTTGAACAAAAAAAAAGTATGTCCTAGTAATGATATCAGAATTTGGACTAGCATGATCAAAGCCAATGAAAACTTGTATATAAGTGAATCAAAAATATATTTCAAAATAGTATGATACATGCACTAGAAACAGTACTGATGAGTTGTTGGAAAATATAATCGAATAATATAGGATAATTGGAAAGCTATTGTACATTACATTAACTATACCTGATTTAAGTTTTGTAGTGCAAACACTTAGTTAGTTCATGTAGGCTGTTAAGAGATTACATTGAGATGCAGTAATAAGAGTTGTCATATATCTGAAGCAAGAACCAATTTAGGGATCATGATGAGTAGTGATGAAGTTGATTCACTCTTATTTTTGTACTGCAAATAGGGATGTATGTTTGGATGTCCAAACACTAGAAGATCTATATCAGGGTTCCTAATTAAATTTGGAAGATCCTTGATATCATGGAAATAAAAAAAGCAACACACGATTTCTAGAAGCTCAACAGAAGTAGAGTATAGAAGTTTAGCTGTTGCAACATCTTAAATCATTTGGATACAAGGATTATTTGATGAGCTTGGCATTCAATAAAGAAATATGTCGATGTGTATTGTGATAGTAAGATTTCACAATAGATAGCAGCAAATACAATCTTTCATGAACGTACCAAGCATATTGAAAATAATAGTCACTTTGTTAGGGACAAGATAAAAGAATGGAAAGTAAAAACTAATTGAATTGGAACTAAAGATCAACAAGAAGATTTCCTCACAAAAGAACCTATAAGAACTTAGCATGAATATTCTTTACACAAGCTAGGAGTTCTTAACTTGTTCTATGCTCCACCTTGAGGGGGAGAATTGAAAAGAGGTTAGTTGATGAGATCTCAAAGAAGTTAATTAGAAGTTATCCTATGTAATGATCAGTTAGTTAGATTACTAACTGACCTAAGGATGAGATAAAAATAGCAGCACTAGCCAACAATAGTCGATAAATACTAGTTATTATACAAATGACAGTTAATTGAATTGAACGAAAATATCTTTTTATCTATCTTCTCTCTAAGGATAACTACTTTTTGCTATTGTTATTCTTGAGCTTGCAAGCTAAGACATGAAAACTAACAACAACTCTCTATTTCCATATGCAAATACAACTTCATCGGGGCCTAAAGCTAAGAAGCACTTTGTGCTAGCCCATACAACAAGTCCATAGAGCCTGGTTCTAGTACAAGATTATAGCATTGATTGATAAAAACTCTTAGGCATAGTGTAATAGATCTTGATGTCTTGGATTCTTCATGAATCAACCTAAAGTAGGTCCTCGAAGTCCTACATTTATAGAATTACTTTAGTCTGCTAATAAAGTTTATGGCTTCACTTTCTGTAATTGAAATAGCCGATAAATTTTATTATTTTGGTCAGTAGAACGATCCTAAATTGACTAAATAAATTTTTGAGCCAAAATTTATTAGTAGGCAACACCTACTAGAAGATTTTAATAGTTTACTATATAAATTATAGATCTATTCAAGTACTTAATCGAAACAACACCTACGAACTAATTTAAATTGTGTTTTTCCTTCTTGGTGTTAGGATTTGGAATAGGACACAACACTAGTAAGGCCAATTTATTTATATTGTGTGGAAGAGGTTACTAGGGAGATATTTCTTTCAAGCAAAAGGTATGGATAAGCGAGTGGTCATTGTAGCCACTAAAAACAATTCTCTAAAGAAGGAATTTATAAAATTGATAATTAAAAATAATCCATTAGATTAAGTCAAAGAGATCAAGATCTTTGATGAAATGTCCTAAGCCCCAAGAACTCTTTACTACTCTTCTAAGCATTACTAAAAAGTATAGCTAAGAGTTGTTAATTAAAAATAATAAGGGGGATAGGTGTAATTGTGTAAGGCTAAGAATAAAGCTTCAATCAATTCACATTATATATGAATTTATATGGCAATCTCAGTTCTTCCATAGAAGTCCTAGTTAATTTGATATTTTAAAGTGGAGCTAGAAATTTGACGAAAAGTGTGCATATCTTTTTCTCAGATGTTTTAAGGGTGTGTAAAACTAAATAGACACTCATAATAAATAACATTTAGCCTATATACACAACATAATTTTCTAATGACGGGAGTGAACCTGAACACCCATTGATATAGGTGGCTCCGCCCAATTATTTACTTTCAGTTGTTATTTCCTTTATTGTAATTTTAATGTTTGGAATTGACATAAATAAACAACTTCTATTTCCTATAATTACTGAATTTTAGTCCATGTTGGTTAAAGACCAAATAGTTAAATTTCATTAACGGGGAGGAAGTCACAGAAACTATTACTAAAAAAGTAGAACATATGAATGAGGAATATGATGTACATGAACAAAAGCTTATAGATGCCACTAAGGCCATATACCTTAATTGACAACTTTATAAATGAAGAATAGTGCAGGAACAGGGAGTTATTGTGCAAAAATAAAGGTCACGGCAGCAGAGTTTAAGTAGTCCACACGATTATTCGTATACAACTTTAAGAAACAACTTTAAAACACTAACTATATATATGCTATGGACGATAGATGATCTTTCTTGAAATAATCAAGACCAGTCTATGGACCCATGAATCTTTGTTGCACTAATATTTTGAGGACTTTCCAAATGATGAGTGTAATACCCCATTAGATTCTAATCTCTATGCATCTTCTGGTTGTATGTTTAAGGGTTCCAAGGCTTGAAATTTTCACTAAGTGTTGTGGACTTAGTCATTTTCAAGACCTTAAGATTTTACACATATTATTTTTGGCCTTCCCAAACCAGAGACAATGTTTTTTGAGTTGAAACATGTTTAGGGATGTTAAAGGTGTGTCTTGAAAGAGTTTCAAAAAATTTGGATAGGATTCGGGGCATGTTTGGATAATGGAGGTAGTAAACTTCTGCGATAGGGCTACGTCACAGAGGCTATGCCCCGCGATAGGGTTTGCGCTATTCCCCATGATTAGGTCTATGATGTGGAGGTGATGTATTTCTACCTTTATGAATAAAATGGGACAAGAGGTAATTTGTTCCTTTTCCCTCAACCCAAATTATCCATACCATGACATATAACACTCAAAAGGGAATTATTTGCCCCTTATCATCAAAATTACTCTCGTAGAAACCCTTCCCCTTTGAAAGAACGAGGATTTCAAGTTTCTCCTCCCAAGAATTCAAGAGTTCAAGTTCTCAAGTTCAAGTCTTCTACAAGAATCTAACCATTAAGGTATGTGGGGTATTCATTAATGGGTTCCTTCCACCTATTAAGTCCCCAAAAAATCCTCTTTTTGGTTTGGGTATGAGTTTTACTCTTTACTATGATTTAACTAAGTGAAAACCATACACTTTTCCCATGTTTCCTTGTAAATATTACATTCAAGCCATGCTATTATCTTTTCCATGTGAATTATGATTTATGTTTGGTCTATACCATGTCAAGTTGTCAAATTCATGTATTAAGTCATGTAAACATGATATCCTCTCAAGTTTAACTTATCCCCATGTTGTAATTCACGAGGTTAGAAGTTATTCAAATGCATTATGTTTTTGGGTTCCCCCAAATTATGATTTTCAATGTTTTAATGATATTATCGTATTTAAAGTATCATTTTGTGTGGTGGGTTATGAACACCCGATACGTTTGTGTTTACTCATGTTTTAGACCTTTCAAGTAATAATTCAATTAAACCATAATTCTTTTCATGATACTCTGTTGTTATGATCATATTGAACAATATTGGTTGTGATGTTCAGTTGAACTTAAGTTAGTACTAGTGTGAGTTCAGTTCGCAGTAAGATTTAGCACTGAGCTAACCCAGGGATTGGGGATGACATGCCAGTAGAGGGTGTTCCCCTTAGTAGCAATCCTCGAGTTCCAGAACTACATAGCTAGCGTAGGTTTGAGAGTCTTGCTTCCAGTTGAGGATTGACACATATCTCATAGGAGCACCTACCAGAAGAGGGAAACTCCCTAGTCCTTCACGACACCAGTTTAATGGATCCACATAGCTAGTTGAAACATCATGGGTTTTGACCCTTCAAAAATTTCATGGAATTTCCATTGTTCAAACCTAATACGACTCATGGGTACAAGCCATATGTTGGGGTACGAGTAGTATGGTCCTATTATATGTTGACCAGTGTTTATTGGTGGGATGGTTTTGGTCAATTGAATAGTTACGACTTAAGGGTATGAGACATAGGACTGGGTACGATTTATATCAAGGACTCATACAGTGGGTAGTGTTTGATCCTCCTGGTATTTCGGTCTGCCAAAGATACAGGTCAAAGGTATAGATAGTATGTTGTGGTCACAACTTAGTGGATGAGTCATATACTGGACCATGTTTGATCCAAAGGTATAGGTCTTAGATTCACGAATGGTGGAAACCAATTGTATAAGCGGGTACGACTCATATGGGTCAGTCGTATCACTGTGAGGGGATTTTTATGAAACTTAAGTAGGGGTATTTTGGAAATTTTGCTACTTACTCTAATTAGGACCCACAACTTCTACGACACTTAGGAGGTTATTTACTCTATTATTCAATTCATTAACCCTTAGAAACTATCCCAAAATACTCCATAATTCTCTCAAGAGCTTTTGG
Organism: Capsicum pubescens; assembly: GCA_030864215.1. NCBI lineage: Eukaryota > Viridiplantae > Streptophyta > Magnoliopsida > Solanales > Solanaceae > Capsicum > Capsicum pubescens. Next base: position 262,349,674 of record CM061540.1, on the reverse strand, counting down.
GGAAAGAGAGCTAGGGTTTCAACAAAAGGATTTATTTTGCGCTTGTGTTGGTGATATCCTTCCATCAATTCTTCGGGACAAGGTATGATTCTCTTACCTCATTGAAATTTAAATTAAAGGCATGGTTTATATGATTGATTTCATGGTCTTACTATTTCATGATTATGGTTTTCAACTATTATTTTAGGGTTTTGATATTAAATGTTTGGTTAAGGTTTTATATGGTTTTAATTATGCTTTTATATGCATTAAGGGTGGTTTTGGCAATCGAAATGTATGGTAATGGTTTAATGGTGTTTGGAATTGGTTTTGGTTATATTATGCCCCCAATGTGTTTGATAAAATGCTTAAAAGATTATATTCATTGCATTGACTTCTTTTAATAGAACTCTTGCATGTTTTAAAATTGGTAAAGTAATTATGCATGGTTTAAATGGTTTAAAAAGGTTAAAAGCTAAATAGTTATGCTTGTGGGGAATATGGAAGTCTCCTAAGTGGTTTAATATGGTGTATGGAAGGGCACTTGAAAGTCCCCTTAATCTTAATGGTTTGGCTATGGATATTACTTGCAAGTAATGGCGTGGTATGAAGATACCATTAACATTGGCCTTGGTTATATAAAATGGTAAATGGTTTTATTATTTGGAAACAGATTTAATTAGGCATTAGTGGGAGGGTGTGTAGCAAGGTCGTGGAAGGTGGCGGTCCCAGGGGACCAATATTGGAAACTCGTATTTGATGATATGAGGATTGGTCTTAATGGACCGTGTCCATGATGTTACACTATTGGGGGACGTATTAGTCATCCCATGGGATACTTCCTTGGTTGTACGGCTACACGCATTAGGGCCCTTTCAGTAGCGGGAGATGAACCTATATCTGTAACGACCCAAGACTACCCCCTAGTCGTCATACGATGCTTGCGACCCCAAAGGACCACAAGCTAAACCATGAATTATATCTGCTATGAGCACTGAACAATAATACAGAAATAAATGCAGAATAATGGACTGAAATTCCATAATGTTCAAAACATCTAAAATACTGAGAAAATATACCATCAGTAAAACTAAATACTGTCTGAAAATCTAGTCTAAAAAAGCCTCTAACTGAATTTGTCTAAAAGTGGAGTTGATGGGACAATCCACCAACTAACTCCATCTACTAAAATACTGCTAAGCTGAAGTACTAAAATAAAAGTGTATCCTCGATAGATGAGGACTCACTGCTGAATCTTCTACTACTGGCTGAATTTGACTAAGCGCAGTCAGGAACCTGAGCGTCCGAACCTATGATATGAAACATCATAGCGCAAGAAACGAGTATGTGATTAGTACGTGGGAATGTACTGGTATGCTAAATAAGGTAAGGTTGAATGCATGGGTTCATGTGCATGATTAATAACTAACTATATGATATGCAAAAACTGGATTAGCATACATGGAGGGTCTGTAACTACTAAACATACTATGCATACTAGGACTGAATCTGATAACTGATAACAGAATATACTGATAATCTGGGATAACTGATAATTTGAATTACTATTAACTGAGTGACTATATCTTACAGTCCTTATTTTAAAGAACTGTACTAAGTTCTATTCTGAAGACTGAGACCGAAACTGAAACCGTGGGAGGTAATCATCTAACTGACATGCCCCAAATAAGATGAGATGATTGAGCTGGGGTCCAATTTGTAAACCCAATTGGAAGGGTGTCAATATCGTACCACGAGTAAAGACAAGCTGAAGAGTAACCCTCTACTGGTAGGTTCCCTAAACAAGAATGGTGGTACCCTCTACTGACAAGTAGAGCACCTTATCAACCCTTAACTGGTAGGTTTAATATCCCACCCTACGTTGGATACATAGTTCTAGAATACAAGGATTTCTTCGATGGATCACACCTTCTGCTGGCAGGTGAGCCATCATCCTTGGGTTCACTCGCTGCTGAATCCTACTCCCAACTTAAAGACACAGAACTGTTATACTAAACTGAACTGGACTGAATTCATTGAGATTACTGAGCTTTCCTAAGTTCTGTAATTGACTGAGTTCTACTGAGTTCTGTAATAGACTGAGAGTACTACTAATTATGATATGACTGATACTATTATGTAAGTGACATTGGCTCTAAATAAACAGCTAAGTTGTCGGATATTAAATACCCCCAGGACTCGATAGCATGAAAAGTAAAGAAAAAGCATAATCTTGAATAACATAACATTGTTCACTTGGTCATAATTCATTCATATAGTCATTCCATCAAACACCTGTAATGTGTTAACTTGTACATAAATGGAGAATATATGTTAGCATGTTATAATGGCATTATTTCATTCTCATAGATAATTTATCAAACACATAAAAAGCATACTTGATTCATCAAATCATAATCACTTAGGGTTAACATGGTTACAACAATCAACTTGCAAATTTGAAGGGTTTATCATGAATACCATATAACTCAACACATACTAGAATCAATTCTTGGAACTTGTAATCTAAATCATGGATTAAAACTCAAACAACATCATGAACATGAATTCAATCTAATTCTAACATGGAAATCATAAATCATAAATCTTGTAATTTGAAAAAGGATTCTAGGGATCCATGGAAAGTAAGGATCAATGGATGAACATCTAACATACCTTAGAAGAAGAGTTCTTAAAGGTTCTTGGGGAGATTCTTGAGGATTGACATTGATTCTTAAACTAGGGTTTGCTTTCTTGAGAGAGAATTATCTTTTATTTTGGGAAAAAGTGAATAATGAAGGGTTTTACATGTTTTTAGGGCTTAAATTCCACATCTGGGCGGAATAAAATCATGGAAAAGGATTGTTTTAACCCTGGGCGTAACTTTAATTTTTCAAGAAATTTTTCCGATCTGGCCCTGGCACGACGCGCCACTATCGTGCCAAGCCACTGGAAAATGACAACTGGGAAATTGCATGGTGGCGCGACGCGGTGGTATCGTGTTTCCACTTTGGTTACGAACTAAAAGTGCACCGTGACGCGGTGGGATCGCATTGGCAAACTGGAAATTTACAATTGTGAACTAGGTTTATAGCGCGACGCAGCAATATTGCAGAGCAATACTAAAAATTGATAACTGCTATTTAAATGCACTCCGTGATGCGCTACTGGCTTGAATGATGATGTTTAACGACTAAAACTTCAATTCACCTTAACTTCTCACCCGGTTGTCGGATTTAAGCAAATTTTATATCATTAGAAATCTAATTACTGAGTATTCTAAAAAATTTATTTAGGATGACCCATGTACTGAAGGTTAATCAAGTCTAGGGAAATATAAGGTATTACAATATCTCCCCCTTGGGAACATTTATCCTCGAATGTGGCTAGTTAAGTTTATAGAGTATGGATAGACTGAGCTTACATACTGAACTAGATATGCACAACTAAAGCATGATTACGTTACTTGTCTTATAGACTGAACTTACATACTGAACATGCATGTCTAATGAATGAATACATGTTTGAACGGATTAATGAATACATGACTGAACATGCATGATCAGGAACATGAGGACATGACTAAGTCTGAATCATCATACATGAACTGAACTGATTCCTTGGATACGTATCATGATAGGGGATGGTCATATGGCTGAAATTGGGACTTGAGGGTCAACTATAAGGACCCATTACTTTAGTTGGATTCTCTACGCAAAGAGAAAATGAAAGGTTTAGATCATGATAGCTCGGGGGTTATAGTGCATCTTCCCCTTAGGACTCTATGTCCCTTGAGAATGCTGACTTGGCTGAGATAAGGAAAAGCATGAGATAATTCCGGGGCACCTAAGAACTAAATCGTGACTGAATATATGGGATTGTAAATCGAGGCATAAATATATAAATGGGAGATCTATAAAATACCAGTGACCACATAAGGAGAACTTTCCTGATCTTGTCCCAACTGAAGTGCGTAAAACCTATTTAGGCATTGTCCACTGGTGGCACTAGAAGTGGCACCTTGTTGATTCGGGCGACCTGACTGAGATGTAGGACAACTATACTAACCCTGAGAACCTGACTAAGGACAATCTCTGACTCTGTGGCCTAGTTTGCCACACTCGAAACAAACTTCACTTCCAGCTCTGCACACACTCTTTTGATTCTTACCATACTCTCCCCAAAATGGATTAGTACGACTATTGCTTATTTTATCTTGGTTCATCAGTACACTGGCTAAGGACAGAGTTGGGACAGAAGACTTTGGACGAAACTGGGAACGGTTACCTCCTTTTTACTTAGGCTGACTGAAATTAAATCTACCTATTCTAGCCCTCTTATTTTCTCTCTTCTTTTTCTTAAGCTTCTACTCCTCAATCTATTGAGCATGGGCCATAATCTTAGATGTGTCTATCTCTTTAATCAACATTATTGTTCCTCACTCCTTACCCACCCTATCTTACACCCCAGATATGAACTTGCTCATTCTGGACCTATTATCTGCTACTACATGGGGAGCATACCTGGCTATCTAAGTAAACTTGAAGGAATACTCTTTTACTCTTATACTACCTTGTATGAGATTAATGAACTCTGACACTTTATCTTCTCTCAGCTCTAAGGGAAAGAATCTATCTAGGAAGGCAGTAGCAAACTCTTCCCACTCTATGGGCTCTGCATCTAAACACTTGTCCACCTTTCAATGATTAAACCATGTATGGGATATATCTTGTAGATTATAGATGGATAACTCAGCACTCTCTCTGGAAGTCACTCCCATGATATTTGTGACTTACTGAACCTGATCGAGGAACTCATATGGATCCTCTTCTTAATTAGATCCCAAAAAGGAAGGAGGATTCATTCGGGTGAATTCCTAAATTTTGGTTGCAGTAGTATTAGCCACTGGGTTAGTCAGAACAACAGTTCGTCATTCATTATGAGCTACGAATGAATAGGCTAGAGTAGTGAATGTAGCTCTAAATTCTGCGTGGGAGACATTTTCCTCCAGGGGATCTTCCTGAACGAGTTGAGGGGCTAACTAGTTTCTGGTTTTCTTTCATTAGTGTTTTTGGGAGGAATATTCTGTAAATGAAAGGAAGAAGCAGATTAGACTGAGAGATTAACTTAACTCATACGACATGAATACTGAAAGAAGGGAAATATTTTTCTAAAACATCTCATAGCCTCCGATCCATAAGTGTGGCATGCTACACACTCATGCATAAGACTCTACACGATGCGGCTTTTCAGACTCCCTAGGACTTTATTGAACCTTAAGCTTTGACACTAAGTTTGTAACGACCCGAGACTACCCCCTAGTCGTCACATGGTGCTTGCGACCCCAAAGGACCATAAGTTAACCTATGAATGATAACTGTTGTGAGCAGTAAACAATAATACTGAAATAAATGCAGAATAATAGGTTGAAACTCCATCAGGTTCAAAACATCTAAAATACTGAGAAAATATACCATCTGTTAAACTGAATACTGTCTGAAAATCAAGTTTGAAAAACCTTCTAACTGAATCTGTCAGAAAGTGGAGTTGATGGGACAATCCCCATACTAACTCCATCTACTAAAATACTGTTAAGCTGAAGTACTGAAATAAAAGTATATCCTCGATAGATGAGGACTCACTGCTAAATCTTCTACTGCTGGCTGAATCTGATTAAGCGTGGTCAGAAACATGAGCATCCAAACCTATAATATGAAACACCATAGCGCAAGAAATGGGTATGCGATCGAAACGTGAGAATGTACTGATATTCTAAATAAGTTAAGGCTGAATGCATGGGTTCGTATGCATGATTAACAACTAACTGAATGATATGCAAAAGCTGGATTAGCATACATGGAGGGTCTGTAACTACTAAACATACTGTGCATACTGGGACTGAATTAGATAATTGATAATTGAATACACTGATAATCTGGGATCACTGATAATTTTAATTACTATTAACTGAGTGACTATATCTTGTATTCCTAATTCTGTAGAACTAAAGTGAGTTCTATTCTAAAGACTGAGACCAAAATTGAAACTGTGGAAGGTAATCATCTAACCGATATGCCCCAAATAAGATTAGATAACTGAGTTGGGGTCCAATTTGTAACCCCAATTAGAAGGGTGTCAGTTCTGGGCCACGAGTAAAGACTTGCTGAAGAGTAACCCTCTATTGGTAGGTTCCCTAAACGAGAATTGTGGTATGATGTGTGAGCCTACGCTAACATATTTTGAGGCTTTTAACTCTAAATAATTGTAAGGTCTTGAGCAACTTTAGTTATTTTTTATTAGTTTACTTTGATTTTTGCAGTAAATATTGATATGTAGGAGAACCAAAAATAATGGAAGCAAAAAGGCTGAAAAGTGAAGCAAAATAAAGGACAAGTGTGGCTGACGACATTTATAATAAGTCGTTAGCCTGGTGATAAGCAGTCAAGGATGCCGTCAGCCTTAAATAGAGAATGAGAGTTGAAGATATTTTTGTGTCGACGTTCATGATAAGCCGTCAGGTTGGTGATAAGGCATCAACATCGTCATCATCCTTAGACAGCAAAAGCCAAAAGTGCAGAGGAGCTGATGATATCCATGATAAGCCGTCACACTCCTAATAAGCTGTAACGGATGTCGTCGTCTATTCCGAGAAAAAGCTGCAACTTTATTTTATTTCCTTATTTAGGTTAAACTATTTAAAGTTTTGTTTTAGGGTTTTCTAGGAATTATTCATTCATTCATCATCATCATTATTCTAAAGAAATCTCGATACTTTGAGTCTTGGGGAATATTTTCCGATATTTCTTTCTCTATCTTTTGGATTCAAACAACTCAACTATTTTGGGGATTTTCCTTTGTGATCTAATCTATGATTCACTAATTATTATTCATCTCTATAAGTTAATATTCTCAATTATGAATTCAATTATGTGTTTCGTTCTTTGCATCATGAGTGGCTAAAATCCAGTAACCTGAATTTTGGGATCTAGGGTTAAGTCGTGATGAGGTGCTAAATACTCAACATTTAATAGGTGTTAGGATTTCTTGATAATTCTGAGATTTTAATTAACGCCTATTGGTTACAAACAGTAGACACACCTACTTTGATATGCTTGAGAAAGAGATCATATACAGTAGGAAGTGAATTATCAACAGGGACTCAGAAACACTTCATTTAATAATCAGCGTTGTAACAACGTTGATTAACCTGAGGTAAAATCTGGGCAGTGAATAGCAATTTCCTAGATTCGAGAGAATTAGGAAATAGACTCTTAAGTAGGTCGAGAGACATTTGAGAATATCATCGATAAAGATAGCTTGTTATCCTAACAACCGTGAGAATCTTGAGTCACCTTTAGCATTTGTCATGTACCGTAAGCCCTAGTGAACATAATTCTGGTTATTTGATAAAATCTTGATAACAAACATCTAAATTAAAGTGACAAACAATTATTTTGTGAAACTTCAACCCCCATTTCAAGAAACGTTAAACTATCACTGAATTAAATCGCAGACAACCTGAGTTCACACCATATTCCCTGTGGGATTTGACCCCAACCTAGTTGGGTTTTATATTGACAATGATCGCTTACACCCATTCAAGAGTGTAGTTTGAGCGTTACCAAAAATGGTGTCGTTGCCGGGGAATATGGTTGTAAACTAAAAGTTGTGTGCGCTAATTGACTGTTAGTTAGGTTTCCTAGATTTACGTTTATTTTTTGTTTTTGTTTATTGCAGTTTACTTGTTGTTTATACCAAAAACAAGAAGTTTCGGAGAACCATTATTACTAATTAATCTGGAACCTCAGCTGATCGGGAGAACGACAGAACAACAAGAGGCTGACAGACTGGCAGCCTTGGCCAAGGCTTAGGTGAACGTACAGAACCAGGGTCAACAAGTACGTCTCCCGAACCCTGATGATGAAGACTTGGGTGATGAGGAATTACTGATTCCTCAAAACCCAAGGCGAGCTGAGCAAATTGTTGCACCAGTACAGCGAAATTTCAACAGAAATCATCCAGTCAGAGAAAGGTATGGTCAACATCCTATCCATTATGAGGTTGATAACGATGAATAAGGAATGGATAGAGAAAGTGCAACAGGAGCTATCATTCCTCCACCATTGGCACCTGGTGCAAAATTCAGCATAACAAGTACCATGATCCAACTCCTGAATCTGAAGAGGTTGTTTGGAGGCCTTCCTGGTGATGATCGAAACATGCACTTGGTGAACTTTATCACCATTTTTAAATCTTTTGATAATCCGAGAGTGAGCCAGAATATGATCCTATTGAGATTGTTTCCATTATCTCTATCTGGGGAGGCAATAATATGGTTAAATGAGTTGGAGCCTGATTCTATAACCAACTAGACACAGTTGAAAGAGGCATTCCTAGAATGGTTCTTTCCACCCTCTAAGAGGGTACAGTTGAGGGACGAAATCAGTAACTTCAGGCAGTTCCCAACTAAAGCATTGCATGAAACTTAGGAGAGATTCAAGAAGAAGACGACACAATATCCAAACCACAACATGATGGACTTGCACTTGATGGAGACTTTGTATAGATCTTTTAACTCTGTGACAAATACAATTGTAGATAATACTGCAGGTGGCTCATTCATTGACCTTTCTTCTCAAGATACTTCAGACATGCTGAATAGAATGACCAAACAGAGTCGAGCTTAGCATACCAGGGATTCGTGGTAGCTAGCCCGATTGTTTCTGGTGGTATGACTGTGGAGCAGCACAGAAGGGATGAGGAGTGAGATCAAGACATGGCCCACTTAAAGACTCAGATGGACTTACTGACCAAGCACTTGCTGTCAGGCAAGACTGAAAATGTTAAGGCTGTGGAATCTCAGTGCACTGTTGCTATTAATTCAGATGAGGAGGCAAATTATATTAATAATCAAGGGGGTTTTTGAGGAAATAGCCAAGGGAATCAAGGTCAAAAATTTTATGACAAGCCTGATTATAAAGATAGGGAGCAAGGAAACTGGAGAAGCAATAATGATAGGAGTGGTTTGTATGTTCCTCCTGGAAGTCGGGATATTGTACCAACTAGATCTGGCAAGATGTCCATGGAGGACATGATGGAAAAATTATTGAAGGGAGTTGAGGCTACCAACTCAGGGGTAACCACTATGAACAGTGAATTCTCTACCCTGGGTCAGTTGGTTAGTTCACACTCCACTTTTATCAAGCAGTTGGAGCATCAGATGAGCCAACTTTCCACAATACTGAACCAAAGAAAAAATGGTACTTTACCTAGTGATACGGTTTAGAATCCAAGGAATTATGGCTCATGTATGGAAATTACCACTAGGAGTGGTAAGATCTTACCTGGCCCTTATGGGGGCAAATCTGTTGATGGTGAGGTGGTTGTTAATGAATCCGAAAAAGCAAACCAGTGGAGTCTGAGAAGCTGGATAGTTTTATTGATTCTTTGAAGAATGAAAAAGAGAAGGAAGAGTAAGTGGTGTTGAAATCTATCCCAAGACCACCACCTCCCTTTCCTCAATGATTGAAGAAAAAGGTTGATGATGCAAAATTCAGCAAGTTCATGGCCATGCTCAAGAAATTGACAATTAATGTGCCTTTGGTTGAGTCACTTGAGCTAATGCCAAGATATGAAAAGTTCATGAAAGACCTTGTAACAAAGAAATGGAAGGTTATCCATTAGCCAAAGGACAATCTTCTACATTGTGGCACTATCTCTACAAGGTCTTTAGTACAGAAAAAGGCAGAACCGGGAGCGTTTAACATCCCATGTACTATTGGCCCCCTAAAGTTCACAAAAGCACTATGCGATCTGGGAGCCAGTATAAACCTAATGCCACTGGCTGTATACAAGAAATTGGGTTTGGGGGATCCTACCCCAACAAATATGCGATTGGTAATGGCAGATAGATCTGTGAAGCGGCATGTGGGCATACTACACAATGTTTTGGTAAAGGTAGCCAATTTTGTTCTACCTGCTGATTTTATGGTCCTAGATTGCAAAGTGGATTTTGAAGTGTTCATCATCTTGGGTAGGCCATTACTTGCAACTGGGAGAGTGCTAGTAGACATGGAGTTAAATGAGCTAAAGTTTAGGTTCAATGACAAAGAAGCACTCTTCAAAATACACTCAGCCATGACTCCGCAACATGAGATGAGTGTTTTCTCAATCGTTGACGTGTTCTATGATGGTGGTAAAGGGGTATCAAAAGGTTGTCTTGGCAAAGTCCGAGTAGTCAAGACAACCAAGTTGTGCCGCGACAGTAAATTAGGCGCTATTGGGAGGCAACCCAAAGTTTTATGTTTAAGCAAGTGTTTTTACTTTTATAATTAGGATTTAGAACAGAGAAGGTAAAAAATAAGGAGGTTTGCTGAAAGGTCATGACAACATCTCTGATAAGCTATCACAACAGTGATAAGCTATCAGAAATATCGTCAGATAGGCCAAACTTGAGGCAACCTCTACTTTGGGGTGACGACGTTTGTGATAGTCTGTCACATTTGTGATAAGCCATCATAAGTCTCGTCATCCCAAAGCCTTAAAAGCTAAATTCTGGGCCCAGTTTAAATCAACTTTGACCCGGTCCAGCACAGGAACCTTTTCAAATTTCCACTAGTTTTAATTCTTTTCCTTTAGTTTATTTATTTCCTTAGTTTATTTCCTACTCTTTGCAAAACACTTCAAGAAAACAAGTTCCCTTGTGTGTGGATTTGCAATTCATAATCAAGAGATAGTCCTTACTTTCTACTTCCTCTTGTGCGTGTAATTAGATTAAGGGCCTCCATCAGGTATACTCTAACTTTAACTCTTCTTTTCTTGTGGTAACTGATTGATAGATGACAACCCAAGTCCCCCAGATTCTTGAACTAAGTTCAACTTGGAAAGGAGCTAAAAATTGCACCTAGGGTCTGCTGTCAAGGCCCAAGATTTAAAAAGACAGCTCACACTCGGAATTCAAGTGGATTTTGAGAAATAATGGGGACTAAATATTGAGTTAAAATCAAAAGTGGGTTATGATAAGATCTAACGACATTCATGATAGGCTATCAAAATTGTGACGGCTTATCAGATGTGCCATCAAAGGCTGACAAGAATGAAGTGGTTTCTATTTAAAGCTGACGACATTCGTGATAGGCTATCACAATTATGACGGCTCATCAGGAATTTCGTTAAAATTTTGAAGGTATTGTCTAAGGTTGATGACAATTATGATAAGCTATCACAGTCATGATGGCTTATCAAGAATTATCGTCACACCTGGAACCTGAACCATGAAAAAGACAAAATGATTAATGTATTTGTGTTTGTGATCTTGTGGACTAACCAATGGTTTTTCTACTTCTACAGGAACCTTAAAATGACACCAAAAAAAAGAGCCCCAAAGCACCAAAGAAAGCGACCAAAGAAAATGTACGTCGTAAGCTTATCAACGAGGAATCTGATTACGAGGAAGAGGAACCCCTGCTCAGGAAGCAAAAAATGAAACAAAGTCCGAAGAAATCTTAACCACCTCCACCCATTGAAGTGGAGGATAGTGATGATACTGAGAATACAACACCATCATAAAGTACAACTTCTGAACATACAGCTTCTGAGCAAGAGGGTTCTGAGCAGCATAAGTCTGAACATGCTGAATCTGAAGAGGAGGAACAGAAAGGTTCTGAGGAGTCTGAGTCAAGGGAACAGCATCCGGATCCCCATCCACTAAACAACAAGATGATGAAGAGTCTCCAGCTCGGGGAATACTTATCGAATGTAAGAATCCTGAAGTTTGAGACAATGCTAGATGGAAAATCCCCAAAGCAGAGGGCATCTTCACTGATGGGCTTCAGAGAACTGATAGAAGAAGAGCTAAAAGGACAATTTAGGAAGAAAAGCTGATTATCGCAAAGGGGTTGAATAGGTACCCTGAAGTGGAACAGAAGTTACAAGAGTATGGCTTGGGATGGACCACAAAAGGAGGAGGTTCATTTTTCCCTGCACTGGTTCGGAGTTCTACGCGAACTACCAGGCTCAGTTAGAAAACATGTGTAGGCCAGGTGAAGGAGTAGTAGACCGGCCCCTATTGGATAGAGTGCAGGTGAGAGGCGTAAGGGTTGATATCTCAATCAGAACTATCAAAAGGTTCTTGCATGGTTCTAACCTCACTCCTCAGGCTGCTGCACCATCAGTCTATTCTCGGATTAGGAATCGAGAGAAACAACGTCTGTGGTTGTCCAACATCGTAGCTGATGGAGAACCATCATGGGTATAAAACCTAAATAAAAGAATCTATAAGTCCTCTTTGACTCAAGAGGCAAAGTTTTGGTGGGGTATAGTACATATCTGGTTGATTCCCACTGATGGAGACAACATTCTGGGTGATGACCGAACTATTCTAGTGGTGAGCATAGTGTAGAACCTTCCCTAAAATTTTGGGGAAATAATTGCTGATGAGATAAAGATTAAAATGTCGAGAATCGACACTGCTTACCCTTTTCCTTATGTTATCATAGAGTTCTATCGAGCTTCTAATGTGCCAAAGATTGCAGGGGTTGATGATGACATTCTTTCCCGTAAGACTCACAACCCTATACGGTATGATGAAAATCAGCCAGGATTGAGATTTGATAGAGGTGTAGAGGTAGAAGAAGACCCTACAGTTATAGATGCCGGTGCAGCACCTCATATAGAAGTGCAAGATTCTGAGGCTGTGTATCCAACTTCTTCAGAATAGGCAGGATCAGAGCCTGAGACTGAAGCCATCCTTCAATTTCTATAGCAGTAGCAGGTTTTGCATTTCATCCGATCGATATCTGAAAAGTGGATAAACAAGCCAAGTGGTGTGAGGCATAGCTACATGTTTTTGCCAAATAGTTTACTGCTGTAATGGAATAGAGAATCAAGGATGCCCTTGAGCCTTTTGTGACTTTGCCTGAGCGGGTTGCAGATTTAGAGAACCGATTTGATGTGCGGGAAAAAGAAATATCAGGGGATGATCTTTCTTGATTCAGAGCGGCATTGGACAAGGTAAAGAAAGATGTTGGGGTGTTTCAGCAACACCAATTTATGATGCCAACAGTTCAGGCCATGCATGAATCTGAGGAAGAAATTCCAATGCTTGACCTCATTAGAGACTCGCCAAAGAAAAAGAAGAAGAAAATTAAGAAGAAAGGTAAGGGAAAGAGAGAGAGGCCCGACAGTGATAAAGAGCAAAAAGAAGAGAAGAGATCAAGAAAGAAAAAGGAGAAGGAGGAGCTGAAAATGGCAGAAATTGAGTCCTTAGTTGATAATGAGAAATAGGAGGCAGTCATCCGAGCTAGGGCTGCAGGTGCCTCATCCAGCAGGGCTCCAGCTACTGCAAAGACAGATGCTCCCGATGGAGAGAATACAACAGATGATGCAGTAGCAGGGTCGGAGACCTAGGATCCATGTGTTTGATTGCCTTCAGGTATACCCTAACCCTTAGATCAGTTTATTTTTTATTTTAAGTTGAGGGTGTAGGGTAGGTTGTTGTTGTAGCATATTTTGTAGATAGTTAGGAGTAATACAAGTAGTTAAGGCACTTAGCTTGTTTTGTGATTTTTGAGTACTTCTCCATTGGTCTGATCTATTGTCTACTGTGTGAATTGCATCCATTTGTGACCACTGTGCATTTTTTCGTGGCATTAGTCTGGAAACTGAATGACCTTTGTTAAGCAAGTACATGAATCAGATAAGTAGTGATATGCAAGATACTTGTGTGCCATGTGTGCGTAAGGTCTTACTCAGTTCTCGTAGTGTGTTGAATCTAGAACTTTTCTGGTTAGTCTTGCCATGGTCGAAGGATAGGAGTTAGAAAAGGATCATAGGTTATTTTTTATGATTAGTCCACTTTTAGCCTAAATGACCTTCCCAATATGAATAGTATCCTTTGATCCCTGTTAGAGACTAATTATCCTATTTCTTTCTACGACACCTCTTACATTCTCATTTACATCACAATGAACCTGTTTTGGCCCTGGTCCTTCTTGGACACTGTGCACCTTGACTTAGGAAAATAGCCTAAGTTGAGGGTGGCTATTATAGGGGTGCGTGATACAAAATGAGTATGAAGACAAGAAAAATAAAAGAAAAGAATAAAAAGTTGGGTGCGGTGAAAAAGAAATAAGAAATGAGAAAACTGTGTAAAAAATGATAAAAAGATAATGTGATAATTGAAAAAAATGCATCCATATTGAGCATGTATGATCAATAAAAGAGACAAAGAAAAGAAGGTTGAGAGTTGAAACCCCGAGAGTTTAGTGTAGTGTCAAGGAGGCATAGTCACTCTAAAATATCCATAAATATCATACCACCCCCTGGCCTACGTTACAAGCTTAAGAAATGCCCTATAGTGATCCTAACTGACCTGTCTGAAAACTTGGGTACTGACTATAAGGTCAAGCCTATGGAATTTGACATACAGTGTTCGGAACTTCATTCTGAGAGTGAGTCTTGTTTTATCCCTCTGTCTATGTATTTGAATTCTGATATGAGTGAAAACGGGATTTCTTTGTTGTGAGGGCACACGGTATGTTGCTAGTCACTGACTTGTTCAGATAAGTGTGATCTTGGTAATGCATGGATGTTATTGCTGAATTTTTGCCGTATCTTGATTCTTTTGAGTTACATGGTTGTTTTTCAAAACATCAACAGTAAGCTTTAAAATTAACTGACCTTGGAGATGGAGAATGTATTCTGAACTAGTATGAGTAGTTAGCTGCAAAATTATACTTTGTATTCTCTTAGTTATGTTACGGTTGCTTGAGGACAAGAAATTGTTTAAGTTGAGGGTGTTGATGTGTGAGCCTACACTAACACATTTGAGGATTTTAACTCTAAATAATTGTAAGGTCTTGACCAACTTTAGTTGTTTTTTATTAGTTTACTTTGATTTTTGCAGTAAATATTGAGATGTAGGAGAACCAAATTAATTGAAGCAAAAAAGCTGAAAAGTAAAGCAAAATAAAGGACAAGTGTGGCTGACGACGTTCATGATAAGTCGTCAGCCTGGTGATAATCTGTCAAGGATATTGTCAGCCTTAAACAGAGAATGGTAGTCGAAGATATTTTTGTGACGACGTTTGTGATAAGACATCAGGTTGGTGATAAGGCATCAACATCGGCGTCAGCCTTAGATAGCAGAAGCCAAAAGTGCAGAGGAGCTGACGACATCCGTGATAAGCCGTCAGACTCCTGATAAACTTTCACGGATATCGTCGTCTATTCCGAGAAAAAACTGCAACTTTAATTTTATTTCCTTATTTAGGTTAAACTATTTAAAGCTTTGTTTTAGGGTTTTCTAGGAATTATTCATTCATTCATCATCATCATTATTCTAAAGAGAGTTCGATACTTTGAGTCTTGGAGAATATTTTCTAATATTTCTTTCTCTATCTTTTGGATTCGAACAACAAAACTATTTTGGGGATTTTCCTTTGTGATCTAATCTACGATTCACTAATTATTATTCATCTCTGTAAGTTAATCTTCTCAATTATGAATTCAATTATGTGTTTCATTCTTTGCATCATGAGTGGCTAAACTCCATTAACTTGAATTTTTGGATCTAGGGTTAGGTCGTGATGAGGTACTACATACTCAAGATTTAATAGGTGTTAGGATTTCTTGATAATTATAAGATTTTAATTAATGTCTGTTGGTTGTAAATAGTAGACACACCTACTTTGATTTTCTTGAGAAATAAATCATATATAGTTGGAAGTGAATTATCAATAGGGACTTAGAAATACTTCATTTAATAATCAACGTTGTGACAAGGTTGATTAACCTGAGGTAAAATCTGGGCAGTAAATAGCGATTTCCTAGGTCCGAGAGGATTAGGAAATTAGACGCTTAAAAGGGTCGAGATACATTTGAACATATCATCGATAAACATAGCTTGTTATCCTAACCACCGTGAGAATCTAATGACACCTTTAGCATCTGTCATGTACCGTAAGCCCTAGTGAATATAATTCTAGTTATTTCATAAAATCTTGATTACAAATATCAAAATTAAAGTGACAAACAATTATTTGTGAAAATTTAACCCCCATTTCAGGAAATGTTAAACTATCAGTGAATTAAATTGCAAATGACTTGAGTTCACACTATATTCCCTATGGGATTTGACCCCAACCTAGTTGGGTTTTATATTGACAACGATCACTTACACCCATTCAAGAGTGTAGTTTGAGAGTTAGCATGGTACCCTCTATTGGTAGGTAGAGCACCTCATCAACCCTTAACTAGCAGTTTGATGTCTCACCCTACGCTGGCTACGTAGTTCTGGAATGCAAGGATTGCTTTTAAGGATCACACCTGTTGCTCGCAGGTGAGCCCCCATCCTTGGGTTCACTCGGTGCTGAATTCTACTCCCAACTAAAATAAACTGAATGGTTATACTAAACTAAACTGGACTGAATTCATTGAGATTACTGAGTTTTCCTAAGTTTTGTAACTGACTGAGTTCTACTAATTTCTATAACGGACTAAGAGTACTACTGATCATGATATGACTGATACTATTTCGTAACTAACATTGGCTTTAAATAAAAACCTAAGTTGACGGATATTAAATGCCCCCAGGACTCGATAGCATGAAAAGTAAAGAAAAATCATAATATTGAATAACATAACAATGTTCACTTGGTCATAATTTATTCATAGAGACATTCTATCAAACACTTGTAATGTATTAACTTGTACATGAATGGGGAATACATGGTAGCATGCTATAATGGCATTATTTCATTCTCATAGATAATTTATCAAACACATAAGAAGCATATTTGGTTCATCAAATCATAAACACTTTGGGTTAACATGGTTACAACAATCAACTTGCAAAATGAAAGGGTTTATCATGGATACCATGTAACTCAACACATACTAGAATCAATTCTTGGGACTTGTAATCTAAATCATGGATTAAAACTCAAACAACATCATGAACATGAATTCAATATTATTCAAACATGGAAATCATAAATCATAAATCTTGTATATTGTAAAAGGATTCTTGGGCTCCATGAAAGGTAAGAATCCATCGATGAACATCTAACATAACTTAGAAGAAGAGTTCTTGAAGGTTCTTGGAGAGATTCTTGAGGATTGAGCTTGATTCTTAAACTAGGTTTTGCTTTCTTGAGAGAGAATTATCTTTTGATTTGGGGAAAAGTGAATAATGAAGGGTTTTACACATTTTTAGGGATTAAATCCCATATCTATGCAGAATAAAATCATGGGAAAAGACTTTTTTAACCCTGGGTGCAACTTTAATTTTTTGAGAAATTTTCCCGATCTGTACACCTGGTGCGACGCACCATAATCGTACTAAGCCACTGGAAAATTACAACTGGGAAATTGCATGGTGGTGCGACACGGTGGTATCGCGTTTCCACTTTTGTTGCGAACTGAAAGTGCACCGCGATGCTGTGGTATCGCATTGGTACACTGGAAATTACAATTGTGAACTGGTCTATGGCGTGATGCGCCAATATCATGAAGCAACACTAGAAATTGACAACTGCTATTTTAATTCACTCTGTGATGCGCTACTAGCCTGAATGACGATGTTTAATGACTAAAACTTAAATTCACCTTCACTTGTCACTCGGTTTTCAAATTTAGGTGAATTTTATATCGTTGCAAAGCTAATTGAATTTCCTACGCAATAGCAGTCTCAAATCTTAATATTACTGAGTATTCTAAAATTTTTATTTAGGATGACCCATGTACTAAGGGTTAATCTAGGCTAGGGAAATATGGGGTATTACAATATCGCTCATGAGTGGTTTAGGATGGCCAAGCTACATAGCCCAGGTAAAGGATTTAAAGGCATGCTAAGCCCAGTACCATTTCCCGGCACTTATATATATGTGTGTGTGTATGGTTATATTCATTGGATGGTCTTACTTGGTTTAATAACTGGCATTATTTTATCCCTATCCTGAGATTCATGCTAGTGGTTATTTACTAACCCGTCTACTGTTGCTATATACCAACACTATGCAAGAATTGACCATTCGACTCCTCCTATATAGTGATTGAATCGGGGATAATATTTGGATTGAAGTGGTAAGATTCCATCCTTTTGGAAGGCATTATTTCATATTATGGATATTATTAGATGTTTTGACCTTATTTTGGATATTGGTTTTGTCCATAGTTTGAGGCATATCCCAACCAAATTTATTTACTCTTTTGGATAGAAACTTTGTGGTATTTCTAGGGGTCGGTATGGGCGGGATCGGTATTACTGTCAGCCTTGGTATTGTTATTGGTGTTGGGGCTAACATCATTGGATGATATTATTAGTTGTTCTATCGTATTACATTTTAGGATTGATTATCATATTATATTTTGGTTTTCTCTTTGATTTTGGCCTGGTTTAATTCCCATGGTTTGGTTGGTATGGTTGAAATCGGTTGGGTTGTTCATGGTGGTGACCCTATCCCAGAGACTTCATGAGAGCATTTACGCTATCTTAATATATGCTCAAAATTTAGCCCATATAGGGATGGATATGGGTGGTCAGTTTGGGTAACAGGGGGCGGTTCCTGATCCTATTATACTTGGGATGCCCATTACGACAACGCCCGAGGTGGGGTCTAGGTTCATGGTCACCTAGGAAGTCCACAAAGTCGTATTGAGTAGAGTCTATTTTAGGGGTGTGATGTGCACGATACTTATAAGGGAGAGGTTGAAAATACTTAGGAATGTTTTACTTAATTGGTATTCTATCTTCAATCTTAAGTTCTCAATCATGGAAATCTTCTTTAATCCTTATTTGTTTATCTTTCAGATTATGCCTCCTAGATCTAAAACACAAGGAAATTCTTTTGTCCTATCTTGGGATAATGTTGAAGGTCTATGTTCTACGTTTGGAGTATATCTTCGATCTTATGGTCCTATTCCTAATGGTGTTAGAGTCCATCCTATTCCTTCTAGATCTTGTTAAATCCCTCTGGGAAATATGACGAACACAGAATTTTGACAGTCTATTAATTTTATTGCCCAACTAGTTGCTACTCAGGATTAGCAGGGTGCATCTTGTGCTTTATCTGCTGAGGCCATATGGGTTGGTCAATTTATGAAGATGGGTCCTATAAATTTTATTGGAGTGAAGGTTGAAGAGGATCCATAGGGCTTCTTAGATGAGATGGAAAAAATCGTTTTGCTGATATAGGATACTAATGTAGAAGGGGTTAACCTTGTAGCCTATTAGCTCAATTATGTTGCTTATCAATGGTATGAGGAATGGGACAGAGATAGGGATGATATGGAAGAGGAAGGGTTATGGGAGGAATTTTCGAATGCCTTCTTGGATCAGTTCTTTCCTTAAGAGTTGAGGGAAGCTTTGATGGAGAAGTTTGTGAACCTCATGTCGAGGAAGATGTCAGTAAAGGAATATGCATTGAAATTCCATCAACTATCAAGGTATTCCCCTGACATAGTAGCTTATATGAGGTCTAGAATGAGAAAGTTCGCCTCTTAGATAAAAAGATATTTAATTCTAGAGAGAAAGACTGCCTTGCTGATTAAAGATATGGAAATATCGAGGTTGGATGTTCATATGTAGTAGGTAGAGAATGAGAAGAGAAGGAAGGCAGAGTTTGAGGATAGGTAGGGAAAGATAGGAAGATTATCTGATCTGCGAGGTGCTCAATCTTAAGGTGGTGGAGCTGGTGGAAAGTGGCCAAAAAAGAAATAAGGGAATTCTGGCTCCTTTTTTGCTATTGCTCCTTACCAGTCAGGATATAGGCGTCATCAAGGTGGTGACAATTCTTGAGCACAAGTTGTGCAATCTCAGGCGAGTAGAGGTTAATTAATTTTTTTATGTCCTCTTTGTTGATTTTATGGTCTTTCTCATCGGGGTTATTTCGGGGAAGGAAGGGACAAATGCTTTAAATATGGCCAGGGAGGCCATCGACTCAGGGATTTTCTAGTCAACAAGGTTTTTATGGGGGCGAATAAGATTCTTGTGTCTTTATCTTTTGTTCCTGCACTTGGTGGTATGGCATCTGCTTTTGTTACTACTCCTGGTTCAAGTGTTATTTGGAACAAGTTATATGTTTTATCATCACGATGGGAATTTTAGGCATCACCGGATGTCATTGTTGGTACATTAAAGCTTTTCTCTCATGATGTATATTATTTGCTTGATACAGGGTCCACTCTTTCTTATGTGACTCTATATATGGTTGTGTCTTTTAGTATCAATTAGGAAGTTATTTTAGATCCTTTTTCTATTTCTACCCCAGTAGGTGACTCGATTATCACTAACAGAGTCTATAGGGTGGTATGGTATCTATTGGTGGCAAGTAGACCATGGCAGATCTGTTTGAGTTGAATATGGCAGATTTTGATGTAATTCTTTGTATGGATTATTTGTATTCTTATTACGCGTCTTTGGATTGTCGAACCCGTAAGGATATCTTTATGTTCCCCAATGAACCAGTTATAAAATGGAAAGGTAGTTCCTTAGCTCCTAAGGGGAGGTTTATTTCTTTTCTTAGAGATCAAAGGTTAATCTTCAAGGATTGTCTTTATCACTTGGTCTGGGTTAAAGATTCTAACTCAAAAGGTCCTTCTTTGTCTTTGGTCCTTGTGGTTAATGAATTTCAAGAGGTCTTTCTAAATGGTCTTCCTAGCGTTTCTCTAGATAAGGAAATAGAGTTTGGTATTGATTTGCTTCTGGATACTCATCAAAAATCTATTCCTCCATATAGAATGGCTCTGGCTGAGTTGAGGGAACTGAAGGAGTAACTTAAGGATCTTCTGGACAAGGGTTTTATTTATCCGAGCATTTCTCTTAGGGTTCACCGGTATTATTTGTGCGTAAGAAGGATGGTTTCCTTTAGATATGCATTGACTATAAGCAAATGAATAAGGTAACGGTCCAAAAAAAGTATCCTCTCCTAAGGATAGATGATCTATTTGATCAATTATAGGGTGCCAAGTTCTTTTATAAAATAGATCTTTGGTCTGGGTACCATCAGCTTAAGATTAGGGAGGTGGACATCCCTAAGAAGGCTTTTCGTACTCGATATGGGCATTTTGAGTTCTTGGTGATGTCATTTGGGTTGACCAATGCCCGACACCATTTATGGACTTAATGAATAGAGTGTTCAGGCAGTATTTGGATCTCTTATTCATTGTGTTTATTGATGACATTCTAGTTTATTCTTAGAGTGAGGTAGATTATGCTAATCATCTCCTTATGGTGTTACAGACCTTAAAGGAACAATAGTTGTATGCCAAGTTCTCTAAGTGTGAGTTTTGGTTGAACGTTGGGACTTTCTTGGGTCAGATAATTTCTAGTGAAGGGATCATGGTGGATCCGTAGAAAATTGCAGTGGTGAAGAAGTGGCCTAAGCCCATGACTCCATTCGATATCTAGAGCCTCTTGGGTTTAGCTGGGTATTATAGGTGGTTTGTGGAAAGCTTTTCTTTGATATCTGCTTCTTTGACTAAGTAGACTCAAAAGAAGGTTAAGTTTTCTTTGTCGGATGCTTATGAAGGGTGTTTTAAGAAGTTGAATGATAAGTTAATTTTGGCTCCAATCCTGACTTTTTTAGAGGGCAATAATGGGTTCATATTTTAGTGCGATGTATCTCGGGTGGTCTTGGTTATGTGTTGATGCTGCATGGGAAGGTGATTTCCTATGCTTCTAGGCAGTTAAAAGTGCATGACAACAATTATCCTACTCATGATTTAGAGATGTTGGCGATTGTGTTTGCTTTGAAAATATGCAGCATTATTTGTATGGTGTTCATGGGGATATCTTTTCTGATCACAAGAATCTTCTGTACGTGTTCACTCAAAAAGAGCATAATCTCAAGCAGAGAAGATGGCTTTTGCTTCTTAAGGATTATGATATTAGTCTTCACTACAACCCAAGTAAGGCTAATGTGGTTGTTGATTCTCTTAGCAAGTTATCCATGGCAAGTTTGGCTCATGTAAAGGATGGAAAGCAAGAATTTGTGAAGGATATTCACTGCTTGTCTAATCTTGGAATTCGTCTCTTGGACTCTAGGGATGGTAGTGTGATGCTATAAGAGGTAGTTTGATCATCTCTTGGTGTGAAGATTAAGGAAAAGTAAGTGCTAGATCCTGTCTTAATAAAAATCAAGAGTGATATTGGTGGGCAAAACGTAGTGGTGTTTGAGATCAGTGGTGATGGTACTTTATGGTACCAAGGAAGGTTGTGTGTTCCTGATGCCAATAGGTTGAGGTAAAAGATTTTGGCTGAGGTGCATAAGTTATTCTATGTTCATCCCGGCTCGACTAAGATGTGTTATGATATTAAGAAGATTTATTGGTGGAATGGCATACAAAAAGATGTGGAAAATTTCATGGCCAAGTGTATCGTGTGTCAATGGGTTAAGGTTGATCACATTAGACCAGGAGGGTTGTATCAGAAATTGATTTGTCTGAATGGATGTGGGAAGTAATCAATATGGATTTAATTACCGGTCTTCGTCGATCTCGAAATTAGTATGGTTTAATTTTGGTCATCGTGGATAGGATGACTAAGTCTGCACAATTCTTTCCAGTGCGGACAACCATTTTGATGGAAGATTATATGAAGCTATATCTTTAAGAGATTGTGAATCCGTATGGGGTGCCTGTTTTGATTTTTTTTTACCGTGGTATGCAGTTTACATCTCACTTCTGGCGGTCTTTCCAAAAAGGGTTGGGGACTAAGGTTAGTCTGAGTATTACTTTTCATCTGCGGTCGGATGGGCAAGCGAAGAGAACTATTCATACATTGGAGGATATGCTTCGGTCTTGTGTGATTGACTATAGTGGTAATTGGGTTAAGAATCTACCTTTGGTGGAGTTTTCCTACAACAATAGCTATCATTCGAGTATTGTTATGGCTTTTATTGAGGCGTTGTATGGTAGGTGGTGCAAATCTCCTACTTGTTGGCTTGAGCATGGTGAGGTGGACATGTTTGGCCCAGATTTGGTTTACGAAGCGATGGAGAAGGTGAAGGTGATTTAGGATAGGCTTAAAGATGCCAAAAGTTTCCAGAAGTCTTATGCAAATGTTAGGCGTAGAGACTTGGAGTTTGAGGTCGGGGATAAAGTATTCCTCAAGGTGTCTCCCATGAAAGAAGTGGTGCAATTTGGCAAAAAGGGGAAACACAGTCCTTGGTATGTTGGTCCTTATGAGATTTTGCATAGAGCTGGTAATGTTGCTTATGAGTTAGAGTTACCACCTTTCTTAAGTTTGGTTCATCCGTTCTTTCATGTTTCCATGTTGAGAAAGTTCACTTGTGATCCTTCTTTGGTTGTTCT
Organism: Capsicum pubescens; assembly: GCA_030864215.1. Classification (NCBI taxonomy): domain Eukaryota; kingdom Viridiplantae; phylum Streptophyta; class Magnoliopsida; order Solanales; family Solanaceae; genus Capsicum; species Capsicum pubescens. The sequence goes on along the minus strand of CM061540.1, from coordinate 262,326,382 downwards.
ATTGGAAGGGTTGGGTATTTCGGATACCTTGTCTTATGAAGAAGTCCCAATTGAGATATTGGATAGGTAAGTTTGTCGGTACAGACCAAGGATGTGGCTTCGATTAGGGTGGTGGAACCATAATATGGAAGAAGCTACTTGGGAAGTGGAAGAGGACATGAAGTTCAAGTATCTGCATCTGTGTTCTGCTCCTAGGATTCGTGCAGAAGGTATCTGTTCTTGAACGTATCTTTATTTTTCTGAGTTTTTTAAAGAAAAGATTGATATCTTTGCCTCATTGTTTTTGAACTTTGATGAAGATTGGGGATATGTTTGATAATTCAAATGACTCTATATGTGGTTACCCCTACCTTTTTCGTCATTTGGGGATGAATGTTCCTGGTACGGGAGACTAAAACATCCTGGGTTTTGACCCTTAGAAAACTTCTTGGAATTCTCATTCTCTGAACCAAATACGACTCATGGGTATGAGCCATATTTTGGGGTACAAGTTGTATGGTCCTGTTGTATGCTGACCATTGTTTGTTTGGGGGTTGGTTTTGGTCACTTGAATGGTTACGACTTAAGGGTATGAGTCGTAAGGCTGGTTATGAGTCATATTAAGGACTCGTATGGTGGGCAATGTTTGATCCTACTAATATTTTGGTCTACCAGAGATATGGTTCATGGGTATGGATCATATGTTGTGGACATGACTTGGTGGATGAGTCGTATACTAGCCAGTGCTTGATCCAAAGGTGTGATGCTTGGATATACGAGTGGTGAAAACCAACCATATATGAGGGTACAACTCGTATGGGTCATTCGTATCTCTGTGATAGAATTTTTGTGCAACTTTAGTGGGGGCATTCTGGACATTTTTCTACTTACCCTAATTAGGACCCACGACTTCTAATACACTTAGGAGGTTATTTACTCTATTATTCTTTTCATTAACCCTTAGAAACTATTCCAAAACACTCTATAATTCCATTCAGATATTTTGGGGAAAGAGAGATAGGGTTTCAACAAAAGGATTTCTTTTAGGCTTATGTTGGTGATCTCTTTCCATCAATTCTTTGGTAAAAGGCATGATTCTCTTCCCTCATTGTAATTGAAATTAATGGCATAATTTATTGGACTGATTTCATGATTATGGTTTTCAACTATTATTTGGGGGTTTTGTTATTAAATGCTTGGTTATGGTTTCCTATGGTTTTAATTATGCTTTTATATGCATTAATGGTGGTTTTAGATAATTGGATTGCATTGTAATAGTTTAATGGTCTTTGGAATTGGTTTTTGTTATATTATCTCCCCAATGTGTTTGATAAAATGCGTATAAAGGTATATTCATTGCATTGACCTTTTTTCATGGAACTCTTGCATGTTTTAAACTTGGTAAAGGAAATATGCATGGTTTAAATGGTTATAAAAGACTAAAGGCTAAATGGTTATGCTTTTGGGGAATGTGGAAGTCTCCCAAGTGGTTTAATATGGTATATGGAAAGGCATTGAAAGTCCCCTTAACCTTAATAGTTTGTCTATGGATATTGTTTGCAAGTAATGGGGTGGTATGACAATACCACTAACATTGTCCTTGGTTAAATAAAATGGTAAATGGTTTGATTATTTGGAAACGGTTTTAGTTGGGCATTAATGGAGGGGTATGTAGAAGGCCATCGAAGGTGGCGGTTTTGGGGGGACTAAAACTTAAAAACTCATATTTGTCAATATGAGGATTAGTCTTAGTGAATCGTGTGCATGATGTCTCACTATTGGGTAATGTAAAAGTCATCCCATGGGATACTTCCCTGGTGGTGCGGCTACACGCACTGGGGCCTTTTCAGCAGGGGGGCTGAACCCATATCACCCGTGGGTGGTTTAGGACAGCCAAGCTACACATCCCAGGTAAATGTTTTAAAGGCATACTAAGACTGGTCCCTTTTCCCAACACTTATATACATATATATATATATATATGTATGGTTATGTGTAGTGGATGGTTTTACCTTATTTTATAACTAGAATTATTTTATCTTTATCCTAAGATTCATGCTAGCAGTCATTCACTAACCAGTTCACTGGCAGTTGTATACACACGCTATGAAGGAACTAGCCATTCGAGTCCTCCTACATAGTGATTGACTCGGGGATAATATTTGGACTTAAGTGGTGAGCTTCCAACCTTTTGGAATCCATTAGTTAGTGTTATGGACATTGTTAGGTGTTTCGACTTTATTTTTTATATTGGTTTTGTCCATGGCCAGGGGCATGTCGCAACTACATTTATTTATTCTTATGGATAGAGGCTTTGTGGTACTTCTGGGGGGTGGTTTGGGCGAGATCGGTATTGGTTTCGCCCTTGGTATTGCTATTGGTGTTGGCGCTAATATCATTAGACGATATTATAGGTTGTTCTATTATATTACATTTTGGGAATGATTATCATATTATGTTTAGTTTTCTCTTTGGTTGTGTCCTAGTTTACGACCCATGGACTTATTAGTATGGTTAGACTCGGTTGGGTCGGTCACGGTTGCGGCCCTATCCTAGAGTCTTCATGAGAGAGTTTACGTTATTTTATCATACGCTCAAAATTCAGCCCATCTAAGGCTGGATATGGGTGGTTGGTTTGGATAACAGGATGTGGTCCCCGGTCCTGGTTGTACTTAGGATGCCCATTACGACAAGGCCTGGGGTTGGGTCGTGTCACCATTGTTAGTATCTATGGCAAGGTACTGACACCCTTCAAACTGGGGTTATAGGTTGGATCCCGATTGGCTCAGATTGGGGCATGTCGGCTCATGATACTTCCCACAGTTTCAGTCCACTTACTCAGACTCAGTATAGTTTAGTTTTACAGGATTAAGTATACAAATATCAATTAATCAATATTCATATATCAGTTAATCAGTGTTTATATATAAGTTAGTCAGTAATTAGATATCAGTTATTCAACATTCAGATATCAATAGTCAGTATTAAGATATTAGTTACTCAGCATACAAATATCAGTTATTCATTTAGTTAGATTTTCGTCGTTCAATCACACAGGCATCAATCATTCAGTTTATTAGATTAGCTCAGCACATGTCTATGCTTGTTTTTGCATTTATCTTTGCATGGTACTTACATGATTTAAGTTAATTTCTACCCTTCATACCAGTATATTCAAAGTATTGATCGTATATTTTCTCAAGCACTATGTTGTCTCATAACATAGGTTTGGATGCATAGTTTCCAAACCGCTCTTATCCAGATCAGTACACATCTTAGCAGTAATAATAGTAAGTCCTCATCCAATAAGTATGTTATGATTTTATTTATTTATAGTACTTTCATTCATGTCAGTCAATTGGATTTAGTTGGGGGTTTGTTCCATTAACTTCTTATGTTTTAGAGGCTTTCAGATGTTCATACTCGATGTTCGACTAGTCAGTTTATCTTTCAGATGTTATCAGTTGTTTTCAGAATTTATAGTTATATTTTGGTTCAATATTCCTTTTTGGACCATATTTCATCAGTATATCTTCCGCTTATGTTATTTTAGTCTTGAATTATTCAGTGCTCATAGTAGGTACTGATGATAGGCGAATTTACGCACCTATATCAATATATTTTGCCCATATTTTAGCCTGGTTTTGAGAACAAATTATATATTTCATGCACTTTTAGTCCTTTTTCCTGTAAATGAGCTAACGAACATGATTAGTAAAGTTTCAGGTATAAATGATGCATAATTCAGCATTTTATGGCTTACTTGACGCTAAAGAAAGCTCACGAAGGAAGGAAAGGAAGTTTACACGCCTAAGGACCAAAACTGCTGCATGGAAAATCTGTCCCGGGCTAAAACAGCATTTCTGAAGACTTTGGGGGACCAAAACTGCTGCATGAAAAATCTGTCCCGGGCTAAAACAGCAATTCTGAAGACTTTGGGGACTTACAGACACAAAGCTGGATTTTGACAATGATACATTAACCTAGTACAATTAGGTTATGTATTTCATTATTTTATTTGGATTATGATAATGTTACATTAACCTAGTACAATTGGGTTAAGAATTACATTAGCCTAGTAGGATTTGGTTAGATATTTTATTTATCTAGTAGGAGTAGGATATGGGTATTATAAATACCCTATCATGCTAGAGATTTTAAATAAGGAGGGAGGAGGGAGAACACAATACTTCCTTCCATCCCTCTCAACATCTCATCTTACAAGTCAATTCTATTTTTCTTCTTCTACTCTTCTATTCTTAAATTCCACAACAAGAGAATCGTTACTTTGCCTAGGAATTCACGCCTCACTCCTACCACCTAAGCTACACGAAATTACTCAATCTTGTGGTATAACAACAATGTCAATCGTGATCTCCTTCGCATTCATGGGTAACTAAACTTCTCTGTTGGGGTTATGAAAGCCGAATGAGTTACTATCTATTGCTGTGAGTTTGTGAGTTCGAGGCACGTATATTACTTATATCATTATTCTCTTCATCTTAATCTACATTCTTTGCGGTTGCAAACGCAAGAATACGCCAGTCTAACATTTAACTTGTTCGAGAGAAAAGTTATTTGTCTGGAAAAGAGATAATGTCAAGGTAGTAGGACACCCTTTCCTATTAAAAAGCTAGTGCCGTAACTGGACTAACCTCTTGGAGAATTCGTACCGTTAGACACGCTTTAAGCTCGAGAGAGTTAAAGTGAAATAGTCCTTGTTTAGGTCGAGAGACGCTTGGATTTACCATCGACTACAATCCTCTATAAGCAATTGCATGTCAGAATTCTACACACTCATAGCCAATAGAGACGTATACCTCAGAAGGTGGACATAACCCCAACGCCTCAATTCTCATTGTTTACAACTTACGTAACAATCTTTCTCTTTTACTTTGCTATTTTCAGCTTTTATTTAATTATTTTGGTGACACATTACAATCCCCCCTTTTTACGAGACTTGCACCAAAAGTTTAGTAATCTTGCTTACTTGTTGGCCAAGCTATTCCCTGTGGGATCGACACCCAACCCAGGTTGGGTTCTATATTTGCTAACGACCGCTTTACACTCCTACGAGAGCTGTAGATTGAGCGTTATCAGGTACAAGATCATAGGTTAGCTTGGGGTCACTTATGGTTGTAAGCACTATGTTGCAGCAAGGAGGTAGTTTTGTTCATGACAAAACTTGGTATTAGATCCTAATGTTTTAAAGTGTCCTAGGGTGTCTGAAAGTTGCATCGAGTAGAGTCTTATGTATGGGTTTAAAGCGCTCAATATTTATGGACAAGAGGCTATGAGATATTTTAGGAAAAGTTTCCCTTCTTTCAGTATCTGTGTCATGCAAAAGAGCATGAGTTCTATTGAATTTTCCCATCTAATTCGTCCTTCATTCAATTTACAAAGAATGTCTCCTAGAATAAACAGTGGAAGAAAGAACGGGGGTCAACCCGCAACACCACCTATTCAAGAAGATCCCTAAATGAGCATGCTTCCAATGCCGAATCCAGAGATGCTTTCACCACTTTGGCTTACTCAATAGCTTCCCAAAATAACAAAATGGATATTGCCCTAGCCAATCTAGTGGCGAATATAGCTACAGCCTAAATCTGAGACTTCACTCAGATGAATCCCCCTTTGTTTTTTGGATCCAAGTCTAAAGAAGTTCCACAAGAGTTTTTGGATGTTGTGTAGAAAGTGGCTACATCATTAGTGTCACCTCCAATGAAAGTGTGTATTGATCTAAATACCAATGGAAGAGAGTTGCTTATACATGGGTCAACCAATGAAAGAAGGACAGAAGTGTTGAGGCAGGGCCGGTAGAGTGGGAGGATTCTCCACAGCTTTCTTGGATAGGTTCTTTCTGTTAGAGTTGAGAGAGGCTAAGATTTAGGAGTTTATAAACCTGAGGCAAGTTTAAATGAGTGTAAGGGATTACTCACTTAAGTTTATGCAGTTGGCAAGGTATGCTCCAACTATGGTTGCTGATTTCATGGCCAGAATGAGTAAATTTATGTCAAGAGTTTTAAAGGATGTGGTGAAGAAGTACAGGATAGATATGTTGTTTATGGAGATGGATCTTTCAAGATTGATGGTCCAAGATCAGCAGATTGAGGAAGAGAAGCACAAAGAAAAGGAAAGGAAGAATAAGTAGGCTAGAACAGGTAGTTTCAACTTTTGTCAGCCAAGGTCAAAAGGTGGTAACCATTCTCAGTTTCGTCAGAAATTTTCATCTCCATTCCCATCTTTAGCCAGCGCTCTGGTGCCTAAGTTCAGGCAAGACAATTGGGATAGGGCGCCAGACTCTCAAATTAAGGATAGCGTGAACTGTGGTCACACCAATCTGCTTTGTAGAAAATGTAATAAGAATTATTAGGAAGAGTGCAGAGCAAGTAGTGATGGATGTTTTGGGTGTGACGGGCTAGGCCACAGGTTCAAGGATTGCCCAGTGGTTGGTTAAAAGCATAAGGATATTCTTCAGTAGGGTAAGACCAATATTTCATCAGCTATAGAAGGTCCCCCGACAGAGCAGGGTGCTACTTCCAGTCCCACCAGTAGGCACTGCTAGAAAAGACCATTTACTCTTCACACCCAGCATGATCAGGAAAGTTCTCCTGATGTGGTTACGGGTAATTTTTAGGTTTTCCATCATTATGTTTATGCATTATTAGATCCCAGAGCTCTATTTTCTTTTATGACTCCTTATATAACAGTAGACTTTGGTGTCAGTCCCTAAACGTTAGTAGAACCTTTATTAGTGTCTACCCTAGTAGGTAAGTCTATTATAATCAGATAGGTATACAAAAATTGCTTGATCACAGTGTCTCAGAAAGTTACTTCAATTGATCTTGTGGAGTTAAAGATGACTAATTTTGATGTCATTCTCAGCATGGATTGGCTTAACTCATGTTATGCCTTAATTGATTACACAAATAGAATTGTTCAGTTCCAATTCCCTAATGAACCAGTTATTGAATGGAGGGGTAACACTTGAGTGCCTAAGGGTCAGTTTGATTTCTATCTTAAGGCAAGAAAGATGATATCCAGGGGATGTATTACCATTTCGTTCAAGTCAAAGACTCAATTTCAGAAACTTTGAGTCTTGAGTCAGCTTCGGTAGTATATAAACTTCCTGATGTATTCCTAGAAGATCTTCCTAGATTTCCTCCCAAAAGGTAAATTAACTTTAGAATAAATCTCTTTCTATCTACCAAACTTTTCTCAATTCCATCTTACCGAATGGCTCCAATCGCGCTTAAGGAATAAAAGGATCAGTTGAAAGATCTCTTAGATAAGGATTTCATCAGGCCTAGTATTTCCTCATGGGGCACACTAGTCCTTGTCATGCGCAAGAAAGATGGTTCCCTCAGAATGTGCATTGACTATTATCTATTAAACAAGGTCACCATCAAAAATAAGTATCCTCTATCCAGAATAGATGACTTATTCAACCAACTTCAACTTTTATGGACTTGATGAACAGGGTGTTTAAGCAATACTTGGACATGTTCATCATAGTGTTTATTGATGATATCCTAGTCTACTTCCGTAGTGAGTGTGATCATGTAGACCATTTAAAGGTTGTATTGCAGACCGTTAGAGATCATCAGTTATTCTCTAAATTTTGTAAGAGAAATTTTTTATTAAGGTCAGTAGCTTCCCTTGGTCACATTATTTCCGGGTATTGCATTCGAGTTGATCCTCAAAAAAACAAAGCAGCGAGAAACTGTCCTAGACCCATATCTCTATTAGATAGCAGGAATTTCTTAGGTTTAGTTGGATATTACAGATGGTTTGTTGAAGGGTTTTCTTCTATTTTTTCTCCCATATCAAGAATAACCTAGAAGAAAGTCAAATTTTAGTGGCCAGATTCATTCGAGAAGAGTTTTCAGGAGTTGAAGACTCAACTAACTTCCGTTCCAGTCTTGACCTTGACAGATGGTTCAAATCTATTTGTAGTTTATTTTGAAGCTTGTAGAGTTGGTCTTGGTTGGGTATTAATGCAGAGAGGTATGGTCATAACCTATGTCTCTAGACAACTTAAAGCACATAAAAGGAATTACTCGACCCACAACCTTGAGTTGGAAATAGTAGTCTTTGACCTTAAGATATGTAGGTGTTATCTTTATAGGGTTCATGTTGATGTGTTTATGGATCACAAGAGTTTACAATATGTGTTCACGCAGAAAGATCCGAATCTTCATCAGAGAAGATGGCTTGAGTTGTTGAAAGATTATGATATGAGTTTGTAGTATAATCCGGGCAAGGTCAATGTAGTGGCAAATGCCCTTATTATATTTTCTATGGGTAGTGTTGCTCATGTGGAGAATAATAAGAAGGAGTTGGTTCGAGAAATTCATCATCTTGTGAGGCTAGGATATTGGTTGGTTGATTCTACTGAAGGTAGCATATGGGTTCAGAATGTATAGGAATCTTCATTGGTTGTCGAAGTAAAAGAAAAGTAGGATAGGGACCCTAGTTTAGTTAAGTTGAAGGAGGAAGTCAAGGATCAGAAGGTGGAGGTTTTATACCAAAGGGCAGATGGTGTGATTCGTTGTCAAGATAGACTATGTGTTTCGTATGTTGATTGTCTGAGACAGAAAATTTTGGCTGAGGCGCATGGTGCACAATATTCCATTCACCCAGGGAACACTAAGATATACCATGATCTCTGAGAAATCTATTGGTGGAGTGGTATGAAGAAAGATACTGCAGAGCTTGCGGCTAAGTGTTCGAACTGCCAATAGGATAAGGTGGAGCACTAAACACCTAGTTGTATGCTCCAGAAGTTTAGTATCCCTACTTGGAAGTGGGAAGTGGTGAACATGGACATTGTAACAGGTTTTTCTCGTACGCATTGTCAGCATGATTTAATTTGGGTCATTGTAGATAGACTGACCAAGTCAGCGCATTTCTTACCAGTTCATACTTCGTATTCAGTTGAGGATTTTTCTAAACTTTATCTCAGAGAGTTAGTAAAATTCCATGTGGTTCCATTGACTATCATTTCAGATAGGGGGACTCAGTTTACCCCATATATTTTGAAAAGATTTTAAAAAGGGTCTTGGCACTAACCTTAAGTTCAACATAACTTTTCATCCTCAGGCAAATGGTTAGGTAGAGAGGACCATTCAGACGTTAGAGGACATGTTCAGGGCATATTTTTTTTACTTTAAGGGTAGTTGGGATAACAACTTACCTTTGAATGAGTTCGCCTATAACAACAGTTATCACTCCAGCATACAAATGGCTCCTTTTGAGGCTTTTTATGGGAAGAGATGTAGGTCCCTTATTTTTTGGTTTGGATTAAGTGAAGCTGCTTTAATAGGTCTAAATTTAGTGTTTGCAGCGATGAAGAAAGATTAGTTGAGACTGAAATCTTATGTAGATCTGAGAAGAAGAGATCTTGAATTTGATGTTGATGACTTAGTGTATTTAAAAATTTCACCCATGAAAGGGGTGATAAGGTTTGTCAAGAAGGAGAAGCATATTCCCCTCTATGTTGGCCCATACAGAATTTTGAGCTACTTTGGGATGGTAGCTTATAAGTTAGAGTTGCCTGCAAATTTGGCATCAGTACATTCGGTGTTCCATGTATCTTTTCTAAGGAAATGCAAAGGTGATTCAGTTTCTGCTCTTTGTTTAGAGAGTGTGAATGTGAAGGATAGTCTTTCCTTCGAAGAAGTCCCAGTTGAGATCCTTGACCGTTAGATTCATAGGTTGAGGAATAAAGAAGTTCCTTTGGTTAAGGCTCTATGGATAAATCAGTCTGTTGAGGGACCTACTTGAGAAGCGGAAGCTAATATGCGAGCCCAGTATCCTTATTTTTTCTCCACATGTTCATACTCAACCTAAGGTAATGGTTTTCTTTTAGTTGACTCTTTCCCGTTCCATTTTTAAGCTATATAACAATTCTTATGTCACAACATGCATTCATGAAATTAGCTCAGTCCATTTATTATGTTTCAAACACAGTTATTTAATCATGTTTCAACTTATCAGTATTCAGTATATGTTATCAGTTTCTTTAGTATCTCAGCATAACCAGTTCCATTTGAGGACGAGTGGTCCCAAGGGGGTGATATTGTAATAACCCATTGGATTCTAAGCTTGATTAAGCTTCTGGTTGTATGATTATGGGGTCCAAGTCTTGAAATTTTCACTAAGTGTTGAAGACTTAGTAATTTTCAAGACCTCAAGATTTTACAAATTTGATTTATGTCCTTCCCGAACCCAATACGTTGATTATTGAGTTGAAAAATATTTAAGGATGTTAAGGGTGTGTCTCAAAAGAATTTCAAAATTTTTAGGTGGGATTTAGGGCATGTTTGGACCACGGAGGCAATGAGCCTCCGCGAAAGGGCGGAGTCGCGGAGGCTATGCCTCTTGATAGTGTCTGCATTGCGGATGCTATGCCCCGCAATCAGGTCCGCGATGCGGAGGCGGTGTATTTTTAGCTTCATGAATAAAAGGGCCCAAGGTGTAATTTGGTCCTTTCCCCTCAACCCAAATTGTCCATAGCACGACATATAACACTCAAAAGGGTACTATTTTCCCATTATCATCAAAATTACTCACGTAGAAACCCCCCTCCTTCCCAAGAATGAGGAATTCAAGGTTCTTCTCCCAAGAATTCAAGAGTTTAAGTTTTCAAGTTCAAGCCTTCTTCAATAATCTAACCATTGAGGTATCTGGGGTATTCATCAATGGGTTCTTTCCACCTATTAAGTCCCAAAATATCCTCTTTTTGGTTTGACTATGAATTTTACTCTTTACTATGATTTAACTCAGTGAAAATCATGAACTTTTCCCATGTTTCCTTGTGAATCTTATATTCAATCCATTTTATTAGCTTTTCCATGTAAATTATGATTTTTTATGATTTAAATTCCAAACTCCCATGTCATGTTTGGTCAATACCATGTCAATTTGTCAAATTCATGTATTAAGTCATGTAAACATGATATCCTCTCAAGTTTAACTTATCCTCATGTTATAATTTATGAGTTTAACGGTTATTCAAATGCATAATGTTTTTGGGTCCCCCAAATTATGATTTATTACCAATGTTTTAATGATGTTATTGTATTTAATGTATCATTCGGTGTTAGCGGTTTATGAAGACTCGATACTTATGTGCTTACTGATGTTTCAGACCTTTCAAGTAATAAGTCAGTTAAACCATGATTTTTATCATGATACTCAATTATTATGATCATGTTGAGAACTATTAGTTATCATGTTCAATTAAACTTAAGTCAGTGCCAGTGTCAGTTCAGTTGGGAGTAGGATTTAGCACCGAGCGAACCCAGGGATAGACCTGCCAGTAGAGAGTGTCGCCCTTAGTAGCAATCCCTAAGTTCCAAAACAATGCAGCCAGCGTAGGTTTAAGAGTCTTCATTCTAGTTTAGAGTTGATACATATCTCATAGGAGAACATCCATGTAGTGAGTGACTCCCTAGTCCTTTGAGACACTAGTTTAGTGGATCTACAAAGCCAGTGTTAGTACCCGTGGCAAGGTATGACACCCTTCCAACTGGGTTTACAGGTTGGATCCTGATTATCTTAGATTAGGGCATGTTGTCCACATGATAACTTCCACAATTCCAGTCTAGTTACAAAGACTAAGTATAGTTTAGTTTTACAGGATCAAGTACACAGATATCAGTTAATTAGTATTCAGATATAAATTAATCAGTATTTAGATATCAGTCAGTCAGTATTATATCAGTATTTAGTATTCAAATGTCAGTTACTTAGTATACAAATATCAGTTATCCATTTACTTAGATTTCAATTATTCAGTCATAGAGACATCAGTCATTTAGTTAATCAAATCATCTCAGATCATGTCTATGCTTATTTTTGCATTATTCTTTATATGTTCATGCACTCATGTCAGTGCATACATGATTTCAGATAGTCTCTACCATTCATATCGGTACATTCAAAGTACTAACCACATATTTTCTCATGCGCTATGTTGTCTCATTAAATAGGTTTGGACGCACAGTTTTCCGACCGCTCTTAGCCATCTCGATACCCATATCAGCAGTAGTTGTAGTAAGTCTTCATCCTTCGAGGATGCTATGATTTTATTTTTTTATAGTACTTTCATTCATGTCAGTCAGTTAGAGTTAGTTGGGGGTTTGTCTTATCAACTCCTTATGTTTTAAAGGCTTTTAGATGTTCAGACAATCAGTTTATTTTTAAGATATTATCAGTTGTTTTCAGACTTGACAGTTACATTTCGGTTAAATATTCCATTTTGGACCATATTTCATTAGTATATCTTCTGCACATATTATTTCAGTATTGAATTATTTTGTGCTCATAGCAGGTACCAGATCATGGGTTAGCTTGGAGTCACTTGTGGCCATAAGTACCGTGTTGCGATGAGGGAGTAGCTTTGGGACGTGACAATGAGCTAGGATGATAAAATATCTTCTTGTTGTTGAAATGGTGTATGATCATCAATATCAATATATGTATCCAATAATACACAAAAAAAATGTTCATTATAAAATCCCCAATTAATAACACATGTTATGGTGTTGTTAAGCAAGGAGGTAGATTAATTAGAAGATTAGATATCTTGAGTATCGACCAAGTTGGAATTATAATGGTTGCATAGAACGTTAAATAATTTAGAAAGTCAAGAAGGTTCGCTCTATCAAGTTAAGAAATTGAGTTTCAGTAATGGTTTGATCAGAAACAACAGTGGTGGAACAAGAAATTTGTGAAGGACGTGTAAGATTTTTTTTTTTGGGTATGTGGGTTCAACTTTACTTGTTCAAAGGGAAGAGAGGTAGTAAGGGCGTTCAGTGTCCAGTTCATATCACTTAAAAACATAATTATAGTTTATTGTTAGAATATACTATAAACAATGTTGTTTTGATGTAGTATTATTTATTGAATGATTATTTATTTATTTATTTAGTCAATTCAATAAATTGTTACATTAAATAGATCATTGTCATATATGTGTCCTCAACTTATATAGTAGATGATTTGGTGTATAGAGTTTTAGCTTATACATATAAGATTAAATCATTGGTTCTTATAAGTTAAAGTTATAGTTCACAATCGTAGATAAAAATTTGGAAAATCCATCAGAATGATTGTAGCACGAGATTAAATGTAATTTATCTTGATTACAAGAATGGTGTAGTTCTATCTTTCCGTGCAAGGGCATTTTGTATGTATTGAATGGGATAGAGTAGAGATAGTAATTTTGGACTGACTGCTGAAAAACATATTTTCTAAACTGTTAAATATATTTATATTCTCAATCCTAATACGACTATTACGATCTGTTTACATTATTTATCATTTTGATGTATTAAAAGATGAGATTCTAAGATGGGTTAATATTCCTAATACATTGGTTGATAATAATATATATTGGTGAAATAGTAAGTTAGTTGATGAAATTCATATCTCGGTATAGAGATTGATGATACTCTTTTTATGAGAAGCTTATAAGTTTTCATGTGCAAACACGATTGGTGGACTTATGAATCTGATATATGAAATAAGTTATTTCTCTAAAGGAACTTAATCACTATATTATATTCATCGGTAATTTAATTTATTAAATACTATCTGTAATCTTAAAATGGGAAATTACATAAGTGTTTAATAGGAAATTATGAAATAAAAATAGAGGAGTGCAATTACGAATTTTTAGTGGAATAATTTATAATTTATTATGGTAAGAATAATTCAAATTGGTATTTTGAATTATTTCCATAATAGAGAGCATCAATAACTAATTTTGTGGTCCCTACAATGCTCACATTATACTAGAACTCAAAATTCTATTTTCTATGAAAAAAGGAGAAGTCACCACCTGTCCTTGTTGAAGTAGAAACCGGTGTGTGTTTTTCTTTCCTCCTTGCACTGAGGATGTATCTCTATAAATAGAAATTTTCCTAACCTAGAAATTGAACAACAAGAGGAATAGTAGAAATAATTGGCTATTTTATTCAGTATTTGTCCACCTATGTATTAAGAGTGTTCGGTTGTGAATTTGAGATAATTGTAAAAGATCACAGATTCAGAAATAAATCTGCTTCAAGAAATCTGCTCACGCTTCAAGAGGTATTCCTGATTATTTTTAAGCAGCCTTTGCGTGAACAATGCATTTATGTTGGTTGTCTTTATTACATGTAGGGCATGGTTTAGGCGTGGGTTAAAATCCAATTTTTTGTGAAAACATTGTATTGTCTTTTCCAATTCTTTTTGGAAGTGACTTTAGTCCAGTTCTTTTATGAAAAGAAGAAGACATAACAAGGAAATAATAGGATGTATCAAGATGAATTTTTGTTACGCACTTCAAATTGTTTAAAGTACATAACTAAAGCCTTGTTTTTCATGGTTTTGATGCTGGCAATGAATAATATTTTGGGTTAGCATCATTTCTTTAAGAGAGAAGTATCTATTATCCCACCTGTACTTGTCACATTTTATTCATGGTACACCTGAATTTTAACTTGTCCTAAGTATACCCCCCCCCCCCATAAGTTGTTGTTTTGCAACATCGCGTGGCCCTTTTTTGCTGATAGTCCACAGCGTGTAATACACGTACGGACATGTGGAAAAAAGTGTTGATATGGCTGTTAATGTGGATAAATATCATCCACTTCCCTTATATTTATCCTATATTAAAAAATAACTCACTTCTACCCTTAATTATCTGATTTTTCTCTAAAAAATTATATTTTTCAGTTTTTCTCTACTCCAAACTAGTGAAAGGTTGAATTTCCGTCGATCAATTAAGCTATTATCTAAAATTATATATTTTTTTGTGTGTGTTAAGAATATGAAATTATTTTTTTCCGATTAGTGTTTCATAGTAGTTTCCCATTAGTGTTTTGATTAGGATGTTGAGAAGACTCACATGCACAAATACGTTTCTTATTATAATTAATGGAGTAAGAAATGTCAATTTAAGTTAGGGGTGTACAAAAATCGAATTGATAAAATGTTATGGATTTATCGTTATTGGGTTAACGATTTTTTAATTATTTTGTAAAAATAAATTATTGGGTCATTATTTCAATTTTGGTTTTTTTATTGGGTTATTGGGTAAACCGATAGCCCAATATGTTTATGCTAAATTATTATTTTACACCCCATATATATACACATATAGTACACCCAATAAGTAGGATTTTGGTTGCGACTAAGATTCAATTTTTTCATGTTATTTACTACTTTTTCTATTTTATGAGTATTTTCGTATCTGTTAAATCAAAATCAAATCGTTAGGGACTAGAAATCGATAACCAATATAACTAAATTTATTATAAGTATGTTTCTTAGTTTCTTTAGTATTTGTTTTATTAGTATTTTTTAAAATATCTTCTTCGATATTTAGTACATTTTTTTAGGTACAATAACTCATATGATAAATATAATTAAGATGACAAATTGAAGGATTTTCATAGGAATGAAAACTAGAGTTTTAGATTAGATTAATAAACGGATGAAATTTCTTTTAGATTAATAAACGGAAGTTTTAAAAAATTAATAAATGGATGAAATTTTTATTTCATAAACTAATTAATAAGCTGGAGTTTTGCAAAATTAAAAAATCAATGAAATTTTTTTTTAGATTGGAAGTAATGGAGGAAGAGAGATAATAAATAGGGAGAGGGATAATTGAATTTTTTGAAAAAATTAAAGAAAAATAGTTTTTTCGTTCTTTAACTATTAAAAATACTGATTTGGCCAAAAAATTACTCCATCACGCGCGTGATGGTGTGTGAAACCTAATTATTTATTTATATTTGAAGTAACGCAACTCGGCCAATGATACGTTTCTCATAGAATTCTTGTTAGATCAAAGTGTTGGACCGTGTATCTTAGAAGGATTTGATCGTGAGAATTTTGTTGTACAAGAGATTAAGAATTTGTGATTAATTAATAGTAGTCATCAAAGTGATTTATTTATTTGAAATCATTAAAAAATCTTAATAACTATATATATGTGAGATTATATAAGTACATAAAATTGAGAATTATGATTAATAAATAGGATCTACAAATATGATCTATTTATTTAAGTCATTAAAATTTGCTCGAGAGGGTTCATCCCCATGATTACCAAGATTAATTAGTGATGAAGTATTAAATTTATGTGCTGGCTTAGACCTTCCTCCCTATCGAATGAATTTAGTGCAAGTCATTATGTATTTAATCAATAGTTTGATAATCTCTATTAACTCTCCTAAATTGAGTAATATATGATTGGGTCAATATAACTAGAGTAGATTTTCGCATAAACTAATAGTATACTGTCCATCCGAGTTAGGTCTGTAAATGTTTATGAAGCGAATAATCAATCATTATATATATGTATTGCATGAGTAGTTCTCCAATCCCATTGATTGTCTATTTGACATGCGTGAATATATATGTATATGATGAATTTGAATTTAACTATTCAATATTTATATGACTATGTTAATGATTTATTGTAACATTTTTCAATATCAGATTCAATATGTCTTCCTTTATCTCTTTTAGCACTATTTAGAGTCAAAATAAACTTGAGAGTCATAATTTTATTGTGAAAAGTTTTACTTCTCAATAAAAAGGTGGATAGAAGAAGAAAAATACTCACAATGCTAAGAAAGTTATAGCTCTAACTAGTGGCGTAAAAAGGCCTAACGGCAAGTGTTTTCATTGTTAGATGTTAGGTCATTGGAAGACACATTGTCCAGTGTTTCTATCCAAGCAAGAAAACAAGCTATATTTACTTTCAGTTGTCATTGAAATGTGCTTATAGGCTATTTCTACCACATCATGTTGTGTAGATTCAGGAGCCACTAATCACATCTGTACTACATTGCAGGGATTTTAAGAAACGAGCAAGCTGAATAGAGGTGAATTTGTGTTTTTCAGGTTGATGGTTCAACAAATCAAATTTTAGCATTAGAAAATATTAGTATTTCATTTTGGAATGGGACACATTATATTCACCTGTTGTTCGGAGAAATTTGATTTCAGTTTCTAAAGCTCTAAGATATGGTTATTATATTAATTTTTCTGATAACAGTTATGTTATTAGTTATAATAAACATTTTATCTCTGATGGTACATTGATTGTTGGTCTTTTTATTATTAATGTCTCTCCTAAATGGCAATAAGTCATTGGGCTGAATAATGTTAACCTTTCAAGTAAAAGAAAAGATTCTTCTGAATTTAATGAGACTTATTAATGGCATTTGCGTCTATGTCACCTAATACTAGATAGAATTTCGAGGTTGGTTTGGGATGGACATTTAGGCTCAATAAATGTGGAGGCACTACTAACATGCAAATCCTATTTAGAAGGAAAAATAACTAAGAGTCCTTTTCCCTCAAAGAAAAATAGAGCAAAGGATAAACTAGAGTTAATTTATTTTGATTTGTGTGGCACAATAAACGTTCAAGTGAGAGGTGGTTATGAGTATTTGATGACTTTCATTGATGATTACTCAAAATATGGATATGTTTATTTGTTGCGTTGTAAATTTGAATGCTTTGAGAAATTCAAAGAATTTAATACAAAAATGAAGAAACGACATAAAAATGTATCAAGTCCCTACAATATGATCGTGGTGGGGAATACCTCTTAAATGAGTTCATTAGTTACTTATCAGAATAAGTAATTATGTATCAAAGGTTTTCACCTAGAACTCCATAACAGAATAGTATAGTAGAAATAAGAAACATAACTCTTTTAGAAATGGTTAGATTTATGATTAGTTATTGTAATTTGCCTCCTTCATTTTTAGGGTTATGCACAAGAAACTGTAGACTATATTCTGAACTTAAAACTGTAATACCCCGCATTTTCTTAGCGTAATCTAAGTCCCAATACATGAATATTCATATATAAAAATTTTGAAATACTCATTAATTTCCAGTTTAGATCCTGTCATTGCATAGAAAATTCAATTAGCTTTCCAACGATATAAAATTTGCCCAAATCTGATAACCGGGTAAGAAGTTATGGCGATTTTAAGTATCAGTCGTTAAACACCATTATTTTAACCCTTAGCGCATTGCGGAGTCAGTCTAAATAACAATTGTTAGTTTCCAGTGTGGTACTGCGATATTGGCACGTCGCACTAAGGACCCAGTTTACGTTTGGCAATTTTCAGTGAGCCTCCGCGATTATGGCGCGTCACGAAGGTGGCCAAAATGGCATTTCAATGAAGGACCACAATCTTACCGCATTGCGCCATCATCCAATTTCCCAATTGTCCCTTTTTCAGTGGCTTGGCGCGATAGTAGAGCGTCGCGCCAAGGCCAAAAATCGGGATCTTCAATTTCCAATTTGCGTTCTTAAATTCGTTTAGGGGTATTTGGGTCTTTTTTCTAAATGCTAAACTCATCCTAAACACGAAATTTAACCCCTAATGGACCTTAATACTCATCATTATTCAAATCCTCTCAAATTAAAGATCTACTTTTTAGGAACAAGAAATCCTAACTCTCAAATTCAAGGCCAAATCTCAAGAACTCACCATCAACACTTCCAAATTCATTAACTCAAGTATGTTAGTTGTTCATTCATGGAGTCCAAGTATCCTTTTTAAATTGCAAGATTATGATCTTTTCAAGTTATTTTACTTTAAATTGTGATTTCACCCATGAATCTCCATGAAGTATGATTTTATACCATGTTTCAATGAAATTATTGTTGTTATTCAATTCTCCATGTTTTAATAGTATTATTTTATCGAATAAAACCGTGATTTAATACTATTATGTCGAATTTATGCTATTTCTATAAGTTCCATGACATTCCTATGATTGTTTCAAACCATGAACTACAAGTGTTTGATAAAATGCCTACAAGATTGATTGATTTAATAAAAGCCTTCATGCTTTGTCCCCCATGTTTAGTGACATTTAACTATTGTTGTTTTTGAGTTTGGGGGTATTGAATACCTGAAAACCTTAGCTGTTTATGCAGTCTAGTCTTATTATATTATAGAATATTCATCAGAACATACTATGAGCATCATCAGAATAGTCAGATATCAGTCAGTTAAACTCAGAACAGTCTAGTATTTCAATGTCTTTCAGTTGGGAGTAGGATTTAGCACCGAGCAAGTGTAGGGATGGAGTCTTCCCTGTAAGATAGACAGAGTCATTAGTAGTAGTCCCTATACTCTAGAACTATGTATCCAACGTAGGATATGATAAGTCATACGTCAGTTTAGGCTTGACTATCTCGCAGGGGTCACCCGTTAATTCAGGCTTGACACCCTTAGTCCTTCAGATTGTATATCAGTATAGTGGATCCATATAGCCAGTGTTAGTACCCATGGTACGGTATTAACACCCTTCCATATGGTGTTACAGTTTGGACCCCAATTAGCTCTGATTGGGGCATGTCGGGTAGATGATACCTCCCACAGTCTCAGATATAGTCTCAGCCATAATATCAGTCACAGTCTTAGTTACAGTCTTAATCAAATAATCAGTTCAGACACTCAGTCTTAGTGTTGTTTGAACAAAGCACACAAATGTCAGTTATTTCAGTATTTAAGTTTACAGATTTTACTCAGTTAGTATTTCATTTTACAGATTTTACTCAGTTCATGTTATATGCTTGGTCATGCATTCTCAGTATTTACAATTTTTTATATATTCCCAGTACCTACAGATTTTATGCTCTTTATTCAGTACTCCATGATTTATATGCATATTCAGTTAATTATTAGTTCTTTTTATGAAACCATGTATATCAGCCTACCTCATTTAGCATACCAGTATATTCAAAGCACTGATCGCATACCTTTTCTTTTATGATATGATGTATTATATCATAGGTTCTGATCTTAGTTCCTGGGTCGCGATTAGACTTATCAGATCCTCAGCAGTAGCAGTGGTGAGTCTTCATACTTTGAGGACAGGCTTACTTTATTCCAGGTCTCATTTTAGTAGTTAGATGGAGTTAGTTAGGTACTGTCCCATCAACTCATAGTCATTCAGTTTTAGATGCTTATCAAACATTAGAGTTAGTTATTCAGTATTCAGACATTTCAGTTAGTTATCCAGTTTATCAGTATTTTATCAAATTCAGTCAGTTATTAAAATCTTATGGCATACCAGTTATTCTTCCTCAATTATGCTATTATTATTCAGTGCTCACAGTAGGTACCAGCTCATGGGTTAGCTTATGGTCTCTCGAGAGTGTAAGCACCGTGTGATGCCTAGGGTGTACTCTCGGGGTGTTACAAACTTGGTATCAGAGCCTAAGGTTTTAAAGTTTCCTAGGAAGTCTGAAAGTCATGCCAAGTAAAGTCTTGTTCATGGGTGTGTAGTGTACTACACTTATGGACGAGAGGCTACAAGGCGTTTAGGAAACATTTCCCTTTGTTCAGTAATCACGTCATGTGGGCGAGCATGAGCTCATGTTAAACTCTCAGGCTAATCTATTTATTCCTTCCATTTACAAAACATGTCTCCCAAGAAGAATAGGAAACCAGCTAGCCCCTCATCCCGTCCAGGCAGATCCTTTGGATGGGCATGTCTCTCACGCAGAATTCAGAGTTGTGTTCACTACTCTAGCAAAATCTATAGCAGCATAGAATGAATGGCCAATTGTTGTTCTGGCCAACCCAGTGTCCAATACTGCTGGAACCAGAATTCAAGATTTTACCTGGATGAATCCTCCTTCTTTTATGGGATCTAAGTCTGAAGAGGATCCACAGGAATTCTTAGATATGGTTTAGAAGATCACGGATTCTATGGGGTGACATCTAGTCAGAGTGCTGAGTTGGCTGCATACCAGTTGCAGGATGTAGCCTATACTTGGTTTAAGCAGTGGAATGTTGATAAGGATGTAGATGCGGGGCCTATTGAATGGGAAGAGTTTGCCACAGCTTTATTAGACAGATTCTTCCCATTGGAGTTGAGGGAGGCCAAGGTGTTAGAGTTTATTAACTTGAGGCAGGGCATCATGAGCGTGAGGTATTATTCCATTAAGTTTACTCAATTTGCTAGATATGCTCCTCATGTGGTAGCTGATAACAGGTCTAAGATGAGTAAGTTTATGTCTGGCGCATCTGATAGTATGCTCAAGAAGTGTAGGACCACAATGCTGATTAGTGAGATGGACTTGTCTAGGTAGATGGTCCATGCTCAATTGATAAAGAAGAAGAAGATTTAGGAGAAGGAGAGAGGAAATAAAAGGGCTAGTACGGGTAGTCTTAACTTCAATCAGCCAAAGTCAGAGGGTGGTAACCGTCCTCAGTTTTATCAAAGATCTTCATCCTTATCACCCTCTTCATCCAGTGCTCCCATACCCAAATTCAGAAATGACAATAGGGATAGAGCACCAGTCTCTAAGTCCCAGGTCAGTGTCAGCAGTGTTCCTACAAATAATGTATGTCAAAAATACTGTAAACACCATCAGGGTGAGTGTAGAGTGGGTAGTGATGTGTTCTTCGGGTGTGGTAGCCAGGCCATTAGATTTTGGAGTGTCGGGTAGTTTCTCCGAAAGGTAGGGATGTGTGCCAACAAGGCCAGCCCCATTAGTCGTCAGTTCCATTTGGTCGCCCAACTCAGTAGGGTACCACTTCCAGTGCTACCAGTGGTCAGTGTACGAAAAGATTATATTCTCTTCAGTCCTACTAAGATGAAGAAAAATCACCTGGCGTAGTTACTGGTACGTTGCAGGTATTTCACTTACATGTTTATGCTTTACTAGACCTTGGAGCTCCTCTTTTTTTTGTAACTCCATATATAGCCGTCAATTTTGGAGTCAGTCCCGAAACTCTTGCACAACCCTTTTAGGTGTCCACCCCAATAGGTGTTTCCATTGTAGCCACAAAGGTATACAGGAACTGTCCGGTCAAAATATCTCAGAAAGTTACTTCAGTTGATCTCATGGAGTTAGAGATGATGGATTTTTACGTCATTCTTGGCATGGATGGGCTTTACTCATGTGGTGCCTTGGTTGATTGTAGAAATAGAATAGTTCACTTTTGGTTCCCAAATGAACCAGTCTTTGAATGGGGGTTAGTACCACAGCTCTTAGGGGTCAGTTGATTTGGTACCTTAGAGCGAGAAAGATAATATCGAAGGGGTGTATTTACCATCTTGTGCGAGTCAAAGACTCTAACTCGGAAATTTCAACTCTTGAATTAGTTCCAGTAGTAAATTAATTCTCAGATGTATTTCCTAAAGATCTTCCTAGAGTCCCTCCTTAAAGCGAAATAAACTTTGGAATAGACCTTCTTCCAGATACCCAAAGCATATCTATTCCTTCATATAAAATGGCTCCAACTGAACTCAAGGAGTTAAAAGAACAGTTAAAGGATCTTCTAGATAATGGATTCATTAGACCCAGCGTCTCCCCGTGGGGTGCACCTATTTTATTCGTGCGTAAGAAGGATGGTTCTCTCGGAATGTGCATAGACTACCGTCTGTTAAACAAAGTCACAGGCAAGAATAAATATCCACTTCCTATAATCAATGACTTGTTTGATCAACTTCAGGGTGCCAGCTATTTTTCAAAGATAGACCTCAGATCACGTTATCATCAGCTTAGGGTTAGGGAATGCGATATTTTAAAAATAGTTTTTTAAACTTTGTATGGTCACTTTAAATTTCTAGTCATGTCCTTTGGTCTCATGAATGCCCCAGAAGCCTTCATGTACTTGATGAACCGAGTGTTCAACCATTATTTGGAGATATTCGTCATAGTCTTCATTGATGACATTCCTGCTTACTCCTATAGCGAAACTGATCATGCAAACCATCTCAAAATAGTGTTGCAAACTCTTAGAGCTCACCAATTATTCGCTAAATTTAGTAAGTGTGAATTTAGGAAAAGATCAGTAGCTTTTCTTGGCCATATTATTTTCGGTGATGGCATTAGAGTTGATCCTCAAAAGATTGACGCGGTGAGAAACTGGCCTAGACCCATCTCTCCATCATACATCAGGAGTTTCTTAGATTTAGCTGGCTATTACCATCAGTTTGTTAAAGGTTTTTCTTCTATTGCATCCCCATGTCTAGATTGACTCAGAAGAAAGTTAAGTTTTAGTGGTCAGATTAATGCGAAAACAGTTTTCAGGAGTTGAAGACTCGACTCACCTCAGCCCAGTTCTTACCTTGCCAGATAGTTTAGATGGGTTTGTTGTGTACTGTGATGCATCCATAGTAGGTTTAGGTTGTGTCCTCATTCTAGGTTTAGGTTGTGTCCTCATACAGAGAGGTAAGGTCATAGCCTATGCTTCCTAACAACTTAAACCCCATAAGAAGAATTATCCAACTCATTATCTTGAGTTAATAGCTGTAGTATTCGCCTTAAAGATTTGGAGGCATTACTTGTATGGGGTGCACGTTGATGTGTTGACTAACCATAAAATCTTGTAGTATATGTTCTCTTAGAAAGACTTAAATCTGTGTCAGAGAAGGTGGTTAGAGTTATTGAAGGATTATGACATGAGTGTTCTGTATCATCCGAGAAAGGCCAATATAGTGGTTGATGCTCTTAGTAGGTTGTATATGGGTAGTGTTTCTCATATTGAGGATGGTAAGAAGAAGTTAGCTTAGGAAGTTCATCAGCTTGCCCGACTAGGTGTCCGCTTACTCGATTCAGCAAAAAGTAGTGTATGGGTGTAGAGTAGCTCAGAATCATTTATAGTATCCAAGGTGAAGGAAAAGAAGGATAGAGATCGCAGTCTAGTTAAGTTGAAAGAATCATTCAGAGATTAGAAAGCGGAGGTTTTCTCCCAAGGGGGAGATGGTGTTTTGCATTGTCTGGGTAGATTATGTGTGCCTGATGTAGAAGATTTGAGGCTATGAATTCTTGTAGAAGTGCATGGTGTGCGTTAATCTATTAATCCAGGGGCCACAAAGATGTACCACAATTTGTGGGAGATCTATTGGTGGAGTAGGATAAAGCGGAATATTGAAGAGTTTGTAGCTAAATGCTCTACGTGTCAGCAAGTTAGGTTTGATCACCAGAAGCCTAGTGGGTCCATGTAGGAGTTCATTATTCTCACTTGGAAATGGGAGGAAGTTAACATAGACTTTGTGATGGGTTTGCCTTGTACTCGTCATCAGTGTGATTCTATTTGGGATATCCTTGATAGGATGACCAAATCAAATTATTTCTTGCAAGTCCATACCTTTTTTTCAGTCGAGGACTATGCCATCTGAGAGTTGGTCAGGTTGCACATTGTTTCCTTGTCTATAATCTCAGATAGAGGTATCCAGTTTACCTCTCACTTCAGGAAAGCATTCCAAAAGGGTCTTGGTACCCAAGTCAACCTCAGTACTGCCTTCCACCCTTACACAGATGGACAAGAAGAACAGACCATTCAGACTCTAGAATATATATTGAGAGCATGCGTAGTTGATTTTAAAGGTAGTTGAGATGACCACTTGTCTTTGATTGAATTCGGATATAATAACAGCTATTATTCTAGTATCCGGATGGCTTCATTTGAAGCTCTCTACGACAGGTGATGTAGATCTCCAATTGGTTGTTATAAAGTGGGTAAGGTCATAGTAGTAGGGCCTGACTTGGTGTTTGATGCATTAGAGGAGGTTCAGTTGATCAGAGAAAGGCTTAAGACTTTCTAGAGCCGATAGAAATCATATGTAGATGTGAGGAGAAAGGATCTCGAGTTTGAGGTCGGTGATTTTGTGTACTTGAAAATCTCTCCCATTAAGGGAGTGAAGAGATTCAGCAAGAAAGGGAAACTCAGTCCCCGATATGTCAGTCCCTTAAGAATTCTCAATTGTTTCAGAAAGGTAGCTTACGAGCTTGATTTTCCTTCAGATTCAGCCTCAGTACACCCAGTGTTCTATGTCTCATTGTTGAAAAAAAGTATTGGTGATCCATCTGTAGTTGTTCCCTTAGAAAGTTTAGATATTCAAAATAGTTTTTCCTCTGAGAAAGTTCCAGTCGAAATTCCTCATCATTAAATTCATAGACTAAGGAAAAAAGAAGTTCCATTGGTTAAAGTTATTTGGCGGAATAAGTCTTTTGAGGGAGCCAATTAGGAAGCAAAGGCAGATATGCGGACCAAGTACCCTCATCTTTTCTCCGCAAACCCAGATTCAGTATAAGGTACTAATCTTCTTTTGATTTCTTTCTATCATCCTCAGTTTCAGTTGCACATCATGTTCACACCAGTCATGCATTCATGAGTCAGTTCAGTCATGCATGCCATGCATCAGAGTGTAAGCTCAGTCCATCAGTGTGTAAGCTCTGTCCATCAGTTTTTCCTCAGCTTAACCAGTCTCATTCGAGGATGAATGATCCCAAGGGGGAGATATTGTAATACCCCGCATTTCCTTAGCGTAATCTAAGTCCCAATACATGAGTATTCATATATAAAAAAAATTAAATTCTCATTAATTTTCAGTTTAGAGCCAGTCATTACATAGGAAATTCAATTAGCTTTCCAACAATATAAAATTCACTCAAATCCAATAACCGGGTAAGAAGTTATGGTGATTTTAAGATTCAGTAGTTAAACACCATTATTTTGACCCTTATCGCACTGCAAAGCCAGTCTAAATAACAATTGCAAGCTTCCAAAGTGGTACCGCGATGTTGGCGCGTCACGCCAAGGACCCAGTTCAGGTTTAGCAATTTCCAGTAAGCCTCCGCGATTATGGCATGTCACAGAGGTGGCCAAAATAGCATTCCAGTCAAGGACCGTGATCTTACCGCGTTGCACCATCATCCAGTTTCGCAATTGTCCCTTTTCCAGTGTCTTGGCGCAATAGTGGCGCGTCGCGCCAAGTCCAAAAATAGGGATCTTCAGTTTCTAGCTTGCATTTTTAAATTCATTTAGGGGTATTTGGGTCTTTTTTCTAAGCCCTAAACTCGTCCTAAACACGAAATTTAACCCCTAATTGACCCAAATACTCATCATTATTCAATTCCTCTCAAATTAAAGATCCTTTTTTCAAGAATAAGAAACCCTAGCTCTCAAATTCAAGGCCAAATCTCAAGAACTCACCATCAACCCTTCCAAATTCATTAACTCAGGTATGTTAGATGTTCATCCATGGAGTCCAAGTATCATTTTTAAATTACAAAATTGTGATCTTTTCAAGTTATTTGATTTTAAAGTGTGATTTCACCCATGAATCTCCGTGAACTATGATTTTACACCATGTTTCAATGAAATTATTATTGTTATTCAATTCTCCATGTTTTAATATTATTATTTTATCGAATTAAACCATGATTTAATACTATTAGGTTGAATTTATGTTATTTCTATAAGTTCCATGGCATTCCTATGATTGTTTTAAACCATGAACTACAAGTGTTTGATAAAATGCCTACAAGAGTGATTGATTTAATAAAAGTCTTCATGCTTTGTCCCCCAAGCTTTAGTGTCATTTTACCATTGTTGGTTTTGAGTCTTGAGGGTATTCAATACCCGAAAACAATAGTTTTTTATGTAGTCTAGTCTCAGTACATTATAGAATAGTCTTCAAAACATACTATGAGCATCATTAGAATAGTCATATATCAGTCAGTTAAACTCTGAACAGTCTAGTATTTCAGTGTCTTTCAATTAGGAGTAGGATTTAGCACCGAGCGAGTGTAGGGATTGCGGCTTCCCCATCAGATAGGTAGAGTCGTAAGTAGCAGTCCCAATATTCCAGAACTATGTAGCCAACATAGGATATGAGAAGTCACCCGTCAGTTTAGGCTTGATTATCTCACCGGAGTCACCCGTCAGTTCAGGCTTGACACCCTTAGTCCTTTGGACAGTATATCGGTATAGTGGATCCACACAGCCAGTGTTAGTACCTGTGGCACGGTATTAACACCCTTCCAACTGGGATTACAAGTTAGACCCCAATTAGATCAGATTGGGGCATGTTGGATAGATGATACCTCCCACTGTCTCAGATACAGTCTCAACCACAATCTCAATTACAATCTCAGTTACAGTCTTAATACAGTAATCAGTTCAGGCATTCAGTCTTAGTGTTATTTGACCAAAGCATACAAATGTCAGTTATTTAAATATTTTAGTTTACAGATTTTACTCAGTTCATATTATATGTCTGGTCATGAATTCTCAGTATTTATAGATTTCTACATATTCCCAGTACCTACAGATTTTATGATCTCTATTCAGTACTCCATGATTTACATGCATATTTGGTTAATTATTAGTTCTGTTCATTAAATCATGCATATCAGCCTACCTCATTTAGCATACCAGTACATTCAAAGTAATGATCGTATACCTTTTCTTTTGCGTTATGATGTATTATATCATAGGTTCTTACACTCAGTTTCTGTCTCGCGATTAAACTTATCATATCCTCAGCAATAGCAGTGGTGAGTCCTCATACTTTGAGGATAGGCTTACTTTATTTCATGTCTCAGTTTAGTAGTTAGCTGGAGTTAGCTGGGGCCTGTCCCATCAACTCACATTCATTCAGTTTTAGAGGCTTATCAGACATTACAGTCAGTTATTTAGTATTAAAACAGTTCAGTTAGTTATCCAGATTATCAGTATTTTATCAGATTCAGTAAGTTATTTTTATAGACTCATATTTCAGTTTTGAATTCAGTTATTAAAACCTTGTGGCATAATAGTTGCTCTTCCATAATTATGATATTATTATTCAGTGCTCATAGCAGGTACTTGCTCATGGGTTAACTTGTGGTCCCTCGGGACTGTAAGCACTGTGTGACGCCCTGGGTGTACTCTCAGGGCGTTACAAAAACCATCCATGTCGGTACCTATGATACCCCTAGAACTGTGGACTGCACATAAACCTTGTCTAAAACATGTTCGGATTTAGGGATGTCCACCACATGTGCTAAAAGAAAAGACATAAATGTTGAAACCTAGATCAAAAGTAGGTGTTTTTATTGGGCACCCTAAAGGATTGAAAAGTGCTATGTTCTATAATCCTACAGAAAATGTCATTATAAGTACCAATTCCAAGTTTTTAGAAAAGGATTTTATAACAAACCACATTCCCATAAGTAAACTAATTTTTATGGGAATTAAGCAAAGAGGTAATAAATCAATCTACTAACGACCCAACTGACGGAGAAAATATTATTTAAGACTTCTTTTGATGAATGTAAGAAAACCAACATCTTATCTACATTTGCAAATCGTAAATAAAAAAATCATATAGTACATTTAGAGAATACGCTAAAAAAAGAATTATTACTTTCTGATAACAATTTAATAGAATGCATAATTAAAGCTACAGGTTATCAAATGCCTTATAATTTAAGTCATTTATTTGCAACTTTATTAGTCTATTGCAATCCTAGAAATTCCAAATAACTATAAAAAATATTTGAGAACCCAATGTCTGAAGATTTTATAAATATAACACATTTACCTCCTCACAGTGTACTCTACAAAGTATTAACTCATATTAACGATTTTTTACATCCAATGGATCATGATATCAATGAATTTCAACTTACAACAAAAATACTTCAACCTCCTAAAATAACAAACGAAGCTAAAGATGTTCATTTTGTACTAACTATCATAGTTAGTGAAGAAGATTTATTCTTAAAAAAAATAAATGTTGAACAAAAAAAGTGCTTATAATATCATACTCAATTCAATATTTTCAAATAAATCAGGTGTTGTTTTTCATTGATGGCCCCGGTGAAATAGGAAAGAGTTTTCTATACCTTGATTTGTTAGCTACTGTTAGACATAATGAATTTATTGCTCTAGCAACAGCAAACTCAGGTGTTGCGGCTTTCCTTCTTCTCAGAGGACAAACTGCTCATTCACGTTTAATTACCTATATATATTGAGGAAAACTTTAGTTGTAATATAAGTAAATAGATTTCTTTAGCTTTTTTGATTCGAGATGTTAGGTTGATTGTCTAGGATGAAATTTCAAAGGCAAAAAAAAAATAGTTGAAGCTTTAGATTTTTTTCTATGAAATTTAATGAAAATCAATACAATATTTGGTGGAAAGATGGTTATTTTTAGTGGAGATTTTAGACAATCTCTTTCTATTATTCGTAGTGGCAAAAAAGAATATTTTATTTGTGAAAGCTTACTTTGCTCTTAAATTTAAAATCAACAAGAATAATTAAAATTATCAAAAAATATGCGAGCAAAATTTGACCCCGCTTTTTGTGAATATCTGATGTGTATTGGTAATGGTAATGAGAAAACAAACAACCAAGGAAAAATGATACTTTCCAATTCTTTAATTATTCTCATAGCTCTACAATTCTTTAAATTATTCACACTAATTTACGTATATGTCATTCAAGTGCTTCATTCATCACTTTTCGCACTATTTTAACAATAAAAAGCAATTTTATCGATGAAATTAATGATATGCTAATAACCCAATATCCAACACCACCAAAATTTTATCAAACAATTGATGAAACAATCGACTTGAAGGATCAAAGCGAGTTTAAAAATTTTATGCATAGTTTAAATCTTTCAGGTTTATCCCTTTATAGATTAACATTGCAAAAAATTGTCCAATTATGTTATTACATAATTTAAATTCATGTGATGATTTATGTAATGATTTCAAAAATTATATCATTAGCACAACAATATTCAATGGAGATTTTAAAAACAAACATGTATGAATTCCACGAATTCCTCTACAAATATCACAAGATGAGAAACCGCCCGTTCAATTTAAAAGAACTCAAATTTTCATATGATTATGTTATGCCATGACCATAAATAAAGCAAAAGGTCAAACATTAAATTTTATTGGTATTTATTTACGTGAACCTGTGTTTTTCATGGCCAACTGTATATTATTTTATCGTGAGCAAAAACTTCTAATTGCATAAAAGTATTGATTAGACCTTCTATAATAGAAGACAACGATGTCCATTCAACCCAAAACATAGTTTTTAATGAGGTCATCAGAAAGGCTTACCCATAATATTATACAACAACTTGATACACGAGAAAATTGAAGAAAAGGTGTCTTTTAAGTCTTGAATGAAGGATTGGTGACATTGACCAAATTAAAGGGTCAAACATCATTAGGAAACTTGATTAAGTTAATTGTGGACTTGATTAATATTTTTAAAACTTTCTAATCTTTCTAAAAATACAAATCAACCCAACCCACACCCCTCTTCAATTCAAATCAACTACATTCTCTCTCTCTCCAGCTTCTCTCAACTCTCTTCCAACCAACAGTTCTGCAAAATTTCTCCCTTCAACCTCTGGCGACAAATATTCAGGTGAGTTTCTTTTATACTTTCAACCGTCAATTGACGTGAAGACTTCTCCGACGACAACAACTTCGAGTTCTTCGTCGTCCCATTTCCTTTTTCACAGGTAAAAAATTATGAAAAAACAGAGAAACTTGAGCCAACTACTCTTCTAGTATTGAAATGTGGACTGAATAAAACCCTAATTTCTAGCATTTTTTCTTCTTGTTGTCGTACTGTTGATTCAAATTTATTGGTGATTTTTGGTCACAAATGATGTTCTTAGTGTATTTGTATGTGTGTGTTGCTGTTATTGAGTTGATTTGTTGTTTGTCTTGGTAAAAATAGTATTGCAACAGATGAAACATCTAATGCAACAGATGAAAATCTGATGCAACTATAAAAATCTGATGCAACAGGTGAACAATCTAACAGATCATTCATCTGTTATGACAGACGACTCTTCTCGTTGGAAGAAATATAAACAATATTGATCCAACAGATAACTGATTAGTGATCTGTTTTTATTCTTTCCAATGGTTTACTCTTTATTTTGCAATAGATTAGTGACTATTTTTATTCTTTCCAATGGTTTACTCATCTGTTGCAATAGGTCGGTTATATATTGCAACAGATAACATACCTAGTGCAATAGATTAGTGATCCATTTTTATTCTTTCCAATTGTTTACTCATCCGTTGCAATAGGTCGGTTATATATTGCAACAGATAACATACCTAGTGCAACAGATTAGTTATTTGTTTTTATGGTTTTCAACGGATTACTCATCTATTTCTATGAGTCGGTTATATATTTCATCAGATAAAATACTACGTGTAATAGATTAGTGTTGTTTTTATGGTTCCCACGGATTACGTATCTGTTACAACAAGTCGGTTATATGTTGCAACAGATAACATACCTAGTGCAATAGATTAGTTGTCTGTTGGAACTGTTATATTACTGTTATACATTAATCAATTATAATCTATGTTATATTGCTGTTAATTTAAGATAACATGGCTTCCAAAAGAAAAGAAATTGAATCAAGTCCAAGTAAAGAAATAAGTGCAGCAGCTCAGCTACATCCACCACTCTATGATCTTGCTTTGAAAGAATTATCTCAATCAAGAGTAGAAGATAATAAACACGGGGAGGAGGAATCTCTCAAAAGAGATGATCCAAATTCTAATAGCCCTTTCTCCGAAGAGTTAGTCAAAACTTTCAGCATTGATTATTATCCTGTGAGAATGCAATGCAATGGTGCCACAAATTTAATGGGTGATCTCGTGGTTAAGTCAGTCATGGGAAAAGCTTTCGACGCCTTCAGAAAAATACTTCGAGAATGAAAATTGTATTCTTATTTCAGGGAAAGTTGCTTTGGGCAATATCTTGATTTGTCGGATTGCGGCGCCTTGCCTATCGCCTAGATTGGCATAGGCGGCGCCTATGGCATTGCCTATGTGAGGTAGTGAGCATAGGCAATGGCATAGGCAGCGCCTATAGCATTGCCTACATTGGTATAGGTCTTGCCTTGTCCATTGCCTATGTGAGGAAGTGAGCATAGGCAATGGCATAGGCATTGCCTTGTCCGTTGCCTAGATTTGTATAGGCATTGCCTTGTTCGTTGCCTAGATTTGCATAGGCATTGCCTTGTTCGTTGCCTAGATTGGCATAGGCAATGCCTAACCTATAGCCTTTGCTCCATCATTCCTCACTTACCACCTTTAGCATGGCTCACTTTAAAATCAAAATTTGGGACTAATCTTCTCATTTGTATATCTTGCACCAACACTTAATCAAAAACAACAAACATGATTAGAAGGATGGGTTGCCTCCCACCGAGCGCCTTAGTTTTGGTCATGGCTCGACTCTTCTTTTTGAACTTTTATTTATCAAAAACAAAATCCTAACGAAACAAACTCCTAATGATGGGTTGCCTCCCATGTAGCGCTTGATTTATTATCGCGGCACGACATAGTTATCTCGATTACTCAAACTTCATCAAGATATCTGGTGGCTTCGCCGGTGGTGAGGGTCGATTCTTAAGGTCAAGGTCCAGCTTCTTGGGGTCATATGAATACGACCCCATTCCTGTCAAAGCACGGATAGTTTCTTCGTTCTCTTCAACATCCTCACGCTCAAAGTTCAAAAGCACAGCAGGCAATGGCTCAACAGTAAGTTGCTTCTCTAAAGATAATTCCTTCTCATCCTCATAATGAACATCAGCTATAGAGAACACATTCATATCTTTGGGCTGCTTCATTGATTTGCTTACATCAAAATGTACCACTTCGTCATTCATCCAAAATAAAAGCTTATTTGCTCGTAAATCAATAAGCACACTTCCTGTTGTGAGGAAAGGTCGACCCAAGAATATGGGCACCTCAAAATCCACCTCGCAATCCAAAATAACAAAGTCTGCAGGAAAAATGAAGGTAGAAACCTTCACTAATACCTCATGTAAGATACCAACAGGTCGTTTTACCGACCTATCTGCCATTACCAGCCGCATGTTTGTTGGTGTAGGATCGCCCAACCCCAACTTTCTATAAATGGCTAGTGGCATCAAATTAATGCTAGCCCCCAAATCATACAAAGCCTTGGCAAAATCTAAAGATCTAACTGTGCAAGGAATAGTGAAATCTCCTGGATCTGCCTTCTTCTGTACCAAAGACCTCGTGGCAATTGCACTGCAATGATGAAAATTATCTGCCAGTTCATAGCTCGCTGCCCTTTTCTTTGTCAAAAGGTCCTTCATGAATTTGGCATATCCTAACATTTGCTCCAGTGCCTCCACCAAAGGCAAATTTATAGTCAGTTGCTTCAGCATGGTCATGAATTTACTGAACCTGGTGTCATCAACCTTCTTCTCTAATCTCTAAGGAAAAGGTGGTAGTGGATTTGGAAGAGTCTTTTCCACCACTTCCTTTTGGTTTTTCTTCCGATTATCAATCTTTTCAGGATGGTGACATCTAGGTGTAGTGTCATGAACGTTCTCATTCTGATTTTCATCTTCTACAGAATTATCACAATCTTCTTCAATAATATTCTCTTCTGTATTATCAACCACCTGCTTGCCTTTGGATGGATTTTCCAACACCTTACCACTCCTGGTAGTAATATCTATACATGATCCATTATTCTGTGGATTTTGCACAGTGTTACTAGGTAAAGTGCCAGCTTTTCTTTGATTGAATGCCACTGATAGTTGACTCATTTGTTGTTCCAGCTGTTTTATTGCAGTGGAATACAAGTCAACCAATTGATTTATTGAGGACAAATCATTTTTTACCTCAGCTAGTCCCGTGTTGGTTTCCTCCACTCCTTTTAAAAGCTTGGCTATCATGTCCTCCATGGACATCTTCCCAGAACTAGTTGCAACAGCTTCACGATTTCCAGGAGGGACATACAAACCACTCCTGTCAGTCTTATTCTTGAATCCAGATTTTTCATAATAGTTCCGACCTTGGTTTCCTTGGGCATTGCCTCGGAAACCCCCTGATTATTCAAATAATTCACTTCCTCCTCAGAATCAGATTCATCTCTACCCTGTGATACAACAGCCTTGACCTTTTATGTCTTCCCTGATAATAAATGCTTGGTAAGAAGGTCCATCTGCATTTTCATGTAAGCCATATCTTGGTCACGTTCCTCTTCTCTTCGCTTCTGTTTTGCTTTCATGCCAGTAGATACAGTAGAGCTTGCTACCTCAGAATCCCTGGTATACCAAGCTCTACTCTTCTTTGTCATACGATCCAGCATATCACCAGCCTCAATAAAAGTAAGGTCCATGAATGACCCACCTGCAGCATTATCAACCACTGGCTTAGTCATCGAGTTCAACGCCCTGTATAATATTTCCATCAAGTGGATGTTGGTCATCTGATGATTTGGGCACCGCATAAGCTTCTTCTTGAACCTCTCCCATGTTTCTTGGAGAGCTTCATTTGGAAGCTGTCAAAAATTGCTGATCTCATCTCGTAACTGTGCTCTCTTGGATGGCGGAAAGAATCTTTCTAGGAAAGCGTCTTTCAGTTGCCTCCAATTAGTAATAGAGTCAGGAGTCAGCCCGTTCAACTATAGAGTTGCCTCTCCAGATAGAGACAATGGAAATAAGCGCAGTCGAATTACATTCTGTCCAACTCCTGGATTGTCAAACGACTTGCATGTTGAGATAAAGTTGATCAGATGTATATTCGGATCATCTCCTATAAGTCCACCAAATAACCCTTTGAGTTGTAATAGCTGGATCATGGTGCTGGTGATATTGAACTTGGCTCCGGGTGCCAAGGGTGGAGGAATAATAGCCCCTGTGGCACCAGCCGCATCTAAATCGTCATCATCATCATCGAAAGGGGCCTGTACAGCTCGGCGTTCAGGTCTCATTCTAGCTTGACGATCTCTCCTGTTCACAAGTGCTGCCATCTCACCAGCACGCCTTGGATTTAATAACTCATCATCACCCAGGTCCTCTTCATCAAGATTTGTTGCCCGACCTGGGTTATTAATATTTTGTTGATGCACTTGAGCAGCTGCCAATGCAGCTAATCTTTCCTTCTCCTGTTGAGCAGCCATCCGTTCAAGGTTTTATTGCGCATCCATTCTGCCAATAAGATGTGGTTCAGGATTTATAGGTAATAACGGTTGACCAGAACTTCGTGTATTTGGCATGCACTCCAATAATCCTAAACAAAACAAAAACAACAAACAAAAAGTAAAATTCGAGAATCTTTGACCAAAGGGTCTATTAACTATCACAAACTTAGTTGACAACTGTATTCCCCGACAGCGGTGCCAAAATTTGATACGCCCAAATTACAACTCTCGTTAGAAAGTGTAAGCGGTCGCTGTCAAATATAGAACCCAACTGGGTTAGGTGTCAAATCCCACAGGGAATACTCTGGTCACTAAGTGTTGCAATTATTAGTAGACTGTTGGTCAAAAATTCCAAGGAAAAAGGGGGTTTGGTTTAGGCGTGAACTAATATTATCAAAGTAACAATGGAACGATTTGTTTAGTAAGATTTAATCATAGAGATTGATAAGTTAGGGTTATGTCCACCTTATAAGTTCTACTTCTCTATTAACTATGAGTAACGCGGAATTTAGACATGCATGCACTTATAGAGAATCGTATTCTAATTCTAAATCCAAGTGTTTCCCAACCATCAAGGATTTATTTTGCTTTAGCTCTCTCGAGCCTAAAGTGTATAACAAATGGTACAAATTCTCCAAGAAGTTAATCCGGTTAAGGCATTAATGTGTAAACAGAGGTTGGAAATCCTATTTCCTTGTCACACTCTCTTTTCCAAACATGTAACTTTTCTCTCGAACAAGTTAATGCTATAATGGCATATTCTCTATGTTTGCAACCATAAGAATTCAATCAAAACGAAGAGATTAATGATATAAGTAGCATAACACATCAAGAATTCACAAACTCATAGTAATAGATAGTATCTTATAAGGTTTCCATAACCCTAAAAGATAAGTTTAGCTACTCATGAATACAACAGAAATCAAAGTAGACATCATCATCATACCAAAACTTAGAGAAATCTCGGCTATGGAGATGAAACGCGTTTTCTTTCTCCGTTGCTCAAGTGAGCCATTTTCTGTTCTCAAAACTCCTACCGAATCTCCAAATTGAATAATGAATAATATCAAATGATAATAATGCTGAAAAATTCAGCAATAAGGTTTTTAATAGCATCCTTGTCTAATAAGTTGCTACTGCATCCTTAAGTATTTAAAAATGCTGGGTTTGCCCGGGAAAAAGTTCCCATGCATCACATTCAGTCCAAAAGTTGCCTTCCCTCTTATGTGAAGTTTTTCTTTGCTGCCCACAAGTCCACAAAGTGCAGAAATCTTCATCATTAGTACCTGAAAAACATGCTAATCACATAGGTCAGCTCACTTAAAGGAAAATGGACTAAAAGTGCAAGAATTATATATTTTATCCTCAAAACTTAGCCAAAACATGGGTAAATTATGGTGCTTAGACGTATAAATACGCCCAATATTATCGGAGAACAACAATGCTCATTTTCAGATGAAAATGGTATATGATCTTCTCAACTGCGGGTTTATGTATGAAAACAAAGATAAGATGGATGAGGTGTGGATAAATTACTGTGGCATGCCTGTTTGTTTTGGTTGGAAGGATTTTGACATAATTACTGAACTAAAATATAATCCTTTTTCTCCTTCTCAAGTTATACCTACTCTGACCCAAAAAAGCACCCCGCACACCCAAAAAGGAGAAAAGGCAAGTCTAGTGATCGTGATGACCTGGTGTCTATTGTTGGTCGAAGCTTCAAAAACAGAATCTGATAGAAGCGTTGAAAGGCAAAGAACTTTCAAAGAAGCACAGGAAATCACTGTGCTTGGTTTGGTTTGTACATAATATTCTTTGGGACAAAAACGTTAACAACAACATAAGCCTCGGTGTAATAAATCTCTCCGAGGATCTTGAGGGATTTAATAGCTATCCTTGGGGTTATGAAAGCTTTAAAATGACTTTTGAATATTTGTTGACTCCGTTAGCACCAAAAACAGTCAACTTATATGGCTTTCCATGGGCCTTCATGATAAAAATTCTGAGATGGTTAGCATTATGTTATAGGCTTGGACATTTGAAGTCATTCCTTATTTGAGACAACAAGTTAACTACCAGGAAGAAGTTTCCTGTCCAAGAATTCTGAGATGGTTGTCGGCCAAAATCGATAAAAATACAAAATTTCTTGATCTTTTCAATCCCCCCAAGGAAACAGTAAGTCCAATTCTAATCAATTTTTTGTTTTAATTAATGATTAAATGATTTCATCATCATTCTTAATATATGTACCGATTTATTTTAGATTGTCCATCCGTGGCTTGATCTGACCAACCGAGAGTTGAGGATGCCATTTTTTCTTACTTTACGGTCCGTGCAAACTTTATCAGACCCTAAGGTCATTGATGGAATAAGAATGGAATTTTTTGAAGTAACAGCCATTATAAGAAAAACAATTTTGGAGGGTGGGGCTAATGATGCTCCTCTTACAGTTTTTGAAACAACAAGACATTGTGATTATGATCATAATGGTTGTACAGATTTCTCTAGATTTTACCACATCTAGCAAATGTTCTTCATGCAAATGTCAAGACTGCAAGGCGAAACATGATGGAGACATTAATTCTATTAATGAACTAACTACTTCTGTAAAGAAAATGACATCTAAGAGGGGTGTCATTCCATTAAAGTGGATTTCATGTCCAGACACTCTACTAGAGATCAAGGCAGTTAAAAGAAGGAAAAACACTTCCAAGGCATCATCAATCATAAAAAAAGCAAGATTGAAATGCCTCTATCTTTGTCTTGCACCGATGTTCAGTGTGCAAGGGCCACAGGAGAGCAACATAAGCTAAAGAAGGTGAATGTACATCATCTGTTCCAAAAAAATAAACAGGTACATATTTGTTTCAATAGATGATACATCTGCTGAAAATTATCAAACAGATATATATATTTGTTGCAATTGTTGGCTAACCTGTTGCATTAGATTTTTTATCTATTTCAACAGATGGGTCATCTGTTCAAACTTATTGTACTGCTCTGATTAACCTGTTTGAATTTGTCCCAATAGATAATCCATCTAATGCAACATAATACTCATCTATTGTAACAGATGGACAATCTGTTGCATATCTCTACTTAGCATTGACAATTCTGGCTTTCCAGGTGGATGTCACAGTAGAAGCTACTACCAAAGAGCATAATATCACAGTTGATAATCCATCAACTGCTTCTAAAGACAAAGAAAAAGTGAAGCGTGTCAGTTTGGGAGAATGGAAGAATTACTCGTTTGAAGGGTTCAACATCTTGGATGAGGCTCCAAAAAAATAACACAGTTGATCATCGACTAGTAAAAATGGATTGTCGACGGGTTGTTAAAGTATCATGCCGGCAGGTACATAAATCTATTTTATAGATATTGGTTTATGCAATTCTTATTGTAAGAACCTGACATTAACAGATATAAATCATCATATAGAGAATAAAATGACGAGCGCTACAAAGTAAACGAATTGAGTCTTGGTTTTGATATGTTTGACTTTGTTGTTGTACATTCCGGAATGAAGAATTGGCTCTATTTGATGTCACAGTCCCAAACTTGCTGGAATGATGAGGTTTAAATGTCATACATATTACTATTAATTAATACTTTATTTAATTGCATCTACGTATTGATTTTTTCATCACGTAATCCAAAATGTTTGATAATATATGCAACACATCGATGTCATTTTTACTACCTCTGAAAGAAGGCCAAGTTGCAAACACAAGAACAATACAAATACATAACAAGTAATTATTTGTACAAAGTTTACATCAATAATGCCTACGATAGGTATTGTCAACAGCAGCTGGAAGTTTCCCAAAATGAAGAATGCTTAATCAACATCATCAAAGGTTTTAGCATTCCGACTAGCTTACCTTGGCATTTGCTCGATGAAGTGTACATCCCAATCAATTGTGGTGATGAATTCCATTGGGTGTTGGTTGTCGTCGTTCTAAAAGAGAAGCGCATCAGATTTTATGACTCGATGTTGCAAAGGAAACATTCTGGGCCATCGCCTGAGATACAAAAGCTGGCCAAAATATTGCCTACTTACCTTGATATAAGTGGCTTTTTGGACCAAAAGGTTCGTACTGATTGGTCGACGATTGAAACATACCGGGATAAAATGGCTAATCCATTTGATGTACAATATGTTGATAGAATTTCTAACCAAACCATTGGTAGCCTATAAGTTTAAGTGTCATGATTTAGTTTCATTTCACAAATTTCACAACGCTTGCATGAACTGCAAGATATGGATTATCTGTTTTTTATAACGCAAGAATTGCGGTCCTTTTGTTGCCGCCTATGCCGAGTATTTGAGCGATGGATTACAAGTACCAAATGATGGACTTGATGCTGGATTACTCCGCAAAATATATGTTGCTCTTTTATGGAAATACGGAGAATCAAAAGCTCAGAAGTCATACGCAACCGATGTTAAAGATCCACGATGACCAAAGTCAAATTTCATAGCACCGAATGAATAACAACTTGTCCATATTGATTAGATCGTTATAGCTTGAGCCCATCAATGTAATAACCTATCCTCCTTGGTTTAACTTGTTGATTTATTTGTAGAGTAGATCGTTTGTACCCATAATGATTTTTTTTATATTTCATTTATTTATTGAGTTATTTCATGTAATTTCAAAAGGATTCAATTTATTTTATTCTGTCTATGAATATAATTAATCCTTAGTTTTGAACATGTTAATTGAAATGTAGTACTAGATTCAAATATCGCAACAGATAATACATTTATTGCAACAGACGATATATCTTATCAGACAGATTTAGACATATGTTGCAACATGAGATGCAACACGTAGGTCATCTACTGAAAATTATATAATAGGTCTTCCTACTTTTTTTATTTGCTCCAACAGATTACCGATCAGTTGGAACAGATAGATTATATGTTGCAATAGATCGTATATCTGTTACGACAGATAGACTGGGAACATCTGCATAACACAATAGATGACCAACCTATTCCAACAGATAACCACTCTATCACAACAGGTGCTATATCTGTTACGACAGATATAAAATCTGTTGCATTATAAAAATTCAACTTGGCCAGACATAAAAATTATTGCCATTACTTGTAAAGTGAATTGGCTTGAAATAAAAATTTGTTATCGTGTTCGTCTCTGTCTTTGTACATGTTTTTTTATACACGGGCTCCAACCATTTAGTTTGTACCCCATATTCCCAGACCCATTGCATATTTCCCATAATGGTGTCGCACACACCGACCATTTATGTGCCGGTCAGCAAACACTCAATGTATGCAAGTAAGTACGGCCCGCACAATGCACCGGTTGTATTTCTTGGGAGATGGATATTCTTATTTCGACC
The DNA here is from genome assembly GCA_030864215.1 of Capsicum pubescens. Lineage (NCBI taxonomy): Eukaryota > Viridiplantae > Streptophyta > Magnoliopsida > Solanales > Solanaceae > Capsicum > Capsicum pubescens. The sequence goes on along the minus strand of CM061540.1, from coordinate 262,286,242 downwards.
TTAAAATCCCATTATTCCTTCACCAAAACTTCAGCCGACAAATGATCCATCAGCTTACTCTGCGTCAACAACTTGGGCAACAACTTCAAGAGTGGCTGAATGTGGGTTAAAAATGTCTTCTCAATGAAGACAGGTAAGTTACAGTCATAAACCTTAATCTTTCCCTCATATAGTAGTATCTCAATAGTGAGAAAATGTGTGACATCCATGTTCATTACTGCAAGGATTCACTTTGCCTTGGTCTAGCTCTTGTCGTGTGGATATGGCCTCTACCCTCTAACATAGTTAATCACTTCTTCATCCCATTGGAACGTAGAAACTAACTGATCAAATCCCAGGACACCGGAATCAGCTATCTTACAGAGTTTAGCATACCTATCCTTGAAATTATTGTAGAAGTTAAAGTCCATTATCCTATAGGCAACATCATAAGCCTCCGGGTACGCTAATTGACTGCCACTCATGAGGCAGAGAATTTCATTAACATATTATGGTATAAGAAGACAATTTTTAAATAGGTTAGTAATTGTAAAGAATAAAAATACAGTGGAAAAAATCAGATGCAGAAGGTTCTCTGAATCAGTTCACAGATTACCCATCCAACACAACTTATGCAACAGATGTGTATTATGTTACAACAGAATACCAAGTTTTTGCAACAGATTACACATCTGCTGCGTAGATTCTACTTCATGGAGTAGATTGGAAGGCTAGGTTTGCAAAAGTAAAATTACCTTGTCCTCGTACCACACGTACATATTTGTCATATTCGAGAAGTTTTTGACGGCAAATGAATGCATGGTGTATTGTTTTTGAACCTTCATCTTGATGAATTCTTCCAGTTCCTTCTTATTCTCCTTGCTAAGCACCGCAAATATGTCCACCTTCTTTGGCGGCCCCTAAACTTCAGCAACTATTGGAGCGGGGGGAGTTGTAATTTTTGTTTATTTTAGAACGGAGAGAATTTGTCTAATTTTTCTTCTCTTCCTCCTAACCTCCACTAGAGGAGTGCATGGCTCCCTCACCTCGTTGGATGGTATGACACCCCTCCTGGATTTTAACTCCTCAGTAGCTTCAGCAATATTCTCTAGTTTTTCAAAGAGTTTATTCTCTCTATCCTTGCATACTTTGTATTTGCAATAAGAACATAAGGGTGAAGAGGGGTGAGAGGGACCACTGTAAGTGTGGGAGGGACCGGTGTAGGGGTGAGAAGGAGGACCTGTGCAAGGGGTGTTTTCAAACATATTTATTTTTTGCTGATCACCAATATGCTCATAATCACGATTGGCAGTAGAAGCAGCAGCAGAATGGATGCCACCATCACAAACAACTCCACCAGAAACACCCCCAGAAGAAGCACCCAGATTTGTTGCAGTTTGAGGTTGGTCGTGAAAAGCTTCAATATTAGGCTGACCTTGCCTAACTACTCTTCTTATGGATGTTTCTCCATCTAATTCCATCTTTATTAAATCCACCGTTGGGTCTTCTTTTGTATCAACAAGACCAAGAGTAAGAAAATAAGTCATCCCCAGCACATCAATGGTAGGCACGATCCAAGGATGCACAACCTATAAAAAAGACAGGAGGAATGTAAATCATATAATAATAATTTGTAGTCAGTTGGGTTACATGGGGCTCGGGTTACATGGATGTTAATACATCCAACTTATGCAACAGACGATCTAGCTACCGTAACAGCTGATCTGTATGTTGAAACAGAATGATAATATGTTGCATCAGATTACCCATCTGTTGCATAATTTACAGTAGATGGGTAATATGTTGAGTAGGGTTCAGAGAACCAAAGCAATATATGGTTAATCTGTTGCAAAATATGGATCGTCTGTCGCAATAGATTACCCATCTATTGCACCAGTTGCAGTTGAAGGATAATCTGTTGCAACAGACGACCCATCTATCGCAATAGATGGAACATCTGTTTCAATATCTTTCTTTGAGGAAAATTATTTTAGTTGAAAGAAGACGTACTACATCACCCGGAGGGTTAAAGAGATCAGCCTTGTTAATATATTTTTTGTTGCTCTCTGCTGTATTCAACCACCTAAGGATCCTTGGATGAGAAACCTTATCCGAGTAATCCTTGAAATAATTTCGGAGGGGAGGAATGGCTTCACATTCCCAAGCCTAAAAATTATAAACAGGAAGCAAGAAAAAAAAAGTCATAACTATATTCAATTTAAATTAATGAATGAGTAAAAATAGTGATCAATTTTACCATGAAAGCCCAAGGAAAGCCGTATAATGTGGTTGTCTTTGGCTTTAGCTTTTTCAGTAAATATTTGATAGTCAAGTAGTAGTTGTCGTATCCCCAGGGTTAATCATTGAATTTTCCAAAATCATCAACAAGCACCAACAAATCATGTTCTATGACTGTCGTGACGTCTTTTTCCAATAAAACGGAATGGAAAAACCAAACTAAGCACAATTTCTCCCTGTAGTGCTTTGGTATGTCTTTATTCTTGAGATCCGCTATTAAATCCTCCACTCTATAGCTAGGTCCAACAATGCCCAATAACCCATCTTTTTTTACTTGCGTTTGTTGGACCCTTTGTGGGGTGTTTTCTTGATGGGAGGTTCTTCTGGATGATCGCATCTCAAGCCCGTCACTATGGCAAACTCTTTCAATCCAAAATAAATCGGCATGCCATAGTAGTTGATCCAGACTTTATCCATCTTTTTTTTGCCCTCCTTCGTACCTCCATCATCCCCCGCATACTTGATCGTGCACTTGAGAAGGCCCTATACCATGATCATTGGGAAACGGAGAGGGCGAGCTCCAGACATCTCAAGAAAGTATGCACAGCAGCTCTTCTTAAAAAGTTCATCTATATTTTCCTTATTCATAATACTCCTAAGTTCGATAAAAGGTTTCCCCAACTGACATTTAAGTACAAGATCACCAATTACTACTTTAGGGTTATTCATCGGCATCGCAACTCGAAACTTGTCAATACTAATGGTTTTGACAGAATCATGTTGGAATTTCAATATTATTTCACGCCCCATTGGTGAGGAGCAGCTATCACTTTCCTCGGCTTTATTTTGCCCTGACTGAGATTGTTCTGGAAGTTTCTCTAAATTTATCTGTACTCTAGCATTTTTTGTTTGGTAATCAGAAGTTGATCCACTTTCTCCACTTTCAGTTTCTTTTCTTTTGGGAGACATCTTTTAACTACAAATAATAGAAAAACAAAAACTACATTGCATTTGATGTCAACATAAATTTTTTTAAAAAGGTGAGACAAATTTCAATAAATTATTCTACGCCACATAACCAAAAAAAATACTCCAACGGACAACCCATCAGTTGAAATAGATAGGGAACCCGAATCTGTTTGTAGATCTATTTAATATCTCCCAGTAGATATTCCACCTGTTACAACAAATGGACAAATTTCAATAAATTATTCTATGCCACATTACAAGAAAATACTCCAACGAATAACCCATCAGTTGGAACAGATGGGGAATCTGTTTGAAGACCTATTTAATATCTCCCAACAGATCTTCCACCCATTGCAACAGATAGACCATCACCATCACCACCAATGCCACCACCAATTCCACCAAAACCACCACCAATGCCACTAATACCAACATCAAGACCACCGACACCACCACCAAAAAACATAAATACCAACACCACCACCAACGGCCACCAATAATACCACAAACACCATACAACAATACCACAATTTTCAACAAAATACTGAGAGAAAAACTAGGGTTTTCTCGGATGCTTCCTACTTTTTTAGCATCAAAACTCAAAATTGTTAACCCATTCTCGAAGATAATACAACTAAAAGTCTTCTTTTTCATCATTAACTAAAAAGCCCTATTTTTTAGAATAAAGAATAAAAGTAATACTCTTCTCAAACTCTGTTACCTGTGAAGACAGATAAAATGCCGGACACAAGCGGGAATAAAGTAAAAAAAAACTATATATAGTCGTGAATGGGAAGAAAATTGACCTATTTTAAAGGATTGAGCAATATATTGAGTAGTTGTTGTTTGTATTATTAAGAGGGAGAGGAGACCCCGATATAGAGAGAGAGAGAAGAGAGAGAACTTAAGATTTGAAATGAAAATTTTTTCGTGCAAATGGATGATTTGTATGGGTTGATTTGTAATTTTGGAAAAGAATGACAAGTTTTAAAATTGTTAATTTGGTCCGAATTGATCTTAATTAATATTAAAAGTTTTAAAAGATATAGTTTTTAAAACATTAAGTTGATGAGAACTCATTTCAACTCACAATGATCGATCGACGACTCAGGTTGGGATGAACGCAATACCAATGCCATGTAATTGTAAAGACTCAATTGGATTTGTAGTTGACCCTGTGAGCTCATTAATTCATCCTTAGTTCCACCTAAATCAACTTAGGTACTATCACTATCCTAACATTGAGTTGATGAGAACTTATTTCAACTCAGAGTGATCGATCGATGACTCGGGTCAGGATGATCGCAATACCAACGCCATACAATTGCAAAGACTCAATTGGATTTATAGTTGACCCTGTGAGCTCATTTATTCATTCCTAGTTCCACCTAAATCAACTTAGGTACTATCACTATCCTAACATTGAGTTGATGAGAACTTATTTCAACTCAAAGTGATCGATCGACGACTCAGGTCGGGATGAACCAACACCAATGTCGTGCAATTGCAAAGACTCGATTGAATTTGTAGTTGACCCTGTGAGCTCATTCATTCATCCCTAGTTCCACCTAAATCAGTTGCAATAAAATATGTTGCAACAAACGACTGAGCTATTGAAAATTTCAAACAAATATTCATATCTGTTGCAACAGATGACGTATCTGATTTAATTATCAAATAGACATTTGCATCTATTGTGATAGATGACTGAGTTGTTGGAAATTTTCAAATAGATATTTATATATGTTGTAACAGATGACATATCTGATTTAATTAATTATCAAATGGATATTTTCATCTGTTGTCACAGATGACTGAGCTGTTGGGATTTTTAAACAGATATTGACATATGTTGTAATAGATGACTGAGCTATTCAGATTTCTAAACAAATATTTATATATGCTATAACAGATGACATATCTATTTGAAAATCTTTTTTTCTCTTTTAGTTTTAAAGCAAGCTTCTGGTCTGAGTAGATAATGTATCAAGTAGTAGTACTTACTACTAAAGGCGGTAAAAAATATTTCTTGGATATCTCAAAAGTGAGTTCATTGAACAGTCTTGTCTTGTCTTTTCAATGTCACTAGTCTTAGTCTTCCTCGTACCCCTAAAATATTAATAAAATTAATAAATATTACTCCCTCCGTTTCAAAATAGTTGACCCTTTTTAACTTGGTATCCCATTAAGAAAGTATTTATTAGGGGTTTATTTTACCAAATTAGCCTTATTAATTATGCTTTAAAAATATAAATTTGAGTAAATATACTTTGTTTAATATTTTTAGAAAGAGGGTCAACTAAAACGAAACGGAGGGAATAATTAATGAATATTGAAAACCCCCACGTCTACGTACACAATACATCTATAGAAATTATCTTATCTCTTCCTTCAGCTGCAGTTTATTTTATTCAACTCTCATCTTTTTATTTCTCTCCTCTTTAGGGTCACAATTTGTTTTCTCTCTTTTCTCTTCTCTTCTCAAAAAGATTCTTTTGGATCTAAACCGTTCCATATCTTTCCTCAACTGAAATTATTGTTTTGATCCCCTTTTTGATATTAAGGTATGGTTCATTATTGCTCTTTCATTCTCGTCTTCTTCTTTGCAAGTTATTTACGTCTATTTTTTTATTTAATTACTATTTACCCATATTATATTTATTAAAAAAATTTGAAGGAACTTTTAAGTGTTGAATAAACAAACCGAGAATTTTTATTACAATATGTGAAAAAAGTCATCTGTTGGGAGAAGTTTAAAAGCCTTGTTGGAGTATCATTTTTTTTGTATGTATTTTGTTTGTTTCTCTATTGTTGATGTAGTTATTGATGTTAGTGGTGGGGTTGGCATTGTTGGAACTTGTGGTATGGTGTTGTTGATGGTTCTGGAACAAAGGATGTTGCTTTTTTATTGTTGATGATGTAGTTAGAACAAATGTTGTTGTTTCTTTGTTGTTAATTTTTTTTATTTGTAGTTTATGTTGTTTTTGATGTTGCAACAGATGGAGAAACTATTGGAACATATCAAACCACTAGAAAGGCTGGTTTGATGTATTCCATTAGACTCCACATCTATTGCAACAGACTCCACATCTGATGCAACAGACTCCACATCTGTTGCAACAGATGGATAATGTTCTTTCTGTGACATCAATTTTTTTCTCTTCTTTGTAGATATAAGGAACTTACAGTTGATCAACTTTTTCCAGACCATCACAAGAGGCTGCAGTAAAGATGGGTTCAGAGGAATAAGTTGCATGCAGATGGAACCACTTTATATGTGGGAGGTATGTATTACTGATAATGTTATCGTGGTAACACACATAGAGTGCACTGATTTTGTGAATGTTTTTTTTACTGATTAGTCATAGATCATTCAAATAATATGTCTGCAATTTTACAGTTAAGTTTGGTAGGTCCGAACTGATAAGGCTGAGGGACCATGAATATGGTTTTGATACCCTATTAAGATTTAATGTCGGTTGTTGGTCATGTTTATTTGTCAAGGATTGTGAAGGGATCTAGTTTTGGTGTCATTGTAAAGAGATTCAATAGTGATTCAACTAACTTTTAGGGTGCATTGGACCCTTAGAGGGCCTTCGAAGCTTAGCAATGCATCTAACAAAAATGGAAAACCAATATAGTTATTTCCTTAGCCCAAATTTTTATGGTTGAGTTACTCGCTTGGGGTGATGATTATACACCAGAAGGTGCGGTAAAAGAATTCCTTTGAGGGAAAATGGGTGGTTGATGAAAGACTACATCATTTGAGAGCTAATTGAAAAAGAGACATAGGGTAGAAAGTAACTTCTATCGAATCTGGCCGATGGAATTATCTTAAAAGATGCAAAATATGAATCAAGTGCAAATATGAAAGTGTATCCAGTAATGTAATTTTGTCTGTTGTCTCTCTAAATGAAAAATAATGCAGATGGACACTTTTCTAGGGAACTATGTGGTCGGGATTATTACCTAGATAGAAAATAGGAGAAGACCAACAAAGCAGTCTCATGGGCATCAAGGGTTGAAATGATGTACAACAAGTCTAGAAAACTTACGTCAATAATAATTGCAATTAAAATAAGAAATCTAAGAGAAGGCAGCAATTTCTGAATTTTAAATTTCATCCCATGCCTTCTTATTTGTGTTTTCGATTAGTTCCACTGTCGTTGACCTGATCGAAACCACAAACGAGATTGAAAGACAAATTGAGTATCATTGTTTTCTTAGCAATATGGTTATAATTGATTGTGTTTTCTTGCCTTAGCATTCTTTCAACATTCCTTGGAGAAGATCAGATGTTTGCTATAGTATGTGAATCCCGATAATTTTCAAGCTTGCCTCCAGCTTGCTGATTCTGTATTCAAGTTGGTCGATGTCATCTTCGAAGTTGGTAAGGAGTTCCTGATATCTTGTGAGCTCAATCAGGCACACTACATTCAAAGTTGTGGCATTCTAGAAGCCCTTCAGAACACTTTCTTCAGAAGCCTTAAAGGATATATGGAGGGTCGTTGTGTTTGATTTAGGTCAAAATGTGTTGATGCACGTTGAAGATGTGGTCCCAACAGTTCAACAACACACTTTTATCAAGCTTTGCTCCATGCATCTTGCTTAACCAATTTTATAAATTAATAAGCAAGGAGTTGCATAGCATGTGATCTAAACCGGCTCTACCAAGCCTATCAAACGTTACATAACTCCAAGCTCATTACCCTATCAAAAAATATGACCGAGTTAGTGCACAAATCGAACATGCTCAATCTCTCAGCCTTTATGCTGATCGCTCTTCTCCAATATAGATGACAAGATATCTGCTATGCAAAATTCTACCCCATCGCCAGACATGCTTTCCTTGGAGTAATTCTTCAGAAGACAGAACAAACCCAAGCTTCATTCTTAAGAAATTAAGGGTTCAAGCTTCTAAGTTCAAGCAATCTTCAGGATTATATCTATTAAGGTATGTGGAATGTTCATTCATGGGTCCCTTTCACCTATGGAGCCTAAAAACCTCCTTTCAAACTAAAGTATGGATTTTTCTCTTATTATGAAGGTTATATGTTCAAGATAGATTAAATTCATGTTTATCCTTAGTAGTTTAACTCAATTCATGTCCAAGAATGATTCCATGAAAAGTTGGGTTATCTCGTGCTTTAAGATTCAATCTCACATGCTATATTCAAGTAAGTTTCATGTTATATTTGCAAGTTATGATGTTAGTCACGTAATCATGTTGATTTCCCATGCTTTAAATTATTTCCATGTTCAAGTTCATAATTTTCACATGGTTGACGAAATGCCTATGTTTTGGGTCTTGAATTATGACTTCCTACTACAGTTTTTAAGCTTTAATATTATGTCTTATGGATATTTAGTGCTGGTGGGTTATAAACACCCGATACCTACCTGTTACTCATATTTCAGACCTTTTTAGTAATGATTACAGTTAAACCATGAATGTTACCATTTATTCAGTTACTAAGGTCGTGATGAGCAATGTCAGTGGTTATGTCTAGTTGAATTTAGTTTAGTTCAGTATCAGTGTCAGTTCAGTTGGGAGTAGGATTTAGCACCGAGCGAACCCAGAGATGAGGGCTCACCTGCCAGTTGAGGGTGTGACCTTTAGTAGCAGTCTTTGAGTTCCAGAACTACGTAGCCAGCGTCGTTTGGCAATCATGAAAAGGTGGCTGCCGAACGGGTTGGAATTGATACAGTTCTGTGAAGTTCATAATTGCATAAACAGAGTCAAAGTAGTGTTTGTGGCACGTTGATTCACTTCTAAAATGGCTGCTAATACCTCGTAGGCTGAGGAGTAAAAGGAGGAATTCGCTCGAGGAGGGGCTCGCGTCTGATTAGATGTCTTCCTGCCAGTTGAGGGTTGACACATATCTCATGAGAGCACCTACCAGAAGAGGGTGACTCTTTAGTCCTTCATGACACTAGTTCAATGGATCCATACAACCAATGTTAGTACCCGTGGCATGGTATTGACACCCTTCCAACTAGGGTTACAGGTTAGACCCCAATTAGCTCAGATTGGGGCATGTCGATTACATAATACCTCCCACAGTCTCAATTCAGTATTCAGAATATGTTAGCTCAAGTTTGCTTGACCAAGTATCCAGTTATTTAGTTAGTCAGATATTAGTCATTTAGTTATACAGTTTATTCCAGTACATGTTTATGCTGGGTCTTGCATTCTCAAATATTATATGTTCATGTATTCATGCTCAACTATCTCATACATTTCAGACAGTTTTCATTTCTTATACAAGTATATTCAAAGTACTGACCACATACTTTTCTTTACGTTATGTTATCTTAAAACATAGGTTTGGACGCTCAGTTTCCCGACCCATTCTTAGACAATCCAGTGTTACTCAACAACAATAGTGGTGAGTCCTCATCCATCGAGGACATGAATTGTTCATTTCAGTTATTTAAGCATTTCTTTATATTCAGTCAGTTGGAGTTAGTTAAGGGTTTGTCCCATCAACTCCTCAGGATGTTTAGAGGCTTTCAGACATATCAGTTAGACAATCAGTTGGTTCTTTCAGTATTATCATTTGCTCAAATAGATAGTTTAACTTTCAATGTTTTAATCAGATATTTTAGACATATTTTGATGCATATTTTAGTTTCATATTTACAGTATTTTATCATTTTTTCTTCCACGCATATATTATTGTAACGACTCAGAAATACATCCTGGATGCCACACAATGCTTACGGTCCCAAAAGACCATAAGCTAACCCATGAGCTGGTACCTGCTGTGAGAACTGAATAATAATAATAAAATATACATGTGCAGAATAACTGAATACTCCACAAGGTTTTAAATACTAAAGCATTTCAGAATCATAAGTCAAAAAACAACTGTTGGAAGACAATTGTCTAAAAACTGATAAAAGTAATGACAAAATGACTGACTATCTGAAGTGTTCGAAAGCCTCTAAAACTGACTGAATAAGAGTTGATGGGATAGGTCCCAACTAACTCCAACTAACTACTAAAATGAAAACACTAAAATAAATATAATCGGTCCTTGAAATATGAGGACTCACCACTGCTACTACCGCGGATGCGCTGGAATGTCTAAGTGCGATAAGCAACCTGAGCATCTGAACCTATGATATAAGACATCATAGAACAAGAAATGAGTATGCGGCCAGTACTTTGAATGTATTGGTATGATAGATAAGATTTGGCTGATATGCATGGGTTATATGCATGAGTAACAACTAACTGAATGAATAGCATGAGGTAACTAAATAACTGATATGAATGCGTGAATGTTGTAGAATCTGAGAATGCATGACCAAGCATATAACATGATTCTGAAATAGTTTGTAAACTAAAATACTAAAACTCGTTAACTGAATATATGATAACTGTATTCTAAGGTCGATGCAAACCTAAATTTAATCATACTAAATACTGAATTGAGACTATGAGAGGTATCATTTAACCAACATACCCCAATCTGAGCTAATTAAGGTTCACCTATAACCCCAATTGGAAGGGTGTCAGTACCATGCCACGAGTATATATAATGGTTGTGTGAATCCACTAAACTGGTGTCCCGAAGGACTAAAGAGTCACCCTAATCTGACAGGAGTACTCATGAGATTCGAGTCAAGCCTAAACTGGCAGGAAGATATCTCAACCTACGTTGGCTACGTAGTTCTGTAACTCAGGGATTGATACTAAGGGTCACACCCTAATTTGGCAGGAATGCCCCCATCCCTGGGTTCGCTCGATGTTGAATCCTACTCCCAACTGAACTGACACTGATCACTAGACTGGACTAAGCTTAATTGAACCCATAACTGATTGTATTAACTGACTGAATGATATTGTTCATAGTATGACTAAAATCATTCTGTAGATACTGAAAACTAGGTAAATAACAAAATTTTGGGTATTTATAACCCCCAGACTCGATAACAATAACAACAAGACATACTAAAGCTTCAAAAACCATACTAAGTAGTCATTGTTCAAACTCAATCATTTAGGAATTTCATCAAACACTTGGAATTCATGGGCTTAAGCATGGGATTAGTTTAAACATTTAATAATAGCATAATTTCAATACTATAATCATGGATTAAGATTTAACAAGCGAATAAGCACCATTCAAAATGTGTCAAGGCTAATTCTAATGAAACCACATGATAAACATAATTTGAAATCCAAGTTCATAATAGCTTCATGAAGATAACTCACAATAATAAGTAAAAATCATAACTTTAATTTTAAAAATGGGTTCTTGGACTCCATAGGTGAAAAGGACCTATGAATGAACATCTAACATACCGTAAAAACTTAAATCCTTGAAAAGAAACACAATTCCTTAAGCTTCTTTGGAGATTCTTGAATTTGGGAACTTATTTTCTTAATTTTTCGTGAAAGGAAAATAGTTTAATTTGATGAACTAGGGAAGAGCTTAGGGTTTATTTGAGAGTAAAATTGGGGATTTTGGGCACAATATGCCTTAACTGAATCCAAATCCCGTGTTAATACGGATTAGGACGATGGGAAAAGACAAGACTATCCTTTTATGATTTAAATTCATAAATGGGATGACGATTAGGCCATCACCGCGATGCGCTAGTGATACCATCGCTATTCTATCATAAAGCGGGGCAATCGAGTTGAGCTGTTGGAGTGAAATCCAAACATGGCCCAAACCTCATCCAAAAATTCCAAAACTTCCCTAAGACATGCTCCTTACACCCCTGAACATGTATTAAATCAAAAACTTACATCTCGGGGTCAGAAAGGTCACTTTAAAAATCATCAAAGTTAAGAGGGTAAGAATAAAACTAAGTCCCCAACACTTCGCTTAATTTTTAAGTTCTAAGCCTCTTATGCATACGCTATGGGATGAACTGAGCTAAGACTAATACGAGGTATTATAATTATTCTACTAATTTATTTAGTGCTCATAATAAGTACCAGTTCATGGGTTAGCTCGTGGTCACTTGTGACCGTAAGCACCGTTGCCGCGACTAGGGGATAGCCTCGGGTCATGACAAAACTTGGTATCAGAGCCTATGGTTATAAAATATCATAGGGTATCTGAAAGCCACGTTGAGTAGAATCTTGTGCATGGGTATAAAGTGCACCATACTTATGGACAAGAGGATATGAGATATTTTAGGAAAGTTTCCCTTATTTTAGTGTTCATGTCGTGCGAAAGAGCATGAGCTATATTTAATTCCTCTTTCTAATTCATCCTTCATTCTGTTTACAGACAATGCCTTCCAAAAGAAAAAACAAAAGAAGGAACAGGGATCAGCCTGCACCACCACCTGTTCAGGAAGATCCCCTGAATGAGTATGTCTCTCGCGTCGAATTCAGAGCCGCTTTCATGACTTTAGCCCATTCAGTAGCTTCTCAGAATAACCAGTGAGTTTTTGAACCAACTAATCCAATGGCAAATACAGCTGCAGCTAGGATTTGGGATTTCACTCGGATGCATCCCCCTGTGTTTTTAGGATCCAAGTCTGAGAAGGATCTGCAAAAGTTTCTGGTATGGTACAAAAGATGATTGATATCATGGGCATCACTTCTAGTGAGAGTTTAGAGTTATCAACATACCAGTTGCGGGATGTAGCTCACACCTAGTTTAAGCAGTAGAAGGAAGATCGAGGTGTGGAGGTAGGGCCTATTAAGTGGGAAGAGTTTGCCACAACTTTCTTAGATAGGTTATTTACCCTAGAATTGAGGGAAAGAAAGGTTCAGGAGTTCATTAATTTGAATTAGGGTAATATGAGTGTGAATGAGTACTCGCTTAAGTTCACTCAGTTGGCAAGGTATGCTCCTACTATGGTGGCAGACAATAGGTCTAGAATAAGTAAATTTGTGTATGGGGTAGCTGATAGTATGGTTAAGGAGTGTAGAATTCCATGTTGATTAATGAGATGGACCTATCTAGGCTCATGGTCCACACTCAGTAGATTGAAGAGGAGAAATGTAAGGAGAGGGAGAGAGAGAACAAGAAGGCTAGAACAGGTAGTTTCAATTTTTCTCATCCAAGGTCAGAAGGTGGAAATCGTTCCCAGTTCCATTAGAAATCCTCATCCCCAGATCCATCTACAGCTAGTGCTCTAGTGCCTAAGTTCAAGTAGGATAGTCGAGATAGGGCGCATGCTCTAAGTCCTAAAAGAATGTGAACAGTGGTCATACTAATCCACTTTGCTAGAAATGTGGTAGGTATCATTAGGGTGAGTGTAAGGCTGGTAGTGATGTATGTTTTGGATGTGGAAAACTAGGCTAGAAGTTTAGGGACTACCCAGGGGTTGGTCAATGGGTTCAGAGAAATTTTTCTTTAGCTCCGGCAGGTCGCCCAACTCAGTAGGGTGCCACTTCCAGTACAGCCAGTGGGTAGCGCCAAAATAGGTTATATGCTCTCCATACTCGACATGATCAAGAAAGTTCTCCTGATGTGGTTATGGGTACGTTACAGGTCTTTCATCCATGTTTATGTTTTATTAGTCCTTAGAGCTTCACTCTCTTTTGTGACTCCTTATATAGCCATCAACTTTGGTGTCGCCCTAAAATATTAGCAGATTCTTTCTCAGTGTCTACCCCAGGGGGTAAATCTATTATATCCAGATAGGTATACAGAAATTACTCAGTCACAGTATCTTAGAAAATTACCTCAGTTGATCTTATAGAGTTAGAGATGACTGATTTTGACGTCATTCTCGACATGGATTGGCTCCACTCATTCTATGCCTCAGTTGACTGCAGAAATAGAGTCATTTAGTTTTGGTTTTCCAATGATAGTCATTGAATGAAGGGGTAGTACTTCAGTGCTTAGGGGTCAGATTGTTTCCTATCTTAGAGCAAGAAATATGATATATAAGGGGTGTATTTACCATCTTGTCTGAGTTAAAGACTCAAATTCTGAGATTCCAAGTCTTAAGTTGGTTCTACTATTAAATAAATTTTCAGATGTGTTCCCAAAAGATCTTCCCAGAGTTCCTCCCGAATAGGAAATTGACTTCGAAATAGATCTCCTTCCAGACACCCAACCTATCTCTATTCCACCCTATATAATGGCTCCAGTTGAGATTAAGTAATTGAAGAACGTTTAAAATATCTCTTAAATAAGGGTTTCATCAGGCCTAGTGTTTCTCCATGGGGTACTCCAGTTTTGTTCGTGCATAAGAAAGACGGTTCTCTCATAATGTGTATCGATTGTCGTTAGTTGAACAAAGTCACAATCAAGAATAAGTATCCATTCCATAGGATTGATGACTTTTTCAACCAACTTCAGGGTGCTCGTTATTTTTCTAAGATACACCTCAGATCTAGCTATCATCAGATTAGAGTTAGAGAATGTGACATTTTGAAGACAATTTTTAGAACTCGGTATGGTTACTTCAAATTCCTGGTTATTTTCTTCGGATTAACAAATGACCCTATAGATTTTATGGACTTGATGAACAGGGTGTTCAAACAATACTTGGACATGTTCATCATAACCTTCATTGATAACATCCTTGTCTATTCCTGTAGTAAGAATGATCATGCAGACTATCTGAGAATTGTGTTGCAGACCCTTAGAGCTCATCAGTTGTTCGCTAAATTTAGTAAGTGTAAATTTTAGATAGTATTAGTAGATTTCCTTGGCCATATTATCTCTGGTGATGGAATTATAGTTGACCCTCAAAAGACCAAAGCAGTGAGAAACTGACCCAGACCCTTCTTTCCATCAGATATCAGGAGTTTTTTGGGTTTGGCTGGATATTTTTGATGGTTTATTGAAGGGTTTTCTTCTATTGCATCCCCCATGTCTCGATTGACTTAGAAGAAAGTCAAATTTCAGTGGTTAGATTCCTGCGAGAATAGTTTTCAGGAGTTAAAGACTCAACTCACTTCCGCCCTAGTCTTAACTTTTCCAGATGGTTCTAATGGATTTGTAGTTTACTGTGATGCTTCCAGAGTTGGTCTTGGTTTTGTTTTGATGCAAAGGGGCAAGGTCATAGCCTAAACCTCTAGACAGCTTACACTACTAAAAAAAGGCTAAAAAGCGATGCAGAAAAAAGCAACGAGAAAAGCGATACTGGTCGTCACTTTATTAGTCTAATTTTAATTTTAATTTATTTTTTATTAAAATTGATGGTCAACGTCATAATATTCGTCACTTTTTTATAGATTATTGTGCCAACTATTTAATAAATAATTTATAATTTTTTTAATGATTGCGACGGATAGCATCGTAATAATTAATTTTTCAAAAGCGACGTAGTCCGTCGATTTTTAAATTTAATTTTTTTTGTTTATTTTTATTAAAAGTGAGGACAACGTCGCTATAATATTTGTTCTTTAAAATATTAATTCTAGAAAAGCAATGCTATCCATCGTAATTTTTATTTATTTTATAAAAAGCGACGGACAGTGTCGCTTTTGTTAAAAATAAATAAAAAATAATATTTTGAAAAGCGACGTTGTCCGTCGATATTTGATATTTTTAATTTCCTATTAAATAAATATTTTTTATATTTTAAAAATTTAATTAAATATATAATTTTTTTAAAAAGCGACGGACAACGTCGAATTTGTCCATCAAAATTAAGTCAAACTTTTAGTCAACATTAGGGCAAAACAAGGACTCGTTCTTTTCCTTTTCTCCATTATTCCAACATTGTTCCACTTCTCTCTCTCTCTCTAGCTGGTGGAAACACCAAATTACAAGGAGAACGATCCAAATTCTCAGGCTAAACAAACAACTCAACCAGGTATCATCCCCTTTGCTTCTTTTGTTTTCAGGATTTTAAGTCAATTGGCGCAGAGTGTTGCTATGTTAAGAGGAATTGAACTGAGCAATATTACTACTCTGTATATTTTTATTTGTTTGTCTGATTTAACTTGACACAAAGTTTAAAATAATAAATACTAACACTTTGAAATTTTGTGATTTAAATTAAACACGCTTATTGTCATGGACGGGGTAAAATTGAAGGGAGAATTGGAAAAATGGATGGGGAAGATTGATTGCTTAGTGGGTTAGCTTTTTACTTGTAAAGTAGTTAAGTACGAAGTAGTAGATAGATGAACATTCAAGTATGCATGTAAATTTGAGACAAGTCTTTTTTTTAATTTAGCATTTCAAGAATATGGTAAGGAAGGTATTGTTGGTTAATCACCCATCTCAAATTATTTGCTAATAGTAGTAGTATTTTCTTTTTTTTCTCAAAGAAAATGATTGGTAAAGCTGAAAAGATGAATTATTAGAGATCCGGATTAGTCGGGCTCCCATTGAATAGTATTCTTGTACTCGGTTGAAACGTGGGATAATTGTTGCATCTTGGTTAGGACACCAGTGTTAGGTGACTCACGCTTGTTATTCATTTCTCTATATGTATCGAGAAGTCCTCGTTATCATAATGATCTTTTGATCACAGGTTATTTCCAAATCGTATACTGACAGTAGTGTTACTATATGCCCTTATGGGTACTCTACAGAGACTTGTAAAGGAACTATTTACACTTATACAGAGTATAGTTATCATGTTGGTAGATTGAGCTAATCAAAGATTGAATTTTCTCCCTCTTTAGAAGCTTTAAAGGTGGTAACACTGAAAATAATTTCTATATAGGACATAGTTACATGAACTATAGTTGACATGCGTAAACATGGTCTCATGCATAGGTGGTTGATTTTGTTGATAGTAGAGCGAGAATTTTGAT
Organism: Capsicum pubescens; assembly: GCA_030864215.1. Lineage (NCBI taxonomy): Eukaryota > Viridiplantae > Streptophyta > Magnoliopsida > Solanales > Solanaceae > Capsicum > Capsicum pubescens. The sequence continues at coordinate 262,269,354 of CM061540.1, read as the reverse complement.
AGAGAAGTGCTTTACTTAGTTTTTCCAGTTCAGCCAATTTGGGTTTTGTCTTATGAGCTGATGTTTGCTGGACACTTTGCGAAGTAAAATTCAATCTTTTCTCGTTTGTTTGTATTAATCCTCTACTTGACTGGTTGTGTCACTAGGACAGTGGCTTATAAGCCATCATGCATCTCTTTTGCATGTGTTCATAAATTATGTTGACTTTTCAAAAATTACAGTGGGTGCTTGTAGGATTCTCCGAAAGTAGTGCAGTTTTTAGGATCCAACATAGGACCTTCTCTTTATCCAGATGACTTGAGCTTGTCTTGGTAGTAGAGTTAAGTAACTTTTAAAACAACCTAAGTTGTTCTCTTTAAACTAAATAAAGTGATATAATATTGATGTTAACCTTTTTCTTTATGTGTGATATAATATTTCCATCATCATGTTTTATGAACAGGTTGGGTTGCTATTTCTTGAAAAAAAGGATTGTTTTTATTTTTCGATGATCGCTTGCCTCTTTCTCGTCAACTTAGGCCAAACAAAGATCAGTTTATTTCTCTCTATTTACTTATAGTGAAGTCTTTAAATGTAATGTTATGGTGGGGTTCTTTTCTGTAGAAGGCTTCTAAAGCCATAGGTTTTGTGATGATTATATAGTGTGAGAGGGACATGCGATGCCTCTACTTAGTAGCTTTATTAAATTTATTGAATTATTTCACTTGTATTACAATTGAGAATGTGAACTAGTGATTAGAAAATGGTTAAATGTGGTGACTTGAAATTATAAACTTGTAACTTCAAAATTGTTACGTGTAGTTACTTGAAATTGTGAACTTGTGACTAGAAAATTGTTGTGTAGTTACTTTATATGTGAAGTTATGATTTGAAAATGATTAGGTGTACTTACTTGAAATTGTGAACTTGTGACTTTAAATGGTTAAATGGCTACTTGAAATTGTGAACTTGTTACTTGAAAATGGTTAAATGTAGCTACTTGAAATGCAAAGTTAATGACTTGAAAATGCGTAAGTGTAGTTACTTGAAATTGTGAACTTGTGACTTGAAAATGGTTAAGTGTAGCTACTTGAAATTGTGAACTTGTGACTTGAAAATGGTTTAGTTACTTGAAATTGTGAACTCATGACTAGAAAATGGTTAAGTATAGCTACTTGAAATTGTGACCTTGTGACTTGAAAATGGTTAAGTGTAGCTACTTAAAATGTGAAGTTAATGACTTGAAAATGGTTAAGTGTAGTTAGTTACTTGAAATTGTGAACTTGTGACTTTAAAATGGATAAGTGTAGCTACTTGTAATATGAAGTTAATGACTTGAAATGCTTAAGTGTAGTTACTTGAAATTGTAACCTTGTAACTTAAAAATGGTTAAGTGTAGCTACTTGAAATTGTGAACTTATGACTTGAAAATGGTTAAGTGTAGCTACTTGAAATGTGATGTTAATAACTAGAAAATGGTTAAGTGTAGGTACTTGAAATATGAAGTTAATGACTTGAAAATGCTTGTGTAGTTACTTGAAATTGTGACCTTGTGACTTGAAAATGGTTAAAGTGTAGCTATTTGAAATTGTGAACTTGTGACTTGAAAATGCTTAAGTGTAGCTAATTGAAATGTGAAGTTAATGACTTGGAAATGCTCAAGTGTAGTTACTTGAAATTGTGACCTTGTGACTTGAAAATGGTTAAGTGTAGCTACTTGAAATATGAAGTTAACGACTTGAAAATGCTTAAGTGTAATTACTTGAAATTGTGAACATGTGACTTGAAAATGCTTAAGTGTAGATGTTTGAAATGTGAAGTTAATGACTTGAAAATGCTTAAGTGTAGCTACTTGAAAATGATTTAGGTGTATTCACTTGAAATATGAACTAATGAATTGATTTTTATATGTTGTAATGTAAACTTGCATATTATTGAATATCAAAATTTTTATAGATGGATCATTGTTTGTGGATATATGATATGTATTGTGAAAATATTGGTGGTTAAAAACCCCAATATCTTGACGGCGTTAGAGGTTTTATTGATCATGCGATGTCACCAGATCTATTTTAAAAAAATAGAGTGGTTAGGTGTCCTTACAGTTCGTGTAGGTGCTTGAGGTTTTTTCAACCAGATATAGTTATGACTCATCTCTATCATAATGGATTTAATCCAAGATACTTTGTGTGGGTCAATCATGGAGAGAGATATGGTTTGAATGGTATATTTTATAATTCGTTGCCTATAGATGAATATGACATGCTTGTACATGGTTGACATGCTAGGATTCAACATGTTGGAGTTCAACATAGGGTGTAACACGATAGGGAACAACATGAGGATAGGATTCATGAAATGGTCAATGATGCTATTGGTATTGGGAATAGGATAGAACCCGAACAGAATTTAGAAAAAGTTCCCAATGAAGAAGCAAGAGGTTTTTATCAACAATTAGAAGAGGCTAGTCGCCAACTATGTGAAGGGAGTCTGCATTCTGCTTTATCTGTTACAATTAGATTATTGAGTATCAAATATGATTGGAATGTTTCTCAAGCTGCTATGGACTCTATGGTTGGTCTTTTCAGTGAACTAGTAAATCCCGAGTTGAACATACTTCAGAATATTTATCAAGCAAAGAAATTGGTTTCCAAGTTGGGATTGTCATATAATAGAATCTATTGTTGTATAAATGGTTGTATGTTGTTCTATAAAAATGATGTTGAATTAGAAAATTGTAAGTTTTGTGGACATGCTCGTTACAAGCAGACTCCTGGTGGAAAGATGGTTTTGATTAAGGTGATGTACTATTTACCTCCTATACCTAGGCTAAAGAGGTTGTATGCTTCGATCAGTTCTGCCCCACACATGAAATGGCACCATGAAAATAGAAGGCCACCAGGTGTCTTATCTCATCCATCAGATGGAGAAGTTTGGAAGCACTTCAATAGAACTTATCCTGATTTTGCTAGTGAACCAAGAAATGTTAGATTGGGGTTGTGTGCAGATGGTTTCACACCATTCTCTAATTCTGGCACACCTTATTCTTGTTGGCCTGTATTTATTACTCCATATAATCTCCCACCAGAAATGTACATGACAAGTCCCTACATATTTCTAAGTTGTATTATTCCAGGTCCCCACAATCCAAAATATTTGATCGATGTATATCTCCAGCCATTGATAGGTGAGTTACTACAATTATGGCATAAAGGTGTAGTAACATATGATATATCAACTAAGCAGAATTTTGTTATATGTGCCAATTTAATGTGGACTATTAGCGATTTTCCTGCATATGGGATATTGTCTGGTTGGATGACTGCTGGAAAGTTAGCTTGGCCATATTGCAATGAAAATAGTAAAGCATTCACTTTAAAGTATGGTCAAAAAAATTCTTGGTTGGATTGTCACCGCCAGTTCTTACTAATGGACCACGAGTTTAGAATGATGAAAAATGCATTCAGAAAGAATAAGATTGAGAATGATCTGCCACCTCCATTATTGTCAGGACATTAGATTTGGAAGAGAGTTTGTAATTTGCCTAAAGTTACAGATGACCCACCTTCTAGACTTCCTGGATATGGTGTTGAACATAATTGGACCAAGCAAATCATATTTTGGGAGTTGCCGTATTTCGGGGACAATAAACTAAGACTTAATCTTGATCCGATGCACATTGAAAAAAATATTTTGATAATTTATTCAACACAGCCATGGATGTTAAGGGCAAGACAAAAGATAATTCAAAAGCTAGAATGGATATCATGGAGTATTGCAAGAGAAAGGAATTGTGGTTGAAGGAAAAAAATGGTAAATTTCTTAAGCCCTAGGCTAGTTTTTCATTCACATTAGATGAGAAATGGGAAATATGTGAGTGGGTTAAGAATTTGAGAATGCCCGAGGGTTATGCTTCGAATTTAGAAAAATTGGTGGATATGGAAGAAGGAAAGTTGATTGGTATGAAAAGCCATGATTGTCACGTTTTAATGGAAACCTTGATTCTTATCACATTTAGCCACCTTCCCGAGAGGATATGGAAACCAATCACAGAAATAAGTTTTTTCTTCAAAGATTTATGTTTGGGAAAGTTGTTGGAGAGTAGCTTAGACAGAATGAAGCAGAATATTTCTGTCATCGCTACTAAGTCAGAGAAGATCTTTCCATGTGGCTTTTTTTATGTGATGGAGCATCTTCCAATTTACCTTATGGAAGAGGCACGTCTTGGAGGGCCAGTTCAAATAAGGTGGATATATCCAGGAGAGAGGTAAATATTTTTAAATTAATGCCACCATTTTCTTAAAGATTTTTTTTATCTACCTAAGATAAAATTATGCAGGAAAATTGGGGAGTGCAAACAAACTATTAAGAAAAGGGGAAAGATTAAAGGATCGATTTATAAAGCTTATCTTGCAAAATAAACTACTTATTTTTGTTCTTACTACTTTGGGGATGAAGTGTCATATAAGAGAAATAGGTCCAATCGTAATGATAAAGGTGATGGTGGTCCTATATTTCCACCTATATCAATTTTTAATAATTCGGGTAGAGGATCTAAAAGTTATTGTACTCGAGCCCTCACTAGTATGGAAAGAAAATCTATTGTGACACATGTTCTGCTCAATTGTCCGGAGATTCAACCATATCTTGAGTAAGTGTTAATGATGTTATCGAATTATATTAATGTTAAGGACACTCCATTAATAAAAAATCTTAATGATGCATACTTGATAGCTTATTCATTGGGAAATGGGGTAATGATGCCATATATACAAGATTTTCTGATTGGCTGGAAGAATATGTAAGAATGAAAGATCATATGTGCATTTACTAGAATTATATATAGGTCATTTAATAAAATCTATATTTTGATTTAACGATATGTAGGTTTTGGACTAACATAGTACCGTCGAACATTTTCCATTAGTGAGATATAGTATATTTGGTCCTGCAACTCAAATTTGGACAATAGATAAATATTATTGTGAACGGTTTCAAGTTTCGTACTAAGAACATTTCTAAGTATAAGAAAACTAATAACAGCAGTGTGTGTGTTGAAGGTGATGTTGATGGTAATGGTAAAATCATTGAATATTTTGGTGTTATACAAGAGATATTAGAAGTAAGGTACCCTGGTTCTCAAAAAAAAAAATTATATTTCGGTGAAAGTGATTTGATCCATCACATAGAGGTACAAGGGTGAATCAACAACATAATATAATTGAAGTTAAGCACATAAGGCAATATAATCGCCATGATCCCTTTATCATTGCACAAAATGCCAGGCAGGTATATTATGCTACATATCCATTGCGCAGAGATAAAGTGAAATAGTGGGTGGTTATAAAGACTAAGCCTGTGGGGAGAATTAAGATTGAGAATGTGTCAAATGTGGCATACCAGAACAAAATCGTAGTTGTTGATCAAATAGTGGATGATGAGTTGGAAAACAATCTAGAACATTCTCAATGCATATTAAAGACGTTTCTGATAAAGAGATCATTGACATCACAAATATTGTGAAAGAAATAGACAAGGGAAATGAATCATTCTGGAAGGATGAATTGGACCATGAAAATGAAACAACGGATGAGGAAGAATGAGAGAATGATGGAAATGAAACAATCGATGAGGAAGATTGAGAGAATATATATTAGCTTGTTAAATTAGTTTTTCTTTGTTCTCATTCTTTTAGTTTCATATTTTTAATATATTATTATGGCGGTATATGTTGATGAGACAGGTTAAAACGTGCTGCATGTGATTATATTTGTACGAGTTGATGTTGATTAGTGTTTGATTTATCTAATTAGTATTGGTGCACTGAAGACATAAATAATTAAGTACTAATTCATAGAAACAACTGTAACCTTGGCTTTTATGTGCTCTTCTGTAAGTTTCTTGCAAGAAGACTGAGGGCTACACTTTGGATTATGTTGTGTGTAACCACCAGTTGGAAACTTTGTGGTCGAGTTATATATGTGGCTCCTACACAGGATTATCTGCAAAACTTTAGGTGTATGTGTTAGGAGGGTCATTGAATGTTGTATGAGAAACCTGAATTGTTTATAATTTGAAATTTAATGCTTTATTCAATTAATGTCTGAACAGAATTCGTAGTCAAATTCATATAGAAATTGACATTTCTAGTTTTAAGTCAAGTTATATTTTCCTACAACTAAAAATTAGGATGGTGCTAGCTATTTTTCATGTAATGGAAAATTGTTGAGATCATTAGGAGATTTATGAGATTCTGAGTAAAATTATTTTTTCTTCTGTCGAACTAGAGCTTTGATTTGAGGTTTCATATTCTGTGCTTTGATCTTTTTTTTAGGTGATGTGTTTGAATTTGCTTTTTTAATGGATATGGCAGTCTGTTGAGTGACTAGTTTAGGCATTTGTTGTATTTTCCCTCTTTTCTAGGTTCTAGCCAACTATAGATGATAAAGCAATATGCCTAGTAATTATCTTTTTAGACTAGCTGGTGCATTAAAGTAGGGAATTCAGAAATCCATTTATGGGCAAGAAAGGGGTCTACAGGATCTGGTGGGGATTGATCTCAAAACATACTCTTCTCATTTTCTAGTTTCCAGAAAAGGTCCGGGGTGGAAATGAAGCTTCCTTGACAATTTTATAACGCAACATTGATGTATAATGCCTTTAGCAGTATAGTATGAAATGAAATGGGAAGAAGTAAAAAGTGTTTAGGTTTTATAGTTCTCTCTCTGCATTCTAATATGCACATGTATATATTTATGTAAAAAGTATATAAAACTAACAACATATTTACCGAAAGGCTGTAAAACTATGTGAGTCTTTCTGTTACTACCATATTGTGTTGCCTTTATTTTTCTTGTGTTTTTACTGTACTAATAAAATTATGTTTTGAGGTTCTAAAGGTTTTGTGTAAAAGACTAGACTTAACACATGTTTTTATACAGATGGCATCCGATGGTATCAGTGATTGTCCTGGTCCTAATAAGAATTTAAAGTCAACTGCTAAAAAGAAATCTAGGACGCCAATAAATCCTAATGATATTCCTGGTCAACTTTCTTCACAGCCATAGATGCACACCTATTCATCAGGGAGGTCTTATATCCCATTTGGAACTGATAATCCTGTAGATTATCATGGTCCCAGAAAGCAGCGACAAGTATGCACTTCTTATGTTCCATATACTTTCAGGCCTCCTACAGATATAGAGACTTTGAGATTATCATCTGGTACTCTATCCCCTCGCAATTCATCCCCCCAGCTCTCAAGATTGCGGATGAGAGACAGCTCTGACTCCCATGTGCAGACATCTACTCCCCCATTTAGTAAGCCTTGGGTACTCCCGAGAGTAGCATCTGCATCTGGATCTGCACCTCTACCTCTACCTGTAGCAGATGATACTGATACATATTTAATTGCTCTAGTTCCTGGAGATAAGGACAGGCTTGGTAGATCCTTCATCGAGCCTGATGGATCTACGTAAGTTTATGTTTTAATTCATAAGTTTATTTTTTCATTAATAAAATATTCATGCTTACAAATTTATTTTGTTTTTACAGGTGGCATCCCACATCAAAAGAAGTTAATAAGGCAATAAGGGAGAGCGTTAGGAGGCTTTTTTTAAAACCTTAGCACAGTTGGTCGGAGATTCCAGAAGACCATAGACAAGCAATGTTTGAAGAGTTCAAGGTATACTAGATTTAATTATTATTTAGTTACCTTTAATAGCAATATATATATATATATCATATAATGCTACACAATTGATTTTCAGACAATATTTACTTGGTTAGAAAAGCACAATAGAGCTATATCTATTATTTTTGAGAGAAATACTGGTGCAAAGCTACGAAATTGGCTTGAACGTGTTAGGCGTACTGGCAATGTTGTACAATGGCTTCTCAAAGAGGTATATGATTATTTGTGTATTTATTGGGATTCTCCTGAATATAAGGCACTCAGTGAGCAAAATAAGAAAGGTAGAGCCAGTTTAAAAGGTGGCTCATTGCATACCGGAGGTGCAAAGAGTGTCAGCGTAATAGTTCGAGAAATGGTCAGTAGTAACCTTAGGTTTTAATTTATGTGTTTATATAAAGTTCATTAAATATTACTTGATTATACTTATTTACCTTGTATTTATAGGAGAAGGACTTGGGTCGTAAACCGAATCCACTTATGCTCTTCAGACGAACACATCTTCTGAAAAAGGTGAATGAATCAGACCCGGATGTGTGGGTTAAGCCCAGGGCTGAAAATGACAATGTAAGAATAATATTTATATTTTACTCTGTTATACTTATATCTCTCCTTTATAATTTCGTATATTGTATCGCGTCTAAATTCAAGTTCTTTAGATATTTGATGAACCTTAACAATTAGAGGGTACTGTACATCTAAGCATTGTATTATAGATCATCCTATTGTAAGTGTAGTCTCCTGCACCACCGACCGACCTATGCTCTATGGAAGTAAGGAAATAACTAAGGATTTCAGAAGCAGATATGTTGGAGAAATACTGGGTGGATAATTTGGCCACTTCTTTCAGCTTATCATCATTAGTAGTTGTATAATAAGAGAATAAATATGAAGCTAAATCTAAGGGACAACCATCTGTGCAGCTTGAATCATCTATAAATAAGTAGTAGTACATCATCATAAATATGATTATCCTTATCCTTTGGATAATACCACTAATATCCATTCTTGCTTTAATTTGATCTTCTAAAAACAAGTATCATTAGTGGCATTTTGACTGGCTCTCAAACGCATCACTGCTAACCTTGGAAAATGATCTCATGTTGTCTAAAAATGATCTATTAATATTCACTTGGTCGTCAAATAAATTAGATTATACTAGGGCTGTGATTGGTAGCCATATTTATCAACTTGAGTAGTTGTCAACCTGTGCTTTCGGCGTATTCGTGAAACTTGAAGTTCAACAGTTAATGATCCCTGGAGCATGTGCTGCTCATTAGCTATCCAGCTTTTGTATTTGTGAACAGTTGTTACAGAGGTTTGTCAAATGTGATTAATTGTTGTAAACACAGGAAACGTTGAGATTGTCCTAAGTGAGATATGTGTGATTGTTTACTTTACAGACTTTTAGGAGTAGGACATTGTTTACTATTTAGTATATTATTAATTTACGTTATATTCCACCTTACTTAATAATAGTAAAAATTTACTAATATGTCTTTTTTAATATGCAGAATGAATATATATTCTACTTGTCTGAGTTTGGTTCAACCCAACCTACACAGGAGGAAGCAGTTAAAATTTGGACAGAAAAAGTGGCAAGAGGAAAAAAAGGGGGGGGGGAAACCTATGGATTTGGTTCTCTAAATGAGTTACGACGTCTTCATGATTGATGGGTTGGTATTGGTTCCTCGCTCCAGGCTGAGACAATTGATAGTGTTCTGCTTGCTGCTATATCGCAGCAGATTACAGATCTTTCACGTACCTTTGCACAGTCTATTGCTCAAAATGAAGTCATGAGCAAGACTATCGAGAAACTCGAGAAAAAAGTGGTTAGCATGAGGCGGTGTCATCACCGTTCTCCATCTCTCGATTCAAGTAGCATAGAAGAAATAGAAAGTGATGCTTTGTTGACACTACTCCTTAGTGTTAGTTGGCTTTTCTTCTAGACTTTTTTCAGACATTAATTCTTGAACTTAAATTTTAACTTTTGAATTAAGAATCTTAAACACTTAAGTGTTTTGGATGTTTTTGAATTACTTGTTAAGTGTTTTTTAATATTGTATAAGTGTTTTGGATGTTGTTGAAGCGTTGATGATTTAAATTACTCTAATTATTTGATGTTGTAGTTCGTTGTATGATTAGTAATGTGTGTTGCATGATGTCTATCCAAAGTATATTTATTTGGTAGGTGGGATGTAGAAAATGCAATTTGCTGCATTCCAAAAAATGCAGAAAAGCTATGGACAAGGTCTCTTTTGTCCGTCGCTCTTTTTAATTACATTTTCAGAAATGCAGCGCTTTGCGTCACTTTTTAAATCAGTATTTTTTTAAAGATAACCGACGATGTCCGTCACTTTTTTATTCATTATGAAGAACAAAAAGCGATGACCAACGTCGCTTTTTTAATCATTATAAAGAATAAAAAATGACGACCAACGTCGCTTTTTTAATCACTATGAAGAATAAAAAGCGATGACCAATGTAGCTTTTTCAATCATTATGAAGAACAAAAAATGACGACCAACGTCGCTTTTTTAAAGATCCCACTATGTGGGAATACACTAGGTTTGTTGTTGTTGTTGTTGTCAAATTACGATGGACAGTGTCAATTTTTCTCGAAAAAAATTATTTTTTCAATAGAATGACGACGTCCGTCATTTTTGTTCATTATTTTTTCTTCACATGAAGAACAAAAAATGACAGACAGCGTCGCTTTTTCTAAAAATAAGTAAAAAAAATCCTAAAAGCAACGTTGTCTGTCGTAATAAAAGCGACGAAAGTCGTCGTTTTCAAAAAACAACGTCTCTTTTTTAGACGAAAAAAATGACGCATTTTTGTCACTTTTGTCCAAAAAGTAGCGCTGGTCGTCGCTTTTTGACATTTTTTTAGTAGTGAAACCCCATGAAAGGAATTATCCTACCTATGATCTTGAGTTGACAGTTATTGTCTTTGCCTTGAAAATTTGGAGGCACTATCTTTGCCAAGATTTATCTTAAGGAGTTTGTTAAGTTGCATGGGATTTTGTTGTCTATCATTTCAGATAGAAGTACTTAGTTTACCTCTCACTTTTGGAAGGTTTTTCAAAAGGGTCTTGGTACCCAAGTTCATCTCAGTACAACTTTTCACCCTCAGACAGATAGTCAGGCAGAGAGTATCATTCAAACCCTAGAGGTCATGTTGAGGGCATGCGTTATTGACTTTAAAGGTAGATGGGATGACCACTTACCTTTGAGTGAGTTTGCCTATAACAACAATTATTACTCCAATACCAAAAGGGAATTATTTGCCTATTTCACCCCAAATTGCTCTCAAGAAACCCTCCTTCTTCCCCAAGAACAAGCCCAAGCTTCATTCTCAAGAAATCGAAGGTTCAAGCTTTTAAGTTCAAGCAATCTTCATGATTGTAGCTATTAAGGTATGTGGGATGTTCATTCATGGGTCTGTTTCACCCATGGATCCCCAAAACCTCCTTACAAACTAAAGTATGGATTTTTCTCTTATTATTAAGTTTATATGTTCAAGATGGATTAAATTCATGTTTATCCTTAGTAGTTTGACTCAATTCATGTCCAAGAATGATTCCATGAAAAGTTGGGTTGTCTCATGCTTTAAGCTTCAATCTCCCATGCTATATTCAAGTGAATTTTACGTTATATTAGCAAGTTATGATCTTAGTCACGTAATCATGTTGATTTCTCATGCTTTAAAGTATTTCCATGTTCAAGTTCATGATTTTCACATGGTTGATAAAATCCCTAAGTTTGGGGTCTTGAATCATGACTTCCTACTATATTTTTATTCTTTCAGATTGTGTCTTATGGATATTCAGTGCTGGCAGGTTATGAACTCTCGATACCTACTTGGAATGATTACAGTTAAACCATGAATGTTACCATTTATTCAGTTACTAAGGTCATTATGAGCAATGACAGTGGTTATGTCTAGTTGAGTTTAGTTTAGTTTAATATCAGTGTCAGTTCAGTTGGGAGTGGGATTTAGCACCGAGCGAACCCAGGGATGGGGGCTCTCCTGCCAATAGAGGGTGTGACCTTTAGTAGCAGTCCCTGAGTTCCAGAACAACGTAGTTAGCATAGTCTTGTGATGTCTTCCTGCTAGTTGAGGGTTGAAATATATCTCATGAGAGCACCTTCCAGTAGAGGGTAACTCTTTAGTCCTTCGGGATACTAGTTCAGTGGATCCACACAGCCAGTATGAGTACCTGTGGCACAGTACTGACACCCTTCCAACTAGGGTTAGAAGTTGGACCCTAATTAGCTCAACTTGGGGTATGTCTGTTACATGATACCTCCCACGGTCTCAATTTGGTATTCAGAGTATGTCAGCTCAGATTTGCGTGACCAAGTATACAATAATTCAGTTTGTCAGATATCAGTCATTCAGTTATACAGTTTATTCTAGTACATTCTTATGTTGGGTCTTGCATTCTCAGTTATTACATGTTCATGTATTCATGCTCAGCTATGTCATGTATTTCAGATAGTCTTCATATTATATTCCAGTACATTCAAAGTACTGACCGCATACTTTTCTTTGCGCTATGTTGCTTATAACATAGGTTTGGACGCACAGTTTCCTGACTGTTCTTCTACAACCCAGTGTTACTCGGTAGAAATAGTGGTGAGTCCTCATCCATTGTGGACATGAATTGTTCATCTCAGTTATTTTACCATTTCTTTATGTTTAGTCAGCTGGAGTTAGTTGGGGGTTTGTCCCATCAACTCCTCAGGATGTTTAGAGGCTTTCATTCATATCAGTTAGACAGTTAGTTGGTTCTTTCAGTATTATCAGTTGCTCAGAAAGATAGTTTGACTTTTAGTGTTCTATCAGATATTTCAGACATATTTTGATATGTATTTCAGTATTTAGTTTTACAGTATTTCATTAGTTTATCTTCCGCGCATGTATTATACTACTGCTTTATTCAGTGCTCACAGCAGGTACCAGTTCATGGGTTAGCTTGTGGTCACTTATGACCATAAGAACCGTTGTCGCGACTAGGGGCTAGCCTCGAAACGTGACACAAGTCAAGCCTCTTACTTTCTGATTTGATTAAGGATTGTCGTAATGACTCATCACCACCCCTAGGCCCCAATGAATCATACCACCAAGTCATTACCATGACCAAAAACCAACCACCACCTACTGGACACCCAACGACTAGGGTCACCTAACCCGTGATCATACCATACACCTCATATGGTTAAGTTGGCAATAGGATAATGAGCTCAAAGATCAGGAAATTTCCAAGGGCCAAAACCCAGGGTGTTTCAATTCTCCACCACTTAGATCATTCATCCCCGAATAATGGGGTAAGGAATTGACTAGCATGATCAAACCCCAAATGTCTCTACTCTTATCTTTAACTAAGTTAGAAAACAAAGATGTTAAGAATAACACATACTTTATGCATGATCTTCCAAAGTGGAAAACAAGAATGGATACTTGGACTTCATGTCCTTTACAGCTCCCCAAGTAGGCTTTTCAACCTTGTGGTTCCTTCATAGAACCTTCACTAAATCTACGTCCTTCATCGGCAACCGACGAACTTGCCGATCAAAGATTTCAAAAGTGACCTTCTCATACTACAGGCATCCAAAATACCCATATCTTTGATGAGCATAATTTATGATAAATTACCCCCACATTTCCTCAACATCGAGACATGGAACACCGGGTTAATGAAGATCAAACTAGAAGGAAACTCCAATTAATATGCAACATTGCCAACCCTTCTCAAAAGCAAGTATGGACCAACATACCGGGGACAGATCTTCCCTTTCTTCCCAAATCGCATCACTCTTTTTATGGGAGATACCTTCAAGAACACCCTATCCCCAACCTCAAACTCTAACTTCCTATGCCTCACATCTGCATAGGACTTTTGGAAACTTTGGGCGTCTTTAAGCCTATCCCGAATCACCTTCACCTTCTTTGTGTCTTGGTGAATTAAATCCGAACCAAACATCTCCGCCTCACCAACCTCAAACCGTACAATAGAAGACCTACACCTCCTATCATACAAGAGCTCAAATGGAGTTATTCCAATGCTAAAGTGGTAGTTGTTATTGTACGCAAACACTATAAGAGGTAAATACTCCACCCAACTACCACCATAGTCAATCATTCCAGGACAAAGCATATCTTCCAATATTTCAGTGGTTCTTTCTGCTTGCCCATCCGACTATGGGTGGAAAGCAGTACTAAGTGTAAGATCCCATAAAATTCTAAGCTTAACTCATCCCTTAGAGCTTGATAAGGTGTCCCATACTTAAAAATTTCAGCTAAGTGTTTACACTTAGAATTTATTTTTAGCCTAATGAGTTGGTAATCCTATTTCCCGACCCTGAAGACCTTAAAGTGTTGATTTTTATGATCAGGTATGTTAGTAGGTGTTCTCGGACAAGTTTTTGATTTTTTGAACATTATTTGAATCACGTTTGGAAGTCCAAACCAGTGGATCAATGTTATCTCGATGCATCGCTTCGCCTATCGCGTTGATAAATATTTTTCCCAAATCCCAGTGCCAATTTCCATTGAGCCAACGTGGACTCAACATGGTACATCGGATATTATAGGGGTGACTGCAAGTGAGAGTGCTAAGTTGGTCACATATCAGTTATAGGATATGGCTCACTCATGGTTCAAGCAGTGGAAGGCAGAGAGGGCCGCAGAAGCAGGGCCCATAGAATGGGAGGAGTATGCCACTATTTTCCTTGATAGGTTCTTCCCACTGGAGTTGAGGGAAGCTAAGGTTTTGGAATTTATTAATCTAAAGCAGTGCAACATGAAAGTGCAAGATTATTCTCTTAAATTTACTCAGTTAGCCAGATATACCCCTCATGTGGTAGCAGATAGAAGATCGAAGATGAGTAAGTTTGTGTTGGGTGTGTCTAACAGTATGGTTAAGAAGTGTAGGACCACAATGCCGGTTAAGAAGATGGATATATACAGGCTCATGGCCCATGCTCAGTAAATAGAAGAGGCTAAGAATAAAGAGAAGGAGAGGGAGAATAAGAGAGCGAGAATAAGTATCTTCTACTTCACTCAGCCTAAGTCAGAGGGTGTTAATCGTTCTCAATTCTGCTCAAAATATTCAGTTCCAACTCCGTCCTCAGCCAGTTCTCCAGTGCCAAAATTTAGAGACAGAAATAAAGATAGAGCATCAGGCCCTAAAACCTAGGGTAGTGTTAGCAGTGCCCGAACAAATCCTCTTTTCCAGAGATATAGCAGAAACTATTAGGGTGTCTGTAGATCTAGCAGGGATATGTGTTTTGAATGTGGCAAGCCAGGTCATAGGATCAAAAATGTGTTCAGGTGGGTTCTCAGAGTCAGCATAATCATCCCCCAGCTCAGTCCGGTCGCCCGAACCAGCAGGGTGCCGCTTCCAGTACCACTAGTGGGCAACACCCAAATAGACTCTATGTACGTCAGTCCCGACAGGATCAGGAAATTTTTCTTGCTATGTTCATTAGAACGTTACAAGTTTATCATTTACATCTTTATGCTTTGCTAGATCCAGGAGCTTTTTTGTACTTTATAACTCCTTATATAGCCGTGGACTTCAAAGGCAGTCTTGAAATTATAGTAGAGCCTTTCTCAGTTTCTACCCTAGTGGGTAAATCTATCATAGGTCGACGAGTATACAGTAACTGTCTGGTTATGGTATCTCAGAAAGTTACTTCAGTAGACTTAGTAGAACTAGAGATGACAAGTTTTGATGTCATTCTCGGCATGGATTGGCTTTATTCATGCTATGCTTCAGTTGACTGCAGAAATAGAATTGTTCAATTTTAGTTTCCGAATGAACCCATCCTAGAGTGGAGAGGTAGTACTTCAGCACTTAGGGGTCAGCTTGTTTCGTACCTTAGGGCGAGGAAAATGATATCTAAGGGATGTGTCTACTATATTGTTCGAGTTCAAGACTCTAGTTTAGAGACCCGTAATCTTGAATTAGTGTTAGTAGCATGTGAATTCCCAGATGTGTTTCCCGAAGATCTTCCCGGAGTTTCTCCCAAGAGGGAAATTAACTTCGGAATAGACCTTCTTCTAGATACTCATCCCATCTCTATCCCTACATACAGAATAGCTCCAGCAAAACTCAGAGAATTAAAAGAACAGTTTAAAAATCTCCTAAATAAGGGATTCATCAGACCCAGTGTATCCCTATGGGGTGCACCAGTCCTATTTATGCGTAAGAAAGATGGTTCTTAGAATGTGTATAGATAACCATCAACTAAATAAAGTCATGGTCAAGAACAAGTATCCACTTCCCAGAATCGATGACTTGTTTGACCAACTTTAGGGTTCCAACTACTTTTCTAAGATAGACCTCAGTTCAGGCTATCATCATCTAGGAGTCAAAGAATGTGACATTCCAAAGACAGCTTTTAAAACTCGATATGGACACTTCAAATTCCTAGTCATGTCATTTGGTCTTACCAATGCCCTAGCAGCTTTCATGGACTTGATAAACCGTGTATTCAAGAAGTACATGGACACGTTTATCATAGTCTTAATTGATGACATTCTTGTCTACTCCCACAGTGAGCATGACCATGAAGACTATCTCAGAATAGTGTTACAGACCCTCAGAGCCCATCAGTTGTTCGCCGAATTCAGTAAATGTGAATTTTTGCTAAGGTCAGTAACTTTTATTGGTCATATCATTTTTGGTGATAGCATTAGAGTAGATCCTCAAAAGACCAAAGCAGTGAGAAACTGGCCCAGATACATCTCTCCATTAGATATCAAGAGTTTCTTGGACTTGGCCGGCTATTACCGACAGTTTGTTGAGGAATTTTTATCTATTATGTCCCCTATTTCAAGACTAACTCAGAAGAAAGTCAAATTCTAGTGGTTAGATTCTTGTGAAAAAAGTTTTCAGGAGTTGAAGACTTGACTCACTACAGCTCCAGTTTTGACTCTACTAGATGGTTCAGACGGGTTTGTGGTATATTGTGATTCTTCCAGAGTGGGTTTGGGGTATGTTTAGATGCAGAGAGGTAAGGTTATAGCCTATACCTCTAGATAGCTTAAACCCCATGAAAAGAACTACCTCACTCATGATCTTGAGCTAGCAGCTATAGTGTTTGCCTTAAAAATTTGGAGGCACTACTTGTATGGGGCGCATGTTGATGTGTTCACAGACCATAAGAGCCTACAGTATGTATTTTCTCAGAAAAAACTGAATCTACATCAAAGAAAATGGTTAAAGTTGTTGAAATACTATGACATGAGTGTTTTGTATCATCCGGGTAAGGTCAATATAGTGGCGGATGCCCTCAGTAGGATTCCTATAGGTAGTGTTGCTCATGTGGAGGATGGTAAGAAAAAGTTAGTTCAGGAACTCCATCAGATTTCCCGACTAGGTGTCTGCTTAGTCAATTTAGTAGAAGGTAGTGTGTGGGTTCAGAACAGTTCAGAATCATCTCTGGTTTCCGAAGTAAAGGAGAAGCAAGACAGAGATCCCAGTTTAGCTAAGTGAATAAAGACAGTCAGAGATCAGAAAGTAGAGGTTATCTCCCAAGGGGGAGATGGTGTGTTGCGTTGCCAGGGTTGACTATGTGTTCCAGGAATAGATGACTTGAGGCAGCAGATCCTTGCAGAAGTGCATGGTGCGCGCTACTCAATTCATCCAGGGTCCACCAAGATGTACCATGACTTGCAGGAGGTCTATTGGTGGAGTAGGATGAAGAGAGATATTGCAGAGTTTGTAGCTAAGTGCTCAATATGTCAGTAGGTTAAGATCGAGCATCAGAAGC
This sequence comes from Capsicum pubescens, assembly GCA_030864215.1. NCBI lineage: Eukaryota > Viridiplantae > Streptophyta > Magnoliopsida > Solanales > Solanaceae > Capsicum > Capsicum pubescens. Next base: position 262,251,900 of record CM061540.1, on the reverse strand, counting down.
CTAGTGGGTCTATGCAGGAGTTCACTATTCCTACTTGGAAGTAGGAAGAGGTGAATATGTATTTTATAACGGGTTTTCCCCATACTCGTCGTCAGAATGATTCAGTTTGGGTCATTATGGACAGGATGACCAAATTAGCTCATTTCATACTAGTCCATACTTCTTATTCAGCCAAGGAGTATGCCAAGCTCTATGTTAGAGAGTTGTTCAGATTACACAGAGTTATGTTGTCCATCATCTCAGATAAGGTATGCAGTTCACCTCTCATTTCTAGAAAGCCTTTTAAAAGGGTCTAGGTACTCAAGTTCACCTCAGTAAATCCTTTCACCCTCAGACAGATAGTCAAGCAGAAAGGACCATTCATACTTTAGAAGATATGTTAAGAGCATGTGCCATTGACTTTAAGGGTAGTTGGGATGACCACTTGCCTTTGATTGAGTTTGCATATAATAATAGTTACCATTCTAGCATTCATATGACTCTATTTGAGGCGCTTTATGGGAGGAGATGTAGATCTTCTATTGGTTGGTTTAAAGTGGGTGAGGCCACAGTGGTAGGGAATGACTTGGTATTTGATACCTTAGAAAAGGTTCAGTTGATTAGGGAAGGGCTTAAGATAGCTTAGAGCCAACAGAAATTATATGTAGATGTGAGAAGGAAGGATCTCGAGTTTGAAATTGGGGATTTTTTGTATTTGAAAATCTCTCCTATGAAAGGAGTGAAGAGGTTTGGCAAGAAAGGAAAGCTCAGTCCTCGGTATGTTGGTCCTTACTGAATTCTCAGCCATTTCAGAAAGGTAGCTTATGATCTTGAGTTGCCTTCAGATTTAGCTTTAATATACCAGTGTTTCATTTCTCCTTTCTAAAGAAATACATAGGCGACCCAGCAGCCGTAGTCCCTATAGAGAGCATAGATGTTCAGAACAACCTTTCTTATGAAGAGATCCCAGTCGAAATCCTTGATTATCAGATTTAAAGACTGAGGAACAAAGAAGTCTCTCTAGTCAAAGTTCTTTGGCAGAATCAGTTTGTTGAGGGAGCTACTTAGGAAGCAGAAGCAGATATACAGACCAAGTATCCTCACTTCTTCTCCGCAAACTCAGATTCAGTTCAAGGTAATAGTTTTCCTTGAATTTACTCAGTTCCATATTCAAATTTCCTGTATGAGTTAGATATCAGTTTAGTTGCATAGCATTCTCATATCACGCATACCCTCATGAAATAGCTCAGTCATATGTCATGTCCTCAGAATTCAGTCGTGTTTCAGTCATGCATGTTCAGTATGAAAATTTAGTGTATCAGTTGTTTCAGTCATGAAATTATGCTTTAGTTATGCATGCTCAGTAAGCAAGTTCTGTCTATCAGTATTCTCAGATTAGTCAATCTTATTTGAGGAGGAATGTTCCCAAAGGAGAGATATTGTAAGACCCCGCAAAATTCTACGCTTAGCTCAGCCCTTAGAGCTTGATAAGGGGTCCCATACTTAGAAATTTCAGCTAAGTGTTTACACTTAGAATTTATTTTTAGCCTCATGAGTTGGTGATCCTATTTTCTGACCCTGAAGACCTTAAAGTATTATTTTTTAGGTTGATTCATGATCAGGTATGTTAGTAGGTATTCTCGAACAAGTTTTGGATTTTTCAAACATCGTTTGAATCACGTTTGGAAGTCCAAACCAGTAGATCAATGTTATCTCGACGCGCCGCATCGCCTATCGCGTTGATAAATATTTTTTCCAGCTCCCAGTGCCAATTTCCATTGAACCGACGCGGACTCGATGCGATACATCGGCCATTGCATCGACCCCATCAATGCGGCACGTCAGGCTGCGCATCACTGGACCCGTTTTAATTCATTAAAACTCTGCGTCCATGAGGGTATTTGGGTCATTTTCCCACCCCTATTCAGCCCCAAAAACACGAAATTAATCACTTCTAGGGCAAAAACATTCACTATTTCTCTCAAATTACTCAAGAACAAAACCCTAGAAGATCTAATTTCAATTCAAGCTTCAAGAAATTCACCATCAACCTTCATTAATTCAAGTACCAAGGTATTTGAAGTGTTCATCCAAGGGTTTCCTTCCACCCTTGAAGTTCAAGAAACTCTTTTAAATTACAAGTTAAATAATTTCATAGATTTCATGTTGGATTTGAATGTAATCTTGATTATGATGTTAAATGGGTTTTCAATTCCTTTATTTATCACAAATTCCATAAAAACTAGTTAATTGTGGATTGCATTATGTGAACTTCATGTTGAACTCTTAAATTAGTAGTTGAATGTAGTATCCATGATAGTATTACATGTTTATTGATATGTGAAGTACCCATGCTCCCTAAGTGTTTTTCAAAATGCTTATGTGAATTGACTAGTGCAAGCATGACATGTTATTATGTGATTTCATTCATGCACAAGCTCATGTATATCAAGTGTTTGACAAAAATGTCTAAATGAATGCATTATTAGTAAGCAAGAACTATTATGCTACTAAAGTCATGCAGTTTGTTACTTTTCATATTATTGAGTCCTGGGGGTATTCAATACCCAAAAATCTAGTTGTTTACCTAGAGCTACAGTAGTTACAAAACAGTCTCAGTAGTGTCACAAATAGTAATACTCAGTAATCAGTCCCAGTATCAGTTTAGTAGTCGGTTCAAAACTTAGTGAACTCATTTCATTTCAGTTAGATTGTACAATCAGTAACAATTCAGTCAAGCCTAGTACAATTTAGAAATTAGTTCAGTGTTTATTCAGTTGGGAGTAGAAATTAGCACCGAGCGAACCTAGGGATGAGGGCATTCCTTCCATCATAAGGTTAGACCCTTAGTAGTAATTACTGAGTTACAGAACTTCGTAGCCAGCGTAGGTTGAGATATCTTCTTGCCAGACTAGGTTTGATACATCTCACATAATTTTTCCTACCAGCGAGGGTTGACGAAAGGGCTTCCCGTTAGAGAGGGTTAACTCACAGCTTGTATTTACCCGTGGCACAATATTGACACCCTTCCAACTAGGGTTAAAGGTTGGACACTAATCTATTTGGAGAGGGGAATGTCGGTTAGATAACTGTCTTGCACAGTTTTAGTTTCAGTATCAGCATAGAACTCAATTCAGTTCTACAGATTCAGGACTGTCAGACACAGTCACCCAGCCTAGTATAGAACTCAGTTCCGTTCTACAGAATCAGGACTGTCAGAAACAGTTACTCAGTTATCAGTACTACAGTATCAGTAAACTCAGATATTAATTAATCAGTCTTCAGAACTCAGTGTCCAGTGTTAACATGATCTCAGTTACAGTTTATGTATTCATGCATGTACTCTCATTCAGTTACATCCATGTTACTCAGCTAGTTATGGTCCATGCATATCAGCCTACCTCACTTAGCATACCAGTACATTCAAAGTACTGACGCATACTTTTCTTTTGTGCTATGATGTCTTATATCATAGGTTCAGATGCCCGGGCTCCTGACCGCACTTAGCAGCCTGGATTATTAGCAGCAAATTTAGTGGTGATTCCTCATAGTTCGAGGACGCGATTATCTTTCAGTATGTCAGTAGTTTAGTATTCAGTAGACGGAGTTAGTTGGGGACTTGTCCCATCAACTCCATATTCAGACAATTAGAAGCTTTTAGACTAGAGTGTTTCAGATAGATATTCAGTTTTCAGTATTCATTTATCAATATTCAGTATTTGTTTTTAGTTGTGAGCCTTATGGCGACTTCAGCCTAATTTCTACATTTATTTCAGTATTATTATTATTATTGTGTGATTTTCAGTGCTCACAGTAGATATCAGTCATGGGTTAGCTTGTGGTCCTTCGGGGTCGTAAGCATCGTGTAGCGTCTAGGGTACAGACTCGGGGTGTTACACTAAGACTCACCTTGATTCCCAAACTTTTCTGAAATGGCCACTAAAAGTGTGATGAAAACTACGAATCACAATCCGAGATGATAGAAACAGGCACCCCATGCATCTTCACAATATCTTGGAGGTACAACCCCGCATAATCATCTACCAAAAAACTGGTCCTTACTAGAAAGAAATAAGCAGACTTAGTCATCCTATCCATGATGACCCAAATCGAATCGAACTGATTCTGAGATCGAGGAATACCGGTAACAAAATTCATATTGATTACCTCCCATTTCCACACAGGCAACTCAATTTCTTGATACAATCCTCCAGTCCTTGAGTTCTCAAATTTCACTTGTTGACACACCATGCACTTAGACAAAAAACTAGCCACATCCTGCTTCATATTGTTCCACCAATACATCTCCTTAAGGTCATGATACATTTTTGTTGAACCATGATGAATAGCATAATACGACTCATGCGCCTCATCCAAGATCCTCTCTCACAATCCATCTGTATTGGGAACACATAACCTTTCTAGGTACCGCAAGGTACCATCACCGCTAATCTCAAAGGCCATCACCTTCTGCCCAGCTACATCACCCCTAATCCTCATCAAGATAGGACCTAATACTTGCATCTCCTTCACCTTAGCACCCAGGGATGAATTTGACATCTCCTAAACAAACACACCACTATCCTCAGAGTCCAAGAGACGAACTTTGAGGTTAGATAAATGGTGAACATCTTTCACCAACTCTCGCTTCCCTTCATCCAAATGAGCTAGACTTCTTATGGATAACCTATTATAAGCATCAGAAACCACGTTAGCTTTACCTGGATGGTAGTGAAGACTCATGTCATAATCTTTGAGCAGCTCAAGCCATCACTTTTACCTGAGGTTCAGCTCTTTTTGAGTAAACACATATTGCAGGCTCTATCGGAAAAAATATCCACATGCACTCCATACAAATAGTGACATAAGATTTTCAATGCGAACACCACAACCAATAGCTCCAAGTCATGAGTTGGATAGTTCTTCTTATGCACCTTTAATTGTTTAGAGGCATATGCTAACACCTTGACATGCTGCACAAAAATGCAACCAAGACCCATACGGGACGCATCACAATATACCACAAATCCGTTAGTGCCTTCAGGCAAAGTTAAGACTGAAGCTGAAGTCAGCTTATCCTTTAGCTTCTCAAAACTACCTTACAAGCATCAAACCATAAGAGCTTCACCTTTTTTGAGTCAACTTAGTCAATGGGGCAGCTATAAAAGAGAAAATTTCCACAAATCTTCTATAATAATCAGTTAAACCCAAGAAACTCCAAATATCGGTTGGAGTCATGGGTCTAGGACACTTCTTAACCACTGGTACTTTCTGCGGATCCACCATGATCCCTTTACTAGAAATGACATGACCCAAAAAAGTGACAGCGTTCAACCAAAATTCATATTTCAAAAATTTGGAATACAACTGCTGATCTTTCACTGTCTGCAATATAATACGGAGGTAATCAGCATAATCCACCTCGCTCTTAGAGTACACCAGAATATCATCTATGAATACAATGATGAACAAATCCAGAAATGGACGGAAGACTCTATTCATTAAGTCCATGAATTCCGTCGGGGCATTGGTCAACCCAAAAGACATGACTGCAAACTCAAAATGCTCATATCGGGTACATAAGGCAGTCTTAGGGATATCCACTTCCCTTATCTTTAGATGATGATACCCGAATCAAAGATCGATCTTGGAGAAAAACTCAGAACCCTGAAGCTAATCAAACAAATCATCTATCCTTGGAAAAGGTTACTTATTCTTTACCATTACCTTATTCAATTATCGATAATCAATACCCTCCTAAGGTAGCCATCCTTCTTACTAATGAATAACACTGGTGCACCCCACGGAGACACACTAGGATGGATGAAACCCTTGTTTAAAAGATCCTTTAGTTGCTCCTTAAGTTCCTTTAACTCAACTGGAGTCATTTTATATGGGGGAATAAAAATAGGTTGAGTGTCTAGAACAAGATCTATCCCAAAATCAATCTCTCTATCGAGAGGAACACCAGGAAGGTCATCAGGAAAGACCTCAGGAAATTCATGCAACATCGGGATGGAATGTAAAGAAGGACCCTCTGAGTTTGAATCTTTAACCTAGACTAAATGGTAGAGACACCCCTTGGAGATTAACCTTCGAGCTATAAGGAGCTAGGAAACCACCCTTTCATTCAATAACTGGCTCATTAGGGAATTTAAATATGACCTTATGGGTATGACAGTCTAAAGATGCGTAGCACGAGTACAACCAATCCATCACCAATATAACATCAAAATCCACTATGTATAATTCAAACAGATTTACTAAGATCTTCCGACTACCCACAGATACCACATAGCCCCTATAGACTCTTCTAGCCACCATAGAGTCACCCACCAGGGTAGAAATAGAAAAAGGGTCCAAAATACACCCGGGACCAAAATCAAAATGCATAGCCACAAATGGGGTCACATAAGAGAGAGTGGACCCCATATCAAGTAAACAGTACACATCACGAGAAAATAGTTTCAACATACCGATAATGACATCGGGTGATGCCTTGGACTCTTGACAAGTAGTGAGAGCATAGGTCAGTTCCGACTAGTGCCAGAGCCAGATGGTGCACCCTTTGGTGCCGAAGCTGAAGAAGAGGCAACAAGAACCTTGTTTGCCCCAGAAGTAACCTTACCAATAGGATAATTTCTAATAATGTGCCCTAGATGACCGCAGTTGAAGCACTTGTCCTTTCATTTATCACAGTAGCCCCGATATAACCGACCACAATATCTGCAGGGAGGATAGGATGGAGCTAATTGGCCCCCACTAGACTGAGATTGGGCACCCTATGCCCTATAATTATCTACATTATAAAAACCCCTATCACCTGACGGCTTTGGGTAGGGAGCACTAGCTGTCGAGTAAGATCCAAAATTTCCCTACTTCTTTTTGGGCCTTATTCCACAATCCCTACCACTCTACTGCTGGCCACCACCCTGGTTAGAAAATTTGAACTTCTTGCTCTGTCTTTTCCCTATCTCTGTCTGCTTCTTATTCTCTTTCTCAACCTACTTCATGTACACAACTAACCTGGAGATATCCATGTCCTTGTTCAACAAGGCATCTTATTCTCCAAAATAAAGTATCGGGACAACCCGAAAGAGAAGTTCCTCATTCTAGCCCTCATGCTAGAAACCAACTCTGAAGTATACCGTGATAACCGGTGAAACTTCAAGGCATACTCCTTGACTAATATCTTGCCTTGCTTTAGGTTAACTAACCCTTCCACTTTTGCCTTCCTCAACTCTGGAGGAAAGAAGCCATCTAGAAAAGCACTGGAGAAATCATCCCACAGGGATGACTCAACATCGTCACCCCTAGATTGTTCTCATTCCTCATACTATTTGTATGATACATCTTTCAGTTGGTGGGCAGCAAATTCCACACCCTTCATATTCATATCATGCATAACGTGGAAGATCTTCTCTATCTCATCAATAAAACCTTGAGGATCCCCCTCCACCTTAACACCAGTGAACACATGAGGGTTCACCCTCATAAACTAGCCAACCCTTATAGCCTCAAAAGATGGAGTAAAAGAAGCACCACGCTCAGATTAAAAAGCTACCAACATATAAATAAACTGATGAAACTCAGCATTCATCACATCAACCTGAGAAGCTCGAGAATGAATAGAGGGAATCGATGGAACTCCAGTAGGGCAATTTGGGACTAGACCCCTAGACCAGGTTTGGAACCCATAAGAAGGACGTGTCCAATCAATATTATCCTCGGGTAATACAGAGGAGTTTTCATGAGCTTCAGATCATCTAGGTGGCATGATCTGAAAAGAGAACAAGAAGAAATTAGAGAAGATTTTAGGACCTTAGACTCTACATCCCGAAAACTAAACATAAGAAAGAGAAACATTCCTAAATTCCTTGTAGCCTCTCCCTTATGAGTGTGGCGCGCTACGCACCCTTAAAAGAGAGTCTACTCGACACGTCTTTATGGACTCCCAATTGACCATGAACCTAGCGCTTTGATACCAATTTGACATGACCCAAACCAAGACCTAGTCTTTTCGGGTATCTCAAATCCAACCAAGATCGGAGACCACTCCAATATCCCACCATTAACCATCATACACCCCATGTCGGATGAATTCTGAACATATAACAAGATAATACAATAATAATCTACAGATAATAAAGTAATTCTATAACCATAGCAATATAACCACAACCAAATGTCCAACTAATATCAATTCTAATGCCAATACCAATACCAAGGCTAACACTAACACTGACACCGCCCATGCCTATAGTAGTCCGATAAAGCCTCTAACCAGAATCAAAGAGTATTCGGTCAGGACATGCCTCCGGACATAGACAAAACCAAAACCAAAGAGATAACAATAATAAAAATAAGTCCATAACATGACATGGAGTCTTCGGAGTATGGAAGCTCACCAATTCAAGACAACTCAAAACTGTCCCTGAATCCAAGTCACAGAGTAGGAGAAATAGTAGTATGGTCGGTTCTTGCATCACGTAGGGATACAAAACTCGAACATGATTAAAGGAGTAAAATATAGCATGTAACTCAGGATAAAGGTAAAATAATGCCATCATTCAAACCCAAATAAAATAACCATATGCAGTCACATATATACATATATCATGATTGGATTGGAAACAATGTTTAGGATACGATTTGAAAACTTAACCTGGGTTGTGTAGCTTTGCCATTCTAAACCTCCACCAACGGGCTATATGGTTTATCTCTCCCTGCTAAAAGAGCCCCGGTATGTGTTTGTCGTACGAACCAGAGGTATCAAGGAAGACCAGGGAATTTCCCAACCCCACGTCAATCCACAATATGAATATATATGTCCATAGTGTGAACCATGCACACAAGTCATCAAAACCAAACCTCACATCAATAAACATGAGTTTCTAGTGTTGGTCCTCCCCAGGATCCCCACCTTTTATGGTTTTGCCACATAACCCCCTTTACGCCCATATTAAAACCATTTACACATTCCCAACCATTTTCTAAGGAGTTTTTTAATTAGGCATTAGCCGTTGGTATCTTCATACCAAAATTAGAGCTTTTAAGTCTATTCCCTTATGTCATATAGAACCATTCAAAAAAATTAGACTCCAATGTTTCTAATTAAACTAAGACCGTGGCCACCAAGGCCTTCCTAAAACCATTGAAATCAAACCAAACCAGTTCAAGTTCCATTATTATTTATGCAATGCAAGGATTCCAAGAATAGTCAAACTATGTGATAAAATATATCATAGGAAATTTCACAAACAGGTTGAGGGCATGCCATTATCAAAGCCAAAATCATAAAATTTAGTGTTCAACCATGACCCCTCAATTAAATCATAATTCCCATGCACCCACATGTGCAAAACCATAATTAAAAACATGTATAATCACAATTTAAACCATAGAAAATGATATTCAATGATATGCATTCAAACCCCCCAACCTTGATTTCAAAACCACCATTAATGATTCATGAACAATGCTTAAAATATATGTTTTTAGTAAACTAACAATGATGGAAGAGTCACATGCCTGAAATACAAAAATTCACGGAGAGAAATTGATCCTTAAACCTTAGATGACCACTTTAGAGAAACCCTAGCCAATTTTTCTTGAGAGAATTTGGAGAGAGTAAAGAGGATGTTTAATCTTGTAAAGTGTGGAATGAATGACCAAAAAATGTTATAAAGACGTGGGGTCTCAAGGATTTTAAGTGGAAAATATCTAAAGTGCCCCCAGCTAAAAACTGTAAAAAAAACGCAAGTGGTTATGAGTCGACCACTTGACTCGTGACCATAACATACGAATCATACCTTGAGTCATCACCAAGAATTAGATACCCATACACTTTTCACCATACGCTCTATGATTCCCAATCATGACCTGACCATATGACTTATATGGTCTAGTCGTATGAAAGATAGAACCCAAGGAATTAGACACTGGACATCATACAACTCAACCCTATCACTCGTAACCTATTCTCACGTCTCTTAGTGAGCCACTCGTACTCAGAGCCAAGTCAAGCCACTAAGTTTCTGATTTGATTAAGGATCGTCCTAACGACTTATCATCACCCATAATGACTCGTACCACCAAGTTGTTACCAAGACTGAAATCCAACCACCACCCACTGGACACCCAACAACTAGGGTCACCTAACCCGTACCCACACCATACACTCATTTGGTTAAGTCATTAATAGAACAGTGCGCTCAAAGCTCAGGAAATTTCCAAAGGCCAAAAACCAGGGTGTTTCACTAAGTATGTTCTTTCTCTGTCGAAAGTGGGTGAAAACTTTCTTCCATAAATGACAAATGAATACAAGATGGGGAGACATTAGGATACACAATACTTACACTTTTGATGATTCTTTCGTTGTTATTCAATACAACACACATGTTGTTCTGTTCTCCAAATGCACATCTAAATTGTTGAAAAAACATGTCCATGAACAGCCATTCTCAAAATCTACAACCTCATAAGCTATTGGCAAAATGCAACTTAATTCATAAAAAATCGAAATGGTTTATGAGAACAATGTTTTTCAACGATCTTAAAGAATAAGTAAAAAATACAACAAATAAAAAAATTACGACATTGAATATTTTATAAGCATATCATTAAAATAATAACAACCCTAATACTTGCACCATTGAGTGTGCTCGCGGAAAGAAAAGTTTATTTGTATGGTCCACTCAAATGCGCACCATCAACCACTACTACAGGTTTGTAAAACTCAAAATCTCTTATCATTGAATGTTATGCAATAAATAAATACATGAATTCATTATCCACTGACTTATACATCCTAATGTGAGAGTAAGGATACACAATGTTTAGAGATAATACATAAATATGACCCTAAACTTAACACCAAATTATAACTTTGACCTTAAACTTTGATAGTGCACAAATAGGACCTTTAACTATTCAAAAACTGAACAAATATGACCTTCAACTTTGCAACCCCATGCGAGAGTCTCACTCGCGCCTATGTGGAAAGGTAATCCAATCATACGGTGCCACATCGTTAAAAGGGCTGACTTGGAGGGAGGTCATATTTGTGCAGTTTTGAATAGTTAAAGGTCATATTTGTGCACTGTCAAAGTTCTATTTTTTGTGTTAAAACGGCATCGTTTTTATTATTATTATTTTATTTATTTCTATAACAGCAGCACCTAACTTTTTTTTAATTAAAAGAAAAAACAGTCACTAGCAGGGATCGAACCCGCGCAGTAGGCTGAAGGAAGCATCCAAGAAGAGAAAATAACACCACTGGGCTATCTAAGTGTCTTGTTTCATATGGTTCAACATTAATATACGTACATAAATATACATTTTCTACCTTATATATATACAACGTAATTTTTTTACTGAGGGGATTCGGGTGAACCCCATGGCAACCACGTAGGTTCGCCCCTGCATTAATTTAATAACGTTTTAATAACGTTAATTTAATAACATTTTAATTACGTTAATTTGATAACGTTAATTTAATATACTACTACTACTATCCTTAATAACATTATTTTAATAACGTTTTATTAAAACTATAATTTTTTATTATTATTAGTATAGTTTCATCTTTAATTTAATATTTAAATAAATAATATTTAGATATATTATATAACTTAAATTCGCCCTCTACTTTATAATATATATACATACCCGCGCGATTTTTTCGTATGAGGCTGACCCACCTAATTATTGCTCTTTTTCCATAATGACAAAAGAAATTAGATGCCATTTTTATCTTTGAGCCAAAAATAATGAAAAAAAATAGTGAAAAGTCATTTAAAGGTCATATTTGTGCAGTTTTGAATAGTTAAAGGTTATATTTGTGCGTTGTCAAAATTTAGGATCATATTTATTTATTATGCCCTTAGATTTTAAGCTGGACGCGCCCAATTTTGCGTGTTGAACATGCGTTTTTCCACGTAGAATCGGAGGCCATATTTGTGTAGTTTTGAATAGTTATAGGTCATATTTGTACACTGTCAAAGTTTAAGGTCAAAGTTATAATTTGGTGACAAATTTAGGGTCATATTTATGTATTATCTCCCATGTTTAGCATATGAATGTATCATTTTTTGATATCCATCATCTGTTCACATCTAAGAATCTCCATAGTACGCTAATTAGCTCTCCATGCCTTCATATAATTAATATCAACTGCAAAAACGACTTATATTTTTTCAATTATGTCTCTTGGTGTGTGTATTCTCATATGATTAACTAACTTTGACGTTGTAAAATAACTTATAAAAGCTGTTGTAGCCAATAAATTTTTTCAATTCCTATCACTCATTCGCCATGTATGTTCAGTATTAAATTTCTGAATCATAAAAACATCTGGTTTGTTCATACTAGATGCCTTCATGATCCATTTAATATCTTCATTACAACAATACAAGATATATCTGGAAAATGAAAATTTAATCAGAATATTGTATCTCAATAATATTTGATCTATATGGCCATACTTTTAATATATTTGATTACTTAACAGTTTTTTTAAAGAAAGATATGTAATGTATGGATTATTGTTAAATAACATTATCACTACGTAGGCTACTACAAACCTATACATAACAACTTTATGTATCAGGTCATTGAACTACAACAGCTAAAGCACTCATATAAAACAATAATGTATATTGTGACTAAAATAAGCATATTGAAACTATTTAACGTTATTCCAATACAAAAGTATAATGTCTGTTTGCTCTAATAACAATATAGATACGTTGAGAATTTGTGACATTGCATGACTAGTATTAACATTACACATGACTATGTTTAAAACCATTAAATCATATACGTACGTATTAACGTATCATGACAAGAACAACTGACATGTGTCATATTATGCATAAAGAGATTATACACCATAAATCATATACATATATAGTAATGTATCTTGAGGATGAAATATTGAACAACTTTACGCTATAGTGAAACATAAATATGTTGGGATCATATCTTTCTTTGTCGGATCGTTTGGCTATGAAATTAAGTCATGACATAACACATAATTCACCATTACAGATATAAGTATCGTTTTATCCTTATAAAGCTATTTCACCTTCAATTCTATATTTTTTCTATCCCAAATGAAGTCTTTAACTTCTAGCTAAGGTGCGTATAATGAGTATTCATTTAGTGACTCAACACAGAAAGAGCAAACACATTTGTTTCCATTACTTCAACACAAATGACAACCCCGGTTTCTCCATTGAACTCTAACTCTTCCATGGACTTATCCGTTGTCGTTATGTATCACACCTTATTTTTCTTGCAAAAAGCAGAATTCAACGTGATAACTCTCATTTAGGATGGTTAAAAAGTAAGAGTCATCACCTAACGAATTAAGGTGCATTAGGGCATCATTAGGCTAATTACGAATCGATTAATTATTCCACGCCATTAGAAATTGGGTAAGAATTCAAATTGCCTCAAAAGAAAGGTGTTAGGAACTTTTCGAGGTCCACGAATGTAGTTCCTGAAAGAATTTCTATATTACGTGAGGATTCTATCTGATCAACAAAAGTCACTTTTTTTTATTAACTTAATGTTGCTAAGTGATGAAATAATAAATAAGACATATAACTTAACTATTTTTAATAGTATTATTATTATTATCTAGGTGCTGCATTAAATAAAAAACAACAAGCCGGACAAGCGAGAAGATAGAAGAAACACAATCAATGTAACAAAATATTTATATTAAATAATAGAACCTAAACTATTCCAAACAATTAAAACATGCAAAACAATAAAAGAGGAAATGATTTCACAAGTTTGGATGAGGATTTATTATTTTATTATTCGTATTAGTAGCCGGTTTATTAACGGATGACAATGTCATATATCGCATTGTCGGATTATGCTCAGTCAACTTCCATCATTTTTGAATGTCTAACCCCCCCCCCCACCACCACCACCACCACCACCACCAAATTTATTTGTTAAACTTAGAGGCATTTTAGAAAATGACAAAACTAGCATTCCCAAAAATGTCTATCCATCCCAAATTAATGTCCAAGAGGCATTGAACTTTCTACTTTGAATTTAGGGTCTAGACAAAAGAAAGCAAGGTTGCCTAATTAGACTTAAGATTTGCGCCAAGCAAAACACATTGGACGGACACATAGCACGTAATGATTTCAAATAAACCTCTTGATTAATGGAAGGTTGGTTAAGTGACAGGCATGCTAAACAAAATAGTTTCTTATTTTTATGAAATTAAAACCTATAAACATGATACCTAGGTGATCCATAATTATTTATTGACGAAAATAATTGTCAATACACTTCAAAACAATACATTGTAAATTAAATGGCATGCCGGAGATCAGGTAAACTTGTCGGAGGTCAAGTAAACATGTCGGAGATTAGATAAACACGATAAAAATTAATTCCTAATAAGTAGTTAAACATGATGAAAACACGGTTAAGATGCCGAACAATAAATTTAAGGTGGTTAAAATTAAGTAAGATGGATAAAAAAGAAATTCAAATGTTGAAAATTATGCTAAAAATAATTTATATATGCTGTAAAATAAATTTAAAAGTTGTAAAAATAAAATTAAAATGCTGAAAATTAATTTAAGAGGGCTGAAAAATAGATTCCAATGCTTAAAATAATTTATATGCTGGAAAATAATTTATATATGCTGAAAATTAATTTAAACATGCTGAAAACTTAGATAGGCATGCTGAAACTTAATTATAATATGCCAAAAATTAACCAAACATGCTATAAATTAATTTGACACGCTTGAAATCAATTTTTTATATGCAAAAAGTTAATTAGAAATCCTAAAGCATGATTTCTCAGTGACAAATAAATTTTAATAATAATTCTAGATTATTTGTTGCCTAAGTGATTCACATAACCAATTAAATCACATAATCTCCTCCCCATAATCAGTTGTAACGATCTGAATTTTGAAAAAATATGCGAAAGATGTGTTTTTATGTGATTTGACTATTTTACCCCTCCCCATAGTTGCATTGTGGTATTTCTGGGTGTAGGATTGATTGAAACGATTCCTAATGCATTTTGGTGCCATTTGTGCGATATTATAGTTTTAGGAGGCTTCGAGAGCCTTATTATGGACTTCTGTGGTTATATTTTGCTCCATGTGATGGATGACTGAGCGGACTATGCCAACAGATTTGGAACATTAATTTTAGGGTGGTAACATATTGGGTCTAGTTCTATGGCTTTTAAATCTCATTTTGATCATCGGTATGGAAAATTATAATTTCGAATTTTGGAGGTCAACCTTGTAAAAATGGTTTCTTTTCAAAAATCTAATAGTCATTGAGTCCGGAGCATCGAATTTAGTGTGCTTACATAGTTCATTTGTGTGTATCGATTTTCGAATGAATCCAGAGGCCTTAGCGGAAACTTGAAAATTCACCAAGTTTCAGCTGTCATATGTCATGGAAAATAGTACTACGATTGCACCATGCCCTATGGCGATCGCCATATCTTCTCCTGCAGTCAGGTTATGCGATCACACACCCGGTTGTGTAATTGTAGAATCTAAGAACATGGGATAGGAATAAATAGACCCCTTAGGCCGTGAATTTTCATTTCTCACACATTCTTGAGAGCCAAAAAAATTAAAATAGTGTGAGAGCTTAAGAGTGGAGTTTGTGGGTGCTTAGAAAGCTAGATTAATATCTATTTCTTGATTCTCTTATGAATTTAAGGTTAGAATTCACCCTTCTCTTAGTGAATTTCTTAATTAATTTCTCAAAACATCAAAACCTTAGGGCCTGATTTTAAACATCAATTTTACTTCTTTTCACTAGAATAATGTTCCTAATCCTATAATTACTTGTTTATCCTCTATTTAATCTTTAAAATGACTTCGATTCTTGATTTTAAAGTGGATTTCAAAGGTTTTACCCGGTAAAGTTTAAAATTGTTTTTTCTTTAATTTGAACCTTATTTTCAACTCGTTTTGACTTGGATTTTCAGTTGTAGATTTCTAAAAGTATGGGGAACATGTTTTGAAATAAAGTTATCATTTTTCACTTTTTTTTGAAAAAGCATCCCCGAACTAAAAATACAAAATATGGGTGACGTTGGCTTTATTTTAATGTGTAGATTTTATATTTCTTGGTTTTAGTTGATTTTAATATCATTCATTAGAAGTAAGGTCGTGGGTTAAAGTGTAGAGGATCAGTTTCGGCCTTTGAGGTAAGTTATGGCTTAACTTTTCAGACTGGAATGGATAATTCATATACAAAATGCATGTTGAGGGGACGAAAACTAATCATGAAATTAGCTATTTTAATGTGTTGTTCCCATGTGGGGGTCTATATTTGATACAATTATTGCTTTTGAGATATTATATGATATGTGTGACCGTGTGGGTTCCTATATAATATTGATAGCCTAAAATATACGTGAATAATTATATTATGTTGTTTATTGTGGTACCATTGGTGTATTGTGTTATATTTATGCTTTATTGGCATACGAATCATGTGGAATTTCATGAATGGTGGAAATAATGAGTGGATATTGGCTCATGTGGTTGTGGAATATATCATTGTGGTTGGTTGTAGAAGTACATTTTGTGGTTGTTGTGGAAATATTCACTTTGATTGGTTGTGAGCATCTCATCCTCATATCATACTCATTCATGAAATAAATGGTACCACTGTGAACACCGGCAACACTTTTTTATGATGGAAACAGGACATCTTATAAAGCCTTCCCTGAGGGATGTGTCGGGGAGGATATAAGGATACATATATGGATTGACGAACCCCTCATGGGTCCCACATCGGGAGGCTTACCTCTGTGGGTGTATACAGAGGTTGTACGACAACCTCATGCATCAATCATCATCATCATTCATCATCACCATCATCACTTCCATCTTATACATTGCACTTACTTTATTGTATTTTTGTTATGATTGAATTACCATATTGATTTGTCATATGCCTATTTGCCCTTTTACATTATTTGTACTTGGCATTCTTGTATATACATGTTCTTTTTTGTTTCTTCTTGTATGGATTATGATGTAAATTTGTGTTTTATTTTGTCGTGTTGTTGTAATGTACGTAATATAAACATATACATTTATAGTAGAACTATTAGTACAAGCGAGATGGGCTACCCTTGTGGGACATTTTCTAATTGCATTTGATGTGCCCTTTATGTGTATTTTGATATTTTATTATCTACTTTGCTTGGTCAGCCTATGATACTTACTGAGTATAAGTGGATCGTACTCATGCTTACTGTTTCTTTTCGGTGCAGGTCCTAATTTGAGTGCACCACAGCTTGATTAATTTGGGTGATATTTGGTGTTTTTAAGGTAGTGGTTGACTTTCAGGTGTTCTAATATATTCTACTACCTTTCTTATAAACTATGTATTTATTTTTGTTTCAGAGACATAGTTTCTCTTTTATTTGGACATCTTATGTATTTCCTTAGATTTGAGTTGTACTAGATATGATCTTACACTATTGACATCAGGTTTTAGGAGTTATGATTGTGTTTTTTATTATATTTTTTCCGCATTTATTATACTTATATGGTTTGGCTTCGTTCTAGAAGCCTTATCCTGGTGGTATTTCTATTTTTCTCCCCTGTGGGTGTCAATTTGGATGATAAACTTACTCATCAAGGTTCGCCGCAATAAGTGTCATCATGACCCTTAGATTTTGGGTCATAACAAATTGGTATCAAAGTATCCAGGTTCATTTGTATCAATGGTGTAATAATGAGATGTCTAGTAGAGTCTTGCGGATCTGTATGTAGACGTCCATATCTATTTTTTAGAGGCTATATGAAGTCTTTAGGAAACCTTCCTTATTTTTTTCCTTATCGTGCAAATATCTTTCATACCTTGTGTTCTGATTTATATTTCACTCTTTTTGTACGAATAGTATTGACTAGGCCCCGCGAGAGTAGAGATGTAGAGCCTTCACCTAGAGGATAAGCCTTGAGTCGTGGATGGACTCGAGGGAGTGGATGGACCTGTGGATCATCCCCGTCTAGAAGAAGTGCTAGGAAACTCTCCTCAGAGCCTCAGGTTGAGCATGTTGGGGGTGCGGGTTCAGTTCCATTTCCTCAGAGTTCATCTGCCCCAATCTTGGATGGGTTGTTGGTGCATTAGTTGAACCGCTTAGAAGGTTCTCCTTTTGTTATGTCAGGTGTTTCTCTATTTTTGAGTGTGGATCCTTCTGTTACACATGATTCTATTTTGGGTACTCCTTAAACCTAAAGTCTTATTCCTATTTTAGCTCTGATATCTGAGTATGGTATCTCAGATCAGAAGTCTAGCCTTCATCTACCTTACCTTCTCAAATAGGATCTCAACCTACCAGATTCACTATGCCTTTTTCTTCTACGAGTACTATTATGTATTCTGAGGATCAAAAGAGGTTTAAGAGGTTTACTCATTTGGGTTATCCTAGATTCAGTGGTTCTATGGATGAGAATGATTCTGAGTTCCTGATTGATTACTATAAGAAGTTGCATAACTTGGGTTCTCTTGAGTCACATGGAACAGATTATATGACTTATCAGTTGAGAGATACTGATAGCAATTAGTGGAGGTCTCTTGTTGGTTGTAGACCTCTTAATTCTCCTGAGATGATGTGGGTTTAGTTTGTCGATGCCTTTTTAAAGAGATTTATGCCTTACAGTCTTAGAGATCGAATGCATGATAAGTTTGATCACCTGGAGCAGGGCTTCATGATTGTAGCTGAGTATAAGACATGCTTTCATGCCTTGTCTAGATATTCTTATGCCGGCATTTTCATCGAGCCTGAGAAAATTCAAAAGTTTGTGAAGGGTGTGGATATCTCTCTTCAGTTGGTTACATCTCAGATGATTGTATTTAAAGCGTCTTTTCAAAGTATAGTAGATGATGCTATGATGACTGAAGGTATTTTGCAAGTATCTTAAGGAGGTGTCAAGAAGGTGCACTATTTTAGTAAGTTTAGAGGTTAGGCTCCTCAAAGTATAGACTAGGCTCCTCATAGTAGAGATTTTAGTGGTTCCCATGGATACCAAGGTAAACTAGTACAGGCGGCTTTGCAGAGTTTGGGTGGTGGATCTTCTGGTTCAGCAATTTAGGGTGGTCGTCGGGGCCAATTTATACATTTTCTTATTGAGTTGGGTTATAGAGTTTGCTTTGTGTGTGATAATACTGGCTATGTATCCAAGGACTGTCCCCGTCGTTTGTTTAGAGCTACTCTTATTTCAGCAGTGAGAGGTAGGGTTACTACCAGAAGTGCGAGAGGCAGAGGTAGTGGAGCCCGAGGTGGTGATCGTGGGGCTACTCAACTGGTTGGTGGTCATAGATAGTTCTGCCCTATACCCACCAGTTCAGAGATGGAGGCTTTAGATATTGTGATAATAGGTATCATCCCTGTCTGTTTCAAATTTGTATTTGTGTTATTTGATCCCGGATCGACTTTCTCCTATGTGTCTACATATTTTGCTTTGGGTTTTTATTCTGTTAGTGAACCTCTTTCCATGCCTATTTATATATCTACCCCATTAAATGATTCTTTAGTAGTGGATCGGGTGTACCAATCCTGTACTGTGACTTTGTTGGGCGTGAGACTTTGGTAGATTTGCTTATGTTAGATATGGTTGATTTTGATGTTATTTTAGGTATGTACTGGTTGGCTCTTTATCATGTTGTCCTAGATTGTTTTGCTAAGACCGTGACCTTTGCTTCATCGGGGGTGCCAAGGTGTAATACCTCGATTTGCTGAACCGAAATGCTACACGGTGCTCATGACCCCGAGGGACCACAAGCTAATCCATGACTGATAACTGTACCTGTATACTACAAATCATGATATAATAATGCGAAATACGTAAAACTGTAAGGCCATAAGGTTCAACTGAATAAAATCATATGGGTGAAAATACCCAAAACAACTCAATCTGAAAGATAAGTCTGAACGTAAATCTGAACATAAATCTGAAAGCCTCTAAACTATCTGAATAAGGAGTTGAAGGAACATGTCTCCAACTAACTCCGTAAAACTGAACTGAAGAAATAAATAAATGTATCAAATCATATTGTCCTTGAATCAATGAGGACTCACTGTGTCTCTACGACTGGAATGCTACCGCTACTGCTGGGATGGAGCTCGTGTCTCGGAACCTATGGTGTAACATGAAAAGAAAGCACCATAGCGCAAATATGTCAGTACAACTGGAGTACCGAGTATACGAGGAAGGTAGGTTGAACATAAAGGGTTTCATGCATGAACAACACTGACTGACTAATATGAACGTGGGAGTGCAAACACACATATATAGAAACTGGGACCGTGAATACATGATAGCATGACATGTAAGCTAATACATGGTTTACTGATAACTGTCATGACTGATACTACAACTGATAACATGGACGACTGTATCTGAAAGTCCTATATCTACTGAAATCTGAAGAACGCCCTGAGTTCTTTTACTGAGACTGATACTGAAACTGTGGGAGGTAGTGTTTAACCGACATGCCCCATGTATGTCATTATAGCTGAGCTGGGGTCCAATCTCTGCCCCCACTGAAGGGGTGTCAATACCGTGCCACGGGTAAGGACAGCTTGTGAGTGACCCTTATCTGGCAGGTACTCAATGAGAGAGGTGGGAACCCTAAACTGACAGGTTAAACTACCTTATCAACCCTAATCTGATAGGTTAAGATGTCTCAACCTACGTTGGCTACGTAGTTCTGAAACACAATGACTGTTTCTAAGAATCACACCCTGAACTGGCGGGTGAGTTCCCATCCTTGGGTTCACTCGGTGCTAACCTCTACTCCCATCTGGAGGGACTGGACATGAATAACTGACTATACATGACTTAACCTTACTAAATTCTGTTGACTGGCGGAATGTTACTGATATCTGACAACTGACTGAGATCATGAGGTTTTCCTTAGTCACATGACTGACTGAAGTCTATGGAATCATAGCTTGAATTAGGATATCGTGAAACATGTCATGGCTCTAGGCACACAGCTATAGTTTTCGGGTATGAATACCCCCAGGACTCGATAGGAGGAAACTGACACATATGACATGACTTGATCACAAGATTTGAGTCCACAATTCACAATATCATAAGTAAGGATTTCATAATAAGAATAATTCTCAACAAACTATCACATGATCGGGAATGCACACAACATGTATATACTTGCATGGCTTCAATAACATGGTCATTCCATATCACAACAATATCATGAGCATCCCATACAACATCTTCAATTCAAGACAATAGCATGGGGATCACGTTGAACAAAAACTTAGAACATGGAATAGTCATTTAGGACTTATTATGTCATAAAAGCATGATTTCTATTCCCTTAGGTATTTTCACAAACACCTTACATGCACATCTTAGGAATAGGTGGATTCATCAAGATTACAAATATTCAACCACCAATTTCACATATTTATACATTAAATACCACCATATCCTCACACAAAACATACAAAGATCCCATCTTAGGCATCATCAAACTCTAACCATATGAACATCAACCACCAACAATATAAACATCATAATACATAGTTTAGAAAATGGTTCTTGAGCTTCATGGACGAAAGAAGTCCATGAATCAACTCACGCATACCTTAGAAGGAAGATTCTTGATGATTGACGGAGGAATTTCCTTGAAATCGGATCTTCAAGCTTAATTATGCAACCCTAGTTGTTTTTCTCTTTTAGTTCTATTGGATGATAAGCTTTGAGATGATAATAGGGTTGTAATATGTTTAGAAGCTATATATTTCGTAGGGTTAAGTTTAGGGACGTGTAAGGAGTGTTAAAAGACTTAATTACCCTCAAAATAACTCAAAATGGAGTGTTTTTGGCACTCGGAACTGACTTAGGCGGCGCCCAAGTAATTGCACAAGCTAGGTTGGGCGGCGCCTAACCAATCGCCTAAGTTTGGTTGGGCGGCGCCTAACCAATCGCCTATCCTTACTGTCTCTCACGAAAATGGGCATAATTTTTCATTCGGGTATTGGATTAAGGCGAAATTGGTATTGTCGGAAAGCTAATTCGATTCTATATAATTTGGTGGGTCTAAATCATCCAAAATACCACATTAACATCGAGTTATACTAGTTCAAATATGACCCTTACAAAATCGAACACTAAAACTTGATGGATTCAAAAACTCTTAGCTTGCATTACTCCAAATGACTCATATGAGCATGCTTAAGACATCGCAAACTATCCTATTGCTAGGATATTCATTGTAAGTCATGCACTAAAATTCTACTAACAGGATAGAAGGTTTCATACGTAGGAAAACTTATTCACTTCCTAGCTTAGAAACATGCGGGGTATTACACAAGGATAGCTTAGAACAGTATACCTCATTCGGGTTCTAAGAGGATCATATCTTATGTTCACGCTCGTAGATTGGTTAAGAGGGAATGTTTATCTTATTTGGCATATATTCGTAATACTAGTGTTGTTTTATCTCCTTCTTTAGATTCTGTTTATGTTGTCCATGTGTTTATGGATGTGTTTCCCTACTGATTTTCCTAGTATGCCTTTGGATCCTGACATTGATTTTACTATTAATGTTGATCCGAGCACCAAGCCCATTTCTATTCCTCTTTATAGGATGGCCTTACCCGAGTTGAAAAAATTAAAAAATTAGTTGCAGAAGTTATTGGATAAGGGATTTAACCAACCTAGTGTTTTGCCTTGAGGTGTGCCTGTATTTTTTGTGAAGATGAAGGATGGGTGTATGCACATGTGTATTGATTATTAGCAATTGAATAAGGTGATAGTTAATAATAAGCATCCTCTTTCTCATATTGATGATTTATTTGATCAGCTTCAGGGTGTTGCATTTTTCAAAGATTGATTTAAGATTCGGTTATCACCAATTAAAGATTAAATCTTTGGATATTTCAAAGACAAATTTTTGGACTCGATATGGTCATTATGAGTTCTTGGTCATGTCCTTTGGGTTGACCTATACTCCTGCTGCATTTATGAACATAATGAACTGGGTGTTCCGACTGTATCTCGACTCTTTATTATTGTATTTATAGATGATATCTTGGCTTATTCCAAAAGTGAGGCTGAGAATATGGAGCATTTACAGATTGTGCTTCAAAGATTGAAGGATAAGAGATTGTATGCCAAGTTCTCCAAGTGTGGGTTTTGGTTGGAGGTTGTTTCTTTCTTGGGTCAAGTGGTGACTATGGAGGGTATTATGGTTGATCCATCCAAAATTGTAGTTGTTCGTGATTGTCTTAGACCCACTTTCCCCATCTATATTTGGAGTTTTGTAAGCTTGACAGGTTAATATCGATGTTTTGTTGAGGGTTTCTCATCCATTGCCTCTCCTTTAACTAGGTTGACTCAGAAGAAGATTTTCTTTTAGAGGTCCGATGCTTGTGAGGTGAGCTTTCAAAAGCTCAAGGATTTGTTGACTTCAGCTCCTACCTTGACTTTTCCCAAGGAGGGCACGGGCTTTACCATATTTTGTGATACTTCAGGTGTTCGATTAGGTGTTGTGTTAATGAAGGAGGGTGAGGTGATTGCTTATGCATCTTGTTAGTTGAAGCCCTATTAGAATTGGATTTGTGCGTAGTTGTTTTTGCTTTGAAGTTATGGCGGTACTACTTATATGGAGTCTGTTGTGAGATTTTCTCGGATTATCATAGCCTTCAGTACTTCTTCACCCAGCGAGATATTAATATGAGGCAGCATCATTGGCTTGAGTTTCTCAAGGATTATAACTTGACTATTCTCTATTATCCAGGCAAGGCTAATATGGTTTGTGGATGCCTTGAGCCAAAAGTCGACTAAAATGGGTAGCTTTGTGCATCTCTTAACCCAGGAGAGGCCTTGGCCTTAGAAGTTCAGTCTTTAGCTAACCAGATGGTTAGGCTTGATATTTCCACACCTGGGCGTGTTTTGGCATTTGTAGAGGATAGGTCTTCTTTGATGAAGCAGATTCGAGCTTATTAGTATGATAATATAGGTTTAAGATCAATTGAAGATAAGGTGTTGAGTGGTGATACTAAGGAAGCCTCACTTAATTCAGATGGTATTTTGAGGATTGGGGGCCGAGTTTGTATGACGAGAGTGGATGAGTGGATCAGATTGATTTTGAAGGATGCCCATTGTTCCAGGTATTCTATCCGCCTAGAAGTGACTAAGATGTATCATGATTTGAGGCAGTATTATTGGTAAGGTGGTATGAGGAAGGATGTAATAGATTTTGTAGCTCGTTACCTTTGTTGTCAACGGGTGAAGGCGAGCAATTGATACCTGGTGTATTGCTTCAGCTGGTTACCCATTCCTGAGTGGAAATGGGAATGAATTACTATAAATTTCATGATTGGGTTGCCTCATACTTCTCATGGGTATGATAATGTTTGGGTCATCGTAGATCGATTGACCAAGTCTGCATATTTCTTTCCTATGCATATCTCTTTCAGCGTGGACAGGTTAGACCATATCTATATTCACAAGATTGTGCGACTATGGTGTGTGGTGTCTATCATTTCAGATTGTAGTTCTGTGTTCACTTCGCACTTTTGAAAGACTTTTCGGGATGAGTTAGGTACGTGGGTTGACTTAGCATAACATTTTACCCCAGATTGATGGTTAGTACGAGCAAACTATCCAGGCTTTAGAGGATATGCTTCATGTATCTGTGATGGATTTTGATGATCAGTGAGAGCAATATTTGGCTTAGCAGAGTTTGTTTATAATAACAGCTATCATTCCAGTATTGATATGGATCTTTTTTAGGCGTTGTATGGTAGGCGTTGTTGCTCGCCAGTGGGTTAGTGTGATATTTCTGAGGTTAGACCTCGAGGTACGACCTTGCTTCGTGAGTTCTTGAATAGAGTCCGGTTCATTCAGGATAGGCTTCAAGCGGCTCAGAGTAGGCAGAAATGTTATGCTAATCGTAGACTTCATGCCTTGAGATTTGATATTGGCGATCATGTTTTCCTTCAAGTTTTACCCATGAAGGGTGTGAAGAGGTTTGGAAGGAGGAGCAAGCATAGCCCCAGGTATATTGGCCCATTTGAGATTCTTAGAAATGTTAGTGATGTTGCTTATGAGTTAGCTTTTCCCCCAGTTTTATTAGTTGTTCACCCAGTTTTTCATGTTTTTATGCTTCGCCTTTATATTTCGGATGAGTCTAATGTCATTCGTTGGGATTTGGTCCAGTTAGATGAGTGGTTGTCTTTTGTTGAGGAGCCGGTCTCTATTTTGGCTAGGCTTGTTCGACGGTTGCGCACAAGAGTTATCTCTGTAGTTAAGGTTTAGTGGCGACATCGACCCGTAGATGAGGCTACTTAGGAGGTCGATTCTAATATGCATAGTTCTTATCCCTAGTTCTTCATTGATTCAGGTACTTCTTTGCCTTAGTTCAAGGAAGAACTAGATTTTTAGTCGTGGATGATGTAACGACTTGAATTTTGATGAAATGTGTGAATATGTGTTTGTGTGATTTGACTATTTTACCCCTCCCCATAATTGCAGTATGGTATTTCTAGGGTGTGGGGTTGATTGACACAATTCTCAATGCATTTTGGTTCCATTTGTGCGATATTATTATTGTAGAAGGCTTCGAGAGCTTTATTATGCACTTTTGTGGTTATCTTTTGGCCCGTCCGATGGATGGCTGAATGGACTACGCCAGCAGGTCCAGAATGTTGATATTAGGGTGGTAACATATCGGGTCTGGTTCTGTGGCTTTTAAATATCATTTCGATCTTCAGTTTGAAAAATTATAATTTTGGGTTTCAGGGGTCAACATTGTGAAAATGACGTCTTTCCAAAAATATGATACCTCTATTGAGTCTAGAGCGTCCAATTTAGTGTAGTTACATAGTTCGTTTGGGTGTATCAAATTCTGAATGAATCCCGAGGCCTTAGTGGAAACTTGAAAATGCACCAAGTTTCAACTGTATGGTAGAGAGTACTGCGATCGTACCTTGCCCTATGGCGATCGTCATATCTACTCCTGCAACCAGCACACCTGGTTGTGCGATTGCAGCATCTGAGAACTTGGTATAGGTATAAATAGACCCCTTAGGTATTGAATTGGCCATTTTCTCACTCATTCTTGAGAGCCAAAAACTCTAAAATAGTGTGAGAGCTTAAAAGTGGAGCTTATGGGTGCTTAGGAAGCTAGATTAACATCTATTTCTTGATTCTCTTATTGATTTAAGGTTAGAATTCACCCTTTTCTTAGTGAATTTCTAAATTATTTCTCAAAACCCCTAAACCTTAGGGCTTGATTTTAAACACTAATTTTACTCCTTTTCACCAAAATAATGTTCTTAATCCTATAATACTTGTTTTTCCTCAATTCCATCTTCAAAATGACTTTGATTCTTGATTTTAAAGTGGATTTCAAAGGTTTTACCCGGTAAAGTTTAAAATTGTTTTTTCTTTGATTTGAACCTTGTTTTCAACCCATTTTGACTTTGTTTCCAGCTATAGATTTCTAAAAGTATGGGGAACATGTTTTTAAAATAAAGTTATGATTTTGCCTTTTTCTTGAAAAAGCCATTTCGGGGTCTGTTTTGACCCCGAACTAAAAGTACACAATATGGGTGTCGTTGGCTTTATTTTAATGTGTAAATTCTATATTTCTTGGTTTTAGTTGATTTTGATATCGTTCGTGAGAAGTAAGGTCGTGGGTTGAAGTGTAGCGGACCGATTTTGGACTTCGAGTTAAGCTATGTCTTAACTCTTCAGACTGGATTAGATAGTTAATTCATATACAAAATGCATGTTGAGGGGACAAAAACTAATCATGAAATTGGCAATCTTAATATGTTGTGCCCATGTGGGGGCCTATATTCAATACAATTTTTGGTTTTGAGATATTATATGATATGTGTGACCGTGTGGGGTCCTATGTAATATTGATAGCCTAAAATATACGTGAATAATCATATTGTGTTGTTGAAATGCCTATTTTGGTACCATTGGTGTATTGTGTTATATTATGCTTTATTGGCATACGAATCATGTGGAATTTCACGAATGGTGGAAATAATGAGTGGATATTGGCTCACGTGGTTGTGGAATATATCATTATGGTTGGTTGTAGAAGTATATCTTGTGGTTGTTGTGGAAATATTCACTGTGATTGGTTGTGAGTATCTCATCCTCATATCATACCCATTCATCCGTGAACACCGGCAACACCTTTTTATAATGGAAAATGTGACATCTAATAAAGCCCTCCCTGAGGGATGTGTCGGGGAGGATATAAGGATACATATATGGATTGTATATAGGTTGACGACCCCCTCATGGATCCCATATCGGGAAGTTTACCTACGTGGGTGTATACAGAGGTTGTACGACAACCTCGTGTATCATCATCATCTTATACATTGCACTTGCTTTATTGTGTTTATGTTTTGATTGAATTACCATATTGACTTGCCATATGCCTATTTGCTTTATCTTCCATTATTTGTACTTGGTGTTCTTGTATATACATGTTCTTCCTTGTGTCTACTTGTATGAATTATGATGCAAATTTGAATTCTACCTTGTCGTGCAGTTGTAATATACGTGATATATATATAGTAGAACTGTTGATGCAAGTAGTGTGGGCTACCGTTGTGAGACATTTTCTGATTACTGCTAACGTGCCCTTTATGTGTATTTTGTATATTTTATTATCTACTTTGCTCGATCGGCCTATGATACCTATTGAGTATAAGTAGATTGTACTCACGCCTATTTCTCCCTTTCGATGCAGGTCCTATTTGAGTGCGCCCCAGCTTGGTTGATTCGGGCGATATTTGGTGTTTTCAAGGTACTGGTTGACTTTCAGGCATCTGGATGTATTCTACTACCTTTCTTATGTACTATGTCTTTATTTTTATTTCAGAGACAGAGTTTCTCTTGTATTTGGATATCTTATGTATTTCCTTGGATTCAAGTTGTACTAGATACATTCTTACACTGTTGACGACAAGTTTTGGTGTTGTGGCTATGTTGTTGATTATATTCTTTCTGCATTTATTATACTTATCTGGTCCAGCTTCGTTCTAGAATCCTGTCCTGGGGTATTTCTATCTTTTCCCTTTTGGGGATTAGTTTGGGTGATAGGCTTACTCATCAAGGTTTACCGCGACGATTGCCATCATGACCCTTGGATTTTGGGTCGTGAAAGCAGTCCCTACAATTTTATAATTACATAGAGATTATACACTAATTATTACAGACCCAGTGAATAATAAATAAAAGAACACGAAAAGGGCTAGGTTGGACAACCCTTAACTACTCCCAAATCGCTGGTGACTCTTTTTCTTCTCTATACTCGCTTTTAACACATGAACATAAACAAGTACCAAAATACACTCCAAATCCAAAACATACTTTGGCAGCATATAATCAACCCTTGGCGTTGTCGAGATCCTAAGGATATAAGGATGCCAGACAGGCTCATGCCTAAGGGGTTATGCGAAGCACAAAGATTGTTTCAGATTCAAATATAACAACACTCCAATAGAAAAACATTTAATTGTAAATAGAGGAGGGAAACATCTGAATAACAAATAATACAACAACCAACAAGACACAAAAATGCACAAAGAAGTGGAAAGCTTATGACATAAGCATTTAAAGTACGCAGTCTCAAAACAAGTCTCATAGGATTAATACAAAAGAAACTAATGCATCATTAGGGAAAACTAATTGGTTAGAAGTGAAAATAAAAACAAAACGCCGTGCTTTTCAAAGTCAAAATACGTGATAATAGTCGTAGCCGAAGTCTCAATATCTAAAGCAAAAGAGATATCTTATAGATAGAGAAGAGTATTCTTTTTTGTATAGGGAGTAGGAGATGATGATAAAAGATAAGTGCTAAGAGAAGAAAAGGGTGTGTATATAGTAAGTAGTCTCAAAGGTAAAAGGAAAGGGGAATATTTTGTGAAATCAATCAAATAAAATATTTCCTTTTAACAAACCAATAAGAATCAATTAATGAGAGGAATTATGCCTGGTTACCATATGAATATTTCGGTCAAAAAAGGAATGAAAAAAAACATTCAAAATGATCAATATGATGTATTTGATTACCATATGTGAAAATTCAGTCCAAAAATAAAAAAGAAGAAGAAAATGTTCAAAATAATCAGTCAAAAATATCAATTTAATCATGAGAGCAAAATCAATTAGAGGTCGAAAATCAAATCACAACTATCATAAACAACTAGTAAAATCAAAAATAGAAAAATCAAATATTATTAAAAAATAATTGTAAAAGAATGAATCACATTTTACCATGAATAATTAAATATAAAAAAATTATCCTAATCACACTTAATAAAGAAATCAATTCAGATAAAAAGATAAATGGGTGATCATATTTTGTTAGGAATAGCCAATATCAATGTTTAAATTTAAATTCAAACCATTTCATCGTGTCACGAGGTAATCAAGTTAACGTCAAAGTGATAATACAGTTCAACCAAAGACTTCAACTTGCACACAATCAACAACCCAACACTAAATTTAAAGTCCACAAGATATTAGAAGATTTTCATAGATGGTCTAGAGGAGTTGGTGAACACAATAATCAGATTAGTTAAATTAGGACATTGAAATTAAAACGATAATAATTAGTAATTTTCACATATTACAATCCAAATGGTCAGCAGAAGAAGAATTGCTAAGAACTTAGAAAACACATCCAAAACAAAATGCACAATTCTTTCACTCTCGAAATCAGTTCGGAGAGCTCGATAAATTATCGCAATAAGAGTAGCAATCAAACTTAATAATGCATAAAAAGGGACCACACCTGAGATAAAAAATTTCATAAATTTAATAGAAGAATACTTGAAATTAAACACTTTAAACACCCCATACAGGTTATGCTCGATTTTTGGTCTTCGATCGAAGCTTCATGATGGATTGCTATGGTAGTTGAAGAGAGAGAATTTTACCGGCGTGAGGCGGTGGCAGTGGCGTGATAAGTTGGCTGGTGGTTGCGTTTAAGAAAGAAAATGTGGCTGTCCAATAGCTGGCAGCACAGCTCAGAGGGTGGTTAACGCTGTTGGAGTGGCGGCTGGAAAAAGGGATCGAGAAGGTGATGGAAAGGGCGACACCGACCGTTCGGCGACCGATTTTAGTGGTGGAAATCACCATTTTTAGATAGAGAACAGGAATAGAGAGAGGGTAAAGGATCAGTGACGGCGGTGGTGAGGGAGAAGAGATCGAGTGGAGAGGGTGGAGCCGCTGTTGGTCGTGACTGATTCATCGCAAAGAGTGGGGCGGTGCCATTTTTTAGAGAGAGATGGGGAGAGATAAAAAGGTGCGGCTGATGTTTTTGAAAGGGATCAGGGTAAGGTTTTGGTATATGTATTTTATTAAAAAGGAAAGAAAATATTCAATAAAATCTTGATTGTTGATCGTGTATGATTGAGATTAAAGTTGAGAAAATGGTCAAATTGGTCAGAAATTGGCTAGAATTGACATCAAATATGCACAATAATGACTATAAATTAAATAAATTAGGGCAAATTAGGTTTAAAAATTAAATTGGGAACTTCTATTTGGCTAAAACTGAGGCTAATTCTGGCTAGAATTGACATAATTTGAATAAAATAAGAGAACTTAAATTGAATTGGGTTGCTTTTCAATAAACATGTATAATAATAATCACAACAGAAATAAATAAAGTTCTTTATTCCAAAAATTAATTAAAATAAGATAAAATTATTATTTATTATTATTATGTTTTTAATAAAAAATAGTGACAATAATAATCCGAACTAAATTAGGCACCTGCAAATTATAAATACAAATTTTAGAAAGTATTATAATATTAATAGTAATGAGAATAATAAAAATAATAAATAATAATAGTAGTAAACAATGTATTTGTAAATCATGAGTATGCATAATTGCGAAAAATGATTGGGTAAATATTAACAAAATCATGTAAAATATTATATATCATGTAAATATTTAAAGTTATCTAAAAATAAACTGGATACCTCAAAATCATGAATGTGTCACGTAAATATTTATTTGATACCAAAATAATACGTAAAGAAATATTGATAGTCAAAATTAATACTTTTGATAAAATAGCAACCTAGTAGGCATATCTGGAGGTCAAAATTGGTTGTCAAACTACACTTTCATTGCTCGAGAATGATAAAAGAATTATCGAGCAACGAAAGTTAACCTAGTAGCCAATTTTTTTCGACCGAGAGAATGATTTGCTGGAATCAAAGCAACAAGGAGGTGGTCATTAAAATAGTATGGCCGAGACTTTGATTTTAAGTCGCCTACATATCTCTAGTTGTATGAGAATCAAGTCGTGTGTAGTTCTAAATTTAGTACGGAATGAGATTCCTAAAACAAATTGACGAACGTGGAGCACGAGTTTGCAAGGTCGGAGTATGAGCAGCTTTGAAAGATAAAATATGAATAGATTGAGATATTGAAAAAAAATATTTCAGTATCGGGAGGAAAATAATTCTCAAATGTCTTTTATTTTACCTGCCACTAGATAAAAATAGTTAGCACATATATATAGAAGTTTAAACAGTGTTGTGAAAACAACCATAATAGATAACAATAATGATGAGATGAGATAAGAAAGTGTATTTGTTTGACGTTATGTTTGTAGCCCCAAATTTTTGAGATCCTCAAAAATTTGCACTAGTTTCATCTTTTAATAAAAAAGATCACATTGAACATATACCTGCAAAATCAAGTGTCCTTATTTTAGGGCGGACAATCCCAATTGTCTAGCATATCCTATTTTAGGGTATACTAACCTAATATATCCTATTTTATGGTGGATAAATGATAACGCTCAACTTACACGTCAATTTAAGTGCACGACGGTCTTCATCAATAACTACCCAACTTTGAGTCGGGATCAAATCTACGAGGAACAATGTGAGTGGCGATTAAGTAAGTTCAAAATTAAATTTACTTGTTAAGTTCAAACCTAAGGTATAAGTATTTTGGGGGATTCGAACATTTTGTAAGGGTATGATTATTTTTAGACGTCTAAAGAAATAACTCGGAGCTATGAATAATTAGAGTGTAATCAACTAGAAACGGATCTTGGGATTATGCTTTCCTAGGGGGGAAAGCATGCATGGGAGCATAATGATTCGGTGAAAATTCTAGTCGTTAGTGATATGGTAGGTTAGGTTGTGAGTCCTAGAGGTTAGTTTGTCAACAAAGCCTAAAATATGTCACTCATTGACCCTTTTGAGTACCTAACAAATATGTTAAATAAAGCCACCCAACACCTCAATTGAGTATCCCTATTTCTAGGATGATACCCAAGGTATAGTCGATCTCATAATCACCCTTATGTCTAAGATAATGAAACTTAGCAAACTGTGCCCATAAATTATCTACTATTTCCTTAGTTCCCACAACCCTCTACTAAGGATATTATAGGTTTCAAAAGTTCACCCAAATCCCTCTTTCAAAGATGGTTTGACCTGTCAAGAGCTTGAGATTTTCACCCACAATCCTATTTGGGTATTTGAGGCTTTCACCCATAAATCCCAACCAAATTAATCAAGAAATAGTAGAATCCATCACCAACAAACCAACACATACACAAATAAATCATAACCCACACAAAATTGCACCAATTCTAATATAATCCCAAGAGGAAGAACTAGCTACACATAAGATTAATAAGCAAGATATACCCAAAAATCTCCATCAATTTGATTTATTGAAAGACAAAGAGAATGCAAATTTCAAGCTTTAGGATTCAACAAATCTTCAATGGAAATTGTCAATCCTTCACTTGAAATCTACTTTAATGTATTCTTCACCCAAAAATTAGTACAATAGTTTTCTTCTCAAAATGTTAAACTAGATGGTGGAAAAATTCTTACAAAGTCGGATCTCCCCTATGGGATAGGGTTTGAGCCTATTAAGAGAATTTGGGATTAAGTTGTGTGCATTTACAAATTTACCCCTGGGCATAATCCCGCTTCACCGTGATCACTGACACTTGTCCGCGATCACGGCTACCGTGACCACGGTAATAACTCACAATCAAGGTAGGTGAACCTGTCTTGACTGGCCGCGATCGTGGCCCTCAGACCGCGATCGCAATAACTGAGGCCTGTTTCTGCTCCAGGTTTTCCAGCTGAACTTCTTTTCTCTCTTTTGAATTTTTTTAGCTCAAGTCCATATCTTTTTAACTCACAACCTGTATACCTGCAAAATGTAGGTATTAGTGCATTTAATAACATATATGTCTCATTTACACATTTAAATCATGGTAATGAGTACGAATGTTGAGTGCAAATGAGTAGTAAATTCACCACTCATCAATACCCCCAACTTAAAGCTTTGCATGTCCTCAAAACATTACCTCTTACCATGAGACGATGCATATTTATGCCTAAATTTAATGACCCAATGATCACAATGACTTCAAGCTTAGTTAGTACCACAAGTAGCTCTTCAAGCATGGGCAAAGCTATTTTCCTGACACCTCTCAATATAAAATGCAATATCCAAGGATGCAAAAGACTTCAAAAAGTAACCATGCAACAATCACTAATACTCTAAAAGTGACTCACCTTTTACCTCAACTACAATATACTCTTTTTCCCTCAATTTTTGGGAGATGAAAAAATCACCCACCTCAACTTGTTTACATGTCTCCTCACAAGAAAGAAAAATTCACACACCAAGTTATCAAATGTCTAACAAGAAATCTAAGTGCAAAAATAAATCTCTCTCTTAAGAACTCTCGATGCTAACAAGTACCATGCCATAGGCTTGCCCCTATTTTCAATCGCCACTATAATGAATACACTTGGTTGGAGATCTCGGAGGGCTTTTTGATCTTGTAATGTAGGTTTGGGATAGAGTAGGATATCATTTAGGAACAAACTGGCTATACCCTCCTTGAACATCTACATTACACTTTTTCATCCAACTTTTGACCATGGGTCACTTCTCTTGTTTTCACACTTTACACATGTGCCTATCTTTACTATATTGATTCACCTATATTTTGGAAAGCATTTTATTTTCACCTTTTTTCCTTGTACATTTCATGCTTTTCTAGTCGTTAGTGATGTAGTAGGTTAGGTTGTGAGTCCTGGAGGCTAGTTTGTCAACAAAGCCTTAAAGATGTCACTCATTGACCCTTTTGAGTACCTAACGAGTGTGTCAATTAAAGTGACCCAACATCTCAATTGGGTATCCCTATTTCTAGGATGATACCCAAGGTTATCTCATAATCACCCTTATATCTAAGCTAGTGAAATTTAGCAAACTATGCCCATAAATTAAATACTATTTCCTTGGTTCCCACAACCCTCTTTCAAGGATGTTATAGGTTCTAAAAGTTCACCCAAATCCCTCTTTCAAGGATGGTTAAAGCTTTCAAGATCCTAGGATTTTCACCCACAAACCCATTTAGGTATTTGAGGCTTTCACCCACAAATCTCAACCAAATTAATCACGCAATAATAGAACCCATCACCAATAAACTAGCACATACACAAATGAATCACAACCCACACTCAATTACGCCTTATTCTAACATAATCCTAAGAGGAAAAACTAGCTACGCATAAGATTAATAAGCAAGATATCCCCCAAAATCTCCATCAGTTTGATTTATTGAAAGATAAAGAGAATGCAAATTACATGCTTTAGGATTCAACAAATCTTTAATTTAAATTGTCAATCCTCCACTTGAAGCTACTCTAATGTATTCTTCACCCAAAAATTAGTACAATAGTTGTCTTCTAAAAATTTTAAACTAGATGGTGGAAAAATTCCAAAAAGTCGGATCTCCTCTTGGGATAGGGTTTGAGCCTCTTAAGAGAATTGGGGATTCAGTTGTGTGTATTTACAAATCTGTTATTGGGAATAATACCGCTTCGTCGTGATCGCGGTCAGAACTTGCGATCGTAGTAGGTGGACCTCTCTTGACTATCCACGATCGCGGCCCTTAGACCGCGATCATAGTAACTGAGGCCTATTTCTGCTCCAGGTCTTCCAACTGTACTTCTTTTCTCTCTTTTGATCCTTTTTAGCTCAAGTTCACATCTTTCCATGTCAAAACCCGTATTCCTGCAAAATATGGATATTAGTGCATTTAATCACACATATATCTCATTTATACATTTAAATCATGGTAATGTGCATAAATGTTGAGTTCAGATGAGTGGTAAATTCACCACTCATCAATAAATTCAACATATATTATTTTAGGATGGGTGAGTCCGGATGGATGAACTCGGTATGTCCAACATATCCTATTTTAGGGTGGATGAACCTGGTATGTCAATCATATCCTATTTTAGTATGAATGAACCTAACATATCCTATTTTAGGGTGGATTAACCCAACATATCATATTTTATGAAGGATGAACTCATACGTCCAACATATTCTATTTTAGGGTGGATGAACCCAACATATCCTATGTTAGGACGGATGAACCCAACATTCCTATTTTAGGACGGATGAACCCATATGTCCAATATATTCTATTTTAGGGTGGATGAACTCCACATATCCTATTTTAGGGCTAATGAAACCATATGTCCAACATATCCTATTTTAGGGTAGATGAACTCAACATATCCTATTTTAGGATGGATGAACTCATATGTCCAACATATCCTATTTTAGGGTGGAAGAACCCAACATATCCTCTTTAGGGAGGATGAACCTGATGTTCTTTGTTTGTCTGTAACTTTTTGTTGTTGTCAAGTCATTGAAATTTTGAGCACCCTAAAAAATTTATGCCTCAGTTTAAAATATATTTGCACTTTTTTGTGAATCAAAATTGTAACGCCCCGAGAGTACACCATGGGCATCACACGGTGCTTACGGTCATAAGTGACCACAAGCTAACCCATGCTGGTACCTGCTATGAGCACTAAATATAATAATACAGAACATATGTGGAACTTAACTGATAATGCCATAAGGTTTTAAATATGAAAATCAATACTGAATCGAAATACTGAAAACGTCTGTCTGAAAACAATACTGTAAGACTATAAATAACAACTGATAAATGAATAACTAATTGAAAAGTGTTTGAAATCCTCTACTAACTAACTGTGGAGTTGATGGGACAAGTCCCCAACTAACTCCGACTGATTACTGAACTGAATATACTAAAATAAACATAACGGTCCTTGGAACATGAGGACTCACTACTGCTACTGTTGCGGGTATGCTGGGATATCTAGGTGCGGTCGGGAACTTGAGCGTCCAAACCTATGATATGAAACATCATAGCGCAAGAAACGAGTATGCGGTCAGTACATTGAATGTACTGGTATACTAAATGAGGTTAGGAAGATAAACATAGCTCATATGCATGACTAATAACTGACTGTATAAATAGCGTGAGATACTGAGTAAGAATGCATGAAATCTATAAAGATTGATAATGCATGACCAAGCATAAAATATGTTCTGATATGATCTGTGAACTGAAACACTGAATACTGATAATTGGATAACTAATTTATGTATGCTATGGTCAATCAAAACTGAAATTGAATACTGGACTGAGATTGTGGGAGGTATCATCTGACCAACTTGCCCCAATTGAGCTAATTGGGGTCCAACCTGTAACCCCAGTTGGAAGGGTATCAGTACTGTGCCACGCATACTAATAATGGTTATGTGGATCCACTAAAGAGTCACCCTTATCTAAAAGGTATTCTAATGAGATATGTGTTACCCTCGACTGGACGGTGAATACTTTATCAACCCTCAACTGGCAGGTTGATATATCTAAGTTGTGTTGGCTATGTAGTTCTGGAACCAAGGGACTTCTACTAAAGGTCGCACCCTTAACTGGCAGGTGAGCCCCCATCCGTGGGTTCGCTCGATGCTAAATCCTACTCCCAATTGAACTAACTCTAATTACTGAACTGAACTGAGCTTACTGACAGATGTACTGACTGAACTGATAATGTTATATCTGAAAACATACTGACAATTCTAAGACTAAGTAAACGGCTAAGTTTTGAGTATTCATAACTCCTAGGACTCGATAGCAATGACAATAAGATCATACCAACACTCTGAGAACATGATATGTAATTAATAATCAAAACTCATTCTTTGAGGCATTTCATCAAACGATTGCAATACATGTCTTAAACATGGGAACATTTTTTAAAGCATGTAGTAGTAGCATGATTTTGATACTAAATCCCCAAAGTAAGGCTTAAATCGACAGAAAACACCATTCAAACATATAGGGTTTAATAATGATGATAGGCGTATTTACACGCCTAAAGCACCTTAATTTACCCATATTTTAGCTAAGTTATGAGGACAAAATATATAATTCATGCACTTTTAGTCCTTTTTCCTGTAAGTGAGCTAACAAACGTGATTAGCAAGTTTTCAGGTATAAATGATGAAGATTCCAGCACTTTATGGATAACTTGACGCCAAAGGAAGCTTCACGAAAGAAGGAAAGCAGTGTTTGGACGCCTATGGACTGAAACTGATGCATAGATAACTTGTCCCGGGCAAAAATTATATTTCTAAAGACTTTGGGGATCAGCAGTAACTTAGTAGGATTAGGATAAGGATGCAGTAACCTAGTAGGATTAGGATAAGTACGCAGTAGCCTAGTAGGAATAGGATATGGGTGTTATAAATACCCTATGTTGCTGAAGTTTTTATTATTATCTCTCTTCATTCGAATAATTCATTCAACTCTTACAATTCGATTATTTTCCATTCGACTTTTGCTACTACTTCACGTTACAATATTCTGTAAGTTTTAACAGAGAAACACGACTCTCTTGAGAAGAACGGAATGAGCAAAAACGTCCAACCCTAGTTGACGTTTATCACTTCCATCGCCAAGACTATCCTAAGTGGTGGTATGATGATTATATCTATTGTGATTTCCGTTGCGCTCATGAGTAGCTAAACTTCTCTGTTAGGGTTATGGAAGCCTTATGAGATACTATCGGTTGCTCTAGAGTCTGGCGTAAAAACAATACACATAACCCTGAAGGGCTGTATCTTAACGTGTAACTCCCAATGCTAGTACCTCCTTCTGAGATTCCACTCTTAGATTTCTATAGCCTCAAAAGTCATCATATAACAACTTAAACACTCACTAACTTAGAATCTTCATGGTTTCACCAAATCTTTATTTCACACCACCTAGAGCTTCAACTCTTACTTTTGTTCTCTCAATCTTCAAGGATTCAAACTTAGATTCTAACACTTAACACGGACAGCATCAATCTTTAATAAACCAAACTACCTGTGTCATAGCTTACTAATACCACCTCTCTAAACTTGTATGTCTAAACCGTGAGAATTAAGATCACACCAAAAAGGTTCAACATCATCTACCCATAACTCCTTAGCTTAGCTATTAAGAACATCATATATATAACTAGTCTCCTTCCACTTAGCAACTCAATGGTACTACTAATCATACATAACACGTAATAATCCTCGAAAATAATGCAGCCCCATATTACCTTAGGCATACTTCTACATGATACATACAACATCATACTTAATTACGAATCAAGTAAACTTTAAGCTCTTGCATACACTATTCAAGCCTATTAGATCATTCCCATATATCTAGCATTATTAACCAAGAAATCATCACATCCACCTTCATGACCACCAACCGTTCAAACTTAATGTCTAGTGCTCAACATGATTTACAACCCAATCTCACACACAATTCTTACTTGGAAACTATAAAATAAAATATTTAGAAACACTAGCCTACTAGAACTTTATAACAACAATAATCGATCATAATCATATGGCCTACCTTATTCACAATCCATTAACACGTCCTTTTTCTACAAATCAATACTATTTGCCCATTTTATACATCTAAATTACCATCATAGCTCAATAAATTCAGCTAAACTC
The DNA here is from genome assembly GCA_030864215.1 of Capsicum pubescens. Lineage (NCBI taxonomy): Eukaryota > Viridiplantae > Streptophyta > Magnoliopsida > Solanales > Solanaceae > Capsicum > Capsicum pubescens. The sequence continues at coordinate 262,212,973 of CM061540.1, read as the reverse complement.
CTTTTTGTAACCTCAAGGAAACAACACTGAACCACCAAGTACTTTCATCAATAACCTATACTTTTCTAACACAACAAATATCATTAATGACTTTTCATACTTCAAGCAAACAACAATTCTCCTTAACTAATAACTCCTTCCTACCTTTCACTAAACTAACAAACAAGGACATATCACTTCATTACTATCCCAATCATATGCAAAAAAAATTCAGCTATACATATATATTCAATAAATCACCCTTACCATCCTTCTTGTCACTACACCTCTAAACCCCCAGTTCCAACCAACACAAGAACAATAAGATGAATAATAAGTTGTTAGTGAATTGAAATAAGCCTCACACGGCTTCACTAGACTTTGATTTTTGTATTTTGAACAAGAAAATGAGATGAATAACAAAGCTACTATGCTAGTGAATCGAAAGATCCCCACACGGCTTCACTAGACTTTTAGTTTCAACAACACAATGATAATAAGATTACAAGAGATAGAAACTTGACACACAATATTAAATTATCTAAGGATACACATCTTACTCTGTCTTAACTGAACGTCTCATAAGAATGAGAACACAACTTTAAACTTGAGGGGCTTATAACACACTAGAAGGCTCCTCTCAAGCCGTTTTATGAGACTTCTGAAACTTCTTGCTAGCAATTCTGAGAGCATTATCAGGGGAGCAAATTAGAACTTACTGATCATGCTATCTCAAGATTAATACATAGATAGGGAAGTATAGATTTACATCTTGGATTTTGAGGAGGAATTTGAAAGCACATCTGACTTGGGCTTAGTGCACGATTTTTATGAACATGAATAAAGCCCTTCATTTTTTTGAAACTCAAAAGCACTGATGGAATACTTTCTAGCCTTCTTATAATCCCATAACTATCTATGGAGAATTAAACTTAACTATTTTTTATACCTTGAAAATAAGGCAAAGATAGGCAAAATAGAGCAAGATGAGAATCTGTATAAGTTTCTTGGAGAACCTTTCTATGGCACGATCTGAGACTTGAAAGAATAGAGACATTTCCTAAATGCCTTGTATCCTCTCGAAGAAAAGTAAAAACTTCTCCGTACCGTTCCGCAGGACTCTACTAGACACGGCTTCACAGACACCCTAGGACACTTGCTCTTTGCTCTAATATCAAGTTTGTAACGCCCCGAAAATAGGTCCCGAGATGTCACACGATGCTTAGGACCACAAATGATCCCAAGCTAACCCTTATACTAGCATAACTCATGAGCAACTGAATAAGATACATAAATCTGAACAAAATAAGCGAAAGAAAACTCTTTCCTGAATCTGATCAATACAAAACTGAATTCATACTATTACAACTCTGCTTTTACAAAGAAACTAAAACTAAATACATTAACTTTACTGACTGTCTATGAAGCCTCTACTAATACTGACTATAAATAGTTAGGAACCTACTCCAACTATCGTTAATCAATACATATGAATAAGAAAGTAAAGAATATAAATAGGTGTAACTGAAGTCCCAGAAGTAGGAGGACTCATCATCTCACAAGCTGGAATCTGCAACTGTCCGAATCAGAATGTACATACTAAAACTTGTACCTATATTATGAGACAATATAGCACATAGACGTATATATGGATCAGTAGTTTGGGAATGTACTGAGCATATGGGGCTGAATGCATAAGTACAAATATATCTCATAATCATTATTTATAAAATAATGCATGCTAAATGTAAATGACTCACATAGCTTGAGAAATCTGAAATCTAAAACTCATAAATCATGAATAATGAAGCATGTAGTATAAATCTCGTAAGTCACTACACTTAGTTCTAAAATCTGTAGTTTTATTCCCTTCTCAAAACATATAGACCAAGTGGTAATGTGCTCACCTCTGTATCTGAAAGCTAAGACTGTAACTTTGAAACTAAAATCTCAAGTAAAACAATATTTGAATAATCTTGTGAGCCTTTAGACTTAGTATCTAAAAATCTTTACTGACAAGGAAATCTTTCAAAGCTTTAGGTAAAATAACTCATCTCAAAGGAACATACTTTAGGAACTACTCTAAAAATCTTACTATTAGGGAAAAATACTCAAAACCAGTTTATTTACTTTTTACTAGTAGGGAGGTTCTCTTAACCGACATAAATCATGCGAGCTACATGGAGTCCAACGTTTTGTCCTCCTAAGGAAGAAACGGCATGTTGCGGAGAGGCGCCATACTCTTTCCAGGGAGTATAACCTCAACTCAGTAATCACTATCTCGTCCTCGGACCCATAAATCTCAATCCTATGATGGCACGTAGTTCTGGGGTATGAAACCGTAGTAACTTACCCGACTCGGTACTAAATACTACTCCATTTAATTAGCTACGCTCATCTCATTGGAAATCAACTTTTAAAAAAATAATCTCATGGTTTATAATGAAAACCAAACTCATACATATCTGTAATCTGAAATAAACTCTGAAAAGTAGATTCCAAAACTCAACTAAGACCCAAAGATCAAATACTTTTATTCAACTCAAAATATACTAATCTCAGGGTGTTCAAAGCACAAGTTCTTGAAATATAAATACTCAAATTAGGGCCTAATAACCCATTCTTCAACTCATGTAAATTCATAGTAATCATGCTTGTTAATGAACTCAATAATAATTTAACTCAAAATCTGAAAATTTCTGCCATAGGCATGAAAATATGAGAATAGACATGAAACTTATCTTCAAAATCTCTCAAAACTCATAATATTGTAAATAGTGATAATGGGTATGAAATCCCAATTTAGAACTCATGTATAAACATTCAAAATCATAGCAAAACATAAGGCTCAATATGCTTCTAGAACATACTTCAATAATATCAAAATAATAAGATCAAGAATCTCAATATCATGCTTAAACTCAATTTGGAAATCAGAAAAATTGCATTACACGCATAAATATATGAAAATAGTCATGCAATTCAATATTCATTCACTTGTAAACTCATAATCATCAAATACTTATAATTGGGTATGAACCCTACTTTCAAATAATAAGATACTTGCTGAAAAATATAATTTTGGGCACAAGGACGAAAGGATTGTCCTTGTTCATAACACCACATACCTTAATTGATGATCTTAGATGAGAAAGCTTGAATCTTTGATTCCTCTAATGAATTGAATGTTAAAACTTGAACTTTGAACCCTTTGGAGATGATCTTGAAAACATTCTTGAAGTTCTTGGATTAAGAACCCTAAATTCTTGATCTTTTTGTTGAAGAGAAGAAGATGGAATTGATGTTTTTTGAGGGAATTGATTAGGGTTGTTCTTGAGGGAAAAAATTTAAGAATGGGGGCAAATAATGCCCTAATTGAAGCCTTAGATCGTGTTTTTACGACCTGGGTTGAGGTGGAAAAAGACCCCATTGCCCCTTATTAATTTAAAGCAGAAATTCGTAACCCGCATCCCGATTTTTCCCTTTAGCACGACGCGCTACCATCGCGGCATCCCACTGCCTCACACTAAAATGGCTATAACTTTTCGCTCGGGTACCGGATTTTTGCGAAATTGGTATCGTCGAAAAGCAAATTAAATTATCTACAATTTGGTGGGTCTTGGGATGGAAAATTCCACATATAAAAAATGTTATACATGTTTAAAGTAGACCCTTGTAGGATTAAATGCCAAATTTTGGTCGAATCTAATGTTCTTAGCTCCACTTGGCTCTAAGTGACTTTTATGAACATTATTCACCTAATAAGGACTTCACATACTTAGGATTAAAGTCATGCCACAAGAATTTGAATTATGGATCAAGAGTACGATAATTACACCTTTACCGCGACGCACTAAAATCGTGTTAAGCTACTGGAAAAGGATGAGTGTGAATTTGCACTCTGGGGCGACGCGGTGCTATCGCGTTACGCCACTGGAAATTGACAATTGGGAATTTGGACCTCTCTGGGACTTGCCAATATCACAGAGGTTCACTGGAATATGACGATTGCCATTTTGGCATCCACCACGATGCGGTGAGTGCCTAGGTGGGATACTGCATTACTAAAAATGCTCTAACTTTTTCACCGAGTGTCGAATTTAAGCGAATTTGATATCGATGGAAAGCTTATTCAATTTCCCACACAATGGGAGGTATAAATCTGGAAAATTTCGTATGAAATATAGGTTATTCCTTTTTGAAGCACACTCTTAACATTCTAGGAACGAATTTTAAGCTAGGAAAAACATGGGCTGTTACAGCTGAGCAAAACTGAAACTACCTGTTTTGGCCCTCTTATTCTCCCTCTCTTTTTCCTTACACTTTTGTTCCTCAATCTGTTGAGCATAGACTATCAACCTAGACAAATTCATATATTTAATCAACATCGTGGTCCTACACTCCTTGGCCATGCTATCATCCACACCCGAGATGAACTTACTCATCCTATACCTATCATTAGACATAACATTAGGAGCATACCTGGCTAGCTGAGTAAGCTGAAGAGAATACTCTTTCACACTCATGCTTCCCTACCCCAAATTAATAAACTCTTGCACCTTAGATTTCCTTAACTCCAAGGGAAAAAACCTATCAAGAAAAGTTATAGAAAACTCCTCCCATTCAACAGGCCATGCATCTGCCCCTTCATCTTCGTTCACCTTCATATACCAGGTATGAGCAACATCTTGTAACTGGTAAGCACCCAACTCTGCACTCTCACTCAAAGTCACACCCATAATATCAGTTTTCTTCTGAACCATGTCGAGGAACTCCTGCGGATCCTCATCAGACTTAGATCCCAAAAACAAAGAAAGGTTCACTCGGGTGAAATCCTGAATCCTAGCTGCGGCGGTATTTTCCACTGGAACGACTAGGATGGCAGATGGGTGATTATTCTAGGTTGCTGTTAAATGAGCTAAGGTTGTGAATATTGCTCTGAATTCGGCATGAGAGACAGGCTCATTCAGTGGATCTTCCTGAACAGGTGGAGGTGCGGGCGGATTCCCTTTTCTCCTTTCATTAATTTTCCTAGGAGGCATGTTCTATAAATAGAAAGGAAATTGGATTATAAAGAGAGTTTAAATTAAGCTCATTCCCAATCAAACAACATGAACACTGAATGAAGGGAACCTTTTCCTAAAATGTCTTATCATCTCTTGTCCATAAGTGTGGCGTGCTTCACACCCACGCACAAGACTCTACTTCACGTGGATTTCAGAATCCCTAGGACACTTTAAAACCTTAGGCTATAATACCAAGTTTGTAATGCCCTGAGAGTACATCCTGGGTGCCACACAGTGCTTATGGTCACAAGTGACCACAAGCTAACCCATGCCGGTACTTGTTGTGAGCACTAAATATAATAACAGAGAATATGTACGGAACTTAACTGATAATGCCATAAGGTTTTAAATATGAAAATCATACTGAATCAAAATACGGAAAACGACTGTCTAAAAATAACACTATAAAACTGCCAATAACAATCGATAACTGAATAACTGACTGAAAAGTGTTTGAAAGCCTCTACTAACTGACTGTGGATTTGATGGGACAAGTCCCCAACTAACTCCGACTAACTACTAAACTGAACATTTTGAAATAAACATAACGGTCCTCAAAAACATGAGGACTCACCACTGCTACTGTTGCAGGTACACTGGGATATCTAGGTGTGGTCGAAAACCTGAGCGTCCAAACCTATGATATGAAACAACATAGCGCAAGAAATATATGCGGTCAGTACTTTGAATATACCGGTATGCTAAACTAGGTTAGGCTGATAAACATGGATCATATGCATGAATAATAATTGACTGTATGAACAGCGTAAGATACTGTAAGAATGCATAAAATCTGTAAAGATTGATAATGCATGACCAAGCATAAAATATGTTTTGACATAATCTGTGAACTAAACACAAAATACTGATAACTGGATCGCTGATATTTGTATGCTATGGTCAAAAAAAACTGAAAATGAATACTGAACTGAATATTGTACTGAGACTGTGGGAGGTATCATCTAACCGACATACCTCAATTGAGCTAATTGGGGTCCAACCTGTAACCCCAGTTGGAAGGGTGTCAGTATCGTGCCACGAGTACTAACAATGGCTATATGGATCCATAAACAGTCACCCTCATATGGCAGGTGTTCTAATAAGATATATGTTACCTTCAACTGGCAGGTGAACACTTTATCAATCCTTAACTGGCAGGTTGATATATCTAACCTACTCTGGCTACATATTTTTGGTACCAAGGGACTAATACTAAAGGTCACACCCTTAACTGGCAGGTGAGCCCCCATCCCTGAGTTCACTCGGTCCTAAATCCTACTCCCAATTGAACTAACTCTAATTACCGAACTGAACAGAGCTTACAAACAAGATGTACTGAATGTACTGACAATGCTATATCTGAAAGCATACTGACAGTGCTAAGACTAAGTAAACAACTAAGTTTTGGGTATTCATAACCCCCAGGACTCGATAGAAATGACAACAAGATTATACCAACACTTTGAGAACATGACATGTAATTAATATTCAAAACTCATTCTTTGAGGCATTTCATCAAACACTTGTAATGCATGTCTTAAACATGGGAACAGTTTTTAAAGCATGTAGTAGTAACATGATTTTGATACTAAATCCCCAAAGTAAGGCTTAAATCAAAGAACAACACCATTCAAACATGTAGGGTTTAATAACAACAATAATTTCATGAAAACATGATATAAAACTTTAAATTCATGGAAAGCTATAGGCAAAATTCATGGGAACAAGTAAAAATCATGACTTTAAACTTAAAGTGGGGTCCTTGGAATCCATAGGTGAGAAGGACCCATGGATAAACATTTAACATACCTTAGATGGTGAAATTAAGAAAATTCTTGATGAATTCTTGAAGACTAGTCATGAATGTTGGATGAGTTAGGGTTTGTTCTTGAAAGAAGGTTACTTTAATTTGAGAGAATTGTGAAATAATGGGCAAATAATGCACTATTGGGACTTAAATACTATGTTTTGGCTGAATTGGGTGAGGAGAAAAGGACCTAAATGCCCTTGGAAATTCGTAACTGAAAGCTAAAAATACACAGGGCGCGATGAAACGCACGTCGTGGACTCTATTCTGCCGAAATAAACCACGGGCCGCAGGCTCTCCCTAGGGGTGAAATGGAGGGCGCATCACGGGCTAATCATGCGTTGCCTCTACTTTGGACGTCCAAACTCATCCTTATGTTGGTCTGAAATTTCCAAAACTCACCCGAGATGTACTATTGACTTCCCCAATCATGAATCAACTTTCTGATGTCGGGAAGATCAAAATTAAATTCATTAAAGTTAAAGGCTTTAGAAATGACTAAGTCTTAACACTTAGCGAAATATTCGAAGTCTTTGACCCCTTTAACATGCAAGAGTAAGCTGAAACAAGCTAGGATCTTATGGGGTCTTACAAAAATATTGTATACTGGTAGAATTTTTTAGGTAGTCTAAAAAATTCTTCCCGGTTTTTACTTGTGAAGCTTTATATTCCTGCATCACACAAAGAAATTGTTAGTTCAAAAAAAATGGTTGTCTTGTATTCAAACGTCGATGTTCAACTTCAAATCTACAATTTGTCATTTGGAGTCATGAAATAGGTCAAAATAGATTAGATATATAGAATATAATCGGGTCAAAATCTAAGAAGACTTGAATATGAAGGAGAAAGAAGAGTTTTATTAAATTGAGCTCGAACCCAAAAAGGTCTGCCTACATATCCAAATGGAAGTCAGGCCAAACGTAGTTCATGAGTAAAAAGAGGAACATAAACAAAAGTATAAAATTCTATTGATTGGAAAAGTAGAATTGGTACCTTTCTTGATGGTTTTGTCCTTCTCAGTTCCTTTGATGTGCCTTACGTTTCCTTGTCAAATATCTTGGGGTGATTTCTATTAGATTGCCTTGGATAATAATTGTTCCTGTGGTTGTGGTTGTGTCATAGATGTTTCTTAGTGGCCCTTGTCGCATTATAATATTGACTTTCTCAATTAAATCTTGGATCTTGTACCTTAATTTTGAACATTCCTCAGTATCATGTCCGCCGAACCTTTGAACATATAAGCAACATAACTTTTGATAGTAAATACAATCTAATGACCTAATGAAAGCTTGGACCAATTCTCTTTCAGGCATAAGAGGACATATATTAGAAACTTCTGATCTCCATCATGTTATATATTCCTCAAAAGATTAATAAGTCATTCTTCTTATTTTGAACAAGTCCAGCATCGTTGGATCGACCTTAATATTAAACTTATATTGGCTCACAAAGTCTTGGTCCATGTCTTCCCATGTATGCCACTTGTCAAAGTCTTGCTTGACATACTGAGTAAGCATTATTCCTGACAGGCTTTGGATGAACAATCTCATTAAGAGAGCTTCATTGTGTCCTATGCCAATTAGTCTATCATAATAGTCCTTTAGATGCGTGATCGAGTCTCTGTGCCCATCAAACACATCGAATTTTGGAACTTTGTACCTGGAGGCAGATCAACCATTAGATGTAGACACAGCTTCTTGTACCTCAAGTCATAACTGACTTTTGAACGTAGACACCTCTATCATCTTCTCTAAGTTAAGAAACTCTTGTGTTACCATATTTCACAAAGTATCAAGGAAATGAATAAGGAGATGTAGGTAAGAAGGTATCTGTGATGGAGAAGAAGAAAATTTGTGTTAGAAAAAAATCAAAATGGTTAGGTATATTTATCAAATTACATATTCTTAGTTGATTCGGTGTTCAAATACTTGATAACCCTTAAACAAAATAAACAAGCCAAACAAAAGTTACCACATAACATACATAAGTTCAAAACATAATAAACACAAAAACAAAAACAATTCTAGGATGAAGACTATGCTTTAATAAGAGATCTAAGCGTAGGAATTTGAGTTTCTAACGCACAAAACAGGATAGTGATAGAACATGATACTAAATTTGAAATTGTGATTGTAAAGAAGATAAGAAAGCTAGAGGAATAGACATGGTCGACTTTTGTAGAATATCAGATCTGTTGAACCAAAACATCCTTTGTGATTGATATCACATCACATTGTTGATTTATCCAAATTCATATAGAAAAAAATGATAAAATAGAGCAAAGAATATTTTATTATAATGAGACCAAACCCATTAAATAAGTGTTTTTATCCCTTTTATAGGGGAATCAGGTCGAACGTAGTTCCAATTACATAAGAAAGAAAAGCATAAATAAAACTAAAAGTTATAAAACTTGAAGGAACTTTTCTTAGTGGCCCTTGTCGCATTATAATCTTGACTTTCTCAATTAAATCTTGGATCTTGTACCTTAATTTTGAACATTCCTCAGTATCATGTCCTTGGATATTTGAATGATATGCACACCTTTTGGATAAGTCAAAATTTAAAGGTGGGTATTTGAAGATCCAACCTTTTCTTGGTTTTAGAACTCCTTGAGTAAACAATCTTTGAAACTTGCCAGCCAAAGATTCAATTAAAGGAGTAAAAGTACAAGGTTTCATTCGCTTTGATTGATGAAAATTGGATGGTACTGGATAGTCTGTCATTGAGAATCATGTTGATAAGAATTTGGGAGTTGAAAACTTTATGGGATATAGGGGTCAAAACAGCATATGTTTGTTGGACATTCTGATAGAGTTGTTCTGGAGGTGGGAAGGTTGAGATATTTTCTTCTTTTTCATCTTTCGGTGAGGTTTTTTGTGCTTGGAAAGTAGCTTGTATTACAGAAACTTCAATAACCTTTCCTGTCTGAATGGAATATTCTAGTCTCTTCCCAATTAAAGTCAGATCGCTGAACCTTTAAACATACAAGCAACATAACTTTTGAGAGTAAATACAATCTAATGACCTAATGAAAGCTTGGACCAACTCTCTTTCAGGCATAAGAGGACATATATTAGAAACTTCTGATCTCCATCATGTTATATAATCCTCAAAAGATTCATAAGTCATTCTTCTTATTTTGAACAAGTCCAGCATCGTTGGATCGACCTTAATATTAAACTTATATTGGCTCACAAAGTCTTGGTCCATGTCTTCCCATGTATGCCACTTGTCAAAGTCTTGCTTGACATACTGAGTAAGCATTATTCCTGACAAGCTTTGGATGAACAATCTCATTAAGAGAGCTTCATTGTGTCCTATGCCAATTAGTCTGCCATAATAGTCCTTTAGATGCGTGATCAAGTCTCTGTGCCCATCAAACACATTGAATTTTGGAACTTTGTACCTGGAGGCAGATCAACCATTAGATATAGACGCAGTTTCTTGTACCTCAAGTCATAACTGACTTTTGAACATAGACACCTATATCATCTTCTCTAAGTTAAGAAACTCTTGTGTTACCATATTTCACAAAGTATCAAGGAAATGAATAAGGAGATGTAGGTAAGAAGGTATCTGTGATGGAGAAGAAGAAAATTTGTGTTAGAAAAAAAATCAAAATGGTTAGGTATATTTGTCAAATTACATATTCTTAGTTGATTCGGTGTTCAAATGCTTGATAACCTTTAAACAAAATAAACAAGCCAAACAAAAGTTACCACATAACATACATAAGTTCAAAACATAATAAACACAAAAACAAAAACAATTCTAGGATGAAGACTACGCTTTAATAAGAGATCTAAGCGTAGGAATTTGAGTTTCTAACGCACGAAACAGGATAGTGATAGAACATGATACTAAATTTGAAATTGTGATTGTAAAGAAGATAAGAAAGCTAGAGGAATAGACATGGTCGACTTTTGTAGAATATCAGATCTGTTGAATCGAAACATCCTTTGTGATTGATATCACATCACATTGTTGATTTATCCAAATTCATATAGGAAAAAATAATAAAATAGGGCAAAGAATATTTTATTATAATGAGACCAAACCCATTAAATGGGTTCCTTTATCCCTCCTATAGGGGAATCAGGTCGAACGTAGTTCCAATTACATAAGAAAGAAAAACATAAATAAAACTAAAAGTTGTAAAACTTCAAATGATTGAGATTCTGGAGCGGAGAATCAACATCATATCCTTCAGACCAATGTCGACCAAGTGCAGGTCATGCTTAGGAAATCAAGCAGCATCACGATTTGGCATTGTCACACATATCAACTTGGTATCAATCATCATTTGAATTTTGTCTTTCAAAGCAAAATATGACCCAGTAGGATGCCCTTTCATCCTAGCTTGATTAGCGCAAATTTGATCAGGGCGATACCACACAGACTTAGTATCATAAGGCACGACAACAATGGGTGTGATGTGCCCCGCTTATTTGAGTCGTTCATATAGCTGGGTTATGGGTTCACCTAGAGGAATGTACTACCTTTGTGGATTTTTCTGAAACACATCTCGAGGTCTGGCAGATTGGTTGGATTATTGATTTGTTTGTGGATTTTGATAAGACACTGAAATGTAGTTTGATATTAGAGAAATCAATGAAAATAGGTACCAAACAGTTTGAGGAGGTGGTTTTGTGGAAGACTGGGGATAATAAGTTTGGACATAATTTAGTGTTGGATTAATTTTTGGAGCTGGATACCACATCTATTGAGAGTGGGGTTTCTTTACTATCCCCCCATTGCTTATCAAGTTCTCTATCCCCCTTCTTAATTAGAGACATTTATCAGTACCATGACCAGGCATGCCAACAAGGCACAATACATTTTCGAATCAAAGAAAGGACTTGAAGGACAATAGGAACAAATAAGCTTTGGCTGCAAAATACCATATGACTTCAACGTTTCAAAAGTCATTGATGGTGGTTCATCTAAGAGAGTCATAGCTTGGTGTTTACTTACTTCAGGCGCTGGAGGTTTTGATGTCTCATCGATGATCATCTTTCTTTTAACCTTGAATTGTGGTTCAACCAAACTATCCTTGCCATGTCTTAGACTTTTGACTATGAACTTCCTCTTCAGTTTATTATCGACCCGCGTAATAAAGTCACTTGCTAGTATAGTTCTCCGCATATCACATCACTGCAAAACCCATAAGTGAACTGACAAAAAGCTTTATCTTAAGACCATCACTTTTTTCTATAACCGCTAGTTTGTCATGGTAGGCCTTCAAATGGGAATGAAGATTTTTGGACCCATCATATAAGGGAAAGTTCAAGTCCCTAACTCTATCCTTATTTTCTTTCCCTAATTTGAACAACTTATGCATTTCGGGTTGTTGATATGACCCTACTTTATGGTTAGAAACCTATTCTTTTTTCTCTTTTTCCTTGCCCATATCTGTCAACCCATTGAGTGTTTTTTAAAGTGCAATTGAATACAGACTTAAAGACGCCTGTGTATCACAATCAGGCATAGGTGAGGTCGTCAATATAGAAAATTCCATAGTGTAGGTGGGAGCAATAAAGCCAGCTTTGGATAATGGCTCTGGAAAGCCTGGTGGCATATCAGTCGAACCTCAAAGATTAGTCATTATTCCCCTGATTCTCTCAATTTTTCTTTCCTTACTTATGATGCTTGACACAAATGAAGTATCTTTGTTTTTATGCAACCCTAAACTTCCATGCTCAGCTTCACTATTGACAAGGTCAATAAACATTTCTTGACTAGCCATTTTTTATGTTCAACTTTAGTCAGCCTTATAAGAAATGACTTAATCAGTGAAAAGTATGCACGAAAAGTCTAGAATGAATATTTTACCAATTTGAAAATACTGAATCATTCTCATTAAAGTGAGTCGATGTTATGAGAACTCCATATAACTTAGAGGTTGCAAATTTAGAGTACAACACGAATATGACAATATTAACGATTGAAGATCATGGTAAAGACAATAGTATGTAGACGCTAAAAGAACAAGAAGAGGATATCCTAAATGATGAGTTGCACTAAGTGATTATAAATGGGACTAGAACCCTTTATCAAAGCAAGAGTTGGACCTAGAGATGATTAATAAACTAACAGATGAGTTAGGACGATAATTTGAGGGAAAGTTCTGAATAGGCCCTAAGAGTGTATTGTAGGGCCATAACATGACAAGAATTTTAAAAGTAAAGAACTCTAAAGGTGAGGAACTCTAAAATCAAGTATTAAGTAAGATAGGGGTAAAACAACAAGGTAGGTAAGATATTAACACATCAAAAATTCAACATATAGTGGATAAGATTAAGGGTCCTTTGGGGGTGGGGAACCCCTTTGGAATTTGAGTAAAATTTCACTACTCAACATTCAGCGTATCAAGGGTGTTAATACATCCTAGACTGAATGAGCCTCATATTCTTTAGTAAAAGAATACATATCGAAGATCTAAAGGACAAGAGTGGTTTCATGACATGGTTCCCTCAAGTGGACAACTCGAGAGTGGAAAGCTCATGACTGTCAACGCACCGATGATCGACCGACTCATAAGGCATTTCCCGCAAGGATATTTTAGGAAAGAACGTCCATGCAACTATGCAACCATTCTTAAAAGAAAAATAAAAGGAGGTTTCGAGTGGAGAAAAATATGATCGAGATGACAATTATAGAAAGCGGTAACACATAGCACATACAAGAAATACAATAACATATTCAACAATAAAAAAAGTAAATAAATACGAAAAATAAGATAACATATAGACAAATGACAGGGGAAAAGCGGGAAAGGGATAGACATGGAGATATATATATACTAATACGCATAAAGGAAAAGGGGAAAGGACTAATATGTAGAAAATAAATCATGATGTTAAAAAAATAATATTACGAAAAAAAGATAAAAATCAAAAATAAAATTTGGACAAATAATAAAATTCCACATAAGAAACAAATTCGTAATGGTTAGAACCTAAGTATCTCCAACAGAGTCGTCATACTATCGCGCCCCATTTTTCTAGCGAAAAACAGGATTCAACGTACCAAATCTTTTTTAGGATGGTTAAAGAGTGAGAGTCGCCACCAAATGAATTAAGGTATGTTAGGACACCATCAGGCTAATTACAAATTGATTAATTAGTCTACATCGCCATAAATTGGGCAAATGTTCAAATTACCTCAAAGAAAACGAGTTAGACACCTTTTGAGGTCCACAAATGTGGTTCACCAGCGAATTCATATATTACGTGGGAATTCTACATGATCAACAAAAGTCACTTATTTTTTATTAACTTAATGTTGCTAAGTGATAGAATAATAAACGAGACATATAAATTAACTGATATTATTATAATTAGTGATGCATTAAATAAAAAACAACAAATCAGACAAGCGAGAAGATAAAAGAAACATATTAAATATAACAAATATTTATATTAAATAAGAGAAACTAAACTACTCCAAACAATTAAAACATGCAAAGCAATAAAAGAGGAAACCATTTCACAAGTTTGGACGAGGATTTATTATTTTTATTATTCGGATAAGTGTTCGACTTATTAATGGATGATAATGTCATATATCGCATTGTCGAATTATGCTCGAGTCAACTGCCATCATTTCCGAATGTCTACCCCCCCCCCCCGGCCCAATCTAGTTTGTTTATTAAACTTAGAGGCGTTCTAAAAAATGAAAAAACTAACATTTCCTAAAATGCCTACCCGTCCCAAATTAATATCCAAGAGGCATTGGACTTTCTACTTTGGATTTAAGGTCTAGACAAAAGAAAGCTAGATTACCTAATTAGAATCAATATTTGCATCAAGCAAAACATATTGGACGAACATATAGCACGTAATGGTTTCAAACAAGCCTCTTGATTATTGAAAGATTGGTTAAGTGACAGGCATGCTAAACAAAACAGTTGCTTATTATTATGTAATTAAAACCTATAGACATGGTACCTAGGTGATAAATAATTATTTATTGATGAAAATAATTGTCAATTCACGTAAAAATAGTATGTTTCAAGTTAAAAGACACGCTGGAGGTCAAGTTGTAATACCCGTACTTTTCCTAGCTTGAAATTTTTTTCCAAGAATGTTAGAACCTTTCTATGAAAGATGAATCCACTTTTATAGATGTGGTATTTTCAAGATTTTCACTTTTTGAAATATGGTAAATTCAATAAGCTTTCCATCAATACCAAATTTGCCCAAATCCGACACTCAGGCGAAGAGTTAGAGCCTTTTTAGTGAGACAGTGTATATCACCTGAGCCTTTAGTGTGTCGCAGAGAGATAGCTCAAATGGCAATTGTCTATTTCCAGTGTTGCTCCGCGATAGTGGCGCGTCATGCCAAACTTCCAGGTCTCAAACAAGGTGGCAACGCGATAGCTCCGCGTCGCGCCACCATGCAGATTCCCAATTATCCAGTTCCAGTGACTTGGCGCGATAGTGGCGCGTCGCGCCAAGGATGAAAATCGAGAAATTTTCTCAGAAATTAAATGTGTCCCACGTTTAAAAGGATTAATTTCCCACCCTATATATAAGCCTTATAACACGAGATTTGGCCACAATTCACCAGCTTATACTCAATTACTCTCAAAAACTCTCAAGAACAAGCCCTAGGGTTATCATAGAAGGTTCAATTCCAAGGGAATTCACCGTCAAATTTCACGAATCTCTCCATCAATATTCGTAGAATCACAAGCTAAGGTATGCATAGTGTTCATTCATGGACTCCTTCGTCCATGAAGACCAAGAATCTCTTTTCTAAGTTTAAGTCTATGGATTTCTTTATGAATTTCATGTTGGGTTTGTTTTGTTTATGTTGAGAATAATCAATTGAATTCAAATCCATGTTGGGTGATCAATTTTATGTGGAATTGATTTGTATAGATGTAAATTCATGTGAACCTATGAATAAACCCTAGATGATGAAATTAGAAATAAATCATGATGATTAATTGTTGTATAATGTTGTCTACATATGCTATGCCTACCATGTGTTTGATTAAATGTCTAGATGAAGGAACAATGCCCAACTAGTATGACATCATGAAATCCCCAATCATGTACAAGTTTATGCATATCACATGTTTGACAAAATGCTTCAATATATGAATTATGAATTGTGTTGTTGGTCATGTGTTCACGTAAGTCATGTTATATCAGTTTCTTCTTATCGAGTCCTGGGGATACTTGTACCCAAAACATTTAGTTGTGTGCCTAGAGCCATGTCATGTTTTCACGATCTCCCCAGTCAAGCTATGATCCATAGAACTCAGTCAGTCATGTGACTCAGGAAATCTCAGTAATTATAGTAGCTCAGTAATCTCAGTAACCTCAGTATTCCCAGTCAATCTCAGTAACTTCAGTATTCTCAGTCAGTCCTCAGAACTCAGTACATTCCGTCAGTCAACGAAACTCGGTAAATTCAGTTTTAGCTCCGCTAAATAATACCATCAGTTAATTAGTTCAGTTCAGTTAAATCAGTTCAGTGTAGTTAATAAGTTCAGTGTCTATTCAGTTGGGGGTAGGATTCAGCACCGAGTGAACCCAAGGATGGAGACTCACCGTTATTCAGTGGAGGGTGTGATCCTTAGAAGCAATCCTTGTGTTCCAGAACTACGTAGCCAGCGTAGGTTGAGATGCACCCTACGCATTTAGGGATATATATATACATCTCATTTGGGTTACCTACTAGGAGGGGTTGACGGAAGAGCTCCCTATCAGCGAGGGTATACGCACAGCAGGTCTTTACCTGTGGCACGGTATTGACACTCTTCCAGCTAGGGTCACAGGTTAGACCCTACCAGTTCAGTTTCGGGGCATGTCGGTTAGATGATTACCTCCCACAGTCATAGTTTCAGTCACATTCTCAGTCTCAGTCTCAATCTCAGTAAAAGAACTCAAATAGTTCTTCAGGTTTTAGGACTGTCAGATACAGTCAAATTCAGATACAGTACAAAACTCAGCTAGTTCCATCAGATTCAGGACTATTAAATACAATCACTCATGTTATCATTTATATCAGTTTTCAGAACTCATGTTATCAGTATTCAGCTTCAGGACTGTCAGATACAGTCAACCAGACCAATTTTTCATAATCAGAACTATCAAAAATAGTTATTCATGTATTAGTAACATAATATCAGTCCCTCAGTATTTAGTAATACAGTATCAGTCTTTCTCACTTATTAGTGACTCCGGGGTCAATATCAGTAGACTCAGTATTCAGTCCTGTCATGATCTCAGTTGTAATTACGTAGTCATGCATGTATTCTGACGTTCATGTTAGTCAGTATTGTTCATGCATATGAACCATTTGCATTCAGCCTACCTCACTTGCATGCCAGTACATTCAAAGTACTGACGCATTTGCGCTATGGTGTCTTATACCATAGGTTTAGAAACACGAGCTCCAGAGAACCAGTAGCATCCCAGTTCAGCGATCAGAGTTAGCAGTGAGTCCTCATCCTTCGAGGACATGATAATCACATTACTATTTCAGTTTTTAGTTTATTTCAGTAGTTGAAGTTAGTTGGGGACATGTCCCATCAACTCTTTATTCGGACAGTTTAGAGGCTTTCAAACTACAGTATGTTCAGACAATTATCTCAATTGTTTTGGTATAGTTATACCATATTTTTCAGTTATGTACTAGTATTGAACCTAATGGCCTTTCAGTTCATATTTCCGCATTTACAATATTATTACTATTATTCATTGCTCAGTTTACAGATATCAGTCATGGGTTAGCTTGTGGTCCTTCGAAGTCATGAGCACCGTGTAGCGTTGCGGTTCAGCAAATCGGGTCGTTACACAAGTAAACATGTCGGAGATTAGATAAACATCATAAAAATTGATTTCTAATTAGTAGTTTAAACATGTTGAAAACACAATTAAGGTGCCAAACAATAAACTTAAGGTGTTTAAAAATAAGATGGATAGAAAAAAAATTAAATGTTGAAAATTATGCTGAAAATAATTTATATATGCTGGAAAATTCATTTTAAAGTGCTAAAAATAAGATTAAAATGCTAAAAATTAATTTAAGAGAGCTGGAAAATAGATTCCAATGCTTAAAAATAATTTATATGCTAAAAATAATTTATATTTGCTGAAATTTGATTTAAACACGCTGAAAAATTAGATAGACATGCTGAAACTTGATTATAATATGTCAGAAGTTAACCAAACATGCTATAAATTAATTCGACACGCTTGAAATTAATTTTTTATATGATGAAAGTTGATTAGAAATCCTAAAGAATGATTTCTAGGGACAAACAAATTTTATTAATAATCCTAAATTATGTTTTACCAAAGTGATTCACATAACCAATTAAATCACATAATTCCCGCCCCCATAAGCAATCCCCCATAATTTTATTATTATATAGAGATTGTACAATATTTATTACGGGCCCAATGAATAAGAAATAAAAGAACACGAAAAGGGCTAGGTTGGACAATGCTTAACTACTCCCAAATCCCTGGCGACCCTTTTTCTTCTCTATATCCGCCTTTAACCTGTGAACATAAGCAAGCACCAAAACACACTCTGAATCCAAAACATACTTTGACAGCGTATAACCAACCCTTGGCGCTGTCAAGATCCTAAGGTTCTCAGGGATCCCAAGCAGGCTCACGCCAAAAGGGTTATGCGATGCACAAAGATTGATTCAGATTCACATATAACAACACTCCAATAGAAAAGCATTTAATTGCAAATTGAGGAGGAAAATATGTCATAAACAAATAACACAACAACCAACAAGTCACGAAAATGCACAAGGGAGTGAAAAGCTTACGACATGAGCATTTAAAGTACGCAGTCTCAAAACAAGTCTCATAGGATTAATACAAAAAAAAAACTAATGCATCGTTAGAGAAAACTAACAGATTAGAAATGAAAGTAAAAACAAAACATCGTGCTTTTCAAAGTGAAAATCTGTGATAATAGTAACAGCTGAAGTCCCAAGACCAAAAACAAAAGAGATATCTTATGTATAGATAAGAGTATTCTTTTTTGTACAGGAAGTAGGAGAGAATGATAAAAGATGATTATTTAGAGAAGAGAAGGTGTTTATATAGTGAGTAGCCTCAAAAGTAAAAGGAAAGGAGAATATTTTGTGAAATCAATCAAATAAAATATTTTCTTTTAACAAATCAATAAGAATCAATTAATGAAAGAATTATGCATGGTTACTATATGAATATTTCGTCCAAAAAAGGATTGAAAAAGAAAATATTCAAAATGACCAATATGATATATTTGATTACCATATGTGAAAATTCAGCCTAAAAATAAAAGAAAAAGAAAATATTCAAAATAATCAGTCCAAAATATCATTTTAAACATGTCAGCAAAATCAATTAGATGTAGAAATCAAATTATAACTATCATAAATAACTAGTAAAATCAAAAATAGGAAAATCAAATATTACCAAAAAATAATCGTAAAAGAGTGAATCGCATTTTACCGTGAATAATATATCAAAAAATTGTCCTAATTACACTTAAGAAAGAAATCAATTTAGATAAAAAGATAAAAATGGGTGATCACATTTAGTCAAGAATAGTCCATATCAATGTTTAAATTTGAATTCAAACCATTTCATCTAAATTTGAATTCAAACCATTTCATCTAAATTTGAATTCAAACCATTTCATCTAAATTTGAATTCAAACCATTTCATCGTGTCAAGAGCATCACCAATAATCATGTTAACGTCAAAGTAATAATGCAGTTCAACCGAAGACTTCAACTTGCACATAATCAACAACCCAACACGAAATTTAAGTTCACAAGATATTAGAAGATTTTCACATATGATGGTATAGAGGAGTTGGTGAATACAATAATCAGATTAGTTAAATTAGGGCATCGAAATTAAAATGATAACAATGAGAAATTTTCACTATGACAATCCAAATGGTCAGCAAAATTGGTAAGAATTGTGCAAACACATCCAAAACAAAATGCACATTCTTTCACTCTCGGAATCTGTCCGGAGAGACAAATAAAATAATGCAGCAGGGGTAGAAATCAAACATAATAATGCGTAAAAAGGATCATACCTGAGTTAAAAAATTTCATAAACTTAATAGAAAAATATTTGAAATTAAACACTTTAAACACCCCATGCGGGTTCCACTCTATTGCCGGTCTTTGATTGGAGCTTCACGATAGGTTGCTATGGTGGTTGAAGAGAGAAAGGTGGCATCGCTCGAAGGGTGTTTGGCGCTGCTGGAACGGCTAGAAAAAAGGATCGAGAGGGAGAAGAGAAGGGTGACGCCAACCGTCCATCGACCAATTCCAATGACGACAGTCACCACTTTTAGAGAGAGAATGAGAGCAAGGAGAGGGGAAAGGAGCAGCGACGATGGTGGTGATGGAGAAGAGATCGGGAGGAGAGGGTGGAGTCGTCGTTGTTCGTGGCATCACCGACGTAGGTTCGCCAGAAAGGGTGGGGCGGCGCCATTTTTAGGGAGAGGGGAGAGAGAGAGGTGCGACTGATGTTTTTGAAAGTGATCAGGGTTAGGTTTTGGTATATGTATTTTTTAAAAAAGAAAATAAAATATTTAATTAAATCTTGACTGTTGATCATGTATGATCAACAGTTGAGATTAAAATTGAGGAAATGGTCAAATTGGTCAGAAATTGGCTAGAATTGACATCAGTTATGCACAACAATGACTAAAAATTAATAAATTTGGGCAAATGAGGTTTAAAAATTGAATTGGGAACTTCTATTTGATTAAAACTGAGGCTAATTCTGGCTAGCATTGACATAATCTATAATATATTAAAAGTGTGAATCCCTTTAGAAATGTGATTTGAACTTTTTACGCTTCATTAAAAGACCATTTTTTAGATAAAATTATTTTTTCACTATTTTCTTTAATTTATTATTTAATTATATAATATATTAAAAGTTTGAAACCCTTTAGAAATGTGATTTGAACTTTTTACCCTTCATTAAAAGACCCTTTTTTAGACAAAATTATTTTTTCACTATTTTCTTTAATTTATTATTTAATTATATTTATTATATTAACTAGACTCCTAAAATATATGGGATTCCTAAAATATATGGAAACTTTTAATGTTAAAAAGATTGTCTTCTCTCCATTTTTTTCAACTTTTCAATGCTTTCACATAAATACCATAAATCTTTTTACCTACACCACCATAATCACTTCATTATATGTAAACCCCCTAACCAATTCCTCTCTTACCCCATTAATGAAAAAAAAGGTACCAAAATATCGTGTTTTGTTTCTATTAAATTATCAAATTTAATAATTTTTTTTACTGATCAATTAAAAAATTCTTTTAAAATAATATAGAAAAATACTCCTAAAATAAGACTTTATTAAGAAAATACTTCTATAAATATTGAGATGCACATTAAACTAGAGAAAAAACTGATTTAGTTGTTGAAAAAATATTTTTGATGCTCATCTAACTTGATTCGGTTGAATGTCTAGATTGGAGGATGCTTAATTTTTTAACCCTCAACTTCTTCATTATTTTTGACAACATAATAGAATTCAACGTGTTTGTATATATAAATCTTCTTTGTTTTCACTCAAGTCATTCTTTAGGATCAAAATTTTGCTCAGACAAAATTATTTTCATCAAAACTGAAGTTTTGTGATCACTATTGTATTATTTTATTGTAGTTTACAGGTGTGATCACTATTGTATTATTTGGTTGTAGTTTACAGGTCGTAGATGAATGTTGGTCGGCTTTGAGGAATTTTTTAGATAAAGGTTAGATTTAATTGTATTGTACTTAAATCTCTGTTTTGAGTTTTTTTTGTGTAAAGGTTAAGTTTAGTTGTATTATTTTGTTATCTCTATTATCATATTATTTTGTTATAGTTTACAGATGGTAGATGAGTGTCAGACGACTTTGAAAAAAAATTTGTGTAAAGGTTAAATTTAATTATATTATTTTGATGTCTCTATTATCGTATTGTTTTGTTGCAGTTTACAGGTGGTAGATGAATGTTGATCGGCTTTGACAATTTTTTTTGGTAAAGGTTAGGTTTAATTAAATAAATTCTCCAAAATATATTGAATTTAATTATTGTGTTCATCTTTATACCCTCCTTTAGACAAAACTGTTTTTTCACTATTTTCTTCAATTTATTATTTAATTATATTTATTATATTAACTAGACTCCTAAAATATATGGGACTCCTAAAATATATGAAAAAATTTAATTTTAAAAAGATTGTCTTCTCTTCGTTTTTTCCAACTTTTCAATGCTTTCACATAAATACCATAAATCTTTTTACCTACACCACACCACCATAATCACTTTATTATACGTAAACCCCTAACCAATTCCTCTCTTACCCCATTAATGATAAAAAGGGTACCAAAATATCGTGTTTTGTTTCTGTTAAATTATCAAATTTAATATTTTTTTACTGATCAATTAAAAAAATACTTTTAAAATAACATAGAAAAATACTCCTAAAATAAGACTTTATTAAGGAAATACTTCTATAAATATTGAGATGCACGTTAAACTATAGAAGAAACTGATTTAGTTGTTGAAAAAATATGATTGATGCTCATCTAACTAGATTCGGTTGAATCTCTAGATTGGAGGATGCTTAATTTTCTAACCCTCAATTTCTTCACTATTTTTTATAACATAATAGAATTCAACGTGTGTGTATATATAAATCTTCTTTGTTTTCATTCAAGTCATTCTTTAGGGTCAAAATTTTGCGTAGACAAGAATTATTTTCATCAAAATTAAAGTTTTGTGATCACTATTGTATTATTTTGTTGTAGTTTACAGGTGTGATCACTGTTATATTATTTGATTGTAGTTTACAGGTCGTAGATGAATGTCGGTCGGCTTTGAGGAATTTTTTAGATAAAAGTTAGATTTAATTGTATTGTACTTAAATCTCTGTTTTGAGATTTTTTTTCGTAAAAGTTAAGTTTAGTTGTATTATTTTGATATCTTTATTATAATATTATTTTGTTATAGTTTACAGGTGGTAGATGAGTGTCAGACGACTTTGAGGAAATTTTTGTGTAAAGGTTAAATTTAATTATATTATTTTGATGTCTCTATCATCGTATTATTTTGTTGCAGTTTACAGGTGGTAGATGAATGTTGATCGGCTTTGATAATTTTTTTTGGTAAATGTTAGGTTTACTTAAATAAATTCTCCAAAATATGTTGAATTTAATTATTGTGTTCATCTTTATTATTTAAACAAATATCCTATTTAGTGTAACGTTATCTCTATTAGTTTGTTATTTTGTGGTAATTTACAGTTCGTAGATGAATATCGATCGGTTTTGAGAAATTTTTATGTGTAAAATTTAAGTTTAATTGTATTGTTTTGATATCACTTTTATAGGATTATTTTGTTGCAGTTTACGGGTGATAGATAAATGTTGGTCGGCTTTGAGGAATTTTTTTATGTAAATGTTAGGTTTAATTGTATTATTTTGATATCTCTATTATCGTATTATTTTGTTATTGTTTACAGGTGGTAGATGAGTGTCGGACAATTAAAAATATTTTTGGTAAAGGTTAGGTTTAATAAATAAATTCTCCAATCTTTACATACTCAAAAGATATTAAATTTAATTATCATATTCATCTTTATTATTTAAATAAATATCTTATTTATTGTAATGTTTGAACTCATTAAAGTGAGGTACACGCGCAAGGCGCATACACCTAAACTAGTTTGAATAAAATAAGGGAAAATTAATTGAATTGGGCTGCTTTCTAATAAATATGTATAATTAATAATCATAATAGAAATAAATACAATCCTTATTCCAAAAATTAATTAAAATAAGATAAAATAAGATAAAATTATTTATTATTATTTTTTATCAAAAATAGTGACCATAATAATCCGAACGAAATTAGGCACCTGTAAATTATAAATAAAATTTTTAGAAAATATTATAATATTAATAGTAATAATCATAATAAGAATAATAAATAATAATAGTAAACAATGTGTTTGTAAATCATGAGTATGCATAATTGTGAAAAATAATTCGGTAAATATTAACAAAATTATGTAAAATATTATATATCATGTAAAAATTGAAAGTTATTTGAAAATAAATTGGATACCTCAAAATCATGAATGTGTCACGTAAATATTTATTTAATACCAAAATAATATGTAAAGAAATCTTGATATTAAAAATTAATACTTTTGATAAAATAATAGCCTAGTAGGCATATCAGGAGGTCAAAATTGAGTGTCAACATTATGCACAAATGATACATTACAAATTCAGGAACACTTTTCTTCAAATCCACATAAAGCTTCACTCTATTATCATTTCTTATACAATTGGTGAAGAATCATCTTCAACGACATATCAGACATCGATTTTTTTTCAAGATTCCTCAATCTCTAATTCTACTGCAATTGACGAAATCAACTTCAAATACGAAATACTCTCAGCAACAACAATTCCATCACTTTCCTTTATATCGTATTTCAGATTGCCAAACACTGAAATGTCTTTAGAGAATTGCAATGTTACAAAACTTCAAAATTTTTGAAAAGAAGAGCTTGGGAAAATAGATCTTGAATGATCCGAAGTGAGATTTTTTTATCGTACTAATATGATTTGGTATTTCAAATTTTTGAAATTGAAAAGTTGTCACTGATTTTAAGGAATCCATTAATCACACATTAATAGATATGACGTTAATTGCGTTCTACATTAAAGAAAGATGTGTTATTTTTTTAAACATTGTTAAGAAAGTTAGTTCTCATACATAATATACAAATGTATATCAACATTCATTTATGTATATGAATAATTAAAATTTAAAAGAGAAAAAATTTATTGAAAAATCAAAATAGAAGGTAATTAAGAAGCAAATTAGTGAGATTTATTTATTTATACTAAAAATTAATTGTCAGCAGACCCAGCTATTACATGGGTCGTTCCTTTCTTGTCAAAATAGTTCAAAAATACCAGAAAATTGCATGGTATAACCCCAATAGTGGGTGGCTTTGAATTTTTGACCCCAATAAGAAAAGTCTTTAAAGACTGGTCTTCCTTCCTTTTTAAGTATAGTATAAGTACAATTTTGTCCCTCTACACCTCAAATATTTTTAAACTTTTCATACTCATTTGTATCTCAAATTTCTATTTTTATTTTTATTATTTTTACTTTTTTATTTTTTGTATAATTTTATTTTCATGTTTTAATTCATTTTTCTCAACTTTTAGTTTTTTCTTCTTCTTTTTTCTCAAACATTATCTATTTCTTCATTTTTTTCTTTTTTTAATTTATTTGTCTCAAACTTTATTTTTGTTTTTAATCATTTCTCTTTTTTTCTCTCATTTTTCTCAAACTTTATTTTTATTTTTTTACTCTCATTTTTGTTTTTCTTAATTTTTTAAATTCTTCGCTTTTTTCTTAATCTTTATTTTTTTCTTAATTTTTTTTATTTCTCTATTTTGTTTGATCTCTTTTTTCTTTTTTTTTTCTCAACTTCTATTATATTTTGCTAATAAATAAAGAATAGGATAATCCACAAAATGATCTTTTTTTTTACATCAAAGCAAATTTAAGGGTATGAATTGTTGTTAGGAAGTTCTTTGGGATAAGTTTTGCCTCTAAGGCAAAATTATAGAACAACTCATAAATCAAGGTACAATGTGGTAGTGTCAAGTCTTATTTGTGGAGCATAACTTGTTATTTCAAAATCCTTGAGTTAAGTCTTGCTTCTAAGACAAGAGTTATAGAACATCTCATAATTCAAAAAACAATATGGTAGTGTCAACACTTGTCCATCGGGCGTAACTTGTTCTTTTGGGAGGTTCTTGGGCTAAGTTTTGTCTTAGAGGCAAGACTAATATAGCATCACATAAATCAAGACACAATATGATAGTGTCAACTCTTGTCCATGGGGCGTAACTTATCAACTAAGTCTTGCCTCTAAGACAAGGTTGTAGAACATCTCATAAATCAAGACACGATGTGGTAGTGTCAACTCTTGCCCATGGGGCGTAATTTGCTATTTGAAAATCCTTGGACTAATTCGAGCCTCTGAGACAAGAGTTATAGAACATCTCACAAATCAAGACATAATGTGGTAGTGTCAACTCTTACCCATGGGGCATAACTTGTTGTTTAAAAGTCCTTGATTTATAAAATATTTCATAAATTAAGACATAATATGATAGTGTCAAATCTTATCCGTGGAGCGTAACTTGTTGTTTAAAAGTCCTTGGGCTAAGTCTTACCTTTAAAGCAAGAGTTATAGAACATCTCATAAATGAAAACATAATGTGGTAGTATCAACTCTTACCTGTGGGGCATAATTTATAGTTTGAAAGTCCTTGAGCTAAGTCTTGCCTCTATGACAACAGTTGTAGAACATCTCATAAATGAAAACATATACTTTTGCTCGTGCAACATAATTTGTTATTTGAAAGTCCTTGAGCTAAGTCATGTCTCTAAGGTAAGAGTTATAGAATATTTCATAAATCAAAATACAATGTGGTAGTGTCAACTTTTGCCCATGAAACATAACTTGTTGTTTGAAAGTCATAAGTCTTGCCTCTACAATGTGGTAGTGTCAATTTTTGCCCATGAAATGTCGCTTGTTGTTTGAAAGTCATAAGCCTTGCCTTTATAATGTGACAGTGTCAACTCTTGCTCATGAGATGTAACTTGATTGAAAAAATCGAAGAAAAAAACAAAAATAATAAAAATTATGAAAAAGAAGAAAATGAAGAAAAATATTAAAAAATAAAAATCAAAGAAAATGTAGAAGTTGAGAGAGACCGGAAAAAAAATAAAGCTTGATAAAAAAAAAGATAAAAAAAAATAAAAATAAAGAGCAAGAAAAATTTAAAAAGAAAAAAAAAATCAAAGAAAAATCATTTTTTTTTTTTAAAAGTAGACGTTGAGAGGAGTAAAGAAAAAATAGTAAGGGTTGAAAAAAACTAGAAAGAACAAAAAAAAAAGAGGAAAGAAAAAATAAAAACTCAAAGTAAAATAAAAAAGAAGAAAAAAGTTGAGAGGAAAAAAGGAAAAAGGTAAGAGTTGAGAAAAATCAAAAATAAAAAGAGAATAAAAAATAAAAATCAAAGTAAAATTAAAATGAAAAAACAAAAAAAAAGTTGAAAGATGAATAAATATGAAATTGTTATTCATTATGAGGATATTTATGTAATTTACTCCATTGGTCAGGGGCAATTCTGCCTGAAAATATATCACTTAATAGCTGAAGGCTATTTTTATAAAGTTTTTTTTATTTGGGTCAAAACTTGAAAGCCACTTTATTTTGGGGGTTATTCTGTAGTTTTCCCCAAATATACTTGCACCTTAAAGCTTGCTTTTTGGGCCATTATCTGTTAGGAACAGGACATCACATTCGCAGCAAAAGAAAACATATCAAAAGTTGAAAAAAAAACAAGGTGAAAAAGTCACACCAAAAGCTGAAGCATCAAGGTGAAAAATTGTGTCGTACAAACATCTGAGCACACCATATAACTAGTTAATCCCATTTTTTGAAAAGTCAAACTAGTTTAATGCCTTCTGTAAATCAATTCCAGATTGACTAAGGAGTCTTGCAAAGCCTTATTTGATCCTCTAAAAGGCTCATAAACCTAAGGTTCATACTTCTTCCCACAATGTGCATATATTAGCATAAAAACATGTTTTATCATACATCAAAAATATATATTGAACAACATATTCTTCCCAGTCATCCAGACAAAGTAAAGGTGGGAAAAAATTTGATTAATAATGTTTCTCAAAAGCTTACTGGTTTTCTTTATATCAAAACATTCAAAAGAACTCATTAAACTTTTGATTTATAATGCCCTCTCTAACTTTGTGTGTGTGCACTAAAATCGAGACAATGAGTTATGAATTCATGAATTAACAGTTAGATATGTAATCACCAATCAAAAAATACCATAAAACAATATCTGTCGATCGGGTTTATCTTAGGAAACGATAAGTGCTACTATTGTGGTATGGGCTTTTGGGCTGTGTAATATTATACATTATAGGGAAAAAGACATGACATGACCATTTTAAAACAAAATGACCCATAATTGAAAAGGTTGACATTTTATAGCCAGTCGGCTAAAGTAAGGGTGAATCTAAAAAATAGACCCAAATTGGGGTGACTTTCAAATTTTAGCCCCAAATAAAAAAGCTTCCTTAAAATAGTCTTTACCTATTAACTAATATTTATTTGGACAAAATTGCCCCTGATCAATGGAGTAAATTACATAAATGATCCTCATAATGGATAACAACTTCATATTTATATCTTTCAACTTTTTTTTTTCACTTTTTAATTTTACTTTAATTTTTATTTTTAATTTTCTCTTATTATTTTTAATTTTCTCAACCCTTACTTTTTTTCCTTTTTTCCTCTCAACTTCTTTTTTTTTCTTTTTTTTTATATTATTTTTATTTTTATTTTTTCTTTCCTCTTTTTTTTTGTTCTTTTTAGTTTTTCTCAACCCTTACTCTTTTTTACACCTTTCAACGTCTACTTTTATACAAAAAAACTTTTTCTATTTTTCTTTGATTTTTTCTTTTTAAATTTTTCTCGACCTTTATTTTTATTTAATCTTTCTTTTTTTTATCAACGTTTATTTTTTTCTATTCTCTCTCAACTTCTACATTTTCTTTGATTTTTCTTTTTTTAATATTTTTCTTCATTTTCTTCCTTTTTCGGTAATTTTTATTATTTTTGTTCTTTTCTTCGATTTCTTCCTTTCAAGTTACATCTCATGAGCAAGAGTTGACACTATCACATTATAAAGGCAAAACTTATGACTTTCGAACAATAAGCTACGTTTCATGGGCAAGAGTTGACACTACTACATTTTAGAGGCAAGACTTATGACTTTCAAACAACAAGTTATGTTTCATGGGCAAGAGTCGACACTACCAACATTGTATTTTGATTTATGAGATGTTTTATAATCTTACCTTAGAGGAAAGACTTAGCTCAGGGACTTTCAAACAATAAATTATACCCCACGGGCAAGAGTTGACTCTACCACGTTATGTTTTCATTTATAAGATGTTCTACAACTATTGCCTTAGAGACAAGACTTAGTTCAAGGACTTTCAAACAACAAGTTATGTTTCATGGGCAAGAGTCGACTCTACCACATTGTATTTTGATTTATGAGATGTTCTACAACTATTGTCTTAGAGGAAAGACTTAGCTCAGGGACTTTCAAACAACAAATTATGCCCTACGGGCAAGAGTTGATTCTATCACATTATGTTTTCATTTATGAGATGTTCTATAGCTATTGCCTTAGAGGAAAGACTTAGCTCAAGGACTTTCAAACAATAAATTATGCCCAACGGGCATGAGTTGACTCTACACGTTATATTTTCATTTATGAGATGTTCTACAACTATTGCCTTAGAGGCAAGACTTAGCTCAAGGACTTTCAAACTACAAATTATGTCCCACGGGCAAGAGTTGACTCTACCACATTATGTTTTCATTTATGAGATGTTCTACAACTCTTGCCTTAGAGGCAAGACTTGAATCAAGGACTTTCAAACTACAAATTATGCCCCACGGGCAAGAGTTGACACTATCACATTATGCCTTTATTTATGAGATATTCTACAACTCTCGCCTTAGAGACACTACTTATCTCAAGAATTTTCAAAGAACTCCGTAACAATAATTCATGCCCTTAAATTTGCTTTGATGTCAAAAAAAGAAGACACCTTTGTGGATTATCCATTTTTTTATTTATTAGAAAAATATAATAGAAGTTGAGAAAAAAAACGATCAAACAAAACAGAGAAATAAAAAAAAGATTGAGAAAAAAAGGGAAAAAAATAATAAAGATCAAGAAAAAAGCGAGGAATTAAAAAAATTGAGAAAAATAAAAATGAGAGGAAAAATAAAAATAAAGTTTGAGAAAAATAAGGGGAAAAAAGAACTGAAAAAACAAAAAAAACAAAATAGAGAAATAAAAAAAAAGAGTGAGAATAAAAAAGGCAAGAAAAAAATAATGATTAAGAAAAAAAAGAAAAGAATTAAAAAAATTGAGAAAAAAAATGAGAGAAAAAATAAAAATAAAGTTTGAGAAAAATGAGGAAAAAAAAATAGAACAGATAAAAAACGAAAAAAGAAAAGAAAAATAAAGGTTAAAGACAAATGAATTAAAAAAAGGAAAAAAAAAAAGAAATAGATAGTGCTTGAGAAAAAATAAAAAATAAAGGTTGAGACAAATTAATTAAAACATGAAAATAAAATTAAAGGAAAAAATAAAAAGTGAAAATAATAAAAAATAGAATAATAAAAGTAAAGGAAAAATAAAAAGTAAAAATAATAAAAAATAGAATAATAAAATTAAAGGGAAAAATAAATAATAAAATTTGAGAGACAAATAAGTATGAAAAGTTTAAAAAATATATTTGATGTGTAGAGGGGCAAAATGGTACTTGTAT
This sequence comes from Capsicum pubescens, assembly GCA_030864215.1. Classification (NCBI taxonomy): domain Eukaryota; kingdom Viridiplantae; phylum Streptophyta; class Magnoliopsida; order Solanales; family Solanaceae; genus Capsicum; species Capsicum pubescens. The sequence continues at coordinate 262,182,637 of CM061540.1, read as the reverse complement.
TATATTTAAAAAGTAAAAAAGGTTGTTCTTTAAAGACATTTATTATTGGGGTCAAATATCTAAAGCCACCAATAATTGGGTCTATGGCATGCAATTTCCTGCTAAAGTAATCCCTTTTTTTAGCCATTTGGCCCAATTGGGCAAATGTAGTCTCTATACTCAATTGATACACTTTTATACCACATTGATACACTTTTATACTATATTGATACACTTTTTAGAAAAAAAAAAGAACGGAAATTCTATGCAAGCACATGCAGTCCCTATATCCAATTGATACTCTTTTATACCACATTAATACACTTTTATAGTACATTGATACACTTGCAATATCCATATACTCAATTGATACTCTCTTATACTAGATTGATACATTTTAAAAATGCATGTAGAAACTATATAGAGTCTTATAAAATGTGTATCTAAATAATAATTGTAGTTAAAATTTGTATAGAATGTGTATATCTATTATCTTTTTGATGTTTGACTTGTTTTATTTATAGTTTCCCTTTTGGACTTGCAATAATGTTGGAGGTTGGTTTTTGGATGTGGGAAATTGCAGTTGAACTATTGAAGAAAGTTGGAGTTAGGTTTTCCATTTTGAGTTTGAGTTGCATTATCTGCTTCTCAAAATCCTATGTATTTGTTTTGATCAAATAAAGTTTCTTATAGTAAAACTTTCACAGGGCTTTTTTGATAGTCAATGTCATCATTCCATAGATATACATAATGGATGTTTCAACGAATAACAATTGTGGTTATGCTAGTTTAAAAAAAGGAATAGATTTTTTAAAAAAATAAAAAAGTTGCAAAAAAAAAGTATAAAAATAGTGAAAAACACAAAATAGCAGTGATTTTTTTTATAATAAAATGAAACATCAATTTTTTTTTTTAAAAAATAGAACATAAAAAAAAAGCAGCAAAATTAAAATAAAATAAAATAGCGTTTTAAAAAAAAACGAAGAGAAAAAATGAGAAGTAACTAGCACTCAAAATCCGCACTTTTGCTTTGCAAAAGGAAAGTTGAATTGCATATAGTTAGGTACATGCAATAAAAAGAAAAAAAGATTGACGTGGGTGTGAAACATTTTTTTTTAAAAAAAAAAAATGGGTCAAAGATAATATCATATTTATCTTTGGTATATCATAGGAAGTGGAGCTGCACGCTTTCTGCTTATCTTTTTATCCACTGGCACCATGATCGAGTGTTATTTTTTGGGTTTTTAAATTTAAGTGCTAGTTTTGTGGAATTATTTTAGTTTTAAGTGTTATTTTTGTCCTTTCCCCTATATTATATGGGTAACTTACATAAATCCCTGAATTTTTAAGTGATATTACATAAAATCCCGACTATTTTGTTAATTATATTTTATCTCGATGTTTTGAAATGGTGATACATATGAAAAAGTGATACATTTGAAACTAACAAGATATTTATTTAAGGAAATAATAGATTCTCTTTTATTCATTGTATTCTTTTATTTAAGAAAAGATATCTGATTTTTTTCTTTTTTTTAGATTTAATTTAGGTGTTTTAATTATATTTCTCTTTTTTCGTCTTTAATTATGAAAGATATGTTTTTTTTGGTCTTTTTTCTCTTTTTTTCGTCTTTAATTTCGTCTTTAATTTTAGTCCGCTTTTTTTAGATTTAATTTTAATTATGTTTCAGTTATGCTTTTAGTCTTTTTTAAAAAAAATATTATTACTTTTGTTTCCTACACTGACTACACCATTACCTTTCATTAATAACATATGAATCACCCAATAATTGAAATAAATAATTGTATCTACCATATGAATTACCATAATACCATATATATCACTCATTAATATCATATGAATCACCCAATAATTAAAATAAATAATTATATCTACCATATGAATCACCATAATACCATATGTATGAATCACCCAATAATTAAAATAAATAATTGTATCTACCATATGAATCACCATAATATAATATGTATCGCCCATTAATATCATATGTATCACCCGTTAAAATCATACAAAATCTATCTATCGTATGAATCACCATAATACTCATATAATGATATCATATTTATCATTCATATGAATCACCATTAAAAAAATAAACATGTATGAATAACTAAATAAATTTATATATGTATCAATAGATTTTTAAAAAAAAATGGGAGAGATTTTAGGAGAGGAAAAAAAAAGTTGCATGCATTAATGGAGGAGAAAAAAATCAGGAAGGAAGATTATTTAAGCATTAATGGAAGAGAAAAAATCAGGAAGGAAGATTATTTAAGCATTAATGGAAGAGAAAAAAATCAGAAGATGATTTAATTGTTGATAATTAGGGAGATATTTTAGGGAAGAAAATCTTGAACGAGTTAATGGTGGAGTAAAAATAGGATGTGGGGTTTTCTTGATATATATCAAGAGTAAAGTTGAAAAATGGAATTTTATGTAAATTTTAAAAAAATAAGGGATATTAGGTAATATAGTCTCTTAAGTATGAGATTTGTGTAATTTATCCATATTATATTTGGGCGAGTATATATAATATATATATGTATAGTAATTAAAAAATAGAAGTATATTATACATTTTTGTTTAAACCAAAATACCGAATTGTGTAAACTCAATAACCAAAAATCGAATCGAAATATCAAATTTATAATAAAATAATTTCAAATCGACCCAAAGTGTTGAAAAACCAAAAAATTGTATTACTTCAGTACGATTTGGTATTTTAATTTTTTGGTATTTATACCCACCCATGGAAAAGCGGACGAATAGAGAGGAGTATAAGTTGGCTAGGAGAGAGGCTAAGTTAGCGGCTACGTCAGCCAACACAACAACTTTTGAGACCTTGTATGCGACTTTAGAGGAGAAAGACGGGAATAAGAAGTTATATAAGCTTGCCAAGGTCAGGGAACGGAGGGCCCGTGACCTTGATTAAGTGAAGTGAATCAAGGGGGAGGATGACAAAGTGCTAGTGGAGGACACCCTCATTAGGAGTAAGTGACACTCTTATTTTCATAGACTTTTAGATGACGAGAAGGCTAAAGGTTTTATGTTGGGGGACTAGGAGCACTCAGAGAGGTGTCACGATTACGGTTATGATGGGTGTATTAAATTTTAAAGGGTCAAGGGGACTATTCGTAGGATGCATAGGGATAGGGCGACTAGACTAGACGAGATTTCAGTGAATTTTTGGAAAAGCATTGGCAGGGCACGTATGAAGGGGACGACAAAGTTGTTTAACATCATTTTTAGGATGAAGAAGATTCGAAGCTTGGAGATGGAGTACGATGATTTCTTTATATAAGAACAAAGAGGACATTCAGAGTTGCAACAACTATAAGGGTATCAAGTTGTTAAGTCATATTATGAAGGTTTGAAAAATGCTAAATAGGATCATGACTATATATGAAAATCAGTTCGATTTCATGCCATATCGCTCGCCTATCAAGGGCATTCATCTACCGAGGAGATTAGTGAAGAAGTGTAGGGAGATGAAGAAAGACTTGCACATGGTGTTCATTGATCTTGATAAGGCGTACGACAAAGTCCCCAGGAAGGTTCTGTGGAGGTGCTTGGAGGCTAGAGGTGTGCCTGTGGCATACACTAGGTCGATTTAGGGTATCTACGATGGAGCGAGGACTCGTGTGATGACTATAGAAGGAGATTTGAAGAACTTTTCTATTTGACGGGGTTGCACCAGGGATCGACTCTTAGTTCATTTTTATTTGCCTTAGTGATGGATGTATTGTCGCGATGCATTCGAGGTACCTTAGTGTATGCTTATTTACTTATGATATACTGCTAATTGACGAGACCTGGGAGAAGTTAATGATAAGTTGGAGGTTTAGAGACAGACCCTAGAGTCTAAAGGGTTTAGGTTGAGAAGGACTAAGACGAAGTACTTGGAATGTAAGTTTAGTAATTTGACACATGAGACTGACGTGGTAGTGAAGTTAGATTCTCAGGCCATTCGAAAGAGTTTTAAGTATCTTAGGTCTATGATTCAAGGAAATTGAGAGATTAACAAGGATGTCACACACAGTATTGGTGCAGGGTGGTTGAAATGTAGGCTTATTTTGAGAGTCTTGTATAATAAGAAGGTGTCTCCTAAGCTTAAAGGTAAGTTTTACAGAGTAGCAGTCCGACTGACTATGTTGTATGAAACGAAGTGTTAGTCAGTTTAGAATTCTCACATCCAAAAGTCGAAGGTGGAAAAGATGAGGATATTGAGATGGATGTGTGGACTTACTAGGATAGATAAGGTTAGAAATGAGATCATTCGGGAGAAGATGATCGCAGCTTCGGTGGAAGAGAAGATGTGAAAAGTAATATTGAGATGGTTCAGGCATGTGATGAAGAGGTGCACGAATGCTCTAATATGGAGATGTGAGAGGCTAACTGCGGATAATTTTGAAGAGAGAGGGGTAGAGGAAGGTCAAAAAAATATTAGAGGAAGATAATTAGGCATGACATGGAACATTTGCAACTTACGGGGACATGACCCTTGATAAGAAGGTGTGAAAGACGTGAATTAGGGTAGAGGATTATTGGGTAGGAGTGCGTCCTTAGTAGTAGAGAGGAGTTCTTTGTATGTGTCTTGAAGTTTCTTGTTAGTGTTTTTTTGGTGCTGTCTGTGATTTCAAATAGGTAGTTTATAGAATTACTCCGTGGGTGTCTTGTTTCTTTTAGTATTTACTGATGTACTATCCCATTTTGTTGTTTGTTTTTAAGCCTTTTGTTTGTTATACTGTTATTTGTCATGAGTCGGGAGTCTATTGGAAACAACCACTCCACTTCATCTGAGGAAGAGGTGTGGACTGCGTTAACTTTACCTTCCCCGGGCCCTACTTTATGGAAATACACTGGGTATGTTATTGTTGTTATCGGAGGTAATGGTGTTTGATCCTAAAAACTCCAAAGTCTCAGTTTATTTTTTTTCTTATTGTCACATCTCTCACAAAAATTTAAAAACAACTCAAATTTATATTCATGGTCAACCACAACTCCACCTCTAATTTTTTTTATGTTTATGGCCAAATGCCTACTAAGTTCCCAAAAAGCTATGTATATTGAAATTTCAATTCGAGCTTCATCCAAATTTGATTTCCCAAAAATAGTTGGAATCTCTGGATAAATGCTAGTCAGGGACGTGACACAATTCTCCAACTGACCTTGGAGAAAAAAAAACTTACCAATATACTATCACCCTTATTTTCTTCGAAATTCTCTTCTTTATAAACTCTAGCAAACTTAGCCGCACTTCACGTGACATAAAATATCTTATCACACAATTTATAAAATATATTTTTTATGATTTTCATTTGTTTTTTAAATGTCTATTTGTGATTCTTTATTTTAATATTAGAGGTAAGTTTTTTTTTGGTTTTATCCTATAAAAGTAAAAGATATAATTACATCAAACATATTAATGCAAAACATATTAAAAGTATGAATATTAATATATTCAATAAATAGATAAAAATTTAAAACTGAAATAGTAACCAAACAATAAGGTAGAATACTACTATATAATCTTAAGAAAGAAAGTTAAAATGTTCGAAAAACCTCAAATAAGTATTATCCTTTTATTTTTATGATAGACCGCTTCTATTGTCATTAGCAGTATTGTTATTGAGTTTTTTTGTTTTTTGAAACCTAAGAAATAAAATGTAAGTTAACAAGAAGCGTTGTTTAATATCTAAACTAATTTTAAGCATAATATAAGGAGGAGAAAAGGAAAGATAAACCATACTTTCATTCAAATTTTTTGAGAAAAAACATCAAATACCCATTGAAGTTGTCCTGAATTTGCAAGTAGACACTTAAACTCTGCGAATGTCCTATTACCCCATTAAATAATTTAAAAGTGGAATAAATATAACATTTTTCAACCAACATCAATTGCAAGACAAAAGAGTGCAATCACGCACCAATTACAGTTTGTCACGTGTCAAATATTTATTTTTTTATTTTCATTTATATTTTTCTTATTTTATTAACTCTAATTCTTTTTTATTTTTTTCTCTAACTCTAATGGGTGGTAATGGGTGGCGATGAAATCGGGCTTAGAAAGTAACTTCTTTCATGGCTTGCAAACACACCTAAATTGTAAAAGGGTCTTCAGAGGAAGCCGAGCGAGGATGTTAGAGATGATTTCAGGCTTAAAAATGCAGTTGGATGTTGGTTCCTGAGCTCTCTTGTCTGTTTTCTTGGAATTTCCCTTCCTATTCTTCTTTCTTTGTCCTTTAAGCGCCATCTTTTTTTGCTGTATAAGAATTGGCCAGAGATTGAAGACGACGATCTACTATTTTTTAAATTCGTAGAAGAAGAGTGGAAAAAGAATCTTGCTGGTTTAACGATTTCACAAAAACAATTTTGAAATTATAAAAGGGAGAGTATTTCAGTTACTTAAATTGTGACAGTTACATCATAATTCCCTCAATATTTCAGTTAGTTAAATAATTTGTTGACAGTTAATTTAATGTAGATTAACAATCAAATTAGATAGATAATAACTTTCTGTGAAAAGTAATCTGATACTTAAAACAAAAAATAATAATAATTGTAGATTTGTTCTATTAATATGTAAGATTCTCATTCAATCAACAAAATAAGAAGAGGAAGAGGAAAACACCATCAATGAAGATTAATGGAGAAGAAGAAGAAGAAGAAGAAGAAGAAGAAGAAGAAGGAGGAGGAGGAGGAGGAGGAGGAGGAGGAGGAGAAGAAGAAGAAGAAGGAGAAGAAGAAGAAGAAAGAAACAAAATAAAAAGATAGAAAAGAAAGAAAAAAATACGAAAATACAAAATGAAAAAAATGGAACATTTTTATTACACGTGGCATAATTTAATTTCCTGGTTCAGCAATTTTTTTCCACTCACGCACCTTCTTTGCGCGTCTACACGCATAAGCAAAATTTTAATCAAAATGGTGTATTTACAACGGTTTAGATAAGTTTCATGGGGTAATAGGTTGCCCGTATAGTTTAGGTGTCTTTTTGAAAAAGTCGGACAAGTTGAGGGCTGACTTTATGTCTTTTCACATTTTTTAAGAGAAAAATTTATAAGAAACCTCATTTCTTTTCCTTTTCTTTTTGTATTGAAAGAAAAACACACACACACACATAATATATATATATATATTTGTAGCTCTTGTTTGTCCATGCCTATCAAAATATGTACATATCATAAAATCTAAAATAAAAAAAAGTAAAGTACCAATAATTTGTTCATAACTATTTAAATTAACTAACATTACATTATGTTATATATTACAGAAAACTTCATCTTCTATACTTAATTTATATTCTTATTGAATATCATATATAAGTTATAACTATAAAATTACTCCAAAATAATCAAAAGCCATTTTGATTTAGCATCATTAAAAATAATTTTATACACAACATGCAATCATTCTTTTGCACATAAATGACTTTCTTTATTGCATCACTTATGCATAACGATCGAAAATAACAATTGAGAATCGATAAAATTGAGAGAATTAATACATAATTCTTAGTATTAATAAATAGTATGAACATCTAAACATCCATAACTGAATATAATTAGCTTAAAATCTCATGATATATGCGATAATTGAATAGAATTTAGACAAAAATATTAATGTGACAAGAATCTTATATCCAAAAGAGATAGACAGGCTTTCAATTATTTGGTAAGCATATTTTGTTGTTTTTGTTTATTTATATGGAGTAGGTAACATGATAAGAAAAATGAAATTAAAAAGAAAGAGGAGGAAACAAATAAATAGGAAAATGAAAGAAGATACTATTATATATGCTATTATACAATTTCAATAATTAGTATACAAAGAATGAACTAAAGAAGAATTATAATTCAAATTACACTACCAAGATAATTAAAGTGTCAAAAAATATGTGTTTCGTACATAACACTCCACAAAGAAGTAAAGCTTATAGTATCCAAAAGAATTTTTAAAAAGGGCTTACAGAAGACACTATATATAAAGAAAATTATACGTACATCATAAAAGAAATCAAAACAAAATAGGAGTAGGGTTTGTTTTTATGAATTTAGAGATTGAGTTCATAAAATTACCTTACAAAAATGTATTCAATATTGAAGTACATTCGTCATATGTATCAAGCTTCTCGAATATAAGACATAACATGAATCATCAAAATTTAACAAAAATAAAATGCAAAAACTATAAACTTTTCAACCAAAAAAGAGAAATTTTGGTCTATAAAAAAGTAAATAATTTATATTTACTGAGATAGAGCACATACAAGTAAGTTTAATCGAGATAAATACTCATAATACATGATCTCATTTGATAATTGCTACCATTCAATTCAAAGAAGAATAAAAAAAGACACTAAACTCTTGTTGAAACATTTTCTACGCACCACTAAAGCTAAAATGATTGATTCATGTAGGTATATTTTGGTGTGTAAGATATATAAAGGTTAATTTCTATTTTTTTTTTATCTCCCATCTTTTGCACATTATTACTCCACATAAATAAAATTAATTAAGAATTCTAAAGATAGGTGGAAAAAATACATGAATATACATTATGCTATCTAATAAAGAAGATAGTTATAATGAGAGGCGAAGAATTGATTAATTAAATTAATTATTAATTAATAAATAAAAAAGAGAAAGATTGAAAAAAATAATGCAAAAAAAGAAGAAGCATACCACATCAGCTACACACATGTGTGTGTGTGCGCGTGTGCGCGCGCATCACATTAAGTCTTTAATCACTATTAAATATATATAAAAAAAATAATTTATTAAAAAATAACAATTGACATTAAATACAATATAATTTTTTTCTTTGAGATCAATTTCACATAAGATATGTACATATTAATTGACTAAGACTAATATTGAAAGAAGAACTTGATGAGATTTTTGATGAGGTGTGAGACTTCTGCTGAGATTTTCCTCTTTCATAATATAAGAGAACTTGATGATACCTTCATCTTTCACAATACAGAAAATAAATCTTCTTGCTACTTTTTCTTTCAATCTTCAATTGATCGAGTGCAAATTCAGGTTCATAAATTTGAGGTATATCACTTTATGTGTAAATCAAGTATTGATACTCATGTTTTGGTAACTCTAAAAAGTATAACTTCAAATTGCAGTAGGCGATTTAATCGTAATTCATTTTAAAGTCTTAACTATTAGATCTTCATACATAGTTCAAAGAAGAAAAGATTTGTTATATATATAAGAACTAAGCAAGCTGCAGATAAAGTGATGTAGAAATCATAATAACTAAGACGTCGTCTGGTATGTGGGATAAGTATAATAATTTCGAAATAGAATTTGAGATTAACTTTGTTCTATTTTTGATATAAGGTATTAGCTAATTTCAAGATTATTTTATCCCGACATTTGTACTAAAATGATGGGATACTATTCCATATTGAAGGTGAGATAAAATAATGTTGTGAAATATTTAAATTCCCAAACCATAAAATATCTCTACTTATCCAATTTCATATAACAAGCGACTTTTAAAGAATCATGTAGATCTATATTATACGAAGAAAATAGTGGACGGATTGCTGATACGTTGTATTCGCTCCAACAATAATGTATGCCAGAAAGTCACGAATTTCACTTTAGAAGCCAAAAAATCGTTTTGCATCCTTCTTCAATTGCTTGGTTATTGTTTTTTTCCCTTGTTTTAGATCAAAATTTTGGTAAAAATATTTTTTTTTTTTTAAATTAAGGCGGTCAAAGAACTTTTTACTCTTCAAGTACTTTTTTTTAATCGCAATATTAAAATTTCTTAAAATTAATTTTATATATTTAAAAATTATGAGATATTAAGATTATAATACTTAATAACTCAAAACATATATAAGACATTTATATGACATGTCCTTTACTTTCATTTAGTATATCTTCAATAATGGGATGAGAAGAAACACAATTTTCACCTCACTTCCTCTCTTTTATTATAACTCCCATGCCTCCAGTATATCATATTGGTATTTTTCCAAAAAGTTTTATGCAATTAATTTTCTGCATATATTATGAATTGATTAGTGCTTGTAATCCTCTTATTGTATTTATTCAGTAAAAGTTAATTGGATAGGTTAAAGAATTGATCCTTCGACTTAACTCAACTCTAAAAGTTACATCTTCCATTTTGCATTAGAAATTAAATATTTTTGATAATGCAAGATTTGATTAAACAAATACAAATTTATAGTTTTCTATCACGTCACTTAAAAGCTAAATGCAAGTAATTCTTGTACTAACATTAATTGATAACTTTTAAAAGATGGAAAGTTTTCAATAGATCAAAAATACTCTGACCAATACATATAAGGAAATTTTTACTTTACGTTAGAGGCAATGTTTTATTCAATCAATAATTCGTAACATTAGAAAATTGGTAAAGGATATTCTATAGTAGGTCAAAAAATATTTATAGCACAATGATTATGAATAAAACTTAAAGACTGAAATATATAGAGCCTTGAAGTTTAACTTTTTTATATATAACGAAGACGTTAAACTATTTTCTAATTAATAATTTTCAAATATCAGGATAATACTTAATGCAAATAATTTGACAAGCAATACGCAGAGATTGAAGTTCCAGTAACATCAAACGTCAGTCTACTTTATCATTCCAACTATAAAGATTAATTACTTCAATAAAGTTTAAGAATTTTGATCAAGCGGCTTTATAAATTTTAAACAATTTCTTTATGTCAAATAAAATATATGACAACAATAATAATAATATATTTGGTATAATCTCACACAAGCGAGTTTGAAAAGGCTAGTGTGTAAGTAGACCTTAGCTCAAGTTCATTCTTATACCACCAAAGTACACAATAGGCCGTGATCTCACTATAGCTTTGCTCAACAAGGAATGCAAATTAATAATCAGTTTTCTAAAATAAAAAAGTGAAGAATAATAATCTAGTTCAAACTTTTAACGATATTTATTCATCCAAACGAATAAACAAAAAAAAACATACCTGATCACGGTAATTGTCACCAATAATGTGTACATCCATGTTCTATATGCACGTTATTATATTCTCTTATTTTCAACCATTCGCCCCCAACTTATTGTTTATTTACAATAAAGTAAAAGATTTTAACCTCTTATAAATTTTTAAAATAAAAACATGTACTTCAATAGCGAGCTTTGGCTCATTCATGGTGAGCCTTTTAGAATATTGTCACATATTATAACTTTTCATGGCTGAAAAAATAGATTGAAATCGCAACAAAAATTAACACATAACCTACTAAGAATGAAAAATAGGATATCATAAGGAATAAAAAACATATTATGTTTGATGGCTGACCTTGGGGAGGGGAAAAGAGCTAGTCCTATGTATTAGACTAGATGGTCGTGGCCTGTGCCGAGCACGGGCCCAACATCGACAAAATTAAATTGTTGTTCTAGCTCAAATTAAGAAATTGCACAATTTAAATTCCATTCTCTAAACTGTTATTCTAGCTCAGATTAAGAAATTGCATAACTTAAATTACATAGAGTCCATTAGCATTAGTAAAATTATGTAGTAGCTGCCAATGAAGAAACAAATGACGAAGCCGCATCATTTAATACACAAAATTTATATATGTAAAGGGCTTTATTTAAGCACTTGAATCCACTTTAGTTTTATCACAAACTCTGCCTTCAGATCCTTCAACTAACCTACAGATTCGTCTTCGACTTGCTTCTCCAGCTCATGTACCTTTATTCTAGCAGCTTTTTCATCCAAAAAAAAAAACAACAACTACATTAATATAAAAAAAAAAAGTCACAAAATTACTTTCATAAATCATTTGAAGAAGTTGAAAAACTAAATCAAAATTAAGAGAAAAAAATTGTTTGAATATACTCGCCCATGGCTGCTCCTTAAGCTTACTGCTTTGACGGCTTTCTGTAACCTAACATTTTCTTGGTTATTTGATTGCACCCAGTTAACCAAAAAAAGATTTAAATTTTTTCATGACTTCATTACACAAAGTACCAAAGAAAGAGGATAACCGTTGGATTCGACCTTTTTATCTCCTTTTCCTCATACTTTGTATCTCCACAAGATAGTGGTAAGGTTTGTGTACACTCTACCCTCCTTAAATCTCACTTGTGGAATTTCATTCGGTATGTTCTTCTTTTGGGAGGCAATGGAGGTTGTTTCTCCTACAAATTTCTCATGAATGATGTGCATGAGAGATGATAGTGCAGTACCAAATTAACTTGATTCTATAATTATCTTCCTCTATTTTTTTCTTTTTAAATAATGTATAAAGTACAGCAGCACCTGCAGTTTTGAAGCAATCAAATATAATAAAAAAGGCTTATCACACATACATAAAAACAATACATAGAATAATTTGAGTTGAACCTGAATGCCGATCAGATTGTGCATCATTATCTCGATCACTCTATCCAGACGAACGACTTTCCCATCTTCCATAATTGCCACGCGAATAACTACTGAAATCTCCACAAGTAGGTGGCGATGAACTATAGTCAGTGCATCTATACCCTTGCAAAGAAAAGCTGTCAGGAACTCTTTGGCGGTCTTGTATACCATGTGAAGTGTCTTCAAATTCACTATTTAAACTGAGAAAATGCAAATTATCAACATTTTGCACAATATCCAGAAGACATTTTGTTGTATTTTTTTTTAATAGACTGATATCAACACTGTATTATAGCGCTTACACCTGTGAGTTGGCAAAATAATATCGTATATTAATAACCACGAGCTACAAAGTCGAGGTTTGGTCACTCCTCGTCCACAACCAGACCAAAGGGGAAATATATCACATACCATGCAGTAATTCAATAAATTTTGCTATTAAACAAAATAAAGTACCTGCATATCAGAAGTCCAGAGAGTGAGATTGTCCCTTAACAATTGTATGATAAGGGTGTTATCCTTGTAGAATTCCTCACCCAAAGTGTCCAGTTCGGCAATAGCCTTTTAAAATGTTGGTAACAAAGCAAACGATGAATCCGAATCAGCAAACGCGAGGCTTATTTATGAATACCTCTCTTGCATTTCCTTTAGTTCATCTTCCATTACCTTGTTCCTTTTCCTCAGGTGTTCAATTTTGTTGGACAATTTCTCAATATGTCTTGTGTTAGATTCTGAAGTTTCTATTTTCTTTTTAAGTAAACAGCCATTGCAGCTGCAACAACAAAGGTATTCCAATGAGAAAATTGATAAAGAAAAGACACATTCATATTTCTGGTAAGCTAGAAAGGTCGACTGTAATATGAGAACTCGTACCTCTTCATTGTCAACATTTGGCAAGGACTTTCATCTTCTAGACTTAGAACAACCGCAACTACCTGTATCATATATGAACCAAAAACTTATAATGCTATTTCATAAAAGTCAATACGTGCTAAAACCGCACGTGTGTGTCAACTCAAACTTGAACGAGTTAATTTTGCTTAGTACTAAAGTTATAACCATACAGTAATACTTGTATGCTAAATTTGTTATCCTTGTGCACCAATTTATAAGTTGTCAAGAGAAGAATAAACTGTCTTGCTACTGAGATTTACTAAGTAACTTAAGTAACTAATTAGATGGTGTGCAGCTGACCTTTTGGGACTCTTGTTCAGATAGCCTTTCTGCATTCTGAGTGAGTTCTTCTAATCTAACTCCTCTATTCTATCTTGAAGATCTCTTTCCTTATCCAAAAATAAACTTATTGAGCTCTTCAGTGCACTTTCCTTCAGCTTGATTTGACCCTATTGGTCATTAAAATTATACAGAATTAACAAGTAACATCATAAAGACAATCTTTGTATATAAATAAAAGAAAAAAAAATGTAACAGAAGACGCAGATAGTAACACATTTTGAAGTTTGAACTACATTTAGGTAGAGTAAATGCTGGTAAATATTAACCTCAACCAATTTTATCTTCTCTTTAAGACTTGCAACCTCTCTTGAGGGCATGGATTTGTTGTTCTTTGATGTTGTTTTCATTTCATTAAAAGCTATTACTCGACAGTTGGCATCCTTGAGATTTTTATCTAAACAATTCAATGCATCCTCTTTCCTCTTCAGATCACCTTTTAATTGAGACACCTATTTTTTTATTTTTTCTTTCTCTACCTCGTCCTCAAACAACATCCTTTTCATTTCAGTGCACCTAGATTTAAGGTTATCTACTTCCGAATGCGGTTTTTCAGCTAGTACCGCCTTCTCATCCTTAAGAGACCTCATATTGTTTAATTCCTTAAGAGACTCAATCGGCTTCTTTTCTCACTGACGGAAGCTTAGCTTCTAGTTCACTTTTTACAATGCGACCCTGTTCTACAAGTAATTCCATGTCTTTAATTGAAGTCCTTATCTTATCTTACTCTGCCATCATGCTATTCTTCTAGTCTTTATGATCAGAGGACATTTTATTATCTGTTAGAAGATTGAAAATCTCGGCTTTAAGGATTATAATTTTCCGCGAGAGACACCGCTGACTTTTTTTGCAAGCTCTTCTTGTTTCTTTATTTGCAAAGACTTTTTTCCAATTTCTGTCTGCAATTTTTCTGGTTGAATTGACATTTTATTCACCTAGATAGAAAGCTCAAAACCCTTGCTACTCGAACGATTTTCAAAGCTTATTTTTAAGATGCATTTTCTCTAGGCGGAATTCATTAGCTTCATTCAATGCTTTGCTAGCCAATTTTTTATTAGCATCAAAAGTAGATGTCATTTGGACAGAGAGTCATTTAAATTCCTCCTGAAGTTGCTCTGCTGTGCTAGCATTTTGCCATCTTGTCTTCCACAGGGCTTCTTCAGCTCGTACCGCTCTCTGCTCCTGTTCAACTTTATCAAGATTCAGCATACTCAGATCAGCTTCAAATTCTTGGGCTTGCTTTTCCAGTTCCTCCTCCAAGGTTCTCACTTGAGCTTCGACTTCACTAATGGTGAATAAAAAGTCAGAGAATTCTTCAGATTGCTTCTTCAGCTCATTCTTCAAGCTGTCAATCTACGCTTACAGTGGCATATGAAGACAAACACTCATACTACAT
Organism: Capsicum pubescens; assembly: GCA_030864215.1. Lineage (NCBI taxonomy): Eukaryota > Viridiplantae > Streptophyta > Magnoliopsida > Solanales > Solanaceae > Capsicum > Capsicum pubescens. The sequence goes on along the minus strand of CM061540.1, from coordinate 262,167,604 downwards.
CTTCACTTACTCCTGCAGCTCGCTTTGCTCCAGTTTGTATGACATGTCATGGTTTTCTTGCTTCAGTATCTCGTAGAATAAATAACACAAGTGTCGGACAACTTTCACTTTATGCAGGTGATAGAAACAGCTCTGCTATTGGAAAATAACACAAATCAAGAAGTTTCAAATATAAGTTCATTAATGTGGGAGATGAAATCCAAACTAGCTTATGTGAACATGCACTTACATCTGACAGCGGTGGTGTATCATATCCATAAAAGATATTTGAAGCAATAAAAGACCAACACTTCTTGACATATTTAAGAGCTACTTCAGTACCACCACTTTGCATAAGTCACAGTGCACCTACAAATGAGTTGTAAATAAATGTTGGGCTTATAGAAAGGAGAAAACTGTAAAATCATTCTAGAGAATGATAGAAGAGAACTAAATTTTCAGGAGTTGGGAATACAATTGCCTAAGAATGTAAAATATTTTCTTTCATTCCTTCCGACAAATTGCATTTGGTTTGAGATGGTTGCATTCACTCTACCAGTATGTTAGTCTTTTCCAAATCACTCTCTTGAAGTTGACACTGAGATGATACTTACTCATCTCTAATTATTTTTTTATACAATATGCAAACACATTAAATTTTCTCTAAGTAAATAAGAATAGTACTGAACCTCATTTGTATCCTACACAATCTATATTTACCAAGGACTAAAGGTAAAATTTTATTTTCGTTGTGTGTTGCTTCTATGAAAAAAATTTGTTCTTGAACTTAAAAAAAATAGGGTAAAAGAAAGAGGACACTGGGCCAAATAAATGCTAGTCAATGCAACACATAGATGCATAAACAAATAAATTCTCCAATTATAAGTTAGGTAAATCAGTATGCTTTTCTCTCTCTCTCTAACAGGAGAAGATCATAGTAGAAAATCACAGACCATAAAACAAAAGCAGAGAAATCGATGATTAATCCAAAATGGCTAAAGGATAGATGAAAAATTCAAACGAAAGAAGGAAGATCCCCATAATTAAAGTACTTACTTCTGAAAGATCTTGATGGGAGCAATTGAAGAAACTGCTAAGGAATCAATGTTTCGGAAATATTATTGATCTTGGGTGTATTTATACACCTAAGCACCACAACTTATCCATATTTTAGCTAAGTTTTGAGAACAAAGTGCCTAGTTTCTTATGTGTTTACTCTACTTTGATGTAATTGAGCTAACCTATGTGATTAGCATGATTTCAGGTGTTAATGAGGTAGATAAAGACATGATGGGACTACGAATTGCGGATGACAAATCACACAAGAGAAAAGTAGCTTGTTGGATCAAATGTGGTGCCTAGAAACTATGTCCAAGATTAATTTGTCATTTATAATTAGTTCGGGGACTTAGAAGGCAATTATGAGAGAAAAGATTATTAAAAAGACTTGATGCTGAATTTTTTATAATTATTCATTATTCAGAATTAGTTTTTGAACAAGGAGAAGAGCGGCTTAGCTTGGGAGAGAGAGAAAAATATTTTTTCTCTTGTTTTCACTATTCGCACACCAAGATCATCTTCTAGTTTTTGGTATGATGAATATTTTTATTGTGATTCCCATTTTATTCATGAGTAGCTAAATTTATTAGTTAGGGTTATGGAAGCCTTGTAACATACAATCTATTACTTTGAGTTTTTGAATTCATCATGCATTAATTTGCTTATATCATACTCTCTTCGTTTATCTTGAATTTTCGTGGTTGCAAACATAGAGGATGTGCCTTAAAACACAACTTGTTCGATAGAAAAGTTGTTCTTCGAAAAAGAGAGTAGTAATAAGAAAATAGGATTTCCAACCCCTATTTCATATGGTAATGCCTTAATAGGATTAACTACTTGAAAATTTCGTATTGTTTTTTGTAAACACTTTTGATTCCAGAGAACTGAAGTGAATTAGTCCTTGATGGTTGAGAAACACTAGGATTATGTTATTAAAAGCAATAAGTTTCTCTGTAAACATGATGCATGTATGAACTCGTAAAGCCCATGGTTAGAAAGTATTAAAAACTACAAGGTGGACATAACCCTAGCTTGCTATTTCTCTGAATTTGAATACTACTACACATATTTCATCTTGTTAAACTGAAACCATTAATTTGTGAACTGGATTAAATTTCCCCTTTTTGTTTCACAAAAACGAATGATTAAAAGTCAACTAATCTGCATACAACTTAATTAGCACCATATTCTCTGTGGGATTCGACCCCAACCTAGTTGGGTTCTATATTTGACAGCGATCGCTTACTCTCTCGTAAGAGAGGTGTAATTTGGGCGTATCAAATTTTAGCGCCGTTGTCGGAGAATACGGTTGTCGATTGAGTTTATGTATGTTGATTGACTGTTAGTCAAGTTTTCTTATTTTAAGTTTATTTTTTGTTGTTTTTACAGGCTCATTGGTGTTTATCCCACGAACCATAAGTTCAGGAGAACCATTATTACCCTTCAACTCTGAACCTCATCTCATTGAAAGAATGGCTAACCATAAGGAAGCTGAAAGATTAAGCGCTTTGCCTAATGCTCAATTAAATTAACAAAATGCAGATAACCCAGGATGGGTACCTAATATAGATGAAGATGACCTGGGAGATGATGATTTAATTGACCCGGCTAATAGGAGGCGTGCAATAGGAGTAGTTGCACCTGTAAATCAAAATCGTCCATTCAGAGGAAGACTAGAATGCCAAGATATGCAAATTGATATTGACAATGATGAGGACGATTTAGATGGAACTGAAGCTACAAGGGTAATCATTCTACCACCACTAGCTCCTAGGGTGAAATTCAACATCACCAGTACTATGATCCAGCTACTGAATTTGAAATGACTCTTTGGTGGATTACCTGGTGATGATCCAAATCTACATTTGGTAAATTTCACCAATATTTGTAAGTCGTTTGATAATCCTGGAGTGGGACAAAGTGCTATTCGTTTGAGATTGTTCCCACTGTCTCTGTCTGGATAGACAACTATGTGGTTGAATGAGCTGACTCCTGATTCTATAACAAACTAGAGGCAATTGAAAGGAGCTTTCCTAGAAAGGTTCTTTTCGCCCTCCAGAATGTTACAGTTGAGGGATGAGATCAAAAACTTTAGGCAATTGGCTAATGAAGCTTTGTATGAGACTTGGGCGAGGTTTCAAAAAAAGTTGACTCAATGCCCAAACCATAAGATGACTGATGAACACTTGATGGAAATATTCTACAGAGATTTGAACTCACTTACAAAGCCAATAGTGGATAATGCTGTAGAAGAAGCTTTTATGGAGGCTACAGACATGTTAAAAAGAATGACTAAGACAAGTAGAGCTTGGCATACCAGAGATTCTGTGGTAGCAAGTAATACTGGGTCTAGTATAATATCAGCAGAGCAACGTAGGAGAGAAGATGAGCGTGATTAGGATATGGCTTACATGAAAACCTAGATGGATCTGCACATGAAACATTTGCTATTCGAGAATGAGAAAAGGTAAAAGTTGTGGGGTCCCACGGTAAGGGAGCTGAATCAAACACCGAGGAAGAGGCTAATTATTTGCATAACCAGGGGTGTTTCCGGATCGGTGGTCAAGGAAACCAAGGTTGGAACCATCAAGGAGATTGGAAGAATAAAAGTGACAGGAGTGGACTGTATGTACCTCCTGGAAGCCGTGATAATGCTGCCACCAGTTTAGGCAAAATGTCCATGGAGGACATGATGGAGAAACTATTAAAGGGAGTTGAGGCGACCAATTCTAGGGTGACTACGATGAAGAGTGACATATCTTTCATGAGTCAACTAGTAAATTCACACCCAACTGCTATCAAACAACTGGAGCAGCAGATGAGCCAGTTATCTGCAACATTCAACCAAAGACAGAATGGGACTCTACCAAGTGATATAGTTCAGAATCCGAGGACTGATGGATCGTGTATGGCTATTACCACTAGGAGAGGTAAGATGTTATTAGTCCAGAATTAGGAGCATCCTCTCATACTGATGCGGTCGAAATAGATTGGGAGATGGTTGATGAATCTTCAGTGGTGCCTGTGGAGTTGGAAAGTTCGGAAAGAAAGAGTGCGGAAGTGGAACAACCACCTAAGCCGAAGCATGTTAGTGATATGGAGCAAGACATAAGAAAGGAGGTAAAAGTTGCTCCAGTTGAAATACCAAGGCCACCACCCCCATTTCCACAATGAGTAAAGAAAAAAAAAGATGAAGGTAAGTTTAACAAATTCATGGCTATGTTGAAGTAATTGACAGTGAACGTGCCTTTAGTTGAAGAACTTGAGAAGATGCTAGGATATGCTAAATTTATGAAAGATCTAGCGACGAAGAAAAGAGCGGTAAGCTATGAACCGGCGGATAATCTCCATCATTATAGTGTTATTTCTAGAAGGTCATTGGTGCAGAAGAAGGCATACCCAGGAGCATTCACCATCCCTTGTACGATTGGGTTTTTGGATTTTGGTAAGGCCTCATGTGATCTGGGAGCTAGCATCAATCTGATGCCGCTAGCTGTTTATAAGAAGTTGGGTTTAGGAGACCCCGCACCCATAAACATGTGACTTGTAATCGTGGATAGATCGGTGAAAAGGCCGGTTGGGATTCTACATGATGTACTTGTAAAGGTGGCCTATTTTATATTTTCTACCAACTTTGTAATTCTTAATTATGAAGTGGACTTTAAAGTACCCATAATTTTGGGCAGGCCATTCTTAGAAACTGAGAGAGTGTTAGTTGAGCTGGAGTTAAATGAGTTGAAATTTAGGCTTAACGAGAAAGAGGTTAGTTTTGAAGTGTGTAAATCCATGAAACAACAAAAGGAGATGAGTGTTTTATTGATCGTTGATGTATTCTATGAAGATGAGGTACAAATGGTATCATCGATGTATCTTGACGAAGCCTGAGTAGTCAAGATAATTGAGTCGTGCCATGACGTTAAATCAGGCGCTGCATGGGAGGCAACACATGATTTTATTCTTATTTTATTATGTTAAATAAAAATACAAAAATAAGAGTCGATCCACGACCAAAACTACGGCGCTTGGTGGGAGGCAACCCATCCTTCTAATTATTTTTAGTTAATTTTGATTAAGTATAGGTGCATGAAGTACTAAGGAGGTGATTGGTTGTAATGCCCCGAGATCCCATCCCGAGACGTCACACGGTGCTTATGGACCCGAAGGACCACAAGCTAACCCTTTTCTGATATCTGTACCTGTACACTGCATAATATTTGAAATAAATGCAGAAACTTGCCATAAGGTTCAACACATCGAGACATACTCAAAACTGAAAAACTGAATACTAATACATTTGTCTGAAAAGCCTCTAACTGTCTGAACTGTGGAGTTGATGGGACATGTCCCCAACTAACTCCGTCAACATAAAATAAACAAAGTCTGAAACAATAGTAGTAAACTAAGACTCGTCCTCGAAAGAAGAAGACTCATTGCTACTGTTGCTGACTGGGACCAAACTGCTGAGGATAAACTGGATTCTGTGCCTCTGAACCTATGGTGTCAAATAAAACACCATAGCGCAAATGCGTCAGTACAAAAATGTACCGAGTATGTAGACGGGGTAGGCTAATGCAAGGGTTCATGCATGTGCAATATCTAAACTGAATAATCATGAAAATGCCGCATGAGAACACATACATGAATGCACAGAACATGAACACAATTATCGCAACTCTAGATACTAAAACTCAGGTACCACTTTACTGCAGACTGAACTCACTACTGACACTGAGATACGAAATTACTAACTCATCTGATACTGATAACTGAGGATCTGGATGTGCTTACATCAATGACTGAATTCTTAGACTTACTGCTTTCGACTGACAGGATTAAAGATCAACCTTTCTAACAGATGATTTCAGAAGCTTTATCAATGATAAGAAATTTGATTATATCTGAATCTGACAAACAGAATACTTAATAGAAATCTGATACTGTGATCAAGCCTGTCTAACGGAATATCTCTGAATATAATATCAAATAACTGTATGTGAGACCAAGTCTATCTGATGGGATGGTCTATAAATCAATGGAACTATCTGAGTTCCTCACAATGATAGATGACTGTATCTGACAGTACTGATTTCTGAAGACTGATTTTGAAACTGTGGGAAGTAGTCACTTAACCGACATGCTCCGACCTACTATAGGTAGGGTCCAACCTGTGCCCCAGTTGGAAGGGCGTTATTACCGCGCTACTGGTAAAGACAACTCTATGTGACCCTCATCTAGCAGGTCCTCAAACGAGAACGGTAGAGCCCTCATCTAGCAGGTCAAGCCACCTCATATACCCTCATCTAGCAGGTATGATGTCTCTCATTCACCCTCAACTAACAGATGTGATGTCTCAACCTACGCTGTCTACGTAGTTCTGGAGCACAACGATTGCTTCTAAGAATTACACCCTCTACTAGTAGGTGAGATCCCATCCTTGAGATCGCTCGGTTCTAGTTTCTACTCCCAACTAATAGACTCAGAACTGAATTCTCAACTGAACACTGGCTGAACTAAATCTGACACTAATCATATTACTCAAAAGGTCTGACTGAGTTACGGTGAGATCACTTGGTTCCGTATCTGACGAAAATGATATCGAATCATGGTATCTGACTGATGATACAGAGCTTAAATAGATTACTTGAATCACTTCTGAGATTAGGATTGAATGACTTGAATACTATTAGAACTGAGCTGATTACAGGTATGAGGCTAGATTACTAACGATACAGAGATTACAGAGATAACTGAGATTACTGAGCTTTATTAAGCTTCGCACTTGTCTAAGGATATAGAGTTCTATAGTTCACTGAGTTTTGAGAATCATGGCTCGATTGGAATTATTGAGAAACTGACACGGGCTCTAGACAATATCTCTATTTATGGGTATAAATACCCCCAGGACTCGACAACATAAAAGTAAGACATAATCATTTTTCATCACAAATCATTCATGTATCATCACGGTCATCCATTCATCACTGCAATCATTTATTCATCATTACAAGCATTCATTCATCATTACAATCATTCATGTATTATCACAATCGTTAAAGAATCACTTCAAGTAGTTGAGCATCATAACATACTTTCCCTCTCAAAATCCTTAGGACATCGCATTAAGCATTTAGGAAACATAGACCTCTATTCATCATCACAACCACCAAAGGGTCACTCCAAACCTTTAAGGATCGTCAACATCGGTCATTATCATATACTAGCCTAGGGAAGACATGCTATTAGATTATACCCCATTCAACGAGATCTTACATCAATTACTTCATACCTATATCGGTCTTGTTATGTATTTGGATATCACTTGATTTGGGGGAAACTTCATACTAACACGTCACTATTTACTTGCTAACCACTTGGCATGTATTAAAAGCTTAACATATATCAAAGAGCACAAAATCGGAGAATTTACAACCATCATATCTCGACTTGTTCACTAGGGTCTTTCAACAACCATTAGACACAACCGATTTTACACCTACTTGGGGATTTCATGCTATCTTGGCACATTTCACTCACTAAGGCATGCATGGACTAGCTCACAATTTGGGTTTTCCTATTCAACATACTATAGTGGCCCTTATTCTTCACCTAAGATCTTTATTAAACCTATGAGGAATGTTCTTCACTTATTCAATCAGTTCTACACCCAAAAGTCATGAACACATCACATGGAAAAACAACTTCAAGATGGTCTATCACAAACATCACATGAATTCCACATACTAGGGTCAAAGCTCATAAATTTTGTAGGCAAACATAAATCAAAACTCAACAACATATTAAACATCCATTTTAACTCATACAAATCATTAACAACTCATAAACATAAATAAATTTAGTTTTAAAAAGGGTTCTTGAGCTTCTTGGATGAAAGGGACCCAAGAATCAACATCTACATACCTTAACTTTTGAAATTGGATGAACTTTAGTGCTTAAAACTTTATCCATACTTGAAATAAATAAATTCTTGAAGCCCACACTATGAGGAACTTGATTCTTGAAGAAACCTTGAAGAATTTATGGATGAATTTTGGAAGATTAGGGTTCTTGAATGAAACCCTAGATATTCTTGAGAGCATTGGAAGAAGAGTGAAATTTTATTCTTTACTTGGATATATAGAGAGGGTCAAAATGGGTGGAAAATATCAAAATACCCTTTTAAAAATGCCCCTTAATTGCTGAAAAAAGATGACTGACGACATCCGTGACAGGCCGTCAGACCCGTGATAGGCCGTCACAAAATGTCGTCACAAAAGGGTCTAATTTTTGATTTTCTGCCTAAGGCTGACGACATCATCAGAAATGTAATCAGAAAGTGACGACGTCGTCAGAAATGGAGTCAAAAACGTGACAGCCCGTCAGAAACGTCGTCAGCCTTTTCTAGATTGATATGCTGGAGTAAAATGGCTATAACTCTTTTCTTTGATATTGGATTTTGGAGAAATTGGTATCGTTGGAAATATAATTCAAAGATATTTCATTTGATATATATAAATCCACCCAGTTCTTCATATACAACGAGTTATGGTTGATTGAAGTTGACCCAAATTTTGACGGTCACTAAAACTTGAACGATAGGAAAGTTTTCAACTCGTTCATGAGTTAGGGAACCTCTATGATCTTAATTCATGCTCAAATATATTCCCACACGATTTCAAAGTATTTCATACTTGGGAGGATATTTCTTAAATATTTTGACTCGAATTTTCGCTTTACCAAATACGCTCTAAGGCTCAGACTGGAAGAGAATTTCGTAGGGCATTAAATTGGTACCAAATTTGGTTTGGAATTGATCCATATCAATGATGGTAAGTTAGGAGTAACGAGAACATTACAGAATGTTAAGGCTTGAGTCATGATTTGTGTTAGAGTTGTGACCCAAATTATGTTAATCCGCCCCCCAAAGTTTCACAGTGCGACTTTATTTTGTGATTTTCAATGAGGTCTGTAGTGGTAGCATCCTAATCTCGGAGCCCACCAATGACCTCGATGGGGGTTCAAGGGCAAAGCCCCTACGGTATAAACCTTTCTCAATTCCTTATATGAAGAATTAGGTGCATGGCATCAAAGTTTAAGTGTACTACAGGGTGTGTGGTGATCAAGTTTACATAGGCCATGGAAAAGGCGTTGCCTAAGACCTAGCCTAAGATCACCCTCACATATTCTATACCTTATGTGGTGCACACCTTAACTTTGGCGATGGCTTGTGCGTCGTACACCCAACCGCATACCTTCATTATTTCACTTTTGTGACTACCTATGCGACGCCTAACCTAATTTGTGTGATACCTTGTGTGGCGCACACTTACCCTTGTGCGATAATATGTGCGACGCAAATTGTAATGTATATTCTCACTGTTTCACTTGTACGATGACCTATGCGACGCACACTTAAACATTTGCCTTCCCTTATGCGTCGCATACCCTTCCCAATTTAGCTTAGTACCTGACTTTTAATTGGGTCAATCCGATCCAGTTTTCACTCTTTAATAGAATCCACACCATGAATGACCAAAGTCATCGTCATTTCACCCCTAAGTTGTACAAGCTTACTCTCTTACCATTCTATTTGTCCTTTAAGATTACTCTTTGCTTAACAATCTCAAGAATTTCCCCCTTCTTTCCTCAATCTTCCATCTTCAAGGTAAGTTTTACTTTCTTAACCCTTAGTTATTGTGACCTTTTGTTATAGTTAATTGATTTCTTAAGGATTATGAATTAAATTCTTGCCATGTCTATGTCAAAGAAGGATTTTGAACATCTTGGGAAGATAAGCACCATTGTTGTAGTACTTTGAGCTTGTACATGTGAGTGAATTGTTCACAACCAACATGGTAGTTGAGTAACCATTAGTTTCCATCTTATTTTGTTGAACATGATGTTGAGAAAATCGTTTGAAAGTGATGGTGTTTTGTTTATCTTGATATGGTTGAAGTTGTAGGGCATGATTTTGTTCAAAAAGTGCTTCATTGAAATAGAATTGGGGGAATTGAAGTGAGTGAATTGTATTGAGACTAACGTTGGTACACCATGTCATAGTGAAAAATGGCTCCGATGATGATCTCACTACAGGTAGCATGACTCCTAATGTGGATGAGGAGTACTACTTGCCAGGTTCTTTATCTTGTTATTTACACTGGGGACAGTGCTTAGCTTAAGTGTGGGGTGGCTGGTTACTTTGCTACTTATTTTGTAAGAAAATAGTACCTTCTACATAGTATACTTCTGTGATAGGATTAGTTATTTTGTTTATTTTGTTTCTTGTTAGATATTTGTTCAATTTAGTTGTAGTTAAGTGCTTTTCTCGATGATGGATGGATGACGACCGTCTTAAGAGAAAATTAGTCATTTACTTGCATGTAACTGTTCTTGTAGATCACATGGCATTATAACATACGTATGTGATAGATCATTACATTTGAAACACCTAGGCTCTAGTTGTGACTCTTGTTGTAATTGTTGGTTTTATTTGAATTCAGTTAATTGTTGGGTCGAGAATCTATAATTCTCCTAATTGAGTTGACCATGTGCCATGAGTGTGTAAGACTGTTGTATATTCCTTATTGCAACTAATGCTAGAACTTGCTTGGTGTGTATACAAAGCAAAATAAAGATTGTGAGTTTAGGAGATGATTTAGGCATTTCTTTGACAACCATTGTTCATGCCTTCTTTTGACCTACCTTTGTAAATTATCTTATCTAGACCCGTTGAGCCTTTACCTTGTTCTTTTGTTATACTCATAAGTAGCCTAACCCATTTTTGAATAGACCGTAATTTGATCCAAAAGCTCCTAAGCGCTTTAAGGTAAAATTAATTTGAGTTAGGAGTTTGACCATAAGAGAAAAAAAGTTAAATTGATGCCCCAAAGTCTAGTTATTGGCGTGTGAAATTGATGTGGTTGGGAGTAGCAAAAATTGTTGAAAAAGTTCCAAATTTTATCCCGGACACGTTACAATGAACCTGTTTTGGCTCTGGTCCTTCTTGGACATTGTGTACCTCAACTAAGGTAAATTTCTTAAGTTGAGGGTGGCTATCATAAGGGTGCGTAATGTGAAATGGGTGCAAAAAAAATTATTTGAAAGAGTTGCATACTCCCACCATAGTGTTATTAATTGAGTTTAATGAGATGGGGTGAAAACAAAATATATGGGTCAATGAAAGTGGTGTAAATTGGTTGTTAGAAATTGGTCTTAGTTGCATAATGTAGTGTATTAAATCTCTTAGGGAAGATAGTCACTATTTCTGGACAAAAATAATCCTACTCATCCCTTAGCCTGCATTACAACCCATAAAAGACCTATTTGATCCTAATCTTAGCATTCTGATATTAGTGGAGCATAATACTAAAGGAAAGCATATGGTCATCAGTTGTAATTTGAGAACTCCTTGTGAGAGTGAGCGCAACTTGATTCTTATACCTATATTGTTAGAAATTATATGATTGCGAGTGATTATGGATAACTTTCTTGTTGTGAGGGCACATGGTTGATGAAGGTTGGGTAATTTATATCACTTATTTTCTTCAACAGTATGCATGAATTTTCCAACTTGATGATTCTATTCTTGAGGGTAGATTGTTTTCAGTAATGGTTCCTGAATCTACTTCTTGTTTTATATTCGTTATGTAAGCCTATTTGAGCATCTTGTGTTTTATTTGTGGGTTTTAAATCTTCTGTATACGTAAATGGATAAGTTGTTCGAGGAAGAACAAAGCTTTAAGTGTGGGGTGGTGATCTTGGGTGTATTTATACGCCTAAGCTCCATAACTTACCCATATTTTAGCTAAGTTTTGAGAACAAAGTGTCTAGTTTCTTATGTGTTTACTTTACTTTGATGTAATTGAGATAACCTATGTGATTAGTATGATTTCGGGTGTTAATGAGGTAGATAAAGACATGATAGGACTATGGATTGCGGATGATAAATTACACAAGAGAAAAGTAGCTTGTTGGACCAAATATGGCGCCTAGAAACTATGTCCAAGACTAATTTATTATTTAGAATTAGTTCAGGGACTTAGAAAGCAATTATGAGAGAAGAGATTATTAAAAAGACTTGATGTTGAATTTTTTAATAATTATTCATTATTTTGTATTAGTTTTTGAACAAGGAGAAGGGCGGCTTAGCTTGGGAGAGAGAAAAATGTTTTTTCTCTTGTTTTCACTATTCGCACACCAAAATCATCTTCTAGTTTTTGGTATGATGAATATTTCTATTGTGATTTTCATTTTATTCATGAGGAGCTAATTTTATTAGTTAGGGTTATGAAAGCCTTGTAACATACAATCTATTACTTTGGGTTTTTGAATTCATCATGCATTGATTTGCTTATATAATACTCTCTTCGTTTTTCTTTGATTCTCGTGGTTGCAAATATAGAGGATGTGCCTTAAAACACAACTTGTTCTATAGAAAAGTTGTTGTTCGTAAAAGAGAGTAGTGACAAGAAAATAGGATTTCCAACCCCTATTTCATATGTTAATGCCTTAATAGGATTAACTACTTGGAGATTTCGTACTGTTTTTTTGTAAACACTTTTGATTCGAGAGAACTGAAGTGAATTAGTCCTTGATGGTTGAGAAACACTAGGATTATGTTATTAAAAGTAATACGTTTCTTTATAAGCATAATGCATGTATGAACTCGTAAAGCCCATAGTTAGAAAGTATTAAAAACTACAAGGTGGACATAATCCTAGCTTGCTATTTCTCTGAATTTGAATACTACTACACATATTTCATCTTGTTAAATTGAAACCATTAATTTGTGAACTGAATCAAATTCCCCCTTTTTGTTTTACGAAAACGAATGAGTAAAAGTCAACTAATCTGCATACAACTTAATTAGCACCATATTCTCTGTGGAATTCGACCCCAACCTAGTTGGGTTCTATATTTGACAGCAACAACTTACTTTCTCGTAAGAGAGGTGTAATTTGGGTGTATCAATTATCAAGCATCACATATGCATCGGTGTGAAAATCATGTACCAACATAGCATGATATAGAATATCCAACAGGAAAACTATAGTTCAAAATAAATATCCACAGAAATTCCAGAGAATTAAAATTTGTAAATAGATTGCATGCGTATTTTATCTTTTCAAGAACTGTAAAAGCTAATCAAAATCTCCAATCATCGACTGTAAAATCTGGTAAAATTATGGTGGCTGATTGAAGTAGAAGCTGTAGTTAACAAATATCTGTGCAAAACTCTAAGAACTAACAATCACAGATACTATCAAATTCACATTATCAATAAATTGGTGCATTAGACAAAGAAATGCAGTACCTATAGAGAGAGGAAGTAGAAGAGAAGGCGAAAGATTAAGGTAAAGATCCGAAGAGAGAAAGTTTAAGGTAACTGAAGATTACACCCGTTTTAACAAATACAATACACGTGGCTCAGACATACTAAATAAAGTTTGCAGCTGTTCAATTATCCATCAAATAGACCCAAATTTGTAGTACAACTTTTATTTCTTTTGGTACAATTAGCCTGTGCAATGTTAGTCCTCCTGTTGTAGTACAACTTTTATTTATTTTGATACAGTTAGCCTATGCAGTGTTGGTATTCTTGTTGTTGGCTTATATATAGGGTTAATTTATGTTTAAGTTTGCAACTTATAAAGAAGAAAACGTGTTTCAGTTGATGTAAAAAGGGAAAGAAAAAATCTTGAAGGTTTAAAAGTGAAATAGGATTCAAGACCTATTCAAATTTTATTTCAATTATTATTTTTTTCTTTTTTTTAGTAAAAAATATTTTAGAAAAATAGTAAAAAGACGATTTTATCTATTGTGAAGTCATTTAATAAAAGGCAAAAAGGTCAAATAATTTTTTTAAGTGCTTTCACACTTTTAATATATATATATATATATTCCCTTATATATAAGTGAACAAGCAGACCATCACAACACCTCCTACCTGTACCAACTGTAGTATGAGTTGTACATTAAATTTGGATTTATCTTATTGTTTAATGAATAGGCGTCTATTATTGGTGAATGAATAGGTGTCTATTTTTGCTTCAGTTGATGCACAACAATATCACTCACCATTCTCATCTCCTCTATTATTCACTTCATATTTCTTTCTCCTGCTCTACTAAGTTTCATCACTCTTTTTCTTTAGTAAGTGATTCTTTTGTCTGTCCTTTTGTAGATTCATTCTGGTGGTTGGACTTGCACATTTTATGCCATCTTCAAAAGGTACGTCTGATCGAGCAATTGATGCACCTAAGTGGACAATGAGGAGATGATGGACTGTTGAACCTAATCGAAAATTATGAACATAAAAATAATGCCATGGTGAGGCTCTAGAGTTTCCTCTTAGTCCTTTTGCTTTATTTTTCATTTTAGTTAGTGTTTTAAGTAACTTGATTTATTTACATCTCAACTTTTCTCTTTCTTCATGTTTTATTGATTGATGTTGTACATGAACTTAGTTATTTGTTCAAATAATTTTATGAAATATTTCTTCTTTGTTCAATAAGCTATTAGATCACTTAACACACTCATTTTCGAATTGAAAATAAATTAGTAATGAAAAAGGTGTTGGGTTCATAGTATATGAAAGAAGTGTGAATGAAAAAATGGAGAATAAAATGGTGGAGGAGAAGGAGACACTAAAATGAAAAGTGTACTCCCAAATTAGAAAGTTTACTCTTTCTCCCACATTGGTGGAAGAAGAGAACTTGAAAGTGTTTATAATCAAGAACACTTACTCCACATGAAAAGTGAGGCAAGAAATAATAGATGCCTCGCGCCGTCGTCGCCGTCGCTCTCTCGGCTTCGGATTTGGATTTGGATTTGGATTTGGCAAATGATCGATCGATGAGATCTATCTTTTTGGACAAACTTTATTTGAATTTCGAAGAATGCCAAGGAAAAATGCAGTAAAAAAATTTCTACAGTTTTGGACCTCCATTTATATATACATACAGTAACAGTTGCACTATTTCAAGTATACTGATGCATTATTTTCAAACTAGTGCTTCAGAAATGATACATTGTTCTGAACTAAGGCTACAGAAGGTTGCAATTGTTCAAAATAATGCTTCAGAAGGATGTAATCCTTCAATGAAGTGACACACTGATTCATGAAATGAGATGACTGTTCAGGAAAACATGCAATCTTTGATGAACAGACATGAACTTACAGCAAAGGTGTAACCTTTAGAGTGAACCATTGCCTCTTTTCAGAAGAGGCATGCTGTGGCTATATAAACCTGGTTTCTTCCACAGGTTTAGTACAAAAATTTTCATATTAAAAACTCTCTTCTTCTCTAAAAAATATTCTGTGTGATCACTCAAAATGTTCTGTGAGTTCGAAGATATTCCAACCGTTTGAGGTACCGCTACTGTAGGTCTGTTAACCATTTTATCTTGGAAGGAAAAATTCCACAACCTCAGGTACAGTGAGGGGGATTATTTCCTTAAGGAAAATTTGTGAATTCGAACGACTTGGCTATTTTCTGTTTTATCTTAATTTCTGCAAAATAAAATACACCGCTTGGAAAGGTCATTTTGATCTTGTGTTGAGGGCATTTGATATACTTCATTGTGTTCTTGTTTATACTTGAACTCAAGTTGAAGTTGATGTTGTAATATACAGATTCTGTGTACCCGAAGTACAAACAAAATAACAATCTCAAGGAAATAAATAATTTTACAGAATCTGTATAACTTGTTTTTGGAGATTAAAGCTTTAAGCTTTCTACTCCGCTTGAATTTAACTAGTGATTAGAAGACATAAAATCTTCATCACAAGTTAAAGTTCACTAGGTTGACGATTTGAAGTTATAAAACCTTCATCGTTAATTAGAAACAAGAAGAAAAGTTAAAAAATTATTTAACTTTATAAGTAGTATTCTGAAAATACTAAATTTTTCTGTCTTGTGTTAACAGGAAAGATGACTAACGTAAGTCAAATGATGGATGCGACAACGTCTGTGGGGGCAACTAATATTACCACATCAAGTAGCATAAATGTTCTGCCAATAATGGCACCAGCGGAGAAGCCCAAAAAAATTTCGGGTATTGACTTCAAGCGGTGGCAGCAAAAGATGTTCTTTTACCTTACCACTTTATGTCTGCAATGGTTCACTAGCGAAGACGCTCCTGAGGTACCCGAGGGAACCTCGTACAAAGACTGCTTCGTTATTGTAGAAGCTTGGAAACATTCTAATTTCCTTTGCAGGAATTATATTCTGAGTGGTCTCCAAGATGACCTCTACAATGTTTATAGTGGAACCAAGACATCAAAGAAACTGTGAGGGGCACTTGAACGAAAATATAAGACAGAGGATGCGGGAATTAAGAAATTCCTTGTTGCACGGTTCCTGGACTTCAAAATGATAGATAGCAAATCTGTTGTCTCTCAAGTGCAGGAGTTTTAAGTTATCATACATGATCTCCTAGCAGAAGGTATATCTTTGAAGAATACCTTAGTTGAACAAATTAAAAATGTTCTTAACACTCACATAAACTGTTTTGTAGGTTTAATTCTGAATTATGCTTTCCAAGTAGCAGCGATAGTTGAGAAGCTACCACCTTTGTGGAAAGACTTCAAAACTACTTAAAGCATAAACGCAAGGAGATGACGTTGAAGATCTTATTGTCCGACTTCGTATTGAAGAGGATAATAAAGCTGTCGAAAGAAGGTCAAATGGGAATTCTACAATTAATGGAGAACATATTGTAGAAGATGACCAAAATAATTCCAAGAAAAGGAAGAAAGATGAACAAAAAAGCAATCAGCCCAAGAAAAAGTTCAAGGAAAAATGCTTCAGTTGTGGCAAGATTGGCCACAAGTCCACAGATTGTCATGCCCCAAAGAAAGGCAAGAAAAAGGATCAAGCAAATATGATTGAATCCAACAAAGAATACGATGATCTGTGTGCTATGTTCTCAGAGTGAAACTTGACGGGGAATCCTCGCGAATGGTGGATGGATTCTGGTGCCACCCTCCATGTATGTTCCAACAAGGAGTTGTTTTTGTCATTCGCTCCAGCTCAAGTAAAAGAAATGATCTACATGGCTAACTCCGCTACGGCTAAGGTAGAAGGAACAGGAAAAATTTGCTTAAAGATGACTTCCGAAAAGGTCTTGACACTTAACAATGTCTTGTATGTTCCGGAGTTACATAGGAATTTAATTTCTGTTTCACTTCTAGATAAGAACGGATTCAAATGTGTAACCGTTTCTAGAAAAATTGTAATTAGCAAAGGAGAAATGTATGTAGGAAAAGGCTATCTGACCAAAGGCCTTTATAAGATAAATGTAATGACTGTTGAAATAAATAAAAGTTCGAATTCTTCTTATTTGTTTGAGTCTTATGATTTATGGCATGAACGTTTAGGCTATGTTAATTACAAAATGTTACGAAAATTGATTAACTTAGAAGTTTTGCCAAACTTTAAGTGCAATAAATCAAAGTGTCAAACGTGTGTGGAATCGAAGTATGCAAAGCATCCTTATAAGTCCGTTGAAAGGAATTCCAATCCCTTAGACTTAATACACACTAACATTTGTGATATGAAGTCAACACCATCACGTGGTGGGAAAAAAGTATTTCATAATTTTTATTGACGATTGCACTAGATATTGTTATGTCAACTTGCTAAATAGTAAGGATGAAGCAATAGATGCATTTAGGCAATATAAAACTGAAGTTGAAAATCAGTTAGACAAAAAGATCAAAATGATAAGATGTGATAGGGGCAGAGAATATGAATCTCCCTTTAAGCAAATATGTGTAGAAAATGGAATAATCCATCAAACTACAGACCCATATTCACCTCAATCTAATGGAATTGCGGAAAGAAAAAACCAAACTTTGAAGGAAATGATAAATGTGTTACTTATAAGTTCTGGTTTACCACAAAATTTATAGGGGAGGCTATCCTTATGGCCAATCGTATACTCAACAGAGTTCCCCATAGTAAGACACAATCAATTCCTTACAAAAAATGGAAAGGAAGGAAACCCAGGTTGAAATATTTCAAAGTGTGGGGGTGTCTAGCGAAGGTTCAAGTTCATATACCTAAAAGGGTTAAGATAGGACCTAAAACGGTGGACTGCGTGTTCATAGGATATGCTAAAAGTAGTAAAGCATGTCGATTTTTGGTTCATAAATCCGAACATTCGAATATTAATGAAAATACGGTAATTGAATCAGATAATGCTAAATTCTTTAAAAATATTTACCCGTATAAAATTAGACATGAACAGTCTAGTGGAGGATCTAAACGACCTCGAGATGAACCAAGTGAGAATATACATAATGAAGAAAATCCAAGACGCAGTACACGTCAAAGAACGTCAACTTCGTTTGGATCAGATTTTGTAATATTTCTCTTAGAAAATGAGCCTCAAACATTTAAAGAAGCGATGTCGTCGTCAGACTCATCATTTTGGAAAGAGGCAGTCAATAGTGAGATAGATTCAATCTTAAGCAACCATACATGGGAATTGGTTGACCTTCCTCCCAAAATAAACTGTTAGGTTCTAAATGGATCTTCAAAAGGAAAATGAAGGCGGATGATACTATTGACAAATACAAGGCAAGACTTGTAGTAAAAGACTTCAAACAGAAGAAAGACCTTGATTACTTTGATACATACTCGCCAGTAACAAGGATAACCTCGATTCGAATGTTAATTGCCTTGGCGGTGGTATATGATCTTCAAATCCATCAAATGGATGTGAAGACCGAATTTCTAAATGGAGATTTGGAGGAAGAAATATACAGGGAATAACCTGAGGGTTTTGTGGTTCCAGGAAAAGAAAATAAGGTGTGTAAACTTGTTAAGTCACTTTATGAACTAAAATAAACACCTAAGCAATGGCATGCAAAGTTTGACCAAACCATGTTGGCAAATGGATTCAAGATAAATGAATGTGACAAATGTGTATATATTAAAGACACACCAAATCACTAAGTCATTGTTTGTTTATATGTGGATGATATGTTGATCATCAGCAGAGATATTTGTGACATAAATGTAACCAAACGAATGCTCGAGAGCAAGTTTGATATAAAAGACCTTGGAGTTGCAGATGTGATCTTAGGTATAAGAATCCATCGAACTCCACAAGGGTTAGCATTGTCACAGTCTTATTATATCAAAAAAGTACTTGACAAGTTCAAGGATATGGAATTCGGTATTGCCAAGACTCCATTGGATGTGAACTTTGCACTTCGAAAGAATGAAGGTGAAAGTCTCACAATTGGAGTACGCAAGAGTATTGGGATGTTTAATGTATATAATGAACTGTACACGACCAGACATAGCATGTGCAATTAGTAAATTGAGTCGGTACACGAGTAATCCCAACAAAACTCATTGGATAGCAACGAAAAGAGTTTTGGGGTATCTTAAATACACTTAAAACTATGCTTTGCATTATAATAAATATCCTGTGGTACTTGAAAGATATAGTGATGCAAATTGGATTACCGGATCGAACGAAGTAAAATCCACAAGTGGATATGTATTTACTATCGGTGGAGGAGCAGTTTCTTGAAAATCATCCAAACAGACTTGTATCGCTCGCTCTACAATGGAATCTGAATTTATCGCATTAGATAAAGCCGGTGAAGAAGCAGAATGACTCCGGAATTTCTTGAAAGATATTCCGTATTGGCCCAAGCCAGTGGCACCAGTATGTCTACACTGTGATAGCCAAACGGCAATAGGTAGGGCAGGGAGCATGATGTACAATGATAAATCTCATCACATACGATGGAGATATAATACCGTTAGGGAACTTCTCTCTAGTGGAATTATCACTATTGACTATGAAAAGTCAAAGGATAATGTGTCGGATCCACTTACAAAAGGCCTATCTAGAGAAGGAGTGGAAAAAACATCCAAGGGAATGAGTTTAAGGCCTAGGATGAGTCAGCATGGCGGTAACTCTACCTAGCAGACTGGAGATCCCCAAGATCTAGGTTCAAGGAGATCAAACAAAGTTGTGTCTGACAGGTTCAACATTGTCAATTACCCAACCCATTCTCATGATGTAGACAATGTATAGTAAACTAGGATAAGACTTAAGGTGAAAAGTCTTTTAATGATTATCTAAATTTGACAGATTTAACCAAATAGTTTAATCTACAGGATTGAACGTTTAGAAATCACCTATGCGAGGGTGAAGTGGAAGCCGCTTCAAAGAGAATGTTAGTAAAGGCCTATTCTCCAAGCTCTCGTGAAACCGGAACGTGTTCATGGATGAAAAGAATAAAACTGTAAGAACCATAAACGTTAAAAGGTTGGTTGTGTGACATGTATTGTCTAGGTGTACATTAAAGCTCGACGGTTCAAAGATATCAAATCTACCGATTGACCAAGTACATCCGATGCATGTTCACTACGGAAAGTTCAAAGGGAAACCCACTTATCCAAATGCAATCAGTCTTTGCTTGATGATCACATACTTGTCCGTAAAAAGTTTACAAAAATTAGCCATTCCCCATTCATGTGGGGGATTGTTGGGTTCATAGTATATGAAAGAAGTGTGAATAGAAAAATGGAGAATAAAATGGTGGAGGGAAAGGAGACACAAAAATGGAAAGTGTACTCCCAAATTAGAAAGTTTACTCTTTCTCCCACATTGGTGGAAGAAGAGAACTTGAAAGTGTTTATAATCAAGAACACTTACTCCATATGGCAAGTGAGGCAAGAAATAATAGATGCCTCGCGCCGTCGTCGTCGTCGGTCGCTCGGCTCGGCTCGGCTTCGGACTTGGATTTGGATTTGGCAAATAATCGATCGATGAGATTTATCTTTTTGGACAAATTTTGTAAAAAAATTTCTACAGTTTTGGACCTCCATTTATATATACATGCAGTAACAGTTGCACTGTTTCAAGTGAACTGATGCATTATTTTTGAACTAGTGCTTCAGAAATAATACATTGTTCTGAACTGAGGCTACAGAAGGTTGAAATGGTTCGAAATGATGCTTCAGAAGGATGTAATCCTTCAATTAAGTGACACATTGATTCATGAAATGAGATGACTGTTCAGGAAAAGATGCAATCTTTGATGACAGACATGAACTTACAGCAAAGGTGTAACCTTTGGAGTGAACCATTGCCTCTTTTCAGAAGAGGCATGTTGTGGCTATATAAACCTGGTTTCTTCCACAGGTTTATTACGAAAATTTTCAGATTAAAAACTCTCTTCTTCTCTCAAAAATATTCTGTGTGATCACTCAAAACGTTCTGTGAGTTCGAAGATATTCCAACCGTTTGAGGTACCGCTACTGTTGGTCTGTTAGCCATTTTATCCTGGGAGAAAAAATTCCACAATCTCGGGTACAGTGAGGGGGATTATTTCCTTAAGGAAAATCCGTGAATTCGGACGACTTGGCTATTTTCTGTTTCATCTTAATTTCTGCAAAATAAAATACACCTCTTGAAAAGGTCATTTTGATCTTGTGTTGAGGGTATTTGATATACTTCATTGTGTTCTTGTTTATACTTGAACTCAAGTTGAAGTTGGTGTTGTAATATACAGATTCTGTGTACCCGAAGTACAAACGAAATAACAAAAAGAACAAATTCTATGTTACTAAGGTGTTTGTTGAAATGTCCAAGATAAGGAAACTCTATTTTTCCCTTTTAAGAGTTCTATTACTCAAAACATCTGTCATTTAGCAACTCCACGATGCAGTAAAACTTTAAGAACTTTGTACATTGATGAAACTGCAGAAGTGGAAGATTATAATCCAAATGCGCTCAAAGAAAACTGGACACAATGTTATTAGAGAAAAATTGCATGACTTAATACTGATTGTGATAAATATTTGCAATGACAGATTAAGGACCTGTGAAGTGAGGTAAGAATAGTATAAAAGATATACGATTTGTGTAATTAAGAAGGCCAGCTGTACATGTAGAAATAATAAAAGGAAAGAGTAGTATAGTGTTGTATATAGAGTCACTATAAACAATAGGAAAGGTATTCTTCTTGACCTCGTGAAATTGGTAAATACTAACGACAAAATAAGCAGGTCTGCAATTACTACTCTTTTTATTATTTCCAAACTTTCTCCTTTACTTTTTCTTCCCTTTTTCTTATTTAGTTTTCTTATGCACATAATTCATGATTCAAGAACAGTAGTTTAATTCTGTCCAAAGTTTTCTTTTTTACTTGGGAAAGTTCTCTTTCTGGTTGTTGTTGTATTAATGGTTATGATCTGCTGAATGTGTGTGTTATTGTTGTTGATAGAAAGGTCAATTCTTTTTGGCTGAATAATGGGCAAGAAAGCAGTCAAGAAAGTTTTCAGTCTCCTAAAGATTCATCAGACAAGAAGGTTGGTTCATTATGTAGTTTTTTTCACATCTTATGCAGGGGCGGAGCCACTTGGGTGCTAGGGGTTCATCCGAAGTTCGACTCTATATATACATGATTAAAATTATTTTTTATGATTTTGTTGAATCCCCTTGATTTCTTCGTTCTATCATTGATCCTACGATCTTCGAGATAAGTAGAGAGAAAAAGAAGAACAAAAATAGAATTTTGATGTCACTAAATTTCCAGAAATGCAAGTAGTAAAGTAATAATCTTTTATTTATTGAAAAATATGTGTCTTGGAAGTTTATGTTTAGTCAAAAGGAAGATAAGATTTTTTTTTTGGTATGCATTTTGAAGTTCTTAGACGTGCTGATGTTTTTTTAAGAGATTTAACTTTGATGGGGTGTTGAGGATATTTTCTTATGGAAAATGAAATTTTGGGTTTTGGTAGTTTAGTGAAAAGGTTGAACCTATATGCTAAGATTTGGATTTGAAAAGGATGTTTTTCAAGAGTTTTAGCTTGAGTTTTTTTTAAAGATTGAATTTTGAGGGGAAATGAAATTGTGGGTGATGAGTGGTTTATTGAAAAGGTTGAATCTTTATGTTGAGATTTGCATTTGGAAAGTCAGTAGTTTGACATTTCATTTCAAGTATGAGGATGTTTTGGAAGTTTTTAACTTAAATTTGTGTTAAATATTGAATTTTGAGGGGAAATAAATTGTGAGTCTTGCGTGTTTACGAAATCTTAGTAGCTCAGTTGGTAGGCTAGCTAGCTGAACTTTCACCTTGTTGGTGAGTGTTCGATTTCGCACCTTGTAATCCCCTCCGCATTTTCCCTTTTCCTACCCCCATTTTTTTTAAAAAAATAGCCTTGAATGTTGAAATTTTTGCAATTTGAAAGTCAAGATGGAGTACATGTCATTTTTGAGCATCTAAGTTGAAGTGTTTGTTGTTTTTTTTGGATTTTGTGAAAGATGATTATGTAATGCAAGTTTTGTGCTTCTGGGGTTGGAAAGTTATACACTATACAGAGTGATATTGAGTTTTGGATAGAATTCATAGGCGTTGTTAGATGCGGTTTGTTGAGCTTTTTACAGGGTTCTACCAATGTTTGGTTTTGTAAGATCTTGAGAGCCTCTTCAGATTAAGTAATTTAGAAATTTGGGTCGTTGCAGGAGGTGGTGGGCGTATGGAATTTTGAGGATTCGAAGGCCTAAGTGAATTAGGTGAACGAAGTAGAGGGGAGTTTTAGTTCAATGTCGGGAGCTTCAAGGGTAAGGTCAATGAATGTAAATGATTCGGAAGCAAGGCCAGTTCTTGATCCCTCTGGGAATAAGGCACGGAGATCACCTGGTTCAAGAAAATCTGTTACGAGACCTATGAGAAAGACAGTGAAGTCAAAAGAGGAGGTTGAGATGGAAGATAAAAATGGTCACCAACCATCCCCTTCATTGCTTATTTTTGATGTTCCTTCAATACTTAGGCGACAAGAGTCATTGTATTCCAACCTTTCACTTAGTGCTTCATGTTCTTCTGATGCCTCAACGGATTCATTTCACAGCAGTGCTTCAACTGGTAGGATATATAGAATGAATAATACCTCAAGTAGAAGGAAGCAATTGGCATCGAAGTCCAAAAGGATGGTTTCGGATGATATATCAGACTCTTCAATCGATGGTTTGCAATCCAAGAAAAGATGTGCCTAGGTGGCACCTAATACAGGTTTGTTCTTGGTGATTCTTCTTTTTAAATTTACCACATCTAGATTTTTGATTCTTTTCTTCTTCTAATATTACATTGTCCAAACTGTAAGCAACTACCGTTGGATGTTTAATCAAGAAATGTTTTAAATTAGAAGGTTATTGCAGCGTGATAACTTGATTTTTCTTGTTCTTCTTTGCCATCATTTTTGGAGGTGACCGAGAACGTAATGAACCTTTGAGAGAAGTTTGAAGAAAAAAAAATGTTGAACTTGGAACGATTTTATGTATTAATGAATTGACTATGGAGTAAATAAAAAGATTGTAAACTTTTGATGATGTGAAACTTAGTTAGATATGATAGGAAACCAGGACTACTGCAAGGACTTATTTTTTGAGTTTGAGATAAAATCACGGGCCTGCAAAATATAGGAATTGGCTATAGAGAGACCTTATATATCTTCTACCTTCAATACTATTGGCATAGAGGCAATTATTGTTTAGATTATGCAACTTCATTATTATGAGAGGTTAATAGGCAAAAGCTTCATTCTTATAGACTATTTTTCTACTCTGTAGAATTACTCCAGCTGCTTCTGTCTTGAAGCTCTAGATCATTATTCTGATACTCGAGTTCTACCTTTTATTCTTCTTTTTAAAGCATTTTTACATGCGTATTGTTTCTGTGCAAACTGCAAAATAAGCTGCCAGTGCATAAGGTAACAAGAGTTTTCTTTTGCTTCTTACCGTTCATTTGACTGTGAGACATAAATTGTTATATGTTGTTCCTACAAGATAACTGTTCCTTGATTTTGTGACGTCGTTTTTTTGTTATAAGTTATCTGCATAGAGAAATGTTTGCTTGGTAAATGGAGATAAAAAGGTCAAATCCAACGGTTATCCTTTTTTCTTTGATACTTTGTGTAATGAAGTGAAGGAAAATTTAACTTTTTTTTTGGTTAACCAGGTGCATTCAAATGACCAAGATAATGTTAGGTTATAGAACACCGTCAAAGTAGTAAGCTTAAGGAGCATGGGTGAGTATATTCAAACAATTTTTTTCTTAGTTTTTATTCAATTTTTCATCTTCTTCAAATGATTTATGAAAGTAATTTTGTGATTTTTTGTTTGATGTTAATGTAGCTTTTTTTTTTTTTTGGGGTGGGGGTGGGGGTGGGGGTGGGGGGATGCAGCTAGAATAAAGGTACATGAGCTGAGGAGCAAGTCAAAGACGGATCTGTTAGGTCAGTTGAAAGATTTGAAGGCAGAGCTTGTGATTAAACTAAAGTGGATTCAAGTGCTTAAATAAAGCCCTTTACATAAATTGTCATCATTGGCAGCTACTACATTTTTTTTTTTGGTAGCGGCAGCTACGACATACTAATGGACTCTTCTTGGATGAGCAACATCCATAGCCGATAGGGAATGTAATTTAAGTTGTGCAATTTCTTTATCTGAGCTAGAAGAACAATTTAATTTTGTCGATGTTGGGTCTGTGCTCAGCACGGACCATGGCTGTCTAGTATATATATGCATATGATTGTAACTGCCATACATGCAAGTCATGTGAGGTTCCGTTCCTTAAACAAATTAAGGGTGTGTTGGGTATGAAGGAAATTGTTTTTACGAAAAATATTTTCTAGAAAATGTTTTTATGGAAAAAAAGTTGGTTTCTTACTCATTTTCTTATGTTTGATTGGTGAGTGAAAAATATTTTCTATGTTTGGTTGGTGAATAAAAAAATATTTTTTAGAAAATACATATTAGCGTTTAGCTAACGTAGAGAAATACTTTTTATAAAAATAATTTTGTAACCCAAATTTTTTTATTTTTTTTAGACTGTGTTCAATAGGAGGCCAAAATTTTATTTTAGGAAAACAATTTATTTCCTACTTATATTCGTGTGTTTGTTATGTAAATACGAAAATATTTTCTAAAAGTGTTTGTATATATTTAATAAAAAAATAAGTAGAACAAATAGGATAAGAAGAGTGGGGTAAGCAAAATATTTTGAAACTTTTTTAAAAATAAATTAAAATATTAAATCTTATTTTTGGAGGAGGACTGATATGTGGGTAGGTGGTTGGGGGTCAGAATAGGATGAAAGAGGTGGGGTAAGAAAAAAATTTTGAGGTTTTTTTTTGAAAAAAATTAACGAGGGGGTGGGACGACGACTTGTAGGGGTGGACGTCGGGGTAGGGTGTGAGGATGGAGTAAAAAATGAAATTTCTTAGAAAAAATAAATTTAAAAAATTTAATTTTTTCTCGTTGGAGGGTGGGGTGGAGGGGGTTGGTAGGGGTGGTGGGGGTCGCGTAGAGGGTGGGGTAAGAAAAAAAATTTAATTTTTTTATTTTTTTAAAAAAAATTGTTTGGAGGGGGCCTGGCAGGGGGTGAGGGGTTGGGGTAGAGAATGTGGTAATTTTTTTTTTAAAAAATATTTAAAAATAAATTAAATATGTTCTTTGGATATGTAGGGGGTAGAGGTGGCAGGGAATTGAGAGTCGGGATAGGAGTATGTGATTTTGCGTATTGTATGAATATTTTAACTTTCTACTTCACCTAAAGTAGTGGTACGATCTGCGTACACTCTATCTTCCCCAACCCCATTTTATGGAAATACATCGATATGTTGTTGTATAAATATTTCAATTTAAAAGTGAACTTGAAAGAGAGTTTTGAAAAATATTTTTTTACTTTTTAAAAAAAAGTTATTTTACTTGAATTTGAGAAAAATAAATTAATTTTAAAAATATTTTTTTAAATATTTAAGCTCAATCATGAAAAAATCGAAAAACTTTCATATCAAACACACTCTTAAAAATTTCCCAAGCATGGAAAATGTAGACTACTGTTTACCGTACCAACAAACTGATTTGGCTCGAGTCATTTGTGACCACAAACACATTGGGATTACAAAATGGAGAAAGTAAAAAAGATATCGTCGTTCAGTCTCTCCTCTCTGCTCCACCGACAAAAAGATCCAAAAATCGCCCTACAACTCTTCCTCAATCCCAATCCGAGCCACGACACTACTACTAAACCCTTTCGTTATTCTCCTCTCTGCTATGATCTCATCATCTGCAAACTCGGTAGAGCCAAACTCTTCCACGAAATGGAAAAAATCTTGTACAAATTGAAGCACGACACTCGATGTTCTCTCAACGAAGTCGTTTTCTGCAATGTTGTTTCCTTTTATGGAAGAGCACATTTACCCGAAAAGGCTCTAATTATGTTCAATGAAATACCTTCTTTTCGCTGCCATAGAAGTATAAAGTCTGTTAATAGTTTGTTGAATGCACTTTTAGCTTGTAAAGAGTACAGCAAGGTTGGTGAATTATTGAAGAGTTTTGAAAATTATGGAACCCCAGATGTTTGTACGTTTAATATACTGATGAATGCGTCTTGTTTGTGTGGTGATTTGAATAGTGCCCGGGAGGTGTTTGATGAAATGCGTAAGAGAGGGATTAAGCCGAATGTGGTGAGTTTTGGGACGTTGATTAATGGGCTTTGCGTGAGTGGAGAGTTAGACGATGCGTTTAGGATGAAGAGGATCATGGAGAGAGATTTCAAGTTGAAGGCTAGTGTGTTCATGTATGTTGCGTTGATTAAAGGAGTTTGTAAGGTTGGTGATTTGAATGCGGCGGTTAAGTTGAAGGAGGAGATGTTGAAAAAGAAAGTGGAATTGGATTCAGCTGTGTATTCGACGTTGATTAGTGCATATTTTAGGGTTGGTCGAAAGGATGAAGTTTATGATTTGTTGAAAGAGATGGAAAAAAATGAATGCAAATGTGATAGAGTCACTTTCAACGCGTTGATTCATGGTTATTGTCAGGAGAAAGACTTTGATTCTGCATTTCGTGTTCTGGATGAGATGGAAGGAAAGGGGTGTAAACCTGATGTAATTAGTTGCAATGTGATAATTCGAGGCCTTTGTGATGATGGGAAATTAAGAGAAGCTAGTGACCTCTTGGATGATATGCCTAGACGAAGGTGTAAACCCGATGTGGTTAGTTATAGGGTATATTTTGATGGGCTTTGTAAAGCGGAGAAGTTTAAAGATGCTGCAGTTATTTTGCATGAGATGGTTTTCAAAGGGTATATTCCCCGTGAAACAAGTTTATTTAAATTATTCGATGGGCTAATTCAAGAAGGAGATAGGGAGTCCTTACTGAGAGCTTTGGATAATATGGCCTCTGTAGATTGTATTAGTAAAGAAGTGTGGGAAATGATGATTTCCATGATGTACCAACAAGATAACTTGTCTAATGTGTCTGCTCTCGTAGGAATGATAATTAGGGAGTAAACAAATTCTCCTTGTAATGGCTTGACACACCTTCTAAATGTGCACACATATTTAACTCCCAAGTTCATCTTGTCTGTGTCCAAACAACTTTGACTTGTAACAATGCTTAAGCTTACTTTTTTCGCTCATAAGCATGTTGCCTGTTTTTCTTTTCTCCGAAATTTTTATCATGGCTGTAAAGTGTTTATAGCTTCTGCCCTCACCGGCTGTGGAACTTGTTTCTATATTTTTAGCCCATATCTGTATATAGAAGGTTGTAATGGTCAAGATTCTGTTTTCCTTTAGGTAAATTTGATAAATCAAATACGGAAAAGACTGTACACTAAACTTATTTTTAGATTTGCTTCTATTTAAATCTGTTTTTCAGGCCTTATAGTATGAGAAGCTATTGCTTTCAAAACTTATTTGTTCTGCCATTGACATATACCAACCCAATGAGACATTTCCTTTAAGCTGCTTAACTAATTTCTCTGGATTGGGATATAAGCTATGACCAGAATGCAAACTAAAGTCTGGAAGATCATCATCCCCAAACAGAGCATCATCTGCTTAAGCTCTGTAGAATGACAAATGGAATTGTGTGCCTTGATAAAGTTTCAATTGGTATAGCAGAGATGGGAAGCAAATTATTTTTCTTATACAAGCGACACATTATTTGGATGGAAAAGGGAAGGACTTCAAGAAAGTAGTCAATATGGAAGTTGCAATTTCTTCTGGACATCGTAGGAGGTAATTGCTATTACAGCTGGTTTTATATGGTGGTAGTTCATAGATCAAATTAAATAGAGTCCTAGAAATAAGCTTTTCTGCTCTCTGTCCGCCTTTACCATGCTGTCCTCTGCAATCTGAAGTTCAATTTCTGTGATCTGTTCCTTCTGTGATATGTATTTCTGTCCCCTTTGTGCTGTTTGTTGCACAGGAAAGACAATAAAACTTTGTCCAGATGTGCTAGATTAATGTTCTTCCAACTCAATCAGTCTCGTAAGCAGCAATATCAATTTGTTTGAATTTGTATGCTAGTTACTCAAAGTATGAATCAGTAATTCCAAATTATTGTTGTGAAAGCTATTAGTATACTGATTTGATTCTTGTGAAGAAAAGATGCAAAGAGAGGGGAACAGAGTGGTTTCAATTGATTGCACATCTTGCATTTGCTGTGCTGCTTTTGCTTAGTGTTTTGTAGCAGGTAGCTGGGGATAAGACTAGGAGCTTACTGCAACTATTTGTGACTCCACATTACATGTTATGAACTAATCAGAGTGTTTATGACCATATGTTACATGTTACTGAGGAAACAGCCTCTTGCAGAAATTCAAGGTAAGAGTGCGTATAATAGACCCTTGTGGTCTGGCCCTTCCCTGGCTTGGAACCCGAGTATAGCGGGAGCTTTAGTGCACCGAGCTGCCCTTTATGTTACATGTTATGAAGTCAATGATAACCGACATTCAGCTTTAGTGATCTTCACTTCTGCCTGTAGTTTTATTTGCATTTAGGGTCTGCGTCAGGAAGGAAGAAGATTCATTTTTGTCGTAGTGGTAGCAAGATTTCATTTGATAATTTAGTGGACTCTACAGGTACAGTTATGCTGAAGAAGCCAAAGGGATCAGGTTTGTGGCAGCAGCCAGCAGGTGCTTAATCTAACAACATATGATTATTGAGTTTGGTACTTAATTTAGATATGCTGCCAATACCCTGACCATCTAGGTCACCAATCTTCTTTTTTAGGGAGTCGGAGACGATCGAAGAGGCAGCAAAATAGGAACTTTCGATCAGGGAGAGCTCAACAAGGTCTTCGGCAAGAATCTCATTTTTTGGTAGTACGAAAGGGGAATTGGCCCAAAAATTGGATGGGGGTCAAGACGCTGTCGGGCGCCGGCGGCTGACTCAAGTGCCCCCGAACCGCGAGAGTGAAATGCCACTCGAACCCAGAGCTAGCTGGTTCTCCCCGAAATGCGTCGAGGCGCAGCAGTTGACTGGACATCTAGGGGTAAAGCACTGTTTTGGTGCGGGCCGCGAGATTTGCATTAAACCAATTAAGCCGTAACCTGCTGACACCAGTTGGAAATAGCTCAAAATCTAGACAAAATGCTCTTGGAAAAGATCCAAATTTTCCTGGAATAACAAGTAAAAGTCAAATATCCATTCCAATGTTTTCAATTATGTAAAATCTCAGTTTTGCAGCATCTTTACTAGATTAGTTATAAAATAATACCTAGCAACTCTATACTACATCACTAATCTAGAACACAATAAACAAACAACATGCTCAGTGTAATTCACAGGTGGGGTCTCAGGAATAAATTTCAGAAACTTCAAACACACTCAACAATTTGATGATCACACGAGAGTTTTAGAAGAAAAAGATTCACTCAAAAAAAATTATTACCTGAGAAAACATTCTGGTATTTTAGCCATCAAGGTGTTGCTTCATGAAGAGAAGTAATGATTCCGAAAGGTGCACCCCTTCATAAAGGTACAACTCTTTGAAAAAGGAGCAACTCTTTTGAAAAGTCACAATTCATTGGAAAAGTCATAATCATTCAGTTCGAAAAGGTGCCTATTCAAATTGCATCCTTTCTCTTGGTGTTTTTTCGGGAAAAATATCTATTCATTTTTCATTCACATCTCTTAAAAACCCAACAATCTCCCACATGAATGAGAAATGACTATTTTAACAAAACTTTTACGGGCAAGTGTGTAATCAACAAGCAAAGATTAATTGCATCTGGATAAGTAGGTTTTTCTTTGAACTTTCCATAGTGAACATGCATTGGATGCACTTGGTTAATCCGTAGATTTGATATCTTTGAATTGTCAAACTTTAATATACACCTAGACAACATAAGTCACATAACCATCCTTTTATCATTTATGGTTCTCACGGTTTTATTTGTTTCATCCATGAACACGTCCTGATTTCATAACAACATAGAAAATAAGACTTTACTAACATTCTCCTTGAAGCGGCTTCCACTTTACCCTCACATAGATGATTCCTAAATGTTTATAATAAATCAAACTATTTAGTCAAACCTGCCAAACTTAGAAACCATTAAAAAGCTTCAGACCATAAGCTATCCTTGTTCTCTGAACATTGTCTTCATCATGAGAATGAGTTGAGTATATTCACAATGTTGATCCGTCAGTCACAACTTTGTTTGATCTTCTTGAACCTAACTCTTGGGATCTCCATTCTACTAGGTAGAGTTACTGCCATACTGATTTGTCCTAGGGCGTATACCCATTCCCTTCGATGTTCTCTCAACTTCCTCTCTAGATAAGCCTTTTTAAGTGGATTCGATATATTATTCTTTGATTTCACATAGTTAACAGTGATAATTTTACTAAAGAGTAGTTCTCTAACAGTATTATGTCCTTGTCTTATATGACAAGATTTATCGTTATGCATCATGATCCCTCCCCTACCTATCGGTGCTTGGCATGACAGTATATACATACTAGTGCCAATTGTTTAAGCCAATAAGGAATATCTTCCAAAAAATTCCAAAGCCATTCAGCTTTTTCACCGGCTTTATCTAATGCGGTAAATTTAAATTCCATTGTAGAGCGGATAATACATGTCTATTTGGATGATTTTCAAGAGGCTGCTCCTCCACCTTACGTAAATACATATCCACTCGTGAATTTTACTTAATTCGATGCGGTGATTCAATTTGCATCACTATATCCCTCAATGACCACTAGATATTTATTATAATGCAAAGCAAAGTCTTGAGTGTATTTAAGATACCCCAAAACTCTTTTCATTGCCATCCAATGAGTTTTATTGGGATTATGCATATACCGACTTAATTTACTAATAGCACATGCTATGTCTTTTCGTGTACAATTCATGATATACATTAAACTTCCTAACACTCTTGCGTAGTCCAACTGTGATTCACTTTCACCTTCATTCCTTTAAAGTGCAAAATTCACGTCTAATGGAGTCTTGACAATACCAAAATTCAAACTTGAACTTGTCAAGTACCCTTTCAATGTAATGAAACTGTGACAAGCTAACCATTGTGGAGTTTTATGAATTCTTATTCCTAACATCACATCCAAAACTCCGAGGTCTTTCATATCAAACTTGCTCTCAAGCATTCGTTTCGTAGCATTTACGTCAGAAATGTCTCTACTAGTGATCAACACGTCATCCACATATAAGCAAACAACAACTTTGTATAGTGGCGGACCCAGAATTTAAGGATAGTGAGTGCTTAAAAAATTAAAAATCTGAGGAAAAAAATAAAAAATGACCTCAATGAGGTTCGAACTCGAGTCAACACTTCCAGTGAATCACCTTAAGATCAACCTAAATGTCAGTGCACCCAACCAACTTTTTGTTAGAGTGGGTGCTTTAATATGTTTTATACTTATTTTTATATATTTTCTATGTAATTAACCTATTTCGCGTCGAGTTTAGTGGGTGTCGGAGCACCCTGAATTATAACGTAGGTCCGCGCCTGACTTTGTGATTTGGTGTGTCTTTATTGTAAACACATTTATCGCATTCGTTTATCTGAAATTCATCTACCAACATTGCTTGGTCAAACTTTGCTTGCCATTGTTTGGGTGCTTGTTTTAGTTCATAAAGTGACTTAACAAGTTTGCACATCTTCTTTTCTTTACCAGAAACCACAAAACCCTCGGGTTGTTCCATGTAAATTTCTTCCTTCAATTCTTTATTTAGGAATGTTGTTTTCATATCCATTTGATGAATTTCAAGATCATATACATCCGCTAAGGCAACTAACATCCGAATTAACGTCATCCTCGTTGTAGGCGAGTATGTATCAAAATAATCAAGGCCTTTCTTCAGTTTGAAGTATTTCACTACAAGTCTTGCCTTGTATTTGTCAATAATACCATTTGCTTTCATTTTTCTTTTTAAGATTCATTTATAACCTAAAGGTTTATTTTCTGGAGGAAGATCAACCAACTCCCACATATGGTTGCTCAAGATTGAATCGATCTCATTATTTACTGCCTTTTCCCAGAAGGATGAGTCTGAAGACGATATTGCTTTTTTTAAACTTTTGAGGCTCATTTTCTAGAAGAAACGTTACAAAATCCGATCCAAAGAAAGTTGACGTTCTTTAACGTGTACTATGCCTTGGATTCTCATCATTATGTACATTCTGGCTTGGTTCACCTCGAGGTCATTTTGACCCCCACTAGACTGCTCTTGTCTAGTTTTATACGAATAAATGTGTTCAAAGAACTGAACATTATCTGCTTTAATTACCATATTTTCAGTGACATCCGGATGTTCAAATTTATGAACCAAAAACCTACATGCTTTACTGCTTTTAACATATTCAATGAACATGCAGTCCATAATCTTAGGTCATATTTTTACCCTTTTAGGAATAAAAATTTGGGCTTTCACTAGACACCCGAGACTTTAAAATATCTCAAGTTGGGTTTTCTTCCTTTTTATTTTTCATATGGAATTAAAAGTGTCTTACTATGGGGTACTCTATTGAATATTCAGTTAGCTATAAGGATAGCTTCCCCCACAAGTTTTGCGGTAAACCTGAATTTATAAGTAAGACATCATCATTTCTTTTAAGGTTTGGTTCTTTCTTTCCGTAATCCCATTTGATTGAGGTAAATACGAGGCAGTAGTTTGATGGACAATTCCATTCTCTACACATATTTCCGCAAAAGGAGATTTATACTCTCCACACTTATCACTTCTTATCGTTTTGATCTTTTTCTCTAACTGATTTTCAACTTCTGTTTTATGTAGCCTAAACGCGTCTATTGCTTCATCCTTACTATTTAGCAAATAGACATAATAGTACCTAGTGTAATTGTCAATAAAAGTTATAAAATATTTTTTTCTGCCGCGAGATGGTGTTGACTTCATATCACAAATATTTGTGTGGATTAAGTCTATGGGATTGAAATTCCTTTCAACGGACTTATACGGATGCTTAGCATACTTTGATTTCACACACGTTTGACACTTTGATTTATTGCACTCAAAGTTTGGCAAATCTTCTAAGTTAATCAGTTTTCACTAAGTTTTGTAATTAATATGTCCTAATCGTTCAAGCCACAATTCATTAGACTCAAGCAAGTAATAAGAAATAAAACTTTTATTGATCTTAATAGTCATTACATTTATCTTAAACAAGCCCTCGATGAGGTAGCATTTTCCTACGTACACTTTCCATTTGCTAATTACAACCTTATCAGAAATAAATACATATTTGAATTCATTTTTTATCAGAAGTGATATAGAAATCAAGTTCTTTCTCAACTCTGGTACATAAAGGACGTTATTGAGAGTCAACACTTTGCCTGACGCAATTTTCAAGCAGATTTTTTTCCTTCAACCTTTGTTGTTGCAGAGTTAGCCATATAAATCTTCTCCTTATCTTAAGCTGGAGCGTATGAAGCAAACAACTCTTTGTTTGCACATACATGACGGGTGGCACTAGAATCTATCCATCAATCTCTAGGATTATCCACCAAGTTGCATTCTGAAAGCATGACACATAGATCATCCATTTTATTTGAATTCAGCCATATTGGCTTGATCCTTCTACTTTCCTTTCTTAGGGTCCCGATAATCTATGGAGTTGTGGCCAGCCTTGCCACAATTAAAACACTTCTCTTTGAATTTCTTCCTTGGCGGATTGCTTTGTTTTCCAGCAGCTTTCTTACGTTTCTTTAAGTTGTTAGGTTCATTCTCTATAATGTTAGCTCCGCTTATTGCGGAATTCCCTTTTGACCTCTTCTCAACAACTTTGTTATCTTCTTCAATACGTAACCTCACAATGAGGTATTCAACTGACATCTCCTTACTCTTATGCTTAAAGTAGTTTTGAAGTCCTTTCACAAAGGTGGAAACTTCTCTATTATGGCTGCTGCTTGAAAAGTATCATTCGTAATCAACCTACAACAAAGATCATGTGATTATCAAGAACACATTTAACATGTTCAAATAAGGTATTTACTATATTTATACCTTCTGACAGGAGATCATGAATAATTACTTGCAATTCTTGTACTTGAGAGACAACACTTTTATTGTTAATCATCTTGTAGTCAAGAAACTTTGCAACAAAGAAATTTTTAGTTCCTGCATCCTCAGTTATATACTTTCGTTCCAAAGCATTCCATAACTCTTTCGAGGTCTTCATACTGCTATACACATTGTACAAGTCGTCTTGGAGGCCACTTAGGATATAATTCTTGCACAAAAAGTTCGAGTGTTTTCATGCCTCCATTACAACAAACCGCTCCTTGTCCGATGTATCTTGGGGCAATTCTAGAACATCTTTAGAGAAGAACCTTTGAAGACTTAGAGTCGTCAAATAGAAGAACATCTTTTGCTATCAATGTTTGAAATCTACACCCGAAAACTTTTTGAATTTCTCCGTAGGTGCCATTGCGGGCGCAACACTTGTACGACTTGTCGTAACAACAGTTGTTGCTGTTACACTTGCCATTTCATCATTTGGATGACTTTCAGCATTCATTTTGTTGTCACAAAAGGCAACCAACTTAGTATGTCAGAATACTAATTATAATGTTTTAAGAACTTTAAACTCCAACTTGTTTCTAGTTTAACGATGAAGTTTTTATGTTCTTTTAATTGTCAACAGAATGAACTTTAACTCATTATGAAGGTTTTATATCTTCAAATCACTATTAAGTTCAAACAGAGTAGAAATCAACAAGCTTTAATCTCGAGAAACCAAACACTACAAACTATGAATGTACTTTATTTATAAATGGTGAAAAAAATATTTCACCAAAAAAACATAATTTTTTTTAACAAAATCCTGAAGATTGTTGATCCGGGTACAAAAATCTGTATGTTTCAACCCAAATTTCAATACTAAGTTCAAGAAAAACTTTCAAAAACTACAATGAAGTTACAATAACTTCAAACACAAGTCCAAATGAATAATCAAATGAACTATTAAAATGAAGTGTTTATCAACTTTAGGAAAGAAGATGAAGCAGAAAATTGTAGAATCAAGTCCACCGAATGCACGGTATGTCCTTAAGGAATTTATTACCCTCAAATATTCGAGGTTATGGAATATTTCCTCTCAGGATAAAATGATTCTCTTTCTGAAGATAGTGGTACCTCAAATTTTCAAAATCTTCGAACACACTCAACGATTTGATGATCACACGAGAGTGTTTAGAAGAAGAAGATTGTTTTTCCACTCAAAAAAAATTATCTTACCTGAGAAAATATTCAGGTATTTATAACCATCAAGGTGTTGCTTCATGAAGAGAAGCAATGGTTCAGAAAGGTGCGCCCCTTCATAAAGGTGCAACTCTTCGAAAAAGTCATAACCCATTGGAAAGATCATAACCATTCAATCCGAAAATGTGCCTATTTAAATTGCATCCTTTCTCTTGATGTGTTTTCGGAAAAAGCACCTATTCATTTTTTATTCACAGCTCTTAAAAATTCAACACTTAATTCGTGGAATATGAAGAAAAATTGAGGTTCGATTTGGAGTAATTCTTTAATGAAGGTTATGTAAACTTTTGTTGTTGTTAATAGGTATACGATTCTTACGATTCTTGTTCGTGCTACAAATTTCTTACACTTTTGATCTCGCATTCCATGCCGCATGTATTTTAGAACAAATTTGTTTTTGGATAAATTATTTGTGCTTTGATTGGTACTTTGTTGGATAATAATGCGTATAGTGAAATCGTTAATTATATGAGTTTTGCCTGAAAACGTATAATCATCAGTCATTTCTTGATCCAAATTTTGTCGTGTAACATGTGATAGTCACAAATCTGTACTCCAATTAAAGTAAGTGGTAAAATTGATGATTTGTGATTAGAAGATTACGGGAGGTAAAATTATATATAATGAACCTTTGTGGCTGATCCAACCTTCAAACCTCACATATAACATGAGCTTTCTGATAACGATACCTTTTTTTAAGTATCAATTGAGTGTTCAGTTAATTTAGTACCTGACCCATCCAATTCCAGATCATGACATGTTAGAAAGGTTATTTAATTGATTAAGGCCGAATCACAGTAATGAGATTTATCCATTTCCTATATTTTATTACTCCCTTCATTTTGTTTTAATTTATTATTTTTCTAAAAATATTTGTTTTAATTTAGTTGTTCCTTTGATGAAATTAAGAAGATTTTATTATGTTCTTTCAGTATTACCCTCAATATTAAATGACTAAACAAAGTATATTTATTCAAATTCATATTTTCAATGCATAATTAATAAAATTATTTTAATAAAATAATTTTTTATTAAATAATTTTTTAAGAAATGTATCAAGTCAATAAGGGTCCATTAAAACGAAATGAAGGAGTATTAAAAATGAAAGAATGTCAACCAGCACACTCATATATGGCATGCTTATTGTAGTATACGTCATTGACTTTTCCCGCTTACTAATTGACTCATCCCTTGCCACCTTTGTCGTTTTTCTTTAAAACAAAATTAGGATTTGGATTTTATGAGTTGTAAATTATAAGATTGTGTATTACATATATATTTGATGAATTTTTTATGAATTATTGTAAGTATAAATCATATAAATTTCTTCTATAGTTAAAGTATTTATATATAATTTCGTTAGACTTTTTCTTTTCTTAATTTGTAAAATATACTTATACATTGCTGGAATGTATGATAAAATTTGCTTATATTTATGGAAAGAGAAATCAGATAATTATCTTTTTCTACCTTAATTAACACCATTAATTACCTATTATTATATGGTGTATGATTAAATATACTAACTGAAATTTAAATTCAAAAAAATTCGTAAACATCACTGTTAATTGTTCTCATTATTGAATTATATTCTTGAAAAAAAAATTGTCGTCTTCTTTCTTCAATTCTCGAAAAAAATATGAACATTTCCATATTGTTGCGTCATTTCGGTATTTGGGAGTCGAAAATTATTTATTAATCCTACGACGCAATTATTGTTTCGAAAAGTATAATCTTCTTGAAATTGATTGCTATGATCGCGATGGAATTGAATATTGAATAAGTTCGTAAAAAAATTGAAGTAAAATACATCATTGAAGGTAATTCTTCTCCCATTATCATAAGGAATGATAATGGAGTGAGGGTTTATATGGAGTTGAAGAAACAATTTTCGAGATTTGTCAATATGGTATTTCATGCCCTGAAAGAATAAAAGCAGATTCAAATTAAGAGAGAAAAAGATAGCAGCAAACTGATACGTATTAAAGATAACATTATACAACAGTTGCACATGTATGTGGACACATTATACATTTAAAAAATAATCTGCAGTAATGTATAATGTCATACTATACATTTAAGTATTAACATTAAACATGTATACTTCTGTATTCTTATCAGAAGGTATAATGTAACCTTATACAATATTAATACTTTCTAATTGTATAATACTAAATAATACATAAAATGCCTCTTAAATGTAATAAGAACTTCTTAATGTATAACATAATGAAATATACAGCAGAAAAATTATATTATACATTAGTCTTCAAAAAATAACTAATGTATAATGCCTGATATATTATAACTTATAAGTTAAAATATAATCTTCCAAAATGTATAATATCACACTATACATACAAAATATCTACCTTATACATTAATTAACTACAAGATTATAATAATTTTAAGAAAAAAATTAGTGTTATTGTAACATTACATTTGCTACACGATAATAAGGAAATAGAATGATTCAATTTCCTTTATTAGGTGAATTGAAAGTGTACATCTTCAATTTCAATTATAAAAGTGACGCAAATAGGAGGGAGATGAGATAGTATTAATATTACATTAGCTTGGTTGTAGGCGTAAATAAAGGAGCACGTATATGGAGCAAAAATCA
The DNA here is from genome assembly GCA_030864215.1 of Capsicum pubescens. NCBI lineage: Eukaryota > Viridiplantae > Streptophyta > Magnoliopsida > Solanales > Solanaceae > Capsicum > Capsicum pubescens. Next base: position 262,128,375 of record CM061540.1, on the reverse strand, counting down.
GTGCACTAAAATAGGAGCAAAATATGGTATTTTGATCTGTATGAGGTGGATGAGGGAAAAAAAGTGAATTTAAGGGATTTAAGTAATGACTTTGGGATTTTTATAAAAAAATTTCAATATAAAATTTTATGTAATAAGGTAAAGTTACCTTGTGTATATATGTAATTTTTAGTTATTTTAAAGTCTAACTTATTTTAATTCAAACAACTTTTGAACTGACCAATATATATAATTCAGGTCATCTTAACCCGCTGAAATTTAATTCAATCTTCCTATTTGAATGCCCAAGTTCTACTTACATTCAGTCATTGCCAAGTGCCAATTCTACTAAAGCAGCATAAACTCCAAGTTTTAGCCTCTATTAGTGGATGGAAATCAGTAAAAGTTGTATCACCAAAAAGGCCCAAACTGCACCTGACATAATTGCTTGCACGCACCAGAAGTCACTGCAGATAAGATGTGCCCATGAAGAACTAATTTGTATATTTGCTGGACCCTCTGATCTACTATATATCAATTACTATCAAATAATGATATATCATGAGCCAAGTTAAGTGAATGTAGTGCCAAAAACAACGAAGGCCGACTGCTTAATTACACGAGGAATTTCCATATGTAGACACTTAATATATAGTACAAACATAAGAAAAAGAGAGAAGTCTAATTTACCCATGAATTTATAACGTTTTATTTAGTATACATCTAAATTATTATTTATCTTAAATACCTCCTGAATTTGCTAATTTAATATATCGTGTACTCTTTTTTGGTCCATCTGACATAAAAAGTGGGTACAAATTCAATGAGGCGCGTAATGTAGTAAAAATTTTTGCTAAATCAACATTTTTCAATGGTCAAAAACGAAAAATCTCATTTTTCTTTATTTTAACAAAAATTTCAAAGCCCCTCTCTCTTCTCTTCCTATTTGTTATCCCTTCTCTTTCGTCACTTTCAAAATTTGTAAAAATAATTTTCTTTCAATTACTTCTATTTTACCTACTTAAATTGCAATTTCTTACTCCACGAATTATAACAGAAAACTTGTTTGTGCATGCGAGTCTCCTCAAAATTCTAATTGAAGTGGTAATAAAAAACTACAGTGAAAACACTAACTGAAAAAAACTCAACACAAAGAAAACAAACAAAAAACATAATTTTTTTTAAATAATAGCTTTTTTGATCGATAAAAATTCAAACTTTCTCTATTTCGGACCAGAGAAAAACTCAAAAATATAATTTTTGTTAAAAATATTTTCTTTCAATTGCTTCTATTTTACCTACTTAATATTGCAATTTCTTACTCCATAAATTATAATAGAAAACTTGTTTGGGCATGTGAGTCTCCTCACAATCCTAATCGAAACAGTAATCGAAAACTACTATGAACTACTAATCGGAAAGAACAACCCCATATTTTAACACAAATAAAACAAACACAAAACATATTTTTTTTTAGATAATAGCTTACTTGATCGATAAAAATTTAATCTTTCTCTATTTCAGAGCAGAGAAAAACTCAAAAACGCAACTTTTAATTTAGAGAGAAATTGGAGAATTAAGGGTGGAAGTGGGTTATTTTTTGATATTGGATAAATATGAGAGAAGTGACTATTATTTATCTACGTGAACAAACACATAAGCAATTTTTCCATCGTGTACACGCGTGTTTATACGATTGTGATCTTTGAACCAAAAAGGACATTCGACGTATTAAATTAACAAGTTAGAGAGAATATTTAAGACAAATAATAGTTTAGGTATACACTAAATAAAACATTATAAGTTCAAGAGATAATTAAAACTTCTCTCTAAAAAATGATTTAATTTATATTCATTAACAATTTAGAAAATTGTTATGCAATTTTACCTATTATCCCATGTTATTTTTATTCCATATTTTAGGTTACTAGATCATACATGTTATAAATGATTATTCCCTCTTCTCAATTTATGTCCAAACATTTACTAATTTTTATTGTTATTGTATCGACTCTTCAATTTTTAAAGTAAAATTACATATTTAAAATAAAAGAATTTTTTTTTACACGTTAACATAGTTAATAATTCTAAATAATTTTAACAAAGTTTGAAAAAGTCATAGTCAAAGAGAAAAAGCTGGACTCTCTAAATAAAAGCGTTTCCATATAAAATGGAATGAAGGAAATAACAGTTATTGCAAGGTATCTTAATATAACCTCACGTTTGTAAAAAAAAAAATATTTAACTATATTTATACACGATTAGCGCACATACGTTAGAACAAAAGAAAATCACTGTTGGTGCACATATTTTAAAACAAATGAAATAATTTTATTCCTTTGTAAGTGTATATACTTGGAAGCATTCAATCTGGACTTAAGCAAACTAACTTGACCCTCACGCCTCTCTTTGCCAACCACGCAGCCACCCTGCTCTAATCATAATGCCTCTCTTTGCCTTCAATTAACCTTCAATAATTCTACTAGTATAGTGTTTCAAACTTTCCTCCCAACTAATGGCTCATTGCAGCATAATTTTCCTTACTTTAATTCTTCTACTAGTTTCTTATGCTCCTAGCTTCGAAGAAAGAAAGTTATTGAACAATATCGAGGATAAGAAGATTGATCCTTCTCACGATGCCAATATACTAATGAATTCCCTTCAAAAAGGCGATGTTCCACCTTCTTCTCCACGTGATAAAGAAACCGAGAGATGGTTACTGTGAAGCATTTTTATATTGACCACAATATGGAGTCAGTTCCTAGTCCTGATACCGGAAATTGATGAGAAAGACGGATTTAAAATTTTAACATGACTGAGGCACTATAGCAAAATTGACTTGTTGCTCAATCAGTGTCCCCTAAAAGGTTATTAGTGTTCAGACTTCAGGGTGCCAGGTTAACTATATAATCATTTTCAATGTATATACTCGTAATACATATACAATTTTTTTTTGCTAAAGTTAATGAGGTTTGATAACCCCTCAATGTAGAGAGTACTAGGTCAGCCTCTGATTGACGAAGAGTAAGCTTTTAGATTGTCTACTAGATTTTTTTCATTTGAATATATATATATATATATATATATATATATATATATTAGATAGTAATGGCACGGGCCCAACGTTAAAACATTTTTGTCAGCATAGACATATATATTATTTACATATAAATATTATATGATTGACATATATTATTCACATATAAATATTATATGATTGACAAACGTTCATTTACGTACTGTTTACATTACATACATATTTACATGCCATACTATTTACAAAGTGGAAAGGTATTTAGTCTTCTTTGTAGTGTGGAGCAGCAACAACCGACAAAAGGAATATTCAAAGTGTAAACCTGTAAGAAAAAAAAGCGAAGAATGGAGGAGCAGTTAGATAGTAAACATAAGCAATGTAGAAGTTTGAAACACAAGCTCATAAGTTGCTAGCATTTCTTAAGTCACTCAAGATAAAAATTGCATTTTATACATTTTTCTTGTACCCTTATTCCCTATATGAAGCTTAGAGATGTGCATGTTCAATTAGATGGTAAGAGACTGCTACTGATTGTTTGGAAAACGAAGTTGACGTGCAATAGTGTCCAATCTCTAAAAATATTGAAAATAAAAAATAGGAAGAGTAACTACAAAAGTAAAGTAAAAATGAATATATAATCAAGTGGACATTGACATGAGGAAGTTGTAAGTATCACATGGTGGATAAAGAAAGGAACAATGCACTCATATATTTTCTCGATGGACTACAGTCAATTGCATTAAACAAGCCAAAAAAATAGCTATTCAACTAGCACAGCTAACAGGAACATAATAGTGAAGGATGAAATAGATGAGATAACTCTAAATAAAGCCTAACCCTAAGATCCAAAGCAAGTTGCTCACTTGCACATATCCAACCTTTATAACGGAGTGACAGTTATGTATTTCATGTACTCCTCAACTATTTAGGTCTGAAAATAGTACAACCAAAAAAAGCATATCTTACCATCCAAATGGGAGAAGAACCTTAATATATTGGAATAATGCATTAAATTTAGATTTTACCTCAAAAGTACTTGCAACCAAGCTTCCATTAGAATACATGGGTCATTTGGTTGGAAAACAACGTATCCCAGAATAAGTTATCCCACCCTCAAAAAGGGATAAAAATAACACTACAATCCAGGATAACTGTAATACCCCAAAGTTTCCTAACTAATTTTATCTCAAGAATGTCAAGTATTAGCTTCTAAATTGAATGATGTTTATTCCGTGGGTAATTTTTACGTTTTTTACCTTTTTGCATATGGGAAATTCAATAAGCTTTCCATTGATATAAAATTCTCCTAAATCCGATAACCGGATAAGAAGTTATGACTATTTCAAGTCCCCGTCGTAAAACAGCGCCATATTGGTCAGTGGCGCGCCGCGCCACAAGATAAAATGATAATTGTTCTTTTTCCAGTGTCCCAGCGCGATTTCTCCGCGTCGCTCCAAACTTTCAGGTCGCAAATAAAGTGGCAACGCGATGGCTCTGCGTCGCGCCATTTCCCTAGTTCGCAATTGTCAAATTCTAGTGACACGACGCGATAGCATCGCGTCGCGCCAGGGTCAAGGTTGGGAAATTTTCACCAATTTAAAAGACGTGTTCAGGTTTAAAATGGTCAATTTTCCACACCTATTTAAGCCCTTTAACATGAGATTCAGCTATTTGGAACCCAAAATATACTAGTTTCTCTCAATTTTCTCTTAAGAACAAGCTAGGGTTTCAATTGGGGATTCAATTTCAAGAAAGTCTCTCCGTTAATCTTTGCTAAATCAAGAACTAAGGTATGTCATGTGTTGATTCATGGGTCTCTTTCACCCATGAAGCTCAAGAATCTCTTTTCAAAATCAAAGATTTGTATATTTATGAATGCTCATGATTTGATTAAATTGAAAAGTGATGTTCATGTTGTTGTTTGGTTTCATTCCATGTTATAAACTATTAATTACAAGAATTGATTCTAGTATGTGAGGAATTATGCGGTATTCATGATAAACCCTTCAATTCACAAGTTGATTGATGTATCCTTGATTATTAGATGTGTTGATGATTGTATAACCATAGCATGCTCCCCCCATGTTTGATTAAATGCCTATGTGAAGAAAAAATGCCATATTAGTATGATAATATGAAATCTCCATTCATGTACAAGTTATGTATGTCAAGTGTTTGATGAAATGTATTAGCCAATGGATTATGTATTATTGATATTGGTCCTGTACTCAAGAAAGTCATGCTTTGTCAGTTTTCTTCTATCAAGTCCTGGGGTACTTGCACTCGAAAAATATAGCTGTGTGCCTAGAGTCCGTGTCATGTTTTCACGATATCCTCAGTCAAGCCATGATCCATAGAACTCAGTCAGTAATGTAACTCAGGAAAGCTCAGTAATACAGTAATCTCAATACTATTCCGTCAGTCAATGGAACTCAGTTAATTCAGTCTAGTTCAGTTTAGTAATCCATGATCAGTATCTATTCAAATGGGAGTAGGAATTAACACTGAGTGAACCCAAGAATGGGAACACACACTGTCAGATGAGGGTGTGATTCTTAGAAGTCATCCTTGCATTCCAGAACTATGTAGCCAGCATAGGTTGAGACATCAACACTATCAGATGAGGGTTGATAAGGTGGATAAGCACTGTCAGATGAGGGCCCCACCGTTCTCTTTTGGGGACACTGTCAGATGAGGGTCACTCACAGCTTGTCCTTACCAGTGGCGCGGTATTTACACCCTTCCAATTGGGGTTATAGATTGGACCCCAACTCAGCTATAATAGCGTATTAGTGACATGTCGGTTAGATAACTACTTCCCACAATTTCAGTTACAGAATCAGAACTGTCAGATATAGTTATTCAGTCATTCAGTCTTAGTAATAGAACTCAAATAGTTTTACAGAACTCAGGACTGTTAGATACAGTCAACTCAGAATAGTACGAAACTCAGCTAGTTCCATCAGATTCAGGACTGTCAGATACAGTCACTCATGTCATCAGTTATATCAGTCATCAGAATTCAGTTATCAGTCATGTTAGTTATTAATAAATTCATGTTATCATGATCTCAGATATAGTTACGACGTATTCATGCATGTATTCTCACGTTCATATTAGTCAGTTAGCCAGTATTGTTCATGCATATAAACCCCATGCATTCAGACTACCTTCCATACATACCAGTACATTCAAAGTACTGACGCATTTGCGCTATGGTGTCTTATATCATAGGTTCAGAAACACGAGCTCCAGAGCATCATTAACATTCCAGTCTCAGCAGTCAGAGTTAGCAGTGAGTCCTCATCATTCGAGGATATGATTATTTATTTATTGTCTCATTAATTAATTTATAAGTTGGAGTTAGTTGGGGACATGTCCCATTAACTCCTTATCCAGAGAGTTATGTTTTAGAGGTTTTTCAGACTACAGTATGTTCAGATAGTATTTCAATTTTGGGTATTCTATTACCCCACTCAGATGTTATATTTTATCAATCATGCAATTTTTAACCTTATGGCCTTTCAGCCTCTATTTTCGCATTATATTTAGTATGTTATACAGTGTACAGGTACATATATCAATCATGGGTTAACTTGTGGTCCTTCGGAGTCGTGAGCACCGTGTAGCATTCCGAGTACTAGATGCGGCTTTCAGACTTCCTAGGACATTATTGAACCTTAGGTTTTGATACCAATTTTATAATGCCCCAGATGTTATATTTTATCAATCATGCAATTTTTAACCTTATGGCCTTTCAGCCTCTATTTTCGCATTATATTTAGTATGTTATACAGTGTACAGGTACATATATCAATCATGGATTAACTTGTGGTCCTTCGGGGTCGTGAGCACCGTGTAGCATTCCGAGTACTAGATCTGGGGCATTATAAAATTGGTATCAAAACCTAAGGTTCAATAATGTCCTAGGAAGTCTGAAAGCCGTATCTAGTAGAGTCTTGTACATGGGTGTGTTGTGTGCCATATTTATGTACAAGAGGCTATGAGATGTTTTAGGAACAAATTCCCTTCTTTCAGTATTTATGTCGTGCCAGTGAGCATAATCTCAAGTCAATCTCTCAGTCTAATCTATTTCTCCCTTTCTTCTACAGAACATGCCTCCTAAAAGAAGAAATGGAAATCAATCAGCCCCTCATCCTGAAAAACCTTTGAGAGAACATGTTTCTCATGCAGAGTTTAGAGCTGTATTTACTACTCTTGCTCAGTCAGTTGCTTCTCAGAATGAATGACCAACCGTCGTTCCAGCCAACCCAGTGGATAATTCAGCTGCAGCCAGGATTCGGGACTTCACCCGAATGAATCCTCCATCCTTTCTCGGGTCTAAGTCAGATAAGGACCCTCAAGAATTCATCGATCAGGTTCATAAAGTTACAAACATCATGGGGGTTACTCCTGTCGAGAGTGCTGAGCTAGATGCATACCAGTTGCTGGATGTTGCCCACACTTGGTTTAAATAGTAGAAATCAGAAAGGTGATAACGCTCAACTTACACATCAAATAAGTGCAAGGCGATCGTCGTCAATATATTTACCCAACTTTAAAGTCGGGGTTGAATCCACAGGGAATAATGTGAGTGGCGATTAAGCTAATATGAAGCTATAGCTACAAGTTCAATTCAAACAAATGGTACGAAAATATAAAATTAAGATAAGGGTTTTGAAAGTATCAAGTAATGTTATCACTTCAATATTAATGTTTGTAATTAATATAAATGGGAAACCAGAGCTATGTTCACCAACAGTTTTGGGAATTGATAGATACTAGGTAATGCTATAGATTCTCGAAATGATTAGAACAACAGAATATCCCTGACGATTATACTATCTGACTTATCTCTCGACCTCACCAGACAATTTATTATCTAATTCTCTCGAACTTAGATAACTTATCTATTTCCAATAGGATGTTATCTCATGTAGATTAATCCAGTTACGACATTAATCATTAAACAGAAGGTTGGTAGCTTCCGAGTCCCTGTTGATAATTCACGTCCTCTAGTCTATTTCTCCGTTAGAAACAAATAAAACCTAAGGCATAACCTAATGTTTGCAACCACTAGATTTCAGTTAAAACAACAGAATTTCAAGATGTTCCACTACTCTTTGAATCCGTTAAACACCTAGTATAATATCAAACCCTAATCCATGAATCCCATAACCCTGGCTAATGGAATTAGCCGCTCATGATTTGATGAACGAAATCATAAGTTGAATTCATAATGATAAGGATAACTTACGATTAGATGGAAAACAACAAGTAGTTTTTTCGATTGAATCACAAGGTAGAAACCCAAAAATAGTTGATAAAACAAGAAGAATAATTGATGTAAGAGAGCAATGTTACGTGCCTCTCTTCCCTAGGTTAATTGTCTGATAGATGAATTATGAATCAATCAAAAACCTTAAAAGATGCTATTTATACTAAAGCCTAATTAAGGTAATAAAATAACAAAATCACAGCTGGGCTCGGATTTAGGTGACGACATATTGGTGTTTATCATCAGGCTTCTGACGGCGTCTCAGATATGTCGTCAGAAGTCGTGCCTTCTTAACCTGTTCTGCCTCACTCTGACGATGTCCTCCGATGGCTTGCCAGAGGGGTGACGGCGTGTAGCAGATGTCGTCAGACCTTCAGCTTATTTCACCATGTTCTGTCCCACTTGACGACATCTTCTGACGACTTACCATACTTGTGATGACATATTGAGAATGTCGTCATCTTCATCCAGCAACTCTTCTTCACTGTTCTTCCTGATGCCTTTTTCTGGTAGCTTACCACATCTCTGACGGCTTACGAGAAATGCCGTCAGACTCATATCAGCTCACTTATACCAGATTTTACTCTTTTGCTCCATTGCTATTTATTTCCATGCATCTTGACTTTCCTACAAATCTTAAGAAATAACATCAAAAACACCAATAATTACTTAAGAACTTACAATTATTTCAAGTTAAAAAGTCTTAAATGTGCTACAAAAATCTAGCACATCAACACCCTCAACTTAAAACAATTGCTTGTCCTCAAGCAACTACATAACACCATACTACGATGCTTAACCAAGAGACACATAAGATACATATCACAGTTGATTATCAAGTTTAGCTTAAAACTCATGCCACTCTCCACGTTCAATTACTTATAAATCTAATTGTGCATATCAATGAAGATTAACAATGTGACCCAGAGGAATCAAAATATGGCATCAATTCAGCAAAAATAACCATGCATATGTACAAGTTACACTACCCAAACAAGTAAACAGCTAGCAATGCAACCGATGTACCCTTACAATAAATAAGTCCCTCCTTACTCATATATGAACTCAAGCATGTCAATGCGGGGACGGTCAAGAGACACTCACTCTCAGAAAGAAATCCAATCAATGCATGTCAAATACCATATGCTTGTCTTTATTTTCATTACCAAGGTGTCCAGACAGGTAAGTTAGGATCACTAAAGGTCTTTTCTTCGGCTTGTAATGTAGGCTAAGGGCTGGTCTGATATTTAATGGCATTTAGAGTGACTAAGCCTCATTGGAACTACCTTAACTTTTGGGGTTCACTTATTAACCTTTTTCTTCTTTTTCTCCTTTTCTTGATCACACATTATTCAGGATGGATATGGCTTTTCTTTTTCATTCTTTTTTTTTTCTTATTCTTCTTCCACACCACCCAACTTATTATTTTTTTTCACTTATTCTTTTCCTTTTATTCTACCTTTCTTCATACTCAGTTTACATCACGCACCCCTATGATAGCCACCCTCAACTTAGGTTGTTTACCTAAGTCTAGGTGCACAGTGTCCAAGGAGGACCAAGGCCAAAATAGGTTCATTATGATCTAAACGGGAAAGTGATAGGTGTCATAGAAAGAAATGGTCAATTCAGGCTTAAAATAGGGATCAAGATATATCATCCATATAGGGAAGGTCATTTAGGCAAAAAGTGACTTAAAAATCAAAATGGCCTATGATCCTTTCCTAACCCCTATCTTTGAACCAAGGTAAGACTAACTGGGCAAGTTCTGGATTTAACAGACAAAGGGAACTAAGTAGTATCTCACACACACATGGCACAAAGGTGCATCACAAGCTACTACTTATCCGGTTCATGCGATTGTTTAGCAGTGGATATCATGTCACTAGTACTAATGCCATAACAAGATGCACAGTGGTCACACATAAATATATATCACACAATTATAAAACATACCAACGGAGAGGTGTTTATCAGTCTAAAAAATCAACAAAAATATGTCAACTGCTCTAGATACTTATTTTTCTCCAGTTAACCACAACACATCACAAAACAAACACAGTACGCCTAAACATGCCGGCTCTACTAGGAACAAGACTCCGGGGAAAAGAGGCACGACAACAAAAACCCCAGGAGGACATCATCACCCATAAGTAGCCCCACCTTCAACTTAAAATGATGCAATATCTCCAATGCATCAAACCAAAACAAGAGAGTTAGAAACATACCTGTGGCACCATGGGTGCGAAGATCTGATGTCAATCACACAATACTAATACAAACAACAAAATACCTTGGGTTGCCTCCCAAGAAGCGCCTGGTTTAACGTCGTGGCGCGACTCAGTTATCTTGACTACTCAGACTTCGTCAAGATACCTTGTTGATAATTATTTATCTCTCCACTTGGAGGATTTAAAATGCTGGCCCAACTTTTGATCAATACATCTTCGAGGCACGTTGGGCAAATATGAGGGTATGATGAGGAATGTTTTATCACGCCACTTCGAAGAATTGAACTGCTTGCCCAATTTTGCATCAAACTTTCGTATGGGCTCATTTGACAATGGTGATAATCTTAAATAGCCACTAAATGGACATCGATCTTTAAGCTCCTTGGCCTTCAATATTGGGGTTGTAGTCTGCCCTTTTGGAAGGATAAACTCCAAAATGTAAGAATCTTCCTCCTCATTTTCAAAATTCATCATTTGCTTGGGTGATTTGACTTTCATCACATCCTCTAAGCATAATGTTGAAAAGTGATTCGAATGAGGACTAACCCTCAATTTCAGAACAACTTCCCTATTAGTATTTTTACCTCGAAATGGACTAGAGTCTTTACGAGGATTGTGTTTGATTTCTTCCTTTGACTCTAATGCTATTTCCTCACCCTTGGCATCTTTATTCATGAATGGTTCGGTTGGTTGGGAAATCACCGAGGGTTGCTCAACATCAAGCTCATCATCAACATCGGATTCTTGCTCTTCATCCTCACACTCTTCAATTATTTTAAATAATTCCATACACAAGATATCATCTAAACATAATGTAGAAAAGTGTTTTGGATGGATATCCATCTCTTCTATCCTTTCTCTTCCCTTGTTAAATGCCCTAATATCTCGACACATGTCACATATGGTTCATTCGTTGTGTCTATACTATCCAACATTAGTTGAAGCATAGCTTCAATGTCACTCTTTCTAGTGCTGCGTTCTTCCTTTTCTTGACCATAAGACCTATCATACTCATAAGAAGAACTAGAAATTGGGTTAGCGCAATAGGGGGAGGGAGAATTTGATGGAAATGGTGCACACATCTCTCTCCGAGGAGCATATCTACAGTTATGCTAAAAGTGGGGTCCATCACAATATGGACATGGATCATCCAGATAAGATTTCCAACCATCAAACTCACATTTATTCCAAGATGCCATAGTAATAAGTAAATTAGAATAAAAATCTACCTAACACAAGAAATAAAAGAAAACTAAAAACAAATATTTACAAGTTTGAATTCAAGCAAGTAGGTTAAAATTCCAAACCAACTCAATATGCCAAATTGTTCCCCGGCAACGGCGCCATTTTTGATAACGCTCAACTTACACCTCAAATAAGTGCAAGGCCGTCGTCAATATATTTACCTAAATTTGGAGTCGGGGTCGAATCCACAGGGAACAATGTGAGTGGCGATTAAGCTAATTTGAAGCTATAGCTACAAGTTCAATTCAAACAAATTAAACCTAAGGCATAACCTAATGTTTGCAACCATTAGATTTTAGTTAAAACAACAGAATTTTAAGATGTTCCACTACTTTTTGAATCCGTTAAACACCTAGTGTCATATCAAACCCTAATCCATGGATCCCACAACCCCGGCTAATGGAATTAGCCGCTCATGATTTGATGAACGAAATCACAAGTTGAATTCATAATGATAAAGATAACTTACGATTAGATCAAAAACAACAAGTAGTTTCTTCAATTGAATCACAAGGTAGAAACCCAAAAATAGTTGATAAAAATAAGAAGAATAATTGATGTAAGAGAGCAATGTTACGTGCCTCTCTTCCCTAGGTTAATTGTCTGATAGATGAATTATGAATCAATCAAAAACCCTAAAAGATGCTATTTATTCTAAAGCCTAATTAAGGTAATAAAATAACAAAATCACAGCTGGGCTCAGATTTAGGTGACGACATATTGGTGTTGATTGTCAGGATTCTGAAGGCGTCTCAAATATGTCGTCAGAAGTTGTGCCTTCTTAACCTGTTCTTCCTCACTCTGACGATGTCCTCCGACGGCTTACCATAGGGGTGACGGCGTGTAGCAAATATCGTCAGACCTTCAGCTTATTTCACCATGTTCTGTCCCACTTGACGACATTTTCTGATGGCTTACCACACTTGTGATGACATATTGAGAATGTCATCACCTTCATCCAACAACTCTTCTTCACTGTTCTTCCTGATGCCTTTTTCTGGTAGCTTACCATATCTCTAAAAACTTCATGATCAGTGTCTATTCAGATGGGAGTAGGAATTAGCACTAAGTGAACCCAAGGATGGGAACACACACTGTCAGATGAGAGTGTGATTCTTAGAAGTCATACTTGCATTCTAGAACTATGTATCCAGCATAGGTTGAGACATCAACACTGTCAGATGAGGGTTGATAAGGTGGATAAGCACTGTTAGATGAGGGCCCCACTGTTCTCTTTTGGGGACACTGTCAGATGAGGGTCACTCACAGCTTGTCCTTACCAGTGGCGCGGTATTTACACCCTTCCAATTGGGGTTACAGATTGGACCCCAACTCAGCCATAATAGCGTATTAGGGGCATGTCGGTTAGATGACTACTTCCCACAGTTTCAGTTACAGAATCAGGACTGTCAGATACAGTCATTCAGTCATTCAGTCTTAGAAATTGAACTCATATAGTTTTATAGAATTTAGGACTGTAAGATACAGTCAACTCAGAATAGTATAAAACTCAGCTAGTTCCATCAGATTCAGGACTGTCAGATACAGTCACTCATGTCATCAGTTCAGTTATATCAGTCATCAGAATTCAGTTATTAGTCATGTTAGTTATCAGTAAATTCATGTTATCATGATCTCAAATATAGTTACGACGTATTCATGCATGTATTCTCACGTTCATATTAGTCTGTTATCCAGTATTGTTTATGCATATAAACCCTATGCATTCAGCCTACCTTTCATGCATACCAGTACATTCAAAGTACTGACGCATTTGCGTTATGGTGTCTTATATCATAGGTTCAGAAGCACGAGCTCTAGAGCATCAGTAGCATTCCAGTCTCAGCAGTCAGAGTTAGCAGTAAGTCCTCATCATTCGAGGATATGATCATTTATTTATTATCTCATTAATTAATTTATAAGTTGGAGTTAGTTGGGGACATGTCCCATTAACTCCTTATCTAGACAGTTATGTTTTAGAGGTTTTTCAGACTATAGTATGTTCAGAAAATATTTCAGTTTTGGGTATTCTATTACCCCACTCAGAGGTTATATTTTATCAGTCATGCCATTTTGAACCTTATGTCCTTTCAGCCTCTATTTCTGCATTATATTTAGTATGTTATACAGTGTACAGGTACATATATCAGTCATTGATTATCTTGTGGTCCTTCGGAGTTGTGAGCACCGTGTATCATTACGAGTACTAAATCCAGGGCATTATAAACTTGGTATCAAATCCTAAGGTTCAATAATGTCCTAGGAAGTCTGAAAGACGCATCTAGTAGAGTCTTGTACATGGGTGTGTTGTGCGCCACATTTATGTACAGGAGGCTATGAGATGTTTTAGGAATAATTTCCTTTCTTTCAGTATTCATGTCGTGCCAGTGAGCATAATCTCAAGTCAATCTCTCAGTCTAATCTATTTCTCCCTTTCTTCTATAGAACATGCCTCCTAAAAGAAGAAATGGAAATCAATCAGCCCCTCAGCCCGAATAACCTTTAAGTGAACATGTTTCTCATGCAGAGATTAGAGCTGTATTTACTACTCTTGCTCAGTCAGTTGCTGCTCAGAATAAATGACCAGACGTCGTTCCAGCCAATCCAGTGGCTAATTCAGCTGCAGCCAGGATTCAGGACTTTACCCGAATGAATTCTCCATCCTTTCTCGGGTCTAAGTCAGATGAGGACCCTCAAGAATTCATCGATCAGGTTCAGAAGGTTACAAAAATCATGGGGGTTACTCCTGTCGAGAGTGTTGAGCTAGCTGCATACCAGTTGCTGGATGTTGCCCACACTTGGTTTAAATAGTAGTAATCAGAAAGGTGATAACGCTCAACTTACACCTCAAATAAGTGCAAGGCGATCGTCGTCAATATATTTACCCAACTTTAAAGTCGGGATCGAATCCACAGGAAACAATATGAGTGGCGATTAAGCTAATTTAAAGATATAGCTACAAGTTCAATTCAAACAAATGGTACAAAAATATAAAATTAAGATGAGGGTTTTAAAAGTATCAAGTAATGTTGTCACTTCAATATTAATGTTTGTAATCAATATAAATGGGAAACCAGAGCTATGTTCACTAAGGGTTTCGAGAATTGACAGATACTAGGTAATACTAGAGATTCTCGGAATGATTAGAACAATAGAATTTCCCTGACGATTATACTATCTGACTTATCTCTCGGCCTCACCAGACAATTTATTATCTAATTCTCTCAAACTTAGATAACTTATCTATTTACAATAGGATGTTATCTCATGTAGATTAATCAAGTTACGGCATTAATCATTAAACAAAAGGTTGGTAGCTTTCGAGTCCCTGTTGATAATTCACGTTCTCTAGTCTATTTCTCTATTAGAAGTAAATAAAACCTAAGGCATAACCTAATGTTTGCAACCACTAGATTTCAGTTAAAATAACAGAACTTCAAGATGTTCCATTACTCTTTGATTCCGTTAAACACATAGTATCATATCAAACCCTAATCCATGAATCCCATAACCCCGGCTAATGAAATTAGCCGCTCATGATTTGATGAACGAAATCACAAGTTGAATTTATAATGATAAGGATAACTTACGATTAGATGGAAAAAACAAGTAGTTTTTTCAATTCAATCACAAGGTAGAAACCCAAAAATAGTTGATAAAAATAAGAAGAATAATTGATGTAAGAGAGCAATGTTACGTGCCTCTCTTCCCTAGGTTAATTGTCTGATAGATGAATTATGAATCAATCAAAAACCCTAAAAGATGCTATTTATACTAAAGCCTAATTAAGGTAATAAAATAACAAAATCACAGCTGGGCTCAGATTTAGGTGATGACTTATTGGTGTTGATCGTCAGGCTTCTGACGACGTCTTAGATATATCGTCAGAAGTCGTGCCTTCTTAACCTATTCTGCCTCACTCTGATGATGTCCTATGACATCTTACCATAGGGGTTACGGCGTGTAGAAAATGTCATCAGACCTTCAGTTTATTTGACCATGTTCTGTCCCACTTGACGGCATCTTCTGACGGCTTACCATACTTGTGACGACATATTGAGAATGTCGTCACCTTCATCCAGTAACTCTTCTTCACTGTTCTTCCTGATGCCTTTTTCTGGTAGCTTACCACATCTCTGACGGTTTACAAGAAATGCCGTCAGACACATATCAGTTCACTTGTACTAGATTTTACTCTTTTGCTCCATTGTTATTTATTTCCATGCATCTTGACTTTCCTAAAAATTCTTAAGAAATAACATAAAAAAAACCAATAATTACTTAATAACTTACAATTATTTCAAGTTAAAAAGTCTTAAATATGCTACAAAAATCTAGGACATCAAAAGGCCAGATGATGCAGTGGCTATTGAGTGGGAGGAGTTTATCACTGCATTCTTAGATAGATTCTTTTCCCAAGAGCTGACAGAGGCTAAGGTGTTAGAATTCATCAACCTCTGGTAGGGTAACATGACGGTGAAAAAGTGTTCTCTTAAATTTACTTAATTAGCCAGATATGCTCCTCATGTGGTTGCAGATAGCAGGGCCAAGATGAGTAAGTTTGTTTCTGGGGTGGACGATAGTGTGGTCAACGAGTGTAGGTTTGAGATGTTGAATAATGACATGACTTTAGCTAGGCTTATGATTCATGCTCAGTAGATAGAAGATCAAAAGGTTAAGATGAGGGAGAAACAGAATAAGAGAGCATAGACAGGTAGTTTCAACTTTGCTCAGCCCAAATCAGAAGGAGCAAACCGCTCTCAGTTTTATCCTAAGTCATTAGTTCCAGCTCCTTCTTCAGCCAGTGCTCCAACTCCTAAGTTCAGGGATGGAAATAGAGATAGGGCGCAAGGCTATAAGTCTCAGGGCAGTGTCAGCAATGCCCGAACGAATTCTCTTTGTCAGACTTGTGGTAAGAACCACAAGGGTGCTTGCAGAGCTGGTAGCGATGTCTATTTCCAGGCCACAGAGTCAGAGATTGTCCCCAGCCAGGTTATTAGGGTCAACAGAATCATTCCTCAGCTCAGTCCGGTTGCCCAAATCAGTAGGGTGCCACTTCCAGTGCTACTAGTGGGCAATGCCCAAACAGAATCTATGCTCTCCAATCCCGATAAGATCAGGAAAATTCTCCTGATGTAGTTACTGGTACATTACAGATCTTTCTTGTGCATGTTTATGCTTTGCTATATCCAGGAGCTTCCTTGTCTTTTGTCACTCCCTATATAGCAGTTGATTTCGGAATCAGTCCTAAAATTCTAGTAAATCCCTTTTCAGTTTCTGCCCAAGTGGGTAAAACTATCATAGCCTGACGGGTATACAAGAACTACCCGATTATGATATTTCATAAAGTCACTTCAGTAGATTTAGTCGAATTTGAGATGATTGATTTTAATGTCATTCTCGACATGGATTGGCTTCATTCCTTCTATAACACAGTCGACTGCAGAAATAGAATAGTCTAGTTTCAGTTTCTGAATATACCCATCCTAGAGTGGAGGGGTAGTACTTTAGATGTCAGAGGTCAACTTGTTTTCTACCTTCGGGTATGAAAAATGATATCTAAAGGATGTGTCTATCACCTTGTTTGAGTTAAGGACACTAGTTCTGAAACTCCCAGCCTTGATTCAGTCCCAGTCGTGAATGAATATTCAGATATCTTTCTTGAAGATTTTCCAGGAATTTCTCCCGAAAGGGAAATAGACTTCGGTATTGACCTTCTTCCAGATACTCAGCCTATATCTATTCCGCCATACAGAATGGCACCAACAGAACTCAAAGAACTAAAAGAGAAGTTGAAGGTTTTCTTAGATAAGGGATTCATCAGGCCCAGTGTGTCCCCATGGGGTGCACCAGTCTTATTCGTGTGCAAGAAAGATGGTTCTCTCAGAATGTGCATTGATTATCGTCAGCTTAATAAAGTCACAGTCAAGAATAAGTATCCTCTACCTAGAATTGATGACTTATTTGACCAACTTCAGGGTGCCAGTTATTTCTCTAAGATAGACCTCAGATCCGACTATCATCAGCTCAGAGTTAGAGAATGTGATATTCCAAAAATAGCCTTTCGTACCCGGTATGGTCACTTCGAATTCCTAGTTATGTCATTTGGTCTTACCAATGCCCCAGCAGCTTTCATAGACTTGATGAACCGTGTGTTCAAGTAGTACTTGGACATATTCATCATAGTCTTTATAGATGATATTCTGGTCTATTACCAGAGTGAGCGTGATCATGCAGACCATCTCAAAATTGTACTTCAGACTCTTAGAAATCACCAATTTTTTGCCAAATTCAGGAAGTGCGAATTTTGGCTAAGGTCAGTAGCTTTCTTTGGCCATATTTTTTCTGGTGATGGCATTAGAGTAGATCCTCAAAAGACCAAAGCGGTAAGAAACTAGCCCAGACCTGTCTCTCCATCAGACATCGGGAGTTTCTTGGGTTTGGCTGGATATTACAGATGGTTTGTTGAAGGATTTTCATTTATTGCATCCCCTATGTCCAGATTGACTTAGAAGAAAGTCAAGTTTCAGTTGTCAGATCCTTGCGAGAAGAGCTTTCAGGAGTTGAAGACTCGACTCACCTCAACCCAGTCTTAGCTCTTCCAGGTGATCCAGATGGGTTTGTGGTGTACTGTGATATATCCAGAGTAGGTTTGGGTTGTTTCCTTATGAAGTATGGTAAGGTCATATCCTACGACTCTAGACAGTTTAAACCTCATGAGAAGAATTATCCTACTCATGATCTTGTGTTAGCAGCCGTGATTTTTGCCTTAAAAATTTGGAGGCATTACTTGTTCGGAGTTCATGTAGATGTGTTCACCGATCATAAGATCCTTCAGTATGTCTTTTCTCAGAAAGATCTCAATCTTCATCAGAGAAGGTGGTTAGAGCTCTTGAAAGATTACGACATGAGTATCCTTTATCATCCGGACAAGGCCAATGTAATGGCCGACGCTCTCAGTAGACTGTCTATGGTTAGTGTTACTCATGTCGAGGATAGTAAGAAGAAGTTATCTCAGGAAGTCCATCATCATGCCAGACTAGGTGTTCGCTTAGCCGATTCAGAGGAGGGTGACATATGGGTTCTGAGTAGTTCAGAATCATCTCTAGTTTCTGAGGTGAAAGAAAAGCAAGATAGAGACCCCAGTTTAGTCAAGTTAAAAGAGTTAGTTAAGGACCAGAAAGTAGAGGTTTTCTCTCAAGGGGGAGATGGTGTATTGCGTTGTCAGGGACGTCTCTATGTTCCAGGTGTAGATGACTTTAGGCAGCGAATTCTTGCAGAAGCGCATGGTGTGAGCTACTCTATTCATCCAGGGGCCACAAAGATGTACCGCGACTTGCGGGAGATCTATTGGTGGAGTGGGATAAAGTGAGACGTTGTAGAATTTATGGCTAAGTTCTCTATATGTTAGCAGGTTAAGATAGAGCATCAGAATCCTAGTGGGTCCATGCAGGAGTTAACTATTCCTACTTGGAAGTGGGAAGAAGTGAACATGGACTTCGTGATAAGTTTTCCTCAAACTCTTTGTCAACATGATTCGGTTTGTGTCATTGTAGATAGGATGACCAAATCAGCTCATTTCCTTCCATTTCATATCTCTTATTCAACCGAGGATTACGCCAAACTCTACATCAGAGGGTTGGTCAGATTACACGGTATTCTATTATCCATTATTTCAGACAGAGGTACCCAATTCACCTCTCATTTTTGAAAAGCATTCCACAAGGGTCTTGGTACCCAAGTTCATCTCAATACAACCTTTTATCACCAGACAGATGGTCAAGCAAAAAGGAATATTCAGACCCTAGAAGATATGCTAAGGGCGTGTGCAATTGATTTCAAGTGTAGTTGGGATGACCACTTGACTTTGCTTGAGTTTGCATACAATAATAACTATCATTACAGTATTCGAATGGCTCCATTCAAAGCTCTCTACGGTAGGATATACAAATCTTCAGTCAGTTGGTTCAAAGTTAGTGAGGCATTAGTGATAAGACCTGACTTGGTATTCGATGCCTTAAAGAAAGTCCAGTTAATCAGAGAAAGAATCTGGGCCTCTCAGAGCCGATAGAAGTCTTATGCAGATGTACGTATAAAGGATCTTGAGTTTGAGGTTAGTGACTATATCTATCTAAATATCTTTCCCATGAAGGGAGTGAAGAGGTTCGGCAAGAAGGGAAAACTCAGTCCCTGATATTTTGGTCCCTTCAAAATTCTTAGTCGCTTCGGCAAGGTAGCTTATGAGCTCGAATTGCCTTCAGATCTAGCCTTAGTTTATCCAGTCTTCCATGTCTCTTTGGTCAAGAAGTGTATAAGTGACCCAGCAGTTGTAGTCCTTATTCAGAGCATAGATGTTTAGAACAACCTCTCTTATGAAAAGATTCCAGTCAAAATTCTAGACTACCAGACTCATAGATTGAGGAACAAAGAAGTCCCTCTAGTCAAAGTTCTTTGGTGGAATCAGTTCATTGAGGGAGTTGCTTGGGAAGCAGAAGTAGACATGCGTACCAAGTACCCTCACCTCTTCTCCACCAAATCAGATCTAGCTCAAGGTAATAGTTCTCCTTAAGATTTTTAGTTTTCATGTCCAGATTATAGTTACAACTTGGTGTCAGCTTCATGTTTAGGATTCCATTTTTAAACTTGGTACTAAGTACCATTGCATATCCAATTCTATGTTCATGAATCAGATTAGTTATGTGTTCATGCATCAGACATGCATTCTCCTTATGAGAAGACTCAGTTATTAGAAATCTCAGTCATGTAATCAGTTCTGTCATGTATTCATGCATCAGATACGTGTGATCAGCTTATCAGTATTCTCAGTAATGCATTCATGTATCAACTTAGTCATGAAATCATGCATCAGATATGCATGCTCTGTATGAATCTCAAAAATATCAGTTACGTAGTCATGTTTCAGTGTTTATGTTCAGTTTGTACTTTGGCTTATCGTTTCTCCCCTCTCATTCAGTCTCATTCAAGGACAAATGTTCCCAAGGGGGAGATATTATAATACCCCAAAATTTCCTAACTAATTTTGTCTCAAGAATGTCAAGTATTAACTTCTAAATTGAATGATGTTTATTCCATGGGGAATTTTTAAGATTTTCACTTTTGTTATGTCGAAAATTCAATAAGCTTTCCATTGATATAAAATTTGCCTAAATCGAATAATCGGGTAAGAATTTATGACTATTTTAAGTCCGCATCGTAAAACAGTGCCATATTGGTCAGTGGAGTGCCGCGCCACAAGATAAAATAAAAATTGTCCTTTTTCTAGTGTCCCAGCATGATTTCTCCGCGTCGTGCCAAACTTCCAGATCACAAATAAAGTGGCAACGCGATGTCTCCGCATCACGCCATTTCCCTATTTCCCAATTGTTAAATTCCAGTGACACGATGCGATAGCGAAGCATCGCGCTAGGGGTCCTATTCAGAAAATTTTCACCAATCTAAAAGATGTGTTCAGGGTTAAAAGGGTCAATTTTCCACCCCTATTTAAGCCCTTTAACATGAGATTCAGCTATTTGGAACCCAAAGTATACTAGTTTCTCTTAATTTTCTCTTAAGAACAAGCTAGGGTTTCAATTGGGGATTCAATTTCAAGAAAGTCTCTCCATTAATCTTAGTTAAATTAAGAACTAAGGTATGTCATGTGTTGATTCATGGGTCTGTTTCACCCATGAAGCTCAAGAATCTCTTTTCAAAATCAAAGATTTGTATATTTACGAATGTTCATGATTTTATTGAATTGAAAAGTGATGTTCATGTTGTTGTTTAGTTTCATTCCATGTTATAGACTATTAATTACAAAAATTGATTCTAGTATGTGAGGAATTACGTGGTATTCATGATAAACCTTTCAATTCACAAGTTGATTGTTGTATCCTTGATTATTAGATGTGTTGATGATTGTATAGCAATAGCATGCTCCCCCCATGTTTGATTAAATGCCTATGTGAAGGAAAAGTGCCATACTAGTATGATAATATGAAATCTCCATTCATGTACAAGTTATGTATGTCAAGTGTTTGATGAAATATCTTAGCCAATGGATTATGTATTGTTGATGTTGGTCTTGTACTCAAGAAAGTCATGCTTTGTCAGTTTCCTACTATCGAGTCCTGGGGGTACTTGTACCCAAAAAATATAGATGTGTGCCTAGAGTCCTTGTCATGTTTTCATAATATCCTCAGTCAAGCCATGATCCATAGAACTCAGTCAGTCATGTAACTCAGGAAAGCTCAGTAATATAGTAATCTCAGTACTATTTCGTCAGTCAACTGAACTCAGTTAATTTAGTCCAGTTCATTCCATTAATCCATGATCAGTGTCTATTTAGATGAGAGTAGGAATTAGCACCAAGTGAACCCAAGTATGGGAATACACACTGTCAGATGAGGGTGTGATTCTTAGAAGTCATCCTTGCATTCCAGAACTATGTAGCCAGCATAGGTTGAGACATCAACACTGTCAGATGAGGGTTGATGAGATGGATAAGCACTGTCAGATGAGGTCCCCACCATTCTTTTTTGGGGACACTATCAAATGAGGGCCACTCACAGCTTGTCCTTACCAGTGGAGCGGTATTGACACCCTTCTAATTGGAGTTACCGATTGGACCCCAACTTAGCCATAATGGCGTATTAGGGGCATGCCGGTTAGATAACTACTTCCCACAATTTCAGTTACAGAATCAGGACTATCAGATACAGTCATTTAGTCTCAGTAATAGAACTCAAATAGTTCTACAGAATTCAGGACTGTCAGATACAATCAACTCAAAATAGTACGGAACTTAGCTAGTTCCATCAATTCAGGACTGTCAGATACAGTCGCTCATGTCATCAGTTATATTAGTTATTAGAATTTAGTTATCAATTATGTTAGTTATCAGTAAATTCATGTTATCACGATCTTAGATATAGTTATGACGTATTCATGCATGTATTGTCACGTTCATATTAGTCAGTTAGCTAGTATTGTTATGCATATGAACCCCATGCATTCAGCCTACCTTCCATGCATACCAGTACATTCAAAGTACTGACGCATTTGTGCTATGGTGTCTTATACCATAGGTTCAGAAGCACGAGGTCCAGAGCATCAGTAGCATTCCAGTCTCAGCAGTTAGAGTTAGTAGTGAGTCCTCATCATTCGAGGACATGATCATTTATTTATTATCTCATTAATTAATTTATAAGTTGGAGTTAGTTGTGGATATGTCCCATCAACTCCTTATCTAGAAAATTATGTTTTAGAGGGTTTTCAGACTATAGTATGTTCAGACAGTATTTCAATTTTGGGTATTCTATTACCCCACTCAGATGTTATATTTTATTAGTGATGCAGTTTTGAACCTTATGGACTTTCAGCATCCATTTCCGCATTATATTTAGTATGTTATACAGTGTGCAGGTATAGATATCAGTTATGGGTTAGCTTGTGGTCCTTCGGGGTCGTGAGCACCGTGTAGCATTCCGAGTACCAGATTCGGGGCGTTACAATAACTAACCCCGAATGAGTTATCCTATGCATCTTGTTCCAACCAAACATCTCATATGAATTGATGTTGTAGATTTTTCAGGTGATACTTGAAATCTAAGGTCCTCTTTTAGAAATTGAAAGGGAAAGGTAGAGCAACAGGAATTTTTTCTTTTGCATATTTGAAGACATTGATTGTCAAATCTGATTCTTCTTGTAAAATTTTGAGTACAATTCTCACTTTAATTGTTCATTTAGTTTTGAGAATGTGTTTTTCTAACTTATTATAATCTTCCTTCTTCTTGAGAAGGTGAATTTGTAAGGTGAAACCCTTTATTTTCCCTTTTTATGGTTAATACTTTGTGCAATATGTAATTCATATAAATGACATATGCTATTAGAGAACTATAATGAATCCAAGACATTTGATTTTATGTCTAAAACAACTACACAATTATTTTTGTTGTTTCCTTTTTCCACAGGTGTTCTATGAGCTACTCTTCAACATGTTTGCATCAGATCCTCCTGTACCTAAGAGAAAGAGCAAGGATGCATTTATTATCCTCTAAAAATAATGCTTTACCAGGAGCAGGAGGACTCCCAACTAATGGACAACTTTAGAATCCAACTTAAAACACTATGATCAGTCTTCAGATGGATATATATAATATGTTATAAGTAAAAAGTTCCAATTCTCCTTATGGCAGGAAAAAAGTGAACACCACAGATGCCAAAAGGTTCCATGTCTTGTTGAAAGGATCCTAATAAAATATGGCTGTAAAACCAAAAAGGTTCCACGTCTTGTTGAAATGATCCTAATAAAATATGGGTATTTTTCTTATCGCACGAAAAAAGTGAACAACACAGATGCCAAAAGGTTCCATGTCCTGTTGAAAGGATCTTAATAAAATATGGGTTTAAAACCAAAAAGGTTTGATGTCTTGTTGAAAGGATCGTAATAAAATATGGGTGTAAAACCAATGGATCTTTTCTAACTCCAAACAATATCAAACTTGCATCAAAACTATAAGTCGTACTTGATACAGAGTCCAGAGCCGATAGATCATAATCAGAAACAAGACCAATCTGCACCAGAAGAGAACTTCAAGCTTCTGAGTGAAATATAATAATACTTGACAAGCATATTATTATGAAATATTTTTGGACTTAATATCTGAAACTAATGTATAAGTATATCCATATGATACACACAAGCATGAATAGGGGTCTCAGGAGCTAATGCAATAATATACTTGTAATATTACTATTTAATATAAATACTATAAAGAAATACTCATAAGCACTCTTAGTTTCATTTTAATGTACTGCAGCTACATGTTCTATTAACTTTAATTTCCTTAAAATTTTCAGGAGTAACCAAAGTACTGGAGTCCAGTACGTATGTGGAATATATCAAAAACTGAGTCTCTAGCAAGTAAAATTACTAAAAGTGAGAGAGGAAGATGTTCCTATTCATGTGCCATCCAAATAATTTTAAAATCAACCATAAAGAACAAAAGAGTGCAAAATTCTACTGCTTCTATTGCCAGGAGAATATTAGTACTTTATACTTCATGTTTGTTGACAACAACAACATACTCATTTTATTTTTACCAAGTGGGATCTGAAGAGGGTAAAGTGTATGTAGTCCATACCACAACCTCAAATAAAGTAGAGATATAAGATTTTTTTTTTGGATATTAATTTGGTTTACTTCCTAAAATCAACAATTTCTTTCAAAATCAAGAAGAAACCAACCAATAAATAGCTAATGTAAATTTGATCTGTACATTGATAATGATAAATAGTTGCCCTGCCTGATAGGCTAGGTTCATGGCAAATGATTGTTACAAGAAACATGAAGTAGATCCTATACTAGTTATAATCCCCTATGCCATTAAATAACTTACTCGGTTGGTGCAACTACCAAGTACTTATAAAAGAGCAAAGTCGAATACCCTTTTTTTTCCAGTCAGTAAGCTATACATTGACAGGGAAAATTGATCGTACCTTGCTTCATACCCTACTTTTGACATCTCTTGACTCTTTGTACCCTTTTTCGTCAAACTTTAGTTGAAAGATTTTCTTCCTAGACTATTTTTTAGTATCTAACAATTGAATTGAAAATAAAAAATGGCTTGGGAAGAAACGGGCCACACATGTAGAGTGTCACGATTCTGGTTACTTCCTAGAAGAAATATACATTGCACATAATTAGAAAAGGCTAAATATATCTTTATCTGTAGAAAGTACCTTGTCCAACTCCATTTTCAGGTGTTTAATTGTTATAGTACACAAAAATGAGAGCAACCCAGTGCACTAAAGCTACCAAGGCTTGAACCCATGACCTCCTGGTCATATGGCAGCAATTTTACCAGTTACAATATAGTATCGAACATATATAGGCAATACAAAAATGATTCATTTACTAGAAACTCATTATTCTAAGTCCTTTGAAGTGGTTAAAGTGATTTTATCTACCACCATGTTTTCTAGATAGAAAAACTTGTTAGCAGCCATGTAGGAGAATTACCATGTCGGGTCCTCGCCTGTTCAAATTTCAGAATTTTGACACAGACTACACCACTTATAAAGACCAATGCACCAATCTCCAATTTCTTAACCTGTGCAACATAGTAAAGGTCTCGAGAGTGTTGGGACTCATCCAGCCTATAGGTGACATTCAATTATGACAAAATATCATTTGCTAGCCTAGCCTTGAAGCGAAGTAAGATATAATTTTCATCTGTTTCTCTTGATGCCTGAGAACCAATATCACATTTGAAGCATCTTAGACTATCTCAAATCTTCAAATGGATACATCAAAAGAATAGGCTGAAATCCTCAAAGAAATAAGTCACTCATAAGGAATACGGCAAGAGAAAGCTCAATTTAAATCGGCGTTTGAAGATTCTGATGATATGACACGATATTCAGCGAATTATTGTTAAGTATTACCTTTCCTGAAGCATTCCGTATAGGTGAAATATAAAGCCAAAATGAGGTTTCATCTTTTCTAAAAAAAATTAACAACAAGAGACTTGAGTCTAGAGAAGTAACACTGTGTCTACATAAATAACTTGCAGGGACAGAAGCCAACTTGTAATACATGCGTACTGTATGTGGCTGTTTATTTTGGATGCATTCTTTCATCTGCAAAGAGAGAAATCAAAAGTTGGAATTAGATTAGATGAAACCATACTTGAGCAAATAAGAGCTAATTATAAGAGAAAATTACCCAAAATTATGAGCTTGAATCTGTGTTTATCACGCTTAAAGATATACAGTTGTAGACCAAAACTTTATCTTTGGAAAAGCCTATCAAGAATGGGATGAAAAGAAATATTCTAGTTAACAACTATCAGTTAAAGGATGAGTACCTCCCATTTAACAAACAAAAAATTCGTTATAAATTAACACATCTTAAATACCTATTAATTTAAGAAAGGTATCACTTGCAAAGACAATTGGCATGTCAGGTAAGTTGGCATCGGTTCTAAAAGTTATAGAAAGACAATGCCAAAAGTGTCAAAAATTATATAGAACCGAAAATTGTATCAATTGTAAAAATGAAAAAGTGAAGAATTACAAAAAAAAAATCACACAAAAAAGCTTTGTTTGATTCTACAAAGAGATATATTTGAGGATGGTCTGAGTAGACCCATCCCAGATGGAGAGAGTCTCTTTCCACTGACTAGTCTGCCTATTCATTCACCATTGTGTCTCAGCACAGTCAGTATATTGTTTACAACAACAATGGCTTTTCTCTTCTCAAGATCACAAGAAACACAAGGCCCCTCTATATCTACTCTTGTGACAGACATGTTTGTGGAAAACATCAATCATTTTCAGAATAAGCAACAAGAATAGGATGAATATACATAAGTATTGGAAAGAAGTTAGGTATTGTCTTATCTCACAACACTCTCATGATACTCCTTCGTTTCGTCCATCCTATTCGAATCCTATATATTACATCTTCATTGATCATCCTGTTCTCCTAAAATTGAATCTGCATATCTGAATTGCTTTCATTTAGGCACCGCAATCCCATTTAATCTTATTCAAATCTATTGTTCTTATGAGGGCTAAATTAACTATTCATGAATATATTATGTTTTCATTATTTTGACAACACAAAATAAGCTTCAACAAAATGGAGCAAAGATAACCAAGTCTAGATAAGCCTAAATTATAGTTTTCCAATGACAAGAAAATATTCCCACAATCATGTGACCTTATCGAGTCTTTTTTTTATAGAGTGTGTAGCTATTCTGCTTATGCAGTACGAATTGTACAGTTGGCACAATATGAGTAGTTGGGTACTATAACCACGCTGCTTTTATGAAAAACCAGAGTTTATAAAACCATTTCACATAATCAATCATGGTGAAGAGAGGGAAAATGAGAAAAGCATACATATATCTACAAGAAGATATATTTCAATCAAAATGTACTTGTGAATTCCAAGCTTGAACCCAACGTAACAGGCAGCTCCCGTTCCATGCTCATGGAGTAGACTTCCCTTCTATAACACCTAAGCACAGACTCTCTACAGCCAGCTCCATCTTGGCATAAATTTAGTCCAACTCTGGATGTCTTTGGCCTCCTTAAAATTGAAACTTGAAATCCCAATAAATGAATCAGTCTCCCATCCTTCTCGTTGAAAAATAGGACACATATGAAAGAACATCCAAAATGGTATCCCATTTTTCCTATAATTCAACAAACTGATTTGTATATCCCTCTCCTCTCGAATTGCCTCATCGGCCTCCAAAACTGATCTTCGATTAGTCTTAGGACCCTAAAATATTCTCCCATTCCTCCCAATTACCTCATATTTTGAATATCCAAACATTTCCAAGAACCCCCATGAAGCGTGCAAAATGGGGTTACCAAAAATGTAAAGATCAGTAATAGTGAAACAACCAGGCAATTGATTAAGACATTCTAGGAACTCTGTCGAGTAACAATCAAATGAGCGTTCAATCATAGTACCCTTTTGTGATTTCATAAGTATGTTATGGGTTTGACAGAATTCAGTAGCTTAAGCCAGAACTCTATATATGTGTTAGAAAATCCAATTAATATATACAAATGATTTATCTAGAACCCAATAAGCTAAAAAGAACTCATAACTCAAAATTCTGGATTCGCCTCCGGCTACCTCAGGAGAGACTATCTTTATTCCATGTGGCAATGTCAGCAATATGTCATGCAATTGTTAATCTAAAGTTTCAATCAATTGAAATACAACAAGAAACATGAAGAACTCTTAAAAGAAACTTGCAATTAAAGAAATGACACCTTATTTTGATAACTGTTGTTCAACACAAATGAAAATTTGTAATAAATGACCTCTCTTCTAACTACCAATTTGAACTCATACATGATAAGGTATATACACCTCAATTTAATATAGTACCAAAAATTATGGTTGAGTCTCACCATAAATTAATATCAAGATATTTTTATTAAAAACAAACTGCAAAAATAAGCAGGAGAAACTAACTGTGATTAAGGTAGAATGTTTTGATAGGCACTATTCATAAAAAAGACAATGTTTGTGAGGATATTCGATTTATTTTCTACTCTTCTCAAATTTCCAATAATATTTAATTGACATATTGCACCAATAACTCTTTCATGCAAAGAAAATTGCAAAGATCTAACATAGGTGGGATCCAAGAACATTGTGCATGTGATCAAATAGTAAGAAAATTGTTTATAAAGTAGTCATTAAAATAGAAAGACCACAACTATTTTTTTTTCTAATTATTATCTAGATACATAGTTACGTGGCCAGTAGAAATAAGTTATACGGGTATATACACAGATTAATTTGAGGGTTATAGAATGTTAAGTTGGAAATTACTGAGCCATTATCCTTAGCTTCTTCATCGCTTTGATCATCACAAATGAAGATGAAAAAGTTTATATGTTGTACCTGCTCTAATAGTGCCAAGTATCTTGCTTCATAAAAATGTAGTGTCTTTTTCTCTAAGGGACTAATACCTGCATGCATAACAAAGGTCTTTAGTTTCATCTTGCAATCAACCTCAAACTTTACCCCAAAAATGCAAAATCTGACTAACTTAACTCTCAATTTTACTTGAAGAAAATAATAAGTTCACTATACAGAGAAACTCCCATAAAAATGATAGGACATGAAGCGAGAAAAGAAAATAATGAAGTAAGTAGGTTCAACTGGTCAATAGGAAAAGGAAGAAGCGGAAGCTCTAAGGAGGAATCACAAGCCACAAAACAACTCTATTTTCTATCCAACTGATAATTTTTGTGAACAGAATGATGACAAGAGAAACTAAAGTTGGAGCCAAATCAATTCTAATTATAAGAACTTAATTAAAAGAATATTTCATAAAGAAAGAAGGCAAAGAGAAAGATAAAGGAGACCAGCATAAAGGTAGACAAAGAGCTAATGGAATTTAGAAGAATTAAAATTTGTCACTTTCCTGCGGCTTATTTCATGTGAGGTAACAGTCCAACAACGAAAGTAGTAGCAATGAAGGCCATATTCCATAATGAAATTTCTTGATTAACAGACACACCGTAATAGAAAGTTTTCCCCTTTAAAGAGACTCAATAAGCAATCTCATATGGTTTAATCTAATTTGAACTTTTTGTTAAGCTCTGGTCTAGCTTACTGTAAAAATTTGTCTATTGTATGGCTGTACCTGAGCAAATATATTATGGTGAGGATCATGATGCCAAGGTTTCACAATTTCGGCTGGACCAAACCAAGCATTAAGCGACCCGATTTCCCCATCTTCAGTAAAACAATAATCAGGAATAACAATATCTTGTCGTAGCTCTTGTATCTGTCATTTAGCTATAGAGCTAAGCCGCTGATTGCAAACTAATAAGTTCAAGGTAAAAGGTTTTACACAAATATACAAAAATAAATAAAGAGAAAAAACTTACTTGATCAAATAATTGATGCTGGGCTAAGTACGTAGTTTCCATAGAGGTAGTATCATTGGACCGAATTCTCTCAAGAAATTCAACGAATGTGATCAACTCTTGCATCCATTCTGGGCACAAATAGTTGTTTCCAACCTGGAAGATGGTTAAAATCAATATCATGATTTGAGTGAAAAGTAGAATATGCAGGTCTCTCCCAGTATTCCTCAATACATAGAGGTACACAATGACTAATGAGGATAAGTGAACTTTCAAAGTCTTGATTTTTCTTCTTTTTTTTTCTTTCCTTTTGGATGGGGCTGTTTCTTTGTGCATTTGCAACCTTACATTATTTATTAGGAAAAATAGAAAACTGCTCTCATACCATTACTTTGTCCCATTTTGTTTGACATGCTTATATTTGGAGAGAATGTTATAAATCAAACTACTTAACTCCAAAAGCTTAACCAAGTAACCTAAGAAAACCTAGAACTTAGAAGCTACTGGTAAATCGAGAAGAAAGTAAAAGCTGAAACTGAAACTACTAACACATGCTTCAAAGTTTCATCCTTGTAGAGATAAGGTTACTTTTCTTTGTCTCTTGTGTCCCACATCATGGCACTTTCAGCTGTGCATGACTGACAAAACTAATTAAGGACGGATTGACAAACTCTTTTGGTAAAAGTTATCCCAAGATATATAGAATCACCACCAAGTCATCAAAACCAATTTATATGAGTCCAACATAAACACACACTCACAAGACACCCTAGGTTTTTCTTTCCAATCCAGTCAAAGACCTTGTGCTAAATTTTCCCCTAGGAAGAATAACAAATTCAAAAGATGAAATATAGAAAAATAGCTATAAATTTTATATATATTCTAATCTAGGTTTCACAACTAAAGATAAGCTAAAACACACATAGAAACAAAGATATGTCATACTTTAAAAAAAATAGAATCATTGAATGGTAAAGAGACTTGATTGATAAATCTGAAATATATACACATCACAAGTGAAAAGAGAATCACAAGCTCAGGTTTTACACTCACAATGTGATTACGCAGTCCAAAATTGTAGCTAGCTTTCCATGTCCTTGATGGAATATGAGATAAGTGTTTCATATTAAAAAAGTTTCTTTTGTGAGCAATGTAAACTTTAATACAATCAATGTGTGAAGTAATTCTATCTCCTATTTTCTTTCTATATACTTGTATATACAAAACAGATTATAAGGACTTGTGTTCTTAATCAGTTGCTTAAAAAAAGGACTTACCTTTTTGATATGGTTGGACTATGCAACAGATATAGAGTTTAGCTAAATTAAAATAACAACATGAATAAATTAATCACCTCAATGGGGACCGTATGGAAGCCAACAACCTTTCTAAGGTAATTCATGTCATTCCACTTATTCTTAGCAGGCCATTGATCCATGGAATCTCTGATAACCACCGGGGATCCTGATAAATAATGATCTTTTAGGAATGCCTCCAATGATAAGCTTGACCTTTTCCCTACTAACTTACAAGACAGTGACTTCCTAGGTAACAACTGTTGCACCTGCAAAGTCAAAAGAAAAGATAAATAACCACTCATAGCATCTCACTACATTGTTAGCACTCAAGTAAATGCTAGACCACCTCAACTATTTGAAAGCTTAGAGGATTTCACTTATAAGCTCATCTAGAAGACATGTATTCATTGATATAATTCGTAAGCTGGATTTAAATTTTTCAATAGACAAGACAGCTGGGAAAAATAAACCAAAATGCTATAAATGAAGATTTAAAGAGGTGTTCAAATCGAATAGACAAAAATAGTGTATAATTGAGAATTTGGATAACACTCGTTCATCAGGGCATTCCATGAATAACCTAAACCCATTAATTACAAAATGCAAATAGGATTGCAAAAATAGAGGCTTTATATTACAATACGCATCTCCCCATATGGGTACAACTGAATTCCATGGACCTGAATGTAACTATTTCCATGCCATCTCTTTCGATGCTTTCACAAAACGCCAGTGTCGAAACCGGTGATTTCACTCACGACTTCTCCGATGATTTTTTCGGTGACAGATGTTGCTGATGTGGACATGGTGGAAACTTGAAAAATTGAATAGTTGAGGTTGAGGTACGAAGCTCAAAAAAATTGAGATAGTTCAGGTACAAAACTCTGAAAAATCTAGGTAGTTGAGGTACGAAACTCAAAATGTGAGCGGCGGTGCAATGGACGCCATTATAAATTAATAATGTCCCAATAGCATGTTCAGTGCAACCCAGAATTAGCAATAATCATCAATAACTTTTTCATAGTAGAAAATTTTATGAGAAGAATGTTAGAGATATGGAGAAGAACGGTGGAAGAGATAATTGAAGTTGAAGCAGACACGTAAGTAAATGATGAAGCTTTAAGAAGATGAAACTACCCTCAAATTTCAAATAAATTAGGAAAATAAATCTACCTCTCTTTCGAAAATTCTCCTCTCAACCTTCTTCTTATAAAATAGTCTTGACTCATCAACAAATATTTTCTAAAATTAGGCCACTACCTCTCCCATACACTAAGCTTTCCACTGCTTTCCTAAAACAAAATTTTTATTCACTGTAGCAGTAGAAAAAAGGGGAAAACAGAAGAAGAATGAAAGTGTAATGGAGGTTTCTAGAATGATGTTGAGGGTAGTAGATATTTTATTGATATTAATATTTGTCATGCATATTGAGCTTAATAACGGATTTGCCCTTGGTCGTTCTAAAAGTCTCATTTCTATATAGTAGTAATATATATATATATACGCAGAGATGAATTTAGGGCGGGTTTTATGGGTTTAATTGGTCCACTTATTTTTTACTTAAAATGTGTATGCATGTATGCGAAAAATCTTTGAGATGTACATACAAATATATATATAGTAAGATTTGATCTAATTATTTCGGGTTATGTTTACCAGCTCTAGATTAGGATTTGCCTTACAGAAACACAAATGTATTCCATCTAACATTTTTAAAATATAGAGTTATTATGTTCAATGTTACTATCGATATGTGTAAATAATTTTTTTTTTAGTCAAAATCAGGCATTTAGCCTTTTCAAAGAAAAAACCCAACAATCTTTACATAAATGGGCCAAGTCTGTGACCCGATTCAATAAATAGAAATGGAAGAAACCAAATAAAATTAGGAAAGTTAACAAAAAAGTACTAACATAGCGACACACAAATCTACAATTAGGAAATAGCTTCTCATTTTCTTAGAAGACTAGTTTAGGTATACGCGCCTCGCGCGTGTACCTCACTTTAATGAGTTCAAATGTTACACTAAATAGAAAATTTATTTAAATAATAAAGATGAATACAATAATTAAATTCAACATATTTTGAATATGTAAAGATGGAGAATTTATTTAATTAAACCTAATCTTTATCAAAAAAGATTCTCAAAGCCGATCGACATTTATCTACCTCCTGTAAACTGCAACAAAATAATAAACTAATGGAGATATTAAGACAATACAATTAAATCTAATCCTTACCTAATTTTTTTTTTCAAAAGCTGACCGACATTCATCTACCACATATATTAAAATAAAATAATACGATAATAAAGAAATCAAAATAACATATTTAAACTTAACATTTATATAAGAAATCCCTCAAAATCAACTGATATTTATCTATGACTTGTAAACTACAACAAAAATATACAATAGTAATCACAAAACTTTGATTTTGATGAAAATAATTCTTGTATAAGCAAAAAATTTGACTTTAAAGAAGGACTTGAACCAAAATAAAGAAGATATATATATATATATATATATATATATATATATATATATATATATATATATATATATATATATATATATATATACATACATACATACATACAAAAACACACGTTGGATTCTATTATTTGTCGAAAAAAATAGTGAAGAAGTTGAGGGATAGAAAATTAAGCATCCATCAATCTAGACATGCAACCGAATGAAGTTAGATGAGCATCAATCATATTCTCCCAATAGGTAAATTGGTTTCTTCTCTAGTGTAACGTGAATCTCAATATTTATAGAAGTATTTTCTTAATATAGTCCTATTTTAGGAATATTTTTTAATTGACCAGAACAAAGGAAAATATTAATTGATGCTCTTTTCATATATTTTAGGAATCTCATATACTTTAGGAGTTTAGTTAATATAATAAATAATTAAATAATAAATTGAATAAAATAGTGAAAAGACAGTTTTGTCTAAAGAAGAGTTTTTTAATGAAGGACAAAAAGTTCAAATCACTTTTCTAAGGGGCTTCACACTTTTAATATATTATAGGTTCTTGATGATCCATGACATTCATCCTTTTTCATTTCACCCAATCTTTGTGCCATATGAGTTTTTTCATTCTGTAGCTCGTCTTTTGTTTCATCTAGTATCTAGAATTTAGCATCTTCATCCTCATTAAGAGTATGATTTATCAATCCTTGGATGATATTATGCAATCAGATCTCTCTTGTCCCAATTTCCTCATCAAGTGTCTCTAAAAATCTCAATTAATCATTCTTTTTCTTTCTTTCACCTGATCAATGGGATGAACCTCACTTGAGATTGATACCACCACCAAATCTAATGTTAGACAAAAAAGAATAGTTACAGAGATTTGTACGTGTGCTAAAATTTGTGCACGTCAATTATCTTCTCTGATCCAGCAAAGAAACAAGCAAAGTACTTAGGATGGTGACAAGTCTTGATTTGGTATCTAATGCAACACCCAAAATTCTCACAGGTGCGGATACTCAAATCTTTTAAAATAACTTCAGACTTGAAACACAAGCTAATCACTTATGATATTGTTTAACCGAATCTAAAAAAGAATAATTTTGACCTACTCAAGATTGATAAACATTAACATTGTATGCCTAATCTCTCAAGTTGACTGTACCATAACTTTTCTTATATAAAGAGTACCTGTTATCTCCAAATTGATCATTTTTCTGCCTAATGTGGGGATGTCTTGATAATTGTTTATTTTATAATCACCTGCAAAAAAATAAGGTTAGAAAAAAATCAGCCAGAGTATTGCCTCCCCGAAGGGAATGTTGTACTCTTACTGACATAGAACTCCTTATATTGTTGATAAAATTAATTTCTCCTGAAATACTCCATGGAATTTCCCATTCTCCATGTAAAATCTGTGCTACAACCCTAGAGTCAGACTCTATAATAACATTGTTAATCATGTTATCCATGCAATAAACTAACCCCTCTCTCACAGCCCTAGCTTCTGCCACTATTTTAGTAGTATCATGAAGTTTAAATTCTTTAGCAACCACAAAATCCCCATCTGAGTTCTTATACAGAATGCAACTGAACTAGGGTCTGAATTGCCTCTAGATTCCCTATCTGTAATATATTTAACCCATTTAACTAGAGGAGAAGCCATTTGACAATTCTAATCTTATATCTAGGCCTATATCCCTCAAAGATATCAATAATGTCAGGCCATTTTCTTCCCTCAAGCAATAAGTTGTATCTGCTCTTGATGAGCTTCTGAATGTAGGCTGTTATTTCCCAAATGATCTATACTGTGGTGAATTTTCTCCCATGAAGAATTGTGTTCTTCTTTTTCCAAAGAAACCAGATAATGAATATGGGCACCACCTGATACACCCCTCTCAGTCTTTTATTACCATCAATATTTTACCAATTCCTAATATTTCTCTTCAAAGTTGTTAAAGGGCTAAAACCTACTGCCCTTGAGAAATATTTCCAAGTGACTTGAGCAGTTTCACCCCTCAAAAAAAGATGTTCCATAGATTTCACCTTTGGATTTGTAAAACACCTGCAAAATTGAGAGATATCAAAATTCTAAGTATGCATTAATTGAGAGACTGGCACTTTACCTTTCCAAATTCTCCAAGACAAGAAGGAGAATTTGAAAGGTAAATCTTTACGCAATAGCATTTTTAGGTCTTCACATATGTCTTCTTTGTGTCTTAGTAACTCCCTGCACTCTTTACACTAAACTTTCCTGTACTTAAAGCAGTACCACAAGGTTTGTCCCCCTGGTCTACTAGTTTTAGCTGACTCATGTATGTGTAACTACATATCCAGGAAAAAAATTCTCCATAGTATCAAAATTCCAGCTATGCTCTGTAAAAAATTCGTTCACATTTTTCATTATATGACATATATGGACAACACTTTGATGTTTGAAAATGGGGCCTAGATTGATCTATTTTTCATACCAAATGCTAGATGTACCCCCCTTTAGGTTCCCACCATAAAGTTTGCTCAATCTAGTCTCTATTTTGAAGCATATGTTTCCACACTTGGGATCCTCTTTTCCATTCCACTAGTGCTGGAATTTGTTTCTTAAAATATTTGTTACAGAGAAAATTTGACCACATATTGTTATGGGTTCTGAATCTCCACAACAATTTAGTATATAAGGCCTGAGATATTTCAAACATAGATCTAAAGCCTGAACCACTTTCTTGTTTAGGATGACAATTTATTCCATGCTGGCCAGTGTTTACTCCTCCCTAATTACTTATTAATTTAAAAAAAATTTAGCAAAAAATTTGTGAAGTTCTCTAGTGACACAAATTGATGTGTCACTAGAGAACTTTTTGACCATATATTGATGTGTAAATAATTATTTATTTAGTCATGCATTTTTTTCTGAGTTGAGGATCTATTGGAAATAACCTCTCTACCCTGTAAAGGTAGAGGCAAGGTGTAATACCTCGTATGCTTCCTAGTCAAATCAGATCATAAAGTATACATGAGAGGCCTAAGACCTAAAAAATATAGCTAAGTGTTGAAGACTTAGTCTCATTTTATCCTCAAAATTTTAATGACTTTACTATCGACTTTTCCGGCCTTGGAAAGTTGGTTTCTAAGTTAATTCATGATCGGACTTGTCTATAGTTTATTTTGGGTGAGTTTTGGATTTTTTGGACAACGTTTGAGGCATGTTTAGATGACAGAAACAGTAACCCAACACGATTAAGTCGCGTCACATTGAGTACCGCGTTGGCCAGCAACGTGGCACAATGCTTACACGTCAAGGATCAACGCGGTGCATCGACTGTAGTGTCACTAGGCATGTATTTTTTTGTCCAGTCAGTTACGGGTCCAGAGGGGTAGTTAAGTCTTTTTCCCACCATAATACAACCCAAAAACATAAAATTAAGGATTAGAAAGGATAAAACTCACTCATCTTTCAAAAATCCTCTCAAAAACAAAATCCTAGTTTCATCAAATTCAAGTTTAAGCTTCAAGAAATCACCAACAACTCGCACGAATTCAATAACCAAGGTATCTTAGATGTTCGTCCTTGGGTTCCTTCCACCTATGGAGTTTAAGAATCCTTTTTAAAACTTAATTTATGTTTTATATGTTATAATTGAAATTGTGTTCATGTATATGTTGTTGTTGGGTTTCAAACTAAGAAATAAATAAGTTCCATGTAAATAAACTAGTATGTATGTGGATTGATGTAATATCTTATGTCAAACTCTTGAATTGTAAGTATAATATGGTAGTCATGATATTCATATGTTGCGCATTTTCATGTATAAAAATTATGCTCCCCAAGTGTTTGACAAAATGTCAATGTGAACGAATTCTACATGGTGATCTATTTGTTATGCTTTTATAGTGGTGATATGGTCCCATTGTCAATGTTATCAAGTCCTGGAGGTGTTGAATACCCGAAATTAGCTGTTTACTTAGTTCCAGTTTCAATAGAATGATCCCCGTAGTATCCCAAATAGTAGCATTCGGCCAGTTAACAAAATCAGTGTGAGTTCAGTCAAGCTTAGTACATTCTAGTGATTATTGTTGATTTATTTGCGAGTAGGATTCAACATCGAGTGAACCAGGGATGGGGGCATTCCTTCCAGATTAAGGTGTGACCCCTAGTAGTAGTCATTGAGTTATAGAACTATGTACCTAGCGTAGGTTGTAATCTCTTCCTGCCATATTAGGGTGGACATTCACTTATATTTCATGAGTCTTCCTACAATATTAGGGTGGACCTAGCCAGTGTTATTAATCTGTGACACGGTACTGTCACCTTTCCAACTGGGGTTACAGGTTGAACCCCAAATCAGTCTATATTAGGGCATTTCAGTTAGATGAAAACTCCCATAGTTTTAGTTTTAGTACTCAGTTCAGAGTTCAGTTTAGTCTTGCTTGACCATAGCATATAGTCACCTGTTATTTAACTACCAGATTTCAGTAACTCAGTCTACAGACTATTTTAGTATTGGCTTTATGCGTGGTCATGCATTATCAGTCTTTATATTTTTATGCATTTACACTCAGTGTCTCATGTTTTAGCTTCAGTAGTTAATACTCGTGAACATGAACCCATGACTAGCAGCCTAACCCCATTTCGCATACCAGTATATTCAAACGTATTGACCGCATACTCTTTTCTTGTGCTATGATGTCTTATATAATAGGTTCAAATGCTTGGATTCTCGACCATACTTAGACATATTAGTATATCAGCAACAGCTATCGTGGTGAGTTCTCATCTATCCAAGACATAAGCTTTATCCAGCTATTACAGTATTTCACTATTTTCTTTATTGTCAGATAATTTTGAAGTTAGTTGGAGCCTGTCCCATGAACTCTTTCATTCCAGCTGTTAGAGGCTTTCATACACTTGAGGTCAGTTAGTTTTTTTCCAATTGTTATTACACTTCAGACAGTTGTCATTCGTGTTAATTTCAGTTATTAAAACCTTATGACATTTTAGTTAAAATTTCGTATTTGTTGTTTATCAGTTTTATCTAGTGCTCTCAGCAGGTACCAACTCATGGGTTAGCTTGTGATCTCACAAGACCGTAAGCACTGTGTGGAATCCAGGGTGTACTCCCAATTTTTTACAAACTTGGTATCTTAGACTAAGGTTTTAAAGTGTACGAGGGGGTCTAAAAACCTCGTTGAGTAGATTCTTGTGCATGGGTGTGTAGCGCGTCACACTTATGGGAAAGAGGCTACAAGACATTTAAGAAAAGTTCCCCTTCTTTCAGTATCTATATCGTGTGAATGAGCAGGGCTCAAGTTAAACTCTTTATCTAATTAAATTTTTCCTTCCATTTACAGAATATGCCTCCCAGGAAACCTAACGAAAAAAGAACCGAAAACCAGCCAGCACCTCCGCCCGTTCAGGAAGATTCCCTGAATGAGCATATTTTTCATGTAGAGTTCATAGCTGTATTCACCACTCTAGATCACTCTGTAGCAGCCCAAAATATGTGGCCAGCTATTGTTCAGGCCAACCCATTGGCCAATACTGCCGCAGCCAGGATTCAGGACTTCACCCAAATGAATTCTCCTTTATTTTGGGGATCTAAGTCTAAAGAGTATCCATAGGAATTCTTAAAAATAGTACAGAAGGTAACAAACATTATGGGGGTGACTTCCAGTAAGAGTGCTGAGCTAGCTGCAAGATATAGCTCATACATGGTTTAAGCAGTGGAAAGGGGATAGGGTTGCAGAGGCTGGACCTATTGAATGGGAGGAGTTTGCTATTGTATTCTTATATAGATTCTTTCTGTTAGATCTAAGGGAGTCTAAGGTATTAGATTTCATTAACCTGAAGCAGGGTAACATGAGTGTGAAAGAGTATTCCCTCAAGTTTACTCAGTTAGCCAGGTATGCCTCTCTTATTTATGTTTTTTTTCACCGGGCTTGGATCAAGGAAAGAAGGCTTTACAGGCTTGCGTCTTCATTTGTAGTACTTTATGGGATAGGCCCGTGCATATTGGCTTGGGTTTTCTTAACGTGCATCATTTGATGACTCAGTGCATGGTTGTGTCTGGGGTATCTGATAGTATGGTCAAGGAGTGTAGGGCAACATTGTTGATCAAAGAGATGAACATAGTGAGGTTGATGGTTCATGCACAACAGATAGAGGAGGAGAAGGTTAAGAGAGAGAGAGAGAGAGAGAGAGAATAAGAGGGCTAGAATGAGTAGCTTTAATTTTACCCAGCCAAAGTCATAGGGTGGTAACCTTCCTCAGTTCTACTTGAAACCTTCATTCCTAGATCTGTCTTCAGCTAGTAAACCAATACCCAAATTTAGGAATGATAACAAGGATAGGGCGCCAGGCTCTAAGTCTCTGGGTAGTGTGAATAGTGCTCGAACAAATTCTCTTTGCCAGAAATGTGGCAGAAACCATCAGGGTGTTTGCAGAGCTGGAAGCAATGTATGCTTTGGGTATGGTAAGCCAGGTCATAGGATCTAAGAATTTCCTCAGGAAGGTCCGCAGAGTCAGAACAATTTCCCCCCCAGCTCAGTCTGGTCGCCCATCTCAGAAAGGTGTCACTTTTAGTGCCACCAGTGGGCAGCGCCCAAACAGTCTCTATGTACTTTAGACCCGACAAGATCAGGAAAGTTCTCCTGATGTGGTTACTGGTACTTTGCAGGTCTTTCATTTACATGTTTATGCTTTACTTTACCGTAGAGCTTCTCTTTCTTTTGTAACACCTTATATAGCGATCAACTTTGGAGCCAGTCCCAAAACCTTAACAGAACCTTTCTCAGTATCTACTATAGTAGTTCAGTTTATTGTAGCCCAACGGGTATATAGGAACTTCCCGGTGACAGTGTCCAGAAAGTCACATTAGTAGACCTTATAGAACTAGAAATGACTAATTTTGAGTTCATTCTCGGCAAGGATTGGCTTCATTCATGCCATACTTCAGTTGATTATAGAAACATAGATGTTCATTTCCAGTTTCCAAATAAACCAAACTTTGAGTGGAGGGGTAGTATCACAGCACCTAGGGGTCAACTTGTTTCATACCTTAGAGCGAGAAAAATGATACCCAAGGGATGTGTCTTTCATCTTGTGCAGGTCAGAGACTCTAGTTCCAAGACTCCCAATCTTGAGTCAGTTCTAGTAGCTAGGGAATTTCCAGATGTGTTCCCTGGAGATCTTCTCGGGGTCCCTCCCAAAAGAGAGATGACTTCAGAATAGACCTTCTTCCAGATACTCAGCCTATTTCTATTTCGCCATATAGAATGGCTCCAACCGAACTCAAAGAGTTAAAAGAATGGTTGAAAGACCTCCTAGATGAGGGATTTATAAGGCCCAACATTTTTCTATGGGGCGCACCAGTCCTATTTATGCATAAGAAAGATGGTTTTCTTAGGATGTGCATCGACTACCTCCAGTTAAACAAAGTTACAGTCAAGAATAAATACCCACTTCCTAGAATTGATGACTTGTTTGACCAACTTCAGGGTACCAGTTACTTTTCTAAGATAGACCTCAGATCTGGTTATCATTAGCTCAAGAGTAAAAGAATGTAACATTCTAAAAATAGCTTTTCGAACTCGGTATGGTCACTTTGAGTTTTTATTCATGTCCTTTGGTCTCACAAACTCCCCAGCAACCTTTATGGACTTGATGAACTGAGTGTTCAATAAGTATTTGGACATGTTTGTCATTGTATTCAAGAAGTTCTTGGGTTTGGTTGGCTATTACCGACGGTTTGTTGAGGGGTTTTCATCTATTGCATCCCCCATGTACAGATTGAGTTAGAAGAAAGTCAAGTTCCAGTGGTCAGATTTTTGTGAGAAGAGTTTTCAAGAGTTGAAGACTTGGCTCACCTCAGCTCAAGTATTGACTTTGCCAGATGGTTCAGATGGGTTTGTCGTTTACTGTGACGCTTCCAGAGTGGGTTTGGGTTGTGTATTGATGCAGAGACGTAAGGTCATAGATTATGCCTCTAGACAACTTAAACCCCATAAAAAGAATTATCCTACCCACGATCTTGAGTTATTAGTTGTTGTGTTTGCCTTAAAAATTTAGAGGAATTATTTGTATGGGGTGCATGTTGATGTGTTTATAGACTACAAGAGCTTGCAGATTGTATTCTCACAGAAAGATTTAAACTTGGGCCAGAGGAGGTGGTTAGAGTTGTTGAAAGAACACGACATGAGTGTTCTGTGTCATCCGGGAAAGGCCAATGTAGTGGCATATGCCCTTAGTAAATTATCCATGAGTAGTGTGACTCGTGTTGACGAT
Source organism: Capsicum pubescens (assembly GCA_030864215.1). Taxonomy (NCBI): domain Eukaryota; kingdom Viridiplantae; phylum Streptophyta; class Magnoliopsida; order Solanales; family Solanaceae; genus Capsicum; species Capsicum pubescens. The sequence continues at coordinate 262,086,149 of CM061540.1, read as the reverse complement.
GGAAAGAGAAAGCTAGTTTAAAAAGTTCATCAGTTTGCTAGACTAGGCATTCATTTGGTTGATTCAGCTGAGGGTAGAGTGTGGGTGCAAAATAGTTCAGAATCATCTTTGGTTGCCGAAGTGAAAAAAAAGTAAGATATGGACTCTAGTTTGGTTAGGTTGAAGGAGTCTGTCAGAGACCAGAAAGTAGAGGATTTCCCCCAAGGGATAGATGGTGTGTTGCGTTTCTAGGGTAGACTATGTGTGCAGTGTGTAGATGTCTTGAGACAACAGATTCTTGATGAAGCACATAGCGCGCATTACTCTATTCATCCAGGGTCCACTAAGACTTACCGTGACTTGTGGGAAATCTATTGGTGGAGTGAGATGAAGAGGGACATTGCAGAGTTTGAAGCTAAGTGATCTACTTTCCAGAAGGTCAAGATTGAGCACTAAAAGCCTATTGGTTTGGTGAAGGAGTTCAGTATCCCCACTTGAAAGTGGGAGGAGGTGAACATGGACTTTGTGACGGGTTTACCTCATACTCGTCGTCAGCATGATTTGATTTGCGTCATTGTGGATAGGATGACCAAGTCATCCCATTTCCTACTAGTACATACTTCCTATTCAGCTGAGGATTACGCCAAGCTCTACCTTAGAGAGTTGGTTCGGTTTCATGGTATTCCATTGTCCATCATTTCTGATAGAGGTACTCGGTTTACCTTTCACTTTTGGGAAGCCTTCCAGAAGGGTCTTGGTACCCAAGCTCACCTCAGTACAACCTTTTACCCTTAGATGGATGGTCAAGTAGAGAGGACCATTCATACCCTAGAGGACATGTTGAGAGTGTGTGTCCTCAATTTTATAGGTAACCGGGATGATCAATTACCTTTGATAGAGATTTCATATAATAACAACTATCATTCTAGAATTCATATGGCTCTGTTTGAGGCTCTATATTGGAGGAGATGTAGGTATCCAATTGGTTGTTTTGAGGTAGGTGAGGCCACATTGTTAGGGCCTAATTTGGTGTTTGATGCTTTAGAGAAAGTCCGATTAATCAGGGGAAGGCTTAAAAAAGGCAAAAGCCAACAGAAATCCTATGCTGGTGTGAGGAGGAGAGATATTGAGTTTGATATTGGTGACTTAGTTTACTTGAAAATCTCGCCCATGAAGGGGGTAAAGTGGTTTGGTTAAAAGGGGAAGCTTAGTCCCCGGTATGTCAGCCCTTACAGAATTCTGAGCCATTTCGGAAAGGTAGCCAGTATATTTCCTTCAGTGCACCCAGTATTCCATATTTACTTATTGAAGAAGTATATTGGTGACCCAGCGGTTGTAGTCCCCTTAAAAAGTAAAGATGTTCAGAATAGCCTCTCTTATGATGAAGTTCCAGTCGAAATCCTTGACTGTCAGATTCACATACTAAGGAACAAAAAAGTTTACTTGGTCAAAGTTCTTTGGCAGAACCAGTCTGTTGAGGGAGCCACTTGGGAAACAGAAGCAGACATGCGAACAAAGTACCCTCATTTATTCTCCACAATTTAAGACTCAACCTAAGGTAACAGTCTTCTTTTGATTTATTCTGCTTCCTACGCAGTTCCAGTTGCATATCATTCTCATATCATTCATGCATTCATGAACAAATTCAAACATGTGTGATGTTTCAGATTCAGTCATGTTTTAGTTGTGTGTGTCAGTATAATCACAGTCCCTCAGCAGTCTTAGTTTAGTTAGTCTCATTCGACAAAGAATATCCCCAATGGGGAGATATTGAAATACCCCATATGCTTCCTAGTTAAATTCAGCTCATAAAGTATACATGAGAGGACTAAGTCCTCAAAAATATAGCTAAGTGTTGAAGACTTAAATCTCATTTTGGCCTAAAAACTTTGATGACTTTATTATCGACTTTCCCGGCCTCGAAAAGGTTGTTTCTAAGTTAATTCATGATCAGGGTTGTCTATAGTTCATTTCGGATGAGTTTTGGATTTTTTAGATGACGTTTGAGACATGTTTAGATGATAGAAATAGCAACCCAACACGATTTGGTTGAGTTGAGTTGAGTACCACGTTGGCCAGCAACGTGGCGCAACGCCTATCACATCAAGGATCGACGCGACACATCAATTGTAGCGTCATTGGGCATGTTATTTTTGTCTAATCAGTTACGGGTCCAGAGGGGTAGCTAACTCTTTTCCCCTCATAATACAACCCAAAAACACAAAATTAAGAATTAGAAAGGGCAAAACTCACTCATCTTTCAAAAATCCTCTCAAGAAGAAAACCCTAGGTTCATCAAATTCAAGTCTAAGCTTCAAGCAATCGCCAACAAATCTCACGAATTCAACAACCAAGGTATGTTAGATATTCGTTTTCATGTTCCTTCCACCCTTGAAGTTCAAGAATGCTTTTTAAAACTTAATTTATGTTTCATATGTTATAAATTGAAATTATATTCATGTATGTGTTGTTGTTGGGTTTCAAACTAAGAAATATATAAGTTCCATGTAAATAAACTAGTATGTATGTGGATTGATATAATCTCTCATATCAAACCCTTGAATTGTAAGGTGAATGTGGTAGTTATGATATTCATATGTTGTTTATTTTCATGTATAAGAATTGTGCTCCCCAAGTGTTTGACAAAATGTCTATGTGAACGAATTGTGCATGGTAATCTATTTGTTATGCTTTTATAGTGGTGATATGGTCCTATTATCAATGTTATCGAGTCATGGGGGTGTTGAATACCTGAAATTAGCTATTTACTTAGTTCCATTTGCAATAAAATGATCCCTATAGTATCCCAAACAGTAGCATTCGGCTAGTTAACAGAATCAGTGTGAGATCAGTCCTAGTGATCAGTGTCAGTTCAATTGAGAGTAGGATTCAACACCGAGCGAACCCAAGGATGGGGTCATTCCTGCCAGATTAGGGTGTGACCCCCTAGTAGCAGTCCTTGAGTTATAGAACTATGTAGCCAGCATAGGTTGTAATGTCTTCCTGCCAGATTAGGGTGGACATATACTTATATTCCATGAGTCTTCCTGCCAGCTTAGGGTGTACACAACCATTTTTAGTAATTCGCGACACGATACTAACACCCTTCCAACTAGGATTACAGGTTGGACCCCAAATCAGTCTATATTAGGGTATGTAAGTTAGATAAAAGCTCCCACAGTATTAGTTTCAGTACTCAGTTTAGAGTTCAGTTCGGTTTTGCTTGACCATAGCATATAGTCACCTATTATTTAACTATCAGATTTCAGTAACTCAGTCTACAAACTATTTTAGTATTGGCTTTATGCGTGGTCATGCATTTTTAGTCTTTACATTTTTATGTATTTACACTCAGTATCTCATGTTTTAGCTTCAGTAGTTAATACTCATGAACATGAACCCATTCATAGCAACCTAACCCCATTTAGCATACCAGTATATTCAAACGTACTGATTACATACTCTTTTCTTATGCTATAATGTCTTATATCATAGGTTCAAATGCTCGAATTCTCAATCGTACTTAGACATATTAGTCTATCAGCAGCAGCTATAGTGGTGAGTTCTCATCTATCGAGGACATGAGCTTTATCCAGCTATTACAGTATTTTACTATTTCCTTTATTGTCAGACAATTTTGAAGTTAGTTGGGGTCTGTCCCATCAACTCTTTTACTCCAGCTGTTAGAGGCTTTCAGACACTTGAGGTTAGTTAGTTGTTTTCCAGTTGTTATTACACTTCAGATAGTTGTCATCCATATTAATTTCAATTATTAAAACCTTATGGAAATTCAGTTGAAATTCCTCATTTGTTGTTTATCAGTTTTATCTAGTGCTCTCAGTAGGTACCAGCTCATTGGTTAGCTTGTGGTCTCACGAGATCGTAAGGATTGTGTGGCATCCAGGGTGTACTCCTGGATCATTACAAACTTGGTATCAGAGCCTAAGGTCATAATGTATCTGAGGGAGTCTGAAAGCCGTGTTGAGTAGAGTCTTATGCATGGGTGTGTAGTGCACCACACTTATGGGAAAGAGGCTACAAGACGTTTAAGAAAAGTTTCCCTTATTTTAGTATCTATATTGTGTGAATGAGCAGGATCTCAAGTTTAAATCTCTATCTAATTAAACTTTTCCTTCTATTTACTGAATATGCCTCCTAGGAAAACTAACGCAAAAAGAATCGAAAACCAGCCGGCACCTCCGCCCATTCAGGAAGATCCCCTGAATGAGCATATTTCTTATGCAGAGTTCATAGCTTCATTCATCACTTTAGATCACTCTGTAGAAGCCCAAAATGTGCGGCCATCTACTGTTCAGTACAACCTATTGGCCAATACTGCAGCAGCCAGGATTCAAGACTTCACCCGAATGAATCCTCCTTCATTTTGGGGATCTAAGTCTGAAGAGGATCCACAGGAATTCTTAAACATGGTACAGAAGGTAACAAACATTATGGGGGTGAATTCCAGTGATTGTGTTGAGCTTGCTACTTATCAGCTGCAAGATGTAACTCATAAATGGCTTAAGCAGTGGAAAGGAAATAGGGGTGCAGAGGATGAACCTATTGAATGGGAGAAGTTTTCTACTGCATTCTAGATAGATTATTTCTATTGGAGCTGAGGGAGGCTAAGGTGTTAGAGTTCATTTACCTGAAGCAGGGTAACATGAGTGTGAAAGAGTAACCCTCAAGTTTACTTAGTTAGCCAGGTATGCCCCTCATGTAGTAGCTGATAACAGGTCCAGGATGAGCAAGTTTGTGACTGGGTATCTGATAGTATGGTCAAGAAGTGTAGGATATCGATGTTGATCTAAGATCTAAACTTGTCGAGGTTGATGATCCATGCACAAAAGATAGAGGAGGAGAAGGTCAAAAGAGAGAGAGAGAGAGAACAAGAGGGCTAGAATGGGTAGCTTTAATTTCACCCAACCAAAGTCATCTGTGGTAACCTTCCTCAGTTCTTCCTGAAACCTTTAGTCCCAGCCCCGTCTTTTGCTAGTGCACCAATGCCCAAATTCAGGAATGATAACAAGGATAGGGCGCCAGGCTTTAAGTCTCAGGGTAGTGTGAACAGTGATCGAACAAATCCTGTTTGCCAGAAATATGGCAGGAATCATCAGGATGTTTTCAGAGATGGCATTGATGTATGCTTTGGGTATGGCAAGCTAGTTCATAGGATCAGAGAATGTCCTTAGACTGGTCCCCAGAGTCAGAACAATCGTCCCCCAGCACAGTTTGATCGCCCAACTCAGCAAGGTGCCACTTCAAGTGCCACCAGTGGGCAACGCCCAAGCAGTCTCTATGCACTTCAGACCCGACAAGATCAAGAAAGTTCTCCTGATGTGGTTACTGGTACGTTGCAGGTCTTTCATTTATATGTTTATACTTTACTTGACCCTAGAGCTTCTCTTTCTTTTGTAACACCTTATATAATGGCAACTTTGAAGTTAGTCCTGAAATCTTAATAGAACCTTTCTCAGTATCTACTCTAGTAGGTAAGTTTATTGTAGCCCGACCGGTATATAGGAACTGCCCAGTTACAGTGTCTTAGAAATTCACATCAGTAGACCTTATAGAACTAGAAATGACTGATTTTGATGTCATTCTCAGCATGGATGGCTCCATTCATGCCATGCTTCAGTTGATTGTAAAAATAGAGTTGTTCATTTTCAGTTTTCGAATGAACCAATCCTTGAGTGGAGGGGTAGTATCACAACGCCTAGTGGTCAACTTGTTTCATACCTTAGAGCGAGAAAAATGATATCCAAGACATGTGTCTATCATCTTGTGCGGGTCAAAGACTCTAGTTACGAGACTCCCACTCTTGAGTAAGTTCTAGTAGCAAGGGAATTTCCAGATGTGTTCCCTGGAGATCTTCGCGGGATCCCTCCTGAAAGGGAGATTGTCTTCAGAATAGACCTTCTTTCAGATACTCAGCCTATTTCTTTTCCGCCATACAGAATGGCTCCATCCGAACTCAAAGATTCAAAAGAACAGTTGAAAGACCTCTTAGATAAGGGATTTATCATGCCTAGCATTTTCTCGTGGGGCGCACCAGTCCTATTCGTGCGTAAGAAAGACAGTTTCTTAGGATGTGCATAGACTATCGTCAGTTGAACAAAATCACTGTCAAGAATAAATACCCACTTCCTAGAATCGATGACTTATTTGACCAACTTCAGGGTGCCAGTTACTTTTCTAAGATACACCTCAGATTCGGCTATCATCAACTCAAGATATATCTGTCAAACGGATCGAGTTGACCTGGCCCAACCGGCCCACTTAAGAAAACCGGCTCGGTTTGACCCGACCCGGTCAACCCATAGGCTGTAGGGTACTGGGTACCGGTCTGTATTATTTTTTGGGTTGGGCCTGGATAATTCGGCCCGGACCAGGCTCGATCCAGGCCCGCCGGTTAACCAGCCAGACCCAACCCGGTTAGCTTTTTTTTAATTGTTTTTTAATCAAATTTTAATTCAAAAAGGTTGTTGGGCCATTATAGCCATTGGTCCCAACGGTAATATAGCCGTTGGGAGGCCAAAACGGCTAAAAACACCTTTTTATTAAAGAAAAAAACTTTTTTTCAATTAAATTATTTTTTAAAACCCAAAAAAATTCTTATGAATACCCTACACTTTCAAATCATATTTCACACAATTTTTCATTCTCTCAAATCTCATTCTCTCTCAAATCTCAATTCTCAAATATTTTATATATTTCTAAAGTTCTCACTTTAATTTTTTAATTTTGCGATTATAAAGTACGAGTGGAAGTTTCTAAAGTCGCAACCTTCGAATATTTCAAAATTTTGGTATTATCGTTCCATATTTTACTTTTAATTTTTAATTATTTTATTAATTATTGAATATTTAATTTTATTATATTTGTGTATTTTGAATTTTTTATAGTTTAATTTATATTATGGATAAATTAAGAAACCTCGCGACTAAAGTGTTAAAATTTTTTGTTCCAGAAGTGGTAGTGGCAGTAAAAAGCGAATTACTAGCGGTAGAGGTACTTCAAGTAGTAGATATACCCATGTTCCTCCGCCTCCAGTACCGCTTAGTCAACCTTTTGAGGAAGAAATAGGTGTAGGTGTTCACAATATGAATTATGTAGAAGCTCAGAAAAATTATGGTATTTAAAAAATAAAGTAGATGCGGTTAATTTAGATGAAGATGATGAAAATATTGGAGAGATACCCGCAGTAGGAAATGCTAACATTAGATCTGAATCGGTTAATCTCCCTCCTCGGCCTTCCCGTGCCCCAAGACCTCGTAAACTAACTAGTATTGCATGGCAATTTTTTGAACGTATATCAGATATTGAGGTGCAATGCAATATTTTTTAATAAATATATAAGCATAAAAGAGGAGGCAAGCAAGGGGATACAGGTACGTTAATGAGACTTATACGTGATAATCATGATAGAGAGTTAAAAATTACAAAAGGTGGTGTAGATGTTGGTGGGCCAACACAAACTAGAATTGACCCAGCAACCGGTCAGGTAATGAAGAAGTCTAATAAATTAAGGGATCGGGAAGAAATAGCTAAAATGGTAGTTGTGGGTTGTTTGGATTTTAGTTTTCCTTCTTCTGATACCTTTATTTATTATATTCAGGCAATTTATAATCCTATGTTTAATGGTATTCCTAGAAGTACTTGTTGGGCCGATATTTTTAGACTTCATTCACAATATTATTTTTATTTATCAATATTGTTAAAAAATATTTAATGTAGAATGTCCCTAACTTCTGATCTTGGTCGTGCTGTAAATAAAAATAATTATTTAACCGTTACTTGTCACTGGATAGATAGTAATTTTGTTATGCAAAAACGTATTCTTGCTTTTTTATATGATGAAGATCATAAACATACTGGAGATTTTATTGTTGATTTGATTGCTAAAGTTGCTGAATTTTATGGTATCGAAAATAAAATCTTATGTATTGCTTTTGATAATTCTTCTAACAACAAGACTGTTATTAAGAAGTTAAAATCTAAGTTATCTCCACCGTTACCTAAAGTTTTTCATGTTAAGTGTGCTTGTCATAAATATAATTTAATTGTAAGAGACGATCTTGAGTTTTTTGAGTTTTATATTGAAAAAATAATTGCCACTGGTTTTATTCAAGGAAATAATGGAAGATCGAGAATTAGGGACTTTAAACTTAAATGTGAACAAAATGGACTTAAACCGATAATGATGCCTGAAGAATGTGAAACTAGATGGAATGCTACGTATGATTTTTTAAGAACTTGTTATAAATATAGAGTTCCTATTACACTATATTTTAACCAACATTGTGGTTCTTTTGCTGATTCTGCTGATTGCATGCTACATGATTCTGATTGGGCTGTAATTAATTATCTTGTTAAGTTTTTGCAAAAATTTTATATAGCTACGGTTGAATATTTTGGTGCTTATTATCCCACTATTTGTAATATTTTGGCATATATAGCCAATATTTCTACTTTGCTCAAAGAATATAAAAATGAAGAAGGTTACAAAGAAGCTATTGGTGCCATGTTTGCTAAATTTTAAAAATATTTTTTTTGATTCTCCCTATTTACTTGGTTGGTGCTATGCTAAATCCGTGTACGAAATATACTACTATGTGCCACTTTAGTACTCTTATTTATTCTAACTTAGAGATAAATACTAACAATGATTCTGAACAAGTACAACCTGATTTGTGGACGGCTATGGGTGATGCGAACACTTACATAGATAAATTATATAACCACTATGCTGATTTAGTTGATTTAGCTGTACCAAAAAATATCACTCAAACTATCGCTCCTCATCCTCCCGAGGAGCCATCATCTTCTAAAAGGCCGGCATATAGTAGTTTTTCTGATTCCTTTTATGATTTACCTTATTGGAACAGTGTTGAGGAGGGAGCTTACACATCAAATTATCGGGAAGAGCTTAAGTATTATCTTCGGTCGCCGCTAGAGGATCACAGATGACGGATCAACATGTTGGATTAGTGGAGGAGTAATGAAACACAATATCCTGTGCTTTTAAGATTATCTAGATATATCCTGAATGTTCCAATGTCAACCGTTGCATCGGAGAGCGCTTTTAGTCAGGGACGACAATAGCTTGAAGAGAACCGACATTCATTGGGAAGCAATGTAATGAATGTTCTAGTTTGCCTTAGAGATTGGATTAGATCCGAAAAAAGAAATCAAGGAATGGAAATGCAATGAATGTTCTAGTTTGCCTTAGAGATTGGATTAGAGCCTAACAAAGAAATCAAGAAATGGAAGCGGAGCCGAACGACGAGCAGAGACTTGAAGAAATTATGATTTCACGGGAGAACTCAGCAGAATCAAGTCAATGCATGGGTTTGCCCCCGTTGACTTTCACTATCCTATGCAAGTTCCCATTAATATTAACATGCATGAGTTGGAAAAAATGATGCAAAATTTGTAGATTTTTCATCCATGTAAATTATAAATTTTGGATCATTTTGCAATCAATAAAATTCAACATTCATTCACTCCTTAGTCCTTACTTTGTAATTTATTCCATATGATTTAAATTGAATTTTTAGTTTAACTTGAATACTTAGTTTTAATATATTACTAATTTACTATAAAGTATTATTAATTTATTATATTAAGTAACATATGTTTTATTTAAAGAACTACATATATTTTAAAGTGGTATGTATATATTGAATGGTATGTATATATATATATGTGTATATATTTTCTAAAGTACTATATATTTAACGTATACATGTGTATATATTTTATAAATTAGTATAGAACTATATATATATATATATATAGTGTGTGTATATATTGTAGTATATATATTGTAGTATATTTTATTTAAAGTAGTCCGTATATATTGAATGGTACGTATATATGTGTGTATATCTTCTATAGACGTATATATTTAACATATACATGTGTATATGTTTTATAAATTAGTATATAACTATATATATATATATATAGTGTGTGTATATATTGTAGTATATATATTGTAGTATATTTTATTTAAAGTAGTATGTATATATTGAATGGTACGTATATAAGTGTGTATATCTTTTATAGACGTATATATTTAACGTATACATGTGTATATGTTTTATAAATTAGTATATAACTATATATATAGTGTGTGTATATATTTTAGTATATATATATTGTAGTATATGTTTTATTTATAGTAGTATATATATTTAACTAACGTATAGTCGTATACACGATTACATGTGTAATTGTGTATATGTATTATGTGTATATATTTTTTAAATTCTAATATAGTATATACTATATATATATATATATATTGTTTAACATATTTAAAATGTATATAGGTGGGTATATATAGTGTATATTGGAGAAAAAACTTTTTTTTGTTTTTGACTAGATTTTTAACCGATTTTGATCGGGTTTAGGTGGGTTGGACTGGGTTGGGTTAAGTGGGCCGGTTCAAGGTTGTTTTTAAAAAAATTACTGTTGGACTCGAAACCAGACCAACCCATTTAACCAGGCTCGGATTTGGACCGGTCCACAACCCGGTTAAATTTCATGGGCTGATTCCGGGTTGACTCGGCCCTGCCCACTTAACACCTCTAGCTCAAGAGTAAAAAAATGTGACATTCCAAAAATAGATTTTCGAACCCGGTATGGTCACTTCTAGTTTCTAGTCATGTCCTTTGGTCTCACAAATGCCCCAGCAGCCTTTATGGACTTGATGAACCGAGTGTTCACAGTACTTGGACATGTTCGTCATAGTCTTTATAGACGATATCTTTATCTACTCCCATAATGAAAACGATCGTACAAATCATCTCAAAACTGTATTCCAGACTCTTAGAGCCCATCAGTTATTTGCCAAATTCTGTAAGTGCAAATTTTGGCTAAGGTCAGTAGCTTTTCTCGGTCACATTATTTTCGGTAATGATATTAAAGTTGATCCTCAAAAGATCAAAGCGGTGAGAAACTAGCCTAGACCCATCTCTCCATAAGATATCAGAAGTTTCTTGGGTTTGATTGGCTAGTACCGACGGTTTATTGAGGGGGTTTCATCTATTGCATCCCCCATGTCCAGATTGACTCAGAAGAAAGTCAAGTTTCAGTGGTCAAATTTTTGTAAGAAAAGTTTTCAGGAGTTGAAGACTCGACTCATCTCAGCTCCAGTATTGACCTTGCTAGATGGTTCATATGAATGGGTTTGGGTTATGTATTGATGCAGAGAGTTAAGGACATAGATTATGCCTCTAGAAATCTTAAACCCCATAAAAAGAATTATCCTACCTATGATTTTGAGTTAGAAGCTGTAGTGTTTGCCTTGAAAATTTGGAGGCATTATTTGTATGGGGTGCATGTTGATGTGTTTACAGACCACAAGAGCTTGCAGTATGTATTCTTGCAGAAAGATTTAAACTTGTGCCAGAGGAGGTGGTTAGAGTTGTTAAAAGACTATGACATGAGTGTTTTGTATTATCTGGGCAAGGCCAATGTAGTGGTATATAGATTATCCATGGGTAATGTGACTCGTGTTGAGGATGGAAAGAGAAAGCTAGTTCAAGAAGTTCATCAGCTTGCTAGACTAGGCATCCATTTGATTGATTCCACTGAGGGTAAAGTGTAGGTTAAAAATAGTTTGGAATCATCTTTGGTTGCCGAAGTAAAAAAAAGGATATGGACTCTAGTTTGGTTAGGTTGAAGGAGTCTGTCAGAGATAAAAAAGTAGAGGTTTTCTCCCGAAGGAGAGATGGTGTGTTGCGTTGCTAGGGTAGACTTTATGTGCCATGTGTAGATAACTTGAGACAAAAGATTCTTGCTGAAGCGCATGACGCACATTACTCTATCATCCAGGGGACACTAAGATGTACCGAGACTTGTGGGAAATCTATTGGTAGAGTGGGATGAAGAGGGACATTGCAGAGTTTGTAACTAAGTGCTCTACTTGCCAGCAGGTCAAGATTGAGCACCAAGAGCTAGTGGTCGATGCAGGAGTTCAATATCCCTACTTTGAAGTGGGAGGAGGTGAACATAGACTTTGTAATGGGTTTGACTCGTACTCGTCGTCAGCATGATTCGATTTGGGTCATTATGGACAGGTGACCAAGTCAACCCATTTACTACTAGTCCATACTTCCTATTTAGCTGAGGATTACGCCAAGCTCTACCATAGAGAGTTGGTTAGGTTGCATGGTATTCCATTATCCATTATTTCTGATTGAGGTACTCAGTTTACCTCTTACTTTTGGAAAACCTTCATGAAGGGCCTTGGTACCCATGTTCACCTCAGTACAGACTTTCACCCTCGGATGGATGGTCAAGTAGAGAGGACCATTTATACCCTCGAGGACATGTTGTGAGCGTGTGTCCTTAATTTTAAAGGTAACTGGGATGATCACTTACCTTTGATAGAGTTCACATATAATAATAACTATTATTCTAGCATTCTGAGAGCTCTGTTTGAGGATCTCTATGGGAGAAGATATGGGTCTCTAATTGGTTGGTTTGAGGAAGGTGAGGCCGCATTGTTAGGGCCTGATTTGGTGTTTGATGCTTTAGAGAAAGTCCAATTAATCAGAGAGAGGCTTAAAATAGCCCAAAGCCGACAAAAATCCTATGTTGATGTGAGAAGAAGATATATTATGTTTAATATTGGTGACTTAGTTTACTTGAAATATCTCCCATGAAGGGGGTAAAGAGGTTTGGTAAAAAGTGGAAGCTTAGTCCCCGGTATGTTGGCTCTTACAAAATTCTGAGCCATTTCGGAAAGGTATCCTATGAGCTTGAGTTGCCTGCAGACTTAGTATCAGTGCATCCAGTATTCCATATTTTCTTGTTTAAGAAGTATATTAGTGATCCAGCGGTTGTAGTCCTCTTAGAAAGTGTAGATGTTCAGAATAGCCTCTCTTATGAAGAAGTTCCAGTCAAAATCCTTGATCGTCAGATTCACAGACTGAGGAACAAAGAAGTTCCCTTGGTCAAAGTTCTTTGGCGAAACTAGTCTGTTGAGGGAGCCTCTTGGGAAGAAGAAGCAGATATGTGAACCAAGTACCCTCATCTATTCTACACAATCTAAGACTCAGCCTAAGGTAACAGTCTTTTTTACATTTAATCTGTTTTATCCTCAGTTCTAGCTACATATCATTCTTATATCATGCATGCATTCATGAACAAATTCAAACATATGTAATGTTTTAGATTTAGTCATGTTTTAGTTGTGTGTGTCAGTATAATCACAGTCCCTCAATAGTCTTAGTTTAATTAGTCTCATTCGATGACGAATGTTTCTAGTGGGGAGATATTGTAATACCCCATATGCTTCCTAGTTAAATTCAGCTCATAAAGTATACATGAGAGGCCTAAGACCTAAAAAATATAGATAAGTGTTGAAGACTTAAGTCTCATTTTGGCCTCAAAACTTTGATGACTTTATTATTGACTTTCCCAGCCTTGAAAAGTTGGTTTCTAAGTTAATTCATGATCAGGGTTGTCTATAGTTCATTTCAGGTGAGTTTTGAATTTTTTAGACGATGTTTGAGGCATGTTTGGATGACAAAAATAGCAACCCAACGCGATTAGATCGCGTCACATTGAGTATCGCATTGGCCAGCAGCGTGGCGCTATATTTATTGCATTGGGGATCGACGAGGCACATCGGCTGTAGCGTTACTGGGCATGTTTTTTTTGTCCAATTTGTTATGGGTCCAGATGGGTAATTAAGTCTTTTCCCCACCATAATACAACCTAAAAACACGAAATTAAGGATTAGAAAGGGCAAAACTCACTCATCTTTAACAAATACTCTCAATAACTAAACCATAGGTTCATCAAATTCAAGTATAAGCTTCAAGCAATCGCCAACAACTCTCACGAATTCAACAACCAAGGTATGTTAGATATTCGTCCTTGGGTTCCTTCCATCCTTGGAGTTCAAGAATCCTTTTTTAAAACTTAATTTATGTTTCATATGTTATAAATTGAAATTGTGTTCATGTATGTGTTGTTGTTGGGTTTCAAACTAAGAAATATATAAGTTTCATGTAAATAAACTAGTATGTATGTTTTGATGTAATCTCTCATGTCAATCCCTTTGTAAGTTGAATGTGGTAGTCATGATATTCATATGTTGTTCATTTTCATGTATAAGAATTGTGCTCCCCAAGTATTTGACAAAATGTCTATGTGAATGAATTGTGCATGGTGATCTATTTGGTATGCTTTTATAGTGTTGATATGGTCCCATTGTCAATGTTACCAAGTCCTGGGGGTGTTGAATACCCAAAATTAGCTATTTACTTAGTTCCAGTCGCAATAAAATAATCCTCATAGTATCTCGAACAGTAGCATTCGGTCAGTTAATAGAATTAGTATGAGTTCAGTCAAGCTTAGTACAGTCTAGTGATCAGTGTCGATTTAATTAAAAGTAGGATTCAGCACTGAGTGAACCTAGGGATGGGCGCATTCCTGCCAGATTAGGGTGTGACCCCTAGTAGCAGTCCTTGAGTTACAGAACTACGTCACCGGTGTTTTGTAATGTCTTCCTACCAGATTAGGGTGGACATATACTTATATTCCATGTGTCTTCCTACCAAATTAGGGTGGACCCGGCCTTTGTTAGTAACCCATGGTACGGTACTAACACCCTTCCAACTGAGGTTACAGGTTGGACCCCAAATCAGTCTATATTGGGGCATGCCAGTTAGATGAAAGCTTCCAAAGTTTTAGTTTCAATACTCAGTTTAGAGTTCAGTTCAGTCTTGCTTGACCATAGCATATAGTCACCAATTATTTAACTATCAAATTTCAGTAACTCAGTCCACAAACTATTTCAGGATTTGCTTTATGCGTGGTCATGCATTTTCAGTCTTTACATTTTTATGCAATTACACTCAGTGTCTTATGCTTTACCTTCAGTAGTTAATACTCATGAACATGAACCTATGCATAGCAGCCTAACCCCATTTAGCATATCAGTACATTCTAACGTATTGACCGCATACTCTTTTCTTGTGCTATGATGTCTTATATCATTAGGTTCAGATGCTCAGATTCTCGACCATACTTAGACAAATCAGTCTATCAGCAACAACTATTTTGGTGAGTCCTCATCTATTGAGGACATAAGCTTTATCTAGCTATTACAGTATTTCACTATTTTCTTTATTGTCAGACAGTTTTGGAGTTAGTTGGGGCCTATTTCATTAACTCTTTTATTCCAGTTGTTAGAGGCTTTCAAACACTTTCAGTCAGTTAGTTGTTTACCAGTTGTTATTACACTTCAAACAGTTGTCACCCATACTAATTTCAGTTATTAAAATCTTATGGCATTTTAGTTGAAATTTTGCATTTGTTATTTATTAGTTTTATCTAGTGCTCTCAGCAGGTACCAACTCATGGGTTAGTTTGTGGTTCCACGGGATCGTAAGCACCGTATGGCATCCAGGGTCACTTTAGCAGATTTAATAGTGTTAGAGATGATAGATTTTGATGTTATTCTAGGTATGGATTGGGTCTATTCATGCTATGCATTCATTAATGTCACACTCATGTGGTGAAGTTTTAATTTTTTGATGAGTCAGTCTTTAAGTGGGAGGGTAGTTTGGTGCCTCCCAAAGGTCCTTTCATTTCTTATCTTAAGTCCAGAAGGTTAATATCAAAGGGGTGTATCAACCATTTAGTTTGAGTTAAAGATACTAAGTTTGAATCCCCAACCATTTAGTCAGTCCGGGTTGTCAATGAATTTCCAAAGTTCTTTCTCGAAGATCTGCCTAGGGTACCTCTTGCTATAGAAATAGAGTTTGGTATTGATATTCTTCCTGATACATAAACCATCTCCATTCCTCCATATCATATGGATCCAGTCGAGCTTAAGGAATTGAAAGATCAACTTAAGGATCTCTTAGATAAGGGGTTCATTAGACATAGTATTTCCCCGTGGGGCACTCTAGTACTATTCGTGCGCAAGAAGGATGGCACACTCAGAATATATATATAGACTATAGACAGTTAAACAAGGTCACCATCAAGAATATGTAGCCCATTCCTAAGATTGATGATTTGTTTAATCAGCTTCAGGGTTCTCGATGGTTTTCAAAGATTGATCTCAGATTGGGGTACCATCAGTTGAAATTCAGGGGGCGTGATATTTTGAAGACGATGTTCAGAACTTCATATGGCCATTTTAAGTTTTTAGTTATATAACTTGGACTAACAAATGCTCCTGCAACCTTTATGGATCTAATGAATAGGGTCTTCAAGAAGTACTTGGATATGTTCATCATTATTTTCATAGACAACATATTGGTGTATTCTCGAAGTGAGGGGAAGCATATAGATCATTTGAGGATAGTGTTGTGACCCTTAAGGATAGTCAACTGTATGCAGATTTTGGTAAGTGTGAATTTTGGTTGGAGTCTATTACATTCTTGGGGTATGTTATTTCGGCAGTTGGTATTTATGTAGACCCTCAGAAGACTAATGCAGTGAAGAACTGGCCTAGACTATTACTTCATCCGATATTCGGAGCTTTCTGGGTTTAGTCGGTTACTATAGAAAGTTTATGGAGGGTTTTTCCTCAATAGTTGCACCATTAATTAAGTTGACTCAAAACAAGGTAAATTTATATGGTCAGATAAATATGAGAAGAGCTTCCAGGAGTTGAAGAATCGATTGAATTCATCTCCAGTGTTAGCCTTTTCGGAGAGATTGGATGAATTCGTGGTGTATTATGATGCTTCCAGAGTTGGGTTAGGTTGTGTTCTGGTGCAAAATTGGAGGGTAATAGCCTATGACTCCAGACAACTTATGGATCACAAAAGGGATTATCCAACCCACGATTTATAATTAGCAACCTTTTTGTTTGCTCTAAAGATTTGGAGGCACTACTTATATATTGTGCATATTGACATTTTCACTGACCATAAAGTCTCCAGTATGTATTTAATCTTCGTTTGAGGAGGTGGTTGGAGTTTTTGAAAGATTATGACATGAATGTGTTTCGCCATTCGAGTAAGGCAAATACAATGGCAGCCGTGTTGAGTAGGTTGTCAATGGGTATTGTGGCTCATGTGAAGATGAAAGAGCAGGAGTTGGCCAAGGAAGTTCATAGATGAGCTCGTTTGGATGTATGTCTGCTTGATATGGATGATGGGGGAGTGGTGGTCCAGAATGGTTTAGAGTCATCCTTAGTGGTAGAAGTAAAGGAGAAGCAGCGTAGTGATCCCATACTTAGATAGATATTGGATATTGTTTAACAACAAGAGGTTGAGGTTTTCTCCCAAGGTGGAGATGGTGATCTTTGTTATCAGGGTCAACTTTGTGTTCCAAATGTGGATGGATTGACAGAAAGGATATTGGCAGAGCTCACAGTTTGAAGTATTCAGTTCACCCTGGTACTACTAAGATGTATCGTGACATGCGGGAAATTTTTTGGTAGAATGGTATTAAGAGGGACATAGCAGAGTTTGTAGCCAAGTGTCCCAACTGTCAGTGGGTAAAGATTGAGCATAAAAGGCCTGGAGGTACACTTCAGGATATTGGCATTCCTATGTGGAAGTGGGATGTCATCCTTATGGATTTTGCTACTGGACTACCTCATACCAGGTGCCAGCACAATTTAATTTGGGTCATTGTGGATTGAATGACCAAAGTATCCCATTACTTACCTGTTAAGACTTCAGATACAACGTAAGAATATGATAAGATATATATTCACAAATTAGTAAGACTCCATGGGATTCCCTTATCCATTATTTTAGACAGAGTCATACAATTCACTTCCCAGTTTTGGAAATCATTTTCAAAAGGCCTTGGTATAAAAGTGAAGCTTGGTACAGTTTTTCATCCGTAAATAGATGGTCAGGCTGAGCGTACAATTCAGACACTAGAATATATGTTGAGAGCATGTGTGTTGGACATTAAGGGAAACTGGTATGATCATTTACCTTTAATTGAGTTTGCCTATAACAATAGTTATCATGCTAGTATTAAGATGGCTCTATTTGAAGCATTGTACAAGCGTAGATGCCGGTCATTTATAGGTTTGTATGAAATTAGTAAAGCAACCTTGATTGGGCTAGAATCAATTCTCGAAGATATGGAAAAATTCTAGTTAATTCGAGAGAGGTCGAGAATCGCTCAAAGTCTCCAGAAATCATATGCAGATGTGAGGAGGAGAGAACTAAAGTTTGAAATAAGTGATTGGGTTTTCTTGAAGGTATAACCCATGAAGGGGATAACGAGGTTTTGGAAGAAAGAAAAGTGATGGAATGTAACGGGGTTGCTCCATACTATGAGGGACCAAGTCCCTTAGATTCAGACACGGCAATAAAATAGTAAAGCACCAAGAAACTAAAACCTTGCGGGAAAGTAAAGAACACGGTGATTTAACATGGAAACCTCCTTGCTCAAGGAAGGAAAAACCATGGCTTGCCCTCATAAGCGCTTAACAATCCACTACAATCAAACTCTTGATTATAGACTCGATTTCAACCTAACTCTAGGCTCAGCTAGTTTGCATCAACTTTATTACAAAATTACCTTGACTACTCTGCCAAGAACTCACCTTAATATTGATTACCTCTAACCAATATCAAACTCAGGTAACTCTACCTAAGCACTCTCAAGAATACAAAGAAGTCATTACTCTTATAACACAAGTAATTCAGTTACAGACCATGACTTGACTTAAGAACACTCACTCTTTCAGTATATAAATAAATTAAGAACTTGAGCAATATTGCAAGGTTGAGTTTTTTTCTATTTCCCTCTCCTCTATTCTGATTTTGCAAAAACTCACCAATTGAGAAATATTATTTTCCTTTTATAGTGGAATAATGATTAGGGTAGAATCTGATTGGACCAGGTGTCCTGATAGGTACAAGATCACCTATGTAGTTTGTTACACTAAAAGACAAAACTGCGTAGGATAGTGACAGTTGTACTGGATTCATGAAGACCAGGGACCTGGTCCCTTGTTGTTAGCTACTCACCATCAAGACAAGATATATCAATTTAAATACCCGGGGACCTGGTCCCTTGTTATCAGTTGATCATCGTCAAAATAATATATAGAAATTTCCCACTTTTTAATAATGACAAACCAATCACAGATTTTGAGCACCAATGTTCATTCATCGCATTTAATCAGAGTGATCACCACTATTATCGATGAATGTTCTCCCTATCACTATGCACCTTTCTTCCCCCTTCAATATATCATGAAACTTAGGGACCTAGTCCCTTGTTGTTAATTGACATCAAAAACTCAACTCATTCACTAAGTTTCAATATTCCCCCTGTCAATATACTTGCATTCAATGTTCATTTAGTTCGTTGTTCCACCTATCACAATACTTCCTCCTTCAATATGTCTTCATGTGTCACAATCATTCTTCCCTCTTTCAATAGGCTATTCAACATATCTGTATTTCAACATTTGGTACTTGGTCCCTAACATATTATGCAACACACACACCTGGTCCCTACTATATAAATTTAGTATTCCTTTTTTGGCATCATTGAAAAGTGATAACAGTAAACCAAAAGTAAAATAAGCACATGTTAGTTAACTCATGGTCATTGGGGAAACACTAACATGAAGAACAACTTTAAATAAGAAACAAATGAGATGTACAAATAGAAGATTCTTTCATTGTGAAGTCAAATCAGTACCAGTACAACCTACCAAATAAAATAACTATCTTCAAAAGCCACAATTGAAAAGAGAACTTGAAACTAACTTAGGTAGACACAAGGATGACATACTGACACGAGGATGAGTGGACTTAGGTAGAGGAGGTCTTAGGGGAGAAGGACTTGATTAACATATCCATTCAAGAACTTTCTACAACATAAGCATTTAGAAATTGCTTAGTGAGGTCTTTAACTTTGGCATTCAGACCTTGAACCTTCTGAGTGAGTTCTGTAACCTTGATATGGAGCTTAGCATTTCTGCTGTAAGTTGTTCAGTGGAACCAGGTCCTTCTAAGGATAACTTCTTATTCTGCATCTTTAACTACACTATCTCAGCATCCTTAGAAGCTAACCTAATCCTCATATCCTCCACTTCCTTACTTAGATTCTCCTGTGCAGCCAATATCTTTGACACTTGGGACACAATTCCCACTTTTCCTTCTATGCACTCATTTTCCACTAATGTTGTATGACTAAACTTTTGTTTGATTATGTCAGGTGTTTCCTTAGTCCAAATCACTCTAAAGTTATCAAATACATTGTTCAAGAAGTACCCATATGGTATCCCATGTCTTCTTTCCTTCTCAACGATTACTTTATTCATGTGCAATATCAAAAGAGCAGGTAGACTTATCAGCTCAAATTTGTTCAGACTCTCTATCAGAAATAGATTAACAGCAGATGCAATGATCCTTTTCTCTGACCTGGGTAAAAGGACCTTATTCACAAATTCAAAAACTAATTGGAACTCACTTGTGAGAAATTACTTTCTCACACCAGCTATTGATGTTTCTACTACCTTAGAAGCATTTAGCATGAACTCAGTTTAGGCTTGTTGTTTTACAACAGCCCTCACCCCTATAATAGGCACATGTACAATTTTCCCTAGTAACTCTTCATCCAGTCTGATTATTTTTCCTTGCACTATAGCAGTCAAGCTTAACCCATCATCTAAGAAATCCATTGTATAATAAAATTCTCTTACCTTTTTCTTAAAAACCAAGGGAGCTGGTTCCTCCAAGAGGTGTAACCATCCCTGGTGTTTGACATATTCCACCAATTCAACCATGCCTGGTTTCTCATAAATATTGGGATCAAACACTCTCCCAGATAATACTTTTTGAGTTTTCAATATCTTATTCCTTTACTCTCTAGACCCATACTTATTTTCTTCCTATTTTGGAATCACTACTTATCTCTTTTTCAATAACTTTTCTCTTCTTGGGATCAGGTCCCTCATAAACTTTCTTCTTTTTAATAACTTATGTTTCTTTTTGCTTCTTACAGGGCTACCAGACTTTGAACTGGAGGACCTGGTACTTCCTGAGACATGAATTTCTTGTCTTTTTTTCTTAGTTATCACAGCAACATTAAAATCAATGTTCTCATCCTCTATAACCTCTACAACTTCAACATTCTACTCCTCTACTACAACAGCTTTCTTGAGTCTTCTTTCTTAGTAGTAAAACACTTGCTAGCCTTCATAGCGTTAGCCAACAACTTCTTTTTAGATCCCCTAGTATAGTAGGATCTAGCAAATTTTACACCAGAATCAATCACTTTCTCCTTACCTTTACTACCTCTTTGTTTTTTCATGGGCCACCTCAGAGGTGGTTCATCCTCATCCTTCTCATCCTCCTTATTCGGAGGTAGCTCAATTTCTCCATACTTTGTCACCTCATTCTTTTCACTTACTGCTTGCTCTTTTTCACTAACAGAACTTTCCTTGAGATTATATGCAAGCAAAAGTAAATTTTCAGCTACCCAACTTTCACTGTTAGACAAATCAGACCTCTTCATAAGTATTTCTTTGTCTCACAGTTGGACAAATATGGGTTTTGAATTCGAGGGAGTAGGGGAACCAGGTACTTGTAGGGTTTTTTAGAGTTCTATATTTTCTGGTTCTTTAAAAGAAATAGGGATTTGAGGGTCTTCGGGTGATTTTAGTTCTTTTGGGGAAGGAGGAATTTTAGATTGAGAAATTTCTTGTTTAATTGATGAACCAAAACCTTGATTTAGACCCTCTATTAAGGTCGATTCAGTAAAAATTTCAATGGTTAAGGATGTTTCAATAGGGACAGACTCATTTAGTAATTCTGGAATTTCTGGAGAGATTCAAAAGGAAGAGTTAACACAAGTTCTTGTTAAAGACTTACGGAGAAGTCATCTATGGTTTTGGGTGTTAAAGAATCAGAAGATTTGATTTGGGATAGCTCTGATTGATTTTTTGGAGCTTTATCGACTTTAAAATCTTTAACAGGGGTTGAGAAATTAGGAATGTCTGCCATTTCAAGATTTTGTAAGATAAAGTGAAAGGGTCCAATTCAGTTTAGAGATGAAGAACGATTGAAGAAGATGAATTGAGTTAATTTTGAAAAGATAAAAATAAAAAAGATTTGAATTTGTAATTGAGGGAGGTGACCGTTGTCATTTAAAAGGTGCCCTTTTTGAAATGATGTGTTTGGTTTTAATAGGTGTGACTCTTCACATTGTTATGAATTGATAGGTTTTTCTCAGATAAGAAAATACATGTGGATTTTTAGAAAGAATTTTATGTTTATTAAAGTACACTGATTTAGTACTAACCTGAGAGATGGGACCATGTCCCTCTCTTTCTTGAGTGAATTCTCCATTTGTGTTTCCTCAACTGTTTTCCTCCAAAACTATTCCCATGGGTGTATACCTACAAAGGTATAGTACTGAGTTATACTAATATGTACCTACTTTGCCAAGGATACCTATCTCCTGATCATAGCCAAATTTAGGAAGAGAAACTGATTCATTTAGTTGTTTAGGTTAATTTGATCAATCCCAGCTTAAACTTGTTTGTTCAATACACCACTTTATTCCAAAATTGTTCTATTAATAGGTCTAGGTACCAGGTCTCAGAATTAACATCCTTTAAATTTCCAAGGTTCCTTTTGCATTGCATTGAACCAGTCAGACTTAAGCTTTTGTTTGGACTTTAGTCTCTAAAGGTGAAGTTAAAATGTCAAGGGGGTGAGAAGATATGTGCCTCCAGTTTGACCCTCTGTGATAAGTTTCATTGGGACTAGGTCTCTAAATATTTTGACTAGACCCTTCTTTTTGTTCTTCAACTAGAGCTGGGGTTTGTGATTGAGATCTTGGATCACCATCACTTTCATCATTCCCTTCTGCATCGATTTGTCATTGACTGTCATCTTCATCAATATCATCCCTTTGAATAGAAATAAGTTCTTCAGTGTCAGAATCTTCTTCATCACCAGGATTCACTAGTTTTCCTGACTCATCAAAGATCATATTTACACTTTCTTTAACACACAGAGTTCCTTTTTTTTGAAAACTTTGTATGCTTATCTTGATGGGGTGTAACCCACAAGTATAACTTCATTCGAGTTTACTGGGCAAAAAGAATAACCAGAGCCTCATAGATTTCATCATTGGTTCTTGCGAATATTTTCCAGGTGAACCTGGAGAAGCCATCCATACTAACAAACACATACTTCTTTTCTTCTCTACTTTGGACTTGTTGTCTGTAAATTTCAGCTTTGGCTCCCATAGACTAGGTCCCTTGAAATCAACTTGTTCAGCAACCTTCTATGCCATAAATCAACATCTTCACTTTGAACATTTAAGCAAGTTAATTCTGCATCAGGCACAGACTCCAAATTAGCCATATACATATTTTTTATCCTCTTGGCTTTGAAAATAACTTTTCCAGACTTCAAGATTGATACAGATCTTATATTAAATGAGAATTTAACCTTATTACCTTTTTCAAATGAGACACCTCCATCTTGAAGTGTCTTGAGAGAGAAAATACAGTCAGACCTTCCAGTCATATGCTTCGAACATTTACTATTAATGAACTAGTTTTGACAGCAATCCCTTTCTCCCACCTACAAACAAAGTCATTTGTTAGATTTGGGAACCCACTTGAGTTTGAGTTCCCAGTAGGAAGACAACGGTGTGATCAAATATTTCTTGGTCTATCTAGGTAGTGAGAGCTTCTTCATATTATTCAAAGGTTTGGAACCCTTAGGATAGGTATTCCCTCATTGGATATATCTAACATTGTTTATTCTAGCTCTAATCTAGCTTCGACAGTTTTCTTTCATGTGACCTTCTCTTCCACAATGAGTGCATAGAAGTTTTTGAACCCTATTTCGATTACCATGAACAACTTTTCCTTGAGACCCAAGTGATTGGGTTTGATACTGATATACAAAACCTTTACCATTATTAACACCCTGACCAGTTAAATTAGAAAGGGTTTGAGAGGATGTAGTCCATTGTAGAGATTTGTTGAGTTCTTCTCTTAGATGAACCAGGTCCCTTTCTAACTCTTTATTCTTATGGAGTGCATTTATAAGATGCTTTTGATAATTCTTCAAATTTTCTTCAATCTCAATTTGAAGCCTTCAGGCTTCTTTCTTTCCTTTATCATCAGAATTATTTACTTTCTTCAGTTGAATTACCAAACTTGGATTTTCAGATTTCAACTTATCAACTTGTTCCTTAGTTTCATGTACCTGGAGAGTTAAATCAATTAATTTAAGCTCTTGATTCTCTACTTTACCTTCTAGAGATTTTTTCTTCCCTTTATTATCAGTATCATTCTCTTTGTCCAGTTGACTCACTCCTTTTCTTCAATTTCAGATATATGGAGAGTTAAATCAATTAATTAAAGCTCCTGATTCTCTAGCTTTTTTCTAGATAATTTTTCTCAGAGTCAGTTCATACATAGAACCAATCAATACATTAGCAAGCTTTTTTATCTTTATAGCAGAGTAGTTTTCCAAGTTTTCTTTAATGTCTGAAAGAGTTACCTCATTTTATTCTTCATATTCAGTGTTTTCCATGAGAGAAAACAAGGAATAATAGGTAACTTCACACTCCTCCACAGCCAGCATAGATACATCTTCAGCCTTTTCAGCTTCATCAGAATCACTGGAAGAATTCACTGCATAATCAGCTGCAACCTTTCTTCTCAATTTTAGAGGGAGCTGGTCCCTGTTCTTTCCTTTGTCACCTAAAGTCTTGAGATATTCTTGATATTCCAATTTGTAAATAAGACATTCCTTAATGAAATGCTCAAGACTTCCACATTTGTGGCAGACCTGTACAGTGCCTCTTTTTTTGCTGCTACTTCCTTTTCTTTGAAACTGACTACTTTTCTTCAATTCTCTAACAGTTCTTTTTGCAAAATAGGCATCATCTGGTATTCTTCACTTGAATTAGACTTTGTAGGCTTCAAAACCAGAGATTTTTCTCTTTTTTCTTCCTTCTTTTCTTATCCTTGTTGCTTCTTGAGCTCGTAAGTCTTTAAATTACCAATAAGTTCATCCATTATGAGAGTTTTCAGGTTTTTTGCCTCAGGGATAGCATCCACTTTGCTTTACCAGGATTTAGGAAGAACCCACAAATTTTTCTCACCTGTTTGTACAAAGGAATTACTTCTCCTAAGCAATGTAACTGATTGGTGATTCAAGTGAATCTTGTATGGCAATTGAAGTGAATATTGTTTATATCTCTTGGATAGTTTCTCCTTTTTTTCATGGTGAAGGTTTCATACCGAGTAGTCAGAATATCCACTTTTGAATTCTTCACATCAGTGGTTCCTTCATGAGTAGTCTTCAAGCAATTCCAGATTTCATTAGCATTTTCACATGCAGAAATCCTGTTGTATTCATCAGGCCCTATGCCACAAACTAGCACTTTCTTGGCCTTATAATTCTTCTCAACTTTCCTTCTATCTTTACCATCATACTCTTTCCTACTTTTAACAACCATTTTAGTTATATCTCCTTCTTTGACCTCTCTAACTGGAACATGAGGACCATCCAATATTACATCTATGAGCTCACTGTCCTCAGCCATAATGAAGTCATGCATCCTTATTTTCCACCATCCATAGAACTACCCATTAAATCTAGGTGGTATAGTGGTAGATTGCCTTCTTACAGATCAGGTGGAGATGCCATGATAACCAAATCACTTTGATAGAACGTAAGGGGGTTGCACCACACTATGAGGGACCAGGTCCCTTTGAGTCAGACACAAGCAATAAAATAGTAAAGCACTGAGAAACTAAAACCTTGCAGGAAAGTAAAGAACACAGTGATTTAATATGGAAACCTCCTTGCTCAAGGGAGGAAAAACCATGACTTTCCCTCACAAGCGCTCAACAATCCACTATAATCAAACTCTTGATTAAAGACTCGATTTGAATCTAACTCTAGGCTCAGCTAGTTTGCAACAACTCTATTACAAACCTACTTTGACATCTTTTCCAAGAACTCACCTTGATATTGATTAACTCTAACCAATATCAAACTCAGGTAACTCTACATAAGAACTCTCAAGAACACAAAGAAGGCATTACTCTTATAACATGAGTAATTCAGTTACAGACCATGACTTGACTCAAGAACACTCACTTTTTCAGTACATAAAGAAATTAAGAACTTGAGCAATATTGGAAAGTTGAGTTTTCACCTATTTCCCTCTCCTCTATTCTGATTTTGCAAAAACTCACTAATTGAGAAGCATTTTTTTCCTTTTATAGTGGAATAATAATTAGGGTAGAAATCTGATTGGGCCAAGTGTCCTGATGGGTACAAGCTCACCTGTATAATTTGTTACACTAGAAAACAAAACTATGCAGGACAGTGGCAGTTGTACTAGATTCATGAAGACCTTGGGACCTAGTCCCTTATTGTCAGCTACTTACTATCAAGAAAAGATATAGCAATTCAAATACACATGGACTTGGTCCCTAGTTGTCAGCTAATCATCAGCAAAACAAGATATAGCAGAAAGCTTAGTCCCCGACTTATTGGTCCTTATGAAATAGTAAGGTGTGCTGGAGAAGCTACCTACAAGTTAGATTTTCCACAAGAATTAGCCATTGTCCACCCAGTTTTCCATGTCTCAGTGCTAAGGAAGTGCATTGGATATTCGTCTCTAGTAGGACCCCTAGATAGTATTGGAGTCAAGGATAACATGTCCAATGAGGAAATACCAATCAAAATTCTTGATAGGCAGGTCTAAAGGCTAAAAAATAAGGATGTGGAGTCAGATAAGGTTCTTTGGAGAAACTAGTCGGTTGAAGAAACCATTTGGGAAGCCGAAGCATACATGACAGCCAAGTACCCTCATCTCTTTTCCTCCTATTCAACCCCTACTCAAGGTAAATTATTTCTCTTCAGCAAATTCTTTATCTCTCATACCATCTACGTATCTTCATATCGTATCATGCATTCTAGAGTTATTAAGTACATGTACAACAACAATAACAATAACAAACCCAGAGTATTCCCACAAAGTAGGGTCTGGGGAGGGTAAAATATACGCAGTCCATACCGCTACCTCCAAAGAAATAGAGAGGTTATTTCCGATAGACCCCCGGCTCAAGATAAAGAATAGTAAACAAAGTCGTGATGAAACATGAAGTTGAATGGATAGCTTAACATGAGTAAAGAATAAGAAATAATAAAAATAGAAATCAGAGCAATACAGAATATGAGGACTCAGAGCCATATGTAATAAGAAATAAGAAATATAAAATAGGACACCCGCCTAGTAGTAACCTACACTCACAGACCAAAGACACCCACCACACCCAAACTCTCCTGACTAGAGGCTCCTATCTATGGACACTTCTCTAGAAATCTTCGTGATGTAGCTGGAAGCCCTATCCCACCTAACATCTACATCCCCCTACACTCCCATACCCCCAATCCTGCCACTTTCTCCCCTATCTCCAGTGCACTAACTGGCGTTAAGCAACCCCACTTAATTCTAGGTCAACCCTCCCCGACCCTTCTCTTCTTGATCTTTTTGATAAACAAGTCCATCACTAGAAGCATGTTCTAGGTCAAAAGATGCTCACTTGGAATGACTTTATAGTCCTTACATTAAACCATATCCCCCTTCCTAAGCAGTAGAAAGTCAATCTGAGTCTTGGCTATCGCGCTTCGAAAGGCAATCAGGTGCTCCTCCTTCTTTGGAAAGCTCAAATTCACCACCACCATCCCAAAGGCCCTTTCAAAATCCAACATAGCAGCTCCCTCGCTATTTCTATAATCGAAACCAAAACCTCCATGCACATCGTCATATCCTCCTGGTAAAACCCCAATGTGTCCATTAAAGTCCCCTGCAATGATAATTTTCTCCGAGTTAGGCACGCTTCTCACCACCTTATCAAAAGCCTCCCAAAATCTCACTTTCACTTCCTCTTCCAAACCCACCTGCAGCGCATAAACACTATACACATTCAGCGTAAACCCCTCAATAACTAACTTAATCGTCATCATCCTATCACTGATCCTCTTAACCTCCACCACCTATTCTCTAAGCTCTCCATCTATTAAGATTCCCAATCCATTCCAATGCTTCTCACTCCCTGAGTACCACAACTTGTACCTATCCACATCCCTAGCCTTAGACCCTACCCTCTTAGTCTCCTGAACACATGTAATATTAATCCTCCTCTTCTTAAGAATCTTCACCAGCTCTACGGACTTACCCTGAACTGTTCCTATGTTCCAAAACCCTACCCTTAACCTATCTTCTCTTTCCTTCCGCCTACCTCTATTACCCCTCACTATACCATCCCTAACACCCGACCTGGACCCCACACCCACCCCTGCCCTCCCTTCTTCACCCTCACCCAAAATATCCCCCAATCCTAACCCTCTCGGACATGAACCTATTCTACCATCAACCCCTACATCCACCACTTAAAAATCAAAACAAAGCCCCAAACCGACAAACAAACAAAGAAACAGTAGGAAAATAGGAAAATAGAGAAATAGTAGGCAAATAGCAGGCACGCACAAAATACACTATCCGTCCTAGTAGCTAGAACAACACAACTATATCCACTAATAAGCAAAAGCATCCAGTCACAGCTAAAATCACAAGAAACATAATAATACAAAGAAATAAAATGGTAAGAAGTAACTAAATATAAAAGTTTAGATATCACCAGGGTACTCCTGCGTGCTGCTGGTTCCGACAATTTTGAAGTCGAAATTGGTTGCCGAAATAGAGTCACTGAAAAGCAGTTGCCGGTGCGTCACTGAATATCGCTGGAATCTGGAGGCCGACTGTCGTCGTACCAACCTGTTATAACCGGTGTCGCTGACTTACACCATCACCGGAGTCAAGCCAGCGGAAACCCCTAATTTGCTAGCAATAGCAGTGATGAGAGTGCAAAAAAAAGGAAGGGAGAGAGAAAGAATTGGGGAGAGAGAGAGCAAGGGAGAGAAGGTACCCTTACCTATTGTCGGCGCGTCTACCCCATCACCGACATCGGATTCAGTCGGTATAGATTAATTAACATAAACTTGGAACAAAAAATCTAGAGAAACAATGATACAAATTTCCCTTAATGTTCATAGACCAAATTTTTTTCCCTTCAATAGTATAGGATGATTGGAAGAATAATTTCTAATTGAGCACATTCATCTTGTTTAGGAATTGCACATTCATCTTGTTTAGGAATTGCACATTAGAAGCTTAAATTTATTTAAAAACTCTATAGGAATGTTAGTTTTCCCAAAATCCTCACTTTAGACAGATTCATTCGAGGTTGAAATATCCGAAGAGGGAGATATTGTAATACCCCACAAGGTACTATACAAGTTCCCAATAAGTCGTTACATGTTAAAAAGTCCCGAAAGTAATTATTCCACACTAAGTACAAGTGTCATGAGCACTTTGACACCCTTAATATTTTGAACATTTTGTTTTTGGCCTTTACGTGTTAGAAACATTTATTTTTGACTTAAAATATGTCTAGGAAGGCTAAAAGGGTCATCTGGAAGTGTATCAAATTTTTAGAGGAGGTTTGGGGTGATTTTGGATCATATAGGTAGTATGCCTCCACGATTTCGACGTGTCACAGAGGCAAGCCCTCCGTGATATGTATTGTGGCACGAAGGTAAGACCTCCACGATAGGCAGCATGACACAGAGGCTGGCCTTTACGATAAGCTTTGTGCCACGCTTCAGTATAAATAACTGTGCAGTCACTTAAGACTTAAGGGCTTTTTAGTCTTATTCTTTCCCTTTAAACACCCAATTAATGACCTATAACCTCAATCAATCTTAATTTTCCCTTTTTCTCAACCAATTATCAATATTTATCCCGTTTCCACTTTCAAGAACAATAAGTATAGGGTTTCTTTCACAAATTCATCTCTCAATTTCAAGTTTTTGTCGAGATGTGGGGTTTAAGCAAGGATAACCTTTCATCCTTGTGCCCAAAAACTTGACTTTAAAGTTGAATTGATGTGATTTAAATTAGGGTTCCTTCCCAAATTTCCATATTCTTAAATTTATGATATTACCATGTGATTTAAAGTTTGATTTGCACAAGAAATTACCTTTACTCGTGTTTTGACATACATGATTGTTACTATGACATGATTTTCATTATATTGACTTGACGTTTGATGAATTTATAAAAGATTCTAATTTAAGTCTTGAGCATGCTATTTTGATATAAAGTTTTTATGACATGATGCATGAATTGCAAGATTTAAGCAAAAGTTGATGAGTACAAGAAGTTTAAGTTTATAAGTTCAATTTACAAGTATTGCAACTTGATTAAAGCTTAGTTTTGATATTATGATCTCAGTTAAGATTTGAAATCCATAATTTTACCCCATGGGTATGATTTAAGTAAAAGATGCATAGTCGGTTTTCAGTTTACGAACCTATATGCTATTTTAAGGTGAATTTTCTAAGTATGAGCATGTGTGCGCGCGCACATACACACATATATATACATGTTTGGGAGTAGTATTTTTCACCGAGAGTGGAATGTGCATTAGCGCATCCTATTCTCCAGAAACTATATGCCCTCGTAGGTTTAAGGGCCTCTCAAGAGAGTGTCCCCTCAGTTTCCCAATATGGATGAAGTTTAGTGATCACTTTAAGTTAAGGTTCTATTCTGATGGAAAGGGTAGAACAGCTCTCCTCAACGTAGGTAAGACGTTGGGCTCCATGATAGCTCACATGGTTTATGTCGGTTATAAAAATCTCCCACAAAGAAAATAAAAGTAAAGATTATAGAAACTAAGTGTGATGGCTCACTAAGCTTATCAGGTTATGCTTTATTATTCATGTTTTATGATATTTCATCTTTCAGTTTTATTCATGATTAAGGTGAGACTTTTTACAGTTAGCATGCTTGTTTTGAAAGTATATTCAATTTAAGTCTTACTTATTGCATTGACCCCCACCTACTAAGTACATTCCAAAAGTACTGACGCACATATATGTATATGTGCTACATTGTTTCATAATGTAGGTTCTGGTGTTTATCCCCAACAACACGATTGATCGCAGGCACCATTTCCTACATTCAGCCAGTTGGTGAGTCCTCATAGTTCGAGGGCCAAATTTATGATGATTCAAGATATTAAAAGTAGTTACTCCAGTTACTTAGCTTTTATTTTGGGTCAGCTGGGGTCTGTCCCAGTGGCTCTTTAGTCATTAGGTTAGAGGCATGTCAAAACTTGTCAGATTATGTTTCTTTCCGATTCCCACAGATTTGAAAGTTATTAAGATACAGAGTTTTAGAAGGGATTATTATTATGATTAGATTCCATTTTAAGGTTTTCTTCAGTATTCATTCATGATTTAAGTTTACTTTTATGAGAGTTCAGAGCTGAGTAGATATCATGGGTTAGCTTGGGCTATTCATAGTCCTAAGCACCGTGTGATGTCCAAGGGGTACCATCGGGGCATTACCATATACAATATCGATGTGCATAAGAAGTAAACAACTCAAAATTATAAAGCAATATAAGTACAATCATAAGCAATACAAGTACAAACTTTGCACCCATACACCACTAGTGCATAAAATAAAGGAACCCATCACGAAGTCCCATACCACCGAAGAGTGCACCCAAGTAAATAATAACAATACAACTATTTCACCAACAACGTGTCTAAGTCTTATCATTATTCGACCAGGTTCCATATTTATCGTCAATCGGGAATTTTACCCAACTTTCGTTAGTTACCAACATCGTGCATGTAATCAAGTCCATATTATTACCATCCTTGGCCATGTATTATCCATATTCGCTAACTACCATAATTTAGCTAAACAAGGGTCATTAACTAATCCATACAATCTCTAGCCATAAAATAATATATTCATTTAAAACACAACTTGATAAGAAAATAAACCACTAAAACAAAATTTTAACCCTAATGAACAAAAAATCAGCAACTAAGAGAAAGGGAGATGAAGTAGAACGCACAAACACAATCGGATTCAACAAGAAACAAAAGAAAAGTGCATAAACATAAAGGATAGATAGTGAGACATACATCTACACCAATGAATAGCACCAAGGTGTGTATCAAAAACCAAGACACACAATACCAATTAAGGATAACGCCACACTCTTAGGTGGACACAAAGGGATCAACTCCTCAAGCACCCACCTTTCTTGACAAAATGTCAACTCAAGTGAATCCACACTCAAGCTAACCCTAGTTTCAATGTCTTTTCCAAGACCTACACTACAATAACTTTTCCAAGCCCTACACTAAGGAAAGAAAATACAATTTGAGTATTACTCAATCAATTCATCAAAACTTCTGAAAAATTCAAGGTTTAACTGTCTATTTATAGTTATTACATACAAAGACAAAAATACCCTTAATTAAGGGTGCTCCTTTGGAGTGTAAAAAGGGAGTCTCAAAAGACCATAATATCCCTAAGTTGAGGATCCTTTGGAGTGTATTCAAGGATGCGTTGGAGTGTATTTAAAGCTCTTCTTCACGTTTTAGCAAATACCCTCCTTAGGTTGATGGCATTAGACTGTCACAAGCCTTCATTTGCATGAACAAAGCTTGAAGATGTTGCAACTCCTTGGCTTGGATACTTGTGAAGTCCTTGTAATTCTTGTGCTCTTTATGCTCGTATCATCCTCTCCATCTTGAAAGGAATTTGACCTCAAATTCACACCTTTCAAAACTAAAGAGAGGGAAAACAAACACACAATCCTCATGGTATGAGGGCTAGCATTAGTACCATAAATTATATAATCACACCAAGGAGGTACACTTTTGGAATACAACCAACAATCCTTCATTATGATCATGAAACACTTACTACAAGCATCACAAAGGGCATGGATAAAATAGACATCAAGGAGTAAGGAATACAATCCGATACTATCAAATATCTTATCAAGCCAAGGTTGTTCACATTTGAAATATATCAACGGGTCCTTTGTGTGTGACATGAAAAGCTTAGCATGAATGGCATAAAGGAAGTGGCTTTGGCAAATATCAAGATATAAGGAAACTAAAATGGTCTTAATGTCTTTACCATACCCAAAAGATAAGACTACCTTGGAACCATAAGATATATTTGTTTCATTACCTCTACAAAGGACCTCATCAAATATGGTGCCACTATTAATCTCAAGGTCCAAATCACCCACATATCATTATCATTCAAACAAGAAAACTAGCCACCAAACTTCCTACCTCTACACAATACAAATTCAAAATTAACATGGTTATCATCATAGGTAAAGAGGTAGTATAGGAAGGAGTCAAATGTGAAGACATCATGCCGAGGGGGCACACTTTTAAAATACAACCATAAATCCTTTGTTTTGACCATGAAACACTTAGTATGATCAGTACAAAGGATAGGGATAAGGAAAAATCAAGGAAAAATTAGCACAAGTCGAGACAATCTCTTCCCCACCCCATTAGTGTACCGGGATCAAATGGATGAAGTAGCCAAGGGCATAAGCCGAGGCTGCTCATGTCTTTCACTAGAGGGTCATACTTACAATCACCCAAGACATTGGTATTTAAGAGAAGGCAAACATTCAAGACTAAAAGATTGTGGTCTATAAGTACTCTCCTAAGAACTAACATGCTATTATCCCCCACTTTCCCAAATACATGATCACTATGAGCAAAATTAATAGCAAGGTTCTTATCACACAAGCTCAAAGGGTTATATCCAATATCATGATCAACATTATAAGCATCAACACTATCTTGAAATTTTTTGGTCACACCATTCACATTATCAAGTGGTGAACTATATTTAAGAGAAAATTGATCATCATACACACCCAAAGTACTATCAAGGTAGGATGCATGTACGTCTACACTAGATATACCCGAAACCATATCACCTTGGCTTCTAATAGCCATATCACAATATTTAAGACTTAAGGGAGTGTAGAGTGTACCATAGTTACCTCGGTTTGTACTAGGGCAACCCACTTTCCTTGAACTCTCGGACAAGAATGCAATTGGAACACCAACGTGTTTGGGAGGGTTTTCTTTTGGATTCTCCTTTGGGAATATATCATCTTGTACCTGCACATAAGAAGAATCAATGCTAGGAAAAATGCTAGCACTTTGGTTAGTGAGTAACAAGGGTTCTTTGTGGACAAAATCCATAATCAACCATTCCTTTCCCCTTCCAACTTCACTACCCACGACTTTCCTTTCCTTTTTCCTCTTTTCTTCACATTCTTTTTGTACCTCACCATAGAATTTCTCTCTATCTTGAGGCTTGGATTCATTCTCTTTGGATTCTAACTTTTCTGCTCCTTCTACTTGGATGGGGTGATTTTGGTTTAGTGGATCTTGGGGAGGAGGCATTGGATTAGGTTGATAATGGGTTTGGATTTATGGCATGGGATTTTGTGGAGTGTAGGGTCTTTGGTCAAGTGGATTTGGGACTTGGTAGTTCGGATTTTGTGAAGGTTTTGGTGGACATAGTCTATCAACACCCTTTTTCATTCTAATCATGTCACCCTTTATTGATCCCAAATCACCCTTCATGGATCCTAAATCACCCTTCATGGATCCCAAATCACCTTTCATTGAAGTTATTTCAGTTTGCACCATGTTCACCTTTCGATTGAGAGCCTCAATTCTAGCCATAATAGTTCTAAGAATGTTGTTATCCAAAGTTTGGGAAGTAGAACCCATGGGTTCCATAGCCAAATACCTAGAAATAGAAGTAAAAACCTACAAAACGAGCAAATAAATTAGTTCAAATAGTCCTCACCTCTCTCACAATTGATTCTTACCTCACACTTGGTTCACAAGTGTTGATTCTTTGTCATGTACTTGGCAAGTGAGCGAGGGATGATTCTACTTTGTCCCAAAATGGATTTTTGTTTGATGTGACTCAAAGAAAATTGCTTACAGACTTGAACCAACAAATTACAATGAATTATAAACAAGAAAAGAACACAAACAACGAAGACACGAAACAAAAGGACTCTAAACTAATTATCAACCTAGTAGGTAGTTACTAGTTTGCTAATTGTGATAGAATCAACACACAAGAAACTAGAAACAATAAATCGAAACTTAGAAATCTAGTTAAGAACTCAATTTGGTTGTTATACTAGTGAAGACGTGGCATATTATGATTGGACGTCACTTTTCAAAATTTTCAAATACCAATTCTCTTGTTTCGGCCAAACACTCCTTTAGGAAAGAAGAATTTTGGTTTTAGAGGGAAAAATTGAAGGTTTGAAGCCTTTTAGGAGCTTCAAATGAATTCAAAATGGATTGGTCGCCTCAAGTGTACTTTCAATTGTACTTGTTTGTCCCCTTGTCCCCTCTTCCTTTTTGGAAGAATTAGAATATGCTAGGGAATATTCTTGTACAAACGCTTAGTACACTCTATTTCTTCTCCCTTTTTGGATCAAACAATCTACTTGAATATTTTTCTTCAACAAGATTTGAAGATGGTGAATGAACAAGATGAATATTCAAGAGTTGACCACAGTTTGACCACTAGGCAAATGAACCCCAAATTCAAATTTTCTTTTAGATCTAGGTTCCCTTTTCCAAGACAAGCACAAACAACAATAAATCAGCCACAAAATGCCACAAAAAAGGTACTCACCATGAGATCCCACCTCAAAAAGCTTCAAACACATCTCAACAATGGTGGATCTAGCTCAAAAACAACCAAATCTTGTTCCAAACGTAGATCTAGACTCCTTGGGTGTTAGGGAACAAGGATCTAGCACTTGAAACCAACAAAACAAAAGAAAAATTAGTATATCTAGGTTACAAGTTTCGGATCTACTACTTCAACACAAGAAACTACTTTTTTGTGATTTTTCTTGACTCTAAACTCTTTTTTTGTGAGATTTTCTTAGATCCAATGCCTAGAGTTGTGGGAACAACTCTAATACATGGCTTTGATACCAAACGATAAGAAAATAAACCACTAAAATGAAATTTAACCCTAATGAACCAAAAATTAGCAACTAAGAGAAAGAGAGATAAAGCAGAACACACAAACACAATCGGATTCAACAAAAAACAAAAGAAAAGTGCATAAACATAAAGGATAGATAGTGAGACATACACCAACATCAATGAATAGTACCAAGGTATGTATCAAAGACCAAGACACACAACACCAATGGAGGATAACACCACACTCTTAGGTGGACACAAAGGGATCAACTCCTCAAGCACCCACCTATCTTGCCAAGATGTCAACTCAAGTGAATCCACACTCAAGCTAACCCTAGTTTCAATGTCTTTTCCAAGACCTACACTACAATAGCTTTTTCAAGCCCTACACTAATGAAAGAAAATACTATTTGAGTATCACTCAATCAATTCATCAAAACTTCTGAAAAGTAAAGGCCTAACTGTCTATTTATAGTTATTACATACAAAGATTAAAATACCCTTAATGAAGCGTGCTCCTTTGGAGTGTAAAAAGGGAGTCTCAAAAGACCATAATATCTCTAAGTTGAGGTGCCTTTGGAGTGTATTCAAGGCTGCCTTGGAGTGTATTCAAAGCTCTTCTTCACGTTTTAGAAAATACCATCCTTTGGTTGATGGCATTAGACTCTCACAAGCCTCTATTTGCATGAACAAAGCTTGAAGACGTTGCAGCTCCTTGTGAAGTCCTTATAATCCTTGTGCTCTTTATGCTTGTATCACAACTAGTCACCACATAGCTTATACTAAAAATCAACATTTCATTAATTAACCATTATTATATACTACAATTACTCACTAGGTGGATCCTCATTTTACACCAGATCCCACTTACTAACTAGACTTTATTCAATATTAAAACATAACCATTATGACTCCCAAATTACCATTAGTCATAAACTACTCCCATTTATAAGTATTTAACACTAGTGGACCATAACCAACACACTAAGGTCAACATCGTACCCTCTTTATAACACGGGTATATACGAGTAAAAGCATAGATATAATTGTCATACGTAGAGCTAGCCGAACTCAAACTGGTAGACATGATCGTAGGTACAAATAATCATCCTCCGTCCCTGTCGGGTATCATCTACACATCAATATATCCTCCGCCCTTGCCGAGCATCATCATCACGTCAATATATCCTCCGGCCTTGTCAGGCATCATCATCACATTAATTATATATATATATATATATCAATAATAAAGGAAAAGCCCCACAAGGGCTAAAGTAAATGGCAAGCCCCACAAGGGATAAAGTAAATAACAAGCCCCACCAGGGCTAAAGTAAATAACAAGACTAATGAGGGCTAAAGTAAATGACAACCCCCACGAGGGCTAAAGTAAAAGAGAAGCAAGGAGAAACGTACCTTAATATTTCATCATTTGTTGTCAAGGACAATTTATCCACAAATATATGAATATATATATATATGGCATGAGAATTACAAAGCATTGTTGGGTCCAACATGGTTAGTATCATAGTTTCTCATGTAGTCAATAAATATACCTTCTAGATCCCTTAGTATCATGACTCACAATATTAGCAACAAGTGGTCTTTCTAGCAAAAGTACTAGTTTGGTTACTAGATAAGAACACAAAGTGGGTAATTTCATAGCCCAATCCCTAAATAGTAGTCTAGTCAATGATTCAAATAATAACATAGTCGTGGGCGTAATTCATAACATAATCCATAGATATTCATAGCATTATCGATAACTTAGTCAATAACCATATACATCACTTCTAATGCTATTACCTTAATTCATTTACCGGGGTTAGCCAACGTGCTCCCAAGGGCATTCTCTAAGCATTTAACAAGTGTCTAAGGTCTTCAAGGGAACTACATAAGTCCAAGCTTAAGGTGGGTCAAGATCCCACTTCTAATTCCCCAAAATACATTTCAAGTCTAAATTCTATCCGGGACTAGGATAAGGTTTCTAAATCAAGTCTTAGATATCTAAAAATCCACAATAGTCCTAAGGTCAAGGTCTTTCTCAAGCACTACTCTTAATTCATCCATGGCAACTAAGGAAAATTCACCAATATATGCAACTAGGGTCAACTTACCCCTAACTTGAGTGACAAGGTCACTCCCATTTAACTAAAGCAACTAAAGTCTTCCCATGCTATCCGTGAGATAATAAGTCCAATTAACCAAGGTTCTAGTCTACAAGTCAAGTATCCCAACCTATGAGTTCAAATGATGAAATGATTTAACTAATCCCAAGTGTGACCATCTATCAATCCAACACCTAGAACCCTTCCCAATCTAACAAAATATCACAATTATACTATAAGATAGCTCAATCTAACAAGAAGTAAGCCTAACCTACCTCAAATCCAAAGAAAGCTCACAAACTGCTAAATATTTATTTTTCCCTTCCAATAAGTTTCTTCAAGGTGCCAAGCTATCAAAAACACAATCTGTACATTATTATGAGAATATAGATACCCATAGTGCACCATTGTGCTTTAGGTCCAAAAACGACACTAAATACCCCAAGTGGGTCCAACATACAAAAAACACATTTTCGAGATCAACCCAATGTTCACACACCATTAGGGAATCATAACCCTCAAGAAGTAGGTAAGGGTTAAACTTAACTAGGGCTAAATCAAGCCTCCAAGCTGAATGGGATTTTTGGTCAAAAATTCAAGAAATTAAAGCATGAAAATAAAGGATTCTTACCTCAAATCCATTTTTCATCACAAAAATATATGTTAAACAAGCTTCAATCTCAAACCCAAGACTCAATTGGAAGGTAACATGTCCTTCTAGGGTTTCTAGGACTCCAGGAGAGGTAAAAATAGCCAATTTCGTGACCAAGGGGCCTATTTATAGCCCTTCCAAATATGGAGGTACCGTGATCTCTCTTACTTGGGCCACGATCGCCATGGTGCAATCTCTATCATAGGGCCACGATCGCCATGCTCCGATGCCAGCAAAGACCAAAACTTGTTTTCGACCCTCGAAACTCATTTGAACTCCAATTTTCATAAATAAACTATGTAACCCCATTAAATTCGACATTCTGGACGCATTGGTGAGTTCATATTTTTCATCCAAGGTTTTTTAGACCAATTGTAGGAACCGCACCCATATCTTTTAATATTTTGACTTTACGACTAATAGGTCAAAATTGGCATGGGTGCAATCAGACCCGAACCAAGGGTCTACCTAACATAAAATCAATATTTAGGAGCTGCTAAAGAAGCCAAAATTCACATTCGAGATCATTTTGTTGAAGTTTTTGCTCGGTGGTCATTTGGAACAAGCAAAGAATTTTAAACTGGGAAATGGCTCTATAGACCAAACGAACTAGCCGGTAACCAAACTATCAGTTCAAGCAAGTCATAAAGGACCTCAGATAGTTATTAAAAATCTCTAACAGCAAAAATAAATAGAATTACGGGAAATAACCTGAAGGTCATTACAACATCCACTACTAAGGAACTTTCGTCCGCAAAAGTTAATGATGAGGAAGTACCTGAAGTATCAAACAGTGAGGATATTAGGCCCGCATCTTTCTCTCAATCTCCTAAGTGGCCTCCTATATTGGGCGAAGCCTCCACTGAACCTTAACTACAAGAATCTCTCTGATATGCAACCACCATATATCACTAGCCAAGATAAGCACGGGCTCCTCCAGAAAGGTCAATTGCTCATCTAACTGGATGGAGTCCAATCTAAGCACATGAGACAGATCAAGAGAATACCTCTGCAATATAGAGACATAAAAAACTGGATGAACAACGGCAAATTCTGAAGGTAAGGCTAACTCATAAGTCACATCCCCAACTGCAATGAGAATCTCAGAAGGACCAATATATCGAGGACTGAGCTTACCCTTCCTTCCTAATCTTATCACACCCTTCATAGGTGAAACACTAAGGAATAAACGATCACTGAATCCAAATCTCAAGTCACAAAGCCTACGATCTGCATAAGCCTTCTATCTACTCTGAGTTGCTCTCAGCCTATCCTGAATTATTCTGACTCTATCCAATGAGTCCTGAAGAAAATCTGTACCACGAGGTCTCACCTCAGAGTCTCAACCCATCCAATCAGAGAATGACATCTCTGATGTTGGGCGACTTTGCACGCCTAAGAACCATAATTTACCCATATTTTAGCTAAGTTTTGAGGACAAAATATATAATTCCTGCACTTTTAGTCCATTTTCCTGTAAGTGAGCTAACCTATGTGATTAGCATGTTTTCAGGTATTAATGATGAAGATTTCAGCACTTTATGGACCTTTGGGCAGCAAAGGAAAACTTCTTGTAAGAGGGAAGGCAGCTTTTGGAAGCTTATGGACTGAATGTGACGCATGGAGAAATTATCCCGGGCAAAAGCAGTATTTTTAAATACTTAGGGGTGCAGCAGTAACTTAATAGGACTAGGACAAGGATGTTATAAAAACCCTATTTGCTGAATTTTTCAGCATTCATGAGATAATTCATTCGATCACTTTTTATTTTTATTCAGTTTACAGATTCTGTAAGTTTGGAGAGAGAAAAAATGCTACAAGAACGGCTAGAGAGGAAATCACGTCATTCTCATAGTGACGCCAATACATACCCATTGTGAGATTGTTATCGTTTTGGTATGATGATGATGATGTCTTCGTTGTTTTCCTTTACAATCATGAGTAGCTAAACTTCTCTGTTAGGGTCATGGAAGCATTTTGATATACTATCTATTACTATGAGTTTGTGAATTCTTGATGTGTATGCTACTTATATCATTACTCTCTTTGTTTTAATTTAATTCTCGTGGTTGCAAACATAGAGAATAGGCCATTATAGCATTAACTTGTTCGAGAGAAAAGTTACATGTTTGGAAAAGAGAGTGTGACAAGGAAATAGGGCTACCAACCCCTATTTACATGTTAGTGCCGTAACTGGGTTAACCTCTTGGAGAGTTCGTACCATTAGTTATACGCTTTAAGCTCGAGAGAGTTAAAGTGAAATAATCCTTGATGGTTGAGAAACACTAGGATTTACCATTAGAATACGAATCTTTATAAGTGCATGCATGTCTGAATTTTGCATTACTCATAGTTAACAGATACGTAGAACTCATAAGGTGGACATAACCCTAACTTATTTTTCTCTGTGATTAAATCTTAGTAAACAAAGCATTCTGTTGTTACTTTGATAGTATTAATTCACGCCACAATCCAATCCCCCCTTTTCCGTGGAATTTTTGATCAACAGTCTACTAATAATTGCAATACTTAGTGACCAAGTATTCCCT
Organism: Capsicum pubescens; assembly: GCA_030864215.1. NCBI lineage: Eukaryota > Viridiplantae > Streptophyta > Magnoliopsida > Solanales > Solanaceae > Capsicum > Capsicum pubescens. The sequence goes on along the minus strand of CM061540.1, from coordinate 262,044,964 downwards.
GTGGGATTCGACACCCAACCCAGTTGGGTTCTATATTTGACAGCGACCGCTTACACTCTTACGAGAGCTGTAGTTTGGGTGTTTTCAAATTTTGGCGCCGCTGCTGGGGAATACAGTTGTCAACTAAGTTTGTGATAGTTACTAGACCCTTTGGTCAAAAATTCTCAGATTTTACTTTTAGTTGTTGTTTTTGTTTTATTCAGGTTTATTTGAGTGCATGCCAAACACTCGAAGTTCAGGTCAACCGTTATTACCCATAAATCCTAAACCTCAACTTATTGGCAGAATGGATGCACAACGTGACATTGACAGAAGGGCGGCTCAACAGGAGCAGGCTAGATTAGCTGCACTGGCAGCTGCTCAAGTACATCAACAGAATATTGATAACCCAGGGCGAGCAAAAAATCCTGATGATGAGGACCTGGGTGATGATGAGTTACTGAATCCTAGGCGTACTGATGAGGTGGCGGCACCTATGCATAGGAGGGAACGTCAAGATAGAATGAGACCTGACCGTCGAGCTGTGCAGGCTCCTTTTGATGATGATGATGACGACCTGGATGGAGCTGGTGCCACAGGGGATATTATTCCTCCACCCTTGGCACCCGGAGCTAAGTTCAATATCACTAGTACCATGATTAAGTTATTGCAGCTCAAGGGGTTATTTGGTGGACTTGCAGGCGATGATCCGAATATACATCTGGTCAATTTTATTTCAACATGCAAGTCGTTTAACAATCCAGGATTTGGGCAGAATGCAATTCGGCTGCGCTTATTTCCATTGTCTCTGTCTGGGGAGGCAACTCTATGGCTGAACGGGCTAACTCCTGATTCTATTACTAATTGGAGGCAACTGAAAGACGCTTTCCTAGAAAGATTCTTTCCGCCATCCAAGAGAGCCCAACTACGAGATGAGATCAGCAATTTTCGACAGCTTCCAACTGAAGATCTCCACGAAACATGAGAGAGGTTCAAGAAGAAGCTTATGCGGTGCCCAAACCATCAGATGATGAATATCCACTTGATGGAAATATTATATAGGGCTTTGAACTCGGTGACAAAGCCAGTGGTTGATAATGCTGCAGGTGGGTCATTCATGGACCTTACTTTTCTTGAGGCAAGTGATATGCTAGATCGTATGACAAAGCAGAGTAGAGCTTGCCATACGAGGGATTCTGAGGTAGAAAGCTCTACCGTATCTATTGGCTTGACTGCAGAGCTGAGGTGTAGACAAGAGAAACGTGACCAAGATATGGCTCACATAAAAACGCAGATGGATCTTCTTGCCAAGCACTTATTATTAGGGAAGACCGAAAAGGTTAAGGCCGTTGTATCACAGGGAAGAGATGAATCCGACTCTGAGGAAGAAGCGAACTACTTGAATAATCAGGGGGTTTCCGAGGCAATGCCCAAGGAAACCAAGGTCGGAACTATTATGATAAATCTGGATACAAGGACCGCGATCAAGGTAGTTGGAAGAATAAGATTGACAGGAGTGGTTTGTATGTTCCTCCTGGAAACTGTGAGGCTGTGGCGTCTGGCTCTGGAAAGATGTCCATGGATGATATGATGGCCAAGCTGTTGAAAGGGGTGGAGGCAACCAATATGGGCATTACTGAGGTAAAGAATGATTTGTCATCAATAAATTAATTGGTTGATTCGCATTCTACCGCGATAAAATAGCTGGAGCAACAATTGAGTCAACTATCAGCGGCATTCAATCAAAGAAAGGCTGGCACCTTACCTAGCGACACTGTGCAAAGCCCAAGGAATGATGGATCATGTATGGCTATTACTACCAGGAGTGGTAAAGCATTGGAAAATCCATCCAAAGGCAAGCAGGTGGTTGATGATATAGCAGATAATGTTATTGATGCAGAATGTGAAGATGCTGTAGAAGCTGAAGATAGTGTTCCTGACGTTACCCCTAGACGTCTGCAGCCTGAAAAGATCGACAATCAGAAGCAAGATAAAAAGGAAGTGGCGGAGAAAACTATTCCCCTTCCACCACCACCTTTTCCTCAGAGACTGAAGAAGAAAACCGATGACACCAGGGTCAGTAAATTCATGACTATGTTGAAGCAGCTGACTATTAATGTTCCTTTGGTGGAGGCGCTAGAGCAGATGCCCGGATACGCTAAATTCATGAAGGACATTTTGACAAAGAAGCGGGCAGCAAGCTATAAGCTGGCAGATAATGTTCATCATTGCAGTACAATCGCTACAAGATCGCTAGTTCAGAAGAAGGCAGATCCTGGTGCTTTCACTATTCCTTGCACGATTGGATCTTTGGATTTTGCTAAGGCATTGTGCGATTTGGGAGCTAGCATCAATTTGATGCCTCTATCTATTTATAGAAAGTTGGGGTTAGGTGATCCTACACCAACTAATATGCGGCTCGTGATGGCAGATAGGTCAGTAAAACGGCCTGTTGGTATCTTATATGATGTGTTGGTGAAGGTTTCCACCTTCATCTTTCCTGCAGACTTTGTTATTTTGGATTGCGAGGTGGATTCTGAAGTTCCCATAATCTTGGGGCATCCTTTCCTTGCAACAGGAAGTGTGCTTATTGATCTAAGAGCTAATGAGCTTTTATTTCGAATGAATGACGAAGTGGTCCGTTTTGATGTATGTAAATCAATGAAGCATCCCAAAGATATGAATGTGTTCTATGTAGCTGATGTTTATTATGATGATGAGGAAGAATTATCTGTAGAGAAGCAGCTTATTGTTGATCCATTGGCTGCTGTGCTTATGAATTTTGAGCGTGAGGATGTTGAAGAGTATGAAGAAACTATTTGTGCTCTAATAGGAATTGGCTCCTATTCTCATGCTCCTAAGAAGCTGGATTTGGATCTTAAAAATTGCCCTTCACCACCAGCAAAGCCATCCATTGAAGAACCACCAGTGCTAGAATTGAAGGAGCTGCCCAGTCACCTGAAATATGTATTTTTGGGAAGTGGTGATACACTTCCGGTTATTGTTGCGGCTGATTTAGGTGAGCAGTAGGTTGTGGCTCTTATTTCTGTTCTGAGGAGATACAAAAGATCCATCGGTTGGACTATTGTTGATATTATTGGTATCCCTCCTGGGATATGTATGCACAAGATTCAGCTCGAGGAAAATTGTGTGCCTACCATTGAGCATCAACGACGTTTCAATCCACCCATGCAGGAGGTGGTGAAGAAAGAAATTATTAAGTGGTTAGATGCTGGGGTAGTGTATCCAATCTCCGACAGTAAGTGGGTAAGTCCGGTACAGTGTGTGCCCAAGAAAGGGGGCATGACGGTAGTAGCGAATGAAAAGAATGAGTTGATTCCTCTCAGACCTGTCACAGGGTGGAGAGTGTGTATGGACTACCGGAAGCTGAATTTGTGGACGCTTAAGGATCACTTCCCAATGCCATTCATGGACCAAATGCTTGATCGATTGGCAGGGAAGGGATGGTTTTGTTTCTTAGATGGTTATTCCGGTTATAATCAGATTTGCATTGCTCCTGAGGATCAAGAGAAGACCACTTTTACATGCCCATATGGTACGTTTTCCTTCAAACGTATGCCATTTGGGTTATGTAACGCACCTGCCACTTTTCAGCGTTGTATGATGTCCATTTTTTTGGATATGGTTGAAGACACCTTGGAGGTGTTCATGGACGATTTTTCAGTCGTGGGTGAATCGTTTGAATCGTGCTTGGCGAATCTGAGTATGGCGTTACAGAGATGTGTTGAGTTCAACTTGGTGCTAAACTGGGAGAAGTGTCATTTTATGGTTAAGGAAGGCATTGTTCTTGGGCACAAAGTCTCTGAAAGAGGAATTGAGGTTGATCGAGCCAAAATTAAAGTTATCGAGAAACTACCACCTCCAATTTCTGTAAAGGGAGTTCGTAGTTTCCTCGATCATGCAGGTTTTTATTGAAGGTTTATCAAAGTCTTCTCCAAGATTGCTAGTCCATTATGCAAACTCTTGGAGAAGGATGCAAATTTCGACTTCGGTGAAGATTGCTTGAAGGCATTTGAATGCCTCAAAGGGAAGCTAGTTGAAGCTCCTATTATTGTAGCACCCAATTGGTCTCTACCGTTTGAAGTGATGTGTGATGCAAGTGGGGTAGCTTTGGGTGCTGTACTTGGTCAGAAAAGAGAAAGTCTATTTCATCCAATATACTATGCGAGCAAGGCCTTGAATGGAGCCCAGAAGAACTATACCATCACGGAACAAGAGCTTCTAGCAGTTGTTTATGCTTTTGAAAAGTTCCGTGCTTACTTGTTGGGAACCAAAGTGGTGTTTCATACAGATCATGCGGCTCTGAGATATTTAATGGCAAAGAAGGATGCTAAGCCAAGGCTAATTCGGTGGGTGTTATTGCTTCAAGAATTTGATTTTGAGGTAAAGGATAGAAAAGGTTGCAAAAACCAAGTAGCTGATCATCTATCTAAACTTGAGAGTGCGCACATAGCGCAACCCGACCTTGAGATTGATGATGCATTTCCCGATGAAGATATCCTAGCCGCTATGGTGGAATACTTACCGTGGTATGCAGACTTTGCGAACTACGTGGTAAGTAAAGTGATGCCTGAGAATCTCTCCTTTCATCAAAAGAGAAAGTTCATGCATGATGTGAAACACTACTTCTGGGATGAACCGTATCGTTTTCAACGATGTGCTGATGGTGTTATTAGGCGATGCATCTCTGATGTGGAGGTGCCTAGCATCTTGGAAGCAAGTCATGCTTCCCAAGTTGGGGGTCACCATGCAGGTGATCGAACAGCCAGGAAGGTATTGTAAAGCAGCTATTATTGGCCTTCATTATTCAAGGATGCTTACGATTTTGTGAGAAGATGTGATCAGTGTCAGAGGCAAGGCTCTATCTCGAAGAACCATGAGATGCCCATGTCTAAAATTCTTGAAGTGGAGCTATTTGATGTATGGGATATTGATTTCATGGGCCCATTTATGAGTTCGTTTGGGATGAAATATATCCTAGTTGCTGTGGATTATGTATCCAAATGGGTCGAAGCAGTAGCGCTGGCTGATAATGAAGGTAAGCGTGTTGTAGCATTCTTAAAGAGAAATATCTTCTCTCGTTTTGGGGTACCACGTACCATCATAAGCGATGGAGGATCACACTTTTGTAACAAGTTGTTGAGAGCCGTATTGGTGAAATATGGGGTCAAGCAACATAAGGTAGCTACACCTTATCACCCACAAACTAGTGGCCAGGTAGAGGTTTCTAATCGGGAGATCAAGCTGATCCTTGCTAAGACTGTAAATGCTAGTAGAAAGGATTGGTCCCGAAAGCTGGATGATGCCTTATGGGCTTATAGGACTGCATTCAAGACACCAATTGGCATGTACCCATACCAACTAGTTTATGGGAAGGCTTGTCACTTGCCGATTGAGCTTGAACATAAAGCATTGTGGGCGTTGAAGAGGCTTAACCTGAATTGGGATGATGCTATTAATCTGAGATTGGAACAGCTGAATGAGATGGATGAATTTCGTCTACATGCGTATGAAAGGGCAAACCTCTACAAGGAACGGATGAAAAAGTACCATGATCGGCGGATTATCCAAAGAAACTTTCAGAAGGGTGATATGGTACTTCTTTTTAACTCCAGACTGAAGCTATTTCCAGGTAAGTTGAAGTCTAAATGGTCTGGTCCGTTCAGAATTAGCCAAGTCTACTCGTCTGGAGTAGTAGAGTTAGAAGACGAAAATGGTGGTGTCTTCAAGGTGAATGGCCAACGTGTGAAGCCATATATCGGTTCTATTGACTCGATAAAATGCATGGCCATCATCTATCCCGACGAAGTCTAAGTAATCGAGGTAACTATATCGTGCCGCGACAATAAATCAAGCGCTACATGGGAGGCAACCCATCGTTTTTAGTCATTTTGTTTTCCTAGGAGTTTGTTTTGTTAAATAAAAATCCAAAAAGAAGAGTCGAGCCACGACCAAAACTAAGGCGCTTGGTGGGAGGCAACCCATCTTTCTAATCATTTTTGTTGTTTTTGATTAATTGTAGGGGAAGACGTATAAAGGAGGAGCTTGGTCTCAAATTTTAATTTGAAAGTAAGCAATGTTAAAGGTGGTAAGTGAGTAATGAAGGAGCAAAAGGCTTTCGGTTAGGCATTGCCTATACAAATCTAGGCAATGGACAAGGCAAGTCCTATGTAAATCTAGGCAACGGACAAGGCAAGGCCTATGCTATTGCCTTTGCTCTCTGAATCGACAATGCTATAGCATAGGCGCCGCCTATGCTCAACTAGGCAAAGCTAAAGGCGCCGCCTATGCCATTGCCTTTGCTCTCTGAATCTACAATGCCATAGCATAGGCGCCGCCTATGCTCAACTAGGACATAGCATAGGCGCCGCCTATGTTCAACTAGGCAAAGCTAAAGACGCCGCCTATGCCATTGCCTATGCTCACATTTTCAACTAGGCCATAGCATAGGCACCGCCTATGCCCAACTAGGCAATACCATAGGCGCCGCCTATGCTAAGCATAGGCAAAGCATTAGGCGCCGCCTACTTATGATTTTTGGTCTCCTAACCCGATTTTTCATGGGTCAAACCCGACCCAAGCCTTGGTCTATAAATAGAACTTCAACCTTGAGACAAAATCACATTGTTTGCTCAACCTAGGCGCCGCCTAACCTTCCCAAATCTCTCAAAACTTTTCTTTTTGCTCATCTAACCTTGCAAGATCATCTTCCAAGTCCATCACCAAGTAAGTTCTTCTTTTATATTCCGTAGTTATTACAATACTAAGCCTATAATGATTTGTTAAAGCTTGAAGTGGTTTTGGTGATTTGAATGAGGTTGGTTTGCTATGATACATCTAGTTGAGTGAAAGAATACGTATGGGTGTTCTTGACTTTGTTCCGATTTGTATTTAATTGTTATACACTGTCATCTTTTTGCGGAATCGAAATGGTAAAGTTAATTACATAATCTTGTAAGTTGAAAGTTGGAATGTTTGAATGACTCGTTCATCGAGATAAAGATCATGACTGAATACAAGCATAAGATGTTGTGATTATTTCTATGCCATAACTTGATTCGATCTCTACGTAGTAGTCTTGTTCAAAAAGTGCATTAATCCAAACCATAAAGTATGGTCAAGATTACATGACATAGAGCTGAAAAGGATAGTTAAGGTTCCATGAAAGTATGACTGTGCTGAACATATTGTTGGAACATATCGCCTACATGTATGTCGATGAAGTCTGAGTAATTGATATCATCCACTTAATTAGTTGGTGCCAACAGATTAAGTGTGGGGTGGTGCCATTATTGTTTGTTTGTCGATCAAATCTTCCGAGATAAGCTAACATGACTTTATTTTAATCTCAGGTAAAATGGCACCAAAAGGTCGACCAGGAAAAGAAAAAGCGTCCACCTCGCAGAAAGGTCAGAAAAGGGGAAGAAAAGAGCAAGCTGAATCCTCCTCGCTGCAAATACCTCGCCGCATGTTCGGGATAAAATGGGTCCTAGAGGAGGAAGGAAAGGAGTGGTACAAGAACAACAAAGTGAAAAAATATGTTCACATGGAGTTGATACAAAAGGAGAGTCTAGCGAAGAGATAACCTCGCATTTTAGCTAAAATCATGGCGCTACATCTTGATTTCATTTTCCAAGATATAGGAGAATGAAATCTTGATCTAACGCGAGAATTCTATGCCAATTGGTCCCCAAAGACTACCGGAAGTGAAGTGAAGATTTGGGGCCAAGTCTTGCAACTGAATGCGGAGTTCTTCAACTCTTTTCTGGGTCTTCCATCTGTGGATCCATCACCGCTCAAGGAGCTTTATCACATACCTCCATACAGGTCAATCAGACACACACTGTGCGGAACAAGATCAATGGCACATTGGAGTCGTCACAAGGATACCGGTCGGCACAATACCTTCCCGTATGCTTTCTTGAACAGAGAAACTCGGATATGGTTGCGGATAGTCAACTCTTGCCTGATTCCAGGGACACAGTACACAAAGATCACACGTGATAGAGTATGCTTGGTGTACGCTCTGATGACTAATATTCCCATCCACATTGGTGCGGTTATACGGTCGTCAATGCGTAAGGCTAGGCTGCACAAGAGGTCCCACTTCAGCTTTGGCAATTTGTTGACCGCAATGTTGAGGAAGGAGGACATTGAAGAGGAACCTGCAGATCATAAGCTTCCACACAACCCGAAGAAGGTTGATCTTACGAAGGTTAAAGATGCTGAAACTATGCATGGCGTCAACCTGACCACTGCAGAAAGACATGCTCGCGACGAAAGCTTCTTCCGCCATTTATATGGCATGACGAGGTTTACCATGATGAGTGGGGGACGTGTTCCAACTGATGCAGAGCTACAGCAGTTGGATTATGACTACCCGATGAATGAGCATACGCGGGCTATGTGTGGAGTAGGTGTAAATTTTGAGGAACCTCTTGATGATGACGTACCGACTGACGATGATCACCGACAGCCAGACTCAGACATAGAGGATAACTATGATGACGATGACTCTGATGATGATTTCGATGCAGGGGCATGACCCCAGACATAGAGGAAGAGTCCGACTAATCAGGTTTTCCTTATTTATTTTCCACTGAAGACAGTGTGTCCCGTCTAAGTGTGGGGTGCTGGTATTTGTATTCTTCTTGTACTTCTTTGCCTACATTTATTCTAGTTCTTGTTTGTTTTAATTAGTCGTAATTAGTTAGTTTAATTTTAGATTTTTTAAAATTTTGCATGAAATTGTTCTGATAGGCGGCATGGTATTATGACAAGAGTTTGTGCCAAAATCATTACTATTGAGACATTTAGGCTCTAAGTGTGACTCACTGTGTGATAATTGTGTGGTTTAATTCATTCACCTGTTGGGTCAAGAGTCTATACTGCTCCCAATAAAGTTGACCATGTGCCTTGTGTGTGTGAGGTTATAGTATATTCTGTGTTGTGACTGATGCTAGAACTTTCCTGGAGTGTGTGTAAAGCGAAATAAAGAGTGTGAGTTTAGGAGATGATTTAGGCATTTCTTTGGCAGCCTGTGATTGTTTACCTTCTTTTTACCTACCCGTGGACATTATCCTAGTTAACCCCCTTTGAGCCTTTAGCTATTTTCTTTGACAGCCTCATATGTAGCCTAATCCATGTATTTCAAGCCTAATCCATTTTTTTCAAGACCATAATTTGATCCAAATTCCTAAGCGCTTTAAATTGTAGAGTCATGTGACAAAATAAGAGAAAAGTGGGTGGGAGTGATGCCTCAAAGTGTATTGGTACTTGAAATTGTTGTGAATAAGAGTGGCTATCATAGAGGTGTTTTATAAAAAAAAAAGAAAAAAAAATAGAAATAGAAAAATAAAAAAATAAGTTGTATATTCTCATCTTTGTGTTTATAATTAAATAACAAAATAGGTGAAAAGGGGTGTTAGATGAAAAGAAAGGTAGAAGGGTTGTTTAAAAGAGAGTGTTAATGGCATAATGTGATGTATTAAAGCGCTTAGGGAAAATAGTCACTATTTCTGGCCAAAATAATCCTACTTGTCCCTTAGCCTACATTACAACCTGTAAAGACCTATTTGATCCTAAGCTTAGCATTCTGATATTAGTAGAGCATTACACTAAGGGCAAGCCTATGGTCATCAGTTGCAACATAAGAATTCTTTGTGAGAGTGAGAGCAAGGAGAATCTTGTACCCATGTTTCGAAAAATTCAAAACTTATGAGTGATTATGGGTGATATCTTGTGTGAGACACACATGGTTGATGATTGTTGGGTAGTTTTGTATGATTCTTGGTGCCTTAACTTGTGGATACAAATTAGCCATCATCACGAGTCTATGTTGGAGGTTGAATGGTTTCTAGTAGTGATCCAGAAAACTACTCTTTGTTAATAATTGTCGTGCATGTCTTGTTGAACATTTTGTGTTACTGCTGTGAAATCCGAGTTAGATGTTTGCATGGACGTAATATTTTGTTCGAGGACGAACAAAGCTTTAAGTGTGGGGTGTTGATGTTGGGCGAATTTGCACGCCTAAGAACCATAATTTACCCATATTTTAGCTAAGTTTTGAGGACAAAATATATAATTCCTGCACTTTTAGTCCATTTTCCTGTAAGTGAGCTAACCTATGTGATTAGCATGTTTTCAGGTATTAATGATGAAGATTTCAGCACTTTGTGGACCTTTGGGCAGCAAAGGAAAACTTCTTGTAAGAGGGAAGGCAGCTTTTGGAAGCTTATGGACTGAATGTGACGCATGGAGAAATTGTCCCGGGCAAAAGCAGTATTTTTAAATACTTAGGGGTGCAGCAGTAACTTAATAGGACTAGGACAAGGATGTTATAAAAACCCTATTTGCTGAATTTTTCAGCATTCATGAGATAATTCATTCGATCACTTTTTATTTTTATTCAGTTTACAGATTCTGTAAGTTTGGAGAGAGAAAAAATGCTACAAGAACGGCTAGAGAGGAAATCACGTCATTCTCATAGTGACGCCAATACATACCCATCGTGAGATTGTTATCGTTTTGGTATGATGATGATGATGTCTTCGTTGTTTTCCTTTACAATCATGAGTAGCTAAACTTCTCTGTTAGGGTTATGAAAGCCTTTTGATATACTATTTATTACTATGAGTTTGTGAATTCTTGATGTGTATGCTACTTATATCATTACTCTCTTCGTTTTAATTTAATTCTCGTGGTTGAAAACATATAGAATAGGCCATTATAGCATTAACTTGTTCGAGAGAAAAGTTACATGTTTGGAAAAGAGAGTGTGACAAGGAAATAGGGCTACCAACCCCTATTTACACGTTAGTGTTGTAACTGGGTTAACCTCTTAGAGAGTTCGTACCATTAGTTATACGCTTTAAGCTCGAGAGAGTTAAAGTGAAATAATCCTTGATGGTTGAGAAACACTAGGATTTACCATTAGAATACGAATCTCTATAAGTGCATGCATGTCTGAATTCCGCATTACTCATAGTTAACAGATACGTAGAACTCATAAGGTGGACATAACCCTAACTTATTTTTCTTTGTGATTAAATCTTACTAAACAAAGCATTCTGTTGTTACTTTGATAGTATTAATTCACGCCACAATCCAATCCCCCCTTTTTCGTGGAATTTTCGATCAACAGTCTACTAATAATTGCAACACTTAGTGACCAAGTATTCCCTGTGGGATTCGACACCCAACCCAGTTGGGTTCTATATTTGACAGCGACCGCTTACACTCTTACGAGAGCTGTAGTTTGGGCGTTATCAATCTCCTATCATATAATGCATCATAAGGTGCCATATCAGTACTCGAATGATAGTTGTTGTTATACGCAAACTCTGCCAATGCTAAGTGTTGATCCCACTGAGCTCCAAAATCCATAACACAGGCTCAGAACATATCCTCGAGTACTTGATTAGTCCGTTCGAACTGACCATCAGTCTACGAGTGAAATGCTACACTCAATCCACTCGGGTACACAACTCCTCCTGGAATGCTATCTAAAACCTCAAAGTAAACACAGAACCACGGTCTGAGATGATAAAAATGGGCACCCCATGCAAATGAACTATCTCTAGAACATAAATATAGGCTACTCTCTCCACACTGAAGGTCATCATAATAGGAATGAAAAATACTGACTTGGTCAAACGATCCACAATACCCTAAATTCTATCGAAACCACGGGAAGTACGAGGCAACCCACTAATAAAGTCTATAGTAATTCACTTTCATTCCACTCGGGAATGGGCAACCTCTAAGTCAAGCCTCCAGGATGTTGATGCTCGACCTTTACCTACTGAAAACATAGGTAATGAGCTACAAAGTACGCCACATCTTTCTTCATGTCATCCTACCAATAATGTTGTGTCAAATCATTATACATCTTGGTTGTATCGGGATGAATGGAATATCTAGAGCTATAAGCCTTATGCAAAATCGATTGAATCAAGTCACCAAACTGAGGAACACAAATACGGCCCTAAAATCTCAAAACACTCTTAGAATTAATGTTGTGCCTCCTGGAATCACCACTCAACACCTGATCACAAAAGGTGCATAACTTGCCATCCTCGTACTGACGATCATGAATCTACTCAATTAGTCAGGACCTTACCTCCACACTAGCCAATTCTCCTAGGATCTGAAATATCTAGGCAAACCATCAAATTGTCTAAGGACTGAATGTTTATTCCAAGGGCATCTGAGGAACTAATATACAAGACAAGCTACCCATACTCACTACCTTGCAACTCAAGGCATCAGCTACCATATTCGACTTACTCAGATGGTACAAGATGGAAATATCATAGTCCTTTAGCAACTCCATCTATCTACGTTGTTGAGCTTTAAGCTCTCGATGGATCAAAAGATGTTGAAGGCTACGATAATAGGTAACAATCTTCCAATACACTTCATACAAATAATGCCTCCAAATCTTGAGCGCAAAAACTACCGCTGCCAACTTCAAATCATGAGTGGGGTAATTGTGCTCATATACCTTAAGTTTTCTATAAGCAAGGGCAATGAAATGACACTGCTCTATCAATACACATGCGAGTCCAACACCAGAAACATCAAAAAATACGGTGAATCCCTCACCCTCAACTGGAAGAGCTAATGCAGGAGCTAAAGTACGGAAGTCCATGAGCTTTCCAAAGATTAACTCACACTCCTCGAACCATCAGAAAGGAATCTCCTTCTAAGTCAATATGGTCATAGGGGTTGAAATAGAGCAAAGCCCTCAATGAAGCTACGAACCTCAGTTGGAGATTGAGGCCTAGACCAATCACGAATAGCCTCAATCTTAACTGGGTCTATAAGAATACCAGCCTTACACACCACATATCCAAGAAATGTCAGGGACTCAAGCCAAAACTCACACTTGGAGAACTTGGAAAAAAGCAAATTATCCCTCAAAGTCTGGAGCACGATCCTCAAATATTGTGCATGCTCCTCACTACCCCTCGAATACACAAGGATATTATCGATGAGTATAATAATGAAGGATTCTATATAAGGTTTGAACACATGGTTCATCAGATCCATGAATGTGGTTGGAGCATTAGTCAACCCAAAAGACATCACTAAAAACTCATAATGATCGTAACGGGTCTTGAAAGCTTTCTTTGAGATTTCTCAACCCAAATCCTCAACTAATGGTAACAAAAACTCAAATAGCGATGTATAAGATAACAGTCCTTCACTATCACCTTATTAAGCTGCCTATAATCAATGCACATAGGCATATAACTATCTTTTTTCTTTACAAACAATACAGGAGCTTCCCACGGGGACACACTAGGTCTAATGAAACCCTTACCAAAAAGATCCTAAAGTTGAGAGTTCAACTCCTTAATTTTGGCCAGAGCCATATAGTAAGGTTCCATAGAAATAAATTAGGTGCTAGGCTTGAGGTCAACAGCAAACTCAATCACACGGACATGGGGAAGACTAGGCACGTCAGTAAGGAACACATCAGAAAACTCACAAACAACAAGCACAGAGTCAAGCGATGGACTCTCGACCAGTATATCATAAATATAAGCGAGATAAGATTCGAAACCCCTTAAAATAAGTCTCCTAGCATGAACATAAGAGCTAATCTCCGTCGGCTCGCAACTAACCACTCCCTACCACATGACTGGGTAAGGGTACACCAGACATGGCTAAGGTAATATTCTTGGAAAAATAATCCATGAGCGCATAATAGTAGGATAACCAGTTCATGCCTAAAATCACATTAAAATCTAGCATATCCAGATAATAAGATCAGCACAAGTGTTAACATCACTGATTGTCACAACACATGATCTGAATACCCGATCCAATACTAATGAATCACCTACGAGAGTAGATACATGCAATACCACAGATAATAAATCACTTGTCAACTCCAACTGTGGTGCATAATAACTAGATATATAAGAATAAATGGATCTCGGATCAAATAAATTAAGAGCCGACTTGCGGCACACCAAAATTATACCTGTAACTACAGCATTTGAAGTCTCAGCCTCGGGCCTAGCAGGTACTTCATATAATTGACCATGCTCGCCACCTGGCTGGGCACCTGACCGACCTCTTATTCTGTCTGCATGAGTACAACCTCAGCAACCTGATAACCACCTCTGCCATATGGTGAACTATACTAATAGGGGAAACACCCTGGGCTGAAACAACCATCACCATATGACTAGGGCAATCCTGCAAATAATGACCAGAAAGTCCACAAGTAAAGTAGGAAACATGAACAGAACCAGAACTAACAGATTTGGAGGACCCAAAATAACCACAACGTATAGAATGACTCAAAAATGAACCCCTCAAAGACTGATCACCTCTCTTACCAAAGCGACTACTAATACTAGACTGACCTCCGTCAGTAATCTAAAGAGTGGCATGAATTGGCAGACTAGGCTGACTCTGAGGCTTAAAAGATAGACGTAGAGAATATCCAATATGAGAGCTACCACCTCTGAGTCGGGACCTGCTATGACTCCCGATGAATCTGCCCTGTAATCTAGGCCTCTTAGACAACTAGTCACTGCATAGTTTATTCTAAAAATCAATATTTCCTTAATTAACCATTATTCTTTACTAAAATTACTCACTAGGTGGATCCACATTTTACACTAGATCCTACGTACCAACTAGACTTTATTCAATATTAAACCATAACCATTACAACTACCTAATTACCATTAGTCATTAACTACTCCTATTTATAAGTATTTAACACTAATGGACCATAACCGGCACCCTAAGTTCAATATCATAACCTCTATATACACACGGGTATATATGAGTAAAAGCAAAGATATAATTTCCATACATAGGGCTAGCCGGACTCGAACTGATAGACATTCTCATAGGCACATCAATAATCATCCCTCGACCCTGTCGGATATCATCACTACATTAATATATCCTCCGGCCTTGTCAGGCATCATCATCACATCAATATATACTTCGACCTTGTCAGGCATCATCATCACATCAATATATATATATATATATATCAATAATAAAGGACAGGTCCCATAAGGGCTAAAGTAAATTACAAGCCCCAGGAGGCCTAAAGTAATGACAAGCCCCACGAGGGCTAAAGTAAAAGAGAAGCAAGGAGAAGCGTACCTTGATATTTCATTATTTGTTGTCAAGGACAATTTATCCACAAATATATGAATATATATATATATATGGCATGAGTATTACAAAGCATTGTCGGGTCCAACATGGTTAGTAGCATAGTTTCTCATGTAGTCACTAAATATACCTCCTAGAGCCCTTAGTATCATGACTCACAATATTAGCAACAAGAGGGTTTTCTGGCAAAAGTACTAGTTTGGTTACTAGATAAGAACACAAAGTGAGTAATATCATAGCCCAAGTGTGAAATAGTAGTCTAGTCAATGATTCAAATAATAACATAGTCATGGGATTAATTCATAAAATAATCCATAGTTATTCATAGCATTATCGATAACTTAGTTAACAACCATATACATCACTTCTAATGCAATCATTATAATTTATTTACTGGGGTTAGTCAACGTGCTTCCAAAGGCATTCTCTAAGCTTTTAATAAGCGTTTAAGGTCTTCAAGGGAACTACATAAGTCCAAGCTTAAGGTGGGCCAAGATCCCACTTCTAATTCCCCAAAATACATTTTAAGTCTAAATTCTATTCGGGATTAGGATAAGATGTCTAAATCAAGCCTTATATATCTAAAAAGCCACAATAGTCCTAAGGTCAAGGTCTTTCTCAACCACTACTCTTAATTTATCCATGCCAACTAAGGAAAATTCACCATTATATGTAACTAGGGTTAAATTACCCCTAACTTGAGTGACAAGGTCACTCCCATCCAACTAAAGAAACAGAGCCTTCTCATGCTATCCATGAGACAATAAATCCAATTAACCAAGGTTCTAGTCCCCAAGTCAAGCATCCCAACCTATGAGTTCAAATGACCTAAATGATTCAACTAATCCCAAGTGTAACCATCTATCAATCCAAAACCTAGAACCCTTACCAATCTAACAAAATATCATAATTATACTATACAATAGCTCAATCTATCAAGAAGTAAGCCTAACCTACCATAAATCTAAAGAAAGCTCACGAACCGCTAAACCTTTGCTTTTCTCTTCCGATAAGCTTTTTCAAGGTGCCAAGCTATCAAAAACACAATCTACACATTATTGCGAGAATATCGATACCCATATTACACCATTGTACTTCGGATCCAAAAACGACACCAAATACCCCCAAGTGGGTCCGACATACAAAAAACACGTTTCCGAAATCAACCCAATGTTCACACACTACTAGGGAATCATAACCCTCATGAATTAGGTAAGGGTTAACCTTAACTGGGGATAAATCAAGCCTCCAAGCTAATTGGGGTTTTTGGTCAAAAATTCAAGAAATTAAAACTTGAAAATAAAGGATTCTTACCTCAAATCCGTTGTTCATCATGAAAATATATGTTAAACAAGCTTCCAACTCACACCCAAGACTCAATTTGAAGTTAACATGTCATTCTAGGGTTTCTAGGTCTCAATGAGAGGTGAAAATGGCTAATTTGGTGACCAAGGGTCCTATTTATAGCCCCTCCAAGTTTGGAGGTACCGCGATTGCCATCACGAGGCCACAATAGCCATGCTTCGGTGCTAACAAAGTCCAAAACTTGTTTTCGATCCCTGAAACTCATTCGAACTCTGATTTTTACAAATAAACTATGTAACGCCACTAAATTCGACATTCCAAACGCATTGGTGAAGTCAAATTTTCCATCCAATTTCGTTTAGACCAATTATGGGCCCCACGCCTATATTTTTTAATTTTTTGACCAATATGTTAAAATGGGATTGGGTGCAATGGTACCAAAACCAAGGGTTATTTCGGAGCAGCTAGTGCAGTCAAAATTTGCATCCGAGATTGTTTTACTGAAGATTTTACTTGATGGCCATTTGAAACCAGCGAAGACTTCTAAATGGGGAAATAGCTCTACAACCCAAACGTACTTCCCGATGACTGAACTATCAGTTCCAGCAAATCATAAATGACTTGGGGTAGTTATGGAAAAACTCTTATAGTAACAATCAGTGGAATTACGGGAAATGATGTGAAGGGTGATTACACCAAGTCCACAACCATGACTCAATTACATAAGCAAATGGTCAACGTAGATTTATACTAACCTTCAATTAAATCTAGACCACTCGAGGATCCATTCCAACAACAACTATTGCAATAATCATGAATCTAGGTTTACATCAAGAAACCAAGCATATCAAGTAAACACAAACTCAATCCACTCAAGGAACCAATATAACAAGTAAACACTTAAGCACGGTTCACTCAAAGAACCAATATATCAAGTAAACACATAATCTCCGATTTACTCAAGGAACTGTCGCACTCATTTGTACCTTGTATATACATGCTAATGGTCTTATGGTCATCCACTAGCCATGACCTGTAGCGAATGAGCTCTTGTCCATATACCAAATTTCAGACATCAAGTATTTGTCAACCTTATATCAATCAATCCCATGAAAATGTTCAATTACTAATACATACCACAATAATGACAAATATCACAATAATCGCCACCACAATGATAACAGAAACAATACTTGTAAAACCAACAAGCTTTTCATTTAAGTTCACTGCATGCTATTAATACTTAAGATATCAAATAGTCATTTGCTTTCCTTAAACATGCATTGCAACAAGCAATACGAAGAAATAATTATCATGCACACATAAAATAAGTTAGGTTTCAACTACATTAAACCATCAGCTACCCCAATCCAAGCCCGAATTCTCTAACAAACTTGAGTTTTTTCTTTTTTTACAACCTCGACTTGATTGTGGTATAAAATATGAATATAACACATAATCAACCAAATGACCTACAATATCAAGGATTATAACCTATTCTTAAGCCCCAAGTCCAAATTTATGATCATTCTTCCCATTTTAGGGTTTTTCTACCATAATTCCACCTTAATCCTACCAATTTCAAGATTACAATAGTGAGTTATCAATATGTAAGAGTAAATTAGCAATCTTTAACCAAAACTCAAGGATTTTCTACTCAATTCACTTGATTGGACCCAAAAACTGGCTAGGTTAAGTCAAATCATTCCTTAAAAACTAAAAACTAGTGATTCTAGTAGTTAACAATCTAATTACGAGTTAATGAAATGAATCACTTACCTTTTCGAAGAGTTTGGATGAAGAGTGAAATTCGCTCAAAATTGCCTGATCCCTTCCTAAAAAAACTCTTAAATAATAAAATATTTTAGGATATTTTCTACATAAATTCTCGCATATCCTGCTTTAGAAAACTCGATATAGCTTAATCCGCCCACTATGGCAGGATTGACCGACACTGACTCCCGCTATAGTGGAGCAGCCATAGAAGCCTACTACCTACTAAAGCGGGTGTAGCGAGGCAGAAACTTGAGATTTCTCCAAATATTGCCTTTCTCATAATGCACACCATACTTTGACATTTTGGACTAACCCTTTTATGTCAAGTTCAATATCGAGAGTTTTACCTATCGGAATTCACTTTGAAAAAATCCTATGGATTATGTATCATCTTAGTTAACATAAAAATATATTGGATCCTTTCACATTTACCCAATCCATTCTCATATTGTCCTAGATCATACCTTACTCGGATTCCATCAAGACTAGCCTAGTTTGGAAATTTCTAACTCCCAATTCAGAGAAAACCTTAGCCCAAATTTTGGTATGCTAGACTTACCAGTAACAACGGAAAGAGTCATTATAAGGATACCAATTACCTATTGTTCATTCTCGAATGATAAAATAAGAAAAATGAGGCAAGTAAGAGAGAGAAGAAAACTAGTATCCTTAAATAAGTGAGGGTAATTATCCCGCGTGTCCCTTTTCGTTTTCCAAGTAGCTTCCTCAACCAGATGATTCTTTCATTGGACCTTTATCGACCAAATTTACTTCATCCTCAACTTTTGAATGTCCCAGTCAAGAATTACAACTGGCTCCTCCTCATAGGAAAGATTTTATCAAGCAAAACTGAATTTTATTTAATAATGTAATCCTCATTTCCATGATATCTTTTAAGCATGGACACATGGAACACCGAGTGGACCCTAATAGGCTGGGTGAAAACGCCAACTTGTACACTACCAAACCTATATTCTTAAGAACCTTAAACGAACTAATATAAAAAAGACACAGCTTACCCTTCTTTCCAAACTGCATATCTCCCTTCACAGGAGATACTTTTAACAACACTTGCTCACCAGGTTTGAAAGATATATCCCTCACCTTGTGATCCGTATATCCCTTTTGCCTAATCTAGGTTTCTAACAACTTGCTTTAATAAACTTTACCTTTTTTGAGATTCCTTCACCAAGTCTGTACCTAAAGGCTTCACATCACAAACTTTGAACCATCCTATGGGTGATCTACACCTCCTCCCTTAGAGCACTTCCAATGAAGCCATATCATTACTAGAATGATTGTTATTTTTGTATTAAAACTCACACAAAGGCAAAAAATTATACCAATGACCATCAAAGGCAATCATGCAAGCCCTTAATATATCCTCAAGCACCAAAATAATCCCCTCTAACTGTCCGTCAATTTGAGGATGAAAAATAGTTTTGAAGTCAAGCTTGGTGCCCAACTCTTTATGTAATCTGCCTTAAAACATAAAAGTGAATTGTGTACCTCTATTAAAAATAAGGGAAATTGGCACTCCATGCAGTCTCAATATATTCTTTATATAAATCTTGGCTAACTGCCTCAAGTTGTAATCTACTATAATGGGGGTGAAATGGGCTGACTTGGTCTACCTATCTACTATGACCCAAATTCGGTCATACAATCCCAAGGTCTTAGGAAGACCTACCATGAAGTCCATATCTAACCTCTCTCACTTTCACTCGAGAATGGGCATTCTATGAAGTAAACTCGTAGGCCTTTGATGCTCATATTTCAACTGTTGACAATTGTGGCATTTAGACACATACTCCACTATATCCCTTTTCATCTCGGACTACCAATAAAGTTGTCTTAAGTCTCGATACATCTTGATTGCAGCTAGATGAATAGAGTATCAAGAACCATGATCTTCTGCAAGTAAACTCTAAATCAAATCAATAACTCGAGGCATGCATACACATCCCCTTACCATCAACACCCCGCACACATCAAGTGTGGCATCAAAGCTTCACCACATACTATATTGTTTCAAAGTTTGTTCAATTCCTCATCTTCAAACTATTTGGCCTTGATTTGATCAAGGAATATTGACTTTACCTTAACACTAGCCAATACTCCACCCGTTTTAGAAACACTAAACTGCATAAATTGTGATGGTAGAGTCTAAATCTCCCCATACAGAGATCACCTCGATACCCTTAAACAGGATAGACTACCCATACTAACCATTTTCTATCTCATTGTGTTTGCTACCACATTTACTTTACCCAAATGGTGTTAGATGGTCACATTATAATCCTTCAACAATTCCATCTATTTTCTTTCTTTCAATTCAGATCCTTTTGAGTGAAAATAGGATGCAAAATATGATAGTTTGTGAATACCTCGCACTTGACACCATAGAGATAATGTCTCTAAATATTAAGTGCAAACATCACTGTGGCCAACTCCAACTCATAGGTTGGGTAATTCTTTTCATGAGGCTTCAACTGCCTTGAAGCATAGGCTGTCATATTCCTGTTCTGCATTAACACAGCACCCAAATCAGAAAGTAAAGCATCACAAAATATAATAAAATATTTACCTTCAACTGACAAAGAAAGAATAAAAGTTGTAACCAAATGTGTCTTTAACTTTTGGAAGCTCTCTTTACACTTACACCATTACACAAATTGCACCCCCTTCTGGATCAACCTTGTCAGGTGAGTAGCAAACCTGTGATAGTAACTAGCAAGACCCATAAAAATTCTAACCTCAGTCACAAAGCTAGGCCGAACCATCTCTTGACTACTTCAGTCTTCTAGGGATCTACCATCACCCCATTTTCTTAAATCACATGACCTAAAAAGGCAATCGAAGACAACCAAAACTCACATTTAGAGAGCTTAGCATAGAATTACTTCTTCTTTAAAATCCCCAAAATAATGCGAAGATGACTTACATGTTTCTCCTAGCTCTTGAAATAAACTAGAATGTCATAAATAAAAACAATCATAAAAGAATCTAAGAATTACTTAAAGATATTGTTCATCAATCTCATGAGAGTTGTCGTCATATTAGTCAACCCGAACGACATCACAAAGAAGTCATAATGCACATATTGAGTCTTGAAAGTTGTCTTGGACATATCATTAGGTCAAATCTTTAACTGGTGATAACCTGATCTCAAGTCTATCTTGAAGAAAATGAAAGCTCCCTACAACTAGTCAGAAATATCATCTATTTAGGTCAAGGTATACTTAGTCCTGATGGTACCATATTCAACAGTCTGTAGTAAATGCACATTCCCATGCAACCATTTTTTTCTTAACGAATAACACGAGGGAACCTCAAAGAGAAGCACTAGAATGAATAAATTTGTTATCAAGTAATTCTGCAACTGAATCTTAAGTTCTCTCAACTCAATCGGAGCCATTCGAAAGGAAGGAATAGAAAAAGGGTGAATGCCTGACTCCAAGTCAATATCCCGATCTAGAGGCGTACCAGACAAATCTAAAAAAACACCTCCTGAAATTCCAACACCACAGGGACTGAATCAATAGAAGAAAATCAAACATTACCATCTTGGAGATGTGCTAGAAAGGTCGAACACCCTCTCTCAACTGATTTCTTACCCAAATAAAAGAGATAATTTTCTGTCACGACCCGACTTCTAAGTCATGATGGAACCTACCACATCCCATGGGTAGGTAGCCGATACCATAACCCAGAGTTAATGCTATAGGTTACCTTGGTAGGAACGTTCAACATAGACCCTATGTGTGCACACAATACATAGCTACAACATTTTACAACTAAAGACAACTGATATTCAAACACAAATCCCATGATCTGATAGTATTATTACAAGAGCTTCTAATCTTGATAAGAGGAATTTACAATCTCAAAATTTAAAGGGCCTTAATAATCGTATACATTTGTCTCAAAAACAAAAGACAAATAAAGATAGAAGGGAAAGAGGGCAACTCGATCTCCCAGAGCTCACCCTATCTACGAATAGTCAATGCGGTACGAACTAGATCAACGACGGCAACTAGAACCAGGGTCTGCAACAAAAAGGTACAGAAGTGTAGTATGAGTACCAAAACACGGGTACTCAGTAGGCATCATCGGCCGACTGAGCTCAAATATAATGTAAAGACGATATAAAGAAAGACAATAATCTCAAAGTCAAGGGATAGAATCGAACTAGAATCTACTTGATACCACTGTAACAACATCTATACAACTAAAGCAATAACACGACAAACTATCTCAATATACTCCATAAATATGATAACAATTAAGTATCATTTCAAAAGAATAAAGCCATATACACAATAGCAAGCATCTATTCTCCATAATCATCATCAACCATCTTTAGAAAAAAAAACACAAGAACTTACCACAACGTCCCATACCACCGGGAAGTACACGAAAGAAAGCACAACAAAGAACTCATCACCGCGTCCCATACCACCGTAGAGTACATAAAAGAATATCAAACAAAAACCCATCACGGTGTCTCAAGCCACTGGAGAGTACACCAAGAGAATACAACCCATAATACAATAAAGCACAACCACTCCATCCATTGATCGAAACCGCGGGTAGCTCAACCCCGCTATGGTTCATTACCAAAATCCACCATCAAATACCCATATTGTAACTTAACATAAACGAAAGTAATAATGTCAAAGCATAGATATGTTGTCACTAATTCTATAGTTCATTGATAAACACCGCGAAGTTCATACCATTTAACTTTATTTTCCATAAATCAATAGATTACAAGTCTTATAATTACTAGCCATCAAATTGGGAGAAACTAAAAGCCACCTATATTATAGGTTGTTCATCTATCAAAAGGCCATTCTTTAGCTAGCATCTTCATGGTATGATCTATCAATTAAACCATCTCAACCTCACATATTAGAAGATAATCTAATTAACCATCAGGCAATACTAGGCCAATCATCACTAAGTGTGCCCCAACCTTAAGGACTAGTTTCCATATTTTAAGCAAGTAAAGTCCACCAACTAGTTTACTAGGTTTCTAGCCTTCATCTTGCAATCATATAGTTTAGAAGTAACTAGTTATCACATAAACCACTTTACTAGGCAAGATTTCATAATGTAATCATTCATTCAAGTCAAGTAGACTACTGAGTGAGCCTTTAGTCTTACACATGATTATCCTATCAAGAGAACTTAACCCAATCTTTATCATAATTCGTCACTAGGCACTACTTTGAGTCAAAATGGTCACACTCTTCAATTGGTGAATAAGGACAAGGGATAAATGTCCATTATCCAAGGAAGACATCATGACATAAGCACATAAGTGGTTTGGCCCCACACGGCCTAACCTCATGAGTATCAATTCATTTATATAAAGTTACCCTACATGGTATCATAACATCATTACCTCTTCCGGGTTCACTAGGCATCATCATAACATCAACATTTCCTCTGAATTTATCGGGCATCATCATAACATCAATATTTTCTTTGAATTTATCGGGCATCATCATAACATCAATATTTCCTCCGGATTTACCGGGCATCATCATAGCATCAACATTTACTCCGAATTTATCAGGCGTCATTATAACATCAATATTTCCTCCGGATTTACCGGGCATCATCATAACATCAACATTTTCTTCAAATTTACCGGGCATCATCATAATATCCACAAGTCTCCCAATACAATAACATGCATCCACATGCATAGCCGAACTAATAAACATACATAAAAGTTCACAATATAAGGAGATAGGGATGTAGGATAACACTTGCCATTTTACTTTGCTAATAAGCTTCACACAAAATATGAGCATAAACAAGAGCATGAGTACTTACAAGACATGCACTATAATCACTTAACAAGATTATTCAAGCCATGGTCACAAAATAATCTAATAATCGAGTTCAACCATCATAACTCTGATATATATATATATATATATATATATATATAGTTTAGTCAATCACCACGTATCTGGGTCACTAAGCATTTACCTAGTTTAAACTTAAGATGGGTCAAGTCCTATTTCTAAATCCCAAGAAAATCAAAGCTTTACTAATACGAGACTAGCTTCTATCCGGGGTTAGACTAAGCCATCTAAGTCACCTCATAAGGGCTTATCAATCCTTATTAAACCAAAAAGGGGAAACTTCTTCAAATATTCTTTCTAAGTTAACCGAACACCAAGTTATATCCTAACTAAACAACATAAATATATAAGTTAACACTACCTCTAATATTAGTGAAGAGCATCATCCTCATCCATTTAAGCAACTATAGCATCCTTATACTATCTATAAGACTACAAGTGAGATACCCAAGGATTCCAAGCTAAGGACCCAACATTACACTAACAAGTTCAATTGCCTAATCAATTGACTACTTTCAAGGTTCACCATTTAATCAACTATCATCTAAAATCCCCGCCCAATCTCACAAGATATCAATAATTACATTACAAACAAGCACAATCTATTCTACGGGTAAGCCTAACCTACCTTGAATCCAAGCAACTCATGAACAAATGAGCTTTTCCTTTCCCTTTTGTGAAGCTTCCTCTTCCACAAGCAATGCTATCAACAATACAATGTAAGCATTACAACAAGAATGACAATACCCATTATGGCACCATTGTGCCATGGGTTTCAAATAGACACCAAAACCCCAATTGGGTTTCACCCTTAGAAAGAAGTTTCCAAGACCAACCCATAACCTAACTATCTTTAGGGAATTAAAACCCTCAAGTAATTTGAGTCAATCACTCAAGATTAGGGATACAATTGACCCTCAATGATTTAGGGGTTTTGAGATAAGAAATCGTGAAATCAATACCAAATTAGAGTAATTCTTACCTTAGATTGTAGCAAGAATTAATCTCACAAGTAGTTTAAGCTCCAATTCAACCCACAACACACACTTAGAAGGTTTTACACTCCATTAGGGTTTCTAGGTTAAGAGAGAGGCACAAAATGGCCAAAATTTGTGCAAGATAGCCCTTAAATATGGGCCAACCAACCCTCTGATGGATCGATTGCGGCCCCTGCCTCTCTGAGGTCGCGGCCTTACGGTCGTACCTCCTTCACTGCGGTTGCGATACCTCAGTGCATGCCATGCATGGTTGAATCTTGGAACTTGGTTCCGAGCTTCGGCCAATACCTCGGGATGCATTCGGAGTCTATTTCAAACATAAGATATGTAACTCCATAGTATTTGATGTGTCAGACGCATTGGTGAAGTCAGATTTTGCATACGAGGCTGATTTACTAAAGTTTTTTGCTTAGTGGTCAATTAGGACCAACAAAGACTTCCAATTAAGAAAGGGGTTCTAAGACCCCAAACGAACCATTAGGTAACCGAACTATTGGTCCTCGCAAGTCATTAATGACTTGGGACGTCTATGGAGAGAAGCTCTATTGAAGAAAGTAAGCAAAAATAAGGATAATGACCTGAGAGGTCATTACATTTTCACAGGCTTAGGTTTATACACACTTCTCTACTAAAACTTATCTATTCGGGACACCTCTAAAGTCAATGTCTTAGCATTATAATTTATAAACAACATAACATAGAGATAGACAATTCATAGACAAGATAATTTCAAATTCAAGCATAGCCAAGATTATTAAATCTAACTAAGTCTGAAAACTCATGAAGAAAACAGAACATGCAGGATGCACATGAGTCACTACTATAGAGCCTCCAATCGGAATAGACACATAAACATGAGAGTCAAGTTTATAACAAATCAAGTCCAATCCCAAGGTAAGCTAATAGATATATAAGAATAAATGGAATCTAGATCAAACAAACTAGTAGTTATTCACAGACGAGAATAGTACCTATAATGGCGACATCAAATGCCTCAGCCTTGATCTTGATTGGAAAGGCATAACAGTAAGATCTATTATAGAGCTAGGCAACCTCCATAGTAGGTTGTGCTCCATCCTTTATTGCACTACCATTACTTATATTTCCACCATGACCTCCCTAAGTATTTTTCCGCCCACCTTGTGAACGACCCTTACCATTACCATTACCTCCACCAGAAAAAACTATAGCCTTGGCCTGTGGCTAGCCCTATAACCTCACCTGTCTCTACAGATATTCTCTCTTGAAGTGCACCACAAGTATAATAACTTCTCTCAAGAGAATGCTTGTTGACAAAAGAATAAGAAGACCCTTGGCCTTTAGCAATTGAGGGTTGTTGAGTAGCCCTTGATTGACCACATGTAGAAGCTGACAGAGCTGACTGAACAGGGAGAGCTTGATAGGCCTGCTTGTTGTGACCCCTGAAATAAGAACCACCAAAGTTATCTGCATTTTGGGAATTCTTCGTTAACACCTTTATCTAACCAACTTGCTTCACCTCTTTTACCTTTTTAACATAATTAGCAACCTCATTAAAGGTCTTCCCTACAGAAGGCACATGAATATTCAAAACCTTCAAATCAATGTTCTGGCCTTTCACAAACAACCTAATTCCCTCATCCTATGTACCAAGTAACTAAGTAGTATAGCAGAACAAAGCATGAAATTTGGTATCACGAACCAAGGAAATCCCAAACCGTGAAGGCCCAAGAGCCCATTTCTAACAGGCAATCATATACATAATTCATGTACTATAAGAAAATACGGAAAACATAATAAAATGAAAAAATGGTCAATCTCTTAGTTCGACTAAATAATTTAAAATAAAATTCTTAACATTCAAAACACATAACACCAGTTTGCGAAATTTCTAATAATACAAGAACCAACATACATAATAAAACTGGGACAAGGCCCCCACTCAGACCACGAATCAAAATATTATAACAATAACTCATAACTAGGCCTTTCGAAATAAGGGAGGCTCACCAACTGAAACAACTCTACTGCTTAACAAAACCCTGGGATTATGCCTCGGATCCTGAAATATAAGGGATCAATACAATTGTACTGGTATATGAAACAATCCAAAATAGCATTTTTATTTCATAATATAGATGAGAGCATTTTATAAAAACATTACACATGAGATAAGTAAAACACATGGGCATAATTTAGAATCTTTAAATGTTTTTCCTTGAAATCAAGACTCACACTTTATCTTAATCCTGAGATATATGGTACACCCTATATTTCTACAATCCCACAAGCTATAAGGAATCCGCCCTTGACTTGGCGGCCAATCCCCCAATCCAAGTATGCCACAAGGATTGGAGTCCTAATTTCTATTCTAGTATACCAGTGTCTCAAGGACAAGTATACATTGGCATTAGCCAATCATATCACCCAAATTGGAAAACTCACTTTCCGACGATGAGCCCTTACACTCAAACGTCTTCTTCGGGTAACCATCTACCTCTCTTTAGGCCCAATTTTAGTTCTTTAAATATCATGCTTCATGTACAAAACTATTCAATGCTGAAAATCTTACGGGCGTATCATCAACGGGTATCATCATACCCAGACTTGCAAGTTATTCATATCGTATCAATTTCACAGCCCATCTCATTCAAAACATGCAAATGACCACCAAAGATTTATAACATCACAAGAGAGTCATCATTTTGAAATCTCAAGAAATCTTTATGCAATTACTCTCCTTTCACAATATTTAAACATATGGTGGCCATGTTAATTGATCAATCACATACAGCTCTTCTTTTTAATGCAAAGAGTTTAATTATATCAAGAAAACTTCCTCCTCATCATATCACAAAACATGCTAATCATCATAATGTTGAGAAACTTACTTTCAAAATGGGGTCCATGCATTCAAAATCACCCACAATTCAAATAAACAATATACTTCATAACAAGAGAGGAAGTTCGCTAATCATGCTCTTAATTTGAACCCTTCAAAACATAATCGAAAACACATGTATATATATATAATTGTGAATTCCATTTCAAATAAAGGGGATCTAAACCAACATATACTTTCATCAAAACAAAACCGTGATGCATATAATTCAATCGTTATCAAAACCCTTTTTCGAAAACATGGTTGTATATCTTTAAATTTGATAAAAACGTTAAAACTCATGCCCATGGAGTTTAAGGATAGTCCCACATACCTTAGATTATAAAATTTGAAAAATGGAACCCGGATCTTGATCTGTTTCTTGAAATTCTTGATCTTAAGAATGAGTTCTTGATCTTTCGGGGAGGAGTTAGGGTTTTAATTTTGAGAGAAAATTGAATAAAGGGGCCATTGATGCTTCTTGGGGCTGAAATTTTATGTTATGGACGGAATTTGGGTGAGGAAAAGTGACCGAAATGCCCCAGACTCATTAGAAACTGATTTAGCGTGTGAAACAATTTCGTAACGCGCTGGCTAACGCTTCGCGTCGATATCACGTCGGCTTACTGCCTTACATGAAAAATGCCTTAACTTTTTGCTCGGTTATTAGATTTTGACAAAATTGGTATCGTTGGAAAGCTAATTCAATTGTCTACAATTTGGTGGGTCTTGAGATGTAAATTTCTATGTGTATCGAAAGTTATACACGTTCAAATTAGACTCTAGTGGAATCGAATATCAAGCTTTGGATGAATGAAAGATTCTTAGCTCAACTTTGCTCTAAGTGATTTCTATGAACACTTTTCACCTCATAATCACTTCATACACTAGGAGAAATATCTTGACACATGAATTTAAATATAAACCATGGAATTAGAGTTTACACACGTAGGAATGACGGTCTGATTTCTAGCTCAAAAATACGGGGCGTTATATTATCTCCCCCTTGGGATCATTCGTCCCCGAATGATGGGTATGGACTTGTTGAAGTTATAAAAGTGTAGAATAAAGAACGAAACCTCGCATTGAACATTTTTCCCTAACAAAATATGCAAAGGCATCAAACGACCTTCATGATAACCCCTAGTGAAATGTGAAAGCACGAAACATGGGATAATGAGACTTTACATAGGGATGATTTTGCATATGGGTTTTATAAGTCCTAATCATTACAACATAAGGCAGGGGTTTATTTGATGATCATAGACCTGATTTATATTTGTACTAATCATGAAATAAGATTTTGCGGAGATTTTGCATATGGGTTCTATAAGTCCTAATCATTACAACATAAGGCAGGGGTTTATTTGATGATCATAGACCTGATTTATATTTGTACTAATCATGAAATAAAATTTTGCGGAAGATAGGATTTGAAGTATTCTCTACCTTACAAAGTACCGCGAATAGACTTAAACTTAGAGGCACTAATCGTCTACACCCCAAACAATAAATAGCATACTTCACACTCGCCAACTTACAATTCTCCAATCACACATCTAGATACAAGAATTTGAGTCCCACTACTTAGTACTGCTATGTTGAAGCCTAACTCGGAGTTACAAGGTGATAACTTAAACTATAGGATCCTGCACTTTACATCCCTTTAAGAATATTTCTCCACCTCATCACTTCCATCAAACACACTCGAGATTTAATTTAGAGAGTACTAATTACATCGCACATGGGTTGAGTTTTCATCAATCACAACATTCAAGCCTATCATTACTACATCCATTTCATGGATTTCCCCCACTAAGACCAGCAAATTCAATCACATTCACAAAGATATTCGCCATATATCTCATTCCCAACTATTTCTCATAATAAAAATCCATCCCATTCTTAGCTATTTCACACAACAAAAGTTCATCTCCTTCTTTTCCTTTTCACCTACAACCTTAGCCCGAGAATCACATCAAAAAAAATTTTTACACCTTCAAGAAAATCTACTCCCCTACCTAACACATCACCACGCTTACACAACCACCATCAAACTATCATACGGAGGTTCGTTAAGGGACCCAAGCACAAGCATCATGAATCGGAGAAACACTACTCAATTATAACACATATCTATTAATCTAATCAAGGTAGGACATGAGGTGAAGATACAATACCATCACAAAGTGTTTCCTATATCAAGTGTATGTATCATAAGTAGAGAGTTGTTCGAAAGAAACATAATATAGCATGAATTCTTAGGATAGAGCACAGTGAGAAAACATTGGTGCACATATTAAGATAAAATTAGGAAAAGAATCTGAATTACCCTCCTGGACCCTAAAGTCAGTAAGACGAACTGGGCACCCGATGCGACGCGTTGATATTGCGTCGGGCCACTACTTCATCAACGCGATCATCGATGCGGCGCATCTACTTCGCCTCGGGCCACTATTTCCAACATCCAAACATATCTCTAATGTTGTCCAAAAAATCCAAAACTTTCCTGAGACACCCCCTATACACCCCTGATCATGAATCAACTCAAAAATCTATGTTTCGGGGTCGGGAAGAATAATTTAAAAATCATGGAAGTTAATAGCTCAAAAATATAACTAAGTCTTTTAACAATTAGAAAAATTTTCAGGTTGTCAACTCTCCATACATGCAACCAAGAGTGGTATTGAGTCGAGGATGCTACGGGGTATTACATTACCACCTAAGACAAAGATTGCCACATGAAGTGATTGCTTCTTATTTAAGGAACTGGGATTTTCCATGAATTTACATAAATTTTATTGCTTTGGCTAAACCCAACATAGAGGTGACATATAGAAACATGTTTCCTTAGGACCAAGTATGCTGGGAGACATAGATTTTCATGGATCATGAGCAACATAACATGTGGCTTGAATACCTGAAAGACTGGATTACTGAGAGACATTATTGCTTCTAGTCTGTAGGTCAGATCATGAACATAAGTCCATATAGAACTCGAACCATAGGTATAGACATGACTTGAACAGATGACGTAAGACATTAGCAGGATACTCTCCTAAATTGAAGTAGGAGGATTATGCGTGAGTAGAATTAGGTTTATCATAGTTCCTTCCCGCAACTTGCCACACTGAGAACATTCGGGAACTACTTTCATTCACCATCTCCCTCTTAGATCAAAGTCACAATCCTAGACTTACAGACATATCCCCTTATCAAATCTATAACCACAACTCTCCACAATAATTTTAAATAAAAACACACTAATTTCGTTCTAGGACATCCCCCTTTCAGGGACACAAATCACAGCTTTCTCTAACCCCCAAAATCATCAACTTACGACTAACATCTTCATGGGCATAGACACCCACGCTTCTAAACACTTAACACTCCATCTTCAATTCCTTAGAATACTATCATTACACCTCTAATAACATAACCTACAACTTAACAAATTTGAAAAACAATACCAAAGGCGCATATTGCCTACCTACATTTCCTTAATTCAACTTTAAATAATGCTATACAGCAACTCCCCAAGCTTCTCCATAATACTAGATTCGAGAATGACTTCTAAGTACCCAAAACACCTATACACATAAAACTTTATCTAACAACCTACTACCTAGGGTTCAACTTATTCCTTTATACTCATGCTATTATCCACTTAATGATTCAACCATAACTCATCATTTTTAGCACTAGTCCTCGTGACTATATACGCATCATAACTATTCACTCCTTGTTCCGCAAGTCGCAACCTAGGCTATTTCAAACACTACACTATCCCAACCAATTCATTCCCATAAAACATGCATTATCAATCTCGAGCTACTATTCTCACCACTACATCCCACATCTAAAGTTTAAGCCTATCGTCTATCCTTAGTTATATACCACCGGTAAAGCATGCCACATACTATACTAGTCTATCAAATTAGGAAATCACTCCAAATACTTCACTTTACTTAGCTACTACCTTCAATCACAACCCTGCCATAACACCACTATTACAACTCAAAATCCACTACATGTCTTCTCACATGAAGTACTAGTTTACCACTACTGAAGAAAAGACCGTCAAAGGGGTAAAGTCACATGATAGGATTAGTCGATCTTAATCTTATAATATAACCCATTTCAATCTTATCAACATATTCTAATTTCTCACATCATACTTACTTACCTAATCATACATCACAATGATCTTCAAAATTTAATAAACACTAATGAGTCTCTACCTATAACTTATTAACTAATCTACCCCTTTCCATTTACAACCTATAACTGATTTCTATAGCCACCATAACTATCCATTCTAAGATTCTTCCCTATTTCAAATAAATGATAATTATAGCCAGCCACTTCCTTCACAGACTACAATACAATCTATAAATATTGCTACCATATTAGTTTATCACTATACAATGGCAACCCACTCCTCAATCCATGATTATACAATTAAAACTATTTATTTACGCAAATGTCACCCACACTCTGACTGCTAACCTTGTGACTTTATGTCACCAACTTCTAAACTATCTCACTACCAATAGGTCATGACACTTTAACATACACTACTACTGGGGTGGAAATACAGTTCCACATTCTGCTACACATCATTATCCTTAAACATCACATCCCCAATAAGAATTTTATTAAAGAAGACTGAATATAGTCCATACCTCATGATCAACCGCACAACTGATGTAGATAGGGGTATATGCTTAAATTAACACACTTTAGAGCACTCAGGGGCTCCTCTCAAGTCCTTGTGCAATTTTATAACTTTATGGACAACTCAAGCAAAGAGAACCACATCGCTAGTGGAGCTAGACACTTGGACTTGTATCGCCTCGACAATAAGGCATGGCCCATGAAATTAGAGTAAGGAAGAAATTTGGATAACTTTCTTATGGATGACGCTATAGCACGAATTAGAGTATGAAAGAATAAGAAACAACTCCTAAATGCCCGGTAGCCTCCTGATTATAAGTGTAGTGCACAACATACCCATAAGCAAGACTCTACTAGACATGATTTTGCAAACTCCCTGGGACCATGAACCGTGCTTGGATACCAAGTTTGTCACGACCCAAACTGAGGCCCTGGCCGCGATGGACATCCCAAACCGTGAAGTCCCGAGAGCCCATTTCTAACAGGCAATCATATACACAATTCATGTACTGTAAGAAAATACGAAAAACATAATAAAATGGAAACATGGTCAATCTCTTAGTTCGACTGAATAATTCAAAAGGGAATTCTTAACATTTAAAACACATGACACCAGTCTGCAAAATCTCTAATAATACAAGAACCAACATACATAATAAAATTGGGACAAGGCCCCCAATTAGACCATGAATCAAAATATAATAACAATAACTCATAACTAGGCCTTCCGAAATAAGGGAGGCTCACCAACTGAAACTTCTGACCAAACAACTCTACTGCTTAACGGAACCTTGGTATTGTGCCTTAGATCCTAAAATATAGAGGGTCAATACAATTGTACTGGTATGTGAAACAATCCAAAATAGCATTTTTATTTCATAATATAGATGGGAGCATTTTATAAAAACATTACACATGAGATAAGTAAAACACATGGGGATAATTTAGAATCTTCAAATGTTTTCCCTTGAAATCAAGACTCACACTTTATCTTAATCCTGAGATAGATGGTACACCCTACATTTCTATAATCCCACGGGTTATATGGAATTTGTCCTTAACTCAGCGGCCAAGCCCCCAATCCAAGTATGCCGCAAGGATTGGAGTCCTAATTTCTATTCTAGTATACCAGTGTCTCAAGGACAAATATACATTGGCATTAGCCAATCATATCACCCGAATCGACAAACTCAATTTCCAGCGATGAGCCCTTACACTCAAACGTCTTCTTCGAGTAACCATCTACCTCTCTTTAGGCCCAATTTTAGTTCTTTAAATATCATGCTTCATATAAAAAATTATTCAATGCTAGAAATCTTACGAGCGTATCATCACCGGGTATCATCATACCCAGACTTGCAAGTCATTCATATCGTATCAATTTCACAGCCCATCTCATTCAAAATATGCAAATGACCACCAAAGATTTATAACATCACAAGAGAGTCATCATTTTGAAATCTCAAGAAATCTTTATGCAATTACTCTCCTTTCACAATATTTAAACATATGGTGGCCATGTTAATTGATCAATCGCATGCAGCTCTTCTTTTTAATGCAAAAAGTTTAATTATATGAAGAAAACTTCCCCCTCATCATATCACAAAACATGCTAATCATCATAATGTTGAGAAACTTACTTTCAAAACGTGTTCCATGCATTCAAAATCACCCACAATTCAAATAAACAATAAACTTCATAACAAAGGAGGAAGTTTGTTAATCATGCTCTCAATTTGAACCCTTCAAAAGATAATCAAAAACACATGTGTATATATATACATATAAAATTGCGAATTCCATTTCAAATAAAGGTGATCTAAACTAAGATATACTTTCATCAAAACAAAACCATGATGCATATAATTCAATCGTTATCAAAACCCTTTTTTGAAAACATGGTTGTATATCTTTAAATTTGATAAAAACGTTAAAACCCATGCCTATGCAATTTAAGGATAGTCCCGCATACCTTAGATTATAAAATTTAAAAGATGGAACCCGGATCTTGATAGATGGAACCCGGATCTTTATCCGTTTCTTGGAATTCTTGATCTTAGGGATGAGTTCTTGATCTTTGGAGGAGGAGTTAGGGTTTTGATTTTGAGAGAAAATTGAATAAAGGGGTCATTGATGCTTCTTGGGGCTGAAATTTTATGTTATGGATGGAATTTGGGTGAGGGAAAGTGACCAAAATACCCCTAGACTCATTAGAAACTGATTTAGCGTGTGAAACAGTTCCGTAATGCGTTGGTTGACGTGTTGCGTCGGTATCGCGTCGGCTTACTGCCTCACACGGAAAATGCCATAACTTTTTGCTCGGTTATCGGATTTTGGTGAAATTGGTATCGTTGAAAATCTAATTCAATTATCTACAATTTGGTGGGTCTTGAGATACAAAATTTTATATGTATCAAAAGTTATACACATTCAAAGTAGACCCTTGTAGAATCAAATATCAAACTTTGGATGAATGAAATATTCTTAGCTCAACTTTTCTCTAAGTGATATCTATGAACACTTTTCACCTCATAATCACTTCAAACACTAGGAGAAAGATCATGATACATGAATTTAAATATAAACCATGGAATTAGAGTTTACACACGTAGGAACGAAAATGCAGGGCGTTACATTTGGCCTCTGCCACAACAGAAATTTTATCTTGCACAAGGGCCAAAAAACTCATCCTTCTTGTGATCATGAAGACTATAGGGTATATACTTCTCCAAAAATAAGATATAAAACTTAGCCCATGTCAATTGAGGCAAAACTGGTGACCGACACTCCACATATGCCCTCCACCACTGCTTGGCATCACATTTTAGTTAGAAAGTAGCAAACTTAACACCATGTTGCACAACAATACCCATCTATGCAGCCTTTCGTAACAATCAACAATGAACTCAAATGCATCCTCAGTCTCAGAGCCAACAAAAGTAGGAGGTTTCATCTTTAGGAACTTGATTAGCATGTCATGTTCAGTCTCAGTCATGACAGAACCTAATAACGAGCGAGAAAGAATCTTAGTTCCCAAGGACTCAACCATTGTAGGAGAAACTATAGCAGTCGACTAAACACTTGGAAATTGATAAGCAGGCAATGTATAGCAGGAGTAGCCCCAGGATCGGTCAATTCACTCAAAAAAAAAGCACATGCTGAATCATTTCAAGAAAATCAGAGGATGAGTTGCACCCCCAACTGGTGCCACATCCTCCTGCTCTAAAATATCTTCGTTCAGCTCCTCAACCCTCTCACAATGATTCTGGGGTAGGAGAGGTGTCATTGACCTCTGACGGGGCCTGGTCAGTTGTCGTATGAGCTCCACTCCTGGAGGATGTTGCTCTCCCTCTTCCTCTTTCCCAACCCCTTCTTCGTCCTCATCCTCGAGCAGACGGGTCCAAAGATGGAGCTTCTGGTGCGGAATTACGCTTTGGCTTCGTTCGCTCTAGTATTCATCATTAGTGGACAAAAGAATGAAGAGGGTTAGATATCAATTTGTATCACCAGATACTAATTGGAATCAATTTATAGCACGAAAGAAGAAAGAAATGATAATTTTTCTAAGGTCCTATAGCCTCTCAAAGAAAAGTACAGATGTCTCTGTATCATTTCATAAGACTCTGCTAGATCCGTTTTGATATAGTGAGATCAAGAAATCTAGGGCTCTGATACTAACTTTGTCATGATTCAATCCGCCATAAGTGGAACTCACACTAGCTCTCGATGGGAGAATCATCTAACCCCAAAAAACGTGCAAACCCAACACTTAGTCAAAAACAACGCAAATTAACAATTTTGCATTAAATAAGATAATATCATTGACAATCTAACGATAACCCTGCAGAAATAATTAAACACCTAAATAATTTTCTAAAATTTGAAAGTCAATGTACCAAAACATTACAAGTGTCAATAAATAGGTTCAACCTAAAACAACTGAAAATGTTTAAGTCCGAAACAAAGACTAAAAACCAAATGAAGAACTCATGACAGCTCAAAAAATGTAGCTCACCTTTGAGTTCAAATGTTATCCGCTCTACAATTGTGGTCTCAAAATAGACTTCAAAAAATGCTTTGTACTCAACAAAAAGAAGAGCACGTGTAATATTAGTACATAAGAAACATTGATGTACTGATAAGGTCATCAGCTAACTCAAAATGAGAAATATAAAAAAGTAGCCATAACTTAGTAAGCAAGAACAACCATGGACATCTACCGTGTAACCTTACCTCGAGTTTATAATACTTAACCTTATTCAACAACATCATAGAGTTCAGTCAATACAAGTCAACATGGACAATAAGTCAAGTCTAGACCATGACTACCAACAAGGCTCCAAGTCAACAACTATGATTCAATTACAAAAGTAAATAGACAATATAGAGTTATGCCAACCTTACAATTAAAGTCGGACCACTCAAGGATGCATTCCAATAACAACTTTAGCAATAATCATGAATCCAGATTTATATCAAGAAACCAAATATTGCAAGTAAACACATAAATTCGGTTCACTGAATGAACTAATATAATAAGCCAACACTTAAGCCTGGTTCACTCAAAAAATCAATATAGCAAGTAAATACATAATTCCTGTTCACTCAAGGAACCATCACACTAACATATACCTTGTACATACATGCTAAGGGTCTTATAATTACCCACTAGCCATGACCTACAGGGAAAGAGCTCTTGTCTATATATCAAATCACAGACATCAAGTATCTATCAATCTTATGTCAACCAATCACGTGAAGATGTCCAATTACTGATACATCCCACAATAATGACAGATATTACAACAATCGCGATCACAATGGAAACAGAAACAATCCTTGTAAAACCAACAAACTTTCAAAATAAGTTCATTGCATGTGATTAACACTTAGGATATCAAATAGTCATCACCTTTCTTGAACATTTATTGTAACAAGAAATACAAGGAACAATTATCATACACACATAAAGTCGGGTTTCAACTACATTAAATTATCACCAACCTCAATCCAAGCCTAAAATGCTCTAACAGACTTGAGCTTTCCCTTTTCTTGTAAACTCAGTCTAAAAACATGAGTATAATTAGGGATAGCAATGGAACATAGAGGGAACGGGGGCGGGGCAGGGCGGGTTTTAGACTTTGCAGGGTAGGACAAGTGAGCTTCTATGCGGGTGTGGGGCAAATTCTATATTTTTAAATTTAATGTGGGGCGGGGCGGGTTGTGGATGTTAACACATTACTGAAAGTTAACTACTCCCTCCGTTTCAAAAAGAATGACCTACTTTGACTTGACACAACGTTTAAGAAAATAAAGAAGACTTTTGAATCTTGTAGCCTTAAATTAAAGTTGTGTCAAATGTATCAAACTGTCCTTTAATCTTGTGGTCTTAAACATGCCAAGAGGAAAGTTGAAATTAAAGTATTGACAAAAAAGGAAAGGGATCATTCTTTTTTAAACGGAATAAAAAGAAAAGTAGGTCATTCTTTTTTAAACGGAGGGAGTATTAATTTCACACGTCTGGAACTAGGAATACCCATTTGAGAAAATTTGATCCTTTTACAGCTTTGCATTTTAAAATTGTCTACCAGTATAGAACTAGTTAATAGTTATCAATAGCTAAAGTACATTTTCCAGAACCAAAATCAAATTGATATATTGATAGATTCTTAATATTTTACATATATAGTTAACTAATTGTGTAACAAGATGAGATTTCCTTTTTTGAGTTATTATTAGTTTTAATAAATCGGAATCCAATTTTACCTTGTTGCTGTTGTTTTCCTCCCTATTTTAATTTAATTCAAAAACAAAATTGCATATGCTTCCGCACTTTCCGTAGTTAGATAATTACAATTTGAATTTATATCTCTTTTCTTAATTTTGCAAAGATGCAAAGTTCTGAATTATCTTGTGTGATGATTTAATCGTATTACGTAAATTTTGCCAGCAAATGGCATAAATAAAAATAGGTTAAAGTAATTTTATCTAAAGTTTATTTGATTTTGATCATGTAAAAGATTTCACTCAAGATATACTCCCTTAAATACAAGACTCAATTTACAATTTTAATTTATGCTACAAAAAAAAATATTTTCCCAAATATATTAACTCACATGAACAGTGATCTGCTATATATAAGTAATAAGAGTAGTGAAAAGTGGATCCGTAAAGAGTAAACAAATACTTTTGCGGGCGGGATATGGCGGGTTTTGGCGGGCAGGACAAGTTGAAATCACAAAAAATGTCATGCGGGGTGGGGGTGGGGCAAGTTAAAATTTTTGCTGGCTAAGTCAAACTCAACCCACATCTGTCCCATTTTCATTCCTAAATATAACACATAATCAACCAAATGACCTACAATATCAAGGATTATAATCTATTCCTGAAATTTCAAGGCTTAATTCTTGATCATTCTCTCCATTCTAGGATTTTTCTACCATAATTTCATTTTATCCTACTAATTTTATGATTACAATGGTGAGTTATCAACACGTAAGAGTAAATTAGCAATCTTTAATCAAAACTCAAGAATTTTTTACCCAATTTCCAATTTGAGGAAAAGCTTAACTTAAATTTTGATAGCTAGACTTACCCATAATAACGAAACGGATCGTTAAACGATTGATCACTGGAGATCATTTTTCAATACTTTTTCGTTCCATACATATAACATTGAGAAAAAGAAATGTAGGAACTTTAGAGCAAGTAATAAAATGACCAAATAATAATATACATAAAAGGCCAAAACAAACTCTTCTCACAATACCACTATATATTAGGACAAAATTAACGCGACGTCACGCATTCGCATTGCATAACTTTATGCTTACACAAACGCAATTCTATCGTTCGTAAAGGTTCAAATTCAAGACTTCTACTTACCATTCTATTACAATCCTAAATGATGAATATAGAAAATAACTCATGCATAACTTGGTCAATCCGGATCAAACACAATAAAAAGTTTGTAATACGTACCTTTCAGAAATCAGTTGCATTAGAAGGCATAAATTTCTTTTGTGGTATTTTTTCGAAAGAAGAATATAAAATGTATTGGGAGAACTTTTGATGGCTTCTGAAAATTGAGGTCTGTACTGTAGAATTTGGATAGCATTTTACTATAAAATTGTATACTAACTAGTATATCAAATTGAAAGTCAAGAAAGAGAAGAAATAATAAACTGGCAGAAAAATATACTATCTTTTTTCTACTGAGCTGCTCTATGATAAAGTTTTCCTGTGTGGAATTTAATTTGAGGAAGAATTAATAAGGATTCTAGCTAAATTCACATCTTGCATGAACATCATAAACTGTATATCTGACAAAAATTAATTATTTACAATCATAGTTTCAGTACTTAGTTCAAATGTATAATAAAAAGTAATTTATCAATTCTAGAATATCAGAGAATGCAAAATTGAGTTGCCACAAACTGGAGTATAGCAAAAAATATTTGGACTACTGTGAAAATACTGTTAGATAATTACATGATGGAAATCAAAAGCTACTTGTAAAATTCTCAATCAAGTAGGTTTACATTATAAAGATCTGGAAGAAGCCTGCTTGTGGAAGTACCATTTTCCTCTTTACTATGGACTGAGGAATCACTCCAAGGTGCATTCATACTTTGCACTTGACTGTCTTGAGAGTATGTTGAAACCTGTGTTGTTTGACTGTCATTTGAAAGCTTCTCAAATGATTTGAATCTCATTTCGTCATCTGATGTGGTACGCTTGATTATTGGTGCTTGCACCGGAAGTTTTCCTTCGAGCATACTCACGACAGAAGACATGGATGGTCTAAGAGTAGGAGAAGGATTGGTGCACACTAGAGCTATATTTATCATCCGCACTGCCTCTTTTTTGGAGTAGTTTGAACCGAGATGTGGATCCACTAGTTCTAAGAGATTTCCCTGTTCTTGTAGGACGTAAGCCTGCACTCCCAGGAGAAACAAAAATTGGTATCTGTAGCAAGATGAAATTGGAGAAAAGAAAAACGAAAAAACACGAAAATGCATCTGCAATAATACATGATGTTGCAGCAGTCGTTAAAGATAGTAGTATGTAGGAAAGATGGTTTGTGTAAAAATGAGTTTACCCAGTCAAGAAGGTAAACAAATTCCTCTTTTGGCCTGTAGTTTGTGTTGCTTTTTCCGCTGACAATTTCTAATGCAACAACTCCAAAGCTATAGACATCGGCTTTATCTGTCAAGTAGCCTCTCATTGCATACTCGGGAGCCATATAACCTCTTCAAAAATGGAAAAAGAAACGTAAGATACTTCAGACTGATCCTGTTACTGTTGATGTAGAACAAATTCAAAATTCATAGAACTGTTACTCTCTCATTACGTGCTAATATCTAGATAGTATAGAGACAGGTGATGATAAGAAGGCTCACACTGTTCCAGCAATTCGGGTGCTAATATGTGTGTTTTCTTCTTCATCTAATTTAGCCAACCCAAAATCTGAAATCTTAGCATTCAGATCCTTATCAAGAAGAACATTAGTGCACTTTATATCTCTGTGGACTATTTTCAATCTTGATTCTTCATGAAGGTAAGCTAACCCTCTTGCTATTCCTGAGCATATCCTTTTTCTGGTTGCCCAGTCTAGGTTCAATCTCTGGTCATCACGGCCTACGAAAAGAGAATTAGAGGAATGTAAAGCATAAATGATTACTGCATGATTAATGAATTTACAACTAATGTTGCAAATCATTACCAAAGAGAGCTCGAGCAAGACAGTTATTTTCCATGTATTCGTATATCACCAATAACTGGTTCCCTTCTATACAACAACCAAAAAGCTTGACAAGGTTTGGGTGTTGTAGAGCTGAAATCATGCCTATCTCATTGACAAATTCACGGTTTCCTTGCTTCGACTTGGAAGAGAGTTGCTTAACAGCTATGACAGCACCATCGGCGAGTACACCCTACAGACAGCAAGATTAATTCACCAAGATCATATTACAGACTGAAGAATGTAGATATGGATTACTTAACTTCTACTACTATATTTTGTTATACACATTACGTCAAGGATAACCAGTAGGAAGTATCAACACAGAACTGCAAGCAGTCCTTATGCAAAATCAGTACGGATAGAGGCAGATAGAGAGATGGAGATTTGATACCTTGTAAACTGGTCCAAACCCTCCTTCACCTATTTTGTTGGCAGGATCAAAGTTATTTGTAGCAGCTTTAATTTGTCTAAGTCTAAAATGACCTGTTTGTAAATCGAGGGCTCTGAGTTCTGTAAACAAGAAGAATATTGCAAATGTCAGTAAATATATATCTTCTAAAACATCTGTATGATGGACAACACTTTTTTCAAAAGAACATCCATATGACAAAGACAGTTCAAACAGTCGTGAGTATTTTGTTCTGTGCCCACTATTTATGATATGTCATGATGTCGATCTACCACCAGAACAATCATCATCTCAATGCTGGTCAACTACATGAAGATTATTATTTGCATATCGTGGCTAGCAATCTCGTAGACAATTCTGATTATCCCAACCGAAGTATTGCCACATTATCAAATAATTTCACCCATACAAAGGAATAGGAAGATTTTGTCCTTGTATCAATTCATCATCTATGTTTGTCTAAGCATGTAGCGGTTGAATAAATTCTTTTGAGGTATGTATACCTAATTCTTCTTCATTATTTTTCCCTCCAAAAATGCCTTTCTTCCACAGAGAAAATAAAACTATCAGAACCACAGCAATTGAAGCCAGTACAATGCCAATAACAGCTCCAACAGGTAACCCGCGGCCTGTATTAATAGCATAGTCTGCAAGAAGAAAGCAGTATTTTATTAAGACAAGATTGTGGGAAGATAAGTGAAAAGTATACAGGCAGAGATATACTTACTTGGTGTAACCGTAATAGCTGAAATCAATGGTCCATATACACCTCTGTCTGGAATAGCATTAGTCCCCTTCCCGGTCCAATACAAATGAATCTCCAGAGTACCACTAACAAAAATATCGTCAAAGTCCTTGAAAATGCCTTTTCCAACACCGTTGGCATGCTCCATGATGTTGAAATCCTTCAAAACTACATTCCCCTGTGTAAGAAGTCAATATACCACATTATCTCCAACAAATTGGTACCTTCAAAATTAAGTCAGAAAGTTGCCAGTCATATCAGAGCTCAGTATATCAACATTCAAGAACTTTCTATCCTAATCCAGAAAATTACCAAATCATATATGATATAACTGAGTAAGTCAACATATAAGTTATGTATTTATTATTTACAGAAGAAGTTAGGTCACAAACATACTTGTATTGCTACATCAAATATCCGCCTTCCAAGGCTGCTATATGTTGAGTCATTAGAAAACATTATTTCCGCAAAGTGAAGTCGCACTTTGTAGCTACCAGTTCGTAGGCAAAGCCCATAATATTTGAGAGAATTAGGGGCAAGGCGTGCTGTCTTGTAAAAGTCAGCACCAGACACATCCAGTTTAAATATATTTGTTGCAATATAATTGGCAGCTGAAAGACCAACGTACACTCCTGAACTGCTGAAAGCCCATTTATCGGAGGACGAAAAGAAATATGATGGACCACCATTGGACAAGTCCTCCTCATAATCATTTCCACCAAATTTAGTTCTAGTTCCTCCGCAGTTTATGAATAGGGAATGATCTGCAAATGACATAAAGAATGTAATATGAGGAAGGGTTGTAAAATTATCTCTCAACTCCAAAGTTATGATTTTGTCTTAA
Source organism: Capsicum pubescens (assembly GCA_030864215.1). Lineage (NCBI taxonomy): Eukaryota > Viridiplantae > Streptophyta > Magnoliopsida > Solanales > Solanaceae > Capsicum > Capsicum pubescens. Next base: position 262,001,569 of record CM061540.1, on the reverse strand, counting down.
AAGTCCACAGGCTGCCACTCCAAGAGTTAGTTCAGTGGTAAAAGATCCAGCCATAACCCCTGAGGTCCTGTGCCAAACTGCTACTTCAGGCCCTCTCGAGGGCCAAGTTAAGAAATTTTGAGTATAAAAAAATAAGGTTAATAGGCTGTAACTCTTACATTTCGCTTCTGTGGGACAAATGAGGGGTTTCTTGGAACACCAGGCATCCCTACAATTTCGAATAGATTAAGCCACGCAATTATAGACAATAGACAGAAAGCATCAAACAAACTAGCACCTGAAGCATAAGACAACATTTAGGACTTACGTGTTGTTGAAATTGTTCGATGTGTTTGAATAGCTGGAAGCTAAGTTTCTGTTAAAGAAAGAAGGTTTGTAAGTTAAGTAGTTAAAGGACCAAAATTTTCACTTATTAAAAAAAACAATGATATATGAATGTGGGTTCCCAAACAAAGAAGAATAACACTTACAAGGTAGAGGGCTGGCATCCTGAAGCAGATGTTTGTGAGAAATTGTTGTATGATATATCACTGCATAAAAAAGATTATAGTTGTCGTGAACTTAGAAGACACCATATTCTTGTTAATGCATCCTTGCAGCAAACAAAAATTTTTGGGGAAAAAACTGTTAACTTTGAAGTCTGGCATGTTACAAGGTATTATTCGTGGCTAACTATGAATAACCAAACTAAGATGAGGAAAATGGAACAAATTGAGCAAATACCAACATGTTCTCTCTACTGCTAAACATCCATCTGGGAATTTCTCCGCTTAATGTGTTGTTACCAAGAAACCTACATCACAGATAAAACTATTGCTTGTTATAACCAAACGAAAACTTTGAGAGAAAAAAACATGTACAAGACTTGAGCTTCGAATTGTAAAGGTTTTACATGTTATCAAAATCCAACTGCTGAAATGTATCTGGGATTGTAAAATTCAACATGTTGTTGCTTAGGTCCCTGCAAATAAATCACTCTTATCAGAAGCAGGCAGGATTAGCATCAAAGCAGATAGCAAAGCAAACCACTTTGGCACCCCAAAAATGAGTGAAAATCTGTGACAAGGATGAGATTAATAGAGAGAAGAATTTCCATTTATACAATGAAGGATGATTCCGGGCTTGTATTATAAGCAAATTAAACGTTTACGAATTTTGATGGTTGTATACAATTTGTGGCAGAAAGAGGAGATGACAAACTAGAAAAAAACCGCATCCCGTTAGCTCAACTTTCGCTAGCACCAGTTGTTAAATAATTGGTACTACCTTGGAGGGGACTTCACATTTTCAGTTGAATACTTCTTATGAATATAGAAAGGATCTTATTTGTTCTAACTGGAAAAATCAACAAATCCTGTATAACAACCTCCAACTCTAATGTTACACTTGGCAGCCCTGTTCACAATTAGAAAGGTAGTCTAACACAAGAATATTTGTTATTCAAGTATCATCGCTGGGAATCATCAAAATCTATGTCCATCCGTGAATACATCTCACCAGGACCTCTATATTCTAGCACTCTTGATAAACTAAAATATGAAAGAGCCAAAACACAGCACTTGCTAGAAAAAGAGTTTCCAATAAAAGAGTTAAAAAAGAATGATAATAAAAAGAAGGCAAACTTACAAAAGTTTCAAAGGCATGGCCCCTATGTATCTCGGAATTGGACCAAAAATTGAGCAATTTCTCAAAGTCCTGCATCATTAAAGTCAAATTATAGAACGGTGCACATAAGAAATTATGATGAATAGATGTAAATAGCTAAATTTCCAACAACAAGCATAAGTTACTCACAGCCTTTTCATATTCGTCAAGCCTTCAAGATTTGGGAATTGCATTGGTTTTCCACTCAAATCAGATATTCTCCTGACAACAACAATGCACATGAGAACTTATGCTATAGCCCTATATCCTTCAATTTTCGTTAAGAGATTTTCTCTTTTAATTTATTCTTTCTGTTATAGTAGAAGAAAAGGGAGTTTGAAAGTGAATTTAACAGTTAATTGACTGTAAAAGCAGATAGTACTACAGAAGTGTGTACTTACAACTCGGTTATGTTTTTCAACTGGGATATTGTAGGAGGAATAGGTCCCTCCATTAATGTTCCTTGAATGTCTCTGCAAAATGTTTCATGATAACTGCAATTACAAACTATGTATGCTACCATATTTTTGCTTTTTAAAAAAGTTTAGAATCCTCCAGGGAGAAGAAAATTGCATCAATATTTACAACTATCAGATGCATACTTACAATCTAGCCATTTTGGTCCAACTGCCGATAAAATCTGGTATGGTTCCAGATATCATAGTCCCATCTATCCTACTGCAAACAGACGAAAGAGTTAAAAGATTGAAGCACTAAAATCAAATGTTCTTGTAACATTTTCTTGCTTACAAGTCTGTCATGTTCTTAAGATTGCTGAAGCTCTCAGGTATAGTTCCTGTGAGATTATTGGCAGAAAGGAACCTGCAAAATGATCCATCAATAAACCATGATAACTAAAAAGTCACACAATTTGTCCCGATTTGATTGGCACTTTTTGCTTATGTTGAGGCAATATAATCAACTTTTGGAGCTAAATTGGACCCGATTAACTCTTTCTTTATATTAAAACTCGCCAGACACTATAAAAAAGAACTATACGTGAAGAGTTTTCTTCAAAATAAAATAGTGACAAATACATTTTAATTTGAATATTGGAAAGCGAAAAGTCGCCAAATTATTTGGAACAGAAGTTACAATAAGTAAATATTAGACAAACGAACATCTGGTTACTACGTCTTACATTTCTGCCAGGCGACTCAAACTACCAAGGTTTGGAGGAAGAGCTCCTTCAAGTAGATTATTTTCCAAATTTCTGAAAATATACAATTCATCAATGTGACATCCAATAAGACACACCAAGAGTATGAAGAAAATTAAAGGAAGTATGCAACGTTTTCAACTTACAGTTGCTCCAGTGTGTCAATGTCACCTAACTCCTTGGGAATCGTCCCACTGATACGGTTACCCAAGAGTGATCTATATATAATGAGTTTGAACAAAATGTCAAAAGACAAAAAAGAAGAAACTTCTTTGCTGAAAATCTTTTAAAAGATTAAATGGAAAAGAACTTACAAAATAGTGACCCGGAGCTGGCCATAGCTTGAGGGAATTGATCCATTTAAGAAATTGCGAGACAGATCTCTGAAAATTCAAAAATTGATTGAGCCTCCAATTTTGCATGCTATGATCTGTTTTACACTTTTAGATTTCACATTTTTTAAGTATATCGTTTACACAATTCAATAGACTTTGTTTCATATAAAGCAACAAACATAACTCGTTACTGTTATGATTTATAAACAACAATTGAATAAAACACATTCAAGTTTCTGTAATCAGAGGTAAACAAGTAATAGAAAGGCCCCGTTTGATAGTATCAGAGGTAAACAAGTAATAGAAAGGCCCCGTCTGATAGTTTGTGACAGGTAAGTTCACAAAAATTCCATGAGTATATGCTGTTCAGAGAATTAACCAAGTCAATTACTGTTCAGAAATATTCTATTTTTAGCAATTATATGCAGGTGAAATTTCATTCTTTAGTTTGTGACAGGTAAGTTCACGAAAATTCCAAGAGTTTATGCTGTTCAGAGAATTAACCAAGTCAATTACTGTTCAGAAATATTCTATTTTTAGCAATTATATGCAGGTGAAATTTCATTCTTTCATATTGCATGGCACTCTCTACATGTTTGCTTAAATCATCAAGAGCTAAATGACTTTTTTCCTATGTTCCTCAGACTCTTCAAAAGTACTGCTAATTTTTAAAGGATCGGACATGGATGCGGCAGTATTTTGGAGAGTCCGAGCAACACAGCTTGCTTTAATGTCCTGGTAGAATTTTGATATTTACAAAAACAAATGAGAAATATCCTGTGTGTATCTCTATTTAACTGATACTCACAATTCTCGCAGATGAGTAAGCTCTGAAAATTCTGGAGGCAGAATTCCTGTCATATTAAGACCCTTCAATTGGCTGTATCAACAAAAAAAGCAGAAAAAATCAAAAGAATTTCTTAACACCTATTGGTAGAGGAGTTCAGTTAGGAAAAAATAGCATTTAAAATATACATTCACTTTGTAGATCTAAGACTCAACGAACATAAATCAAGACTCAACGGACATAAATCACAAGACATTGTTCCTGCACTCTCTTTACTGGCACCCGCATCGAGCGATTCTATCAAACTAATAACTTATCATAGCGCTAAGTGATTTAATAAAAAAAAATTGTATTAAATAAGCATGGTTAAATGATAAAACTATCATGATTTATTCGTTTAGTGTAATTGTGTAAACACTTGATGTGGATAAATTTTTACCCTCTTCACACCTTGTTGCTTCAGTCACAATGGTAACGTCAAGTTTCTGCCAGTAATAAGTGTAGTTGATCAATCAAAATATCTTTCAACAGTTCCCTCTGAGGTAATCATTTACAGACGCAAAAGATACTTCAAAGAAAAAGAACAAGGACCTATCATTATTACTCCTTCCATTCCAGTTCATGTGTTAAAATATGCATGAAATTCAAGAAATGAGGGAAGATTTTTGAAACTTGTGATCATAATATATGCTATGGTATTTGTATCGCTAAAAGACTTTTCAAGTTTATAGTAGTCAACATTTCATATCTTTTGTTTGGCTGTAAAAGTTTCTCATTAAGAGTAAAATGTGAAGTTCTAAAGATAAAAGAAGTGCTTACATTGTTACAACATGGCAAACTGAGCTTCTATTGAATGAGCAGTCACATGTTACATTGCTGATAACTTTATCATAAGTAGGGTCTGTCCAGTTAAAACTCCTCCCCTGTGTGCAAGAGGCTCGGCTGACATTCCAAATTTTGTTCTCAAGTTTCGATGATATTAATTTCAGAACATTTACTGTCACATCAAAGTTAAAATTATATCACAATTATAACTGAGAAATCATATACAAGTATAATATTATTAGTATTTAGTCTCATATTAGTGACCAATAAACTTTGTAGCTAAACGGCAAAAATCATTCACTACTCCTATTAGTGATGGATCAGCAACGAATTATCAAAATATTTTATTGGCTACAAGCACTTCAATGACAGATTAGCGAGGAAACTGATAGCCAATTTCACATAATGCATCATATTGTCCATTGGTAATATTATCAGTTTACACATAATGCATCATATTGGTAATTGGTAATATTATTTTGTGCTAGGAGGTGGAATGGATAGTCCCTCCGTCCCATTTTATGAGTTTAACAAATAAGTGATGACTTTGTAAAGTTTATAAAATTGTCCCTCTTAAAGTTATTTTATTGTTTACTTTTTAGTTGTCTTTTCTTAATAAGTGAAACCCACTAAGGATAAATTGGGAATGATGCCAAAAAGATGACATTCTTTTTTGAACGGACCAAAAAGGAAATGACGACACATAAATGGGACGGAGTGAGTATGTACAATAGGATAAGTTTGCCCTTGGACTAACAAATTAAACAATATCGATAGTCATAAAAATAAGGTCAAACACATCGCCAAATTCCTAAACTTGGTACAAAATTTCACTTTGACACCTAAAGTGGACGTTGTTCATTTTAAATACCTAAACCACCCACCAACTGTCATTTTGGCACTTTCGCACCAACTTTTCAAAACATCCAATGCGTGATTAATACACATTTCATACGTGATTGACTGACCATTCAAATTAAGTCATCTCATTTTAATTTTTCATGTCATTACACAACACAAACAATTAAAGAGAAAAATAAAAGCCAAAATACACGACAAGTGACCAATTAAGTGATGACATGTGGCATTTTCGGGTCGGTTGCATTTTGCACCCTAATGTGTGTTCCTTTTTTTAACTTACACTCTATCCTATTTTTTTTTACAATTTACACCTTCATCTCTTTATTTCCTTACAAAACAATAAATTTATTTCCTTACAAAAAAATAAATTTATTTAATTTTTAATGTTGGAGGTTAGATGAAATAAATCCTTCCCGCCATTCACTTTTCATCAGTAACTAGGTTAAACTCTCCAACCATAAACAAAGCGGCAATTCATATTTTGCTGAAGATAAATTACAAAACGAGTAAATATTCAATGGATGAAAATAAAAAGAAATTGCAAGATCCACTAAAAAAGGAGAAATTGAAAGGTAAGAAATTTAGGATGATATGTTTCTTGCCCTGCTCTCTGTATCTTTTATTTTTGTATTTGTACAACTACTTTTATCTATTTCTCTCCTCTTTTTCTTTTCATATGAAGTAACAGATCAGTTTGCCTCGGTGTAAATAATAAGAGTAATAAACTAAAAAGAAAGATTCTTATATATGCGGAAACATCAAACAATTCAAATTCTTTTGTACAGGATGAATTGATTACATTGATGTTGGTATCAAAATGTTACTGCAGACACTAGAAATTTTGAATTTGTGAGTTATTTTGATTGTATTTTACAAGAATTTGTTTACTAAATTTTTTTTTTATGTCATTGTAACAAATAAAGATAAGAATTTTTTTACACTGAGAATTCACCATGGAGGTGAATTTTTAGATGCACTGGAGAGAATTTATTTGGGAGGCAAGATAGATTATATTGACAAGTGTGATCCGTGTAAATGGTCATTGCAAATCTTGAATTTGATTGGAACAACAAAATTAGGCTACAACAATGTTCTTGATTGGCACTTCAAATTACCTATTACAGGCATTGGTATTGGTTATATTCAATGTTTGACTGATGTTGATTGTGATTTAATGATAAACACTCTTCCAGCTAACAGGGATGCTGAAGTATACATTACAAGGGCTGACAATGTGCAAGCAGATTTGAATGCATTTGAAGATGGAGGAGGTAATAATTTTTTCAAATCTGCAACGACAAATATTAACTTAAATGACATTGATTTGAAAAGAGAGAACATGATGGGGATCAAAATAATGATATCGAGCAAGAATTAGAGCATTTTGAAAATGATGAATATCATATGAATGAAAGTGAAAAAGAGTTCAATTGTTTGGAGATGGACTCAGACCGTGAATGGCTTGGTGCATGGGATGATATTGAAAAAGATGAGGCAACTGTGCAAGTGATAGAGAAGTAAAATCTAAAAGATAGTGCAAAATAGAGGAAAACAGAGAAAAAGAATGATAAAGTGATGGAAGAATCTAAGAATACCAATTTTGCAGAGTTGCTACTGGAGGACTCATGTTCAGAAGCTGAGAATAGTAATATTTCTTCTGAAAATGATGAATCAGAGGACATGGGGAATGCTAATAGTGATGATGATCAGGTTGAGAATATTGCATTTAGGGCAGATATAGACATGACTAATCCAACATTTAGCTTGGGAATGACATTCATTAATGCAACAGACTTTAGAGCTGCTTGAGAGCTTACTCTGTTAAAAATAATAGAGAAATCTCCTTGAAGAAGAATGAATCCGGTAAAATTTCTGCAAAGTGTTCTGATGGATGTCCATGGCGCATATATGCCTCAAGAAAGGCACCAGATGACCCTACCATCATGATAAAGACTTTGGTTGAGAAACATTCTGAGAATTGTTTGTTTGTTTATGTCAACAAAAATATGAAATCTAGAATGATTGCCCAAAAATACCTACATTATTTAAGAAAACATCCAGATGTATCGATACGTGATTTTATGAAGAAAATACATGAAGAGATGAATGTTGAAATTTCAGTGAGTCAAGCATACAGAGCAAAGAGAATAGCTAAAGAGATGATTGAAGGTCGCTACAAAGAACAATATACAAAATTAGAGGACTACTGTGCAGAACTCAAGAAGAAGAATCCCAGATCGACTATATTGTTAGAAACAACACCTAATGAAGAAGATGGTAAACTTATTTTTGAAAGAATTTACATATGTATTGAGCCCTGCAAAAGAGGTTGGAAGGCGGGTTGTAGGCCACTTATTGGGATGGATGGGTACTTTCTTAAAGGTCCATATGGTGGTCAACTTTTGAAAGCAATTGGGATAGATGTTGATAATGGTATGTTCCCTATAGCCTATGTTGTAGTTGATGTTGAAGACAAGCATAATTGGAAGTGGTTTTTGAATTTGCTGGTAGATGACTTGCAAATTAGAAATCATGATAACATATGCCTCATTACAGACAAGCAAAAGGCAAGATATAAGAAGAGTTTAAAATATTTGATTTTAATGGGTTGAAGAGTTCAAATGACAAAGGGCTAAGTAGAATTGTTCACTTTACAAATAAAAATGAGTACAAGAATTCACGAGATCATTTCGCCTCTAAAATATATACAACTTCTACCTCTTTTAAACTTCTATCTCTTTGTAAACGTGTCTCAATTAATAATTATTTCACTAAAAGTGGATCAAATGACCTTGATACATATTTAGCTAGTAAAACAACTTTTTCTAGTGGTTGGGGTGAGGTTCAATCATTTTATTGTTTATACTCCTTTTGATCTCAATTCATTTTTAATTATTCATTTTTGACTTAATACATCCCTAACAAAATTTGACTTAATACACCCCTAACAATAAATAAAAGAATAATTTTACTATATTCTTACTAACTACAAATTATTTAAATATTAAATAATAAATAATATTTAATATAAAAATAAAATATATATATATAATAAATTATATTTAATTTTTTAAAAATAAAGCTGAAAAATTATTTTTATATACTAAATAAGTAATGATAGACTTGAACAGATAAGGCAAAATGATCAACTGAATCTTTGTACTTGTATGAATTTATACTGTGAACACTTCTACTTACCCATTTTTCAACTAAATCCCTAAACTAGGGGTGGATATTCGATTCGATATTTTTAAAGTTTGAATTTTGTAATTCAATAATCGATATTTAAATATAGATACCACATACCATATTTATAAACATCGGTTTGATAATCGGTAAATTAAATTTTGGTTCAATACGGTATTTGATAATACCATATTAAAGTTGGAGATGTGCAAATGTACGTTTAAACTTCAAAGGTATTTTTAATAGAGTTTTTGTATTCTTTTTGTTGTTTTTTACGAATATATTACCAAGGTCAAAGAGATTCTTTGAGATGACTAATACTAGTGTCTATTGGGTTAATTAGACACACACATATATATATAATTCGATATTCGATAAATACCGAATATCAAATAGTATTAATATTTTGTACCAAACTCAATATCGAATATCGAAATGTTAAAATTTTACACGCAGATACCATACCAAATAATGAATTATCGAATACCAATTATCAAATTTTTTTATTTGATTCGGTAAATCAATTTTTGATATTTTATGTCCGGCTCTACGCTAAACTCAGTAAAACTCATATTTTATATCTCTCTTCTCATTGATCGGCCTTATGTGGCATTAAAATGATTTGAGTTGGCTATAGCGCGTGACAACACGCGTTTGAAACCAAGTGAAACAGTATATTTCTATAAAATAATATTAAAAGTATTAAAAAAATAAATACTCTTAAATTTTTAAAAAGGAAAAAGTTCTTAACCCCTACCTTCTCCTACAGCCCCCTCCCCCACCTAACACCCACGCAGCCTACACCGTCTCCTACAGCCAGGGGCGAATTTCAGAATTTTCAGTGAGTAGATTCAGTAGTAGATATACAGATTAGTTGAAGGGGTTCAGTCTCTATTATTTATACATAAAATTTTTTTTTATCATGTAAAAATAGTATAATTTTTCGACGAAGGAGTTCGGATGACCCTGAAATATATGTACATCCGCCACTGCCTACAGCGCCCCCCACCCACCTACTCCGCACCCCCACCCCTCAAAACCTACGCAGCTTATTGTTCATCTGTTTCAACCTATCCTCCTTGTTTTTCTTCTTCACCAATCACCCCACCCAGCACCAAGTCGTCTTCACCAGCTCATTAATGTTGTGCTTCAATTAGAAACTAAGATCTAATTCATCAAATTAAAAAGAAAAAATCGTTACTCTTTAAAGCTAAATTAAAGAAAAATCAAAGTAAAATCACAAAAAAAATTCAAGAGTCCATTCCACAATCAGATAAAACTAAAAACATCAAAAAACACCATAAATTTTTTTCCGTTTGAAACTTTTTATAATTTCTTCCTCAATTTTCACTGATTTCAAAGCAAAAGAAATCGAAAAAAAAAAAAGAGAAATGGAGAGGGAGAAGGGATCTAATGATGGTAGATGTGAAGAAGATGACGCGGGGTTGGTTGGGAGGTGGGTGGGTTTGAAGAAGATGAGAGGCAGGGTGTGGGGGGTGAAGAAGATGAGAGGCCGAGTAGTAGTGTGGGTGGGGGGGGGGGGAGAAGATGAGAGGCCGGCTGATTTGAGGTGTTTATTTGATTTAATTATTTTTTTAAGTATGTAATTTTCTACATGCATTAAAAATGATGTGGAATAGCCATAAAAAAAAAATTAAAATATTATATTTTGTTGAGTTTAATAATTTAATTAATAAAAAGGTGAGTAAAAGAGTTTACACTATAAATCCGTATAAATACGGATTATACCGCTTTAGTTGACCATTTCGCCAACAAATAAAGATGAACTGTGGGAGTAGCAGTAAATTTTGTAGGGGATGGCCGGTGAGGATGAGAGCAGTAAATTGCATTAATGATTACAAAAATCAACAAACAACTTGTTAAAAGCAACATGTGATTGGCATTGAATAGTCAGAGCAGTCCAGATCAAATTAATTTAAAAAATGCAACATGTGATTGGCTTTCTCAAAGTAGACATTCAACGCGGCCATCAATTATTCATTTCTATTGGACGAGAAGCAGTTTGTGTTTCGTCAATAAATTTAAAAAATATTTTTTTGATCAGAAATTAGTATTTGGCCAAAATTTTAAGACTGTTTTTAAATATAATTTATTGAAAATATTTTTTGAAAAAAGCTCTTCTGCCTAGCTAATGAAAAACTATTTATACTACTCCCTATTTTCTTTCATAAGCATGATCAAACATCTCAATTTTTTAAAATAAGCACTTATGAAAAAATAAACATCTAAAAAAAATTAAGCTTGATCAAATATGCCATTAGACAGAAAGTAGGCTTTTGATTAGGCCAGTTTAACTTAAAAGTATAAAAAAAGATTTCAATTTCATTGTCCACAAAACTTACACTCATAAAAAGATCAATAATTGAAAGAAAATATAGTACTATTTAGATAGGAATTTCTTTTCATAACAGAAGACTACTTTATTATGTACTATCTTTGATGTTAACCTATTAATTTAATTAATAATGTTAAAAAAATCAATCAACACAAACAAACAAATATGTAAGGTTGGCCTTGCCAGAGAGTATATCAGTCAACAAGAAAATTGATTTTCGAGAAGATAATCATGCACCTAATAATTTTACGAAAGATAATAGGAGAAATAATTTCACATTAGCACACCACGATAGTAACAAAAGCAGATGAAACTAAAAAGAAAAATTCAATTACTCTATCCATTTTTTTAATTGCTTTTTTTTAAAGTTAAATTATACGAATTTTGACCAATATTTGAAGACGTATTTCTTAATCAAATTAAAAAATATATATATAACTTATAGTAATTTTTATGTAGTTTTTAAATATCAAAAATTTAGTTAAATCAATTCACAAATAATAAGGAGAATAATTAAAAGAAATGGCGGGAGTATTAGGTGTTTAATTAATTAATTAATTAATAGGAATAGGAAAGAGAAGAAAAATCTGACACGGATGCTACGTCTACGAAGCAATCTGGAACAAGAAAATGGGAAGGAACAGTCGTACCTTTCAGATTGCAAAAGTAAGGACAAAAAAAAGGAAACACAATAAGCAGACGAAGAACACCGAGGAACAAGGGGGAAAAAATCAGATTTAGCAAAGAAAGTTACACATCAATGCTTAGCTAGTTTCTCGTATAATCACTCAGTTAATAGTTATTATCTCAAAAAATTATTTTATCGAAGAAAATTGGAATCAAATACCTCATAGATGAAATCGAAAAAGAGAAAAAGGAATGTGGTTATAGATAAGAGGAGAGAAAACAAAAATAAATACTTCCAAATCACTAATTTAGGTGACACAATTGGAATTTCAAAACTCAAATAGTTCTGGTTTGACCACGACTTCGGATATCAAATTGTTCAAAATTTTAATATAAAATTTATATATTTGAAACAACATAATATGTACTATAAGACACAATAATTAACAATTCAAACTATTTAAATGAACGGAGGGAGTAGTATTTTTTCTAGCAGAGAGCGTAAAAAAATAAAAGAAAGAAAATGGTAACTACCTTCATCTTCAGGCAAAAGTCGGGCGTCGACAGATCCAAAGGGAGAAAGCAAAGATACAAGGAGGAATAAAGCACAAAATCTGATCACATAAGTATCCATTGAATTGAACTTCTCTTTGTTGTTGTTTTAGCCTCTTATAATAAAAATTAAAAATGCTGTATAAAAAGGAAGATACATTAGACGATAGATATTGTATTTAATTATGAAATAGGGAATTCAACGAACATATAAGAAGAGAAGAAATAACTAACCATAAACTAAGAGTTTGTAAATTGTATTGATTTTGTCAGATAGGGTCAACCAAAGGTGGTTAGAGGTTAAAGCCTTGAGATGAAGGCGGGAATGGGGAGAAAGGGAGATGAGTGATGAGATAATAATTTAGAGATAATAATAATGGGGAGAATTAGGAAGGAATTTTAGGTAGAGAATATTACAAAAATGGTCCTTATATTTGGAGGTAGTTTTAAAATAGTTCCTTGGTTATTATTTGAGAAATTTTGGTCCTTTAGGTTTGTTAAAACTTAAAAGTGCACATTTTGATCCCTGTCAAATATTTATCAAATTCCACCGGGCACAATCTCTCTCGTCTCTACCTTAAGGAACCGTTAACCACGTGAGATGAAATTATGAGATGAAGTTGAAGTTTTGTTTGAATATGCAATTTGGACTTGTTATGTTGTACTATATTTTTTCATAAACATAAAAATCTTTTAAGTTGTAAAAACTATCAAAATTGTCTCAACTTTCTATACAATCTTACCAAATAAGCAAAAGTATAGTAAATTATGAAAAAGTTATTCTAAAAAAATACAACTTTTATTGATCAAACTTTAGTTCAATAAAAAAGTAAAATTGAACATGAATTTGATCGATTCCTAATAAATTTGGCAAAAATAATGAACTGGATGAATAATAAGTAAAAAAAATTAGGAGTTAGCTTGAAATAATAATAAATTTTATGTTAATGAGGGTAATGATATGATATATAAATGACTTAAAGAATACTCTCTCGTTTCAAAATAGTTGCTTTAAAAAATATAAATTTGAGTGTGTGTATACATACACACACGTATTTATACTTTGTGTAGTCATTTAATGATAGAAATAGTGTTGAACGAATATAATAAAATTTCATGAATTTATAAATGAGACAACTAAATTAAAATAAATATTTTTAGAAAGAGAGTTAACTAAAATGGAACGACGGGAGTAAAAATATGAGCTATAATTTTTATTACATATAAAATAAATAGTTGGTAATTATAAATGATGAAATTTCTTCTTACAGACAAAAAAAAAATTGCAGGTCAATTTTAATATTTGAAAAATCTCAAATCATGATATGAAATCCTAAATTAAGCTTTTGGAGAATTTGAAATTTCATCAGATGATATGAAATCAACGGTAAATTACATGTTCAAATGCTAATTTCATCTCATGATTTCAAATTACAAGATAAAATCTTATCCCCAAACGCCTGTCAAACTTGTAAAGTAAAGTCTGCATAAGCCCTTCTTTAAGCCCTTCTTCTTAAACTCCATTTATGAATTTATATAGTGTATATTGCGTTTTTGACCAATTTCTTAGGTCTCAAATGACAATTGTGGTGCTAATATTAGTGGTACGTTGAAAATAATTCCTTAATTATCATTTGAGCAATTTTGCTTTTTCAAATTTGCTAAAGGTGAGTATTTTGGTCCCTATAAAGTATTTATCAAACTCTACTAGACTTTCTCCCTTACAGTCTTACACAAACGAGGATTGTGTAAACCTACTTTTTCTAGATTTTTATTTTATTTTAATAGAAAGGCGTTTGTCCATAAAAATTTAAAATTTTTGGAGTTGGAGTTATGTTTGGTCATGTATTTTTAAAAAAAAATAAAAAAATTTAACTTTTGGAAAGACTTTTTCAAGTATAATTTTATACCTTCAATTTTTAAAAGCTATCAAAATCACCCAACTTAACTAATTTACCTACAAGATACAATAAAATGTGAGAGAAGACAATAATATTACTCCTTCCGTTTAAAAAAGAATGACATACTTTGACTTGATACAAAGTTTAAGAAAATAAAGAAGACTTTTGAATCTTGTGGCCTTAAATTAAAGTTGTGTCAAATGTATCAAAATGCCCTTTCATCTTGTAGTCCTAAACATGACATGTGGAAAATTGAAACTAAAGTATTGTCAAAAAAGGAAAGGGTCATTCTTTTTTAAACGGACTAAAAAGGAAAGTATGTCATTCTTTTTTAAACGGAGGGAGTATCTTTGTTATTAGTATTACATAAAGAGTCGCAATAATGTACGGATTAAGGTTCGGTTGTACCATGAGAAGATTTTTGAGGAAAAATAAAAAAAAATGAAGTTGCCTTCAATTTTAAGGTCTTTTATCGATGAAAGTTGGAAGAAGTGGGCAATGTAGTAGTTAGATATTTAACTCCGATTGTTGGCTGAAATTAATAGGATATTTTTGTAAAAAAAAAAAAAAAAAAAGGATGGAGTCAAGTTAGAAATTAAAGTTGGAAAAAGTGAAAATAAGCAAAAGTTGTTTTCAGCTTTCTAAAAACAATTTGGAATTCTCATGGCCAAACACACCATTAATATATTGTGTTGTTAACTAATTTTTAAATTTAATTGAAATTGTGAAAATAAAAATGATTTAGTAGGAACTCAGATTCGAAAGTATAGATTCTGCGGTTCATGTTATTTTTTATTTATTTTAGGAATCTACTGCAACTTTTTATGTGCAAATTTTGTTATTTTTGTCCCTTTTTTTATTTTTTATATAGCTTTTTTATATTGCAAATTTGAAATTTTGGCACAAAGTTTTTGTGTTTTTGGTTAAAGAGTTTCCACGTCTTAGATTTAACAATCAGGATTTGATAAATATTTAATAGAAATTAAAAGTACTCATTTTGTAAACTTATAAAACTAAAACTACTCAATCAATTAATAAGGGACTATTTTTACATTTACTCTCAAGGATAAGCCACCATTTTGTCAATTTCTGTAAAATGAATAAATGTTTTTTCCAAAAAATGTTTTTGACGTCGACTCCTTCATTCCATGTACAAAGGTCCCTTTTCCGACCTTTCAACTATTCCTAGCGTAAGGCTCGTCCCTTTTTATTCACATGCCAACGTCATAGTATTCTTATGATAACCTTTTCAATTATTATTTATATTTTTCCAAGGACATCTATAATATTTAGTCTCTCAAATATCAATTACTCAAATTTGATCTTTTTAGTTTAGAATAATGCATTAGAAATATATGTGTGTTACGAATATAAAGCAAAGAAGAACAAGAATAGAGATAATAGAGAGTAATTCTTATTTCTCTTGAGTAGTCGTATACAATGAAGAAGGTCCTTCTATTTATAGGAGAAATTTATTCTTAAATTCTTACAGTATATATATATATATATTGTAATGCCCCGAGAGTACACCATGGGTGTCATACGGTGCTTACAGTCCCGAGAGACCACAAGCTAACCCATGAGCTGGTACCTGCTGTGAGCACTGAATAAAATATAAAATACGCAGAAGAACAACTGATAAGCCATAAGGTTTTAAGTAATAGAAACTGATAGAATCTACAAACCAAACTGGTAAAATAATTTGACAATGTCAACTGAAGTCTGAATTCTAAATGACTGACTGTAATGTCTGAAAGAGTCTAAACTGACTAATTATGAGTTGATGGGACAATCCCCAACTAACTACTAAACTGTAAACATGAAGATAAATAATCTATCCTCAAAATATGAGGACTCACCACTGCAACCGCTGATGGTCTGGAAAATCTAAGCTCGATCCGAAAATTGGGCGTCTGAACCTATGATATGATACATCATAGCGCAAGAAAAGAGTATGCGATCAGTACTTTGAATGTACTGGTATGCTAAATGAGGTAGGCTGATATGCATGGTTTCATGAACATGAATATTAATTGTCTGAATATATGCATACAATATGAAGTACTGAATAGAGTGCATGAAATCTGTAGGTGTTAAAAATATGTGAAATATGTAAATGCTGATGATGGATGAAAGCTGTAAGTATTGATGATGCATGACCAAGCATATGACATGTTCTTATTATAATCTATAAATACTAAAATCTGATAACTGAATCACTGATATTTATATGTTACGGTCAAGCAACTGAAATTAAATTACTGGGCTTATTACTGGACCGAGACTGTGAGAGCTATCATCTAACCGACATGCCCCAATGAGTAAGTTTGGAGTGCAACATGTAACCCTAGTTGGAAGGGTGTTAGTACCGTACCACGGGTACTAACGCTGGTTGTGTGGATCCACTATACTGATGTACGGTCCCGAAGGACTAAATGTGTCAAGCCTAAACTGACTGGTGATCCCTACGAGGTAGTCAAGCTTAATCTGACGGGTGACTTCTCTTATCCTACGCTGACTACGTAGTTCTGGAGTACAGAGACTGCTACTAACGACTCTGCTTATCTGACGGGAAAGCCGCCATCTCTGCACTCGCTCGGTGCTAAATTCTACTCCAAATTGATCTGACTCGGGATGATTAACTGTTATGAGTTCAACTGATTATGATAACTGACTGAACTGATATTGCTCATATTATGTCTGAAACTGTTCTAAATCTACTGAGATTAAGTAAATAACTATGTTTTCAGGTATTCATAACCCCCAGGACTCAATAGCAATAAGAGTGAAATAGTACTAAACTTCAAGGACATAACATGGAAACATTCATTAAAAATTAATTCTTGTAGGCATTTCATCAAACACTTGATATGCATGGTGTACATTAAGCATGCGAATAGTTTAAAGCTTGTAGTAAAAGAAGAATTTCAACCCCAATATCACAAATCATAAATTAAACCAGAGGACAACAACATTTAAACATGTGGAGTGTAATAATCAACATCAATTTCATAAAATCATGGTATAGGACAAGATTCATGGGATTTCACGAATAAAATCACAATTTCAAATCATAAATAACTTATAAAGATCATAACTTTGTGTTTGAATTTGGATACGTGGGTTTCATGGGTGAAAGAGACCCATGAATGAACACTTAACATACCTAGGTGATGAATTCTTGAGGTTCTTGGTAGTGTTCTTGAGATTTGACCTTGATTCTTGAAGGTTAGGGTTTTGCTAATTAAGAGAATGCTCTTGATTTTGAGAAAAAATTGAATAAAATAGTGACTATATGGGTTATTAGGGATTAAATTTTGTGTTTGGGCTGACTGGGGTGAGGGAAAAAGGACTTTAAAGCCCTTAGAATTAAAACTCGGAATTGATTGAAAAATCCCAATTTTAGCACCCGACGCGATGCGGTACAATCACGTCGGGCCACTGAAAAATAAACAACTGGGAACTGGACCCCTTGCGTGGTGCGGTACAATTGCGGTACCCCACTGAATACGATTTTGGCTCTTGGCGCGACGTGGTGGGATTACGGAGTCACACTGAAAGTGATAATTGGGAAATGGCACTATGGCGCGA
Organism: Capsicum pubescens; assembly: GCA_030864215.1. NCBI lineage: Eukaryota > Viridiplantae > Streptophyta > Magnoliopsida > Solanales > Solanaceae > Capsicum > Capsicum pubescens. The sequence goes on along the minus strand of CM061540.1, from coordinate 261,983,745 downwards.
TGCACCATTATCGCGCTGACACACTGGAAAAGCCAATTGGGAACTGGAACTTCATCGAGACACGCTAGGATCACGGTGGTCCACTTAAAATTGACGAATGTCATTTTTCCTGTCACCGCAATGCAGTGTTTGTGAATTTGGCACACTGTTTACAAAAAGTGTCATAGCTTCTCACCCGGATATTAGATTTAGGTGAATTTTATATCATTGGAAAGCTAATTCAATTTCCCACACATTGGTAAGTCTTAAACTTAAAAATACTAAATATTTTTGATAATTTTATATAGATATACCCATGTACTGAGAGCTAAACTAAGCTAGAAAAATATGGGGTATTATAATATTTCCCCCTTGGCAACATTCGACCACGAATGAGACTGATTAAGATGGGAAGTATTGATGGACTGAGTTTACATACTGAACATACACAACTGAAGTATGATTGTATGACTGAAACTACTGATAAACTGAGTTTTCATACTGAACATGCATATTTGATGCATGAGTACATGACTAAGCTGATTCATGAATGCATGACTATCATGAAGATGATATGCAAGGATAACTGAAGTTTGTAACTGTGAATGAACATAGAACTGAGTAAATCTAAGGAGAACTGTTACCTTAAGCTGAATCTGAGTTTGTAGAGAAAAGGTGGGGATACTTGGTCTGCATATCTGCTTCTGCTTCCCAAGTAGCTCCCTCAACGGATTGGTTTCGCCAAAGAACTTTGACCAAAGGAACTTCTTTGTTCCTCAGTCTGCAAATCTGAAAGTCGAGGATTTGGACTGGGACCTCTTCGAAAGAGAGATCATTCTGAATATTTACGTTTTCTAAGGGAACTACAACTGCTGGGTCTCTGATGCATTTCTTTAGCAAGGAGACATGGAATATTGGGTGCACCGAAGCTAGATCTGAAGATAACTCAAACTTGTAAGCAACCTTTCTGAAACGACTAAGAATTCTGTAAGGACCGATATATCGGGGGCTGAGTTTCCCTTTCTTGCCGAACCTCTTCACTCCCTTCATGGGAGAGATCTTTAGGCACACAAAGTCGTCAATCTCAAACTCGAGATCATTTTTCCTCATTCATCATATGATTTCTATCGGCTCTGGGCTGTCTTAAGTCTTTCTCTGATCAACTAAACTTTCTCTAAGGCATCAAACACTAAGTCAGGCCCTACAACAGCAGTCTCACCTACTTCAAACCAACCAATCGGAGAACTATATCTTCTCCCATAAAGAGCTTCAAACGGAGCCATCTGGATACTGGAATGATAGCTGTTATTTTATGCGAATTTAATCGAAGGCAAGTGATCATCCCAACTGCCCTTAAAGTCAACTACACATGCTTTTAACATATCTTCTAGAGTCTGAATGGTCCTTTCTGCTTGACCATCTGTCTGAGGGTGAAAAACGACACTGAGATGAACTTGGGGACCAAGACCCTTCTGAAAGCTTTCCAAAAGTGAGAGGTAAACTGAGTACCTCTGTCTGAAATGATAGATAGCAGACCACCATGCAACCTAACCAAATCTCTGAGGTAGAGCTTGGCATAGTCCTCGGCTGAATAAGAAGTATGGACTGGAAAAAAATGAGCTAATTTGGTCATCCTGTCTACAATGACCCAGATAGAATCATGCTGATGGTGGGTACGAGGCAAACCCACCACAAAGTTCATATTCACTTCTTCCTATTTCCATGTGAGAATACTAAACTCTTGCATGGACCCACTAGGCTTCTGATGCTTAATCTTGACCTGCTGACATGTAGAACACTTAGCTACAAACTCTGCAATATCTCTCTTCATCCCACTCTACTAATAGATCTCCCACAAATTGAGGTACATCTTAGTGGCCCCTGGGTGAATCGATTACCGTACACCATGCGCTTCTGCAAGAATTCGTTGCCTCGAGTAAGCTACACCTGGCACACACAGTCTACCCTGGCAATGCAACACACCATCTTTCCTTGGGAGAAAACCTCTACTTTTTTATCTCTGAATGACTCTTTCAACTTGACTAGACTGGGGCCTCTGTTTTGCATTTCTTTCACTTCGGAGACCAAAGAAGATTCCAAACTATTCTGAACCCAAACACTACCTTTAGCGGAATCAACCAAACCAATACCTAACCTGGCAAACTGATGAACTTTCTGAACTAGCTTCTTCTTATCATCCTCAACGTGAGTAACACTACCCATAGATAATCTACTGAGAGCATTCACCACTACATTGGCCTTGCCCGGGTGATACTGAAACTCATATCGTAATATTTCAACAACTCTAACCACTTTGTCTAATGCAAATTCAAATCTTTCTGAGAGAACATATACTGCAAGCTTTTGTGATCTGTGAACATATCTACATGCACTCCATACAAATAATGCCTCCAAATCTTTAAGGCAAACACAACAGCTGCTAACTCAAGATCATGGGTAGGGTAATTCTTTTCATGGGGCTTAAGTTGTTTGGGGGCACAGGCTATGACCTTACTCCTCTGCATTAGGACACAACCCAAATCTACTCTGGAAGCATCACAATTCACAACAAACCTATCTGAACTATCTGGTAGAGTCAAAACTGGAGCTGAGGTGAGTCGAGTCTTCAACTCCTGAAAACCCTTTTCACAGGAATCTGACCACTGAAATTTGACTTTCTTCTGAGTCAATTTGGACATAGGGGATGCAATAGATAAAAACCCTTCAACAAACCGATAGTAATAGCCAGTTAAGCCCAAGAAACTCCTGATATTTAATGGAGAAATAGGTCTAGGCCAGTTTCTCATTTCCTCGATCTTTTGAGGATCAACCCTAATGCCATCATAAAAAATAATATGACCAATGAATGCTACTGATCTTAGCCAAAATTTGCACTTACTGAATTTAGCAACAACTGATGGGCTTTAAGAGTCTACAATACTATTCTGAGGTGATTTGCATAATCATTTTCGGTATGGGAGTAGACAAGGATGTCATCTATGAAGACTATGATGAACATTTCCAAGTACTGCTTAAACACTCGGTTCATCAAGTCCATGAAAACTTTTGGGGCATTGGTGAGACCAAATGAAAGTACTAGGAATTCAAAGTGACCATATCAGGTTTGAAAAGCTATTTTTGGAATGTCACATTCCCTGACTCCAAGCTGATGATAGCCTGATCTTAGGTCTATCTTAGAAAATTAACTGGCACCCTGAAGTTGGTCAAACAAGTCATCGATTCTAGGAAGTGGATACTTATTCTTAACTGTGACTTTGTTCAACTGATGGTAGTCAATACACATTCTGAGAGAACCGTCTTTCTTACGCACGAATAGGACTGGTGCGCCCCATGGGGAAACGCTAGGTCTGATGAACCCCTTGTCTAAAAAGTCCTTTAAGTATTTTTTCAAATCTTTGAGTTCGACTGGAACCATTCTGTATGGAAAAATAGAAATAGGCTGAGCGTCTGAAGAAGGTCTATTCCGAAATCAATTTCCCTCTCGGGAGGAACTCCAGGAAAATCTTTGGGAAACACATCTGAGAATTTATTTACTACCAGAACTGACTCAAGACTGAGAGTCTCTGAACTAGAGTCTTTGACTTGAACAAGATGGTATATACATCCCTTGGATATCATTTTCCTTGCCCTAAGGTACGAAATGAATCGACCCCTAAGTGTTGTAGCACTACCCCTCTATTCAAGGACTAGTTTATTTGGAAACTGAAAATGAACAGCTTTGTTTCTGCAATCAACTGAAGCATAGCATGAATGGATCCAATCTATGCTTAGAATGACATCAAAATCAGTCCTCTCTAACTCTACAAGATCAATTGAGGTGACTTTCTGAGACACTGTAACCAGGCAGTTCCTGTATACCCGCCGGGCTATAATAGAAATATTTATTGGGGTACATACTGAAAAAAGGTTCTGCTAAGATTTCAGGACTGACTCCAAAGTTGACGGCTATATAAGGAGTTATAAAAGAAAGGGATTCTCTCGGATCTAATAAAGCATAAACATGTAAATGAAAGACTTGCAACGTACCAGTAGCTACGTCAGGAGAATTTTCCTGATCTCGTCGGGACTGAAGAGCATACAATCTATTTGGATACTGACCACTGGTAGCACTGGAAGTGGCACCCTGCTGAATCGAGTGGCCGATTGGAACTGATGATTGATGGGCCTGTCCCTATTGGCGCAAATCCCTACCTCTCTTAGAAACTACCCGACACTCCCTAATCTGATGGCCTGGCTTACCACACCCAAACCATACATCACTGCCATCTCTATACTCATCTTGATGGTTTCTACCATATTTCTGGCAAAGAGGATTTGTACGAGCGCTGTTAACACTGCCTTGGGACTTCGAGCCTGGTGCCCTATCCCTATGTTCATTCCTGAACTTGGGTACTGGGGAACTAGCTGAGGATGGGGCCGAGACTGAAGATTTCAAACAAAACTGAGTGCGGCTACCACCTTCTGACCTTGGCTGACTGAAATTAAAACTACCCGTTCTAGCTCTCTTGTTCTCCCTTTCTCTCTCATTAGCCTTCTGCTTCTCAGTCTGTTGAGCATGGACCATCAACCTAGAAAAGTCCATCTCCCTAATTAGCATCACGGTCCTACACTCCTTGACCATGCTGTCAGATACACCAGACACAAACTTACTCATCTTAGACCTGCTATCAGCTACCACATGAGGGGCATATCTGGCTAACTGAGTAAACTTGAGAGAGTACTTTCTCACTGTCATGTTTTCTTGCTTCAAGTTAATGAACTTTAACACTTTAGCCTCCCTAAACTCCAGCAAAAAGAACCTGTCTAAGAATGCAGTAGCAAACTCTTCCCATTCTACAGGCCCCGCATCTGCGCCTCTATCTGTCTTCCACTGCTTAAACCATGTATGGGCTACATCTAGCAACTGATAGGCAGCCAATTCAACACTTTCACTAGAAGTTACCCTCATAATATTTGTGACTTTCTGTACCTGATTGAGAAACTCCTGTGGATCCTCTTTAGACTTAGATCTCGAAAAGGAAAGAGGGTTCATTCGGGTGAAGTCCCAAATTCTGGCAGCAGCAGCATTGGCCACTGGGTTGACCAGAACATCGGCTGGCTGTGTATTCTGGTCCGCTACAGACTGGGATAGAGTAGTGAACGCAACTCTGAACTCTGCATGAGAAATATGCTCATTCAGGGGATCTTTCTGAATGGGCTGAGGTGCCGACTGGTTTATATTTCTTCTTTCGTTTGTCTTTCTGAGAGGCATGTTCTGTAAATGGAAGGGAGAATGAATTAGACAGAGAGTTTAACATGAGCACTATGCCCACTCGAACGACATGAATACTGAAAGAAGGGAAATTTTTCCTAAATATCTCGCAGCCTCTTGTCCATAAGTGTGGCGCGCTTCACACCCATGAACAAGACTCTACTTGACGCAGATTTCAGACTTCCTAGGACACTTTAAAACCTTAGGCTTTGATACCAAGTTTGTAACACCCAGAGAGTACACCCTGGGTGCCACAGGTGCTTACAGTTTCGAGGGACAATAAGCTAACCCATGAGCTAGTACCTGCTGTGAGCATTGAATTAAATATAATATACGAGGAAGAACAACTAATAAGCCATAAGGTTTTAAGTAATAGAAACTGATAGAATCTGCAAACCAAACTGGTAAAATAATTTGACAATGTCAACTGAAGTCTGAATACTGAATGACTGACTGTAATGTCTGAAAGCGTCTAAACTGACTAATTATGAGTTGATGGGACAATCGCCAACTAACTACTAAACTGTAAACATGAAGATAAATAATCCATCCTCAAAATATGAGGACTCGCTACTGCAACCGTTGATGTTCTGGAAAATCTATGCGCGATCTGAAAACTGGGCGTCTGAACCTATGATATGATACATTATAACGCAAGAAAAGAGTATACGATCAGTACTTTGAATGTACTGGTATGCTAAATGAGGTAGGCTGATATGCATGGTTTCGTGAACATAAATATTAATTATCTGAATATATGCATACAACATAAAGTACTGAATAGAGTGCATGGAATTTGTAGGTGCTGAAAATATGTGAAATATGTAAATACTGACGATGCATGAAATCTGTAAGTACTAAGGATACATGACCAAGCATATAACATATTCTTATTATAATCTGTTAATACTAAAATACTGAAATCTGATAACTGAATCACTGATATCTGTATGCTATGGTCAAGCAACTGAAACTAAATTACTGGACTGATTACTGGACTGAGACTGTGGGAGCTATCATCTAACCGACATGCCCCAATGAGCAAGTTTGGGGTCCAACTGTAACCCCAGTTGGAAGGGTGTTAGTACCGTGCCACGGGTACTAATGCTGCCTGTGTGAATCCACTATACTAATGTACTGTCCCGAAGGACTAAGAGTGTCAAGCCTAAACTGACGGGTGACCCCTGCGAGGTAGCCAAGCCTAATCTGACGAGTGACTCTTCTTATCCTACGCTGGCTACGTAGTTCTAGAGTATAGAGACTGCTACTAACGACTCTGCCTATCTGATGTGGAATCCACCATCTTTGCACTCGCTTGATGCTAAATCCTACTCCGAATTGATCTGACTCGGGATGCTTAACTGTTATGAATTTAACTAATTATGATAACTCATTGAACTGATATTGCTTATATTATGTCTGAAACTGTTTTGAATCTACTGAGACTAAGTAAACAACTATGTTTTCGGGTATTCATAACCCCCAGGACTTAATAGCAATAAGAGTGAAATAGTACTAAACTTTAAGGGGCTGTTTGGTTTGCGGTACTAAAATTAATAATCTCGGGATAAAATAATAATCCTGAGATAAAAATTTGAACTAGTCGTTTGGTTGTAAATATTTGGAATAACTTATCCTGGGACTAATAATTAGTCCCGGGATAAGTTATCCACCTAATTAGTGGGATAACAATTTCAAGACTATTTTTTTTGGTATAAAATTATACAAAGACTAAAATACTCTCAAAACCTATGATTTCATTTCACACATCTATATATATATATATTTACTAGTATTTTAATTATGAATTTTAATAAAATTTAAATACTTAATAATTTTGACATAAATTTTATATTTACACTAAAAACTTATTAGTAATATATAATAATTTATCAAAAATTTAAATCTAAAATTCAAAATTCTTATTCCATCATTATCTCTAATTATCCACTTTCATTGACCCGCCTCACATAAAACTATCAACACCATTGTTGAATTACATATTTTAAATTAAATAATTTTTTAATCACTTAAAAATTGATATGGTATATATAAAATAAATTTTAATATATTATATGAGTGATATGTGTTTAAATGAAATGAAATAAATAATAAATCCTCTTTTACTTTAACAAACTTAAGTTGGAAGTTTTTATTTCAAACTAAATAAGATGTAACAAGATTTTCTTAAACACATACGGCATAATCATGAAAAGGCACACGCAAAAAAATTAAAGCTAAATAAGATAAAAGTTTTATTTTTAAAATACACACGATATAATCATAAAAATGCGCACACACAAAAAAATTAAGCTAAATAAGATGAAAGTTTTATTTTTAAGAATAAATATTTAAACCTTGAAAAGAAATTATATAAAAAAGAGTTAAATAAGATGGAGGGTATTTTTTGTAATCACTTAATTTATTCTCAGAAATTATACCATGCATATTACTTTGAATACAACAAACCAAACACTCAATAAAAAATAATCTCAGTATAACTTATCTCATCATAACTTATCCCGTCATAACTCATTTTTAAACCAAACGGCTCCTAAGGACATAACATGGGAACATTCATTAAAAACCCATTCTTATAGGCATTTCATCAAACACTTGATATGCATAGTGTATATTAAGCATGAGAATAGTTTAAAGCTTGTAGTAAAAGCACAATTTCAACCCCAATATCACAAATCATGAATTAAATCAGTGGACAACAACATTTAAGCATGTGGAGTGTAATAATCAACATCAATTTTATAAAAATATGGTATAGGACAAGATTCATGGGATTTCATGGATAAAATTACAATTTCAAATCATAAATAACTTGTAAAGATCATAACTTTGTGTTTGAATTTTGATACGTGGGCTTAATGTTGAAAGAGACCTATGATTGAACACTTAACATACTTGGGTGATGAATTCTTGAGGTTTCTTGGTAGTGTTCTTGAGATTTGACCTTGATTCTTGAAGGTTAGGGTTTTGCTAATTGAGAGAATGCTCTTGATTTTGGGGAAAAATTGAATAAAATAGTGACTAATTAGGTTATTAGGGATTAAATTTCGTGTTTGGGCTGACTGGGGTGAGGAAAAAGGGACTTAAAAGCCCTTGGAATTAAAACTCAGAACTGACTGAAAAATCCCGATTTTGGCACCTGGCGCGATGCGGTACAATCGCGTCGGGCTACTGAAAAATGGACAACTGGGAACTGGACCCTTGGCGCGGCGCGGTACAATTGCGGTAACCCACTGAATATGATTTTGGCTCTTGGCGCAACGCGGTGGGTTCGCGGAGTCACATTGGAAAGTGACAATTGGGAAATGGCACTATGGTGAGACGCACCGTTATCGCGCTGACACACTGGAAAAGTCAATTGGGAATTGGAACTTCACCGCGACACGCTAGGATCGTGGTGGTTCACTAAAAATTGACGAATGTCATTTTGCCTGTCACCGCGACGCGGTGCTTGTGAATTTGGCACACTGTTTTACAAAAAGTGCCATAGCTTCTCATCCGGATATTGGATTTGAGTGAATTTTATATCGTTGGAAAGCTAATTCAATTTTCTACACATTGGTAAGTCTTAAACTTAAAGATACTGAATATTTTTGAAAATTTTATATAGAGATACCCGTGTACTGAGAGCTAAACTGAGCTAGGGAAGAACACTCTCTCTCAACAGTAACATTAAGAGAAGAGCTTCAACAATCAACTACTTACAAATGACACTAGCATTCTATAAGCAAAGAAGTCTATTGTTAAACATTCTGCCGCTAGCATCTCTATCCTATGTACGAGTTTTTTGTTAAATTGAATAATTATATTCTCTACCTTAATAGTTCTATGCTGAAAGATTTTCTAGTTCCTGACTCTCCAGGTTTGATATACTATTACTTTACAAGCTGCTGCTATCACTTCTTTTTTATGTTTCTTTCAGTGTTTTCATTTAATTTCCAGCAATATCTGCTTCATACTTTCCATCTTTAAGTGAGTATTAGTCCACAACATGATCTCCTCCTAAATTCCTCTAATTCAGCTATATTCTATAAAAAGATGCTAGCTTGTTTCCAATGACTGCACATCACACAAGTAACCATTGAGATCAGTCACTTCCATCTTAAATTTCATCATTCTTGCCTTAGTGAGGAGTCCGTTCTTAACTGCATCCAGTCAATAACCCTGTGCTTTGGCTGAGCTAAAGTTGTCCACACTGACTCTACTTTTATTCATCTTAGCATGATCGCCTAGCTTTAAGATAACTCTGAGTGATGGAGTACTTCCCAGAGGCTGTTAAAATATAAATATTGTTAAGATACCAACTAGACATTAGCTCCTCAGGGAATTTATCTTCCTCCAATACCAAGTACTGTCCTAGGGGGTATGTGATTCTAGATATTATCTTCCCCTTTCTTATAAATACCATTGACCCACCTTACCCATAAGGTGGTCTTGTCTACCACTAGCTACTTTCCCATGGAGGCAATGTTCCATTTCCCGCAGTCTTTAACATTTAATCAATCCTTACTTTTTGGTAAATATACATCTTCCTAAGAGATCAGACAAGGCTTTTTATTCTTAGCATCACCCCTCCCCCCGCCACCAATATACTCTATGCATGTTCTGTCTACTTTCTTTAACACACTCTGTGGTAAAACAAATATAGTATCCCAGAAACTATGGGTGGAGAACAACACTGTATTCAAAACTTTGAGTCTACCTACATAAGATAGTTTTTTAGCATAGGCAGTGGTGATTCTTTCCGTGATTTTATTAATCGGCTGCTGACACTCCAGTTTACTCCACTTTTCAGAAAAGAATGATAGTGTCAAGTATCTGATAGAGAATTCACCCTTTGTGTAACCTGTAATTTTCAATAAGGTGGATTGAACTTGATCAGTCACACCTGCAATGAAGATGTTAGATTTATCTAGATTGGCCACTAAGCCTGTAGTAGCACTAAAGTGATCCAAAGTCTCCTTAACTCTACACACAAATTGCTCCTTTGCCTTACAAAAAATCATAAGATCATCACCAAAGATCAAATGTGTTAATTCCACCCCTTTACATATTGGATGAAACTTGAACTCAGGCAACCTACTCATGTATTTAAAAATCCTTGACAAATATTCCATTACAAGGATAAATCAAAGAAGTGAGATAGGGTCACCTTGCTTTAATCCTCTTTTCCCATGGAAGAAACCATGTCCCTCTCCATTTATTTGGACAATGTACTTAGGTGTTGTGACATAAATTATCAACAATACTATAAACCTTTCATGGAATCCATAACCTTTCAACACTTCCTCAAGGAATTCCCAACTAATCATGTCATAGGCCTTTCTTAAGTCAACATTCATAAGGCATCTTGGTATAGTTTTCATATCATAATGTCTAAGAAGATCATGACATATAAAAACATTATACATCATTGATCTACCCTGAACAAAGTCTGCTTGATTATTTGCAACTATGTGCTTAACAACCTCCTTCAACTTACTACACAACAACTTTGAAATATATTTATACAAAACATTACAATAAGAAATTGGTTTGTATTGGCTTGCTTCAATAGGCTCAACAACTTTTGGAATGAGAGTAATATTTGTGGCATTGAGTTGCTTTAACAGTTTACCTATCCTAAAGAATTCAAGGATTGCCCCAACAATATCTTTTTTCAATTAGGCTCCATGTGTCTTGGAATTAAGCACTTCCATAACCTTATGGTCTTGGGCTCTTAGTCTTCATTATCCCAAACATAGCTTTCCTCACATCTTCACCTGAAAAGTCCTACAGTAGGTTAAGCTGCTGAACATTACTTAGCCTGTTTCTGCCTTGATGACATCCATATTTTTTGCAAATCTTCCTGAACCTTTCTTACCCAATAATCCTTCATAATAGTTCACAAAAACCTCAACAATTCCTTTTGATATAAACTCCAGCTCACCCTGAGTACTTATTATTCAAGTAATGGCCTGCTTCAACCTTTTATGCTTTATTATTGTATAGAAGTAAGCAGTGTTATCATCTCTAAGTTGCACCATTAACCTTTATCCTTTATTGAATATGCAACTCTGCTAAGCAAGAAGACTTCCTGAGTACAACATATTTAACTTTCTCTGTTGACTGTAGTTCTACACTTAATGGATTAGCCTGCAATTCCTTTTGAGCTTCCTAAAGGGATAATCTATCCTCTTCCACTTCCACTAATATATCTTGCCATTATGAACTTTTAATTTTTTAAGTTCATGCTTAAGCAGTTTTAACTTTTTCACTACTTGATACATCTTGCTGCCCTCCACCTGAACCTCTCATCCTTTCTTTACCACTTTCTGACATAGTGGAGATGACTCTAATTATTACAAAACTTGAAAGATTTTGCACTACCTCTCTTGTCCTCTGTAATCACTAGCTCAATTAAGCAATGAGCCCTTATGTCTTCTGGCAAAAAACTGTCTCTACTCCTTGGCATCTCATTTAACCAGATGTGATCAATAAACCCCCAATCTAATTTTGAAAAAATTCTTTGTTGAACATGCTTATCATTCCAAGTATATCTCCCTTCTTGGTAGGGCAGTTCATATAAGTCACATTCTTCTACACAAGTAGCAAAGTTCACTGTTTCTACCCAAGTAACATTAGTACCCCATATTCTATCATCAACTGATAATACAAAGTTAAATTCACCTAACAACACCCAAGGGTCTTGCATGGTTTTATGTAGTTTCACCATTTCAGACCATACATCTTTCTTTTCTCCTTAATATTAAAGGCATACACAAAGCTAATGACAAATTATTTCTACAAAGGGACATGAAGCACCTTACAAGTAATCATTTGAGCTGATTTATCCAGAAAACTGACTTTGAAATAGTCTAGTCTTCATACCACCTAAATTTTCCCATTATAGTGATATTTTAAATTAATAAAATACTTCCAGCCGTTAAACAACTTAGAAGCAACTTCATCAACCTTATCATTTTTAATTTTTGTCTCTATCAGACCAACAAAACCTATTTTTTTTTAATTGCAAAGGAGTCTAATCTCCTTTTGCTTATTGGGAGCATTCAACCCCTTAATATTCCAGCTGAGAAGATTCTCCATCCGCAACACGAGAATTGAGTTTTCTCCCCCGCAACATGAGGATTGAGTTTTCTCCCCCCACAACTCTATTCCTTCTCCTGCATTATTAGGAACAAGACCACTCTGATCCAAGGCATCAAACTTATTATACAATTCAGTATCATGTTGTGTCATCTTTCCATAACTATGTCTAACAGGTATAATCCTTATATATCCTGTTTAGTGTTAATGCAACCCAGCCTGAGCCCTAGTAGGTTGTTGAGTCTGCCTTCGAGCACCTCTCTCTATTACAGAAGGCTTATCAATAAGTGTTGTATTTATGATCCCATGTTAAGTCCCTTTTGGTGATTTTATTTTCTTCTCTACAGGAGCATATATGGATTTCTCTTTATCTCTTTTCTTTTGTGTTTCCAGCGCTTTCTTCTTCCTACATTGATCAATGTAATGTCCATATTTAGTGAAATGCTTACAAAGAGTTGGACGCCAATCATAAGCCACCTTTTATTCAATGACAATTCATTTTTCACTTTTAAATTTAATCACCTCCGACAAAGAGGAGTCCAGTTTAACTTCAACAAGAAATCTAACATAGTTTAAGCCCATCTTCCTTTCAGTATTTTGGTCAACCATCAGCGGTTTGCCAATAAGGCTACCCAACTTACTCAATCATTTTTGACTCCAATACTTGAAGTCAAGTCCAGGAAATTGAATCCAAATTAGAACTATAAGCAATTCATTTCTTGTGAACTCCATTTCATGACTCCAAGCCTTAACATTAAAAGGTTTATTATCAAAATGGAATATACCCTCTTGCACAACCTCATTCTTCCCTTCTTCAGTGTTAAACCTCACCAAAACCACACCATTCTTCATCATGGATATCTTAAACCATCAGCGGTTTGCCAATAAGGCTACCCAACTTACTCAGTCCTTTTTGACTCTAATACTTGAAGTCAAGTCCAGGAAATTGAATCCAAATTAGAACTATAAGCAATTCATTTCTTGTGAACTCTATTTCATGACTCCAAGCCTTAACATTAAAAGGTTTATTGTCAAAATGGAATATACCCTCTAGCACAACCTTATTCTTCCCTTCTTCAGTGTTAAACCTGACCAAAACCACACCATTCTTCATCGTGGATATCTTAAACCATCAGCGGTTTTCCAATAAGGCTACCCAACTTACTCAGTCATTTTTTACTCCAATACTTAAAGTCAAGTCCAGGAAATTGAATTCAAATTAGAACTATAAGAAATTTATTTCTTGTGAACTCTATTTCATGACTCCAAGCCTTAACATTAAAAGGTTTATTATCAAAATGGCATATACCCTCTTGCACAACCTTATTCTTCCCATCTTCAGTGTTAAACCTCACCAAAACCACACCATTCTTCATCATGGATATCTTAAACCATCAGCGGTTTGCCAATAAGGCTACCCAACTTACTCAGTCCTTTTTGATTCTAATACTTTAAGTCAAGTCCAGGAAATTGAATCCAAATTAGAACTATAAGCAATTCATTTCTTGTGAACTCTATTTCATGACTCCAAGCCTTAACATTAAAAGGTTTATTATCAAAATGGCATATACCCTCTTGCACAACCTTATTCTTCCCTTCTTCAGTGTTAAACCTCACCAAAACCACACCATTCTTCATCGGGGATATCTTATTAATTCCGTGCTTCAACCACATTATCTAAACATATTCCTTCATTACCTGAAATGGTGGATAGGCTCCAAAAACATGACAAACAATTGCATTCTTCCAAAATTGTACTTCAATTTCTATATCAGCAAGTTCAATTTCAACCGCTATAACATCCTCCTCCTATTTAGGTTGAATATATTCTAGCGTAAATCCAGCATTAGCATTTTTTGAGATATCAAAATTATTCCAAATTGAACTTCTCTGATCCGAACTTCTTCCCCTTCTTCAACTATATCAACCCATGATTTTGCATCACTACTGTTCGATTTATTGCTTGTAGTTGTAAGAGTTTGTTGAATTATCCCGTTCCATATTGAAATTACTTTCAGCTATGGTATTTGTTTCTTCTTCATCGCCACCTTGTGCGTCATACCTTGGGGTTGAGTACCTTCCATCTCTGTTTTTTGTATGCCCTGTGTAGTTACTGTTCCATTTAAATTTGGTCTACACGAACTTGATTCTTCTTCTATGGTCCTTAAGTGAGTAGTTCTGGATCCTCTCCGAGTAGCTTGCAATGTTTCCATCGCCATTTTCACCTTTGTTGAAGGAATACGAGCTCTCTTACCCACGACTAACGCATGTTAGCTTAACATACACCGAGAGAGAATTTGTATCTCGCCTAAGTTTGATATATATATATATATATATATATATATATATATATATATATATATATTTGATTTATCTAATTTATGAATTTTTATGAATTTTGAATTATTAAATACTTAACTATTCCATTATCAATGTATTATGCTATATTGGTAGTATGATATTATAAGATAAGACCATTTTTAAAATAGTCTAAACATAATGTATTGTATATGTAAAGGGATCTAAATCCCATATTTTAGTTAGTGTTTCCTTTTGTTTAGGAAAAACTTGAAAGCAATCACTATATTGGGGGATAAGATATGATCTCGATTTAAGAAAACAATAGCCTTGAAAAGACTAAATGAACGGGGAATGACTACCTGTAAATAGCACAAGCTAATATGAATGAACCACAAGAAGCAAGACTTATAGGTCGTTTGGTGTGAGATATAAGAGACAACTAATCCCAAAATTAATTTCAGAATGAGCTTAACCGGATTAATTATCTCGGGATTGTAGTGTGATTTTTATCCCTACTTGAGGATGAAATAACTAATCTCGAGATAGTTAATCCCAGGATAGCTAGTTTCCCAACCAAATGACCCCTTAGATTACCATATCCTAGACACAATCTTCATGAATATGGGAGGGAAAGAGAATGGGATTCAATCCATCAGCAGAAGTGATAGATGAAGGGTCTCAACCAACCGAGCAATCAGGGAATCTTAGTAGCTAGCGTGAGTTCGATTCCCACATCATAATTTTCTCCCCATTTTCCTTTCTTCTACCCCCCCCCCCCCCCCCCTCCCCAATTAAAAAAATCAACTGAACATTCCTCAAAATCTCAGGATCTTAAAAATCAAATATGTTAAACTAAACATTTTAAGGATCAAACACGTAACTTTTTTTTATATAGAAGCATGAGTTGGAGGATAACTAAGGGTAAAATTGTCATTTCATAAAAAAATTAGAGTATTTGTTTATATGATATAACTTCAAAAGTTGGTCATAAGATAAAAATGACAAAATAAGCAAACATATTTGTCTAAATGCCAAGTGTGCCTAAATGATGTGACATCTAAGGTGACCTCATATTTCTTCAAACACATACTTATATAAAATGCCTTGCATATTGATAATTAGACCATTTTAATGAGATATTGGCCTCATGTAAATTTTTATGTGAAAAAATTATTTTATTTTATAAAATAAAAATATCTAAAAAAATTAAATATTAAACTTTATTTGCATAATTAATTGTTGACATTCATGTGTCTAAAAGTAATTATAAAGTATGAGTTTTAAACCATAAAAAATTATATAAGTGATGTTTTTTTTTTCAATTTATATGAGGATACTATAATTTACACACTTAATTGACAAATTATTTTGATTAACACTCTTTATATATTCTAAAGTAAAAAACTTCTTACTATAAGATTTTATAATGATAATTTTACGTATTTTTTTAATAAAAGATGAGAATTATAAATTTTCAAAATAAGAAAAATTACATATTACATTAAATAAATGAATTTTATAGTGTCAAATTTCTTTACACTATAATGTATCACATAAACTCATTTAATTATGTATTTTTTGTACTCCATTTTTCTATGAGTTATCTTTTATAATTATATGTTGTTTCATTATGAAAATCAACATAACATATGCCTATATTAACAAAATTAGTTCTTATCTTCTAAAAAATACATGTTATTTACTTTTATTTATAATATTAGGCAAAAATGATTATCCGTTTTCTTATTGTAAGTATTTAAATATGTATAGTTTATGTAGGATTACACTCCCATATTTATTATTTTACTATCAGTTAATGTCCTTTAATTAAAATGAGTTATATAAAATATACCTTTGAAACTTTATTGAATTAATGTAATTTATATCACATTGATCTTTGTTAATTATTATATTTTTGTTCAAGGTCGCACATTGTATCATCATATATGTAAATTCTGCTTGAAGCTTTTTTGTTGTAGTACTAAGGGGTCGTTTGGTTTGAGGTATCAAAAATCCAAGGGATAAGTTATCCCGTGATAAAATAAAAGATCACTTAATCCCTTGTTTGGTTGGAGGGATTAATCCAACCCGGGATAACTTATCCCACCATTTTTTCCTTAGTGATGGGATAACTTATCCCATATACATGGTGGGATAAGTTATCCCGAGTAATCCCGGGATAACTAATCCCGGTATTAGTTATTCCGGGATAATAATTTTCCAACCAAACGACCCCTAAGGGGTTATTTGGTATAGCAATGAGACAGGTGAAGTTAATTCATGACATTAGTTATCTTATCATATATACTTATTTGACATAATGTTAAAATGACTATAAGTGCACATAAATTTTTAATTTTAATCGTGAAAACTTAAAAAACTATTAGTTATAGTTTTGATTTATAGAAATAGAAAGAAATGTATTGTAAAGTGAAATTCCTATTATTAATTGTGTCGTGCTCTAAAAAAATTTACTATTTTTTTTTAAATAGTTGAATATTTATAATTCAATTTAATATTACAGTATTGGGCTCGTAAACGGGCCTTTCAATATATCTATATCTATATCTATATCTATATCTATATCTATATCTATATCTATATCTATATCTATATCTATATCTATATCTATATCTATATCTATATCTATATCTATATCTATATCTATATCTATATCTATATCTATATCTATATCTATATCTATATCTATATCTATATCTATATCTATATCTATATCTATATCTATATCTATATCTATATCTATATCTATATCTATATCTATATCTATATCTATATCTATATCTATAATCTATATCTATATCTATAATATATGAAAAGTGTGAAGGGCCTTAGAAATAGTGTTTAAACATTTTGCCTTTCGTTAAAAGGTTCCACAATAGATAAAATTATCTTTTTACTATTTTTCTCAAAATATAATTTAATTATTTATATATTACTGAAAAATTATTTTTATGTCCTAAAAGAATTCGGGCAGAGTTAAAGTTGCCTTGTGCAACTACATTTTTCTTATTTACACATAATCCATTGAGAGTCAAATTACTCTAGAACAAAAATTTAAAGAAAAAACGTGGGTAAGGACTAAATTAAACTCCTAATATTTCGCACTTTTAATTAATGTAGTTTAAATTAGGTATACATTCTTTATATAATATTTGTCATTGAGCTAAAGAAAACAATTTTGGAGATTCGTCCCTTCAAACTCTGGCAATCGGTGCGGCACCTTATCCTTACAGTAGAGGGGAAAAGTCCAACATTAGAAAAATCCTTAAGTATGTTTTTTTTTAGATATATGCTTTAATGTCTTGAGTTATTTTTTTATTTTTGATTATCTTGCGGTATAGAACACTTTGACTAATGAAAGGGCAAAGATTGAGATAATTATTCGATTAGATTTTTTTACAATTTTAAATATAACATTAATTTTTTTGTTTGTTTATTTTGTAGATGATATAGTATTGATCGATAAATTTATAATTTTGTGACTTAATAAAAACATAAAGATAGGTTACGTATCTTTGTCCTTTCAAGTGATATTTATTCAATTTTTTTTGTAACGAAAAGTGTGCTATCAGCTTTCAAATGTCAAGATCCACATATTCATGCTATATACAGTCAAGCATTCGTGTTGTCCTTGCTTAGTCCAAACATGAATACTGTTCTGTGTTTTCTCAGAGTGTGGTTTAACGCCAACTTTGCAACAAATACATTGACACTATTTTCTATAGATATAATAAGGTATAAGATTATATTAAGTGATATTAAGAAGTATTAGAAAGAACGTGATGGATACGGAGAAAAGCAAAAAAAATAAAGTGTTTCAGGAAAGTGACTATGGAAAACCAAATTTGAAAAGAATGGAACAGGAATTCCAATCTAAGCCATTAAAAGATCTGTAATAAACAAAATTATATTCTTATTATTTTTTTAAATAATTATTATTTAATTATTCTCTTAATATTAAAAATATAAATATATAAATGTAATAAAGTGATAATAAGGGAGGAACGTCCACGTTGGATAGACTAGTCAAGTATAAATAAATAAGGGACTGAAAGGGCCTTCCGTTATCATGAATATCCTTCACTTTGGAGTGAAGCAAAATGGGTTAGAAAGAGAAACACTCTGTCTTCTCTCTACTTTACTCAAATTATCATTATGCAACTAGATACTAGTAATATTGTACATACTAGCACAGTAAATCCTATGAAAGATGGGAAGCTATTCTACTTGCAAACACTCATAACAGACCCTAAACTTGGTGTTAATAGTTCTACCTCAACAACCTTACGTTATAGCTTGATATGGCTGATGAAGTGATCCATGGGCAATAGAGTTCAAATTTTATCCCCCTAATTGCTAAGGACAAAACCCACATCTACAAACCTTGGCATTACTCTTTAATCATAAATCTCATTGGCAGGAAAATGGGGCATCAGCTGCTGAAGCTGAAGTTAACCCACATTTGGAAGCCTTCAGAAGAAGTTAATCTTGTTGATTTGGGGTCTGATTATTTCTTAATCAAATTTCTAAACGAATAAAATATGCTCCACGTACTTCATAATGGTCCATGGTTTATCCTGAACAGCCATCTTTCAGTCCAAAGATGGGAACCAAAATTTGTAGCTTCGCAAGCAAAAGTTGCTTATACGGCGATTTGGCTCTGGCAGTTGGAATTGCCGAGTGAAGTTTATGATTGGGATATTCTACACAAAGTGGGTCAAAAGATAGGAACCCTATTAAAGATTGATACTTGTACTTCCACAACAACAAGAGAAAGATACGCACGCTTGTGTGTTCAAGTTCTGCTGGAACTGCCACTAATTCACCATGTATACATCGGAGCACATAAGCAAGTAATTTATTACGAGGATTTTAATATCTTGTGTACCTCTTGTGGTAGGCTTGGACATCAACATTCAACATTCCCCCACACTCCGTAAATGTCGAAGAGAGAAACAATGAACAGACACCAAGTAGCTCCAAATGCGGACCTTTAGTGAAAGGTAGTAGAGTTTAAATCATACCCTCGACATCGTCCTTCAGCAAATAGGGATCCACAATCAAATTTTAACTCTAATGTAAGTGGCAAAGGTAAGTTTCCTGCAAACCCTAAGCTGATAAAGGATTAGCCGGAGGCGGCGACTAAGGCTTTGAATAAATTAACTCTTAATAATTCCCAATTCCCCACCCTAAAAAGTTATTTTATTTTCACCAACATAGTAATGTGGGTCCCTCAAATAGCAGTAATTTAATTAGTTCCCCTCGTTACTCTTCTAGAAATAATAAAAAAATATAAAAGTCAATAATTCCTTACTACTCTAATGAATGCAGATCAAGAGCCTGTTGAGGAATTAAATTCTATCCCTTCACACTACTCACATAACGTTTCTATACTACCACGCATAGAATCCATGCAAAACGGTGCTTGCAATATTACTTCCACTGAACAAACTAATATTCTCTCATTAAATGATAGAAATCTCCACAATGATTACTTAGATATAGATAGGGCAAATACTTCAACCACCTCTTCAGATATACACGCTACTATCCCCATAAATGATACAACCTTAATTGCTCCCTCACCTCTATATAATGTCTCTTCACAATAGAAATTGCCCTTACACAAGGCTCCATATTCATCACAATCCTTTAGGCCCTTTTCATCACTTACTGCGTCGAACACGAATGGAGAACACTGTCCTGATGAAGAACGACTCTCACAGCCGAGCAGTATACGTCTCGATGAACCCTTAAGCTCCTCAACCACTGAGCTCATGGCTGGAAATAGGGTTGATGGGTCATGCGTTAACCTTCAACTTGCATATCAAAGGGGAGCAGGTACTGATAATGATTCAGCATCTGGCAGAATATTGGGCCTGGATGCTTTTAATCACCACCACTGGTCAGTAACCCCATCGCCCTTTCCACCACTGATAGGCAACTAGAGGGAGTTTCCCTTCTATCCATAGCCACAACATGGGCTGGCTCCCTGGATCCAACAACATACCATAATGCTGTCAACAATGGTGAGTTCCATGAACACGCCGCCACCATCCCCTCAGGCAGGCCCATCTCATACCCAACCAGTGCATCAGAAAGAATCGACAGAAATAGGGGAAGACGTTCACAACTCAGCACTGGAGGCAGTCCTTCTAGGACAGGTATGGATCTTTCTCCTAAAAGAAAGGTTAGAAAAAAAGATTCTTATAAACTGTCCCCCAAGTATTCACAAATGCTCTCTCCATATTCAAACAATACATAATCTAATGGTGAGGAGGTATGCATTAGTACTGAACCCTTCTCTGAGGAAGAGGGTTGAATTATCTACTCCTTAACACGCTCAAGTGTCTATGAATTTTATAGTTTGGAACTGCCGCGGGTCCAAAAAGGCTGATTTTAGGAGAAATTTTAGAGAGCTACTGTATTTTCACAAACCAGACTTAGTAGTCCTTCTTGAAACTCATTGGGAAGACCATCAAAATAGTCCCCAGGAGTTTCATTTTTTAAGTGTCATAGCAGTGCCTGGAACATACCATGCTAGTGGAATTGCCATCCTCTGGGATGATGATATACTTTATGTTACTGCAGTGCGACTTACTCCCCAAGAAATTCATTACAAAATTCAAGTAATTCCCTCCCCTGTTGAATGGCTATTTTCAGTAATATATGCCAGTAATGTTTGTACAGATAGAAAATGTTTGTGGGAAAACTTAGAAAAAATGGCAGACTCTTATAAAAGACCCTGGATCATAGGGGGGATTTTAACGAGGTTTTATCTAACTCTAAGAAATTTGAAGGAAATAATTTGACTGGTACTAGGGCTAACAGGTTTCTTGACTGTCTAAATTACTGCAAAATGCTTGGTTTGGGTTACGTGGGTAGTAAATACATGGACTAACAAACGCAGGGGGGACATGTAATCTTAGAACGATTGGATAGATTTGCTTGTAACTATGATTGGCTCAACCTTTATCCTGAAACGTCCGTCATTCCCCTTCCAAGAGTCCAATCGGATCACTCGCCCCTGTTGCTTAAATTAAATTTTAGTAATCCTATTCCTAATAAACCCTTTAGATTGGAAAGTATCTGGGCTTCGCATCCGAACTTTTTTAATGTCATCTCTATAGCTTGGGAGGAGTTGGGTAGCTGCCTTCTTCCAGCTATTCAGTTGTTTAAAGAAAATATCCAGCTTTGGAACAAGCATGTATTTGGTAATATTTTTGCTAAAAAAGAAGACTTCTATCCTGAATCGACGGCCTCCAGAAATCCCCTCATTACCCAACTAGCATCTTCCTTCATAGTTTAGAACAAGATCTGCAGATAGACTACCAAAGAATTCTCATTATGGAAGAAGAATTCTGGAAGCTAAAATCTAGAATTCTTTGGTTGAATAATGGGGATGCTAATACGACTTTTTTTTCACATGTCTACTATTCAAAGGAGGCCTAGAAACTGTATAACTAGCCTTAGGGATGACGTAGGCAATTGGTTAGTTGAGAAAGGGCATATTAAAAATCATATAGTCAATTTTTATCAGTCTCTGTACTTCACAGAGTTAAATCACTCTCTTAGGCCTCACCTCTTAGTAAGCTCCCACCTTGTGCCTCCGGATATAGCCCCGTGCTTAGAAAATGTTGTTACTAGAAAGGAGGTCACAGATGTAATTTTTTCATTCAAACCTTTTAAAACACTAGGTCCTGATGGATTGCACCCTTTTTTCTATCAGTATTTCTTAGGGGAGTCAGTTGTTAATTTTTGCTCCGAAGTTTTTTCCACCTACGCCATCCGTGACTGTATTAACACTACCCACGTGTGCTTGATACCTAAAATCATGAGAGCTGCAACTATTTTGCAGTTCCGACCAATTATCCTGTGCAATACTATTTACAAAATTATTACAAAAATTATTGTAATTAGAATCAAGACTCTGCTCCCTAAAATAATAGGACCCACTCAGGTCAGTTTTCTAAAAAATAGACGGGTAACTGATAATGCTATAGTTGTCCATGAAATCCTTTGTTACTTTAAACAAGCAAAAGGCAAAACCTCTCATGTTCTTATGAAAATTGATTTGAATAAAGACTTTGATCGACTAGAATGGTCTTTTATTCGAGACACTCTGCTATACTTTAGGTTTCCAAATAATCTGGTAAAGCTGATCATGTCTTGCATTACCACTCCTGCTATTTCAATTCTTCTCAATGGAAATGCCTTGCCTTTCTTCAAACCTACGAGAGAAATTCGGCAAGGTGATCCTTTGTCCACCTATATATTTATACTATGTATGGAGAGGCTATCTAGAGTGATAGAGGTGCAGGTGGACACAGGTCTGTGGGCACCCATCAAAACTTCTACAGAAGGAGCTCCAATTTCTCATCTCTTATTGCAGATGATATTATTTTGTGCAGCAAGATTACTAGCCAATCTTGCAATAATATTTAGCAAACCCTTGTTAGGTTTAGTGCAGCTTCGGGGCAAAAAATAAATTACAATAAGTCTCGTTTATTCTTCTCAAGTAATGCAAACGCTAGGGATAAGCATCAGGTTTGTAACTCTTTTGGAATCAGGGAGGGAGAATGCTTTGGTAAATATCTAGGATTTCCTATAACAACCTCTAGGAAAGTTATGAATGACTATCAATTTTTTCTACAAAATTTCAAACGTAGACTTACAGGCTGGAAAACTAAATTTCTCTCTACTGCGGGACGGGTTACCCTTATCAAATCTGTGCTTAATAGTTTACCAAATCATGTTATGCAGATTAATAAACTCTCGTTACGACTTACCAAAAAAATGGAAAAATATGAGAAGGATTTTCTCTGGGGAACTACCCAGACCCATAAGAAAATAAATTTGGTCAAATGATCTGCTGTAACAATGCCTAAAAAGGATAGGGGCTTGGGAATACAAAGCATAACGAAAAAGAATAACGCAATGCTGGCATCCACAACATAACGACTTTTTCAAGACCAAAATTCTATTTGGGCAACCTTACTAAGGAACAAGTATCTATTCACTCCGAGCACTTCTCCCACATGGAAAAGCTTGCAAATAGGTAGGAAATACTGTCAATGAGGGCTAATATGGCAGCCTGATAATGGCAAATACATAAATTTTTGGAATCAATCTTGGATAAAGCCTAGTATTACCTTCAAGTCTCTTATACACGGACCTTTGACCTTGCACGAGGATGCAAAAAACATCTCAGATTATAGGTCAAACAACACATGGAATATGTCTGCCCTACCTTTAGATCTCCCTCAATCCATCTTAAGCCAAATTCAAGCGGTCCATTTTCCTCTATTTTTCAAGAGTCACGATTGACTTAGGTGGGACTAGCCCATACAGGTATTTTCACTACCCGTACTTGTTATAGTCTTATGAATAATACGAACAAGGACAGTGCTAATAGCTGGGACTTTTCTTGGATTTGGAGGCTAAACATTCCTCCTAAAATAAAACATTTCTTGTGTCTATTAGTATTAAATAGGCTCCTAACTTCATCCTATCTTCACCATATTTCTTATCTTCAGTCAGCTGCATGCAGACTCTGCCATAGAGGTGAACCGAAAAATATTCCCCATTTGTTCTCTTCATGTGGAGAACTTGGTCAGTTTTGGGATGATCTAAAAATATTCAGCGGCTTACAAGTTCAGCCTCCTCCACAAGTCACGCATACTTCTTTTACCAATTGGCTGACTCACAATTCCAAACGGCCAGATTAAACCACTATTAGGGTTCCTTTGCAAATCATACTACCTTATAGTTTATGGACTATATGGACCCATAGAAACAACCATTTGTTCACAAAGCACACCTATACCAAACCTTGCCCGAACGTTGCCATAAATCTGTCAAATGAGTACTGGTATCTAGCTGCTGACTCTCACAACAACACTAACTCCTTTAACTTGTATGTTAAATGGAATCCTCCTGTGCCGGGCTGTCTAATGCTTAACACTGATGCTATCCTCTCCACCAACCTCCAGATAGGAGGGTTGGGTGGAGTTTTCTGCAATAGCTCGGGGGACTGGATATTGGGTTTTTTTGCTCGAATAGCTATAAAAGATATAATGCAACTTGAAATCCAAGTTCTGTTTCTCGGTCTGCAGTTGGCTGTGAAGTATGGTCTCAAACCTCTAGAAATAAACGTGGATGCAGAACACCTATTTACCATTCTAAACAGTGCAGACATAGATACTAACTTCTCCTCTTTGTTGGCTGATTGCAGGTACCTCCTCCGGCTACTGGATAGACCAACTCTGGCCCATGTCTACAGAGAGCAGAACCGACTAGCCGATAGCCTAGCAAAAAGAGCCATCTCTACTGCACAACTATCCGTTCTAGCTACTGCAGATCCAGTTATGGACACTACTATGTTTTGAACTCCTCCACATGATCTTCTGATTGTTTTGGGTGCTAACAAAAGAGGACATTTTATTACTAGGCGTGTGAAGACTTTGCGTTCTTTACCACCTAGTACATCTGTAAATATTCCAACTAGTATGGTGTTTAGTGTTAATAGATAGTCTGTAAATAATACACAATGTGCAAATACTATGGTGGCAGCACTGCCAAATAACTCTCTGTAGACTTTTTGATATGATGCTAATATAATATAATATAATATAATATAATATAATATCCTACTTACCAAAAAAATAAATAAATAAGGGACTGAAAGTACAATTATTATGAAGTTGTCGGTTTACAGTTCAATATTATTCTATATTAGTTATCTAAGCACTGTTGTACTTTTCTGCAACAAACATTTTCTTCCTCAAAAGCAAAATGTTCATTAATGAATTTGTGTTTTTTTTTTAATAATTTGTTGTGGAGGGGGGGCTGTTAAAGAATCTGTACTGTCCTTACTTGATAGATAAATTTTCTGTAGATATTTTGCAGTAATGATGTATCCAATTCCAAACAAAAGAGGATAATAAAAAAGATATTTTCTTTGTCTCATTTGTCAAAACTTTTAAATTGACTATAAGTTTTTCAATTTTTAAAAATGTAAGTAATTAATTATGTTCACTTGTGATACATACTAATTTTTAATTTTTATGTAATTTTTAAATACATCAATTTTATTCTAAAATGGTGCTCATTAGCATGTCAATTTTATTTTAAAACGGTGCTCATTAGCCTGTGTAGATAAGGGATTCATTCATCTTATGAGAAATGTTGATGATTGATGTACAAGTCGTTGTTGTTGTAAATTCACTTTTGCTGGAAAAAAAATCACATCTTTTAAGTAATATTTTTGAACAAATACTACAGATCTATATGTAAATTCACGAAGAAAATTAAGTATTTTAAACTTATGTTTCAAATCCTTTCACATGAATTGTGGTAAAAAAGTATGAATTATGACGAAATTATGAAAGTATTTGAACTTGGCATGTTTTTTGTGCTTATTTGCTCTTCTACCTTTTTCCTTTTCTCTTAAATACTTCCTCCGTCAATGTTTATTTATCTATTTTTGACTTGACACATTACTTAAGAAGTAAATTTAAGTCGTCTAAGAGCTCGTTTGGGATTGCTGTTAGAAAACTATTTATTTAATAAGCGCTTTTGTAAAATAGCTTTTCAGAAAAATACTTTTAAAAATAATAATTTATGTTTGGTAAATTTATTTGAAAAGTGTTTTTGATAAACAAAACACATTTGGATACTTTTTTTCAAGAAGTGTTTTTAAGAGGCAAATGACCTAAACGGACATGTATCAATAAATTTTTACTACTAAATTATTTGATAGAGAAAATTTATTTTAAATATCTAAAATAATATTTTTAATCATTTACTTAAATTAAATATTCAAGAAAAAAATTACAACTGCTGCCAAAATACCATTTGATCTTGTAATATAATTTGTCTGTCATTTATTATCATTAATAATAAAAATAAAGAGTTATATATTCCTCGATTCCTCATCATCAATGATATTTTTCATTTTATTTAAAGAAAATAATAAATAAATAAATAATAATATATAAATAATGAAAAAATGGTCTATTACCCCTCCAATCTTTACCCAAAATCTCAACTACACATTTAACCTTCATGGGGTCCTATCCCCCCCCCCCCCCCGAACTATTTAAAAATAAAATTATTACCCCCTTAAAAACTCACACCCAGATATGTATTGAGAAGTGATAAACACGCGCCTGTCAAGTAATGCCACGTAATATTATATTTTTATATAAAAAAATAATTATTTTTCTTTAGTATATCTCTTCTCTGTTTTTTTCTCTTTTCTTTTCCATTTTTTTTTCCTTTTCTTTGTAACTTTCTTGCCTTTCATTTTTCAACGATCGGAGAGACACCAAGATGGTGAGGAAGATGTCGTCAACTAAGCATCATTCGAAGTTCAAAAGTCAGATTTACGATTTGTATGGTGAAGAAGCACTGGAAACTAATTGCTACAAAATTTTATGGTGTGTGAAATTTGGGGAATGGAGGAGGTGGGTTGAGAAGGGCGGTGTCGGTGGAGAATGTATTGTTGTGTAGTTTTGAGGATTTATACAAAAAGAGCAAAGAAGAAGATAACGATTTTTAGAGCTGTTGGAATTTATTTAATCCCAATCTTTACCCTTCTTATTAATTTTATTTTAGATTTGCTTGTCCTTTTAGTTTCTTGATAATTGCTACAAATTTTTTGATATTTGTATTGAATTTTGAATTTTCTTTTTGAAGTTGAATAAATGAATTTTTTTTGTAGGTTTTGTGCTTGGGGAATCAATGAAATTGGAACATAAAAAGAGATTCACTGGAGATGAGGAAGATGAGAGATTAGTGTTGGATGCCATTGATGAGTTCTTGAAGCTTTTGTTTTGTGAGAAAGAAGAAAGAGAAGAAGAAAGAAAATGAATACAGAAAAATAATAATTAAAATTATATATATTTATGTAAAGAAATATTAGAAATAAAATTTCAATGTATTCTTTTCGTGCTCACTCTCTCAAAGAGAGTGAAATGCACTCATTTTGCCACCTTAGTGTTTAGGGAGCAATTTCATTTTTAAAAAGTTTGGGGTGGTGGTGGTGGTGGTGATAGAACCATCGTGAATGTTGAGTGTGTAGTTGAAATTTCGGGTAAAGGTTGGAGGGGTGATAGACCATTTTCTCTATAAATAATTGTAACACCCTCAAAATTTTAGGTATTTTATTTTTTGCCTTTCGATATTTGAAATATCAATTTTTGATTCAAATTATGTTCGGAGATGTTAAAAGGGTAACCCGAAAGAGTTTCGGAATTTTCGAACGGGTTTCAAGGCAGTTTTGTGTCACAGAGACAGTAAGCCCCCGGGATAGTGACATGACCTGAACTAGGGCCTAGTCGTGTCGGGCATCTCAAGTCCAATTAGGACCGGACACCACCCCCAATACCCAACCGTAATCGCCCTATACCTTATGTCGGATGAATTTCGAATATATAACAAGATAAAATAATAATACTTCAAAGACATTAACAAAGACTATAATAATAATCCAACAACCTCAATCAAATATCCAACCGGTGTCAACCTCAATGCCAATACCAATACCAAGGCTGACATCAATACCAACACCGTCCATGCCTGTAGTTGTCTAACAAAGCCTCTATCCAGAGTCAATAACATCCAATCGGGACATGCCCCCGACCATAGCCAAAATCACACCAAAGAAAATAAAAATAAAAGAAGTTCATATCTGACACGAACCAAACCAGAGCATTATCGTAATGGGCATCTCAAGTCCAACCAGGACCGAGGACCATCCAGTTATCCAACCCAACCTCCAAATACGCATACCCTGAGTCGGATGAATTTTGGAAGTATAACAAAATAACATTTATTATGATACCGGACCCTAGGATAGGTCTATAATCGTGACCAACCCAAACAAGTCCAAATATCCATTACTAACCAACAGCCATAACCAAACCAATATAAAAACTAAGTTCCTGTCCATAAATTACATAAAAGGATGGAACAATCATAGATTCAGTCAAACGACATCAGCCCCAATACCAATGCCAATACTAAGGCTGACACCAATACCAACACTGCACATTTCAACCCATAGTAATCACACAAAGCCTCTAACCAAAAGAAAAATAATATCTTGTGGGGACATGACCCCAACCATAGTCTAAACCAATATCAATAAAATGACTAAAGTATGTAAAGACATCCATGATATGAAATAGAGCCTTACGAAATATGGAATCTCACCACTTCAATCCAATAGCTGATCCCGAATTTGATCACTAAGCAGGAGGAGTAGAACGGTCAGTTCCTGCAGCGCGTGGGGATACAGTCGCCCGAAAATGGATTAGCGGGTGAACGCTAGCATAAACTCAGGATAAGGATAAAATAATATCGTCCAGTAAAATCAAGTAAACCATCCATATGCATACAAATCATACTATATATATATAACCATTAACCTGGGTATGTGTAGCTTAACCGTCCTAGAACCACCCACAGGCTATATGGGTCTAGGGTAACCCCCTGAACGAGCCCCGACGCGTGTAGCCGCACGAATCGGAGATGCCATAAGAGTAGGGGATTCCCAAGTACCCTTCGCTCTCCATGATACATATGTATAGTGTACTTAGAGGATTCCCATGTACCTCATCGTATCATATATGGTCACTATGACTAACCCACATGTTGGCAAATATGAGTTTCCAGTGTTCGTCTATTGGACTCGCACCTTCACGGTTAGCTATCACACCCTATCATTATTGCCCAATTAAAACCATTACCATCCAACCTAATTATTATTCTATTATTATTAATCAAGGCTATAAGTAGTGGTATCGTCATACCCACTATAGCTTGCAAGCAATGTCCTTATCCAACCTTTATATGTAAAGGGATTCCCATTTACCCATAGATTACATTATCAAGTTAACTTAGGGGAATCCCGTGTATTCCACAAGTGTTCCATTACTATGTTTGCTTGGGGGATTTTCATGTACCCCGCAAGTTGTTCATTAACATGTTTACTTTGGGGATTCCCTTGTACCTCACAAGAAAGTTTAATTAATCATAACTATGACCACCAAACCTTACCCTTTAACCATTCCAAACCATTCAAACCATTTATACCATTAGGGGTTCCATTACCAAACAATACCATGCAATAGTTCCATTAAAAGTCCAATAATATAGTAAAAACACTATCATAGGTATTTTATCAAACATGTTGGGGGCATAGTGTTTCTAAAACCAATTCACCATTCCTATGCAACCAATTGTCCAAACCACCATTAAAGCATGTATTAACATAATTAAAACATGAAAAAAATCATAACCAAGCATTGAAAACCAAACCCCCAGCATATGTTTGAAAACTCAAAACCATACAATAATTATGCCATGAAAACACTGTATAAAACATGCATTAGTTGGAACTAACAATGAGAGAGTACATGCCTTAGATTACGAAGATGATGGAGAGAAATCACTCGTACAAGCTCCAAATTGATCCTCTAGATGAAACCCTAGCCTTTCTTTACCCAAGATCCTTAGAGAGAATTAAAGAGAGTTTCTAAGTGTTTAAGATTAGAATAATAGGGTAAATAATGTCCCAATAGTGATATAAGTCATGGGGGACTTAATAGGTTAAGTGGGGAAATGTCAAAATTACCCCTAACTTACACTGCTTAATATTTTCGTCAGATGGTACGACTCCCCCATACCAGTCGTACCCCTAGGCCTTCCTCTTAGACCCAAAACTGTCTAACATACGACTTACCCAAACCAAGTCATACCCAACCATGCGATTAGTACCCCTAAATCGTATCCCTGGCATAATAGAATCAAAGGAAGTTTGAACACTATCTGCTATACGAGTCAATGGTACGATTCGTAACCTAACTTATAACTCATGGTGAGCCACTCGTACTCAGATCCAAGTTAAGTTACAAAGTCTCAACTTAAGTGAAGGAGCCTTTCAAAATATGGAAGCTCACCACTTCAATACAATAGTTGATCTTGAATCGATCACTAACCAGGAGGACTAGAACGTTAGGTTCCTACATCACGTGGACATACAACTACCCAAAGATGGGTTAGTGGGTGAACGCTAGCATGAACTCAGGATAAGGATAAAATAATACCGTCTAGTAAAACCAAGTAAACCATCCATATGCATACAAGCCATACATACATATATATATATATAAAACTATGTCGGGTAAGGGAGCCGGGTTTATCATACCCTTAAAACCATGAACCTAGGTATGTGTAGCTTAACAGTCCTAGAATTATCCACGGGCTATATGGGTCTAATGTAACCACCTGAATGAGCCCCGATGCATGTAGCCGCACAAATCGAAGATACCATAAGCGTAGGGGATTCCCAAGTACCTTCGCTCTCCATGATACGTATGTACAATGTACTTAGATGATTCCCATGTACCTCATCATATCATCTAGGGTCACTATGACCAACCCTCATATTGGCAAATATGAGTTTCCACTATCTGTCCATTGGACTCGCACCTTCATGGTTAGCTATCACACCCCACCATTATTGCCTAATTAAAACCATTACCATCCAACCAAACCATTATTCCATTATTATTAACCAAGGCAATAAGTAGTGGTATCATCATACCGACTATAGCTTACAAGCAATGTAGTTAGCCAACCTTTTTATGTAAAAGGATTCCCATGTACCCATAGATTTCATTACCAAGTTAACTTGGGAGAATCTCGTATATCCCATAAGTGTTCCATTATTATGTTTGCTTAGGGGAATTCCATGTACCCCCACAAGTTGTTCATTAACATGTTTACTTGGGGGATTACCTTGTACCCCACAAGAAAGTTTAATTAACAATAACCATGACCACAAAACCTTACCCTTCAACCATTCCAAACTATTTAAATCATTTATACCATTTAGGGTTCCATTACCAAACCATACCATGCAATAGTTCCATTAAAAGTCCAATAATACAGTAAGAGCACTATCGTAGGCATTTTATCAAACATGTTGGGGGCATAGTGTTTCCCAAACTAATTCCAATTACCAACATACCATTCCCGGGCAACCAATTGTCCAAATCACCATTAAATAATGTAAAAACATAATTAAAACATTGGAAAAACTCTAACTAAGCATTTAATACCAAAACCCTAATATATGTTTGAAAACCCAAAACCATACAATAATTACGCCATGAAAACACTATATAAAACATGCCTTTAGTTGGAACTAACAATGAGGTAGGAGTACATGCCTTAGATTACAAAGATGATGAAGGGAAATCAGTCGTACAAGCCCCAAATCGATCCTCTAGATGAAACCCTTACCTTCCTATATCCAAGAGCCTTAGAAAGAATTAAAGAGAGTTTCTAAGTAGTTAATATTAAAATGATAGGGTAAATAGTGTCCCAATAGTGATATAAGTTGTGGGAGCCTTAAGAGGTTAAGTGGGAAAATGTCCAGATTACCCTTAAAATTCCCGTCAGATAGTACGACTCCCCCATACCAGTTGTACCCTTCTATACGAGTGGTACCCACTACTCGTGCACTAGGTCTCCATTTTAGACCCAATACTATCCAACATATGACTTACCAAAACCAGGTCACACCCAACCATATGATTACTACCCCTAAACCGTATCCCTGGCAGAATAAAATCAAATAAAGTTTGAACACTGTCTACCATATGAGTCAATGGTAGGACTCATACCCTGACTTACGGCTTATGGTGACCCACATGTACTTAGATCCAAGTTAAGTTACTAAGTCTTAGATTAAGTAAAGGAGAAACCGAATCATTCGAACAGTTACCCATCATACGACTCATAACCACCCAAGTTGTATCCGTTCCAGAAACCAATCAAACCCACCAACTAACACTGATTAGCATACAAACAAGAGCATATAAACCATATCCAATTATACGACTGGTACCAATAAATAGTATGATATCCAAAATCTAGAAATCTAGGAAATTTTCTAAGGGTCCAAACCCAGGGTTTTTCAATATCATAAAATGGAGTGAATGCTAGCATGTACTAAGGGAAATGGAGTGAACGCTAGCATGTACTCAGGGAAAAAAATCTAGGAATCCTTGTCACTGAGTAGGAGGAATGTTAGTACGACCGGTTCCTACATCGAGGGTGATAAAGCGCCCGAAGACGGTTAGCGGAGTGAATGATAGCATGTACTCAGGGATAAGAAAAAATAATGACAGTAATTTAAACCAAGGTAAATAACCATATGCAATCACATACATACATATATATCATACAAAGAAAGAGAATTTGGGTTTAGCATGCATTTAAAACCTTTTGCCTGGGTTGTGTAGCTTTACCATCCTAAAATCACCCACGGGCTATATGGGTTCAACTTTCCTTGTTGAAAGAGCCCCGGTGCATTTAGCCGTATGAAGCGGAGAATAAAACCTGAGATGACTAGTATATATCTCAAAATATAAGTATGACATCATGCACATGGTCACTAAGACCAATCTCACATCGGCAAACATGAGCTTTCAATTTTGGTCCCCCCCGGGACCTACACCTTCCATGGCTTTGCTAACACAACCCCCTTCAATCCCATATTAAAACCATTCACACATAGCCAACTATTTAGAATGGAGTCTTTTTAATTAGGCATTAACCATTGTTATCTTCATAAAAATTTAGAGCTTGCAAGTCTATCTATTTAGGCCATACCAAAGCCATTGAACTAATTTGACTCCAAAGTTTCCAATTAAGCCAAAACCATGGCCATCAAGGCCTTTCCAAACCATTTAAAACCAACCAAACCAATTTAGGTTCCACTACCATATTATGCAACTAAGATTTTAAGGAAAGCCATACTATGTGACAAAATCATTCTCATTGGCATTTTAACAAACATGTTGAGGGAATATAACTTCCAAAATCAAAAACCAAGTATCAATTGACCATTTCCATGTAACCACATGTTCAAACCATAATTATAACATGAAAACCATAAGAAAAACATGGGAAAACATTACCAACCATAAACAACCAAACCCCCCCCCAACTTATATTTCAAAACCAAAATAATACCATAATAATACCATGAAAATCATTAATTAAAACATGATTTTAGTTGAACTAAAAATGAGGAAGGAACAACATGCCTTAGACACCAAGGAAGACGGAGAGATTCACTCTTGAAATCCCCTAATTGATTGCCTTGTATAAGCCCTAGACTTTTCTTGAATCAAGAGCTTGAGAGAGATTTTAAGAGTATTTGAATGATAATGATAGGTTAATGTAGCCCCTAAAGGTGTTTTATGTCGTCGGGTCAAAAGGAGTTAAAAGGGAACATGTACAGAATACCTCAAACTTAAAACATAGAAACTCGCAGGTGGGGATGAGTGGACCCTCCAAATCATTACCACAACATACAAGTGGTACCCCTAAGTCGTCACTAGGTCAGAAAGTTAGACACAACATACGACTCCCTTGCTTAACCTGTCACCATACCATACGACTAGTACCATATAGTGGTACCCTAAGAAAAACATCAAGGGATAGACACTAGATAACATACGACTCAACTATACCACTCATAACCTATCCTCATGGCTCTTAGTGATTCACTCGTACTCAAATCCAAGTCAAGTCACTAGGTTTCAGATTAAGTGAAGGATTAAATCAATAACCCATCACCAAACCCTACGACCCATACCCACTAAGTCATAACCATAGTAGATAGCTAACCATCACTCACTGAACACCTTACGAGTTGGGTCACCTGACTCGTACCCATACCATACGACTCGTATGGTGAATCGTTATAAGGACAGTGAGCTCAGAGATCAGGAATTTTCCAAGGCCAAAACCCAAGGTGTTTCAGCTCTTCCCTGCTAGGATCATTCATCCCCAAATAATGGAAAAAGGCAGTACAAGAATGATTTGGACCCCATATTCCCTTACTCTTACCTTTAATTAAGTTAGAAAACAAAGATACCAAGGAAATCAATCTTTTCTTTAACAAAGTTTGAAAATAAATATGGTAAGATTAATACATACCTCACGCATAAATTTCTGGAGCAGAAAGTAGGAATGGATTCTTGGACTTCATGTCCTCTTCAACTTCCCAAGTAGCCTCTTCGACCTTGTGGTTACTCTATAGAACCTTTATTGAAGCTATATCCTTGGTCTACATTCGATGAACATGCCGATCTAAAATCTCTACAGGGACCTATTCATAGGATAGGAAATCCGAAATACCAATATCCTTGATAGGCATAATTAGCGACAAATCACCCCCACACTTTCTCAATATAGAATCATGGAGTATCGGGTGAATGGAGCTCAAATAAGAAGGCAACTCCAACTCATATGCAACATTGCCAACGCTCCTCAAAACTAAGTATGGACCAACATATCAGGGACTGAGCTTCCCCTTCTTCCTAAACCGCATTACTTCCTTCATAGGAAACACCTTCAAGAATACCCTATCCCCAACCTCAAACTCTAAATTCCTATGCCTCATATCTGCATAGGACTTTTGGCAATTTTGGTCGGACTTGAGCCTATCTCAAACCACCTTTACCTTCTTCATACCTTGGTGAGCAAAATTTGGGCCAAATATATCCGCTATGGAATCTCACCACTTCAATCCAATAGCTGATCCCGAATTTGATCACTAAGCAGGAGGAGTAGAACGGTCAGTTCCTGCAGCGCGTGGGGATACAGTCGCCCAAAAATGGATTAGCGGGTGAACGCTAGCATAAACTAAGGATAAGGATAAAATAATATCATCCAGTAAAATCAAGTAAACCATCCATATGCATACAATTCATACTATATATATAGAACCATTAACCTGGGTATGTGTAGCTTAACCGTCCTAGAACCACCCACAGGCTATATGGGTCTAGTGTAACCCCCTGAACGAACCCCGACGCGTGTAGCCGCACGAATCGGAGATGCCATAAGAGTAGGGGATTCCCAAGTACCCTTCGCTCTCCATGATACATATGTATAGTGTACTTAGAGGATTCCCATGTACCTTATCGTATTATATATGGTCACTATGACTAACCCACATGTCGGCAAACATGAGTTTCCAGTGTTCGTCTATTGGACTCGCACCTTCACGGTTAGCTATCACACCCTATCATTATTGCCCAATTAAAACCATTACCATCCAACCTAATTATTATTCTATAATTATTAACCAAGGCTATAAGTAGTGGTATCGTCATACCGACTATAGCTTGCAAGCAATGTCCTTATCCAACCTTTATATGTAAAGGGATTCCCATTTACCCATAGATTACATTATCAAGTTAACTTAGGGGAATCCCGTGTATTCCACAAGTGTTCCATTACTATGTTTGCTTGGGGGAATTTCATGTACCCCACAAGTTGTTCATTAACATGTTTACTTTGGGGATTCCCTTGTACCTCACAAGAAAGTTTAATTAATCATAACTATGACCACCAAACCTTACCCTTTAACCATTCCAAACCATTCAAACCATTTATACCATTAGGGGTTCCATTACCAAACAATACCATGCAATAGTTCCATTAAAAGTCCAATAATATAGTAAAAACACTATCATAGGTATTTTATCAAACATGTTGGGGGCATAGTGTTTCTAAAACCAATTCCAATTACCAATTTACCATTCCTATGCAACCAAATGTCCAAACCACCATTAAAGCATGTATTAACATAATTAAAACATGAAAAAAACCATAACCAAGCATTGAAAACCAAAACCCCAGCATATGTTTGAAAACTCAAAACCATACAATAATTATGCCATGAAAACACTGTATAAAACATGCCTTAGTTGGAACTAACAATGAGAGAGTACATGCCTTAGATTACGAAGATGATGGAGAGAAATCACTCGTACAAGCTCCAAATTGATCCTCTAGATGAAACCCTAGCCTTTCTTTACCCAAGATCCTTAGAGAGAATTAAAGAGAGTTTCTAAGTGTTTAAGATTAGAATAATAGGGTAAATAATGTCCCAATAGTGATATAAGTCATGGGGGACTTAATAGGTTAAGTGGGGAAATGTCCAAATTACCCCTAACTTACACTGCTTAATATTTTCGTCAGATGGTACGACTCCCCCATACCAGTCGTACCCCTAGGCCTTCCTCTTAGACCCAAAACTGTCTAACATACGACTTACCCAAACCAAGTCATACCCAACCATGCGATTAGTACCCCTAAATCGTATCCCTGGCATAATAGAATCAAAGGAAGTTTGAACACTATCTGCTATACGAGTCAATGGTACGATTCGTAACCTAACTTATAACTCATGGTGAGCCACTCATACTCAGATCCAAGTTAAGTTACTAAGTCTCAACTTAAGTGAAGGAGAAACCAAACCATATGATCCCGTTACCCACCACACGACTCGTATCCACCCAAGTCGTATCCATTCAAAAAACTAATCCAACCCACCAACCAACACTGGTTAGCATATGACCAAGATCATACCAATCTTACCCTATCATACGATAGGTACCCACAAGTCGTATGATATCCAAAATCTAGAAATCCAGGAAATTTTCTAAGTGTCCAAACCCAGGGTGTTTTAGTCTCCCCCACTAGGATTATTCATCCCTGAATGATGGACAAGGTAGGTCAAGCACAAGCACGAGTCATTTGCATTATCAAACATCAATTCAACCTTTAACCAAGTTAGAAAAAAAAATCTGATCAAGAACACATAGCTTCCGCATGAATATCCAGAGCAGAAATCAAATACATATATTTGGACTTCATGTCCACTTCTGCTTCCCATGTTGCCTCTTTCACCTTGTGGTTCCTCCATAGAACCTTAACCGAAGCCATATCTTTGGTCCGTAACCGATGAACCTAATGATCCAATATCTGGATTAAGACCTCTTCATAAGATAGAGAATCCGAGATACCCAATCCCTCCAAAGAAACCACCAAAGAAGGATCACCAAGACACTTTCTCAACATAGAGACATGAAATACCGAATGAATAGAGCTCAAACTGGAAGGTAAATCTAATTCATATGCCACATTACCAACCCTCCGCAAAATCATATAAGGAGCAATATATCGGGGATTAAGCTTTCCCTTTTTACAAAACCGCATCACTCCTTTAATGAAAGATACCCTTAGGAACACCATATCCCCAACCTCAAACTCTAAGTCTATGCCTTACATCCGCATAGGACTTTTGGCGACTTTGGGTAGCCTTAATCCTATCCTGAATCACCTTCACTTTTTCCATAGCCTGATAAACCAAATTTGGACCAAGCATATCTGCCTCACCAAGCTCAAACCACCCAATAGGAGATCTACACCTCCTACCATAAAATGCCTCAAAAGCGGCCATCCCAATGCTAGAATGATAGCTATTGTTGTAAGCAAACTCTACCAAAGGTATATGCTCAACCCAATTGCCACCATAATCAATCACACATGCCCGGAGCATGTCCTCTAATGTCTAAATAGTCCTCTTTGCTTGCCCATCCATCTGTGGGTGGAAAACAGTACGTAGACTAACCTTGGTCCCCAACCCTTTCTAAAAAGACCGCCAAAAATTAGATGAAAAGTGTGTACCATGATCAGAGATAATTGAAATAGGTACCCCATGCAGGTTTACAATCTCATAAAGATACAACCGCACATAGTCCTCAGCCAAAAAGTTAGTCCTCACTAACAAGAAGTGAGAGGACTTTGACATCTTATCCATGATGACCCAAACTTAATAAAATTGGGTTTAATATCGAGGAAGACTGATAATGAAATCCATATTGATTACCTACCATTTCTATTCAGGAAACTCAATTTTCTGGTACAACCCTCCAGGCCTTATGTGCTAGACTTTAACTTGTTGGCACACCACACACTTGGCCACACAATCAGCCACATCCCTCTTCATACCATTCTACCAATGTTTGCTTACTACCAACAGATACCACACCCTCTATAGACTCTTTTAGCAATCACAGAGTCACCTACCAGGGTAGAAATAGAAAAGGAATCCGAAATAACCTCAAGATCAAAACCAAAATACACATCTATAAATGGGGTCACATAAGAGAGAGTGGACCCCAGATCAAGCAAACAATACACCTCACGAGAAAAGAGTTGTAACGTACTCGTAATGACCTCAGGTGATGCCTCAAATTCCTGCTAAGTAGTAAAAACATATAATTGATTTTGACCTGTGCCGGTAACGAAGCAGATTCAGATTCACAAGCATCACCGTTTGGTGTAGGAGTAGAAAATGAAGCAACTGGAGCCTTGATTGCCCCCGAAGCGCCCTTACCAATCAGACAGTTTCTAAGAATATGGCCTGGCTGACCAGATTTGAAATATCTATCCCCCTCCATATCAAAGAAACCCCTATGAAACGTACCACAGAACTGGCAAGGAGAACACGATAAGGACGACTGAGCACCACTCGCTTAAGGTTGAGCACCTCGTGCTTGAAAATTATCGCCACCCTGCTGACGTCTATCACCCGATTTCTTTGGGTAAGAAGCACTAGCTGAAGAGAAGGAACCCAAACTTCCCCACTTCTTCTTTGGCCACTTACCGTCATCCCGACAACCTTGATATTGAGCACCACCTTATTTAGATGACCTGAATTTCTTATCCTGCCTTTCCCCAAACTCAGCCTGCTTCCTCTTTTCCTCCTCCACCTATTGCATATGAACCACCAACCTAGAAATATCCATATCCTTGACAAAAAATTTAGTTTTTCTTTCATGGGTCAAATCCCAAGGCAGTACAGAAGTGAACTTTCTCATCTTTGCCCTCATATTGGACACCAATTTTAGAGCATACCTTGACAACTAATGAAATTTCAAGGCATATTCCTTGACAAACATTTTCCGTTGTCTTAGATTGACAAATTTCTCTACCTCTGCTTCCCTCAAATACCGAGGAAAGAAGCGATCCAGAAAAGCATTAGAGAAAGTGTCCCATAAAGTCGACTTCTCAACATAACCTATCGCCCTATCCCACTCCTCGTACCATTGGTACAACACATCTTTAAGTGGATAAGCAACAAAATTCACCCCTTCCATATTCATGGCCTGCATCACCTTAAAAATTTTCTCCATCTCATTCAAGAAACCCTGAGGATCCTCCTCTACCATCACACCAGTAAAAGTAGAAGGATTCATCTTCATAAACTGGCCAACCCTTGTGGCCTTAGCAGATAAAACACCAGATGCATCCCGCTCAGCCTGAGCAACAACCAACTGAGCAATAACATGAATCGATTGATGAAATTTTGCATTTGAA
Organism: Capsicum pubescens; assembly: GCA_030864215.1. Classification (NCBI taxonomy): domain Eukaryota; kingdom Viridiplantae; phylum Streptophyta; class Magnoliopsida; order Solanales; family Solanaceae; genus Capsicum; species Capsicum pubescens. Next base: position 261,943,805 of record CM061540.1, on the reverse strand, counting down.
ATTTTACATTCATCACCTTACCTTAAGAAGGGCTAAGCGCAATCGGTAGAACTCCAAAATAATCAGGGATGGGACCCCTAGACTAGGTATGGATCCCCTGAGTAGTATGTGTCCCTTCAACATTGTCCCCAGTTGGGACAGAGAAGTGTCCTTGCATTTTAAATCATCGAGGCATGATCTAAAAAGTGAACAAACCAGAATTAGAGAAGATTTCAAGACTTAAGACTCCAATCTTGAAAATAGAATCCCAAGAAAGTGAAATATTCCTAAATGCCTTATAGCCTCTCTCTTATGAGTAAGGCGCACTACACACCCTTAAAAGAGACTCTACTTGACACGACTATATGGACTCCTAGTTGACCATGAACTTAAAGCTCTAATACCAACTTGCCTTGACCCGAACTAAGGCTTTGTCATAATGGGTATTCTAAGTCCAACCAGGACCGAGGCCCACCCCGTTACCCAATCCAACCTCCAAATATGCATACCCTGAGTCAGATGAATTTTGAACGTATAACAAAATAGCATTTGTTATCATTCTAGTCTCTGGGATAGGTATATAACCGCACCAACCCAAACAAGTCCAACCATTTATTACCAACCAACAACTATAACTAAACTAATATAAAAACCAAGTTTCTGTCCATAACATAACATAAATGGATGGACCAATCATAAATTCAGTCAAACGGTATCATCTCCAATACCAATGCCAATACTAAGGATAACACCAATACCGATACCGCCTATTCCAACCCATAGTAGTCACACAAAGCCTATAACCAAAAAAAATAATATTCGATTGGGACATTCCCCCAACCATAGTCAAAACCAATATCCATAAAATGACCAAAGTATGTAAAGTCATCCATGATATGAAATAGAGCCTTTCAAAATATGGAAGCTCACCACTTCAATACAATAGTTGATCTTGAATCGATCACTAACCAGGAGGACTAGAACGTTAGGTTCCTACATCACGTGGACATACAACTACCCAAAGATGGGTTAGTGGGTGAACGCTAGCATGAACTCAGGATAAGGATAAAATAATACAGTCTAGTAAAACCAAGTAAACCATCCATATGCATACAAGCCATACATACATATATATATATATATAAAACTATGTCGGGTAAGGGAGCCGGGTTTATCATACCCTTAAAACCATGAACCTAGGTATGTGTAGCTTAACAGTCCTAGAATCATCCACGGGCTATATGGGTCTAATGTAACCCCCTGAATGAGCCCCGATGCATGTAGCCGCACAAATCGAAGATACTATAAGCGTAGGGGATTCCCAAGTACCTTCGCTCTCCATGATACGTATGTACAATGTACTTAGATGATTCCCATGTACCTCATCATATCATCTAGGGTCACTATGACCAACCCTCATATTGGCAAATATGAGTTTCCACTATCTGTCCATTGGACTCGCACCTTTATGGTTAGCTATCACACCCCACCATTATTGCCTAATTAAAACCATTACCATCCAACCAAACCATTATTCCATTATTATTAACCAATGCAATAAGTAGTGGTATCTTCATACCGACTATAGCTTACAAACAATGTACTTAGCCAACCTTTTTATGTAAAAGGATTCCCATGTACCCATAGATTTCATTACCAAGTTAACTTGGGAGAATCTCGTATATCCCATAAGTGTTCCATTATTATGTTTGCTTAGGGGAATTCCATGTACCCCCACAAGTTGTTCATTAACATGTTTACTTGGGGGATTACCTTGTACCCCACAAGAAAGTTTAATTAACAATAACCATGACCACAAAACCTTACCCTTCAACCATTCCAAACTATTTAAACCATTTATACCATTTAGGGTTCCATTACCAAACCATACCATGCAATAGTTCCATTAAAAGTCCAATAATACAGTAAGAGCACTATCGTAGGCATTTTATCAAACATGTTGGGGGCATAGTGTTTCCCAAACTAATTCCAATTACCAACATACCATTCCCGGGCAACCAATTGTCCAAATCACCATTAAATAATGTAAAAACATAATTAAAACATTGGAAAAACTCTAACTAAGCATTTAATACCAAAACCCTAATATATGTTTGAAAACCCAAAACCATACAATAATTACGCCATGAAAACACTATATAAAACATGCCTTTAGTTGGAACTAACAATGAGGTAGGAGTACATGCCTTAGATTACAAAGATGATGAAGGGAAATCAGTCGTACAAGCCCCAAATCGATCCTCTAGATGAAACCCTTACCTTCCTATATCCAAGAGCCTTAGAAAGAATTAAAGAGAGTTTCTAAGTAGTTAATATTAAAATAATAGGGTAAATAATGTCCCAATAGTGATATAAGTTGTGGGAGCCTTAAGAGGTTATGTGGGAAAATGTCCAGATTACCCTTAAAATTCCCGTCAGATAGTACGGCTCCCCCATACCAGTTGTACCCTTCTATACGTGTGGTACCCACTACTCGTGCACTAGGTCTCCATTTTAGACCCAATACTATCCAACATATGACTTACCAAAACCAAGTCACACCCAACCATATGATTACTACCCCTAAACCGTATCCCTGGCAGAATAAAATCAAATAAAGTTTGAACACTGTCTACCATATGAGTCAATGGTAGGACTCATACCCTGACTTACGGCTTATGGTGACCCACATGTACTTAGATCCAAGTTAAGTTACTAAGTCTTAGATTAAGTAAAGGAGAAACCGAATCATTCGAACAGTTACCCATCATACGACTCATAACCACCCAAGTTGTATCCGTTCCAGAAACCAATCAAACCCACCAACTAACACTGATTAGCATACAAACAAGAGCATATAAACCATATCCAATTATACGACTGGTACCAATAAATAGTATGATATCCAGAATCTAGAAATCTAGGAAATTTTCTAAGGGTCCAAACCCAGGGTTTTTCAATATCATAAAATGGAGTGAATGCTAGCATGTACTAAGGGAAATGGAGTGAACGCTAGTATGTACTCAGGGAAAAAATCTAGAAATCCTTGTCACTGAGTAGGAGGAATGGTAGTACGACCGGTTCCTACATCGAGGGTGATAAAGTGCCCGAAGACGGTTAGCGGAGTGAATGATAGCAAGTACTCAGGGATAAGAAAAAATAATGGCAGTAATTTAAACCAAGGTAAATAACCATATGCAATCACATACATACATATATATCATACAAAGAAAGAGAATTTGGGTTTAGCATGCATTTAAAACCTTTTGCCTGGGTTGTGTAGCTTTGCCATCCTAAAATTACCCACGGGCTATATGGGTTCAACTTTCCTTGTTGAAAGAGCCCCGGTGCATTTAGCCGTATGAAGCGGAGAATAAAACCTGAGATGACTAGTATATATCTCAAAATATAAGTATGACATCATGCACATGGTCACTAAGACCAATCTCACATCGGCAAACATGAGCTTTCAATTTTGGTCTCCCCGGGACCTCCACCTTCCATGGCTTTGCTAACACAACCCCCTTCAATCCCATATTAAAACCATTCACACATAGCACCCTATTTAGAATGGAGTCTTTTTAATTAGGCATTAACCATTGTTATCTTCATAAAAATTTAGATCTTGCAAGTCTATCTATTTAGGCCATACCAAAGCCATTGAACTAATTTGACTCCAAAGTTTCCAATTAAGCCAAAACCATGGCCATCAAGGCCTTTCTAAACCATTTAAAACCAACCAAACCAATTTAGGTTCCACTACCATATTATGCAACTAAGATTTTAAGGAAAGCCATACTATGTGACAAAATCATTCTCATTGGCATTTTAACAAACATGTTGAGGGAATATAACTTCCAAAATCAAAAACCAAGTATCAATTGACCATTTCCATGTGACCACATGTTCAAACCATAATTATAACATGAAAACCATAAGAAAAACACGGGAAAACATTACCAACCATAAACAACCAAAACCCCCCAACTTATATTTCAAAACCAAAATAATACCATAATAATACCATGAAAATCATTAATTAAAACATGATTTTAGTTGAACTAAAAATGAGGAAGGAACAACATGCCTTAGACACCAAGGAAGACGAAGAGATTCACTCTTGAAATCCCCTAATTGATTGCCTTGTAGAAGGCCTAGACTTTTCTTGAATCAAGAGCTTGAGAGAGATTTTAAGAGTATTTGAATGATAATGATAGGTTAATGTAGCCCCTAAAGGTGTTTTATGTCGTCGGGTCAAAAGGAGTTAAAAGGGAACATGTACAGAATACCTCCAACTTAAAACATAGAAACTCGCAGGTGGGGATGAGTGGACCCTCCAAATCATTACCACAACATACAAGTGGTACCCCTAAGTCGTCACTAGGTTAGAAAGTTAGACACAACATACGACTCCCTTGCTTAACCTGTCACCATACCATACGACTAGTACCATATAGTGGTACCCTAAGAAAAACATCAAGGGATAGACACTAGATAACATACGACTCAACTATACCACTCATAACCTATCCTCATGGCTCTTAGTGATTCACTCGTACTCAAATCCAAGTCAAGTCACTAGGTTTCAGATTAAGTGAAGGATTAAATCAATAACCCATCACCAAACCCTACGATCCATACCCACTAAGTCGTAACCATAGTAGAAAACTAACCATCACTCACTGAACACCTTACGAGTTGGGTCACCTGACTCGTACCCATACCATACGACTCGTATGGTGAGTCGTTATAAGGACAGTGAGCTCAGAGATCAGGAATTTTCCAAGGCCAAAACCCAAGGTGTTTCAGCTCTTCCCTGCTAGGATCATTCATCCCCAAATAATGGAAAAAGGCAGTACAAGCATGATTTGGACCCCATATTCCCTTACTCTTACCTTTAATTAAGTTAGAAAACAAAGATACCAAGGAAATCAATCTTTTCTTTAACAAAGTTTGAAAATAAATATGGTAAGATTAATACATACCTCACGCATAAATTTCTGGAGCAGAAAGTAGGAATGGATTCTTGGACTTCATGTCCTCTTCAACTTCCCAAGTAGCCTCTTCGACCTTGTGGTTACTCTATAGAACCTTTATTGAAGCTATATCTTTGGTCTACATTCGATGAACATGCCGATCTAAAATCTCTACAGGGACCTATTCATAGGATAGGAAATCCGAAATACCAATATCCTTGATAGGCATAATTAGCGACAAATCACCCCCACACTTTCTCAATATAGAATCATGGAGTATCGGGTGAATGGAGCTCAAATAAGAAGGCAACTCCAACTCATATGCAACATTGCCAACGCTCCTCAAAACTAAGTATGGACCAACATATCAGGGACTGAGCTTCCCCTTCTTCCTAAACCGCATTACTTCCTTCATAGGAAACACCTTCAAGAATACCCTATCCCCAACCTCAAACTCTAAATTCCTATGCCTCATATCTGCATAGGACTTTTGGCAATTTTGGTCGGACTTGAGCCTATCTCAAACCACCTTTACCTTCTTCATACCTTGGTGAGCAAAATTTGGGCCAAATATATCCGCTATGGAATCTCACCACTTCAATCCAATAGCTGATCCCGAATTTGATCACTAAGCAGGAGGAGTAGAACGGTCAGTTCCTGCAGCGCGTGGGGATACATTCGCCCAAAAATGGATTAGCGGGTGAACGCTAGCATAAACTAAGGATAAGGATAAAATAATATCGTCCAGTAAAATCAAGTAAACCATCCATATGCATACAAATCATACTATATATATAGAACCATTAACCTGGGTATGTGTAGCTTAACCGTCCTAGAACCACCCACAGGCTATATGGGTCTAGTGTAACCCCCTGAACGAACCCCGACGCGTGTAGCCGCACGAATCGGAGATGCCATAAGAGTAGGGGATTCCCAAGTACCCTTCGCTCTCCATGATACATATGTATAGTGTACTTAGAGGATTCCCATGTACCTCATCGTATTATATATGGTCACTATGACTAACCCACATGTCGGCAAACATGAGTTTCCAGTGTTCGTCTATTGGACTCGCACCTTCACGGTTAGCTATCACACCCTATCATTATTGCCCAATTAAAACCATTACCATCCAACCTAATTATTATTCTATAATTATTAACCAAGGCTATAAGTAGTGGTATCGTCATACCGACTATAGCTTGCAAGCAATGTCCTTATCCAACCATTATATGTAAAGGGATTCCCATTTACCCATAGATTACATTATCAAGTTAACTTAGGGGAATCCCGTGTATTCCACAAGTGTTCCATTACTATGTTTGCTTGGGGGAATTTCATGTACCCCACAAGTTGTTCATTAACATGTTTACTTTGGGGATTCCCTTGTACCTCACAAGAAAGTTTAATTAATCATAACTATGACCACCAAACCTTACCCTTTAACCATTCCAAACCATTCAAACCATTTATACCATTAGGGGTTCCATTACCAAACAATACCATGCAATAGTTCCATTAAAAGTCCAATAATATAGTAAAAACACTATCATAGGTATTTTATCAAACATGTTGGGGGCATAGTATTTCTAAAACCAATTCCAATTACCAATTTACCATTCCTATGCAACCAAATGTCCAAAGCACCATTAAAGCATGTATTAACATAATTAAAACATGAAAAAAACCATAACCAAGCATTGAAAACCAAAACCCCAGCATATGTTTGAAAACTCAAAACCATACAATAATTATGCCATGAAAACACTGTATAAAACATGCCTTAGTTGGAACTAACAATGAGAGAGTACATGCCTTAGATTACGAAGATGATGGAGAGAAATCACTCGTACAAGCTCCAAATTGATCCTCTAGATGAAACCCTAGCCTTTCTTTACCCAAGATCCTTAGAGAGAATTAAAAAGAGTTTCTAAGTGTTTAAGATTAGAATAATAGGGTAAATAATGTCCCAATAGTGATATAAGTCATGGGGGACTTAATAGGTTAAGTGGGGAAATGTCCAAATTACCCTTAACTTACACTGCTTAATATTTTCGTCAGATGGTACGACTCCCCCATACCAGTCGTACCCCTAGGCCTTCCTCTTAGACCCAAAACTGTCTAACATACGACTTACCCAAACCAAGTCATACCCAACCATGCAATTAGTACCCCTAAATCGTATCCCTGGCATAATAGAATCAAAGGAAGTTTGAACACTATCTGCTATACGAGTCAATGGTACGATTCGTAACCTAACTTATAACTCATGGTGAGCCACTCGTACTCAGATCCAAGTTAAGTTACTAAGTCTCAACTTAAGTGAAGGAGAAACCAAACCATATGAACCCGTTACCCACCACACGACTCGTATCCACCCAAGTCGTATCCATTCAAAAAACTAATCCAACCCACCAACCAACACTGGTTAGCATATGACCAAGATCATACCAATCTTACCCTATCATACGATAGGTACCCACAAGTCGTATGATATCCAAAATCTAGAAATCCAGGAAATTTTCTAAGTGTCCAAACCCAGGGTGTTTTAGTCTCCCCCACTAGGATTATTCATCCCTGAATGTCTGACAAGGTAGGTCAAGCACAAGCACGAGTCATTTGCATTATCAAACATCAATTCAACCTTTAACCAAGTTAGAAAAAAAAATCTGATCAAGAACACATAGCTTCCGCATGAATATCCAGAGCAGAAATCAAATACATATATTTGGACTTCATGTCCACTTCTGCTTCCCATGTTGCCTCTTTCACCTTGTGGTTCCGCCATAGAACCTTAACCGAAGCCATATCTTTGGTCCGTAACCGATGAACCTAATGATCCAATATCTGGATTAAGACCTCTTCATAAGATAGAGAATCCGAGATACCCAATCCCTCCAAAGAAACCACCAAAGAAGGATCACCAAGACACTTTCTCAACATAGAGACATGAAATACCGAATGAATAGAGCTCAAACTGGAAGGTAAATCTAATTCATATGCCACATTACCAACCCTCCTTAAAATCATATAAGGACCAATATATCGGGGATTAAGCTTTCCCTTTTTACAAAACCGCATCACTCCTTTAATGAAAGATACCCTTAGGAACACCTTATCCCCAACCTCAAACTCTAAGTCTATGCCTTACATCCGCATAGGACTTTTGGCGACTTTGGGTAGCCTTAATCCTATCCTGAATCACCTTCACTTTTTCCATAGCCTGATAAACCAAATTTGGACCAAGCATATCTGCCTCACCAAGCTCAAACCACCCAATAGGAGATCTACACCTCCTACCATAAAATGCCTCAAAAGCGGCCATCCCAATGCTAGAATGATAGCTATTGTTGTAAGCAAACTCTACCAAAGGTATATGCTCAACCCAATTGCCACCATAATCAATCACACATGCCCGGAGCATGTCCTCTAATGTCTAAATAGTCCTCTTTGCTTGCCCATCCATCTGTGGGTGGAAAACAGTACGTAGACTAACCTTGGTCCCCAACCCTTTCTAAAAAGACCGCCAAAAATTAGATGAAAAGTGTGTACCATGATCAGAGATAATTGAAATAGGTACCCCATGCAGATTTACAATCTCATAAAGATACAACCGCGCATAGTCCTCAGCCAAAAAGTTAGTCCTCACTAACAAGAAGTGAGAGGACTTTGACATCTTATCCATGATGACCCAAACTTAATAAAATTGGTTTTAATATCGAGGAAGACTGATAATGAAATCCATATTGATTACCTACCATTTCTATTCAGGAAACTCAATTTTCTGGTACAACCCTCCAGGCCTTATGTGCTCAACTTTAACTTGTTGGCACACCACACACTTGGCCACACAATCAGCCACATCCCTCTTCATACCATTCTACCAATATTTGCTTACTACCAACAGATACCACACCCTCTATAGACTCTTTTAGCAATCACAGAGTCACCTACCAGGGTAGAAATAGAAAAGGAATCCGAAATAACCTCAAGATCAAAACCAAAATACACATCCATAAATGGGGTCACATAAGAGAGAGTGGACCCCAGATCAAGCAAACAATACACATCACGAGAAAAGAGTTGTAACGTACTTGTAATGACCTCAGGTGATGCCTCAAATTCCTGCTAAGTAGTAAAAACATATAATTGATTTTGACCTGTGCCGGTACCAAAGCAGATTCAGATGCACAAGCATCACCGTTTGGTGTAGGAGTAGAAAATGAAGCAACTGGAGCCTTGATTGCCCCCGAAGCGCCCTTACCAATCAGACAGTTTCTAAGAATATGGCCTGGCTGACCATATTTGAAATATTTGTCCCCCTTCACATCAAAGAAACCCCTATGAAATGTACCACAGAACTGGCAAGGAGGACACGATAAGGACGACTGAGCCCCACTCGCTTAAGGTTGAGCACCTTGTGCTTGAAAATTATCGCCACCCTGCTGATGTCTATCACCCGATAGCTTTGGGTAAGAAGCACTAGCTGAAGAGAAGGAACCCAAACTTCCCCACTTCTTCTTTGGCCATTTACCGTCATCCTGACAACCTTGATATTGAGCACCACCTTATTTAGATGACCTGAATTTCTTATCCTGCCTTTCCCCAAACTCAGCCTGCTTCCTCTTTTCCTCCTCCACCTATTGCATATGAACCACCAACCTAGAAATATCCATATCCTTGATAAAAAATTTAGTTTTTCTTTCATGGGTCAAATCCCAAGGCAGTACAGAAGTGAACTTTCTCATCCTTGCCCTCATATCGGACACCAATTTTAGAGCATACCTTGACAACTAATGAAATTTCAAGGCATATTCCTTGACAAACATTTTCCGTTTTCTTAGATTGACAAATTTCTCTACCTCTACTTCCCTCAAATCCCGCGGAAAGAAGCGATCCAGAAAAGCATTAGAGAAAGTCTCCCATAAAGTCGACTTCTCAACATAACCTATCGCCCTATCCCACTCCTCGTACCATTGGTACAACACATCCTTAAGTGGATAAGCAACAAAATTCACCCCTTCCATATTCATGGCCTGCATCACCCTGAAAACTTTCTCCATCTCATTCAAGAAACCCTGAGGATCCTCCTCTACCATCACACCAGTAAAAGTATAAGGATTCATCTTCATAAACTGGCCAACCCTTGTGGCCTTAGCAGATAAAACACTAGATGCATCCCGCTCAGCCTGAGCAACAACCAACTGAGCAATAACATGAATCGATTGATGAAATTTTGCATTTGAAATTTTACATTCATCACCTTACCTTAAGAAGGTCTAAGCGCAATCGGTAGAACTCCAAAATAATCAGGGATGGGACCCCTAGACTAGGTATGGATCCCCTAAGTAGTATGTGTCCCTTCAACATTGTCCCCAGTTGGGACAGAGAAGTGTCCTTGCATTTTAAATCATTGAGGCATGATCTAAAAAGTGAACAAACCAGAATTAGAGAAGATTTCAAGACTTAAGACTCCAATCTTGAAAATAGAATCCCAAGAAAGTGAAATATTCCTAAATGCCTTATAGCCTCTCTCTTATGAGTAAGGCGCACTACACACCCTTAAAAGAGACTCTACTTGACACGACTTTATGGACTCCTAGTTGACCATGAACTTAAAGCTCTAATACCAACTTGCCATGACCCGAACCAAGGCTTTGTCATAATGGGTATTCTAAGTCCAACCAGGACCGAGGCCCACCCCGTTACCCAACCCAACCTCCAAATATGCATACCCTGAGTCAGATGAATTTTGAACGTATAACAAAATAGCATTTGTTATCATTCTTGTCTCTGGGATAGGTATATAACCGCGACCAACCCAAACAAGTCCAACCATCTATTACCAACCAACAACTATAACTAAACTAATATAAAAACCAAGTTTCTGTCCATAACATAACATAAATGGATGGACCAATCATAAATTCAGTCAAACGGTATCATCTCCAATACCAATGCCAATACTAAGTATAACACCAATACCGATACCGCCTATTCCAACCCATAGTAGTCACACAAAGCCTCTAACAAAAAAATAATAATATTCGATTGGGACATTCCCCCAACCATAGTCAAAACCAATATCCATAAAATGACCAAAGTATGTAAAGTCATCCATGATATGAAATAGAGCCTTTCAAAATATGGAAGCTCACCACTTCAATACAATAGTTGATCTTGAATCGATCACTAACTAGGAGGACTAGAACGTTAGGTTCCTACATCACGTGGACATACAACTACCCAAAGATGGGTTAGTGGGTGAACGCTAGCATGAACTCAGGATAAGGATAAAATAATGCCGTCTAGTAAAACCAAGTAAACCATCCATATACATAAAAGCCATACATATATATATATATAAAACTATGTCGGGTAAGGGAGCCGGGTTTATCATACCCTTAAAACCATGAACCTAGGTATGTGTAGCTTAACAGTCCTAGAATCATCCACGGGCTATATGGGTCTAATGTAACCCCCTGAATGAGCCCCGATGCATGTAGCCGCACAAATCGAAGATACCATAAGCGTAGGGGATTCCCAAGTACCTTCACTCTCCATGATACGTATGTACAATGTACTTAGATGATTCCCATGTTCCTCATCATATGATCTAGGGTCACTATGACCAACCCTCATATTGGCAAATATGAGTTTCCACTATCTGTCCATTGGACTCGCACCTTCATGGTTAGCTATCACACCCCACCATTATTGCCTAATTAAAACCATTACCATCCAACCAAACCATTATTCCATTATTATTAACCAAGGCAATAAGTAGTGGTATCGTCATACCGACTATAGCTTACAAGCAATGTACTTAGACAACCTTTTTATGTAAAAAGATTCCCATGTACCCATAGATTTCATTACCAAGTTAACTTGGGAGAATCTCGTATATCCCATAAGTGTTCCATTATTATGTTTGCTTAGGGGAATTCCATGTACCCCCACAAGTTGTTCATTAACATGTTTACTTGGGGGATTACCTTGAACCCCACAAGAAAGTTTAATTAACAATAACCATGACCACAAAACCTTACCCTTCAACCATTCCAAACTATTTAAATCATTTATACCATTTAGGGTTCCATTACCAAACCATACCATGCAATAGTTCCATTAAAAGTCCAATAATACAGTAAGAGCACTATCGTAGGCATTTTATCAAACATGTTGGGGGCATAGTATTTCCCAAACTAATTCCAATTACCAACATACCATTCCCGGGCAACCAATTGTCCAAATCACCATTAAATAATGTAAAAACATAATTAAAACATTGGAAAAACTCTAACTAAGCATTTAATACCAAAACCCTAATATATGTTTGAAAACCCAAAACCATACAATAATTACGCCATGAAAACACTATATAAAACATGCCTTTAGTTGGAACTAACAATGAGGTAGGAGTACATGCCTTAGATTACAAAGATGATGAAGGGAAATCAGTCGTACAAGCCCCAAATCGATCCTCTAGATGAAACCCTTACCTTCCTATATCCAAGAGCCTTAGAAAGAATTAAAGAGAGTTTCTAAGTAGTTAATATTAAAATGATAGGGTAAATAATGTCCCAATAGTGATATAAGTTGTGGGAGCCTTAAGAGGTTAAGTGGGAAAATGTCCAGATTACCCTTAAAATTCCCGTCAGATAGTACGGCTCCCCCATACCAGTTGTACCCTTCTATACGAGTGGTACCCACTACTCGTGCACTAGGTCTCCATTTTAGACCCAATACTATCCAACATATGACTTATCAAAACCAGGTCACACCCAACCATATGATTACTACCCCTAAACCGTATCCCTGGCAGAATAAAATCAAATAAAGTTTGAACACTGTCTACCATATGAGTCAATGGTAGGACTCATACCCTGACTTACGGCTTATGGTGACCCACATGTACTTAGATCCAAGTTAAGTTACTAAGTCTTAGATTAAGTAAAGGAGAAACCGAATCATTCGAACAGTTACCCATCATACGACTCATAACCACCCAAGTTGTATCCGTTCCAGAAACCAATCAAACCCACCAACTAACACTGATTAGCATACAAACAAGAGCATATAAACCATATCCAATTATACGACTGGTACCAATAAATAGTATGATATCCAAAATCTAGAAATCTAGGAAATTTTCTAAGGGTCCAAACCCAGGGTTTTTCAATATCATAAAATGGAGTGAATGCTAGCATGTACTAAGGGAAATGGAGTGAACGCTAGCATGTACTCAGGGAAAAAAATCTAGGAATCCTTGTCACTGAGTAGGAGGAATGTTAGTACGACCGGTTCCTACATCGAGGGTGATAAAGCGCCCGAAGACGGTTAGCGGAGTGAATGATAGCATGTACTCAGGGATAAGAAAAAATAATGACAGTAATTTAAACCAAGGTAAATAACCATATGCAATCACATACATACATATATATCATACAAAGAAAGAGAATTTGGGTTTAGCATGCATTTAAAACCTTTTGCCTGGGTTGTGTAGCTTTGCCATCCTAAAATCACCCACGGGCTATATGGGTTCAACTTTCCTTGTTGAAAGAGCCCCGGTGCATTTAGCCGTATGAAGCGGAGAATAAAACCTGAGATGACTAGTATATATCTCAAAATATAAGTATGACATCATGCACATGGTCACTAAGACCAATCTCACATCGGCAAACATGAGCTTTCAATTTTGGTCCCCCCCGGGACCTCCACCTTCCATGGCTTTGCTAACACAACCCCCTTCAATCCCATATTAAAACCATTCACACATAGCCAACTATTTAGAATGGAGTCTTTTTAATTAGGCATTAACCATTGTTATCTTCATAAAAATTTAGAGCTTGCAAGTCTATCTATTTAGGCCATACCAAAGCCATTGAACTAATTTGACTCCAAAGTTTCCAATTAAGCCAAAACCATGGCCATCAAGGCCTTTCCAAACCATTTAAAACCAACCAAACCAATTTAGGTTCCACTACCATATTATGCAACTAAGATTTTAAGGAAAGCCATACTATGTGACAAAATCATTCTCATTGGCATTTTAACAAACATGTTGAGGGAATATAACTTCCAAAATCAAAATCCAAGTATCAATTGACCATTTCCATGTAACCACATGTTCAAACCATAATTATAACATGAAAACCATAAGAAAAACATGGGAAAACATTACCAACCATAAACAACCAAACCCCCCCCCCCCAACTTATATTTCAAAACCAAAATAATACCATAATAATACCATGAAAATCATTAATTAAAACATGATTTTAGTTGAACTAAAAATGAGGAAGGAACAACATGCCTTAGACACCAAGGAAGACGGAGAGATTCACTCTTGAAATCCCCTAATTGATTGCCTTGTAGAAGCCCTAGACTTTTCTTGAATCAAGAGCTTGAGAGAGATTTTAAGAGTATTTGAATGATAATGATAGGTTAATGTAGCCCCTAAAGGTGTTTTATGTCGTCGGGTCAAAAGGAGTTAAAAGGGAACATGTACAGAATACCTCCAACTTAAAACATAGAAACTCGCAGGTGGGGATGAGTGGACCCTCCAAATCATTACCACAACATACAAGTGGTACCCCTATGTCGTCACTAGGTCAGAAAGTTAGACACAACATACGACTCCCTTGCTTAACCTGTCACCATACCATACGACTAGTACCATATAGTGGTACCCTAAGAAAAACATCAAGGGATAGACACTAGATAACATACGACTCAACTATACCACTCATAACCTATCCTCATGGCTCTTAGTGATTCACTCGTACTCAAATCCAAGTCAAGTCACTAGGTTTCAGATTAAGTGAAGGATTAAATCAATAACCCATCACCAAACCCTACGACCCATACCCACTAAGTCGTAACCATAGTAGAAAACTAACCATCACTCACTGAACACCTTACGAGTTGGGTCACCTGACTCGTACCCATACCATACGACTCGTATGGTGAGTCGTTATAAGGACAGTGAGCTCAGAGATCAGGAATTTTCCAAGGCCAAAACCCAGGGTGTTTCAGCTCTTCCCTGCTAGGATCATTCATCCCTAAATAATTGAAAAAGGCAGTACAAGCATGATTTGGACCCCACATTCCCTTACTCTTACCTTTAATT
Source organism: Capsicum pubescens (assembly GCA_030864215.1). Taxonomy (NCBI): domain Eukaryota; kingdom Viridiplantae; phylum Streptophyta; class Magnoliopsida; order Solanales; family Solanaceae; genus Capsicum; species Capsicum pubescens. The sequence continues at coordinate 261,928,718 of CM061540.1, read as the reverse complement.
AAGTTAGAAAACAAAGATACCAAGGAAATCAATCTTTTCTTTAACAAAGTTTGAAAATAAATATGGTAAGATTAATACATACCTCAAGCATAAATTTCTGGAGCAGAAAGTAGGAATGGATTCTTGGACTTCATGTCCTCTTCAACTTCCCAAGTAGCCTCTTCGACCTTGTGGTTACTCTATAGAACCTTTATTGAAGCTATATCCTTGGTCTATATTCGATGAACATGCCGATCTAAAATCTCTACAGGGACCTATTCATAGGATAGGAAATCCGAAATACCAATATCCTTGATAGGCATAATTAGCGACAAATCACCCCCATACTTTCTCAATATAGAATCATGGAGTATCGGGTGAATGGAGCTCAAATAAGAAGGCAACTCCAACTCATATGCAACATTGCCAACGCTCCTCAAAACTAAGTATGGACCAACATATCAGGGACTGAGCTTCCCCTTCTTTCTAAACTGCATTACTTCCTTCATAGGAAACACCTTCAAGAATACCCTATCCCCAACCTCAAACTCTAAATTCCTATGCCTCATATCTGCATAGGAATTTTGGCAATTTTGGTCGGACTTGAGCCTATCTCAAACCGCCTTCACCTTCTTCATACCTTGGTGAACAAAATTTGGGCCAAATATATCCGCCTTACTAGCCTCGAACCACGTAATAAGATACCTATACCTCCTACCATACAAGGCTTTAAATGGAGATATCCCAAGGCTAGAGTGGTAGCTATTATTGTATGCAAACTCTACCAGGGGTAAGTGCTCAACCCAATTATCACCATAGTCAATCACGCAAACATGAAACATATTCTCCAATGTCTGAATAGTCCTTTCTGCTTGCCCATTGGATTGTGGGTGAAAATCAATACTTAGACTCACCTTAGTCCCCAAACCATTCTGAAACAACTACCAAAAGTGAGATAAAAACTGCGTACCATGATTGGAGATGATCAAAACAGGTACCCCATGCAACTTTACAGTATTTTGGAGGTACAACTTTGCATAGTCCTCAACTGAGAAATTTGTCCACACAAGAAAGAGTTGACTGCGCCCTACTATCATGAAATTGGTCACCCTATGCCTTATAGTTTTTTCTACCCACAAACACCTGTCACTCGACAACTTTGGGTAGGGAGCACTAGCAATCGAGTAAGACCTAGAATTCCCTCACTTATTCTTTGGAAACTTACCCCCATCTCTGCCAATATGCTATTGGCCACCAACCTACTAAAAAAATTTAACCTTCTTTGTAAGGCCCAGCAAAGTTCCCTCATAGTTTGAGTCGTAGGGCATGTTGAGTGAGGCGTGATTCCGGACCTAAAAGATTGAGAAGTTTCTTCCTAAGTGAGTAACATGTTAACCATATAGATTTTCCCTAATTTCTACTTTTTATCAGGTGGGAAATCTGATAAGCTTTCCATCGATATAAGATTTGCCCAAATCGGACACTCGGGTAAGAAGTTATGGCCAATTTAAGCCTTTATCGTAAAACTGCATCGTTTGAGAGAATAGCGCATCGCGGAGAGGGTGCATTTAGTAATTTTCAATTTCCATTGGAACTCCACAAATGTGGCGCATTGCGGAGAAGTCCCAGGTCCCAACCAGTTGGAAATTGCAATGGCTCCATGTCGCCGAGGATGCCATTTTCCCAATTGTCAAATTCCAGTGAGCCAACGCGATTAGTGGCGCGTTGCGGAGGCCACCAAAATTGGGTTCCAGTTCAATTTTTCCAGATTCGTACAGATGTTTAAAAAGGCATTTTGGACTTTTTCCAAGCCTATAAAATCGTGGAAACACTAAATCAAAGCCATTTGCAAGCATCCTATAAGGGTTTTATCAAGTTTTCTCTCAACAAGAACCCTAAATACTCAAAACCTCTTCCAAGAATCTCAAGAATCCACCATGGATTTTCTAAATTGAGTCAAGATTCAAGGTTTCCAAGTCAAGGACCTCAAGAACCCTCATTCTAGAGCAAGAATAGAGTTCCAAAAGTGATAGTTCATCCAAAGCTTCTAACTCAAGGTATATGGGGTTTTGAACAAGGGTAACCCTTTCACCTTTGTTCCCAAAAGGCTATTTACATTATGATTTTTGCTGAAAATTTATGAGGTTTTTACACGAATTTGAATTGGAGTTTTTCACCCATTATGATTGAATGCATTATTTTGATATTTCCCATGATTTATGAGTCAAATGGCATTATTTCTACATGTTTTATTGAGAAATTGCTTCTGGGTATAAACCCATGATTTTACTCCTTGATAAGCTAATATTTGCATTGTTGAGATATTGAAGCATATGGCTATATTGAGATTTTGAGGTAATTGCTGAAATTCCCAGATTTTCACATGATTTATGAATCTATAAGCTATATATTATGCTTTTGATAAGCTTTAACTTGAGATTTAATTATGTGTTAGTAAGCCGTCTTTGAGACTTGTGAAATTATGAACTCTTGTGCTATGAGCATCCATGTTTTGAGTATTTTGAGATGATTGAGAAATGAATTGACCTAATGGTCCTTGAGCTTTGAAATCCACTTCACTATATTATCAATTTGATTATTGGGTTCGTGGTGAACCATGTGATTATTCTAAAAGTGGATTTTTTATGATATGAGCGCAGATAATCTAAAGGGAGTAGTATTTAGCACCGAGTGGGTAAGTTACTATGGTTTATTACCCCAAAACTACGTGACACTATAGGTTGGGCCTGAGGCCGAGTTTATGATGATTATGATTGGGCCCGAGTCCGAGTTTCATTTAGTGATCACTAGACCTAGGTTATACTCCCTGGCAAGAGTATGACACTCCTCCCCAATGTGGGGTCTCTTCCTTAGGAGGACAAAATGTTGGACTCTATGTAGCTCGCATGGTTTATGTCGGTTACGAGAATCTCCCTTGCCCTTTTAAACGATGAGATCAAATACTTATTTTCCTTTCCTATAGTTTATTTTCCTAAATGAAAACATCTTTCCTTGTTATAGTATTTTTATAAATCTTTAAGATAAATTGCCTCTGTAAACTAGAATACTTTCTATTTGAAATAGAGTGATTTTCCTAAAGCTTGAAATGAGATATTTTCCTTAAGTGAATGAAATGCCTTTAGGTATGTTTTCAAGATATATGGTTCCGAATTCAAAGTATATGAGTTCTAAATGATTATGAAGTGTTGAGCATTGAAGAAGTTTTACTCTTCATGAGACATATGCATGAGTTAAAAGTATTGTTTAAGGCCCCTTAGCCTTTGGGTATTTAGAATAAGAGAAGTTTTTCGATTTTGATGTTAAACAATGATGACTCATGAGATTTGTGTTACATGAAACATTATTTATGATTTATGAGTTTTACATCTTATACTTGCTCAAGCCATGTGCGTTGTCTCATAATGCACACATAATTTGATTAAAGAAGATTGTTACTATTTTATTCATATGCATTCACCCCCTCATACTCAGTACATTCCAAGTACTGGTCCACATATATGTCTATGTGCTACATTGTATCATAATGTAGGTTCAGGTGCTCAGTCCCAACCTCGCCCGTGATTCTTCGAGTACCTTACCTACATTTTCTATAGTGGTGAGTCCTCATGATTCGAGGACCGATCTTCAGATATTTACCTTACTTGAGAGACTATGTTTTATCTTCAGTTTATTTTAAGTCAGTTGGGGACCTGTCCTAACGAATCTAGATTTTGATTTATAGAGGCTTGTCAGACTAGTGTCAGACTTGTGATGTGTCGAGGGTTTGATAGTGTGGTTTTGTTGAGATTTCTTTATATTGTGGTCTTATGAACCAAGTATCTTTCCCATATTTTCTTTCATGTGATATGACTATGATAGTGTTGAGTCCATTCTTATCTTGAATTGAGTGTCATTGGTAGCAACCAGCTCTAAGGGTTAACTTGGGGCTACTCGTAGCCTTAGGCACCTTGTGACATCCCGGGAGATGATTTTGGTTCGTTACAAACTTGGTATCAAAGCCTATGGTTTCTAAGGAGTCCTAGGGAGTCTGACATGCCGTGTTGAGTAGAATTTTGATCATCGGTGTATAGAGCGCCACACCTATGAGTAAGAGGCTATAAGACGTTTTAGGAAAAAGTTATTTCTTCTTTCAGATTCTATCGTGCCTACAGTTTTACCTCTTATCTAATGATCCGTACTCTTCTATTTTTAGAAAATGCTTGCTTAAAGAGTGAATATTTTCGGAAACAATGATGAGTAACCCCCACCTGTTGATCCTTTGAATGAGATGGTGTCCCATGCTGAGTTTAAGGTGGCCTTTCAGGCATTAGCCCAAGCGGTCACTGCAAATGTTTGGGTCAATAACTAGGCCCTAGTTTCTAACCAGCAGGGTGGTGATGTAGTCGCGTCTAGGATTTGTGACTTTATGCGGATAAATCCGCCTGAGTTCTATGGGTCAAAGATAGATGAGGACCCACAGTTGTACTTGGAGGAGGTAAGGAAGATCACAGACGTGATACATATTTCAGAAGAAGAAAGTGTTGAGTTGACATCCTACAGACTAAAGGACATTGCTTATGATTGGGTTGTGTCATGGAGAAAGGGTAGAGGTAAGAATGCCGCTCCTATGACTTGGAAAGTTTTCCAATATGCCTTCTTGGATCAGTTCTTTCCACTTGAGATGAGGGAGGCAAATATTGAGGAGTTCATGAACTTGATACAGGGCTTCATGACTGTTAAGAAGTAGTGTTTGAAGTTTAATCAGTTGGCCAAATACGCTCCTGATTTGATTTCTGACACTCGGGCTAGTATGAGTAAGTTTGTGACCAGTGTTTCTGGGATGGTACTGAAGGAGTGTAGGGCTACGATATTGCATAAGGATATGGATCTGGCTAGGTTGATGATGCATGCCCAACAGATAGAGACAGATATGCATAGAGAAAAAGATAGAATGAGGGGTAGCAAGAGGGCGAGATCTAATCAACATGAGTTTAGACGGCCTAGGTTCCATGGAGGGAACCACCCCCAATTTCAGAGACGTTCAACTATTCCAGTTCCTTCTTCAGCTAGTGCTCCCACGCCTAGAGGTAGGCTAGAGCAAGAAAGCAGGTATTTTATGTTTGGGCCGCAGAACAGTGTTGGTAACAGGCCCCATTATCCTTCTTATGCTAAATGTGGTAGGAATCACCTTGGGGAGTGTTTTGGAGATGTGAGGGGTTGTTTTGGTTGTGTCAAATAGGGCCACAAACTTAGAGATTGCCCCCATGCTAGACAGGGAAATATAGATACCCGACCTCAGGCACAGGCTGCTAGTGCACCAGCTCCGGTACCTCGTCCCTCCCTTGCTTAGGGCGCTTCTTCTAGCATCGCTGGCGGTCAGTGCCAGAATAGGTTCTATGCTTTACCACTCCGTTGGGAGCAGAAGGACTCTCCTGATGTTGTTACTGGTATGCTCCATGTATTTTGTCTTGATGTTTATGTGTTGTTGGACCCCAGATCGAATCTCTCTTATGTGACCCTACTTGTGGCTGTGAATTTCAAAATGAGTCCTGAAAATATTCCTGAGCCTTTCCTAGTTTCTACACCAGCAGGAGAGTCAATTGTTGCGAAATAAGTGTATAGAAATTTCCCTGTTACTGTGCTTTATAGAGTCATACTTGAAGATTTGATAGAGTTTGACATGATAGATTTTGACCTTATTGTGGGTATGGATTGGCTTCATTCTTGTTATGCATCTATAGATTGTCGTACCCGTGTGGTCAAGTTTCAGTTTCCTAATGAATCAGTGTTTGAGTGGTTCGGGAGTTTGGTATCTCCCAAGAGTCATTTTATCTCCTATATCAAAGCTAGAAAGCTTATATCTAAAGATTGTATCTACCACCTAGTTAGGGTCAAGGACACTAAGTCTGAGACTCTAACCATCCAGTCGGTTGATGTTGTTAATGAGTTCTCCGATGTCTTTCCGAAAGATCTCCCAGGGGTACCTCCTAATAGAGAGATAGAGTTCGGAATTGACCTTCTTCCCGACACTCGGCTTATTTCCATTCCGCCATATCGTATGGCACCTGCCTAGCTTAAGGAGTTAAAGAAGCAACTCAAATATCTCTTAGACAAAGGTTTCATTAGACCCAGTATTTCTCCTTGGGGTGCACCTGTTTTGTTCATGCGGAAGAAAGATGGATCTTTGCGTATGTGCATTGACTATCGTCAATTGAACAAGGTCACAGTCAAAAATAAGTATCCTCTTCCGAGAATTGATGACCTGTTTGATCAGTTGCAAGATGCAAGTTATTTTTCCAAGATATACCTTAGATCCGTCTATCATCAACTTAAAGTGAGAGAATGTGATATTCCAAAGACATTCTTCCAAACCTGTTATGGTCACTTTGAGTTTCTAGTCATGTCTTTCAGGCTAACCAATACCCCAGTAGCCTTCATGGACCTCATGAATTGAGTGTTCAAGCAATACCCTGATACATTCATCATTGTCTTCATAGATGACATCCTTGTGTACTCCCGTGATGAGAATGACCATGCAGATCATCTTAGAATTGTCTTGCAAGCTCTTTGAGATCACCTGTTGTTTGCCAAATTTAGTAAGTGTGAATTTTGGCTAAGGTCTGTAGCCTTTCTGGGTCATGTTATTTCAGCCGAGGGTATTAGAGTTGATCCCCAAAAGACAAAAGTTGTGAGAAACTGGCCTAGACCTATCTCTCCATCTGACATTAGGAGTTTCTTGGGTCTAGCGGGCTATTACCATCGTTTTGTTGAGGGTTTCTCTTCCATTGCATCTCCTATGACCCGATTAACCCAAAAAAAGTTTAAATTCCAATGGTTCGATTCCTGTGAGAAGAGTTTTTAGGAGTTGAAGACTCGACTCACTTCAGCCCCTGTGTTGACTTCCCCTGATGGTACTGATGGTTTTGTGGTGTATTGTGATGCCTCTAGAGTTGGTTTGGGTTGTGTGTTGATGCAAAGGGGTAAGGTTATATCCTATGCCTCTAGGCATTTGAAGCCACATGAAAAGAACTACCCGACCCATGATCTTGAGTTAGCTGCTGTGGTTTTTGCTTTGAAAATTTGGAGACACTATCTTTATGGTGTCCATGTTTATGTGTTTACTAATCATAAAAGCCTGCAATACATGTTTACCCAGAAGGTGTTGAATCTTAGGCAGAGGAGGTGGTTAGAGTTGTTGAAAGATTATGATATGAGTGTGTTGTATCACCCGGGCAAGGCCAATGTGGTGGCAAATGCCCTTAGCAAATTGTCTATGGGTAGTGTTGCGTATATTGAGGAAAGTAAGAGAGAGTTAGCTCATGATTTCATTGTCTGTCTAGGTTGGGTATTAGATTGCTTGATTTAGTGGAGGGGAGTACGTTGGTGCAGATTATTTCCAAATCTTCTTTAGTTTTGGAAGTGAAGGAGAAGCAGGATAGGGATCCTAGTTTGATCAAACTGAAGGAGTCAGGTAAGGACCAAAAGGTCGAGGTTTTCTCCCAAGGGGGAGATGGTGTGTTGAGGGTGCATGGTAGGTTGTGTGTTTCGTGTGTTGATGATTTGAGGTGGAGGATTATGGGTGGAGCGCATGGCGCGCGTTATTCCATTCATCCCAGTACTACCACGATGTATCACGACTAGTGGGAAATCTATTGGTGGAACGGTATGAAGAAAGAAATCTCCGAGTTTGTAGCAAAGTGTTCGACGTGTCAACAGGTTAAGGTAGAGCACCAAAGACTGGGTGGTGTGATGAAAGATTTTAATATACTCACTTGGAAGTGGGAGATGGTGAATATGGACTTCGTGTCCGGGTTGCCTCTTTTCCGTCGTCATCATGATTCTATTTGGGTTGTTGTGGATAGGTTGACTAAGTCCACACATTTCTTGCCTGTGCATACATCTTATATGGCTGAGGATTATGCTAGATTGTATGTCCGGAAGTTGGTCAGACTACATGGAGTTCCCTTGTCTATCATTTCGGATAGGGGTACTCAATTTACTTCTCATTTTTGGAGGGCATTTCAGCAGGGTCTTGGCACCTAAGTTCTTTTGAGTTCAGCTTTTCACCCGCAGACAGATGGTCAGACTGAGAGGACCATTCAGACCCTAGAGGATATGTTGAGGGCGTGCGCTCTTGATTTCAAAGAAAGTTGGGATGAGCATTTGCCATTGATAGAGTTTGCCTATAACAATAGTTTCCATGCTAGCATTGAGATGGCACCATTTGAGGATTTGTATGATAGTAGGTGTAGATCACCCATAGGTTGGCTTGAAGTGGGTGAAGCTTCCGCATGTGGGCCTGATGCAGTGTTTGAAGCTATGGAGAAAGTTAAGTTGATTAGAGAAAGGTTGAAGACCGCTCAGAGTCGTCAAAAGTCTTACGCTGATGTGAGGATGAGAGATCTTGAGTTTAAGGTAGGTGATTTGGTGTACTTGAATATTTCACCCATGAAAGGGGTAAAAAGGTTTGGTAGGAAGGGAAAGCTTAGTCCCCGTTATGTTGGCCCGTATAGAGTCTTGAGTCGTGTTAGTAAAGTGGCTTATGAGGTTGAGTTACCCTCGGAGTTGTCCGCCGTTCATCCTATCTTTCATGTCTCCATGCTTAAGAAGCATATTGGTGATTCCGTTGTGGTTGATCCTTCAGAGAGTGTTGATATTCGGGATAGCCTTTCCTTCGATGAGATTCCCATGGAGATCCTAGATTTTCAGATCCGTAGACTAAGGAACAAAGAAGTTCCCTCGGTCAAAGTTTTGTGGCGGAACCAGTCCGTTGAGGGTGCTACTTGGGAGGCGGAAGCTGACATGCGAGCCAAATACCCGCACCTCTTTTTCTCAAGTTCATATCAATCCGAAGGTACCATTCTTCCTTGATTCAGCTTTTCTAATCTAAAGTTCAGCTATGCATCTATCTTTGTATGAGTTCTTGCGATATCCGGAGTGGTCATGAGTTTAGGAAGATCTTGAACCGTTTAGTAGTTGTTTCGACTGTGTGTACTCAATTTTTCCTGTATTTCGAGCCTAACTAATGAGATTCGAGGATGAATGTTCCCAAGGGGGAGATATTGTAAGGCCCCACAAAGTTTCCTCGTAGTTTGAGTCGTAGGGCATGTCGAGTGAGGCGTGATTCCGACCCTAAGATATTGAGAAGTTTCTTCCTAAGTGAGTAACATGTTAACCATATAGAATTTCCCTAATTTCTAATTTTTTATCACGTGGGAAATCTGATAAGCTTTCCATCTATATAAGATTTGCCCAAATCGGACACTCGGGTAAGAAGTTATGGCCAATTTAAGCCTTCGTCGTAAAACTGCATCATTTGAGTGCCTAGCGCATCACGGAGAGGGTACATTTAGCAATTGTCAATTTCCAGTGGGACTCCGCGATTGTGGCGCATCGCAGAGGAGTCCCAGGTCCCAACCAGTTGGAAATTGCAATGGCTCCGCGTTGCGGAGGATGCCATAATCCCAATTGTCAAATTCCAGTGAGCCAGCGCGATTAGTGGTGCGTCGTGGAGGCCAGCAAAATCGGGTTCTAGTTCAATTTTTCTAGTTTCGTACAAATGTTTAAAATGGCATTTTGGACTTTTTTCAAGCCTATAAAACCGTGCAAACACTAAATCGAAGCCATTTGCAAGCATCCTATAAGGATTTTATCAAGTTTTCTCTTAACAAGAACCCTAAATACTCAAAATCTCTTCCAAGAATCTCAAGAATCCACCATGGATTTTCTAAATTGAGTCAAGATTCAAGGTTTCCAAGTCAAGGACCTCAAGAACCCTCATTCTAGAGCAAGAATAGAGTTTCAAAAGTGAGAGTTCATCCAAAGCTTCTAACTCAAGGTATGTGGGGTTTTGAACCAGGGTAACCCTTTCACCCTTGTTCTCAAAAGGCTATTTACATCATGATTTTTGCTGAAAATTTATGAGGTTTTTACACGAATTTGAATTGGAGTTTTTCACCCATTATGATTGAATGCATTATTTTGATATTTCCCATGATTTATGAGTCAAATGGCATGATTTCTACATGTTTTATTGAGAAATTGCAGCTGGGTATAAACGCATGATTTTACTCCTTGATAATCTAATATTTGCATTGTTGAGATATTGAAGCATATGACTATATTGAGATTTTGAGGTAATTTGCTGAAATTCCCAGATTTTCACATGATTTATGAATCTATATGCTATATATTATGCTTTTGATATGCTTTAACTTGAGATTTAATTATGGGTTAGTAAGCCCTATTTGAGTCTTGTGAAATTATGAACTCTTGTGCTATGAGCACCCATGTTTTGAGTATTTTGAGATGATTGAGAAATGAATTGACCTAATGGTCCTTGAGCTTTGAAATCCACTTCACTATATTATCGATTTGATTATTAGGTTTGTGGTGAACCATGTGATTATTCTAAAAGTGGATTTTTTTATGAGATGAGTGCAGATAATCTAAAGGGAGTAGTATTTAGCACCGAATGGGTAAGTTACTATGGTTTCTTACCCTAAAACTACGTGCCACCATAGGTTGGGCCTGAGGCCGAGTTTATGAGGATTATGATTGGGCCCGAGGATGAGTTTCATTTAGTGATCACTAGACCTAGGTTATACTCCCTGGAAAGAGTATGCCGCTCCTCCCCAACATGCGGTCTCTTACTTAGGAGGACAAAACGTTGGACTCCATGTAGGTCGCATGGTTTATGTCGGTCACAAAAATCTCCCTTGCCCTTTCAAACGATGAGATCAAATACTTATTTTCCTTTCCTATAGTTTATTTTCCTAAATGAAAGCATCTTTCCTTGTTATAGTATTTTCATAAAGCTTTGAGATAAATTGCCTCCGTAAACTAGAATACTTTCTATTTGAAATAGAGTGATTTTCCTAAAGTTTGAAATGAGATATTTTCCTTAAGTGAATGAAATGCCTTTAGGTATGTTTTCAAGATATATGGTTCCGAATTCAAAGTATATGAGTTCTAAATGATTATGAAGTCTTGAGCATTGAAGAAATTTTACTCTCCATGAGACATATGCATGAGTTGAAAGTATTTTTTAAGGCCCCTTAGCCTTTGGGTATTTAGAATAAGAGAAGTTTTCCGGTTTTGATGTTAAACAATGATGACTCATGAGATTTGTGTTACATGTCTCATTCTTTATGATTTATGAGCTTTATATCTTATACTTTCTCAATCCATGTGAGTCGTCTCATAATGCATACATGATTTGATTAAAGAAGATTGTTACTATTTTATTCATATGCATTCACCCCGCATACTCAGTACATTCCAAGTACTGATTCACATATATGTCTATGTGCTACATTGTATCATAATGTAGGTTCAGGTGCTCAGTCACAGCCTAGCCCGCGATTCTTCGAGTACCTTGCCTACGTGATACCATACAATATTTATAACACAAAAACAGTCCACAAACGATATACAAGAACACACCTTAACCCACAACAACAAGACAACAAGATGATACAAGAAGCAAACACAAATTGAAAACGATAAATGATAGGTAACTTGACACAAAGAGAATACGAAATGTAGAAACTAAAGATTATATTAAACTCTAAAACCTCTACAAATAACATTAATAAGAACCAAATTCTTACGGTGACCGCTAAGGGAATCAACTCCACCTTACAACCACCGTTTCTAAGCAAAGATCAATAATGGCTTTTCCAAGTCCTACACTAATGGCTTATCCAAGCCATACACTAAGGATGTTACACTCTCAGATATAGAAGAGGTCTTTTACATATTCATCATTCAAAAACTAAAGAGCAAATGACTTAATAGAAGACTATATAGAGGCTAGCTTATTACATAACAAAAATGACCACAATACCCTTAATGAAAGGGTTGTCCATGAAGTGTCCTTCTAACAAATTGTGATCCCCAAAACACCCTTAATGAAGGGTTTTTCTTTAATGCTCCACAACCGTGGGGTCATTCTTCAACACTTGTAGTCTCGGCCCACGCAATCTTCCACACACGGGTTTGCCTTATGTCATGGTCAAAACGGGTCCTCCATGCATGTTCTTGTGTCCTCGAGGTGACCAAGTCTTGAGTCTTTATACGTTGGCATCCAATGACATCTTCAAAAGCATAGATGTCCATTTGTCTCATATCATCCTCCCCTTCTTGAAAAGGATTCGACCTCAAATCCATGCCTTACAAAACTAAAGAAAGGACAAACAAGCACAACTTCCTAATGGCAAAAGGGTTAGGGTTAGTACAACAAATAACATCATCATGCCAAGGTGGTACATACTTGAGATATAACCATGAATCCTTTGTATTAGTCATGAAAAGTTTAGTAAGAATGTTACAAAGGAAATGGCGATGACAAGTATCATGAGATAAAGAAACTACAAAGGTCGTAATGGTATCACTAAGTCCAAAAAGTAAGGCTACCTTTGTCTTTGGAACCATAAAGAACAATTGTTTCATTACCTCTTCAAGTGGCCTCATCAAACGTGGTGACACTATTGGTATCAAAGTCCACCAATCCCATATAACTTTGTCATTCAAACAAGTGGACCAACCAACAAGACCTATACCTCTACTTAATGCAAACCCGAAACTAGCATGGATGTCATCATAGGCAAAGAGGTAGTATAGGAAAGAATCAAGTGTAAAGACATGCACGGGTGAACACAAAGCATTTAAGAACATACACTCTCATTTCTTCAAACAAATAGACAACTTGGCATCCACAAGTTGGGATTCATGCAATTTAAGCAAAAGTGTGTCAAGCAAGGATGCATATTTAGAAACACTACCCCAAGGAATCAGTGACACCTTTTCCCTCGGGTTGTCAAGAAGGACTATACATTCCTTACCCTTAAGAGTACTCTCATCTTGAAAAAAGAGATTTCCATCTTTAGGAGGAATGTTGTCACACCATAGTGGGTTAGCATATAGGCTATAGCCTTCAAGACAAGCTATACCATCATTCTCACCACTAGGCTTATTGGGAGTGATTATACCATCTTCAAACAAGACATTATACCTAAAGAGAGCAAGATCTATCCCGCGGGCAGATTTGGAACAAGTAAGTTCACTTTCTAAAAGTTCATTATCAAGTTTTAAAGATGTTTCAAGCACATGATTATCCCTATGAGCCAAGCAAATATTAGAATCAAAGGGCAAGCTCACGGGTTCACTTCTATTCCTTTGATCAATATTTTCAACATCATCACACACTTGATATTCATTAATCACATCACACACATCCTCGAGTGGTGGGTAATTTTTACACAAAAGTTGATCAACATAAATTTCACAAGACGATGTACTTTTTTCATTCAACACTAGGTGGACATAAACCGATCTTTCAAGAAGGTTCGATTCGGTCATCAATAGGATCAACTAGTGTATCCGCACTCACAACAAGTACATCATCATCAAGTGGCAAAGAAACAATAGACTCACATATAGGCAAGCTACAACTCACACTCAATGGGCTACTAGCCACACAATTATCATTCGCATGTACAAAAGTGTAAGAGTTAGCTATTTTAACTTGACGTTTATGAGTATGTTCATCTATACCTCGGTGTGAAAGTCCATCACAAGCCTGGGCAGCAAATTTCTTCGGGAATCTCTCATCTCATGTTGTTTGTATAATTGGATTTTGAGGGAAGAGTTTGGGTAACAATTGGCGTATAATTTCAATGTGCCGTTGTATATCTTCAAGATCATCATGGATGCAATTACACGTGGCCTTAAAATTATGGGTAGACATGGTACCTAAACAAAAACAAAAGACAACAACAAACAAAAGAAAACAAAAAAGATTAGTAGTTAAAGCTCCTTACCAACACTCGATACACTCACCTTTGTGATTCTCACAATTGGAGCAGCAAATATTGAAAGTTGCTTATACTCCGGTAGTCACTAAGATGTCAATCCTACTTGGCGGCCGGAATGGATTCTTGTTTTGATTGACTCAAGATACAAAACAAAATTCACTTATGAACTTGAAACAAAGAAGTTACTACGAGTTACAAACGAGAAAAGCACACAAATAATGAAGACATGAAATAAACGTATTCAAAACTAATTAACAACCTAGTAGGTGATTACTAGTTTGTATATTAGTACTAGAATCAAGAAAATTGAAAATAAAGAAACAAGAAATGAAACTTAGAAATCTGAAATTTTGAGCCTAAGGGTCGTTTTTTAGGGTGATGATGTGGCAACCGCCTATTGGACGTTAAAATTGTTGAAAGTTAGAGAAATTTTCTTGTCTTCAAATTGTATTGATCAAATTCCAAGTGGGGAATGATGGAATTTCGGCTATGGGATGGTAGCAACAAGACTTTGGAGCCCTTTTTTCAAGTTCAAAAAGTGTTTGACTTTTTTGCACCTTTTTGGCTAAACACCTTTTTGAAAGACTTTTGACTCTTTCCCCTTTTGTAAGTCTTGGTAGGTGGACTTTCTCCCTTTTGGCAAGACAACTTTTGAAACTCTTTTGACCCTTTTCCTCTTTGGATGTCTTAGAGTTGTGTCTTTCAAGACTAACAACAAGACACACTCTCTTTCTTCAATTTCTAAGATCAAACTACCATTTTAATTTCAACAAAATATGAAGATGGTGAAGAACACCAAGAACACTACTTTTGAATCTTGGAGTTCTATGATTCAAGTTGGATCCCACACATCAACAACACATTTTCAAGATCCAACCCTCAATAAAAACATCAACAAAACGTTTTTAATCCACAATCTCAACAACAAACTTCAATAATACTCTTTCAAGCCACCAATCCTCAAAAAATAGCAACCTTCAAAGTTAAAAAACAACTCGGAAATGACTCAAAATTTAGATCTAGACTCTATAAGTGTTAGTGAAGAAGGGACTAACACTAGAAAAAACAAAATACACAAAAAACACACAAAAAAACACAATAAAACCAAGCCTCAAATCTCGGCCCAAACACAAAATTGGGACAGATTACTTTTTTTTTGCATTTTTTATTTTTTCCAACAATATTTTTGTGATTTTTCAAGATAGCAAGCCCAAGATTGATCTAGTGGGAACAAAATCAATGATGGATCTAATACCAAATGATACCATACGATATCTACAACACAAAAATAGTCCATAAATGAGATACAACAACACACCTTAACCCAAAACAAGACAATACAAGAAGCAAACACAAATTGAAAACGATAAATGATAGGTAACTTGACACAAAGAGAATATGAAATGTAGCAACTAAAGAGTATATTAAACTCTAAAACCTCTACAAATCACATTAACAAGCACCAAATTCTTACGGTGACCGCTAAGGGAATCAACTCCACCTTACAACCACCGTTTCTAAGCAAAGATCAATAAAGGCTTTTCCAAGACCTACACTAATGGCTTATCCAATCCCTACACTAAGGATGTTACACTCTCAAAGAGAGAAGAATTCTTTTACATATTCATCATTCAAAAACTAAAGAACAAATGACTTAATAGAAGACTATATAGAGGCTAGCTTATTACATAACAAAAATAACCACAATACCCTTAATGAAAGGGTTGTCCATGAAGTGTCCTTCTAACAAATTGTGATCCCCAAAACACCCTTAATGAAGGGTTTTTCTTTAATGCTCCACAACCGTGGGGTCATTCTTCAACACTTGTAGTCTCGGCCCACACAATCTTCCACACACAGGTTTGCCTTATGTCATGCTCAAAATAGGTCCTCCATGCATGTTCTTGTGTCCTCTAGGTAACCAAGTCTTGAGTCTTTATGCGTTGGCATCCAATGACGTCTTCAAAAGCATAGATGTCCATTTGGCTCGTATCACTACGTTTTCTACAGTGGTGAGTTCTCATCATTCGAGGACCGATCTTCAGATATTTACTGTACTTGAGAGACTATGTTTTATCTTCAGTTCATTTCAAGTCAGTTGGGGACCTATCCCAACGGCTCTCTAGATTTTGATTTGTAGAGGCTTGTCAGACTAGTGTCAGACTTGTGATGTGTTGAGGGTTCGATATTGTGGTTTTGTTAAGATTTCTCTATATTGTGGTCTTATGAACCAAGTATCTTTCCCATATTTTCTTTCATGTGATATGACTATGCTAGTGTTGAGTCCATTCTTATCTTGAATTGAGTGTCATTGGTAGAAACCGGCTCTAAGGGTTAGCATGGGGCTACTCGTAGCTTTAGGCACCGTGTGACATCCTGGGAGACGATTTTGGTTCGTTACATTCTTGCTCTGCCTCTCCCTAATATCTACCTGCTTCGTATTCTCTTTCTTAAACTTCTGCATATACACAACCAACCTGGAAATATCCATGACCTTGCTCAACAAGGTAGCCTTACTCTCCAAAATCAAATCTCTGGACAAATTGAAATCAAACTTCCTCATTCTAGCCCTCATGCTAAAAACAAACTCTGGAGCATACCGAGATAACTGGTAAAACTTAAAGGCATGCTCCTTGACTGACATCATTCCTTGCTTCAAATTTAAAAACTCTTTTGACTTTGCTTCCCTCAACTCCCGAGGAAAAAAATAGTCCAGAAAAATACTAGAGAAATCTTTCTATAAGGCTGACTCAGCATCGTCACCCCTAGTTTGTTCCCATTCCTCATACCATTGGTATGCTACATCCTTCAGTTGATAGGCAACAAATTCCACACCCCCACATTGGTAGCATGCATAACACGGAAGATCTTTTCTATTTCAGCAGTGAAAGCTTGAGGATCCTCCTCAACCTTAACTTTAGTGAACATAGGGGGGTTCAACCTTATGAACTATCCAACCCTTTTGGCCTTAGAAAATGGAGTAATAGAAGTACCACGCTCAGCCTGAGGAGCTACCAACTGCACCAACATATGGATAGACTGACGAAACTCAACATTCATCACATCAACCTGAGTAGCTCAAGGATGACTAAAGGGAAGCGATGGAACTCCAGGAGGACAATCCTGGACTAGACCCCCAGATCGGGTCTGGACCCTATAAGTAGAACGGGTCCCATCAACATTATCCTCGGGTTGGACAGAAGATTTTTTGTGAGCTTCAGATCAACGATTATACATGATCTGAAAAGAGAACAAATAGGAATTAGAGAAGAATTCAGGACCTTAAGACTCTACAACTTGAAATCAGATCACAAGAAAAGGAAACATTCCTAAATGCCTTGTAGCCTTTCCCTTATGAGTGTGGCGAGCTACACACATTTAAAAGAGACTCTACTTCACATGAATTTTTTGGAAACCCTATTTAACCATGAACCTAGGGCTCTGATACCAATTTGACATGATCTGAACCAGGACCTAGTCGTGCCAGGCATCTCAAGTCCAACCAGGATCGTAAACCACCCTATATCCTATGTCGGATGAATTCCAAATATATAAAAAGATAAAATAATAATACTTCAAATATATTAACAAAGTCCATAATAATAATCTAACAAACTCAATAAAATATCCAATCGGTGCCAACCCCAATACCAATACCAATACCAATACCAATGCTGACACTAATACCGATACCGCCCATGCCCATAGTTTTCTGACAAAGCCTCTATCCAAAATTAATAAAATCCATTCAGGACATGCCCCTGACCATATGCGAAACCAAACCAAAGACATAACAAAAATAAAAGAAGTCCATATCATGAAATAGAGACTCACAAAGTATGAAAGCTCACCATTTTAGTCTGACTCAAAGCTGTCCTCGAATCCTAGTCACTAAGTAGAAGGAATGGTAGTATGACTAATTCTTGCATCACGTGGAGATATAGTGCCCAAAGACAGTTAGCAGAGTGAATGCTAGCTTGTACTCAGGAATAAGATAAAATAATGTCAATAATTTAAACCAAGGTAAATAACTATATGCAATCACATACATATATATATATCATGCCGAGAAAGAGAATTCAGGTTTAGCATGCATTTAAAACCTTTTACCTGGGTTGTGTAACTTTGCTGTCCTAAAACCACCCACGGGCTATATCGGTTCAGCTCCCGATACTGAAAGAGCCCAGTACGTGTTAGCCACACTAACTGGAGAATAAAACCTAAGATAACTAGTACAGCTCCCAAAATATAAGTGTGACATCATGCATACGATCACCAAGACCAATCTCACATCGATAAATATGAGTTTCTATTTTGATCCCCCCGGCACCTCCACCTTTCACGGCTTTGCTAACACAACCCTCTTTAATCCCCTATTAAAACCATTCACATATAGCCAACCATTTATACAGGTGTCTTTTTAATTAGGCATTAACCATTAATATTGTCATACCAAAATTTAGAACTTGCAGGTCTATCCATTTATGCCATACCAAAGCCATTAAACCAATTTGACTCCAAAGTTTCCAATTAAGCCAAAATTATGGCCATCAAGTCCTTTCCAAACCATTTAAAACCAACCAAACTAATTTAGGTTCCATTACCATATTATGCAATGCAAAGATTTCAAGAAAAGACATACTATGTGAAAAAATCATTCTCATTGGCATTTCAACAAATATGTTGAGGGCATATAACTTCCAAAACCAATAACCAAGTATCAATTGACCATTCCCATGGAACCACTTGTTCAAACCATAATTATAACATGAAAACCATAAGAAAAATATGGGAAAACATTACCAACCATAAACAACCAAAACCCCCAACTTATATTTTAAAACCAAAATAATACTATAATAATACCATGAAAACCATTCATTAAAACATACTTTTAGTTGAACTAACATTGAGGGAGGAGTAATATCCTTAGACACCAAGGAAGACGGATACATTTTATTTTTGAAAGCTCCTAATTGATTGTCTTGTAGAAACCCTAGCCTTTTCTTGAATCAAGATCTTAAGAGAGATTTCAAGAGTGTTTGAATGAGAATGATAGGCTAATGTAGACCCTAAATGTGTTATGTCATAGGGTCAAAAGGAGTTAAGAGGGTAAACGTCTAGAATACCCCTAACATAAAATTATAGAAAACTCCTAGATGGGTATGAGTGGACCCTCCAATGCGTCACCATAACATACGAGTGGTACCCTCAAGTTGTCACTAGGTCAGAAAGTTAGATACCATATTCTGCCCATGAAATACCTTGTGGTTTGGTCCTTTGAAATTTCTTGGGTTTTGGACTTTTTGGACATTATACGACTCTTTATTCTAGTTGTATGGTGAGGGTACAGGTAAGGTGACCCAGTCGTATGTTGTCCAGTGCTGGGTGGTTGAGTTTTTTAAATGGGTACGACTTGGGTGGGTACGAGTCGTATGGTGGGTAACAGGTTATAGGTTTAGGTTTTTCTTTATTTAATCTGAAACTTAGTAACTTAACTTTTACCTGAGTACGAGTGGCTCACCATAAGTTGTGAGATAGTGTACAAGTGGTATTGTCCAACTCGTATGTTAGACAGTTTGAACCCCTCTTGATTCTACCTAAGGTACGTGTTATGGGTACTTATCATATGCTTGGGTATGATTGGGGCTTGGTGGTTGTATGTTTGTTAGTGTTGGGGTACCAAGGGATGCCTATAGTACGAGTGGTGGGTACCACTCGTGTGATAGGGTACAGGTTGTAAGGAGGAGTCGTACCCTCCTGCAGGATTTTTATGTTTTTTAAGTTGGGGTAATCTGGACATTTACCCTCTTAATCTCTTAAGGCCCCATGACTTATATCACTCTTAGGATATCATTTACCCTAATATTCTAATTGTAAACACTTAGAAACTCTCTCAATTTCTCTCAAAGGCTCTTGGGTCAAGGGAGGCTAGGTTTTCATCAATAGGATCAATTTGAGACTTACAAGGGTGATTTCTCTCTGTCATCTTTTAATCTAAGGCATGTACTCCTCCCTCATTGTTAGTTCCAACTAAAGGTATTTTTTATGTATTGTTTTTTTGGCAAAAATATTGTATAGTTTTGGATTTTCAAATATATGTTGGGTTTTTATAGTTACAATGGTTGGTTATGGTTTTTCCATGTCTTTTACTTATGGTTTTCATATTATTATGGTGGTTTGAACATTTGGTTGTATGAGAATAGTTAATTGGTACTTAATTTTGTCTTTGGAAATACTATGCCCCCAACATGTTTGATAAAATGCCTATGAGAATGTTTTTGGTTAAATTATTAGACTTTCATTGAACTATTGCATGGTATAACTTGGTAATGGAACCCTAAATGGTATAAATGGTTTGGAATGGTTATATGGTAAGGTCTTATGGTTATGGTTGGTCTAATTGAAAGCCTTGTGGGGCACAAGGAAATCCCCCAAGCAAATATAATAATGATCACTTGTGGGGTACATGGGACTCCCCCAAGTCAACTGAATAATGTAATCTATGCGTACATAGGAATCCCTTCTACTTAAAAAGGATGACTAAGGACATTGCTTGCAAGCTATAGTAGGTATGATGATACCACTACTTATAGTCTTGGTTAATAATAAATGGAATGGTGGTTTTGTTGTGTGGTAGTGGTTTTAATTGGGCAATAATGGTGGGGTATGATAGCTAACCGTGAAGGTGTGAGTCCAATGGACGGACACTGCACTACAAGAAAACCTCTTATTAGAGACCAACATTTAAGACAAGGAAATAATCTGGTCTCTAAAAATATACACTTAGAGACTAGAATTTTTCCTCGTCCCTAATTTCTATTTTTTGCAAAGGCTCTTAATCTGATTGCAAAAACATAACACATCTCATCCCTAATCAGTGTGGGTAAGAGACACCAATGAATAATTAAGAACCAAAAGTATTCTAATTAAATCCCTCTCCCCCACCCAAACCCTTACCCCACTCCCACAATAAAATTTAAGGAAATGAAACATCTCATTATTTGTAAAATCCCTAAAAATTGACTCTTTAAGATTTCTTATGGGGCTCAAATTTCTTGTCTTTATCAGTAATAATTTAAGCCTCCTCGATGAACAGCACGTCCTCAAGTTCGATTAGTTATTTTTACTTTTTCTTACTCTAGTTGATCATTTTAGAACTGCTTTTCAATTGTTTCATTGATGGACCATGTGGTTAGGGTTAAATTGCATATCTACATTAGATATTATTAATTTTTTATTTTATGCGTTGCAGTTTGTTCCATTTTTTTAATATTAAGGCTTGTTCTCTTATTGTAATTGATTATTGGTTGCGAATTTCTTATGTAATTTTAGATAAGTCACTTAAACAAGGGTGTAAAACACATAGATTTATATTTCTAAGCATTAGTACATGGGCTCTCTTCTAGTGCAATCATGGTGCATAAATCTAATTATTATAGTGGTAGACTTATAGTATTTTAACAGATCTATAACACTAGTCCGTTATTTAGCTATTTACAGATCGCTTAAAATTTATGGTCCTTTGTCGGGGAGGGAATTGGGCACACTGAGATTCTAAATATTTGGATAAGGTGTGTGGATTTTTCTAGTTGCTACTATAGTTGCTCTTTATCTAAATATTATCTTGTCATAGTTTTGCTTATAAATGTCTTTAAGTTATGATTCCATTTTGTGTTTTACTCATTTAACTAAAGAACCTTATAATATATTGAATATAGCGGCACTTATAGTATATTACAAAGCTGGAGGTATAGAAGATCGGTAGGGTTAAGAAGTAAGCATTTAGTAATTGAATTGCCTTTTTAAAATGTCGTGTAATAAGATAAATTTAATATTGTACTTTTATGTTAAAGAGAATAATTCTTTTCTATTAAGAGTTGGTAGGACAACATAATTAAATGTTGCAGGGCTGTGAACTATAATTTTATTAGATCCCTGTTGGCTATACATTGTATTTCTGAAATTTTTTATCTGTAAATAAGGGTCTACCGGATATAGTCTCTCTACCTTCACAAGCTAGGGCTAAGGCTGCTTATACACCATGTCTCCTAGACCCCACTTGTTGGTTTCAGCGGGTATGTATCATTTTTGTTGTTATGATTATGAGTTGTTGTTTGTCAAGTGATTTTGCATACTCTCCATAAAATTTATTTGTATTGTGTTGATTTGTTTTCCCTGAAAGGCTCGCCATAATTGATTTGATTATAATAAGTTATGTGTATTTGATTGGTAATTGGTATTGCTGGTAGTTGGAAAAAAATAGCAAGGTATAAATAATTATTGAATGTATAATAGATACTTATTAGTCCTTTTCCTCAATGTATATTAGTAGGAGGAGAACAAGGTTTGATTAGTAGGTTGAGATTTAATAGAGAAAAATAAGGGAAATATCGAGCTAGAAGCCTCACACTGGTGCATCAATATAGCAAGAAAAAAATTATAGTATACTGAACGAGGTGCTAAAAACTGTACGTACTAAGTGTGGGGGTATGATTGGGATTATGGAATGCGGGATTGGGTTTTGGTTTCATTTTTGTGAAGAAATGATTCTATGAATGTGTTTTGGCAAGGCAGGCAACAATTATGTAGTATGATTAGTTTGGATTATGTAGTTTTGAAATGAAAATGCTTATATGAGATTACTTTTTGGAAACCAAAGGTCCATTTGGACATCTGATTGATATGAAGTTGAAGGTTTTTTTTTGGCATACAATTTGAATTTTCTAAGTTGTATTTTTCACATAAACATGAAACCCCACAAGTTGTGAAAACTATTAAAATTTCCTCAATTCTTATACAATCTTACCAAATGAGCAAACCATAGTTCTTTAAAGTGTAATTCTAGGCTAGTGTATGAAATTAAATGACTAAAGCTGACAACTGAGTTTCAAGTTTCTGTATATTATAATGAAGAAGTATTGCTAGATTTATGTCATTGCTTTATTTGTAAATCTCATCTAATATAGTTAATCTTTTTCATTTTTTTGTGGAGAAACCAGCTGTCCACCAAGAATATTTTAACTTTGTTCCTGGCAAGGTAAAAGTTTAGTCAACAAACTGTATAAACAATTCTTTATATTTCAAACTGTTTATCTTGTAAGCTTTTCATGCATGAAAGCATGCTGAGATAGATTTGCATGCTTAGCTTGTCAGAAAAATTGAACTAATTAGGATCATTGAAGCATTTTTCAATGAAGCTTTAGATAAGCCTTTTCAATTACAACTGAATATAGGATGGTACAAGCCTTTTGCTTCCTTAGTGTAGTTCATGTTCAGGTTTACATCTTAACTGCTTTAGTAAGTGGTAACAAACTCCAAAGCCATCTATTACGTTGATGATGTTATGTAAGAACTAGTCATGCCTCATCTCTTGATTCTTCTCTCTATTTCAGATGTCAGAAAAAGAATTATGGACTAAATATTCAAGGGCTGAATACCTCCACAGTATAAAAAATATTGTTGCAGCTTTTGCCGAGGCTTCTGAAGATGAGGAGCTTGCAGTTTTCTTGAAGCAAGATACTATGTTAGTATTTGAAGCTCTAAAGAAGGCATTCACTAGATAATTAATGTATTCATTATTTTTTAACGACATCCATACTAAAAGAACTTCTACTGAGTATTCTTGATATAACCCCCTCCCCCGCTCTCTCTCTCTTTCTCTTTGAGAGGTGATGGCTGGAGAAGAACTTCTAGAGCTCTTTACATTTTATATTCTTTTCAAGCCAAAAGAGTGGATCCTACCCTGGACATGGAAGCAGATGAAAGTGATGATTATATACATCTTCCAGTCCATCAACTGAACTTTATTCTGTAAATTTGACCATCTATCTTCTATTAGACCTATTGTTCTTGTATATGCTTTGATCTAATCCCTTACAAGAAAATTGGATCTAACCTTTTTTTCATATACCATGGTAAAAATAGGATCATAGGCTACCTTAGGTTGAAACTAAGGAGATTCTAGAACCACAATATGAACCATTCAAAAGGTCTTTTTTTCAATACCTCAATCAACATACGACATTGGTTCTTCGAGGAAGAGTTATAGGTAAGCTTATTTTAACATGCTTTATCAATAACATCATTCTATCGTAACAGAGAAAGTTACTTTAAGCTTTTTTCTTGCCTGAGACAAATTGTGAAGCAGCCTTAAGTTGTCCTATTGGGCATCTTTGTGCAAAATGATAATGATAATATGTACACTACTGATTCTTTGTTTTTCATGATAGATGTGTCTTTCATATGGATGTTCTTGATATGCGCTGCTAGGGTTGGGAGAGGGATAGGAGAACCTTAAATAATATATTAGTGGTTATGGAGCCTTTGTTTAAGTTGATAATATTTCATACTTGACTTGATATTTCCTTATTGTCTAATCAATTTGGGAAGATGTTGAGCTTGGTGATACAAAACTTGTTGCTGAAGCATTCACCAGGAAAAATCAGGGTAAAATGCATTTTCTACTCATACAGTTGTCCATTAATCTCATTCTGGTTCCAAACCTAAAAAGGCTTATACAGGTCATTTCATTTAGTGGAATAGCTGAACTAGGTAATGCCATGTTTGATGAGAATTCATATAGAGAACGCATAAACAAAGTTTCTCGAGTAGATGAAATTGAAGATCTTCATGGACCTCGTGACCCACTAGTTGCATTACAAAGTATCAAGGTCTGGCGTTCATCAGTTCTTTTTTTTTCTACTCATGTCAACTGTCATTTTGTTATATTATCTGATATATGATGTTTTCTAAACCAGGATCCTCAAGACTACTTTGAATCTTAGCAAGCAAATGCAATGAAGGCTTTGGGAGACGTTGAAACAGGGATTAGACAACTAAAATTTAGTGTGAGCAAAGAAGAAGACTTTTTCTCCTTGAAGGACTCCATCTCTGAGATAAATTCTCAAGGATTGATCGAACCAATAATTAGTTCAAAAGTAGCTCTCAAGGTACTTTTACATTTTTTGAAGTTAGGAAATTGCCATCCAATGATATCATACTGTAATAGAGAAGTTGAACTGTAAATCATTGTTTATAGGTTTTTAATGGGCTTATTCAAAATATCTCAAGTACAAAGTATCATATGGGAAAGAATCCCATGAGAGTGTTTTGGATCAGTTGCCTAGTGCAACTAAAAATGAACTCTTACTTGTGAGTTGTGTTTTTACAGGGTGATTTGATTATTTTTTTTAATCTAAAATCTTTGTTCAAACTTTATTATAGCTCTTAAATTCTGTTGACCATGGAAAATTATATTTTCAATTTGCTTGTAGCATTAGACTCAATTCGGGAATTATTGAAGCACTTCTGGTCATCATATCCAATAACGACAAAATATTTCTACACCAAGTCAATATTTTGAATATCAATATTGTATTAGCACTTATAAGTGTTTAGGAGTTTTCAAAGTTTTCATATATTAGCAAGGTATCGATAATTACTGAATGTATAATAAAGTTTGTGATTCCTTTTATGGATACTCGCAATCTATTCTATCTCATTACATTCCACAACATTTCTAAATATTTAGAGAATTCCCACTGCAGAGTGAATTACTATGGAACTTGTTACCTTACTGAACTTTACTTATGTATCGACCTAATTATTGAGCAACTTGAAACAATGAGAAATTACTATTTGGTCTTTTAAGAAAGAAAGACAAGATACGATAAGATTTACTTTGAAATATTTTAAATACTTCTTGGAGCTGCAACCTAGTTTAACAATCTCAAGTTAGTTATTTTTAGGAATAGACTAGAAAATACGAGCATGTAGAAGTAAATACTTCTTGAAAGTTGAGCAGACACAATATTCGCATGCAGCTGGTTGGTCCAAACACTGTTACTTAGTTATCAACCTTTTATGTATGTCTCTGATCAAATACAAGATCTACATAGTAAACTAGTCCTGGAATATATCACCCATGTTGTGTCTCTCTATAACTCCATATATGAATTGTATCCCATTCGTTGTGCATGCTGTTTTTGAGAGAAATATTCAAGTCAATAGGTATTGTTGTTATGTCTTAACCTTGGTGTTTATTTTAGTGAATTGTTATTTTTTAAATCACTAATGTTACACTTATGAAAGTACTTATATTATTTTACTATTAGCATGTTCTAGATCTCATGAAATCAGAAGCAACCGCTCTACCTCACCAATGTTAAACTTCTGGGCATGTTGTGATTATTTGTTCTAGATCTCGTCTTACTATTCCAATTTTGTGTTTGTGTGATTCTTCGTAAACTATTTACAAATCTTAAGAAGTGTTCTATAAACATATGGTGAAACATTTCTCTGGAAAGGATCCTAATGTTACTTTGATTTAAGAGAATGCTTTTACCATTATTTCACTCAGGTATAATCTAGTAATTTTATTACTCTACAATCTAGTAAATTGTTGCAACTTATTAAGGTAGTACATAGCCGAACAGATCAATTTTACTTGTAAATATGTTACTACTTATGCTGTGAAAATTAGACCCCTCGAGCACTTTCCATTAGCTTAATAAAAGTAGAACCATCATTAAGGCTTTAAATTTTGCATAAAGCATCCAGAATAGATATTCTTGTATCTATATCATCTTGGTTGTCAATAAAATAGCTCTATTGATTTTTTAAATTAAATTTAGCCCAAAATTTCCAAATTTCTTATGCCCTTCTTGACCATTGCAAATGTTCGTTGAATGGGTATGCTTCATCAACTGACCACTTGCCTTGAAATCATGTTCAGAGTAGTAGCATGTATAATGGCTTTGCACTCTCCTTGAAGATTATTTCTCATCCATTGGCTTCAGAAAAACTGTACCATGGGTTGCTTAAATTAGTAGTTGAACCTGACACTTTTCGGATAAGGAAATTGTTGGTGTTTGAACTCAACGAGCCTAGGCAGCCGGATAAAGCCAAAAATAAATCTATATTAATAGTATTAGTTAATAGAGGATGTCAGTTTTCTTTTTTCATAAAGTATTTGTGTAAACAATGACATAACTGATGTATACATGATGTTTATGTGTATATATGAAAGTAGTTTATGGTAATTTGATATATATATATATATATATATAGATATATATACATTTGATTAATCCCATTAAAAATTGTATAATTTATATATAGCAACAAAACTTTTTCTGTATAGGCTTTTTAGGACCAGTAAACTGGTGGTTGAAAATCTTAGCACCAATTGTACTTTCAGGACCAGATTTTTATTGGTCGCAAAATCTTTTTAACAGGGATTAGAAACATGGTCCCTAAAAGAATTTTAAGGACTAGTCTTATGGTGATTGCAAAAAGCATTTTAGGGACCGGCTAGTTTAACCCATCGTAAATGACCTTTAGCAAAGGAGACTATATGGATGGGTGGTGACCATCTTTTCCAGTCTCTATTAACCTTTAGGGATGGGAATTTCAGTTTTAGGGACCAATTTTCCCTTCGCTATTGAGCATTTTTCTTGTAGTACTGGAAACTCGTGTTTACCGACATGAGGATTGGTCATGGAGACCATATATGATACTTATGGGGTACACGGGAATCCCTTAAGTATACTTATACATATATATCATGAGAGCAAAAGGTACTCAGGAATCCCCTACTCCTATGGTATCTCCGGTTTATGCGGCTACAGACGTCGAGGCCTATTTAGGGGGTTACACTAGACCTATATATCCCATGGGTGGTTTTAGAATGGTTAAGATACACATACCCAGTTAATTATTTTAAAGGCATGCTAAACTCGATTCCCTTTACCAGTATGGTTATATATATGTATATATGGTTATGAATGCATATGGCTGGTTTACTTGGTTTTAAAGGTTGGCATTATTTTATCCTTATCCTGAGTACTTGCTACCGTTCACACGCTAACCGTCTTTGGGCGGTTGTATTCCCATGAGACATAGGAACCAATCTTTCTACTCTTCCTTCTTAGTGATCGAATTTGGGATCAACTTGATTGGATTGAAGTGGTGAGCTTCCATATTTTGGAAGGCTCTATTTCATATAATGAATGTCGTTACATACTCTAGTTTTTTCATAAACATTGGTTTTGGCTATGGTTGGGGGCATGTTCCAATCGAATATTATTTTATTTTTGGTTAGAGGCTTTGCGGAACTACTATGGGTTGGAATAGGCGGTGTCGGTATAGGTGTCAGCCTTAGTATTGGCATTGATATTGGGGATGATACCATTGAACTGTATTTATGATTCTTCTATCCTTTTATGTTATGGACTCGTACTTGGTTATTGTTTTAGTTTGGTATGGCTACAAGTCGAGTATTGAATGGTTGAACTTGCTTGGGTTGGTAACAGTCATGGACCTATCCCAGAGTCTGGATTGGTACAATACCTTATCTTTTTATTTGTTCATATTTTATCTGAATCAGGGTATGCGTTTGGCAGTTGCGTTGGGTAATGAAGGTAGTCCCCGAGCCTGGTTGGACTTGGGATGCCCATCATGACAAGACCCCAGTTTGGGCCGTGTCAAGTTGGTATTAGAGATTTAGGTTCATGGCCAGTTTATGAGGTTGAATCCTTGATGTGTGAGCCTACGCTAACACATTTGAGGCTTTTAACTCTAAATAATTGTAAGATCTTGAGCAACTTTAGTTGTTTTTTATTAGTTTACTTTGATTTTTACAGTAAATGTTGAGATGTGGGAGAACCGAAAATAATGGAAGCAAAAACGCTGAAAAGCGAAGCAAAATAAAGGACAAGTGTGGTTGACGATGTTCATGATAAGTCTTTAGCTTGGTGATAAGCTATCAAGGATGCCGTCAGACTTAAACAGAGAATGAGAGTTGGAGACATTTTTGTGATGACATTTGTGATAAGCCGTCAGGTTGGTAATAAGGCATCAACGTCGTCGTCATTATAAGGCAGCAGAAGTGAAAAGTACAGAGGAGCTGACGACATCCGTGATAAGCCGTCAGACTCCTGATAAGATGTCACGGATGTTGTCGTCTATTTCGAGAAAATGCTGCAACTTTAATTTTATTTCCTTATTTAGGTTGAACTATTTAAAGCTTTGTTTTAGGGTTTTATAGAGATTATTATTCATTCATTCATCATCATTATTCGAAAGAGAGTTCGATACTTTGAGTCTTGGAGAATATTTTCCGATATTTCTTTCTCTATCTTTTTGGGTTCGAACAATACAACTAGTTTGGGGATTTTTCTTTGTGATCTAATCTACGATTCACTAATAATTATTCATCTTTATAAGTTAATCTTCTCAATTATGAATTCAATTATGTGTTTCGTTCTTTGCATCATGTGTGGCTAAACTCTGTTAACCTGAATTTTGGGATCTAGGGTTAGGTCGTGATGAGGTGCTAAATACTCAAGATTTAATAGGTGTTAGGATTTCTTGATAATTCTGAGATTTTAATTAACGTCTGTTGGTTGCAAACAGTAGACACCCCTACTTTGATTTTCTTGAGAAAGAAATCATATACAGTAGGAAGTGAATTATCAATAGGGACTCGGAAATATTTCGTTTAATAATCAGCGTTGTAGCAAGGTTGGTTAACCTGAGGTAAAATCAGCACAGTGAATAGAAATTCCCTAAGTCTGAGAGGATTAGGAAATTAAACGCTTAAATAGGTCGAGATACATTTGAGCATATCATCGATAACGATAGCTTGTTATCCTAATCACAGTGAGAATATTGAGTCATCTCTAGCATCTGTCATGTACCGTAAGCCCTAGTGAACATAATTCTGGTTATTTTATAAAATCTTGGTTACAAACATCGAAATTAAAGTGACAAACAATCATTTATGAAACTTAAACCCCCATTTCAGGAAACGTTAAACTATCAGTGAATTAAATCGCAATCGACTTGAATTCACACCATATTCCCTGTGGGATTTGACCCCAACCTAGTTGGGTTTTATATTGACAATGATCGCTTACACCCATTCAAGAGTGTAGTTTGAGCATTATCAAAAATGGCATCGTTGCCGGGGAATACGGTTGTAAACTAAAAGTTGTGTGCGCTAATTGACTATTAGTTAGGTTTCCTAGATTTACGTTTATTTGTTGTTTTTGTTTATTGCAGGTTCTTTGTTGTTTATGCCAAAAAAAAAGTTCCAGAGAACCGTTATTACCAATTAATCCAGAACCTCAGATGATCTGGAGAATGGAAGAACAACAAGAGACTGACAGACTGGCAGCCTTGGCCAGGGCTCAGGTGAACGTATAGAACCAGGGTCAACAAGTATGTCACCCGAACCAAGATGATGAAGACTTGGGTGATGAGGAATTGCTGAATCCTCAAAAACTAAGGTGAGCTAAGCAAATTGCTGCACCAGTGCAGTGAAATTTCAACAGAAACCATCCAGTCAGAGGAAAGAATGGTCAACAGCCTGTCCATTATGAGGTTGATGACGATGACGAAGGAATGGATGAAGCAGGTTCAATGGGTGCTATCATTCCTCCAACGTTGTCACCTGGTGCAAAATTCAGCATAACAAATACTATGATTCAACTCCTGAATCTGAATGGGTTGTTTGGAGGCTTGCCTGGTGATGATTCAAACATGTACTTGGTGAACTTTATCACCATTTACAAATCTTTTGATAATTCGGGAGTGAGCCAGAATGTGATCTGGTTGAGAGATTATTTCCATTGTCTCTGTCTGGGGAGGCAACAATGTGGTTAAATGAGCTGGAGCCCGATTCTATAACCAACTGGAGACAATTGAAAGAGGCGTTCCTAGAATAGTTTTTTCCACCCTCCAGGAGGGTACAGTTGAGGGATGAAATCAGTAACTTCAGGCAGCTCCCGACTGAAGCATTGCATGAAACTTGGGAGAGATTCAAGAAGAAGATAGCACAATGTCTGAACCACAATATGACGGACTTGCACTTGATAGAGACTTTGTACAGAGATTTTAACTCTGTGACAAATCCAATTGCAGATAATTCTGCAGGTGGTTCGTTCATTGACCTTTCTTTTCAAGATGCTTCAGACATACTGAATAGAATGACCAAACAGAGTCGGTCTTGGCATACTAGGGATTCTGTGGTAGCTAGCCCAACTATTTCTGGTGGTATGACTGCGGAGTAGTGCAGAAGGGATGGGGAGTGAGACCAAGACATGGCCCACTTAAAGACTCAGATGGAATTGCTGACCAAGCACTTGCTGTCAGGCAAGACTGAAAAGGTTAAGGCTGTGGAATCTCAGTGCACTGTTGCTATTAATGCAGATGAGGAGGAAAATTATGTTAATAATCAGGGGGGTTTCCGAGGCAATAGCCAAGGGAATCAAGATCAAAAATTTTATGACAAGCCTGATTATACAGATAGGGAGCAAGGAAACTGGAGAAGCAATAATGTAACAGTGGTTTGTATGTTCCTCCTGGAAGTTGGGATGTTGCACCAACTAGATCTGACAAGATATCCATAGAGAACATGATGGAAAAATTGTTAAAGGGAGTTGAGGCTACCAACTCGGGGGTAACCACTATGAAGAGTGAATTCTCTACCCTAAGTCAGTTGGTTAGTTCACACTCCACTTCTATGAAGTAGTTGGAGCAGCAGATAAGCCAACTTTCTGCAACACTGAACCAAAGAAAAGGTGGTACTTTACCTAGTGATACGGTTCAGAATCCGCGGAATGATGGCTCATGTATGGCGATTATCACTAGGAGTGGTAAGATCTTACCTGTCCCATCTGTGGGAAAATCTATAGATGGTGAGATGGTTGTTGATGAATCTGAAGAAAGCAAACCCGTGGAGTCTGAGAAATTGTATAGTTCGTTTGATGCTTCGGAGAAAAAAAAAAGAGAAGTAATAGGAAGTGGTGTTGAAATCTATCCCAAGACCACAACCTCTCTTTCCTTAACGATTGAAGAAAAAGGCTGATGATGCAAAATTTAGCAAATTCATGGTCATGCTCAAGCAATTGATAATTAATGTGCCTTTGGTTGAGGCACTTGAGCAAATTCCAAGATATGCAAAGTTCATGAAAGACCTTGTAACCAATAAATGGAAGGTTAGCCATGAGCCGGAGGACAATCTTCTCCATTGTGGCGCTATCTCGACAAGGTCTTTAGTGCAGAAAAATGCAGATCCGAGAGCGTTTACCATCTCATGTACTATTGGCCCCCTGAAGTTCACAAAAGCACTATGTGATCTAGGAGCTAGTATAAATTTAATGCCATTGGCTGTGTTCAAAAAATTGGGTTTGAGGGATCCTACCCCAATAAATATGCGGTTGGTAATGACAGATAGATCTGTGAAGTGTCCTGTGGGCATATTGCATGATGTTTTGGTAAAGGTAGCCGATTTTGTTCTGCCTGCTGATTTTGTGGTCCTAGATTGTGAAGTGGATTTTGAAGTGCCCATCATCTTGGGTAGGCTATTACTTGCAACTGGGAGAGTGCTAGTAGACATGGAGTTGAACGAGCTAAAGTTCAGGTTCAACGACAAAGAAGAACGCTTCAAAATACACTCATCCATGACTCAGCAACATGAGATGAGTGATTTCTCAATCGTTGACGTCTTCTATGATGATGGTAAAAGGGGTATCAACAGGTTGTCTTGGAGAAGTCTGAGTAGTCAATACAACCAAGTCATGCCTCGATAGTAAATCAGGCACTATTGGGAGGCAACCCAAAGTTTTTATGTTTAAGCAAGTGTTTTTACTTTTATAATTTGGATTTAGTACAGAGAAGGTAAAAAATGAGGAGGTCAGCTGAAAGGCCATGACGACATCTCTGATAAGCCGTCATAACTGTGATAAGCTATCAGAAATGTTGTCAGATAGGCCAAACTTGAGGCAATCTCTGCTTAGGGGTGATTACATTTGTGATAGGCTGTCACACTTGTGATAAGCCTTCATAAGTCGTCGTCAGCCCAAAGCCTTAAAAGCTAAATTTTGGTCCTAGTTTAAATCAAATCCGACCCGGCCTAGCACAAGAACCTTTTTAAATTTCTGCTAGTTTTAATTATTTTCCTTTAGTTTATTTCTTTCCTTAGTTAGTTTATCTCCTACTCTTTGCAAAACACTTCAAGAAAACAAGTTCCCTTGTGCGTGGGTTTGCAATTCACAATTAAGAGATTCTTTCTACTTCCTACTTCCTCTTGTATGTGTAATCAGATTAAGGGCCCTTATCAGGTACACTCTAGCTTTAACTCTTCTTTTCTTGTGGTAAGTGATTGATAGATGACAACCCAAGTCCCTAAGATGCTTGAACCAAGTTCAACTTGGAAAGGAGCTAAAATCGCACCTAGGGTCTGTTGTGCAAGCCCAGGGTTTAAAAAGACAGCTCACACTCGAAATTCACTTGGATTTTGAGAAATAATGGGGACCCAAAATTGAGTTAAAATCAAAAGTGGGTTCTGATAAGAGCTAAAGACATTCATGATAGTCTATGACAATCGTGACGGCTTATCAGGAATGTCGTTAAAGGCTGATAAGAATGAAGTAGTTTTTGTTTAGTGCTGACGACATTCGTGATAGGCTATCACAATTGTGACGACTTATTAGGAATGTCGTCAAAAGTTGTTAAAATTTTGAAGGTGATGTCTAAGTTAACGACCATTGTGATAATCTATCACAGTCGCGACGGCTTATCAAGAATTGTCGTCACACCTGGAACCTAAAGCATGAATAAGCCAAAATGATTAATGTGTTTGTGTTTGTGATCTTGTGGACTAACCAATGGTTTTTATACTGCTATAGGAACCTTAAAATGGCACCAAAAATAAAGATCCCCAAAGCACCAAAGAAATCAATAAAAGAAAGTGTACGTCGTAAGCTTATCAACGAGGAATCTGATTATGAGGAGGAGGAACCCCTGCTTAGGAAACAAAAGGAGAAGAAACGTCCAAAGAAACCTTTGCCACCTCCACCCATTAAAGTGGAGGATAGTGATGACACTGAGACAAAAACACCACCAGAAAGTTCATCTTCTGAACATACTGCCTCTGAGCAAGAGGGTTCTGAACAGCATGAGTCTAACCATGCTGAATCTGAAAAAGAGGAATTGGAAGGGTCTGAGCAGTCTGAGTCTGAGGGAACAATATCTGGATCCCCATCTACTGAACAACAAGATGATGAAGAGTCTCCAGCTCGGGGAACACTTATCAAATGTAAGAATCCCAAAGTTCGAGATAATGCTAGGTGGCAAATTCCTAGGGCAGAGAGCATCTTCACCGCTGGGCTTCGCAAAACTGATAAAAGGAGTTCTAAGAGGCCAATTAAAGAAGAAAAGATGATTATCACCAGAGGGTTGAGAAGGTACCCTGAAGTGGAATAGAAGTTCCAAGAGTATGGCTTGGGACGGACGACAAAAAGAGGAGGTTCATTTTGCCCTGCACTGGTTCGGGAGTTCTACGTGAACTACCAAACTCAGTTGGAAAATATGTGCATGCCAGGTGAAAGAGTAGTAGACCGGACCCTGTTGGATAGAGTATAAGTGAGGGGAGTAAGGGTTGATGTCTCAATCATAACCATCAACAGGTTCTTTCATGGTCCCAATTTCACTCCTCAGTCCACTGCGCTATCAGTCTATGCTCGGATTAGGAACCAGGAGAAACAACAGCTGTGGTTGGCCAACATCATAGCTGAAGGAGAAGCAGCATGGGTACCAAACCCAAATAAAAGAATCTGTAGGTCCTCTTTGACTCAAGAGGCAAATTTTTAGTGAGGTATAGTGCGTGTCTGGATAATGCCCACTGATGGAGACAACATTTTAGGTGATGACCGAGCTATTCTAGTGGTGAGTATGGTGCAGAACTTTCCCCTAAATTTTGGGGAAATCATTACTGATGAGATAAAGATTAGAATGTCAAGAACTAACACTGCTTACCCTTTCCCTTGTCTTATCACAGAGTTGTGCCGAGCTGTAAATGTGCCAAAGATTGCAGGGATTGATGATGATATTCCTGCCCAAAAAACTTACAACTCCATACGGTATGATGAAAATTAGTTAGGATTGAGACTTGATAGAGGTGCAGAGGTAGCAGCAGACCCTCTAGTTACAGATGTCGGTGCAACACCTCATATGGAAGTTCAAGATTCTGAGGCTGTGCAGCCAACTTCTTCATCACAGGCAGGATCAGTGCCTGAAACTGAAGCCAGCCCTTCAGTTCCTACAGCAGTAGTAGCAGGTTTTGCATTTCATCCGGTCGATATCCAAAAAGTGGCTAAATATGCCAAGTGGTGTGAGGCACAACTACATGCTTTTGCCAAACAGTTTGCTGCTGCAGTGGACAATAGAATCAAGGCTGCCCTTGAGCCTTTTGTGACTTTTCCTGAGCGGGTTGCAGATTTGGAGAATCGATTCGATGCGTGGGCAAAAGAAATGTCAGGGGCTGATCTTGCTAGATTCAGAGCAGCATTGGACAAGGTAAAGACAGATGTAGGGGTATTGCAGCAACACCAAGTTATGATGCCAATAGGTCAGGCCATGCATGAATCTGAGGAAGAAATTCTAATACTTGACCTCACTGGAGACTTACCAAAGAAAAAGAAGAAGAAAAGTAAGAAGAAAGGTATGGGAAAGAGACAGAGTCCCGACAACGATGAAGAGCAAAAAGTAGAGAAGAGGGAAAGAAAGAAGAAGGAGAAGGAGGGGCTAAAAAGGGAAGAAATTGAGTCCTTAGTTGATAACGAGAAATGGGAGGCAGCCATACGAGCTAGGGCTGCAGGTGCCTCATCTAGCAGGGCTCCAACTACTGCAAAGCCAGATGCTCCCGATGGAGAGAAGTTAGTAGATGATGCAGTAGCAGGGTCGGAGACCCAGGATCCATGTTCTTGATTGCCTTCAGGTATACCCTAACCCTTAGAGCAGTTTATTTTTTATTTTAAGTTGAAGGTGTAGGGTAGGTTGTTGTTGTTGCATATTTTGTAGATAATTAAGAGTAATACAAGTACTTGAGGCAGTTAGCTGGTTTTGTGATTTTTGAGTACCTCTCCAGTGGTTTGATATATTGTCTACTGTGTGAATTGCATCCATTTGTGACCACTGTGTATCTTTTTGCGGCATTAGTCTGGCAACTGAATAACCTTTGTTAAGGAAGTACATGAACCGAATAAGTAGTGATATGCAAGATACTTGTGTTCCATGTGTGTGTAAGGTCTTACTCAATTTTTGTTGTGTGTTGAATCTAGAACTTGCCCGGTTAGTCTTGCCATGGTCATAGGATAGGAGTTAGGAAAGGATCACAGGCCGTTTTTGATGATTAGTCCACTTTTAGCCTAAATGACCTTCCCAATGTGAATAATATCCCTTGATCCCTGTTAGAGACTAATTAGCCTATTTCTTTCTACGACACCTCTCACCTTCCCATTTACATCACAATGAACCTGTTTTGGCCTTGATCCTCCTTGGACACTGTGAACTTTGACTTAGGCAAACAACCTAAGTTGAGGGTGGCTATCATAGGGGTGCTTGATACAAAATGAGTAAGAAGAGAGGAAGAATAAAAGAAAAGAATAAAAAGTTGGGTTTGGTGAAAAAGGAATAAGAAATGAGAAAGTTATGAAAATGATAATAAAAAGATAATGTGATTATTGAAAAGATCGCATCCATCTTGAGCATGTGTGATCAATAAAAGAGAGTAAGAAAAGATGGTTGAGAGTTTAGTGTAGTGTCAAGGAGGCATAGTCACTCTAAAATATTCATGAATATCATACCAGCCCCTGGCCTACGTTACAAACTTAAGAAAAGCCCTATAGTGATCCTAACTGACCTGTCTGAAAACTTGGGTACTGACTATAAGGGCAAGCCTATGGCATTTTACATGCAGTGTTTGAAACTTTATTTCGAGAGTAAGTCTTATTTTATCCCTCCTTTTATGTATTTGAATTCTGATATGAGTGAAAAAGGGATTTCTTTATTGTGAGGGCACACTGTGTATGTTGCTAGTCACTGACTTGTTCAGATGAGTGTGATCTTGGTATGACATGGTTGTTATTACTAAATTTTTGCCATATGTTGATTCTTGTGAGCTGCATGGTTGTTTTTTTCAAAGCATCAATAGTGAGCTTTAAAATTGATTGACCTTGGAGGTGGTGAATGTATTCTGAACTAGTATGAGTAGTTAGCTGCCAAATTGTACTTTGTATTCTCTTAGTTATGTTATGGTTTCTTGAGGACAAACTATTGTTTCAGTTGAGGGTGTTGATGTGT
The DNA here is from genome assembly GCA_030864215.1 of Capsicum pubescens. Taxonomy (NCBI): domain Eukaryota; kingdom Viridiplantae; phylum Streptophyta; class Magnoliopsida; order Solanales; family Solanaceae; genus Capsicum; species Capsicum pubescens. Next base: position 261,891,774 of record CM061540.1, on the reverse strand, counting down.
GAGCCTACGCTAACACATTTGAGGATTTTAACTCTAAATAATTGTAAGGTCTTGAGCAACTTTAGTTGTTTTTGATTAGTTTACTTTGATTTTTGCAGTAAATGTTGAAATGTGGGAGAACAAAAAATAATGGAAGCAAAAACGCTGAAAAGTGAAGCAAAATAAAGGACAAGTGTGGCTGACGACGTTCATGATAAGTCATCAGCCTGGTGATAAGCTGTCAAGGATGCCGTCAGCCTTAAACAGAGAATGGGAGTTGAAGACATTTTTATGATGACATTCGTAATAAGCCGTCAGGTTGGTGATAAGGCATCAACATTGTCGTCAACATTAGACAGTAGAAGCCAAAAGTGCAGAGGAGCTGACGGCATCCGCGATAAGCTATCAGACTCCTGATAAGCTATCACAGATGTCGTCGTCTATTCCGAGAAAAAGCTGCAACTTTAATTTTATTTCCTTATTTAGGTTGAACTATTTAAAGCTTTGTTTTAGGGTTTTCTAGAGATTATTATTCATTCATTCATCATCATTATTCGAAAGAGAGTTCGATACTTTGAGTCTCGGAGAATATTTTCCAATATTTCTTTCTCTATCTTTTTGGGTTCGAACGATACAACTAGTTTGGGGATTTTTCTTTGTGATCTAATCTACGATTCACTAATTATTATTCATCTCTGTAAGTTAATCTTCTCAATTATGTGTTTTGTTCTTTGCATCATGAGTGGCTAAACTCTGTTAACCTGAATTATGGGATCTAAGGTTAGGTCGTGATGAGGTTCTAAATACTCAAGATTTAATAGGTGTTAGGATTTCTTGATAATTCTGAGATTTTAATTAACGTCTGTTGGTTGCAAACAGTAGACACCTCTACTTTGATTTGCTTGAGAAATAAATCATATACAGTAGGAAGTGAATTATCAACAGGGACTCGGAAATACTTCGTTTAATAATCATCGTTGTAACAAGGTTGGTTAACCTGAGGTAAAATCTGGAAAGTGAACAGAAATTCCCTAAGTCCGAGAGAATTAGGAAATTAGACGCTTAAATAGGCCGAGAGACATTTGAGCATATCATTGATAAAGATAGCTTATTATCCTCATCACCGTGAGAATCTTGTGTCATCTCTAGTATCTGTCATGTACCATAAGCCCTAGTGAACATAATTCTGGTTATTTCATAAAATCTTTGTTACAAACATCAAAATTAAAGTGACAAACAATCATTTGAGAAACTTAAACCCCTATTTCAGGAAATGTTAAACTATCAGTGAATTAAATTGCAATTGACTTGAGTTCACACCATATTCTCTGTGGTATTCGACCCCAACCTAGTTGGGTTTTATATTGACAATGATCTCTTACACCCATTCAAGAGTGTAGTTTGAGCGTTATCTCTAACTTTGACTGATATTAAAGTGGAGGAGGATCCTCATGGTTTTCTGGATGAGATAGAAAAGATCTTCAGGGTCATGCTGGCCACTAATGTAGAAGGGGTGAATTTTGTTGCCTACCAGGTAAGGATATGGCGTACCAAGGGTACGAGGAATGGGATCATGCAAGGGGTGATATTGAGGAGTCGTCTATATGAGAGACTTTTTCCAATGATTTTCTGGACCGCTTCTTTCCTCAAGAGTTGAGGGAAGCGAAGGCAAAGGAGTTTGTTAATCTAAAATAGGGAACGATGTCAGTCAAGGAGTATGCCTTGAAATTTCACCAGTTGTCTAGGTATGCTCTAAAATTTGTATTTGATATGAGGGCTAGGATGAGAAAGTTTTCTTTAGGACTGTCTCATGAGTTGATCCTAGAATGCAAGACTGCATTACTGATCAAGAACATAGATATATCTAGGTTTGTTATTCATATGCAACAGGTGGAGAAGGAAAAAAGAAAGTAGGACGAGGTAGGTGAAAGGAAGGGTAAGAAGTTGAGGTTTTCTGAGTAGGGTGGATAACAATAAAGTGGTCGGGTTGGTGGTAAGTGGTGAAAGAAAAAGTGGGGGAGTTCTGGTTCCTTCTCTAAAGTTAGTGTTACTTACCTGAAGCAGTCAGGTGATAGGCATCAGCAGGGTAGTGATAACTTCCAGGCACAGGGTGCCCAATCTCGGGCTAGTGGGGTTAAGTCAGACTTATCTTGTCCTCCTTATAGGTTCTACGGTCGATTAAATTAGGGTTTTTGTAATGAAGGGAGGGATAAGTGCTTCAAATATTGTTAGCCAGGCCATATGCTTAGAAATTATCTAGTTGGTAAGGTTTCTTTGGGAGCAAATAAGGTTTTGGTTTCCTCTTCATCTGCTCCTGTACCCAGGGGTGCTGTTTCTGTATCTATTTCAGCTTTTGGTAGCGACAGAGGTCAAAATTGATTATATGTACTAACTACCCAATAGGAGTCTGAGGCATTACCTGATATCATGACTTATACGTTACAACTCTTTTCTCATGATGTATTATTTACTTAATCTGTAGTCCACTCTCTCTTATGTGACCCCATTTGTGGCTTTGTATTTTGGTTTTTGATTATGAGGTTATTTTGTATCCTTTTTCTATTTCTACCCCGGTAGGTGACTCTTTGGTTTCTAAAAGAGTCTATAGGCGGTATGTGGTATTTGTTGGTAGTAAGGAGACATTGGTGGATTTTTTTTAATTAGATATAGTGGATTTTAATGTCATTTTGTGGATGGATTGGTTACACTTGTGCTATGCATCCTTACATTGTCATACATATAAGATTGTCTTTAAGTCCTTAGTGATCCAGTTATTGAATGGGAGTGTGATTTCCTAGCTCCTAAGGGGAGGTTTATATCATATCTTATAGCTTGGAGATTAATCTCTAAAGGGTGTCTCTATTATTTGGTCCAGGTTAAAGAATCTAGCTCGGAAGGTCCTTCTTTGCATTCGGTTCTGGTGGTGAATAAGTTTCTCGTGGTCTTTTAGGATGATCTTTCTGGTGTTCCTACTGATAGGGAGATTGAGTTTAGGATTTATTTGGTTTCATACACTGGTCCAATAGTTATTCCTCCTTATAGAATGGCTTCGACTGAGTTGAAGAAACTCAAGGAGCAACTTAAGGATCTTTTGGATAAGGTTTTCGTCCATCCTAGTGTGTCCCTATGGGGTGCACCAGTGTTATTCATGCATAAGAAAGATGGTTCCTTTTGGATGTTTATTGACTATCGACAGTTGAATAAGGTGACAGTTAAGAACAAGTATCCTCTTTCGAGGATAGGTCTTGTTTGATCAATTTCAAGGTGCCAAATTCTTTTCTTAGATAGATTTTTAGTCTGGGTATCATTAGATTATGATTATGGAGGTGGATATCCCTAAGATGACATTCTGTACTCAGTGTGGGCACCTTGAGTTCTTGGTTATATCATTTGGTTTGACCAATGCCCCAGCGATATTCATGGATTTGATGAACAGGGTCTTTCATCAATTTTTATATCTTTTTGTCATTGTTTTCATTGATGACATTCTGGTGTATTCTAAGAGTGAGGTGGATTATTCCAATCACCCTTGAGTTGTAGACCTTGAAGGAGTAGTAGTTGTATGCTAAATTCTCTAAATGTGAGTCCTGGTTGAACGCTATCACTTTTTTGGGTCATATTATTTTAAGTGAGGGGGTCATGGTAGATCTACAAAAGGTTGCAGTGGTTAAGAAGTGGCCTAGACCTATGAATCCACCCGATATTCAGAGCTTCTTGGGTTTGGCAGGGTATTATAGGAGGTTTGTGAAAAGTTCTTTGATGATAGCTTCCCCATTGACTAAGTTGACTCAGAAAAAGGTAAAGTTCTCTTGGTTGGATACTTGTCAGGGTAGTTTTGAGAAGCTGAAGGATAATCTAACTTCGGCTCTAGTTTTGACTTTGCTTGAAGGCAATAAGGGGGTTGTGGTCTATTATGATGCATCCCGGGTGGGTCTTGGTTGTGTTCTGATGCAGCATGGTAAGGTGATTGCCTATGCTTCTAGGCAACTGAAGGTGCATGAGAGGAACTATCCTACTTATGATTTGGAGCTTTTAGGAGTGATGTTTGTGTTGAAAATCTAGCAGCACTATTTATATAGAGTGTACATGGACACTTTTTCTGATCATAAGAGTCTAGAGTATGTGTTCACTCATAAAGAGCTTAATCTCAGGCAGTGGAGATGGCTTGAGCTTCTCAAGTATTATGGCATGAGTCTTCACTACCATCTAGGAAAGGCTAATATTGTTACTGATGCTCTTAGAAGGTTGTCCATGGAAAGTTTAGCTCATGTGGATTAGGAGAGGTGGGAGTTGGTGAAGGATATTCACCGCATGGCTAATCTTGGAGTTCGCCTTTTAGACTCTAAAAATAGTAGGGTGTTGGCACAGAAAGTGGTTCAGTCATCTCTTGGTGTAGAGATCAAGGAGAAGAAAATGTTAGATCCTGTCTTGATGAAAATTAAGGGTGACGTTGGTGGGAAAAAGGTAATGGTATTTGAGATTTGTAGTGATGGTACCTTGAGGAATCAAGAGAGGTTATGTGTTCCTAAAGTTGATGGTTTGCGAGAAAGGGTATTGGCTGAGGCACATAAGTCGTACTATGTTGTTCATCCCAGTTTGACAAAAATGTATCATGATCTCAAGGATATGTATTGGTGGAATGGTATAAAGAAGGATGTGGATAATTTTGTGGCCAAATATTTAGTGTGTCAACAAGTGAAAGTTGAGCACATGAGGCCTGGAGGCTTGTATCAGGAATTTGAATTGCCTTAATGGAAATAGGAGTTGATCAATATGGATTTTGTTACCAGTCTTCTTCGGTCTTGAAACCAATTTGATTCGGTTTGGGTCATCATGGATAAGATGACAAAGTCAGCTCACTTCTTGCCCGTGAGGACTAACTTTTTGGCTGAGGATTATGCAAGGTTGTATCTTCATGAGATTTTAAAGTTGTATAAGGTACTTATTTTGATTATCTTTGATCGTGGTACACAGTTTATCTCACTTTTGGTGGTCATTTTAAAAAGAGATGGGTACTAAAGTTAGTCTGAGTACTTCTTTTCACCCGCAGATGGATGCACAAGCAGAGAGAACTATTTAGACATTGGAGGATATGCTTCGTACATGTGTGATTGATTATGGTCGTAGTTGGGTTGAGCATCTACCTCTTGTAGAGTTTTCTTACAACAATAGTTGTCATTTTAGCATTGGGATAGTCCCTTTTGAGATATTGTATGGTAGGAGGTATAGATATCCTATTGGGTAGTTGATCTTGGTGAGGCGGATATGTTTGGACCGGATTTGGTTTATCAGGCTATGGAGAAGATGAAGGTGATTCAGTATAGGCTTAAGGCTACCCAAAGTTGCCAAAAGTCCTATGCGGATATAAGGCATAGGGATTTGGAGTTTGAGGTTGGGGATAGGGTATTCCTAATGGTGTTTCCCATGAAGGGAGTAATACCATTTGGCAAGAAGGGGAAACTTAGTTCCCAGTATGTTGCTCCTTATGTCGTTTGGTGGAGGGTTGGTAATGTTGTGTATGAATTAGAGTTGCCTTCTAATTTGAGCTCCATTCATTCGGTATGCCATGTCTCTATGTTGAGAAAGTGTATAGGTGATCCTTCATCAATTGTTCCTTTGGAAGGATTGGGCATCTCAGATTCTTTGTCTTACGATGAGATCCCAGTTGAGATCTTGGATTGGCAGGTTCGTCGGTTGCAGACCAAAGATGCAACTTTGGTTAAGGTTTTATGGCATAACCACAAGGTGGAATAATATATGATAACGCTCAAACTATAGCTCTCGTAAGAGTGTAAGCGGTCGTTGTCAAATATAGAACCCAACTGGGTTGGGTGTCGAATCCCACAGAGAATACTTGGTCACTAAGTAAGCAAAGATTAATAGACTTTTGGTGAAAGTTTCGTAAAAGGGGGGATTGTAACGTGCAATAATGTAACAAAGTGAAAACGGAAAATAGCAAAGTAAAAAGAAAGAATGTTTAGTAAGATGTTTAACCAATGAGAATTGAGAGTTGGGGTTATATCCACCTTATGAGTTATACGTCTCTATTGGCTATGAGTTATGCGGAATTCAGACATGCATGGCTTATAGAGAATTGTATTCTATGGTAAATTCAGGCGTCTTTCGACCATCAAGGATTATTTCACTTTAAATCTTTCGAGCTTAAAGCGTATCTAACGGTACAAATTCTCCAAGAGGTTAATCCAATTACGGCACTAACTTTTTAACAGGGGTTGGTGCCCTATTACCTTGACATTATCTCTTTTCCAGACATATAACTTTTCTTTCGAACAAGTTAATGCTATACTGGTGTATTCTATGTGTTTGCAACCACAAGAATTTAGATTAAGATAAAGAGAGTAATGATATAAGCAGCATACGTGTCAAGAATTCACAAAATCATAGCAATAGATAGTATCTCATAAGGCTTCCATAACCCCAACAGAGAAGTTTAGCTACGCATGAGTGCAACGGAAACACAATAGACATTATCATCATAAAAATCTCACGTGAATTCCTTGCAAATAGCTTTTCTCTTGTTGTAAAAATTAAAAGTCGAATATATGAAAAATAATGTCAACAATGAATTAATGAAGAAAAAGGGGAAGGATAGAATAGGGATGAGGGTGGTGGAGAATTGTTTTGATGGATGGATGAATGGTGGATGGATGGATGGGAATAATCAAAATCTCCAGTAAAATAGGGTATTTATAACACCCATATCCTATTCCTACTAAGCTACTGCATTACTTATCCTAGTCCTACTAGGTTACTGCATCATTATCCTAATCCTACTAAGTTACTGCTGATCCCCAAAGTCTTTAGAAATGCTGTTTTTGCTCGGGACAGGTTTTTCATGCGTCACTTTTAGTCCCTAGGCGTCCAATCTCTCCTTTCCTTCTCCCGTGAAGCTTCCTTGGGCGTCAAGTTATCCATAAAATGCTGAAATCTTCATCATTTATACCTGAAAACTTGTTAATCACGTTTGTTAGCTCACTTACAGGAAAAAGGACTAAAAGTGCATGAATTATATATTTTGTCCTCAAAACTTAGCTAAAATATGGGTAAATTATAGTACTTTAGGCGTGTAAATACGCCTATCATCAACACCCCACACTTAAAGCTTTGTTCTTCCTCGAACAAAATATTATGTCCATCTAAACATCTACTTAGGGTTTCACAGTAACAGCACAAAATATTCATCAAGACAGGCACGACAATCATTAACAAAGAGTAGTTTTCTGATGACAACTAGAAATAATTTAACCTCTAACATAGACTCGTGATGATGGATAATTCGTATTCAAAAGTTAAGGCACAAAGAATCATACACAACTACCCAAAACTCATCAACCATGTGTGTCTCACAATATATCACCCATAATCACTCACAAGTATTTTCATCTATCGAAGCATGGGTATATGATTATCCTTGCTCTCGCTCTCACAAAGAATTCATATGCTGCAACTGATGACCATAGGCTTGACCTTAGTGTAATGCTCCACTAAATATCAGAATGCTAATCTTAGGATCAAATAGGTCTTCTACAGGTTGTAATGTAGGCTAAGGGACGGGTAAGACTATTTTGGCCAGAAATAGTGACTATGTTCCTAAGCGCTTTAATACATCACATTATGCCATTAACACTCTCTTTTAATCAACCCTGCTACCTTTCTTTCATCTATCACCCCTTTTCACCTATTTTTCCATTCAAGCATAACTATCTTTTTATTTAATCATAAACACAATTTATCTTTTTGTTTTTCTATTTCTTTTTCTTTTCTCTTTCTCTTTTTTTTTTATTTTTTTTTATAACACACCTCCATGATAGCCACTCCTTTTCATAACAAATTCAAGTACCAATACACTCTAAGGCATCACTCTCACCCAATTTCCTCTTATTTTGTCACATGACTTCACAATTTAAAGCATTTAGGAATTTGGATCAAATTATGGTCTTGAAAAAAATGGATTAGGCTTACATATGAGGCTGTCAAAGAAAATGGCTTAAAGGCTCAAAAGGGTTGACTAGGATAATGTCCATGGGTAGGTAAAATGAAGGTAAACAAGTATCGGTTGCCAAAGAAATGCCTAAATCATCTCCTAGACTCACACTCTTTATTTCGATTTACACACACACCAGGCAAGTTCTAGCATCAGCCACAAACACAGAATATACTATCACCTCACACATACAAGGCACATGGTCAAATTTATTGGGAGCAGTACAGACTCTTGACCCAACAGATGAAGGAATTAAACCACACACTTATCACATAATGAGTCATATTTAGAGCCTAAATGTCTCAATAGTAATGATTCTAGCACAAACTCTTGTCATAACACCATGCCGCTTATCAGAACAATTTCATGCATCAAAATCTACGACAAACAAAAAAAATATGACCATAAATGTAGGCAAAAAAGTACATCATACGAATACCAACACCCCACACTTAGACGGGACACACTGCCCTCAGTGGAAAATAAATATGGAAAACCTGATTAGTCGGACTCCTCTTCTATGTATGGGGTCATTCCCCCTGCGTCGGAATCATCATCAGAGTCGTCATCCTCAGATTTTCCTCAAATTGTACCCACTTGATCCAAAAGTGCGTCGAGGTATTTGCAGCACGGAGGATTCACCTTGCTCTTTTCGTCCCCTTTTCTGGCCTTTTTGTGAAGTGGTTGCTTTTTCTTTTCCTTGTCGTCCTTTTTGTGCCATTCTACCTGAGATCTCAATAAAGTCATGTTAGCTTTATCTCAGAAGATTCAATAAACAAATAGACAATAGTGGCACCACCCCACACTTAATTTGTTGACACAAACCAATTAAGTGAATGATGTCGATTACTCAGACTTCATCGACATACATTTAGGTGATATGTTCCAACAATATGTTCAGCACAGTCATACTTTCATGTCCTCTTAACGTTATGCAATCTTGACAATGCTTTCGTGTTTGGACTAATGCATCTTTTGAACAAAACTACTACATAGATATCGTATCAATTTATGGCATAGAAATAATAACAACATCGCATGTTTGTAGTCACCCATGATTTTCATCTCAATGAACAAGTCATTTCAATATGTAAGCTTTCAAGTTACAAGATTATGGAATTATCTTGACCATGTCGATTTCGCAAAAGTATGACAGTGTATCAAAATCAAATACAAGTTGGAAACAAGTCAAGAGCATCCATACATATTCTTTCACTCACTTAGTTGTATCAACCACATTCAAATCACCAACACTACTTCACGATTTAACAACTTATTATAGGCGTAGTATTGTAATACTTACGTAATATAAAAGAAGAGCAAGGAAGTACTTACTTGGTTGATGGCCTCGGAATATGTTCTTGCAAAGTTAAAAGAGCAAAAATAAAAGTTTTGAGAGTTTTGGGAGGCAAAGGCGGCGCCTTTAGCTTTGCCTAGTTGAGCAGAAGGCCATAGCATAGGCCATGCCTAATGCTTTGCCTAGTTGAGCAGAAAGCTTTTGCATAGGCGGCGCCTATGCTATGGCATTGTTGAGAATAGGCGGCGCCTATGCTATGGCATTGTTGAGCATAGGAGGCGCCTATGCTATGGCACTCTAGAATCCGAGAGCTTATGCCATAGCATAGGCCTTGCCTTGTTCGTGGCCTAGATTTACATAGGCCTTGCCTTGTTCTTTGCCTATATTTTCATAAGCAATGCCTAACCCATAGCCTTTTGCTTCTTCATTCCTAACTTACCACCTTAAACATGAAATACTTCCAAATCAAAATTTGAAACCAATCTCCTCCTTTACACTTCTTGCACCTACATTTACTCAAAAACATCAAAAATGATTAGAACGATGGGTTGCCTCCCATCAAGCGCCTTAGTTTTGGTCGTGGCTCGACAAAATCCTAAGAAAACAAAAACAACAAAAACAATTAAAAACGATGGGTTGCCTCCCACCAGGCGCTTGATTTATTGTCGCGGCACGACATAGTTATCTCGATTACTTATACTTCACCGAGATATTTGGTGCATCGTTTTCTGAATGGATTCAGACGACGCTGATGCTTCATTGTGGGCACGCAATCTTCTTCGAGATGCATCTTGTGCATACATATCCCAAGTGGGATACCAATTATATCATCAATAGACCAACCAATGGCTCTCTTGTACCTCTTTAGAGCAGAGATGAGAGCCTCTACGTGTTGTTCACTTAAATCATCCGTCACACTCACCGGAAGTGTATTTCTACTTCCCAAGCATGCATACCTTAGATAATTGGGGAGCTCTTTCGATTCTAGCACTGGGGGCTCTTCAATGGAAGTCTTCGCTGTTGGTGACGGTTGATTCTTAAGTTCAAGGTCCATCTGCTTAGGAGTATGAGAATAGGACCCTATTTCTGTTAGATCACACATAGTTTCTTCATAATCTTCATCATCCTCATGCTCAACATTCAGCAGCGCAGTAGACAATGGCTCAACAGTAAGCTGTTTCTCTACAGATAATGCTTTCTTATCCTCATAATGAACATCAGCTACAGAGAACACATTCATATCGCTGGGCTACTTCATTGCTTTGCATATATCAAAGTGGACCACTTTGTCATTCAACCGAAATAAAAGCTCATTAGCTCTCATGTCAATAAGCACACTTCCTGTTGTAAGGAAAGGACGTCCCAAGATTATGGGAACTTCAGAATCCACCTCACAATCCAAAATCACAAAGTCTGTAGGAAAGATGAAGGTGGAAACCTTCACCAACACATCATGTAGGATACCAATAGGTCATTTTACCGACCTATCTTCCATTACAAGCCGCATATTAGTTGGTGTAGGGTCTCCCAACCCCAACTTTCTATAAATAGATAGTGGCATCAAATTGATGCTAGCTCCCAAATCGCACAATGCCTTAGCAAAATTCAATGACCCAATTGTGCAAAGAATAGTGAAAGCACCAGGGTCTGCCTTCTTTTGAACTAACGATCTCGTGGCAATCGCACTGCAATGATGAACCTCATCTGCCAAGTCATAACTTACTGCCCGCTTCTTTGTCAAAAGGTCCTTCATAAATTTAGCGTATTCGGGCATCTGCTCTAGCGCTTCCACCAAAGGAACATTAATAGTCAGCTGCTTCAACATAGTCATGAATTTACTGAACCTGGTATCATCAGCTTTCTTCTTCAGTCTCTGTGGAAAAGGTGGTGGTGGAAGGGGAATTGTTTTCTCCACCACTTCCTTTTTATCTTGCTTCCGATTATCAACCTTTTCAGGAGTGTCGTCAGCCTTCTTCTTCAGTCTCTGAGGAAAATGTGGTGGTGGAAGGGGAATAGTTTTCTCCACCACTTTCTTTTTACCTTGCTTCCAACTATCAATCTTTTCAGGCTGCAAACGTCTAGGGGTGATGTCATGAATACACTCCTCATCTTCTTCGACCTCTTCACATTCTGCATCAATAACATTATCCGCTATATCATCAACCACCTGCTTGTCTTTGGATGGATTTTCCAACACTTTACCACTCCGGGTAGTAATAGCCATGCATGATCCGTCGTTCCTTGGGTTTTGCACCGTATCGCTGGGTAGTGTTCCAGCCTTTCTTTGGTTGAATGCCGCAGATAATTGACTCAATTGTTGCTCCAGCTATTTTATTGAAGTAGAATGGGAGTCAACCAATTGCTTCATTGAGGACAAATCATTTATTACCTCAGTTACTCCTGTGCTGGTTGCCTCTACTTCTTTCAGCAGCTTAGCCATCATATCTTCCATGGACATATTTCCAGAACCAGATGCAGCGGCGTCACGTCTTCCAGGAGGAACATACAAACCACTCCTGTCGGTACTGTTTTTCCAACTACCTTGATCGTGGTCCTTGTATCCAGATTTAGCATAATAGATCCGACCTTGGTTTCCTTGGGCATTGCCTCAGAAACCCCCCTGATTATTCAAGTAGTTGGCTTCTTCCTCTGAATCGGATTCGTCTCTTCCTTTTGACGCAATTGCTTTGACTTTTTCGGTCTTCCCTGATAATAAATGCTTGGTAAGAAGATCCATTTGTGTTTTCATGTGCGCCATATCTTGATCACGTTCTTCCTCTCTTCGCCTTTGTTCTGCTGTCATGCCAATAGATACAGTAGGGATTGCTACCTCAGAATCTCTGGTATGCCAAGCTCTACTTTGCTTTGTCATACGATCTAGCATATCACTTGCCTGAATAAAAGTGAGGTCCATGAATGACCCACCTGCTGCGTTATCAACCACTGGCTTAGTCACCGAGTTGAAAGATCTGTATAATATCTCCATCAAGTAGACATTGGTCATATGATGGTTTGGGCATCTCATAAGCTTCTTCTTGAATCTCTCCCATGTTTCGTGGAGAGCTTCAGTTGGAAGCTGTCGAAAATTGCTGATCTCATCTCTCAACTGTGCTCTCTTGGATGGCGGAAAGAATCTTTCTAGGAAAGCATCTTTCATTTGCCTCCAATTAGTAATAGAATCAGGAGTCAGCCCATTCAACCATAGAGTTGCCTCCCCAGATAGAGACAATGGAAATAAGCGCAGCCAAATTACATTCTGTCCAATGCCTGGATTGTCGAATGACTTGCATGTTGAGATGAAGTTGATCAGATGCATATTCGGATCATCGCCTGCAAGTCCACCAAATAATCCCTTGAGCTACAATAGTTGAATCATGGTACGGTGATATTGAACTTTGCTCCAGGTGCCAAGGGCGGAGGAATAATATCTCCTATAGCACCAGCTCCATCCAGATCGTCATCATCATCATCATCAAAAGGAGCCTGCACAGCTCGGCGGTCAGGTCTCATTCTAGCTTGACGATCTCTCCTATGCATAGGTGCCGCCACCTCATCAGTACGCCTAGGATTTAGTAGCTCCTCATCACCCAGGTCCTCATCATCAGGATTTGTTGCCCGAACTGGGTTATCAATATTCTGTTGATGCACTTGAGCAGCTGCCAGTGCAGCTAGTCTAGCCTGCTCCTGTTGAGCCGCCCTTCTGTCAATGTCACGTTGTGCATCCATCCTGCCAATAAGTTGAGGTTCAGGATTGATAGGTAATAGAGGTTGACCTGAACTTCGAGTTTTTGGCATGCACTCAAGCAAACCTGAATAAAACAAAAACAACAACTAAAAGTAAAATACGAGAATCTTTGACCAAAGGGTCTAGTAACTATCACAAACTTAGTTGACAACTGTATTCCCCGGCAACGGCGCCAATTTTTTATAACTCTCAAACTACAGCTCTCGTAAGAGTGTAAGCGGTCGTTGTCAAATATAGAACCCAACTGGGTTGGGTGTCGAATCCCACAGAGAATACTTGGTCACTAAGTAATCAAAGATTAATAGACTTTTGGTGAAAGTTTCGTAAAAGGGGGGATTGTAACGTGCAATAATGTAACAAAGTGAAAATGGAAAATAGCAAAGTAAAAAGAAAGAATGTTTAGTAAGATGTTTAACCAATGAGAATTGAGAGTTGGGGTTATATCCACCTTATGAGTTATACGTCTCTATTAGCTATGAGTTATGCGGAATTCAGACATGCATGTGCTTATAGAGAATTATATTCTATGGTAAATTCAGGCGTCTTTCGACCATCAAGGATTATTTCACTTTAACTCTTTCGAGCTTAAAGCGTATCTAACGGTACAAATTCTCCAAGAGGTTAATCCAGTTACGACACTAACTTTTTAACAGGGGTTGGTGCCCTATTACCTTGACATTATCTCTTTTCCAGACATATAACTTTTCTTTCGAATAATTTAATGCTATACTGGCGTATTCTATGTGTTTGCAACCACAAGAATTTAGATTAAGATGAAGAGAGTAATGATATAAGCAGCATACGTGTCAAGAATTCACAAAATCATAGCAATAGATAGTATCTCATAAGGCTTCCATAACCCCAACAGAGAAGTTTAGCTACGCATGAGTGCAACGGAAAACACAATAGACATTATCATCATAAAAATCTCACGTGAATTCCTTGCAAATAGCTTTTCTCTTGTTGTAAAAATTAAAAGTCGAATATATGAAAAATAATGTCAATAATGAATTAATGAAGAAAAAGGGGAAGGATAAAATAGGGATGAGGGTGGTGGAGAATTGTTTTGATGGATGGATGGGAATAATCAAAATCTCCAGCAAAATAGGGTATTTATAACACCCATATCCTATTCCTACTAAGCTACTGCATTACTTATCCTAGTCCTACTAGGTTACTGCATCATTATCCTAATCCTACTAAGTTACTGCTGATCCCCAAAGTCTTTAGAAATCCTGTTTTTGCCCGGGACAGGTTTTCCATCCGTCACATTTAGTCCCTAGGCATCCAAGCTCTCCTTTTCTTCTTTCGTGAAGCTTCCTTGGGCGTCAAGTTATCCATAAAATGTTGAAATCTTCATCATTTATACCTGAAAACTTGCTAATCACGTTTGTTAGCTCACTCACAGGAAAAAGGACTAAAAGTGCATGAATTATATATTTTGTCCTCAAAACTTAGCTAAAATATGGGTAAATTATAGTACTTTAGGCGTGTAAATATGCCTATCATCAATATACTTGGGAAGTAGAAAAGGACATGAAGTCCAAGTATCCACATTTGTTTTCTACTCCAGATATTCGTGTGGAAGGTATGTGTTCTTGATCACATCTTTGTTTTCTAACTTTGTTAAAAAGGGTTGATTTTCTTGCATCTTTGTTTTCTAACTTAGTTAAAGGTTGGAATGGTTATGTTGGGGTGTAATTCATACTTGTACTACTTTGTCGTTCATTTGGGGATGAATGATCCTAGTGGGAGAGACTGAAATACCTTGGGGTTCGGTTCTTAGAAATTTCTTAGGTTTTAGACTTTCTGGATATTATACGACTCCTTATACTTGTCGTATGGTGAGGGTAAGGGTGAGGTGACCCAGTCGTATGCTGTCAAGTATTGGGTTGCTGAGTTTTTGGAATGGGTACGACTTGGGTGGGTACGAGTCGTATAGTGGGTGATAGGTCATAGGTTTGGGTTTCTCTTCACTTAATCTAAAAGTTAGTAACTTAACTTGGATTTGAGTAAGAGTGGCTTACTATAAGTCGTGAGATAGGGTACGAGTGGTATAGTCCAACTCGTATCTTGGATAGTGTCAACCCCTTTTGATTCTTCCTAAGGTATGAGTTAAGGGTACTTATTGTATGCTTGGGTACGATTGGGGTTTGGTGGTCGTATGTTGGTCAGTGTTGGGGGGATAAAAGGATGCCTAGGGTGCAAGTTGTGGGTACCACTCGTATGATAGGGTACGGGTGGTATGGTGGAGTCGTACCCTCCTACGGTAATTTTATATTCAGTTTAAGTTGGGGGTTATCTGGATATTTCCCCTCTTAACCTCTTAAGTCCCAACGACTTATATCACTCTTGGGACATCATTTACCCTAATATTCTAATCTTAAACTCTTAAAAACTCTCTCAAATTATCTCAAAGGCTCTTGGGTAAAGGAAGGTTAGGGTTTCATAAATAGGATCAATTTGGGACCTACAAGAGTGATTTCTCTCCATCATCTTCATAATCTAAGACATGTAATCCTCCCTCATTGTTAGTTCCAACTAAAGGCATGTTTTATGAATTGTTTTCATGGCATAAATGTTGTATGGTTTTTGGTTTTCAAATATATGTTGGGGGGTTTTGGTTAAAATGGTTGGTTATGGTTTTCCCATGTCTTTTACTTATGGTTTTCATATTATTATGGTGGTTTGAATATTTTTTTTGCATGGGAATGGTTAATTGGTACTTGGTTTTGGCTTTGGAGACACTATGCCCCTAACATGTTTGATAAAATACCTATAAGAATGCTTTTGGTTATATTTTTAAACTTTTATTAAACTATTGCATGGTATAACTTGGTAATGAAACCCTAAATGGTATAAATAGTTTGGAATGGTTAAATGGTAAGGTCTTGGTGGTTATGGTTGTTCTAATTGAAAGACTTATGGGTTACAAGGGAATCCCCCAAGAAAACATAATAGTGATCATTTGTGGGGTACATGGGACTCTCCCAAGTCAACTTGATAAGGTAATCTATGGGTACATGGGAATCCCTTCTTATTAAAAAGGATGGATAAAGACATTGCTTGCAAGCTATAGTAGGTATGACTATACCACTACTTATAGCCTAGGTTAATAATAAATGAAATGTTGGTTTGGTTATGTGGTTATGGTTTTAATTGGGCAATAATTGCGGGGTATGATAGCTAACCGGAAGGTGTGAGTCCAATGGACGGACACTGAAAACTCATGTTTGCCGATATGAGGATTTTTCATGGCGACCATATATAATAATTACAGGGTATACGGGAATCCCTTAAGTACACTTGTACATATGCATCATGGAGAGAGAAGGGTACTCGGGAATCCCCTACTTCTATGGTATATCTAATTTGTGCGGCTACATGCATCGTGGACCGTTCAGGGGGTTACACTAGACCCATATATCCCGTGGGTGGTTCTAGGATGGTTAAGCTATACATACCCAGGTTAATGGTTTTAAAGGCAGTCTAAACTCGATTCTCTTTCCCAGCATGGTTATATATATGTATGTATGGTTGTGAATGCATATGGTTGGTTTACTTGATTTTAAAGGTTGGCATTATTTTATCCTTATCCTGAGTATTTGCTAGAGTTCACCCACTAACCCGTCATTGGGAAACTATATCCCCACGTGATGCAACAACCAACTATTCTACTACCCCTGCTTAGTGATCGGATTCAGGATTATCTCGATTGGATTGAAGTAGTGAGTTTCCATATTTTGAAAGGCTCCATTTCATATCACGGATGTCTTTACATACCCTGGTTGTTTCATAGACATTGGTTTTGGCTATGGTTAGGGGCATGCCCCAATCGGATATTGTTTTACTATCGGTTAGAGGCTTTTTGGAACTACTAAAGGTTGGAATGGGTGGTGTCGTTATTGGTATGAGCCTTAGTATTGTCCTTGGCATTAGGGATGATACCGTTGGACCATATTTATGATTGTTCTATCTTTTTATGTTATGGACTCATACTTGGTTATTGTTTTGGTGTTCGTATGGTTACTAGTTGGGTATTGGATGGTTGGACTTGCTTGGGTTGGTCATGGTCATGGACCGATCCTAGAGTCTGGATTGGTACAAATACACTATCTTTTTATATGTTCAGAATTTATCTGAATCAAGATATGCATTTGGTGATTGGGTTGGGTAACGAGGGGTCCCCGGTACTGGTTGGACTTGGGATGCCCATTATGACAAGGCCCCGATTCGGGTCATAAAAGTCCAACATACGACTCTCTTGCCTAACCCGTCACCATACCATGCGACTAGTACCATGTAATCGTACCCTTTGCAGAATATCAAGGGCTAGACACTGGGAAATATATGACTCAACTATACCACTCGTACCCTATCGTTATGGCTCTTAGTGATCCACTCATACTCAGAGTCAAGACAAGTCACTAGGTTTCAGATTAAGTGAAGGATCAAACCAACGATCCATCACCAAACCCTACGACCCATACCCTCCAAGTCGTAACCTCAACAGAAAACTAACCATCACTCACTGGACACCTTACGAGTTGGGTTACCTGACCCTTAGCCATACCATACGACTCGTATGGTGAGTCGTAACAAGGACAGTGAGCTCAAAGTTCAGGAATTTTCCAAGGATAAAACTCAGGGTGTTTTAGATATCCCTGTGTCATAGAGGCTAGTTTCTGCTATAGCCTCTGTATCATGAAGGTTAGGTGTCCGCGATAGGGTCCTCGGCATAGATGATTGCCTCCGAGATGAGGTTCGTGCCACGGACCTATGCAAATTTTTGTTGTTTTGTTTTATTTTAATTGGGATGAAGGGTAATGATATCCTTTCACTTATAAACGATCTTTAAACATTACATAAGTATATTCCCATCAATTTTCACGACATAACATCAATCATTTTTCTCTTAAACTCCAAACACCAAGAAAGCATAAGGGTTTAAACTTACGTTCATCATTAGGCTTCCAAATTCTCAATTGCTCACAAATCCTTGTGTGTCTAAGGCATGTATCTCTTTCCCTACACTTATACTTTTCTTAATGGTATGAATTGATTATAAATGCATGGTTTTGATGTGGGTCTTGTCATAGTTAAGGGCTTTTGATATGATTAGTCATTAAATTGATTTCTCCATCGTTATTATACAATATTCATATTGTATTATTAATTTTGAACATTGTGGGGTGCATGGAAATGGTGAATAAACTAAGGGGTCATGTTTGAACCCTAGTTTGATAATTTTACCTTTGTTTATGGTTTGGAAACAATGTTCCCACAACATGTTTGTGAAATTGACAATGAATATGATTTTGTCACACAGTTTGGCTTGGTTACTTGAATTAATGCATAGGAATAAAAGGTTAATGAACCATGGTTTGATCTTATCAAACTTGGGGTATGTGGATTCCCCGTGTAATATATTAACTTATATTTCCTTTTCGATCATTTTAATTGTAATTACAATTCATTTGATAACCTTTTTAGTATGTCAATTGATTTAATAGGTTAGAGTCCCACTGGCTAAGAGTTGATAAGGCATAATAATGAACTTGCAAGTGATGTTGGTATGGTGATACTGATGGGATTCCTTAATGCATAATTGGTTTAATTAATAGAAATGTGTGTTAAATATTTTAATTGGTCTTATAAAAGGGTTGTGTAGATAACCTTGGAAGGTGGAGGTCCCGGAGGGGACCAATAATGGAAATCACGCTAAATAGTGCGGGGTTTGATATGGCTTGAGGGTTCGAGTCTTCTTTCTAAGACTAGGTAATTTGAGTCCACCTTATCATTATTATTATGTGATTGGGAGGTACGAGCCCCCCATATCACATTACATGATCGGGTGCTTAAGTTACCTCAGTATATATTGGGAGGTTCGAGTCTCCCGTGCGTATATATATGATCTTTCTTAGGTTCGTGTGGCTACACGCACTGGGGCTTGACCAGGGGGCGAGAGCTTGGGCCCATATAGACCATGGGTACTATTATATGACGTTTAAGCTACACAATCCAGGTTAGGATTTTAAGTATTCATGCTAAACCTTATTCCCTTTTCCGGCAAGTAATTTATATATGTGTGTGTGTATGTATTTACATTTGACGATGTGCATGCGTTTTGAATGGTTTTGAATTATTATGCATGGCATTATTTGTTCCCTTATCCCTGAGTTACATGCTAACGCTCCAACTACTAACCGTCTTCAGACGATGTATCCCCACACGATGCAGGAACCGACCATACTTTGACTCCTCCTACATAGTGATCAGGGGTTCGTGAGTTGACTTAAAGTGGTGAGATTCCATCCTTCGGAGTAATTCATTTCATTTTTGGTTTCTTATGTCATAGACTTTATTTCACATTTTTTTTGGCTATAGTCCGGGCATGTTCCAATATTTTATTGGTGCTCGATTTTGCTAGATGCTTTGTGGATACTGTAGACTTGGGTATGGTTGATGTTTTTTTGATGTTGATCGAATACAGATTCTTCTTGGATTTCTTATTATATTTTATCTTTTATTGGTATTCATCTATTGCTAGGTGTTATTGGTTGTATTAGAATAGATTCAATGGGCGGTATCGGGTCCTTGGTGGACTTGGGATGCCCGTCACGTCTAGGCCCTAGTTCGGATAGTGAAAAAGTTGGTATCATAGCATAGGTTTCGGTGTCATGGGGTGTCCATAAAGTCGTGTCAAGTAGAGTCTATTTTTGGGGTGTGTAGCGCGCCACACTCACAAGGGAGAGGCTACGAAGCATTTAGGAATGTTCTTTTCTTGTTGTCTTATTTTTGGGCTATAGTGTTTAAGGACTTAGATTCCTCTAACTCCCATTTATTCAACTTTCAGATAATGCCTCCCAGACATTTTGAATCTCATGGAAACTCATCTGTACCGCCTGAGGACAATGTTGGTAGATCTCGTCCAAGTTATAGGGTATAGACCTAGTCTAGGATCACTGCTTCTGATTGTCCCCGTGGAATTCGACATGTCTCCAATGATCCTTATCCTATTGGTGATACTCATACTTAACCACCCTAAGGAGATATTAATAATGTTGAGTTTTTCCAATCCATTCATCTGTTGATTCAGTTGGTGATATCTCAATCACGTTATACGGGTTCTGCTAGTATCATCGGGAGTTGATCTAAGGACACTAGAGTTGGATAGTTTATTAGACTAAGCCCTCTGACTTTTAATGGTACTAAGGTTTAGAGGGATCCTCAAAGTTTTATCGATAAGATGGAGAAGATCTTTCGGGTTATGCATGCTACTGAAGTAGAGGGAATAGAATTCACTACTTATTAGTTGAAGGATATGGCGTACCAATGGTATGAAGAGTGGGAGCAGCTTAGGGGTGATGATGCTAAGTCTACTTTGTAGGATGATTTCTCTTATGCCTTTCTGGATCGCTTCTTTCCTTGGGAGTTGACGAAGGCGAAAGCTGAAGAATTTTTGAATATGAAGCAAGGCAGGATGACAGTAAATGAGTATGCCTTGAAGTTTCATCATCTTTCATGATCTTCTCCTAAGTTAGTCTCTAACATGAGGGCTAGAATGAGGAAATTTTCTTTTAGTTTATCTCATAAGTTGATTTTAGAGAGTAAGGATGCCTTTTTGAACAAGGCTATGGACATCTCTCGATTGGTAGTGTATATGAAGCAGGTTAAGGAGGAAAATAAGAGTCAAGTAGTTATGGGGGAGAAGCAGAGTAGGAAATTTTAGTATTCAGATTAGGGTGGAGGTCAGCAGTAGAGTGGTAGAGATGGTGGGAAATGGTCTAAGAAGAGGTAGGGCAACTCGGGTTTATATTCAACGTCTAGTGCCCCTTATCCGAAGCCATTTAGGGATCATTATTTTTAGAGTTGTGATGGTTATATGTCATAGGGTGCCCAATCTCAGACCAGTGGGCCCCAGTCAACTCTATCATACCCTCATTGCAAATTTTGTGGTCGTTGTATCATGGTTTCTGTGATGAGGGAAAGAATAGATGTTTTGGTTGTGGTCAGATTGGCTATTTACAGTGGGATTGTCCTTCTAAGGTTTTTTCTAGGGCCAATAGGGTTCCTATTGTTACTTAATCAACTCCTGCACCAAAGGGTGCCATTTTTGGCTCCGACACTGGTCAAAACCACCTCTATACTCTTACTACTCACCAAGAGTCTGAGGTATCCCCTGTTGTCATCACTGGTATGTTAAAACTCTTCTCTCGTGATGTGTACTATTTACTTGACCCAGGTTCTACTTTTTTTTATGTGACCCTATTTGTGGCTTGGCATTTTGGTTTCAGTCCGGAGTGTATTTCATACCTCTTTTTTATTTCTACCCCAGTGGGTGACTCGGTGGTTGCTAGAAGGTTCTATAGGGGTTGTGTTGTATTTGTTGGTGAGAGGGAAACCTTGGTGGATCTATTTGAATTAGACATGTTAGATTTTGATGTTATCTTGGGGATGGACAGGTTGCACTCGTGTTATGCCTTTTTAGACTGTCGGACCCGTAAGGTGATCTTTAAATCTCCTAATGAGCCGACTATTGAGTGGGAAGGAAGCTTCCTAGTGCATAAGGGAAGGTTCATATCTTATCTTAGTGCTTGAAAAATTGATTTTCAAGGGATGTCTTTATTATTTAGTTCGGGTTAAAGATTCTAACTCGGAGGGTCCTTATTTACAATCTGTTCTCGTGGTTAGTGAATTTCCTAAGGTTTTCCCTGATGATCTTCCTGGAGTTCCTCCTGATAAGGAAATTGATTTTGGGATTGATCTTGTTTTGAACACTCATCCTATCTCTACCCCTCCTTATAGAATGACTTTGGCTGAGTTGAAAGAGCTTAAGGAGCAGTTGAAGGATCTTCTTGACAAAGGTTTTATCTACCCTAGTGTGTCTATGTGGGGTGATCCTACTCTTTTCGTGCGTAAGAAGGATGGTTCTCTTTAGATGTGTAGTGATTATCGTTACATGACCAAGGTAACTGTGAAGAATAAGTACCCTCTTCCTAGGACTGATAATCTATTTGACCAACTTCAGGGAGCTAAGTATTTCTCGAAGATTGATATCCGTTTGGGCTATTATCAGCTAAAGATTAGGGAGAATGATATACGTACGACAACCTTTCATACTCAGTATGGATATTTTGAGTTCTTGGTCATATGTTTTGGGTTGACCAATGCCCCGCCGACATTTATTGAAATCATGAACTGGGTTTTCCATTAGTTTTTGGATTTATTTGTGATTGTGTTTACAGATGATATTCTGGTATATTTAAAGAGTGATGTGGATTATGCCAATCACCTCCGTGTTGTGTTGCAAACCCTAAAAGATCAATAATTGTATGCTAAGTTTTCTAAGTGTGAGTTTTGGTTGAATGCTATCACTTTTCTGCGTCATGTTATTTCTAGTGAAGGGATCATGGTGGGTCCAAAAAAGGTTGTGGTGGTTAAGAAGTGGCCTAGACCCATAACTCCAATCAATATTCGGAGCTTCTTGGGTTTAGCAGGTTATTATAGGAGGTTTTTCAAGAGCTTTTCATCTATTATTGCACCTTCGATTACGTTGACTCAGAAAAAGGTAAAGTTTCTATAGTCTGATGCTTGTGAAGGGAGTTTTGAGAAGATGTAAGATAAATAGACTTCTGCTTCAATTTTGACCCTACCTGAGGGTAGTAAAGGTTTTGTAGTTTATTGTAATGCGTCCCGTGTGGGATTTGGTTGTATTTTGATGCAGCATGGCAAAGTGGTGGCGTATCCTTTTAGTCAGTTGAAAGTTCATGAGAGGAATTATCCAAATCATGATTTGGAATTATTGGTTATGGTGTTCACATTGAAGATTTGGCGGCATTATCTATATGGGGTTCATGTTGAAATCTTTTCAGATCATAAGAGCCTGCAATATGTTTTCACCCAGGAAAAACTGAATCTCAGGCAGAGGAGATGGCTGAGTTGCTCAAGGACTATCACATGAGTCTTCACTATCAAACAGGTAGCTAACATGGTTGTTGATGCTCTTAGTAGGTTATCTATGGGGAGCTTGTCTCATGTGGAAGAGGAAAAACGGGATTTGGTGAAGGAAATTCACAATTTAGTTAATCTTGGAGTTCGTTTCTTAGATTCTGAGAATGGTGGTGTGTTTGTGCAAGAGATGGTGAAGTCATATCTTGGTACTGAGGTAAAGGAAAAATAAGCGTTGGATCCTATCTTGGTGCAAATCAAGGCTAATGTGGGTAGGAAAAATATGATGGCTTTTGGGATTGGTGGTGATGGTACTTTTAGGTATCAAGGGAGGTTGTATGTTCCCGATGTGGATAGGCTATGAGGTAGAATTTTGGACGAAGCTCATGAGTTACGTTATTTGGTTTATCATGGTTCGACTAAGATGTATCATGACCTTAAGCAAATTTATTAGTGGAATTAAAGAGAGATGCGGCCAATTTTGTGGCAAAGTGCATGGTGTGTTAATAAGTGAAAGTGGAGCACTTGAGGCCTGCTGGGTTGTCTCAAGAAATCACGTTGTCTATATGGAAATGAAAAAATGATAAATATAGAATTTGTTACTAGTCTTCCGCGGTCTCGCAACCAGTTTGATTCTACCTGAGTCATCGTGTATAGAATGACTAAGTCTGCTCACTTCTTGCCGGTGAGGACTAATTATTCTGTTGAGGATTATGCAAGGTTGTATATTTAGGAGGTCGTGAAGTTGCATGGTACTCCTATTTCCGTTATTTTGGATCATGGTACTCAGTTCTCATCTTATTTTTGGCAGTTATTTCAGCGAGGTTTGGGGACTAAAATGACCCTTGGTACCGTTTTCCACCTACAGACGGATAGACAAGCGGAAAGGACCATTCAGACTTTAGTGGATATGCTTTGAGCTTGTGTAATTGACTTTGGTAGTAGTTGGTTGACCACTTACCTCTTGTTGAGTTTGTCTATAATTAAAGCTATCACTCTAGTATTGGTATGACACCATTTAAGGATTCATATGGTAGGAGGTTTAGATCCCCTATTGGGTGGTTTGAATTTTGTGAGGCGAGGTTGTTTGGTCCTACTTTAGTCCATCAAGCTATGGAGAAATTGAAGGTGATTTGAGATAGGCTTAAGACTGCCTAAAGTCACAAAAAGTCCTATGCGGACGTGAGGCAAAGAGAGTTGGAGTTCGATGAGGGTGATTGGGTGTTCTTGAAAGTGTCTCCCATGAAGAGAGTGATGCATTTTGGAACTAAGGGAATCATTCCCTATTATGCTGGTCCTTATTTTATTTTGAAGAAAGTGGGAAGTGTTGCTTATGAGCTAGAATTACTACAACTTTGGGTTATATTCACCCTGTGTTTCACGTGTTCATGTTGAGGAAATGCATGGATGATCCTTCTTTAGTGGTGCCTATTGAGAATGTTGGTGTCTCAGATTCCCTATCTAACAAAGAAGTCCCGATAGAGATCTTGGATAGAAGTGCATAGATTCAGACTAAAGATGTATGATTGGTAAAGGTCCTTTGGAGGAACCATAAAGTAGAAGAAGCCACTTAGGAGGCGGAAGAGGATAAGTCTAAGTATCCATTTCTATTCCATGTGATGAATGAAGAAGCTTGAGGTATGAATTCTGTTCTTCTTTGTTGTTAATGGGGTTATCTTTTGATTCTGGTGTGTTGTTATCATTCTATTGCAAAATGTATTCTTGCTCATCATTCGAGGATGAATGATCCTAGGTGGGGGATAATGTAACGCCCTCAAAATTTTGTGTATTTTATTTTTGGCCTTCCCATACTTGAAATATTAATTTTTGACTCAAATTATGTTCGGGGATGTTAAAAAGGTAACCCAGAAGAGTTTTGAAATTTTCAAATGGGGTTCTAGCAGTTTTGAGTCACGGAGGAAATAAGCCTCTGCGATAGCCCTGTGTTATAGAGGCTCGACTCCGCGATAGCCTTCGTGTCACAGAAGCTGGGTGTCCATGATAGGGTCCGTGGCACGGAGGATAGCCTCTACGATGAGGTTCGTGCCATGGACCTATGCAAATTTTGATTGTTTTGTTCTATTTTAATTGGGATGAAGGGTAATGAGGTCCTTTCACTTATAGATGACCTTTAAACATTACATAAGCATATTTTCATCAGTTTTCACGACACAACATCAATTATTTCACTCTTAAACTCCAAATCCCTGGAAAGCATAAGGGTTTCAACTTACGTTCATCATTAGGGTTCCAAATTCTCAATTGCTCATAAATCTTTGTTTGTGTAAGGAATATATCTCTTTCCCTATACTTATACTTTTCTTAATGGCATGAATTGATTTTAAATGCATGATTTTGATGTGGGTCTTGGCATAGTTGAGGGCTTTTGACAAGATTGGTCATTAAATTAATTTCTCTATGGTTTATTATGCAATATTCTTGTGTTTATTATTGATTTTGAACAATGTGGGGTGCATGACAATGGTGAATAAACTAAGGGGTCATGTTTAAATCCTAATTTGATTATTTTTCCTTGATTTATGGTTTGAAAACAATGTGCCCTCAACCTATTTGTGAAATTGACTATGAATATGATTTTACCACATAGTTTGTCTTGTACACTTGAATCAATGCATTAGTATAAAAGGTTAATAAACCATGATTTGATCTTATTGAACTTGGGGTATGTGGATTCCCTGTGTAAATGTCAATTGATTTAATAGGTTAGAGTCCTACATGGCTAAGAGTTGATATGAAATAATAATAAACTTGAAAGTGATGTTGGTATGACGATACCGACGGGATGCCTTAATGTATAATTGGTTCAATTAATGGGAATGCATGTTAAATTTTTTAATTAGGCTTAGAAGAGGGTTGTATAGCTAACCGTGGAAGGTGGAGGTCCCGGGGAAACCAATACTGGAAATCGTGCTAGCCGATATGGGGGTCAATATGGTTTGAGGGTTCGAGTCCCCTTGCTAAGACCAGGTGGTTCGAGTCCACTTTATTATTATTATTATTACGTGATTGAGAGGTTCGAGTATCCCATATCAAAGTACACGATCGGGTGCATAAGTCACCTCAGTATATATTGGGAGATTCGAGTCTCCCATGCGTATATATATGATCTTTCTCCAGTTCATGCAGCTACAGGCACTAGGGCCCGACCAGGGGGTGAGAGCTGGGGCTCATATAGCTCGTGGGTACTATTATATGACGGTTAAGCTACACAGTCCAGGTTAATATTTTAAGTGTTCATGCTAAGCCTTGTTCCCTTTTTCGACATGTGATATACATATATATATATATATGTATTTACATTTGATGATGTGCATGAGTTTTGACTGATTTTGAATTATTACGCATGGAATTATTTGTTCCCTTATCCCTGAGTTACATGCTAGCATTCCAACTGCTAACTATCTTCAGACGCTATATCCCCACGCAATGCAGGAACCGACCATACTTCTACTTCTCATGCATAGTGATCAGGGATTCGTGAGCTGACTTGAAGTGGTGAGCTTCAATCCTTTGGAATACTTCATTTCATGTTTGGTTTATTGTGTCATGGACTTTATTTCATATTTTTTTTGGTACTTGGTTTATCTAGAGGCTTTGTGGATACTGTAGACTTGGGTATGGTAGATGTTTTTTGAATGTTGATTGAATATAGATTCTTCTTGGATTTCTTATTATATTTTATCTTTTATTGGTATTCATCTACTGCTAGGTTTTATTGGTTATATTGAAATAGGTTCATGGGGCGGTCTCCGATCCTCAGTGGACTTGGGATGCCCGTCATGGCCAGCCCCTAGTTTGGGTCGTGACAATAATATAATGAAATAAATAATTATGAT
Organism: Capsicum pubescens; assembly: GCA_030864215.1. Classification (NCBI taxonomy): domain Eukaryota; kingdom Viridiplantae; phylum Streptophyta; class Magnoliopsida; order Solanales; family Solanaceae; genus Capsicum; species Capsicum pubescens. Next base: position 261,864,940 of record CM061540.1, on the reverse strand, counting down.
GTAAATATGAAATATAAGATTCAAAACTCAAACTTTAATCAAACTTATAAGCTATGCTAATTAATTAATAACGGATATATATATATATATATATATATATATATATTTATATATATAATGTGTGTGTGTGTTGTGTATAAGTGATAGGGATATTTTTGTCATGAAAAAAATAATTTTCTTCTTCTACTTCTATTTTTTTTTTTGAAAAGCTGAGATTTGTTTCTGCTTCTTTTTAAAAGCATTGTTGCAAGTTTATCAAACACCCTTCTTTTTAAGATAAATGTTTTTTCTCAAAAAATTACTTTTCTTTTAATAAAAAAGTAATCCCAAACAAGCTATAAATATTGAAAAATTAATTAGAAGCAATTAATATAGTAATAATGAAAAAATACATAAACAATAAATTATCTCTTATTTAAAATTGAACAAGTAAAATGAGCAACTATTTATAATATTATAGACAAGGAAAAGTAAATGAATTGGGTAAGTTCTTTTCTCTACACTACATGAATATTGAAAGCCACTTTGGTTGGGAGGGAAGGCAGGAAATTCAATCTCCTTATGCGGAATATATAATTTATTGAGATATTAAAGGCCTACATATGTGACTTTCATTTTGTTCGAGCAAATAAATGCACCCATACAGAAGAAGAAAAACCATTCAAAATCGTTCATCCAGAAAGCGTAGGAGCCCCACCTGCCCCCTGGAAAATACTCAAGGGTCGCTTGATAATCAAATGTAGAAAATAATTCCGAAATAAAGTTCAAAATTGATTTATCTTATATTTAGTATTTAATATTAAGTATTAAGTATTTTTTGAATTATTTTATTTCATTATTTATGCTAAAATAGTGATATTACTATTCTATGAGAAGGTGATATAAAATAATTCCTATGAAGTATACTTAGTTATCCCATTCAACATATCAAACATCTTGGATAAATAATACAACTTATGGCCCATGGGGACCTCTTTTTTATCTGGCTGCCCGCGGACACAGGTGCCAGTGCATTTGCCAATGTAGGTCAGACAATGCACACTGTTTTTTGCAAAATATTGACATGTAGGATCATGTCGTGACCTGCGGCAACAGATGGGGTCCGTAGGTCGTCCGTACATTTCAAAACGTTGCAGCTTTTACATGAACCATTATTTTTTCAGAAGTAACACCTTTTGACTATAAATATCTCATTTTTCTTAAGGTACTGACACATAATTTTAAAGTGAAAAACATCAATTCCTCTTAAAAACTGAAGTGTGATTCACAAATCGTTGAGTGAGTTCGTAGTTCAAAATATTTGAGGTACTATTATTTGCTGAAGTGAATCATTTTATCCTGGAAGAATATATTTCATTAACCTCGGGTACTTGAGGAAAATGAATTCCTTAATGACACACCGTGAATTCGGAGGACTTAATTTTTTCTTTCTTCATATTTTTCTGAATGTTGGTGTTGCTATTTTTCAGATAATAGTTTGAACTTCTTTGTTGTTCTTGAATTTGATGTTGAAGTTAATATTGTAAATACAAATTGTATCCGAAAAACAACAATCTTACAAAATTTATTATAATTAGTATTTTGATTTATAGAGAATAAAACCTTTTTCCACATTATTTTAACTTGATAGTGATTTGAAGATATAAAAACTTTATCATGAGTTAAAGATTCATTCGGTTGACGATTAGAAGAACATAAAATTTCATAGTTAAACTAGAAACAAGTTGTTTAAAGTTTAAGACTTTATTGTTAGTATTTGTGATGCTAAACTGGTTGTCTATTTATGACAACAAAATAACTATTGAAAATCAAATCAATAATGGAATGCCGAATGTTGAAGTAATTAAGAGTGCTACTGTAATACCCCGTATATTTCTAAGCTAGAAAATGAACCGTTGTTGCTACACAAGAAACCTCCTATCCTGTGATTCATATTGGAGTACATGAATTAGGATGAGTATCCTAGTGATAATAGATCTTATGATGTGTTAAGCATGTTCATAAGAGTCACTTAGAGTAAGCCAAGCTAAGAACTTTTGAATCCACCAAGTTTTCGTGTGTGATTTCACATAGATCATATTTGAACGACAATAACTTGGTATATATGTCATATTTTGGCGGATTTACACCCTCCAAATTGTAGGGAATTGAATAAGCTTTCTGTCAATACCAAATTCGCCTAAAACGGACACCCGGTAAAGAAGTTATGGCAATTTAAAGTTTCAGCAGCGTCATTTCAGTCAGTGGCGCATCGCGCCATAAACCAAAATGACGTTTGTCAATTTCCAGTGTCTCTCCGCGATTCCACCAAATCGCAGTGAGTTTCCAGGTCACAAACAGGGGGCAACGCGATATCTCCGCATCGCACTGGGGGTCCAAATTGGGTAATTTTCACAGAAATTAAATGACGCATATAGAGGGGTATTTAGGTCATCTTTCCACCCCTATATATTCCATAAACACGGAATTAATCCCTTATTTCACCGAAACATACTCTTTCTCTCAAAATCCTCTCAAGAACACATTAGGGTTTTTAATTGGGGATTCAAGTTCAATAGAATTCCTCCATCAATCATCAAGAATCTTCCATCTAAGGTATGTGTAGTGTTCATCTATGGATCCATTTCGTTCATAGAGCGCAAGAACCATATTTTAAAAATTATATTGTGATTGTCATGTTGTGATATGACCATGTACATGTTGATGATTGTTTTTTAAGTTTCAAGATGATATCTAAAGGTGTTTTCATGAAGTACATGTGTTCGTTAGTTGAAATCCATGAACTTTATGTAGTTTAAAATGGGGAAATTCATGAAAACACACCTAGGCTAAAAGAATGCATGCAAAGTGTTTGATAAAAGGCCTAGGATGATAGAATTCATGACCCATGATTTAATAGTGCTTAAATGACAAGTCCATGCTCTATGCTTTATGATTTCACATGAATTCCACATGATTGATATGCGTTGTTGTTGTGATATGGATTCAGAATGATATTGAAGCTATCCATGTATACACATGTTGTATGAATTTCCCTTTCCATATGTAATAAGTTGAGAACTATGCTTAGTGTGAAATCCCCTACTTATGATATGGTGAATTGTGGACTCCATTTTATGATCAAGTCAGTTATGTGTGTCAGTTTCCTTCCATCGAGTCCTGGGGGTACTTGTACCCAAAAAATATAGTTGTGTACCTAGAGCCATGTCACGTTATCACGATAATCTCAATCAATCCATGATCTATAGAACTCAGTCAGTCATGTGACTCAGGAAATCTCAGAAATCTCATGATCTCAATAAATTCTCAGATAGTAGTACTATTCCATCAGTCAACAAAAGTTAGTTACTCAGTCCATGTACATCCAGTTAAATTATGTTCAGTATCCTCTGATGGGAGTAGAAGTTAGCACCGAGTGAACCCAAGGATGGGAACTCACCTGCCAGTTTAGGGTGTGATTCTTAGTAGTCATCCTTGTGTTCCAGAACTACGTAGCCAGCGTAGATTGAGACATCTTAACCTGCCAGATTAGGGTTGATGAGGTGGCTTAACCTGTCAGTTTAGGGTTCCCACCATTCTCATTCAAGTACCTGCCAGCTAAGGGTCACTCACAGTTGTCCTTACCAGTGGCGCGGTATTAACTCCCTTCCAGTTAGGGCAGAGATTGGACTCCAACCTAGCTATATGCATTATTGGGGTATGTCGGTTAATCAACTACCTCCCACATTTTCAGTCCCAGTCTCAGTAAAAGAACTCAGATAGTTCTTCAGATTTCAGTATACCAGGACTGTCAGTTACAGTCAATTTAGTTACAGTACGAAACTCAGGTAGTTCCATTAGATTCAGGACTGTCAGACACAGTCATCCATGTTATCAAAATTTTAGTATCAGTCATGTTAGATAACAGTAAACCATGTATTAGCGTACGGATCCAGATATCATGTATTCATGATTTTAGTTACTATGTATGCATGTTTGTACTCTTACGTTCATAGCAGTCAGTAAGTTAGAATTGTTCATGCATGTAAACCCTTTTGCATTTAGCCTACCTCACTCGTACACTCAGTACTCCCAGTCGTACTGACGCATTTGCGTTATGGTGCTTTCTGTCATGTTAAACCATATGTTTAGAGACACGAGTTCCAGATCAGCAGTAGCATTCCAGTCGCAGAGTTACAACGAGTCCTCATCTATTCGAGGATGATATTATTTTATTTCATTCATTATTTCAGTTCAGTTTTTCTAGACAGAGTTAGTTGGAGACATATTCCTTCAACTCCTTATTTCAGACAGTATTTAGAGGCTTTCAGATTTAGTTCAGATTTTAGATTCAGCTTTTAGTTGTTTTGGGTATTTATTACCCTATATGGATGTAATTATTTACCAGATATTCTATTCAGTTGAACCTTATGGCCTATTGTTTATGTTTTCCGCATTTTACATGTATATTATACAGTATACAGGTACAGATATCAGTCATGGGTTAGCTTGTGGTCCTTTGGGGTCATAAGCACCATGTAGCATTCCAGTTCATAAAATTGGGGTATTACAAACTTGGTATCAGAGCCTAAGGTTCAATAGAGTCCTAGGAAGTCTGAAAGCCGCATCTAGTAGAGTCTTGTGCATGGGTGTGTTGCGCACCACATTTATGTGCAAGAGGCTATGAGATGTTTTACGAACAGTTTCCCCTCTTTCAGTATTCATGTCGTGCTGGTGAGCATAATCTATATTTAAACTCTTAGTCTAATCCATTTTTCTCTTATTTCAGAATATGCCTCCAAAGAGAAGAAACCAGCCCGCTCCTTAGCCTGAAGATCCTTTGGGCGAACATGTTTCTCATGCGGAGTTTAGGGTCGTATTCACCACACTTGTTCAGTCTGTGGCTACCCAAAATGCATGGCCACCAGTTATTTCAGCCAATCCAGTGGCCAACTCAGCCGTAGCTAGGATTCGGGACTTCACCCAAATGAACCCTCCATCTTTCTTCGGATCTAAGTCTGATGAAGACCCTTAAGAATTCATTGACCAAGTCCAGAAGGTCATAGAATCATGGGAGTTAATTTTTGTCAGAGTTCCAAGTTAGCCGCATACCAGTTACAGGATGTTGCTCACACTTGGTACAAACAGTGAAAGTTCGAGAGGGTAGATGGTGCAGGTCCTATAGAGTGGGAGAAATTTGTCACGATTTTCTTAGACAGATTCTTTCCCCAAGAGCTGAGAGAGGCAAAAGTTCTTGAGTTCATCAACCTCAGGAAGGGAAATATGATGGTTAAAGAGTATTCTCTCAGATTTACTGAGCTATCTAGATATGCCCCTCATGTGGTTGCAGACAACAGGGCTAAGATGGGCAAGTTCATGTCAGAAGTGAATGATAGCGTGGTAAATAAGTGTAGTTCTACGATGCTGAATAGTGATATGACTTTACCCAGGCTCATGACCCATGCTCAGAAAATAGAGGAGAAGAAGATTAGGACTAGGGAGAGGCAGAACAAGAGAGCAAGATTAGGCAGTTTCAGTTTTGCTCAACCCAAATTCAAAGGAGGAAACCGTTCGCAGTTCCATCCTAAGCCAGCAGTTCCAGCTCCATCCTCCACTAGTGCCCCAGTGCTGAAATTCAGAGACGACAACAGAGATCGAGAACCAGGCTCTAAGTCTCAGGGCAGTGTCAGTAGTGCCCGAACTAATCCCTTGTGTCAGACTTGTGGTAAGAACCACAAGGGTACCTGTAGAACTGGTAGCAATATTTGTTTTAGTTGTGGCAAGCTAGGCTACAGGATTAGAGAGTGTCCGCAGTCAGGTCTACAAGGTCAGCAGAATCGTTCCACAGCCCAGTCCAATTACCCAAATCAGCAGGGTGCCACTTCTAGTGCTACTAGTGGGCAACGCCCAAACAGACTCTATGCTTTTCAGACCCGACAGGATTAGGAAAATTCTCCTGATATTATTACTGGTACATTGCAGATTTTCCATGTCCATGTTTACTCTTTGCTAGATCCAGGTGCATCCTTGTTTTTTGTTACTCCTTATATAGCAGGCGATTTTGAAATCAGTCCCGAAATTTTAGCAGAGCCTTTTTCAGTCTCTACCCTAGTGGGAAAAACCATCATAGCTCGTGGGGTATACAGGAACTACCCGATTATGATATTTCAGAAAGCCACGTCAGTAGATTTAGTCGAGTTAGAGATGACCGATTTTGATGTCATTCTCAACATAGATTGACTTCATTCCTGCTACGCCACAGTTGACTGCAGAAACATGATAGTTCAATTTCAGTTCCCGAATAAGCCCGTCCTAGAGTGGAAGGGTAGTACTTCATCTTTCAAGGGTCAGCTTGTTTCCTATCTTAGGGGAAAGAAAATGATTTCTAAGGGATGTGTTTATCATCTCATTCATGTTAAAGACTCTGGTTCCGAATCTCCTAGCTTTGAATCAATCCCAGTGGTTAACGAATATTCATATGTCTTTCCCGGAGATTTTCCAGGCATTCCTCCCAAAAGGGAAATAGACTTTGGCATTGACCTTATTCCAGTTACTCAGCCCATTTTTATTCTTCCATATAGAATGGCACCAACAGAACTCAAAGAACTGAAGGATAAGTTGAAGGATCTCTTAGATAAGGGATTCATTAGAACCAGCGTTTCCCCGTGGGGCGCACCAGTATTATTTGTGCACAAGAAAGACAGTTCTCTTAGGATGTGTATTGATTACCGTCAGCTCAACAAAGTTACGATCAAGAACAAGTATCCTCTTCACAGAATAGATGAATTGCTTGACCAACTTCAGGGTGCCAGTTATTTCTCCAAGATAGACCTCAGATCAGGCTATAATCATCTCAGAGTTAGAGAATGTGACATCCCGAAGATAGCTTTCCATCCTCGGTATGGTCACTTCGAATTTCTAATTATGTCCTTTGGTCTTACCAATGCCCCAGCCTCTTTCATGGACTTGATGAACCGTGTGTTCAAGCATTACTTAGACATAGTCGTCATAGTCTTCATAGATGATATCCTGGTTTATTCCCGCATAAAGTGTGATCATTCAGACCATCTCAGAATTGTTCTTTAGACTCTCAGAGATGACCAGCTATTCTCCAAATTCAGTAAGTGCATTTTTTTGCTAAGGTCAGTAGCATTCCTTGTCCATATTATTTCCGGTGATGGCATTAGAGTAGATACTTAGAATACCAAAGCGGTAAAAAACTGGCCTCGCCCTGTCTCACCATCAGATATCAGGAGCTTCTTGGGTTTGGCTGGCTATTACAAGCGGTTTGTTGAGGAATTTTCTTCTATTGCATCCCCCATGTCCAGAGTGACTCAGAAAAAGGTCAAGTTTCAGTGTTCAGATCCTTACGAGAAGATTTTTCAGGAATTGAAGACTCAACTCACCCCAACTTCAGTCTTAGCTCTTCCAGATGGTTTAGATGGGTTCTTAGTCTACTGTGATGCATCCAGAGTAGGTTTGGGTTGTGTCCTCATGAAGCATGGTAAGGTCATAGCCTACGACTCCAGGTAGTTAAAGCCCCATGAGAAGAATTATCCTACTCATGATCTTGAGTTAGCAGCCGTAGTATTTGCCTTGAAGATTTGGAGGCATTATCTATACGGAGTTCATGTAGATGTCTTCACAGATCATAAGAGTCTTAAATATGTATTTTCTCAGAAAGATCTCAATCTTTATCAGAGAAGATGGTTAGAGCTCTTGAAAGATTATGATATGAGTGTCCTTTATTATCCGAGCAAGGCCAACGTTGTGGCCGACGCTCTCAGTAGAGTCTCCATGGGTAGTGTTTCTCACGTTGAGGATAGCAAGAATAAAATAGCTTAGGAAATCCATCAACTTTCCAAACTAGGGGTTCGCTTAGTCGATTCTTCAGAGGGTGGTATATGTGTTCAAGATAGTTCAGAGTCATCTCTAGTTTCCAAGGTGAAAGAAAAGCAAGACAGGGATCCTAGCCTTGTCAAGCTAAAAGAGTCAGTGCAGAATCAGAAAGTAGAGGTTTTATCCCAAGGGGGAGATAGTGCCATTCATTGTCAGGGTCATCTCTTTGTTCCAGGTGTAGATGATTTAAAGCAGCGAATTCTTGCAGAAGCACATGGTGCGTGATACTCTATTCATCCAAGGGCCACTAAGATGTACCGTGACCTACGGGAGATTTATTAGTGGAGTGGGATGAAGAGACATATTGCAGAATTTATGGCTAAGTTCCCTATATATCAGCAGGTTAAGATAGAGCATTAGAAACCTAGTGGTTCCATACAGGAGTTCACCATTCCTACTGGGAAGTGGGAAGAAGTGAACATGGACTTCTTGATGGGTTTGCCTCTAACTCGTCATCAGCATGATTCAGTTTGGGTCATTATAGATAGAATGACCAAGTCAGCCCATTTCCTTCCAGTCCATACCTCTTATTCAGCTGAGGATTACGCTAAACTCTATATCAGAGAGTTGGTCAGATTACATGGTGTTCTATTATCTATCATCTCAGACAGGGGTACCCAGATCATCTCTCACTTCTGGAAAGCGTTCCAAAAGGGTCTTGGTACCTAAGTTCATCTCAGTACAAATTTTCATCCTCAGACAGATGGTCAAGCAGAAAGGACCATTCAGACTCTTGAAGATATGCTAAGGGCGTGTGCAATTGATTTCAAGGGAAGTTGGGATTACTACTTGCCTTTGATTAAGTTTGCATACAACAATAGCTATCATCCCAGTATTAAAATGGCTCCGTTTGAAGCTCTCTATGGTAGGAGGTGCAGATCTCCAATCGGGTGGTTTGAAGTTAGTGAGGCCTCAGTCATAGGGCCTGACTTAGTATTCGACGCCTTAGAGAAAGTCTAGTTAATCAGAGAAATACTTTGGGCAGCACAGAGCCGACAGAAGTGGTATGCTGATGTTCGTAGAAAGGATCTCAAGTTCAAGGTCGATGACTATGTCTATCTAAAGATATCTTCCATGAAGGGAGTGAAGCGGTTCGGCAAGAAGGGAAATCTCAGTCCCCAATATGTCGGTCCCTTCAAGATTCTCAGTCGCTTAGGCAAAGTAGCTTATAAGCTCAAATTGCCTTCAGATCTAGCCTCAGTTCATCTAGTCTTTCATGTCTCTTTACTCAAGAAGTGTATAGGTGATCCATCAGTCGTAGTCTGTATTCAGAGCATTGACAGTTAGAACAGTCTCTTTTATGAGGAAATTCCGATCGAAATTCTAGACTATCAGACTTGTAGACTGAGGAACAAAGAAGTCCCTCTAGTCAAAGTTCTTTGGCGAAATCAGTCTGTTGAGGGAGTTACTTGGGAAGAAGAAGCAGACATGCGTACCAAGTATCCTCACCTCTTCTCCGCCAATCCAGATCAAGCTCAAGGTAACAGTTCTCCTTAAGCTTATTCAGTTTCCCGTTCGTATTCTATACAACTTGGTATTCAGTTCATGCTCACATTTCATCACAAATATGGTATCAAGTACCATTGCATATTCAGTCATGCATTCATGTATCAGTCTAGTGTATAATCATGCATCAAATATGCATTCTCATTGGGAGAACTCAGTTATCAGAAATCTCAGTTATGCATTCATGAATCAGTTACTCATACATCAGATATGCATGTCCAACATGATATGTTTAGCTTATCAGTCATGTCTATTATGAGATCATGTTTCAGTAGTATATGTCTTGCACGTACTCCAGTTTATCGTCTATCCCCATTTCATTCGGTCTCATTTGAGGACGAATGTTTTCAAGGGGGAGATATTGTAATACCCCGTATATTTCTAAACTATAAAATAAACCATTGTTCCTACACATTAAACCTCCTATACTGTGATTCATATTGAATTACATGAATTAGGATGAGTATCCTAGTGATAATAGAGCTTATGATGTGTTAAGAATGTTAATAAGAGTCACTTAGAGTAAGCCAAGCTAAGAACTTTTAAATCCACCAAGTTTTTGTGTGTGATTTCACATAGGTCATCTTTGAACGAGAATAACTTGGTTTATAGGTGGTATTTTGGAATATTTATACCCTCCAAATTGTATATAATTTAATAAGCTTTCCGTCGATACCAAATTCGCCGAAAAAGGACACCCGGTGAAGAAGTTATGGCGATTTAAAGTTTCAGCAGCGTCATTTCAGTCAGTGGCACGTCGCGCCGTAAGCCAAAATGACGTTTGTCAATTTCCAGTGTCTCTTCGCAATTCCACCGCATCACGGTGAGTTTTCAGGTCACAAACAGGGGGCAACGCAATATCTTCACGTCGTGCCGAGGGCCCAAATCGGGTAATTTTCACATAAATTAAATGACGCATCTAGAGGGGTATTTGGGTCATCTTTCCACCCCTATATATTCCATAAACACGAAATTAAGCCCTTATTTCACCAAAACATACTCTTTCTCTCAAAATTCTCTCAAGAACACATTAGAGTTTTCAATTAGGGATTCAAGTTCAAGCAAATTCCTCCATCAATCATCAAGAATCTTCCATCTAAGGTATGCGTAGTGTTCATCTATGGATCCGTTTCGTTCATAGAGCTCAAGAACCATGTTTCAAATATTATATTGTGATTGTCTTGTTGTGATATGACCATGTACATGTTGATGAATGTTGTTTAAGTTTCAAGAAGATATCTAAAGGTGTTTTCATGAAGTATATGTGTTCGTTAGTTGAAATCCATGAACTTTATGTGGTTTAAAATGGGGAAATTCATGAAAACACACCTAGGTTAAAAGAATGCATGGAAAGTGTTTGATAAAAGTCCTAGGATGACAGAATTCATGTCCCATGATTTAATAGTGCTTAAATGACAAGTCCATGCTGTATGATTTATCATTTCACATGAATTCCACGTGATTGATATGCGTCATTATTGTGATATGGATTGAGCATGATATTGAAGCTATGAATGTATACACATGTTGTATGAATTTCCCTTTCCATATGTAATAAGTTGAGAACTATGCTTAGTGTGAAATCCCCTACTTATGATATTGTGAATTGTGGACTCCATTTTATGATCAAGTCAGTTATGTGTGTCAGTTTCCTTCCATCGAGTCCTGGGGGTACTTGTACTAAAAAAATATAGTTGTGTGCCTAGATCCATGTCACGTTATCATGATAATCTCAGTCAAGACATGATCTATAGAACTCAGTCAGTCATGTGACTCAGGAAATCTCAGAAATCTCATGATCTCAATAAATTCTCAAATAGTAGTACTATTCTGTCAGTCAACGGAAGTCAGTTACTCAGTCTATGTACAACCAGTTAAATCATGTTCAGTCTCCTCATATGGGAGTAGAAGTTAGCACTGAGTGAACCCAAGGATGGGAACTCACCTTCCAGTTTAGGGTGTGATTCTTAGTAGTCATCCTTGTGTTCCAGAACTACGTAGCCAGCGTAGATTGAGACATCTTAACCTGCTAGAATAGGGTTGATGAGGTGGATTAACCTGTCAGTTTAGGGTTCCTACCATTCTCATTCGAGTACCTTCCAGCTAAGGGTCACTCACAGTTGTCCTTACCAGTGGCGCGGTATTGACTCCCTTCCAGTCGGGGCAGAGATTGGACCCCAACCTAGCTATATGCGTCATTTGGGAATGTCGGTTAAGAAACTACCTCCCATAGTTTTAGTCCTAATCTCAGTAAAAGAACTCAGATAGTTCTTCAGATTTCAGTATACCAGGACTGTCAGTTAAAGTCAATTCAGTTACAGTACGGAACTCAGGTAGTTCCATCAGATCCAGGACTGTCCGACACAGTCATCTATGTTATTAAAATTTTAGTATCAGTCATGTTAGATAACAGGAAACCATGTATTAGCGTACAGATCCAAATATCATGTATTCATGATTTTAGTTACTATGTATGCATGTTTGTACTTTTACGTTCATATCAGTCAGTCAGTTAGCATTGTTCATGCATGTAAACCCTTTTGCATTTAGCCTACCTTACTTGTATACTCAGTACTCCTAGTCATACTGATGCATTTGCGCTATGGTGCTTTCTTTCATGTTACACCATAGATTTAGAGACACGAGTTCCAGATCAGCAGTAGCATTCCAGTCACAGAGTTGCAGTGAGTCCTCATCCATTCGAGGATGATATTATTTTATTTTATTCATTATTTCAGTTCATTTTTTTCTAAACGGAGTTAGTTGGAGACATGTTCTTTCAACTCCTTATTTCAAACAGTATTTAGAGGCTTTCAGATTTAGTTCAGATTTTATACTTAGCTTTCAGTTCTTTTGGGTATTTGTTACCCTATATGGATGCAATTATTTACCATATATTCTATTCAGTTGAGCCTTATGGCCTATTGTTCATGTTTTCCGTATTTTACATGTATATTATGTAGTGTATAGGTACAGATATAGTCATGGGTTAGCTTGTGGTCCTTCAGGGTCATAAGCACCATGTAGCATTCTAGTTCATAAAATCGGGGTGTTACACCTACTTTGAATCATTCGAGTGTTGCTCCTGTTCTGGCATAGTGGGAAAAAAAATCTGGTGTTGATTTCAAAAGATGACAGCGAAAGATGTTCTTTTACTTGACTATCTTAAGTTTGCAATGATTCATCATGGAGAACATTCCTTAATTGCAGGAATAAACTCCAAAAAAAGAACATTTATTAGCAACTAAAGCTTGAAAGTACTCAAATTTCTTATGTAAGAATTACATTTTGAGTGGCCTACAAGATGATTTGTACAATGTGTACAAAAACATGAAGACCTCGAAGGAACTCTAGGATACTTTAGAAAAAAATTGAAAAACAGAGGATACCAGAATAGAAAAATTCATTATTGTAAAATTTTTGGACTTCAAGATGATAGAAAGTAAAGTTGTAGTTATTCAAGTCCAAGAATTACAAGTCATAATCCACGATCATCTTGATGAAGGTAGAATTTCATTTAATACTTTTGTTAAAGATTTTTTAAGAATGATCTAAATATTCACTTAACCTTAGTTGTAGGTTTGGTTATGAATGATGTTTTTCAAGTGGTTGTAATGATCGAGAATTTACTACCTTTGTGAAAGAATTTCAAAAACTACTTAAAGCATAAATGCAAGAAGATGTCGGTTGAAGATCTCATTGTAAGGTTGCGAATTGAAGAGGAAAATAAGGTGGTAGAGAAGAGGTATCGTAAGAGTTTTGTAATAAATGGAGCAAATATTGTAGATGATGATCCCACTAAATCATAGAAGAGAAAGAAAGCATCAGGACAAGAAGATAATCCTCCTATGAAGAAATTCAAAGAAAATTAATTTAGTTATGGTAAAATTAGCCACAAGTCTACTGATTATTGGGCTTTGTAGAAGGCAAGAAAAAAGATCAAGCAAACATGGTTGAATTCAGAGAAGAAATAAACAATCTTTATTTTATGCTCTTGGAATGCAATCTAGTTGGAAATACTAGCGAGTGGTGAATTGATTCAGGTGTCACTTGCCTTGTGTGTGCCAACAAAGAACTATTTGCATCATATACTCTGGGTCAAGATGATGAGAAGATATTCATGACAAACTCCTCTATAGAAAAGATTGAAGAACCATGCAAGATTTGCTTGAAGATGACATGGGTAAGGTGGTGACACTAAACAATGTCCTTTATACTCTGGATTTGCAAAAGAACTTAGTTTGTACTTCACTTTTGACTAAAAATAAATTCAAATCTGTATTTATTTCTGATAAAGTTGCAATAAGTAAGGGTGAAGTGTATGTAGGTAAAGGTTACCTCACTAAGGGTATTTTTAAGATCAATGTAATGACAATTCATATAAATAAAAGTTTTAGTACTCACTTGAGTTAAATGATTTATATCACGATTGTTAGGACATATCAAGTATAAAACCTTATAAAAACTGATTAATTTACAAGTTTAGCCTAATTTTGGGTGCAACAAATCAAAGTGTCAAATATATATTGAATCTAAGTATGCTAAGAGTCCGTATAAGTCTGTTGAAAGAAACTTTAATTTCTTCGTTCACACAGATATTTGTGATATGAAGTCAATACCATCTTGTGGTGGAAAAAAGTATTTCATAATTTTTATTGACGATTGCATTAGATTTTGTTATGTTTATTTGCTAAATAATAAGATAAAACAATAGAAGCATTTAGGCAATATAAAACTGAAGTTGAAAATCAGTTGGATAAAAAGATTAAAATGATGAGAAGTGATAGGGGTGGAGAGTATGAATCACTTTTTGCAAAGATATGTTTGAAAAATAGAATTATCCATCAAACTCCTACCCCATACTCACCTTAATCAAATGAAATTGCAAAAATAAAAAATCAAATGTTGAATGTCTTACTTATAAATTAAGTTTTACTACAAAACTTGTGGGAGAATGTTATCCTTACAATAAATCGAATCTCAATATAGTGTCCCATAACAAGACACAATCTGTTTCATATGAGATATGAAAAGAAAGAAAATCTAAGTTGAAAATTTTCAAAGTGTGGAGGTGTCTAGCCAAAGTCCAAGTTTCTTTACCCCAAAGGGTTAAAATAGGACCAAAGGCTGTAGATTGTGTTTCCATTGAATATGCTAAAAATAGTAAAGTATGTCAATTTTTAGTTTATAAATACGAATATCCAGATATCCATGATAATACGGTAATTGAGTCAAATAATTCTGAGTTCTTAATTGAAATATCCGTGATAATATGGTAATTGAGTCAAATAATTCTAAGTTCTTAATTGAACACATTTATCCATATAAGAATAGACATAAACTGTCTAGTGAAGGGTAAAAATGACCTCGAGATGAACAATGGAGAATGTACTTGATGAAGAGAATCCAAGGCATAGTAAATGTCAAAGGACATAAACTTCCTCTAGATCAATTTTTGTAACATTTCTTCTCGAAAATGATCCCAAAACATTCAAAAAAGTAATGTCTTCTGCAGACTCATCCTTTTAAAAAAGAGTTTGTCAATAATGAGGTTAATTCAATCTTGAGCAGCCATACTTGAGAGTTAGTTGATCTTCCTCTAGAAAATAAACCTTTAGGTTCTAAATGTATATTCAAAAGGAAAATGAAAGCCGATGGAACTATTGGAAAATACAAGGCAATATTTGTTGTGAAAGGATTTATACAAAAAATAGGTCATTATCATTTTTCCATATACTCACCAGTAACAAGGATAACGTCCATTCAGATGTTAATTACATTAACGATAGTATATGGTCTTGAAATCCATCAAATGGATATGAAAACAACTTTCTTGAATGAAGAATTGGAGGAAGAAACTTACATAGAACAACTCGAGGGTTTTGTGATTCTCGGTAAGAAAAGAAAAATGTGCAAACTTGTAAAGTCACTTTATGTGCTAAAGCAAACACCCAAACCGTGACATGCAAAATTTGACCGAATCATGTTGACAAATAAATTCAAGATAAATGAATGTGATAAATGTATTTACATCAAAGACATTCCAAATCACAAAGTCATTGTCTATTTGTATGTGGATGACATGTTAATTATCAATAGCGATATTTTTCACATAGATGCTACTAAATAAATGCTCGAGAAGAAATTTTGATATAAAAGACCTTGGAGTTACATATGTGATCTTAGGGATAAGAACTCATAGAACTGCAAAAGGCTTGACATTTACAGAGTCTCATTACATTGAAAAAGTACTTGACTATTTCAAGTATTTGCATTTTAATGTCAAGACTTCATTAGACGTGAGCTTTGCACTTCAAAAGAATAAAGGTGAAAGTGACTCACAATTGCACTATACAAGATTGTTGGAAAGTTTGATGTATATCATGAATTATATCCTATCAGATATAACATGTGTTTAAATTAAGTCGGTACACGAGTAATTCCAATCAAATAAATTAGATGGCAATGAAAAGAGTTTTGGGGTATCTAAGACATACTCAAGACTATGCTTTGAATTATAATAAATATCCAGCTGTAATTGAAGGATATAGTGATGCAAATTGAATCACCGAGCCAAAGAAAGTAAAATCCACAAGTGGATATGTATTTACTCTTGATGAAGGATCAGATTTTTGAAAGTCATCCAAATAGACATGTATTATCCACTTTAAAATGAAATATAATATCATCGCGTTAGATAAAGCCAGTGAAGAAGCTGAATGACTCCAAAATTTCTTGAAAGATATTCCTTGTTGGCACAAGCCTTTCAAAGCAGTATGCATACACTGTGATAGTCAAACGACTATAATAGATAGGACGGGGATCTTGATGTATAACAAGAAATCTCATCATATAAGATAGAGATATAATATCATTAGAAAACTACTCTCTAATAAAATTATCACGATTGACTATGTGATGTCAATAGATAATGTGTCGGATCCACTTATAAAAGGTCTAACTAGAGAGAGAGAGGGAGAGAGTTGAGATATCATCAAAGGGAATGGATTTACAACCTAGGATAAATCATCACCATGGTAACTCTACCTAGCAAACTGGAGATCCAAAGAACTAGGTTCAAGGAGATCAAATAAAGTTGTGACTAAAGGTTCAACATTCTTAATTAACTCAATCCATTCGCATGATAAAGATAATATTTAGGAAACAAGGATAAGGCTTATGAATTGAAGTTTTTTAATAGTTTCTAAGTTTGGCAGGTTTGACCAAATAATTTGATCTATAGTATTAAACATTTAGAAATAACCTATATGAGTGTGAAGTGAAATCCACTTCAAAGGAGAATCATAATAAAGGGCTATTCTCTAAGCTCTCATGAAATCAATTTGCATTCATGGCTAAAAAGAACAAAATTATTAGAATCATAAAGGGAAAAAGGTTGGTTGTGTGACTTATTTTTTCTAGGTGTACACAAAAGTTTGATGATTGAAAGATATCATATCTACTGATTAATCGAGTGCATCCGGTACAAGTTCACTACAAAAAATTCACAAGATAACCTACTTAACTAGATGAAATTAGACTTTCCTTGTTGATCACACCCTTGTTTGTATATTTTTCTTTATGAAATAGTCATTTTTCATTCATGTGGGAGATTGTTGGATTTGTGATGAAAGTGATTGAAAAATAAAGGAAAGAAAAATGGAGGAAAAGTGAAAATATGTATTCATTCTATGGAAGAAGTGTTCTCCCACATTGATGGGAGAAAATAACTTTTACATGCTTAAATGTTGAATCATGCCTTGATGTGGATAGTGAGGTGCTAACGCTCAACTTACAAGTCAATTTAACTTTTAGTGCAATGCTCCATTACACCCCTCATCATAAGATACAATACCCAAGGATACATAGGACTTTAAAGAGCAACCAAGCAACAAAAACCAATACTCTAGAAGTGGCTCAACTTTTACTAAAACTAGGCTATACTCCATTTGTCTCATTGCCCGAAAGGCGACAAAATCACCCACCTCAACTCATTCACATTCCTCCTTACAAGAAAGAAAAATTTCACACACCAAACTAACAATCATGCAACAAGGAATTTAAGTGCAAAAACTCTCTCTCTCACAAAAGATTTCTCTTTGTCAATAAGTGTCATACCATAAGCTTGCCCCTATTTTCATTCGCCACTACAAAGAAAGTAAATGGTTAAAGATATCAAAGGACTTTTTGAGCTTGTAACGTAGGTTCGGGTTAGGGTAGGATATAACTTATGATTTGGAGGCCCCAAACTTATTTTCGTCAATCTTTACCACCCCCAACTTAGGTTTTTAGCCTAAAGTTATAATTTTAAGTTCAAGGAGGGTGTGGTTCAAAAGAGGGATAAAAAGAATGGTTCATGGCTAGTAATGTGTTTGTCAAAGAAAAGTTCAAAGGCTCAAAGTGGGTAACTAGGGATTGTATTTATGCTTGGGTAGGCTTTTTAGAATAAAGTGGCTTCCAAAATCACAAAGATGGCCTAAGATTATTTCTCCAACCAAATACAATCTAAATTATCCTTGAAAGACTACCGAGGCAAGTTCTAGATAACACAAGTATACAACAAATGAATGCAAATATCTCTCCACACATGGCATGCAAACTCTGCCAAGGGAGCTCAAATTCCCTTCCACTAGAGACAAAATTGGAGTATCGATTTCTATTCACAAGTCAAAAATTTACGGAGCCACAAAAAGAGAAAAAGTTTTGTTACAACATTGTTCACGTCCATGCCCTTGATTTTTGAAAATTTTTGGATGGAGAGGGTTGCTTGTTTTGCATTAGCAACACACTCAATTTGCCAACTTACGGCTACAACCGAAGACTTAGTCTCACTTTTTGGCTTAATATGGGCAACCCAACCATATGGCTACTCAGACTTAACCAATGGTATACAATGTGACCCAAAATTTATAATTAACAGTGCCACAGGCAC
Organism: Capsicum pubescens; assembly: GCA_030864215.1. Lineage (NCBI taxonomy): Eukaryota > Viridiplantae > Streptophyta > Magnoliopsida > Solanales > Solanaceae > Capsicum > Capsicum pubescens. The sequence continues at coordinate 261,846,624 of CM061540.1, read as the reverse complement.
TCAGATTTCCGTTGCATTCATGACATTTATGCTACGGGTACTCAAACTTCCCCTGCTTCTATGTCTCTAAATCCAAACACGATGCTTTACCCTTAAGAATGTCGTCACTCAATCTATCATAGGACAAAACTCGTCATCCATCACCAAAATCAAAACAAGACAAAAATAAAAAGAAAAACTAAAACTAAAAACACATGATAATCCATGTAAACATGGGCACCATCAGATTGCCCAAATATAGCATCTCAAAAAACAAATCCATAATATCATCCCAAAACAACAACATAAAAGAAATATCTAGCAACACAACACCAAAACAATACAAATCCAGGGGCACACCCAACTAAAAAAATGCAGTATCCTCACTGTTTTTGCAATAAAGCAAGAGTAAGAGAGGTCTCCCTGAATCTGCAGCAAAATCTTCTCTCTCCCGCTGACTCTGCACCATCACCATCAACATCATCAGTTGACCAATCAACAAGGGCCTTGTCATCACTCTCCACCCGTGGATAAGTTAATCTATCATGGGGTTTTAGGACCTTCCACAGGCCTTTCACCCTCTTTCACATTTTGCTGAAAAATTTATCCCTCCTCTTTTCCCTCTTCTTAATTTTCTCATGGGAGTCCCTGAGGTCCCTGTGTGCTCTGGCTAAGGCTGAGTAGGCTCTCTCCAACTTGGAAATAATAAATTGCTGCTTCTTCTACTCTTTCCAGTAAATGTCATAATCCAACCGAGTCACATACGAGTGGCGAGCGGTGGAGGACTCTCCTGGCCCCTGAGGCAAACTGGACACTATCTCCCTAACCTCCCGCATCTGATCTGAGATATCATTGAAGGGACTGGCTGATGAAGGTTTATAAAAATCTTCTCTCTCCTAGGTTGGCTTACCTGAGTCCACCTTTCTCTTCTTGCTACTACCTAGGGCACCCTTACCCTTAAACTTGAGTGGGAAGATGAGGGGGCCTGGGAACACCCAGGTATCTGTAGTATACTTCTCTACTTATGCCGTATGGTATAGCTCTGTGATAAGGGAAGGGAGGAGAAGATGTATACTTCCATGATTTCTAAAGTACCTATACCCTGAGTGCACAATTTTCCTAGCATTCAGGACGATGCCAGAGAGAAGACAGGCCGTCATCCTAACTCGCATGTCTGTGACAATGGCCATACGCGTGCATGGTGATACACGGCTACAGATGATATTCAGCCAAAGCCTGGCCTCAACTATGAAATCATTCATCAAAATATCTCTCTTAGTGGTATCCTAGGAAACCTCTTTTCTAGGATATAAAATATTTTCCATCCAGATCTGGCTCGCATGATTTTGCATAGAACTGCTCCTTGTCAGTATTTGGGAGCCCATACACCTCGTTGATCCACTCTGGCCCAAAGTTCACGTGTTTTTCCCTAATATTCATCACCGGGTTTGTGAAAGAAGTTATGCTTAGGTTAGCGTAGAATTCACGTACCCAATGCTCATTAGAAACATAGGGTTCCGGGGCAAATAACATCCACCTGGTCTGAGTGAGTCTGGCATAAAAGTTTGGGAACTTTTCCTCTACTTTGTCTAAGCTGATAACCCTTTCAGGGGGTAACTTAGTCCTTGGCAAGTCCGCATAGTAGAGGTTTTGGCATTGTGCGGCCATGAATCTGGAGTTTCCAAAATCCTCCATCTTTGAGGCTTAGAACCTGTAAACAATTCAACTCAGACCATCATTAGCATTATTATACCAAAAATATGCTAGATCAACCCGATAAACTCTGTTAACACCTAATTTTTGCCCTCCACGAGTAAATTTAATCCTGGGTTTCTTCAATTTTAAATAAAAGTGAAATATTTATTTCATCCGGATAAATGTGCTCTAAAATATTTATTTGAGTTAATTTTGTCATTTAATTGACAATTATATGTTGTCGTATTTACATATGTAAAATTGTATAAATTTTATTCACTTGTTGAAAATAAATAACATGTATGAAATTACTTCTGAAAATTAGTAAAAACATTGCTGGAAATTCATTGTTTGCATTCTGGAAATTTATTTCAATATACTAAAAATTTATTTTTGTATTTTTGAATATGCTGAAAATTAATTTTTATAAGATGGAAATTAATAAAAGACATGCAGAAAAATGAATACAGATGTTGAACATTAACTATGATGCTATCGGCTAAATTAACATGCTAGAATTTGATTTATATCGGTAGCTTAATTAAAACTCCTAAAAGTAGAATTTCTAGGCGATAGTGATAAATATATTGTTGATCCTACGTTAAAGTTTGCCCAAGTGATTTACATAACACATAAAACACATAAACCACGCACCCCAAAAGTACCCAAATTAATTATTACATAGGTGTTTGTACAATGAATTACAGACTAGTGAACAGTAAAATAATAAAATAAACTGATCTAAAGAAAAGGCAGCCTCTCCCTAATTTCGGGGCAACTCTTCAAGTAACAAACGTCTTTAAGGACACCTGCTAGGCATAAACAAAGTAGCAGAGCAAAAGAATACTGCTGGAGTGGACTCCAGACACAAGAACAATGAACAAAGGTATCATAAACACAAACACCGAATAGTCCCTATAGGCATGTTTTCTAGTATCATAATAACCGCATCGATTAGAGACTTACCAGTAGGTCGTGTAAAAAATAATAGAGCAGACCTTGACAAAACAATAAAAGTGGTAGGACAAAGTTGAATGCCTTCTTTAAAATGCAAAGAACTTTAAAATATATTTAGTAAATAGCTAGTAATGCAGCTAAGGTGTCCCCTCTGTTAATAAAAAGAGAGTGTTTATATAGTGAGAGGGTTTAAAATCAAAGGGAGGAAAATATTCTGATCAATCAATTAAGAAAAACATTTCCTTAAACAAGTGATCCAATCAATCATAAAGAATTGGCCAAATAATAAAAGGAAAAACAAATATTTAGAAGAATCAATCAGTAATATTATTTTTTCTTAATTAAATAGATGGAATCAATTAGAAGCAAATTTTCAATAATTAGGAGAGTAAAAAAATGTTTTAAATAAATAAAAAATATATATACGCATCAGCTGTAATATTTATCATATGCAGCAAAAATTGATTGAAAAATACAAAGCAAATAATCATGTAAAATATTTTCTAATCAGATTATTTTAATTAGGTGCAAAAATCAAGGTAATCAAATAGCATGTTGAGGTAAATCAAATAGCATGTTGAAGTAAATCAAATATCAAAAATTGCCAAGAACAATAACTTAACATGTGGCTGTCGACATTTCAAATTCACGAAGTCAAACATGAAGATCAAAAATTCCACCACACTAATAAATTCATAGAAACAACATGAGTAAAGAATCATAGTGTTTCAATATTGGCTGAATTCAAACTTCAATCAGAATTAGAGTTAAAACACATAGTCATATAAATTTGGGACTTTTAACATATGATAACATAGATGATTAAATAAACACAAACCACAAAGAAATTTAACAAAATTCTCAACCAAACTTTACCAATTTTAAATTACAGAATCTGTCCAAATTATTAGAGAACAAACAAAATAGGTTTTGAGACTTTAAAATAAAACATAGAATTGAACCTGGGAGGGGACTTCAAGAACCCCTCATTTTTCTGACGAGATTTGATCGGAGCAAGAAGTGGCGAGCGACAGTGTCATAGGATGCGCGGAGAGATAGCAGCAGCAGCTGTATCTGACGGAAAGGGGCGGCCAGTCATCTAATTTGGATTCGCCAGCGGTAAAAGTGGCGGTTGTTGGTTGGATGAACTTTAGCGAAAGGAGAAGGAGAAAATGGCGCCGATTTTTCTAGCTGAAGCAACATCTGTTGTTGGCATTGAAGGCGGTGGATGGTTTCGCCAGTGGCTGGATAGAGTTCTTCAATTGGAAGGTGGCCGAAGATGATGGTTTTCATGGATTTATCGTGGATGGCAGTGACAGAGTAAGGAGAAAAGGAGAACGGAGGGATAAGGAAAGGAGCGGCGCTGGTAGGAGAGAGTTGCTTAGTCGGTGGATTTTTTTATGAGGTTGATGGACTGGTGAAGTAGTAGTGATCGGCGGTTGGGTTTATAGAGAGAGGATGAAAGAAGAGTGAGAGAATGAGATGGGATGTTGTTTTGGTAATGAGGGTTAGGATTTGGGGCAATTAGGTATGAAAGGAAAGACAATGCGGATGAGATTTTAGCGGTTGGATGAATTTTGATCTATGACTGAGATTAAAAGGATTTAAAAAATGGATTAAAAATTCCACCTTAATGTGAAATTTAAAATTGGTATCAATTTGACTAAAATTGAGTAGAAAAGTGGCTAAAAGATAGATGCACAGGGAAATTAAATAAGGTAGGTTGTCATAATAATAATAATAATAATAATAACAATAAAAACTAGATAATACATTTGTAAATTGTGAGTGTGCATATTTACGAAAACAAAATTATGTAAAATGTTATATTTAAATTAATAAACTGTAAAAAAAATAATAAAAGATAATAAAATAATTTTTATATTTTTAAATCATGAATGTGATATGTCGGTATTTATTTGATACCAAAATAATGCGTAAAAGCATTAATAGTTAAAATTAATAACTTTTGATAAAATAGCAGCCTAAGAGGATTATCGGGAGGTCAAAATTGGGTATCAACAGCATCAAAACACAACCCAATCCCATACGGGATGCATCACAATATACTACAAAACCATCAATACCCTCGGGTAGGGTCAAAATCGGAGTCAAAGTCAACTTATCCTTCAACTTCTCAAAACTACCCTCACAAGTATCGGAACACAGAAACGTCACCTTCTTCTGAGTCAACTTAGTCAATGAAGCAGCAATCGAAGAGAAAATCTCCACAAACCTCCTATAATACCAGGCTAACCCAATAAGCTCCGAATATCGGTTGGAGTCGTGGGTCTAGGCCACTTCTTAACCACCAAAACTTTCTGTGGATCCACCATGATCCCCTCACTAGAAATAACATGATCAAGGAAGGTCGCAGCATTTAACCAGATTTCATACTTTGAAAGCTTAGCATAATATGGAGGTGATTGGAATGATCCTCCTCACTCGTAGAATATACCAAGATGTCATCAACAAACACAATGATGAATAAGTTCGGAAACAGATGGAATACCTGGTTCATACGATCCATAAATGATGTTGGGGCGTTAGTCAACCCAAAAGACATAACCAAGAACTCATAGTGGCCATATTGGAATCGAAAATCAATCGTAGGGATATCTACCTCCCTAATCTTCACCTGCTGATAATACGACTGAAGATCAATCTTATAAAAGCATCTAGCACACTGAAGCTGGTCGAACATGTCATCAATCCTAGGAAGAGGATACTTATTCTTCACTGACACCTTATTCAACTGCTGATAGTATATACATATTGAATGGATCCATCCTTCTTACACATAAAAAGTACAGGAGCATCGCACAGAGAAATACTAGGGCGAACAAAACCCTTATCAAGAAGACTTATCAACTGCTATTTTAGCTCTTTCAACTCAGCCAGAGCCATTCTATAAGAAGGATAGAGATAGGGCGGGTATCCAAAAGAAGGTAAATCCCAAAGTATATCTCCCTATCGGGAGAAATACTGGAAAGATCATCAGGAAACACTTCAGAAAACTCATTGACTACAGGGACCTATTGCAAAGAGGGGACCTCAAAATTGGAATCTTTAACCCAAACTAGATAATATAAGTACCCTTTGGAAATAAATTTCCAGGATCTAAGATAAGAAATGAACCTCCCCTTAGGTTCTAGAGAACTACCTTCCCACTCAATCACCAGTTCATTCGAGAATCGAAAACTAACCCTTTGGTTTCTACAATCAAGAGATTCATAGCACCAATAGAGCCAATTCATCCCCAAAATAGCATCAAAGTATAACATGTCCAACTCTATCAGATCTACCAATGTCTCCCTACCACATATAGATACCACATAACCCCAATAAATTTTTCTAGCCGCAATAGAGTCACCCACAGGGGTAAATACAGAAAAAGGATCAAAAATACATTCAGGAGCAAAACCCAAATAAATAGCCAAATAAGGGGTTACTAAGAAAGAGTAGACCCCGAATAAAGCAGACAACACATATCATGAGAGAAAAGTTGTAACATACCAGTGACAACAGCAGGAGAAGCCTCAGATTCCTAACTTGTGGAAAGAGCATACACATAATTTTGACTAATGCCGGTACTAGAAGTAGCACTATTTGGTGCTAGAGATACAGACGTAGAAATCAAAACCTTATTAGCTCAAGAAGCGTCCCTTGAAGGATAATCCCGCTGCATGTGACCAGGATAACTACACTTAAAGCACTTATTTCTCCTCTCATAACAAACTCTACGATGGACCTGCCCACAAAAATATCACGGAGGATAAGATGGGGTTGAATGACCTCCGCTAGACTGAGACTAGGCACCTTGTGCCCTAAACCCACTATCTGTCTAGAAGAGATGATCACCTTATGACTTCGAATATGGAGCACTAGCCATAGAATAAGAACCAAAATTTTCCCACTTCTTCTTAGACCACTGTCTGCCATCTCTACCACTATTCTTTTTGTCTTCGCCCTGCTTAGAATACCAAAATTTCTTACTTTGTCTTTATCCTATCTTGGCTTATTTCTTTTTTTCATCCTCAACTTGCTACATGTACACCACAAGCCTAGAGATATCCATGTCATTATTCAGCAAGGCACCCTTGCACTCCAACACCAAGTCTCGAGAAAGGCCAGGAGCAAACTTTCTCATCTTAGCCCTCATAGAAAACACCAACTCTGGGGCATAGAGAGACAATTGATGAAACTTCAAGGGATACTCTTTCATAGTCATTAGGCCTTGTTTCAGATTCACAAATTCCTCGATCTTCACTTCCCTCAGCTCTTGAGAAAAGAAGCGACAAAGAAAGGCACTAAAAAAGTCATCCCACAGAGCTGGCTCAGCATCTTCACCCCTCGAGTGATCTCACTCCCTATATCACTTATATGCCATATCTTTTAACTGATATGCAACAAATTCCACACCTTCATAGTCAGAAGCATGCATCACTCAAAAAATATTTTCCATCTCATTTATGAACCCTTGAGGATCTTTCTTAATCTTGGAACCAATGAAAGTCGGAGGACTCAACCTCATGAACTGGACAACCTTTGTGCCTCAAAAGAAGGAGAGACAGGAGCAATACGCTTAGACTAGCGCGACTAAGAGGCCACTAATTGAGTAAGCAAATAAATCAACTGGCAAAACTCAGTGTTAGACACATCAACCTGAGGCATTAGGGCAGAAGTATTATCAACCTGAGGAGGACTAATAGGGACTGGTGAAACTCCACGGGGGAAATTAAAAGCAAGGACCCTAGATCGAGTCTGTACCCCATTAGCAGGATAAGTTTCATCCACATTATCCTCAGGCAGGATAGAAGAGATTCCATGAGCATCAGATCTTCGGGGATCCATGATCTGAAATGTGAACAAATAAAAATTAGAGGATATTTCAATATCCTAAATTGTACAGCCTAAAAGTAGTTCACAAGGAAGGGAAACATTCCTAAATGCCTCGTAGCCTCTCTCTTATAAATGTGGTGCACTACACACTCATAAAAGAGACTCTACTAGACATGGATTTATGGAAACCCAATTGACTATAAAACTATGGCTCTGATAACAAGCTTGTCATGACCTCAACCAGGGTCTAGTCGTGACAGGTATCTCAAGTTCGTCGTGAACCAGAAACCACCCCTTTTTACCTAGTCAAACAGAACACAATACAACTAGCAGCGGATGAATTCCAAATATATCACAAGATAGATTATGCATCAATAAGAATGAGCTAAGAGTCCATAATACTAATCCCAATCCAAAGTAATCCACAAAGCATCTAGACAAACCAAAAACCGAACTAAGTCAAGACATGCCTCCAAAGATAGCCAAAAAAATCCAATGGAAGTATTCTAAGACATAAATGAAATAAAAATTTAAAATTATAGCACTTTCGGAGAATGGAAGCTCACCACTTTAAAGCTGACTTTTGACAATCCAAAGATGTTATCACTTCGAAGAAATAGTAGAAGTGTCTCCAGTTCCTACATCATATGGGGATACAACATTCGGAGATGATTAGCAAGGAGAGCGCTAGAATATAACTCATGGAAGGGATAAAATAATGCCATGATCAATAGTTTTAAAATATAAAAAACCAATGCACACAATCATATGCATATACATATACACAAATATAACATATCGTGATAGGGAACAAGGATTATAATGAACTTTAAAATACTAACCTAGACTATGTATCTCAACCATCATAAAAAGACACCTACGGGCTATATTGGCTCAGTCCCCTGCTGAAAGAGCCTCGTGCGTGTTAGTTGCATGAAATAGATAATAATCATATGTACCTATGCACCATGGGGATCGAACCACCTGGGAAAATATCAAGGGTGACATAAACACCCAGTTATTTAACAAGGGTGACTCAAACACCCGATCATAAGAAAGAGTGAATCAAACACCCGATCATAAGAAAGAGTGAATCAAACACCCAACTATTTAGACCCCCACACTGGTAAATACAGTTTTTAGTATTGGTCAATCGGGATCTCTACTTGCACTGCCCAACTACACAACCCCCTTTAATCCCAATTAAAATATTCACACATTCCTATTTATTGAACCATGATACACATCAGGCATACACTGTTGGTAAGTTGGTATTGTCATACCAACTGCACTTGCAATGTAGTATCATGAAGTCATTACAATTCCATTAACTTGGAGGAACGACCCCCTTAGTTTATTAAATCAAATTAGGTTCTTTAGCTTCTTACACTATGAAATAGTACCAAAAGTAGTTCAATGTGCATACCTTCATATTCAAAATCAGTTTCACAAGATTGGGTTAAGGTTACACCAATTACAATATTCAAAACCAATAATTTGGGGGAACCCATGACTCCTTTTCCAATTATCCACACCCATGAACCCCAAATATTTCAAAACTGTTAATTTAAAATCACATGAATAACAATTGTAAATACATGTTTTTAACAAAATAAGCTTTGAAAAAGAGTAACATGCCTGATATATTAAGAATTACAGAGAGAAATTAACTCTTGAAAGCTCTAACTGCCAATTCCTTGATAAACCCTAGTGTTCTTGACTTAGGGATTTGAGAGAGAAAAAAGTACATTTTGATTTGATAAGTGTTGATAATATGGTTTCCAACATGTTCTATGGACGTGGTTCTTGTAATACCCTAAATTTTCAAGCTCTAGACCCCTTACAAAATAGGCCACTAAATTATCTTTCCAACGCTTCAAGTCTCATTTAATTCAAAACCATGGAAAAAAGTTATGCAAGTTTTCCTTAAGTATTTGTGAACTACCAGTGGTTATAACTCACGTAATGACCCATAACAAGAACGAGTCATTATGAGCAGTCGTAGTCACAACTATGAGTAATCAAGAAACTATTCCAGTAAAATGTGTAATCATTACGAGTCGTAATCAGTGACTACGAGTCGTAAGGAGGGACTCGTAGTCATACCAGTATCCACCAAGGAACCCAGTCCTTTGATCATGAGTCCAACCTACGACTCATAGTCAGACCTTACGAGTCATTGATGGACTCGTGACCTAACCAGTGTATAATCCAAATACTCATCCCAGTGGTTACGAGTCTAGTATACAACTTGTAGTCGTCTAACTAGTGAATGAGCCAAGACTCAAACTTCAGACTATGACTCGTAACCACATGTCACGAGTCGTAGGGTGAGTCATAACGACTGGGGACCCAGAATCTCTGCATATTTTAACAGGGGCTTTTTGATTATTTTCACCCCTTCTTAACCCAAACCCACATTGTTTGAGCTCCCAAAATATTAGTTATAAAGTTTAAACATTACCCTAATCCCTCAAAATATCAAAATCACTTCTCCCACATAAAAAGAAAATTGATTCTCTTCTCTCTCAAGAGCAAATTAGGGTTTCATAAGAACAAGATCAACTTCAAGGATTTCATCAAAGCTTTTACTTCAGGTATGTGGAATATTTATTAATGGGGCCCTTTCACCTATTGAGTCCAAAAAGTCCCAGAACTCTTGAGCTTAATTTTTTCTTCTTAGAGTTTCATGGCAATTAGAAATTTTCTAGAAATTATAGTTTGTCCTTGAAATTGAACCATGTGTACATGTCATCCTTATAATCTTAACATCCTTCTATATGCAGAATCATGAATTCTCTTAGTTTAGCAAGATATTATATTTTGGGGTCTTTAATCATAAAATTCCTTACCATATTCTAATAATGTTATTATATTAAATGTATTATTCAGTGTTGGTGGGTTATGAATACTCGATACTAAGATATTCATGCATGTTTCAAATTTTCAAGTCATAAATCATTCAGATCATATTGCATCATTATATTCAGATTATAATATTAATGTTGAGCATCCATTAGTTGTGAATCATGTTAAACTTTCACCAGTATTAGTGTCAGATCAGTTGGGAGTAGGACTTAGCATCGAATGAACCTAGAGATGAAGGGTTACCCGCCAGTAGAGGACTTAGACCTTTAGTATAAGTCCCTGAGTTCCAGAACTACGTTGCTAGTGTAGGTCATGAGAGGTCACCCGCCAGTTGAGGACTAACACTCTTTTAGGGGTTATTCACCAGTAGAGGACTGACACCCTAGTCCTTTGGGACACTAATTTAGTAAATCCACACAGCCAGTGTTGGTACCCTTGGCAAGGTACTTACACCCTTCCAACTGGGTTACAGGTTGGACCTCTATTATCTCATACTGAGGAATGTTGGTTAATTGTTAGCTTCCACAGTTTTAGTTCAGCATTCAGATCATGACAATTCAGGTTTGTATGACCAAGTGTCCATATATCAATTATTTAGTTATTCAGATCATTTCAGTATATATTTATACTTGGTCTTGTATTTGTTTTACATGTTCATACATTCATATTCTGTACCTATATGTATACCTGTGAATTCCTATCTCGCATATCAGTACATTCAAAGTATTGATCGCATACTCTCTTTTGCACTATGTTATCTTATAATATAGGTGCGGGCGCTCAGTTTTCAGATCGCATTTAGTCTATTCCTGTATCACTCAACTGCAGCATTGGTGAGTCTTGATCAGTATAGGAATAGTTACATTAATTATCATGCTTTCCAGTATTTCAGATCATGTTATTTTAGTAGTTAGAGTTAGTTGGGGACCTGTCCCAGTAACTCATCATGTTTAGAGGCTTTCAAACAGTCAGACAGTTGATTATGTTTTTCAGTGATGTGCTTCTGACCCTTTGTCATGGATTTGATTATTCAAATATTTCATTAAATTACTTTCACAAAATATTTTATTACCTTCCTTTCAGTATTTACAGTTTGTGATAGTTCAAGGGTTAGCTTAGGGTCACTTGTGGCCTTAAGCATTGTATTACGACTAGGGGGTAGTCTTGGATCAAGACAGGTCTTAATTGGGGAAAGAGGGAAATGACAAGAATACCCCCACTTAAAAGTGCATAAAAAGTTGTCCAGTCATCACGGGTCATCTTACGACTCGTGACGTCTGGCTATGAGTCATTTCCACGACTTATAGTCTGAACAATAGCTTAAGAACACCTCATTGTTGACCTCACGAGTTTACGCACTATGACTCATAGTCGTACTTTACGACTCGTAGGGTCTAGTTATGCTCCGGACAGAAACTTTAGGTACCACACTGGTCACCCTATGATTGGTACATCATGACTCGTATTGAGTCTTCACGACTGGTGAGGTACAAGTCGTGGTCAGGGTAGTGAGTTAGACAAACTTTACTGGTCAGGCTACTATTTGGGTCCTACGATCCATATAGACACCTTACAACTCATAAGGTGAGTCGTGGTCTGAGTAGTAAGCTCAAAACTCAAGGATTTTGTAGAGGCAAAAAAACATGGGGTGTTACAATACCCCCATCAGTTTTGTTGATCAAATTTTTCAAACGAGATTAAGACATTGAATATTTATCAGTGCATAGCTTAAGAAAATGTATTTATATCAATGCAAACACAAACAAATATACCCCTTCCTTAGTTCATGAAAATGTATCAGTATAGAGCTCATGAAAAATAACACTTCGCAGTCAAATTCAACATATCAGGCCCAATGAATATTTCTTTGGGTGATTGAGTTAAGAGGTTTTCTTCTGTGTAATTGTGACATCTCTTCATTCTTATGTCCTTATCTACAATTTGAATCTACATAAATTTTTCATTATGTTATTTGTTCTGAGAACCTATCCACTAATTCTAAAATATAGATTTACATAGAATTTCATATCAAATTCCTAAAATTGAACATAATTAGAACAATAGTAGAGTTTGTTGTAGACATTTTCTCCAGTTTCATATTTCTGCAATATTCTATTTTATTTTACTTTTTGTTCATTAGTAAACAATCTACCAGCACTGCACGTTGAAAGATATTCGTTGAGAGGATTCGACCAATAGAACTAAGAACGGGACATATTATTTGTGTATAGAGTGTGTTTCATTTTTAAAAAATAGGTCATTTAATGTTGATTTGGGTTTTTCTGTTAAAGGGATGGTACATGTGAAAAGTTTCTTAACAACAATGGTAAATTTGGCCCAAATATGACATCGAGGATAAATTTGACTCCAAAGTATGACGAAGGGTCTATTTAATCAATTTTTAAAGTAAAGAGGTAAATTTGGTCCTAAAACATGAAAGCGAGGATAATTTGATCCCAAAGTAGTACGAATGACGAGGGATAAATTTGGCCCTTTTTCTTAAAATAAATATTTAAAAATTTATTATTATTTAGTGATGGTGAGAAAGTGGCTGAAATGGAGGATGAGGAAAAACAAAAAAAAAGAAAAAAGGAAAGACGAATACAACATGTGGAGAAGAAAGAAAAGGATGTTGGGTTGGGCTAGGGTGGCTGGAGAAGAAGATGGGAAACAAAAGATACTGCTTTTTTATATTTTTTCTTGTCACACCCATATTTTGCCAGAGGTTGATGGATTTTTGAATAGGAATTATTTTATTCACAGAGTCGTCACTTGAAATTGAGTTATGGTACGGTGTTTCAAGTCACCTTTTTGAATCCTTAATCAAAAGAAAATGACTCTTTAGTTTTGTTCTGCGAACTAGACATTCGGATAAGGAATTCTGTTAACCGAGGGGAAGGTATGAGACACTCATCGAATCTCGTGGTTCTAGCACGATCGGTTTAATGACTTATGTCTTAAATTAATCTTTTGGATATATATAACATTTATTAGCCTAAAAGTGACTTATATCCCGCTTTCTATTTATTTTGAATTTATTTAAAACTTTCTTATTATATTAATGTGTGGCTTACAAGTAGCACAGTACTTTTCGGCCATACCACGAGTTTTGATATATTTCTCGCACATTTGAGGCATTTATATATGGCTCCCATTTTTTCCAAGTCTAAATAAGCTTCTAACATGTTTAAAAGTTATCCAACCCCATTAGATCGACTTTAAAATAATATGTTAGTTTTATTATAATGAATGTCAGTACCAGTGCTTTCCGACTCCATCGTTAATTATCATTTACATATTAAACTTTAATTTTCTAAAAGTTAAGATCATAAATCATTCTTTTACAAATTCGCTTCCTTACAGTTGATTTTTTCACTCTTTTCATTTATCAAATATGATGGATCTTGAATAAGTCCACAACTCATTTTCCTCAAGTTTACACTAATTAATTAATTAAGCCTCAAAAGAATACCTAGGCTTGAAATTTAATTATGGAGAACTTATAATGATTAAATAGTATATCACTCAGATTACTTTCAAAACCATTAAAAAACTATACATACGAATAATATGACACCTAAATTTAACTTACTTATATTCATATAACATATTTAAGTATCAAAATCAAGACATATCAATAATGGGAGGAATGAAACAGTACAGTAATAAAAAAATGAATATATCATACACAAGAACTAATTTCCTTAACCATCCATTTTAAATTATAAACTCTCTCTTTTTAGCAAATAAAACTTAAAGAGGAATCCACTCATTGATCTCGATATAAAGAACACTCTTTTGTCATACTGCATATTAACTAGGGCTGTGCAAAAATTGAACCGACCGATAAACCGAATTGATAAAAATGTTATTGAGTTAACAGTGTTTTTTTTTATAAAAAAAAAATTATTGGGTTATTGGTTCGGTTCGATTTCTTTCTTATTGGGTTATTGGGTAAACCGATAACCCAATAAGAATATATATATATATATATATATATATATATATATGACTTATCAGATATTTCTCTTAATTTCTCTTTAATCTCTACAAATTAACAAACCTATTATTTCAATTATACAAGCTCTTAATTTCTCCTAACAACATTTAGTTCAAACTTGAAAATTCTTGTAAATTAAAACACATTATGTAGGATTTTTGTTTGCTACTAAGATTCGATTATTTTTCATGTTAGTTACTACTATTTTTATTTTATGAGTATTTTCTTATCGGTTAAATCGAAAACCGAACCGTTAAGACTAAAAACCGATAAACTGAAAACCGATAAAAAATATCTTATTGGTTTGGTTATTGGTTTAGCATATTTAAAAACCGAAAATCGATAAGTCAAATCGATAATATGTAAAATCGAATCGAACCGACCGATGCACACCCCTAACATTAACATTCAAAATATTTATTTGACTTCTCCAACGTACAAAGTAATAACAATAAAAATGTCAACTAGTTTCATTTTTTTCAAGAGCAAGCCTTCATAACAGCATATTTATTTCCAAAATTAATGATGGCTAACTTTAAAGAGCCACGAACTCAGAATCACGAATTAAACCTCAAATTTCACGAATTAAACCTCGAATTTCAACTTGTATTCTTGACTTTGCTCTTTCTAAGTGTCATCTTCTTTTTTTTTTTCTAAGTGTTTTCTCCTGTATATTTTTTTCTAAGTTTTCTAACCATTTTCTTCTTTTTTTTAACTGTTTTTCTCTAAATCTTCTTCTTTTCTCTTCGTGCGTTTTCCGTACTTTGTTTCAACTTCTTTTTCTTGCTTCTACTTTCTCGCTTATGTCCGCGTTCTTTTTTTTCAGTTCTATGTCCTGTCTTTTCTGAGTGTTATGTGTGTGTTTGTGTTATATAGGAGTATTGTGTGTGTACTGTAATTGACGTGTGTGTTCATGTGTCTTCTTTTCTCTATCTCTTTACTTAAAGAACACATGAATTTGCATGCATGCAAATTCATATACATATATACTGTGAATGATGTATAAAAAAAAAAAAATATATACGTCATGAAGGATTTAAAAAAAAAAAATGCCAACTTGACAAATATGCACACATGCTTATAAATTCTCAAATCACTAGATATACAAATTCATTATAAGATCTCATGTAAATGATCAGCTATGCCTTCTATATTCATGCTTGAATTCACATGAAAACTTATAAAAAAAAATAGTACAAAGTTGGATAAGAACCTGTGTAGCAAATTAAATCAAGTATAGAAACAAAACATTGTCGCCGAAAGCTCGAACGACCCAAACTCAAACTCCAAACCACAATCAAGATTGTTCTTTGTGTTTTACCGTAAGTTCTCTCTCCTTTTACTCTTTTTTCTTTTCTGCCTTTTCTCTGTACATTATTTTTCTTTTTCTCAAATGTTGTTCTATTTTTCTTTTGTTTTTCACTCTGTTTCTCTCTCTTTTATCTTTCCTTTGATCCTTGTTCAATTCCCTCCTTGTGTTGTATATCTTTTCTCACTGTCCGTCTTCTCTTTTTCCTAAGTTTCTTCTTAATTTTTGTTTTCTCTTTTTTTTGTTGGCTTGTGACTTCCTTACCTTTTTTTTCTTTCCTTTTTCTAATTTTTCTAAGTTCTCTTTGTCCTTCTCCTCCACTTCCCTTTTTCCTCCTTGGTTTCCCTGCTTCTTTTTCAGGTTTTTGTTTGTTTCCTTTTTTGTGTTTTTTGTGTATGTATATTATCTTTTTTTTTTTCCCGATCTTCTTTTGTTTTTTCTGTTACTCCGTTTTTTTTCCGTTTCGTTTCTGTGCATGCTCTATCTCTTATATATGCATGTGTGTGCGCATGTGTAGTTGGTGTAATGGGGGAGAATGTGTATGTGGAGTAAGAGCCTAATGTTATAAAAATTTTATTTGAAAAGTATTTTTATAAAATAATTTTTTTAATAAAATGCTTTTGAAAAAAATAATTTATGTTTGGTAAATTTATTTGAAAAATGCTTTTGATAAGTAGATTATGTTTAGATAATTTTTTTCAAGAAGTACTTTTTTGAGATAAATGATCAAAAAGAACATGTATCAATAGATTTTTACTACTAAAATTAATTTATCATTAATAATAAAAAAAATAAAAAATTATATATTCTTCAGTCATCATCATCAATCATATTTTTTAAATTTATTTAAATAAAATGAGTGAAAATAAAATAATGATATATAAATCATAAAATAAAATAAAGAATTATGATGTAAATATGCAGTATAAAATTTGAAAATCATTAATTAAACTTATAAAATATATTAATTAATTAATAAGTGATATAGTGTGTGTGTGTGATAGGAATTTTTTGTCATAAAGAAAATAATTTTCTGCTTTTGCTTAAAGAAGCAGAAAAACTACTTTTGTTTTTTTAAATGACTTTTGCAAGTTTATCAAACACCTTTTAAAAAAAAATCCTCAAAATAGTGTTTTTTTTTTTTTTTTGAAAAATGAGCAATTCCAAACAGGCACTTAGAGAAAGTGGGGTTGATTTTAGGTTGTGGGAATGGATAGTTTACTAGGATAATCTTTTCTCTTTTTTTTTAAAAAAAAAAAAGATAAAAAATATTAATTAAGTAATTTTTTATACTAAAATAAAATATAAAAAAAGTTTATAACTAGACTAAAATATAAGTAAGAAAATAATAAAATTACTAGCTTTTTTATCAAAATCTAAAATTAAAAGAAAAGTATATTTTTTAAAAATTTCTTATGTTCTAAAAAAATAAAAATAAAATATATTCTAAAATGAAACTATATTTTTAAAGATTTTTTTTCATAATTTTTACATTAAATCGATTAAAAATGAAAATAGAAGTTGGAAAAAAATATTAGACAAAATATAAATTTTTATGCTAAAAATAGGTAAAATTTAGGAGAGGATAAAAAATTACGTGTCTATATTTCTTTTATAAATTTATTATTTATTCTATTATAATTTTAATATTTTTTTAATTGTAAATATTTTATTTACTTGCTTCTACACGAGTGCAGTTATATATTCTATCCAACTCAGCTATTTTAATGTTACATATGTTTGATCAATAATCAAAGAGATTTGATATATCGTCTTTTAATTAATTTAAGAATTTATTTGATAATGAGACAAGTAAAAGAATTCAGAATTCACAAAAACATGTAAATATAAAGGTTTGTTAGACTATTTTGCCCTTGTAATTTTATAACACACATAAAATTACATCTCTAAACGCCTGATTAAGGCGGAATCCATCGACAGACACTTAAAGTTTCAGCGATCTTTCACTTTGACAACTAAAGTAGACAGTTTTCATTTTTGGCACCTTAACTATCATTTTGATCTAGCATTTTGGCACTTTTTACCGAGTCACTATTGCTCGTGTACTACATGCATTTTGAGCGCGTGTGAAGGATATTTTTATAATTTTGTTTGTCTCTGTTTTCTTTCTTCCTCACTCTATCTTTCATTTTTTTTCCTTCAATTTCCATTAATTTTTTACTATTTTCAACTACAATGCAAAGCAAAATACATGCATTGCATATTTTTACAAAATATGCTGATTGTTCCATTAATTTCATTTCTTTCCAATTCAGCGACTCTCAATTTGATCTAATATACCATTTTTTTCACTAAATTTTGCACAATTTGATTAAAGAATTCATTTTTCAATTAGATTGAAAATTTTATTTTCTCCACATATACATACACTAAGAGGAATGAAGAATAGAAATACACACTGCATAATGCACATACACACTCAAACAGAGAAAGAGAAAAAAATTATCACAAAAAAATTAATTCTGCGTTTTACTTTAATTTGATTAAAAAAATTATTTTTCTATACATGAATCTCACAAAAAGGAGAAAAAAATTGTGTGAGCGTGCGCGCGTTCAATCAAAGATCATTAATAGCATAATTTCTGCATTCTTGAAATTTGAAATTTTAGGTATTTAGGGGGTGGAGGTGGAGAAACAACAAAAATAAATTGTTTAGGAATTCAGGAATCTAGGTCATTAATAGCGTAATTTTTTGGAACTTGAAGCAAAAATAATTTAGCCATAATATTTAATTTCAAACAATTTACTATGACTAAAGATTACTATTGCTATAATAAATTTTAATTTGTAGCAAAAATTAATAATTAGTCATGAAAGTATGTTATAGATAAAAAAAAAAAATATGACTATATCATTTAACTCCTGCGACAAATTTTTATGACTTGAAGCTAAAAAAAAACTATTTAGCTACAATATTTTATTTTAAATATTTTATTGTAGCTAAATGTTTACTATTGCTACAATAACTTATATCGTGTTGCAAAAATTTATGATTAGCTACAAAATTTTACTGTAGTAATGAAGAAGTAACTATTTAGGTCATTATTGTCACGATTGCTAGTAATTGTAGCAAAAATGAGGAATGAACTTTGTCAATTTAATTTTCATAACTAAGAAATTTTAAGAATTTTTAAATAGCTATGAAATTCAAAATGTTATAGCTATTACTAGTCAATAGCTACAATTTCTAAATTCATAACTTAGTTTTCATAGCTATAGGTGCCTTTTGTTGTAGTGACATTTGAAGTTGATATCACGGGTCCTTCAAAAAATCAAGCAGACAATTCTTAATTCACATGAAAACTAACTTACTATTATGTCATAAAAACAGTAAGAAATGCAAGCTTCTCCCTGCTTGAAAAATGTGTTTACATCATCGGGGCCCCTTTCTTTTATTAAAATCTTAGTGCAGCCTAAAATAATTAAGAAAATTTATACTGAATTTTACTTTCGAAAAAACACGCTTGATTCCATTTATGGAGTTAAATCAATACTATATTTAACAAGAAAATTAAATTTGTTATAAAACAATAAAGAATAAAGAAGAAGAAGAGTAGAGAGAATAAAGAGAGTAATTGTTATTTCTCTTGAGGGATGAGAGATATAAGATTCTTGAAAATACAATGAACAAAACCCCTCTATTTATAGGAGAAAATACTCCTAGTTTCTGACTAAAAGACAGATATTCAAATCCTGATAGATATCAACTAGATCTTGATAGATCTTATTAGATCTTGATAGATATCCATTATAATGTAAATACATTTATAACACTCCCCCTTGAATGTTTAGATAGATAATGTGCCTCGTTAAAACATTACTAGAAAAAATCCAGTGGGAAAAAAATCTAGTGAAGAAAAAAGAGTATACATCTCTAACAATACGCATATAGATTGCCTTATTAAAAACCTTACAAGGGAAACCCATTGGGAAAAAACCTCGTAAGGGAAAAAGAGCACAACGCGTATCAACTCCCCTTAATGAGAACATCCTTGAACCTCTGCATCCCGATCTTGTGCATCATCTTCTTGAAACTTGCAGTTTAAGGAGACTTAGTGAATAAATCAGCCACATTGTCACTTGAACGAATCTGTCACGTTAATTTCACCATTCTTTTGGAGCTCGTCTATAGAAAGTTTTGATGAAGTGTGCTTCATTCTATCTCCTTTTATGAATCCACCTTTAAGATGTGCTATGCATGCTGTGTTATATCCATATAAAATTGTGGGTACATTATCAAATTTCAAACCACATTATTCTAGAATGAGATGTATCATGGACCTCAACCATACACATTCTCAGCTTGCTTCATGAATAGCTATTATCTCAGCATGATTCGATGAAGTAGCTACGATAAACTGCCTTGTATATATCCAAGATATGGCAGTATCCCCACATATGAACACATAGCCTATTTAAGATCAAATTTTATGCGGGTTAATTAAATACCCAGCATCACCCTAATCAATAAGATCGAGACTGTAATCTTTAGAATAATATAAGATCATGTGTTTGGTTTCATTTCGATGTCTCCTAGTAGGAGCAAAACTATACCTTGCTAAGAAATTAATCGAAAAGGCTATATCAGGCTTTATAGTATTTGCAAGATATATTTTGTCAAGTGACAATATTCAACATTTCATGTATGACATCTTCAAGTGTGTGGAGTGCAAATCAAATAAGTTTTCACTTACCAAGATGCACCCTTTCATGTCACTTGATAAATGTTTCTACGTCAGCATGCTTAAATAAACGTAGAATTCAGATCCTCATGATCTTTCACAATATTGCACCAATATTGTATCAAAGATATTGATGATATATCATTTCTTATAGGTTCACAACATGACATAACATTTTGAGATCTCATCACTTTATTATTTTCAAGTACCTGAACCTCTCATAAGGTTTCATGAAGTGTTATATCGTAGGCTCTTCAAGAGAACATTACCTTTTTATTATGATTATTTGCTCCTTATTCTTTTCGAGGATTATTTCATTTAGAACCGATTAGTCTTTCATGATTCACGCATGCATAGACTTTGTCTTTTAGGGACATAAAATAAGAGCACGTACAGCTTAAGCATGAGATGCTTTCAACATTTGACTTGAATTATCTTTTGAATGAGGATCTGATGATAATTTCTAACATATTTCATAGCTGCTTATAATCTCCCCCTTATGTTAGAAAAACTAACATACATCCTCCATCTTCTTTGAGAAATTCATCTCTGTGCACCATGGAATATTTATTAATCGTATATCACACATCAAAATTATTAGATGAACAACGTGTGGTTCCTGACTTAGAGCCAACTTTGAGGGGGAATTAATCATAATTTATTGGTCTAATACATACAAGTGTTATTGCATGCAACATATCATATTTCAAACCAACACATGAAGCTTTGTTCTTATTAGCAATGGTTTAGTTATTTATCGAATGCGTTCAATGCCAAAACATCATCATCAAGATGAATTGTCTTGATTACACAATCTGAAAATTATGGTTTTGACTTAATTTTGTTGAACAAGCAACTTTATGAATGTCAAACAGCAAGTTGACAATAAATGTACATGTGATCATCTTATTAATGCATCTTTTCAACATATCACATGATAGGTGAACAGGCCAATAATCACCTTTTATACTTTTTAGAATTTAGGTAATCCAACCCCAACATTAGTTGGTCCAACCAACTTATCATGAGAACAAGCAACATTAAAAACTCATGAAGAATTTTTGAATTCTTCAATATGTATTTAATATTTAATATGCACATCTTTGGGATGTCGCAATCGTTCATGTCAATTTATGAACTTTTATACTAGTAACTCTAAGTTTACCACGACATGTACTTTTTTCTTTAGTAAATTTCAAATTTACTATGATATGAATAGATTTCAGATTTACAACTTGGAAAGTAGATTTCAGAATAACTCTCTCAATTACTCTACCTATTTCGAAGGTGAATTGTGGTACCATCACAATCAAGTGCACGTTTGTATTGACAAGCTTTACTAAATATCATCACATTCACCCTAGGGAATGAATCTATGCTTATAACAATTAAAATTCTTATTCCATGAATGAAATATAATCGTGCCTTAAGCCTATCAAATTGATAGCTTATAACCTCTTTCAAGATATTGCTATTACAAGAGCAAATCGAGGAATACATATGATGTAGAGAATTTTTCTCTAACATATCTTATGTGTGTGAAAATATTATCACTTTTGATGATCATTATCATATTGTTCTTTTACGCTTATATTCGTACATTCAATCGGTTTGTCTTCTTTCAGACATATTATGCACTGCTACCACATTCACTTCAGCGAATTGAGCATATTTAATGGGACATGTTTCATGACTTTTCACAAACACCATTATTTTGCCTTAGCCATCGCCATCATAATATCATCAATATGGTGCATTGAGATTCAACCTCAATATCTTATTCATATAAAAAGGTGTCTTAGGCTATAACTCGATGGGACTTGAACAATATTGTTCATCATCATATCTTTTAATAGTATTATTTTTCATGAACAAATTTAAAGCATAAGTGGTTCCAAACCAATTATGTTTTTCTCAAATCCAACAATAATTATATCATTATTAGCAAAAAGACAGATAACATAAGGAATTACTAACCTTGAAATTACCTTTAGATTTATAATCTCACCTTGTTTGGCAGAGTCTCGTGCTAATAACGTGTTATAAAATAATAAAGAATAAAGAAGAAGGATAGAGAGAATAGAAAGAGTAATTGTTATTTCTCTTGAGGAATGAGAGATCATAAGATTCTTGAAAATACAATGAACAAAACTCCTCTATTTATAGGGGAAAATACTCCTAGTTTCTGACTAAAATACAGATATTCACATGCTGATAGATATCAACTACAGTATAACCTCGATAAATTAATACTGTTGGGACCGTTAAATTTTATTAATTTAGCGAGGTATTAATTAATCGTATAAATTAATAATTATTAATTTATAAATTATATACTTTTTGGGTCCATATTATGAATGTACCTAGGTGTACGTGAAAATTAATTTCTACATTGACTATTAATTATGCATACTTAACCAAATTCATGTATTTTTGCTGATACATTTTCAATATTCTATGTATATCTTAATAAAATATATAAATCTACTTAATTATTAATGTAGTTACATGTACCTACATTCATTAAAATGTATAAATCCACTCAATTATTAATGTAGTTACACGTACATACATTAACTAAGTTACTATATAAATAGATGTATTATGCAAGTCTTCAAATCAAAAAACAAAAAAATGGCTTCTCATCTCAAAGGTGTTAAAAAATCAACCATGACTAATGGTATACGTAGAGAACTGTGTGAGTATAAACAACAAAATCTAGCATGCACTCAAAAGTAATTGCAACAATGGGTGTTAGAGAAGTTTAATTTGCAAGTGAGTCAAGCCACAATATCAAACACGATCAAGAGGTCAGCAGAGTATCTATCAGCAACCGACATTCCAAAAGATGAGGCTAAAAAACATAAAGCTGTCAAATTTCCAGAATTAGAGAAGGCTCTGTTCGAGTGGTTTATTCATTACCAAGAGCGTGTTAATATGAATGGGGAACTAATTGTAACGAAGGAAAAAGAGCTTCTAAAAAAAATGTATCCCATCGATACACCTGATTTTCATTTTTCTCAAGGCTGGCTAGAGCGTTTCAAATCAAGACACGGTATCAAGCAATATCGTCGTTTTGGAGAAAGTGGATCAGTTAATATGGAGGCCATGGAGAGCAATTTACAATCCATCAGAGAGAAACTTGATCAGTTTGCTAAGAAAGATATTTTCAATATGGATGAAACTGGATTGTTCTTTAGGCTACAACCAAATCATTCTCTTGCAACGAAGCAACTTGAAGGTAAGAAACAAGATAAAGAAAGACTTACAGTTGTTATTTGCTGTAATGAGGATGGTTCTGAGAAAATTCCTTTATGGATTATTGGAAAGTATTTAAAACCACGTTGTTTCAAGAATGTGAATTTGGGAAGCATGGATTGTGAATATCGAGCCAATAAAAGAGCATGGATGACTGGGATTCTATTTCAAGAATATGTTCAACAACTTGATGCAAAAATGGACGGCAGAAAAATTCTTTTAATTGTTGATAATTGTCCTGCTCATCCAAAAAATGTCGAAGGTTTGAGAAATGTTGAATTATTTTTTTTACCACCTAACACAACATCAAAGATTCAGCCTTGTGATGCAGGGATCATAAGAGCTTTTAAGATGCATTATCATAGGCGATTTTATCGAAATCTTTTGGAGGGTTATGAAATTGGGATCTCAAATCCAGAAAAGATTAATGTTTTAGATTCAATGAATCTTGCAATCTCGGCATGGAAAATGGATGTCAACTCAAGTACAATTGCAAATTATTTTAAGCATTGTAAACTTAGGTTGTTAGATGATGAATCCTCGGAAAATCAAGAACAGTTGAATAATGATGGCTTACAACAATTGCAGAATCTAATCAATGGATTGAAGTATCGAAATGCAATGAATGCTGAAGATGTTTTGAATTATCCGGGAGAAAATGATACGAGTTTTGAGCTACCTACGGATGAACAAATAATTGAGAGTGTTATGGAAACACATAAAGAAGATGAAGTGGAAGATGATAGTGTGGAATTAGAACAAGTTTCGCGCAAAGATGCTCTAAAAGCAACAATCACCTTACATCACTTCCTTTTGCAATATGAGAAGACTACACCTGATATTCTTAATGCAGTAAGAAGGGTTAGAGATGAGATTCAAGGTGATATTGATTTCAAGAAGAAACAAACAACATTAGATTCATATTTTCAGAAACTTGTTTAGTTTACTTATGTATTATGTATGAAATATTTTGATACAGATGAATTATTAATTTATATATCAAATGGGACCTATATGATTTTTTTTTTTGTATTATCTTATAAATTTAGAGAATTATTAATTTACCACGTTGATCCCGACTCGGGACCGAAGAAAATTATTATTTTAGCGAGGTTATTAATTTATCGAGTATTAATTTATCGAGATTATACTGTAGATCTTGATAGATCTGGATAGACATTCACTATAATGTAAATACATTTATAACGAAATTATTAATATCATCAAGATAATAAATTTTACATCGAATTTCAAAATAAATTGATAACAAACGACCCGACTCTTGCGCTTCCAAAAAACAATTTCAATGAAGATAAGATTTGTAATGCATGTGTTAGTAGAAAATATTAAGTCCTCCTTTAAATTAAAGTTAGTGGCCTCTACGTCTGCTTCGTTGCATCTGTAGCACATGAATTCATATACACCTACTGACCTACAAAGAATCGAAGTACAGGGAAAAGAATATTCATATTTGTAATTAACGATTATATTTGGCTTATATGAACCTTGTTTCTTGTTACAAAGGATGAAACATTAATTTTTTTTTCTCTATTTGTAAAAAGACTACAAAGGAAGAGGGATGTTCAAGTAGCTAGTATCAGATCAGACCATTGTATCGGATTTGAGAATGCTAGCTTTCTTGAATATTATGTGAATAATGGATTTATCGTAACTTTTCAGCACTTAGGATTCCTCAACAAATTGGTGTCGTTGAGAGGAAAAATAGGACTTTTTTTTAAGTGCTCATTACAAAACAAAGCTAGCATCACTCATCTAGCTAGCTCATCTACCTATCATCATTCATCTAGGTAGCTCATCTACTGCAATGTATAAACATAAAAATATTTAAAAGCTACATTGATCTAATAATAATCCAGCTGGTACTATAGCTCGAACACAACTTACACATGCCATTTTTCGTGCTATCTCCTCCATTGGTTGCTCTGTCTTCTCAAACACTGGTATTTCTCTCATGCCATAACTCATGTATAAACTCTGTATAAAAAAAATTCAACACCTGGACAGGTTGACTTCTGCCTTTGGTCATCTGTAAAGTCCACCAATGCATGACACTCCACGTGGTGAAATGGGGAGACAGTATAGCTAGTCATTATAACAGTCTATGTCATACAACTTTAGCGTAAGAGCATTCACCAAAGAGGTGGTCCATTGATTCATCTTCTTGCTTGCATAGAACACAAACGGGGTGTACTTGAAACTTCCATTTAATTAATCTATCCATTGTAAATAGTCGATTTTGCAGTTGTAACCAAGTTTTAAAAATGGCTTTAGGTATAGCTTGGTTACGAAATTAGACCTCTCCACTCCACTTTAGGCATCCATCCGTGAATTTTAGCATAGGCTTGCTTGATCAGGATCTTCTTGCCAAAACTCACTTGATGTAACACATGTAATTGCTCCTTTGATCCTAGTACCTTTCGAACCACCCAACACGCTTGAACTGGAACCTTGAATATGCTCATGCTCTGCCCTTTAATGTAGTAACTGTGGATCCAATGGATTCACAGTTTGGCTTTCTTCTGCTCCACATCCCAACACATCTTCAAAATAGCTACTTTGTTTCAAATCTTTAAATTGATCAAGTTCAACCCTCCACTAGTCTTGAGGGTACACATCTTCTCCCATGATATAAGAACCCTTTTAGTGATGTTGTTAGATCCTGACCTGTTACCTCTTCTGTATTCGGGTACAAGAATCTGTATATAAGAAACACAAACTTCAACACTAGTTCAAGTTCAAGACAAGAACACTTATGAAGTTCTGTAACACCTTCAATACTAGATTATGAATAATCTATCTAAAAAGTGTGTTAAGATTCAGAAAAGAGATGAAACAAAATTTAAGACCAAGTCCTCCGAATTCACGGAGTGTCCTTAAGGAATAATTTCCCTCACTGTACCCGAGGTTTTTGGAATCTTCCTCCCAGGATAAAATGGCCTTCAATTCGAACAATAGCGGTACCTCAAATTGTTGGATTCAGCGAACTCACTTAACGGTTTGATAGATCACACAAAAAGTTTTTCAAGACAAGAAGAGAGTTTGTATTTCAGAAAATTCGTACCTAAACCTGTGGATGAAAGCAGGTTTATATAGCCAACATGTGCCTCTTCTGAAAAGTGGCAATGGTTCACTTAAAAGGTGTGACCTTTTTGAAAAATCCATATCTGTTCATCCAAACCGAACAGGCATACCATTTCATGAATCAGTATGTCATTTCGTTGAAGGGTTGCATCCCTTAGTTTTAGCACTGCACTGTTTCGGAATCTGCATGCATGCATATAAATGGAGTATCAAAACACAGAAAAAAATTGCATTTTTTCCTTTGGTATTTTCGAACTAAATTTCTGAATTTCTGTTAAATAAACTTTGACCAAAAAGATCGATCTCATTGATCGACCATTTGACAAATCCAAATCTAAATCCAAAGCCGAAGCCGAGCTGAGTGAGCGACGATGAAGACGGCACGAGGCATCTCTTATTTCTTGCCTCACTTACCATGTGGAGTAAGTGTCCCTTATTTTAAATGCTCACAAGTTCTCTTCTTCCACCAATGTGGGAGAAAGAGTGAACTTTCCAATTTGGGAGTACACTTTCTAAACTAGTATCTCCCTTCTCTCCACTATTTTTTCATTCACACTTTTTCATATACTTTGAACCCAACAATCCTCCACATGAATGAGAAATGACTATTTTCGTAAAAATTTTACGGACAAGTATGTGATCATCAAGCAAAGACTGATTGCATCTGGATAAATGGGTTTCCCTTTGAACTTTTCGTAGTGAACATGCATCAGATGTACTCGGCCAATCGGTAGATTTGATATTTTTGAACCGTCGAGCTTTAGTGTACACCTAGACAACACATGTCACACAACTATTCTTTTACCGTTTATGGTTCTCACGGTTTTGTTCTTTTCAGCCATGAACATGTCTTGGTTTCATGAGAGCTTAGAGAATAAGCCTTTACTAACATTCTTATTGAAGCGGCTTTCACTTCGCCCTCACATAGGTGATTTCTAAACGTTCAATCCTATAGATTAAATTATTTGGTCAAATCTGTAAAATTTAGATAATCATTAAAAGACTTTTCACCTTAAGTCTTATCCTTGTTTACTAAACATTGTCTACATCATGAGAATGGGTTGGGTAATTGATAATGTTGAACCTGTCAGACACAACTTTGTTCGATCTCCTTGAACCTAGCTCTTGGGATCTCCAACCTGCTAGGTAGAGTTACCGCCATGCTGACTTATCCTAGGCCTTAAACCCTTTCCCTTGGATGTCTTTTCAATTCCTTCTCTAGATAGGCCTTTTGTAAGTGGATCCGACACATTATCCTTTGACTTCACATAGTCAACAGTGACAATTCCACTAGAGAGAAGTTCTCTAATGATATTATGTCTCCGTCGTATGTGACGAGATTTACCGTTGTACATCATGCTCCCTGCCCTACCGATTGCCGTTTGGCTATCACAGTGTATACATACTGGTGCCACTGGTTTGGGACAATAAAAAATATCTTCCAAGAAATTCCGAAGCCAGTCTACTTCTTCACCGGCTTTATCCAATGCGATAAATTCAGATTCCATTGTAGAGCGAGCAATACAAGTCTGTTTGGATGATTTCCAAGAGACTGCTCCTCCACCGATAGTAAATATATATCCACTTGTGGATTTTACTTAATTCGATCCGGTGATTCAATTTGCATCACTATATTCTTCGAGTACCGCGGGATATTTATTATAATGCAAAGCATAGTCTTGAGTGTATTTAAGATACCCCAAAACTCTTTTCATTGTCATCCAATGAGTTTTGTTGGGATTACTCATGTACCGACTCAATTTACTAATAGCGCATTTTATGTCTGGTCGTGTACAGTTCATTATATACATTAAACATCCCAATACTCTTGCGTACTCCAATTGTGAGTCACTTTCACCTTCATTATTTCGAAGTGCAAGCTTACATCCAATGGAGTCTTGGCAATACCGAATTCCATATACTTGAATTTGTCAAGTATATTTTTGATATAATGAGACTGTGACAATGCCAACCCTTGTGGAGTTATATGGATTCTTATTCCTAAGATCACATCCGCAACTCCAATGTCTTTCATATCGAACTTGCTCTTGAGCATTCATTTCGTTGCATTTATGTTTGAAATGTCTCTACTGATGATCAACATATCATCCACATATAAACACACAATGACTTGGTGATTTTGAGTGTCTTTAATATAAACACATTTATTACATTCATTTATCTTGAATCTGTTTGCCAACATGGTTTGGTCAAACTTTGCATCCCATTGCTTAGGTGCTTGTTTTAGTCCATAAAGTGACTTAACAAGTTTACACACCTTATTTTCTTTTCCTGGAATCACAAAACCCTGAGGCTATTCCATATAAATTTTTTCCTCTAATTCTCCATTTAGGAATGCAGTTTTCACATCCATTTGATGGATTTCAAGACCATATACCACCGCCAAGGCAATTAACATTTGAATCGACGTTATCCTTGTTATCGGCAAGTATGTATCAAAATAATCAAGACCTTCTTTTTGTTTGAAGCCTTTTACTACAAGTCTTGCCTTGTATTTATCAATAGTACTATCCGCTTTCATTTTTATTTTGAAGATCTATTTAGAACCTAAAGGTTTATTTCTTAGAGGAAGATCAACCAATTCCCATGTATGGTTGGTTAAGATTGAATCAATCTCACTATTGACTGCCTCTTTCCAAAAGGATGAGTCTGATGGCGACATCGCTTCTTTAAATATTTGAGGCTCATTTTCTAAGAGAAATGTTACAAAATCCAAACCAAACGAAGTTGATGTTCTTTGACGTGTACTACGTCTTGAATTTTCTTCATTAGGTACATTCTCACTTGGTTCATCTCAAGGTCGTTTAGACCCCCCACTAGACTGTTCATGTCTAGTTTTATACGGATAAATATTTTCAAAGAATTCAGCATTATCTGATTTAATTACCGTATTTTCATTAATATCCAAATGTTCGGATTTATGAACCAAAAAACTACATGCTTTATTACTTTAGGATATCCTATGAACACACAGTCCACCGTCTTAGGTCCTATCTTAACCCTTTCAGGCATAGGAACTTAGATCTTTGTTAGACACCCCCGCACTTTGAAATATTTCAAGTTGGGTTTCCTTCCTTTCCATTTTTCATAAGAAATTAATTGTGTCTTACTATGGGGAACTCTATTGAGTATACGGTTGCCTGTAAGGATAGCCTCCCCCCACAAGTTTTGCTGTAAACCGAAACTTATAAGCAATACATTCATCATTTCCTTCAAAGTTTGGTTTTTTCTTTTCGCAATTCCGTTAGATTGAGGTGAATACAGGGCCGTAGTTTGATGGATAATTCCATTACACATATTTCGGCGAAGGAAGATTCATATTCTCCGCCTCTATCACTTCTTATCATTTTTATCTTTTTCTCTAACTGGTTTTCTACTTCAGTTTTGTCCTAAACACATCTATTGCTTCATCCTTACAAAGACCCTCAGTGAGATAGCCTTTTCCTACATATACTTCTCCTTCGCTAATTATTATTTTTCCAGAAAGGGTTACACATTTGAATCCGTTCTTGTCTAGAAGTGAAACAGTAATCAAGTTCCTACGTAATTCAGGAACGTACAAGACATTGTTAAGTGTCAAGACCTTTTCTGAAGTCATTTTCAAGCCCACTTTTCATGTTCCTTCTACCTTAGCCGTAGCGGAGTTATCCATATAGATTATTTCTTCTACTTGAGCTGGAGCAAATGACAAAAACAACTTTTTGTTGGCACAAACATGGCGGGTGGCACCAGAATCCATCCACCACTCGCGAGGATTCCCCACCAAGTTGTATTCTTAAAACATATCACAAGATCATCACATTATTTGTTGGACTCAATCATATTTGCTTGGTCTTTTTTCTTACCTTTCTTAGGGGAACGACAATCCGTGGGCTTATGGTCAATCATGCCACAGTTGAAGCACTTTCCCTTGAATTTCTTCTTGGGTTGATGGCTTTTTTGTTCAGCTTTCTTCCTTTTCTTAGAATTGTTTTGGTCATCTTCTACAATATGTGCTCCATTAATTGTAGAATTCGCTTTTGACCTTCTATCGGCAGCCTTATTATCCTCTTCAATACGTAGTCGGACAATAAGATCTTCGACAGTCATCTCCTTAGGTTTGTGCTTCAAGTAGTTTTTGAAGTCTTTCCACATAGGTGGGTAGCTTCTCAATGATCGCTGCTACTTGAAATGCTTCATTCACAATCAAACCTACAAAACAATTTATGTGAGTACTAAGAACATTTTCAATTTGTTCAACTAAGGTATTTTTCAAAGATATACCTTCTGCTAGGAGAACGTGAATGATTACTTGCAATTCCTGTACTTGAGAGAAAACCGATTTGATATCTATCATTTTAAAGTCCAAGATCCTTGTAACAAAGAATTTCTTAATTCTTGCATCCTCTGTCTTGTATTTTCATTCTAGTGCCCCCCACAATTCCTTCGATGTCTTAGTTCCACTGTAAACATTGTAGAGGTCGTCTTGGATACCACTCAATATATAATTCCTGCAAAGGAAGTCCGAGTGTTTCTAAGCTTCTACAATCATGAAGTGCTCTTTATCCGAGGTTCCCTCGGGCACCTTAGGAGCATCCTCAGTAGTGAACCTTTGAAGGCATAGAGTGGTGAGGTAAAAGAACATCTTTTGCTGTCATCGCTTAAAGTCAATGCCCGTAAATTTTTTTGGGCTTCTCCGTAGGTGCCATTTGTTGCGGAGCATTTGCTCGACTTGTTGAAGCA
This sequence comes from Capsicum pubescens, assembly GCA_030864215.1. Taxonomy (NCBI): domain Eukaryota; kingdom Viridiplantae; phylum Streptophyta; class Magnoliopsida; order Solanales; family Solanaceae; genus Capsicum; species Capsicum pubescens. The sequence goes on along the minus strand of CM061540.1, from coordinate 261,815,168 downwards.
ATGCTAGTTGCCCCCACAGTCGTAGCCGCATCTTGCATTTGACTTTCGTTAGTCATTTTTTCTGTCACCACAAGACAATAAAATTTAGTATTTTCATAATGCTATTTATAAAGTTAAGTAACTTTAAACTCTTCTTCTTGTTTCTAGTTAAAAAAATTTATGACTTTCAATCGTCAACCGAATGATCTTTAACTTGTGATGAAGATTTTATGTCTTCGAATCACTAGTTAAGTTCAAATGGAGTAGAAAGCTTAAAGCTTTAATCTCCAAAAACAAGCAATACGGATTCTGCAGAAGTTTATTCCTTAAGATTGTTACCTCTTATTTATTCTGGTCCAAGAATCTGTATATAAGAAACACAAACTTCAACCCTGGTTCAAGTCTAAGACAAGAACACTTATGAAGTTTTGTAACACCTTCAACACTAGATTACGAATAATCTATCTAAGAAGTATGTTAAGCTTCAGAAAAGAGATGAAACAGAATTTAAGACCAAGTCCTCCGAATTCACGGAGTGTCCTTAAGGAATAATTCCCCTCACTGTACCCGAGGTTTTTGAAATCTTCCTCCCAAGATAAAATGGCCTTCAATCCGAACAATAGTGGTACCTTAAATTGTTGGATTCAGCGAACTCACTTAACGGTTTGATAGATCACACAGAAAGTTTTTCAAGACAAGAAGAAAGTTTGTATTTTAGAAAATTCGTACCTAAACCTGTGGATGAAAGCAACTTTATATAGCCCCAACATGTGCCTCTTCTGAAAAGTGACAATGGTTCACTTAAAAGGTGTGACCTTTCTGAAAAAGCCATGTCTGTTTGTCCAAACCGAACAGGCATACCATTTCATGAATTAGTGTGTCATTTCGTTGAAGGGTTGCATCCCTTCGTATTTCTGTCAAATAAAATTTGTCCAAAAAGATAGATCTCATCAATCCAAAGCCGAGCCGAGCAATGACGGTGCAAGGCATCTCTTATTTCTAACCTCACTTACCATGTGGAGTAAGTGTCCCTTATTTTAAACACTCACAAGTTTTCTTCTTCCACCAATGTGGGAGAAAGAGTGAACTTTCCAATTTGGGAGTACACTTTCTAAATTAGTGTCTCCCTTCTCTCCACCATTTTTCCTCCATTTTTCATTCACACTTTTTCATATCCTTTGAACCCAACATGACCAAATATAACTTGTACAAAAAGTTTGTACAACTTTCATCACCTTTACTGGAATCACAAACAGCTCAATAAGCTTGTACACCAATTATCACTAATCTTCCTAACTTTATTCCCCGGCATATGCCAGAATTTTTGCAGTCCAATAAGCAATTTTTGCAGTTATTTGATCAATTAGTGGTTGCCATTGTAAGATACTGAGCTTCTTTGTGGATAAAGGTACCCTGAGGTATTTGAATGGTAAGACCCCATAGCTATTGCCTAGCCTTTGTTGAATCTGAACCTTCTCTGCATCAGCTACACCGCCAAAATATGCAACATTTTCAGCCAAGTTTGCTTGCAACCCAGAAGCAGATGAGAAGAGACTAAAATCTTCATATAGCACGGTAACTGAAGCTAGTTCACCTCTAGAAATTAGTAGTAAGCCATCAGTAAAGCTCAAATATGTCATTTTTAGCCTATTACACATTGAACGGTAATTAAACTGTTTATGATGGGCTAAATCATCGAGGGTCCTCCTCAAGTATTTCATGACCATAGCTAAAATAAAGGGGGACATGGGATCCCCCTGCCTAAGTCCTCTAGAAGCCTCAAAAGGTCTAGTTAGCTCCCTATTTATAAAAAAGAAGTGTTGGTAACATATTACATAACCCATCCACTAACTTCCCAGGAAATCCTAGGCCTGCCATCACCTGCTATAAAAACTTCCATCCACAATGTCATAATCTTTTTGGATGTCCACTTTAATCATACACCTAGGGGAGATATGCTTTCAACTATAAGATTTGACTAATTCATAGGTAAGGATAATGTTACAAGCAACTATTCTCCCTAGTACAAATCCAGCCTGAGACTCTGAAATCATACTTGTAATAACATATTGGATTTTGTTAGCTAATACCTTGGCAACAAGTTTATAAATCACTGAACAACATGCTATGGGCTTGTACTATTTGATACTTACAGGGCTCGGGACTTTAGATAGTAAAGTTACTGTTGTGCAACTGACTGCTTTGTACAACCTTCCAGTGCTAAAGAATTCCTTTATAGCTACATTGATATCACGTTGAATGATTGGCCGGCATTACATCCATCAAATCTAGACCTTTATCATCCCCAGTTGAACGTAACCCCTCATATATCTCCTCATCAGTAACCTCATCACACAATGAAAGTTGTTGGGCATGATTCAAATATGGTTCATTCTTTATTGTGAACTTATTAACTGCAGTAATGTTTATTAGTGTTGTATCCATGAGAGACTTATAAAAGGACATTACTTTATTTGTGATGGCAGCAGGATCAACCAACTTCAATAGTTATCTCAGTTATTTGCTTTCTGTCTCTTATCTGTAATCACAATAGTGAAATGTTGTGTTAAAATCCCATATTTTCATCCATAAGGCTCTAGATTTTTTATACTGAATACTCTCTTTAATATTATCCCATTTCTCTAGCTGGGTCAATAACTTTCTCTTTTAAGTAGCAACATATGAGTAATGGCTAGAAAATTGGGATTGAGTAATCCTCAATTCATTCCTGATATTTTGTATTTTTTCAGTTACTCTTTTAAACTCACTATTGTTTAGTTGCCTTAAGTGATGTTCAAGGTTCTTCAATTTATGCCACATACATTTCAATTTATTACCCTGCAATCTTCCACTCCAACTACTTTGAACAGTTAAAAAGTTTTCATGATTTTCCCAACTATTAAAGAACCTGAAGGGAGTCTTAACATTACCTGATAGATATACATGTCCATCATCATAGAAGAGTGATTTGAGATATAAGAAATTCTATAATCCAAAACCAGATGTCCATATTATAGCATCCATTCATTATTCCCTAGGGAACTGTCTAACCTACTACAACTTCTAATAGCTCCAAGTTTTTCTGTTAGTCCACGTGTAGAATTTTCCTTTTCAAAGAATTTCATTCAATATCAAATTCTGAATAAAATCATCAAAATCCTTAGTCTCCGCTATAGTAACTGCAACTCTACATAATTTATCTGGACTTTGTAATATTGCATTAAAATTACCCCAAATAAGCCAAGGTTCATTTGTTTGAGATGCAAGCTGCCTTAGGCTTGTCCACAATGTTTTTCTCAACTCCACAGTGTTACACCCATATACCATAGACAAACATCCATCTATCTTCATATCATTACTACGAACAACACACTGTAGAAACTGGGCTCCTTGATGAAGCAGTTGAGCATCATATAATTCAGTATCCTAAAGCAGTCAAATTCTTCGATTCACAACATGAGCATAGTTATGTAGTAGGTCCCAACCAGAAGCTATTATGTAAGCTATAGCATTAGCTTTATTTTCCTTAACTCTAGTCTCTATCAACCCTGTAAGTTTTATATAATTATCTTTAATATATCTACTCAAATCCCTTTGCTTATACTTTTTATTGATACCCCTGATGTTTTAAACTAGCCAAGACATTTATTAAGTATTTGAAGGTCTACCACCCTCATCCAGAGGTGATGATGCCAACATAACAGGATTGGTTATAAAACTTCATATCCATTCTTCACATTCAAGGAAATGACATGAGCATAGCTCCTCATTACTGACTCCATGTATATTTTTCCCCTTTAAGGCATGCTTACTTTTACTAGTTACAAGAGTGAAAGCTTCATGCTCATATTGTACCACCTCAGGCCTCCCTGATGTTTCTGAACTTTCTCCTTTTGGGGTTTCCTCTGGGGAGTAGGATCTATTGCCTCCTTAGGTAACCAGGTAGGTATTAGTTATGACTACTGAGGCTTTGAAGGGGGAGGTTGTTGTACTGGTTTAGTAGGTAGTGGTTGTTTTAGCTTACTCTTTGCATAATTGTGCCCCACTAAGCATCATAATAATCATGTCTCCAGTAAGAAACAATTGGTTGCTTGAAAGTCTTTCCTTGAGCATCTATCACAATAACTTCATTAGGGATTTATTGATAGGGATTTATTGAGTGGCATCCACCTTAATTAGCATCCTAGCATATGATATCCTTGTTTGCTTTGATGTACATTCATCAGCAAACAAGGGAACCCCAATCACACTAGCAATACAACTAAAGTAGTCACAACTCCAACAAGTCAACGGTAGTTTGGGCAAAGTTACCCATAATGGTATATCAATTAAAAATTCAGCCTTGAAATCAATATGAGGAGTCCACTATTTCAATATCACAAGTTTATTGTTGATACTATATCATTATCAAAAAATGGGCCTACAGTAACAGACTTGCTAGTAACCATTTCAAAATCGTTGCTGTAACAAGTCTAGTGCAACGTTTATGATCGTTGTCAAAAGATTTGGTAGCTATTGACACGAATTAGCCATATGACTAATGCCATTGTAATATAACCGTTGCAATAGTCCTAGTTATAGAAACAACTTTTTGAACCGTTGTAGTAGAGTCATCTATGGTAACAGTTATTTGAAAATTAACATGTGTTGCATCGATTCATTAAATCATTCACTTTTTCTCCACTATATTTCCTCTTTATTTTTAATCACTCACCAATACTCTTATTTTTTATTTTCTTTTTTCTTTTTTTTCTCTTTATTCATTTTAGAAACAAAATATAGAAACTCTCTCAATTCATTATAGCAAGTCCACTCACATAATTCAGATCAAATACACTCTCTTCTCTCTTACCTCTCTCTAAAGTTTTCTCCTCTTGGAACTAATGTGGCGCTTCAAATTTGAGATAATGTTCTCAATTTTGCACTAATCTAAGTTCGTATTTGACTATTAGGAGCTAAAATCTACAGACCCCTCTCATCTCTTTGAGGATTTGTGTGATTTAGATTTAGTTGATGTGTTGGCGATTTAAGTTGGTGCTTTGGTGTTTTTAGCTATATCTCTCAGATCTATTGATATTTCTATTTGTGACTGGAGTTGGACCTAGTTTTCTTCAACAAGTTCGATCTTTTAAGGTATTTTTTCTTTAATCTCTTCTTTTCTCTTTAGGTTTTGATCTATAGGGTTCGTGAAATAGTCAGATTTTATTATTGCATGTGCTAGTAGGTTGCAACTCTGAGTGGTCTTTTGTTTGTTTGTTTTAGGGTTAGTGAAATTATTGGATTTGCTAGTAGTCGATCCTATGTGTTGTAATAAATTTATTTTCGTTAGGATACTGTAATCGGACAATTCATGTATACCCGTCTGGATATGATAGATTTACCCTCTATGGTAGATACTGAGAAGGGTTTCTCTAGTGTTTCTGGGCTGACACTGAAATTACCAACTATATATAGGGTTACAAAAGAAAGTGAGGCTCCGGGGTGTAGTGAAACATACACATGAAGATGAAATATCTGTAGCGTACCTGTAACTACATCAGGAGAACTTTTCGGATCCTGTCGGGACTGGAGTGCATACAACCTTTTCTGAAGCTGCCCACTAGTTGCACTGGATGCGGCACCCTGCTGAGTCGAGCGATCGGCTGAAACTGAAGGACGACTGTGCTGACCTATCTTTGGACATTTTTTTTATCATGTGGCCTGACTTGCAACATCCAAAACACACATCACTGTCAGCCCTGCATTCACCTGGATGATTCTTACCATATCTCCGACAAAGTGGATTAGTGTGACTACCGTTCACACTACCCTGTGACTTAGAGCCTAGCGCCTTATCCCGGCTGTCATTCCTAAACTTTGGCATTGGCGCACTAGCTGAAGATGGAGCTGGGGCTGAAAATTTCTGACAAAATTGAGAACGGTTACCACCATCTGACCTCGGCTATGAAAAGTTAAAACTACCTATCCTAGCTCTCTTATTCTCTCTTGTTTTCTCCTTAATCTAATCCTCCTCAATCTGCTGAGCATGAACCATAATCCTAGATAAGTCCATCTCCTTAATCAACATGGTAGTCCTACACTCCTTGACTACACTATCTGCCACACCAGAAACAAACTTACTCATTCTAGACCTGTTGTCAGCCACTACATTAGGAGCATACCTCGCCAACTGAGTAAACTTAAGCGAGTACTCTTTCACATTCATAGTACCCTACTTCAAATTTATGAACTCCTACACCTTAGTTTCCCTCAACTCTAGTGGAAATAACTTGTCTAAAAAAGTCGTGGCAAACTTCTCCCACTCTACAGGCCCTGCCTCAACATCTCTATCCTCTTTCCACTGCTTGTACCAGGTGTGAGCTATATCCCGCAACTGATAAGTAGCTAATTCTGCACTCTCACTCAAAGTGACACTCATAGTAAATGTTACCTTCTAAACCATATCAAGAAACTCCTGTAGATCCTCCTTAGACTTAGATCCCAAAAACAAAGGGGGATTCATTCGAGTAAAATCCCGAACCCTAGCTGCAGCGGTATTTTTCACTGGATTGGCTGGGGCAGCAACATGCTGATTTTTCTGAGCAACTACTGAGTGAGCTAAGGTAGTGAAGGCAACTCTGAATTCGGTATGAGAGACATGCTCATTCAGGGGATTTTACTAAACAGGCCGAGGTGCGGGATGATTCCCGTTCCTTCTTCCATTATTTCTTTTGGGAGACATTGTCTATAATGTAATAAAGGATGAGTCGAAAGAGAGTTTAAATAGAGCTCATGCTCTTTCGCACAACATAAATACTGAAAGAAGAGAAACTTTTCCTAAAACGTATTGTACCCTCTTGTCTATAAGTGTGGCGCACTTCACACCTATGTATAAAACTCTACTCAATGCAGTTTTTAGACTCCCTAGGATGCTATAAAACCTTAGGATCTGATACCAAGTTTTTTCATGAGCAGAGGCTACCCCTAGTCGCGACAATGGTTCTTACAGTTACAAGTGACCATAAGCTAACCCATGAGTTGGTACCTACTGTGAGCACTGAGTAATCTGGTAATAAAATATGTAAACAGAATATAAACTGATAAGGCAAAATCAATCCGAATACTTAAAGAAGATTCAATCACAAGTCTGTGAACATCTGATAAAAATACTGAAATGCATCTGACAATACTGATAAACTGACTAGGTATCTAACTGACTGTCTAAATATCTGTAAAGCCTCTAACTGGCTGACTGTGGATTTGATGGGACAAACCCCCAACTAACTCCAACTGACTAAGAAAAATAAATGCTAAATAAACTTGTCCTAGAAGGATGAGGACTCACCCCTGTTGTTGTTGCTGTAATGTTGTACGATCGAGAAGCTGAGTGTCTGAACCTATGATAGTAAATATCATAGCTCAAAGAAGAGTATGCGGTTAGTACTTTGAATGTACTGGTATATGAGATGAGGTTAGGCTGAAATACATAGGCTAACTGTGCAAGAAATAATAACTGACTAAATAACATAAGATAACTGAACATGGATGAATGAAAAACTCAGATATCTGAGAATGCAAAATCAAGAATATAATATTTCTGAAATAATCTGTAAACTGAAATATTAAAATCTTAGGACTGAATAACTGGAAATCTGTTTGTCTTGGTCAAACAAACCTGAACTGAATTTTGTACTGAATACTGCACTGAGACTGTAGGAGGTATCATCTAACCGACATGCCCCAATCTGAACTAATCGGTGTCCAACCTATAACCCTAGTTGGAAGGGTGTCAGTACCGTGCCACGGGTACTAATACTGGCTGACGATGTGGACCCATAAGGCTGATGTCCCAAAGGACGAAGGAGTCACCCTATACTGGAAGGTGCTCTCATGAGATATGTGTCAACCATAAACTAGCAGGAAGACATCTCAAACTTACGCTGGCTACGTAGTTCTATAACTCAGGGATTGCTACTAAGGGTCAAACTCTAAACTGGTAGGAATGCCCCCATCCCTGAGTTCGTTCGGTGCTGAATCCTACTCTCAACTGAATGACACTGATTACTAGTCTGAACTAAGTTTAACTGAACAAACAACTAATCATAATAACTGACTGAATGACAATGCTCATGGTTTATCTGAAATCATTCTGAAGATACTGAAATTATGTAAACAACTAGGTATCGGATGTTCATAACCCACCAACACTGAATGGAAATAACAAAAAGGGACATATAAAAACTTTGAAAACCTTAATAGGAAATCATTATTCAAAACCCATTACTTAGGCATTTCATTAAACATATGGAGATCAAGACTTTGACATGAGGATGTTTGTAAATATAAAGAGATAGCATGATTACATGACAAAAATCATAAATTGAGGATTTATTCTGACTTGTATGATCATGATATGGGAACTACAACATTCAAAACATACTATAATCCATTCCACTTGAAAATACATATAATCTCAACTTGAAATTAAAATAACAAGGGGTTCGTGGAGATAGTTCAACAAAATCATGTAAAAACTAATAATTTAAGATTAAAAGGGGTTATTGGACTCCATAGGTGAAAAGGGACCATGGACGAACATCATAAATACCTTACACCCTTAATCTTGGAAGAGAAACACCAATCTTGATGCTTTCTTGAAGGTTCTTGGATTTGGGAACTTGAATTCTTGGTTTTCTTAGAGAGAACGTAAAGGAATTGATGATCTTGGGGGATGAGTAGGGTTTCTTTGAGAAAAGAATTGAAGAAAAGGGGTAAATAACGCCTTAACTGGTGATACAAGTCATGATATGATGACTTGGATTGAGGGGAAGAGACACAATTGCCCCTCAGGCATTTAAATTCATAACTGGGCTGTGAATTGCTTGATCACCGCGATACGGTAGATGTGACATCGGGATTAGCATCGCGACGCGACACTATAGTAATGAGCTGCTGGAATCGTGATCCAAACAGGACCCAATCCTTGTCCGAAAAATCCAAAACTTCTCCGGGACATGCTCCATACACCCCTGAACATGAATTCACTCAAAAACCAACATCTTGGGGTCGGGAAGACCCATTTAAAAATTCTCAAAGTTAAGAGGCCTTAAAAATGAGTAAGTCCCTAACACTTAGTGAAATTTTTAGAATTTAAGCCTCTTATGCATGCAACTAGAAGCCAAACTGAGCTAAGTATATAACGGGGTATGAAAAAATAATAAGTGTCACAATAATAAATCTCTTGAAAATGCAAAAATACCAGTATATCTATAATAATAATATGTCACAACAATCATAACCACAATGATAATAGTAATCATACTTGTAAAACCAACAAGCTTTTAATATAATTTCATTGTATGTTATTAATACTTAGGATACAAATAGTCATTCACTTCCCTTGAATATATATGGTAACAAACATACGAAGAAACAATTATCATGCATACATAAACAAAGTGGGGTTCGGCCATATTAAACCCTTTTCTACAATTTGTACCTCAGTTAGAACAAGGTTAGGACTTGAATGTCTAAGTTATAAACTCATACTTATAGTCTGTACCATAATACACCCCAACTTTCCATCATACTATTAATACCTTACAAGACTACCATTCCTCTAGTAACTACCATAGATCCTTTGGAATCCACCAACACCAATCATCTCTACTTATGCATTGAATTGGGTTTTAAACCAATTTCTGGCATACAACACCACTTTTAATAATATAAGGACAAATAACATCAATAAAAAAACACATTAAGTAATTCACAGATATCAATATCACAAGCAAAAACAAATATTCATCCATACAATCAGACTTTTCCTCTTTTATCCATCCCAACACTGTGTCTCCAGGCCTAAGCATGAAATCTCCCATTACTAAACATCATGTCCAAGCTTTCTAACTCAGGTCTAAACTACTCAGTTAAACCCAGCCTACCTTGATGTCAAGCAGTTTCTATGAAGGTATGAACACGAGCTTTAAACTCCATACTAGTAAGTATTAACGTGAATTATTTGAGAAAACCATGGGTTTTACCCTATTTAAGCATATTTCCCCCTATCCATTGCTCCATAGACATGAGAAAAACCTAGGTTTTGTAAGGGCCTGCTTCATATTTTTTGCAACTAAAAAGTAAAAAGGAAATTGAATAAAACATGGTCTAGTTCTTACCTTCAGTATCCCGCTATAACAATCGATTAGTTGTTGTCACAATGCTACTATAGAAGGATGACATCAGTCTGACCCAAAATTTTAAGTTCTGAAATTTTCGCTAAGTACATTCGTATAAGTTAGGGCCATATTTTCAAAATTACCCATACCCAGCACCCATAGATAAGGTGTTTTTTAGTAACGACGGAATAGGCCATTGCAATAGATACCAATTTATCCATCATTCATTCCCGAACGATCATAGTAGGAAGAGAATAATATGAATTTAACTTGAACATTCACACCCTCTTAACGATTACACAATTACAACACTTAATGGTCACTAAAATTTCTTTATATTAGCATACTAAATTTTTGAATCGTACTTTATTATTACATTGATCTGTCGGGAAACCTTCCTTATTCACAAGCGCATGAAGCTACTTAGAAGAAAACATTTTTTGAGTACCCTAGATTTCCAAGTCCTCACTATTTTGAAAGAAAATTACTCAAAAATATAACAGATGAAAATTTTTCATTACTCGGAGAGACTGGATCCCATTATTGTGGGAATATTCCTACCATAGAGGCATCACTATACTAAGAGAGGGTCGTTATAGCAGGAAAAAAGAGTTTAAAGGGGAAAGGATTAGGCTTTATGCCTATTTCTCAATCTTTACACTCAAAACACCCCTCCCTCCATGATCACTTTGCCCCCACATTGAAATCCAGGTAATTTGTTACTATACTTCACTTTTTTACTTCTTTACTCATATTTTTTATGATTTGGGAATGTATTAGGAGTTATCATTCCCTTTTTGGATAAACTAGTTGTAACGACCTAAATCTGTTACCCGAAATGCTACACGATGCTCATAATTTTGAAGGACCACAAGCTAACCCATAACTTATATCTGTAACTGAGCACTGAATAATAATAATAATATCATAAATGCAGAAACATGAACTGAAAATCCATAAGGTTCAATACTGATACACAACTGAAAATATGGTATAACAATACCAAAACAACTGAAATAATTGTCCGAATATACTGTAGTCTGTAAACCTCTAAAACTGACTGAACCATCTGAATAAGGAGTTGATGGGACATGTCACCAACTAACTCCAACTACTGAAATAAACTAAGTAATGAAATAATAAAGAAATGATCATGTCCTCGAAGGATGAGGACTCACTGCTGACTCTGACTGCTGAGACTGGAATGCTACTGATGCTCTGGAGCACGTGCTTCTGAACCTATGATATAAAACACCATAACGCAAATGTGTTAGTATGATTAAATATACTAGTGTGCATGTGAGGTAGGCTGAATGCAATGATTCGTATGTATGAATAATACTAACTAACTGAATAACATAGACGTGAAAATACATGCATAAATACGTAACTGTAACTGAGATCGTGATAACACTAACTCATGAATTTTGATAACGTGGATTTATTGATATCTGAGTACTAATACTGGGATACTGAATGATTGAGTCCATTAATAATATGAATTACGGAGTTTACAGGTAACCGATATCTGAGGTTACTGGTACTATATTACTGATAACTGATAAATGAGTATACTGATACTGAAAAACAATCTGAGTTCTTTACTGGACTGGGTAACTGTATCTAACAGTCCTGAATCTGAAGGACTATCTAAGTTCTAGACTGAATTGGATGACTGTATCTGAGAGTCCTGATTCTGATGGAACTAGCTGAGTTCTGTACTGAGCTGAGCGTCTGTATCTGACAGTCTTGATATCTGTAGAACTGAACAGAGTTCTATTACTGAGACTAGATCTGAAACTAAGACTGTGGGAGGTAATCATCTAACCGACATACCCCGAAACTGAACTGGTGGGGTCCAACCTGTAACCCCAGCTGGAAGAGTGTCAGTACCATGCCACGGGTAAATACAAGCTGTAAATAAATCCTATCTGATATGGAGCTCTTCCATGAGTCCCTCCTAGTAGGAAAACTCAAATGAGGTGTATTGTCACGTCCCAAGCCGAGGCCCTGGACATGACATGCACCCGATACTATTGCTAGTACGAGTGAATGTTCTGGCATATCACATGAGAATACAACTAACATAATGAATAGAGAGGAAAAAGTACTAAATGAGATTTCTTAAAGGAGAAAGTCTTTCATCAATGTTCATTAATATAGCATAATGTTTGAGGACACAATAGTCATGATAAATAAGACTAAGAATTACAAGATTTGTTTGACAACTAAACCAGTCCGTGAAGCCTCTAATGACAAACAATAATTGTCGGGAAAATGCTCCGGCATACCCTAATACTGAAAGGAACATAGAGGAATTGTCATATCAAAATTTTCCCGAGGTAGAAAGGAGGCTCACCAATAGCAGAAGATGATAATCCTAATGATGTGCTTGACTGCAAACTTGAGATCCAGAACCTATATCATGAAATGATGTTGCACCAAAGACGGTCAATATGTGGAATGTATTGGTATGCAAAACCATTTTAGGAGGGTAGTACATCAAGAGATTAGAAATGACAATAAAATTCAAATGTAAGTGAAGACAACTGGAAAGGAACAGGAGTGTAAACTAAATTTATAATTGACCATGCAAGGTAGATTTAATTCCTTTGATTATTTATGGGAGAAAGTAGTGAACCGTCATAAACCACCATGTGAGCGCATGGAGTCTAATCTCGGCCTGATCAGCTAAGCCGTCCTACACCTTGCTGGGCATAGGACGTAACATGACATAACTTGCTAGCAAGTATCCATGGTTAGCCCCTTTTCGGGATGCATAAAAAAAATGTGTCATCCAACTTGCGGAATAATCTCTATCCTATGTCGGCAAACACAGTTTTGGGAATTTGTCATTTCAACCTATGCCTTCACAGTCAGCTAACTAACTCCCTTACGCTCATGATGTTATTTTATTTATCTGATTAGTTCTTGATCAAAATGTTAGTCTTATTACGTTCATGTTCATAGTTTAGACTTTTTAGGCTCATGCTCATGGTTTAACCTTTTTTGGCTTATAATTATGTATAGCCACTTTAGGCTCATATTGAGAGTTAACCGTAATAGGTTCATATTCATGAGTTAACACTATTAATATTGGAGAGTCATGATATGTAATTTCATGGTTCGACAAGATATAATTCTTGTACATGATTTGAAGCATTCTTGTAAAAACATTTATATTGAAATTATTATCTATTAGGTCAATGGGGAATCCCTAGGAAGTTGGTACTATTATACTGAGACTTGCAAATTCATAATGTATAGATCACAGTGCAAAGAGTTTTACGAATATTGCGTGAAGTTTATCTTCTTATGGATTATGGAACAAGAATTGTACGTTTAAGAGTTTCATAAGTTAAACTTATAACTTTAACAGAAACATTAATATGATGGAATGACTGAGATTTTGACATGGAAGATTGGGCCAAGATATTGTATTACAAATCATCTATTGCCTGAGATTCTGGAAAACAGATTGACTTAAGATCCCAATAGGAATAAAACAGGTATTAACAGTAAAAAGTGTACTCAAACTCCCAATCTAAGAATCTGACAATATCATTATGGCAAGTTCAATTTTCAAAGAGTATTAAGCAGTCCAACAGGTCAATATTTTGCGAAAACAGGAAGAAAATCGTACAAAGAAACCAATGAAGCAGTCTTACAACTGGTGGAACAGTTATACAACCAACAGTCATACAACTAGTTATACAAACGCTTATAGAGATACAATTGGTTCAGACAATATCAAGAGTTAAAAGGATGAATGATGATGAACCAAGAAAGATGTTACTTTTCTTTTCTTACACAAAGTACTGGGAAACACATATTTATGCGTTTAATTGAAGAATGGGAGTATGAGAGTTTTTTGGATCAGAGATTATCTTGAGCAAATCGAATTGGTGAATATGAAATTTGAAGAATACATAAAGATGGTAGTCTTGAATACCTCAAAAATTCTAGAAGAATTGTGATTGGAAAGGAGGGATTTTACTTGATTCTTGAATTGAATTCTCATGGATTCTTAATAGTTATGTTGGTGGGGAGAATAAGGGGTGTTATGTGCTGAAAAATATCTTAAAACTATAAAGAAAGAGGCTTTAAAATGTTTGGGGGTTATGGGAAAAGAAAGGATGAAATCACCCCCAAGAATGTGAAGAGTAAAAAAAAATAAAAAAATTTTGTCAGGTAGGCTGTTCTTCTTAGCAAAACTCACGTAACTTTTTACTCGAGACTCTGATTTATGAGCTGTTGGTGGCGTTGGAAAGAAGATTCAAAATTTTTTAATTTGATATGTAATGGGCCACGTAACTCTAAGTATTCTAGGATAAATGCTTCTATAAGTTTGACCCTTGTATGAACCTATACGAAAACTTAATCGTTAAAGGACCTTTCAACTCAAATTTATTTAGAGATTTCTTATACCCTTAATTTATATCCAACATCCTTACGCTTAATACATGACCTTTACACCTAGATACAATAAATTTTTTAGATTCAGGTATAAGTACACGTGAGGAGAGGTCCAATTTATTTTATCTTTAGCTTGAACGTTTAGGGTGTTACAATATCTCACCCTTGGGATCATTCGTCCTCGAATGATGGTCATGGATGAGTACCTAACATGGGATTACAAAAATAGTCTAGTCTCTCTTGAACTATTTCTTAACGACATGATCTTTCCTAACATATGGAGCGTCGTAACAAGCCATGGATGAAACCTACAGGCACGAGTCATAAAATGCACGATACTTAACATAGACATGTCATAGGACATGAGTTTCATGGGAGATGAATAGAACAATGTAAGACATGAATTTAGGTATGAGCTATATCGGTATCTTAATTATCTAAATAGGGTTTATAGAGCATGAACGGCATGACGAAGACTTGGAAATAATTCGATTTGAAGCTACATAACATGAAATAGTGGTGCATTAGACATAGGAGTACGAATATTTTCACCTCTAATACTGGTAGCATTAGATCTTAGCAACACCTTTAACTTTTCCCCATGAATATTACACTTCATTATTTCAAAAGTACAATTCTCACATGGGCACATACAAGTACTAATGTCTGATTCTAACATATTTTTACCATGTCCAAGCCTACTTAGAGGTACAAGGTGCACCTAAAATGTTTATGCCCGTCTAAATTTTAGGATCCCATATTCTATTTCCCTTTAGAAATCTTCAACTTTATTGTTGACCTACTCTTAAGTTAGTTCTAAAACTCAACAAGGTCTCTCTTACATCTAAAGTTATACCCAAGGACACTTTTTTCTCATCATGAAAACAACCACACTCGAAATCTAATCAAGAATTCATAAATTACATAATGTATTTAGCCACATAGGAATCAATGTGATATCCAAGATCATCACTATAAAAACATCATGGTTTCTTCCCAGCTAATACTTTATAAAAATAAAAAAAATCTTCTCTGTCTACCCTAGAACCTCTATGAACCGCCATTTCATGTACTCTTACCATGGGACATAACATATAAATTTATCTAACTTTTACATATGACTAATCCTCATCTCGCACTTCATCCATGCTTATGATCTTAGATGAACTGGTACACCGTAATCATCGCAACAAGAAACATCTACTCACTACTATCCAACCATTACTCAGTTGATATCATACAACTGTCATGACATAAGGAATACCACTGAAGGTCTATTATATGAGCACTAGGAATAGAAGGGATACTGCTAAATTACTACTAATACTTATCGTGACCTAGCTAATAAAGATGTTACCTAGGAATAAAGCATGGTAGGCATGAATATTCCATGTATCAAATTAATAAAACCTAATAAACAAAGAGTCATTCTGGGCATAGGCAGGACATAGAACAAACTAGGAACATATCTTAAAGTATCCTTTCTTAGGATACAACATAATGTAAATCATGGGTTCATGGTTCAAAAATATAGTAACAAATAACTAGTATTCCTAGAACCTTAGAGTAAGATTAGGATCGTGGTGTGAAGCTATTGTTTCATATTCAAGGGTTAGAACATGGACACGATTTTGCAAATAAAATTTTGATCGTAGATGTCGGAATGACATGAATGCATAAGACATGGGTAGAGTGTCATCTTGGCTTAAGTCGTGAAATATGCTAGAATAAGATTGAATCATAATGAAACTTGTCATCTCTCTTTTCTTAAAACCCTTGCTATCTGCATCTCGAGACCCAATTTTGTTCTTTACCCTATTATCTCCCCCTTAGGTCAAAGTCGACATTTAAAGTATGTGGAACTATCCTCAAATCTGATCTGTCATCACCTTACTCCTCCAATAGACTATATCTTTAGGTACACGACCCTTTCTAGGACTTCCTACCCAAATACATTTCTTAACTTTCTCTAAACTTTGCAGTCATCATTTTATAATTTATACTCTTGTTGGTATATATAACCACTTCCTCTATACCTGACCTTCCCTTCTTAGTCCACTAACATAACACCTCTAAATTCACATCCACCCACTCCAATGGAAATTAAAATTGTACTAAGAGGCTAAACATCGTCTACTTATAATCCTCTTTATTAAGATCTTAAGAGCACCATATACGACATACTTAGGCTTCTCCACACTTATAAACTCAAGGGTATTAACTGGGCATACATAGAACTTAATAACTTGGAATCTCGTATAATAACATACTACCTTGGTTAATCCTTTATTTTTATAAAACTTAAGGCTCTTCTTCATCTACGGACCTCAACTACAACTCATTATTTCACTTTTATTCCACATATATATTGTTTTTGCACATTCACACTATCCCTAAATTATCAAACATAAGCTCTTCCACACACAAAAAAATCAATACTACTAGATTTATTTTTCCAAAACTAGTGCAATCACCCTTATACTGCCATTCATTCATCGTTGTGGTCGTCTAAAGTTTAAGCTTAGTGTTTAAAGCTAAACATGGATGGCAACGCTATCCGATAATACTAATTCGAACTGTATCTTATAAAACTCAAGAACCATTTATCTATTTAAATTTCATGACAACTTAATCGATATAAATCACACTATCTATCTCATTGCATCCAACAACCATATTCTGCTTCGCAACATTATTATCACTTCTTACTAACACAAACTTAAGCCATAATAAACTTCTTTCATAAATGAGTATACTCCAAGTCATCTTATCCAACCGCTCTTGCTCTATTAGCTACCATAAAATTTTGAAAGTCTTGATACACCCTAGCCAATATCGAAGGACATTCCATCCCATTTCTCACTTAATGAATACATGACTCTTGCTGCATACTCCAATCCATTGTTATCCCCACTTTTAAGACACTATACTTTTGAATTCATATTTATAGCTCTTGAATACATTCTGCTACTTATGACTTACAACCCCCAAATCACACCATCTCTCAGGTGATAACACTATCCAAGCACTGAAATACATAACATCTGGCTAAAGGTGTCATTTAAAACAAGGTTTAAAAAAAATAAAGAAAATCTGAGAGTACATCTTAGTTTGTCACAGACGCATGATTAAAATGAACAAGTATGCCTTCTTATGAATCAATGGGCTTAAACGAACTAATGGACTCTGCTTAATCTCTCGTGCAGTCTCTTAATTTTTTTATTGGCTCTATCTGAGAAAACTACATAGATAAGAATCTAACCTTTAATTCTCGTACAACCTCAAATGTGAGGCATAGTAAGAGGAATTGAAAAACGCACGAATTCACCTAAGATTCTTAAGGAAGCTCTGTCACACGTTCTAGAATATGATTAGAGACATTTCCTAAATGTCCTGTAACCTCATAATTATAAGTGTGGCGCGCTTCACACCCATAATTAGGACTCTACTAGACATGGCTTCACAGACACCAGAGAAAACATGAACTCTGTGTTCTGATACCAAGTTTGTCACATCCCAAGCCGAGGCCCTAGAAATGACACGCACCCGATACTATTGCTAGTACGAGCGAACGTTCTGGAATATCACATGAGTATACAACTAACATAATGAATAGAGAGGAAACAGTACTAAATAAGATTCCTTAAAGGAGAAAGTCTTTCATCAATGTTCATTAATATAGCATAATGTTTGAAGACACAATAGTCATGATAAATAAGACTAAGAATTATAAGATTTGTTTGACAACTAAACCTGTCCGTGAAGCCTCTAATGACAAACAATAACTATCGGGAATATGCCCCGGCATACCCTAATACTGAAAAAAACATAGAGGAATTGTCATATCAAAATTTTCCCTAGGTAGAAAGGAGGCTCACCAATAGCAGAAGATGATAATCCTAATGATGTGCTTGACTGCAAACTTGAGATCCAGAACCTATATCATGAAATGATGTTGCACCAAAGACGGTCAATATGTGGAATGTATTGGTATGCAAAACCATTTTAGGAGGGTAGTACATCAAGAGATTAGAAATGACAATAAAATTCAAATGTAAGTGAAGACAACTGGAAAGGAACAGGAGTGTAAATTAAATTTATAATTGACCATGCAAGGTAGATTTAATTCCTTTGATTATTTATGGGAGAAAGTAGTGAACCGTCATAAACCACCATGTGAGTGCATGGAGTCTAATCTCGGCCTGATCAGCTAAGCCGTCCTACACCTTGCCGGGCATACGACATAACATGACACAATTTGCTAGCAAGTATCCATGGTTAGCCCCATTTTGGGATGCATAAAAAAAGTGTCATCCGACTTACGGAATAATCTCTATCCGATATTGGCAAACATAGTTTCGGGCATTTGTCGTTTCAACCTATGCCTTCACAGTCAGCTAACTAACTCCCTTGTGCTCATGATGTTATTTTATTTATCTAATTAGTTCTTGATCAAAATGTTAGTCTTATTACGTTCATGTTCATAGTTTAGACTTTTTAGGCTCATGCTCATGGTTTAACCTTTTTAGGCTCATAATTATGTATAGCCACTTTAGTATCATATTGAGAGTTAACCGTAATAGGTTCATATTCATGAGTTAACACTATTAATATTGGAGATTCATAATATGTAATTTCATGGTTCGATAAGATATAATTCTTGTACATGACTTGAAGAATTCTTGTAAAAACATTTATATTAAAATTATTAAGTATCTATTAGGTCAATGGGGAATCCCTAGGAAGTTGGTACTATTATACTGAGACTTGCAAATTCATAATGTATAGATCACAGTGCAAAGAGTTTTACGAATATTGCGTGAAGTTGATCTTCTTATGGATTATGAAACAAGAATTGTACGTTTAAGAGTTTCATAAGTTAAATCTTATAACTTTAACAGAAACATTCACATGATGGAATGACTGAGATTTTGACATGGAAGATTGGGCCAAGATATTGTATTACAAATTATCTATTGCTTGAGATTCTAGAAAACAGATTGACTTAAGATCCCAATAGGAATAAAGCAGGTATTAACAGTAAAAAGTGAACAAAAAAACTCCCAATCTAAGAATCTGACAATATCATTATGGGAAGTTCAATTTTCAAAGAGTATTAAGCAGTCCAACAGGTCAATATTTTGTGAAAACAGGAAGAAAATCATACAAAGCAACCAATGAAGCAGTCTTACAACTGGTGGAACAGTTATACAACCAACAGTCATACAACTAGTTATACAAATGCTTATAGAGATACAATTGGTTCAGACAATATCAACAGTTAAAAGGATGAATAATGATGAACCAAGAAAGATGTTACTTTTCTTTTCTTACACAAAGTATCTGGGAAACACATATTTATGCGTTTAATTAAAGAATAGGAGTATGAGAGTTTCTTGGATCAGAGATTATCTTGAGCAAATCGAATTGGTGAATATGAAATTTGAAGAATACATAAAGATGATAGTCTTGCATACCTCAAAAATTCTAGAAGAATTGTGATTGGAAAGGAGGGATTTTACTTGATTCTTGAATTGAATTCTCATGGATTCTTAATAGTTATGTTAGTGGGGAGAATAAGGGGTGTTATATGCTGAAAAATGTCTTAAAACTATAAAGAAAGAGGCTTTAAAACATTTGGGGGTTATGGGAAAAGAAAGGAAGAAATCACCCCCAAGAATGTGAAGAGTCAAAAAAAATAGAAAATTTTCGTCAGGTAGGTTGTTCTTCTTAGCAAAACACACGTAACTTTTTACTCGAGTCTCTGATTTATGAGTTGGTGGTGGCATTGTAAAGAAGATTCAAAATTTTTTAATTTGATATGTAATGGGCCACGTAACTCTAAGTATTCTAGGATAAATGCTTCTATATGTTTGACCCTTGTATGAACCTATACGAAAAAACTTAATCGTTAAAGGACCTTTCAACTCAAATTTATTTAGAGATTTCTTATACCCTTAATTCATAACCGACATCCTTATGCTTAATACATGACCTTTACACCTAGATACAATAAATTTTTTAGATTCAGGTATAAGTACACGTGAGCAGCGGTCCAATTTGTTTTATCTTTAGCTCGAATGTTCAGGGTGTTATATGTATAATCCCTAAACTCATTGGGTACATCTCAACCCACGCTGGCTACGTAGTTCTAGAATGCAAGGATTTCTTCTAAGGATCACACCCACTAATGACTGACAGGTGAGCCCTCATCCTTGGGTTTACTCGGTACTGAATCCTACTCTCATCTGAATAGACACTGAACATGATTAACTGAAATGAACTGGACTGAGTTCCTTGGGTTTTATGACTGACGGAATACTACTGAAATTTATTGAATTACTGAGATTACTGAGGTTACTGAGTTTTCCTGAGTTACATGACTGACTGAGTTCTATGGTTTATAGCTTGATTGAGAGTATCTGGAAAACATAACACTGGCTCTAGGCGCACAGCTATATCTATCTAAGAAGGTCGTAGAAAACTCCTCTCATTCTATGGGCCCTGCATATGTACCCCTATCTATTTTCCACTGCTTAAACCACGTATGGGATACATCTTTTAGCTGATAGACGGCTAACTCAGAACTCTCACTGGAAGTCACTCCCATGCTATTTGTGACTTTTTAAACCTGGTCGAGGAACTCCGGTGGATCCTCTTCGAACTTGGAACTGGTGAAGTCCCGAATCCTGGCTGCAGTAGAATTAGCCACTGGGTTGGCCGGAATAGCAGTTGGTCGTTCATCCTGAGCTGTGACTAAATTAGAAAGAGTAGTGAATACAGTTTTGAATTCTGCATGAGAGACATGCTCATCCAGAGGATCTGCCTTGACGGGCTGAGGTGCTGATAGATTCCCTGTTCCTCTTTTGTTATCCATTTAAGGAGGCATGTTTTGTAAATGAAAGAGAAGAAGGGATTAGACTGAGAGTTAAATTCAAGCTTACACTCACTGGCATGACATGAATACTGAAAGAAGGAAAACTGTTCCTAGAACATCTCATAGCCTCCTTCACATAATGTGGTGCACAACACACCCATGTACAAGACTTTACTAGATGAGGCTTTTCAGACTTCCTAGGACACTGTTGAACCTTAGGCTCTGATACCAAGTTTGTAACGACCCAAATCTATTACTCGGAATGCTACACGGTGCTCATAATCCTGAAGGACCACAAACTAACCCATGATTGATATGTGTAACTGAGCACTAAATAATAATAATAATAATATCGTAAATGCTAAAACATGAACTTAAAGGCCATAAGGTTCAATACATATACACAACAGAAAATATGGTAAAACAATACCAAAATAACTGAAATAATTGTTTGAACATGCTGTAGTCTAGAAGCCACTAGAACTGACTGAACTGTCTGAATAAGGAGTTGATGGGACATGTCCCCAACTAACTCCTACTACTGAAATAAACTAAGTAATGAAATAATAAAGAAATAATCATGTCCTCGAAGGATGAGGACTCACTGCTGACTCTAACTGCTGAGACTGGAATGCTACTGATGCTCTGGAGTGCGTGCTTCTGAACCTATGGTATAAAACACCATGGTGCAAATGTGTCAGTACGATTGAATGTACTAGTATGTATGTGAAGTAGGCTGAATGCAATAGTTCGTATACATGTACAATACTAACTAACTGAATAATATGGACGTGAAAATACATGCATGAATATGTAACTATAACTGAGATCGTGACAACACTGACTCATGAATTTTAATAACGTGGATTTACTGATATTTGAGTACTAATACTAGGATACTAAATGACTGACTCTATTAATGATATGAATTACGGATTTTATAGGTAACCGATATTTGAGGTTACTATTACAATATTACTGATAACTAATAAATAAGTGTACTGATATTGAAAAACTATCTGAGTTCTTTACTGGACTGGGTAACTGTATCTAGCAGTCCTGAATCTGAAGGACTATCTGAGTTCTAGACTGAACTGGATGATTGTATCTGACAGTCCTGATTTTGATGGAACTAGCTGAGTTTCGTACTGAGCTGAGCGACTGTATATGATAGTCCTGATATCTGTAGAACTAAACTAGGTTCTATTACTGAGAATGAATCTAAAACTAAGACGGTGAGAGGTAATCATCTAACCAACATACCCCAAAACTGAACTGGTGGGGTCCAACCTGTAACCCCAGCTGGAAGAGTGTTAGTACCGTACCACGGGTAAAGAC
This sequence comes from Capsicum pubescens, assembly GCA_030864215.1. Taxonomy (NCBI): domain Eukaryota; kingdom Viridiplantae; phylum Streptophyta; class Magnoliopsida; order Solanales; family Solanaceae; genus Capsicum; species Capsicum pubescens. Next base: position 261,792,401 of record CM061540.1, on the reverse strand, counting down.
AAGCTATGAGTAAATCCTATCTGACAGGGAGCTCTTCCGTTGATCCCTCCTAGTAGGAAAACTCAATTGAGGTGTATAATACCTAAACTCGTAGGGTACATCTCAACCTACGCTGGCTACGTAGTTCTGGAATGCAAGGATTTCTTCTAAGGATCACACCCTCTACTGACTGACAGGTGAGCCCTCATCCTTGGGTTCACTCAGTGCTGAATTTTACTCCCATATGAATAGACACTGAACATGATTAACTGAACTGGACTGAGTTCCTTAGGTTCCGTGACTGACGGAATACTACTGAGATTTACTGAATTACTGAGATTATTGGGGTTACTGGGTTTTCCTGAGTCACATGACTGACTGAGTTCTATGGTTTATGGCTTGATTGAGAGTATCTTGAAAACATGACACTGGATCTAGGCACACAACTATATTGTCGGGTACAAGTATCCCAAGGACACGATAGCATGAAACAGACAAGGCATGACACTCTTGAATACATAACCAACATCAACAATCCATTATACAATAAGTTGGGGATTTCATGAAGTACATGGTTATCATAATGTTGTACATGGATAGGAATGCATATAAACATATAATACTTTCATCAACCTAATCTCATGAACATTCCATCAAACATTCATAATGCACACAATATCATGGAAGTCATCCTTGATCAAAAGGGTAAAGCATGCATTTATCACTTGGGTCACAATTGAGCCATAATACACAATTTATATTCTCTAAGGCATTTTGTTAAATACCTTACATGCACCTCTTATGGCATACGCATAATCATCAAATTAACACATCATGACCATTAAGTTCATAGTCTTCAACTCGCATGCTTACATAATTTCATAAAAACAAATAAAGATTCCAACTTGGGAATCATACAATCATAATCTCATGAACATAATCAACCCACAATAAAACATTCACAATACATGATTTAAAAACTTGATTCTTGAGCTTCATCGATGAAAGGAATCCATGAATGAACACTATGCATACCTTAGTTCTCGATTTTTTTAAAATTGGCGGAAAGATTCTTAAATTTGAGTATTGAATTTGAATCCCCAATTGAAAACCCTAACTTGTTCTTGAGAGGAACTTGAGAAAAATACTATATTTTGGGTGAAAAATGGATGAATCACGTGTTATTGGGTTTATATAGGGGTGGTAAATTAACCCTTTTTCCCTCAAAGACGTGGACATTAATGATTGAAAACTGGACATCGACGTGATTGGCGACGCGACGCATTAATGGCACTAACGCGATACTCGACGCGTCGCGCCATGATCGCGCCAAGCCTCAGTACTTTTGGCTCTGGCAACCTGCAACAATGTTAACCAACGCGATAGGCGATGCGGCGCGCCAAGATCGCGTTGGTACACTATTTTGGGACACCAAACGTGGTCTAAACGAGGTTCAAAAAATCCAAAACTTATTCGGGAATACATATTGACCTCACTGATCATGAATTAGCAAGAATATCGACCATTAAAGGACATTAAGGTCGCGAAATGTGATTGCCAACTTTCTAAAGCCAAAAATAAACTAAGTCTGGAAACTTAGCTAGAATTTTCTAAGTCTGGGACCCCCTTAACAAGTATAAATTGACTGAATTAAGCTTAGGATTTTGTAGGGTCTTACACTAGTTATAGGATGCTTTATGAATACTAATTTGGGGTTAGAATGCCATAAATGGATTTTTGGTCAAGAGGCATCATTAATGTCATAATGTCGATAACATTAAAATTGGCTATGAACCCTAGCCATCAAATATTTAAAATTCATATGAAGATACAAAGTTTGGACATAAGGATGAAAGGTTATCCTTGTTCAAACCCCACATACCTGGATTTAGTGAATTGCTTGATGAAAACTCCAATTGAAACCTTAGAAGCCTAAATTTTGGAGAAAAAAATTCCTTTTTTGTGTTCTTGAGGGTTTGAGATGAGATATATCGTCAATTTTGAGTTATGAGGGTGCGAATCTTTTTTAATAAGGTTGGGAAATTATTAATAGATAAAATACCAAAAAAGCCTAAAAGAATTCTAAGAAAAAATAAAAATTTTCATTTCTACACTCTTGGGCGTGGCACCCCCTTATAGCTCCACTCCAAGGGCATGAAATGCCCTTATCGCGACTTGTCAAGAGCATGGCATACCCATATCGCGGAATCCATATGGAGTGGCATGACTTTATCACGTTAGGACACTAGTTTTTTCATAAAGGTGAGCCATCCCTTCGAGGTACGCCCTAAATGTAGATTCTTACTGTCTTGGGTTCCCGAAATATCCCAAAATGCGTTTCAAAAATTCTGAAACACTTTCTAATAGTTTCGTTATCATTCCTTATAATAATTAAACTTAGAAATTACAATAAAATATGATTAAAGTATTAAAATAAAATCATTAAAATCTTAGGGTCTAACAGCTCTATAGCCCCACCTTCTACTGCCCACGACTATGCAGTGCACCACAGAGAGCTCGGCAAGGAGAAGAGTAGGATATTTTTCTAGGACTGCATGCTCACACCGATGTGGAAAATTGTAACGGTCATGTTCAAGTACACAGTCCCAATAAAAAACCTTCCCTATTTGGAGCCGAAGAAGGTCGGGATTTCTCCTTCTTGAGTGATGCAAAAAGGAAAGGCCACTGCCCCGATATCGCGTAATGATGGGACATCTAGCTAGGTACCTAGTGCACGTCAGCTCAGTCCCCCCCCCCCTTCATAAATTGATACTTCTTTAGGCTTGACCCCATTTGGGGCATATAACAAACAATCTTCCTTTTTTCCTTTTTCCTCTTATTATTTTGCACACAGACTCTAGTTTTTAACAACTTAATAATGAATGCATGTTTTTTACCTTGCTATATGTAATTGTCATAGATCACGTTGTAGCTTTTAGCTTTAATTAACAAGTTATACAAATCAGGAATGAAAAATAAAATAGAAGAAAATAGAATAAGGATTCCATCTTGGCCCATCTTGCTATGGTGGCCTGCACGCCGCCACCATTACTCCGCTATAGTATAAAAATTCCATCTATGGCAGGTTTCCTAGAGCGGCCACTACCGCTACGGCGGCCCAACAGCAGTAGCCCAAAAATTTTTAGTTTTCTGCAAATTCCCTCATTCCCATTCCCACTTTCAGTAATGGAATATAAAATCGCACTATGTTCTACATAATAATCCCAAGACCAAACTCAAAAATTCATGAAAAAACAACTTAGCATTACATCACTTTTAATCTGTTATGAATCACAACAAGAATTTCCTTACAGCAATGCCTGCTATCATACAACAATAATCCTTTTTTCCATGGTCCTTATTCACATACCGACTGATTAAAACAAGTGTTTTCACAATCATAAAACATTTTTCCTAACCATTTCACCAATTATAAGCCCACGCCTAGCATTTAGAATACAACTTCCACTTAAACCACATAGCAATCAATTCTTTTAGTTATCAACACATATACAAGTTATGACTCTTCACTAACAAAATCCATAGTCATTTAAACACCCTTAATTCACATAAATACTAATCCCAAAGTTTCCTTTACATAAACAAGCCCCTATTATTGTTTCTTTACTCATTTTATTGATAACCATTAGCTGATAATCTAGAAGTTTACCCAGATATAAAGTAAAACCTTCCTAGTTTCAATTTACATTGCTTGTGTCATTCCAAATAGAATCAAGCGACATCCATTTTTCTTATTGAGATACCAATTAGAATTGGGAGATACTAATTAGACTCAACTCATACAGGTAATCAAAGCACACAAACTGCAGGAACAGAGAGAAAAAAGTGAAACAATTTCCTAAAATACCTCATAGTTTCTTAAATATTAGATGTGGATATCAACACACCAATGTGCAGGACTCTACTCAATATTTTCTCTTATACGGAGAGATCAATAACCTAGGATCTAACACCATGTCATAACCCAACTAACTGGATCATGTAGGCACCTACTCTAATCCACCTAGATAGGAGAATCTTTACCACCCATTTCAAAATACATGCAAAAGTCAATAAGAAACAATGAAAAATATTTATTTATTACATATAGTTTACAAAACTTTAGATATAAAACTGATACCTCCCCATGGACCTAGTCAAAATAGTACAAAAGCAACTATGAGAAAATACAAAATAGTACACAAGACCCAACTTCCACTGTAGGGATAATGAGAAAAGATATTGGAGATCTTGCCTCTAGTATGAAATATCTACTGATCCTATAACCAAAAAATATCAAGAAACGTGTATAGCAAGAATAGTATTAGTAAAAAAAAGTACTAGTAAGAATCATCGGTCGACCCAAAAATTACATACATACATAAATATTCTTCGAAATAAAGCATGTAACATAAGGGTTTTCTTAGTCAAAGATCCTCTGTACCCTTAATTTCTTAAGACCTTTAGCTTTTACTAGACATACTAATTATGAGACAACTTTCACTCACATTCATCCCTAATCACCACACTCTCATGGTGTCATCAAGTCAGACCTTATCCATAATTAATTATAATTTCAACCATACTTAGCCTCAAGATTTCCTACCCTCAACAGCTCGTCATTTAAGTTTCTTACGCAACACTTAACCTTGTACCTCTATTTTAGTTATCCATTAAGACCCTAGTAGTTAGAGATTTATTTAAGACTATGAAAAATTAAATAGCAAGATAGCAATACCTCTCCTACCCAATCTCAACCATACCAACCAATAGATCATTGACCATAACCATACCACAAACACAACCATGAATACTCAAGTAACTTATGTCCATTAACAACTCTTTTCCTTTTTCAATAAGCCGCAAAGTCAAACTCAAGTAAAAGTCTAGAAGATAACTACTCAAGTCCAGACCATGAGTACCAACAAGAATCTAAGTCAACGAACAATGATCTATAGAAATAAACTTCCTCACAAACACATAAGTAGTAAGATATTTGAAGAGTTATACCAATCATTTATAATTTAGTCCGGACCAATCGGAGATCCATTCTAACTACATCCATATTAATAATCCTAAATTTCGATTTACTCGAGAAACCAATTATAACAATTCAACATATAAGTTTGATTCACTCAAGAAATCAATTATAGCAAGCCAATAACATAATTATAACAAAGCCACAAAAACCTCGGCCACTCAAGGACCAAATATAATAGCAGATAACATATTGACCCAGTTCATTTAAGGAACCAATATATATATATATATATAATATAAACTTCAATAACTCAAGGAATCGTCACCCTCACTTATAGCTTTACACACATGCTAAGAGTCTTATAGTTGTCCGCTAGATATAACCTGCACAGGACGACCTCTTGTCCATGTACCAAAATATAAGACATCTAGTGATTATCAACCTAATATCAACTAATCCATGAAGATGTCCAAATACAGGTACATCCCATAATATAATATAAATTGCATGAAAATGTACAAAGACTGGTACATCCCACAATAATAATAAGTGAATATAATGTCATTTCATGTGATTGAAAATTAGGATAACAAATAGTCATACACTTTCCTTGAGCATATATATAAATTGCATAACAAATAGTCATATAATATCAACTAATCCATGAAGATGTCCAAATACAGGTACATCCCATAATATAATATAAATTGCATGAAAACGTACAAAGACTGGTACATTCCACAATAATAATAAGTGTCATAACAATCACAACCATAATGAAAAAAGTAATTACAATTGTAAAACCAACAAGCTTTTAATATAATGTCATTTTATGTGATTGAAAATTAGGATAACAAATAGTCATACACTTTCCTTGAGCATATATATGGTAACAAGCATATGAAGAAACAACTATCATGCATACATAAAAAAAGTGGGGTTCGACACATTACACACTTTTCTATAATTTGCACCTCAGTTAGGACTTGGTTAGGACTTGCAATATCTAAGATATATGCTCAGACCTATATTGCATACCATAATACACCCCAATGTTCCACCCTAACATTGATAGCTTACAAGAGTATCATTCATCTGGTTATTATCATAGATCTTATAGAATCCACCAATACCAACCACCTCTAATTAGACATTTAATTGGATTTTAAAATAATTTCTTGATACAACACCATTCTTAATTATACAAGGATGAACAACATCATAGCAACTTACTTTAAGTAATTAACAAATATCAATATCATAAGCAACAACAAATTCCCATCACAACAACCAGATTTTTCCCTTTTATCCATTCCAACATCGTGCCTACAATCCGAAGCATGAAATCTCACATCAATCTACATTATGTCTATTCTTTCTAACCCAAGTCTAAACTACTCATTAATCCTAGACCACTTGGATTTCAAGCACCTGCTATGAAGGAATCAACGCGAGCGTTTGACTCTGTGCTAGTGAGCTCCAATGTGAATTCTTTGAGAAAACTACAGGTTTTACCATATCTGGTTGTATTCCCCCTCTCTGATGCTCCATGTCTATGAGTTTTCTAGGTTTTACCATATTTGACTGTATTCCCCCGCTCTATTGCTCCATGTCCATGAGAAATCCCTAGGGGGTTTTTAGAATCCCCCTTTATCCTTTTTACAACTAAAGAGGAGAAAGAATATTAAATAAAATGGGGTATAGTTCATGCCATCGGCATCCCACTGTAGCATCCAGTCAGCCGCTACCACGATACTGCTATAGTGGAATAATTTCTGCTATAATGGAATGACGTTCGATAAAAAATTTAAAATTCTAAATTTTTTTATATCCATTCATATAAGTTTGGAATCGTATCTTCCGAATTCCCCATACCCCATGCCCATAAACAAGGTGACTTTTAATGCCAATGGAACATGTTACTACAGAAATGCTTATCGTTATCCTAATCAACCTATTTCTATCGTGATCAACCCGTCGCTATTTTAATGGGTCAACTTTCATGACTCGAGTCTACACTTTAGCTGAAATATTATGCTTAGAACCACAAGCGGTCCCAAGCTAACTTTTGGCATAACATAACTAAGCATATCATAAGAAACTTAAACGAAAGCTGTAACACAAATCATAAAGGCAAGTTATAAAGCATATGTATAAGATATGAAAGAGACCAAAGGGCTAACATGAACCATAAAACTAATAGCTGAAGCCTCTAAAACTAAATAACTTACATTATCGGGACAAAGCCACTAGCTAACCATAAAATACTGTCTGAAATAAAATAAAAAAGGAGAAACTAAACTAAGTCCCTCGGATAATGAGGATTCACCACTACTGGAACCTAGACGGTGGACAACTAGCCACGTGCTTAAGAATGATTATCCATATCTACATCACATGAAATATATAGGAAAAAGAAGAATGTGATCAGTATGTCTGAATGTACTATTTTTATATGGAAATTAAGACAAATAACATAAATATAATCTTAATATAATTTAAAGAAAATGACAAAACTATAGATTTCATAAAAATTTGTATCAAATGAGGGTCAAAATTGTTCAAAGATTAAATGACGACTCTTTTGTTAACCACGCATATTGGAAAATCATATCATGTGAAATTGTATTAGGATCATGTCATGTAAACTATAAAAGTGAAGTTAAGCCTTTTAGATTGGAGTTTCTTATAACTGATATAAACAATGTGAGCATCATGGAGTCTAGTGTCATGCACTCACACTGAAAATATTGCTCTAACTAGTGAAAGTTAGAATTATATACGTAAGGATCCTGAAATCTTGCCTCTTGAGTGAACATATAACCTATGGTGGCATATAGTTATGAAACTTGGGTCTAATTGAGACCTTGTTCTCTCAGTGTAGAATAATACTCATAAAATAGTTCATACGATATGCGTAGATCAGATATAAATCATACTTGTTCATACATAAAGTTTGTATCTTTATAAAAAAATCATATTTCATAGCTATCATAGAATTCACCCTTCTTGGGGTTCATTCAAGTTTCTTTAAAGTTCATAATGTCATAAGGATGCTAAAACTACACTTAAAATGTCAAATTCAAGGAAACAATATATAAAACTCATATCAAGATCAAGAAGGGGCAACAAGTAAACCTCGCTAAGTTTAAAAGTAAATGCACTATTCATAAATACTATAATCATGAGTAAAAGCTTTAAGAGTCCATAAAATTTTGCTTTATAATAAGATAATTTTGAAGTGGTTTCATAAAACCTAAATTAAGAACTTGAATTCATGAAAATTAGAAGGGTTTGGACATGAGGATGAAAGAAAATCCCTATTAAGTTCTACATGCCTAAAAAGAAGAGTTCTTGGAGAGAATATTGAACTTAGGAGCGTCGGAGTTATGGAGTTTAAGAAATTCTTCTCATGCGTTCTTGAGTTTTTGAGAAAAGGGAAGGGATTTGAAAGAGAACTTGTCGATGTTTTTCTGAGAAATAACCTTTTTAGAATGTTTAAAAATTTGGATCCAGGGACATTGGGTAATGAAAGAACTAAACTGCCCCTCAAATAAGGCGAAATGATCAGATAGATCCTTGTACTTGTCCGAGTTTGTAAAGTCGACACCTCTACTTCGATCTTTGTCATCTGAACCCTTCAACCCATCAAAATACAACATTTTAAATACTTTTTGACATAATCATCCTATGTGGAATATTTGATAAAAGTGTGTGTAATATATATGTTTAAGGAGCATGAAAAACTTCTGAAAAGGCACAAAATATCTGAAAAGACTTCCTATTTCTTCCACTGCATCTTCACCCTATTTTATCCAACAAACCTCCATCAACAATTAAGTGTTTTAGAGAATTTTAATGGCATCAATCGAGGCTTAGATCTTGAAAGATAATTGACCGTCAATGGTGATAGTTTGTGACAGTGATTTTGCTCCGATGGTATAGGTTTTTCATGGTGATGGTGTGGTGATTCACGTGAGAAATTTAGAAGAAGGATTGAGAGGAGGGCAAATAATTACTTTTTTTTGAATGTTATGCTTTTTTTTTGTTATGCCTGCTCTACTTATTGAAGAAGAAGATGACCCTAAATTCGCAGATTTGTTTAATTTCTGTCAATTGTTTTTGATAAAGTAAATGCTCATAAACTTTTTTCAGATTTTCAATTCAAAATAAAATATAAAGAAAAATATCAAGAAAAGCTGACTTTCTGCTCATTATTGAGAAATTTCGTGCATCCATTTGTATTTTTATGCATGAAAGTGGTCTTTTTGAAATATAAAATCAATGAGCGTTAACAAATTTTTCTCGATGTCCCTCTTCATTGTGTGTAGAAAAATTTAGACGGAAGAAAAATAGAATTAAGGGGTGGAAGTGATGATGATGGTGGTTGTGGGTAGGGGTGTCAAAATGAACTCAAATTGAGTTGACCCGCCCAACCTGTCTAATATTTAATAGGTTGGGTTCAAGATAATTTATTATTAGGTAAACCTCAACCATTAAATTCCAATCCATTTTTAAATTGGGTTCAAATGAGCCCAATTCAATCTTCAACTGGTTTAATAGAAAAAAATATTTTCTTAATGAAAGTAGGGAAAACAAGTGACAATTTGTCCTCACTACAACCCCAGCTTACCCCACCCCCACCCCGCCTCTAATAAATAAATTATTTTTATTTCTAAGTTTTTTATAAAAAAAATTCTTGACCCCGCCCCACCTTATTCCCATCCCTCTCCCTACCTCGAACCCCCACCTCCACCCCCGCCACAAAAAAATAATTTTTAATTTTTTTTCAAAAATAAATTGAACGGTCAAAATTCTACCATCCCCCCTTCCGCACATCCCCTATCCCTCCCAAAAAAAAATCTTTAAAAATAATAATTTTTAAAAATAAATAAATAAATTTCTTTTTTAAAAAAAAAAAATATTACCCAACCCCCATCTCCCCCTACCATTGCCCCACAACCCCTCCTCTTTATGACATTCCTTCTCCCCCAGAAAATATTTTTAAAAAAAATAAATTTCATAAAACTCTTACCTCAAGCCCCATCCCTTTCCTACCCCCCACACCCCACACCCACACCTACACCGCTCCCAATTTTTTTTTTTTTTTAAAAAGTCTTGCTCCCACCACCATCATCGCCTACCCCCCTCCCCCACACACACACATACACACATCCCAACCCCACGACATACCCCTTCTCAAAAAGATATTCTTTTAAGAAAAAGTTAATTTAAAAAAAGAAAATTCTTACCTCAACCCCCATCCTAAACCTTACCCCTCCTATCCCCTGACCCCTTACCGCACACCACTCCCAAAAAGATGAATTTTTATTTTTAAAAAATCTAATTTTAAAAAAATATTCTTACCCCACCACCACTCCCTACCCGCCCACCCGACTTTCCAATCCCATCCAAATTTATTTTCTTGAGTTGGATTTATCAGGTGTAAATATCAATAAATTAATATTTTTTAGACTAAGAGGATCAAATTTGGCGGGTCAAGATCTAATTCAATTTTTAGATTGTTTCGACCGACAGTAAATTTGGACGAGTCATGACCCAATTCAATATTCAATTCAACTCATTTAATATCTACAATCTCAATCTAACCCATCCATTTGAGACCCTAGTTTTGGCAAAGGTGGTGGTGGTGGTTGCGGGTTGGGAGAGATGGAGGAAGGTGAGAGAAATAGGAATTTTATTTTAAAAAATAAATTGAAAACTCATTATATTGCCTTTTATTTAATATTTTTTATTGATAATTTTAAAAAATAGTTAATGGAGATAATTATGACATTGCTTGAGTATGATTTGTGGATCTAATATGTCATCTACGTAAAGGTAAGTGAGCTACACACATAGTAAGAGGGGTGTAAAATCTTGTATTTTGATGGGTTGAGGAGTTCAAATGACAAAGGGCTAAATAGAGGTGTTCACTTTACAAACTCGGACAAATACAAGAGTCCAATAGACTATTTTACCTTCACAACAATTCAAAGGTGCAGAAAAATGCCATTGGACAGTTAAGGTGACAGACCGTCGGTCCCCCGAAGAGCCTTGGTCCAAATTGTCGACTTTCGAGTAACTTTTTAGCTTACTGGATAGGTACGATGGCTCACTTGACAAATTTTTGTCCAAGTGATGGTTAGTCACTTCAACCGTCGTTCACTGGCAGATGAACACTTTCTGGTAATATGATCATAATTTTTTACGAGAAAATACATCATCCCCCCCCCCGAACTTGTCTCCATAACTTAGTTTAGACCCTAAACTACACGGGCAATTATCTACCCCCCCTTAATAATTTTCAAATGAATTTTATACCACCCCAGTATTATACCACTCTCACTACGGAGATGTAATACACTCGCACCATGTTGAATCCACGTCAGAGCCACATCATAACCGCGTTAATAAATTATTTTAATAATTTCCAAACCAATAGTGTGTGTATGTGTATATATATATAATTGTTCCTAACCTTATTTATTCTCCAACCTCCCGCCACTACCCCTTTCCCCATCATTCTGCATCTTCTCCAGTGTCCCCCACCCCCACACTACCCCCGCCACCATTTTCCATCTTCTCCAGCGCCCCCTACCCCTACCCCACCCCTATTATTCATATTTTCCAGCGTCCCCACCCTCACACTACCCCCATCACCATTCTTTATCTTCTCATCCCAACTCACCCCACTTTCCCACCCTCAAATTCAACTTCACCAGCTTCCCTCCCCCTTCCTCATTTTTTCTTGTTCAACTTTTTTTTATTCTAAACTCAAATTTTTGAAATTTGATTTATGAAAATTTAAAATTCGATGAGATTGTATTTTGTTAGTGAATTGGCTATGAATTTCAGATTTTTCACACAGGATTCGATAGTCTCACTATCACCCTTTTTGGTGTTGTGAAATTGCATTTTGATTTGTTGAGCAATAATTGTTTCATCTTTTGAACCCAACTCGAATTTTGGCATTGGGATACTACTGTCTATCTTTATTTGATGAAAAACTAATGATTGATAATTGTCTTCTGCTAATATATATTTCGATTACCGGATGTTCATAATGCCGCATTAAAAATTGCATCGGAGGAGAAGAAGAAGACTAGATGAAATAAGAGAAGCTTAGAGGAATGAATCGATTAATTTATGTTTGGAAGCTTTCAACTAAGAACCTGCAATGGAGAAAAAAAAGTTGGAGAAGACAACCAAAATAAAAAATAAAAAATAAAAAGTGGGACCACATATTTAATTTATTTTAAATAAAAATTCAAACAAGTCAAAAAAAAATAAGTAATATACTAAAAAGAGAATATTAAACATATTAATTATATATTGTCAAATAAAATAATGTCATGTGTATGACTATATTCATTCAAAAAAAAATTCGCTTTTCTCACACGGTTTTTGGAAAGTGAATACACTCTCTCTGCTTAAGGAGCTATTTAATACATTTGAAATTTATTAAGGGGAGGTATATAATTGTCCGTGTAGTTTAGGGTCTAAAGTAAGTTATGCGGATAAGTTCAGGGGTGAAATGATGTATTTTCTCTTTTTTTTTTAGTCTGTTATTGGATTGATGAATGATTCATGGTGTTGGAAAGAAAACTTAAAGAGCTTTAATTTGGTGGGTCTTGAGCTACAAAACTCTTCATATTCTAAGAGTAATGCTCATTTGAAGTTAATCCTAATAAAATCGTATATAGAAACTTAAGTGGTAGGAAAGCTTTCAAGTCAACTTTGAGCCAGAGGTTCCTTCTGACCTTAATTTATATCTAAAGCTCTTACATACTAAAGAATTGATCTTAACACCTTTGTACAAATCTAAAATCATTAGATTCAGTTCTATACGCAATCAAAGAATAGCTTGAATCATAGTTCAAAAGCTCAGGATGTTACATCAAAGTTGAGTCGAACGAGTAACTCATTGCTATCACGACCAAGATAGCGATAAAGCATGAAGGGCTAAACTTGTCCATCGGTATTGCATCCAATATAGCGATGAAGGAAAAAATTTGCGCATTATCATGACCAAAATAACAATTAAGGGCTAAATTTGCTCATCGCTATCACGATCAAGGTATCGCAATCACGATGAGTAATTTTGCCTTGCACCAGCAACACCAATTCAGATGAAAATCAAGACTCAAAAATCTCTCAATGAATCCTCAAAATGCATTTGGAACTCCGTGAACACATAGTCAGACTTTTCAATGAAGGTCTTTAATATCAAATGTTGACTGAAGTCAATTCTTGAGCTTAAATTTTTAAATCTCGTCTAAACGCTCAAAATCACCTCGAAATCTCAAGGACCCGAATCAACCATTCTATCCACCTAATTTCGACATCCCAGAGCTGATGAAACTAATGAAATTCTAATATGATGCTTGGAATCTCTGAATGTTGACCGAAATCAACCATTCCAACTTAAAAATCTTCCAAAATCAAAAACTCACTTAATTCTTAATCAAGTACCTCGATAACCACGTCACCCACTGCCTCAATCCATACATACTAAAATGCAACTACAAAAAAGGTGTAAAATGATCAAAACATTAAAAATATATATCTAAAATATGAAAGTACGGATCATTATATTATGACTCCATCAGTCTAATATTTTGTAATATAACAGGTTAGAAGACTCTAGACATTTTACCCTTCTGTTTTAAGGTTATAAGTCGTGCTAGATCAACGATATTCTATATGACAGTTGAACAATCACAACTAAAAATACGTTCCTGATTAAATTATTTCGCTGTTTTAGGTGGAAACTTATTCAAATTTGAGCTGAAAACACATCTTGTAAAATTGTGAAGAAAGATGTTCAATTAAGTATATATTTAAGTTAAGCAATGATTTTTTTAGCTCCTGTTTTAAGTCGTATGTTGAACTTTCAAATTCTATTTCTTCAATAAAATAATGCATCACATATATACATTATTTATTAATTAATATTTTTATGTTATTCTGCATTTAGCCAACTTGCTCGTCTTGTACACACATAATTGTTAATTCAAGCAAAGAGATATTTTGTATGTATTTTCTTACTCATTCCTCCATTACTAAAATTTAACCAAAAAAGAACTAGAATAAATAATTTCACAAAACAATTATGTTCATTCAATCTCTAACACATGAAAATTTTATGAAAACACAGAAAAAAAAGGTTGAAGCTTGTGAATTCAAATTTAACTTATTTTTAAAATAAATATACGGCATGGTATCCTATTATTAATAAATATCTTAAATTTTATATTGCATTCAACCAATTTGCACATGTTTTGTACATAATTGTTTATAAATTTAGAATAAATTAAGTCACGCGTAGATCTTCTTCTTCTTTTCTGAAATATTGAAAATATTTTGACAATCAACAAAAAAAATACATTATTTCACAGATAACTTTGCCTTTTTTATTTCATCTCAAAGTTTTAAGTTGACCCTGTCTGAACCACACTTCTCTTAACACTTGTGTTACATACTCTGATATTAGTATATCTTATTTTTAAATTAAGTAAAAATTCAGATAATACCATATGGCTATGCAAATATATCCAGAAGTTCTTCTGACGGAAGAAATCCTTTTATTAAGAGTTTCTAGGGCAATCACATTTTATGGTGAAGTCTCTAGGATTAAATTTTTGTGGAAGAGTTTATAAACTGTTCATAAATATACATGTGACTTCATAAGCCTGAGATTTGTTTTACCATATTCATTTACTAGAAGACACTAGAGTATTGCCATTCTTTTTCAAGATTATAAGTCGATGTAAGATCAAAGACATTCTTTGTAACACTTATATAATTATAGTTAATTACAGTTTCATTCATGATTAATTTTTTCAGATGTGTTCTCTCTACGTATGTGTTTGAACTACTTTTACCAAATAGCTTCCGTAAAACGTACTATAGTTAAAGAAAAGACTAACAAGTGATGTTTATTTCTTTTTCTTTAGTTAGCTTCACGAAAAGAAAGAAACTCCGCCCTAAGTCTCTTTTTTTCATCTACCATCATTATTTTATCTAATAAAAATTATTATTCAGATAAATAATTGGTTCAGTTGCAATTTTGCATACTGTCAATATTGCTTAGTCCCAATTTGCTTCCGAATGAGTTTGAGGATAATTCATTATTAAGTATTAGAACTCGTGTATCATATTATTGGGAAAATAAATGAGGTTTTATAAGTTTTAATGTATTTTAGATTTTTCATTTGAAAAAATGATATATGAAGTATTTTGTTTATTTGAGCACAATAATAATAACATATTCAATATATTTTTACAAATTATGTTATTTTAGTCGTCAGTGATGAAAAAGTGCAAAAATATATGATAACCTTAGTGAATGAAGGAAAAACCAATTTATAAATATTGAACCTTAATCTAGCGCATGCATCAAATAACTGATTTAGCGAACGAGATTTGTTCATTAAATATTAGTTATGGATTTTTTTTATTAATTGGGGAAAACATAAATTGATGAAAGGTCTAACATTTTTCTAAATTGCCCAATGACCACATAACATCAATATTTAATGACATATTTATTAATTGTGCATAAAATAAATATGTTTTCTAGTATTCATCATTCATATCATAATATGACAAATCAATTAAGCCAAACACATCGTCGGGCTTCTAAAATTGGCATAAACTTTCAATTTACCACCTCAACTATATATTCCTTGTTCATTGTAGACACCTAAACTAGTATCCCGTTGTGTCATTTTGGCACTTTTTGCTGACATGGCAAAATGAGTGTGATACAGTCATTGACAGCGCATGAGAGTTTATTTTGTCAATTTTTTTTATTTTTTCATTTTCTTTTCTATTTTTCAACCACCATTTCCCAAAACTTAAATCTCTCTCGTGGTGAAATAGATTTGATGGTACCACAAATCAAGAAACGTATTTCAACAATAAGAGATTTCCCCAAGCTCAAACACATTTCTTTGTTCGTTGTCCATATCTCTCCTCGAATTAGTTTGGAGAAAAAGACAGAAATTTAAAGAAAAAAGTATTTTTTGAAAAAAAAATATATGCTTTTGTAAGACAATTTTTCTCAATTTTTCTCAAACTCATTATTTACATTTGAAAAATTGAAGAAAATAAAGCTCCCATCATTTGGTGAATTTTCACCAAAATCCTTTTTCGTGAATATAAGACAAGTGTATGAAAAATTAATTTGTATTTGATATCGTATGTAAAATCAGTTCATTAATGCGTGATATCTTCAATTTCATTTAAAATTGTAATTAAGATGATTTGATTGTGTAAAATAAAGTTTTCAAACTAGTCAAATTTCTTTGAAAGTGTTATAAATATATTATCGTATATAGTGAATATCTACTTTACCATATATAGTGAATGTCTACTTTGTCATATATAGTGAATGTCTATTTATGAAAAAGATAGAAACCTCAAGGTTAGTTTTCCCCTATAAATAAAGGAGTTTCCCTTCATTATAATTCAACACCTCAATAATCCCTCAAGAGAAATAGCAATTACTCTCTCTTCTCTCACTACTCTTATTCTTTATTCTTTATTATTCCATAATACGTTATCGACACGAGTCTCTATTATTTAACACAAATATTTTGAAAAGATCAAAGGTACGTTCCTCCTAACCGCGGGATGGGGGTGATGATAATGATTATTGAACTAATGTTAGAATTCTAGTTATAAAGGACTATCTTCTGTTTATGTTGAGATTTAGAAAAATCCAAAAATTGCTTACTTGTTATAAGTGTGATTCTCCACCATATATTATCAATATATGGTTTAGTAAACTTCTGAATTGAGCCACAAATAGTACTGCCGTCAATATTACTGCATAGTATATTTACATTAATCCTTTAAAAGGAGGTTTGTAGCATTATTGAGTATGTGACAAACGGTAAGGTCCGCAATACAGGTAAAGGTGTCCTTTTTACTTGTTCTTAATTTGATATTCTTATCATTAATTGTTAGTAACTTAGCAGATCTCATTAAGTATGTTTTATATGAAATACTGTAATTTATATTTTTGGGATTTATCTTACTAATCTTTTTTTTTTATTTTGTCTTACTCAATTTTGACGAGGTTAAATATATTGGACATCAAGAATTTGTCACTAAATTAATACAATTCTATTGGACTTTTTGGATTTGAGGAAATATAATTGGTTTGGAACCATTTATGTTTTAAATTTATTCCTCAAGAACAATATTATCAAAAGGGATGATAATATGTTGGGTTCAAGTACCATCGATTATGTCTAAGATGCCTTTATATGGATAAGACGTTGATTTTGAATCTCAACACACCATATTGATGATATTATGATGGCTAAGGCGAAATAATGTCTTTTTGATAAAAAGACATGAAATCTGTCCCATTGAATATGCTCCATTCCAAGAAGTGAATGTGGTAGTAATATATGATAAGTCCGAAAAATGACAATTTGCCCCATTCTTGAAGTGAATGTGGTAGCAATATATGATATACTTTGAAGATATCTATGCCTCGATGTGCTCCTGAAAATAGCAATATCATGAAAGATTTTATAAGCTATCAAAAACTTAAGACACAATTATATTCCATTCCTGGGGAATGAAAAGTTTATTAATGTAAACGTGCACTTGATTATGATGGTATCACAACTCATCTCCGAAAGAGGCAGAATAACTGAGAAGAGTTATTTTGAAATCTACTTCTAAAGTAGTAAATCTGAAATTTATTCATGTAATGGTAAATCAGAAAATTACTAAAGTAAAAGGTACATGTCATGGTAAACTTGGAGTTTGCTAGAATAAAAGTTCATAAGTTGATATAAACGATTGCGGCATTTTAAGGATGCGCATATTAAGTATTAAACATATATTGAAGAATTCGAAAATTCTTCATGAACTTTAATGTTGCTTGTTCTCAAGATAAGTTGGTTGGACCAACTAATATTGAGATTGGATCCCTCAAAATCTGAAAAAATATAAAAGGTGGATATAGGCCCATTCACCTATCATGTGATATGTTGAAAAGATGCATCAATAAGCTGATCATATGTACATTCATTGTCAACCTACAGTTTTACATTCATAAAGTTGTTTGCTCAATAAAATTGAGTTAAGAACATAATTTTCAGATTGTGTAATCAAAATAATTCATCTTGATGATGATGGTTTGGCATTAAAAGCCTTCGATAAATCGCTAAACCACTACTAATGAGAACAAAACTTCATGTGGTGGTCTGAAATATGATTTGTATACAATAACACTTGTATGCCTTAGACCAATAAATTTTGATTATTTCTTCCCTCTCGATTGGTTCAAGGCCAGGAATCAACTATTTCATCTAATGGTTTTGAGTACGATATACGATTAATGAATATACCATGATGCACAAAGATGGATTCCTCAAAAAAATATGGAGGATGTATGTTAGTTTTCCTAACATAAGGAGGAGATTATAAGCGGCTATGAAATATGTTAGGAATTATCATCAAATCCTCATTCAAAAGATAATTCAAGTCAAATGCCGAAAGCATCTCATATTTAAGCTGCAAGGTCTCCTATTTTGTGTTCCTAAAGGACAAAGTCTATGCATATATGGAGTGTGATAGATCAATCGATTTCAAATGAAATAATCCTTAAAAAGGATACGGAGACAATATTCATAATAAGAAGGCAATGTGCTCTTGAAGAGCCTACGACATAACACTTCATGAAACCTTATGAGAGGTTTAGGTACCTGAGAATAATGAAGTGATGAGATCTCAAAATGTTATGTCACACTGTGAACCAATACGAAATGATATATCATCAATATCTTTGATACAATATTGGCGCAATATTGTAAAAAATTATGAGGATCTAAATTCTACGTTTATTTAAGCATGCTGACGTAGAAATATTTATCAAGTGACATGAAAGGATGCATCTTGGTAAGTGTAAAACTTATTTGACTTGCAGTACAGACACTTGAAGATGCCACATATGAAATGTTGGATATTGTCATTTGACAAAATTTAAATGAAAACTTTCTAAGGATTCAAAATGTTTGAAGCATATAACAGTTTCTGGGAAACTTTTTTAGAATCCTTATATTGTATAAACTTATAACTTGAAAATTGTTGGAATTCTTAGAAAGTTTTCAAAAGCAATAGATTATTTGCTGACATGAAAAATATACCGAATTGAATTGGTTATGAAATATCATACCTTAGTGCAATTGGTGTACTCGTGAATATTGCAAATACTACAAGGCTTGATATAGCCTTTTCAGTTAATTTGTTAGCAAGATTGCAATTCCGATCTTATTGGTCATGCTGATGTTGCGTACTTATCTGACCCGTATAAATCTTGGTCTCAAACATACAATATGTTCACATGTGGAGATACTGTCATATCTTGGAGATATACAAAACAGTCTATCTAGCCATTTCAATGAACAATGCTGAGATAATAGCTAGTCATGAAGCTATTCGAGAATGTGTATGGTTGAGATCCATGATACATCTAATTCGAGAAAAATGTGGTTTGAAATGTGATAAAGTATCCATGATTTTTATGAAGATAATGCAGCATGCATAGAACAACTTAATGGAGGATTCCTAAAAGGAGATAGAATGAAGCATTTTTCGTCAAAGCTTTTCTATACACTTGATCTCCAAAAAAAATGGTGATATTAATATGCAACAGATTCGTTCAAGCGACAATGTAGTTGATTTATTCACCAAGTCTCCTCCAACTTCAACTTTCAAGAAGATGCTGCACAAGATCAGGATGCAAAGGTTCTAAGATGTTCTCATTAAGGGGAGTTAATACGCGTTGTACTCTTTTTCCCTTACGAAGTTTTGTCCCACTGGATTTTTCTTATAAGGTTTTTAATGAGGCAGCCTATATGCGTATTATTAGAGATGTGTAATCTTTTTCCTTCACTATATTTTTTTCCATTGGATTTTTCCTAGTAAGGTTTTAACGAGGCACATTATCTATCAATTAGACACTCAAGGGGAGTGTTATAAATATATTACAATATATAGTGAATGTCTACTTTACCATATATAGTGAATGTCTACTTTATCATATATAGTGAATGTCTATTTACGGAAAAGGTTGAAATCCCAAGGTTAGTTTTCTCCTATAAATAAAGGGGTTTCCCTTCATTATAATTCAACCCCTCAAGAATCCCTCAAGAGAAATAACAATTACTCTCTCTTCTCTCTCTGCTCTTGTTCTTTATTCTTTATTATTCAATAACAGAAATGTGTTTTTAAAAAAGATAGGTTGGACAAGAAATGCGGTGGGGAGGGGGGACTTTTTTGTAAAATATATTTTTTAAGTGATTATTTGGGAAAAAATATCATGTGGCATTAATTCATTGGCCACTTTTTATTTTTTACATAAAATTTATTGTTCAAGATTTTAAAATTGGTTTTTTTAACTTAAAATGCCGCATGTAATTATTTAATCTGTTGTTTGCCACATCATCTGCGTGTATATTATATTCTCCTAATTTATTTTGTTAATTATAAAAAAGTGTCAAAATGATAAAATAGAACATTAGTTTAGGTATTTAAAACGAACAAGAAATAGTTGAGGTGCCAAAGTGAAGTTTCATGTCAAGTTTAGGCGTCTAGCCATGTGTTTTGCCAATCAATTATTTGTGCAAGATCTAATGCTTTTATAACTCATCTCCAAATTGTTACGGCCAAAGTGAAGTTCCATGCCAAGTTTAAGCGTCTAGCGATGTGTTTAGCCAATTAATTATTTATGCAAGATCTAATGCTTTTATAACTCATCTCCAAATTGTTACGATCCAACACTACATTCTGAACATAACACATTGCTTAGAGTCATAAGTGACCTCAAGCTTACTAATGACATGAAATAATGCTAAGCATTTTATAAGATGGAGTACTTGTAATGTAAGTTCAGTGATTTATCGCAAGAGGTAGACGTGGTAGTGAAGCTTGATTACCAAGTCGTACAGAAGAGGGAGTGTTTCAAGTACCTTTGGTCTATGATTCAAAAGAATGAGGAGATTGATGAGGATGTCACGCACCGTATTGGTATAGATTGGTTGAAATGAAGGCTCGCTTCGGGAGACTTGTATGATAAGAAGGTGCCTCCAAAACTCAAAGGTAAGTTCTACAGAGTAGTAGTTCGACCGACTATGTTGTATGGAGCAGAGAGTTGGCCAGTTAAGAACTCCCACATATAGAGGTTGAAGATGGTGGAGATGAGAATGTTGCGATGGATGTGTGGACTTACCAGGAGGGATAAGATTAGAAATGAGTTTATTCTAGAGAAGATGGAAGTGACTTTGGTGGAGGAGAAAATATGAAAAGTGAGGTTGTGATGGTTCGGACATATTATGAGGAGGGGCACGATGCTCCAGTATGGAGGTGTGAGAGGCTGGCTACTGATGATTTTAGGCGGGATAGAGGTAGGCCTAAGAAGTATTGAAGGGAGGTGATTAGACATGACATAGAGTAGTTACAGCTTACGGAGGACATGACACTTGATAGGAAGGTGTGGTGGACACAAATTAGGGTAGAGGGTTAGTGTGTAGGAGTTTGTCTATGGTGTATTGGTGATATCTATGTTTTTTGAATAGATATTTTTCAGACAACTAGTTACCACATAGCTTATACCATAATTAGGAAGAATAGTTATAAGATCGTATTCAGCTAAAATCACATCAATAACTGATATAATAATCATGAATGTATCGAATCTATGCATTCCATCATCAGTATTCAATCAGTGAAATCATAAGTGCCATACCACACCTTTCTCCGTCCCATACCATAGAGATGTGTATATGCACACACACACACACACACACACACACACACACATATATATATATATATATATTCATAAACTATAGTTGCATCCTCAACAAGGATAACACTTTCCGGATGTCCAATCGATATCATCTATCGACCCTCATCCCAATCATATGTCCGAAATAATCACAATATCATCATCACGGCCTTTGGCCCATATACATATCTGGAACTCATCTCTATAATCATATTTATAAGTCATAGCATATCTCTAATCATCTCATATCTAGGAGGCATCTCGCATATATGAGGTGTAATATCAATAAGCATATAATCATCTCTCACATAGGAGGCATAATATCAATAAGCATGACGCGACTATAAGTCATTTCATATATAAAGTTCATTCACCATGACGGTGAGAAATATCACATCTCTAGGCCAACTATCATATCTAAACAGAGGTAGCATCTCTATAGGCCCAACATCGCATCTAAGAGTAAAATCATCTTTAAGGACCCAACGCTATGTCTAAGAGGAAACAACATCTATATGGGCCAAATATCAATTCTAAGAGAAAATGGCATCTCTATGGGCCAAGTATCACATCTCTAAGGTCCAAGTATCAAGTCTAAGAGAAAAGAACATCTCTATGGGCCCATTTTATCACATCATTTCTATAAGAAACAATATAGCTATAACCCATAAGTCACAATCCGAGGAACATCATAACAATATAACGAGTCACAAAGTAACCTTATACTAAGGTTTACTAGTCTCAACTATGTCTAACATCTGCAGCTAATTCCACAATGACTAACAAAAGTCTAGGCCTAAGTGGGTCGGACAATCCCACTTCTAAACCTCAATTTTCTTAATTAGGTACGTTATGCCCCAAACTAGGCTAAGATACCTAGTTTAAATTCTATATATCAAGTAAGCCACATACAAGTCTAATATAGGAACTTCAAATAGAAATAAAGGCACTTAAGTCAATTTTATCCAAATTACGATTCCAAGAATACCACACTAGACCAATAAGATCAAATATACTAATCATGCTTCCAACACTAAAATCACATCCATAATCTAGTAATGTATCAAATCCATGATACAATTCAATCTAAACTAGGGAGAAGGCAATAGGAGTCCACAAGGTTATAAACATACTATCTTACGGGTCCAAGACCATCATCTAATTTCCCAAAACATCAATACTCAAGGCTAAGATATCTTACTCATAATCAATCCTAACATTCATATCCACAAACAATACATATCATACATCATCTATGAAGAAAAGTGGAAAGGAGCCTACCTTAAGGCTAAACCGCAAAATCACACTTCAAGCACCACATGCTCGTCTTCGCTTTACAATCTCCAAAATGCCATCACACTATCAAAAATATAATTTACTCATCAATACGAGTCTAACGATACTCATATTGCACTATTGTTCTTCGATTCCAAAAACAACACCAAAAAACCCCCAATGGGTCCCACGTACGAAAATTGCATTTCCGAGGTCAACCCCATGCTCATATATCACCAAGGAATCATAACCCTCAATTAATGGGTGAAAACAAACCAAATTTAGGGTTAAATCAAGCCCTAAGATAAATTGGGGTTTTGGGTCAAAAACTAAGAAATTCTCCAATAAAGTGATAAAATCTTACCTTAATGTGGATGATAATCATGATAAAAGATGTTTACCAAGCTCCCTAGACACCCACAAGACTCAATTTTGAGTTATCATACCCACTTAGGGTTTTAGGCTCTCAAAAAAGAGTCAAAAATAGTGAAAAACGCGGCCTATAGGGTGCTTAAATAATACCCCTACCAGCTTTGGAGATGCCGCAGTCGCTGTCTGGGCCACCAGCAAAGTCAAAAACTTATTTTTGACCCTCGAACTCATTCAGAATCCAAAATATATGATTTAATAGTAAAATTTGAGTGTAAATCACATTTTAAATTTATTGGAATCATCAAAACTTTCATCTGAGATCGTTTCGACAAAATATGGGGCCCACACCTATAGTTTTATTTTTTATAAATTCTTCTCAATAACCTGAAATAAGTTTGGGAGCCTTTGGACCTGAACCAAGGGTCATCCTAGACTAAAATCAACATTCCAAACGCGATGGCGAAGTTGGATTTTCAATCCGAGATCTTTTCGACCAAATGTGAGTCCCACACGTATTCTTTCAAATTTTTATCTTTTCAACCAATAGGTCGAAATGAGATCGGGTGCATTGGGACCCGAACCAAAGGTTTACCTAGATTAAAATTGATATTTCAGATCTGCTGGCGAAGTCAGAATTTACATCCGAGATCGTTTCGCTAAAGTTCACTCGGTGGCTATTTGGAATTAGGGAAGACTTCTAAACAGGGAATTGGCTATAAAAAACAAACGAACTGCCCGGTAACTGAACCGTTGGTCCCATCAAGTCATAAAAGACTTGGGAAAGCTATGGAGAAGCTCAAACGGTGAAGATAAGCATAAATATGGAAAATGACCTAAAGGTTCATTAGAGGGATGGATTGCATACACTTTACCCTCCCCAAATATTCTTTTTTTTTTCTATCTGGTGTTCGTTACTCGTATTTGAACTCCACTAAGATGAGATACTTTAATAATGAGGGGTCGTTTTGTGTGAGGTATAAGGTATAATAGTCTTGTAATAAAATGCATGACTATTTTATCGTGTGTTTGGTGGAAAGTATTAGTTAGTCCTGAGATTATTTGTTGCACCATTTATTATACCATAGTGATAGGATAAGTTATCCCGTATACATGCCCCACTTGATGGGAATACACTGGGTATGTTGTTGTTGTTGTATTTTATAAGGATTAAAAAATGAGCGGAAGCTAAACCGATGTAATATACAAATATCTAAACAAATCTCATAATATCTAAAATAAATCAATTTTGAAAAGACATACTAAAGTTGAAATTGTGCATCCAAATCTATATCATAACATAATACAACATAAAAGAAAGTATAATCAATATTTTGAATGTACTAAGCATGTGAAATATGCAAATTATGCCAATAAAAGAAAACATGCTATGTTATAAATATATTACCATATATAGTGAATGTCTACTTTACTATATATAGTGAATGTCTATTTATGAAAAAATTAAAAACCCCAAAGTTAGTTTTTCCCTATAAATAAATAGGTTTTTCCTTCATTGTAATTCACCTAAGAGAATCCCTCAAGGGAAATAATCATCACTCTCTCTTCTCTCCACATTCTTCTTTTTTTTTTCTTTATATTTCATAACACATTATCATCATGAGACTCTGCCAAACACGGTAAGATCATAAATCTAAAGGTAATTTCAAGGTTAGCAATTTCATATGTTGTTTGTCTTTGGCTACTAATGATATAATTATTGTTGAATTTGAGGAAAAATAATTGGTTTGGAACCACTTATGCTTTAAATTTGTTCATGAAGAACAATATTATTAAAAGATATGATGATGAATTTAAGTCTCATCTTATTAAGAGGGTAAGACATTGGGTTGATGCACTATAATGATAAGATGTTGGGTTCAAGTCTCATCGAGTTATAGCCTAAGAAGCTTTTATATGGATAAGATAGTGAGTTTAAATCTCATTACACCTATTGATGATATTATGATGGATAAGCCAAAATAATGGGTGTTTGGTGAAAAGTCATAAAACATATCCCATTGATATACTCTATTCCATAAAGTGAATATGGTAGCAATATATGTAGAATGTGAAAGTTAACAACTTGCTCCATTCTTGAAAGGAATGTGGTAGCAATGCATAATATGTCTGAAGGAAGACAAGTGATTGAATGCACGGACATAAGCGTGGAGAGATAATATGATAATAATAATCAAAAGTGATATTATTTTCACAGGCTTATTATGATTATAAGATATGTTAGAGAAAAATTCTCTACATTAATGCACACCTCGATTTGCTCTTGAATTAGCAATTTTTTGAAAGGGGTTATAAGCTATCATAATTTGATAAATTTAAAGTACAATTATATTCCATTCATGGAATGAGAATTTTGATTGTTATAAGCACAGATCCATTCCCTGGAGTGAATGCGATAATATTTACTAAAGCTTATCAATACAAACGTGCACTTAATTGTGATGGTACCAGGACTCACCTCCGAAAGAGTAGAATAGTTGAGAATAAATATTCTGCAATTTTCTCAGAAGTAGCAAATATGATGTTTATTCTTGTAAAGTAAATCTGAAATTTACTAAAGCAAAAAGCACGTCATGGTAAACTTGGAGTTTACTAGTATAAAAATTCATATGTTGACATGAACGATTGTGACATTCTGTAGATGTGTATATTGAGTATTATACATGTATTAAAGAATTAGAAGATTCTTCATGTTGTTTGTTATCATGATAAATTGGTTGAACCAACTAAGGTTGGAATTGAATTCCTTAAATCTGGAAAGTATAAAAGGTGAATAAGGGGTCATTCACCTGTCATGTGATCTATTAAGATGCATCGATATAAGACGATCACATGTACATTTATTGTCAACATGCTTTGACATTCATAAAGTTTCTTGCTCAATAAAACTGAGTTATGAGCATAATTTTCAAATTGTGCAATGAAGATAATAATGTTGGTTTGGTATTGAATCCCTTTGATAAAGAGTTGAATCATTGCTAATGAGAACAAAGCTTCATGTGTTGGTTTTAAATATGATATATTATATACAAAAGTACTTGTATACATCAAACCAATAAATTATGATTAATTTTCCCTCAAAGTTGGTTCTGAGTCATGAACCACATGTTGTCCATCTAATAGTTTTGATGTTCGGTATATGATTAATAAATATACCATAATGCACAAAGATGGATTCCTCAAAGAAGATGGAGAATGTATGTTAGTTTTCCTAACATAAGGAGAAGATTATAAGCAGATATGAAATATATTAGGAATTATCATCAGATCCTCATTCAAAAGATAATTCAAGTCAAATGCCGAAAATATCTCATATTTAAGCTACAAGTGCTCGTTTTTATGTCTCTAAAGAACAAAGTCTATGCATGCGTGAAGTGTGGTATACTAATTGATTTCAAATGAAATAATCCTTGAAAAGGATAAGGAGAAAATGATTATAATAAGAAGAAAATGTGCTCTTGAAGAGCTGCGACATAACATTTCATGAAACCTTATGAGATGTTCAGGTACCTGAAAATAATGAAGTGATGAGATCTCAAAATGTTATGTTACACTGTGAATCAATACGAAATGATATATATCAATGTCTTTGATTCAATATTGGTGCAATATTGTGATAGATTGCGAGGATCTGAATTCTATATTTATTTAAGCATGCTGATGTAGAAGTATTTATCAAGTGGCATGAAAGGATGCATCTTGGTAATCATAACACTTATTTGATTTGCAATTCAAACACTTGAAGATGTCACACATGAAATATTGAATATTGTCACTTGAAAAAAATTTATATGAAAATTTTTAAGGATTCAAAATGTTTGAAGCATATAAAAATTTCTGAGAAATTTATCTATAATCCTTATATTGCAAAAATTTATAGCTTGAAAATTATTAGAACTCTTGAAGAGTTTTCAAAAGCAATAGATTCTTTGCTAGAATGAGAAATATACCGAATTGAATTGGTTATATATCTTAGTGCAATTGGTGTACTAATGTATCTTGTAACTACTACAAGACCCGATATAGCCTTTCGATCAATTTGTTAGCAAGGTATAGTTCTACTCCTATTAGAAGACATCGAAATGAGATCAAACATATGAACTTATTTTATTCTAAGGATTGTAGTCCCGATATTGTTGGTTATGCTGATGCTGGATGCTTATTTGTCCCGTATAAAGCTCGATCTCAAATAAGATATGTGTTCATATATGGGGGTACTGCCATATCTTAGAGATATACAAAGCAATCTATTGTAGGCACTTCATCAAACTATGCTGAGATAATAGTTATTCATGAAGCAAGTCAAGAATGTGTGTGGTTGAGGTCTATGATACATCTAATTCGCAAAAAATATGGTTTGAAATTTGACAAAGTACCTATGATTTTTTTATAAGGATAATGCAGCATGCACAAAACAACTTCAGGAAAACTCAAGGAGATAGAACGAAACACATTTTGCCAAAACTTTTCTATACACACGAGCCACAAAAGAATGGTGATATTAAAGTGCAACAGATTCTTTCAAGTGACAATGTGGTTGTTATTCACCAAGTTTCCTCCAACTGTAACTTTCAAGAAGATGGTGCACAAGATTGGGATGCAAAGGTACAACGATGTTCTCATTAAGGGGAGTTAATACGCGTTGTACTCTTTTTTCCTTATGAGATTTTGTCCCACTGGATTTTCCTTGTAATATTTTTAATGAGACAAACTATATGCGTATTATTAGATATGTGTACTCTTTCTTCTTCACTAGAGACTTTTCACTAGGTTTTTTCTAGTAAGGTTTTAACGAGGCATATTATCTATCAATTAGACATTCAAATGGGAGTGTTATAAAGATATTACCATATATAGTGAATGTCTACTTTACCATATATAGTTAATGTCTACTTTGCTATATATAGTGAATGTCTATTTATGGAAAAATTAGAAAACCCAAAGTAAATTTTCCCCTATAAATAAATGAATTTTCCCTTCATTGTAATTCACCCAAGAGAATCCCTCAAGAAAACTAATAATCTCTCCCTCTTCTCTCTTCATTCTTCTTTTTTTTGCTTTATATTTCATAACATGCTAAAAATACTAATATGTTGTGTTGATTGCAAGCTAAGCGCAAAATTGAATAACATACTGAGCTATAATGCAATGACCTAAAAATATTTATATTAAATACTAAGATAAAATTTGATATCAATAACTATGCTTAACTGCTGAAAGAATGGGTGATGCATTCAAGTACTCAACTTAGTCTGTGGGAGAATCTACAAACCGACATAAACCCCGTAAATTAATGTGAAGTCCATAATTATAAAAATTATGTATATTATTTATCAATTTAATTTGATTATTTTTAAAATTTTCTTGAATAAAATTAAAATCAAATATGTTTTTATTTTTTAAAATATAAAAATAATCTAAATCAAATTAAATAAAAATTATTTATTTAATTAATTTAATTCAGTTTTGAGGAAGGTAAATTAATCCGAGCACAACTTTTTATATTAATAGCAAATTTGTTAGAACAAAAATTAAAGTAAAAGAGATGAGTAGTAGTAGATTACGTACTAATTAGGGGTGTCAAATAGGTAGATTGGATTGAGATTGAAAATATTAAATGAGTTGAATTGGATATCGCGTTAGGTCAGGACCTGCCCAAATTTATTTTGGGTTGAAATGGATTGGGTTGAAATAAGTAAAAATCAGGTTGGGTCTTGACCAACCCAATTCGACCCACTTAATTTAAAAAATATTAACATATCAATATTTACCTCTTGTAAACCCAACTCAAGAAAATAAATTTGAATAGGGTTGAAAAGTTGGGTGGGTGGATAGAGAGTGGGGATGGAGTAAGAATTTTTTAAAAAACATTTATAAAATAAAAATTCATTTTTGGGGGAGGGGTGTGGGGTAAAGGGTCGAGAGTTAGGATGGGGTTGAGGTAAGCACTTTTTTTTAAAAAAAAAAAAGTTAATTTTTTTAAAAACTTTTTGGGAAAGGGGTATGCCGGGGGTTTAGGGGGTGATGGGGGTAAGAATTTCTTCTTCTTTTTTTTTTTAAATTGAGAACGTGGGGAGTGAGGGTGGGGTGGAGGGTAGGGAAGGGATGGAGGTTGAGGTAAAAGTTTTTATTCCTAAAAAAATAAAAAAAATTAACTTTTTTAAAAACATATATTCTTTTAGGGATGCAGTATTGTTGTATAGGGGGAGAGGGGAGATGGGAGTTGCGGTAAGATTTTTTTTATAAAAAAATATTATTTATTTTTTTATTAAAAATATTTCTAAAAAAAAATATGTTTTGGGGGTGGGGTAGGGAATGCGGAGAGGGGGGAGGGATTTTGATCGTGAGGTAAGAAAAGATTTTTAATTTTTTTAAAAAAAATTAAAATTATTTTTTTTGGTGGAGGTGGGAGTGGGGTTCGAAATAGGAAGGGGGATAGGGGTATGAAAAAATTACAATTTTTTTTAAGAAATAAACATAATATATTTAATGAAGGCGGGGTGGGGTGGGGTAAGCTGAGGGTGAGGTAGGGTAAGGTGAGGTGGGTGATTTTGAGAGTGGAAGGACACATTATCGCTTGCTTTTTCTACTTTTATTAAGATAAAATTATTGAAAAAATTACAGAAAATAACATACTTAAGATTATAATTACAATAAATACCAACACTTTTGCAAAATTATAATTTATAGCAAGAGTAACATTATTTTGCCCATTAACTAGACAAACACATGTTTTACTCTCACTACTTTATCTTTTCCTATTTTCACTTCACTATTTCACTTCCCCCAATATAACCGTATATTCTACCCTTTTTCTTCATCTTATTTTTTTTATCATTTTATTTTTTATTTTTTTATTTTCACTTTATTTTCTCTCTTCTATTTCTCTTTTTTTTTTTTCATTTTTTCTTTATTTCTTTCTTTTTCGTTTTCTTTTTTTTTCCTTTCTCATATTTGAAAATAATTATCTTCATGATCTTCAAAATTTCAAAATAAAACATCATTGTTTTTTTTCTCTCTCTTTCACTCCCTTATATCTCTAACTTTTTTCTTGTTAGTTTTTTTCATCTTATTATTTTGATTTTGATTTTTTTTTCTTTTTTTTTCACTTTATTTTCTCTCTTCTATTTCTCTTTTTTTTTTTCGTTTTTTTTTTCTTTTTCTTTTTTTCTTTTTCGTTTTCTTTTTTTTTTCCTTTCTCATATCTTTTTTTCTTTTCCTATTTTTGTTTTCTTCTTCTTTTTTCTATTTTTTTTTTGTTTTTTACACTTCTATTTCTCTTTCTTCTTTTTTTTCCTTTTTCACTTTTTTTTTATTTTTTATTTTTATTTTTATTTTTATTTTTATTTTTTTACTCTTCTATCTCTAACTTTTATTTTTAAAAGACAAATTTGTATATCACATACACATATTAAAAAATGTACAAAATACATAGCCATACAGACCTGGATACGTGTTTACAGTACAAAACATACATATGTATTTACAGAAATACATATCTCACTCATATGTATATATAAACATATAGGACACAATCTTTATAACAAAAAGGACAACTATAAACACATATATATAGGTAATAAAAAAATACATGATACATATCTTAAACAGTAAAAAATATAAATAAATACATATGTTACCATCTAGAATGACATAGAACAGTTCAAAGACAAATCCAACGCCATACAAAAATACATATAAATATGCATTTATATATACAAAATACAAATACATGCACATGCCCCAAAAAAATTAATACATTTGTGACATAATACATCTACCTAATTGCGCTTGAGCTACACATTTCTTCTTGTTCATGTAGATACCACAAATATTCTTATGACAAAAAACCGTGTACTGCTCTTTTGATAACATCGTCTTAATACGTTCTTCAATATCATTGATTATGTGGCATCCTATTTGTGGTGCAAATCTTGGAAGTACTCTTGCCATGAATATATGATCACGCAACACCTTTAGAACAAAATAACGACATAAAATCTATATTACATGTACTTTTCACAAAAATATAATACAAAATTCATAGTATGCATATGTTTTCTTTTACATAATATATTTTGCATTACAAAAAAATACATATAACTCTGCATATATATTTATAGAATACATGTCTGATCCATATGTATAGTACAATACAAAAAATATAAATATGACTCTGATATGTATTTACGAATACATATCATATTCATATTAAACAGTAACAAACATAAATATACTATATATCTTCATATGTATTTGCGAAATACAAAGGTGACTCATATAAAACAAGAATATATATATATATATATACGGATCAGGTATGTATTCTGTAAATACATATGCAGAGATATATGTATTTTGTACGGTGTTGAATTTGTCTTTGAACTATTCTAGGTCATTTTAGAGGGTAACATATGTACTTATTTGTATTTTTTACTGTTTAAGATATGTATCATGTATCTTTTGATTACCTATATGTATATGTATTGAGTTGTCCTTTTTGTATATACAAATGCATATTCATACGTATTTTTTGTATGGTGTTGAATTTGTCTTTGAATTATTCCATGTCATTTTAGAGGGTAGCATATATACTTTTTTTTTTTTACTATTTAAAATATGTATTATTTATTTTTTGATTACCTATATGTATATGTATATAATTGTCCTTTTTGTTATAGAGATTTTGTGTCTTATATGCTTATATATACATATGAGTTAGATATGTATCTATAATATATTAAAAGTGTGAAGACCCTTAGAAAAGTGATTTAAATTTTTTTCCCTTCATTAGAAGTCTATGTAGTAGATAAAATTATCTTTTCACTTATTTTTTCTAATTATTATATCATTTTATTTATAATATTTAAAATGAGTCCTATAATATATGATAAGAAAAAAAAAATATATTGGTAGATTTTTTCTCCTTGTGTACTTGAAAAAAAAGTCCTAAAATATAGAGGGAGGACATGCATAATAAAATGCACGGTTGTACACCAAAAAACAAAAAATAATATTCTAGATAAAAGAAAAAAAAAAGACCTAAATCTAATAAAAACTTGAAAGTTGGCCTAAAAACAAAACAAAAAAAGGAAAAAAATCTTAACATGCGTGAAAAAATCTTAACTTTTTAAAATTTTAAGCGAATTTTGTTTAGCTTTTGAATCACTTTAACATTAGGATTCTTTAATTAATTAATTAATGATATTTATCTTTCTTTATTTATGTTTAGAGGTTTTTCTCCAAAATTACCACATGTAGAGAAAAAAATAGGTTTAGATATAGAATTTTCTTATTAATGTATATATATTTTCATGATTTGAGGTAAGCTTTTAAAATTTTAGTATATTTTTGAAATTTATAATAAATAAATTATCTTGTATTCTTGATAAACAGTTGTTCATTGAAAGTTTTTCTTTTCTTTTGTGAAATCTCGATCTATCTTATGATCGAAGGGACAAATTTGCTTGTAATGTGAGGCGAATTTTCTAATGTTTAGCATGCTTTTTATATTTACAATCTTGACAGTAAATGCGATTAAAGACATAAATTTGCTTGTGATTTGAGGTAAGTTTTCTAAAACTTTAATATGTTCTTAAAATTTATAAAATAAATTATCATGTATTTTTGATAGACAATTGTTGTTTGAGAAGCACTTTTTTTGTGTGAATTTTTTATGTATTTTATAACTAAAGTGATAAATTGCTTGTGATTTGAGGTAAATTTTCTAATATTTTTATATGGTCTGAATGTTTAAAATCTTGATAGTATCTATGGTTAAATAGATAAATTTTATTGTCGTTAATTTGCAGTAAGTTTTCTAGAATTTTCATATGTTCTTGAAGCTTACAATAAATAAATTATAACATATTCTTGATAGACAATTGCTAATTGAAAAGTTTTTTGTGTGTGTATGAAATATTGATAGATGACCCATTGAAGAGATAAATTTGCTTGTTCTTTAAGGTACATTTTCTTAGATTTTAAAAATTATCATAGGGGTTTTAAAAAAAATAAAAGAAAATATTTAATATTGGCATAGGAATAAGTATGATACTAGGGTTCAATTTTTTAATTGGTTAATTTATCTATAAACCTTTTCTTCAAGGGTTTAGACCTATAGATAAAGAGAACAATATTAAAATTAGTTGTTTTGCATGCATTCCTACTTTATTTGAAAGAATTGACTAATTAATGGCCTCTCTTTTTTATTTCATAGTGAGTTATCTTATAATTTTTTATTACATCATATATGGTCCGTTTTTGTACTACATATACGTTTAGTTATCTTTTTGGATTCATTTATCATCTTTTTATCCTTTCGTTATTTCATCCAGTTAATCGCATTAAAGATTATATATGAATTATACAAAATTAATACTTGATTTGTATGAAGCATGATCTTTAATTTTATACAACGAACAATGACATATTTGATATACAATATTTATTTACATCATTTGAATATACATAAATTTGTTTTAGCATTATTGCTATTTTTAATTCTTTTTTTAATCATAATTTTATTTATTGATGCAAGTAACACGTGCAAGGTACATAAACTAAACTAGTTTCTGTAAATACATATGCAGATATATATGTATGTTTTGTAGTGTAAATACATATGCAGATCTGTATAACAATTTATTTTGTATATTTTTTGAATATGTATATGTGATATAGATATTTATCTTTTAAAAATAATGATACAGATAGAAGAGTAAGAAAAAAATAGAAAAAGAAAAAACACGAATAAAAACCTGGAAAAAAAAAGAAGTGAAAAAGGGGGGGGGGGGAGAAAGACAAATAGAAGTTAGAAATAAAAGTGAAAAAAAAAAAATAACATGAGAAAGGGGAAAAAATAAGAAAACAAAAAAAAAGAAAAAAAGGAAAAAGGAAAAAAAGAATAGAAATAAAAGAGTGAAAATAAAGTGGAAAGAAAAAAAACCAAAATAAAAAAGTAAAACAATAAAAAAATTAACAAGAAAAAAAAATTAAAGATGTAAAAGAGTGAAAGAGAGGAAAAAACAGTAATGATGCCTTATTTTGAATTTTTGAAGATCATGAAAATAATAATCTTTCATATTTGAGTTTGATTTGAAAAATGAATCTACTAATTGAAATAAGAATAATTTATGAAAAAGAAATCTACTGCAGTAATTTATGATAAAGAAATTTACTGTTTTCTTATTTAACTCAATTGATTTGAGTAAAACAAGGACAGTAAATCTTGTCGTATATGTATTTTAGTAGCAACACTTTTATAAAATACAAAATACAACTTGCTATTTTTTAGTAATTATGAAACAGTTGCTATAAAAGTTCTAATCATAGCTATAAGTTTGCTACTTATGAAAAAATTTTAAAATTATTTTTCTATAAAATGGATTGAAGTAGAGATTGAATTGATCCTATTTGAACTCAATTTAGAAATGGGTTGAGATTTACCCAATAGTAAATTATCTTGAACCCAACTCATTAAGTATTGAACGAATTAGATGGATCAACTCAATTTGGGTTCATTTTGACACCGCTAAACTACTAATGGTAGCTTGTGATATCTCCTTTGAAACCCTTATTCTTGTCACTAACATATTTTGCCCGATAATAGTAACTTCCACCTCTCATTGTCCCATCATTATAATAACTCCAAAACCCAAATCAGTCTTCTAGGCATGATAACTCCTACAATAAAAAGTTGTTTGGTTTGAGGTATAATAGAATATAATCTCGGGATAAGTTTTTAGTATCTCTTAATCCTTTATTTGGTTACAAAGTGTGGACAACTTATCCCAGAATTAATAATTAATACTAGAATAAGTTATCCCCACATGTTGGATGGAATAGTAATACCGGGATAACTTATCCCAGGATAAAATATGTGAATAACAAAAGTAGCCCTCTTATAAATCTTTTTTATACATCGCTTTCACATTCATATATATTCACATAATTTTTATTGCCATTTATAATAACATTCACAACCTTCGCTACTTGTTATTTTTTTTATAATATATTTTTTCGTTAAAAAATTATACATTATAAATATATTTTTTATTTATGCATATATATTGAATTTATTTGACTAATATTTATGTTTATTTATATTTTAATCTCTCTTAAAATGTTAAGACTCCACTAATATTGATGAGAATGTACGATATAATGATAACATCGATGACAATATAATAAGTAATTGAAATTTAAGTATTAGTATTGCTTCTAAAAGTGTTGAATGTTAATTGTTAGAAATTATGAAGACAAGTTTTGTAGTCAAATGTTTAAAAAGGTTGTACATTGCTAACTAAAAATAAATTAGTTGAGTTGAAGGCTTAGTAATGTACTTTTTACTAAATAGTCTGTTAGTTACTTGAAAATTTATATCTTACATATCAATTAAAATAAAAAAATTATAATATTTTACAATATTATATGTGCTTAAATAAAGCGACATAAACAATAAAATACATGCACAATCATGAGAACGCGCACACAAAAATATTTCAACTAAATAAGATTAAAAAATTATTTTAAGAATGAATAACTAAAGCTTGCAAGAAAACATCTATAATGTATTAAAAATGTAAAGACTCTTGAAAAAGTGATTTGAACTTTTTGCGTTGCATTAAAAGACTCCACAATAGACAAAATCGTCTTATCACTATTTTTCTTAAATTATTAATTAATTATTTTAGTAATATTAACTATAATATTGAATCCTACAATATATATGAAAAGAAAAAATTAAGATTCCTAAAATATATGGTAAAAAATAAATATTAAGGTAAGAAGATTTAATTAGGAACATACGCGTGTATGATTTTTTTTAATTTTTATTAAGTAAGACAATGAAACCTATTTTGTATTAACCAAAAACCAAAAGCAAAAGTCTAAAAGAACTATAGAAAACGTAGAGTAAATGTCTATTTGCAGTATTTTATTGTTTTTGAAATTTTTGTTCTTCTAAAGTTGGTAGTTATTCAAGCGGAAAAAATATAAATTTATCATATTTAAATATTTCTTTTTTGAAGAAAAAGGGTTTGAACTTCTATAAATTGAGAATTCTTCTACAACAATACAACAACATTTTCAATGAACATATGAAACAAAATTATTTACTTTTGATCTTAGATCATTCTTTATTATTTTCTTTAGAATTATTTTTTACATCAAGAAATATTTTTGTAATTTTTAATTTATTTTGAGGTGCATTGATTTTGTAGGTATTTTGAAGAAAGAAGATGATGACAATATATATAGGCAGTTGATGATCCAACATTTGAAAGATGATTAATTTCGCGTGACAATTCCTATTATATAAAAAAAAGTAAGGTGGAGGATATTTTGGTAAACAAATAATCATTCTTAGAAATTATACAATGAATAATTATTCTGAATATAATAAATCAAACACTCAAGAAAAAATAATTTCATCATAATTAATCCAACATAACTTATGCCAACATAAATTATTTCAACATAATTAATCTCAGCATAACTTATTTTCGAACCAAACCACCCCTAAAAACTCTTCGACCTCATAGTCAATCGTTGTAAATCACTATAAAAGTGTGTTAATGAGGTCAAACTTGAAGGAAAATCTTTGAAATTTCTACACATAAAGGTGTCTCAATTATATCAGAGCCTGAAGCAAAACTCTAATGAGGAACCTCCTTTTTCATTGATAATATAGTTAATTCATTTAATCATTTTTCAGTAGGATTGGATATAAAATATCAAAAATTAAATTAAAAAATTTGATAACTGATATTTAATAATTTGATATGATCTTTTGGTGTAAAATTTTAATATTTTAATATTTAGAATTGAATTTGGTGCAAGATATTAATATTATTTGCTATTTGGTATTTACCGAATACCGAATTATTATATATATGTCTAACTAACTCAATAGACAATAATATTAGTCATTCCAAAGAATCTTTTAGACTTTGATAATATATGTGTAAAAAGCACACACAAAAAAATATACTAAATAGGGTTTCAATTAAATATACTTTTGAAGTTTAAAGGGAGAATACTCACAAAAATACCTGAAGTTTGACCGGATTACCAGTTGAGCATACTGAACTTTGCCGTCGTCCTATTACCCCCCCTCCTCCTCCAAATTTTTTTTTTCGTATTTTAATGGCATATATCTGCCACTTGGCACATTGCGTGTTAGTCACGCGCATTAAGTGCGTGAACAGTGCTAAAAACATTTTAAACTTTTTTTTTTTGCCAAACAACCCCTTAATTTTATAATTATTAAAAGTTTTATATTTTTATTTATTTAAAGTTTTTCTTTCTTCTTGATTCTTGATTCTTGATTCTTGAGTTTCAGTTTCTTCTTCCTCTTTGTTGCAGTCCATTTCGTTTCGTTTCAGTATTCATTCTTGAAGATTCCGTTATCGAAACTGAAAACTCAATGGAAGAAAGTTTTGGAGTTTTGAGTTTAAGAAAGTTTGTTGAAGAAAGGTTTCAAGAAATTTGAGTTGGAATGGACTTGGAATTTGAATTGAATAGGAAGTAGCCATCGTTAGAGGAAAGAACTTGTCAATGGAAGATTCAATTGAGTTGGCTTAATTTGAAAATGGAATTTGAAAACTTTTGGGGACCCGAATGAAGAAAATTATGTATGTTTGAAAATGAAATTTGGAAATGAAAGAAATGGAATTCAATGTATTTTTTTTTTATACATAAACTGGAATTCAAGTGAATTCATATAAATTCAATGTGCAAGAATTTTTTTTATTAAACTCAATGGAATTCAAAGTTTGAAACTAGAAATTGAATTTGGAAACTTGTGTGATAAGAATGGACTTGAAATTTTAAATTGACTCAATGAAATTATTTGGAATTTGATTAATAGGATGAATTTGAGTTGTGGAATCTTTAATATGGCTGTAATGGTGAAAAAATATTGAAAAGTGATAAAATGGAGAAGAAAAAGCGCGTGTACCACACTTCTCACCTAAAAAACTGGGTATACATTTTTTTTGGGGGGAGGGGGGGGGGGGATTAATTCCACTTTTAAAAAGTTCGGAGGGGAATTAATTCTGATTAAAAAAGTATATGGGGTAATAAGACCCCCGCAAAGTTCAACATGCTCCACTGAAAATTTGGTTAAAGTTCAAGTATTTTCGTGGGTATTATCCCAAGTTTAAACATAGTTTGCACATCTCCAACTTTAATACGGTATTATCAAATATCGTATCCAGTGACAAACCCAGAATTTAAGGATAGTGAATGCTTAAAAAATTAAAAAACTGAGAAAAATAAAAAATGACCTCAATGAGGTTCGAACCTGAGTCAACACTTTTAGTGAAGCACCATAAAATCACCCTAAATATCAATGCACTTAACCAACTTTTTGTTAGAGTGAATGCTTTTATATATTTTATACCTATTTTCATATATTTTCTATATAATTATACCTATTCCGCATCGAATTTATTGGGTGTTGGAGCACCCTAAATTATAACATAGGTCCGTCCCTGATTGTACCGAATCGAAGTTAAATTTATCAATTATCGAATTATTCAATCGATATTTAAAAATATAATATATTATATTTATTTTTAAATATCAATTATTAAATTACCAAACTTAAACTTTAAAAATATCAAATCGAATATCAAACACTCATCCCTACTTTTGAGACATATGAAAAACTTTTTTGGACGGAGACAATCATAAGAAGAACTGTTAACCTTACTTTATAAATAATATAGGCAATAGCAAATAAATCAAGTCGTTTTATCTGACTGAATATTTCAATTACATTAAAATAGTGAGTATTGAGACAAAACTAAAAGGACAAACAGAAAGTAAAAATAAATATAATAGCTCTATTTTTGATAATTTTTATTAGGTGATTAATAATACAAAGTTAGCTAAAAGTTAGGGGTGTTCATGGTTTGGTTTTTAATTAAATTGAATCGCGATTCAAACCAAATCGATTAAAAAATATGATATTTGGTTAGGTTTGATTTTAAATTTTTTAAAAACCGATACTAATTTGGTTTGGTTTGATTTTACTCTAAAATAACCGACAAAATAATCAAACCGAACCGATATATATATATATATATATATTATAATTATTTATATGTTATTCATAAATACAATATAAATATTTATTACATTTTATATTTTAAGCATGATTTAACTTTAGTCGTAACACATTAAGTCATATGTCTTCATCCAGTTGACAGTACCTTATTAGATTCTAAATGACTTTCGCACTTTGAATGACAAATGATATTAATTGTGAAAATAATATCTTGTTGTATATTAGAATATACACAATAACTAATTTTAACCTTCTTTTTTAACCTTGTTGAGCAAGAAGTTTATGTGTTCACCTTTCGGGAGGTTTATCATATCATTCTGTTAAATGTAGTTTTTAAATATATTTTAGAAGCATTCACATATGGTGTTGTTCATGGTTTTGCCGAAGTATAACACTCAGTTGACATCTTAGTTTCAAGGTTGAGATACAACACCCGGTTGACATTTCATATGTTAGATTGGATTTATCTTTTTAAAATTTTTAACTTTTATCATTAGCTAAAGTTATAAAACCGAAAAAACCGAACCGATCCAAACCGAACTAAACCGACAAGAACCAAACCGACGATTATTTTTTTGTTTGGTTTGATTTGGTTTTAGAAATTAAAAAATCGACTAAGTTGGTTTGGTTATGATTTTGATCAATAACCGATCCAAACAGATCCATGAACACCCTGCTAAAAGCTATATTTTTTATATATGATTCACAAAAAGTTGCAGTTTTCACTTTTTTTCTCAACTATTTTTTTTATTTTTCATGCTAAAAAGTTACATCATAGTAATTTTTTCTCAACTAATAAATTATTTCTATAATATATATATATATATATATATATATATATATATATATATATATAACTAGTATTTTTATATAAAAATATAAGGTCTTCATAATTATGAAGTTTGATAATTATCTAAGTAAACTAATGAACGAGAAATTTGTCTACGCATTATAATTATTTCACTTTTTACTTCATATACATTTTATATAAATCCCAGCATACTTTATAGAATTGTTAGTAATATGATGTTTGGTTAGTTATTAAACTTTGCATAAATTATACAAATTTTAATCTTCGCATAGAAAACTATACAAGAGACCTGTTTATACAAAATTATACACTTCATACTAAACATTATTTTTCTCCATTCCAATATAATTTCATTTTAGTTTATTTTATGTTCATCGAGGATAATAATAAAAGTAAAGTATAATTCATTAAATTATTATTTACTAGATGTTTCGAAAATTAAGTGCTATTAAGAAGAAATATTTTCTCCTAAAAAAAGAATGGTCTAATTTTTTTTTAGTTTGTTTTAAAAAAAATGACCTCTTTCTTATTTTGTTAATATTTTAATTTTAATTTTTCCCTTGACGTGTTTAAAACTATAAGATTAAAGAATATTTTAATCTATTTGACATAACTTTACTTTAAGGTCATAATTTTTTTTAATTTTTTTTTATCTTTTTAATTTTTTTTAATCTTCATGCAAAACTAAAATAATTTTTTTTAAAGGAAGAAAGTAATTTTTAACAGAATATAGTTGAAAATGATTACTTATTTCGAGATAGTTGTTTTTCACTAAAACGAAAGGCGATCTGACTTAAACTTCACAAAAAAAAAAAAAAAGAGACAGCCACTTTATTATTTCTTGCTTGGCTGGTGAAACCTCTTTGAGTCCGCTTGTCAATCATAAATTCCACTTGTCATGCATAGACTCCACTTGTCGAGCACAGCAAAATTTCTCACTACTGCAACTTTCTTGGTTTGTGCTATGAAAAAGACGACGTCATTTTTCTTGGAATTTGGTGGCCTTTAGGCCGTCTTGGGCCATCGTTTGGCGGCCTCATCAAGCAAGATTTGAAACCGCAAGTATGTCTGATAAGGCCTTATTTATTTGCATTTAATGAAAATTTGAGTGTGAATAATTCAAATTTTAGTTTATTAAATGTATTTGTTTCAAATTTTAGTTCATTAAATATATTTATTTTATTTTAAAAGCCTCTTAATGTATCTGAAAATCTTTAAATCAATTAGATATGAAAAAGAATTTGAATACTATTCATCACTCTTTTTAAAACGTAATTTATATCCTCAAAACTTTTTCACTTCGTTATTTCTCTCTCTATATACGCTGCTCCTCCCTCTTCACGTTACTCGCTCTCCCTCTCTTTACGTTTCTCTGTCTCTCCTCCTCTTCCGTTGTTTTTCTTCTCTTTCAAATATGATTCACCAAAACTTTTTATAAATATTTTAGTTATCAATTTGTGTAATCACTATTTGCTGCTCAAGAACTCTAAGTTTCTACTTACAATTTTTTATTTTGATTATAAAATTTGTAGTGTTTTGAATAATAGAATCTTAAGATGTGAAGAATAGGTAATTCAAAGTTCTTTAGTTTTTTTTGTAAATAAGAGATATGCACTGTCCTTCAATTATGCCATTTTTTTTTGTTTGTTTGTTTCTGACTTTCATTTTTCTTTAATGTAATGTATGCACTGCCCTTGTTGTCCCCCTCTCAACATCATTTACATGCTTTGGTACTTCAACATCATAATATTTTAGAGTGATCAACGATTGCAAGAATAGGATTTTGGACTTTCCATTGACTATGTTTTCAATTTTCTTTAAATTAAGTTGCCCCACATTCACGGATGTGCCATTCTTTATTGCTCCAATCCCCAATTTCATCTTTGGTGTAACATTATTGGCATGTGCGTATAGTATGACTTTAGAAAATATGCTAGAAATTAAAGTTTTTTCCTTTACTGTTAATTCTTGGAAAGAATGCTATCCCTGAGCAAATTAATGTGTCAATAATAAATAGATGAGCAGAATAGATTAAGTGATTGTTAATAAACCAAGCTCTTGTGAAACATTAGCAGAATCAATAAAAATTCAACCTTAAAATATAAATTAACTACTCCCCAGTAGACAAATACTATGAAATACACAATTGTTTCACACAACCTGCATTGCGTGTTTTAATGCAACTCAAGATTCTAAACAAAATTAATTTGAGAAGAACCAAATCATACAATATGACAAAAGAATCATCATAAATTACTTTTGGAATAATCTCTTCTTGTCAGAATATCTCATTGTACACTTTCTTCAAGTTAACAAATGAATTGTTAGCCTTGCTGGTAATCAAGTTAACAAAAATCATGTTAATTAACAAAATCATGTACTTTAACAATTATGTAACATATCATCCTACATGATAATTATAATTCTACGTCAGTGATGTTCTAATCTTTGTCGCTAACCCTTTTTTTTAAGCAAAAAGATATAATTTTAATATTTGAAAAGAATTTTTAGTATTAAAGTGACAAAATAAAAATTTATTTTGAAAAAGAATTATTTTACATTCAAATTTAGAGTC
The DNA here is from genome assembly GCA_030864215.1 of Capsicum pubescens. Lineage (NCBI taxonomy): Eukaryota > Viridiplantae > Streptophyta > Magnoliopsida > Solanales > Solanaceae > Capsicum > Capsicum pubescens. The sequence goes on along the minus strand of CM061540.1, from coordinate 261,749,499 downwards.
AACACTTGGCATGATTGGGTGTGCCAAGTCACCTTTGAAAAATTCATTTTCAAAACTGTTTTGACTGTTTTAACTCTTTAAAACTGATTTGCAAATAGAAATTTCGGTTAAAGAATTTTGTTGACCGAGGAAAAGATGTTAGGCAACCCTCGGTCCCGTGATTCTACCACAGTCGCTTCATGGAGTATATCGGCTAGTAGACACAATAAATGTACAAACCACATAAAACACACGACGATCAATCAAACAAACAAAAATAAAACAAATTCAAAAATATAATGTCTAGTCAGTCCAATTATTACAAACCGAGAATAAAAAATTCTGAATTTAAAACCTTAACTACTCTAACTATCCTAGTTATGTTTTACCCGATGCCTTGGACCTTGATCATGAACATCTTCGAGTACAACTTTCTTGGGGCATTCCCCGAATAAAATAATACAGATACCTCGGGCATTCCACGGCCAAATAGTGCAATTGATCCAAGTGAGATAAAATAAAACCATTCAACACACACATTTCAAACATTCTATCAATCCACGATTCCTACGTTTTCCTACCCAGCTTACCGTTTTCCTACCAATGAATCAAAATTAATCCATATTCGCTTTTTACCAATTTTCAACCTCTCTCCCCGAATTTCATTTTTATTCTTAACGAGATATCATTTCATCGTATAAATCACAATCCAAGGAAATCAACCAAATCAAACAAGTAACAATTCATCACCAACAAAGATCAAACAACACACGATATTCAATCCAACACACCGAATATAATTAAAGATGAAGTAAAAAGAGTAAAGATTAGAAATGGACCTCGACTTGGAGCTTTCGAAAAGTATGGCTCGATAAAAATAAAAAATCCGCTTCCGATAGCCTCAACTCGAACCCGTAAAAACCAAATCAGCGTCGAGAATCTGCATTCCAAATAGATTTCAACCCTAAACCCAAAAATACAAAGACTGAAAAATCCGTGTAGATGGAGCTCCGGTGAGCTTAGACGAGCAAGAACTGACGAAACAGATCGAATTTCGGCACACTTAACCTTTTCCGGTGGGATTTTGACTGAAAACTCAAGGAAACGAAGAGATTTTTGTGGTATTCCGGGACAGGGACATAATTCGAACCTGCAGTACCTGAATCCGACCAAAACAATAACCAATTTTGGCGAAGGATTCGCCGAAAAAATCTTAGCTCCAGCTGAATATCGCCGGAACAGTGACCCATCCGTGAAAATCATGCTTTTTCCTCCACTCTCACTATCCCTTTGTCATCATCAATGCATATTCACATATTCCGGTGAGATCTAAGTGTGTGTTTCGGTGAAAAATGCGAGTTCCGGTGAAGTCGGCTTGTTTTTGTGATTATCCCGTACCCTCTTCCCGTGATCTCTCCCTCGATCTGGTGTGTGTGTTGTTCTTCTCCCTCCCGATCTGGTGTGTTTGTGTATTCTATGTGTGACGATATGGGTGTTTCTGTCTTTGTGTGATGTGTATGTATGGTGTATTCCATGTGTGTGTGTGCGAAGGGGAAGAAAAGGAAAGGAAAATGGAGTGTTTAAAAATGGCGTGAGCTATTCTCTGTGTGTAGTGTGTAGCCACTATGGAAGATGATTGTGTACGTATATAGAGTCCCCTTTTCAGTGATTTTTTTTGTTCGTATATATGAGAATTGTGTATTCCAGTGAGGTTAGAATGAGGTATTGGGGTAGGGCAGGGGTGGAGGACACGTGGGTAGGGGTATGTGGGGTGGTGATGTGTTATCGAAATTTGATACGGAGGGGTTGTTAGTTTGTTCAATTTGGGATTATGTGGTAATTTAAGGATAAAATATGTTTAGAGTTGGTTATTATTTTGTAATTTTGTGGAAAAATTATGAAATAGGATTGGGGTGCGTGGTAAGACGGAGTAAATGGTAAAAATAATTTTTTTGAGGAATAAAATTATATGTCTACATTATGCCCCTTTTGGATGTAAAAACAAAGTGTTTTCAGACAAAGAAGTAGACAACAAGATAAAATTTTGTCCCGACTGTTAATCAAAAGAAGAAAACAGAAGGAAGGAGGGCAACCGACTTTTGATTTTGAGCATCCTACCTATCCCAATTTATGCGGGATTCAAGTCGCAGATGGTTCCAGGATTGACAATGAGGGACTATACCGAATTGGAGAGTCGAGTGAGGTCTTGTCGAGGCTCCGGTCCGCGACTCCATTATTACATCAAAAATAAAAATTATAAGTTAAAACATAAATGAAATTACAAAAATCCTATCTATGCAGCTTCTTTTGGACTCTTGACTTGAGTTTCATCACCCGATTCTTCAGGCAGGCTCCTGACAGGCAATTTCTTCAACTTGTTACTTGACTTTCAATTTCTTCACCCTGTTTTTCAGGCGGGCTCCTGACTTGTTTTTTCTCAATCTGTTGACTTTCAATTTCTTCACCTTGTTGCTTGACTTTCAACTTCTTTACCCTGTTGCTTGACTTTCAATTTTATCACCCTATTCTCCAGGCGGGCTCCTGACTTGCTATTTTTAATTTTTTGATTTTCAATTTCATCTCCTTGTTCTTCGGGCGGGCTCTCGACTTGTAATTTCCTCACTTTATTGCATTTCAATTGCTTCACCTTGTTGCTTGACTTTTAATTTAATAACCTTGTTACTTGACTTTCAATTTCTTCATCCTGTTTTTCAGGCGGGCTCCTGACTTGTTTTTTCTCAATCTGTTGACTTTCAATTTCTTCACCTTGTTGCTTGACTTTCAACTTCTTTACCCTGTTGCTTGACTTTCAATTTTATCACCCTGTTCTCCAGGCGGGCTCCTGACTTGCTATTTTTAATTTTTTGATTTTCAATTTCATCTCCTTGTTCTTCGGGCGGGCTCTCGACTTGTAATTTCCTCACTTTATTGCATTTCAATTGCTTCACCTTGTTGCTTGACTTTTAATTTAATAACCTTGTTACTTGACTTTCAATTTCTTCATCCTGTTTTTCAGGCGGACTCCTGACTTGTCATTTTATCACCCTGTTTTTCAGGCGGGCTCCTGACTTGCTATTTTACCACCCCGTTCTTCAAGCGGGCTCCTGACTTGCAATTTCATCACCCTGTTATTCAAGCGGACTCCTGACTTGCTATTTCATCACCCTGTTCTTCAAGCGGGCTCCTGACTTGTTATTTCATCACCCTATTCTTTAGGCGGGCTCCTGACTTTCAATTTCATCACCCTATTTTTCAGGCGGGATCCTGACTTGCCATTTCATCACCCTGTTCTTCAGGCAGGCTCCTGACTTGTAATTTTATCATCCTGATCTTCAAGCGGGCTCCTGACTTGCCATTTCATCACCCTATTCTTCAAGCGGGCTCCTGACTTGCAATTCCATTATCTTGTTCTTCAAGCAGACTCTTGACTTGTAATTTCATCACCCTGTTCTTCAGGCGGGCTCCTGATTTGCTATTTCATTACCCTGTTCTTCGGGCGGACTTTTCACTTGCTATTTCATCACCCTGTTCTTCAGGCAGGCTCCTGACTTATTATTTCATCACTCTATTCTTCAGGCGAGCTTCTGACTTTCAATTTCATCACCCTATTCTTCAGGCGGGCTCCTGACTTTCGATTTAATTACCCTATTCTTCAGGCGGGCTCCTGACTTTCCATTTTATCACTCTCTTCTTTAGGCGGGCTCTTGACTTACAATTTCATCACCCTGTTCTTCAGGCAGACTCCTAACTTGCAATTTCATCACCTTATTCTTAAAGCGGGCTCCTGACTTGCCATTTCACACCCTGTTCTTCGGACGGACTCCTGACTTGCAATTTCATCATCCTGTTCTTCTGGCGGGCTCCTGACTTGCAATTTCATTACCCTGTTCTTCAGGCGGGCTCCTGACTTGCTATTTCATCACCCTGTTCTTCAGACAGGTTCCTGACTTGCTATTTCATCACCCTGTTGTTCAGGCGGGCTCGTGGCTTGCTATTTTATCACCCTATTCTTCAGGCGGGCTCCTGACTTGCTATTTCATCACCCTGTTCTTCAGACAGGTTCCTGACTTGCTATTTCATCACCCTGTTGTTCAGGCGGGCTCGTGGCTTGCTATTTTATCACCCTATTCTTCAGGCGGGCTCCTGACTTGCTATTTCATCACCCTGTTCTTCAGGCGGGCTTCTGACTTGCTATTTCATCATCTTGTTCTTCAGGCGGGCTCCTGACTTTCCATTTTATCACCCTGTTCTTCAGGCGGGCTCCTGACTTTTCATTTCATCACCCTGTTCTTCGGGTGGGCTCCTGACTTATAATTTTATCACTCTGTTTTTCAGGCGCTCCTGACTTGTTATTTTATCACCCTGTTCTCCAGGCAAACTCCTGAAGGCAAAATCAAAACTAGAAGAAAAATTATCCCACACAAAGATTATGATAAAGAAAGATTTCATTTTCCAGAAAAATAAAATCTCATTTTTTAGGAGGGTCCTAATGTGAAGTTTCAAATTACAGGAATTGAATTTTATTTTTGCCCAGTTTATCATCAAAAGCTTTTGCGTGTGTCATACCTAATCACAACAATGCATAATGCAAAGATGAATCATGATTTTGATAAATAAATACACTTTTTGAGGGTAAAATTGAATGACTGTGGCCAACAAGTCTCTCTCTTAAGAGTGAAAATGAAAGGTTCTTACTAAAAGTGCATCTTTCAGAATTAACGGTTCAAATTAGGAAGTGCACCTCCTAGCCATGAGACATGAAAGACCCAAATAACAGAGTATATCTATTAGGGGGTACAAGATGATGAGTTTCACCATAATTGTGATTACCATACCTATACAGCAACACTGCCTCTTGCATTTGTAGAAATAAGGAATTGCACCTCTGGATATTTGCGCTTTGAAGCCTTTGATTAGATGGTATCAACTGTTCCTATCTCATACAAAGAAAACTTGTGAGTTTAAAACAGGGTGGTTGGCTTGCGACTTTGACTTTTGGGACGATTTCTCTTGCACTTGTCCCATTAACCTCGCTTCCAATCATTAGCATTTGTCATTGGCTTGTTGCACCATTGGTCCAAACTCAAAATATTAAGAGTGACTCTGAAACAAACACAGTATCCCTACTTTGCTATGTTTCTCAGATAATTCACTTTACACCTTGGTATTTCCTCGAATTCCCCAAATCTGTCTGTTGACAACAACCTTCTACATGTCTTGTTTTGACTTACAATCATGCTTCTTTCATGTGCTGGACTTTTGTCTTGCTGTGTGTAATTGAAGAAGTTGGTAACAAGTTTTGAGATCCTTTCTCACTTGTTTTGACATGATTTGACTCAAAGGCATGAGAAAAAAATAATTTTTTTGTTTGAATGACTGACTCAAAAGGACAAAAATAAAATAAAGATAAAAAAGAAAAAACGCTGTTTGTCCCTTTTTGAAAATAAATTAAAGAAAAATTTATCTGAAAATGACAATCAATTTTAATGATTATACCATGCATTTTTGGGTTAAGCTGCCTGATCTTTTTATCCAAACTTTTCACCAATTATTATTGAGTTAATGACCCTAAAATTGAGTCGCTTCCTTAGGTCAATTCCACTTATATACCTCATTTGGCTAGTGACACCTTGAAGGGTTTTCGTCGATAAACCACTCTCATTTTCCTTCTCTCAGCTCATCATTGCCCTAAGGTGTTGAGACTCCCTTATTTTTATTTCTCTCAATTTGAGTGTCTATGAGGATTTTGACCAATGAGACTCTTATTTTCGTTTCTCTTAGCCTATACCATCGTCTTATGGTGCCCGTGAGGGTTTTCACCAATAAGACTCTCTCATTTTTATTTCTCTCAACTTCCCATCATCTTATAGTGCCCGTGAGGATTTTTACTGATAAGACTCTCTCATTTTATCTCTCTCCTGATTTCTTATGCTGAGGAAGACAATTAGTACCCAAATGCCCTATCATATCTATTGCATGCTTAGCCTTAACATTCACAAAGATTGATATGAATGTCTTTCTTTAGTTGTAACTTGACCTTTGGATAAAGTTAGAAAGAAAGGATGGCATGAGGCTCAAACGACACTTGAAATGAGGTAGGACTTACAACTTTTGGAATCGACTCAAATAATGAGGATTAACGCATGCCCCAATTTCTTTTGGCTGGGTGACTCTAACTTGTTTATTTGGTTGGACCGAGCCCCGAGTAGGGCAACCTACGTATATCACTCCCGAGAGAGGAGAATCAGATCACACGTAGTTTCGACAACTTGTTTTGCTTGATTCTGATTTCTTTTTTTTCCTTTTGTTGACTCTTTTCTCTTTGGAACCTTTTCTGACTCTATTTTTCTTGACACTCTTCTCTTTTCTTTCTTTTTGGACATATTTTTCTTTTTCTTTCCTTTTTTTTTAAATTTTTCTGACGCTCGACACTTTTATTTTGAGCTTTGCTAACTCTATCTTGATTCCAAAAGAGAGGTATGAAAGAAAGTCGAACTAAAGCTCAAATGGGATAAACAAAGGATGACACAATGTTTGGATAGCAGAATAAAATGCCTTCGTCATATCAATTCTTGAAAATGCAAGTACATATCATGCAATATGACAGTGAAAACTGAAGATCACTTGCGACACTTTAACAACACTAACTTTAATTGAGCATGTGTGTTACTTCTTTTTCTACACTTGTCAAACATACAACTCCACCTTTGTTGTATATCTCTCACGTTAAATGACTCATGCTTTTGTGGAGCTGATTATCTTCTTGTTTCTCTTAATATAGGAATCACGCGTCCACTATTTGACCTAATTAGGATATGTATTTCAATTGATGACCAAATTACTCCAGCGATTCTCAAAATAATTATCTTAATTTTGAAAGAAGGCTTCAGCATGGTCACCAAATGTCTCAACACTCTACCTATTTCTCAAATGTTTTTTTTTCAAACTTTAGCCTTCTGATTCAAAGTTCATGCTTAAATTGGATTCTAAGATCTAGCTAAAAATTTCGCCAGCATGTTATGTCACTAGAACCAACATAAAATGAACTGTGTAAAGAAAACAAACAAACAACTTAAAATAAGACAAAACAACAAGGACACCACATTTCAATAAAATAAAGAGAGAAATATCTATTACCCCCCTGAACTTGTCGACTTTTATTTGTGGTACACCTGAACTTTTAACCATCTTAAATACCCTCCAAACTTATTTTTTGACAACTTCGACTGACCCTTTTAGTCCGATGTGGCTAATTGTTTGACTATAAACTCCATCACGTGCGTGATGGAGTTTTTTTTGTCCAAGTCAGCCGTTTCAACGGTAACAAAACAAAAAAAATCTATTTTCTCTTTAATTTATTCAATAAAATTTAATTGTCCTCCTCCTATTTACTATCCTTTTTTTTTATTTTTTATCATCTTCTTCCATCACTTTCAATCTACTAAAAAAATTTCATTCTGTTATTTCTACTTAAAAAAATTTCTAACTCCATGAATTATAATAAGAGACTTGTGTGTGCATGTGAGTCTCCTCCAATTGTGAGAATTTCATAGTCGGATGACAATTTCGGACATAGATTCCTCGATTGTATGCATTATGGTGTATGTAATTCTTTTATATTCTCTTTTTTTATTTATGTTTTGTAACAAGTTAATTTTATAACTTTCTTTTCTATAAATTGCAATCCCGATTTCAAACTAGTTACAACTTTTTTGATTGGTATGATGCAGAATTTCCACGTCAAGCTAATATTGTGATTTTTGGTTTGTTGAAAAAGACCAACAAACAACAAAAAGAGTTGAAAGGCAAAAGGATGTTAAAGCTAATTTTGTTCATTAGTTTGATATGTAATGTGATGATCTTCATTTATATTTTGGATCGTTGATTGAAATTAATGTTGGTGTATGTAATGGTGCTTTAATTTGATAAGATTGTGTATTTTGATGGATATGGTGTATTTGTTTGTTGATTAAAGCAATATATTTGTAGTTATAGTTGTAATATTTCTCATTTCTTGGTTATTGTTGGCTTCTCCGTAAGAAGATGATAAGTTGGCAACAACACAATAGATGCATAATTTAACAATACAACTTTGTACATAATAGAAGCATTACAAATGATAAGTTGAAAATAACACAATAGATGCATAATGTAACAATACAACTTTGTACATAATAGATGCATTCATTAGTGCTTAATTGTTTCGAATTCGTGAAATTAACGGCACCATAGTGCTTAATTGTTTCAACCAAAATCAAGTAGGGTACTTCAAAATATGAGACTGTCAAAACACATAAATAAAGACTAGTTCAATCATTCTGTTACAATACCAACAGTAGAACAATTAAGAGATGTCAACAACTAACAACCACCATCAACAAAGCTTTTTTCCCTTGCCCTTTGCATTTTTATTTGATGAAGTCTTTGCCTTGGTACTCTTTGTTGGAGATTTTTCCAGCAGTTGTGCCCTTGTCCTAATTCTAGCAACTTTTGATCTTGTTTGAACTTGAAGTTGCATTTGAGTAACAATACACAAATTTTTCCACTTCAGCCCTTTTGTTAGTTGATAACCAATATCACCAGTGACATGTGCCGAACTCACTATGCCTGTGTTAACCTTTCTAATACTAGCCAATCCTTGCTGAAAAATGTAGCCAATTCTTGTTATATTTTGAATAACTTTTGCAAAAATAATTAGAAGTATCGATAAGACACTTACATTAACACAAGTGTATCCAGATTTAGAAATAAATACACCTTGACCCACAACTCTTGGCCTCTTGTTACCACTTTTTTCATCAGTTTTGTCCATGTTGATTGTGCTGCGTTTTTTCCTCTTTCCAGTAGAAGATTGTTGGGATGCAACATACTAGAAAAACAAACTAGTTAATAAGTAATGTATGTTAAAATTTTAAGTAAGCTAATAAAATTATTACCTCTTTTGTGACTGATTTGGATTTACGATTGGGATTTTGTTGACATCCTCTCTTGTTATGATTTGTTTGTTTGTAGATTGAACATGTCATGACACCCCAAATTTTGGCAACTTTTCATATTTTGCCACTACACCAATCTCTTTCTTTCTATTCTTTGGTGGCCTACCAGGCATTTGTGTCACTTCAGGTGGCTCAACCATAGGATTCCTGCTATCTGGCCATATTTTCATATTTGGGACTGACTGAATAAAGTAAGAATAGGCCTTGAAATATGCCTTCTTTCTGTACCAGCTAGAAATTAGCCGTGTTGTATTCAAATTTAAGTAGTTCATTGTTGCTATACCATGTGCACAGGGAATTTCTTTTAGTTCCCATAATCTGCAACTACATTTATTTTGCCTTATTTTTATAGTATGCTTGTATGCCTCTTCAGTCACTTTAAATCCTTGATCACCATTTCGGTCAATGTTGCATTGCATTGATTTTTCTTTTGCATTGAACACCATCATTGCCATTGGAGATATGTCATCTATCCAAGAATCAACAAATTTTCTTGCCCTACTCACCCTTGTCATCACTTTTATCCTAATTTCTTCCAACATTGAAATAGTACTCTTGTTCCTAGAAATCAAAATCCAAGCATTAAAACTCTCGGACATGTTGTTATCCATACTATTATACTTGGAAAAGGTTTTGAAGAAAGCCTTACACCATCTCTCTTTATTGTAACCTATCAAATCTTCAACAATGCCTCTACCCAACCTAGAAAGAGCATCAAGGTTATACTTAAACTGTGACTCAAAAGTTGATCTAACACAAGCACAAAATTTCTTCCTTCTCTCTATGCCTCTCCATTTCTTTGACCAATTGGCTAAAATGTGACTAGCACACATTCTGTACTCACATTCAGGAAGTATTTCTTCTGCAGCAACAACTAGTCCCTGCAGTTTCAAAACAAACAAATGAAGTTAGTTAATTTTGGTCTAACTGAATGAAAAAAAAAATATAGTTACCTTTTGCATATCACTGATAATATTGAGCTGGGAACCATCTCCTAAGTTGAGATCATCTTGTAATATCATCAAGAACCATCTCCATGTAGCCTTACTTTCTTTACCAATCACTGCCCATGCTATTGGAAATATTTAATTGTTTCCATCCTTAGTAATAGCTACCAACAACTGACCTTTACAAACTCCTTTCAAAAAACACCTATCTAGTCCAATACACTTTTTGCACCCCTCTTGAAATCCTTTTTTCATAGCATCAAAACAAATGTAGAAAGAGTGAAATTTTTTCATCCCACTATCTGAATCAGTCAGCTTCACAACACAAGTACTACCAGGATTTGTTTGGAGCAACATATCCTTGTAGTCTAGAATTCTGTTAAATTCAGCCACTGATCCCGCATAATTTCTTTCAAAATCAACTTTCTTGTCTTTAAACACACTGTCTTACCAACATAAAAACCCAACTCTTTCCTAACCAATTCTTGAATCTCCCACCCTTTGATTGTTGGCTGGGATATAATCCTATCTTTTAGATAATTTGATAGAAATTTTGAATTACAAAGACAATTATTGTTTGTCCGAGTATATTTGTGCCTCGGGTTGTAGGTCTTGACAGAAAAATTTCTACTCTTTCCTTCCTTGCTAGCATACAACAACCATGGATAACCACCTTTACATCTAAATCTTACTCTATAACTCTTATTCACATATTTGTCTAACTCAACCCTCTTCTTTATAGCATATTTAGTAACTGTTTCCCTAAACTCATTTGCATTCTCAAATACAAAACCTAGCTGCCACACAACCACTTTACAAGTTGGATCATATACCACTGAACTACTCTTTTTTCTTCCACTTAACTTTTCTCCCTCAAATTCATCATCAGAAATAGGCAAGAAATCATCATCACTTTGAAAACTATCACAATCAGAACTATTATAATATGGCTCATCTTATGTCAATTTACCCTTGTAATTTCTCTTACCTTTTTCAATATCATCAAACCCATCATCCAGTCTAACTTCACCCAAAAAATCTTTTTCTTTCTCTTTCTTGCTGTTCCTCCTATTGTCTCTCTTAAACTTTCTCACATTTGCCTTCTCTATCCTCAACTCATCATGCACATCACTTTCATAGTCAATAGATTAGTCAGAATCATCATCATCACCATCACTTTCTCTAACCTCTTTTTCTTGAACAAGAGGTTCCTCTACTCTTTGAACAACAAGTTAAACTAGCTCTTGGAAAGATGTTTCAAGTTCTTCTTCAGTGTCAGTCCAATCTATTGAACTATAACCATCATCAACCCCAATTTTTGCTGCATTTTCAGATCTGTTACAATTATTTTGAACAACAGCAGCAACAGAAGAAGAAGCCAACCCTAGATCTCGATTCTTTTCATTGGTATTTCCACATGGAACAAAACATACCTCATCTTTTTTTTCGAGCAACTAGAGGTACATTAAAAGTCTCACCAACAGTTGTAATTTGACTTAATTGTCCTTCAGATTGACCCACATACTCTACAATTGAGTCCTCACACACATATATCTATTGTGTCCCCACCTTTAAGAAATAATGCAATGTCATAAATGTCCCCATCTTTTTTCATTTCTATCGAATCAACCCCCAAAGATGACCCAACATAAGTCCTCCCCAACTTTGTAACACCAAATAACTTTGCATAGTCAGCAATTTCAGGAATTGACAAGTGATCTTCATCCAAATTATATACATATTCAGTCCTACCACCAATGTAGATTGGTCTAGCCTCACTCACCCACAATTTAAATATTAAGTTCAACAACTTAGTAGCCATATGTCAACCTATAACCACAATAAGTAAATTTACAAAAAAAAAATTAAAATTGAACAATACAATCCAACAGTGACCAAAACAACACACAAATTACAATAAAAATTTGATTTTACAAAAAACCCTAATAGTTGAACTAATTACGAAAACCCCTAATAGCATGCATGAAAAATTTCTCATAATTTCTCAATAATTTAACAATATAAGACAATATACATGACTAATTTCAAGAAAAGACCAAAAAATACATAAGTAAAATTACAAAAAAAATTAAAATTGAACAATGCAACCCAATAGTAACCAAAACAACACACAAATTACAATAAAAAATTGATTTTACAAAAAAGCCCTAATATTTGAACTAATTACGAAAAATTCTAATATCATGCATGCAAAATTTCTCATAATTTCAAAATAATTTAACAATATAAGACAATATACATGAATAATTTCAAGAAAAGACCAAAAAATACATAAGTAAAATTACAAAAAAAATTCAAAATTGAACAATGCAACCCAACAGTGACAAAAAAAAAACACAAATTACAATAAAAAACTGATTTTACAAAAAAGCCCTAGTATTTCAACTAATTACAAGAAACCCTAATATCATGCATGCAATATTTCTCATGATTTCACGACAATTTAATCTGTAACACATCGGCTAACAATCATTAATATGATTTCTATTCATAATCAGAACAATAATCGAATGAAAACAACTTTAGTTTCAACACAATGAAAACAAACGAAAAACATATTATTTTAGGTAAAACTTACCTGACAAACAAAAATTTCAATATTACTCTACTTTTGAGTAATGAAAAACTCAAAATCTTTAATGAAATCTTCAACACAAACTAAGACACTACAGCTTCACCAACAACTTTAATGAAATCTTCACCACCACCTTGAGAGAAGTCACTACAACTTCACCAACAACTTCAATGAAATCTTCAACAATAAATCAATACGAAATCGTTCATTAACTATTACAAAAGAGATTAAAAGAGCTGGATGATTTGGTAAGTAAGAGATGGAGGAGTATAGAGAAAGAATAGAGGGGGTGTAAAATGAAAATGTTTTAATTTCTCTGTATTTTTTATTAAACGGAGGGTCTCATGTGGATATTATCGATTCACATGGAAATACACACAATCAAATTTGCCATGGTGTAAGTGCTTGTATTCACGATTATGGCCTTTGGGCAAAAAAGGGTCAGTCGAAGTTGTTAAAAAATAAGTTGGAGGAAAGGTATTTAAGACGGTTAAAAGTTCAGGTGTACCACGAATAAAGGTTGACAAGTTCAGGGGGGTAATAGATACTTCTCTCTAAAATAAAAGATAGAAAGGTTTAAACAAAAATGACAAAAAAATAAAATAAGATAGATTCCGAATAACAAACCTGAAATAATTCAGAAAACAGAAAGAAAAATAAAACAAACTACCAAAACCTCTTCCAAGTAAGGAGAGGAGTGTCTTCCTAACTGCTTAGCTTGACATCTTAGCCACTGATTTTCATATCAGCATGACTACAGTTTCCACTACTTTCCAACAGATTTTCTTCAACCAATAAGTTCTTGATCCTCATGTTTAACTCATTACTTCCCACGTATTATGCATTATCGTGTGTTGGTGAAGGATTTCATGTGACACTTGTAGTGCTAATATGTTGCACTACAATCAATTTTTCTTGAATTATCCTTTCTATTTCTCTTTTCAGAGCACGACAATCCTAAATACTGTGACCCTGAACATCAGAATGATATGCACATCGTACATGAGGATCAAAATTTCTTGAATGCGGGTTAAGAGTATACCCAAGAAGAAGAGTGACCATGCCCCCATTGCACTAATTGGAACACATTGGCATATGATTCTCCAATTGTCATGAAATTATACCTAAGCTTTTACCTCTTTTCATTATTTAAATTGGATCGAACATCGGGCCTAGAAGGGCTTTGATCTGTTTGTAGAGTTGGAGGGTGACTCTGAGGCATTGGTGCAAGCCATTGTGGGAAGGGAGTTGACCATATGGATGTGCGTAATATACTAGATATGGAGGTGGGGAAATGGAGTATAATGGATTTTGGGTATGATTATAGAGAACTTGGGTATGAAGTTGGACTTCAGACTGAGGGTAACGATAATGTGGTCTTCTTCGACGTGCTCGTTGTCCAACTATAATAATAGTTGCATCTTTCTCATTCTTCTTCCCTCCATTTTCCCTTAATTGATTGCAATATTATCCCAAATGTTTCACGAATTCCTCATGTCCATCTTGCTCCTTAAATTTTGATATATCAAGGATTGGAGGAAGGTTAACACTTGAAGACATGCCCCAGTCTTTGTACGAAACATCTTCTTTACCCGCAGGTCCTAGGAAACTTTTCATACCATTTTCTGCACTCTTTATTTTTCCAACCATTTTCTCTGGCTCTTCTGGTACACTAGGCTTCTTGTTAAGAAATTTTGGTGGTCTAATTAACTTAAAAGTAGGCTCTGGAGTATAACAATGATCACTAAGAGTATAGAACATGGGTCCACTAGAATCATGGCGAAACATAACTATTGGGAAAACCAATATGGGAGCCTCAATAGAGGATTGAGCAAAAAAATCACAGACAACATGTGGTGTTGTGAATGTAGCAGGCTTATACTGAGGAACTAGATAAAGAGTGGTGGAAGTATTGGGATACTTTTGGCTTGGAGTGAATTCTGAGTCATGTTTCGGTGCATCAACAATAGTAGGAAACTGATTTTGCAATTTTGGTAGAAAACTCGAGGTATTTGTAGGATCAATAGCAGGCAATGGAGGATGAGGTAGCCCACTGGCCCAAGCTCGATGCATTTATATCATTTGTTGTCTTAGTCTTCTAGTCTCTTGCTTTAAACTCTCATTTTCCTGACTCTTTGTTTGATCCATGATGTCACTCTCTATATCCTTGTTGGACATAGTTAATCCTTTCTTAAATTTGGTGTGATATGGAAGACCAGCTACAATACCACAAGCCAACCACCTTAAACTAACTAAATAAGAGATAACAAACGTGTTAGAGTTCAACACTTTTTCAAAATCACTTTTTCCTTTTTGAAAAGATCACCGAGACCGAGAAGGGCGCCTACGTATCTCACCCCCGAAAGGGGAGAATCAGGTGTGCGTAGTTCATGAAGTTTTGACACAACATGGCCAATCAAACTCTCTTTTCTTTTTTTTCCTTTTCCTTAAAATTTTAAAAAGAAAAGAAAATAATAAATTGTCAAAAGAATTGACAAAAATCTTTTTGAATTTTTTCAGCTTTAAAATTTCTATACAAAACAAAGCCTATGATTACCAAAGAATTTTTTTTTGGGTTTTCGATTTTTAATTTCACATGAAAATGAAACTTGAAACTATTAAAGAAAAATCTTTTTTATAGTTTTCTTTTAAAGATGTATATGAAACACTTACTCTAAGTGAAGAGTGAAGAAAATCTTTTTTGGATTTTTTAAATAAGATCACCGAACCCTAGAAGGGCTGCCTACGTATCTCACTCCCGAGAGAGGAGAACCAGATGTGCGTAGTTTATCCAGTTTGGACTGTTAAGAATTAAATAACAAACTACACCCTAACTTGAGACACGACTAAAGAAAGACGATGAACAACGTAATAAAATCTTTTTGAGTTTTCAATTTGACACTTCACATAAAACTGACACCAACAACTGTGATTTTTTTTTTTATGGTATTTTCGTTATATAAAATGTACAAAACTTCTACCCTCTTTTTGAATTTTATTTATATAAAGCTCTTATTAAAAAAAATCTTTTTGAAATTTTCAAATTATGAATACTTGCTAAAAGAGACAAAGAAATTTTTTTTTGATGTTTTTTTATTTTTTGAGAAAATGAATGCAAAAGGTAAAAAATCTTTTTGAATTTCTGAATTGTGGAAAAAAAATCCCTATGAACTCTAAAAAAAACTACGAGACTCTTTTTTTTTCTTTTTCCTTACCCAAACACACCATTCTTTAATTCTGGCACATGTTTTCTCCAAATTAGTCTGTCAAATGAATCTGTTGTCCTCAAAGATGCAATAATTAGCACATTCGGATGCTTCAGGAGTGAGTCTCCTACAAAGGACCAAGTGGGTCCCGCTAGGTCTCAATATGATGTAGATAAGCATGACCTAAAAGCTGACCTACGCTGGAGTCCACTAACAAGGCTGTTCGGGGGAGCGTATGGTCGATAGTGGCTGCGAGAACTTTTCACCCACTCCATATGTACGATGGTTCCCCCTCTAAAAATAAGGGTGACTCAACTAGAGTTTGTGTACATGACGTGTACTCCAAGACTTGTTGCGAAAGAAATGACTCGGGTTATGCAAAGGATGCCAGATATAAAGCGGTAACACATAAAAGATAGACTGCAAATAAAGAGCACGTAGGCATCCAACAATGATAAGAAAATAACAAACAATAACACAAACAATATCTATACACCTATAATACCATACTAAGCCGATACAACTATAAAAATAAGCTCGAATTCTGAAAAATCTCCAGCAGAGTCGCCAGAGTTGTCACACCCTTTTTTTTTAACGAAAAAGATATGATTTTAATGTTTGAAAAAGGTTTTTATTATTAAAGTGATAAAATAAAGATTTATTTTTTTAAAAAAATATTTTTACATTCAAATTCAGAGTCGCCACTTGGCATAATCGGGTGTGCCAAGTCACCTGTGGAAATCCTTTTTCAAAACTATTTTGACTCTTTAAAACTGGTTTGCGAACAGAGATTTTGATTAAGGAATTCTGTTGACTAAGGGGAAGGTGTAAGTCAACCCTCGGTCCTGTGGTTCTACCACAATCGTTTCGTGGAGTATATCGGCTAGTACGACACAATGAATATGCAAACCACATAAAATACACAATAATCAATCAAACAAACTAAAACAAAATAAGTTCAAAAATATAATGTCCAGTCCAATTTATTACAAACCGAGAATAAAAAAAGGCTAAATTTAAAACCTAAACTACTGTAACTATCCTAGTTATGCTTTATCCAATGCCTCGGGCCTTGATCACGAATATCTTCGAGTATAGCTTTCTTAGGAAATTTCCCAGATAAAATAATATAGATACCTCGGGAAATTCCCCGGCCAAATAGTACAATTGATCCAAGTGAGATAAAATAAAACATTCAACACACACATTTCAAACATTCCATCAATCCATGATTCCTAAGTTTGCCTACCCAGCCTACCGTTTGCCTACCAACTTCAACCTATCATGATACTATCAAATTTGACGAAATCAATGAATCAAAATTAATCCATATTTGTTTTTTATCAATTTTCAACCTCTCTCCCCGAATTTCATTTTTATTCTTAACGAGATATCATTTTATCTTATAAATCACAATCCAAGGAAATCAATCAAATCAAATAAGTAACAATTCATCACCAACCAAGATAAAAAAACACACGATATTCAATCCAACACACTGAATATAATAAAAGATGAAGTAAAAAGAGTAAAGATTAGAAATAGACCTCGATTTGGAGATTTTGAAAAGTGTGTCTCGATAAAATAAAGAATCCGCTTTCTATAGCCTCAACTCGAACCTCAACAACAAACCCATAAAAACCAAATCAGCGTCAAGAATCCACAATCCAAACAGATTTCAACCCAAAATACAATAATACAAACAAAGACTAAAAAACTCGATTAGATGGAGCTCCGGTGAGCTTAGACGGGAAAGAACCGACAAAATGGATCGGATTTCGGCGCACTTAACCTTTTTCGATGGGATTTTGACTAAAAACTCAAGTAAACGAAGAGATTTTTATGTTATTCCGGGACTGGAATAGAATTTAAAATTGCAGTACCTGAATCCGACCAAAACAATAACCATTTCGGCGAAGGATTCGCCAAAAAAAGCTTAGCTCCAGTCAAATATAGCCAGAACTGTGACCCACCCGTGAAAATCATGTTTCTTCCTCCACTTTCACTATCCGTTTGTCATCATTATTGGATATTCACATATTCCGTTGATATTAAGTAGGTGTTTCGGTGAAAAATGCAAATTCCGGTGAAGTCGGCTTGTTTTTGTGATTATCCCGTACCCTCTCCCCGTGATCTCTCCCTCGATCTTGTGTGTGTGTGTTGTTCTTCTCCCCTCATTCTAGTGTGTTTGTGTATTCTGTGTGTGACGATATGGGTGTTTCTGTCTTTGTGTGATTTATGTGTATGGTGTATTCCATGTGTGTGTGTGCGAAGAGGAAGAAAAGGAAAGGAAAATGGAGTGTTCAAAAATGGTGTGAGCCATTCACCATGTGTAGTGTGTAGCCACTATGAAAGATGATTGTGTGCGTATATGGGGTCCCCTTTTCAGTGAATTTTTTTGTCCGTATATATGAGAATTGTGTATTTTAGTGAGGTTAGGGTGGGGTAGTGGGGTAGGATTGGGGGTGGGGGACACGCAGGTAGGGGTATATAGGGTGGTGGGGTAGTGACGTGTTGTCAAAATTTGATAGGAAGGGATTGTTAGTTTGTTCAAATTGGGATTATGTGAGAATTTATGGATAAAATTTATTTAGAGTTGGTTATTATTTTGTCATTTTGTGAAAAATTTATGGAATAGGGTTGGGGTGCGTGGTAAGATGGAGTAAATGGTAAAAATATTTTTTTGGAAGGACAAAGTTACGTGTCTACAATCCTCTTTTTTTAGTAAGAGCCTATTATTTTTACTTTTTTATTTTATTACTTTTATATTTGATAATGAAATTAGAATTTTATATTTCAGTTATGAAACAAACTAGTGACAAATTGATTTGGTGAATGGATGTTTTAAAAACTTATTTAGAATCTTGTATTCAAGAAATATCATTGAACGAGAGATATGAAAGTAGTTTGAAAGCTGAATCATGGGATAGAATAAAGATGTCTTGGTGACTACGCATAACTTTGTAGCTACACAAAAGAAGATAAGAACCAATATGATTATATAAAAGAAAAATATCAAGCTTGGTTACCGCTAACTAAAAAGACAGGCAATATTTATGATCCAACAATCAATACCATTCAAATGTCTAATCGTGAGTAGGAAGAATATATAAAGGTTAGTTTATTATATAGTATTTTTTTTATCCTTCAATTTTACTATAAAGAGAATAGTTTAAGGTGTATATAAAAAGTATGACTTCTTATATTTGAATATAGGCTCATCCAAAAGCAAAAGCATTGAAGAGATTATCACTATCCTTTTCAGAACTTTCTTACAACACTCTTTGAGGGTTCTACTGCAACAGGCGTTCATGGTTGGAGTAAAAGTTGTACAACTTCGTGTTTTGGTGCCCCTTTTGCATCTACTAATATAGATCTTTATGATTTACAAGATCTAGTTGATGAAACTTTTAAAGATTTTCCATCTCAATCTTCAATTTCAATTGAAAAAAAGAATTTGGAAAAGAAAAGAAAAAAAGCATCATCCCGATTGAAAATTGCTGAGAAAATAAGTGTTGTATTAAAATTATTAATTAATAAAAATAGTGCACCTGAAGTTAAGGAATGTATGAAAAAGTTAGATGGACTTGGATCGGGAGATCCGTTGTATTCTTCAACTGTTAGTATACTTTGTGAAGGTGATAGCTATCGAAAAGAATGGATGAAACTAACAGAGACTGATAAATTAAGAAATTGGGTTAAAGTAATGAAAAAATGGGTATTCTCTAATTTTGTGAATTACTAGTATATTTATTAGATGCAGATTTCAAGAAATCTAATTTTTATTTTTTAGTTACTTTTATAATAATTTTTGAAACTTTGTAATGCTATACGCGATGTTTATGAAACATGTTTATTGGTGAACCACATTATTTTTATGTTTTGCTATGTCTGAGGAGTATATTATTTTCATAATCACTTTGTTATTATTATATGTAATTTCTGATCTTGCAAAATATGTAGTTAGTTGTACTTATTATTGTGCATTATTTTTTTATTTGTAAAACAGATTCAACATGGATATTGATGATCAAATATTATGGTTGATAAGCTTATATTGACAAAGAAAATGTTATAGACTCACATATGATCGAAGAAATAAAGATTGATGATAAAATATTATGGTTGATGAGCTTATATTGACAAAGAAAATGTTATACACTCACATATGATTGAAGAAATAAAGATTTAACATCATCTTTATCTGATAAAAATATACATTAGAATTATTGTTTGATTCCAATCGACAATGTATAGAATTGATGCGCATATCACATGATGCATATGTTTGGCTATGTCAACATTTTAAACAAAACGGGTGGCTCACTGATAGCAAACATATATCTGTCGAAGAAAAAATAACAATATTTGTAACTATTATAGGACATAATGAGTGTTACGTCGTTATTAATAGAAGATTTCAGCATTCTTTGCAAACAGTGCACAAGTATTTTCATGAGATTCTTGAGGCAATGATGAAATTTGCAAAAGATGTGATTGCACATACAATATTTGATTCAAATATGAATATTCCTGGTGCTTATAATAAGATGTTGCGAAGAGTTTTTAAGATACTATTTTTAAATTATTATTATAAAATTTTAGAAGAATATTTTTTCATCATGTTGACATAAATGTATAAATTGTCAGGGAGCAATAGGTGCACTAGATGGGATATTAGTACACACTATTGTTCTTGCTAATCAACAAATTATTTACAGAGGAAGAGGAAAAGATAAATGCTACCAGAATGTTCTGACAATATGTGACTTTAATATGGTCCTCACTTATGTTTAGGCCAAATGAAAAAGAGTAGCACATGATGCATGAGTTCTAACAGAAGTTGTATCTGATCCAGATAATGACTTTCTATTTCCTCCATCTAGTAAATAATGAAGTTTAAATGATTAAAATAATTATTTATCCTTTTAATATTATAAGCTAACTTTTTTAATTTTAATGTCAGATAAATATTACCTATGTGATGCGGTATATTGTAATACTTGAGAATTTCTAGCACCGTATCGTAATGTTAGATATTGGCTAGGAGATTATCGGCGTAGGTGTGCCATAACTAAGGAGAAAAAGTTTAATCATGCTCATGCTCAACTTAGAAATGTTATCGAATGTTCTTATGGAGTACAAAAAGTAAGATTTTCTATATTGGACAAGATGGCTCCATATCCTATCAATATCCAAAGAGATGTTGTGATTGCATGCTTTGCAGTTTATAATTTTATTAGGAAGGAACACATCAATGATAAATTGTTTAATAAATTTGATACACCTCAAGTAATATTTGATGAAGAAGGACAACAAGAAGAAACAATTGATGAAGCAAACGGGCCTAGCTGGACAGTTGAAGATTCTCAAATAATGTACAATACGCGTGAGGAACTTGCACTCAAGCTAATGCATTGAAGTTGAGGCATTTAAGAGTTCAATAATTTAGTTATTTGATTTTTTTCATTATTGGAATGTTAAAATTAGGTGATTATTAATTAGTTATTCAAATACTTTAATATTTATGTATCTAAGTTCAAAATTTATCTGACTAATTATTTTAGTTTGTTGGGTCAGTTTAATTGATAGATTACTTTATGTTAAATTTAATTTTTATAATTATATCTTATCACAATAATTTTTAATCGATATATCTTTTTTTAATAATTTAAATAGTTCAATAGTTATATTTAACAAAATATACTTATCTTTAAATATTTTAATTATCACTCAAATAATAATTTTGATGTCTAAGTTAATACTTTATCTAATTTTTTTCATATAATATAATATTTTATTACTTTTTAAATTTAACTAGCATATTTATTACGAATAAATAAATTACGTACATTCAAATGTTAAAAAATAAACAGTCTTAATTATTCAGTATTCAGATCTCGAAGCAACATCTTAATCATTCAGATATCCATTCAGATTCAAACGTCTTAATCTTAAAAAAATAAATACACCCTAATTCAGTTAACGTAGCTCGGTTTCCTTCTCTCGAGGGTAGAGAAATGTGATGACAATACAATGTTTAATTTGACTATGTGGTTATTTGAAAAGTCTTTTTGAAAATTAAATTTGATGCAGTTGAATGTAATTACATAATTTAATATGTTTAATTGATAGTAGTAAGTAATTATTTAATTAATAAATTATTAGATGTAATTAACAGAGTAATTATACTTTCTAATTCTCATGGCAAGCTAATTAGATGTAATTAATAGGGTAACTATATTCTCTAATTCTCATGGGAAACTGTAAATTGCTGGTAATAAAATGATGCAATTATAAATTGTTTATTTTTAATTCTTTTATTTTATTTTTATTTTTACTTTTTTTGTTTAGTTTATTTTTATTTCTATTATTTTAGATTCTTTTTACATGTTATTATTTTAATATTTTTTATTTTATATTATTTAAAGTTCATTTCCTTCGTATTTTTCAATCTTTATTTCCTTTGATTCCATACATTATTCGTATTATCCCATTTTTATTTATCTTATGTTTATTTTTTTTATTTAGAATGATTTTATTAGTAATTTAATTTTAAAATTAAAGTAGAATTTACTGTTGAATAATGTTATATAGATAAACATTTTTCTTTTCTATTGAATTATATTTATGTTTGTTGTGTTGAAATTTGACATAAGAGTAGTATGTTATTTTTTTTCTTTGAATTGATGTTATATTTTCAACTACAATTTATTTGTTGTAATACTTGATATTTTACATCACAAGTCATTCACTTTTTAGTTAGAATTAATGGATTATCTGTTTTTATAAAATAATTTAATAATTTTATGAAATTATATTTTCATTATTAATTTTTTATATCATATATGCATTTCATGATATTTTTAAAAGTTAAGTACTTTTTTCTTTTATGATTAATTTAATTAAAATATGCTAATTTTAAAAATATAAATCCATTAACTTTGTATAATATTAGTTATGTACATATATTTATTAATTAATCTATTTTTAAAAGTCAATATATATCTTAGTTATTTAATCTAATATTATTTATAAATATCCTTATTTGTTTAATATAAATTTGTTATTTTTGATTATTAACTTTTTAAAGAAAACTTAAAAAACATGTAATGCACTCATGCAACCAAACAGTACACTTGTAATGCGACCTTTAAGCCTGGAATCGATCATGCTGCTATAGCTAGAGTCTTTAGAAATCACAATGGAGCCAGACTCTTAGGTTTTATCAATCACATCTCCACTACTGACCCTTTCGAAGTAGAAACCCATGCTCTTCTACTAGGACTATCGGTCGTTTTCGAATGCGAATTTGACCCTTTAGAAATGAATCTGGACTGTCAGTATTTAGTAAATCTCCTACAAGAATCGTCAAATGTTAGCTCATCTTTAATATCTGATTGCAGGTACCTACTCCTGGTTTTAGGTAAACCGCAGGTGAAACATGTTTATAGAGAACAGAATAAGTTGGAGGATGCACTAGCAGGAATGACTGTATATACATTACTATCACTGTTGGACCTTTGCTGCTCTGGGACCCTCCCACACCCTTTAAGGATATTTCGCAAGCTGATATAAGTGGAGGGCCAATTACTAGACAAACTAGAAATAGAATAAGTGCAGAGATTTTGTACAATAGTTTGTGTAATAGTAAGCAGAGAAATGTTACTACTGATGCTAGCGCTTGTACAATGGCCTCGCCACAAAATACATCTCTATAAACTTTGGTTGCTTTCATAATAATATCGTCTTTTACCAAAAAAAAAAGTAAGCATGCAAAAATTTTTTATCGTAAAAACTTTTCTTTCTCAAGAAAGTGAAAATTCTGACCTATTTTGCAAAATTTATTTGAAAAACATCAAACAGAAAGTAATTGTGAAATGTAAGCATGGAAAAGATTTTTACGTAAAAGCTTCTTTTTCTCAAGAAAGTGAAGAATTCTGACCTATTTTGCAAAGTTTATCTAAAAACTTCACTAGCTTGAAAATTTTATTGCAAAACTCAATTTATTACCTTTCACTTTTGCAATCTTCTAATTATCGTCACCCCTCTCGAGACGGGAATTTCAATTGATCTTGAAAAGTTAGAACCACCTAACAAGCAATTACCTATAGTACAAAGTTTCTAAGAAAGCAAACATATTACTCCCTCTGTTCTATTTTATTAGGAATATTTTAATCGAGCATAAAATTTAAAAAATAAGAAAAGACTTTATAATGTTTATCAAATTATTCTTGATTAAAAAATAAACTACGATCATCTTTAATTAAGTGAAATCTTATAAATGAAACTAGTAAAGATAAAAGTGAAATTGTGTCTTTAAATAGTTACAAAATAAAAGAAGATGACCTTTTTTTTGAGAGACCAAAAGGAGTACAATTAGTGCCACTTTTGGCCATGTGATGAAAAATTTTGATTTTAAATTATGGTACAAAATTATGATATGAAATTATTTGAGATGAAATTAATTTTTTTTTTAGATATGCAATTTACATTTTTCAATTATATATTTCCTAATAAAAATAAAAACTGCACAAATTGTGAAAACTATTAATTTTTTCTCAATTCTTGTATAATGTTATCAAATGAGCAACCTATAATTGATAAATAGTATAGTGTAATTGTCAGGACAATGGACTAATAAATTGCATACCTCCATATTTTCTTTTTAAAGAAATAATTTCGATTACAAACTCTAAAATATGCATAATTTTATAGAGTTTCACTAGTCAACAATAATAGTAACTAGTTATTTTTTAATACAACTCTTTCACATTATACATGTTATCTCTTCACGTCGGGCATGAGGCATTTTGCAAAAGTTAAAATGATGTGGCTTTTTTGTAATAAAATATAAACTTGTAGGTCAATTTATATCTTTGAAAAAAGTGAAATAATGATATGAAATTCTCAATCAAGGTTCTTGGAGAATTTGAAATTTATCTCATAATTTTATACCATCTAACACTAGTCAATTGATTTTCATACATTATGTACTTGAAGGGAGAAAATACAATCTGGTCATTTTCATTATTTTTGAGAGAAAGGGTAACACGAGGTTGTCCGGCTGACTTGGACGTATTAGTCGAATGAAAAATATTAGACAATGACTTTTAAAAGAAGTGTATGACCAACGCACACGTGCGCTCTCTCTCTCTCTCTCTCTCACACACACACACACACATATATAGCAATTGATTTTCAGACATTATGTACTTGAAGGGAGAAAATATAATCTGGTTATTTTCATTATTTTTGAGAGAAAGGGTAACATGAGGTTGTTCCGATGGCTTGGACGTATTAGTCGAATGAAAAATATTAGATAATGACTTTTAAAAGAAGTGTATGACCAACGCATATATATATATATATATATATTGTGATTCGAAGGAATTCAAGGTATTGTCTGAACAAAACAAGAAAATCAGAAATAGAAAAAAGATGATTTATCGCACACTAGAAGTGTAAAGAGCATTGGAACCATAATTCAAAAAATTTTAAGTCTATAAATTTCAGTAAATATTACTCGATTATGTTTAGTAATTTTTAATTTGCAGGAGAAACAGTGAGTTGTCCCCAACTTATGCTGAGATCTTTCAATGAGCACATATAAGGAAGAATATCATAGAATCGAATTCGAATATATGGGTTGAGCCAAGGACTCAAAATTCCTATATAAGTTTTATAAATTTACTTATAAAATACATAGTAACGTATCTCTATTGTGTATATATATGCTTGCTTTTATTTTTATTATGCAGAGTTATTATGAATGACACTTGTCTGAGTTTAGTTAGACTCAGCAAAATCAAAACTAGTCGATTCAATCTAGACCAGATCAACCCACTCAAACATGAACTGAAAAAGTGATCGAGGAAAGAAAAAAATGAGAATCTATAAGATGGGTTTTTAAAAAAATTTGTGACACATTTAGTTAGGACTAAAACGTATTGGATCCTCACGTCAGGCTGAGGCGATTTATGATCTCAGATTATTATTGTATTGCAATAAATTGCATGACTTACGTATGTGTTGACACACTCCAAGCCATAATGAATTGCTCAAAATAATAACATGAGATAAAAAGGAAAATCTATAAGACAGGCTTTTGAAAAAAATAGTAACACATTTAGTTAGGACTGAAACGTATTGGATCCTCACATTAGGTTGAGGCGATTGATGATCTTCAGATTATTATTGTTATATTGTAATAGATCGTATGACTTATGTATTCTTTGAAACAGTCTGAGACACACTGAATTGCTCAAAATAATAACATGAGCATGGTCGTCGAGGAATTGAAGAAACAAGTGCTTAACTTGATTCATCATCATTTTATTTCTCCATCTTTCAATCATCAAGTATCAATAAGACTGAGCGGGATGAGAATTTTGTTGCGTCATTCCCTTAGTAATGATTCTTTTAGTTAATATGTTATTGATTTTTCACATTGTGAATGTTTTTTGAGTTTTATTTATGTTTTGGTACACTTAATTTATTTATGATTTTGATTGATATATTTATGTGTTTAGTTATGATTTTGATAATGTTTAGGGTGTTTAATTATTATATAAATATTTTGGCAGCAATTAGTACTTTTTGGGGCAATATATTTAATTGTAATTTTTTTCAGATAGGATGCAGAAACTGTAGGTTTCTACATTTTACAAAAAATAAAAACACGACGGTTAATGTCTCTTTAGTTTGTCGATTTTATGTATTTGTTCTTCAAAATAAAGGATAAAAATGACGAACTAAAGAGATATTGTTCGTCGTTTTTAAGAATAAATTATAATTTTTTTTAAGTATTGTGTCCATGTCCGTCGCTTTTAAAGTGATATTTTCCTTCGAAAATTAAAAAAATAATAAGGTATTTTACAATAAAATTGAATGTTACTTTTTTCATTATTTTTGATAAAAAAAGAGACACAATTTGTATATTTTTTCTTTATTTTTTTTACCTTTCTTTAGTAGTGAATACCACTAAAAGTTAACATGGTTCTTTTCATGCCATCAAAAATTTTATTTTTTGATATTACATCAAATTTTGTGTCTAAGAGTATTAATCGAAACTCAGGGGTGAACCAAGTTATGTTGAGACCTTCAATTTATCCACCTGAGATAATGACTTAGTGAATAAATGTATCCGTTACTACTATTTTATTGAACATTGTTTCATTAGTGGTCCAGAGGGGCATTGAATTTTGCAGAACAAATATGAAGATCTAGATAACAAAGATGATGCAGAAACTAGAATGAACCCTTGGGTTAGTCTTTTCTGATAATCGAGTGGCTATTAGTGGGATGACTTTAAACTACATCACACCGAATTTGATAAATGGGACTCAAGTAGTGAAAATAGACAAACAGGAACAAGAGAAGGAAGAGCTTAAATGAATGCATTCTCTGATATTATACGTGATTGGTGATATGTCCGATTATAATTATACGATTAAATTTATTGCCCAAACATGGACCTCTGTACCTACTCCAAATCCTTACTACCATGATGAAGGTTACTATCTAATAAAATTTCAATCAAAAGTGGTTATGAAAAAAGTTCCATTTCAGTACGAAAATCATTATTGTAGGCTCCAAACCTATTGCACACATGCTATGGCAACGGGGGTTGTGAACACCGCACCAACTTGCAGTATCATATCTATATGACAATAATTTTTATAGCGATTTTAAAAGTTATTGCTTAAGTCACACCTATTGCATTGATTTTTCATCCCTAAGAAATGACTATTTCATATGCCAATCGAAACAGTTAAAAGCATTGCCTTTGATGTTTTGTAATGATTTTTTTGTCTTGTAGCAAAAACTTTGGTAGCTCAATTTTCACAGTTAATGATATTTTGCAATAATTTTTTAGCGTATGTTGCAATGAATTTTTGGTTTAGTTGTAACGGTTATTACAATTTTACAACAGATTTTAACTATATGTTGCAACGAATTTGATAGATCAATTGAGATAATTTTATTGTTATGACAATGAATTCTTGACATTGATCAAAGGTACTACTACTACAACGATTATTTGTTGCCTATTGTAATATTTCTTATACGTTCTTACAATTGGCAGCCTGTGTTTTGAATATACTATCGCAATAGGTCTATTGTACCTATTGGAATAGTTCATATATATTGCAATACCCTATGTTGTAATTAAAAATATTTAAAATTCAAAATTATAAATACCATAAAATATGATAATTACTAAACAAAATTGATTGATCCTAATTTAAAATATTTCAGTCAAATCAACATTTACCATAGGCGCAAAATATACAGTCATAGGATCACCCGCCATATAAGTGTAAATGTACATGTCATAATGTCAGTCGCCATCATAAGCGCAAAAAACAACCACAATATGATTCATGGATAAAATTATATAGTAGTTGACATATGTTTCATTTGAATAACAAAATAAGACTTCATAATTATGTCAGTAAAAGAGTTGGTCATCATACAAGAGCTTCGACCATGTTCATGTAAATCAAAATGTTGTTCTCATTCATGCTTTCATCATTACCACCCTGATTGTTAGACTACCTATAAAAATTGAAAAATAAAAATTATGAATCAATTTTCATCATTTATCTGCAAGAACTTCAATTTACATCAAATTAAAGATACATAGTAACATGAGGTAAAGAGAGAAAGGCAATAATTTTTTTATGGCAAATAAAAGCATCACTACCAAATCTAAGCTAATAAATACATTATAAAGATTTATACAAGGCAGTGAGGTGAAATGATAAAATCAACATCTAATTTATTGATACATTATCAAGTCTTATCTAACCCAGTATGGTGATAGGAGCAAAACAACATATAGGCCATTGAAAATTTTGATCCTAATTAAAATGTTATAAGTAACAATGTCATGAAGTTGTAATTCTGCCAACATCCTAACTAAGAACTCATTTATATTAATTATGCTTCACAAGTTAGAATGTAAGATTTTTATCGCATTAGAAGTACCAATATTAAGTACCAACAAGGATAAACTACAAAAAATATAAATTTTAACATACTTTAAGTGGATCAATGTCAATTGAACATACTAGCAAATGCATTTTAGCATACTAGAAGTGTTAATATGAATTGTACATAGCAACAAATGCATTCCATAAACTAGAAGTGTACAAAATATATCAAAACATATTACAAGATTAAGTACAAGTGCACAACAACATATGTTCACTAAATATATCTTTCTTCCTTCAATACTTAACAGATCATTACTGAATTTTGATCTTTTAGATGCATTATTGATGTCGTCCAAAACTAACCTCAAAACAAGTATGCTGCAGTCGATGCCAACTATAGTAACCAAATAGGTTGGGGTCGAACCCACAAGAAAAATGTTGAACAACTGCTTAAGTTAACAAAATTAACAAGCAGTGCGGAAAAGCAAATGGGGAAAATTTGGAAATCAATAGTAAGTAGTAACCGAACTTGAATGCTTTGAGTTTGTAAACAGTAGAAGACGAACACTAGGACTGTGTTCCCCTGACTTCTCAACTCAATAAATTTATCATGTTCAACCCACCTATTCAGTTGCTCTGTATGTAATGTATTATCAACCGTCTTGTGATCGTGTTGATAAATGTCACCCTTTACCTTATGAATCTCAGGGCGTCACCTTACTTCTCCTTGTCTACGACTTCATTTCACTTTCACCTTTTGGATCTCAAGTTGATTAGATGAGATAGCGGAATGATAAGATGAACGTGAATCTCAAATTATTGTCTTAATCTCCTTTTGCCAATCCTGAACTCCCTTGTGAGGACGTTCTCGAATATAGGCTATCCCCAATCTTCTGCAGTAACTCTGAGGTAAATTAATATGAAGAAGATCAAGATACATACAACCATATTAGAATAGAAAAATCTTTCACTTCCTCTACGTAGTTAATCATCCAGGGTTTCGACAACCCTAGTCAAGAAAATTAGTTGCTAATATTCATGCAACAATCCATGATAATCAATAAAGAACATGTAATTAATTACAAAAAAATAAGAATAAGAAAATCCAAAGTGTTCAATTGAATAAAAATCCAAAAATCTCTAGCACACAATCGTAATGATCAAAGTAATGTAAAAGCGCATAAAAATATGTTGAAGAATATAAGAGAATGTCAAAGAATGTAACCTAATAAAGGAATAATCCTAAGGTATTTATAGTATCTCAAAATAACCCATAAATCCTAATTAAAATGGAATAGAAAAAGTATGTCGGCACAAGATACAACTCGCGTCGTCCACTCATAAGGTATCCTTATGAGTCGTATCATGCTAGTCGTATGCTCTATAGTAGCTGATCTCCTAGGCTTCAACTTTCTATTATCCTTATGACTCAGCCTCACAAGTCATACCTGGACCATACGACTCGTGGTCTTCACTCGTCATCACTTGGGCATTAATATTTCCAAGCTCTGGACACTGGTATCTTAATGTTTACCATTACGAGTCATACTCAGATCTTTCATCTCGGTTTCTTTTATGACTTCAACTTTGAATGACTGACTGAGTTTATGTTCTCTTTACGATTTCTTATCATGACCCGCATCCACAACTTACGGTTTGTACTCTCTAGTTGTATCCTCTTTTTACTTAACTTCTCAGCTTGACTTTAGTTACTGTCTTGCTTACGAGTTCACCTATGAGCCGTAGTTATGTTGATGACTAGTATGCTGACTTGTATCATTCGTAGACTTCACTTATTTCAGATCTTTTTCTTCCAATTTCATTCTAGGATTATTATTTAACTATTTCACCTGCAAAAATCACAAAACCACATCATATCTACCAAAATGACTTAAGTTCAAGCACAAATTTTTTGTTTTAAGCATCGAAAGTGCCATCTTTTCACGACGCATCAACACTCTCAACTTAAAAAATTTGCATGTCCTCAGGCAAACAGAAATCAAAAACTCTAACACAACAATGATGCTTAAACAGGGAAATTGTATGATACCTATGACAGTGACTTATCAGTTCAGTTTTCAACATTTTTATTCCCCCTTCTACTTTTAACTTTTCAAGAATCCAAGTGTGTATATCGATTTGGCACATGAAATGACGAAAAGGATTTCAGTGATGGCATTACATTAGTAACAGACAACTAAGCATATACAAATCACACTCGCCGAACAGTCTAGCAACCTAGCAACTTAACCCATGTGCGCTCACAATCAAAGAAATCTCATTCACTTAGTTTAGATCAATCAAGTTATTCGAGGATATTACAAAAGATGCTCTAGCTCATAAATAAGTACCAACCGGTGTATACAGAATACCAGAGGCTTGCCCATATGCTCTCTTCCTGAGTTTTTGGACAGTCGAGATAGGATCACTAAAGGACTTTATTTGGCTTGTAACCTAGGTTTGTGGATGGCATGGTATCTTTTTAAGTTTTTTAGTGACTATGCCTCCTTGACACTACTCTTTATTTGGGGTCCACTTATTTTCCACTTTTTATTTATTTTATTTCCTCCCTTATGTCCCCCTTTTATTTTAAAGCACATTCATACTGGACCAGGTACATTTTTCTTTTCTCACTTTCTTTTTCTTTTATTATATTTTATTTTCACCGCACCTATCCTTCTTTATTTTTCCTTTTACACGTCTTTTTTCATACTCATTTTTCCCTACACACCCCTAAATAGTCACCCTCAACTTAGGCGATTTACCTGAGTTGAGGTGCATAGTGTCCAAGGAGGACTAGGGCTAATACAGGTTTATTCTAAGTGAATCGGAAAGGTAAAATTGGTGTAAGCACCAAAAATAGGTCAGTTAAGCTCAAATTTTTGGATCAAGGGATTCATATCATATTTGGTTAGGCATTTAGGCTCGAGTGGACTCAAAATAAGAATGACCTACAATCATTTCCTATCTGACTATCCTGAACTCTAGGTAAGAGCAACCATGCAAGTTCTAGATTTAAACACACTGGGAATTAAGTAACGCCTCACCCACACTCGCATAGGGTTATATTTCTAGGTACTACTTATACAGTTATGCAATTGTTTGTCATAAATGTTCTATCCCTAATTCTAATGCCATTATTAGATTCAGTATCACCCCTCACACATACACACCTCCCACAATCAGCAAATTTTAGGAGGGGCATCAATTTTTCAGCATAATTATTCAAAATCACACAAACTCAACATAATCAATCAAAACCATGTTTACTTCCACAAGTATTAAATTTCTCCCTATTTCAACATCACACAAAAACAAACTAACAAAAACAACAAAACATGCCGGTTCTTTGACTTTTTAGATTGTTGCCACAGATTACGAAACACGACAAGTATAACTTGTGGTGACTTGGTACACCCCCACCCTAACTTAAATCCTATACACTGTCCCCAGTGCATCTAACAACGTAATATATGGGATCGGGAACATACCTAGGCACATAAAGTGATTTTTTATGCTGCATCATCATAAACAGTAGTCCTATCAGTTGCTGGGACTGTCTCTACAATAGTGGTACCGATTGTGACTGGTGCGCTCACTGGCATATTTGGGTGATCATGCATGGGTATGCCAAAAGTATCTCTCACCACCCAATGCTCGATCGTATATTTCTCATGCTAAGAACTCCCCCACATCGAACTCATACTCCGCCATAAAGTTGGCTATCAATGCTATCCAAACCAGACTGCCAATGCTCGGTCGTGTATTTATCATGCTAAGAGATCCCCCATAACGAAATCATACTCCGCCATAAAGTTGGCTATCAATGCCACCCAAACCAGACTGACCATGTTGTCCCCAATAGTGGGACACAGTCTATGGCGGGACAACATCCACCATGCCTTGGCTTTAAAGTTTAAGGTGAGTTTTTCAATTTTATGTGAAACCATTCCTAGGCCACCTAGACCCAATTGGATTTTTTACCTTTCAATGAAATCAATCTTGCGATCCACCGAATATGTCTCATTTTATCTTCCGACCCCAGATGCTTTCTCGCAATCTTCTGCCTTTTGTCCATGCAGTAATCCATCTCTCTTGTGTCCACTGGGGGCTGGAAACTTGGTCCGTTCAAGAACCATGAATAGTTAGTAGGGAGATGTTCACCTACACTCCTCGAACTATCAACGATGTGACTGGATCACCACCCCTCCACAAGTTTACCTGAGGATATTGCCTCTTCATCTTACTCTTATAGACAACATAAAATTCCTGCACTAGTGTAGAAATGTACTTCCCTGGTGCTGTAGTCATCCATTGGAAATCGTACTGCCAAAATTAAGCCTCAAATCTAGGAAACTCAGACTTGCATGCAGTGGTTACCCTCCTTTCAAGATACAAATTCCTTTTGATTATTCCATTAATAGGGAGTACGCTTAACCCATCATTGTACATTTCCTATATACCAGGGTACCCTACCATTCAATAATGGGCATCAGAGAAAGATCGATAGGTAGAGGTGGGTCCTGTACGTCAATTGGGGCCACATATACTTCTTCCTCACTTATATTCTCCGATTATATTTCCTTTGAGTTCGACTCTGCTATTCATGCATCATCCTCAGATACGACATTTTCATTATCTCCACTATCCTCTTCAGTTTGGGACAATGTTTGGGGTGGTAAAGTGTGAAGGTTCTTCTTTCTTGGCCCCTTCGGAGGTGTATCCTCTTATGAATTTACTTTCTTTCCTCTCGCTGGTCTTTTGTCTCTTGACCCCACCACCCCTTCATTAGATATTAAATGAGGTCACAAATACTACTAGATAATTCTATGTCCTTGTTCACAATCTTATAATCAGATTTTGGGGTAGGTTTCTTCGTATTTCCCTTCTTTGCTACTTTTTTTGAAGATGAATCACCTTTTGGAGCTATGAATACCTATTGCATAAGAACAATTATTCATATCTAAGTACTAGAAAAGGAAAATAAGAAAATTCTGTGTCAATGTGTCTTTCTGGACTTTGTACGACTTGGGGGTCTTAGTCGTATTCACTTGATACAACTTATATGTACGAGTCGTCAATAAAATAGTGTGACATGAATGTTTACTAGTCAACTTACGAGTCCTCCTAACCAGTTGTAAGGACAGAGTATGACTTATTACTAACACTCATAAGCAGACCAGAAATAAAACTCTATTATGTGTTACCTCCCCAGGTCATTATGACTTATGTTTACGAGTTGTAGAGGTTGGATACGACTTACATAGGAAAGTCATACCCGTACTAGAACCTATACTCAGTTAGACTTCTATGTTTTCAGTGGTTACGAGTTTCATAACGACTTACTTGTGGGTACGAATCGTAATGAGCCTCATTCCACAGTAACACAAAGGTTTAACTTCAAATTGGTTCTAATGAACAATACCCAAACTACCATTTAGTGTACAACATTAGCACCCCATTTTAGTCCAAAAATATATATTTTTAGTACACAATTTTAAGTTCACCCCCAAATCCCATTTCAAACTTAATTTCTAAGCACTAGCGTTCAAATTTTCAATGCACATAGATATTTAACTAGAAGAAATGCTAAAATCTCAACTTATTTTTAACTTCATCTTGAAATATAAACAATTTGAGTTCAAAGACTTACTTGAGTAGTTAAGAAGTTAGGGTTGTTGAGTTTATCACCTTTCTTCCCTAAATTCTTGCTAAATTTGTGAAATATGAGAGAGCCCAATAAATTTGTGTGTGTTTTCGAGTGAATTTGTGAATTAAGAGCTTAGAGATCAAATAAAAAATGTAGGTATCCATTGTTTGTAGTGTCGGGTACCTGAATCGGGTACCTCTTTTTGTTTAAAATAGGTTAGCAGGTCCGGGTTGACCCGCGATCCTTAACTTGATAAGTTTGGTTACGAGTCATATGACTCGTAACCAATGCTTACAGGTATTTTATTCCTTTCGTAGAGACTTGAAACCTTACCTGGGTTCTAGAGTCGTTAAAACTCAATGAGACAAACCGTAACCAGTGATTATGACTCGTTTTGAGAATTGCAAGGATTCTAGTGACCACTTACCTGGATCTGAATTAACTCCCAGGTCCTTACATATCATACTCACGAGTTGTTGTGTTAAGGTATGAATTGTGAAGAGTCCGTATGACCTTATTTTCTGGAATTTTTGGTACTTTTCTGCAATCTTTAACCCTTTACACTGAACACACATAACAACCCTATAAATTATTAAGTACAACAACATGGGTTGCCTCCCATTCAATGCTTGATTTAACGTCGTGGCACGATAGGGCTAAGTTGGATACTTAGATTTCTCTACCTATCCTCAGTTGCCTCCCATGCATCGCTTGATTTAATGTTGCGACATGAAGCAATTGCCTTGGTTACTCAGATTTCACCAAGGTCCATCTAAAAAATCATACTAATATCTTCAGTGTTACCCATATAATGCTTTACTCTTTTCCCATTCACCTTAAGCGAGGCTTTACCACCCCTTTTCAATTTCAAAGCACCATATGGATAAACTCTTGTCACAATAAATGGACCATACCACCTAGACTTCAACTTACCTGGAAACAAGCAAAGTCTAGAATTATAAAGCAATATCCGGTCACCTTTTTTGAAATTCTTTTCTCAATCTTGCGATCATGATGCAGCTTCATCATTTCTTTGTAAAGTGCAGAACTTTCATACGCCCGGAGTCAGAAATCATCCAACTCATTCATCTTATTCATCCCTGACTTTGCTGTATCTTGCCACTCAAAATTTAGTTTTTTCAAAGCCCATAGTGCTTTATGTTCAAGTTCAACCTGTAAGTGACATGCCTTTCCATACACCAACTGATAAGGAGAAGCACCAATGGGGTTTTTTGAAAGATGTTCGGTAAGCCCATAATGCATCGTCTAAATTTCCTGACCAATCAGTTCTATTGGCATTCACTGTCTTTGCAAAGATGGACTTGATTTCTCTATTGGACACCTCAACCTGTCCACTAGTCTGCGGATGATAAGTTATTGCCACCTTGTGTTTCACTCCATACTTCTCAAGAAGACTTTTGAATAGATGATTACAGAAGTACGACCCACCATTTTTGATGATCGCACATGGTGTGCCAAATTAAGAAAAGATATACTTTTTAAAGAATGCGGACACTATGTCCTTTATTATTGGGAAGCACAATTGTTTCCACCCATTTTGAGACATAATCCACTGCCTAAAGAATATACTTCATGCCGAAGGAATTCACAAATGGTCCCATGATATCCCCACCTCATACATCAAATAATTACAATTCTAAAATAGGAGTCAAAGGAAGTTCAATGCATCTAGAGATGTTACCTTGGTATTGAAATTGATCACAAGTTGAAGAAAAATCATGTGCAACTTTGTAATTAGTTAGCCAATACTACCCACATTACAAGATTTCATGGGTTGTGCGGGTTCCTCCATGATGAACCCCAACTGGTGAAGAATGATAAGCCTCAAGTATTCTTATCATCTCCAGCTCAAGTATACATCTATGAATAATACCATCCGCACAAATTCTAAATCAATAAGGCTTATCCCAGAAAAATTTCCTTAGCTCATGCATAAACTTCTTTCTTTGGTGGAAGGAAAGGTCTTCTGGGACTAGCTCACTTGCTAGATAATTTGCATAGTCAGCAAACTATGGAATTATATCTTGAGAAGCTGCCAATATCTATTCATTTGGAACACTATCATCAATCTCGAGCCCATATTTAATTTTCTGCATGGATTTCTCCACAAGTCTAGACAAATGATCCGCAATTTAATTCTCAGTGCCTTTTCTGTCCTTGACCTTAAAATCAAATTCTTGCAGCAACAAGACCCACCTTATCAGTCTAGGCTTTAATTTTTTTTCTATCTATTAAGTATCGCAATACTGTATGATCAGTGTGAACAATCACCTTTGTCCTAATCAAATAAGACCTAAACTTCTCACAGGCAAAAACCTTTGGCAACAACTCTTGTTCTGTGACTGTGTAGTTTTTTTGAGCAGGTTTTATGCCTTGCTATCATAGTAGTTAAGATGAAGGATCTTCTATTTTATTAGACTATTACAACACCTAAGGCAAATTCACTCGCATCACACATAATCTAAAATGGCAAGGACCAGTCAGGGGACACAATGATAAGAGAAATCATCAACTTCTCTTTCAGACATTCAAAAGCCTTCAAGCATGATTTAGTAAAATCAAATTTCACTTCTTTCTCAAGAAGCCTACAAAGAGGGTTGGCAATATTGGAGAAATCCTCAATGAATCTCCTATAAAACCCAGCATGTCCCAAAAAGCTTCAAACACCTTTCACATAAATTGGTAGAGGTACTTTCTCGATCACTTTAATCTTGGCTCTATCTACTTTAGTACCCCTTTTTACAATCTTGTGCCCAAGCACAATACCTTCTTTAACCATGAAATGACACTTTTCCCAATTAAGTACCAAGTTGCATTCCTCGCACCTTCGTAGTGTATTTGCCAAGTGAACTAAGCAGTCATAAAAAAAGTCACTAATAACTAAGAAATCATCCATAAACACTTTGATGGTGTCTTCTATCATGTCAGAGAAGATTGACATCATGCATCTCTGAAATATGGATGGAGCATTACATAAACCAAATGGATATGTCTAAATGCAAAGGTCCCATAATGACAAGTGAAGGTTGTTTTCTCTTGGTACTTAGGTTCAATAGTGATTTAGTTGTGGACTGAGTAATCATCTTGAAAATAGTACCACCTTCTGCATGCAAGTCTATCCAACATCTAGTCCATGAAGGGCACGGGAAAATGGTCCTTTTGAGTCATGTAGTTAATTTTCTGTAATCCATACACACTCTCCATCCTGTGACTAGCCTTATTAGCACTAACTCATTCTTCTTATCATTCACAATATTAATACTGCCTTTCTTTAGAATACATTATACAGGAATGACCCACTTACTATCAACAATGGGATACACTATACGAGCATTTAACCACTTTATGATCTCTTTCTTTACCACTTCTTGGATAAGAGGATTGAGTCGATAATGATGTTTTATACTTTGAACACAATCTAGTTTAAGTTGTATCTGATGAGTACAAAGACCAGGAGTGATACCCCATAATATCTGCAATAGACCATCCAATGGCACTCTTGAATCTCTGTAGCACTGATACTAAGGCTTCTACTTTTTTTTGTATCAAGTCAGTTGTAATGATTACCGGTAAAGTATTGTCGATCCCTAAAAATGCATATCACAAATAAGAAGGAAGGGCCTTTAACTCCAAGACAGGTGGCTCCTCAATAGATAGGTGAGCAGGTAGAGTGATTCTATTTTTCAGATCTAAATCAAGATTTTTTGGTGTATAAGTATAAGAACCACTCACACAGAGTGTACATACCATCTCATCATAGTCCTCAATACCATCACTGTCAAAGTTCATGATCACGACAAACAATGCTTCAACACCCATCCTTTCTTCAATAGGAACAACATCAGAAACATCTTCCCTAATAGTCACTGAATCAATATCATAGAATAAATCCATCTTCTCATCATACACATCAATCACAGATATCACTCTTAACTCATCTGGATGCTTTATGGATTTGCATTCATTGATTATTACTTGTTCATCATTGAGTCTCAGCATAAATATCCTAGCTCCAAATCAATCAACGTCTTTCTTGTAGACAAGAACGGTCTTCCCAGAATAATTGAGACTTGAAGGTGCACTTCACAGTATAATATCACAAAATCAGTAGGAAAAATAAAAAAGTCCATCTTCATCAACACATCATATAGAATATCAACTAGGTTTTTCACTGTCTTATCTGCCATCACTAGTCTCATGGTCATTGTTTTGGGAGCTCCCAACCCCAACTACTTAAACACTGCTAATGGCATGAGGTTGATACTTTCTCCCAGATTACATAGTACCTGAGTGAAGTTTAAAGATCTAATAGTTCAAGGTATGGTGAAATCACCCGGATCCTCTTTCTTCTCAACCAATGATCTAGTGGCTATAATGCTACAATGATGAATATTGTCGACTGGCTCATAACTAACCGACCTCTTCTTGGTGATTAGATATTTCATGAATTTTTTATATCCTAGCATTTTATCTAATGGCTCTACAAGTGGTATGTTGACTGACAACTCCTTTAACATAGATAAAAATCTCTGATACTTACCCTCTTCTTGCTTCTTTTTCAACTTTAAGGAAAAAGAGGAAGAGATCTCAGGATGGACTTCAACACAAGCTTCTCAACCTTGTATTTTCCTTTATCTTACTTACTACTGCTCTCTACATCAACATGATCATCATCATTCTTTTTCTCATCTATAGTGGGTACAAGTGGGTCTATGACGGTTTTTCCACTTCGAGTGGTAATGGCATGGCAGTGATTATCATTCTTTGGATTAACTAATATGTTACTTGGGAGAGTGCCAAGATGCCTTTGATTTACTTTGCCTAATATCTGACCAAATTGCTGCTCTAATTGTTTTATTGTGCTAGCATGTGACTCAACTTTTTGGTTTAGCCCTGATAGATTTTCCTTAATCTTCTTAAGACATCTCTCTTGACTTTCTTGACCATTGACTAATTTTTAAAAAAATGCCTCCATTCTTGATTCTGAATCACGAATACCTGGTGGAACATACTTGTCACTCTTATCTTTGTAATCATTTTTCCTTTACCAATCACTATCTCTCTCTCTATGTCTGTCTCTGTATCTATCATTGTAACAGTTTTGACCTTGATTCCCTTGCCCTTGGGCTAAAAAACCTGCCAACTGGTGATCAAGATACTTTGCTTCCTCTTTATCTTATATCTCAATAGTCCTAGAAGTAGACCCCTATGCCCCAACTATATTTACTTTCTCAGCACTCATTATTGCAAATTATTTTGTGAGTAGCCCAATATCTATCCAAAGTTATGCAACCTCTTATGCTGGCAAATAATGATCATCTCCATAATTATTTTATTCTCCAATAGCATACGTACCTGCACCATGCTTATCATCTTTAGTGTGCTATTCTCGATTAGTCACCAAAATATCATCCAACATATCATACGCAGCATCCCACCGAAGATGCATAAATACACCTCCAAAAATTATATCTGCCATTGCTCTTAAACTGATATTCAGTGATCTAAAAAAGATTTCAAACAAGTTGGACCCTATGATTCTGTGATTAGGTACTATGCTCAGTTTCTTATTGAATCTAAACCATGCCTCATACATGGATTCTACAGGTAACTGTATGAAATTGTAAATTTCATTTTTCAACTGCAGAATTCTTGTAGGAGGAAATAATCTATTCAGAAACTGTCTACGCAACTCATACGAAGTAGTGATTGAACCTCTTGGAAGTTCCCCCAACTATAGTAATACTTCTCTTGTCAATGAAAATAGGAACAACATCAACCTCAAATCTTCTTGGTCTACCCCTAAAATAGTATACGACGTACAGATCCTAGTAAAATTAGCAAGATATATGTTTGCATCATCAGTTGCCAATCCCAAAAATATGCCCTTTAAGTTTAACAATTGGATCATTGCACTAGTAATGTCAAACTTTACATTGGGGGGTAGTGCAGGAGGAATGATGACTCCTATCTCAGTAGGTTCAAGATAACCCATATCCCCTTCTTCATTGTATGGGTGCAGATACTAATATGGAGGGATCAATGGAGTTCTTCCTCTATAAACTCTGTCCCGACGCTCGGCCTCCTGTCGAGGCCTGGCTAGTCCTCCTTCTGCCAATCTGGCTACTTCTTCAGCTAGTAAGTGCTCCATCTATTAATCCGCAACATTCTGTGGATCACTTAAGGCACGCGGAAATACTATATTAGGATCAACCGGCTGAGAAGAGGGTAAAATCTGAGGGTCTCAAACCCCAATAGGAACACCATCACAAACTTGTTCTGACATCCTTTAAGGTGTTTCAAGAACTCTTTCTGGATCGTGATCAAATGAGAGTAAGGGATTGCCTCTACTCTTAGTGTTGGGCATACACCGACGTATACTAAATCAAGAACAAAAAATAAAACTCAAGAATTTCACCACTTTAATTAACTATTCAAACTGTCTTCCCCAACAACAGTGACAAAATTTGATGTCGCCCAAAACTAACCTCTAAAGCAGTATGCTGTGGTCGATGCCAAATATAGTAATCAAACTAGGTTGGGGTCGAACCCAAAGGGAAAACGTTGAACAACTGCTTAACTTGACAAAATTCACGAGCAGTGCAAAAAAGTAAATTGGGGAAATTTGAAAATCAATAATTAGTAGTAACCGAACTTGAATGCTTTGAGTTTGTAAATAATAGAAGATGAAGACTAGGACTGTGTTCCCCCTGGATTCTCAACTCCATAAATTTCTCATATTCAACCCACCTATTTTGCTGATCTACATATGAAGTTGACAAGATATGTATTATCAACCGTCTTATGAACGTGTTGATAAATATCACCCACTACCTTGTGAGACTCAGGGCGTCGCCTTATTTCTCCTTGTCTATGGATTCAATTCACTTTCACCTATTGGGTCTTAAGTTGATTAGATGAGATGGCAAAATAATAAGATGGATGTGAATCTCAAATTACTGTCTTAATCCCCTTTTTCCAATCTCGAACTCTCTTGTGAGGACGCTTTCGAATACAGGCTATTCCTAAGCTTCTACATTAGCTCTGAGGTAAATTAATATGAAAAACATCAAGATACATGCAACCACGTTAGAATAGATAAATCTTCCACTTTCTCTACGTAATTAATCCTCCAGGGTTCCCATAATTCTAGTAAAGGAAATTAGCCGCTCATGTTCTTGCAACAATCCATGATAATCAATGAAGAACACATGTAATTAGTTGCACAAAAATAATAATAAGAAAATCCGATGTCTTCAATTGAATAAAAATCCAAAAATCTCAAGAATACAATCGTAATGATCAAAGTAATATAAAAATGCATAAAAGTATGTTAAAGAATGTAAGAGAATGTCAAAGAATGTAAGCTAATAAATGAATAACCCTAAGATATTTATAGTATCTCAAAATAATCCAGAAATCCTAATTAAAATGCATTAGAAAAAGTATGTCGGCACAAGGTACGACTTACGTCGTCCACTTGTGAGGTATTCTTATGATTCATACTGTGCTAGTAGTATGCTCTCTAGTAGATAATATCCTGGGCTTCAAATTTCTATTATCCTTACGACTCTGCCTCATGAGTCGTACCTGGACCATACGACTCGTGATCTTCACTCGTCACCACCCAAGCATTAATCTTTCCAAGCTCTGGACACTGGTATCTTTACAATTTACCCTTACGAGTCGTACTCAGATCTTTTGACTCATCTTATTTTGTGACTTCAACTCTGAATGACTGACTGAGTTTCTGTTCTTTTTATGGTTGCTTGTCATGACCCATATCCACTACTTACGGTTCGTACTCTCCAGTCATATCCTCTCTTTACTTAACTTCTAAACTTGGCTTTAGTTACTATCTTGCTTACTAGTTCACCTATGAGTTGTATGTTATGTTGATGACTAGTATGCTGACTCGTATCATCCGCAAACTTTACCTTTTTCAAATTTTTTTCTTTCAATTTCATTCCAAGATTATTATTTACCTATTTCACCTGCAACAATCACAAAACCATATGATATCTACCAAAATGGCCTAATTCCAAGCATAAATTCTTTATTTTAAGCATCAAAAGTGCTGTGTTTCCACGACGCATTAATTATCAAGTCTTCATTTTAAACTTAATCTTATACTCGCAAATTTTGAGGAGCCCGTTAAGTTTCTAAGTATTAATATCGATGATATTAATCAAATAGATTCTAAATAAAATTATATATATAGAGAATTAATTTCAAAACCACAACAAACATTTGAATACCAAGATTCAAATCGGGCACTTCATTTGAATAGCAGTACTAAAATCAAAAGTTAAACCATATCATTTGATTACTCGTATCAAAATCAAAATCAAAATCAAAATCAAAATCAAAATCAAAATCAAAATCAAAATCAAAATCAAAATCAAAATCAAAACAGTTCCAATTAAATATCAAAACACATACCACACTATTTGAACACAAAAATCAAAACACAAACCACAACATTTGATAACAGAATCAAAATCAAAATCAAAATCACATAATTTGAGTGCCAAATCAAATGATGAATCAAAATAAAAATTACTATATTTTAATATCAAATCACAACATTTGAATATATATCAGTACCAAAATAAAAAATAGAGCCATATCATTTGAATGTCAAAATCAAATAATGAATCAAAATTAAACTACTTTATTTGACTATCAAAATCAAAATCAAAATCAACATTCAAACCACAATATTAAATATATATCAGAAACAAAATAAAAAATAAAAATCACATTGTTTGAATGCAAAATCAAAATCAAAACCACTATAATTTAATACAAAATTAAAATCAAAATTCAAACAACAACATTTAAATATATATCAATACCAACACAAAAAATAGAACCACATCATTTGAATGTCATAATCAAATGATGAACTAAATAAAAATTACTATGTTCGAATACAAAAAATAAAATTAAAATTTAAATCACAACATTTAAATATATATCATTGTTAAAAGAAAAACAAAACCACATCATTTGAATGCCAAAATTAAAATTCAAATCATATATTTGAATATATACCATTATCAAAATAAAAAAAATAAAACCACACATTTGAATGTCAAAATTAAATGATGAATCAAAATTAAAAATACTTCATTTAAATACCAAAATCAAATCTAAATTCAAATCACAATATTTGAATATATACCAGTAGCACAATCAAAACCAAATAACATCATTTGAAAATCAAAATCAAATGATGAACCAAAACCCAAATCACTACATTTGAATATCAAAATATAAAAAATAAAATCACATCATTTCAATGTCAAAACTAAACGCTGAACCAAAATAAAAACTACTTCATTTGAATACCAAAATCAAAATTAAAACCACAATATTTGAATATATACTAGTATCATAATAAAAAATAGAACAACATCATTTGAAAATCAAAATCAAATGATGAACTAAAAACCAAATCACTACATTTGAATATCAAAATCAAAATCAAAATTCACATCACAATATTTGATTAGATACTAGTACCATAATAAAAAATAAAATCACATCATTGGAATAAAAAATCAAAAGATGAATCAAAATTAAAATCGACACCACAATCCTTGAAGACCAAAATCCAAAGAAAAAATAAAATTTTAAAAATAAAAATCATAATATCTGAACACCAAAATCAAAATTACACTATTTGAATATCAATACCAAACTCAAAATCAAAAGCACACATACATAAAAAAACACATACACAGATTCTAAAGTACAAATGTCTAAATAAAATAACATACATAAAATCGTAGATATAGAGAATCATAGAATTTGACCTTGACAAAAACTTTGAATGATTGACATATGAATCAAAACTGAAATAGAGAAATGAAAGAAAAAAATTATCAGTACCTTTCCGACAGACAACTATGAATAAATAAGAATAAGAAGAAAAAGAATAAAAATAATAATAATAAGAGAACCGTACCTTGATTGTTGCTAGTGGCAGACGACTAATTGATTGATTGGATATATTTTTGATATGATTTATCACTAGTTGCTACCAACATATCATCGTGCAATTGAATCCTAAGATATATACAATTAATGTGTCGAAGGACTTCAACTGTAACTTCATGGCATATATTTTTTTGCAGTTCTAAATTTTTGTCATGATTCAATTTCTCAATTTAAGATGGCATCTACTTTAACCCATCAGTAGGTAAGTCAAATTGTCATGATCCAAGATTACCCAGTTGTAATACGGTGCTTAAGGCCACAAGTGACCTCAAACT
Source organism: Capsicum pubescens (assembly GCA_030864215.1). Classification (NCBI taxonomy): domain Eukaryota; kingdom Viridiplantae; phylum Streptophyta; class Magnoliopsida; order Solanales; family Solanaceae; genus Capsicum; species Capsicum pubescens. Next base: position 261,704,883 of record CM061540.1, on the reverse strand, counting down.
ATGCCATGATCTGGCACAAGCTATAGATAGTGAAGGTAGATAACATAATACTGTTTGGAAGTCATTTAATAAAATATCAAACAAAATCAGAGTACTAAAAATCATTACTAAAAAACATACTAACTGTCTGAAAGCCTCTAAACATGATAAGTTGTTGGGACAGGTCCCCAACTAACTTTAACTAATGAAATAACATCAAATAAAATAGTAGGAAGCATGAATAAAAATATGACTAGTCCTCAACTGATGAGGACTCACCAATGCTGTAGCTGAGTGATACAAGAATGGACTATGTGCGATCTGAGAACTGAGCATACGAACCTATGTTATAAGACAACATAGCGCAAAATAGTATGCAGTTAGTACTTTGAATGTACTGATATGATGGATAAGGACTAGGTGATATACATACAGGTACAAATCATGAATGCATAAACGTGTAAAGCAAATACATGACTAAGCATAAACATGTACTGAAATGATCTGATCAACTGAATAGTTTATATATGGAAACTTGGTCATACAAACCTAAACTGGTATAATCTGTATACTGAATTGAAACTATGGGAGCTAATATTTAACTGACATGCCCCAATTTGAGCTAATCTGAGTCCAACCTGTAACCTCAATTGAAAAGGTGTCAGTACCTTGCCAAAGGTACCAACACTGGATTGTGCACAACTAAACTGGTGTCACAAAGAACTAGGATGTCAGTCCTCTACTAGAGGGTAACTCCTAAGAGAGTTTCAGTTCTCAATTAGTGGGTGACCTCTCATAACCTACGCTGGTAATGTAGTTCTGGAACTCAGAGACTTTCACTAAAGGTCTCAGTCCTCTACTGGTGGTTGAGCTTTCATCCCTAGGTTCACTCGATGGTAAGTCCTACTCCCACCTAAACTGACACTGAAACTGATAAAAGTTTAACATGATTCACAAATAATAGATGCTCAACATAAATATCATAATCTTAATATAATGATGCAATAATGATCTGAATGACTTGTAACTTGAAAATATAAAACATGCATGAATATCTAGGTATCGAATGCTCGTAACCCACCCACACTAAATAATACATAAAATATAATAACATTATTAGAATACGAAAAGGAATTTCATGATTACAGACCCCAAAATATAATATCTTTCTAAACTAAGTTAATTCACAATTCCGAGCATAAGAGGATGATAAGCTTACGAGGACATCATGCACACATGGTTCAATTTCAAGGATAGATTGTAATTTCTAGAAAATTCATAATTTCCATGAAACCTTAAGCATAAGGGATAAAATTAAATTTGAGAGTTTTGGAAAAAATTTGGGACTCAATGGGTGAAAGGGGCCCATTGATGAATATTCCACATACCCGAAGTAAAAGCTTTGGTGAAATTCTTGAACTTGATCTTGTTCTTGAGAAACCCTAATTTACTCTTGAGGGAGAAGAGAATCGCTTTTCTTATGTGTAGGAGAAGTGATTTTGATGTTCTTAGGGATTAGTGTACTATTTACCCTTGATAACTGATATTTTGGGAGCACAAACAACGTGGGTTTGGGCTTAAAAAGGCTTAAAATTACCAAAAAGCCCCTGTTAAAATATGTAGAGATTCAGGGTCCCCAATCGTTATGACTCACCCTATGACTCATGACGTCTAGTTACGATTCATAGTCTGAATCTTGAGTCTTAGGTCATTCACTAGTCAGACTATGAGCCCACATTATGACTCGTAAGGTCTGATACGAGTCGTATTCTAGACTCGTAACTACTGTGATAAATACTTAGACTATACACTAGTTAGGTCATGAGTCCACCTAATGACTATAATTCATATGCTAAACTCATGATTAAAGGACTCAGACACTGGTGTGACCATGAGTCCTTCCTTACGAGTCATAGTCACTGATTACGAGCCATAAGGTCAAATCGTAGTCACTGGGATCATAACTTGGGGATTTGACTAGAGTGACTACGACTCACTTATGACAACTCATCACGTATGGCAACGACTCGTTACCTGGGTTATTGTCCCGATAGTGTGTCTGACCCTTAAGGGAAATTTTCCATAACTTTTTGCCACAACATTGAACTGAGGTAAGACTTGAAGCATTGGAAAGCTAACCTATTTGTATATATTGTAAGGGGTATAGATCTTTAAAATTTAGAGCATTATAATATCTCTCCCTTCAGAGCTTTTGTCCTCGAATACAACTAGCTGAGGTGGAGTACTAGAAGGACTGGGATCATGTACTGAATACTTATTTGAATCTGAAAACATGATGCATAGACTGTATCAAATTCATGAATGCATACTATGACATGAGGATGGTTAGATAGCTGATATAGAAAATGAGATAACTAATCTGAAAAACTATTAACTCAAGCTAAATCTGAATTCATAGAGAAGAAATAGGGGTACTTGGCTCGCATATCATCTTCTTCTTTGTCCTTTGGTTGACAAATACCCCGACAAAATTTATAGATCATATGAATCGGGTATTTTGTCATTTTATTAACTCATTTGTCATTGTATTTATTGATGATATTTTGGTGTATTATAAGAGAGAGGCAGATCATGTTGATCATCTTCGCCTTGTGTTGCAGACCCTAAAAGATAAGAGTTTGTATGCCAAATTCTCCAAGTATGAGTTCTAGTTGAATGTTGTGACTTATCTGGGATATGTTGTTTCTAATGAAGGGATCATGGTAGATCCATAAAAGGTGGTGGTGGTTAAAAAGTGACCTAGACCCACGACTTCAATCGACATTTAGAGCTTCTTGGGTTTATCCGATTACTACAGAAGGTTTATGGAATGTTTTTCTTTTATTGATTTCCCATTGACTAAGTTGACTTAGAAAAAACTGAAGTTATTGTAGTTTGATGCTTGTAAGGGTAGTTTCAAGAAGTTGAAGGATAAGTTAACTTTGGTTTTGGTCTTGACTCTACTTGAGGGAACTGAGGGTTTTGTTGTCTATTGTGATGCATCCTGAGTGGGATTGGGCTATTTGTTGATGCCCCATGGCAAGGTGGTTTCTTATGCTTCTAGGAAGTTGAAAGTCTATGAGAAAAATTACTCAACTCATGATTTGAAATTGTTGGTTGTGGTATTTGCATTAAAGGTTTTGGGACATTATTTTTATGGGATCTATGTTGATATTTATTCTGATCATAAGAGCCTGTAATACGTTTTCACTCGTAAGGATCTAAATATCAAGCAAAGGAGATGGTTTCATATACTCAAGAACTATGAAATAAGTCTCCACTACCACCCAGGTAAAGCTAACATGGTCGCTGATGCTCTTAGTAGGCTGTTTATAGGAAGCTTATCTCATATGGACCAGTACAAATGGGATTAGGTGAAGGATATTCACCATTTAGCTAATCTAGGATTTTTTCTCTTAGATTCCAAAGACGGTGGTGTGATTGTTCAAGAGGTGGCAAAGTCATCTTTTGGTTCTAAGGTAAAAGAGAATCAAGAGTTGGACCCCATCTTGATACAAATCAAGAATGATATGGGTAGGCAAAAGGTGATGGTTTTCGAGATATGTGGTGATGGTATCTTGAGGTACTAAGGTAGATTATGTTCTCCCAATGTTGATGGGTTTTAAGGATGAATTTTTGCCGAAGCTCATGAGTCACAATATGTTATTCATCTTGGTTCAATAAAAATGTATCATGATCTCAACAAAATTTATTGGTGGTATAATATGAAGTAGGATGTGGCCAATTTTATAGGTAAGTGCACAGTGTTCAACAAGTGAAGATTGAGCACTTGAGCCTCAATGGGTTGACTCAAGAGATTGAATTACCTATTTGGAAATGGGAAATAATTAATATGTATTTTATTACCAGTCTCCTGTGGTATCGCCAGTAATTTGATTAGATTTGGTCATCATGGATAGGATGACTAAGTCTGTTCACTTTTTTCCAGTGAGGACTAATTTCTCTTCTGAGGATTATGCCAAGTTGTTCATTGAGGAGATCGTGAAGTCGCATGATGCTCCAGTTTCCTTCATATATGGTTGAGGTACCTAGTTCTCATATCACTTTTTGAGGTCATTCCATAGAGGTTTAGGAACTAAGGTAACCCTTAGTACTGCTTCCCCCGCAAATGAATGGGAAAGAGGAAAAGACCATTCAGGCCTTGAAAGATATGCTTCGCGCTTGTGTATTTGATTTTTGTTGAAGTTGGGTTGAACACTTGACTCTCATAGAATTTTCCTACAAAATAGTTATTACTCTAGCATTGGTATGGCTCTGTTTGAGGCCTTATATGGTAGGAGGTTTAGGTCTCCTATTAGGTGGTTTGAGGTTAGTGAAAATAAGTTATTTGGCCCTGATTTGGTTCACCAAGCCATAAAGAAGGTAAAGTTTATTTGGGATAGACTTAAGGTTGCCCAGAGTCGCCAAAAGTTCTATGCGGATGTGATGCGAAGAGAGTTGGAGTTCAGTGTTAGTGATTGGTTCTTCTTGAAGGTGTCTCCCATGATGGGAGTGATGTAGTTTTGTAAGAGGGGAAAGCTTAGTCCCCGTTATGTTAGTCCGTATTTAGTTTTGAAGAGGGTTGGTAATGTTGCATATGAATTGAAGTAGCCTTCTAGTTTCAACTCCACTCATCTGGTGTTTTATGTTTCAATGTTGAGAAAATTCGTGGGGGATCCTTCACTGGTCATTCCTTTGGAAAAGGTAGGCATTTCAGATTCCTTGTCCTATGAGGAAGTCCCGATTGAGATTTTGGATCGACAAGTCCGTCGGTTGCAAACCAAGTATGTGGCTTTGTTAAAGGTTCTTTGGAGGAACCAAAATGTTGAGGAAGCTACTTGGGAAGCCAAGGAGTACATAAAGTCCAAGTATCTATCCCCGCCTTAGAAAATCGTGCTTGAGGTATGTGTATTCCTTAACATCCTTATTTTCTAACTTTTTTAAAGGAAATTGTGATTTCCTTTGTATCTTTGTTTTCTGTATTTATTAAGGTAAGTGTGGCTATGTTTGGATCCAAATTGTGCTAATAAATGCCTTGACCTGTCATTTGAGGACGAATGATCCTAAGGGGGGAGTATGTAAGACCCCAGGTTTTTGGTCCTTGAAACGTTTTGAAATTTTATCCTCACTGTCTTAACTACGGCTTACCCTTATGAGTCTTAGGGAGTCTTGATGGGTCCTAGGGACCCAATCATAGCCTAAATAGCGTGCGTGTGACTAAGTTCTGCTCTGAGTATGAGTGGTTCACTAAGATTCGTAAGGACTTGTTATGTGTCCTTAGGTGCAAATCATAGGATGTCCAATGTTTATCCCAAATGGGTTCTCTGTTGAATACGATGGGACACTATAAGACATAGAGTCCAATTATGAGTCATACCAGTTGAGTTGTATGGTCAATAGTGTGTCGTTTCCCTGGAAACTGAAATGACTCATGGTGATGAGTCATAATGAAACCTTATGCCCGTAGTCACTGACGTAGCTCCCTTAACGAATTGATTTCTCTATAGAAACTTAACCCAAGCAACTTCTTTATTTCTCAACCTACAAATCTAATGGTCAAGGATTTTAACTGGACTTCTTCATAGGAGGGGATATCTTCTACACCCACACTTTCTAAAGGGACGACATAAGCTTGATCACCAATGCAGTTCCTTAACAGAGAGACATGAAACACTGGGTGTACTGATGCTAACTCTGCAGGCAACTCTAACTCATAGGATACCTTCCTAAAATGGCTCAAAAGCCTATAGGGGCCAATATAGTAGGGACTGATCTTCCCTTTTCTTACCAAATCTCTTCACCCCTTTCATGGGTGAAATTTTAAGATATACATAATCACCAACATCAAATTCAAGCTCCTTTCTCCTCACATCAGCATAGGATTTCTAACAGCTTTGGGTTGTCTTCAGCCTTTCTCGAATCAACTGAACTTTCTCCATTGGCTTTTATACCGAATCTTACCATATCAAAGCAGCTTCACCAACTTCAAACCAACCAATAGTAAATATACACCTCCTACCATAAAGAGCCTCAAATAAAGCCATCTGAATACTAGAGTGATAGCTGTTATTTTAGGCAAACTCAATCAATGGCTAGTGGTAATCCCAACTCCCCTTGAAATCAATAACCCATGCCCTAAACATGTCCTCTAAGGTTTGAATGGTCCCATATACCTGACCATCTATCTGGGGATGAAAAGTCGTATTGAGATGGACTTGGGAACCAAGATCCTTCTACAAAGCTTTCCAAAAATGAGAGGTAAACTGGGTACCTCTATTTGAAATTATGGCCAATAGGACTCCATGTAACTTTACCAGCTCCATGTAGCATAATCCTCGACTTAATATGAAGCATAAACTAGAAAGAAATGAGATGAATTGGTTATTCTATCCATAATGACCCAAATAGAATCATACTGACAACGCGTATGGGGTAACCTTATAACAAAATCCATATTCGCCACTTCCCACTTCCAAGTGGGAATATTGAACTCCTACAGTGTACCACTAGGCCTCTGATGGTCAACCTTAATTTGCTAAGAATTTTGGTAATTAGCTACGAATTCTGCAATATCCTTCTTCATACCATTCCACCAATAGGATTCCCGCAAATCACGGTACGTCATAATGGTTCCTGGATGAATAGAATATCATGAACCATGGGCTTCTGCTAACATTCGTTGCCTCAAATCATCCATATTCAGAACACATAACCTATCCTAACAATAAACCACAACATCTCCCCCATGGGAGAAAACCTATACTTTCTGATCTCAAATTATCTCTTTAACTTAACTAGAATAGGATCTCTGTCTTGCTTTTCCTTTACCTCAGAAACTAAAGAAGATTCCAAACCATTTTGAACCCATACACTTCATTCAATCGAATCAACTAACTGAACACCCAATCTAGCAAGCTGATGAACTTCACGGACTAACTTCTTCTTATCATTCTCATCATGAACCATACTTCCCATAGATAACCTGTTGAGGGCGTCGACCACAATGTTGGCCTTACTTGGACGATACATCACACTAATATAAAAGTCTTTTACCGATTCAAGCCACCTTCTTTGATAATTATTTAGGTTATTTTTCAAGAACACATACTGTAAACTCATGTTATCAGTGAACATGTCCACATGAACCCCATAAAGGTAATGCCTCTAAATTTTTAAGGCAAAAACAACTGTTGCCAACATAAGATCATGAGTCAGATAGTTCTTCTAATGAAGTTTAAGCAGTCTAGTGGAATAGGTTATGACCTTACCTTGCTGCATCAACACACAAACAAGACCAACTCTAGAAGATCATAATAAACTATGAACCCATCTGAACCCTCTGATAGAGTAAAAACTGGAGTGAAAGAAAGTTGAGTCTTCAACTCCTAAAAACTCTTCTCGTAAGAATTTGACCACTAAAATTTGACTTTCTTCTGAGTCAGTCTAGACATATGATAAGAAATTGAAGAAAATACCTCAACAAATCATCTATAATAACCAACTAAATCTAAGAAACTCCTAATATTTGATGGAGAGATGGGTCTAGGAAAGTTTAAGTCTACTTCGATCTTTTGAGGATCAACTCTAATGCCGTCACCAAAAATAATGTGATCAAGAAAAGATACTGATTTTAACCAAAATTCACACTTGCTGAACTTGGCAAATAACTTGTGATCTTTAAGGGTCAACAAAACAATCCTCAAGTGGTCTGCATGATCACCTTTACTACAGGAATAGACAAGGATGCCATCTCTTAATACTGTGATGAACATATCAAAGTACTGCTTTAACACTCTGTTCATCAATTCCATGAAATCTACAGAGGCATTTGTTAGTCCAAAAGACATAACTACAAATTTAAAGTGACCATATCGAGTTCTAAAGACTGTCTTTGGAATGTCACATTCTCTAACTCTTAGCTGATGATAGATGGATCGAAGGTCTATCTTAGTGAAATAATTTGCACCCTAAAGCAGGTCTAACAATCATCAATCCTAGGGAGAGCATACTTATTCTTAATTGTGACTTTGTTTAAATGATGGTAGTCGATGCATATTCTGGGAAAACCATTTTTTTATGCACGAAGAGAACGGGGGAACCCCATGAGGAAATTATAGGCCTTATGAAAGACTTGTCTAAGAGATATTTAAACTCTTTAAACTTCCTACAACCATTGTATAAGTTGGAATTGAAATAGGCTGGGGGTCTGGGAAGAGATCTATTCCGAAGTCGATTTCCCTCTCGAGAGGAACTCTGGGAAGATCTTTAGGGAAAACTTCTGGAAACTTACTCACTACTGAAACTAACTCAAGACTTGTAGTTTCAAAACTTGAGTCCTTGACTCGGACAAGATGATAGATACAACCCTTGGATATCATCTTCCTTACTTTAAGGTGAAAGACGAATTGACTTGTATGCACTGAGGTACTACCCCTCCATTCTATGACTGGCTCATTAGGAAACTAGAACTGGACTATTCTATTTCTATAATCAACTAAAGCATAACAAGAGTTGAGCCAATCCATGCTGAGAATAACATTGAAATCAGTAATCTTTAATTCTACAAGGTCTACTTATTTCTGAGATACTATGATCAGGAAATTTTTGTATACCGTCTTGCTAAGATAGAACTACTGACAGGGGTAGAAACTAAGAAGAGCTCTATTAGGATTTCAATACTGATGCCAAAATCTACTGTTATGTAGGTAGTCACAAAAGAAAGTGAAGCTTCGAGATCTAATAATGCATAAACATGAAGGTGAAAGACTTGTAATGTACCAGTAACCACATATAAGAACTTTCCGGATCCTAATGAGTCTGAAGGGCAAAAAGTTAATTCTGACATTGCCCATTGGTGGCACTGGAGGTGGCACCCTACTGAGTTGGACGACCTGCTGGAGCTGATGGGAAATTGGACTGACCCTGATAATAAAAATCTTTTCCCTTTTGGACAACACTAGGCAATCCCTAATCCGTGGCATGACTTACCACACCCAAAGAAAGAATCTCTTCCCACCATGAACTCACCCTTGTGGTTCTTACCACATCTCTTTCAAGATGGGTTGGTGCAACTACTATTTGCACTGCACTAAAATTTAGAGTCGGGTGCTCTATCCCAATTGTCTTATTTGAACTTAGGCACTGGAGCACTGGTAGATGAGGGGGCTGTAGATGATGATTTTTGGTGGAATTGGGAATAATTACTGCTCTATGATCTTTGCTAAGAAAAGTTGAAACTACTAGTCCTGGCCTTCTTATTCTCTCTTTCCTTTTCTTTGAGCTCCTCTTCTTCAATCTGCTAAGCATGAACCATCAGCCTAGAGAGATCTATATCCTTTATCAACATAGTTGTTCTGCACTCTTTAACTACATCTTCAGATACTTCCAACACAAATTTACTCATTCTAGACCTAACATCAATCACCATAGTCGAAGCATACCTCGCTAACTGGGTGAACTTGAGTGGATACTCCTTTACACTCATGTTAGCCTACTTTAGATTTATAAACTCCTACACTTTGGCCTCCCTCAACTTGAATGGGAAGAACCTATCCAAGAAAGTAGTAACAAAATCATCCCAATTTATAGGCCCTGCATCGTTACCTCTATCCTCCTTCCACTGCTTAACCCAAGTATGAGCTACTCCTTGCTACTATTAAGCAACTAAGTCAGCACTCTCACTAGGAGTAACACCCATGTTATCTGTTACCTTCTGCACATAATCCAAAAACTCTTATGTATCTTCCTCAAACTTAGATCTAGAGAATGTTGGTGGATTCATCTGAGTAAATTCTCAAATCCTAGCTGCTGTAGTATTCACTATTGGGTTGGTTGAGGCAACATCCTGCTGGTTATTCTGAGAAACTATGGATTAGACAAGTACTGTGAAAGTAGCCCTGAATTTAGTAGGAGAGATGTGCCCATTCAGAGGGTTCTCGAGGATAGATGCTGTGGGTTGATCCCTATTTATCCTTCTAGTAGCCCTTCTAGAAGGCATTTTCTTTAAATGGTAGAGAATGAGTTAAAAGGATAAGTTTAATGGATCTTGTGCTCCATCGCATGACATGAATACTGAAAGAGGGAAAACTTTTCTAAAAAATCTCGTAGCCTCTCGCCCATAAGTGTGCCGTGCTTCACGCCCGTGAACAAGACTAAAACACCCTAGGTTTTGACCCTAAGAAAAATTTCTCTATTTTTGGCTTATGAACATTATACAATTTGGGGTACTAGTTATATGATAGGGTATAAGTCAGGTGACCCAGTCGTATGTTGTCCAGTGTTGGGTGGTTGAGTTTCTGGAATGGGTACACTAGGTTGGTACAAGTCATATGGTTGATGACGAGTCGTATGGTTGGTGATGAGTCTTTGGTTTGGGTTTTTCTTCACTTAATATGAAACTTAGTAACTTAACTTGGATCAGAGTATGAGTGGCTCACCATGAGTCATGAGATAGGGTAAAAGTAGTATAGTCAAACTTGTATATTAGATAGTGTCAACCCCTCTTGATTCTGCCTAGGGTACGAGGGGTGGGTACCACTCGTATGATAGGGTACGGATGATATGGTGGAGTCGTACTCTCACGCAGGAAATTAATACAGCTTAAGTTGGGGGTATTTTAGATATTTTCCCTTATAACGCCTTGGGACTCCATGATTTAAAACACCTTTTTGGGGATTCATTAACCTATTTCCAATCAATCAAACACTCTAAACTCTCTCAAAATCTCTCAAGACTCTTGGGTTAAGCAAAGATAGGAATTTTTTCAAGTTGGTCAATTGAGGCTTATGGGGGTGATTTTTTCTCATCTTCTTCATAATCTAAGGCATGTTATTCCTTCCTCATTGTTAGTTCCAACTAATGACATGATTTATGAATTGTTTTTATGGCATGATTATTGTATGGTTTTGGATTTTCAAATATATGTTGGGGTTTTTGGTTATAAATGCTTGTTTATGGTTTTTCCATGTTTTAATTATGGATTTATATGTTTTAATTATGGTTTGAGCATTTGGTGGCATGGGAATGGTTAATTGGTACTTGGTTTTGGCTTTGGAAACACTTTGCCCCTAGTGTGTTTGATAAATTTCCTATGAGAATGCTTTTACTATATTATTGTACTTTTAATGGAATTGTTGCATGGTACAACTTTGTAATGGAACCCTAAATGGTATGAATGGTTTAAATGGTTTGGAATGGTTAAATGGTAAGGTCTTGGTGGTTGTGAAAGGTCTAATTGAAAGCCTTGTAGGGTACAAGGGAATCCCCTAAGCATGCACAATAATGATCTCTTGTAGGGTACATGAGATTCCTCCAGCTCAACTTAATAATGTAATCTATGGGTACATAAGAATCCCTTTTTCCCAAAAAGGATGGATAAGGACATTACTTGCAAGCTATAGTCGGTATGATGATACCACTCCTTATAGACTTGGTTAATAATAAATGGGATGGTGGTTTTAGTTATGTGGAAATGATTTTAATTGGACAATAATGGTGGGGTGTGATAGCCAACCGTGAAGGTGTGAGTCTAATGGACGAACACTAGAAACTTATGTTTGTCGACATAAGGATTGGTCATGAAGACCATATATGATACTTACGGGGAATACGAGAATCCCCTAAGTACACTTGTACATATGTATCATGGAGAGCGAGGGGTACTCGGGAATCCCTTACTCCTATGGTATCTTCGGTTCATGAGGCTACATGCATCGGGGCCCGTTCAGGGGGTTACACTGGACCCATATATCCTGTGGGTGGTTCTAGGACGGTTAAGCTACACATATCCAGGTTAATGGTTTTAAAGGCATTTTAAAGCTGGTTCCCTTTCCTAGCATGGTTATATATATGTGTGTATGATTGTGAATGCATATAGTTGGTTTACTTAGTTTTAAAGGTTTTGAATTATTTATCCTTATCCTAAGTGCATGCTAGCACTCACCCGCTAACCTATCTTTGGGTAGCTGTATCCCTATGCGATGCAGAAACTGGACATTCTACTTCTCCTGCTTAGTGATCAGATTCGGGATTAGCTCAATTGAGGATTGAAGTGGTGAGCTTCCAGACTCCAAAAGTCTCTATTTCATGGGATGTATGAATTTACATATTTTGGTTATTTCATAGACATTGGTTTTGACTATGGTTGAGGGCATGTCCCAACTAGATATTACTTTACTTTTGGTTGGAGGCTTTGTAGAACTACTATGGGTTAGGATAGGTGGTGTCGGTATTGGTGTCAGGCTTAGTATTGGCATTGGTATTAGGGATGATACCATTGGATTGTATTTATGATTGTTCCATCCTTTTATGTTATGGACTAGTACTTAGTTATTATTTTGGTTTTGGTATGGTTATTGTTGGGTATTGGATGGTTGGACTTGCTTGGATTGGTCACGGTTATAGACTTATCCTAGAGTATGGATTTGGTACAAATACGCTATCTTGTTATATGTTCGGAATTCATCTGACACAGGGTTTATATTGGTTGGGTTGGGTATTGGGGGTGGTTTCCAGTCCCGATTGGATGTGAGATGCCCATTTCGACAAGGCTCCGATTCGGGTAGTATCAAAGACTCTACTTAATGCAGATTTCAGACACCCTAGGACACCTTAAAACTCGTGCTCTGATACCAAGTTTTTCATGACCCAATACTGCCTCCTTATCGTAACACGATGCTTAAGGTCACAAGTGACCCTAAGCTAACCTATGATCTGGAAAAAGCTATAGATACTAAAGAAAGACAACAAAATACTGTGCGGAAGTCATTTAATAAAATATCAAACAAAGTCAAGAGTTCTTAAAATCATTACTGAAAAATGTACTAACTGTCTAACTGTTGGAAAGCCTCTAAACATGACGAGTAGTTGGGACAAGTCCCAAACTAACTCTAACTACTGAAATAACATGAAAAAAATAATGGGAATCATGAATAACAATATGATTAGTCCTCGACTAATGAGGACTCACCAATGCTGCATCTGAGTGATACAGGAATGGACTACATGCAATCTGGGAATTGAGCATCCGAACCTATGTTATAAGACAAGATGGGGCAAAAAAGAGTATGCGGTCAGTACTTTGAATATAATGATATGTGGTATAAGAACTAGCTGATATACATACAGGTATAGAGCATGAATGCATGAAGATGTAAAGTGAATGCAAGACCAAGCATACACGTATACAAAAATGATATGAACAACTGAATAACTGAAATATGGACACTCAGTCATGCAAACCTAAATTGATATAATTTGAATACTAAACTTAATCTGTGGAAGCTAACATTTAACGGACATCCCCCAATCTGAGCTAATCGGGGTGTAACCTAAAACCCAGTTGGAAGGGTGTCAGTACCTTGGCAAGGGTACTAACACTGCCTGTGTAGATCCACTAAACTGGTGTACCGAAGGACTAGGGTGTCAGTACTCTAATGCCGGGTGACCCCTAAGTGAGTTTCAATACTGTCGGGTGACCTCTCATAACCTACGCTGACAACGTAGTTCTAGAACTCAGGGACTTCTACTAAATGTCTCAGTCCTCTACTGGAGGGTGGGCCTTCATCCCTAGGTTTGCTCGGTGCTAAGTCCTACTCCCAACTGAACTAAAGCTAATACTGATAAAATTTTAACATGATTCACAACTTATGTACGCTCAACATTAATATCATAATCTGTATATAATGATGCAATCATGATCTGAATGGCTTATAACTTGAAAAACTGAAATATGCATAAATATCTATGTATCGAGTGTTCATAACCCACCAACACTGAATAATGCATTAAATATATAACAACATCATTAGAAGACGGTAAGGAATTTCATAATTAAAGACCCCAAAATATAATATCTTGCTAAACTAAGAGAATTCATGATTACGAGTATGAGAGGATGTTAAGCTTATGAGGACAACATGTACACATGGTTCAGTTTCAAGGACAAACTGTAATTTCTAGAAAATTCATAATTTCCATGAAACCTTAAGCATAAAGGATAAAATTAAACTTGAGAGTTTTGGGAAAACTTTGCGACTCAATGGGTGAAAAGGGACCATATATGAATATCCCACATACCTGAATAAAAGCTTTGGTGAAATCCTTGAACTTGATCTTGTTCTTGAGAAACCCTAATAAACATCAAACTCAAATCTTTTCCCTGGTCATCATAAGTGAACCATAATTGTCGAAATCAAACCAAACTCTAATATCATACATAAAAGGTAAATGTCAGACTTAAATCGGTCTTTAAGCATCATAAAAAATAGTAAGTGTCAAACTTCAACCAGTCTTTAAGCATCATAAAAGAATAGTAAATGTCAAACTCCAAGTGTCCTTTATACATCATAAAAGAATAGTAAATTCCTGACTTGAACCAGTTTTTAAGCATCATAAATATGTAGTAAGTGTCGAACTTGAATCGGTATTTAAAGTAATTACAGGTTACCAAGTCTAGTCTAGATTTAGAAAGATGTCTAAATCTTCCTAGGGTCCAAGCATATGTATCGAATGATGAAAGAAGGCCTCCTAGATCTACAAGGAGCTAATTAAGATATTTGACATTAAAGAGGGTCGGCGGGGTGCGCTACTAAACCCCGAATGTTCATACTAAGACAATTTATACCCCAAAACTAGATTAAAGTTTCCAAGTTCTAATACAAGGTATCAAATAATTCTAACAAGTCCTAAGGTCATAGTTTAATACAAGGAAAGAATGAATGGGTCAATTCTACCTAAAAACGACTCACTAACCGACTAGATATTCCAAATTTCACTAAACACACAGCCAAGTCATAATTTTCAACCCAAATCTTGTATAATACCACACCAACACCATAATATAGCCCAATCTATAAGGAAATTAAGCCTAGTCTACTTGGATGCCGATGAATGTCCGAGAAAGTCCACTAAATTAATGATTTTCCCTTTTGATAAACCTTCAAATAATGACATTCTATCAAAATAATAATCTAAACATGAATATGAGAATAACCAAATCCATATTGTATATAAATGGTTTGGGTCCAAAATTGAGCTAAAAATCTCATGTAGGCCTTGCTTGCAGAATCACAACTTCAAAACTATCAAAATGTCCCTATAGGCTCAAGGATATCATTTACCCTAAAAAATAGGTAAAATTTGAGAATAATTAATCCCTCAAATTAGCCCACAAAGTATTAGGTATTTTGCAATTAAAGAGGAGAATTACATAAAAAATTAAAGGAAACTTACTAAATTTGTAATGAGAAAGCGTCCCAATGAACTCTCTAACTCATCCCAAAAACTAAATTATAGATCCTCTCACTCTCCTAGCTCTGTACAGTTTTAGTGGAAGGTGAGACTTGTAAAATATGAGAAAAATCAAATTTGGCAGCTATATATACTCTTGGGGTCCCTTCACCGTGAATGCAAGTACCCAGTTGTGAACATGGGTGTGAACCTGACTTACCCTTTGTGAATGCAGCTGGTCCACCACAATCGTGAAGAAGGAATACTAGTCCAACCAAGAGGATAATCTTCACAAACGCGAAGACAAACTCACGAACGCGATGACCAGTGAACTTGGCCTTTGTAAATGGTACCAAGGGAAGCACAATCCTAATAGTCAATTTCCTTGGCCTTCTGAACTCAAAGGCCATTTCTGGCCTGCACCAGCTGATGTTGCACCTGCCGAATTTGGTATTTTCTATGTTTTTGGTCGGATCATCAGGAATTTATTTGAAATCTTATGAATTCAAACAAACTATGATACCCTATCAAATTCAAAATTTCAGACTCAAAGACACCATTAGAATTTCCTTCTGGGGTTATTCCAGTAAAATATGAGTCCCACACCCAATGGTCGTTCTAACCAAAATTCATCCAAAATCCTCGAAACCCAAACCAAATATATCCCTAGACTAAAATCAATGTTCCTGATCTAATAGAACTATAAGAACTAGCATTGGAGACCGTTAACCTGAAGTTTATGCCGAATACCTAATTTTCTACAATAAAAACTTCAAACAAGAAATTAACTCAAAAAACTAAATGAACTTCTTCGTAATTCCATCAAGTCATAAATGACTTAGGGAAGCTATGGAAAATCTCTAAACGGTGAAATAATATGGAACATCAGAAAATGACCTCAAGGGTTATTAAACTTTCCCACCATCTTTTTTTCAAATTCATCTATTTTTTTGCGTCTCATTGGTAGAAGATATAGAGGAATCAATACTTTACTTCTCTTTAAGAGGTTTTAGTAACTCCTCAGCCATACAATCTCAAGAATCCAAGATGTTCAGGTCCCATCATAATGGCAAAAGCATCAACAAATTCTTTGCCTTCTGTATTTTATTACTTTGCACTCTTACCATTTCAACCTACAAATTAAGTTTAGATTAAGAGAAGAGTTAATTAATTAAGCCTATATAATAACAACTAAACAATTTAAAAAATAAAGATGATTGATACAATTTTATTAATCGTATCCTCATCTGTGTCGTTATATGTTTGACTAGTTTTCTTGATCTTGTTGCCAAAAAGATTTTCTAAAGTGATACATCACCAAGGTTTCACTATGTTTTTCCTAATTACATAAAAGTTAGTATGAATAATATTTTACTGACAGGAAATTCATAATTAATGATTTAAGAAGAGAACACACCAATTTGTCATGTATCACAGTAAAATTGGTCTTACCAACAGTATACGGACTCGTCAACTTTTTTTTATTCTTTGAATTTATTTCACTCTTTTCTGTAAATAATATTTTTATGAAATGTATATAAATAAGAAATCAAGAATCAAAGTGTTAGTTGAGTCATTGAGAATAAAAATAACCCTAGTGATCAACTTCCTACAATTTTTCTTTCATAATGATCAACAAAACAATGGTCCTACAATTGTAAAATTATATTAAAATGCATATATGAAATTGAATCAACTTAAATTATGCATGATTGATTTCTAACCTTGATTAATAATTGGCCCAATACTTAGAAGATCCTTGAAATCATATTATGAAACTTTACCAAGCTTGTTTTCCAATTGAAGAGCATTAGTAGCAATTGGTTTATAGTGGTACTTAGACAAGTATTTCTTGTACTTACTCTGAGCAAATTGAATTTTTTAAAAATTCACTTTTTTCCAGTGTCAGGAATTTTGTACTTCTCCTACCATTTGTTCTTTAGTTTAGTAATATAACAGCTACAAAATATTTTTAACCAAAATTAGCTAAGTATGAAAGTAAACTAGGATATATTTTCACATATCTTATTTGATATCCACATGTTATACATGTGTATATGAAGAGGACAAAGCATGATATTTCTTGCCAAAGTTTCAATAAAACTACCTAGCTTTGCTACTACTTTTGTCTGACCAATTGATCGTTAATACATATTCAAAACAATGACTTTACAATCTTTT
The DNA here is from genome assembly GCA_030864215.1 of Capsicum pubescens. Lineage (NCBI taxonomy): Eukaryota > Viridiplantae > Streptophyta > Magnoliopsida > Solanales > Solanaceae > Capsicum > Capsicum pubescens. Next base: position 261,687,495 of record CM061540.1, on the reverse strand, counting down.
TGAGGGTGTACATGCTGCATTATTGTACTCTATCTATTTTTCTTTAGATTTAAAAGAACTATAATGATACGAAGCAATGTTAATAAACATATTAAACAACAATCTAATCTGATTCAAGTGTATAAATATATTTATATATTCTTCCCTTGTTCCCCAGATAGATCATTTTCTCCTGAATTTAGTATTTCTTCTTACACTTGGTCATGTACATCTGTTTTTCTAGAGGGAAAGAATCTCTTGGCACTTGTTGCATTTGTTTGTTTGCCACTTGTATTCCAATAGTGGAAGAATCCTTATGAACTTGTTTCCCTTGTACCTAACTACCTTGTTCTTTTAAGTGGTAGGATTTTGAGTAACCCATTGATTAGTTCTTGCATAGCCTGTGCTTTAATAGTTGAGGATTTTCTAGACACTTGTGGAATTGGTTCCTTCCCAACTTGAGCTTTACAGTAGTAGAATTCTGAGAATTTGGTGGCACTTGTTTTTGTATTGTCAGACTCGTAGACTTTTAAGGAGACTTTTGAGGCATTTGATCTTTTCTAGCTTGTGATTTTAACTTTGTAGACTTCTGAGGAGACTTTCAGAAAATTAGTTCATATATAGCTTGTGCATTCTGAGTAAAAGATTTTTAGGAGACTTTTGGGGTGCTAGTTTTGTATAGATGGATCTACTAGATCTGTAGAATAGTTTTGATGCCAAAAATGGTCAACAATTGGTTTTATTCTCAATTATGAATGTTGTTTGCATGCTATGCATGTAAGACTTTCAGTCATTATGTACTACTTCTCCTTTACATTTTTGTTTTTTTTGGAGTCATAACTACTGAATCTATCAGAAGAATACTACACATAAGCATTGCATCACCTTACAAGTGGCTTAAATGTCAGTCAGTCTAGCTACTACTAATTAATAAAGTAGTAGAGAAAAGCACCACCAAATACATAATCATTTTGATAAAGGTAACTTTATATTCGAATAGAAAGCATTGTCCAAGAATAATAACTTAGCTAGTTACATTCCTCGGGGCATTGCAAGGAAAAAATCAGTGTAGTCTAAGGCATTACACAATTACTATGAAATCAAGTAACAAGTTAATATCCCTCACCATATAGTGTTTCCGCCAAAATTAAAGAAGGTTGATGCAGTTCATTATGATCTTCTAGATGTCTATAACACAAACATGGACTCTATAGTTTAGGAAATAAATAGTTCAACATAAACAATAAAGTATTTCATTTTTCATACAAATAAAATAAACAAGTAGTAGTGCCAACCCTTTTGATAATGTAATGACATGATTTTTCATGATTTGTGTAAAATATTTATTTTTGTAGGATTTGACCATTTTATCCCTCTCTGTGGTTTCATCATGGTACTTTTGAGGTGTGGGGATGATTAGCACGGTTCCTAATACTATTCTAAGTGTTTTATGTGAGATTGTGATTTTTGATGGTCTTGAAAGATTATTTGTTGACTTTAGACAACATCTTTTAATCTATCATTAGATGGGCAAAATGTATTGCGCTAGCAGATCCAAAACATCGATTGTAAGTTGGAAACATGGTTGGTGTGATTTTGCAACTTTTATATCTTATTTTGACCATCCATTTGGAAAGTTGTAAAATTAGATATCAGGGGTCAATTTTATTAAAACATTATTTTTTTGAAAATTAAACATCGTCAGTGAGCCCGAAGCGTCGAATTTAGTCTAGTAGCATATTTCATTTGCATTATCTAGATTCTGGGATAATATCGAGGGGTTTGCAGAGACTTGGAATTCTCCAAGTCTCCAGTTGGTGCACCACTCAGCAGGTGCACTCACTTAAGAGATGCTTTGGTCGCTTAAGTGACTTGGTCTGATAGCCAAAATATCACCTAAGCGACACCAGGCTTTCTTAAGAGGTTGCCTTTTAAGTGACACTAGGCTCGCTTAAGTAATTACCTATTAAGCAGCACTAGAGTGCCAGACGTCTGTCGCTTAAGTGATGCTTGATCGCTTAAGCAACTTGATAGTCGCTTAGGATATTCCTAGATAGATTACATCCCTATATTCGAGATTTTCACACTATTTTCGTGGCTTGGAGCTTGGGGTTCAAGTTTTTGGGCATTTTCTTCCATATCTAAGCTTGGATAAGCTCCAAATCCCTATTTTAATTATTTTCCTTTAATTTTTATCATCCAAATCTAGTTTAAACTAAGATTTAAAGTTGAAACTTGGGGATTTTGGCCCGGAAGGCCTAAATTAGCATGTTCTTTGATTTAAACCCCAATTTCAACCCTTTTTAACTTGTTTTTTCTCCTATGGGCCTCTATAATCTTCTAATTCTATTTTTTTATTAAAATTTTAGGTTTACCCCTCTTTTTAAAAAATCCCATTTTGGGAGTTTGTTTTGATCCTAATCTGGAAGTGGGCGTTATGGGAATTATTGGATTTTTTTGTTGCATAGATTTTATATTTGTATATTTTATTATTTAGGGGAACAGAGAGATAGATAAGTATGTATGTCATCGTATTAGGGCAGGTTGGCTGAAATAGAGGCTCGCTTCGGGAATCTTATGCGATAAGAAGGTGCCCCATAAGCTGAAAGGTAAATTCTATAGAGTTTCAGTTCATCCGGCTATGATTTATGAAAAAAAGTGTTGGCTGGTTAAGAATTCTCATATCCAAAAGTTGAAGGTGGAAGAAATGAGGATGTTGCGTTGGATATGTGGATTTACTAGGGCGAATAGGATTAGGAATGAGATTATTTGAGAGAAGGTGAGAGTGGTGTCAATGGAGGATAAAATGCGGGAAGTAAGGTTGAGATGGTTTGGTCATGTGATGAGGAGGGGCACAGATGCCCCAATTCATAGGTGTAAGGGGTTGGCCTTGGATGGTTTCAAGCAGGGTAAGGGTAGACCAAGAGATACTGGAGGGAAGTGATTAAACGTGACTTGGAGAGATTATAACTAACTGAGGACATGTCCCTGGATAGGAAGGTATGGAGGAAAAACATCAGGGTAGAGGGCTAAAGTGTGTGGATGAGTTGTAGTTAGTAGGTAGGAGGGGCTTGGTGTCCTTTGTTTGGCAATGTAAAATTTGTATGGATGTTGTACCTATGTTATTTTTATCGTGTTTCATGCTTTTGATGTTTTATATACTGTGCTTTGTCTTAAGCCGGGGGTCTATCAGAAATAGCCTTTCTACCTCTTTAGAGGTAGTGGTAAGGACTGCCTACACTCTACCCTCCCCAGACCCCACAATATGGGAATTTACTAGGTTTATTTTTATTTTTGTTATTGATGTTTTATATGATTTTTGGGTCTGTGTGTAAGGTGATAGCTCGGTGAAAAAAGTTTATTTATTCCATTTTTGATATTCGAGGTAGGTTATAGCTTAACTTTCTTCAGACTGGGTAGAGTAGTTAATAATAATGTAAAGCATGCTATGTGTATGGGCTTGTATCATAGAAAATATGGTTAGGAGATTTATGTGGTCGTGTGAGAGTCTTTGTGGATAATATTTGGTGTTTTGAGACATTATTGCTATGTGTCACTGTGCAGGGTCTTATATGATATTGTTGGCTTGGTAAATGAAATATTTATGTTTGGTTGCACTCTTTTTGTTGGAAAATCCTAGATTTTGCACTCTTACATGTTTCATTTGATGGTTTCTAAATTATATTGGATCATGCATGGTTGGTTAATTTGAGTGGATCTTTAGCTCACATGGTTGGTATTTTGGTTGGATATTGGATATCCTTATTTTGGTTGGTTATGAGCATTACATCCTCATATCATATTCATTAATGAAACATTGGTACTACCATGGAAATACTGGAAATGTTGGCTTTTTGACAGAAAATGTGACATATTTAAAAAATCCTCTGCTGATGTATGTGCTGAAGATGAGTTATGGATGTTGGTATTGGACATTGATTATATACGTGTTGAAGAACCCCCCATGGTTCCTACCTGGGAGCAGATCTCAATAGGTGTGGGATGAGCTCATGCATCATCATTATCATCATCATCATCATAGTCATTGCATTCCATATGTTGTGCTTATTTTGTGATTATATTTTTGTTTGTGACTTGATATTTGTCCTTTGTTCTATCTTCTTGTACTTGTATTTGGGGTATATGTATACTTGTTCTTCTTTCCCCTACCTGTTTTTATATATGTGTTTATAGTAGAACTGTTAGTGGAGACGGTGTGGGCTACCATTTGGGACATTTTTTGATTGAATGTGATGTGCGCCTAGTTTGTGTTTATATGTTTTATTTTTACTTTGGTCATTCGGCCTATGATACTTACTGAGTACACGTGGATCATACTCATACCTACTATGCTCTTTCAGTGTATATATAGGTATTAGTGTACCACACGGATAGCTGATTCAAGTGACATTTGGAGTATATTCAAGGTACTGATTGATTTATACGTCCAGAGTTAGCCACTTCCTTTTCTTATCTAGACTATGTCTTATTGTATTCAGATACAGAGTTTGTTCCCGTTTTCATATCATATGTATATTTTGACTTTGAGTTGTATTAGTTGGTTCTTACATTGTGACGTGAGGTTTTGGAATTTGGTTTGGTATCTTTGATTATATTTCCGTTTATACTATTTATGTGTGGTTCGACTCCATTCTAAGAGTCTTACCTTGGGTTTTGGTATTGATTTCTCATTTCATGTCAGTTTGGTTGATAACTTACTTATCAAGGCTTGCCGTGAGAAGTTCCATCATGACCCTTAGTTTTTGGGTCATGACAGGTAACTCTTGTTAATAAGTATTGAAACCGATCCTCTGATCCCTCTAATGATTTAGTCAATCAAATATTGAATCTTCAATACTTAAGCAACTGATCAACAAAAAAAATTATAAGGAAAAAGAGCAGATAAAAAATGAATAAAGAGGATATAAATAAGAAACATAATCAAACTATTTCTATCAAAATCTCTTTATCACTCAATCAAAACAACATAACACATGATCGAAATTCTAAGTTACAAAGATAGGATAAACAAGGAGCATCAGGGTGATGCTATCAGCAAAAGTGTAGAAACAAGGTCCTAATCAACAGTCAATGAGATAATAAAATCAACAAAAGGTTCTATTATAAAACACTAAAATATTATAGTTAAACAAGCTTACTAGGCAACTAGTATTTACACAAATGTGTAGAAACAAGTTTTCGTATGATTTTTTAAATGATCTACCTCCATCTAGTTCTAATCAATATCATCATAATTATCCTTTTCTTTTGATGTTTCCATAGTTGTATCTACTACTAATTGTGCATTAGGTGGCAATCAACAACATCAATAGGGATATCCTCCATTGACCATCTAATGTCAACATGAGGTGTTGTGTTTGAGGGACCAATGTCTTTCATAGGGTCTTTCAAAAATGTCACTCTAATGTTGGGATAGTTTTCTTCCTCCAAGTCATATAAATCAACGGGGACTTATTCCCTGCATAATAAACATCCATCTCATTTGGATCATCCACATAAAACACTGGATACAATTGACATGCTGTAACGATCGATTATGTTGTTATTGAAAATAACTTCGGTAAAGGTATATGTATCTCATTCATCATAGGTGTAATGACCTGAAACCTTGGTGAAATATGTTAAATATGTGTTTTTGTGTGATTTGACAATCTTACTCCTCCCTATAGCTATATTGTGGTATTTTTGAGGTATAAGGGTGATTGGTGCAGTGTCTAATATATTTTCGTACCATTTGTGTTATATTGTGGTTTTCGAAGGCTTTCAAATCCTTATTAAAGACTTCTGTGGTTATCATTTGATCTGTGTGACGAATGGCCAAACGAACTACACCAGCAGATCTGGAACATTATTTTTAGGATGGTAACATATTTGGTTTGTTTATACGGCTTTTAAATCTCATTTTGACCCTTAAATTGGAAAATTGTGATTTAGGGTTTTGGGAGTCAACTTTGTAAAAACAATGTATTTTTGAAAATCTGATATCGTCATTAGTTCAGATGTTGAATTTAGTTTTTTTACATAGTTTGTTTATGTATATCAAATTTCAAATGAATCCTGAGTCCATGGTGGAAACTTGTAAAGTTTCCAAGTTTACAGCTAATATTTGGTGTGTCGACGTTCGCCAGCCCAAGCCACGATCGCGACTGGTGCGATCACCATGGCCCTGGTGTGATAGCAACTAGCCTGTCTAGGTTGGGGATAGTGCGATCGCAAACCCTTGGTCATGATAGCAATAGCTGAGCACCTTGACTGAGTATAGCTAGGTTATTTTCCATTATTTTAAGCATTATTCATCTTACCTTTTGAGAGTTAAACCCTAAAATAGTGTGAGACCTTAAAAATGGAGCTTGAGGGAGCTGGGCAAGCTAGATTAATATCCATTTCTTGATTTTTCACTGATTTAAGGTAGAATTCACCCTTTTCATAGTTGAATTTCTTGATTAATTGCTCAAAGCCCAGTAATAACCCGTGTCTGAAAGCCACTGTACAACTTACAACTCATCCCCTTAAATTATGTATAAACCTTATGAGTCGTAATTTGTAAGTCGTAGCTATGGCAGTGCAGAGTAGTTGAAGTCTATCGTATTTGCGATTTGACCCTAGGAATATTTATAGGATGTTATGAGTCATATGAAGTAAAGTCATAAGGTCAACCATATAGGTCCCCCAAGTCTATGTCCAAGTTATGAGAGGATGATCCAAGTCGTATGGAGATGTGATGAGTCATAAGATACAACTCGTATGTTGACCAGTGCGTGCAATCCTTTCCACTGCCAAGCTTATGAGTTCAAGGCCAAGTTGTAACCACATCTTATGAGTGGTAAGTTGACTCGTGATGACTGGCGGTCAAATTTCTGTAAGATTAGTTAAGGGACCTTTTGGTCCTTTCTCCTCTTATAACTCCCAACCCACGACTTATAACCCAAGAGAGGTGTTATTTTCCTCTATATTTTAGTCAATTAACAATAATCTCTTTTCCTCCCATATTTAAGAACAACAAGATTATTGTTTTTCTCACCAAGTCATCTCTCAAGTCTCAACGTTTAAGTCCTCTTCACAAGTCAAGCAATTCCAGGTATGTGGGGTTTTGAACAAGGTTAATCTTTCATCCTTGTGCTCGAAAAGCATGATTTCTATGATTGAATGTACATGTTTTACATAATGGTTTATCCCCTAAATTCTCATATATTAAAGTATAACCTTATCTTGTGATTTAAAGGTTAAAGATGCATAAAGATTACATCTATTCATGTTGTGAACTTTAAGATTGATACTGTGATTTGAATTTCATTACTTTGATTTGGATTCTGATGAAATATTTCTATACAGGTATTGCGCTGGATATTTTGTTATAAGTACTATGAAAGAAAGTAAGAGTTTCAAGATTTAAGAAGAAGTATTAAGTTTAAAAGAAAGTCTAAGCTTTTGAGCTCCATTCATGTACAATACAGTATGATTCAATAAAGCTTTTTCCTTTGATCCAAAGATAAGACATGAAATCCACTAGTGTTCATCTTGGTTATGATTTAAAGTAAAGAGAAGCATAATTGTTGTTTAGTCTATACATCCTTATGATATTTTATGGTGGATTTCTTAAGTATGAGCCGATATATATATCTTGGGAGTAGTATTTAGAACAGAGAAGGGAATAGGGATGAGTGTATCCTGAAATCATGTAAACTATGAACCACCATATGTTAAAGAAGACCTCATCAACGAGTGTCTACTTTTCCTAATATGGAAGAAGTACAGTGATCATAGAAGTTAAGGTTCTATTCCTATGGCAATTATAGAAAATCTCTCCCCAACATGGGTTAGATGTTGGACTACATGGTAGCTTGCAGAGTTTATGTCGGATAAAAAAATCTCCCATAAGAAATAATAAAAGCAAGGATTTTAGAAACTAAGTGTTATGGCTCACTAAGATTATTCATATGCTTCAATATCCATGTTTTATGATCTTCAACCTTTAGTTTTACTCAATTCCAAGGTGAGTCATTTATGCTTAGCATGCATTATTTAAAAGTACACATATACGTTCAATTCTTGTTTTACTTATGAATTCACCCTCACATATTCAGTATATTCTAGAAGTATTGACCCACATATATGTCTATGTGCTACATTGTCTTATAATTTAGGTTTTGGTGTGTGCTTCCAGTAGTACGATTGATCACGAGCATCATCTCCTGCATTATAAATTTTGGTGAGTCCTCATAGTTCGAGGATCCAGTTTATTAGACTAATGTTTATTGTTGAAAGTTATTTTAGATATTTGATTTCCATTTATGTTTGGGTCAGTTGGGGTCTGTTCTAGTGACTCTCTAGTTAACAGTAGAGGCTTGTCAGACTGTGTATGTTCTATGTTCAAAGAGTTTACTTAAGGTTTCCAAAGTTAAAGATTTACATTAAGATATGGGATTGTTTACCTTCAATTTCTATATATTCAAGTTCACTTTTCATGTGAGTTCCAAGTTGAATGGATATCATGGGTTTGGTTGGGCTATTCATAGTCCTAAGTACAGTGTGATGTCCAAGGGGTGCTCCTGGGTTGCTACAATCCCTAAAACCTTAGGCTTGATTTCTAAACCCTAATTTCATTTTCTTTTAACTTGAATGATGTTCATGATCCTATAATTTATATTTTTTTTCAATTTCATCTTCAAAACAACCTTAATTCTTGATTTTGAAACAGATTTCTAAGGTTTTACCTGGTAAAGTTTAAAATTGTTTTTTCTTTGATTTGGAACCATGTTTTTAACTCAATTTGACTTGGGTTTTTATCTGTAGATTCCTAAAAACATGGGAAAAATATTTTTAAATAAAGTTTCAGTCTGGCCCTTCTTTATTAAAAACCATTTTGGGGTTCCATTTTGACCCGAAATCAAAAGTAGGCAATATGAGTATCATTAACTTTGTTTTGATGCGTAGATTCTACATTTTGATGTTATTGTTGATTTTGAGTCTATTCATAAGGTGTAAGGTTTTGGGATTGATATGTTGCAGATCGATTTTTGGCCTTGAGTTAAGTTATGGCTTAGCTCTTTCAGACTAGGTTGGGTAGTTAATTTGTATACAAAATGTATGTTAACGCGATGGTGAACTAATCATGAAATTGTCTATCTTAATTTTTTATTCCCATGTGGGGGCCTATATATGCTAAAATTAATGGTTTTGAGATATTATGTGATATATGTGACCGTGGGGGGTCCTTCATATATTAATAACCTCAAATACATATGAATAATTGTAGTGTTATTGAAATGACTAAGTTGTACCATTGGTTTAGTGTGCTATATTCATACTCTATTGGCATATGAATCATGTGAAATTTCAAGGATGGAGAAAATAATGAGTGTATACTAGATCACGTGGTCATATAAATATATCATTATGGTTGGCTTTGGATATACATTATTTGGTTAGTTATAGAAATACTATTTGTGATTGGTCGTTAGAATTACATCCTCATATCATACATATTCATAAAATATTGGTACCATCATGATAACATTTGAGAAATACTGAAAACACCTTTCTAAATCCCTTTATGAGGGATGTGCCAGGAAGGAGATATTATGACATCTTATAAAAGCCTTCCCGAGGGATGTGATGGGGAGGAGATATGATATGTGGATTGTATACGGGTTGACGAACCTCCTATGGGTCCTCTGTTGAGAGGCTTGCCACTACAGGTATATATGGAGGTTGTGCAACAACCTTGTGCATCTCATCATCATTCTTATTGTGTTTACTTCATTATGGTTGTGATGTGATTGTACTTCTTCTTTGACTTATTACATATCTAATTGTTCTATATTTTTATACTTGTACTCAATGATCTTGTATGTATATTGTCCTTCATTGTCCTACTTGTATGTGGCATATTGTACACCTATGGTCTTTACTGTGTTTATTGCAATATATGTTATATATTAGAACTGTTAGTGCAAGAGGTATGGGCTTCCATTGTGGGATATTTTCTTATTACAAGTGACCTGCCCTTAGTGTGTAATTTGTATGTCTTATTTCTACTTTGCTTGGTCTGCCTATGATACCTACTGAGTATAAATAGACTATACGCACTTCTACTTTTCCCTTTTGGTGCAGATTCAGGTAGTGGTGCACCTCATAATGTGTTTCTCTCTTTCTTCATAGATGGTGTTGATAAAGTCCCATAAGGTCAGAGATGTGAAGCCTTCTCCTAGAGGGCGAGCCTAGTGTTGTGAATGGACTTTAGAGAGTATATAGGCTTATATATAAGCCCCATCTAGAAAAAGTGCTAGGGGATTATCGCCTGAGCCCTATGTTGAGCATGTTGGGGGGTACAGGTTTAGCTCCAGTTCCTCAGAGTTCATCTGCACCTATCCTGGAGGGGTTATTGGTGCATTTTTTGATCCACTTATAGGGTTCTCGTTTGGTCATGCTGGTGCTCCTCCTTCACCTAGTGTGGATACTCATGTGGTACCTTCTTTTATTTTGGGTACTCCTCAGATATTGAGTACTATTCCACCATTAGTGCCAAGACCTGAGTATATTGCACCAGGATTAGGATTTTAGGCTTCATCTTTGTTACCTTCTCAGACAGGATATCAACCTGCTAGATTCACCATGCCTCCTTTTGTTTCTATGACAATGATGTATTCTGGGGATTAGAAGAGGTTTGAGAGATTTACTCATTTGAGTCCTCCCAAATTTAGTGGTTCTATAGGCGAGGATGCCTACGAATTCTTGATTGACTGTTCGGAGAAGTTGCATAATTTTGGTTCGCTTGAGTCATTCTATAAGAGATGGGTGGAGATTGTTTATTGGTTGTAGACCTCTTAATGCTCTTGAGATGACTTAGGATCAATTTGTGGATGCCTTTTTTGAGACGTTTATGCCTTACAGTTCAAGAGATTAAATACGTGATGAGTTTGATCCCCTAGAGTAGGGCTTCATGACCATTGGTAAGTATGAGGCACGCTTTCATGCCTTGTCTAGATATCTATATGCTAGTATTTCTATTGAGTTTGAGAAAATTTAGAAGTTTGTTAAGGGTATAGATATTTTTCTTCAGTTGACCACGTCTCAAGTGGTTGTATGTGGAGCATTCTTTCTAAGAATTCTAGATCACGCGAAGATGATAGAAGGTATCCTTACAGCATCTCAGGGAGGCACCAAAAAGGTGCACTATTTTGCTGAGTTTAGAGGTTTGGCTTCTCGTGGTAGATATTTTCGAGGTTCTCGTAGGTATAAGGGTAGGCTAGTGTAGGTGGCGTTACAGAGTTCTGGTGGTGGATAATCTAGTTCAGCGATTTAGGATGTTCATTCAAGCCTAGTGGTACCTTCTCATATTAAGGTGATCCATTGAGTTTTCTTTATATGTGATGAGATTGGCCATTTGGACAAGGATTATCTCCTCTGTGTTATTAGAGTTACTCCTATTTCAGTTGTGAGAGGTAGGGTCACTATTAAAGGTATAAGAGGTAGAGAAGTAGATTGCGTGGTAGTGGTCATGGGTATACTCAGCCATCTAGTGATCATGGTTAGTGTTATACTATACTCGCCAGGCGAGAGACAGAGGCTTCAGATGTTGTGATCACAGATATCATCCCTATTTGTTTTAGATCTGCATCTGTATTATTTGGTCCCAGATCAACATTCTTCTATGTGTTTGGATATTTTGATTTGGCTTTTGATTCTGTTAGTGAGCCTCTTACAATGCCTATTCATTTATCTACCCTAGTAGGTGATTTTTTAGTGGTGGATTGGGTGTATCGATCTTGTGTTGTGACTTTTTCTTGGCATGAGACTTTGGTAGATTTGCTTTTGTTAGATATAGTTGATTTTGATGTTATTTTGGGTATGAATTGGTTGGCTCCTTATCGTGTAGTCCTAGATTGTTATGCTAACACTGTGACTATAGCTTCATCGGGGGTGCCAAGGATATCTTAGAAGGGTGCACTTCATTCGGGTCCTAAGATGATCATATAGTATGTTCAGGTTTGTAGATTGGTTAAGAGAGGATGTTTATCCTATTTGGCTCATATTCGTGATACTAGTGTTGCTTCACCTTTTCCTTGGACTCTATTCGTGTTGTTAATGAGTTTATGGATGTGTTCTCTACCGATTTACCTAGTAAGCCTCCGGATTGTGATATTGATTTTGCCATTAATGTTGAGCCGTGCACCAATCCCATTTCTATTCCTTCTTATCAAATATCCCTAGCTGAGTTGAAGGAATTGAATGATCAATTACAAGAGTTGTTGGATATGGGATTTATCCAACCTAGTATACCACCTTGGGGTGTGCCTGTCTTGTTTGTGAAGAAGAAGGACAGGTCTATGTAGAATATCGATAATTGAATAAGGTGACACTTAAGAATAACTATTCTTTTCCTTATATTGATGATTTATTTGATCAATTTTTAGGTGATGCAATGTTTTTGTAGATTGATTTGAGATTTGGTTGTCACTATTTGAGGATTAGAGCTTCAAATAGTCTGAAGATAGCTTTTTGGACTTGATATGCACATTATAAGTTCTTGGTTATGTCCTTTGGGTTAACCAATACCCCTGCCACATTCATAGAGTTGATGAACTGTGTTTTGATCCTATCTCGATGCCTTTATTTTTGTATTTATAGATGATTTCTAGGTTTATTTCAAGAGTGAGGCTGAGCTTGAGGAGCATTTGTAGATTGTGCTTTAGTGATTGAGGGATGAGAAGTTGTATGCTAAATTCTCTAAGTGTGAGTTTTGATTAGAGTCTATTTCTTTCTTGGTCACGTGGGGACTACAGAGGGTATTATGGTTGATCCAGCCAAGGGTGCAACGATTTATGATTGGGCTATACCTACTTTGCCAATAATGATTTGAAGTTTTGTTGGCTTGACAGGTTATTATCGATGTTTTGTTGAGGGATTTTTATCCATTTCAGCTCCATTGACCAAGTTGACTCAGACAAAGAATTCTTTCCAGTGGTCCAATGCTTGTGAGGCGAGCTTTCAAAAGCTCAAGGATTTGTTGACTTCATCTCCTAGCTTGACTTTTCCTAAGAAGGGTATTGGTTTTACCATATTTTATGATACTTTGAGTGTTGGGTTAGGTGTTGTGTTGATGTAGGGAGTAAGGTGATTGTGTATGCTTTTTGTTAGTTGAATCCCCATGAGAGGAATTACCCTACCTATGATTTGGGAGTTGTGTGCGGTTGTTTTTGCTTTGATGTCTCAGAGGCACTTTTTGTAAAGAGTCCGTTGTGAGATTTTCTCTGATTATCATAGCCTTTAGTACTTTTTCACTCAACAAGATCTTACTATGAGGCAACAATGTTGGCTTGAGTTGCTTAAGGATTATGACTTTACTATTCTCTATCATCCAGGCAAGGCTAAAGTGGTTGCAGATGCCTTGAGCCGGAAGTCAACTAGTATGGGTAGCTTGACATATATTTTGATCTAGGAGAGTCCTTTGGCCTTAGAGGTTTAGTCTTTAGTTAACTAGATGGTTAGGCTTTATATTTTGATACTTGGGTGTGTTTTGGCATTTATGGAGGCTAGGTCTTTTTTGATGGAGTAGATTTGAGCTTATCAGTGCGATGATGAGAGATTGAGATTTATTCGAGATAAGGAGTTAAGTGGTAAGGCTAAGGAAGCCTCACTTGATTCCGATTGAGTTTTGAGGATTGGAGGCCGAGTTTGTGTGCCAAGAGTAGGAGATTGGATTAGATTGATTTTGGAGAGTCTCATTTCTCCAAGTATTCCATCCATCCGAGAGTGACTAAGATGTATCGTGATTTGAGGCATAATTACAGGTGGGATAGTTTGAGGAAGGATGTAGCAGATTTTATAGCTTGGTTCCTTTGTTTCCTGCAGGTGAACGCCGAGCATTTGAGGCCTGGTGGATTGCCTTAGCGGTTACCCATTCAACGAATCACTATAGATTTCATTACTGGGTTGCCTCACACTTCCCATGGATATGATAGTGTTTGGGTCATCGTAGATCGATTGGCCATGTTTGCACATTTCCTTTTAGTCTAGGTCTCTTTTGGTGGTGAGAGGTTGGCCCGTATCTATATTCGTGAGTTTGTACGACTTCATGGTATGTCAGTTTCTATAATATCAAATCAAAGCTCTGTGTTCACTTCTCACTTTTAGAAGACTTGTTAGGATAAGTTGCGTATATGGGTTGACCTTAGCACATCATTTCAACCCTAGACTGATGGTCAGTCAGAGTAGACTATTCAGGTTTTGGAGAATCTACTTTGCACATATGTGATGGATTTTAGTGGCTAGTGGGAGAAATATTTGTCTTAGAAGAGTTTGTTTATAATAATAGGTAAGACTCCAGTATCTACATAGCTCTTTTTGAGGTGTTGTATGGTAGGCAGTGTAACTCGCTAGTAGGTTGGTTTGACATTTTTGAGGTTAGACCTTGTGGTGCAGAATTGTTTTGTGAGTCCTTGGATAAAGTTTGGATTATTCAGAATAGACTTTGAGCGGCTCAGGGTAGGCAAAAGTTCTATGCAGATCGAAGACTTTGTGACTTGAGATTTTTTGTTGGTGATCGTGTTTTCCTTCAAGTTTCACCCATAAAGGGTGTGATGAGATTTGGGAGGAGGGGAAAGCTTAGCCACAGGTATATTGGTCCATTTGAGATTCTTTAGACCTTTAGTGATGTGGCTTATGAGTTAGATTTGCCCCAGACTTATTAATTGTCCATCTAATTTTTCATATTTTTATGCTTCGGTAATACATTCCTGATGAGTCTTATGTCATTCATTAGGAGTCGGTTCAGCTAGATGAGCGGTTGTCTTTCTAGAGTTATCCTTGTGGTTAAGGTTTAGTGGAGACATCTATCTGTAGATGAGGTTACTTGGTATGTTGAGTCTGATATGCATAGTTCTTATCCCCAACTCTTCATTGATTCGGGTATTTCTTTGCCTTAGATTGGGGACGATCTAGATTGTTTGTGATGGATGATGTAACAACCTAAAATTTTGGTGCAATATGTGCTTTATGTGATTTTACTATTTTTCCCTCCCCATAGTTGCATTGTCATATTTATGGGGTGTGGGGGTGATTGACAAAGTTTTCAATGCATTTTGGTACCATTTGTGTGATATTGTGTTTTTTGGAGGCTTTGAGAGCCTTATAATATACTTCAGTGGTTATCTGTTGATCCGTGTGACGGATGGACAAATGGACTATGACAGTAGATTCGGGACATTGATTTTAGTGTGGTAATCTGTTTGGTCTGATTTTACGACTTTTAAATCTTATTTCGACCCTTGGTTTGAAAATTTATGATTTTGAGTTTTGGAGGTCAACTTTGTGAAAATGGAGTCTTTTCGAAAATATGATATCGCCATTGAGTCTGAAGCATTGAATTTAGCATGGTTACATGGTTCGTTTGCATATATAAGATTCCGAATGAATCCCAGGGCCATGGCGAAAACATGAAAAGTTCCAAGTTACCAACTGATATCTAGTGTGTTTGTGATCGCCAGCCCTGGCCATGATCACGACTGTTGCAATCGCCATGGCCCTGGTGCAATCACGACTGGCCTGTCCAAGCTGAGGATAGTGCGATCCCACACCCCTGGTCGTGACGGCGACAACCAAGAACCTAGATTGGGTATAACTTGGGTTATTTTCCATGATTTGGGATTTATTTATCTTTTCTTTTAAGAGTTAAACCCTAAAATAGTGTGAGGGCTTAAAAATGGAGCTTGGGAAGCTAGATTAACATCAATTTCTTAATTCTCTTACAGATTTAAGGTCGAGTTCACCCTTCTCTTAGTTGAATTTCTTGATTGATTGCTCAAAGCCCCAAAACCTTAGTGCTTGATTTCTAACAATTTCACTCCTTTTCACTTAAATGATGTTCCTAATCCTATAATTATTGATTTTCCCTCAATTTCATCTTCAAAACAACCTCGACTCTTGATTTTGAAACAGATTTCAAAGGTTTTACCTGGTAAAATTTTAAAATGGTTTTTCTTTGATCTAAACCTCATTTTTAACTCTATTTGACTTGAGTTTTTAGATGTAGATTTCTAAAAACATCGAAAACACATTTTTGAAATAAAGTTTTTCTTTTGCCCTTCTTTTCGAAAACCTATTTTGGGGGTCCGTTTTGATTTTGAATAAAAAATAGGCAATATGGGTATCATTCGCTTTGTTTTGATGTGTAGATTCTATACCTTGGTATTTTATTTGATTTTGGATCTGTTCGTGAGGTGTAAGGTTCTGGGATCAAAGTGTTGTGTATCGGTGTTTGGCCTTGAGGTAGGTTATGGCTTAACTTGTTCAGACTGGGCGGGGTGGTTAATTTGTATACAAAATGCATTTTAAGGGGATGGGGAACTAATTATAAAATTGGCTATCTCAAATTACAATCAAGGCACTTTTCCATTCATCAAACCCGTTTGTTCAAAGAAATGTTAATTTCTAATAAAGATTTAGGACTACATAACAAAAAAAATAGAACGTTAGCCTATAATTTATATATATGCCAGAAAAGAAAAATAGAACCTTACATGCTTCATACCACCACAATAGAAACACATGAAAAGCATGGAATTCATATTGAAGTATATAGCTAACATGGACTTGTCATTTAGACATCATAGAACCATACAAACATGAATTTCTATCATCCTAAGCATTTTATCAAACACCTTGCCTGCATTCTTTAAGGCATAGGTGGGTTTCATACTTGCACCATATTAAACCACCTAAAGTTCATGGTTTTCAATTAACAAACATATATATTCCATGAAAACACCTTTAGACATCACATTGAAACTTAAACAACAATCGTCAACATGTACATACTCATATAACCACAAAAAGTTTATAAAATAAAATTTAAAACATGGTTTTTGAGCTCTATGAACGGATTGGATCCATAGATGAACACTATGCATACCTTAGAAAGGAAACCTTGATGATTTGCTGGAGAGTTCTTGGATTGGGAAACTTAATTCTCGATTATCTTGGAAAAAGGCTTGAATCTTGTTTTTGAGAGATGAGTTTGATGAAAACCCTAATCTTGTGGTTGAGAGCGTAAGAGAGGGTTTTTGAGATGCTTAACTGATGAAAAATGAGAAAAATTATGCCTCTTTAGGGTTATAAGTCGTGGAAGGTAAAGGAAATGACCAAAATACCCTTATGAAATAAATTCCCAGTTGTTGAAATATCATAGCTGACAACCTTTGTGATAGAGCGTCACAAATGTGATAAGCTATCACGAATGTCATCACTTAGGAGCTGGTTTCGGCCTAAGGCTGACGACCTTCGTGATAAGGTGTCATAAATGTGATAAGCTATCACGAATGTCTTCACTTAAGAGTTGGTTTCTGCCTAAGGCTGACGACCTTCATGATAGGGCTTCACAAATATGATAAGCTATCACAAATGTTGTCACACCTTCATGATAGGGCATCACAAATGTGATAAGCTATCACGAATATCGTCACTTAGGAGCTGGTTTCTGCCTAAGGCTGATGACCTTCGTGATAGGGCTTCACAAATGTGATAAGCTATCACGAATGTCTTCACTTAAGAGTTGGTTTCTGTCTAAGGCTGACGACCTTCATGATAGGGCTTCAAAAATGTGATAAGCTATCACAAATGTTGTCACACCTTCGTGAGAGGGCATCACAAATGTGATAAGCTATCACGAATATCATCACTTAGGAGCTGGTTTCTGCCTAAGGCTGACGACCTTCGTGATAGGGCAAGACAAATGTGATAAGCTATCACGAATGTCATCACTTAGGAGCTGGTTTCTTCCTAAGGCTGACGACCTTCGTGATAGGGCGTCACAAATGTGATAAGCTATCACGAATGTCGTCACACTGTTTCCAGCCTGACATGCTGGAGTAAAATAGGAATAACTCTTTCCTCCTATATTGGATTTAGGTGAAAGTGGTATCGTTGGAAAGATAATTCAATTATATATCTATTGATAAGTTATGAGCACAAAAATTCCAAGTATAATGAGAGATATGCTCGTTTGAAGGTGACTATACAAATATCCTTCTCAAGAATTCAATCGGTAAGGGAATGTTTTGATTCATCTGATAGCTGGGAGTTATTTGAAACCTTAATATACATCTAACTTACTCATAAAACTATAAAATAACCATGATGTACTATGCATGAGCTTGGTAAATGGCTCTAATATTGGTTTAGATTTTTTGGGGTATTACAATATCTCCCCCTTGAAAACATTCATCCTCGAATGATGACTGCTTAAGAGGGGAGAAAAGATAAAATGATGCATACACTGATCATGCTCAACTGGCACATGATTTTAGGACTGAATTGAATTCTAAACTGAATATTGCCTAACTGAACATGCATATCTGATGCATGACTGATAAGCTGAACTCATGAATGCATGACTGATAATCGGATGAACTAAAATTTCTCACAATGAGAATGCATATCCAATGCGTGATCGCTTGACTGAAGTGATACATGATTGCATGATAAGCTATGCACTGATACTTGATACCAATTTTATACTGGAATTTTGAACATGTAACTGAATAAGCTTAAGAAAAATGGTTACCTCGAGCTAAGTCTGAATTAGTGGAGAAAAGATGAGGGTACTTGGTTCGCATGTCTTCTTCTGCTTCCCAAGTAGATCCCTCCATGGACTGATTCTGCCAAAGAACCTTGACTAGAGGGAATTCTTTGTTCCTCAGCCTATGAGTCTGATTATTGAGGATTTCGACTGGAATCTCTTCATAAGAGAGGCTATTCTAAATGTCAACGCTCTGAATAGGGACTACAACTGCTGGGTCACCTATGCACTTCTTGAGCAAAGATACATGGAAGACTAGATAAACTGAGGCTAGATTTGAAGGTAATTCGAGCTCATAGGCTACCTTGTCGAAGCGACTGAGAATCCTGAAGAGACCGTCATATCAGGGACTGAGCTTTCCCTTCTTGCCGAATCTCTTCACTCCCTTCATGGGAGATATCTTGAGATAGACATAGTCATCGACCTCAAATTCAAGATCCTTTCTACAAATATCCGTATAAGATTTCTGTCGGCTCTGAGCAGCCCAGAGTCTTTCTCTGATCAACTGAACTTTCTCTAAGGCATCGAATACTAAGTCAGGCCCTATGACTATGGCCTAACTAACTTAGAACCAACCGATTGGAAACCTAAATCTCCTACCATAGAGAGCTTCTAATGGATCCATCTGAATACTGGAGTAATAGTTGTTGTTGTATGTGAACTCAATCAAAGGCAAGTGGTCATCCCAGCTTCCCTTGGAATCAATTGCACACGCCCTTAGCATATATTCTAGAGTCTGAATGGTCCTTTCTGCTTGGCCATCTGTCTGAGGATGAAACGTTGTACTGAGATGAACTTAGGTACCAAGACCCTTTTGGAATGCTTTCCAGAAGTAAGAGGTGAATTGGGTACCTCTTTCTAAGATGATAGATATTGGAACACCGTGTAATCTGACCAACTCTCTGATATAGAGTTTGGCATAATCCTCGAGTGAGTAAGAGGTACGAACTAGAAGGAAATGAGCTGACTTGGCCATTCTATCTACAATGACCCAAACTGAATCATACTGATGACGTATTCTAGGCAAACTCATCACGAAGTCCATGTTCACTTCTTCCCACTTCCAAGTAGGAATAGTGAACTCCTGTATGGAACCACTAGGTTTCTGATGCTCTATCTTAACTTGCTGACATGTAGATCACTTAGCCACAAACTCTGCAACGTCCCTCTTCATCCCACTCCACCAATAGATCTTCTGCAAGTCGCGTTACATCTTAGTGGCCCCTGGATGAATAGAGTATCGCGCACCATGTGCTTCTGCAAGAATTCACTATCCCAATTAATCTACACCGGGAAAACATAGATGACCTTAACAACGAAGAACTCCATCTCCCCTTTGGGAGAAAACCTCTACTTCCTGACTCTAAATTGACTCTTTTATCTTGACAAGGCTAGGATCCTTGTCTTGCTTCTTTTTCACCTCGGAAACTAGAGATGACTCTGAACTACTCTGAACACATACACCGCTCTCTAAAGAGTCGACTAAGCAAACGCCTAGTCTGGCAAGATGATGAATCTCCTGAGCTAGTTTCTTCTTACTATCCTCAGCATGGGAAACACTACCCATGGACAGTCTACTGAGTGCGTCGTCCACTACATTGGCCTTGCCAGGATGATAAAGGACACTCATGTCATAATTCTTCAAGAGCTCTAACCACCTTCTCTGACGAAGATTGAGATCTCTCTGGGAAAAGACATACTGAAGGCTCTTATAATCTGTAAAGACTTCTATATGAACACCATATAGATAATACCTACAAATCTTTAAGGAAAAGACAACTGCTGCTAACTCAAGGTCATGAGTAGGATAATTCTTCTCATAGGGCTTTAACTGTCTGGAGGCGTAGGCTATGACTCTACCATGCTGTATGAGGAAAAAAACCTAAACCTACTCTGGATGCATCACAATATACTACGAATCCATCAGAACCGTCAGGAAGTGCTAAAACTGGAGCTGAGGTGAGTCGAGTTTCAACTCCTGAAAACTCTTCTCGCAAGGTTCTGACCACTGAAACTTGACCTTCTTCTGAGTCAATCTGGACATAGGAGATGCAATAGAAGAAAATCCCTCGACAAACTGTCTGTAATAGCCAGCCAAACCCAAGAAACTCCTGATATCTGATGGAGAGACAGGGCGAGGCCAGTTTCTTACCGCTTTATTTTTTTGAGGATCTACTCTAATGCCATCACCGTAAATAATGTGGCCAAGGAATGCTACTGATCTTATCCAAAATTTGCACTTACTGAACTTGGCGAACAACTAGTGATCCCTGAGAGTCTGAAGAACAATTATGAGATGGTCTGAATGATCACGCTCTTTGCGAGAATAGACCAGAATATCATCTATGAAGACTATGACGAATGTGTCCAAGAACTTCTTGAACACCCGGTTCATCAAGTCCATGAAAGCTGTAGGGGCATTGGTAAGACCAAAGGACATGACCTGAAATTCAAAGTGACCATACCGAGTATGAAAGATATCTTTGGGATGTTACATTCTCTAACTCTGAGCTGATGATAGCCTGATCTGAGGTCTATCTTGGAGAAATAACTGGCACCCTAAAGTTGGTCAAACAAGTCGTCTATTCTAGGCAGCGGATACCTGTTCTTTACCGTGACTTTGTTGAGCTGACGGTAATCAATACACATTCTAAGAGAACCATTTTTCTTGAGCACGAATAAGACTGGCACACCCCATGGGGATACACTGGGCCTGATGAATCCCTTATCTAAGAGATCCTCCAATTGATCTTTCAGTTCCTTGAGTTCTGCTGGTGCCGTTCTGTATGGCGGAATAGAAATAGGCTGAGTATCTGGGAGAAGGTCTATGCCGAAGTCTATTTCCCTTTTGGGAGGAATGCCTGGAAGATCTTCGGGAAAGATATCTGAATATTCATTAACCACTGAGACTGATTCGAGACTGGGAGATTCGGAACTGGAATCCTTAACATGCACAAGATGATACACACACCCCTTAGAAATCATTTTCCTTGCCCGAAGGTAGGAAACAAGCTGACCCCTGAAAGATGAAGTGCTACCCTTTCACTCTAGGATGGGCTCATTTGGGAACTAAAACTGAACTATCCTGTTTCTGTAGTCGACTATGGCATAGCAGAAATGAAGCCAATCCATGCCGAGAATGACATCAAAACCAGTCATCTGTAACTCAACTAAATTTGCTGACGTGGATTTCTGAAATATCATAACTGGGTAGTTCCTGTATACCCGCCGAGCTATGATGGTTTTACCCACTGGGATAGAGATTGGAAAAGGCTCTACTAAAATTTTGGGACTAATTCTGAAATTGCCTTCTATGTATGGAGTGACAAAAGACAATGATGCACCTGGGTCTAGCAAATCATAAACATGAACATGGAAAATCTATAACATACTAGTAATGACATCAGGAGAATTTTCCTGATCCTATCGGGTCTGAAGAGCATTGAGTCTATTTGGACGTTGCCCACTAGTAGCACTGGAAGTGGCACCCTACTGGTTCGGGCAACCGTACTGAGCTGTGGAAAGATTTTGCTGACCCTGAGGGCCTGGCTAAGGACACTCCCTAATCTTGTGGCCTGGCTAACCACAACCAAAATAGACATCACTACCAGCTCTGCAAATACCCTTGTGTTTCTTACCATAAGTTTGACAAAGGAGATTTGTTTGGGCACTGCTAACACTGCCCTGAGATTTAGAGCCTAGTGTTCTATCTCTGTTGTCATCCCTAAACTTCAGCACTGGGGCACTAGCAGAGGAAGGGGCGAGAACTGCTGACTTAGGACTAAACTGTGAATGATTTCCTCCTTATGATTTGGGCTGAGCAAAACTGAAACTGCCTGATCTTGCTCTCTTATTCTGTCTCTCCCTAGTCTTAACCTTCTGCTCCTCTATATTTTGAGCGTGGGTGATGAGCCTGGCTAAAGTGATATCACTGTTCAGCATCGCAGACCTACACTCATTTACCACGCTATCATTCACCCCTTACATGAACTTGCTCATCTTAGCCCTGTTGTCTGTAACCACATGAGGGGAATATCTAGCTAACTGAGTAAATCTAAGAGAATACTCTGTAACCATCATATTTCCCTGCCTAAGATTGATGAACTCAAGAACTTTGGCCTCTCCCAGCTCTTGGGGAAAGAATTTGTCTAAGAAAGTCGTGACAAATTCTTCCCACTCAACAGGACCTGCATCCTCTAACCTTTCTGCTAACCACTATTTGTACCAAGTGTGAGCGACATCCTATATTTGGTATGCGGCTAACTCGACACTCTAAGAAGAAGTGACTCGCATGATATCAATGACCTTCTGGACTTGGTCAATGAATTCCTGAAGATCCTCGTCTAGCTTAGACCCAAAGAAGGATGGAGGATTCATTCGGGTGAAGTCCCGAATCCTAACTGCTACTGAATTGGCCACTGGGTTGGCCATAAAGACTACTGGTCATTCATTCTAGGTAGCTACAGACTGAGCAAGAGCGGTATATATGGTCCTGGACTCCGCATGAGATACATGTTCTCCCAAAGAACCTTTGGGCTGAGGAGCTGGCTGATTTCTTCTCTTTGGAGGCATGTTTCTGAAATAAAAGAAGAACGAATTAGACTGAGAGACTGACTTGAAATTATGTTTACTAGAACGACATGAATACTAAAGAAAGCGAACTATTCCTAAAACATCTCATAACCTCTTGTACATAAATGTATCGCGCAACACACCCATGTACAAGACTCTACTAGATACGGATTTCAAACTTCCTAAGACTCTATTAAACCTTAGGCTCTGATACCAAGTTTGTAACGCCCTGATTTTTCTGAACCAAAATACTACACAGTGCTTAAAACCCCAAAGGATCACAAGCTAACCCATGATTGATATCTATACCTATACACTGTAATATATAACATAATAATGTAGAAAACATGAACATGTAGGCCATAAGGTTCAACTGAATAAAGAATCTATCAAAACGTAATATCCATATAGGTGAAAGATACTCAAAACAACTAAAAACTGAATCAAATCTGAACATAAGTCTGAATACTGAATCTGAAAGACTCTAAGTACTGTCTGAATAAGGAGTTGAAGGAATATGTCTCCAACTAACTCTGTAAATTGATAACTAGCTACAATAATAATGAATAAATCAAATCATATTGTCATCGAATGAAGAGGACTCACTGAATCTCTGCGACTGGAAATGCTACTGCTACTGTTGATCTGGAGCTCGTGTCTCTGAACCTATGGTGTAACATGAAAAGAAAGCATCATAGCACAAATGCATCAGTACAAGGGAATGTATTGAGTATACGAGTGAGGTAGGCTAAATATAAATAGGGCTTACATGCATGAACAATGCTAACTGTCTGACTGATATAAACGTAAGAGTACAAATATGCATACATAGTAACTAAAATCGTGGGTGCATGGTAGCTAGTCATGTATGCTTATACATAGTTTACTGATGGCTAACATGACTAATACTAAAATTTTGATAACATGGGCGACTGTATTTGACAAATCCTGAATCTGATAAAACTATCTGAGTTTTGTAATGTAACTAAGTCTGACTGTATCTGACAGTCCTGATATACTGAAATTTGAAGACCTATCTGAGTTCTTTTACTGAGACTGATTCTGAAACTATGGGAGGTAGTTGTTTAACCTACATTCCCCAATAATTCATATAGCTAAGTTGGGGTCCAATCTCTGCCCCAACTGGAGGGGTGTCAATACCCCGCCACTAGTAAGGACAGTTATGGGTGACCCTTAGCTGGCAGGTATTCAAAAGGAGAATGGTGGGAACCCTAAACTGAAAGGTTAAACCACCTCATCAACCCTAATCTGACAGGCTAAGATGCCTCAACCTATGCTGGCTACGTAGTTCTAGAACATAAAAATGACTGCTAAGAATCACACCCTAAACTGGCAGGTGAGTTCCCATCCTTAGGTTTACTCGGTGCTAACTTCTACTCCCATCTGATGAGACTAAATGTGATACAACTGACTGTACATGGACATATTAACTGACTTCCATTGACTAATGGAGTAGTACTATTATCTGAGAGTTAACTGAGAACATGAGATTTCTGAGGTTTCCTGAGTCACATGACTGACTGAGTTTTATAGATTATAGATTGACTGAGATTATCGTGACAACATGACATGGATCTAGGCACAAAGCTATGTTTTTTGGGTATGATTACCCCCAGGACTCGATAGAAGGAAACTGACACACATGACATGACTTGATCACAAAATTTGAGTCCATAATTCATAATATCATAAGTAGGGGATATCATATTTCATATAGTTATTCAACATCTTAAACATTGTAGGGAATGCATGGATATATTTTATGTACATATTATATATCTCCATTACCTTACATGCTTCATACCACCACAATAGAAATACATGAAAATCATGGAATTCATATTGAAGTATATAGCTAACATAGACTTGTCATTTAGACATCATAGAACCATACAAACATGAATTTCTAGCATCCTAAGCATTTTATCAAACACCTTGCATGAATTCTTTAAGGCATAAGTGGGTTTCATACTTGCACCATATTAAACCACCTAAAGTTCATGGTTTTAAATTAACAAATATATCTATTCCATGAAAACACCTTTAGACATCACATTGAAACTTAAACAACAATCATCAACATGTACATACTCATATCACCACAAAAAGTTTACAAAATAATATTTAAAACATGGTTCTTGAGCTCTATGAACGAATTGGATCCATAGATAAACACTACGCATAACTTAGAAAAGAAACCTTGATGATTTACTGGAGAGTACTTGGATTGGCTTAATTCTCGATTATCTTG
Organism: Capsicum pubescens; assembly: GCA_030864215.1. NCBI lineage: Eukaryota > Viridiplantae > Streptophyta > Magnoliopsida > Solanales > Solanaceae > Capsicum > Capsicum pubescens. The sequence goes on along the minus strand of CM061540.1, from coordinate 261,662,074 downwards.
GAAAAAGACTTGAATCTTGTTTTTGAGAGATGATTTTGATGGAAACTCTAATCTTGTGGTTGAGAGCGTAAGAGAGGGTTTTTGAGATGCTTAACTGAAGAAAAATGGAAAAAATTATGCCTGTTTAGGGTTATAAGTTGTGGAAGGTGAAGAAAATGACCAAAAGACCATTATGAAATAAATTCCCAGTTGTTGAAAAATCATAGCTGACGACCTTCGTGATAGGGAATCACAAATGTGATAAGCCATCACGAATGTCGTCACTTAGGAGCTGGTTTTTGTCTAAGGCTGACGACCTTCATGATAGGGCATCACAAATGTGATAAGGTATCACGAATGTTGTCACTTAGGAGCTTATTTCTTCCTAAGGCTGACGACCTTTGTGATAGGGCATCACTAATATGATAAGCTATCACGAATGTCGTCACTTAGGAGCTGGTTTCTGCCTAAGGCTGACGACCTTCATGATAGGGCGTCACAAATGTGATAATCTATCATTTTTGCCTAAGGCTGAAGACCTTCTTGATAGGGCATCACAAATATGATAATCTATCACGAATGTCATCACTTAAGAGCTAGTTTCTGCCTAAGGCTGACGACCTTCGTGATAGGGCGTCACAAATGTGATAAGCTATCACGAATGTCGTCACACTGTTTCCATCCCGACATGCTGGAGTAAAATAGGAATAACTCTTTCCTCTGATATTGTATTTAGGATAAATTGGTATCGTTGGAAAGATAATTCAATTATCTATCTTTTTATAGGTGATGAGCTTAAAAATTCCAAGTATAATGAGATAAATACTTGTTTGAAGTTGACTATACCGATATCCTTCTCAAGAATTCAATCGATATGGAATGTTTTGATTCATCTGATAGCTGGGAGTTATTTGAAACCTTAATATACATCTAACTTACTCATAAAAGTAAAATAACCATGATTTACTATGCATGAGCTTGGTACAAGGCTCTAATATTGGTTTGGATTTTTCGGGGTATTACATTTTAGTTCTAACAATGAGTGGATTTTAGATTTGATTTGTTTATTATATATGTGTCCTAATAAGGACCTATTTTCTACATATGATTCTTTTGAAGGTGGATTTTTCTTGGTAGGCAACAATATTGCTTGTAAAGTTTTTGGAAAAGGTAGAGTCTGAATTAAAATGCACGATGGTGTGGAGAGTACTCTTACAAATATTAGATATGTTCCTGAGGTAAAGAAAAATCTTTCTCTTCAATCACTATAGTTTCTCTTGGGTACAAATACACAGGCGAAGGTGTAGTTCTTGAATTCTCTCGAGGTAATCTTGTGGTTATAAAGGCACATAAGTTTGGGATGTTGTACACATTAAAGGTATTTACTATAATGTTTCATATCAGATGGAGATCTGTCTGATTCTGATTTAAAATATGGCCTTTGGGGATTTGCAGAGAAAGTGGAACATATATTTACTATATTAGCCAAAATAAAGCTAAGGTGAAAATTTGTAGTGTGACCTTACTTTGGCTCATATTATTGTAGGGTTCATCCCTATCAATAAACTTATTCCTATTTGTCAAATGCTTGGCTAAGAATAAAACTTGGTGACCAAGTTTATACATGCGGTGGAGAATACATTTCTAAATCTTGGAGGCCACGAATTTGCTGCTATAAAATATTAGTTTCAATACACCAATTTGTTAAAAGTCTTGCAGTATTTGTTTTATTATATATAAAGAGTATTTTGAAAGGAATTTGTGTTGGAAAAAACTTATTTGAACCATTCTTTAGAGTGATTGTAAGACCCCGCAAAATTCTAAGCTTAATTCAGTCCTTTAAAGCTTGTTAAGGGGTCTCAGACTTAGAAAATTTTTGCTAAGTATTCATACTTAGAGTTATTTTAGCCTTCATAGTTGGCGATCTTATTTCACTACCCTTACAACCATTAAATGTTGATCTTTAAGTTGCTTCATGACATGGAATGTCAGTAGGTGTTCTCAGACGAGTTTCAGATTTTTTAAACATCGTTTGAAGCACATTTGGGAGTCCAAACCAGTGTATCGATGCGATCTCAATGAGCCACATCGCCTATCACATCGATGAATATTTTCCCTAACTCCCAATGTAATTTCCAATGAACCAACGAGGATTTGACCCATGCATCATCCATCGCATCGATCCCATTGACACAACGCTCTAGTTTGTGCGTCGCTAGGCTAATTTTCAGTCATTAAAAAGACGTATCCTCAGGGGTATTTGGGTTATTTTTCCACGTCTACCAGCCCCCAAAACATGAGATTTATCCACTTTATAGGCAAAATCTATTCACTATTCTCAAAATTAATCAAGAACAAAACCCTACGGCTTCTAATTCAAGGTTCAAGATTCAAGAACTCACCATCAACCTTTATTAATTCAAGTACTCAGGTATGTGAAGTGTTCATCCAAGGGTTCCTTTCACCCTTGGAGTCCAAGAAAATTTTTCTTAAACTTCAAGTAGATTGATTTCATAATTTCCATGATTGGATTTTAGTGTATTCATGATTATAATGTTAATTGGGTTTATAATCCATGCTTTATTACAAGTTTCATGTGGAATTGATTATCATGTGTGTAATATCTTGTGAATTTATGTTGGAGCCATTGAATTTGGGAATTGATGTTATGATGCCCACATGTTGTTTAGTATCATGTGCATATTGGTGCTCTCTAAGTGTTTGTTAAAGTGCTCATGTGAACTAAATGGGGAAAAGTCATGACATGCTAGTACATGTGTAAACTTATGCCTTACAAGTGTTTGATAAAATATCTCTATGGATGAGTTATGAGCAAGTGCACAATGTTATGCTTTTCAAGTTTACTCTATGCTTTACTTTTCATGCTATCGAGTCCTGTGGGTATTCAATACCCAAAAATTTTTCTTTTTACCTAAAGCTATAGTAGTTATAGAATAGTCTCAGTAGTGTTACAAATAGTAGTACTCAGTAATCAGGCATAGTCAGTTCATTATTTAGTTCAGAACTCAGTGAACTCAGTTGATTAACTAGATTTAGTAGTACTCCGTCAGTTAGTGGAACCCAATGAACTCAGCTCAGTTCAGTTAGACAATACGATCAGTAATAGTTCAGTCAAGCCTTGTCTGGACTATAAATAGTTCAGTGTCTATTCAGTTGAAAGTAGGATTCAGCACCGAGAGAACCCAGGGATGAGGGCATTCCTGCCAGCATAGGGTTTGACCCTTAGTAGCAATCCCTGCGTTACAGAAATACTTAGCCAGCATATATTAAGATATCTTCCCACCATACTAGGGTTGATACATCTCATACAATTTTTCCTGCCAGTGAGGGTTGATGAAAGAGCTTCCTGTCAGAGAGGGTTAATTCACAGCTTATCTTTACCCATGGCAAGGTACTAACACCCTACCAATTGGGGTTACAGGTTGGACCCCAATCCATTCAGAGAGAGGCATGTCGGTTAGATGATTACCTCCTATAGTTTTAGTTTCTGTTTTAGACTCAGTATAGAACTCAGTTTAGTTCTACAGAATCAGGACTGCCAGATACAGTCACCCAGCTCAGTATAGAAATTAGTTCAGTTCTACAGAATCAGGATTGTCAGAAATAGTCTCCCAGTTATCAATTAGGACTGTTCAAAATAGTTACTCAGTTATTAGTATTACAGTATCAGTAAACTCAAATATAAGTTAATCAGTATTCAGAACTCAGTAACCTGTGTTAACATAATCTCAGTTACAGTTTATGAATTCATGCATGTTCTCTCATTCAGTTATGTTCATGTTACTCAGTCAGTTATTGTTTATGCACATGAACCCATGCATATCAGCCTACCTCACTTAGCATACCAGTACATTCAAAGTACTGGCGTATACCTTTCTTTTGCGATGTGATGTCTTATATCATAGGTTCAAATGTATGGGATCCTGACCGTACTTAGCAGCCCATCCTATCAGCAGCAGACTTAGTGGTGAGTCCTCATAGTTTGAGGATAGAGTATTATTTCAGTATTTCAGCGCAGTTTTAAGTAGTTGGAGTTAGTTGTGGCTTGTCCTATCAACTCTATAATTCAGACAGTTAGAGGTTTTTAGACTAAAGTATTTCAGACATGTGTTTCAGTATTCAGTTATCAGTATTCAGTATTGGTTTTCAGTTATGACCCTTATGGAATTTATAGCCTCACTTCTGCATTTAATTCAGACAGGTTGCTATTACAGTCTTAATATTATACAGTGCTCACAGTAGGTACCAGTCATGGGTTAGCTGGTGGTCCTTTAGGGTTGCTAGCACCGTGTAGCATTCAGGGTACAGACTCGGGGCATTAAAAACTTGGTATCAGAGCCTAAGGTTCAACAGAGTCCTAGGAAATCTTAAATCCACATCTAGTAGAGTCTTGTGCATGGGTGTATAGTGCGCCACGCTTATGGACAGGAGTCTACGAGATGTTTTAGGAAAAGTTTCCCTTCTTTCAGTATTCATGTTGTGCGAGTGAGCATAAGCTCAAATTAAAATCTTAGTCTAATCTTTTTCTCCCTTTCATTTACAGAACATGCCTCTAAAGAAGAATGGAAGAAGAACAGGAAATAAGCCAATACCTCAGCCCGTCCAGCCAGATCCTCTGGATGAGCATGTCTCCCACGCAGAATTTAGAGCAGCTTTCACTACCCTAGCTTATTCTGTGGTATCCCAAAATGAACGACCAGCTGCTATTCCATCTAGCCCAGTGGCCAATACTACTGCCACCAGGATTCAGCACTTCACCTAAATGAACCCTCCCTCTTTTACCAAGTTAAAGTCAGATGAGGACCCACAAGAATTTCTTGATCAGGTGCAGAAAGTTACAGATATTATGGAGGTGACTGCTAGTGAGAGTGCTGAGTTGGCCACATATCAGTTACAGGATATGTCTCACTCGTAGTTAAAATAGTGGAAAGGAAAGAGAGCTACAGAGTTGAAGAACGTGAAGGTTTTAGAGTTTACTAATCTAAAGTAGGGCAATAGGACAGTACAAGAGTATTCTCTCAAGTTTACTCATTTAGCCATTTATGCCCCTCATGTGGTAGAAGATAGAAGATCTAAGATGAGTAAGCTTGTTTTGAGTGTGTCTAATAGTGTGGTCAAGAAATATAGGACCGTAATGCTGATTAGGGAGATGGACATATACTGGATCATAGTGCATGCTTAAATAATAAAAGAGGCTAAGAATAAAGAGAAGGAGAGGGAGAACATCAGAGCTAGAATAAGTAGCTTCAACTTCACTCAGCCTAAGTCAGAGGGTGGGAAAACATTCTCAGTTCTGCCTAAAATTTTTAGTTCCATCTCCGTCCTCAGCTAGTGCTCCAGTGCTAAAATTTAGAGGCTGTAATAGAGATAGGGAATCAGGCCCTAAACCCCAGGGTAGTGTTAGCAGTGCCCAAACAAATCCTCTTTGTCAGAAGTGTGGCAGAAACCATCAGGGTGTCTGCAGATTCGGCAGCGATGTACGTTTCGGATGTGGCAAGCCATACCACAGGGTCAGACAGTGTCCTCAGGTGGGTTCAGAGAGTCAGGATAATCGTCCCCCAGCGCAGTATGGTCGCCCGAATCAGCAGGGTACCACTTCTAGTGCCACCAGTAGGCAACACCCAAATAGACTCTGTGTATTTCAGTCCTGACAGGATCAGGGAATTTCTCCTAATGTGGTCACTGGTACGTTATAAGTTTATCATTTGCATGTTTATGCTTTGCTAGATATAGGAGCTTCCTTGTCCATTGTAATTCCTTATATAGATGTTGACTTCGGAGTCAGTCCTAAAATCCTAATAGAGACTTTCTCAGTCTCTACCCCAGTGGGTAAATCTATCATAGCCAGATGGGTTTACAGGAACTGTCCGATCATGGTATCTCAGAAAGTCACTTCAGCAGGCTTAGTAGAATTAGAGATGACAGATTTTGATGTCATTCTCAACATGGATTGGCTTCATTCATCCTATGCCTTAGTTGACTGCAGAAACAGAATTTTCTAATTTCAGTTTCTGAATGAACCTGTCCTAGAATAGAGGGGTAGTATCTTAGCACTTAGGGGTCAGCTTGTTTCTTACCTAAGGGCGAGAAAAATGATATCTAGGGGGTGTGTCTATCATCTTGTTTGGGTTAAGGATTCTAGTTCGATACTCCCAATCTTGAGTAAGTTCCAGTAGCATGTGAATTTCCAGAGGTGTTTCCCGAACATCTTCCCAAAGCTCCTCCCAAGAGGGAAATTGACTTTGAAATAGACCTTCTTTCAGATACATAGCCCATATCTATTAAGCTATATAGAAAAACTCAAAGAATTAAAAAAACAGTTGACGGATCTCCTATATAAGGGATTCATCAAAACCAGCATACCCCCTTGAGGTGCACCAGTTCTATTCGTGTGTAAGAAAGATAGTTTTCTTAGAATGTGTATAGACTACCATTAGTTGAATAAAGTCACGGTCAAGAACAAGTATCCACTTTTTTAGAATTGATGACTTGTTTGATCAACTTCAGTGTGCCAGTTATTTTTCTTAAATAGACATCAAATCAGGCTATCATCAACTCAGATTCAAAGAATGTGACATTCTAAAAATAGCTTTCAGAACTCTGTATGGTCACTTTGAATGCCTAGTCATGTCATTTGGTCTCACCAATACCCCAGAAGCTTTCATGGAATTGATGAACCATGTATTCAAGCAGCACTTGGACATGTTCGTCATAGTCTTCATTGATGATATTCTTGTCTACTCCCATAGTAAACATGATCATGCAGACCATCTCAGAATAGTATTACAGACTCTCAGAAACTATCAATTGTTCACCAAATTCAGTAAGTGCGAATTTTGGCTAAGGTCAGTAGCTTTTCTTGGCCATATAGTTTTCGATGATGGCTTTAGAGTGGATTCTCAAGAGACCAAAATAGTGAGAAACTGGACCAAACCCATTTATCCGTTAGATATTCAGAGTTTCTTGGGCTTGGCTGGCTACTACCGATGGTTTATTGAAGGATTTTCATCTATTGCATCCCCTATGCCTAGATTGACTCAGAAGAAAGTCTAGTTCCAGTGGTCAGATTCTTGTGAGAAGAGTTTATAGGAGTTGAAGAATCGACTCACTATAGCTCTAGTTTTGACTCTACCAGATGGTTTAGATGGGTTTGTGGTATATTGTGATGCCTCTAGATTTGGTTTTGGGTATGTTTTGATACGGAGAGGTAAGGTCATAGCCTATGCCTCTAGACAACTTAAGCCCCATGAAAATAACTATCCCATTCATGATCTTGAGTTAGTGGCTGTAGTATTTGCCTTAAAGATTTGGAATCACTATTTGTATGGGGTACATGTTGATATGTTCACAGACCATAAAAGCCTCCAGTATGTGTTCTCTCAGAAAGACCTAAACCTCCATCAGAGAATGTGGTTAGAGTTTTTGAAAGACTACGACATGAGTGTCCTGTATTATCCGAGCAAGGCCAATGTAGTGGTTGTGCTCTTAGTAGGATGTCTATGGGTAGTGTTTCTTATATGGAAGATGATAAGAAGAAGTTAGTTCAGGAAGTTCATCAGTTTGCCCGACTAGGTGTCTGCTTAGTCGATTCAGCAGAAGATAGTGTATGGGTATAGAGTAGTTAAGAATCATCTCTGGCTTTTGAGGTGAAGGAAAAGTGGGATAGAGATCCCAATCTAGTTAAGTTGAAATAGTCAGTCAGAGATCAGAAAATAGAGGTTTTCTCCCAAGGGAGAGATAGTGTATTGCATTGCCAGGGTTGGCTATGTGTTCCAGGTATAGATGACTTGAGGCAGTGGATTCTTACAAAAGCACATGGCACGCTACTCTATTCATCCAGGGGCTACTAAGATGTACCGCAATTTACGGGAAGTCTATTGGTAGAGTGGGATGAAGAGAGATATTGCAGGGTTTGTAGCTAAATTCTCAACATGTCAGCAGGTTAAGATTAAATATCACAAGCCTAGTGGGTCCATGAAGGAGTTCAGGATTCCCACATGGAAATGGGAAGAAGTGAACATGGACTTTGTAATGGTTTTACCCCGTACTCGTCGTCAGCATGATTCAGTTTGGGTTATCGTAAATAGGATAACAAAGTCAGCTCATTTCTTACCAGTCCATACCTATTATTCAGTTGAGGATTATGCCAAGCTCTATGTCAGAGAATTGGTCAGATTGCACGGCATTCCGCTATCCATCATCTCAGATAAAAGTACCCACTTTACCTCTTATTTCTAGAAAGTCTTCCAAAAGGGTCTTGGTACCTAAGTTCACCTCAGTACAGCCTTTCACCCTCAGATAGATAGTCAAGCAGAAAGGACCATCCAGAATCTAGAAGATATGCTAAGAGCATGTGCTTTTGACTTTAAAGGCAGTTGGAATGACCATTTTCCATTGATTGAGTTTGTGTATAATAATAGTTACCATTCCATCATTCGGATGGGTCCGTTTGAGGCGCTCTATGGGAAGAGATGTAGATCTCCTATTGGTTGGTTTGAAGTGGGTGAGGCCACAGTGTTAGGGCCTGACTTGGTATTTTATACGTTAGAAAAAGTTCAGTTGGTCAGGGAAAGGCTTAAGATAGCTCAGAGCTGACAGAAATCGTATGATGACGTGCGAAGAAAGGATCTCAAGTTTGAGATTGGTGACTATGTGTATTTGAAACCTCTCCTATGAAAGGAGTGAAGAGGTTTGGCAAGAAGGGGACCTTATCGAATTCTTAGCCATTTCAGAAAGGTAGCTTATGAACTTGAGTTGCCTTCAGACTTAGCTTTAGTGCACCCAGTGTTTCATGTCTCCTTTCTAAAGAAATGCATAGGTGACCCAGTAGTTATAGTCCCTGTAGAGGGTATAGATGTTCAGAACAGCCTCTCTTATGAGGAAATTCCAGTCGAAATCCTTGATTTTCAAATTTGCAGACTGAGGAACAATGAAGTCCCTCTAGTAAAAGTTCTTTGGCGGAATCAGTCCGTTGAGGGAGATACTTGAGAAGAAAAAGCAGATATGTGGACCAAGTATCCTCACCGCTTCTCCGTAAACTTAGACTCAACTCAAGGTAACAGTTTTCCTTAAATTTACTCAGTTTCATATTCAGATATAGTTACCAACTTGGTATCAAGTAACATTGCATACTCAGTCATGCATTCATGAATCAGTTCAATCATGTACTCATGCATTAAATATGCATGTTCAGTATACAAACTCAGCTTATCAGTAATATCAGTTATGAAATCATACATCAGTTATGCATGTTTAGTATGATAATTCAGTATATCAGTAGTCTCATCCATAAAATCATGCTTCAGTTGTGCATGTACAGTATGTACTTTCAGTCTATCAGTTCACCCATCTTAGGCAGTCTCATTCGAGGACGAATGTTTCTAAGAGGGAGATATTGTAAGACTCTGCAAAATCCTAAGCTTAATTCAGTCCTTTAAAGCTTGTAAAGGGATCTCAGACTTGGAAAACTTTAGCTAAGTATTCATACGTAGAGTTATTTTAGCCTTTATAGTTGGCGATCTTATTTCGCGACCCTTACAATAATTAAATATGGATATTTAAGTTGCTTCATGATCTGGAATGTCAGTAGGTGTTCTCGGACGAGTTTTAGATTTTTCAAAAATTGTTTGAAGTATGTTTGGGAGTCCAAACCAGTGTATCGATGTGATCTCGACGCACCGCGTTGCCTATTGCGTTGATGAATATTTTCCCCAGCTCTCAGTGCAATTTCCAATGAACCAACATAGACTCGATGTGGTATGTCATCCATCACGTCGATCCCATCAACGTGGAGTGTTAGCCTACGCGTCGCTAAGCTAGTTTTTAGTTATTAAAAAGTCGCATTCTTAGGGGTATTTGGGTAATTTTCCCATGTCTATCAGCCCCTAAAACACGAGATTTAGCTACTTTAGAGGCAAAATCTATTCACTATTCTCAAAAGTACTCAAGAAAAAAACCCTAGGGTTTCTAATTCAAGGTTAAAGATTCAAGAACTCACCATCAACCTTCATTAACTCAAGCACTCAGGTATGTGAAGTGTTCATCCAAGGGTTCCTTTCACCCTTGGAGTCCAAGAAACTTTTTCTTTAACTTCAAGTAGATTAATTTCATGATTTCCATGATTGGATTTAAGTGTATTCATGATTATAATGTTAATTGGGTTTATAATCCATGGTTTATTAAAAGTTTCATTTGGAATTGATTATCATGTGTGTAGTATCATGTGAATTTATATTGGAGCCATTGAATTTGTGAATTTAGGAATTGATGTTATGATGCCTACATGTTGTTTAGTATCATGTGCATATTGGTGCTCCCCAGTGTTTGTTAAAGTGCTCATGTGATCTAAATGGGAAAAAATCATGACATGCTAGTATATGTGTAAACTTATGCCTTACAAGTGTTTGATAAAATGTCTCTATGGATGAGTTATGAATAAGTTCATAATGTTATGCTTTTCAAGTTTACTCTATGCTTTAATTTTCATGCTATCAAGTCCTGGGGGTATTCAATACTCGAAAATTTAGCTGTTTACCTAGAGCTACAATAGTTACAGAACTGTCTCAGTAGTGTTACGAACAGTAGTACTCAATAATCAGTCACAGTCTCAGTTTAGTATTCATTTCAGAACTCAGTGAACTCAATCAGTTAACCAGATTCAGTAGTACTCCATCAGTTAGTGGAACCCAGTGAACTCAGTTCAGTTCAGTTAGAGAGTACGATCAGTAACAGTTTAATCAAGCTTAGTATGGACTAGAAATCAGTTCAATGTCTATTCATTTGGGAGTAGGATTCAACACCGACCGAACCCATGGATGGGGGCATTCCTGCCAGCATAGGGTTTGACCCTTAGTAGCAATCCCTACATTACAGAACTACGTAGCTAGCATAGGTTGAGATATCTTCCTGCTAGACTAGGGTTGATACATCTCATACAAGTTTTCCTACTAGCGAGGGTTTACAAAAGAGCTTCCTTTCAGAGAGGATTAACTCACAGCTTGTCTTTACCCATGGCATGGTACTGACACCCTTCCAACTGGGGTTACAGGTTGGACCCCAATCCATTTCGAGAAGGGCATGTCGGTTAGATGATTACCTTTCACAGCTTCAGTATCTGTATAGGACTCAGTTTGGTTCTACAGAATTAGGACTGCCAGATACGTCACCCAACTCAGTATAGAACTCAGTTCAATTCTACAACTCAGTATAGAACTCAGTTCAATTCTACATAATTAGGACTGTCAGAAACAGTCACCCAGTTATCAATCAGGAATGTCAAAAATAGTTACTTAATTATTAGTATTACAGTATCAGTAAACTCAGATATCAGTTAATCAGTATTCATAACTCAGTAACTAGTGTTACCATGATCTCAGTTACAATTTATGTATTCATGCATGTTCTCTCATTCAATTATTTACATGTTACTCAGTATTGTTCATGCACATGAACTCATGCATATCAGCCTACATCACTTAGCATACCAACACATTCAAAGTGATGTTGCATACCTTTCTTTTACACTATGATGTCTTATATCATAGGTTCAAATTCACGGGCTTCTGATCGTACTTAGCAGCCCAGCCTATCAGCAGTAGACTTAGTGGTGAATCCTCATAGTTCAAGGATATATTATTATTTTAGTATTTCAGTGCAATTTTTAGTAGTTGGAGTTAGTTGGGGGCTTGTCCCATTAACTCCATAATTTAGACAGTTAGAGTCTTTCTGACTAGAGTATTTCAGACATGTGTTTCAGTATTCAGTATTGGGTTTTAGTTATGAACCTTATGGAGTTTACAACCTTACTTCCGCATTTTTTTCAGACAGGTTGCTATTACAGCATTATTATTATACAGTTCTCCCAGCAAGTACCAGTCATGGGTTAGCTGGTGGTCCTTTGGGGTCGCTAGCACCGTGTAGCATCTGGGGTACAGACTCAGGGAATTACAGTGATCTTATGGGGTTATTCTCCTAGGGGTCTTTTGGTTGGGAAAGAGTTATCCTGAGATAATTAATCTCAGAATTAATTATCCCACCATCTATATGGGATAACTTATCCCATCATTATGGTATAAATGGTGAAATAAATACTCACGATACTAGCTAATACCTCACACCAAATATGGGATAAAATAATCCTTCATTTTATCCCGGGACTACTTATCCCTTATACCTCAAACCAAATGACCCCTTAGGGTATTTGGTATATTAGCGTATTTAACAATTTTTTTTGTATCCTCTTTTGTATTCGTTGGTGTTAGTAAATTCGCTCCTCTTTCTTGGTTGTGGACGTAAGTCACGTTGATCGAACCACATTAAATTTGTGTCTCCTTTATTTTCTCAACTCGTTGTTACCATCGTCTTTGTTATTGTCTTTAATTGATTGTTTTGTCTAAATCCCACACTATTTGGGATTCCTCATCCTATCACATAACACCAACTTTTAAAACAAATTAACTATTTTCACTTCAATCTCGTAATGAAACCCCAATGCAATGCCCTTATAACATTAATCCTACATGAAACCCAAATTTTGGTAAATTAATTTTCACTTCAAATAGAAGAACATTAAAAAACTTAGCAAAAACATTAAACCCCAGACCTATTCTTTAACATAAATTAGAAATCAATCTAAGGGCCCAAATCACACTCGAGCCTTTTGGGACTAATGCAAACTATCAATCCAAATTATTAAATAAGTTTTAGACAGAAAAAAAGAACATTTCGGACCTAACGAAACTCTCAAAACTGAAATTCAACCTCGTTAGACAAAATGCTAACTTTGGTCAAATAGGGGCTGCCCGGTACACTAAAGCTTCCTCTATGCGCAGGATATGGAAAAGGACCCAACCACAAGGGTTTATTGTACTCAGTCTTACCTTGCATTTCAAAATGTTAACTTTGGTCAAAGTTCTAAAATGTTAGCCGCATATGGAAATAAAAAGATAACAAAAAGGGAAAACCCCTCAGCTATTTCTCCTTATCTATCATCCATTATCATATAATTAATTTCTCTCTGAACCTAAAGCCCTTTGGGGGTCATTTGGTAATGGGATGGGATAAGTAGGGATACTCCAACCCATGGATATCCCATGGGACTATTTATCCCACCTTTCACATGGCACAACGATTGCACTATTTTAGTATAAATAGTGAAATAAAAATAATATGGGATTAGTTAATATCTCACATCAAACAGGGGATAGAGTTAACCCCAAATTTCATCTCATCCCACGTACCAAATAGTATCATACTAGGGGTTGAAATGACCCTTAGTATCCTATTATACACTTGCTAGATTTTGGTACCGTTCTGTACGTCCTCATAAAAAATAAAAGAAATGTTCAAGCTTTTTAAAGACACTGCAACAATATAGATAGAGGTTACCTGGATTCATTATGAAAATCATAAATTATAAAGTAAAGGAAGAGAATGCCGAGATGAAATGGCGGAGAGAATGAGAAATTGGACAGTGAAAGTGGAGAAAATTTAACTTACGTTAATTATGGACTCATTTAATATTTTTAAAAAAAATTAATCTTTACATATCAACTCACAACAAAATTTTGAGAAAATTAAATAAAAGTGCCTGTAAGTGTTTGTTTTAGTTTTTGGTGCTCTTGACCAAGATTAAAGATTAAAGATAATTAAAAATAATTTAAGATAATTGGAGACTCAATTAATATTATTAGAATTTCTTAAATTTTTTAGAAATGCAATTCAATCCACAACTATTTTTAATAAAAACAAAAAGCAAAATTAGTCTTCAAAATCACAACTCCCCTTCTCTCTCCTCTCAAACACCTCACATCTTTCTCGAAACCTTCCAACAACTGTTATAAATCCTCCATAACAGATCGACATAACAATGATCATGGCGACTTTTAACCTTCGACGATAACAACTTTGAGTTCTTCATCGTTATTTTTTGAATTTCAGTTGTTAATTTCTTTGTCTTCACAAGTAAAAGATTAGGGGTTTTTAGTCATGAAGAAAAAGGGAATTTGAGTTAACTTCTCTTCTAGTATAGATTAACAATTTTAATATTTATTACTTAAAAATGAAATGGGGACTCAAGAAAATTCTAATTTATGAAATTTCTTCTCATAATATGGTGATTGATGTAAATATGATAAATTTTTTGAGTGAAATATAATTTTTATTGTTATTATAGTTCTTGTTCTCGAACATTGTTGTAAAAATAGTGAAACTTGAATTTTAAATTTTTTTCATAGATATATATTGTGACCAAATCTAAAAACTGTTAGTTTTATTGGTTTAAGTGAATGCTTAAATAATTGTTAATTTATTGATGTTTGTTGTATTTTTTATTGTTTGTGTTTGTTTGTGTTTGTTGGTGTTGTTGGGTGTGTGTTGGTGTAAGACCCCACAAAATTCTTGGCTTAATTCAGTCCTTTAATCTTGTCTAGGGGTCCCAAGCTTAGAATATTTTAGCTAAGTATTCATACTTGGTGCCATTATAGCCTATGAAAGTTGGAAATCTTATTTCACGACATTCACATCCTCCAAATATTGATATTTGAGTTAATTCATGATCAGGAATGTCTGTAGGTATTTCCGGATAAGTTTTGGATTTTTTAAACTTCGTTTGAAGCTCCTTTGGAAACCTAAAATAGTGAATCAACGCGATCTTGGTGTGCCTTATCGACTATCGCATTGATAAATATTTTCCCCAGCTCCCAACATCAATTTCCTGTGAGTCAATGCGGACTCAACGAGACGCGTTGGCTATCACAATGATGCTAATGATGTAGATCGTCGATCTGCACGTCAATGGTACAGTTTTTAGTCATTAAAAGAACGCATCCTTGGGGATATTTGGGTCTTTTTTCCCCAACCTTCAGCCCCCAAAAACATAAAATTCAACCCTAATTCACAAAAGTATACTCACTTTCTCTAAAGATCTCTCAAGAACAAGCATTAGGGTTTTCAATTCAAGATTCAAATCTCAAGAATTCTACCATCAATCTTCTCAAAATAAAGAATCAAGGTATGTAAAGTGTTCATCCAAGGGTCCCTTCCACCCTTGGAGTCTAAGAATATATTTTAAACTCCAATTGTATGAATTTCATGAATTCCATGTTTGGTTTGATAATATCCATGTTTACAACGATTAATTGGGTTTTCAATTAATGTTTTATGATAAGCTCATGTGGGTTTAGTTGAGTTATATGTCCTATCATGTGAAAATCATGCTAAAGCTTTCAAATTGTGAATTGGGTATATGGAATTATATACTTACATGTTGATTAGTAGTATGTGCATATTTTATACCTTTCAAGTGATTCATGAATTAAGCATGTGAGTTCAATAGTGAAAATTATATCATGTTAGCATATGTATGCAAGTTCATGTCATGCAAATGGTTGTTAAAATGCCCCAATGAATGAAGAATGATCGAATACTTAGTTTACATGTTTCAAGTTTGTGCCATGTCTTTTAATTTATGCTATCGAGTCCTGGGGGTACTTGTACCCAACAATTTAGCTGCTTACCTAGAACCATATTCAGTTATAGAATAATATCAATCACGTCATGATCAGTAGTATTCTCAGTCATTTACAAAAAGTCAAAAATTTTTAGTAGTGATTGTAATTCAGTCACAGTACTCAGTTCAGACCTCAGTAGTATTCAGTAGTACTCAGTCAGTTAATAGAATTCAGTAGTTTCTGTCAGTCCACGAAATTGACAGAACTCAGTTCAGTTTAATCAAACAGTAATATCAGTAACAGCTCAGTCCAGCCTAGTACAGTTTAGAACTATGTCTCAGTGTTTATTCAGTTGGGAGTAGGATTCAGCACTGAGTGAATCCAAGGATGGGGACTAACCTGCTAGTAGAGGGTGTGATACTTAAAAGTGATCCTTGTGTTCTAGAACTACGTAGCCAGTATAGGTTGAGATATCTTCCTACTAGATATTATTAGGGTTGACATATCTCATTTGAATTTTTTTCCTATCGGCGAGGGTTGATGGATGAGCTTCCTGTAAGAGAAGGTTAACTCATAACTTATCTTTACCCGTTGCACGGTATTGACACCCTTCCAGCTGGGGTTACAAGTTGGACCCCAATGAGTTCAGAGAGGGGCATGTCGGTTAGATGATTACCTCCCATTGTCTCAATTCCAGTCTTAGTCTCATAATAGAACTCAGTTCAGTTCTACAGATTCAGGACTATCAGATATAGTCACTCAGCTCAGTACGGAACTCAGTATGGTTCCACAGTATTAAGAATTTTCAGATACAACCATTCAGATAATCAGTAATACAGTATTTGTAAACTCAAATATCGGTTATCAGTATTCAAATTCAGTACTCAGTATTAGCACGATCTCAGTTACAGTCTATGTATTCATACGTGTACTCTTACTCAGTCATACTCATGTTATTCAGTTATTATTATGCATGCATATAAGCCCATGCATTCATCCTACCTCACTGAGCATACCAGTACATTCAAAGTACTAACGCATGATTTCTTTGGCGCTATGATGTCTTATATCATAGGTTTTGATGCATTGGCTCCCGAGCATCCTTAGCAAATCTGAATTTCAGTAGTCAGAGTAGTAGTGAACCCTCGTAGTTTGAGGACATGCTTATTATTTATAGTATTTTAGTTTCAGTATCAGTAGTCGAAGTTAGTTGGGGGCTTGTCCCATCAACTCCACAGTTCAGACAGTTTTAGAGGCTTTTTAGACTAGAGTATTTTTAGACAGTTGTTTAGTTTTTCAGTACTTATATTCAGTTTTGGGTATTTTGATACCACATTCAAATTTATTTATAGATGCGAACCTTATGGCATATGTTTCCGCCTATTTCTGCAATCATTATAGTATTTATTACACAGTTATTACAGCAGGTACCATTCATGGGTTAGCTTGTGGTCCTTTGGGATTATGAGCACCGTGTAGCATCCGGGGTACCGACTCGGGGCATTACAAACTTGGTATCAGAGCCTAACGTTCAACAGAGTCCTAGGAAGTCAAAAATCCGCATCTAGTAGAGTCTTGTCTATGGGTGTGTTGCGTGCCATACTTATGGACAGGAGGCTACGAGATATTTTAGGAACAATTTCCCTTCTTTTCGTATTCATGTCGTGCGAGTGAGCATAAGCTCCAGTTAAACTCTCAACCTAATCCATGTTTCTCTTCTGTTTATAGAACATGCCTCTAAAAAGAACTAAGGGAAAAAAATAGGAGACCAGCCAGAACCTTAGCCCGTTCAGCCAGATTTTTTGGACGAACATATCTCCCACGCTGAGTTTAGAGCAGCCTTTACTACCCTAGCTCATTCTGTGGTAACCCAGAATGAAAGACCAACAGCCATTCCAGCCAACCCATTGGCCAATACTGTTGCTGATAGGATTTGGGACTTCACCCGAACGAACCTCCCGAATGAACCCTCCATCATTTGTTGGGTCTATGTCAGATGAGGACCCCCAAGAATTTCTTGATTAGGCGCAGAAGGTTACGGATATCATGGGGGTGACTGCTATTGAGAGCACTGATTTAGCCACCTATCAGCTACAAGATATAGCCCATACGTGGTTTAAGTAGTGGAAGTTAGATAGGGGTGCAGATGTAGAATGGGAAGAGTTTGTTATAGCCTTTTTAGATGGATTGTTTCCCTTAGAGATGAAAAAATCTAAGGTAATACAGTTCATTAATATCAGGCAAGGCATTATGAGTGTACAAGAGTATTCCCTCAAGTTCACTCAGTTTGCCAGGTATGCTCCCCATGTAGTAGCAGACAATAGATCCCAAATGAATAAGTTTCTGTCTGGGGTATCGGGTAGAGTGGTTAAGGAGTGCAGGACTACGATGTTGATTAGGGAGATGGACATATCTAGGCTTATGGTCCATGCTCAACAGATTGAGGAACAGAAACTTAAGAAGAAGAAGAGAGAAAATAAGAGAGCTAGTACAGGTAGCTTTAGTTTTTTCCAGCCAAGGTCAGAAGGTGGTAACCTTTCTTGATTTAATCAAAAGTTTTTAGCCCAGTTCCATCTTCAGCTAGTACACCAGTACCAAGGTTCAGTAATGACAGTCATGATGGGGTGCCAGGATCCAAAACCTAGAGTAGTACAAGAGGTATTCGTACTAATCCGCTTTGAAAAGAATATGGTAAGAATCATAAAGGTATGTGTAGATCCGGAAGTGATGTGTGTTTTAGATGTGGCGAGTCAAGTCACAGAGTCTGAGACTATCCTAAGGATGGTCCACAAAGTCAGCACAGTCGTCCTTCATCTCAGTTTGGTCACCCGAATCAGTAGGGTGCCACTCCTAGTGCCGCCAGTGAGCATCTCCTAAATAGGCTTTATGCACTTAAGTCTAGATAAGATCAGGAATGTTCTCCTGATGTGGTCAATGGTACGTTACATACCTCCCATTTACATATTTATGTCTCATCAGATCCAGGAGTTTCTTTGTCTTTTGTAACTCCTTGTATAGCAGTTAACTTTAAGGTCAGACCAGATATTAGCAAAACCTCTCTCAGCCTTCACCCCAGTGGGTCAATCTATCATAGCCCGGTGGGTATACAGGAACAATCCGATTATGCTATCTCAGGAAGTCAGGCTTCCAGATTTCAGTAGTAGTATTAGTATGTGCAGAAAAGTAATGGGTGGGAATGAGGCCCAACCCATCCTTACCTCAGTTCAAAGCTTGTACTTCATTCATCACGATACCTATGCATGTTTTACGTCTCGGCTCCATGAACACAAATTATATCACACACTTTCCATAGAGTTGTGTGCGTTTCTAGTTCCTAGTATGAGGAGCTCCAGTTCACTCAATAGTACGAATTATATTTCATGAAATCATGAACTCTAAACTCAGGTCATGCAGCTCATGACTTCTGCACTCATACCTTATAGTGTGTTTAGTCCCAGTTACCGTATCAATCGTATTCTCAATTACAGTCTTAGTTATAGTGTCAGTCTCAGTCCCAGTCTCTGTCGACCAATCATATTAGAAACTCAGTTTAGTTTTAGATTTGCTTGACCATAGCATACAGTTATCAGTTATTCAGTTATCAGTATTTCAGTACCTCAGTTTACAAAATATTTCAGAATCTTGTTATATGCTTGGTCTTGCATTCTCAAATAATACAAATTTTTTTCATAAATTCATGCTTAGTTATATCATATTACCTAGTCAGTCCTTACCTCGTATATAAGATACTCTACAGTTTCAGTCCCATTATTTAGACTGAGTATAGTTTAGTCTCACATGCCCAGTATTCAGCTATCAGTAATCCACTTAATCAGATAAGTTAATATGCTTATGCATTCGTTCGCAGCGCACATGTGAATATTTTTTAGTAATCCCAGGTGAAGTGTCATACTAAGGTGAAGAGTATAGTTGAGAATAAGTTTTTAGTATGAGTTAGTCTATAAATCTAGTAATTCAGTATTAGCAGTCAGACAGACAAGTTCGTGTGGTGTGGTTTCCACTTTTCCATCTAGTCGGTCTGTCCGAATGTCTCATGAATTAAATTATTCCAAGATGGATCAATCAGGTAGTGCATTTTCAGCTTAGTTCATGTATCATGTCTCAGTTTAAGATCCCATATATTCAATCATGATTTAGTTCGTAGGTGCCTTGTGCATCGCCCAGTTTTCCTTAGTATCTCAGCCAAGTCAGCATTCTTCGAGGGACATAATGTCCCAAGGGGGAGATGCACTATAACCCCGAGATTTCATGTCCTAATCCTCCCAGTTCTCTTCACGTAACGAATCTAATTTGGAGTAGTGGGTACTCATCAGTTGACCCTCAAGTTCCAATCTCAGTCGTAAGCCATGTATTCAAGGGGCTTAGTTCAGTGCATGATATTCAGTTCATGTATCATGTTCTAGTCTCAGTCATGTTCTCATGTTCCCGTCCATGCGTTCTCTAAAAATGATCTTGAGTTTATCAGTATTTTTCAGTTTAAGCAATAGTTTTCTTTAAACTCATTAAGTTTCATGTTCAGATTTCAGTAACAAACTTGGTATCAGTTACCATTGTATAATCAGTCATATGTTCATGAGTTAGTTCAGTCATGAATTCATGCATCAGATATGCATGTCTAGTATGAGAAACTCAGCTTATCAGAAATCTCAATCATGAAATCATACTATAGTTGTACATGCCCAGTGTCTAGGTACAGTCTCTCAGTGTTCCCAGACTCAGCAATCTCATTTGAGAATGAATGTTCCCAAGGGGGAGATAATATAAGACCCTACAAAATTCTTTACTTAATTCAGTCCTTTAAGCTTGTCTAGGGGTCCCAAACTTAGAATATTTTAGAAAAGTATTCAGACATGGTGCCATTTTAGCCTATGAAAGTTGTCAATCTTATTTCACGATTTTCACATCCTCCAAATATTGGTATTTGAGTTAATTCATGATCAAGAATGTCCGTAAGTGTTTCCGGACAAGTATTGGATTTTTCGGACTTCTTTTGAAGCTCCTTTAGAAACCTAAAATAGTGAATCAATGCGAACATGGTGCACCGCATCGACTATCGCGTTGATAAATATTTTCCCCATCTCTCATCATCAATTTCCAGTGAATCAATGAGGACTCAACGCAATGCGTTAGCTATCGCATCAATGCCAATGACGCGGTGCGTCGGTCTGCGCATCGATGTTATAATTTTCAGTCATTAAAAGACCATATTTTGGGGGGTATTTGGGTCATTTTCCCCAACCTTCATCCCCCAAAAACATGAAATTCAGACTTAATTCACAAAAGTATACACATTTTCTCTCAAAACAAGCCTTAGGGTTTTCAATTCAAGATTCAAATCTCAAGAATTCTACCATCAATCTTCTCAAAATCAAGCATCAAGGTATGTGAAGTGTTCATCCAAGGGTCCCTTCCACCCTTGGAGTCCAAGAATCTATTTTAAACTCCAATTGTATGAATTTCATGAATTCCATATTGGGTTTGATAATATCCATGTTTACAACGATTAATTGGGTTTTCAATTTATGTTTTATGATAAGTTCATGTAGGGTTAGTTTAGTTATATGTCCTATCATGTGAAAATCATGCTAAAGCATTCAAATTGTGAATTGGGTATATGGAATTATATGCTTACATGTTGATTAGTAGTATGTGCATATTTTATACCTTTCAAGTGATTGATGAATTAAGCATGTGAGTTGAATAGTGAAAATTATATCATGTTATCATATGTATGCAAGTTCATATCATGCAAATGGTTGTTAAAATGCCCCAATGAATGAAGAATGATTGAATACTTAGTTTACATATTTCAAGTTTGTGCCATGTCTTTTAATTTATGCTATCGAGTCCTGGGGGTACTTATACCCAACAATTTAGCTGCTTACCTAGAGCTATGGTCAGTTATAGAACAGTATCAGTCACGTCACGATCAGTAATGTTCTCAGTCATTTACAGAAACTCAGAAAACATCAGTTGTGATCGTAATTCAGTCACAGTACTCAGTTCAGACCTCAGTAGTACTCAGTCAGTTAACAGAATTCAGTAGTTTCTGTCTGTCCACGGAATCCACTAAACACGATTCAGTTCAGTCAAATAGTAATATCAATAACATCTTAGTCTAGCCTAGTACATTTTAGTACTAAGTCCAGTGTCTATTCAGTTGGCAGTAGGATTAAGCACCGAGTAAACCCAAGGATGGGGACTCACCTGCTAGTAGAGGGTGTGATCCTTAGAAACAATCTTTGTGTTCCAGAACTATGTAGCCAGCATAGGTTGATATATCTTCCTACCAGATATTATTAGGGTTGACATATCTCGTTTGAGTTTTTTTCCTATCAGCGAGGGTTGACGGAAGAGCTTCCTATCAGAGAGGGTTAACTCACAGCTTGTCTTTACCCGTGGCATGGTATTAACACCCCTCCAGTTGGGGTTACAGGTAGACCCCAATCAGTTCAGAAAAGGGCATGTAGGTTAGATGATTGCCTCCCACAGTCTTAATTCCAATCTCAGTCTCAAAAGAGAACTCAGTTCAGTTCTACAGATTCAGGACAATCAGACATCGTCACTCGGCTCAGTACAGAACTCTGTATGGTTTTACAGTATTTAGAACTATCAGATACAGTTATTCAGATAATCAGTACTACAGTAGTCATAAACTCATATATCGGCTATCAATATTCTGATTCAGTACTCAGTATTAGCACGATCTCAGTTACAGTCTATGTATTCATGCATGTACTTTTACTCAGTCAAACTCATGTTATTCAGTTATTATTGTGCATGCATATGAACCCATGCATTTCATCCTACCTCACTAAGCATACCAGTACATTTAAAGTACTAACGTATGCATTCTTTTGTGCTATGATATCTTATATCATAGGTTCTGATGTACGGGCTCCTGAGCATCCTTAGTAGATTCGACTTTCAGCAGTTAGAGTAGTTGTGAGTCCTCATAGTTTGAGAACATACTTATTATTTACAGTATTTTAGTTTTAGATCAGTAGTCAGAGTTAGTTGGGGGCTTGTCCCATCAACTCACTAGTTCAAAAAGTTTTAGAGGCTTTTCAAACTAGAGTATTTTTAGACTGTTGTTCAGTTTTAAGTACTTATATTCAGTTTTGGGTATTTTGGTACCGTATTCAGATTTATTTATAGATGTGAACCTTATGGTATATGTTTTTACCTATTTTTGCAATCATTACAGTATTTATTATACAGTTATTGCAGCAGGTACTAGTCATGGGTTAGCTTGTGGTCCTTTGGGATTGTGAGTATCATGTAGCATCCGAGGTACAAACTCGGCGTGTTACAGTTGGTGTTATTGGTAGTGTTGTATTTGTAAATGTTGGTAAATAATTTTGGCGTTTGAGTTAAATGTTGGTGTTGTTGATTTTGTTTGTATTGTTATATTGGTAAATGTTGATGTATTAGTAAATGTTGGTATTGTTGGTATGTGTTGGTGTTAGTGGTGTTGATTTATTTGTGTTGTTAGTGGTGTTGGTGGTGTTGATTTGTTTGTATTGGTGGTGGTGGTGGTACCTTGGTAAATGTTGGTGTTATTGGTGTGCTTATATTGGTAAATATAATGCATTGATAAATGGTGATATTGTTGTTGTTATTCTTGTTGATATATGTATGTATACATTTATGTGGTAAAAATGTTGTACTATTGATAAATCTATCCACTAGTTTATTTTGTTTCAACATATAACTCTTCTATTGCAAAAGATGACTTGGAAAAGGCATAACAATTAATCCAACATATGACTTATTTGTTGCAACAGATGGATCATCTACTATATGAAATTATAATAGTTATTCCAACATATGACCATCAAGACAGTTTTTGTTTCTTTTAACAGATGGATAATTTATTCCAACAGATAGATAATCTGTTCCAACAGATGACTAATCTATTGAAAGAAATCAAAATAGTACATACTATTTAGATTTCATCCAATAGATTACCCACCTATTGCAATAGATGAGTGATCTGTTGGAAGAAATAAAAATAGTTTTAATAATGTTTTGATTTTTTCTAACAATCTATTGCAACAAATGATCCATCTATTTAAAGAAATCAAAACAGTATGGAAACTAATTTTATCTTTATCTGAATATTACTGATAACATGGGTGACTGTATCTGAGTATAACTGATAACGTGGGTGACTGTAGCTGACAATCCTGAATCTGATGGAACTATCTGAGTTCTGTACTATATCTGAGTTGACTATGTCTGACAGTCCTGAAATCTGAAGAACTATCTGAGTTCTATTACTGAGACTGATTGACTGTATCTAACAGTCTTGATTCTGTAACATAAAACTGTGGGAAGTAGGATCTAACCGATATACCCAAAATGTGCTATAATAGCTTAGCTGGGGTCCAATCTATGCCCTGATTGGAAGGGTGTCAATATCGTGTCACTGGTAAGGACAACATGTGAGTAACCCTCATGTAACAGGTAACTCTAGAGAGAACGGTAGGAACCCTCACATAACAGGTTAAGCCATCTCATCTATCCTCATATAGCAGGCTATGATGTCTCAACCTATGCTGGCTACATAGTTCTAGAACGCAAGGATTGCTTAAGGGAATCATACCCTCATATAACAGGTGAGTCCCCATCCTTGGGTTCACTCGGTGCTAATTCCTACTCCCATCTGAATGGACACTGAATATGATTTACTGAACTGAACTGAGCATGGACTGAGTTACTGAATTTCCATCGCTGACGTAATACAACTGATATCTGACAACTGACTGAGTCATGAGATCATGGAGATTTTTCCTGGGTCATAAGACTATCTGAAGTCTAAGAGTTCATAGGTTGACTGAGAGTATCATGAAAACATGACATGGATCTAGGTACACAGCTAATATTTTGGGTACAATTACCCCAGGACTCGATAGAAAAAGACTGACATAACATAATTTACTTGAAGACTTGACTATCATCATAATACCTACTACCTTCATAGGAACATTTCATCAAACATGTAATAGGAATGATCTTGTGTACGTGGGAATTTCATGATATCATGCTAGTTAGACAATATTTCTTCATCTAGGCATTTAATCAAACATATGACAGGCATGGTACATGTAAACATCATTATTTAATTCTAATTTCATCATTCAAGGGTTTAAATCTTAGAGTAGCATGAATCTATGGCTATATTAATTAAACCCACATAGAAACTATCAATAATCATGGAGTAGAATCCAATTTCACATTTATCAAACATGAACATGGGCAGCCAAAACATGAAAACATATAAAAAAAATCCATAACTTGAGTTTAGAAAAGGGATTCTTGAACTTCCTGGATGAAAGGAGTCCATGAATGAACACTATACATAACTTAGATCATGATTTCATAAAGATTGATGGTGAAACCTTCCTGAATTTGAATCCCCAATAGAAACCCTAGTTTGTTCTTGAGATAAACTTGAGAGAAACTAATATGTTTTGGATGAAAAATGGTTGAATCACGTGTTAAAGGGATTATATAGGGGTAGAAAGTTTACCCTTTTAACCCTGGACACGTCATTAAATTTTTAGTAAAATTTCTCGAGTTGGGCCCTTGGCACGACGCTGCGTTATCGCGCCGTGTCACTGGAAATTGACAAATGGGAAATTGCATGGTGGAGCGATGCGGAGCTATCTCATTGCCACCTTGTATATGACCTAGAATTTTGGTGCGACGTGCCAGTATCGTGGAGCAACACTAGAATTTGACAATTACCATTTGAGCTATCTCCGCGACGCGCTGAAGGCTCAAGTCAAACACTGTCTCACTAAAAAGGCTCTAACTTTTCGCCCGGGTGTCAGATTTGAGTGAATTATATATCGATGGAAATCTTATTCAATTTCCCACATGATAGGAAGTGAAAATTATGGAAATACCACGTGTATAAGAATGAATTATTATTTTAAAGTATGTTCTAACATCCTTGAGATGATTTTCAAGCTAAGAAAAAGTATGGGTATTACAATATATCTCATGGAGAGTAAAACTTCTTTATTGGTCAAGAATTTCTGAATACTTTGAACTCAAACACTTGGAACTCGGAATCATATAACTTTGGTTTAATAAAACCAGTGATCAACTCGTATTAGTAGAGAAAACTACTTCATTCATTTTGGAAAATATCTCATCTCAAAGTTTTTGGGAAATTATTATATCTCAATGAAAAATACTTTAGTTTTAGGGAAAATAACTTATATCAAGGGAGGTTCTCTTAACCGACATAAACTATGCGAGCTACATGGAGTCCAAAGTCTTGTCCTCCTAAGGAAGAAACCTCACGTTGGGGAGAGACGTGATACTTTTTCCAAGGAGTATAACCTCAACTCAGTGATCACTTATCTCAGCCTCAGGCCCAATCATCTCGACCTTAGGCCCAAAATCTCAAACCTATGGTGGCACGTAGTTCTTGGGTAAGAAACTGTAGTAAATTACCCAAATCGATGCTAAATACTACTCCCTTTAGTTCAACCAACTCCCTGTTCCTTGCCAGCATACTAACTTTTTAAACCCGTGCCTGCAAATTCAGAAGCTAGGATCAAGTAATTAGCACTTAAGAAATCAAAAAGCAAAACTAAAACTAAGAAGGTTGCCAAATTACAATTTTGTTCCAATGGCACCAAAAATTTATTGTGCTCAAGCGCACACGCAGTGTATGTGGTCCACCAAGTAGTAAAGTAGACTTTTACAAGTCAAGTGTCGATCCCATAAGGACTTGTGTTAAACAACTATCTAATTCTAGCTCTACTATAAATATTAACAAGAGCAAACGTAACCCAAAAGTATTTGAAAGTTAAGACTAAAAGTAAATTTAACAATGCGGTAAAGTAATGTTCTTAGACAATAATAGGGAGAACCCAGGGTTAGGAAACTATGAACAATCCTACTTAGATTTATAACTTCATTGGTTTCATTAATTATCTTGGTTTTTGGTTCCCGGAGTTGATAACATGATTACGATCTTCCAAACCTCTAATCAACTATCTAACTTAGCTTTACAACTATGTCATTGAGTGGAGATGCAAGTACTAAGCCAAACCTATCTGTATTTATTATAGTATATAAACCAAATAGGGATAATTAGTTATATTTCTATCCTAAAATCAAATTATAACTTTAATTTATTGAACGATTACAATCCTATCCCACATATACCATGTTCTATCATATTGTTCCTCCTTTCAAGATTTCAATAGAATTATGCATTTATACTAAGGGTCGTGAATACATAAGATAGTAAAAACAAGGATACATGAACAACCAACAATGATAATAACATAAATCAACTCAATTAATCAAGCAAAAGTACTCATGTTCTTGACCTTAACCCTAAATGAGGGTGTTTAGCCACTCTTGGATTCACAAAGAATCATAGCAATGGAATTTATGTATTAATCCAAGAATAAACTAAATTAAGTGAGTAAAAATCCAAATTGAAGACTTTTAAAACTTATTTTAATCCCTACAATTCATCTAACGTGTTTACACAAAGGTTGGAGTGTCCTATTTATACTAGGACCAAGCTTCTTGATTTTGATGTAGCAGTGTGCCACACCAATATCGCACCATCTAGGCAGCATCGCATGCCAAAAACATGGAGTGATACTATAATTGACATTACACAATGCAACCAATGGAACGTCATTCCCTTATTGTGGTGCCTAAGGTCCGTGGCATGCCAATGAGTCCAAATTTACAAATTTTGTAACATTGTACTCCATACATTTGTCCTTCACATCCAAACATTGTGGTGACTTTTCCTTTTGATTTCCAGCTTATGTATCATCCATTTATCATTTTTATCAACTCACCAAACATTCTAAAACATCAAGCACCACAATTTAGAGCTCAAAACACAAACGAATCCAACACGTTGAACTAGAAAGGAACATAGCTCAAGCTAAGAGTACTAGTTTTCTCGTTTGACTTGCAACTTAATTTTTGACTCAAAACTCATTTTATCCACACATTGAACATTATAATTACATAACTTAATACTTATATGCTCATTTATACAAATATTAACTCAATAAGCACAAGAGAAGGCCTCAAAACTAA
This sequence comes from Capsicum pubescens, assembly GCA_030864215.1. NCBI lineage: Eukaryota > Viridiplantae > Streptophyta > Magnoliopsida > Solanales > Solanaceae > Capsicum > Capsicum pubescens. Next base: position 261,634,511 of record CM061540.1, on the reverse strand, counting down.
GCTAAGTAACATAGAAAATAACATTTAGGTGCATAAATCCACCTAAGATCAGTTACACTCTAAAGGACACAACACAGTCCAAATACACACCTGGCGTTATAAAAATATACATATATATATATATACATACATACATACATATACAAATAGATTTACATGACTCATATGTGTATATATATAAACAACCAGATTTCCACATATATACAAATCAGTACCCAACAACTAATATTTGTAAGATATACAAACACTGATACATTACAAAATATAACCATGTTAAAATATATATATACAAATCCTCTTCTTCTTTACTTATTCTGAATCAACTTCAGGAGATTTTTCAACTTCAAGACTTGGAATTTTGTTGCTTGCTCCGATTTCTTTTGCTTTTCTTTTTTTCTCTGATTTTTGAATTTTGGGAGTTTTGGATAAGAAACTTTTTTCAATCCTTTTTCTTTTATAATTCCAGCCATCTTTTCTGGATTGTTACGATGCTTCCACCTCACCTCTTCAACGTTAATGATTTCTTCGACCGTGTAGGCCTAAAAAATAGCAAAAATTGAAATCTAAAAATAGAAAAAATATTGAAAAATAAAATAAGAGATAAAGTAATAAAATAAAATAAATAAATGTATTGGTGAGAAAAGAGGAGAAGTTACATATGGTAAGCTTAATTGGGCTTAAGTTTGCTACTTCTTGTATTTTTTCTAAGAAATTTGGGACCTTTTTTGGACTTTGGAAAGAGGAAAAAGGTGGATCAGATTGAAAATTGGTGGTTCAAAAATGAGTTAAATAAAAATAGATGATATTTAATTTGTTCATATTGAATATTTATGAAATGAGTTAATCATAATATTATTGTGGTTTTAGTAAGGCTGCTTATTGGCGGATCGAAAAGATAGTTTTGCTTAACAATTTGACTCATTGATTATCTATTTTAAATATACTAATCTACTAGTCAATCAATCAGATAACAGTTCATTCAATATTGCATTGACAATTAACGAATGGTTATAGGATGGTGTATTGGATAAATCTAAGAGACAATGAAAAATTGAGTAGTTATCGATGTATCCACTATTTCTTCACTATGTAAGTTGTTTGTATTTACTTTGATTCATCTACTTATCATTATTTTGGGCTTGTTAAGTTTGTTCATAGAATTTTTTTAATTGATTATAACATAGAATCAATTGAGAAATTTTTAGGCATAAAACGTATACAAAAATATTTTTTAATCAGCAGAAAAATTAAAACTTCAAAATATGATTTAGAATTTTTCAGTTTTATATCAATCTTTGTGAAGACACATTAGGGTTGATTCATTTTCGTTGTGATCCATTATGTTATCAAGGATAATTTTCTATTGATTTAAGAATTAATTTTTGATTTCAATTTTATTTTAGAAAAGTGACTGCACTTTATGGCTAGAAGTCACAAAAAGTGTATCGTTATTTCCTAAGCTAAGAAATGAATTGAATAATGAATAGGGTTCTAGTTTTTGGATTTACATGAGATATTTTATATACCTAGGAGTAAAAGTGTAAATATGATAATTTTTAACAGGTTAACAGTTTACATGATAAGAAAATTAAATAATCCACCCTCACATCGATAAGACATTAACTCACAAAAGTTTAATCCGCTCACCAATCATTAATCTGATAACTCATTACCAATTTGCTAATAAGCTAATTTTACAATTGGATTATCGATTATGATTAGATTTTGAACAGTCCTAGATTTTTTAAATGGTTGGGTAAGAATACAAATTATAAGTTAAGATACTTTTAGAATTTCAAAGAAGTAAAAATTAATGAAAATAAACAAGCAGGTAAAGGAATCATGATTTTTTTTTTAATTAAAAATGTTGAAAGTTCATATATTATAAATTTGAGACAAGCTCAATGTCACAAACAAATGGATTGAGCCTGAGATACCCGATCTAGTAAATGAAACAACAAAAGCAAAAAAAATAAGGGAAGAAAATCAGGCAACACAAGGGAAATAGGAAAGTTCTAGAGCTGCAACTTCTTCTTCTCCACTAAGCTTTTGACATTATCGAACTGTCGATCTTCCCTAAACCTTTCTCCATTTATATAGATCAGCTGAAGCACCGATCAGGAAAAAAAATCTATAGTTGTTTCTTCATTTCTTTGAAGGTTGAATCTGTTAAAGCTGATTGAGATCTATTTAGCCTTCCTTTCCCTTGCTCAAGTATGTATTGGATCTTGATAATACAAATATTCATATTTGTCATCTGAATTTATCAGATAATATATATATATATATATATATATAAAAAAAAAAATTCATTATTAAACAGTCTATATTTAATAGGTTGAATTAAATGGTTACTCTTTTTTAAAAAAAAATTGAGGGCGGGGAAGGAATTACAAGGTGAAAATCAAACTCTCCCCAATAAGGTGAAGTTTGAGTAGCTAACCAACTGAACTATTAAGAATTTCTATCATGAGGTTAAAAAATTAAATTATGCATGTGTGACCTTCTTCTTTTTCTCCTCCTCTTCGCCTCCTCTTTTCACAAATCACATTTTTTACTTTTCAATCATGCCCCCTCTCTCTTTCTCTCTCTATCCTAGACTCAATCCACAATATTTTATTCATTATTAAGGATCCCTAAAACTAGAGCTCTATCACTTTCGTCACCATCAGCTACCACTCTAGATCATCGATGTTCACCGAAGTTTCTCCTCCTCCGACGATCCTTTTTCTCCTCCTCCCCCTTCTCCTTCTCTTTCTCCTTCTTATTATTTTCAAGCGATAAAGTTTAAATTGTTCTTGATTTTTGACTTATTAAAGATGTATATGTGTATCTATGTATTTATGATAGATGAGTGAACAACTTTGAGAAGATACATATGTTTGTGTATCTATGTATGTGTATCGTCTATGTATCTTCTATATCCATGTGTAAATACATTGGATATTGATTTATTTGAATGTATCCATGCATATTTAACATCAAATACATGTATCTTTGATATCAAATACAATATATTCGAGTACAATTAATGAATTTGATGTTGGATACATCAAATTTATACTTATTATAATAGATAAAATTAATATTGGATATAAACACATTAGATATAATTAACTTCTTCTCTTCCTCTTTGTCCTTCTCCTTCTACTCCTTTTCCCCGCTCTCCTTCTTTTTCTTGTCCTTCTTTTGTTTCTCTCCTTTTTTTCTTCTCATCTTCCTTCTTCTTCTCCAGCATCTATGTCAAAAAATTTTCGAATGTTTGACTTGTTGAAGATGTATATATGTATCTATGTATTTATGACAGGTAAGACAGTAACTATGAGAGATACATATGTATATTTGTGTATCTATGTGTGAGTATCGTCAATGTATCTTTTATATTCATATGCAAATGCATTAGCCACTAACTTATTTATTTGAATGTATTCATGCATATTTAACATCAAATACATGTATTTTTATACCAGATACAATATATTTGGATACATTAGATGAATTTGATACTAGGTTCATCAAACGAATACTGAATACAATAGATGAAATTGATGTTGAATACAAATACATTGAATATAATTAAATAAATACATAAAATTTTGAAACATAGTACATTATGAGGATACAAATATATTGAATAACAAGCCTGGGTTTGAAATCAATGAAAATTATAAAAAAAGAAAGGAATTTAAATTCCAGTGATGAACAAAAATTACAAAAAAAAATTGAAAATTTTGATCTATTTTTATTAAATCAAGGATACTCCATATCCTCTGAAGTTGTTACAGTGTTAATTACTCCTTATTTTATTATCAGGACTCAAAACTATCTCCTAGTCGTGAGCCATATCTAGCTACTCATTAATGGTTAGGTGGGATCTTCACATAGAATATCTATAGAATAGTTAAATAATAAAACTAATGTGGAAATATAGACAATGATAATAAGCTAAATTTGAAGAAAGAAATCTTTATTGAGACATAACTAAGAATAAATGAAAGGATGACAACTACTACATAACAGTTTGTCAAATGAAGCCTCTACCACTAAACATGAGAGTCAATCGAAAGAAGACCCAGTGACCTTTATTAAAATGAAAGTTTAAGATAAACAAAAAATAAGACTGAAAGCATCTCTAAGCCTCCTAAATGATAGGATTACTCACCAATCCGTTGAATGTCAGGAATTACCGAATCCTTAAGTTTGAGTACTTGGATCTACATTGTATGAAAAATATAGTGCAAGAGACAGCCAATACAATAGAATATACGCAAGTTATATACATATATATTATAAAATTGAAACTAAGCATGATAATAGGAGAGTAAAATACTACAAAAATAAGAGTCAAGTCTAAATTATGAATTTTGTGAAAAACCTTTGAAACTTCTTAAACATGTTGAAAATCTGATGAGAAACTAACGGTTAAAAATCATGCATAAAAGTTTCTTTCTTTAACACATATATAATGAGATCATAAAGTCTTAAATCTATGTGAAATCACGATCACTGAAGTCATACAACTTGGGGAGTTTCTCAAAATCTACGAACACCATGTGAGCTCATGATATCCAGCATCATATACCCACACTGAAAAGGATATTCTAACCGATCAAAGTTAGAATAATGTATATAAGAATTCTGAAATTGTGCCTCAAAGGGTATAAAACCTACAGTAGTAACATAGTTATGGAACTTGGGTTATCTAAATTCTTGTTCTCTCTATACTAGATAATGCTCCCAAAATATACTAGTGCTCATATCATATCATGTAATAAATCTGGATGTCTAAACTGTTCAAAAATTATAATGGACATATCTAGGTGTCATAATATTCAGAAATCTTACTGTTATGAGCCTAAAATCCATATCATGTCATAAATCATATGTTACAAATCATGTATCTAAAACATGTCTTGTAAATTATGCTTGTACCATAAATAATGAAAAAAAATTCTTAAAACACGCAGAGTGTTATAGATTCTAAAAATAGAGTCATAATTCATAAATAAATCTTAGAACATGAATCTTGATGAATTAATTATAGTTTACATAGAACTTCATAAGTTCATGAGAAAATCTTGTTTATAGAAATCAAGTAAAACAATTTAAAGAATCAATCTTTAGTAAATTGAATATAATGCTAGTTTTAAATCATAATAGCATATATCATAAAATTACTTGGCATGAGTATGAAAGAAATCCATCATTGAAATCTTGTGTACCTAAATGAAGATAAACACTTGACAAGAAAAGCTTCATGAACTTGCTTGATTAGGAACCTTAACTTATTAGATCTTACCTTAGACTTGTTCTTGAGAGTATAAAGAAAGAATAGGTTTTGGTGACCTAAATATCGTGGAATTGAGTATAAAGATAAGAAAAACTTAAAATTTTTCCTTAATGAGACATTGCTGAATTTTTAGTGCAGAACTCATACTCCTAACCCACGATTCGTACTCACATGGTATGACTCATATGACGAGTCATAATCACTGAGAGTGCTCCATTAAAATACCCATAATATTTTGCTCTTGTACTTAGATTGACAAACAATTGGTGACATTAAAAAGAAGACTCAAAAATCTTTAATTTGATAGGTAATGGCTGTGTAAATATTCATATTTTAGGAGGAATGATTGTCTGAAGTTGACCCCATTAAAATCTTATACGAGAGCATAATCGGTAGAGGAGTTTTCAATACAACTTTATGTTAGACCTTGAATTACATGCAATACTCTTACCACACTTAAAATTGACCTTATCACCAAGGTATGATTAAAAATAAATGAGTTTCAAGTCCAATTGCATACTTAGAATGGTTAAATTCCTTGCTCGAAAGTTCCAGGTATTATATTAATAAGATTCGGTTACATTTCTTTTTATACATTGAAATTAATTATGCATGTATCTGAGATATATTTTCAGATACATGTATCTGAGATACATATTCATATACATGTATCTGATATGATAGTTTCATGTATCCAAAAAAAAAATAATGGTAGAAAGTTTAATTTCGAAAATTAGTATCTGAGAAAGTAATTAGCACCTATACTAGTGTTTTATATTATTTCTCTATTTTCCCCTTAAAAGTTTAGTCAAACGCAAATATCCTTAAGAACTTAGTAAAACTAGATTTGAAAATTGGTTTAATATATTTTTTTATATCTTTGCTTGATTGTGGTTGTTTGTTCACTGTTGAAATTTGAATTAGAGACCTCAAGTTCTCAGTCCACCTTATTAATTACTAGGCAATATCTTTGGTTGTAAGGTTACATACTTAATTCTCACTTTATAATTATGCGACATTCTTTTTTTCTTTCATATTTTATATATTTAGAAATAACTTGCTTTTACATTTTAATTATTTATTCTTAGTGAAATAATCTATAGTCACATAAATTTTTATTGCTTGTTTTAAATTAAAAGTTTTAAAAGTCATTCACCTTTTCTTTATCTTCATGCTCAGCTAAACACTATCATATAAATTAAGACACAACGAATAACTAATTTAATAAACTTTTAAGCTCATCTGATGCCTATCAGTAAAGGTGTTAATGATTCTGCTGCTTATTTCAAGAAAATTTGTATCATATGCTAACTTTTGATTAATTTATTGTGTATAATTAGAATCAAAAAAATTTTAAACCATCCTAATTATCTCGTTTTGTACAGGATTCCTATTTTGATAAAGTTAAATTTTAAATTTTGCAATGGTAGATTCACATGTAATTTTCAATAGAAAGGTATGAGCAAGTTACACACATTTTGTTTGTTTATGCGATTGAGGTTAGAAGAGAGGAGAAGAAGAAGAAGGAGAAGAAGAAGAAGAAGAAGAAGAAGAAGAAGAAGAAGAAGAAGAAGAAGAAGAAGAAGAAGAAGAAGAAGAAGAAGAAGAAGAAGAAGAAGAAGAAGAAGAAGAGAGAAAAGAAGAGAGAAAAGAAGAGAGAAGAAGAAGAGAGATTAAGAGGCAGAGAAGTAGAAAAAATATTACTCAATCCAATAGAATAGTAGTAATGCACTACAGTGCTTTATGTATACAACAAGATTTTAAATAATTATTTTGTTGACTATCTAATTAACTGTATAAAGTGACTAATTCACCCTCTTTTATCTAATCAATATCATCCTCAATACTCCCATCAGGTTGTGTGGTGCAAAATTATTTAACATCACAAGCTTGGAACATAGGAATTCATATTGTTCTTTGTAAAAATATTTAGTTAGCAGATCAATATGCTATTGTCTTGTTGGAACATACTTAGTTTTGATCATTTCTTTTTGAATCTTCTCTCACAAAATAAAAATTTATTTCTATATGTTTTGTTCTATTATGAAATACTGGATTTGCACCTACTTGCATTGTTGTTTTACTATCAGTATGTACTTCAATAAGTAAGCTCACTTAAACTCCAATCTCCTCAAGTAGTCCAAGAATCTAGGTTAACTCTGTTGTTGTAGATATTAGGCTTTTGTATTAAAATTCTACTGAACTCCTAGATATTGTGCTTTATTTCTTTGATTTCTAGGAAATTAAAGAATCTCTAATTTTTTTAGAAATCCTATTACCAACTTCCTAATGTTTGAACAAGCTACACAGTTAGCATTACAATATGTTGATAATTTCTCTTAGCTTATGCTTGAGAGTAATACTTTTTGTCTAGATTATTTTTTGACATATCTCACTACCCTCAAGACTGTTTCTAGGTGTAAATGATTTGGTTGATGTAGAAATTGGTAGAGTCTGTACACTAAAATTTATATCAGGTCTAGTTATAGCTACATACAATAGTTTTCCAATGATTTTTTGATAACCAATTTTATCCACCAATTGATCATTTGAGTCTTGATTTATATTATCATCAAGTTTTTTAGTAGTCAACTTAATATTTGCCTCTAATGGTATAGATGCAAGTTTAACAGCTCCCAATCCTAGTTATTGATATTATCTCAAAAGCATATTTTCTCCGATGAATTAATATGCCTGAAATTGATCTGGAAAATTCAATTCCCAAAAATTATCTTAAATCTCCCAAATATTTCAATTTTAACACTTGATGTACAGCGGTCTAGGTCTTTTTAATGAACTACAAATTGTTGTTAGTGATGAGTAAATCATCAACATAAATAAAGATAACCATCAAATTTCTTTTATTTTTTAAAGAACAATAAATGATCATACAAACTTAAATTAAAACCAAATCTTACAATTGCTTCCAAAAAAAATTTACTCCATTACTTTGGAGTCTGTTTCAACCCATAGAAGGATTTAAGAAGACTGAAGACCTGTCTTCACTCCCCCTGATTCTTGAATCCCTAAAATAAGTCTATATATATGTTATCATACAAGTCTTTGAAAAAATGTATTATACACATCCATCTGATTGATATGCCAATGTCTAATAGTAGTTATAGCAAGAACAGGCCTAATAATAACCATCTTAACTATATGAGATAATGTCTCCTGATAGTTAATTCTCTCTCGTTGATTGTACTATTTAGCCACTAACCTTATCTTGAATCTTTAAACCTCACTAGTATCTTTGTACTTAATCTTCTCCACTCATTTGCAATCAATTATTTTCTTGTCTTCTGGTAATGATACCACTTTCCAAGTCTTGTTACTCTTTAAAGCATATATTTCAGTTTTCATAGCCATAATTCATCTAGAATCTAAGATGGATTGCTTATAGGATTTCGATTTAGTTTCATTAGAACTACCAACAATAAAAGCTTAATAACTATATGTCAAATAATCATAATTGACATAGTTGGCAATGTTGTATAGAGTTTCAGGATTATCCTTTTCAGTAGTAATAAAGTCTTTTAGCCAAAGTGAGATGCTTTGGTTCTGGTTGACTTCCTTTGTTTAGGTGTTGTGGTGTGTTTTATTCATTGTCTATTATCACTAGAAGGCATAAAAGGTAGAGCAGTTGTGTGACTGGTTTCTGGTAATGGACTTTGAGTAGCAACTTCTATAGGTCTAGTCGACCAAAAAATATGTCAATAAATGGAGCCTCTTTTGCATATTCTTGAGATTTGAAAAAGGAAATACAGTTTCTCTAAACTCAATATCTCTATTGACAAAGAATATAGAGTTAGTAAAATCACACAGAATATAGCCCTTTTGTGTATTAGAGTTCCATATATACATTACAGGTATAACTCTTGGTTTGATCTTGTCATTTCTACTACTTTTTTGGCAAACACAAAAAATCATAGGACTCTAATATGATCTATAGATAGTTTACTACCATGCAATTTTTCATAGGTTGCTTTGTTGTTAAGAAAAAATAAGGGCATCTATTAATGAGGTATGCTGAAGCTAGTACACAGTGACCCAAAACTTAATAAGGATATGTCGTTGGAACCTTATAGTTCTACACACCTCTAAGATGTGCTTGTGATTTCTCTCAACTACTCCATTTTACAGAGAAGAATAAGCACAAGAGGTTTGATGTACAATATGTAGAGCTTTAAATAAGGAATCACAAGCTGAGTTTATAAACTCAGTGTTGTTATCACTTTTGAGACATTTTATATTCTTATGAAATTTAGTTTCAACATATGTAAGAAACTAGTTTAGTACTACGCATACATCAAATTTAAGTTTCAGTAAGAATAACCAAGTAATCCTAGTGAAGTCATCTGCAACTGTCAAGAAGTATTTACTGCCATCATAGGTAAGATGTTTATATAGACCTCAAACATCAAGATGCAACAAATCAAAGTTGCTACTACTTTATACTACTAAAGTTAAAAGGAATTCTATCTTCTTTTGCACAATGGTATGCAATGAAATTCCTAAAAATAACTGTGTAATTATCTAATTCAACTGATTAAGAATTTATTTAGTATCTTAGAGGATGGATGCCCAAGCCTTTTATGCTATAAAACTATATTAATAGTATTGTATTTTATGTATAGAGATTTCTAGGGACCAAAGAACATAAATCCTCATCATTCACAATTTTGTAGGAATAACAGGTAACAAGTAAGTTCATCTTTTAATCTAGCAATCGCTTTCACCTTCCCATTAAAGAGATTCTGAAATAGACAAAAATCAGGATAGAAAAAACTAAATACTGCAATGCTTTTGTCACCTTAGAGACTGAAAGTAGATTGAACTTGAACTATGGAATATGAAGTATGTTTCTCATTCTATATCCTTTAGTAAGAATACTAAAATCAATATAACTTACAAAATTTGTATCTCCAGTAGAAAGGACAACTTTCCCAGAATTACTATTAGTTATCTGCCTAAAAAATTTGTATCTCTAGTAGAAAGGATAACTTTCCTAGAATTACTATTAGTTATCTTCCTAAATTCACTTAAAAGATCGGGATCAACTACCATGTGATTGGTATCTCCTATATCATAATCCATCCATGATTTTTGTCTATTGTACTAAGTGTAGTATTAATACCTGACACATACCAATAGAATTTGTCATAATAATGGTTGGTGCGCTATTACCATGTAATAATCTAGTTATATTGGACCTTTATGAAGTAGTAAGGTTGAACTACCTAACTCTATAGTTTATTTTGCTGACTGCTTGAACTAAGTTAACTAAACATCTTAGTTTTTTATTTAGGTTGATCTGAACCTACTCCTAGCTAAACTGACATCTGAACTTGAGTATTAGTCATTACATTGTATGCATTAGCTGTTGGCACTTCCCATTTTTTCTTGAACCTATTTGAGGGGTAATATATCAACTTCTAAAAACTTTTCCTTGTATGATTTCTCAATTTACAAAAGTCACAAAACAGGCTATTATTGTCTTTGTTCCACTGCTACTTTCATTATTATTGAATTTCTTAAAATTTTGTTTGTTGTTGTAATTTGTCTGAGAATTACTAGATTTAGAGTTATATAAGGTTGTTGACTAATATTTCATAGGTGGTGCCCAAGTACACCAGAAGTTTCAGCTAAGGCTTTTTTATTTTCATCACTTGTCAACATTGAATATGCTTAATTAACATTGGAAAGAGGTTTCATGAGTAGGATTTAACTTCTTGATTAAACATAAGAGTCATTTAAGTCCATCAGTAATTAATAGAGCTCCTGTCTTTGTATATAGGCCAAGAATTCTCTTGATTTCTTACAATTACATAGAGGAAAGGAAACTAAAGTTTCAAATTCATCTGAAAATTCTTTTAGCCTAGTGGTAATATAGAGAGATGGAAGATGTTCCTTGATCAGTGGTTGTTATTTCTCTATGTATATAAAACAATACCTAACCTATCAATTTTATCAAACTTTTCTTTCAGATCCATCCACACATCACAAACATTTACAACATAGGATATACCATTGACTAAGTTCTAGGAAATTGAATTCATTAACAAAGATAACATAATTAAAATTCACCTTTTCCATTGTAAACCAAATTTATCATAAAATTTTCTTTTTCCATGACCTATTTACTATGCTTCATTTGTTTCTTCTTAACAGTGTTATTCTCATAGATCTACTCCATAATGAGTAGTTATCAGTACCATTCAATTGAAAAAAGATTAGAGAAATACCATTAGTGTCTCCACGGGCAAGGTACAATGGATGAGTAGCTTTAACTTTAACTCCCATTCCAAAAGATTAATCAAATGTTGGTGTTGTTTTGGTAGTTGGGGGTTGTTGTGACCTAATTCCATTAGCAGTCATGATTGTGGTTCAAGAATTTAGTGCCTGTTTGGATTGGTTTTTTACTTTTGACTTATAAGCCATAAGCCATAAGCCATAAGCTAAAAATTCTAACTTATAGGTTTTGGCTTATTTTTAGCATTTTAAGCCAAATTCCATAAGTTAAGATTTCTAACTTATGACTTTTGGCTTATTTTTAGCATTTTAGCTTAAAATTTAATGCTTATAAGCACTTTTTAAATATACTCAAACACTTTAAAAGTGCTTAAAAGTTAATTTTGACTTAAAATCACTTAAAATAAGCCAATCCAAATGGGCTCTTAATATACTATTTTTTTGCGTAAGCTTATTAATATGAAAATAGAATCTTGAGTAGTCTTTTTAATTGCGAGCTCATGGCTCTGATACCATGTTGGTTTATCAAATTGATATTAGAATAAATGAAGATGATGAAGAAAGAAGAAGCAAAGATATTGAGAGGCTGAGGGAAGTAGAAAGAATATTATTCGATTCAATCGAACAGTAGTAATGCACTGCAGTGCTTTATACATACAACAGAATTTTAACTAACTAGTTTGTTGGCTAACTAACTAACTAACTGTGTATAATAACTAATATACCCTCTTTTATCTAATCAATACTATACTCAATACTTTTCTTATCTTTCTTTTATTTAACCCAACCTTCACTTCATTGAAAATCCTGTTTAGGAATCATTAATTTTAAAAAGTCAAATAAGAATACTAATGTGGTTGAAACATTGGGTTTGTTATGTAAAAAGAAGAGCGAAGGTGAAAAAAGTATCTTGATTTTTTGAGTTTTATATCTGAACCATTAAGTGTTTAAGTTCTCAACTTGAAGTATCATCAACTATTCATAAAACTCACCTCAACTATTATGTAACACCTCGTATTTTCCTAGTATAATCTAAGTCCCAATACATGAATATTCATACATGAAATTTTTAAAACACTTATTATTTTTCAGTTTAGAGCCTGTCATTGCGTAGGAAATTCAATTCGCTTTCCAATGATATAAAATTCGCCTAAATTCGATAACCAGGTAAGAAGTTATGGCGATTGATGAGTCACGCCGAGGTGTTAATAATAAACTGGAGGATCGGAGACAGACCCTGGAATCTAAGGGATTCAGGTTGAGTAGGACCAAAACAGAGTACTTGGAGTGCAAGTTTAGTGATGCGAGGTAAGAAGACAAGGTAGTGGTGAAGTTGGAGTCACAGGCTGTTTGTAAGAGAGATAGTTTTAGGTATCTTGGGTCTATGATACAGGGGAATGGTGAGGTTGATGAGTATGTCTCCCACCGTATTGGGGCAGGTTGGATGAAATGAAGGTTTTTCTTAGGAATTTTGTGCGATAAGAAGGTGTCTCTTAAGCTTAAAGGTAAATTTTATAGAGCTGTGGTCCGGCCGGTCATATTATATAGGGCTGAGTGTTGGCCGATTAAGAGTTCTCACGTCCAAAGGTTGAAGGTGGCAGAAATAAGAATATTGCGTTGGATGTGTGGATTTACGAGGGCTGACAGGATCAGGAATGAGACTATCCGGGAGAAGGTGGGAGTGGTCTCAGTAGAGAATAAGTTGCGTGAAATAAGGTTGAGATGATTTGTCCATGTCATGAGAAGGGGCACGGATGACCCAGTTCGTAGGTGTGAGAGGTTGTCCTTGGAGGGTTTTAAGCGGGGTAGGGGTAGACCTAAGTTGTATTGGAGAGGAGTGATTAAATGTGACATGGAATAGTTACAGCTTACTGAGGGCTAAGGAGTGGGGTCAAGTCGTAGTCTGTAGATAGGAGGGTTAAGGGTAGCTTGGTTGGTAGCTCTAGGTTTGGGGGACGGAGGGTCCTTGGCGGGTTAACTATACGTCTTGTTTGTGAATGTTGATTCTTTGTTACTTTAACATAATGCTTGCCTTTTGGTTAATTATACTTTATTTTTGTGGATGTTGGTGCTATGTTCTTTTATCATTTTGCTTGCCTGTTGGTCTACAGTCCTTGGTCCTGAGCAGGGGGTCTATCGGAAACAGCCTCTCTACCCCCATCGGGGGTAGTGGTATGGACTACGTATATTTTACCCTCCCCAGACCCCACTATGTGGGAATATACTGGGTATATTGTTGTTGTTTGTTGTTGAAGTTATGAAAATTTTAAGTTTCAGTCATTTAACACCGTCACTTTAAACCTTAGCTCATCGCGGAGCTAGCATAAATGATGATTGTCAATTTCCAGTTAAGCTCTGCGAAACCACCGCGCGCGCTGTCAGCCAAAATTCCAATTGTCCTTTTCCAGTGTCCTGTCATGATAATGGTACATTGCGTCAAGCCCTCGATTCCCAGTTGTCAGTTTTTAGTGACACGACGCGATAGCGCCGCGTTGCGCCAGGTGCCCATTTTGGAAAAATTTGATGAAAAAATAATATTTCGTCCAGGAATAAAATAGTCTTTTCCCCCTTTATTTTAGTCCGCCCAGGTGTGATACTTAAGCCCTAAAAACATTTTTAAATTCATTCTTTAATTAATTTCCCCCAAATCAAAAGGCATTCTCTCCCAATCAAGAACCCTAACTCTCAAATTCAAGGACAATCCTCAAGAATTCACCAAGAACTTCAAGAAATCCATCAAATTAAGGTATGTTGGATGTTCATCCATGGATCCCTTTCATCCATGAAGTCCAACCAACTCTTTTAAATCATAAAATTGTGATCTTTTCAAGTTATCATATTTTAAATTATGATTTCATCCATGAATCTCCATGTACTATTAATTTTATACCATGTTACCATGAAATTACTATTATTATTCAATCTTTTATATTTTAATATTATTATTTACTGAATTAAACCATGATTTGATGCTGTTATGATGAATTCGTGTTATTTCTACAAATTTCATGACATTCTTATGATTGTTTTAAACCATGAACTACAAGTGTTTGATAAAATGCCTACAAGAGTGATTTATTTAATAAGAGCCTTCAAGTTTTGACCTTCAAGCTTTAGTGTCTTTTCAGTATTGTTGTTTTGAGTTTTGGGGGTATTGAATACCCGAAAACCATAGCTATTTATTTAGTCTAGTTTTAGTACATTACAGAACAGTCTTCAGAATATACTATAAGCACTTCATAATAGTCAAATACCAGTCAGTTAAACTCAGAACAGTCTAGTATCTCAGTGTCTTTCAGTTGGGAGTAGGATTTCGCACTGAGCGAGTGTAGGGATGGAGGCTTCCCCGTCAGATAGGAAGAGCCGTTAGCAGCAGTCCTTATACTCCAGAACTACATAGCCAGTGTAGGATATGAGTAGTCACCCATCAGATTAGGCTTGACTATCTCGCAGGGGTCACCCGTCAGTTCAGGCTTGACACCTTTAGTCCTTTGGACATTATATCTATTTAGTGGATCCACACAGCCATTATTAGTACCCGTGGCATGGTATTAACACCCTTCTAACTGGGATTACAGGTTGGACCCCGATTAGCTCAAATTGGGAAATGTCGGTTAGATGATACCTCCCATAGTCTCAGATATAGTCTCAGTTACAGTCCCAGCTCAGTTATTCAGTCTTAGTGTTGTTTGACCAAAGCATACAGATTTCAGTTATCTCAGTATTTCAGTTTACAGATTTTACTCAGTTCAGATTATATGCTTGGTCATGCATCCTCAGTATTTACAGATTTTCATGTATTTTCAGTATCTACAAATTCCTTGCTCTCTACTCAGTACTCCATGCTTTACATGCATATCCAGTTAATTATTAGTTTTGTTCATGAAACCATGCATATAAGCCTACCTCATTTAGAATACCAGTACATTCAAAGTACTGATCGCATACCTTTTCTTTTCCGCTATGATGTATTATATCATAGGTTCTGACGCTCAGTTCTCGGCTCGTGATTAAACTTATCAGATCCTCAGCAGTAGCAGTGGTGATTCCTTATACTTTGAGGGAAGACTTACTTTATTTCATGTCTCAAGTTAGTAGTTAGTTGGAGTTAGTTGGGGCCTATCCCATCAACTCATATTCAGTCAGTCAGTTTTAGAGGCTTTTTAGATATTAGAGTTAGTTATTCAATATTCAGATATTACAGTTAGTTATCCAATTATTACAGTTAGTTATCCAGTTTATCATTATTTTATCAGATTGAGTCAGTTATTTCTATAGACTCATATTTCAGTTATTCTTCCGCATTCATGAGTATATTAATCAGTGATCACAACAGATACTAGCTCATGGGTTAGCTTGTGGTCTCTCGGGACCATAGGCACCGTGGAATGACTAGGGGGTAGTCTCGGGTCGTTACATATTAATTGTTCACTTTTACTACTGAAAGTTCAGTTATGAAACAAACAATTAATAGTTGATGTATGTTTTAATAAATAGTTAGTAATAGTCCAGGTAAGAAACTCATACACCTAATAGTTTAAGTATGAACATCTTTTAATTGAAATATTATAGGTGTGGTTTTGACCATTAGCTCTAAAAATCAAACTTTAATGTAATAAGATTTGCAATTCTCATAAAACTAAAAGTCTTCTTTACTTTCTTAAACTTCATACACATCAAAATCGGTCAAATAAATTGAAATGGGGGGAGAATTAAACTAGACCTACTTTCGAAAGTATTATATTTTTAAAAAGTGTCTACTATATGAATAACCGAGTAAGAGATGTATAAAAGCTACTAGTATCAAACTTCATTAAATAAATATCTTCGATTATATTTTAACTTTGTGTAACAGATAATATATTTAATAGGTATAGCTTCTTCTTTTATTTTGGGGGGGGGAGGGGGGAGGAGGGGGGGGTGATACTAGATATATAGGTTATTTTACCCTTTCATATATGGAATTTAAATTCGTACACAATTTGGTTAGGGCAAAACTTCACATATAGCTATCTTAGACCTCTCTTAACCAACTTCTTAATCTGACTTTTAATATTTACATTCTATAGATAGGTTATTAATGTCTACATGCATTTGGAGAGGATTTATACAAAAAACATAAAAAAAATCTCTCTTTTCAATTACATTAGAGAGATCAATAAGGAAAGGGATAGAAATCACCACCCAATATTTTCTCCAACTTCTCCATAATAATCTTTTTCCATATATATATGTGTATACTAGTATATGTACCCGCGTGATGCGGATAATATTAAAGCTTTATTTCTAAGCATTTCATATCAAAATATCTTGGTTTGAGTATGTTAAATTATATTACATTAAAGAAAAGTTCAACTATCATATTATTTCTCAATGAAATGCGAAATAAATAAAATCTACTCCACCCATTTCTCATTCCTACCCCACCTATTTCAAGATTAGATGATCCACCTCTTTGTCCGCTTGAGAGGGCTAACTTGGATTAAAAATATAAAAAATTTACCTCTCCCACACGTTTCCCACCCCACCCACCCCAATCCCCCTATCTCGATCAAATCTATACGAAAAAAATAATCATGTAATTGTAAAAAAAAATTATGTTTTATATTTTTCTTTATTATATTATTCACAATTTAAAGATAACAAATTGTTAATGTTCCCCCTCGCCCCACCTCTAACGAAATTTATATGAGTAAAAATAATCATGTAATTCAAAAAAAAAATTATATTTCATGTTTTTCTTTGTTATATTATCAATCAAAAGATTTCTAGTTATCAAAAACAATGTAATTTTTTCTACTATAAAATTTATAAATAGTAATATGATATGATGTTGTCTAATTGCTTCATTATATTCTCAAAATTAATTCAAATCCCCACCACCACCACCATTAATCCCTAGGGTGCATTTTTTCTATTATATTTTAATTATTTTAATTTTCTGTAATTTGATTTAAAATTAAATTATTTTGTGTTACGCGCATAAGCAGTTGAGTTTTCTTCACTCTTATCTCAAAATATAGAAATTAGCATAGATAAATTTTGTCATGCATGATAAAATAAATGATATATAGATTAGAAGAAGACTCCAAAATAATTTAATCTGTTAGAAGTCATTATAATTTAAACTTAAGTTAAACACTTTCACAACTATCGAAATATAATCTTATCTCATATTCTATAATTCATCTTTGTTCTTTTATTCTTTTCTTTATATTATAAAACTAAGTGACGCCCAAAATCACTAAAAAAAAATTATACATAAATGTAAATTTCAAGTAAAACTAAAAGAGAATAAATAAATTTAAGATATCAAAATGTCTATACAATTGTTAATTCTCCTAAAAAAGTAAATATGTGAATGTGATATTAAATACAAAATCAGACAATTATGAATTGCATATAATTGAACTAAATACAAAAAAAACTATGAAATAAAATAATATTAAAAAGAAGAACAGTAATATCAAACACATATTTTGAAAAATTCACATCTTTTATTAATATAAAATAAACATTTTTATTTTGTTTTACTTATGAATTTTTTGAACTTTAATTCTGTGTCTTTCAAATTTTTAATTTATGGATAGCAATATGTGTATTATCTAATTACTTCAGTATATTTTAAAAACTATCCTCCAACACCCCATTTTTCTGTAAATTGTGATTATATATATATATATATATATATATATATATATATATATATATATATATATATATATATATATATTCATTGTCTATACTAAGGAACTACTCAAGAAGGTAGAGCTCTATCCAACTCAAATTTTGTTTTGATTTTAAATTTAAATTTAAATATCATATCAATTTATTAAAAGAAGATCAATTTAATGTTCTTTCTTATTCTTGCTTTTTAAATGTAATATGTAACTTGTTTTTTAAAATTGAGATACATTTTGAAATTACATTAACAAAAATGAAATAAAAGAAGATCAATTTGTTACTCTTCATTATCCTCACAGTTTTGCATTTTTCCTACGTTATTTAGAATTAATAAAATGTTAAAAATAATCTTTATGTTCTTTAAAAATATAAATATAGATATTTAAAAGTGTTTATTTGTAAATTATAATTTCATACTATTATATAATATAAATCGAAATAATGGTTGACTATTTTATCTATTTATGTTTTACAATTAATAAGTTTTGTATCATATAAAATTAGAATTATAAGTTTTACTATGTGTAATAGAAATAATAAAATGAAATACAGAATAAGGTCTTACCAAATGAAATATAGAGTGGAAGAAGACTCCAATATAGTCTAATTTAATTTGTTAGGAATACATATTGGTTAAAATTCAAACTCGCTAAATACTTTCACCTCTATTTGGGATAATTTTATCCCATATTCAATTTTAATTTTTTGAATTCAAATTAAAAATTTATTAGCATTGTTCTTATTGTTAAAAGAATTCAAGAATGCATGAAATTATTTAAGAATGGATGCAAAAATACCTCTTCTTATACTTTAAACAATGCATAAAATCAGTAACAAAAATTTATTCATAGATGTAAATTTGCAAGTAAAATAATGAAAAAATAGTTCAACAATATCTGCATGCCTACAAAATTATTTTATAATCTCCTAGAAGAAAGTTGATATGAATTTTCTTACATTCATTCTTCACAAAAATAATTTGTTAAATCTCCTCTTTATATTTCGAGTCTTAATTGTAGTTATCTATTTCTCAAATATTTATTTTGCATTTTCAAATTATTTACGTACATCACATTTGTGGAAACTTTAACTTCTTTAGATTCATCTATGACAAAAGATAAAATTTGTGTTAAGCATAAATAATAATAATAATAATAATAATAATAATAATAAAAAAAAAAAAAAAAAAAAAAACTAACTAAAAAATTTAAATTAAGCATGAAAAGACATACTTTCGTATTTATTCAGAGAAATCTGAGTATGAGCATTACCTATAATCTTTTTATCCATGATAGGTACGCTTGTGATTTATGATAAGTATAATATTTATCACAAATAATAATAAAAGCTTTAAAAATAAACTAAGCATGAACAACATATCTTGATAGCTACTCGGAGAAATCTGATGAACATTCACCTAAAAACATTGTAGATTAATAAAATCAAAATTTGCAAATAAATAAATGTGTATATCTAAGAAATAAGAGTTAACTAACTATCTACAATATGTTTACTCAATTAAAACAAAAAAAAAAAATAGAAGATACGAATAATAATGAACAGATTTATACGGAATCATAATGTTAATCAATTTATATAGATAACATACTCAATTTGAAATTCAAAAATGAAATGATTTAACTTGTAGATAAACTTAAATTCAAATTAAAATAATATTTTAATTATCCTATTAGATAGAATGTGAATATAAATTATTAAAAAGTGATTATATATAGAGTAATATTATATTCATAATTATCTACTAACCGTATATTGTGGTAATTCAACTGTGATAGGTAAAAAAAGGCAAAACGTGCTTAGCCATAAAAGTAGGTTATCATTAATTTTAAATTCAAAAAATGATTAGAATATTAATTGGATAATTACAAATTTTAAACTTTATCAATAAAATAAAAAGGAGAGAAAATTTTGTGTATTGGTTGCTAGAAAGTAGGATTAGGTGCTATTATTATGCAAGCATATTAGAAGTCAAATGTGAACTGCACATGTCTCGCACGTGCAATGCTTGATTATTTAAAATTAAATAATTTTACCTATTGCGGAGATTTTTAATAAAGTGTAAAAGTTCAAATCTCTTTTCAAAAATCTTTCACACTTTAATATAATAATGTAAACATAAACATATACACATATATGTTTTACCACCATAAGTTCCAAGTGGTTGATGGATCATTACTTTTGCGATTGTCATATAGTACCTCTTTCCCTTGTTGCCACATGCTAAGAGAGACACATCAATTTGAATCATATTTGTGTTACGGTTATTATTTTATTTTATTATAATTATTTTTTTTCTTATATTTAAAGTCAAATCCTTTCAAAATCAATGATTACATTCTTATTATACCTAAAACTTTTAAAAATCTAGTACTTCTTAAATTTTTCTTATTATAATAGTTTTATATTTATTTCTAGATTTTTCAAATCTTCTTAAAATCAAATTTAGTTAATTTAGAATTCTTAAACTAATAGAAAAAGTATCAGTTGTCATTAGTTTTGATGAGTTCTAATAAGGAAAGGTTTTATTATAAACATATCTAATTAATTTTCAACTCTTAAATTAGGAAAAAACATTATAATTCTGATGAAGGTTTTACCATAAATATATTTAATTAATTTTTAACTCTTAAATATTAGAAAAAAATAGTGAAAAGACGAATTTGTCTAAAGTAAGGATATTTAATGAAGGGCAAAAAGTTTAAACAATATTTCTAAGGCCCTTCACACTTTTAATATATTATAGATATAGATTATAAATTATTATTATTGTTACTATTAATATTATTATTATTACTATTATTATTATTATTATTATTTTATATTTTTATCTTTTATTTAATATTTAAATCAAATGTATTGAAATATATTTAATACCATTTAAAAGGAATAAGTTTATGAAATAGTAGAGTTTATTTAGAACTCTTCAAACTTATGTTGCTAATATTAATCTAATGATCATCTATGTTTTTCTTTAAAAAAAAAAAAAAACTTAATAATTTCAAATTAAAATATTTTTAAATTTTTTAATACAATACTTTAAGCTTTGTCTTGAAACAGCCACATGGCTTCTCAGTAGCTTGCCACTTGGTTAATTGTGGTGCTTCGTCCTCTTCTTTATTATATATATATATATATATATATATATATATATGTGTGTGTGTGTGTGTGTGTGTGAAAGAATTGAAAGATTCACTTTCTGATTATTGTATTTCATCTTTAAACATCTATAACGATCTAAAAATTTGATGAAATATGTGAAATTTATGATTTTGTGTGATTTAAATATTTTACCCCTCCCCATAATTGCATTATGGTATTTCTGGGGTGTGGGGGTGATTGACATAGCTTTTGATGTATTTTGGTACCATTTATGCGATATTGTGGTTTTTGATGGCTTTGAGAGCCTTATTTTGGACTTATGGGGATATCTTTTGATCCATGCGATGGATGGCCGAACGGACTATGCCAACAGCTCCGGAATATCGATTTTAGGCTAGGTAGACCTTTGGTTCGGATCCCGGTGCACTCGAACTCATTTCGACCTATTGATCGGAAAGATGGAAAAATTAAAAATATAAATGTGGGACTCACATTTGATCGAAACGACCTCGGATTGAAAATTCGACTTCACCAGCAGATTCAAAATGTCGATTTTAGGGTGTTATAATAATTGATGTGATTTTACGACTTTTAAATATCATTTCGATCCTCGGTTTGAAAAATAGTGATTCGAGTTTCGGGGTCAACTTTTGAAAGTGATTTTTTTGAAAATATGATATTGTCATCACGTTCGAAACGTCGAATTTAGTGTGGCTGCATAGTTCATTTGAATATATTGGACTCCTAACGAATCCTGGGCACCCCGTCGAAGTTCGAATTGGACTTAAGAAAAAAAAACAACTTTTTCTGCTATAAAGTGCAGAAAATCTGCACTATTTAAGCAACTTTTTGGGCCCATATTTTACTCATTTTTTATCTTACCTCTTGAGAGTTAAACCCTAAAATAGTGTGAGAGCTTAAAAGTGAAGTTTGTGGGAGCTTGGGAAGCTAGATTAGTGGGAGCTTGAGAAGCTAGATTAACATATATTTCTTGGTTTTATTACGGATTTAAGGTAAGAATTCACCCTTTTCTTAGTAATTTCTTGATTAATTTCTCAAAACCCCAAAAATCTTAGCGCTTGATTTTAAATTTCAATTTCACTCCTTTTCACTTGAATAATATTTTTATCTTATAATTACTAGTTTTTCATCAATTCAACCTTCAAAACAACAACGATTCTTGATTTTAACCCTGATTCAAAGATTTTATCGATAAAGCTTAAAAATGGTTTTTCTTCAATTTGAACCTTATTTTTTACTCGATTTAACTTGGGTTTTCAATTGTAGATTCCTAAAAGTATGGGAAACATATTTTTGAAGTAAAGTTCTGATTTTGTCCTTTTTTTCGAGAACTCGTTCTAGGGGTCCGTTTTGATCCCGAATCAAAAGTAGTCAATATGGGTGTCGTTGGTTTTGTTTTGACGCTTACATTTCATATTTGATATTTTTAGTAGAGTTTGAGATTATTCGTGAAAAGTAAGATCGTGGGTTCGAAGTATAGCGGATCGGTTTTGGCTTTTGAGATAGGTTATGGCTTAACTCTTTCAAACTGGGCTAGGTA
The DNA here is from genome assembly GCA_030864215.1 of Capsicum pubescens. Classification (NCBI taxonomy): domain Eukaryota; kingdom Viridiplantae; phylum Streptophyta; class Magnoliopsida; order Solanales; family Solanaceae; genus Capsicum; species Capsicum pubescens. The sequence continues at coordinate 261,611,604 of CM061540.1, read as the reverse complement.
GTAAATGATGGTACAAAATGCATGTTAAGAGTGGAAACTAATCATGAAAAATAGCTATCTATGTATTGTGCCCGTGTGGGGGCCTATATGTGATGTAATCATCGAAATTGAGATATTATGTGATATGTGTAACTGTGTGGGATTCTATGTGATATTGATAGCCTTGAATACATGTGAATAATTATATTGTATTGTTAAAATACTTAATGTGGTACCATTGGTGTATTGTGATTATATTCATACTTTATTGGCATATGAGACATGGAAATTCATGGATGAACAAAAATAATGAGTGGATATTGGCTCACATAGTTGTGAAAATATATCATTGTGGTTGGTTGTGGATATATATCATGCGTTTGGTTGTGAAAATACTCATTGTGATTGGTGGTGAGCAGTACATCCTCATATCATACTCATTCATGAAACATTGGTACTACTGTGGCAACACTTGAGTAACATTGGCAACACCTTTTTATAAAGCCATTTCCAAGGGATGTGTCGGAAAGGAGCTATGAGATATGTAGATTGTATACGGGTTGACGAACTTTCCATGGGTCCTTTGTTGGGAAGCTTTAGCTCCGTAGGTGTATACGGGAATTGTGCGATGATCCCGGAGGTTGTACGACGTCCTCGTGCATCATCGTCATCATCATCATCATATACAGTGCATTTACTTTATTGTGTTTATATTTTGTTGTATTGTTATATTGACTTGTCATCTATGTAATTATCTTATCTTCTTTTACTTATATTTGTTGATCTTGTATATGCATGTTCCCCCTTGTTCTACTTATATGTGATATAATGCATACTTGTGTTCTATCTTAGTGTGATGTTATAATATATGTGATATATTAAAACTGATAGTATAAGCGGTGTGGGCTACCGTTGTGGGATATTTTCTGATTGCAGGTGACGTACCCTTAGTGTATATTTTGTATACTTTATTTACTACTTTTCTTGGTCAGCCTATGATACCTACTGAGTACAAGTGGACCGTACTCATGCCTACTGCGCCCTTTCGATGCAGGTCCTAGCTCGAGTGTGCCTCAACTTGCTTGACTCGGGCGATTGTTTGAGCTTCCAAGGTAGCGGTTAGACATTCATGCGTCCGAAGTTCACCTCTATCTTTCTATAGTAGTTATGTCTTTATTAGTATTCGGAGACAGATATTATTTCTTTGTGGTAATTTTCTGATGTATTTGACTCTCGAATTGTATTAGTAGTTCTTACGCTATTGACACCTGGTTTTGGGCATGATTGGTATATTTGATAAGTTCTTTCCAAATTGTTATGATTACTTATATGGTTCGGCTTCGTTCTAGAAGCCTTACCTTGGGATGTTTCTGTCTTTTCCTCTTTTTGTATCAGTTTGGGTTATAGGCTTACTTGTCAAGGTACACCGCAACAAGTGTCATCATGACCCTCATTTTTGGGTCGTGATAAATTGGCATCAGAGGAGCCAGGTTTCATTGGTCTCAATGGAGTAAGAACGAGATGTCTAATAGAGTCTCGTGGATCGATATGTAGACGTACGTATCTATCTTCGATATGCTATAGGATATCTTTAGGAAACTTTTCTTATTTTATTCTTTATCGGGCGAAGTTCTTTAATACCTTGTGTTTTGAGTTGTGTTTCACAAATGGTGTGGCTTATACTGCTATCAGTTGAGAGATGCTGCAAGAGATTAGTGGAGATTATTTGTCGATTGTAGGCCTGTTGATGCTCCTGAGTTGTCATAGGATCAGTTTGCTAATGCCTTTCTGGAGAGATTCATTCCTTATAATTTGAGGGATCGGATGTAGGACGAGTTTGATCATTTGGAGCAGGGCTACATGATAGTTGTGGAGTATAAGGCATGCTTCCATGCCCTAGCCAGATATTTCTATGGTAGTATTTCCATCGAGTCTGAGAAGGTTCAAAAGTTCGAGAAGGGTTTGGAGGTTTTTTCTTCAGTTGGCTATGTCTCAAATGGTTGTGTTTGAGGATTCTTTTCAGAGTATTGTGGATCATGCTAAGATGATAGGAGATATTCTTAGTGTATCTTAGGGAGGCACAATATTTTGGTGAGTTCAGGAGGCGAACCTATCGAGGTAGAGATTTTAGAGGTTCTCATGGATACCATGGTAGGCCAGTGACGGCTTTACAAAGTTTAGGTGGTGGATCTTCTAGTTCTATAGTTTAGGGTTGTCGTTCGAGCCCAATTGTACCTTCTCCTATTAAGACTTTTTATAGAGGTTGTTATATGTTTGATGAGATTGGTCATGTGGCCAGGGACTGTCCTTATTGGGTAATTCAGGCTACTCCTATTTCAGCTGTGAGAGTTAGGGATTCTACCAAAGGTGCAAGAGGTAAATATGGTGGAGCCCGTGGTGGTGGTCGTGGGGCCACCCAGGCAGTTGGTGATCGTGGTTAGTGTTATGCTATACCATCCAGACCTGAGGTAGAGACTTTTGATGTTATAATTACAGGTATCATTCCCTTTTGTTTTAGACCTACATCTTTATTATTTGATCTTGGATCGACTTTCTCTTATGTGTTTGTGTAATTTTCTTTGGGTTTTGATTCTATTAGTGAGCCTTTTTTCATGTCTATTCGTGTATCTACCCAGTAGGTAGTTCTTTAGTGGTGGATTGGGTGCACCTATCTTGTGTTGTGACTTTTTCTGAGCGTGAAACTTTGGTAGACTTACTTGTATTAGACATGGTCAATTTTGATGTTATTTTGGGTATGAATTGGTTGGCTCTTTATCATGATGTCTTAGATTATTTTGATAAGATTATGACTTTAGCTTCGCGGGGTGTGCCAAGGATAGCTTGGAAGAGTGCACTTCATTCGGGTCCTAATAGGATTATATCTTATGTTCAGGCTTGTAAATTGGTTGAGAGGGGATATTTATATTACTTGGCTCATATTCGTGACACCAGTGTTGTTTCGCCTCCTTTTTTGGATTTTCTCCGTATTGTACGTGAGTTTATGGGCGTGTTTCCTACGGACTTGCCTAGTATGCCTCTGGATCGAGATATTAATTTCGCTATTGATGTTGAGCCGGGAAACAAACCCATTTCTGTTCCTCCTTATAGTATGGCCCCAACAGAGTTGAAGGAACTGAAGGATCAGTTGCAAGAGTTGTTGGATAAGGGATTTATCCAACCTAGTGTTTCACCTTGGGGTGTGCCTATCTTGTTTGTGGAGAAAAAGAATGGGTCTGTGCAAATGTGTATTGATTATCGGCAGTTGAATAAAGTGATGGTTAAGAATAAGTATCCTCTTCTTCGCATTAATGATTTGTTTGATCAGCTTCAAGGTGCTGAGTGTTTTCAAGGATTGATTTGAGGTTCGGTCATCACCAATTAAGGATTAGAACTTCGGATATTCTGAAGACAATTTTTTGAACTCGATATGGTCATTATGAGTTCTTGGTCATGTCCTTCGGGTTGACCAATGCCTCTGCCGCATTTATGGAGTTGATGAACTGGGTGTTTCGATCATATCTCGACTTCTTTTTTATTGTATTTATAGATGATATCTTAGTTTATTCCAAGAGTGAGGTTGAGCAATTGGAGCATTTATGGATTGTGCTTCAGAGAATGGGGAATGAGAAGTTGTATGCTAAGTTCTCTAAGTGCGAGTTTTGGTTGGATCCTGTTTCTTTCTTGGATCATGTGGTGACTAAGGATGGTATTATGGTTGATCCAGCCAAGGTTGCAACGGTTTGTGATTGGGCTAGACCTACTTCGCCCATCGAGATTTGGAGTTTTGCTGGCTTGGCAAGTTATTATCGGCGTTTTGTTGAGGGTTTTTTATCCATTGCAGCTCCAATGTACCATATATAGTGAATGTTTACTTTACCCTATATAGTGAATACCTACTTTATCATATATTGTGTATGTCTATTTATGGAAAAGTTACAAACCCCTAGGTTAGTTTTTTCCTATAAATAAAGGGGTTTTCCTTCATTGTAATTTATCCTCACGAAAAATAAAGAAGTCTCCTCTCTTTTCTTTCTATTCTTTTTCTTCTTGGCTTTATATTTCATAACATTTCTCGAGTAGTTAGTAAAATAACCTATTTGTTTCATAGTTTGTCTTACTTTGTTTTAGGTTTAGAGCATTACCAGTTCAAGTTTTGTATTACATAACTTGGGATATACGTGCAATGCACGTTCACATAGACTAGTATATACAAAAATATAAATACATTGATAGAAATATACAAACAAATTCACTTTATGACTAAAAATATTCAAAGATACAAATATACATTTACTCATATCTTCAAGGTAAAAACGAATTGATATAAATTCAAACGTATAAAATGAATTCAAATTAATAATTATGTGTATAAATATTCACACTCAAATGTATAAATGTATATAAATTCAGAATGTATAAATGAATTCGAAATGAAATCGATCGAAGAGTGAAAAAAATATAAAAAATAAATACAAAAATACAAATGCACTGATAAAAATATACTAACAAAATCACTTTATGACTAAAAATATTTAGACTACAAACACACATTTACTCATCTCTTCAAGATAACCACGAATATAATTTCAAATGTATAAAATAAATACAAATTTAGATTATATGTATAAATACACAAATTTAAATGTATAAATATATACAAATTCAAAATGAATAAAAACATTCAAAATGAAATCGATTGAAGAGTGAAGAAAATATAACAAAATAAAAAAAAAAATACAAACGCATTGATAAAAATATACATTGTATAAATATATTTCAACTATATAAATGTCGAGAATGATGAAGAGGCAGATCTGGCCCCATGAAATTTCATTGAAAAGTGAGGCGGTGAGGATGAGAAAGAGGGGGATATGTCCCCGTGGGATTTTGTCGGAGGAGGCGGCGCGGAAGATGGGGCCAACAACCTGAAAGAATCACCATTGTCATCTCCATCTTATAGATGCGCCGCCACCTTCACTACTGCGCCGTCATTCTCCATCACTGTCTGATACAAAACCAGAATTGAGTTGTACATTAAGCTTGTTAAAGAGCACCTGATTGTTAATTGATAAATTAGTTGGTTAGTTTGAGCTTTGTCTAAGTAATGCTATTAAGTTTTGTTGTTTACAATTAAGTCCCTAAGCAATTAATATTCCAGCACTTTAGGTCCTTCTCAGAATTAGGTCTCTGACAGTACTATCCTAGCTAGAGTCCAAGAATTAGTGGAGTCTTTATATTGTACCAATTGCAGTGGAAGGAATCATCAATGAAACTATCATCTTTTATCTTTTAGCTTAACTTCTTCATTTTCTCTTTTCTTCTCATCGTTTCTTGGCTAGCAAGCTTTCATCACTGTTCCATTGCTATTTTTGCACTTGAATCTTTCTATTTTATATTATTTGGTATCAGAGAACTTTCCTAAGGCTCTGTGGTAGCAACAATGGCTGGAGAGTTTAAGGAAATTAAAGAGATGTTAGAGAGGATGACAAGGGATATGGCTAACTTCACTATGATGCAAAATCAGATGGAGGAACAACATGAGAAGACCATTGCTAGCTTGAAGGAAGAAATTGAGGCTACCCAGAGGAGTGACAATGAGAAGGGAGCCACTACCATAGATGGGGGAGGTGAGATCTACGCACCTTCCGGAAACCCTCTGGTCTGGGCAACTTCAGTCACCACTTCTGCTCCACCCCTTCTTCAAACACCTGGAGGTTACACTGCTGGACCAAGTGTGTATCAACAATACTCTTCACCAGGACCTCCTCAATTTGCATCAGCGCTCAGCTACATGGGAGGACAGGCTTTTCCACAGCCTTTTTACCTACAATCTAGACCTATTCCATCTTACAACCAAGGAGGAGAGGGAATCCATCAAGCAGGGGGTGGATTTCATCATAATGGAGGGCAACAACAAGGAGCACCCTTATTTATAGGGTCCATGACTCGACTGACTAAGGTAGGGTTTCCAAGGTTTAATGGTACACACCTAAGGACATGGATGTATAAGGCTGAGTAATTCTTTTGATATGATGAAACTGTCCATGGGCAAAAGGTAAGAATTGCAGCATTACACTTTGACAGTTTGGCTATTGAATGGCATTTATCTTACTTGAAGAGTAGGGGTCAGCTACCCTTTCCCTCTTGGAAAGAATACTTATATGCTTTGATGGATAGGTTTGGGGGTGAGTATGTGGATCTCATGGCTGAATTTAAACTAGTTAGACAAACAGGCACTGTCAAGGAATATCACGAGGAGTTTGATAGAATAATGGCAAGACTGGTCATTGCACCTGAGCATACTATCAGTAGGTTCATCAATGGACTCAAACCTGAGATTGGGTTTGTTGTTAAATCCCACAGACCATGCACTTTACATCATGTTTATCAGTTAGCCAGGAATGTTGAATCCCAGATAATGGCTTAATTGAAGTTGACAAAGCATACTACACATAGTGGAGGAGGCCAATATGTCAATAATACTGGTTATAGTTGAGCATTCAAGAGCTCAGGAAGTAGAAAAGAAGGGGGCATATTCAGAAAAGAAGGACCTATTAATCTTAACAGGGGCAGAAGGCTTTCACAGATTGAAATAAATAAGAAAAGGCTGAAGGGGTTGTGTTTTTTGCGATGAAAAGTTTGTACCAGGTCATAAGTGTACAAACTAGAGTCAGTTACATTTAATAGAGCTTGGTGATGATCAGGTAATTGAAGTGGAAGAAGCAGAAGAAGAACCTCAACCTCAGGTTGAGAATGAAGTAGAACATGAAGAAGTTGCAGAGGGAAGCAAGGAGGTCTGTGAGATTTCCCTCAATGCTATAAATGGAGTGGTTGGATATCATGCACTGAGAGTTAATGGTTACTGTGACCAGTGTCCTATCAACATCCTGATAAACCCAGGAAGTACATACAACTTCATGGAGGTAGAATTGGCTAAGATGTTAGGGGGTGATATACAAATGGTGAAGCCTCAGCTGATTAATGTAGCTAATGGAGGAGTACGACAAACCACTGAAGCTTGTGGTTTTACCTAGTTGTTCAGTGATGAATTCTTGCTCATACCCCTAAGGTCATGTGATATGATTCTAGGAGTACAGTGGCTTAAACCTCTTGGTGATCTGTACTTCAATTTATAGAAGTTATAGATGAGGTTTCGACATCAAGGTAAGGAATGTTTGCTAAGGGGACAACTTGACAAGGTGAAGACTATGGAATCCAAGAAGCTGGTTAAGCTGGCTGACAATGGACATCAACTTTTCATGATAAGAGTTATACAGACGGAAGTGGAGAACAAGGGTGAAGAACATGGGGATCATCCCTTGATTTTAGATCTCACTAAGCAATTTGACAAGGTGTTTTCAGAACCTGTTGGACTACCCCCTACAAAAGGCCATTTTGATCATAGGATACCCTTGCATCAGAATTTCAATCCAATCAACTCCGGACCATACAAATATTTCTCACAACAGAAGGATGTGATAGATAAGTTGGTGCAGGAAATGCTTAATCAAGGGATCATTCAACCTAGTTGCAGTACATATGCATCTCCAGTGGTGCTTGTAGGCAAAAAGGACGGTCATAGAGGCTTTGTGTAGATTATAGAGCTCTCAACAAGGTCACTATTAAGGACAAATTTCCCATTCCCATCATTGAGGAGTTGTTGGATGAGTTGGGTAGTTCAAAGATTTACTCTAAAATAGATCTTAGATCAGGTTATCACCAAATAAGAATGGCAGATGGAGATATTCAGAAAACAGCTTTCAAGACTCATACAGGGCATTATGAGTACATGGTCGTGCCATTTGGCCTCACTAATGCTCCTTCCAGTTTCCAAAATTTAATGAACCAGGTGTTTAAGGCATACCTGAGGAAGTTTATACTAGTTTTCTTTGATGATATTCTAGTGTTTAGTAGAAGCTTGGAGGAACATTTACTACACTTGAGGATCACTTTTGAGCTACTGGAGAAACATCATTTGTATGCTAGAAAGGGGAAGTGCACTTTTGGAGCTAGTAAAGTAGAATACCTTGGTCATTTTATATCAGCAGAAGGAGTTTCAACTGACCACAGAAAGATGAAAGTTGTGCAGAGGTGGCCAATTCCCAAAAATATCAAGGAACTCAGGGTTTTTTTAGGGCTCTCTGGTTGTTACATAGGGTTAATCAGGTCATATGGAATCATTAGCAATCCATTGACTGGTTTGCTCAAGAAGGGGGGGTTTAAATGGTCCAGCAAAGCCTCAGATGCATTTGACTGGTTGAAGGTTGCATTAACTACTGCCCCAGTGCTAGCATTACCTAATAATTCCTTGATGTTTGTGGTGGAAACTGATGCATGTGAATTAGGTATTGGAGTTGTGCTGATGCAAGAAGGGAATCCTATAGCTTTTGTGAGTAAAGGATTATCAGGAAGACATATGACTCTATCCGTGGATGATAAAGAGTAACTAGCTTTAGTGATGGTTGTCATCAAGTGGAACCAATATTTGATGGGAAGACACTTTGTGGTGAGGAATGATCAGAAAGCCCTTAAATACCTTTTGGATCAGAAGTTGCACACAGGCTTTCAAATAAAATGGGTGGCCAAACTAATGCAGTATGACTTTGTGATAGAATATAAAAAGGGAAGGGAAAATAAGGTTGCGGATGCCTTGTCAAGAATGCCCTCCACTGAGCTCTTCATGTTAGTTGTAGCACCAGTAGATTCTACCTTATTTCAGAGGGTGATAGATAGCTGGGATAAGGATCCGGACTTAGTTAGCTTAGTAAACAAGATTCGGGATCAAAGAGAGGCAATTAAGGGCTACACTTTCATTCATCAGCAGCTAAGAAAGCATGGCAAGTTGGTGGTAGGAAAGGACCTTCAATTAAGGAAGGAAATTATTCAAAGATGGCATGACTCTACAACATCTGGTCACTCAGGTATGGATAACACTCACAGGAGAATAACTGGTCTATTTTACTAGAAGGGTATGAAGAAGGATGTAGTGATGTATGTCAAGCAGTGTGCTACTTGTCAAAGGAGTAAATCTGATAATGCAGCATCACCAGGATTGATTCAACCTCTAAAAATACCCTCATCTGCTTGGTCTAGCATTAGCTTAGATTTTATTGAAGGGTTGCCAAAGTCAAGAAGAAAGACCACAATTATGGTAGTAGTTGATAGGCTCACTAAGTACAGTCACTTGATTCCCCTCACACACCCTTATACTACAGCTGGAGTAGCTTAAGTATTCATGGATCAAGTTTTCAAATTGCATGGGATACCAGAAAATGTAGTAAGTGACAGGGACCCTATATTTGTTAGCAGATTTTGGCAGGAGCTATTTTCTATGCAGGGAGTTACTCTAAGCAATCCACAGCATACCACCCTCAGTCAGATAGTCAAACTGAGCTGGTTAACAGAACATTAGAGACATACTTAAGGTGTTATTGCTCAGATAGCCAACATGATTGGGTGGTGTACTTAGCTCTAGAAGAGTGGTGGTACAATACCATATTCTATTCCGTTATCCAGACAAGTCCCTATGAAGCTTAATATGGCCAAAAAACCCTTATGCATTTGCCTTATCTTCCTGGGGAGTCTATAGATGAAGAAGTAGATAGGAGCCTGGTTACTAGAGAGTTTAAGACTCAACTAATGAAGTTTCATATAGCCCGAGCTCAGCAAAGAATGGTGAATTTAGCCAACAGAGGTCAGAGTGGTAGACAATTTCAAGTAGGATATTGTGTTTACTTAAAGATCCAACCTTACCGGCAGTTATCTCTCTCAAACCAGCCTTTCAAAAAGTTATCAGCTAAGTACTATGGCCCTTGCCAAGTGTTGCAGAAGGTTGGTACTGTGGCATATAAACTGTCCTTACCTGATTATGTAGCTCTGCATCCCATATTTTATGTTTCTTAATTCAAACCATGCTATGAGGTACCTAGTTCATTCAATCACCCCCAGTGATTGATATAGCTAGTCCATTTTGTGTGGAACCAGAGAAGATTTTAGAAATGAGAATGATAAAGAAAGGGAACAAAGCTATAGCTCAGGTGCTCATTCAGTGGCAAGGCATGCCTGTTGAACAAGCAACATGGGAAGATTATGCAACCTTGAAGATCAGGTCTCCTCAATTCCTTCCTTGAGGACAAGGACGTTTAAGGATGGGAAAATGATACAAAACCGGAATTGAGTTGTACATCAAGCTTGTTAAAGAGCACCTGATTGTTAGTTGATAAATTAGTTGGTTAGTTTGAGCTTTGTCTAAGTAATGCTATTAAGTTTTGTTGTTTACAATTAAGTCCCTAAGCAATTAATATTCCAGCACTTTAGGTCCTTGTCAGAATTAAGACTCTGAAAGTACTATCCTAGCTAGAGTCCAAGAATTAGTGGAGTCTTTATACTGTACCAATTGCAGTAGAATAAATCATCAATGAAACTATCATCTATTATCTTTTAGCTTAACTTCTTCATTTTTTCTTTTCTTCTCATCCTTTCTTTGTTAGCAAGCTTTCATCACTGTTCCATTGCCATTTTTGCACTTGAATCTTCCTATTTTGTATTACTGTCGAACTCCACCATAAAATCGCAGCCTCACCCTTTCCTTCTTCTTATACTTCGCCTCTCCACCTTGCCTGCTGAAATTTGTAGCCTTATTAAGATCTATCTCCTCCAAAAAAAACTAACAAATCCATCATCATCTCTTGTGAATATGTGTAGCTTTATGGTGAGATTTATCTGGGATTGAAAAAAAAGGAAGAAGAAAGAGAGAGCAAAGTGAAGGTAAGAAAAGGAAGGCCATTGCCTAATTTTAAATTAGGTGAGAGAGTATTTTTTGCCTAATTTAAAATAAGGGAAAGGATAGAAACTTCACTTCAAATTAAACTATTTTTGTGAAAATGGCCATGAAATTTAAATTTTACTTTCTAGCCATTTTAATTTACTGGTTTGTTCTATACCATTTCTACACACCTTATATACAGTTACTATATAAATCTTATACATATAAATATTTTATACGAAAATTATATAGTTTTGATACACAATTTATACCATAACTGTACATTTTTTTTTACACATTTTATACAATAATTAGATAATTTTCATACACTTTCTATATATTTTATACATATACATATTTGATAGAACTATACAATTTCTATACATATATCTTATATAGATACATATTCGATTTAACAATTATATTGTTTTTATATAATTTAATTATTATTTCTAAACAATAAAAAATAAGTAAAATATTTGATCAGTTAAAAAATTTATATATAAAAAAAAATTAAAATATTTTTAAAAGGGCCGAATTGCCCAAGTTGAATATTGAATCAGTATTGTATATAGACTATATCGGTATTGTATATGGACTACATAGGCCAAAATGACCTAAATTAAAAAATGGCTATAAAGCGAAAATAGTATATTCGACTGGACACTTTTTGAAAAGTTTTCAAATTAGGTTATTTGTTTTAAAAAGTGCTAGATAGTGTCCTTTTCCCTTACAATAAATCGATATATATTCTATTTCATTTATATATGCGGGCCCACATAAAATAATAGTTATTCCAACTAACTTTTAACCATGTAAAGTGCTTAAGAACTTATTTTATGCGTAATTTTTTCTTTTGTTAACCGGCGTGATATTGTTCACTTTTGTGTCTTGAGTAACAGACTCATTTTTTATTCAGCTATTACTGATAGTGTTTTTGATAACCATGTGTTTGGACCAGCTTACACGCACAGTTTTTTTTGATAATTATATGTTTGAACCAGCTTACACGCACCTCAACTAATTTTTTAATTTAAAATACACTGATATATATGCTACTCCATTTATGCATGCAAGCCCACATAAATAACAGTTATCCCAACTAATTTTAACCATGTAAAGTAATTAAAAACTTATTTTATCTATGGAGCGTAAATAACATAAATACCAACCCTTTTGAAAGTAATTATACTCTGTCCCACATTTTTAATTACTTTACTCTCTCTCCCTATTAATATATATAACATAACCGACATATACATGGCATTCTGTGTATATATTGAGATTTTTATAATATGTTTAAGAGAATTGGAATGTTTTGTAATATTGAAAACATAAGTTGTGTATTTGTGTAATTTTCAATTAACCGGCAAGTCGTGATATCATTGTTCAGTTTTGTGTCTTGAGTAACGGATCATTTTTTATTCAGCTATTACTGATAGTTTTTTTTTATAACCGTAGTGTTCAGGTCAGCTTGCGCGCACCTCGATTAAATCTCTACCACATCCCACCAACAGCAGCACACCTCGATTAAATCTCTGCCACCTCCCACCAGCAACAGGTACCAGCTAACTCTATCCACCAAGACTAGAACAGATGGAGCTATTACTGATAGTTCCTAAATCTATTCAACACGACTCTCCTTCGATAGTAATTTGACAGATAAAATCGGTATTGAATGGGGTTATTTAAAGATGGCTTTTGATATACTGTACCCTTCTAGATAGTGCATTGACGTTACCGGCCCAGAGAAGGGTTTCCAAAGAGAAGCTCCCTGCTAAAAAACAAAAAATGCTTAGTTACTTCTATGACTCCTTTTTTGGTTGGAAATAGCTACCCAGTTCTATGCATGCTGTTGACAAACTTTTGGTTTTGATTTAGACTTGTCAACATACTTGCGATGGTGACATCAATTTCAATTGGCCAGTTCATTATGCACTGTCATGACACCAGTCCACAGCACATAAGCCATATATACACAAAACTGTAGAGTGCATGCAAAACTACTCACTGAGCTAGAAACCTGTTCTTGTTTGCAAATTCCACATTATGCCTCTCTAATCACCCTTAGTTATTCCAAATTTTCAGAATTCTTACTTTTGCAACCAATTTATAGGTGTAGCAGATCCCGTAACAGTACGAGGTCACAGAGAAGACCAAGATAAATCAAACCGCACACCCATGACATAAATGGCTGCACCTCCCCACGTTGTTAAGTGCTCCAACCATTTATATAATTGACCTCAGAAAATGGCGGTATCCTCCCATTTTAAAAACAAAGGACAACGGATAGCCATAGATTTGTCAATTGGTAAGCATCATAAGAAATAGACACAAAACATCCCTACAAAGAAATAGGAATCACAAAGCATAAAGAAATACACATAGCAAGAGCAAGCACATCCATTTTCCATAGAGAACACTCAGTTTAACCAGGAAAACAACATCCATGAATCTAGACATGACGAGAAAAGGCTCATGTACATGACCACTTTTAGGACGCAAAAGTGGTCCAAAAGGTTCACTCTCCCCCCCTCCCCCCCCCCCCCCAAAACCCAAACCCCACCCTAGAAGTTTATTTCTTTCCACGAAACTTCACACCAAGAGCTCTCTCCAGTTTAGAAATTATCTGTTGGTTAGGAATTGCCTTTCCAGACTCATACTCCTGAATGATCTGTGGTTTCTCATTTATCAACTGCGCAGCAAAGGATTACCAAAATTATATTGATACCATCAATTAAGCCTTTCTGTTGAATCTATCTATCTGTAATTGCTTTAATGGAAAAAAAGAAAAAAGAGGGCAGAGCTGGGAATGCATGAGATATATATATACTTGGGCAAGTTGAGACTGAGTCAGTTTCTTATCCTGTCGAGCTTGCATAATAGCTTTCTTCAATTCAGTAGGTACTTTTTGATCTGAGAACAAAAACAAAAGGTAACACCACGTCATCACCAAAGGATAAAATGTTTGTTTGTTTTTTCCAGTGGAAACTTTTTAACTTTAGCACTATGTGGGCATTTGCCTGAAGGAGAAACCTTTAAAAGGTGTCTGCTTGTCAAGTCAGGATGTAAGCATGACTTGAACTCAGAAAGCAGAAGAGCTCTTTTTTCTTTGATAACCAAGAAATTCTTAGAGCCAGTGGTGCATGGTTCGAACCACGGTGGATAATGGGTCAGAGAACAGAACAGCTCTCCAACCACAATAACTGTTTTATAGAAGTGAAACTAGTAATAGTCAACTCAAACTTACGTGACAGATTCTCAGTATCTTCATCAAGCTTTCTCGTGTTCAAACTTGTACTGCTAGAGGCAGCCTTGTTTGAACCTGCAGTAGCTGCATTACAAGATGGATATCGTGAGCACTAAACATTTTGCTCATTTTCACAACTAACGGATCCAAGTGAACAAAAAAAGAATTCACACCAACAACCAAGTTTTGCACCATGTAGCAATTCGCAAGACATAGAACATATGAAAATATGTAAATACAAAGTAAGATAAAAATATTCATGAAATAGCAAGGATTGGTATTAAACCGGATAGAGAGTTATCATTTCATATACAAGTAGGTTCCTTCCAACATTAATGAGTCATTTCCTTCCTGACCCTGACAAGCCAGCATGAGTTATATCAAGAGACCGACATGCAATGACACAGAAAGACGGGAAGTACATATCACTCAGGACCCTGCAGTTTCCACTTACCAATCCATATATACATTAAAGCTAAGCATAGACAAGGTGATGTGGCACCTCTTTATGGCCAACAATTTTCTTTTACTTTCTTCTCCTAATTTTGGCCTTTTTCCTATTTTTTCCATTTATGTTCTATTTAAAAAAAAACTCAACGTCACCACCATTCTAACATAAATGCTACCTTCATTTTACTCTCGTAACCACACAATGCTTTCTTCCTAATTAAACTAAACTGTTTCACACAAAACTTCAGATACTATTTTAAAACATTTTGGACTTTCTAAGAAACCATAATTTGTTCCTTGGCTCCACAAAACACACAGACCCAATTTAATGAATTTGAAGGGGAGCCTTGGAGTAACTGGTAAAATTGTTGTCATGCGACCAATAGGTCATGGGTTCAAGCCTTGGAAAGAGCAGAAATACAAGGTAAGGTTGCATACAATAGACCCTTGTGGTCAGGCCCTTCCCCAGACCCTGCGCATAGAGTCCAGGAGCTTTAGTGCAAGGGCAGCCGATTCTATCTCTTTTCATTCCATTTGAAGAAAGGAAGGATCCCAAAGAATCGATCTTTTTTTCGTTGTTGAATCTCTCTTTGATTAATCAATGTCGCCCACCCACCCACCCACCCCTTTTTTTTTGGAAGGAGTGGGTTTACAAAGTAAATAGTTGCTGACTCATCTTCGAATAAAATCTTTTTTCCTTTTATTGTCTCTCTTTCTTGATTCTCATAATTCCCTTGTGGGAGCTTTATTTAAAAACAAAAGTATTTGCAACTGCATGTTTTTACAAATTTCTTATCCAGCTGCTAAGTTTGGCTTCTAATAGATATCCATGTATCTTCTATCTAACTTATCTTCTTCTATTCTTTTCCCCTAACAATATTGCAGGGTTCTACAAATTTCTTATCCAGTTACTGAGTTTGGCTTCTAATAGATATTCATGTATCTTTTATTTGACTTATCTTCTCTGTTCTCTTTTTCCCCTAACTATGTTGAATGCTTTTACAAATTTCTTTCTTTGTTTACTTTGTAACTTTTCGAATGGACAGGGGTTCCTTTTTACAGAGGCAGCATCCAGCGGTGAAAGAGTACACAAGGATGATTTTTTAGTTTTTTTTGACTTGCACTGGGTGTCCGAGACTCTTCGAGTCCCGACTAATCCCGGGGATGCACAGACCCTCGGCAAGGAATTTCCCGCAAGGGCACCACGGGTAATTCAGGGTTTCACCCAGTCTGATGGCCCTCAGAAATTGTTTGCACCCCGTGAGTACAAGGATGATTTTTTTAATATTTAAACTTGGAATAGGGAGGAAATATGACAATCGACATAAGGAAAAAAAATATTGCTATATAGTCTTTTTCTTTCTGAGAGGGAAAGTCAATTCAATATAGGAGAAGGTTAAATTTACTTTTATCGAGTATTCTTAAGATAGTGATGAAGATATGTCTTAATATGTTCCAATAAATAACTCTAACTTGACCTAATTTAATGAAACTTGGTATGTTAAGAGGTGCATTTTAAACTTTTATTTGTTTGTGTTTATTTGTATATTCTATTATTAGAAAAATACTAGTTAATAAATTCGCTCAATTTCTAATGGCCGCGCTTGAGTTCACTAGTATCAAAATTCAGATTATGAGTCTCGTCAAAAAAAGTAGAAAAGAAATAGTCAGAAGACAAATATCAAAATTCAGATTACCGGTCTCTTGGCAAAGAAAGTACAAAAGAAAAATGCATATAAAGTAACTCGTAGCATCCGTTTCCTAATAAATAACAGAAGAAAAAGAAGCGGAGAATTTGACTGAATTGGTTAAGACAGTATACAGGATGCTCCTTATATAGAATTTTATGCTACTGACCGGCAAGTATGGACCACACGAAGCAACGAACTTATTAAACAATGACATCTATCTAAACATTGATATTCCTCTTGTCACAACTAAAACTAGGTAGAATAAGATATTAACCAAAACACGGAGAATGAATCTAGATCATACTAACTACTCTAATTAAGTAAATAAAAGAGTACTCCCAACCAGGTTAAGCTTTTAGACAAGATAATTAAAAAACTTAACATGGTACAAATGCAGGCAACGTGATAAGTTTGAGTCTCGTCGCCACCCATCATCAAAAAGAATCCTTACATGCTCGGTCCATGAAAAACAATCAGACCCGGTAATTGACACACACCTTTAACATTTGCACCCATTATCAAAAGTGTGATTTCTCTGACTGAAGGTTTTTCGTGAGATAGTAACACACCTTTAACACTTACATCTACTTACAATAAGACTGGATAAACAGTGAAATTCCTTACTCGAACAAAACAGAAATCATTCCACCAACAAAAGGGAAATGATAATAACCTCAATTTAACATAAGCTTAGGTAGTAAACAGCAAACTCTCCTTGCTCCAAAAGTGCTGTTTGAGGCCGAAAATCTGGCGTAACAACCTTGGAACCTTGGTTCAAAACCCATTATAAGCAGCAGTTGTTTATTTCTTCAGAAAAAGCAAACCAAAAACCCTACAGGCACAGACCAATAATAGCATACAAACAACAACAACATAACCAATGTAATCCAATGAGTGGGTCTGGGGAGGGTAGTGTTTATGCAGCGTTACCCCTACCTTGTAAAGGTAGAAAGGTTGTTTCTGAAACACCCTCAGATCAAGTGAAGAATACAAAATCAATAAGAAAAAGAAAAAGCAACCACAAATAGCACGACAGACTAACCAAAGAACACAACAAGCAATAGTAAATCGAAAAATATGATAATATATGATAATAGTAGAGTTACTAATACCAACACTAACAAGGAAACCTAAATGACGCTCAACCATCTACTGACCTTCTATCATAATCCTCCACATCCTCCTACCTAACCTTCTATCATAATCCTCCACATCCTCCTACCTAACGTCATATGCTCGGTAAGCCAGTATAATACTATACATAACTGCCATAATGGAAACAAAATATATCCATTACACCAAATACCTAAGCGTAAATAAGAAGCCATAGATAAAGGGGATATATCGAAACCGGCTGATAACCTGGCCCCCTAAAAAATCCGTACCCAAGGGTGTAGCCTAGTGGCCAATGAAGTGGGTTGAGCACCTGCGGTCTCAGATTCAAATTCCAGCATAGACAAAATACAAGGTGATTAGTTAGTGCACGCAAGCTGCTAGGAACCACGGTTATAAAAATAAATAAAATAAAGCCCTAATTCTTACCAAGCAAAACGAACGGGAATTAAAAAAAAAAAAAAAAAAAAAGGATAGCTAATCGAAAAAAGAAGAACAAATAGGTAATAAGAAAATCAATACGGCAAAGATACGAACCTTTTCTGACGGTTTCGATTTCGGCACCGGCCCGACGGGCAGCGTTGACTGCTTTTTCATCTTTACGTGCAGCGGCGGTCGGCGCTTTCTTGCGAATCACAACCGGCTCCCAATCTTGTGATATTCCAGCCATCTTTTTGTTTTCTTTGTAAATTCCTCTCCTTATCACTGATTTGCTTTTGACAGATTGATTGCAAATATTAGCGTGAAACAAGAAATAAACTATAGGCGATTTAGAAACATTTGCCAAAATAGTCCTTAATGTATGGGTTTGGACCAGAAAACACTGCTAATTTAGACAAAATGACCAAACTGATCCCTAGTATATGGGCTTGGACCAAAAAACTGCGGCTCATTTAGAAAAAATGACCAAATTGGTCCTCAATTGTATCGGTTAATGACCAAAATGGTACTCACCTGTCTAGGTTTAGACCAAAAAATACTGCAGCTAATTTAGATAAAAGAACTAAAATGATCCTTAATATATGGGTTTGGATCTTTTTCAGTGTGGACCCAGGATTTTGGAGTTGTGGATGCTCGTGAGGTTCGAGCACACATATTGACGCCCAAAGTTTTAAGATTCCGCCTGAAAATCAAAGCACTCAGTTATCTTCTTGATTTCTTAGGTTCTTTTTGAAGCTTATACTAATTTTTGTACTTTTTTATATAATTATACCTAGTCTGCGTTTAGATTTAACGGGTGCAGGAGCACCAAGAAAATGCATATAGGTCTGCCCCTGATCATTTTGATCCTTGATTGTCACGACCCGATTTATGATTCATGATGACACTTACTTTATCCTGCCAGTAGGTAATCCAATCAGTAGCCCGGAGCTATAAGCAATGGGCTAACTTGGTGGAAAATGGCCTTAAAGTTGAAAATCAAAGGTTTATACTAACAATAAGACAGTCAGAACAGTCGAAAAAATAGATAGCTAAAAGATCAACAATCATCCCATGACCTAGTAAGTCGGTACAAGAGTTATTACAAATGGAACATAAGTACTAAAATAGCCAAATAACATCTACCTCGAATAATGAAAGACTAGACATAGATATTAGAAGGAAAAATGGGTAACTCCGACTCCGAGAGCTCATCTTATCTCCGAAATCCAACTAAGCATGATCGTCATGTCAGCACCGTCATGAGTACCAAAACCACAGGTACTAAGTAGACATCATCGGCCGACTGAGCTAAATCATGATATAAATACAATAAAATGTAAGAAAATAAGCTAAGTCAAGGTAAAAGGACAAACATGAAAATAAGCTCCAACAATGTTGTACATGAATAAATAAATAAATTCAAAATAGTAACGTGAAGATCACACAACTATAACTAAAATATTGGCCCCCATAAGCCAGTAAGTGTAGAAAAGTAAATAATCCAACGCGGGCTTCCATAAGCCTGGAGGGTGCAATCAAAGTAAAGTAAATAACCGAATAATCATAAATTACCAATTATCATGCCATAACCAAGAATTCATCCATACCGTATCATATCATAAATAACTCTCGATGTCGGACTTGAATCGAAACTTAATAGCATCATCATCATTATCATCATTTGTTGGACCTAAACCCAACTCATATTATCAATATCATCATCAAATGTCAAACTTGAATCGAAGCTAATATGAGTATTATCATCAATTGTCGAACTTGAACCTGAACTCAAATCTTCAATATCATAACATCATTGTCGGACTTGAACCGAAACTCAATATCAATAAAACTATATCAATGGAACATACTAATAAACCATTTAAATTACCCATCTCAATAACTATATCAATAACCATATCCATGAACCATGCCAAAAATCATATCTAAGAACTATACCAATAACCATATCTATAAACTATAATAATAAGTCATATTTGTAACCCATCGGGTTTTACCCGAAATTATCACCAACTATCAAATACCAAACTAGCATAATAATTAAGTGTTCAATCTCCTCAAAGTCCCAAAATACTCATTAATAAGGGTATAACATGTGTCTAAAGTAACAAAAACTAACACAAGTTTTATCCTAAGATGGGCCGGAAGGGCTCACTTCTAATCTCTGAAATTCATTTTTAAGGCAAATTCTATTCCGGACTAGGATAAGGTATCAAAATCCACTTATAGATGTTAAACAAGCCATAAATAGCCCTAGGATAGAAATTCTACCTAAAACATGAGCAACTAAGACAAATACGCCTAAACTACAATTTCAAAATATCCTAAACAGTCCAACTAACCCGAATATTGTCAATATTACCTTCAACACCTAAATACCATCACATATCTAGAAAATATGATAATCATACTATAAAATAGCTCAATCTATGAAGAGGGTAAATCTAATTTACCTGACCGCCGAAGAAAAATGAGAAGCTTCCGCAAGATGCCACGCTATCAAAATCACAATCTACTCATCAAACCGAGAATAATGATACCCATATTGCACTATTATGCTTCAGATCTAAAATCACGTAAAAATCTCATGCGGGACCCATTTGTGGAATCACACTTTCGAAACCAACACAGCGTCCCTCTATGCTCAAGAATTATTTATCCTAAAAGAATGGGTGAATTCCAAGCTCTAATGGTGCTACAGTCAAGCCACCAAGATTTTAGGGATTTTTAGAAAAAGATGAAAGAATTAACCATGAAGTTAATAGAAGCTTACCCAAATTCGAAGAAGAAACGCGTAAATTAACTTCACCAAAGATCCAAAATTATCCACTAATGATTCTCCCAAGTTTTTCCACTTTTAGGGTTTAATTCTAGGGAATGGATAAAAAATGGTGAAAATCAGGGTAAGTGGGGGTGGGGGGTTTTATACCCTTCCCAGGTGTCGCTTAAGCGGACATCGGATCGCTTAACCGAACATTGCTTAAGCGATCAAGTGTCTCTTAAGAGAACTTGCTGCCTCAGCATATGTTGCGTAGGCGACACTGGTGTCGCTTAAGCGGCTCTTGAGTACGCGATCAAAGCCTCTCTTAAGCGATACTAGTGGTCAGTGCTAAGTCGCTTAAGCGATCGGCTGGTTGCGCACGCGATGCACCAGCACCAGATGAGACTTGGAATTTTCCAAGTCTTCGCCAACCCCTTGGGATTCATTCATAATCTCGTATACGCAAACAAACTATTTTACCCTATTAAATTTGACATTTCAGAATCAATGGCACAATTAAAATTTCCATTCGAGGTTGTTTCAACAAAAAGTAGGTCTCACACCTATGTGCTATATTTTTATCTTTTGGCCAATAACTCGAAATGAGTCTTCGAGACTCGAGACCCAAGCCAAGGGTCCACATAGCTTAAGATCAACGTTTTGGGGTCGTTGGAACAGTCAGAATTGGCATACGAGATCGTTTGATTGGAGTTTTTTCCCAGTAGCCAATTTGAATCAGTGAAGTCTTCAAAACAGGAAACTGGTTCTAAAAATCAAACGAATTGCCCCCCGTAATCCAACTGTCAGTTCTAGCAAGTCATAAATGACTTGAGGCAGCTATAGGTAAGCTCTAAACGGCAAAATAAGTGGAAATACAGAAAATGAACCGAAGAACTTTCAGGTGAGGATACTGAAAGTAAAGGATTAGGATATACCTGAAGCCTCAAACGGGTGAGGATACTGGGCCCGCATCTCACTCTCGATCTCTCAAGTAGCCTTCTCTACTGGGCATTGCCTCCACTAAAACTTAACTACTGGCATATCTTTAGTGTGCAATCGTCTGACATCACTAGCTAAAATGAGCATCGGTTCCTCCACAAAGGTCAATCGCTTATCCAATTGGATTGAGTACCATCTAAGCGCATGAGATGGATCATGAATATATCACCGCAACATAGACACATAGAAAATCAAATGGACATTAGTAAAATTTGGAAGTAAGTCTAACTCATAATCCACCTCACCAATTGTGTGAAGAATCTCAAAGGGCCCAATATCATGACTTTACTCCCGAACCTTACCACACCCTTCATGGGCGATATATAAAGGAATACCTGATCACCAACTCCAAATCTCAAAGAACAAAGTTTACGGTCTGCATAAGCCTTCTGCCTACTCTGAGCTCCCCTCAACCTATTCTGAATCACCCTGACACTATGCAACGGCTCCTGAAGAAAGTTAGTGCCACAGGGTCTAATCTCGAAGGTCTCAAACTAACCAATCAAAGAACGACATCGCCTACTATATAAAGCCTTATAAAATACCATCTCAATACTCGAGTAATAGCTATTATTATATGTGAACTCTGCCAAAGCTAAGTGTTGCTCCTACTGACCTCTAAAATCCATAACACTGGCTCGGAGCATATCCCTGAGAACTTAAATAGTTCGCTCCAACTGCCCATCGATTTGAGGATGAAAGGTTGTACTAAGATCTACTTGAGTATCCAACTCCTATTGAAAAAATCTCTAAAATCTAGAAGTGAACACTGAACGCTGATCTGAAATGATAGATATGAGCATACCATGTAAATAGAATATCTTACGAACATGGATATGGGCTAACTTATCGGCACTGAAAGACATCTAAATAGGAATAAAATATGCTGACTTGGTCAACTGATCCACAATGACCCAAATACTATCGAAACCACAGGAGATGCGAGGCAAACCACTAACAAATTCCATACTAATCTTCTCCCACTTCCACTCGAGAATGGGCAACCTCTGAATCAATCCACCAGGTCTCTGATGCTCAGCCTTCACCTATTGACAACATAGGTGACGAACTACAAAGCCCGCCATATCTCTCTTCATACTACTCCACCAATATTATTGCCTCAAATCTCTATACATCTTAGTTGTACCTGGATTAATAGAATAACTGGAGTTGTGAGCCTCATGCAGAATCGACTGAATCAAGTCATCAAACCTCAGAACATAAATATGGTTATCAATCTCAAACACCCTCAGAATCTATGGTATCCCTCTTGGACTCACCACTCAACACTTGATCACGAATGATGCAAAGTCTCTTATCTTCAAACCAATGACTCTAAATCTTCTCAAATAGAAAAAACCTCGCCCCAACACTAGCAAGAATCCTCCTAGATTTTGAAATATTAAGTCGCACCATCAAGTTGGATAAAGACTGCACGTCTCATGCCAACGACCTTTGATAAAATGAAATACAAGCCAAGCTACCCACACACACCGTCTTCTAACTCAAGGCATCCTCTACCACGTTTGCTTTGCCCGGATGATACAAAATAGATATGTCCTAATCCTTAAGCAACTTCATCCATATACACTGCGACTACGATAATCTATGAAGATCTTATAATACACTCCATAAAGATAATGCCTCCAAATCTTAAGCACAAAAACTACCATCTCCAACTCCAAATCATGAGTGGCTAGTTTTGTTCGTGCACCTTCAGCTGCCTCAATGCATAAGCAATCACTCGACTCTGCTATATCAACACATAACCCAAACCTACACCAGAAGCATCACAATACACAATGAATCCCTCACCCTCAATAGGTAGTGCCAAAATAGGAGTTGAAGTAACAAAATACCTTGAGCTATCCAAAGCTTGACTCACACTCCTCAGACTATTGAAAAGTAACCTTATTTTGAGTTAATTTTGTTATCGGTGCTATAATAGTAGCAAAACTCTCAATGAAACCGTCGATAGTAAATGACCAAACTAATGAAGCTACAAAACTCAAATGGAGATGTAGGTCTAGCCCAATCATAAATAGCCTCAATCTTCGCTGGTTCTACCATAATCCCATCCTTAGATAGCGCATACGCAAGGAATGTCACTGACTCAAGCGAAAACTCGCACTTAGAGAATTTAGAAAAACACCTATGATCTCTCAAAGTCTGGAGCATAATCCTTAAATATTGCACATGCTCCTCTCTACTCCTTAAATACATAAGAATTTCATCAATGAACACAATCATAAAAGAATCCAAATAAGGCCTGAACACACAGTTCATCAAATCCATAAATTGAAATACCATGGGTTTTGGCCCTTGGAAATTTCCTAAGCTTTGAGCTTACTGTCCATGTAATGACTCATCATATGAGTCATATGGTATGGGTACGGGTCAGGTGACCCTCGTCATAAGAAGTCCAGTGAATGGTGGTTGGATTTTTGTTGTGGTTATGGATTGGTGGTACGAGTCGTTAGGGGTGGTGGCGGGTCGTCAGGACGATCCTTTATTAAATAAAAAACTTAGTGCCTTTACTTGGATCTGAGTACGAGTGGCTCACTAAGAGTCATGAGGATAGGGTACGAGTGGTGTAGTTGAATCGTATGTTGTCCAGTGTCTAATCCCTTTGGATTCTATCTTGGGTACGACTAGGCTATACGAGTCGTATGGTTTAATAATGAGTGGGATCAGGGAGTCGTATGGTGGAAAATTTGTGCGTGTCCAACTCACTTTATTGGTGACGACTCAATGGTATGAGTCGTATGTTGTGGTCATGAGTCACAGGATCGACTAGTAACCACCTGCGGTATTTTTACAGTTTTAAGTTGGGGGCATTCTGGATATTTTCGTTTTTAACTTCCTTTGACACCACAACTTAAAATACTTTTTGGGACTTTATTAACCTATTATTCCTAATCAAACATTCTTAAAATCTTTCTCAAACTTTCTTTCAAGCAAAAGGCTAAGGTTTATCAAGATAATCAATTAAGGTTTCCAAGGGTGGTTCTCCCTGTCTTCCTTGGTGTTTAAGGCATGTTAATCCTCCCTCATTGTTATTTTACAATGGTCATGTGTTTTAATGTATGGTTTTCATGGTATTAATATGGTTTTGTAATAAAGGTTGGGGGTTTTGGATGTTCATGGTTGAACAATGTTTCTCATGGTTTAATTATGTTTTATTTCATGCTTTTAGTATTATTTTGACATTTTGGATGCATGTTAATGGTAAATGGATTTTGGGGTATTATGGATTCCCCAAATTGCTTGGTTATGGTTTTGAAACCTATGTGCCCTCAACCTATTTTGTTAAAATGCCGATGAGAATGATTTTTGTCACATAATTTGATTATCCTTGGAATCTTGCGTTGTATAAATGGTAAATTGAACATGAATTGGTTATGGTTTGATTTCATATGGATTTGGAAAGGCCTTGGTGGCCATGTTTTGATTATGAATGATTTTGGTAAATTAAAAATGATGGATTCTAATTTGGTTTAATGGTTTATATGGCCTGGTTGGAATAGACTTGCAAGTTTTAATTTTTGTATGGAAATACCAATGGTTAATGCCTAATAAAAAGACTCCTAGGTAAATGGTTATGAATGTGTAGTTGGTGTTAATATGGGCTTAAAGGGGATTGTGTAACAAAGTTGTGGAAGGTGGAGATCCCGGGGGGACCAATACTAGAAACTCATGTTTGCCGATGTGAGGTTTGGTCATGGTGACCGTGTGCATGATGTCATACTTTATATTTTGGGAGACGTACTAGTCATCTCAGGTTATTCTTTGGTTCGTGAAGCTAACACACACCGGGGCCCTTTCAGCAGGGGGAGCAGAACCCATATAGCTCGTGGGTGAACATTTAGGATGGTAGAGCTACATAGTCCAGGTTAAGGTTTAAAATGCATGCTAAACCTTGTTCCCTACCCTAACACGGTATATATGTATATATGTGATTGCATATAATTATTTGATTTGATTTTGAAATAATGGCATTATATTATCTTTATCCCTAAGTATATGCTAGCGTTCACTCTGCTAACCGTCTTCGGGTGTTGTATCCCCATGCGATGTAGGAACCATCCAGACTATCATTCCTCCTGCTCAACGACTTAGATTCGGGGTCAACTTTGAGTCAGATTGAAGTGGTGAGCTTTCATACTCGGAAGACTTCATTTCATGCTATGGACTTTTTTCATTTATTGTTCTCTCTTAGATTTTGGTTTTGGCTATGGTCATGGGCATGTCCTGATCGAATGTTCTTTGATTTTGGTTAGAGGTTTTGTCAGACTATTATGGGCATGGGCAGTGTCAGTATTGGTGTCAGCCTTGGTTTTGATATTGGCATTAGGGTTTGCATCGGTTGGATATTTGGTTGGGGTTGTTGGATTATGATTATAGACTTTATTTAATGTCTTGAATTATTACTAGCTTATCTTGTTATATGTTTGGAATTCATCGAACATAGGGTGCAGGGCGGTTACAGTTGGGTATTGGGGGTGGTCTCCGGTCCTGGTTGGACTTGAGATGCCCGATACGACTAGGCCCTGGTTCGAGTTATGTCATAAATGCGGGTGGGGCATTAGTCAATCCAAAAGACATCACTAGGAACTCATAATGACCATAACAGGTCCTAAGGGTTGTCTTTGGGATATCCTCAGCCCAAATCCTCAACTGATGGTAATTGGATCTCAAGTCAATCTTAGAGAACACCACTGCTCCCTAAAGTTGGTCAAACAAATCATTAATGCAAGGCATAGGATATCGGTTCTTCACCGTCACCTTATTATGTTGCTTCTAATCATTACACATAGGTAAGGAACCATTCTTCTTCTTTATAATAACACAGGATCACCCCAAGGAGACATATTTGGTCTAATCAAACCCTTACCATGAAGGTCCTAAAGTTGAGAATTCAACTTATTAAGCTCATCCGAAGCCATATGGTAAGGTGCCATAGAAATAGATCAGGCTCCCAACTCAAGATCAATAACAAACTTAATGTCACGCTCAAGAAGAAGACCAGGTGGATCAGTAGAGGACTGAGTGCATGTTAATGGGGGAAATCCAGCAGGCCTGGAATCAAGATGACCTTTCCACCAATGTCGAGTTGCCAAGTCCAACTGAAAAGTAGTGTAATACACACCATGAATCTCAACTAGGCCTAAATTATGGAGCCTATCATCACAAACAATCAAGAACTCATATGCATCCTCACCCAGTGCACTAGAAAATCTAGGCTGAGACAATCTTAAGAATCTACCCAATATCTTCTGCTCCTCAATAGATATAGCAGGTTGGGCGACTACCGTCTGATCAACAACCGGTGCAGGAGGGACCTTAACCATGGAAGTCGCAGCTACAGGTTGCGCCCCTGCCTCAGTACCACTCTAATCCACAGACTATGCATCATCGGATGGTGCACCACCAACCAATCCTAAATATTAAACTAATACATCCTTGAGCACTGAAGAAGAAATAAACCCTAATAGAGCTTGGGATGGTCTCTGTCCCATCATTTGCTAGGGCAGAAAAAACTCTAACATGGGAGCAGGAATAGGGTCAAGTAAAGGCCCCCTATCCTAGAGTTTTCCTTGACTCTTAGGTCATCCACAGATAGTGATAGGATCCCTAGACTTGGTCTTAAGATCCTCATCTCGTGTAGCGGTAGCACGTTTCTTGGCCATTGGCGTAAGAGTGAAACCAAAGGAATTCTGGAGAAATCAACTCAGACTCTTAGCACAAAATGAGTGAAAGAAGTGAAGAACTCCTAAGAATGTTCTATAGCCTCGTGAAGATAAGAAATAGACATCATTATTTCGATCCGTGAGACTCTACTAGTCACCTGCTCTTGTACTAATAATACTGGTAAGCCTAGGCTCTAATACCAATTTGTCACGACTCAATTTATGAGTCATGATGGAACCTAATTTATTCTATCAGTAAGTAAGCCAAATCATAGCCTGAAGCTAATAAGCAATGGGCTAACTTGATGGAAAATGACTAAAAGTCAAAAATCAACAATTAAAACCTTATAATAACAATAAAATAATAAGAACAATCTAATAGATAGATAAAAGACCAACAGTCATCTCACTGCCTAGTAGTGTCAATACAAGAGCTATTACAAATGGAACATAAGTACTGAAATAGTCAAATATAATTTGTCTTGACTAATAAAAGACTAGACATAGATACAGAAGGAAAAAAGAGCAACTCCGACTCTGAGAGCTTACCCTATCTCTAAAATCCAATTGAGCACGATTGTTACATCAGCGATAGCTACTAGTTCTCGAATTTGCACCAGAAAGGTACAAAAGTGTAGTATGGGTACTAAAACCATAGGTACTCAGTAGGCATCATCGACCGACTTAGCTAAATAATGATATAAATATGATAAAATACAAGACAAATAAGTTGAGTTAAGGTAAAAGAAAAACCCTGGAAATAAGCTACAACACTGTTGTACATGAATGAATAAATAAATCTAGAATAGTAATGTAATGATCACATAACTATAACTACTAAATTGGCCCCCATAGGCCAATAAGTATGGAACAGTAAATAACCCAACGTGGGCCCTCATAAGCTTGAAGGGTGCAATCAAAGAAAAGTAAATAATTGAATAACCATAAATTACCAATTATTATTCCATAACCAAGAATCCACTCGTAATGTATCATATCATAAATAACTCTTAATGCCGGACTTAGAATCAAAACTTAATAGCATCATCAATATCATCATTTCCTGAACTTGAATCGAAACTCATATTATCAATATCATCATCAAATGTAAGACTTGAACCAAAACTCATATTAGCATTATCATAAAATTTTGAACTTAAATTGGAACTCAAATAGTCAATATCATAACATCATTTGTCGAACTTAAAACAAAACTCAATATCGATGAAACATACCAATAAACTATTTAAATAACCCATATCATTAACTACATCAATAACCATATCCACGAACCATGATAATAACCATATCTAAGAACCATATTAATAACCATATCTATAAACTATAATAATAAGCTATAATAATAAGTCTTAGCCTAAAGTGGGCTAGAAGGGCCCACTTCTAATCTCCAAAATCTATTTTTAAGGCAAATTCTACCTTAGACTAGGCTGAGGTATCTAAATCCACTTATATATGTTAAATAAACCTTAAATATCCCTTATATAGGAATCCTACCTAAAACATGAGCAACTACGTCAAATACGCCAAAATTACGATTTCAAGATAGCCTAAGCAGTCCAACTAACCCGAATATTATCAAACTTACCTTCAAGAACTAAATATATTCCCATATCTAGCATAATATCATAATCATACTATGAAATAGCTCAATCTATGAAGAGGGTAAACCAAGCCTACCTGGACATCGAAGAAAACCCCGAGAAATTTGCTAAACTAATGATATTCCTCTCTAAAAATCTTTTGCAAGTTGCCATGATATCAAAATTACAATGTACTTATCGAAACAAAAACAATGACACCCATATGGAACTATTGTGCTTCAAGTCCAAAATCACGCAAAAATCCCATGGGGTCAATTTGCGAATTGAACTTTCGAAACCAACACAACGTCCCTCTATGCGTAATGATTATTTACTCTCACAAAAATGGGTGAATTCCGAGATCTAATGCTGCTACAATTAAGCCACCAATATTTTAGGAATTTTTAATAAAAGATGGAGGAATTAACCATGAAACTAATGGAAGCTTAGCACAAATTCAAAGAAAAAACTCGTAAATTAACTTCACCAAAGTTCCAAAATTGCCCATTAATGACTCTCCTAAGTTTTTCCACTTTTTAGTGTTTAATATTCTAGGTAATGGATGAAAAATGATAAAAATCAAGCTAAGTAGAGGTTTTCATACCCTTCCTAGGCGTCGCTTATCGCTTAAGCGATCAAGTGTCTCGTAAGCGATACTTGTTGCCTCAACATATGTCATGTAGGAGACACTAGTGTTGCTTAAGTGGTTTTTGCGTATACAATCAAAACCTCACTTAAGAAATACGAGTGGCCAATTCCAGGTCTCTTAAGAGATTGGCTGGTTCCGTACGTGATGCACCAGCACTAACTGAGTCTTAATTTCAAGTCTCCGCCAACCTCTTGGGATTCATTCAGAATCCCATATACACAAATGAACTATGCTACCTTATCAAATTTAGCATACCAGGCTTAATGGCACAGTTAAAATTTCCATCCGAGGTTATTTCGATGAAAAGTAGGTCCCACACACATGTGTCATTTTTCTTAACATCTGGCCAATATCCCAAAATGAGTTCTGGAGCCTTGGGACCCAAACCAAGGATCCACCAAACCTAAAATAAGCATTTCGGAGCTGTTGGAATAGTCAAAATTGTCATACGAAGTGGTTTGGCTGGAGTTTTTGCCCGGTAGCCTATTTGAATCAGCGAAGACTTCAAAATAGGAAATTGGCTCTAAAAAACAAACAAACTTTTCGATAACCAAACTGTTAGTTTCAAAAAGTTATAAATGACTTGAAACAACTATAAAAATCTCTAAATGGTGAAAATAAGTGAAAATACAGAAAATAACCCAAAGGATCTTTACATTGATGTATGGATTTAGACAGAATATGGACATATTTCATCTAAAGTTCTCAATTTAATAATATCTACTACTAATATATAAGTGGGGATAACCACACAACTAGTGGTTGATATGTCTTCCTTGTAGCAGTAGGGATAAATTCTTCATTCGACCTGCTTAGATAAATTGGAGGCTTACCACGTGGAACTCTAATTTATCCACAACTTCTCTTCTCTTAGCAATTTAGAACATCTTTGATGTTCCACCATAGCAACTTTTATTTCTCCATAGGTGTCTCTCCACTCTTTTGATTGTTTTTATTAGTTTAAGTTTAACTATATTTAGTTTGTTGTATTCAATTTTGATTATACTTCGTGCTTCATTTTTCCTTTGATTTTTATGAATAGCATGCATTTTGGTGGCTTTTAATTTTCTCCCTAAACTTTATCTTGTTGTTTTTATATTATTAGACTTTGATTTTTTATTTGTTACTTTTATTTTACCAAGTCGCTAGGGAGATTACTTCCTCGGTATAGCAATTGTTCCCAATATTTACACTATTTAGTTCTTTCTTTGTATATTCTCATTGTTGGAAACCTTGAAAAAGTTCTCATAACTTTGCTTTCTTATCTTTAGCAGAAGTTGAGTATTTTTTTATATGGGATTTATACAATACTTTTTTATATGGAGATTATGTGTAATGGCTGGAGCTGCTACAGTATAATTAAATTTCATCAACAAAATTTATTTTGTTTTACAACTTCGTGTCTATCTGAGTGAGGTGAATTTCTGCACTTCCAAAACTAATGCAATAGTGACATTCCAAAGTCAGACTAACATCAAATACATCGCAATAGCAAACTAGTTTTAAATTTAGATACTCTTTTTTATGGCCACTTCAAATTTTCGGTGTTTGTAACATGTAAATGTATTGTCATATTTTCATTGTAGCTGAAAAAATAAATTTAAAAATATTGCATCTTGTTACTCATTTAAATTTTTGAAATTTATTAAAAGATTTTTTGCAACCTAAGGTTTTTATGAAGATTAGCTAATAATTTACTTTATTTGAAAATATTGTTGTAATCTGACTTGATGCTTTACCAATAGTAGCTATTTCATCGATATTTGTTTGTACTGTATTCGTGATATGTTCAAATATTATAGACAGCCTGCATTGATTTATTTATCTTTTTTAGAATAGTTATTTTTAACCAAGGATATACACACATGTAGCCTGTACTATTTTTTTATGCTTAATTAAAATCATTTTATTTTATGTCTATCACTCAGCTTATAGGAAGAAAAGGTTTACTTTCTTCTTTTCAAAAGATATTCAAGCTAAATAGTGCTCTGCAGATTGACAACAACTCATTTCTTGCTTTTTCATGCTTTAAAAAAGTTAAGTACATTTCAATACAACCTCCAGTTGTGACTTGTCTCATATTGTCAATTATAGTAGACATAAATAGTGTAAACAAGATTTCAAATAGGACCTTAGTTCAATAAGACTTCTAAGTAGAGTAATAAAATTATCAAAGTGCATAAATCAGATATCACACCACAAAACATTGCTTAAAAGATTTACACATTTATATGCAGTATATTAACGTTTAAGATAACTTGTGCGATGAAAGATCTTGTTGGTTTAGCAAATTAAGGTTGATGTGTGCATTGAACCTGTAGGACTAATGACTTATGATAAAAAAAATTATCAATCCCACTCAGCAAAAAAGAATGTTGCGATGAAGCTTCGACGACATGAAATGTATAAACAGATTCTTGCAGAAAAAAAACGCTTTTACTACAACGCCGAATAAACAGACAAGTTCAAAAAATTTATCGTTTCTAAAGTAGAAGGTTCTCCTGTACAAGCTCAACATGCAGGTCACTTGGAAATTCGTTGCTCTGTATTTGACAATCTTCTTCTAATAGACTTCCCCACTATTTCTATTACAGTAGGTGAGTTTATCTAATTTATTTTATCAATTTTCTTGCTCAAGTAAATTGGAGAATGTCAGCCTTCAATTATAAGTGGTTGATAATATATGTGCGATCTATTACATGTAGAAGTTCAATGTGCAGCTTATTTGGACTGTCGTTGCTCCATCTCTGTGAATCTTCTTTTAATAGACATTTGTACTATCTCTGCTACAATATGTAACTTTACAAAACTTTCATCATTAATTTTTCTCCCTCAAACAAATTGGGAAATCTCAATTTTCGATTGTGAGTGACCGATAGTGAATATGTAATCTATCACATGTGTTAATCCACTGAATCTCATCATTTGCCTTCACGTTATATTTTTCAATTGTGACATATTCTGAGATTTATTGTCATGTATGATTGTATTCATGCAAGGGGGGCATATTCGGCCAACCAAGATCATCTTGGTACAAACCAATACTCCCAAAATAAATAACTCTTAACATATAAGATCCGACCCACTTTCTGAAACATGTAATATTATGATAAAAAGTACCTTACATTTTTAATCTAAGGAAAAGTGAGATCTAATAATATTCTGTGTTCTCCTATTTTACACCTACTAACATTTGATCTATGCTTATGTGTAGTACTTTTAAGTTTTAAATCTTAGTAAAAGTGGCATCCATTAATATTCTGCATTTTTTGTGTGTTTTATTTTGCACCTACTAACATTTATCTGCGCCTTTAAACATTATGTATGTTCTTTATACCAATTGTATGTCCTCAATCACTTGTGACTACATTGTGCCATAATCCAGCAAAAAGAAAAAATATATGCAAACCTTTGTGATTCACCAAACAGATAACTTTGACCTTATATCTATAATATATTAAAAGTGTGAAGGGTCTTAGAAATATTATTTGAACTTTTTGTCCTTCATTAAAAGTCTTCGCTTTAGACAAAATCGTCTTTTCACTATTTTTCTAATATTTACGAGTTGAAAATTAATTAAATATTTTATAGTAAAACCTTTTCGTATTAGAAGTCATCAAAATTAATGACAACTAATACATTTTTCATTATTTTAAGAATTCTAAATCAACTAATGTCACGAACCAATTTCTCAAGTCGTGATGGCACCTACCTTATCCCCCAGTAGGCAAGCCAAGCCATAGCTCGGAATAATAGGTAACGGGCTAATAGGTAGAAATCAGAAAAGATCGCGTATAATGATAGCAATAGTAATAACAAGTAACAAACAGAAAGTAAACATATCTAATATACTAAAGCGAGGGATGGAAAAGGATCAAATACACATAAGAATCCCTCCCAAGACCTGGTAAGGTCGATACTAGAGCCACTACTAAAATATACCAAGAGTACTAAAGAGAATCCAAAATGCACCCAATCTATACAAGCAGTCTTGAGTACAAAAGACTAAACTAGAGTAGACAGAGGAGGATTATCCTCGGACAAGTAAGCTCATCCTACTCTGAATCAGTACTGAAAGGTAGGAATCACGTCAATGTTGGCTGCTACTACTTGGATTTGCATCAGGAAAAAGATGCAGAAGTGTAGTATGAGTACCAAAGCAACGGGTACTCAATAGGCATCATCAGCCGACTGAGCTCAGTATAGAAAAGATCCGAGGGTCTAATCTAAATCAACAGTAAAAAATAATAGAAAGGTAGACAACTGTCAAGCTATGCCAATGAGATAAGGGACTAAATGTAAGCGATACAAAAAATAATAACGCAGTAATTATAGACAAATCAAACATAACCTAACTAGGCCCCTACAAGCCCGTTAGGCACACAAACATAACCTAACTGGGCCCTCATAAGCCCGCTAGGCACACTGAAGAAGACAATTAATCCAACCGTACCCCCATACGCCGGTGGGACACACAAGTAGCAATTAAAGAAAATAAACGTAAATAATCAGTAACTGAGCCGATCCCAAGAAATCGTGATAGTCATCCAGATATGGACCGAACTTGAATCGGCATCAATGGGTAGTAACGAGAGGACAAATACCAGACTCGAACCGGTAGTGATGGATAATAACAAGAGGACACGTGCAGGATTCAAACCGGACATAGTGGGTAATAACGAGAGGCCACATATATAATATACAACAGAACTCATAATCAAATGTCGGACTCAAACTGAAACTCAAAGTAACGACAACCAAAATCAGATGCCGAATTTGAATCAAAACTCAAAAAAACCACAACCATCATCAGATACCAGATATGAATCGGAACTCAAAGGAACCACAATCATTATCAGATGCCAGACTCGAACCGGAACTCATAGTAACCATACCAACTATAATATTAAAGTCCATACCATACCATAACAATGTCAATGTGGTACCAAAATTCACAATCAATGAAGAAATAAAGTATATATTGAACCTGAACAAAAGCTAAAATACCTCTAATTACCGTAAGCAGTGTCTTAATTTAAAAGGGGCAAATTTAAGGTTTCGCAATTTAATTCCACGCCCTAAAGTGATAGATATAATATTATAGTGAAAGACAAAATACCAAAATCTACTAGAACGGGGTCTAAATCTGGATAAATAAGACATGCTATATATATCAAATGGTACTAATCAGGATAAATAAGGCATATTATATATATCAAATTGTACGAAACTATAAGTACTTATCTATAACTAGCATAATATTATACAATTTCAGTAAATAATCTCAATCTAAAGGTAGGGTAAGCCTAGCCTACCTGGACGCCAAAGCTAAAATGTCTTTTCGCGAAGCCTCCAAATAGTGTCTCGCTAGAATCCGAGTTTGAATAACTTGATATGAATGATCGAGTTTCATTGTGATAATTATAACATCAAAATAATTGTTTTCCACAATCGTTTCTTAACATATATGTATGTGAATTTATAAGTCTAACCAAGAACTCTAACCAATTTCTAAAATACAAACCGAGAAAGTCCAAAAATGGGAGAACACAAATATAAACGTGTATATATATACTTAAAGTGGATGAAAGTTCTCCTTTCTTCCCACTTTAAAAGTTAAATGCTATGTAAGTACTAAAGTTAGGCATAAAGGTAGGCCAATTATGGACAAGTGGCAACAACCAAGTGTTGCCCACCCCTCCTATTTCCACGTGGAAGTTGCCTGTGACACATCAACATAATTTTTATCACATTATATACATATATATATATATATATTCAGGTATTACATAGGTTTATGATAAAATAATTATAATATTTTGAAATTACCATAATTAATAGAAATTATTTTTAACAAAATCTTTATTATATAATAGTAATATTTTAACATCTCTAAATTTACTATCTCTTATTAAAATATTAATAAACTATATAAAGTTATTATAAATTAATATAAATATACCATAACTTAAAGAATTATATCAATATCAAAAATATTTTAGAAGGATAATAAATTATATTTCTACTAAATGTCAATTTTAACTAAATAATCCACAATAGATTTAGATATTACTAAAATTCTCACACAAACAGCCTAGAAATTGAACTATTAGTCCCAATAAGTCATAAATAACTTTGGAAAGCTATAGAAAAGCTGTAGACCGTGAAAATGTATGAGAACAAGGAAAATGACCATGAGAGTCATTACAACATCCACTACTAAAAGGACTTTCGTACGCGAAGGTAAAGCATAAGGACATACCTAAAGGCACAAACATATAGGGATACTGGGAACACATGTCACGCTAGGGAGGAAGGCGAGGTAGGTCAGTCGGTTGGTAGTGGCGCAATTGTGTAAATTTGCTAAACTGAAAAGCTACACGGTGCTTATGACCCCGAAGGACCACAAGCTAACCCATGACTAATATTTGTACCTGTATACTGCATAAGATAACATCATAATGCGGAAAAATGCACTGAAAGGCCATAAGGTTCGATCATGAACATAACTGAATAACGTAACATTTGCTTGGGGTAATAGAATACCCAAAACAAAACTGAAAATACTGAAGTCCGAACATGATGGTCTGTATCTAGTCTGCATCTAGTTTGAAAACCTTTACTGTCTGAAGAATCTGACTAAGGAGTTGATGGGACATGTCCCCAACTAACTCCAACTAATAAGCTAATCAATAAGATACTAGAAAATTATTTTATCCTCGAAGGATGAGGACTCACTTCTACTCTGACTGCTAAAACTGGAATCTACTGATGATCTGGAACTCGTGTCTCTGAACCTATGGTGTAACATAAAAAGAAAGCACCACAGAGGGAATGGGTCAGTACATATGTACCGAGTATATATGTGAGGTAGTCTATATGCAAGGGTTTGCATGCATGAATAATGCTAACTGACTATCTAACATGAACGTGAGAATACATGCATAAATACATAACTGTAACTGACAACGTGATTTCATGATTTATGAGTCTGTATACTGATAATGTGACATGCTAGTAACTGATATGACTGATAACATGAAGGACTATATCTGAATAATGCTGATAACATGGGTGATTGTATCTGAGTATAACTAATAATGTGGGTGACGCTATATGAGTATAACTGATAACGTAGGTGACGCTATATGAGTATAACTGATAACGTGGGTGACTGTAGCTGACATTCCTGAATCTGATAGAACTATCTGAGTTTCATACTATATCTGAGTTGACTGTGTCTGACAGTCCTAAAATCTGAAGAACTGTCTGAGTTATATTACTAAGACTGATTGACTGTATCTGACAGTTCTGATTTTGTAACATAAAAACTGTGGGAAGTAGTATCTAACCGATATGCCCCAAATGTACTATAATAGCTGAGCTGGGGTCCAATCTATGCCCTGATTGGAAAGGTGTCAATACCGCGCCACTGGTAAGGACAACATATGAGTAACCCTCATATAACAGGTAACTCTATGAGAATGGTGGGAACCCTCACATAACAGGTTAAGCCACCTCATCTACCCTCATATAGTAGGATAGGATGTCTCAACCTATGCTGGCTACATAGTTCTAGAATGCAAGGATTGGTTCTAGGGATCACACCCTCGTATAACAGGTGAGTCCCCATCCTTAGGTTGACTCGGTGCTAATTCCTACTCCCATCTGAATGGACACTGAACATGATTTACTGAACTGAACTGAGCATGGACTGAGTTACTGAATTTTTGTGGCTGACGGAATATTACTGATATCTGACAACTGACTGAGTCATGAGATCATGGAGATTTTTCTGAGTCATAAGACTATCTGAAGTCTAAGAGTTCATAGCTTGACTAAGAGTATCGTGAAAACATGACATGGATCTAGGCACACAGCTAATATTTTGGGTACAAATATCACCAGGACTCGATAGAAGGAGACTGACATAACATGATTTACTTAAAGACTTGACTATCATCATAATACATACTACCTTCATAGGAGCATTTCATCAAACATGTAAGAGGCATGATCTTGTGCATACATGGGGATCTCATAATATCATGCTAGTTAGACAATATTCCTTCATCTAGGCATTTAATCAAACATATGATAGGCATGGTACATGTAAATATCATTATTCAATTCTAATTTCATCATTCAAGGGTTTAAATCTTAGGGTTGCATGAATCTATGGCTATAGTAATTAAACCCACATAGAAACTATCAACAATCATGAAGTAGAATCCAATTTCACATTTATCAAACATGAACATGAGCAGCCAAAACATGAAAACATACAGAAAATCCATAACTTGAGTTTAGAAAAGGGGTTCTTGAACTTCCTGGACAAAAAAGAGTCCATGAATGAACACTATGCATACCTTAGATCATGATTTCGTAAAGATTGATGGTGAAACCTTCCTGAATTTGAATCCCCAATAGAAATCCTAGTTTGTTCTTGAGATAAACTTGAGAGAAACTAATATATTTTTGGTGAAAAGTGGCTGAATCACGTGTTAAAGGGATTATATAGGGGTAGGAAGTTGACCCTTTTAACCCTGGACACATCATTAATTTTTTAGTAAAATTTCTGAGTTGGGCCCTTGGCGTGACGCGTGTTATCACGTCGTGTCACTGGAGATTGACAAATGGGAAATTGCATGGTGGCGCGACGCAGAGCTATCACATTGCCACCTTGTCTACGACCTGGAAGTTTTGCGCGACGCGCCAGTATTGCGGAGCAACACTGGAATTTTACAATTTCCATTTGAGCTATCTCTGCGACGCGCTAAAGGCTCAGATCAAACACTGTCTCACTAAAAAGACTCTAACTCTTCGCTCGGGTGTCGGATTTGGGCGAATTATATATCAATGGAGAGCTTATTCAATTTCCCACGTGATAGGAAGTGAAAATTATGGAAATACCACGTGTATAATAATAAATTCTTATTTCAAAGCAAGTTCTAACATCCTTGAGATGATTTTCAAGCTAAGAAAAAGCACGGGTATTACAAATTGGCTAGCGCGTAGGTCTCATAGCTTTTGAGTTATCCTGAGGTCAAGAGTTCGAAAACACATCTGGAAACTCATGAATCACAGAGATGGAGTTACGCGCTAGACTCTCATCACTGACATCTCGAACATAAGCAAGAAATAACTCACAACCCCTCGATATCAGTCTTATAGCTAGAATGTTAAAAAAAATAATCTCCATTGACACGCGACTAACAGAACCCTGCCACACAATCGGGGTACGCCAGACAAGGCTAAAGTAACGTCTTAGCAAAATAATCCAAGACCGCATAACAAGGAGATAACCAATCCATTCCTGGAATCATATCAAAATCTACCATATCTAGGGAAATGAGATCAACATGAGTTCCAAACTTTCTAATGATCACTAAACATGATCTATATACTTGATCCACTACTAAATAATCACCCACAAGGGTAGCTATACGCGATGACACAGATAAAGATTCCGAACATGAACCCAACCGCGATGCAAAATATGAAGAAACATATGAGAATGTGGAAGCAGGATAGAACAAATCAGAAGCTGGATGACAGCACAAAAACCATACTTGTGATCTCTATACCCGAAACCTCAGACTCAGATCTACCTAGTACAACATAAAAATGACCCTGTCTACTAATGGACTGGGTGCCTGCCCGACCACCTATCCTACATCCCTGCGAGCCACCTCTAAAACCCTGAGGACCATCTCTAAGACCTTGCACACCACCCCTACCTAACAACATCACTGATTTGATCGATGGTGCAATTAATTTAGAAGGTTCAATCATCCTATGCTGAGGATACTTACGGGAGAAGTGACCAACAACCCCACAACCATCGCATACTCGGGCACCTTACTCTTGTCTAGAAAGTCCAGTGGATCCAAAATTATCCGTTCGACTCGAGATCCTGACTGAACACCCTTCTAAGGTTGGCTACTGCTCTGACCACTAAAACCACTATAACTGGTCTAACCCCTAACCTCAGGGTCGACCTCGTCCCCTAACAGAAACTCTAGTAGTGGATTCAGGGTCCCGATCCCTAGATCACGCTCCTCGCATCCTAACTATCTATGTAAGGAGTGAACCAATAAAGATTTAAAACTAACTTATACCCAACACATGAAATTGGATCAAGAAAATGAGATTGTTCCCTAAAAATGCTCTATAGCCTCCCGAAGATAGGATACTGATGTCTCCATACCGATCCGCGAGACTCTACTAAACATTGGCTCTAGTACCAATAGTACCGGTGAAACCTAGGCTCTGATACCAAGCTGTCACGACCTGAGTTCTCAAGTCATGATGGCACCTACCTTATCCCCCCAGTAGGCAAGCCAAGCAATAGCCCGGAATAATAGGTAACGGGCTAATAGGTAGAAATCAGAAAAGATCGCGTATAATGATAGCAATAGTAATAAAAAGTAACAAACAGAAAGTAAACACAACTCATATACTAAAGCGAGGGATGGAAAAGGACCAAATACATAAAAGAATCCCTCCCAAGACCTGGTAAGGTCGATACTAGATCCACTACTAAAATATACCAAGAGTACTAAAGAGAATCCAAAATACATCCAATATATACAAGCATTCTCAAGTACAAAAGACTAAACTAGAGTAGACAGAGGAGGATCAGCCTCGAACGAGTAAGCTCACCCTACTCTAAATCAGTACTGAAAAGTAGGAATCACGTCAATGTCGGCTGCTACTACTCGGATCTACATCAGGGAAAAGATGCAGAAGTGTAGTATGAGTACCAAAGCAATAAGTGCTTAGTAGGCATCACCGACCGATTGAGCTCAATACAGAAAAAGGTATAACCACAATGCGAGGGTCTAATCTAAATCAACAGTAAAAAAGACAGAAAGGTAAACAACTACGAAGCTACACAAATGAGATAAAAGAATAAATGTAAGTGATACAAAAAATAAATAACGTAGTAATTATAGACAAATCAAACATAACCTAACTAGGCCCCTACAAGCCCGTTAGGCACACAAACATAACCTAACTGGGCCCCTATAATCCCGCTAGGCGCACTGAAGAAGACAATTAACCAAACCGTACCCCAATAAGTCGGTAAGACACATAAGTAGCAATTAAAGAAAATTAACGTAAATAATCAGTAACTGAGCCAATCTCAAGAAATTATGATAGTCATCCAGATATGCACCAGACTTGAACCAGCATCAATGGGTAGTAGCGAGAGGCCAGATACTGGACTCGAACCGATAGTGATGGATAATAACAAGAGGACATGTGCCATATTCAAATCGGACATAATGGGTAATAACGAGAGGCCACATATATAATATACAACAGAACTCATAATCATATATCAGACTCGAACCAAAACTCATAGTAACCATACCAACTGTAATATTAAAGTCCATACCATACCATAACAATGTCAACGTGGTGCCAAAATTCACAATCAATGATAGACATAAAGTATATGTTGAACCTAAACAAAAGCTAAAATACGTCTAATTACCGTACACGGTGTCTTAATTTAAAAGGGGCAAATTTAAGGTTTTGCAATTTAATCCCACGTCCTAAAGTGATAGATGTTATATTATATTGAAAGACAAAATACCAAAATCTACTAGAACGGGATCTAAATCTGGATAAATAAGACATGCTATATATATCAAATGGTACTAGTCCGGATAAATAAGGCATGTTATATATAGCAAATTATACGCAACTACAAGTACTTATCTAGAACTATCATAATAGTACACAATTTTAGTAAATAAGATCAATCTAAAGGTAGGGTAAGCCTAGCCTACCTAAACGCCAAAGCTAAAATATCTTTTCGTGAAGCCTCCGGATAGTGTCTCGCTAGAATCCAAGCTTGAATAACTTGGTGTGAATGATCGAGTTTCATTGTGTTAATTATAACATCAATATAATTATTTTCCACAATCGTCTCTTAACATATATGTATGTGAATTTATAAGGCTAACGAAGAACTCTAACAAATTTCTAAAATACAAATCGAGAAAGTCCAGAAATGGGAGTACACAAATATAAACATGTATATATATACTTAAAATGGATGAAAGTTCTCTTTTCTTCCCACTTTAAAAGTTAAATGCTATGTAAGTACTAAAGTTAGGCCAATTGTGGACAAGTGGCAGCAACCAAGTGTTGTCCACCCCTCCTATGTCCACGTGGATGTTGCCCGTGACACATCAACATAATTTTTATCACATTATATATATATATATATATATATATACAGGTATTACATAGGTTCGTGGTAAAATAATTATAATATTTTGAATATACCATAATTAATAGAAAATTATTTCTAACAAAATCTCTATAATATAATAGTAATATTTTAACATCTCTAAATTTACTATCTCCGATTAAAATATTAATATACTATATAAAGTTATTATAATGTAATATAAATATACCATAACTTAAAGTATTTTATCAATCAAAAATATTTTAGAAGGATAATAAATAATTATATTTCTACTAAATGCCAATTTAAATTAAATAATCCACAATATATTTAGATATTACTAAAATTCTCAAACGAACAGCCTAGAAACCGAACTATTAGTCCCAACAAGTCATAATTAACTTAGGGGAGTTATAGAAAAGTTGTAGACCTCGAAAATGTATGAGAACAAGAAAAATCAC
Source organism: Capsicum pubescens (assembly GCA_030864215.1). Lineage (NCBI taxonomy): Eukaryota > Viridiplantae > Streptophyta > Magnoliopsida > Solanales > Solanaceae > Capsicum > Capsicum pubescens. The sequence continues at coordinate 261,569,546 of CM061540.1, read as the reverse complement.
CGTAAGGGTCATTACAACTAAAGTTGATTTTAAAAAAAAACTAAAAAATCTAGAAATAAATATGAAAGTGTTAGAATAAGAAAAATATAAGAAGTACCATTTTTTAAAAAGTTTTAAGTAAGTAATCAAAGATTTTCTAAAGATTTAACTTTTAAAAATAAGAAAAGAATTTTAAATATAGAAAAATAAAAAAATAATCATACTACAAATATGGTTCAAATCTATGCGTCCATTTGAAACTTCTAGTGGTAAAATATAAACGTGCTTACAATAATATATATGTATATATATATATATGTTATGTTTACGTTATTATATTAAAGTGCGAAGGATCTTGAGAAGTGATTTGAAATTTTGTACTTTATTAAACATCTTCGCAATAGAAAAAAATATTAATTTTAAAAATCAAAGGTTACACGAGCGAGGCACATGCAGTTAAACTAGTTATATTAAGTGGATGAATACCAAAATCGAAGTAATATTATTTCCATTTTCAATACAATTATTATACGAAACTAGGTTACTACTTTTGTGCATTAGGCTCAGCATCTGATACATCAAGCTCTACATCTCAAAACATTTTTCAAATAAACTTTGCAACTATTTCAGCAACAATAGGTGTCATTATCGAAACTTTCTTCTTAACTTTATTTTTTAAGTCAATTGAAAATTTTGTTTATGTTATTATAACTAACTGACAATAAATATGCATTACAATAGATGTGTTAGATAATAAATCTAATCTTGCAGCTTTGGAAATTGGTCGTGACAAGCAAAAGAACATGGATCGTTCATTCTCTGTGTATGAAGTAGGTAAGTGTCACAAGAAAAATAATATTTTTACACTAAACTAATCTACTACTTCTCGGTGTTAGGCTTGATAAATGATGCATCGAACTTAGAATATGAAATGGCTTCAAAGATTATTCAAATAAAGATTTGCACCAACTATTTATTGTAATACTATCAGATTCTACTTGCAACTTTATTCTAAATATTTACTTAAGTAATAAAAAAATATACAATTCATAGACAATCAAACATTTTGCGTAGACATATGACAAATGCAATCTGAATACGTATGTTTGAAGACTGAACCTAATTATAAATTTTGCGGTATAAAAAGGTTTGAATATGAGGCTCCTAGATTGTTGCAGCAACGGTTCCATCAAGTTAGTTTTTAACCAAGTACCTGCTGAACTACGTAAGTTACACTATGAAAATATTGAAGAATCTAAGCATTTTCGAACATACATTAGAACATACAACAATATGTTTGCATTAACATCACTTGGCGTGAATTATGACAAAGAATTAGCCAAAAAAATGATGGTATTTACACAATTAGAGTTCAGGATTAAATGTATCACTTAATAAATAACTTACTTCTCGCTGGTCAAATGGCAAGAAACCTCCCACTATACTTTTATGATACCAATAATGAATTAGCTAATTGGATGACTTGCTCAACCAAAGTTCATAATCAGTAGCTACAAAGCTAAAGAATATACTGAGAATTAATCCATATTCTATTTTGCTTAAATTCTTTATAGATGTTCTACTTCTATTAAACTTCTACATTGCACTTAATTGTGATTATAGTTTAGATCAACAAGTATACAACCTTACAACTACATATGAAGTAGCAGTGATATGGTTTGAAAGAGAATTTAGAAAAATTATTTCTGCACCTCATATCGGAATTTATACTCGCAGCTATAGATCTCAAATATTGAACTACTATTATGAATGTTATGATGCACTGCAATACCCATTATTATTTTTATATGATCAAAGTAGTTGGCATTGTGGTATAAAAAAAATTCACACAAAAAGAAACTTCTAAATGTTGAGCTTATTATGAATGTGAACATTTACCAAATATAAAAACATGTATTCTATTGATGGATATCTTGACATGGAGGCTCAAAATTTAGAGAAAGAAAAGTGAAATAGGAATACTATATTTGTGCGTGAGTATTACTGTCACAAACTTCAAATGAGAGAAGATGAGACAAAAGAAACTTTACATTACGCAAGATTGCTTCATAATTCTCAGTAGATAAATACATAAAACTTGAAACACAAATATTCTATTTCTTTTCATTCAACTTGTAAGAAAAAGAGTCACATGGATCCTGTGTCTCCACAAAAAATTTATAATTGTGGTGGTGATGTGTGATGAGATAAATGAAGAAGAATTTCGTTAACTCACACTAATAGTGATATTCCAGCTACAGTAAGATACTTTGTCAGCCAAGAATATTGCTTCATTTTCATGCGAATTAACTTAAATACCTTCAAAGTGTCAAAGCAAGCATGTTGATTTGTTGTCTTCTTTAGTACTTGAAACTCCCTCTTATAATATAGGTAATATAATGGTATGAAAAAGTATAGAAAAAACTAAGTTTTCAATTTGAGAAGTGACAATATATGGACTTCGCCTGAAAGAAGAACGATCGAATGACCATAATAAATAATAATTTGATTATTTCGGATAAATTTTAAGACTTGATAGAAAATTTATCTATTTTTCTAAATAGTACTACTATTTTATAAAATGTGAGTTACTATGTGTCATGATCTAATTTCTCAGGTCATGATGAGATCTACTATGATCCACCAGTAGGTAAGCTAACTCATAGTCCGAAATGACAAGTAAAAGACTATCCAAAGAAATGGAGGGGAAAATGCAGAATAGATATGGTAAAAGACTAATGCATATCAGGCAGTCCTAAAACCTGGTGGGATCAATACAAAGGCATCTAATACAATAAGAGTACAAGGTCAAATACTAAATAAATATACATATACAACCCATCTATGAATATAATATAAAGACCAGTCTAAATTAATAAGAGGAAGAGTAGTAATACTCCGAACGTCAAGAGCTCACCACAAATCTCCAATCCATAGCTACTTTGCATAATGCACATAATAACGGTGAGAATCCATACTATGATCTGCAGGCTGCAGAAGTGTAGTATGAGTATAAAAAATTTGATACTCAATAGGCATCTACAAACTAAGCTCCAAAGATGTTGCACATATAAATAACATATTGAGCAAGAATATAAACTACATACAACTATTTAGGGAGCTAAGCATAATAAGGCTAAAGAGGCAATAAGGATAAACTATCCTACTCTTGCCGTATTCAGAAACAAAAGCATTATACCATATATCACTGGCCAGTATGCAAAGAATGAGTAGAAGAAGGGTATATAGTAGTGTACAAGGCTAAAGAATGCATATACAATGTGAATAATTAAGGGAAGAGAGAGATAACAAATATATATATATATATATGCAGTTAATAAGATAAGGTAGTTAATCTAGCATCTCAAGTCATCCTAGCCAAGTAGTAAGCTAGTGTTGGCATAATCAGGGTCATTAATCATAATTCCTAGACATGATATAATTATACGTAATAATATAACTGTAAGATAAAGGAAAAAAAAATCATACCTCAACTGTCATTACCAGTACATAATCAACCTACCACGAAATAACCATAATAACGACAATATAACAATCGAGTAGTTCAAAAATAAAATACCTTAATCAGGACCCATATATTGGAAGGTTCAATCAGCACACAACCTACAGCTAGCAGCACTCATAACCCATACCTATGACCCCCCAAAAGGCTGATTGTAATGCCCCGAGTCAATACCCCGGATGCTACACGGTGCTTACAACCCCGAAGGACCATAAGCTAACCCATGACTGATATCTACTGTGAGCACTGAAACATGATACTGTATTAAATGCAGAAAAATAGGCTGGAATGCCATAAGGTTCAAAATCTATAAATACTGATAAAGTATATCAACGGAAATAATAATCTGTAAAACAGAACACTGTCTAAAAAGCCTCTAATTAAAATTGTCTGATAGTAGAGTTGATGGGATAGTCCCCCAACTAGCTCTATCTACTAAAATACTGAGTCTACTAAAATAACAAAATAATAGAATATCCTCGAATGATGAGAACTCACTGTTTAATCTACTGCTGCTGACTGAATTTGAATTTATCTATACGCGGTTAGGAACCTGAGTGTCCGAACCTATGATATAAGATATCATAAAGCAAAGAAAAAGTATGTGTCTGTACGTGGAATGCACTCGTATGCTAGATAGGGTAAGGCTAAATGCAAGGGTTCATATGCATGAACAATAACTGAATGTATGATATAGGGTAACTGAATATGAAAGTACATGGATAACTGATACTGCTGTAAAAACTGAGTTTGCACTAATGTACATATAAATAAATACTGTGACTAAGCTTGTCTAAATCTAAGTACTAAATTTTGATACTGAGTAACTGATATCTGAAGTTACTGATAACTGAGTTACTGTTACTGGTTGACTATATCTGATAGTCCTGATTCTGTAGAAATAAACTGAGTTCTATTCTAAGGACTGAAACTGAGACTATGGGAGGTAATCATCTAACCGACATGTACCAAATAAGATAAGATAACTGAGTTGGGGTCTAATCTGTAACCCCAATTAGAAGGGTGTCAGTACCGTACCATGGGTAAAGACAAATTGAGAGTTACCCTCATCTGGCAGGTACTCTAATGAGAATAGTGGAACCCTCATCTGGCAGGTTAAAATACCTCATTAACCCTCAACTGGTAGGTTGATGTCTCAACCTACGCTGGAAACATAGTTCTGGAATGCCAGGATTGCTTCTAAGGGTCACACCCTCTACTGGCAGGTGAGCCCCCATCTTTGGGTTCGCTCGGTGCTGAATCCTACTCCCAACTGAAAGACACTGAACTGAGTATTCTGGACTGGATTAGACTGAGACTGAGTTTACTGAGTTTTTCCTAAGTTCTATAACTGACTGAGTTCTACTGAGTTTTGTAACTGACTAAGAGTACTACTGATCATGACATGACTGATACTATTCTATAACTGACACTGGCTCTAGGTAAACAGCTAAATTATCAGGTATTAAAAAACCCCAGGACTCGATAGCATGAAAAATAAAGCATAGCATGATCTTGAGATACATATCAATGTACACTTGTCCATAATTCATTCATAAAGGCATTTCATCAAACACTTATAAGACATAAGCTTGTACATGATTGGGACCACATAATGACATGTCAAGATTCCACTATCTACATCACATAGGCATTTTAGAAAACACTTAGGGAACATGGAGTATTTCACATGATGATGGTCAACACAGGTAATCATGAATACAACATTCAATTTCAAATTCAAGGGTTAAGCATGTAATTCTTATAATTCACCACATAACTATCTTAATTTCATGGAAACTTATAATTAAACATGCATTAGATCCCAATTACTATCATGAACATGAATACATTCAATTCCAAGCATGGAAATCATAGATCTTGAAGTTTTAAAAATGGATTCTTGGACTCTATGGGTGAAAGGGACCTATAGATGAACACCTAACATACCTTGGAAAGTTAATTCTTGAAGGTGCTTGAAGAAATTCTTGAGTTTTGACCTTGATTCTTAAAGCTAAGGTTTTTTTTATTTAGACAGAATGCTTTGATTTTGGGGGAAAAGTTAATAAATAAATGGTTTAAAACGTTTTTAGGGCTTTAATCTCATACCCGGCGAAATAAAATCATGGGAAAAAACTGTTTTAACCCTGGATGAAACATTTAATTTTCATCAAATTTTTCCGATCTGGGCCCCTGACGCGATGTGCCATGATCGCGATGGGCTACTGTAAATAGACAATTGGGAACTGAGGGCTTGTCACGACACGGTGGAATCACGGTGCCCCCTTTGATTCTGAAATTTGGACTCATCGCGATGCGGTGGGATCGCGTTGGTACATTGGAAATTGGCAAATGTGAAAATAAGCTTTGGTGCATCGCGCTGGTATCACGGTACCTCACTGGAAACTGATAATTGACATTTTGACATACTCCGTGATGCGCTACTGTCCTGAATGACGGTGTTTAATGACTGAAACTTAAAATAGCCATAACTTCTTACCCGATTATTGGATTTAGGAGAATTTTATATCGTTGAAAAACTAATTTGATTTCCTACGCAATGGCAGGCTCTAAACTGAAAAATACTGAGTATTTCAAAAAAAATTATAGTTGATAACTCATGGACTGAGATTTAATTTAGTCTAGGGAAATACGAGGTACTATAATATCTCCCCCTTGGGAAGATTCATCCTCGAATAAGACTGATTAAGCTGAGACACTGATAGACTGCGTTTACACACTGAACATGCATATCTGATGCATGACTATATGACTGAACTACTGAGAAACTGACTTCGTATACTGAACATGCATATATGATGCATGGAATACATGACTGAAGCTACTAATAAGCTAAATTTTCATACTGAACATGCATATCTGATGCATGAGTACATTTTTGAACTGATTCATGAATGCATGGATAAATATGCAATGGTAATTGGATACCAAGCTTATAATTATATCTAAATCATGAAATTGCATAAAGGTAAGGAAGACTATTACCTTAAGCTGGATCTGAGGTTGTGGAGAAGAGGTGAGGATACTTGGTTCGTATATCTGCTTCTGCTTCCTAAGTAGCTCTCTCTACGGACTGATTCCGCTAAAGAACTTTGACTAAGGGAACTTCTTTGTTCCTTAGTCTGCGAATCTGATGATCGAGGATCTGGACTGGAACCTCTTTGAAAGAGAGATCATTTTGAATGTCTATCCCTTTAAGGGAACTATGATTGTTGGGTCATCAATGCATTTATTAAGAAATGAGACGTGAAATACCGGATGTACTGAAGCTAGATCTGAAGGCAACTCAAGCTCATAAGCTACCTTCTGAAAAGACTGAGAATTCTGTAAGGACCAACATATCGGGAAATGAGCTTTCCCTTCTTGACGAACCTCTTTACTCCCTTCATGGGAGAGATTTTCAAGAACATAAAATCACCGATCTCAAAATTAAGATCATTTCTCCTCACATCTGCATACAATTTTTGTCGGCTCTGGGTAGCCCTAAGTCTTTCTCTGATCAACTGAACCTTCTCTAAGGTATAAAACATTAGGTCAGGCCCTACTACTATGATCTCACCTACCTCGAACCAACTAATTGGAGATCTGCATCTCCTACCATAGAGATCCTCAAATGGAGCCATCTGAATACTGAAATGATAGTTGTTATTATATGCGAACTAGATCAAAGGCAAGTGGTCATCCCAACTACCCTTAAAATCATCAATGTATGCTCTTAGCATATCTTCTAGAGTCTGAATGGTCCTTTCTGCTTGACCATCTGTCTGAGGGTAGAAGGTTGTACTAAGATGAACTTGGGTACCAAGACCCTTTTGGAATGCTTTCCAGAAATGAGAGGTAAACTGGGTACCTCTATCTGAGATAATAGATACTAAGGCTCCGTGTAACCTGACCAACTCTCTGATATAGATTTTGGTGTAGTCCTCGGCTAAATAGGAGATATGGAATGGAAAGAAATGAGCTGATTTGGTCATCCTGTCTATGATAACCCATATAAAATCATGTTGATGACGAGTACGAGGTAAACCCATCATAAACTCCATGTGCACTTCTTCCCATTTCCATGTGGGAATAGTAAACTCCTGCATTGACCCACTAGGATTCTGGTGCTCAATCTTAACTCACTGATATGTAGAGTATTTAACTACAAATTTTGCAATATCCCTTTTCATCCCACTCCACCAATATATATCCTGCAAACTACGGTACATCTTAGTGGCCCTTGGATGAATAGAGTAACGCGCACCATTCACTTTTGTAAGAATTCATTGCCTTAAGTCGTCTACACCTAGCACGCATAGACGACCCTGGCAACGTAAAACACCATCTCCCCCTTGGGAGAAAATCTCTACTTTCTGATATCTGACTGAATCTTTCAGCTTAACAAGGCTGGGATCTCTATCCTATTTTTCTTTACCTCAGAAACTAGAGAGGATTTAGAACTGTTTTGCACTCATACACTACCTTCTGCTGAATCGACTAAGCGGACACCTAGTCAGGCAAGCTGATGAACTTCCTGAACTAACTTCTTCTTATCATCCTCAACATAAGTAACACTACCTATATACATTCTACTAAGAGCATCAACTACTACATTGTCCTTGCTCGGATGATGAAGAACACTCATGTTATAATTTTTCAATAACTCTAACCACCTTCTCTGGCGTAAATTTAAATCTTTTTGAGAAAAGATATACTGTAAGCTCTTGTGATCTATGAACATATCTACATGTACCCCATACAAATAGTGCCTCCAAATCTTTAAGTCAAGCACTACAGCTGCTAACTCAAGATCATGAGTCTGATAGTTCTTCTCATGGGGCATAAGTTGTCTAGAGGCGTAGCTATGACCTTACCTCTCTGCATGAGAACACAACCCAAACCTACTCTGGTGGCATCACAGTACACAACAAACCCATCTAAACCATCTAGTAGAGTCAAAACTAGGGTTGAGGTGAGTCGAGTCTTCAGCTCCTGAAAACTCTTCTTGCAGGAATCTGACCACTGAAACTTGACTTTCTTCTAAGTCAATCTGGATATAGGGGATGCAATAGATGAGAACCCTTTAACAAACCAACGGTAATAGCCAGCTAAACCCAAGAAACTCTTGATATCTGATGGGGAGATGGGCCTAGGACAGTTTCTCACCATTTCTGTCTTTTGAAGATCAACTCTAATGCCATCACCAAAAATAATATAACCAAGTAACGCTACTAACCTTAGCCAAAATTCACACTCACTAAATTTGGCGAACAACTGATGAGTTTTGAGGGTCTAAAGTACGATTATAAGGTGATTTGTGTGATCGTTCTTGCTACGGGAATAGACAAGAATGTCATCGATGAAGATTATAACAAACATGTCTAAGTACTGCTTGAACACGTGGTTCATTAAGTCCATAAAAGCTTCTGGGACATTAGTAAGACCAAAGGACATGACTAGAAACTCGAAGTGACCATACCGGGTTCGAAAAGCTATTTTCAGAATGCCACATTCTCTGACCCTAAGCTGATGATAGCCTGATCTGAGGTCTATCTAAGAAAAGTAACTAGCACCCTAAAGTTGGTTAAACAAGTCATCGATTCTGGGAAGTTGGTAATTGTTCTTGACTATGACTTTGTTCAACTAACGGTAGTCTACACATATTCTGAGAGAACGGACTTTCTTATGCACGAATAGAACTGGTGTGACCCATAGAGAAATACTGGGCCTGATGAATCCCTTATCTAGGAGATCCTTTAACTGTTCCTTTAACTCTCTGAGTTCTACTGGAGCTATTTTGTATGGCGGAATAGATAAGGGATGAGTATCTAGAAGAAGGTCTATTTTGAAGTCTATTTCCCTGTCGAGAGAAACTCCAGGAAGATCTTTGAGAAATACATCTAAGAATTCATATACTACTGAAACTTACTCAAGACTGGGAGTTTCTGCATTAGAGTCCTTGACTCGCACAAGATGATAGATATACCCCTTGGATATCATTTTTCTCGCTCTAAGGTATGAAATTAACTGACCCTTAAGCGTTGTGGTACTACCCCTCCATTCAAGGACTAGTTCATTTGGAAACTAAAAATGAATAGTTATGTTTCTACAATCAACTTAGGCATAGCATGAATGGAGCCAATCTATGCCGAGAATATCAGTACCAATCCATAATCAACCTATTCGAACTAACCATAATAACCATAATACAATAATCAACTATTCCAAAAAATAATACCTTAACCGAGCCCCATAAATTGAAAGGTTCAATCAGCACATAGTATACAACAAACAACACTCATAACTCATACCTATGCAATTCCCCATAAGGTTGATAGATAGAAGAACCAAATAATATATTGGTGATAGGTAATGCGCATGCATGAATAAATGCAAAGTAAATCCGTAATACCATAGCTGATCTAAGTGCTATAATGCACCCAATATGTACAGCTCATCTAGCTCGATGACTCACAAAGGTAAGATACAATGACATCTCTTCTTTGACATGATGACTCATAAATAAAGGGGCTCCTAGGGGGTTCGAGAGTACTTGTATACACAGACCTGATCCCGATCCAGGATTTCCAATCATCATCATCAATCTCCTTCGTCCAGTAACGGAGAGGTGTATATATAATAAATACACAAACTAAATCATGGCTACAAGAGTGTAAGTCAGAAAATCTATTTTTCAGGGTTAACTCCGAGACTAAATCACATAATATAGTGAAAATGGTCGAAATCTATCACGATTGAGTAAATAGTAGTGGTAAAATCATGAACCAGAGTTTATCTCAACCAAATTTCTAAAATATCATGTTATTTCCAAAAGCACATAAATCATCCATTAAGGTGGTGTGATTCCCGTTATGAAAGAATCTATTTTAAAAGTGAAAAGTGGGAATAAATCCTTTTTTAGGAAAACATTCGTAAAACCAAGATTTAGTTAGCATTGTACCACTAAATTAGCCTAAATGTACCATGATCTATGCATGCCATCACTAGTATCCAAATAATATAATCATAAGCATCTAAGCGTTTATAGACTAAACCACGTTCTTTATAAAGATAGATACTCACCTGAAGTCCAGCTAGTATCATAACCACGGCCTCGGGCCCAATATTAAATAACTAGCATGATATTAATTCTATAAGTTGAGAAGCTATAATCTACTCCACCAAATCATATAATAACCTTATACTAAAGGGGGTACTTAACCTCAACTATGTTTAATATGCTAGCAACCTAGGGTAATGGGACTCTATTGTCATATCAAGTATTTCTTCTTAAGGGTCGATTCACCCTTCTATCCCCAAACTCCTAAATTAGGCTAAGTCATGGTATTCTACCCATAATCATATCCTAACATCCTTACCTAACATGTAATATATATATATATATAATACACTATCTCATGAAGAAGAGTTGACCGAAGCCTACCTCGATGCCGAACCACAAGCCTTTGAATTATCTATAAATTATCTATGTTTGATCCACGATACCAAAATGCCACCTCACTATCAAAATAGTAACCTACACGTCCTTAGTAGTAAAACGAGACCCATAATTCTATATAAAAATCAGGTTAAAATTTGGATCACAAACAGGCCTGCAGGTCCTGCAAAGTTAATCCAAAATTGAATTCGTTAAGAAGTCCCTAGAATGACAAGGAATGTGTGCTAAAAAATTGAGCACAAATAGTGCATGAATTGGGGCCCAAATCATCCGCTAAGGTTTTGGGATTTAAAGACATAATTTTAGGAATTCACCATGAAATGAGATGAAAATTGACGTGAAAAATAATAAGAAGTGACCAAGGAGTGTTAGGCTAGCTTAGCTTAGCTTCAATGGATGATTCCCCACTTTTTCCTCTTTTCAAGTCTCTAGGTGGTGTAAAAATGATGAAGAAAATGGTGGAAATAGGGTGAAGAAGGGGATTTAGTATCCCCTAGGTACCTTTAAAGTGGCTACTTATCTACTTAAGCGGCACAAGCCTACTAAAGTGGTCATGCACCAGGGTCGTAGGTACCGCTAAAGCGAACTACTGACCGTTAAAGTGATCCCTTACCGCTAAAGAAAAACTTAGCCAAATGGCCAAGGTCGCTAAAGTGGATCAAGGGTACTAAAGCGCTTGCCGCTAAAGTGGACTAGATATCAGGAACCAAATTTTACAAAGCTAAAATGGACTTTAATCGGGTGCTTAAGATTCATTTGGATCCCCGTGAAAGCAAATAAACTATGCTACCATACCAAATTTGACATTTTAGACTCAATAGAACAATCAAAACTTTCATTCGAGATTTTTCTAACTAAATGTAGGGCTCATACCTATAGTCCATTTTGTATATAATCTATGCAATAGCCCAAAATGAGTTTGAAATCCCCAATACCTGAACCAAAGATGCCCCAGCCTAAAATCAACATTCCAAAGCTGATGGCGCTGTATGAATCCTTATCCGAGGTCATTTATTAAGAGTTTTGATTTGAGACTAATTCTTTAACAATGAGAGATCTAATATAGGAAAATGATCCTAAAACCTAAATGAACTTCCTGATTACCAAACCGACAGTTCAAATTAGTCACAAATAAACTATAGCCATTATAGGAAGGCTCAAAATGCTTTAAATATGCATAAATCAAGGGAATGACCTAAAGGGTCATTACACTATGTTTTAGAATATTCTTTTTGTAATATACCTTAAGATCCTAAACTGGTTTTCAGCTATTCATCATATTTTTAGAAGTCCCAAAGTCATTATTTCACACTAAGTACAGGTGACATAGCCATTTTAACACCCTAAGATTTCGAACATTTTATTTTTGGCCTTATCATATTCGAAACATTGATTTATGAGTTGAAATATGTTTAGGGTGTTAAAAGGTTCATCCGAGAGAGTTTTAGAATTTTTGAAAAAGGTTCGGGGTATTTTTGGGCCACAGAGGCAGTATGTCTCCACAATTTCAACGTGCCACGGAGACTGGCCCTCCATGATACACAACATGTCATGGAGGTTAATCTTTGCAATATACAGTATGTCACAGAGGCTAGCCTCTGCGACAGCCTCCATGCCACAAAGGCTATGTAAATTATACAGCTTCATTAAAGGGGTAAGGTACATTTTGGTCTTTTTCTCTTCTCCCTAAGCACCCAATTCATGACTTAACACCCAAGAAGGGCATTATTTTCCCCATTATCCATTAGTTAACAATACTCAGTTCCCTCTCATCCTCAAGAACATAAAAATAAAAGATTCTTCCAAGAATTCAACCATCTAAAGTCTCAATTCCAAGTTTCCTTCAAGAATTCAAGCAACTCGGGTATGTAAAATGTTCATCAACGGGTTCCTTCCACCCATTGAGTCCCAAGAATCCCTTGTTTTTTAAGTATAAACCTTTTTCCTTCATTGTATGAAATTTCAATGTTAAGTGTAAATTTACTCAATTTCTTCTAATAGTTTTAAATACGAATGATGACATTGTGTTTCCCATGTGAATTATACTCTTATGCATTTTATTATCTCAGTCATCCATATCATGTTTGGGTTATACCATGTTGATTTATCAAGTTATAAATTAAATCATGTGAGCATGTTGTCCTCATAAGTTTAATATATTCTCCTACTCATAATTATGGATTTCATCAACTTAGTGATATATTCTATGTTTTGGGTCACTGAATCATGAATTTCGTTATAGTGTTTTAAATGATGATATTATATTTAAAGTATTATTCACTGTTGGAGGGTTATGAACGCCCGATACCTAGATGTTTATGCATGTTCTTAATTCCAAGTAACAAGCCAGTCAGAATCATAATTTTATCACCATATTTGGATTATCATTCTCATAATGAGCACTCACCAGTATTACATCATGCTAAATACATCAATAGATATCTTCATGATTTCTTCAGATTTTACATGCACCGTTATTTTTAAAATACCATAACTTGAGCATATTCATTATCAATGCATGTACTAGCTTACACTTCACTGTATTTCAGTTGGGAGTAGGACTTAGCACTAAGTAAACCTAGGGATGAAGGCTCACCCGCTAGTAGAGGACTGAGACCTATAGTAGAAGTCCCTAAGTTATAGAACTATGTAGCCAGTATAGGTTATGATATGTTACCCTCCAGTTTAGGAATGACATTATCCTAGGGGTCACCCTTCAGTTTAGGACTGATACCCTAGTCCTTCAAGACATCAACTTTGTTTGATCCATATCGTCATCCATGTGTTGGTACCCCTGGCAAGGTACCATCACCCTTCCAACTAGGTTTACTGGTTGACCCTAATTAGCTCAGATTGGGGTATGTCAGTTACATGATAGCTCTCATAGTTTCAATTCAGTACTCAAATTATATCAATTAAGGTTTTTAATACCAAGTGTTCAGTTTATCAGTTATTCAGTCAGTTATTTTTAATGATTATTTCAGTACATCCTTTACTTGGTCTGACATTTATTTTACATATTCATGCATTCATGACCAGTATCTACATGTTCTTCAGTTAGTCCTTATCTCACATACTAGTATATTCAAAGTAATGATCGAACACTCTCTTTTGTGTTGTATTAATTTCACAATATAGGTTCAGATGCTCAGTTCCCCAGTTACCCTTAGTTAGTTTAGTATCACTTAGCATCAGTTGTGGTAAGTTCTCATCCATCGAGGATAAGTTATTTGCAGTTATTTTCAGTAACTTCTTTATTTCAGTCAATCAGAGTTAGTTGGTGGTTTGTCCCATCAACTCTTCATGTTTAAGAGGCTTTCAAATATTCAGACTTACTTTCAATTTTCTCAAAAATTTAGACATGTTGGGTATTGTTTAAGTATTACACCTTGACAAAATTTTTTATCAATGTAACTTCTGTATATGATGTTTTATTATCTCTTCATTTAGTGTTCACAGCAGATACCAAATTATTGGTTAGCTTGGGATCACTTATGGACTTAAGCATCGTGTTATGACTAGGGGTAGTCTCGGGTCATAACAAAATTTGGAATCAGAGCCTAAGGTTTTAAAGTGTCCTAGGGTATCTAAAAGCCGCGTTGAGTAGAGTCTTGTACATAGGTATGAAGTGTGCCACACTTATGGGCAAGAGGCTATGAGACATTTTAGGAAAGTTTCCCCTCTTTCAGTATTCATGTTGTGCGAAAGAGCATGAGATCTATTGAATCCCCTTTTCTAACTCATCCTTCATCCATTTAGAGAAAATACCTCCAAAGAGAAATAAGGGAAGAAGGAATGAGGACCAGTCTGCACCACCACCTGTTCAAGAAGACCCTCTAAACGAAAATGTTTCTCATGCTGAATTAAGAATCAATCTCACTATTTTGGCCCAGACTATGGTTGTTTAGAATAACCAATAGTCAGTTTCCCTAACCAATTCAGTAGTTAGCATGGCAACATCTAGGATCTGAGACTTCACTCGGATGAATCTTCCATTGTTTTTTATATCCAAGTCTGAGGAGGATCCGCAAGAGTTTCTGGATGGTGTGCAAAAAGTGACAGATATCATAGGTTTTACTACTAGTGAGCTTACCAGTTGTAAGAAGTGGCTCATACTTGGTTCAAGCAGTAGAAGGAGGACAGAGGTGTTAAGACAGGACCTATAGAGTGGATGAGTATGCTGCAGACTTCTTAGATAGGTTTTTTCCACTTGAGTTGAGGGAGGCCAAAGTGAAAGAGTTTATAAATCTGAAGTAGTGTAACATGAGTGTAAGGGAGTACTCACTTAAATTTACCCAGTTGGCAAGGTATGCTCCGACTATGGTGGTTTATTCTAGGGCCAGAATGAGTAAGTTTGTATCTAGTGTGTCAGATGATGTAATCAAAGAGTGTAGAACAAATATGTTGATTAAGTACATATACCTTTCTAGGTTGATGGCTCATGCTCATCAGATAGAGATGGAGAAGCATAAAGAGAAGGAAAGGGAGAATAAGAGGGACAGAACCAGTAGATTCAACTTCTTATAGAAAATATATGATGGGGGGAATCATTCTTAATTCTGCGAAATTTTTTTAGCTTCAGACCTATCTTTACCCAGTGTGACAGTGCCTAAGTTTAGACAAGAAGATCGGGATAGTACGCCAGGCTCTAAGTCCTAAGATAGCATGAATAATGGTTGTACCAACCCGGTTTACAGGAGATGTGGTAAGAATCATCAGAGGAGTGAAGGGCATCAGTGATATGTGTTTTGGATGTGGCAATCTAGGACACAGGATCAAGGACTTCCTAATGGTTGCCTAGAAGGTAAAAAATTTCGTCAGCAGGGTCAATCCAATTTTTCATCAGCTCTAGTAGGTCACTCGACTCAGTAGGGCGCCACCTCCAATGACATCATAGGCAATGTCAGAACTGACTTTATTCTCTCCAGAATCGAAAAGATCAGGAAAGTTCTCCTGATGTGGTTCAAGTACGTTGCAAGTCTTCCACCTTCATGTTTATGCATTGTTAGACCCTGGAGCTTCACTTTATTTTGTGAATCCTTATATAGTTGTAATGTTCGGTGTCAGTCCTGATATATTAGCAGAGCCCTTCATAGTGTCTACCTCAGTGGATAGTTCTATTGTAGCTAGACGGGTATACAAAAATTGCCTGACAACAGTGTCTCAGAAAGCTACTTTAATTAATCTTGTGGAGTTAAAAATGACTGACTTTGATATTATTCTCGACATAGATTATCTCCATTCATGCTATGACTCCGTTAATTGTAGAAACAAAATAGTATAGTTCCAGTTTCCTAATGAGCTTGTTATTAAATAGAGGGGTAGTACTTCAGTGTCAATAGGTCAATTTATCTCCTATCTTAAGGCAAGAAAGATGATATCCAAGGGTTTTATTTACCATCTCGTTTGATTCAAGTACTCAAATTCCAAAACTTTGAGTCTTGAATTAATTTTAGTCATGAATGAGTTTCCAGATGTGTTCCCTAAAGATCTTTTCGGAGTTCTTCTCGAAAAGGAAATTGACTTTGGAATAGATCTCCTTCTAGACACCCAGCCTACCTTAATTGTATCTTACAGAATGGCTTCAGTTAAGCTAAAAGAATTAAAGGAACAGTTAAAAGACCTCTTAGATAAGGGCTTCATCAGGCCTAGTGTTTCTCCGTGGGGTACTCCAGTTCTTTTCGTGCATAAGAAAGATGGTTCCCTCAGAATATGCATCGACTACCGTCAATTGAACAAAGTCATAATTAATAAATATCTTCTCCCCAGGATTGATGACTTGTTTGACCAACTTCATGGTGCAAGCTATTTCTTTAAGATAGACCTTAGATCTGTCTATCATCAACTTAGAGTCAGATAATATGACATTTTGAAGACAACCTTCAGAACTCGGTATGGTTTCTTTAAATTTTTTGTTATGTCTTTTGGACTAACAAATTCTCCTGCAGCTTTTATGGACTTGATGAACAGGGTGTTCAAGCAGTACTTGGACACATTCATCATAGTCTTCATATATGACATCCTTGTTTATTCTCGTAGTGAAGGTAATCATGCAGACCATTTGAGGATTATATTGCAAACCCTTAAAGATCACCAATTATTCGCTAAGTTCAGCAAGTGTGAATTTTGGTTGATATCAGTAGCTTTTTTTGGTCATAATATTTTTGGTGATGGTATTCTATTTAATCCTCAAAAGACCAAAGCAGTGAGAAACTGGCCTAGACCTATCTCTCCAATAGATATCAGGAGTTTCTTAGGTTTAGCTAGTTACTACAGATGATTTGTTGAAGGTTTTTCTTCTATTTCATCCCCCATGTCTCGACTAACCAAAAAAGGTCAAATTTCAATGGTCATATTCTTGCGAGAAGAGTTTTCAAGAGTTAAAGACTCGACTTACTTTCGCTTTAATATTAACTCTACCAGAGGGTTCAGATGGGTTTGTAGTATATTGTGATGCTTCTAGAGTTCGTCTTGGTTGTATGTTAATGCAGTGAGTTAAGGTCATAGCCTATGCCTCTAGACAACTTAAACCCCATGAGAAGAATTACCCGACTCATGATCTTGAGTTAGCAGCAGTTGTCTTTGCCTTAAGGATTTAGAGGCATTACCTTTATAGGTTCCATGTTGACGTATTCACGCATTATAAGAGTTTACAATACGTGTTCATTCATAAGGACCTAAAAATCTTCGATAGAGAAAGTAGCTTGAGTTGTTGAAAGACTATGATATGAGTGTGTTGTATCACCCGAGTAAGGCTAATGTAGTGGCCGATGACCTTAATAGATTGTCTATGGAAAGTATTATGCATGTTGAGGAGGATAAGAAGGAGTTAGTCCATGAGGTTCATCAGCTTTCTAGATTGGGTGTTCAGTTAGTTGATTCGGCCAAAGGTAGTATATGGGTTCAGAATGGTTTGAAATATTCATTAGTTGCTAAAGTGAAAGAAAAGAAAGATAGAGATTCTATCTTGTTCAAGTTGAAGAAGGCATTTCAGTATCAGAAGGTAGAGGTTTTCCTCCAAAGGGGAGATGGAGTGCTTCATTGTCAGGGCAGATTATATGTTTCGAGTGTAGATGGTTTAAGATATCAAATATTAGTAGAAGTGCATGGTGCGTGATATTCTATTCACCCCGAATCCACTAAGATGTATCGTGATTTGTGGAAAATTTATTGGTGGAATTATATTAAGAAAGATATTACGAAATTTGTGGCTAAGTGTTCGAATTGTCAGCAGGTTAAGGTTGAGAACCAAAGGTCTAGTGGTAAGCTTCAGGAGTTCAGTATCCCCACTTGGAAGTGGGAAATGGTGAACATTGATTTTGTTACTAGGTTACCTCGTAGCGTTATCAGCATGATTTGACTTGGGTCGTTGTGGATAGAATGACCAAGTTAGCCCATTTCTTGCCAGTTCATACTTTGTATTCAGCTGAGGATTATGCTAGACTCTATCTTAAGGTATTGGTAAATTTTCATGGGGTTCCATTGACCATCATTTAAGATAGAGATACCCAGTTTACCTCTCACTTTTGGAAGGCTTTTCAGAAGGGTCTTGGTACCCAAGTGCATCTTAGTATAACTTTTCATCCTCAAACAGATGGTCATGCAAAGTATACCATTCATAACTTAGAGGATCTGTTGAGAGCTTATGTTATCGACTTCAAGGGTAGTTGGGATGACCTCTTGCCTTTGATTAAGTTTTCCTACAACAACAGCTATCATTCTAGTATTCAAATGACTCCATTTGAGACTCTCTATAGAAGGGGGCGTAGATCTCCTATTTTTTAGTTTAAAGTAGATGAGGCTGCTTTGATAGGGCCAAATTCAGTGTATGAGTCAATGGAGAAAGGTCAGTTGATTCAAGAAAGGCTGAAAATAGCCCAGAGCCGACAAAAATCCTTTGTTGATGTGAGGAGTAGAGATCTTGAGTTTGATATTGATGACTTGGTATATTTGAAAATTTCACCCATGAAAGGGGTGAGATGTTTGGTAAGAAAAGGACTCTATGTCCTGCTATGTTGGCCCATATAGGATTTTGAGTCGCTTTAAGAAGGTATCTTATGAGTTAGAGTTGCCTGCAGTTTCGTCATTGGTGCATCCAGTGTTTCATGTTTCTTTGCTAAAGAAATGTATTGGTGACCCAGCTTCTGTCATTCCTTTAGAATGTGTGGGCGTGCAATATAGCCTTTCCTACAAAGAATTCTCATTTGAGATCCTTGATCGTCAGATTTATAGGTTAAGGAATAAAGAAGTTCCCTTTGTCAAGGTTCTATGGAGAAATCAGTCTATTGAGGGAGCTACTTGGAAAGCGAAAGCCGATATGCGAGCCAAGTATCCCTATCTTTTTTCTACGAATTTAGATTCAGTTTGAGGTAATGGTTCTTCTTAAATTGATTCTCTTATTTTTTATCTCAGCTATCCAACCATCCTCTTGGTATAATATGCATTCATGAATTCAGGTTAGTCCATACGTCATGTTTCAAATTTGGCTACTAAATCATAATTCAGCTTATAAGTATTCAATACATGATCTCAGTCTTCTTAGTATCTCAACTTAGATAGTTTTATTTAGAGATGAATGATCCCAAGGGAGAGATATTGTGATACCCCGCAAGATCCTAGACTAGTTTTCAGCTATTCATCACATGTTTAGAAGTCCCAAAGTCATTATTTCACACTAAGTACAAGTGACATGGACATTTTAACACCCTAAGGTTTTAAACATTTTATTTTTGGGCTTTTCATGTTTAAAACATTGATTTATGAGTTGAAATATGTTTAGAAATGTTAAAAGGGTCATACGGGAGAGTTTATGAATTTTTGGAAGAGTTTCAGGGTGTTTTTGGACCACGAAGAAAGTATGCCTCTATAATTTCAATGAACCACAGAGACTGTCCCTCCATGATACACACCATGTCATGGAGGTTAGTCTCCGCGATACACAGCGTGTCACAGGGGCTAGGCTCTGCGACAAGCTCTGTGCCACGAAGACTGTGTAAATCCTGTAGATTTATTAAAGGGGTGAGGTACATTTTGATCTTTTTCCCCTCTCCCTAAACACCCAATTCATGATTTAACACCCAAGAGGGGTATTATTTTCCCCATTCTCCATTAGTTAATGATACTCAATTCCCTCTCATCCTCAAAAACACAAAAATGAAAGCTTCTTCTAAGAATTCAACCATCCAAAGTCCCAATCCCAAGTTTTCTTCAAGAATTCAAGCAACTCAGGTATGTGGGATATTCATCAATGGGTTTCTTCTACCCATTGAGTCCCAAGAATCCCTTATTTTTTTAAGTATAAACCCATTTCCCTCTTCATATGAAATTTCAATGTTAAGTGTGAATTTACTCAATTTCTCCTAATAGTTTTGAATACAAATGATGACATTGTGTTTCCTATGTGAATTATACTCTTACATGTTTCAGTATTACACCTTGACAGAATTTTTAATCTGTTTAGCTTCTGTATATAATGTTTTATTATTTCTTCATTAAGTTCTCACAACAGATACCAAATTATGTGTTAGCTTGGGGTCACTTGTAGCCTTAAGCACCGTGTGACGACTAAGGGGTAGTCTCGGGTCGTGGCACTTTTAGTAACTAGAGGGGGTGCGCCCGTGCTTTTCTTTACAAGTGAAATATGGAACATTCATTTATTGAAATATTTTTATAAAGATAGGCATGGAGTGTGTATAGTAGTTACATAAAAATAGTTGGAATATCTTATTGAGAACATATCCACAATATTTAGTACTTGCCTTTACAAAATGAGGGAACACTACCTATAGTTACGGGATATCTTATTGAGGTAAGTGACATATCAGAATACAGCTACATCATCAGACTTGAGTATTATCGTGCTCAAGAATTTATCTACATTTGGAAACACATAATTTGATCTTTGTTTGCACATCCACCCTGTCTTTATTCCACTACAATAATAGAAGCTGCAAAAAGAATAATAATAAAGCAAGAGAAATCAAAATAGAGATACAGATGGGAGTGTAGGTAAAGCTAAAATTACCAAGGATCAGCTACAATATACATTAGAGTAGCCTATTTTTTAAACAAGTTTCAATATTTACATGACAACTGAATTTACTAAGAAAGAAAGGAGTGTAAGGGGCAACCCATGAGTTATCAAGGTATTTAGTTATGACCTTTACAACAACCCATGCATTATCAAGGTATTTTGTTCAGACCTTTACAACATCTCCTGTGTTTTTTCTTTTATAATTGGATATGAATTCTTGCCTTTTGATATTTTACCGGAAAAACTATTTAGATACTTGAATTTACAATGACCTTATTTCGCATATATAATTTCATTGAGTCTAAATTGCCACAAGTTTCATGCATCATATGTAGCGAACACGCGATCGCAAATATTATTGTGAATTAGAATCAGGTAACTCTGCACAAACCACATTATCATAAGATTTTGGAGTCAGTAGTTTATAGTCATTAGTAGGTATAACACGGAAGTTTGCATGGGGTAAACAACATTTCTAAACTTCTATCGTATACATGAAAGCTGCAATCTTTTTGAAGATGTTTCTTTTCAGTATATTTGTCTTAAGTTCTTTAATTTTTGCTCTAAGTATTCTACTAACTAAACTAGGTCTATTTTGTGCCTCATCAGTTAATGTTAGATGGTCTTTTATTTCTGACCATGATGAATTGCAAGTCATGATTATGAATATATCAGGTTTATCAAAATTTTGTAATAAAGCAATAGCGTTCATGTATCATTGGTGCATATTCCTTGTTCCTCCCGTAAAGCTAACATGAATGAATATTTGTCTTCCAATATTGGAAGTGCTTGTTTCCCATGTCTAAAAACATCAAGGAATCCCTATAACATTTTCATTCTAAACAAATCTGGGTTAAATGAAAAGAAATTTAATCTTTGTGTTACAAGTTTCATGTATTCATCTACTAAGAACTATTGAAGCAATCTTGTAGAATGTAACGTTTCATTTGTCTCATCTTCTCTCATTTGAAGTTTGTAACAATAATATTCATGCACAGATACGGGATTCCTTTTTCACTTTTCTTTCTCTAAATTTTGAGCCTCCTTCTCAACAAGATATCCAACTATTTTTATTTAACTACTATACACACTGTTATCCCTATCTCAGTAAAAATGTTTCAATGAATGAATGTTTCATATTTCACTTGTGAAGAAAAGTACGAGCGTATCCCCGCTAGTTACTAAAAGAACTTGTTAAAACATAATAACTCAGATATTATAAAATAATAGTACTACTTAGAAAAAATAGATAAATAGTCTATTAAGTCAAAAAAAATTATCCAAAATTATGAAATTATTATTTATTATGGTCATTCGGTCGTTCTTCTTTTAGGCGAAGTTCATATGTTATCACTCCCCGAATTGAAAACTTAGTTGTTACTCTACTTTTCATACCGTTATATCGCCTGAATTATAAGGGGGAGTTTCAAGTGTCAAAGCAGGCAACATATCAACATGCTTGCTTTGGCGCTTTGAGTATATTTACGTCAATTCGCATGAAATTGGAGCAATATTGTTTGACAAAGTATCTTATTGTAGCTGGAATATTAGGTGAGTTGACAAAATTCTCCTTTAGTATCTCATCACATATCACCATCATAAATATAAATTTTTTGTGTAGACACGGGATCCATGTGACTCTTTTTCTTACACGTTGACATTCTAATTTTACAAGAATATGATGTTTCTGGTATTTTACAAAGTTTCTTTGAATATGTAAGGGCCACTTGCGTTGCTTAAGCCACTGTTTGATTTAGTTTAAATTCAGTAGAAAAAGGTAGAAGAGTTTTCCTTAAATATATAATTAAATTTATTATATAAAGTAATATTTCAAAATATATAGTCATATAATGCTATAAATTAAATTTAATATGCGAGCTCCTACATATTGTTGAAAATAAAATTTTCATTTTATATGAAATTTTGTTTGTCTTATTTTAAAATTAAAATTATGTAAAAAATATTACAAATCATAATAATTAACAAGTTAAAATATTTAAAAGACATAAAAATTTTGTCAACTCTCGAAATTTTATTGGTACCACATAAATTAGGACAGAAGAAAAAGTATCATAAATCACAATAATTAACAACTTAAATATTTAAAAGATATATAGAAAATTTGGTTGGCTTTCGAAATTGTAGGGAAGGCACATAATTTGGGACAAAGGGAGTAACCATCTATTACATAAAAAATAGTATAAACTACAATATTTAACATGTTAAAATATATAAAAATATAAAAAAAATTATTGAGCCTCGAAATTTTATCAGTGCAACATAAGTTGAGACAAAATAAAAAAATAATATAAATCATAATAATTAACAACTTAAAATATTTACTAGATGTATAAATAATTTAGTTGACTTGAGAAATTGTATCAATGCCGCATCAATTTGAACAAAAGGAGTAACATATATTATTTGAAAATTAAGAAAATAATATTATAAATCATAATAGTTAACAACTTAAAATATCTAGAAGCTATATAAAAATTTAAATGCTATCTCTAATACATAAGATATAAAGTAATATATATTAGGCCTGTGTTAACACAAGTTCTTTATGTCTAGTAGTTACACAAAAAATCCACTTATGCACCGCCCTAAATGTGATTACATTAATGTGTAAATTGTGCTATGCACTTGACACATTTTATGCTACTAGTTTAATGTATATACTTTGCATGTGTATCTCGTGTCAATCAATAAAATTATATATAAAAAATAAAATTATTTAAAAATAGCAATTAACGTCAGAATAAATATTTATAATTTTAACTCTGTAATTTATTCGAATTAGTTAACTTCAAATTCTAAATAACTTTTTCTACACTTTTGAACTCCCATGTCATAAATAAAGGATTATGACATGGTAACTCATAACTATTCCTAGTCACACCAAGATTTCTGATGCTGGCAGAACTTCTTTGTGAGAAATCATTGAAGCTTAGTATCAGAATCAAATACTAAAAGAAAATCATAAGATGGTCCACAAAGTATAACACTTACAATTGGCAATGATTATCAAGTTGGATAAACTATTAGAAATATGTTATAGTTTAAATATTAGTTCAATTTATATAAGGTAAATCTTAGTTATTTATAAAGTCCTAAATTTGAAGACTTACAATATAGTTGCAATGATCCTTCTGGTTATTTTCCAGATTTTCGCTTATCTTCACTGTTTGGGCTTCTCCATTGCTTCCCTAAGTCATTTATGACTTGCTAGGACTGACGGTTTGATTACTGACAGTTCGTTTGATATTTAGGACCAATTCCTTGTTTAGAAGTTTTTGCTGGTTCCAAATGGCCACTGAGCAAAAACTTTAGTAAAATAATCTTGGATGTAAATTATAACTGTGCCAGCAGCTCCGAAATATCGATTTTAGGCTAGGTAGATATTTGATTTGGGTCCCAATGCGCCCGAACTTATTTCGACCTATTGGTCGAAAAGTTGAAAATCGAAAAGTATTGGTGTGGGACTCACATTTAGTCAAAATGACCTAGAATTGAAAATATAACTTCTCCAATGCATCCAAAATATCGAATTTAGTATGGTTACATAGTTTGTTTATGAAAATCAGATTCCGAACGAGTCCCAAGGCATCGGCCAAAACTTGGAAAAATTTTAAGTTTTAGTTGTCATCTGTGGTGGCAAAGGACAACGCGATTGCGGTGCGCGCCCTATGGAGATCTCCCTTGCACGATCACAGCCCATTGAGGGCGATCGTTGTATCTCCTTGACGGGGGTTCTATAAATAGATCCCATGGTCGCAATTTGGGTTATTTTCTCTTTACCCTTGAGAGATAAAACCCCTTAATGAGTATGATAACTCAAAATTGAGTTGTGTGGGTGACTTAGGAGCTTGATTATCATATATATTCGCGAATATCATCAAATTTAAGATAAGAATCCTTCGAATTCATGCTTGAATTTCTTATTTTGGACCCAAAACCCCAATTTAGTATAGGGATTGATTTAGCCCAAAATTAGCTTTTTTTTCACCCATTTCGTGAGGGTTATGATTCCTTGTTCATGTATGAACATTGGGTTGACCTCAGGAACATGTTTTCCTTACGTTGAACCCACTTGGGATTTTTGGTGTTGTTTTTAGACCCAAAGCACAATGGTGCAATATAAGTATCGTTAAACTCATATTGACGAGTGGATTATGATTTTGATAGTGTGATGGCATTTTGGCGAATGTGAAGCAAAGACGAGTGGTGATTGATGTAAGGTTTTGGGTTCGGCTTTGAGGTAGGCTTTTGTCTTCTCTTCTTCGTAGATGATGGGTGATATATATTGAGTGTGAATGTGAATTTTAAGATTGATATTATGAGTAGAATGACTTAGTCTTGATTATTGAAGTTTGGGGATTAGATGAGGGTTTTGGGCCCGTAAAGTGAAATGCTTAGTACCTTTTAGGATCTTATTGCCTTATCCATAGATTGAACTAGTTCGTAGTATGGAAATGTTATGATGCTGTGTTTGGGATTTGATTTAAGTGTTGGAACCATTGTTAGTATGCTTAACCTTAGTTGGGCAAGTCTAGTGATCATAAAACTGTGATTTGGATAGAATTGACTTAAATGCCCATGTTTCTAGATGAAGTTCCTATCTTAGGTGTCATGACCCAAACCAAGGCCTGGCTGCGACGGGCATCTCAAGTCCTCCAAGGATCGAAGATCACCCCCTTAACCTAATCTAACAAAACCAAGTACACGTAGCAGTGAATGAATTCCAATATAAAGCAAAATATGATAAGAAATGTCAAAGAATCTATGATAGAATCATTATCCAACAACCACCAAACAATAACCAAAATCGATAACCAACCATAATACTCATGTCCACAGTAATATCCAACAAAGCCTCTAACAAGATCAAAGAATATCCAGCCAGGACATGCCCCCGGCCATAGCCAAAACCAAGTCTTAAAGAAATAGAAAAATATAAATAAATCCAAGGCATGAAATGAGGTTTTTTGAAGTATGGAATCTCACCCCTTTAGTCTGACTCACAAGCTGTCCCCAGATGACCTAGAGACTGTGCAGGAGAAGTAGAAGTATGGACAATTCCTATATCGTGCGGGGATACAGCATCCGAAGACAGTTAGCGGGGTGATCGCTAGCATGTAAATCAGGGATAAAGATAAAATAATGCCATCAATTTAAAGCCAAGTCAAACCAATGAACATGTGCACATCCATGCATATCCAGGCATATATATATATATATGTATATATATATATATAAAGATGTTGTGGAAGGGGACCAGGTTTAGCATGAACTTTAAAATCTTAACCTGGATTGTGTAGCTTGACCATCATAAAATCCACTAACAGACTATATGGGTCTAGTGTCACCCCCTAGATGGGCCCCAGAGCATGTTAGCCGTACGAACCGTAGATATCATAGAAGGCCGGGGATTCCTTTGTACCCTTCGCCCTCCATGATACATATGTACATATATGCACTTGGCGGATTCCCTTGTACCCCGCAAGCACACGGTCATTAAGACCAATTCTCACGTCAGCAAATATGAGTTTTCAGTATCAGTCCTTTGGACTTACACCTTCACGGCTAGCTAACACAACCCCCATTAATGCCCAGTTAAAACATTTAACACATAACTATCCACTAATTTTGGGAGTTAATTATTAAGGCATTATTAAGTGGTATCATCATAAAAATAATAGCTTGCAAGCAATGTCATTAAGCCAACCCTTAGGGGATTCTCGTGTACCCCGCAAACTCCATTATTAAAATCACTTAAGGTAATCCTATGTACCCCATAAGGTTTTCATAATTCTTATTATTAACCAACGATGCCATGCATTAATTTCTAGAAATAAACAGAACCAAGTGATAATACATATTCCAAAACCAATTATGCAAGTGGGTTGAGGTTGCTACCAATTTCCATACCAAACCAATTATTTGGGGATTCCTTTGTACCCATATTGCCATAATTTACAGATTTGGGGATTCCACTGTACCCCTATTCCATCCACCATTCCCAAGAACCCCAATGCATTTACCAACCATTAATTTAAGCAAAATAATTTTATAATAATCATGGGAAAAATATTTAAATAATTTATACCCAAAACCCTCAACCCATAGTTCAAAACTTAACATTAAAACCATGAATAATAAATCAATTTTCATATCATTCATAAAATACAAGTATAGGGGAAAGAAGTACATGTCTTATATATACAAGGATTTGTAAGCAAGGAGGAACTTAGAACCAAGAAGATGAACGTACGATGAAACCCTTAGCTCTCTTGGGGTTTTTAAGTTTGGGAGTGGAATAATAGCCTTAGTATCGTGAAAACTGATGGGAATAGGCTAATATAGTGTTTAAAGGAAGTTCACAGGTGAAAACACCCCAATACCCCTCATCTCAAGTAAGTAAAACAAACTGCACAAATTTGTACATAGGTCTGTGGCACGGACCTTATCGCAGAGACTAACCTCCGTGCCATGAACCCTAACGCGGAGACTATCCTCTATGTTATGGACCATGTCCCGGAGATTATCCTCTATGACATAGGGATATCGTGGAGGCTTACTACCTCCAGGGTTTAAAATCACCCTGAACTCCATCCGAAAATTCCAAAACTCTTTCGGGACACCTCTTTAACATATCTAAGTACAATTTAAGTCAAAAATCAATGTTTCAAACTCGGAAAGCCCTAAAATAAAATGCTCAAATTTGAGGGTGTTACATTATCCCCCTTAGGATCATTCATCCCCGAATAATGAGTTAGGATACTTTCCACACGAGAATGGTAATATTACCACAGAATCAAATGTTAAACCTGGGTAATAACAAGGGAAAACAAAATGAAATTCATACCTTAAGCTCCTCCATCTGACACATTGAACAAGAATGGGTACTTAGCCTTCATATCTTCCTCCGCTTCCAAAGTGGTTCCTTCCATCTTATGGTTCCTCCAAAGGACCTTTACTGAAGCTACATCTTTAGTCCTCAACCTATGAACTTTTCTATACAAGATCACCACTGAGACCTCCTTATAAGACAGGAAACCCGAGATACCAACACTCTCAATAGGCACTACCAAAGAAGGATCACCCACACACATATTCAACATAGACACATGAAACATAGGGTGAATAGAACCAAACTTGCAGGAAATTCTAGCTCATAAGAAACATTTTCCACTCTCTTAAAAAACAAATATAGACCAACATAACGGGGATTGAGCTTCCCCATCTTTCTAAACCGCATCACTCTCTTTATGGAAGACACCTTCAAGAACACCTAATCACTAACATTAAATTCCAACTTCCTTCGCCTCACGTATGCATAAGACTTTTGGAGACTTTGGGTGGTCTTAAACCTATCCCAAATTACATTCATCTTTTCCATAGCTTGGTGAACCAAATATGGGCTAAACAATCCAACCTCACCAACTTCGAACCACCCAATGGAAGACCTACACTTCCTACCATACAATGCCTCAAACAGTGCCATACAAATCTTGAGTGTTAACTATTGTTATAAGAGAACTCAATGAGAGGCAAGCTTGAAAATTGTCCTCTAATGTCTAAATAATTCTTTCTACTTGCCCATCTATTTGCAGGTGGAGAGTGGTACTAAGGCTCACCTTAGTCCCCAAACCTCTCTAGAACGAATACCAAAAATAAGATGTGAACTGCATTCCTCTATCCAAAATGATGGACACCAGAGCATTATGTAATCTAACAATCTCCTCAATGAACAACTTGGCATAATCATCTCCAGAATAATTAGTGCTCACGGGCAAAAAGTGAGAGGACGTGGTCATCCTATCCACAATGACCCAAATAGAATCAAACTGATTTCGAGACCGCAGAAGACCGGTAACAAAATCCACATTGGTCACTACCCCTTTCCATATCGGTAACTCAAAATCTTGAGACAACCCATTGGGCCTCATGTGCTCCACCTTCACTTGCTGACACACCATGCATTTAGCCACAAAGTTTGCTATATCTTTCTTCATATTGTTCCACCAATAAATATCCTTAAGATCATGATACATCTTTTTTGAATTGGGATGAACAATATAACGTGACTCATGGGCCTCGGCCAAAATCCCACCTCACAACCTATTAACATCGGGAACACACAACCTTCTTCGGTATCTTAAGATACCATCACAGCCAATATTAAAAGCCATCACCTTCTTCCTACCCACATCATTCTTGATTTGCACCAAGATTGGATCCAACACCTGCTTCTTCTTTACCTCAGTGCCAAGAGATAACTTCACTGCCTCTTGCATAAACACACCACTATCCTCAAAATCTAAGAGACGAACTCTATGATTAGCCAAATAGTGAATATCCTTCACCAACCAGGGCTTCTACTCATCCATATGGGATGAGCTACCCATATATAACCTGCTAAGAGCATCAGAAACCACATTATATCAGCAACCACATTATCTTTACCTGAGTGATATTGAAGACTCATGTCGTAGTATTTGAGCAGCTCAAGCCACCTTCTTTTCCTGAGATTTATCTCCTTCTGAATGAATAGGTATTGCTGGATTTTATGGTCAAAATTAATATCAATATGGACCCCATATAGATATTAATGCCAGAACTTCAATGCAAGCATTACGGCCAATAGCTCCAAATCATAAGTCAGATAGTTTTTCTCTTGAACCTTCAACTGCCTAGAAGCATATGCTACCACCTTGTCATGCTGCATTAACACACAACTAAGTCCCACCCAGAATGCATCACAATAGACCACGAATTCATTAATACCCTCGGGTAGGGTCAGGATAGGAGCTAAATTCAATTTATCTTTTATCTTCTCAAAACTCCCCTCACAAGCATCTGACCATTTAAACTTCACTTTCTTTGAGTCAAATTAGTCAAAGGTGCCGCAATGGACGAGAATCTCTCTACAAACCTCCTATAGTAATCGGCTAAACCCAAGAATCTTTGAATATTGGTTGGAGTCTTGGGCCTAGGCAACTTCTTAGCCACCATAACTTTCTGTAGATCCACCATGATCCCTTCAATAGAAATAACATAACCCAAAAAAGTAACAACATTCAACTAAAACTCACACTTTAAAAATTTAGCATACAAATACTGATCTTTCAGGGTCTGTAACATATTGCGGAGGTGATCGACATGATCTGCCTCACTCTTAAAGTACACCAAGATTTCATCTATAAACACAATGACGAACAAATCTAGAAACTAACAGAATACCCAATTCATCAAGTCCATAAATATTGTCGGGGAATTAGTCAACCAAAAGGACATGACCAAGAACTTGAAAAGCCCACACCGAGTATGAAAAATAGTCTTAGAGATATCCAATTCCTTAATATATAACTAATGGTACCCCGACCAAATATTGATCTTAGATAAAAACTTAGCACCCTAAAGCTATTCAAAGAGATCATCAATCCTAGGAAGAGGGTACTTATTCTTTATCATCACCTTATTTAATTATCGATAATCAATACACATCCGAAGGTAACCATCCTTCTTATGAATGAACAAAATATGTTCACCCCACGAAGACATACTAGGATGAATAAAACCCTTGTCTAGAAGATCCTTCAACTATTCCCTAAGCTCATCCAGCTCAGTTAGATCCATGCTATAGGGAGGGATAGATATAAGGCAAGATTCCAAAAAAAGATCAATCCCAAAATCAATTTGCCTATTGGGAGGGATACCAGGAAGGTCATCAGGGAAAACCCAGGAAATTCACTAACCACATGAACAGACTATAAGGAAGGACCCTCCGAGTTTGAATCTTTAACCCATACCAAATGATAGAGACACCCTTTGGAAATCAATTTCCAGGCTCTAAGATATGATATGAAACTTTCCTTAGGTACTATATAACTCATTTCCTACTCAATAACTAGCTCATTAAGAATTTAAAAATGATCTTACGAGTCTGAAAATCTAAGGAGACATATACGAGTGCACCATTCCATCCCTAATATGACATCAAAATCGACCATGTCTAATTCAATCAAATCCTCCAAAGTTTTCCTACCACCAAAAGATACCACACAACCCCTATAGACTCATCTATTAACCACAAAGTCACCCACCTGGGTAGAAACAAAAAAGGGGTTCGAAATACACTCTAAACCAAAACCGAAATGGATAGCCACAAATGGGGTCGCATAAGAAAAAGTTGAGCTCGGGTCAAGAAAATAATACTTATTATGATAAAAGAGTTTTAACATACCGGCAATGATATCAAGGGATACCTCAAACTTCTATCGAGTAGTAAGAGCATACAAGCAATTTTGGCTAGTGTCACTACTAGAAGTAGCACCCTTCGATACAGGAGCTGATGAAAAGGCAACATGAACCTTGTTCACCCCAGAAGCAACCTTACACATGAGACAGTTCCTCAACATATTTCTCGGCTTATAATAATTGAAACATATGTCCCTCTCCTCATTGTAGAACCACGATACAACTGACCACAAAATCTATAGGGAGGATATGATAGAGCTGACTAGGCCAAATTGACCTAAGATTGGGCACCCTATGCCCTAGAACCATCACCACTCTAAAAATAACAATCTCCAAACGACTTCGGATAAGGTGCATGAGACATCCTGGGTTTCGGTCCCTAGAGATTTCCATAGTTTTAAGCTACTGATCATAATATGACTCATCATACTAGTTGTATAGTAAGGGTATGGGTCAAGTAATCTATCTCATATATTGACCAATGTGTGGTGGGTTTGTTTCTGTTGTGGGTGCGGGTTGGTGAAGATGAGTCGTATGTTCAGGGTATGAGTGGTATAATGAATTCGTATGTTACCTAGTATCCAATCTCTTTTGATTTTGTCTTGGATACAGTTTGAGGGAACTAGTCATATGGTATCGATACAACTTGGGCAATGGGAGTCAAATGATGGACAGTGTATGATGTCCAACCTTCTAATCAAGGTACGTGTGGAGGGTATCACTCGTATGATGTGGGTACGAGTGAGCGGTCCAAATCATACTCTCCTGCGGTGATTTTTATAGTTTAAGTTGGGGGCATTCTGGATATTTTTTCTCTTAACCTCTTTTGACCCCATGACTTAAAACACTTTTTGGACTTTATTTACCCTAGTATTCTTAATCAAATACACTTTAAACACTCTCAAATCTCTCTCAAGGCTCTTGGCTTAAGAAAGGCTTAGGTTTCTTTAATATAATAAATTTGGGGCTTACAAGGGTGGTTTCTCTCTGTCTTCTTTGGTATATAAGGCATATTTCTCCTCCCTCATTATTAGTTCAACTAAAAGCATATTTTACTTAATGGTTTTCTTTCATGGCATAATTATGGGTTTGTGTTGGTTTTGAAATATATGTTGGGGGGTTTGGTTACTAATGGTTGGATAATGTTTTCCCATGTTCTATTTATGATTTTTCATGTTATAATGTTTGTTTGAACATGTGGTTGCATTGGAATGGTTAATTATTTGATTTTGGTTTTAGAAACTATATTCCCTCAACGTGTTTGTTAAAATGCCTATGAGAATGGTTTGGTCATATAGTTTGAATTTTATTGAAATCTTTGTATTACATAATATGGTAATAGAGATTAAATTTGTTAGATATAATTAAATGATTTAGAAAGGCCTTAGTGGCCATGGTTTTGATTGATTGGAAATCCTATAGGGTACATGGGAATCCCCTAAGTATTGTCTAATGACATTGCTTGCAAGATATAGTTGGTAGGGCGATACCACTTCATAATTACTTGGAAATTAACTCTTGGAATTGGTGGTTTGGTTATATGCAAAAAGGTTTTAATTGGGCAATAATGGCGGAGTGTGATAGTTGACCGTGAAGGTATGAGTCCGATGGACGGACACTAGAAACTCATGTTTTTCAACATGAAGGTTGGTCATGGTGACCATATACTTGTAGGGTACACAAGAATCCCCTAATTTATACTTGTATATGTGTATCATGGAGGGCAAAGGGTGCGCGGGAATCCCCGACCCCTATGATATCTCTGATTCTTGTGTCTACAGGCACTGGGGACCGTTCATGGGGTAACACTGGACCCATATAGCCCGTGGTTAGTTTTAGAACAATCAAGATACACATCC
Source organism: Capsicum pubescens (assembly GCA_030864215.1). NCBI lineage: Eukaryota > Viridiplantae > Streptophyta > Magnoliopsida > Solanales > Solanaceae > Capsicum > Capsicum pubescens. The sequence goes on along the minus strand of CM061540.1, from coordinate 261,536,427 downwards.
CAGGTTAAGATTTTAAATGCATGCTTAATCTGATTCCCTTTTCCAACATAGAATATATATATATATATATGAATGTGATTGCACTTGGTTACTTACTTGTGTTTAAATATTGGGATTATTTTATCTTTATTCCTGAGTACATGCTAGCGTTCATCACTCTAATAGTCTTCGAGTGATGTATCCGTACGCGATACAAGAATCGGCCATAATACTCTTTCTGCTTAATGTCTTGGATTCTGGGAAAGCTTTGTGTCAGATTGAAGTAGTGATCTTCCATACTTTGGAATACTCCATTTCATGTATGGACTTCTCTACATACTTTTTTTATTTCTAGGACTTTGGTTTTTGGCTATGGTCGGGGGCATGTCCCGACTGGATATTATTTTGATTTCGAATAGAGGCTTTGTAAGACTTCTTTGGGTTGGAATGGGAGGTGTCGGTATTGGTATCAGTGGTATTGATATTGTGGGTGATACTATTTAAATATATTTGATTTATGATTGTTCCATCTTGTTATATGTTTGGAGTTCATCCAACATGAGTGTAGGGAGGTTATGGTGAGGTAATGGAGGTGGTCTTCTGTCTCGATTGGGCTTGAGGTACCCGACATGACTAGGCCCTAGTTTGGGTTGTGTCAGATTTGTATCAGGGCCCTAGATTTATGGTTACTTGGTAGTCCATAAAGTTGTGTCGAGTAGAGTCTCTTTTAAGGATGTGTAGTGTGCCACATTCATAAGGGAGAGACTACAAGTCATTTAGGAATGTTTCTCTTTCTTGTGTTATGTTCTCAAGATGTAGAGTCTGGGTCTTATGTTTTGTTCTCAAAATGTAGAGTCTGGGTCCTGAATTCTTCTTTAACTCCCATTTGTTTGATTTTCAAATCATGCCCCGACGATCTGAAGATCACAAAGACTACTCTATCCCAATTGAGGATAATATTGATGGTACATGCTCTACTCATAGGATTCGTACCCAGTCTAGGGGTCCAATTCCTAATTGTCCTCCTGGATTTCCACCGGTTCCCTCTAGTCCATCTTAAACTCCTCAGGCTGAAGTGATGAACGTTGAGTTTTGTCAGTCTATTCATATGTTGGCACCATTGGTATCTACTCACTCTAATCGTGCTGTTCTTGTTACTCCATCTTCTGAGACCACAAAGGTTGTCTAGTTCATGAGGTTGAACCCTTCGACCTTTACGGCTGTTAAGATAGAAGAGAATCCTCTAGGTTTTTTGGATAAAATGGAAAAGATTTTCTGAGTTATGCATGCCACGAATGTGGAGGGCGTGGAATTTGCCACCTGCCAGCTAAAGGATGTGGCGTACTAATGTTACAAGAAATGGGAACAGTAAAGGGGTGATGGGGTTGATTCATCCCTATGGGAGGATTTTTCTATGCTTTCCTTGACTGTTTCTTTTCTCAGGAGTTGAGGAAGCGAAAGTAAAAGAGTTTGTTAATCTAAAGCAGTGTAAGATGTCAATCAAGGAGTATGCCTTAAAGTTTCACCAGTTATCGCGGTATGCTCTAGAGTTGGTTTCTTGTATGAGGGCAAGGATGAGAAAGGTTTATTTAGGATTTCTCGTGAGTTGATCCTTGAAAGAAAAGTAGCCTTGTTGATCAAGTACATGGATTCTCCACATTAGTAGTATATATGCAGCAGGTAGAGTGGTAGTTTAGGTTCTCTGAGTAGGGTGGTAGCCAACATCAGAGTGGAAGGAATTGTGGTAAGTGGCCCAGGAAAAAGTGGGGAAATTTGGGGTCTTATTCGACGGCTAGTGCTCCCTACCTAAAGTATTGGGTGATAGGAATTTCTATGGTGGCGACAACTTTAGGGCACAGGGTGACTAATCTTAAGCTAGTGGGGATCAGTCATCTCCATCATATCCTTCCTGTAGGTTCTGTGGTCGTTTACATTAGAGTTTTTGTAAAGAAGAAAGGGACAGGTGCTTCAACTATGGTCAACCAAGGCACATGCTTAGAAACTATCCAGTTGGTAAGGTTGCTTTAGGGGCAAACAAGGTTCATGTTGCCTCCTCTTTAACTCTGGCACAAAAGGGTGCACCATCTGGCTCCGGCACTGGTCGGAACTATCTTTATGCTCTCACTACCCGACAGGAGTCTGACGCATCACCAGATATCATGACTAGTACGTTGAAACTCTTTTCTCGTGATGTGTACTATTTACTTGATCTGGGGTCCACTCTCTTTTATGTGACCCTATTTGTTGTTGTGCATTTTGGTTTTGGTCCTGAGTATGTTTCGGACCCTTTTTCTATTTCTACCCCAGTAGGTGACTCTGTGATTGCTAGAAGAGTCTATAGAGGGTGTGTGGAATCTGTTGGTAGTAAATAAGCTTTGGTGGATTTGTTTGAATTATTCATGGTAGATTTTGATGTCATATTAAGGATGGATTGGTTTCACTCATGCTATGCATATCTGGATTGTCAAACCATAAGGTTATCTTTAAATTCCCAAATAAGTCAGTTATTAAGTGAGAGGGTGGTTCCCTAGCTCCTAAGAGGAAGTTCATATCATATCTTAGAGATTGGAGATTAAGCTCCAAGAGGGTCTCTATCATCTAGTCCAGGTTAAAGATTCTAACTCAGAGGGTCTTTCTTTGCATTTTGTCCCGGTGGTAAATGAATTTCCTAAGGTCATGCCTGATGACCTTTCTAGTGTTTCTCCTAATATGGAGATTGAGTTTGGGATTGATCTTGTTACAGACACTCGTCCAATTTCAATTCCTCAATATAGAATGGCTCTGGCTAAGTTGAAGGAGATTAAGGAGAAATTAAAGGATCTTTTAGATAAGGGTTTCATCTATCATAGTGTGTCCCTGTGGGGTGCACTGGTGTAATAAGGTGATGGTAAAGAATAAGTATCCCCTTCCAAGGATAGATGTTTTTTTTATTAGTTACAGGGTGCTAAGTATTTCTCCAAGATTGATCTTCGATTCGGGTATCATCAGTTAAAGATTATGGAGGTAGATATCCCTAAGGTTGCCTTCCATACCCGATATGGTCATTTTGAGTTTTTGGTTATACCTTTTGGGTTGACCAATACCCCGACGGCATTCATGGATTTGATGAATAGGGTCTTTCGTCAGTTTCTGGACTTGTCCATTATTGTGTTCATAGATGATATTTTGGTGTACTATTAGAGTAGGGTGGATCATTCCAATCACCTGCATGTTGTGTTGCAAACTCTGAAAGAGCAGCAGTTGTATGCCAAATTTCTAAATGTGAATTCTGGTTGAATGTCGTCACTTTTCTGGGTCATATCATTTCTAGTGAAGGGATCATGGTGGATTCGCAGAAGGTTGCAGTGGTTAAGAAGTTGTCTAGACCCACAATTCCAACTGATATTCGGAGCTTCTTGGGTTTAGTGGGTTACTACAAGAGGTTCGTAGAGATTTTTCTTCTATAGCTGCCAAGTTAACTAAATTAACTCAGAAGAAGGTAAAGTTCTTATGGTTTTATACTTGTGAGGGTAGTTTCGAGGAGTTGAAGGATAAGATAACTTCGGCTCCAGTTTTGACTTTGCCTAAAGTCACGAATGAGTTTATGGTCTATTGTGATGCTTTTTGTGTTGGTCTTGGTTGTGTTCTATTGTAGCTTGGAAAGGTAATAGCTTATGCCTCTAGACAGTTGAAGGTGCATGAGAGGAATTATCTAACTCATGATTTGGAATTGTTAGTTGTGGTGTTCGCATTGAAAATATGGCATCACTATTTGTATGGAGTGCATGTGGATATCTTTTCTGAGCATAAAACCTATATATGTGTTTACTCAAAAGGATCTTAACCTCAGGCAAAAGAGATGGCTTGAGCTACTCAAGGATTATGACATGATCTTTCACTACCATCCAGGTAAAGCTAATATGGTTGTTGATGCTATAAGAAAGTTATCCATTGGGAGTCTAGCTCATGTGGAAAAGAAGAAGCGGGAGTTGGTGAAAGATATTTACCATCTGGCTAACCTTGGAGTTCGTCTCTTAGACTTTGAGGATAGTGGTGTGTTCTTTCAGAGAGCGGTGCAGTCGTCTCTAGGTGCTGAAATCAAGGAGAAAAAAGTGCTAGATCCTGTATTGATGAGGATCAAGGATGATATTGGTGGGCAGAAGGTGATGGCCTTCAAGATTAGTGGTGATGGTACTTTGCGGTACAAAAAGAGGTTATGTGTTCCCGATACAAATGGTTTGCGAGAAAGGATCTTTGTTGAGGCACATGAGTTATGCTATATTGTTCATCCTGGATCGACGAAAATGTATCATGACCTCAAGAAGATGTATTGGTGGAACAATATGAAAAAGGATATAGCTAACTTTGTGTCTAAATAATTGGTGTGTCAATAAGTAAAAGTTGAGCATATGAGGCCTGGAGAATTATATCAAAAAATTGAGTTACCTGAATAGAAGTGGGAAGTGATCAATATGGATTTCGTTTTCGCTCTTCCTCGGTCTCGAAATCAGTTTGATTCGGTTTGGGTCATTGTGGATAGGATGACAAAGTCGACTCACTTTTTGCTAATAAGGACTAATTTCTCGACTAAGGATTATGCAAGGTTGTATCTCTATAAGGTTGTGAAGTTGCATAGGGTACCTATTTCTATCATCTCATATCACAGTACGCAGTTCTCATCTCACTTTTGGCAGTCGTTTCAGAAAGGTTTGGGGACCAAGGTGAGTATTAGTACTATTTTTCACCTACAGTCGGATGGGAAAGCAGAAAGGACTATTCAAACATTGGAGGACATCTTTCGTACCTGTGTGATTGATTATGGTGGTAGTTGGGTTGAGCACTTATCGCTTCTGGAGTTTGCCTATAACAATAGCTACCACTCTAGCATTGGGATGGCTTCGTTTGAAGCCTTGTATAGTAGGAGGTGTAGATCTCCTATTGGGTGGTTCAAGGTTGGTGAGGCAAAGATGTTTGGCCCGGATTTGGTTCACCAAACCATGGAGAAGGTGAAGGTGATTTGGGATACGCTTAAGGCTGCCTAAAGTCTCCAAAAGGCCTATGTGGACGTCAGGCAAAGGGACTTAGAGTTTGAGGTTGGGGATAGCGTTTTCTTGAAGGTATTTTCCATGAAGGGAGTAATACGGTTTGTTAAGAAGGGGAAGCTCGGTCCCCGGTATGTTGGTCCGTACTCGATTTTGAGAAGGGTTGGTAATACTGCGTATGAGTTGGAGTTGTCTTCAAGTTTGAGCTTCATTCATTCGGTATTCCATGTTTCTATGTTGAGTAAGTGTATGGGTGATCCGTCTGAAATTGTGTCTCTCAAGGATATTGGTATTACAAACTCTTTGTCTTATGAAGAGGTCTCGATTGAGATTTTGCATTGGCAGGTTTGTCGGTTGCGGACCAAGGATATGGCCTTGGTAAAGGTTCTATGGAGGAACCATGAGGTCGAAGAGGCTACTTGGGAAACAAAAAAGGACATAAAGTCCAAGTATTCTTTCCTATTTTCTTCTCTGGAAATTCATGTGAAAGGTATGTGTTCTTCATCATAATTTTGTTTCCAAACTTTGCTAAATGAAAGATTGACTTCCTTGCTTATTTATTTTTGTAACACCCTGCATTTTTAGGCTAGACTTTGAAGCGTCGTTCCTATGTGTGTAAACTATAATCCCATGATTTACTTTGTAATTCATGTGTCATGATCTTTATCCTAGTGAGTGAAGTGCTTTCGAGGTGAAAAATATTCATAGGAATCACTTAGAACAAAATTGAGCTAAGAGCCTTTGATTCATCCAAAGTTTGGTATTCAATTCTACTAGGGTCTACTTTGAACGTATATCACTTTTGATCTACGTAGAATTTTTCAGCTCAAGACCCACCAAATTATAGATAATTGAGTTAGCTTTCCAACGATGCAAATTTTGCCTTAATTCGATACCCGAGTGAAAAGTTATGTCCTTTTTTGTGAGAGGCAATAAGGGTTCGCGATGGCCCCGCACCGCGATGGCTATTCAACCCGACCAGGGGTCACGTCATGATGTCTAGTCAACCCGATTAGGGTTCATGCCATGATGGTGATTTCCACGGGAAAAAGAGGCCAAGGGGCAGTTTAGTCCTTTTCCTTCAACCCCAACCGTCAAAACACGATTTATAACTCAAAAAGGGGCACTATTTGCCCATCTTCCACACAACAACTCACGTAAAAAACCTCTCCTTTCCCAAGAACAACAATTCAAGTTTTTCTTTTCAAGAACACAAGGATTCAAGCTTCAATTTCAAGATTCCTTCAAGAAATCTAAGAGTTCAAGCTTCCAAGTTCAATAAATCTTCAAGAAATATCAAGAATAGTGTTTCTTTCACAAGTTCATCATTCAAGTTCCAAGATTAAAGTTTTCTTCATAATTCAAGAAAATTAAGGTATGTGGGAGTTCATCCATGGGTCCCCTTTCACCCATGGAGCCCAAAACCCATTTTTCTTTCAATTAAAGAATGAATTTTCTATCATTATGGTATTTTATATGTTCAAGAAAGATTGAATTTTGTGTTTTCATAGTGTTTTCAATTCAATTCAGCCCATGTATGATTCCATGCAATATTTTGAATTCCTCATGTTATGAATTTGAGTTTCGCATGCTTTATTCAAGTGAATTCCATGATATATCCTAAATTCCTGATTTTTAGCAACATTTCCATGTTTTAAATTCATGCTTTCCACATGTTTGATGACATGTCCATGTCTTGAGGTGAACCATGTTTCAATACTACAGTGTAAGTTTAAATGTCGTGATTTAAATGATTATTCAGTGTTGGCGAGTTATGAACACCCGATACCTATGTGTTTTTGCATATTTTCATTTTCAAGTAACAAGTAAGTCAGATCATGATTTTAATGTCATATTCAGAACACCATGATAATGTTGAGCACTATAAGTTTATATGTTAATAAATTACTTAGAATTCGTATGCACTGTTATTTATAGAATTCCATGACTTGAGCTTATAAGTTATCGGTTATCAGTGCATGCACCAGTTAGCATTTCAATGTCTTTCAGTTGGGAGTAGGATTTAGCATTAAGTAAATGCAGGGGTGGCAGCTTCCCCGTCAGTTAGCCAGAGTCGTTAGTAGCAGTCTTTACATTCAAGGACTACATAGCCAGTGTAGGATATGAGGAGTCACCCATCAGTTTAGGCTTGACTTTATCTTAGGGTTCACCCATCAATTTAGGCTTGAAACCCTAGTCCTTTAGGACACCATTTTTATGGATCCACATAGTCAGTGTTAGTACCCGTGGTACAGTACTGACACTCTTCCAACTGGGATTACAGGTTGGACCCCAATTAGCTCAGATTGGGGCATGTCGGTTAGATGATACCTTCTACAGTCTCAGTATAGTATTCAGTGTATTTTCAGTTTAGGATTACTTGACTATGTGTACAAACTTTCAGATATTTAGTTTTACAGTTTTCAATCTTTTAGATTACAGATTTCTTTAGTAACATAACAGATATACACTTAGTCTTGCATTCTCAGATATTACTATTTTCATGCATTCAGGCTCAGTTATCTCATGTGGTTTAGTTAGTCCTTATCTCATATGCACAGTACCCTACAGTTTTAGCCTAGTTATTTAGACTAAGTACAGTTCAGTGTTACATGATCAGTATTCAGTCATCAGTTATCCAGTGTTTGAAGATCAGTAGTTCATATTCATATATCAGTTGCCCCTTATATAGGCACTAGTTATCCCTTTACTTAGATTTCAATCATTCTGTCACTTGGGCATCAGTTATTCAGTTAATTAGGCCATCTCAGTACATGTATGTTTGGTTTCATATGTTCATATATTCATGTTTTACTGTATCCCAGCTTCAGTTCTACTTATTCTATGAAAGTAAAGTTTTAAAAAACTAGGTGTAGTGATTCACCAGCTTATTAGATTATGTTTGTTACTCATAATTTAAGCTACTTTAGATTTTCATCTCTTGGTGTGTCTACTTGCACTTAGCATGCATGTTTTAAGATTACATATGAAATCAGTTTTACTTATTGCATTCAACCCCGCTTACTCAGAATATTTCAGAAGTACTGATCCACATATACGTCTGTGTGGATACATTGTCTCATAATGTAGGTACCAGTTGTAGCCCACACTTCATGATCAGACGATTGCAGTTTCCAACCAACAGGTGAGGAGTTCTCCAATTTCGGGGACTCTAGTCAGATGTTTACCATGTACTTTATTTTTATTATTATTCATATGTATTTATTAGTGGTAGCTGGAGACATCTCCTAGCTAACTATAGTTAGTATAGTAAAGGCTTAATAGATGCCAGTCAGAGTCAGTCATGTAATTTCAGTTTCTCTCTTTAGATTTATCGGATTGTAAACTTTATTAGTTACATACTTATTCTGATTTCATTATGATTATGTTTTTGCACAGCAAAACTAGCTATTTAATACATATTAAATAAGTTGCTCAAGCAGTATGCCAGTTCATAGGTTAGCTTGGGATCACTTGTGGTTTCAAGCACTGTGTTATGACTAGGTAGTAGTTTTAGGTAGTCACAAATTTTGTATCAGAGAACAGAGTTCAAGTTTCCTAGGGTGTCTATAAAGTTGTGTCTAGTAAATTCTTACAGAACAGTACGAAGATGTTTGTACTTTTTTTCGAGAGGCTACAGGGAATTTAAGAAATATTTCCCTTCTGTCATTTCTCAGATCGTAAAGTAGAAATGTTCTCTAAGAAATTTCTGTATATTCCTACATTACTTCATTCTTTCCAACTCTGCCTTATCCTTGAGGCAACAGAAGTAGCCAAGTTTAAACCCTTACAGATAGTGTTTTCTTAGACAGTCCCACAGATAGTTATGTGATTATACACAGGCTCAAAAGTACCCCATCAGTACTTTTAAGTTCCAGAGTTTGAAATACTTTATTCATGTTCATGAAAATCATGCACTAAGACAAAGTCAGATGTGCCCTCAGATGCCTTCCCAAAATCCTTTGACAGCATATGATTTATAGTTAGAAGCATGAACCCAGAAGTTTAGCAACAGTAAAGTGGGCATAGTGTTTATCTGGATTTAGTAGATTATGTACCCATGGGGTTAGTTGTATGAAAAGTTAATTAGTAGGCTTGGAGTAGTGTGTGCAAGAATTTATGTATGTTGATTCGAAATTATATGTTGTTGATGTTGGGTATGTTGGTATAATGGTAATTCTTATGGTTTAGGGAGACATATAAGTTTAGAGATGTGATATTAGTTAGCTATGAAAGAATTCATTGGTTTATTAAAGGTTTGGGGATATCCATGTTAAGTGTTAGAATCTAAGTTTGAATGAAATCGAAAGAAGAGTTGAAATTCTTGATAGTGTTAACTCAGTGTTTGGTGTTACCCCTAGAAAATCTAAGTTAGTCAGTTTTAAGCTATTGTATGATGATTGTTGGGACTATAGAAAGTTAAGAGTTCTATCTCATAAGAAAGTATTAGCAGTGGGCTTTACATTGTCAGATGTAGTCCTTTAAGTGAGATTATTATCTATGTGTGTTGTTATATCTCAGACTCTAGAGTAAAATGATTGCAGTTCTGTTTAGAATTTATTAAGTGGTTCGCAGACTTAGAATGATGGCGTTAAGCTAAAGGGGGAGATGATAGAACAATTAACCAAGTTAGGCTCTCAGATTCTAGTATTGACACCAGTGTATTGTAGAATAGTATTAAGGGATAAAGATGTCGGACCCATTCTTATTTTAGTATTTTTACTTTAGTTATCATAACATCTCACACCTTACTAGTCAGCCCTATGATCATAGCTCATATTCATACACTTTTCATAGAATCATGTACGCTTCTAGATCCTTGTATGAGGAGTTCCAATCACTCAATATTAAAGATCATATTCCATGAAATTATGAACTCTAAACTCAGGTCATACAACTCATGGCTTATATACTCATTCTTTAGAGTATGCTCAGTTCCCATAACTAAGGGTGCACTCTTAATGACCAGTGAAACTCAGATTATGTCATGTATATCCTCAGTTTAGATTTATTTAATGAATTTATGCTTTTGATACTCTATTCCTCAGGCCTCAGTTAGATGTCCATGTTATGCATAGTATTCTTTCATGATTCAGGTCCTCATGTTCTAACCTTTCAGTGACCTCTTCTTATATAAAGATAGTGGTGATGAGTAATTATTTAGATAGGAGAGAGTAAATATTTTGTGTTAAAGAAAATATTATAGTATGCTTGTTTTATATAAGGATATAAGATTGAAGGAAGATTGAGGTTAAGCTTTTTGTATATGTCATGGTTAGTTGAGAATTCCATGTGTCTTCTTAAGAATAGTACAAGAAAGTTGTTTTTGATATAGGTTTAGAGAATATGAGAAAGATGCTTTTGTGGTGGGTTGCCTAGAAGCTCATGTGTGGTTATGAAGATAGGCTTGAATGTCATGTTTGTGTATAAGTGGATGAATGCATTGTGTGTCAGTGAATTTCCTAGTAAGGTGTTAAATTTAGTTGTTGAAGTGGTAAGGAGAATTATTCTTGAGAAGAGAAGTGGTGAAAATGCATGGGGTGTTGAATTCATGGTTCAAACGAGTATCACGATGTTATGTGTGCACTTGTAGATTCGAGTAGGCTTGATCATAGTAAGAGAATTCTGTTCAGCTTAGACTTCAGTAGATAGAGTTATTAGTGCCCACACGAATATTTTAAGTAGCCTCAAGTGAAGTGCAGTTGTGGATGTGGAATGTATAGTTGAGTATAAGTTTTTTGTATGATTCAACTCGTATAGCAAGCTATCCAGTCTAGCAGTCAGACAGACAAGTTCCAATGGTTTTCCATCTTTCCATCTAGTCATACTATCCGGATTCTCAAGAATATAGCTATTCCAAGAGGCAATTTTGTTTGCATCCAGGTAATTTGAGAATTAAATTCAGTCCATGCATCATGCAGATTCCAGTATTCAGTCATGATTTAGTTCGTAGGTGCACCATGTATCCTCTCAGTCTTTCCTTAGTATTTCAGCCAAGTCAGTAGTATTCAGGGGACAAAATTTCCCAAGGGGGAGATGTATTGTAATACCCCGAGTATTAATGTCCTAAAACTTTCATCTTTTCTTCACAAAACAATGGCTACTCATAAGTTGACTCTCTTGTTTCTATCTCAGCCTTATAACCATTCTCATGTCATTGCATGTATTCATGAAATCAGTTCAGTTCATGTATCATGCTCAGACTCAACTATGCAGTCATGTTCCAAGTCATGCATGTTTAGAATATGATCTCAGTTGCCTTAGTACTCTCAGTCAAACCAATCTCATCCGAGGACGAATAATTCCAAGGGGGAGATAATGTAACACCCGAACTTATGGACTAGACATTAAAGTATCGTTCCTACGTGTGTGAACTATAATCCTATGATGTACTTTTGAATCCATGTGTTCTGATCATTATCATAGTGTGTGAAGTGCTTTCGAGGTGAAAAATATTCATAGGAATCTCTTAGAACAAAGTTAAGCTAAGAGCCTATGATTCGTCCAAAGTTTGGTATTTGATTCTACTAGAGTCTACTTTGAATATGTATAACTTTTGATATATGTAGAATTTTTCAGCTCAAGACCCACCAAATTGCAGATAATTGAGTTAGATTTCCAACGATACCAATTTTGCCTTAATTCGATACCCGAGTGAAAAGTTATTCGTGAGAGGCAGTAAGGGGTCGCGATGGCTCCACGCCGCAATGGTTATTAAACCCCACTAGGGGTCGCATTGCGATGGCTAGTCAACCCGATTAGGGGTTGCGCCACGATGGTGATTTCCACGGGAAAAAAAGACCAAGGGATAGTTTAGTCCTTTCCCCTAAACCTCAACTGTCCAAACACAATTTATAACTCTAAAAGGGGCATTATTTGCCCATCTTCCTCAAAACAACTCACGTAAAAAAACCTGCCCTTTCCTAAGAACAATAATTCAAGTATTTCCTCTCAAGAACACAAGGATTCAAACTTCAATTTCAAGATTCCTTCAAGAAATCTAAGAGTTCAAGCTTCCAAATTCAATAAATCTTTAAGAAATGTCAAGAATAGGGTTTCTTTCACAAATTCATCATTCAAGTTCTAAGATTCAAGCTTTCTTCACAATTCAAGAAAATTAAGGTATGTGGGAGTTCGTCCATGGGTCCCCTTTCACCCATGGAGCAGAAAAACCCCTTTTCTTTCAATTAAGGAATGAATTTTCTATCATTATGGTATTTTATATGTTCAAGAAAGACTGAATTTCATGTTCTCATGATGTTTTTAATTCAATTTATCACATGTATGATTCCATGCAAGATTTTGAATTCCTCATGCTATGAATTTTAGTTTCCCATGCTTTATTCAAGTGAATTTCATGATATATCCTAAATTCATGATTTTTAGCAATATTCCCATGTTTTAAATTCATTCTTTCAACATGTTTGATAAAATGCCCATGTCTTGAGGTGAACCATGTTTCAATACTACAGTTTAAGTTTAAATGTCATGTTTTAAATGATCATTCAGTGCTGACGGGTTATGAACACCCGATACCTATGTGTTTTTACATATTTTCATTTTCAAGTAACATGTAAGTCAGATCATAATTTTAGTGTCATATTTAGAACACACGATCATGTTGAGAATTATCAGTTTATGTGTTAATAAATTCCTCAGAATCCATATGCACTGTTATTTTCAGAATACCATAACCTGAGCTTATCAGTTATCAATTATCAGTGGAGGCACCAGTTAGTATTTCAATGTCTTTTAGTAAGGAGTAGGCTTTATCACCGAGCGAATGCAGAGGTGGTGGCTTCCTCGTCAGTTAGGCAGAGTCATTAGTAGCAGTTCTTCCATTCTAGAACTACGTAGCTAGCATAGTATATGAGGAGTCACCCGTTAGTTTAGGATTGACTTCCTCTTAGGGGTGACCCATCAATTTAGGCTTGACACCCTCGTCCTTCAGGACACCAGTTAAGTGGATCCACATAGCCAGTTAGTACTCGTGGCACGGTATTGACACTCTTCCAACTGGGGTTATAGGTTGGACCCCAATTAGATCAGATTGGGGCATGTCAGTTAGATGATACCTCCCATAGTTTCAGTATAGGATTCAGTGTATTTTCAGTTCAGGATTACTTGACTAAGTGTACAGACTTTCAGATATTTAGTTTTACAGCTTTTAGTATTTCAAATTACAGATTTCCTCAGTAACATAACAGATATACACTTAGTCTTGAATTCTCAGATATTATAATTTTCATGCATTCATACTCAGTTATCTTATGTGGTTCAGTTAGTCCTTATCTCATATGCACAGTACCCCACAGTTTTAGCATAGTTATTCAGACTAAGTATAGTTCAGTATTACATAATCAGTATTCAGTCATCAGCTATCCAGTGTTCGAAGATTAGTAGTCCATATTAATATATTAGTTGCCCTTTATATAGGTTCTAGTTATCCCTTTACTTAGATTTCAATCATTCCATCACTCAAGTATCAGTTATTCAGTTAATTAGGTCAGCTCAGTACATAGATATTTGGTTTCATATGTTCATGTATTCATGTTTTACCGTATCCCAGCTTTAGTTCTACTTATTCTACGAAAGTAATGTTTTAAGAAACTAAGTGTAGTGATTCACTATCTTATCAAATTATGTTTGTTACTCATGATTTAAGCTACTTTAGATTTCAGTTTATTTCAGTCTCTTCGTGAGTCTACTTTCACTTAGCATGCATGTTTTAAGATTAAGTATGAAATTAGTTTTACTTATTGTATTCACCCCTACTTAATCAGTACATTACAGAAGTACTGATCCACATATACATCTGTGTGGATACTTTGTTTCATACTATAGGTACCAGTTATAGCCCACACTTCATGATCAGGCGGTTGAAGTTTCCAACCAGCAGGTGATTAGTTCTCCTATTTTGGGGACTCCAGTCAGGTGTTGACTATGTACTTTATTTTTATTATTATTCATATGTATTAATTAGTAATAGATTGAGGCATGTCCCAACTAACTATAGTCAGTATAGTAGAGGCTTCATAGATGTCTGTCGGAGTTAGTCATTCAATTTCAGTTTCTATCTTCAGATTTATCAGATTGTAAACTTTATCTATTATATACTTATTCAAATTTCATTATTATTATGTTTACACATAACAAAACTAGATATTTAATACATATTAAATTTATTTCTCAAGCAGCATACCAGTTCATGGGTTAGCTTGGGATCACTTGTGATTTCAAGCACAGTGATACGACTAAGGGATAGTCTCGGGTTGTGAAAAAATTAGTTTTAGATCAGACAGTTCAAGTCTTCTAGGGTGTCTATGAAGCCATGTCTAGTAGAGTCTTGCAGAACGGTGCGAAGGTTTCTGTACTTTTCTTGGAGAGGCTATAGGGCATTAAAGAAATGTTTCCCTTCTTTCATGTCTCAGATCGTGTAGTAGAAGTGTTCTCTAAGAAATTTATGCAAATTCCTACATTACTCCATTCTTGCCAACTCTGCCTTATCCTTGAGGTAATAGAAGTAACCAAGATTAAACCCTTACTGACAGTATTTTCTCAGATAGTTATGGGATTGTATGTAGGCTCAAAAGTACCCCCATCAGTGATTTTAAGTTCCATAATTTGAAAAACTTTATTCATGTTCATGAAAATTAAGCACTAAGACAAAGTCAGATGTGCCCTAAAATTCCTTCCCAGAATCCTCTGACAGGATATGATCTATAGTTAGAAGCATGAACCCAGAAGTTTAGCAGCAGTAAAATAGGCATAGTGTTTATCTGGATATAGTATGTTATATACCAATGGGGCTAGTTGTATGAAAAGTGAATCAGTAGGCTTGAAGTAGTGTATGTAAGAATTTATATTTATTGATTCAAAATTATATGTTGTTGATGTTAGGTATGTTGGTGCGATGGTAATTCTCATAGTTTAGGACGAAATATAAGTTTAGAGATATGATATTAGTTGGCTATGATGGAAGTTAGTGTGTTTCAATAAAGGTTTGGGGATATCCTTGTTAAGTATTAGAATCTAAGTTTGAATATTGGATGATTGAGCTAATCAAAAGAAAAGTTGAAATTCTTGATAGTGTGAACTTAGTGTCTGGTGTTACCCCTGAAAACTCTAAGTTAGTCAGTGTTAAGCTATTGTATGAAGATTGTAGGACTATAGAAAGTTAAGAATTCTATCTCAAAAAAAAATATTAGCAGTGGCTTTTACATTGTCAGATGTAGTCTTTCAAGTGAGATTATTATCTGTGTGTTGTTATATCTTAGACTCTAGAGTAAAATGGTTGCAGTTCAGTTTAGGATTTATTAAGGGGTCCACAGACTTAGAATGATGGCGTTAAGCTAAGGGAGGAAGATGATAGAACAAGTAACCAAGTCAGGCTCTCAGATTCTAGCAGTGACACCAGTCTATTATAGAATAGTATTAAGGGAGAAATATGCCCGACCCATTCTTATTTCAGTATTTTTACTTTAGTTATCACAACATCTACTCATGCCTTACAAGTCAGCCCTATGATCATAGCTCATATTCATGATCTTTCCATAGAATCATGTACACTTCAAGATCCTTGTATGAGGAGTTCCAGTCACTCAATAGTAAGAATTATATTCCATGAAATTATAAACTCTAAACTCAGGTCATGCAACTCATGACTCATGTACTCATGTTTTACAGTATGCTCAGTTCTTATAACTCAGGGTGCACTATTAATGACCAGTGAAACTCGGATTATGTCATATATGTCCTCAGTTTAGATTTCTTTGATGAATTTATGCTTTTGATATTATATTCCTCAAGCCTCAGTTAGATGTCTATGTTATGCATAGTATTCTTTCATGTTTCAGTTCCCCAAGTTCTAACCTTTCAGTGACCTCTTCTTATGTAAAAATAGTGGTTATGAGTAATTGTTTAGATAGGAGAGAGTAAATATTCAGTGTCAAAGAAAATATTATAGTATGCTTGTTTTTTATAAGGCTATAAGGTTGAAAAAAGATTGAGGTTAAGCTTTTTGTAGATGTCATGGTTAGTTGAGAATTTCATGTGTGTCATCTTAAGAATAGTGAAAGAAAGTTGTTATTGGTAGAGGTTTAGAGAATGTGAGAAAGATGCTTTTGTGGTTGTTTGCGTTAAAGTTAATGTCTGGTTATAAAGATAGGCTTGAATGTCATGTTAGCGTATAAGCGGATAAATGCATTGTGCTTCAGTGAATTTCCTAGTAAGGGGTTGAATTTATTGTTGAAGTGGTAAGGAGAATTATTCTTGAGATGAGAAGTGGTGAAAACGCATAGGTTATTGAATTCATGGTTCAGACTAGTATCACGATGTTATGTGTGCACTTGTAGATTCGAGTAGGCTTGATCATAGTAAGAGAATTCAGTTCAGCTCAGAGTTCAGTAGATAGAGTTATCAGTGCCCATGTAAATATTTTAAGTAGCCTCAAGTGAAGTGCAGTTTTGGAAGTGGAATATACAGTTGAGTATAAGATTTCAGTATGATTTAGCCTGTATACCCAGCAATCCAGTCTAGCAATCAGACAGATAAGTTCCTATGGATTTCTATCTTTCATCTAGTCATACTATCCGGAGTCTCATAAATATGGCTATTCCAAGAGGTAATTTTATTTACATTCAGGTAATTTGCGAATTCAACTCAGTTCATGTATCATGCAGATTCTAGTATTCAGTCATGATTTAGTCTGTAGGTGCCCCGTGCATTTTCTCAGTCTTTCTTTAGTATTTAATCTAAGTCAGTATCATTCAGGAGACAAAATATACCAAGGGGAGATGTATTGTAATACCCCGAGTATTAATGTCCTAAAATATTCATTATTTCTTCATGAAACAAGATCCATCTTGAAGTAATGGTTACTCATAAGTTGACTCTCTCATTTCTATCTCGACCTTATAAATATTCTCATGTCATTACATGTATTCATGATATCAGTTCAGTTCATGTATCATGCTCAGACTCAGTTATGCAATCATGTTCCATGTTCAAAATATGATCTAAGTTGCCTTAGTACTCTCAGTCTAACCAGTCTCATTCGAGGACGAATGATTCCAAGGGGGGGATAATATAACACCTCGCATTTTTGGGCTAGACTTTGAAGCATCGTTCCTATGTGTATAAACTATAATCTCATGATTTACCTTCAAATTCATGTATCATGATCTTTATCCTAGTGTGTGAAGTGCTTTTAAGGTGAAAATGTTCATAGGAATAACTTAGAATAAAGTTGAGCTAAGAGCCTTTGATTCGTCCAAAGTTTAATATTCGATTATACAAGGTTCTACTTGAACGTGTATAACTTTTGTTATATGTAGAATTTTTTAGATCAAGACCCACCAAATTTCAAATAACTAAGTTATCTTTCCAATGATACCAATTTTGCCTTAATCCGATAACCGAGTGAAAAGTAATGCCCTTTTTTGTGAGAGCCAGTAAAGGGTCGCAAAGGCCCTGCATCGCGATGGCCAGTCAACCCAATTAGGGGTCGTGCCACGATGTTGATTTCAATGGAAGAAAAGATTCCAAGGGGTAGTTTAGTACTTTCCCCTCAACCCCAGCCTTCCAAACACGACTTATAACTCAAAAAGAGCCATTATTTGCCCATCTTCCTCACAACAACTCATGTAAAAAAACTCCCCTTTCCCAAGAACAATAATTCAAGTTTTTTCTCTCAAGAACACAGGGATTCAAGCTTCAATTTCAAGATTCCTTCAAGAAATCTAAGATTTCAAGCTTCCAAGTTCAAGAAATCTTCAAGAAATATCAAGAATAGGCTTTCTTTCACAAGTTCATCATTCAAGTTCTAAGATTCAAGATTTATTCATAATTCAAGAAAATTAAGGTATGTGGGAGTTCATCCATGGGTCCCCTTTCACCCAAAGAGCCCAAAACCCTTTTTATTTTAATTAAAAAATGAACTTTTTATCATTATGGTATTTTATATGTTGAAGAAAGATTAAATTTCATATTCTCATGGTGTTTTTAATTCAATTCGGCCCATGTATGATTCCATACAAGTTATTAAATCCCTTATGCTATGAATTTGAGTTTTCCATGCTTTATTCAGGTGAATTCCATGATATATCCTAAATTTATGATTTTTAACAACATTCTCATGTTTTAAATTCGTGCTTTCAGCATGATTTATGAAATTCCCATGTCTTGAGGTGAACCATGTTTCAATACTATAGTTTAAGTTTAAATGTCATGTTTTAAATGATCATTCAGTGCTGACGGGTTATGAACACCCGATACCTATGTGTTTTTACATATTTTCATTTTCAAGAAACAAGTAAGTCAAATCATAATTTTAATGTCATATTCTGAACACCATGATTATGTTGAGCATTATCAGTTTATATGTTAATAAATTCCTCAGAAACCGTATGCACTATTATTTTTAGAATATCATGACCTGAGCTTATAAGTTATTAGTGCATGCACCAGTTAGTATTTCAGTGTCTTTTAGTTGGGAGTAGGATTTAGCACCGAGCGAATGCAGGGGTGGCGGCTTCCCTGTCAATTAGGCAGACTCGTTAGTAGCAGTCTCTGCATTCCAAAACTACGTAACCAGCGTAGGATATGAGAAGTCACCCGTCAGTTTAGGATTAACTTCCTCTCAGGAGTCACCCATCAGTTTAGTCTTAACACCCTGGTCCTTTGGGACACCATTTTAGTGGATCCACACATCGACTGTTAGTACCCATGGCATGGTACTAACACCCTTCCAACTAGGATTACAGGTTGGACCCCAATTAGCTCAAATTGGGGCATGTCAGTTAAATGATACCTCCCATAGTCTGAATATAGGATTCAATGTATTTTCAGTTCAGGATTGCTTGAATAAGTGTATAGACTTTCATATATTATTTTAATAGTTTTTAGTTTTTCAGATTATAGATTTCCTCAGTAACATAACAGATATACACTTAGTCTTGCATTCTCAGATATTACAGTTTTTATGCATTCATGCTCAGTTATCTCATGTGGTTCAGTTAGTCCTTATTTCATATGCACAGTACCCCCCAATTTCAGCTCAGTTATTCATACTAAGTACAGTTCAGTATTACATGATCAGTATTCAGTCATCCGTTATCCAGTGATCGGAGATTAGTAGTACGTATTCATATATCGGTTGCCCTTTATATAGGATCTAGTTATCCCTTTACTTAGATTTCAATCATTCTTTCACTCGAGCACTAGTTATTCAGTTAATCAGGCCATCTCAGTACATGTATGTTTGGTTTCGTATGTTCATGTATTCATGTTTTACGATATCCCAACTTTTGTTCTACTTATTCTACAAAAGTAATGTTTTAAGAAACTAAGTGTAGTGATTCACCAGCTTATCAGAATGTTGCTACTCATGATTTAAGCTACTTCAAATTTCAATTTATATAAGTCTCTTCGTGATCCTACTTGCACTTAGCATGTATGTTTTAAGATTACGTATGAAATCAGTTTTACTTATTGCATTCACCCCTGCTTACTCAGTATATTTAAGAAGTATTGATCCACATATACGTCTATGTGGCTATATTGTTTCATAATGTCGGTACCATTTGTAGCCCACACTTCATGATCAGATGGTTGCAATTTTTAGCCAGCAAGTGATGAGTTCTCCTATTTCAGAGACTCCAGTCAGTTGTTGACCATGTACTTTATTTTTATTATTATTCTTATGTATTTATTTATGGTAGCTGGAGGCATGTCCCAACTAACTATAGTCAATATATTAGAGGCTTCATAGATGCCAGTCAGAGTCAGTCATGTAATTTTAGTTTCTCTCTTCAGATTTATCAGATTGTAAGCTTTATTAGTTACATACTTATTCAGATTTTATTATGATTATGTTTCCGCATAGCAGAACTAGCTATTTAATACAAATTAAATTAGTTGCTCAAGCAGTATGCCAGTTCATGGGTTAACTTGTGATTACTTATTATTTCAAGCACCGTGTTACGACTAGGGGTAGTCTAGGGTCGTGACAGTTTTCTAACTTAGTTAAAGGTTTGAGTTGAGGTGGTGGGGTTTATATCATGCTTGTACTTCTTTATTCCATTATTTAAGGATGAATGAGCCAAGTGGGGGAGAATTGAAACACCTAGGGTTTTGGTCCTTTGAAATTTCCAGTGTTTTGAGCTTCTGATCATCATTCGACTAATCATACTAGTCGTATGGTGGGGGTACGGGTTAGGTAACCCATCTTGTATATTTACTAGTGTATGGTGGGTAAGTTTCTGTTATGGGTACAAATTGGTAGGGATAAGTTGTATCTTTAGGGTACGAGTGGTATAGTGAAGTTGTATGTTACCCAGTGTCCAACCTTCTTTGACTCTGTCTTGGATATGGTTTGAGGGTACTAGTTGTATGGTGGAAAATAAGTGATGTCCAATTTTCTAAGCAAGGTACAAGTGGGGGGTACCACTCGTATGATGTGGGTACGCGTGAGGGGTCCAAACTGTACCCTTTCACAGTGATTTTTATAGTTTAAGTTGGGGGCATTCTGGATATTTCCCTCTTAACCTCTTTTGACCTCACGACTTAAAACACTTTTGGGACTTCATTTACCCTAGTATTCTCAATCAAATACACTTTAAACACTCTTAAATCTCTCTCAAGGCTCTTGGTTCAAGAAAGGATAGAGTTTCTTCAATATAATCAATTCGGGGCTTACAAGGGTAGTTACTTTCCATCTTCTTTGGTATCTAAGGCATGTTACTCCTCCATCATTGTTAGTTCAACTAAAAGCATATTTTACTTAATGGTTTTCATGGCATAATTGTAGGTATGTGTTGGTTTTGAAATATATGTTGGGGTTTTGGTTATTAATGGTTGGATAATGTTTTCCCATGTTCTATTTATGGTTTTTCATGTTATAATGTTGGTTTGAACATGTGGTTGCATGGGAATGGTTAATTGGTTCTTAATTTTGGTTTTAGAAACTATATGCCCTCAACATGTTTGTTAAAATGCCTATGAGAATGATTTTGTCACATAGTTTGACTTTTATTGAAATCTTTGCATTGCATAATATGGTAAAGGAACTTAAATTGGTTTGATATAATTAAATGATTTGGAAAGACCTTGGTGGTCATGGTTTTGATTGATTGGAAATCCTATAGGGTACATGGGAATTCCCTAAGTATTGGCTAATGGCATTGCTTGGAAGCTATAGTCGGTATGACGATACCACTTCATAATGCCTTAGTAATTAACTCTTGGAATTGGTGGTTTGGTTATGTGCTAAAAGGTTTTAATTGGTCAATAATGGCGGGGTATGATAGCTGACCGTGAAGGTGTGAGTCCGATGGACAGACACTGAAAACTCATGTTTGCTGACATGAGGGTTGGTCGTTGTGACCATATAATTGTGGGGTATATGGGAATCCCCTAAGTTATACTTATATATATGTATCATGGAGGTCGAAGGGTACACGGGAATCCCCGACCCCTATGATATATCTGATTCGTATGGCTACAAGCACTGAGGCCCATTCAGGAGGTAACAATGGACCCATATAGCCCGTGTGTGGTTTTAGAACGATCGAGCTATATATCCCAGGTTAAGATTTTAAATGCATGCTAAACTCGGTTCCCTTTCCCGACATAAATATATATATATATATATATGAATGTGATTGCACTTAGTTACTTACTTCGGTTTAAATGTTGGCATTATTTTATCCTTATTTCTGAGTACATACTAGCGTTCGTCTTGCTAACCATCTTTGGGCATTGTATCCCTACGCAATGCAGGAACCGACCATACTACTCTTCTTGCTTAGTGACTTGGATTCTGGGACAACTTTGTGTCGGGTAAAAGTGGTGATCTTCCATACTCCAAAAGACTCCATTTCATGTTATGGACTTATCTACATGCTTTTATTATTTCTAGGATTTTTGTTTTTGGCTATAGTCGAGGGCATATCCCGACCGGATATTATTTTGATTTTTGATAGAGGCTTTGTGAGACTTCTTTGGGTTGGCATGGGTGGTGTCGGTATTGATGTCAGCCTTGGCATTGATATTGGTATGTGGGATGACACCATTTGAATGTATTTGATTTATGATTGTTCCATCTTGTTATATGTTCGGAGTTCATCTGACATAGGATGTAGGGTGGTTATGGTGGGGTATTGGGAGTGGTCTCTAATCCTAGTTAGGCTTGAGGAACACGACATGACTAGGCCCTGGTTCGGGTTATATCAGTGCACTAGCCATCGAATAGGAACCAGAGTGGCCCCACTTCTTCTCAGACCACTTTCTACTATCCCTACCACTCTGTTGCTAACCTTCACTTTACTCTGAAGGTCTAAACCTCTTACTCTATGTTTCCCCTAACTCCGTTTGCTTCTTCTTTTCCTCCTCAACTTGTTTCATATAAACCACAATTCGAGAGATATATATGTCCTCATTCAACAAGGAAGCCTTAATCTACAGAATCAAATCACGGGACAACCCCAAAGTGAACTAAATGATTCTAGACCTCATGCTAGACACCAACTCAGGAGCATATCTAGAAAACTGATCGAACTTCAGAGCATACTCCTTTACTGACATCCTGTCTTGCTTCAGATTTTCAAATGCCTCCGTTTTTTCCTCCCTCAACTCCTGAGGAAAGAAGTGGTCAGGAAAAGCACTAGAAAAATCATCCGATAGGGATGACTCAGCATCATCACCCCTAAGATTCTCCCACACTTCATACCAGTGGTATGTTATATATTTTAGTTGATAGGCAGTGAATTCCACACCCTTTACATCAAAGCATGCATAACCCAAAAGATCTTCTCCATTTCATCTATGAAACCTTAAGGGTCCTCCTTAACCGTAGTAACAGTAAAAGTCGGAGGGTCCAACCTCATAAATTGGCCAACTCTGGTGGCCTCAGATGAACTCGCAACAATACTAGCAAAACCCGACTGTTGTGAATGAGATATCACCAACTAGGTCAGTAGATGAAAGGAGCAACAAAACTCAGCATTGGTAATATCCCCTTGAGGTGACTGAGTATGAGCGGTAAGTAGAACTCCATGGGGGCATTCAGATGCAGCTAACCTTGACTGGAAGTTGGAAAAAATCCGTCCATGTTGTCCTCAGGCTAGACAGATGAGTTTCCATAAGCTTTAGATCATCTGGGAAGTATGATCTTAAAGGTGTACAAACGGGAATTAGAGTGATTCAAGACCTTAGACTCTATAACTCCAACGCAAGACAACAAGAAAGGGAAACATTCCTAAATATCTCGTGGCCTCTCCCTTATAAGTGCGGTACGCTACACACCCATAAAAGAGACTCTACTTGACACAGATTTGTGGAGACCCAATTGACCATGAACCTAGGCTCTGATACCAACTTTATCACAACCCAAACCAGTGCCTAACCGTGACGGGCATATCAAGTCCACCGAGGACCGAAGACCATCCTCTTAGCTTAATCCAACAAAACTAAGTACAACTAGCAGCGGATGAATTCCAATATAAAATAAAATATGATAATAAAGCTCAAAGAATCTATGATAGATCATTATCCAACAATAACCAAATAATAACCAAAATCAATAACCAACCATAATACCTATGCCTACAATAATGTCCAACAATACCAAAGAATATATAGTCGGGACATGCCCCCGACCATAACCAAAACCAAGTTCAAAAGAAATAAAAAAACATAAAGAAATCCAAAGCATGAAATGGGGTCTTCCGAAGTATGGAAGCTCACCACTTCAGTTTGACTCACATGTTATCCCCAAATCACCCAGTCACTGTGTAGGAGAAGTAGAAGTATGGTTGGTTCCTGCATCGCGTAGGGAAACAGCATCAAAATATGGTTACCGGGGTGAATTCTAGCATGTAAATCAGGGATAAAGATAAAATAATGTCATCAATTCAAATCCAACTCAAACCAATGCAGATGTGCACATCTATGCATATCCATTTATATATATATAAGATGATGGGGAAAGGGACCAAACTTAGCATGAACATTAAAACCTTAACCTGGATTGTGTATCTTGATCATCATAAAATCCACCCATGGGCTATATGGCTACAGTATCACCCCCTGGATGGGCCCCAGTGCGTGTTAGCCACACTAATCAGAGATATCATAGAAGGACGAGGATTCCCTTGTACCATTTTCCCTCCATAATACATATGTACATAGATATACATAAGGGATTCCTTTGTACCTTGTAATAAACATTCATTAAGACCAATCCTCACATCAGTAAACATGAGTCTCCAGTACCAGTTTCCAGTACCATTCTTTTGGATTCACACCTTCATAGCTATCTAACACAACCCCCATTAATGTTCAATTAAATTATTTAACACATAACTTATCCACCAATTCTGAAGTCAATTATTAAGGCATTATTAAGTGGTATCGTCATACCGACTATATCTTGCAAGCAATGTCATAAAACCAATCCTTAAGGGATTTATGTGTACCCCGTAGATTCCATTATTAATATCACTTAGGAGAATCCTATGTGCCCCACAAGGTTTTCATAATCCTTATTATTATCCAATTAACCAATTATGCCATGCATTAATTTTAAGAAATAAACCAAACCAAGTGATAATGCATATTCCAAAACCAATTATGCAAATGGGTTGAGGTTGTTACCAATTTCCATACAAAACCAATTATTTAAGGATTCCTTTGTACCCCTATTGCCATAATTTACAAATTTGGGGATTCCATTGTAACCCTATTTTATCCACTATTCCCAAGAATCCCAATTCATTTACCAAACATCAATTTAAGTAAAATAATTTCATATAATCATGGAAAAAGAATTTAAACAATTTATATCCAAAACCCTCAACCCATAGTTCAAAACCCAACATCAAAATCATGAATAATAAACCAATTTCATGCTATTAATAAAATACAAGTATGTTAAAAAGAGGTACATTCCTTAGACACACAAGTATTTGTGAGCAATGGGGAACTTGGAACCCAAAAGATAAATGTACAATGAAACCTTTAGCTCTCTTGGGGTTTTTAAGTTTGGGAGTGGAATAATAGCCTTCGTATCATAAAAACTTATGCCAATAGGATAATATAGTGTTTAAAGGTCATTCACAGTTGAAAATACTCCAATTCCCCTCATCCCAAGTAAGTAAAACAAATTGTATAAATTTTTACATAGGTCCGTGGCACGAACCTTATCGTTGAGGCTAACCTTCGTGTCATGGACCCAAACATGGAGACTATCCTCCATATCTTAGATCCTATCATGGAGATTATACTCCATGATGCGGGGATATCGCAGAGTCTTACTACCTCTGAGGTCCGAAATCACTCTGAACCCCATCTGAAAAATTCAAAACTCTTTCAGGACACCCCTTTAACATACCCAAGTATAATTTAAGTCAAAAATCAATGTTTCAAACTCATAAAGGCCAAAAATAAAATTCTCAAAATTTGAGGGTGTTATATTAGGATTTATTATGGCTTACTTGATATCTAGAAGTTGAGCTAGATACCTTAGCCTAGTTTGGGGCATAGTTGGACAAATGTGGAAATTGAGAATTAGAAGTGGGATCGTCCAAGCCACTTAGGCCAAGAATCGTATTATCCATTGTGTACTTAGTTGTGAATGTTGGGCCTAGTTGAGACTAGTGAGCCTTTAGAATAAGTTTACTTTGTTTTTTGGTAAATTGTGATGACTTTCATTGGATTATGAATAGTGACTTATGCCCATGATTTTCTTTATAGAAATGATATTGGGCCTTTAGAGATGCTATTTCCTCCTTGATGTGATATTGGTCCTGTAGAGATGTTTTTCCTCTTAGATGTGTTATATGGCCCGTAGAGGTAATAATCCTCTCAGATATGATAATTGGCCTAGAGAGGTGATATTCCTAATAGCCACGATATATGACCTATTGATACGAGATGACTTATAGGTATGATGTTCCTCGTACTTATGATTTATGACCTAGTAATAGGTTATATCTCCTAGATGTGAGATCTCTTACTTATGTTATGCCTCCTAGATGTGAGACGATTACGAATATATTTTATGGCTTATAGATATATTATGCCTTATAGTTAGGATATGCCTTATAGATATGAGATGGCTTATAAACATGGTTATTGATGTGATTTTTGGATACATATGTGGGCCTAAGGATGTGACTACAATGTTATGATTATTTCGGACACATTATTGGGCCAAAGGTCATGCTATGATATGAGTTAAATATCTGGGAAATAATTATCCTTGTAAAAGATAAGGTTGTAGTTTATGAATATATATATATATACATATCTCCAGCATGGTATAGAGGAAGTTGTGGTATGATATATATGATTCTAATGATTGAATACTAATGATAGCATGCATATATTTGGCACATTCATGATTGTTGCATCGATAATTAATACGATTTCAATTAGATTATAATCTTATGTTTGTTGCCACTAACTAAGGGCTAAAGCCCACTTTCCACCTAAAAATGGGTTTCTTCACAATAATAAATGCCTAACTTAATGAATAAGTTAAATGTGTAGAGGTTAATAATGATGTTCTTAGAGATTTGACTGAGATATATTTTGTCCCATGATATGACACTACTATTTACTATGGTATTGAGATATTCTGACACTTTCATAGAGATCTAGTTCTGAAGTTTACTCCGAGCAATAAACTTACAGATTTACACTCTTTTAGCCACGGCTTGAGTCCGTGCACCTATTATATATACACTTACTAAGGATGTGATATTGATGATGAATGATGAATTATGAAAATATACTCTACCTTTTTTCTTTTTTCATATCTATTTCTTTTAGCCCTCGTGGTCTTGTCATTTACTTTAGCTCTCGTGGGGCTTGCACTTTATTTTAGCCCTCGTAGGTATTTCTCTCTATTATGTGACATTAGTTTGGATATTATGATGATAATATTTATACTCGACATGATCGAAGGATATTGTGATGATGATATTGATACCCGACAAGGCCGAAGGATATTACGATGATGATGTTAATACCTGGAAAGACCAAAGGATACTATAATAGTGTGATGATACCCGACAAGACCATAGGATATTGCGATGATGATATTGATACCTGGCAAGGCTGAAGGATGTTGTGATGATTATATACTCGGCAAGGCCGGAGGTTGATTATGATGATGACGGTTATGATGATGATGATTATGGTATTGTGGATTCTGCTGCATTTATTCTTGCATGCGTATTTCCTATCACCAATATGTACCTATGTATATCACCCGGTGTGGGACGGTTGTATAGATATGGGTTATGACTTATGTTGTTGAATGTTGATTGAACCTTCCGATCCTGGGGCAGTAGGGATACACAAAGGCTTGATTAGGTATTTGGTTGTCTGAAATAGCCATTTACTCGCATTGTTATTAATATTGCTATTATCATTGTTATGATCATTATTATGAATAGTTTATGACAGATTGTTCATTGATTCAGTATCAATATTTGAGGTATGTTTTTGGCCTCTTCTATCTTATGATTGCATTATTATGCACGATTATTTCATGTCTAGCCATACGGATTAGAACCCTGAGTATGATAGTATTAAATTCGGATAGGATTATAATGAGGTCTTAAAGTGAAGACATAATGATTTAGGTTATCCTTTGAGTTGACTTCGTATTTATATGTGTGTATATATATGAGTGTGTGAGTATATATACACACACACACACACACCTAGCTATATATAGTTATGGGACTACCGTATATCCCTTCCTTCAATTATTCATATTGTATACTCATTTCTTGGCCTTGTAAAGTTATATATATCTTCCTTCCACTTGTACTTTGCATATTGGCCAGTGATATATGGTATAATGTTGAGAATTATGAATATGACTGGAATAGGATAGTTCATAGTCGTTACTCCCTTAGTCTTAATATGTTATCCTCTTGGACATGAATAGGATAGTTTATCCTTGTTACCTTATTGTTTGTCTTTTATGGATATTGTATTTTTGAATATAGTTTTTCATTCTGTTTATATGTTATATATCTAATTTATCTTTGGAGCTCAATTGGCAGTTGCATGCTGAGTACCATTTATTTGGTACTCATACTATGGGGTACATGTGGATATTTATTCAGACCATAAGAGCTTGTAGTATGCATTTTATGCAGAAGGAATTGAACCTCAAGCAGAGGCGGTGGCTAGAGCTACTCACGGATTATGACATAAGTTTGCACTACCATCCAGGTAAAGCTAATGTCATTGATGATGCTCTTAGTAGGTTGTCTATGGGGAGCTTATCCCACTTTGATGAGAAGAAAAGAGAGTTGGTGAAGGATATTCATAGGTCGGCTAACTTGGGAGTTTGTCTCTTGGACTTTGAAGATGGAGGAGGGATTATTCAAGAAGTGGTTAAATCATCTCTTGGAGCTGAGGTGAAGGAGAAACAGTTTATGGATCCCATACTTATACAGATTAAGGATGATGTGAGTCAATAAAAAGTTATGGCTTTCTAGATTGGGGGAGATAACATCTTAAGGTACCAAGGAAGGTTGTGTATTCCTGATATGGATAGGCTGCGGGAAAGAATCTTGGTGGAGGCTCATGAGTCTAGATATACAATTTATCCGATTTCCATTAATAT
The DNA here is from genome assembly GCA_030864215.1 of Capsicum pubescens. Classification (NCBI taxonomy): domain Eukaryota; kingdom Viridiplantae; phylum Streptophyta; class Magnoliopsida; order Solanales; family Solanaceae; genus Capsicum; species Capsicum pubescens. Next base: position 261,507,780 of record CM061540.1, on the reverse strand, counting down.
GTATCATGACTTGAAGGAAATCTACTGGTAGAATAATATGAAGAGGGATGTGGCAAACTTTATGGCTAAGTGTATGGTTTGTAAGCAAGTCAAAGTTGAGAATTTGAGGCCTGGTGGCATACCTCAAGAGATAGAGTTGCCCAGGTGGAAGTGGGAGATGATCAATATGGATTTCATTACAAGTTTTTTGCAGTGTCGCAATCAGTATGATTCTATTTGGGTTATTGTGGATAGGATGAATAAGTCTACTTACTTCTTGCCTATGAGGACTTAACTACTCAGAAGAGGATTATGCTAAGTTATTCATCCAGGAGATAGTTAGGTTGCATGGAGCGCTGATGTCCATTATTTCAGACTGAGGTATGCAATTTTGTTTTCACTTATAATATCTATTTAATAAAAGTTATGGTACTCAGGTTAACCATAGCACCACTTTCTACCCTTAAACTGATGGACAAATGGAGCGGACTATTCAAAATTTGGAGGATATGCTAAGGGCCAATGTGATTAATTTTAAGGGAAGTTGGGTTGACTATCTGCCTCTTATTGAGTTTGCTTACAATAATAGTTACCATTGTAGCATTCAAATGGATCCATTCGAGGCTCTTTATGGTAGAAGGTGTAGGTCTCCTATTGGGTGATTTGAGGTAGTGAGACTAGGTTGTTTTTTCCTAACTTGGTTCATCAAGCCATGGAGAAGGTGAAGGTTATTAGAGAAAGGCTTAAGACTGCTCAAAGTCACCAAAAGTCTTATGCGGATGTGAGGTGAAAAGAGTTAGAGTTTGAAGTGAGGGATTGAATATTTTTTAGCGTTTCTCCTATAATAGGAGTCATGAGATTTGGGAAGAAGGAGAAGCTCAGTCCCCGTTACATTGTTCTATATCAGATGGTAAGGAAAATAGGAAATGTCGCTTATGAATTAGATTTACCAACTTGTTTGGCTTTTATTCAACCTATTTTTCATCTGTCTATGCTGAAAAAATGTACGGGTAACTCTTCTTTGATAGTGCTTGTCGAGGATGTTGATGTTATGAATTTGTTGTCATATGAGGAAGTCTCGATTGAAATAGTGGATAGGCAAGTTCAGAGATTGAGAAAAAAGGATGCAGCTTCGGTGAAGGTTCTTTAGAGGAATCAAAAGGTGAAAGAAGCTACATGGGAAGCTGAAGATGATATGAAAGCCAAATACCCGTTTTTGTTCCCAATGTTGGATGAAAATGCTTAAGGTATGATTTTCATTTTCCCTCTTATTATATTTTGAATTTTTCATTTGGTTCTGATGTATTCTTGTTCTTATCGTACTAAAAATATTCTAACTCCTAATTCAGGGACGATTGATCCTAAGGGGAGATAATATAAGACCCTGCAAAATTTCAACAAATTTAATTTTAACCCTCTCGTATGCTTAATGACAACTTTTGACTTGAATTATGTTAAAGGGTGTTTCCGAATTTTTAGAAGGGGTTCAAGGTCGTTATAGAACCCCGAGGTAGTAAGCCTCCACGATAGTGGCGTGCCACGTCGCTTAGCCTCCGCGATAAGGGTATGGCACGAAGGCTAAGCTTCACAATAGTGGCGTGCCACACCGCTATATATTTTTCATCCAATTTTTGTTTTTTCACTTGGGATGAGGGGATTTTGGTCCTTTTACTCCTTGGATGAATTTTAAACACCAAATAAACCCCTTTTCTTCAGTTTAGAAAGATCAAACACAGCTATTTTATTCTTTAACTCTTAATCCAAGAAAGCTTAAGGGTTTTTCAATAAATCACCACTTCGGGCTCCAAACTTTAATTTCTCTCCAAATTCCTTGGTACTTCAGGCATGTTTCTCATCCCTATCTTGTATTTTCAAAATATGGCAATTATTTAATCAATATCCATGTGTTTTAATTGATGGGTTTGAAATTAGGTTGAGGGGTTTTGATTGTTATTACTTGAATTATTTCTCCCATATTTTAAATGGATTATTCACGCATTAATTGATGGTTTGAGGGACTGAATGGGTGCATTTTTATGAGGATTGGAATGGGGATGATAGGTTTCCCCAATTTGATAAAAAAAAATCTTGATAATGGCATTAACCTTAACCTACTTTACAATTTTGGTTTTAAATATGAATATTTATATGGTTTAACTTGTTCTTTGAAAACATTATATTGCATTAAAGGATAAATGGATAAATATTACTTGCAATGCCCTTGGTGGCTTTGGTTTTGGATGTTAAATGGAACTTGGGAGTCTAATGGTTAAATGGACCAATTTGGCATAATTGAATTAGCTTACAAGCATATTGTTATGATGATAACATATTGAAAAATGCCTTAATAAAGATTCCTGGGTTAATGGTTGGTTTTATGTGTAAACTATTTTAATTTTGGCTTAAAGGGAATTATGTAGCTCACCGTGAAGGTATAGTCCAGAGGGGACCAACACAGGAAACCATGTTTGCCGGCATGGGGGTCTATATGACCATGTGTCTGGATACACACTATATTTTGGATGGATATCACCTTGGTGTCTTTATCATTTCATCGGTTTCCTCAGTTCGTGCAGCTAACACACACTAGGGCCCTTTCAATAGTGGGAGATGAACCCATTTAGCCCGTGGGTGCCTTTAGAAGATAGCGAGATACACAGTTCAGGCTAACAATTTAAACACTCAAGTTCATGACCCTTGTCCCTATCCCGTCATCTTATATATGTATATATAAAAGTTGTGCATATGGTTTTTGACTGGTATTTAGCAATGGAATTATCTTATCCCTTTCTCGTGAGTTACAAGCCAGTGTTGCCCCACTGACCATCCCTGGACTCTGCATCATTTCATAATATAGGGTCTGAGGGTTTTTTGTTGCTCCTGTATAGCGTTAGGTGATTTGGTATTCCTGTGGATCTGCTATGAAGTGGTGAACCTTCATTTTTTAGAAGGCCCTATCATTTCATTGATTTTTTATGACTTAGTATTTTGGATTCTTTTTTTCATAGTTGGGGGCATGTCCCGACTTAGTTTGTTACTCTTGGTTTAGAGGTTTTTGTGGACAGGTGTTGGGTTGGTTGTTTACTTTGATTCCTAAAACTTTTATTTAGCTTATCTATCCTGTCTTATTCTTATTTTGGTTTGCTTTTGTTGTTTATATTCATTTATTGTGCTCTGGAGGTTAGCTAAGGAGGTGTCTCCGGTCCACGGTGGGCTTGAGATATTCATCATAATTAGGCCCTGGTTTGGGTCGTGACAGTAGTGGTTAGTTGATACTATGTTTTTTATACTTTTAGAGTGTAGAATGGATCGGTCTTGTGGCTTTGGTATCTCATATTATACTGTTCCTAGTGGTACTCATTAGTTCTAGACCCAGTATTAGCCTAGGATAATGGTGTGCTTGATTTGAAAGGACGGTAATTAAAGAATTTTTGATGGTTAAGGAAAGATTTTGGGCATTTGGGCCTTAAATTTTTCTACTTCCTTATTATTTTGCTTTTGCATACTTGGATAAGCTATTTGGTTTTGTGTCACTCTTCGATCAGAGTTGAGGGATTTCAGCTATAGATTTTTTTCTTTCGACTTGGGAAGATTATCAAATGGAAATGGTTACCTAGTGTGTAGCATTTGTTACTCTTGTCGCTATGTGGCTTGGTGGAATATTTTGCTTATAAGCTTTGATTTGAGTGTATGTTATTCTTCGTAGACGTTGTGTCAAGCAATATTGAATGGAAATAGAACAAGTTGAAGTTGTATCTTATTAAGCTATGACCTTTCTATTAAGGAATATATTAAATGGTAAGAGAGATAAGGAAAAGATAAGGATCCTCATGCTTAAGGGAATTGGTTAAGTTCAGAGTTTAGCTATGGGCATTAGATAGAAATTTAGGGTTCTGTGTTGCAGACCATCAGTAGATATGCATATTCCTCCCGAGTTTTGATTTAGTTTGGGCATTCATCTATGAGTTATCATGGTTGTTCCAATTCCTCTGTGGATTGATTGAATCTAGAATGACAGGTTACTTATGTGTGTGTAGTTGTAGAGGCTTTTTGTTCTACCAGTTTGTCGAGGACTTTGGATGATTGATGTCACTTGAGCATTGATGATTACATGGGATATCATGATGAGTTACTTGAGCATTCTGTGGTTTTTTATAGATTTTATATCCATGGTATTTAAGACATCAAATTTTTTAGGATTTTAGATTATTTGATAGTTTTCGAATACTGAGGACTGCACGTGCCACCATGATAGGTTGCTTGTGTATTTGTTGCTTTCAACTATTTCATATCGTTGGTATAGAGAGTTTTATGAAATTTTCTTGTCTGCCTTAAGGGTTGAGCATAAGGGTATGATTGTGGATTAGTAACCTATAAGTGCTAAGTATAGTCTTTTGAGTTTTGGTCTAGTTTTGAGACCGAATTTCATCTCTATAGTTTTAGCCTATAGTTATAGCGTTGTGTGAATCTATAGTGATAGTATTAGCCTTAGGTAGGTTGAGCTAGTGTTTGATGAGTAGTTTCATGTTTTATGGATTTCTTTGCTTTTGTGTGTTCGAGGATAGTTTTTGTCTTGTGGTTCCCATGTCTAGTGGTGCCTTTGGTTTAAGATTAGTCATGCATGTCTAGAATTTCTGTTGTGCTGGACTCAATCATTAATATAGAGGAAGTTCAGAAATTAGAAATTTAGCTTTATTGATGATTTAACTTATTGATGTTTGTGCGATAACCTGGTGAGTCCTTATATGGTATATTTCTAGTTCCATGGTGTGACCAGTAGTTCTATGGTTGTGACTCTGCATTGAAATATTTGTTCAACGGTTCTCTAGAGTATTTTTCATCCTTTACTTATTTTTTAGTTTCTTGCTTGTACATTTGAGGACGAAAGAGAATCTTAGTGGTGGATATTGTAATGACTTGAATTTGGATGATTTTTTCTTTATGTATTTTGACCATTTTATCCCTCTCCATGATTGCGCTATCTAGTTTATGAGTTGCGAGAATGGTTGTCACGATTCTCAAGACCTTTGCGATGAGTTTGCGGACATTGCGAGACTTTAAGAGCTAATAGTAGACTTTGGTCAACATATCAAGATTTGAGTGCCAAATGGCAAAATGAACTGCTCCAACAGATCTGGAATGTCGAATTTGGGTTAGTAGTGGGGTTGGTTCAGTTTCATGGCTTTTAGATCCCATTTTGACCTTTGATTTGGAATAGTGTAAATAGGTTCCCAGGGATCAATTTTGTGGCAATGACCTTTTTTTTGTAAATTTGATAATTTCATTGGATCTTAAATGTGTTTTACAATTAATTTGCTCTATTTTATCATATTCATAGGGTTCCAAATGAGTTTCAGGGGTCAAAAAATAAGTTTGAAGGTTGTTGGTACTGGTGTAGACGCTAAAACGGCTAGTTGACCACTTTAGTGGTTGTTGACCGTTTGATCGACTGCTAAATCACCCTTTGGGCCACTTTAGAAGTACTTTATTTGACTAGGCCATTTTAGTGGCCATCGCTGAGGTTAAGTCCAAAATCGATTCCATTTCGTATTTTTGACATTTTTAGAGTTAGGAAGCTCTAATTTTGACGATTCTCAATGCAATTTTTTTTTGTATAATCATAATCTATCAATTTTAACTCTATTTCTCCCATTTACCAAGAACTTCTATTTTCTTTTTCATGATTTCTACCCAAACTGAGAATCAAAATCCCATTTTCACCATTTTTGGGGCTTGAGAGTTTGAATTTGGGTGATTCCAAAGGAATTTGGGGATTTCTTCCATGGATAAATTCTCTAATCTTATAATTATCATTTTTTCCTGACTTCATCTTCAAAACAACTTCAAATTGTTGTTATTAAAATGGGTTTGGGGAGTTTTGCCGCTAAAGCTTGAAAATAGTTTTTTCTTTGATTTGAACTCGTTTTCACATAGGTTTTCAGCTGTAGACTCCTATGAGTATGGGGAACTTATTTATAAAATAAAATTATAGTTTTACCCCTTGTATTTTTTAATCTATTTTCGAGGTCTGTTTTTAGATTCGTCCTGAATATAATCAATATGGATATCATTAGCTTTATTTTATGTGTAGATATTATATTTGACAGTTTGATCATGATTAAAGATACTTCAATGGATTTGAGTTTCCGATTGGGGATTTGTACAATATTTGGATTTACGAATCTTCGATTAAGGCAAGTTAAGATGTACCTTGATTTATTTTAAAGTGTTTATGTGTTATTTGCTTGATTGGTGATATGTTGTGATTCGTTTAGGTTAGGGGTCCTCTTAGATGACATGGCGAGCATCTGAACGGGTACCAGAGTCTTAATAATGAATTGTAGTTAATTTATTGCCTTAGTATTATTGCTTGCAGATAACCATAGAATAGATTTTAGTTAATAACATAGGTTTAGATTATGATTATGGATACTTAATTTGGGGCTCTAGAACTTGTATAACAACTTTTATTGTAATGATTAGGGTTTACCAAACCCTAGGGGACAATTATATTATTACTAAAATGATAGAATGATGAAGCCTTATCTAATGCCTAGAGTATAAATGAGCTCGTATTGGTTGTTGAGGCTAAATGTATGAACAAACTAGGTTTAGGTTGTTTCGCAGTAATTTTATTCTATATTATGATGTGGAGCTTAGGTGAAATATCTATGGACTTGAGTAATTAATTAGGTTTGTATGCCATGTAGAGGGATTAATCATCTATTATTACTGGTGTGACACTGGGGAGGGGGAGGGAGAGGGTCTTATATTATTGTAGTTGGTGACTTGAGATGATATTTATCGTGTATTGCCCCTGTGAGGGATTTGTCTGATAATATTGGCTTTGTAAGTGCATTTTGTGCCTTAGTGATTGACATAATGCTCGAGTGGAGGCTTAAAATGACATTATTGATGTCTTACTTGCATATTTCACTTAAATGGTTTATGGCTTATATTGGATCATGGATGGTTAACCTATAGAGTTGACTTTACACCCGCGTGTATATTCGTTGGATTAGAGTTCCTCATTCTAGTTTGATTGTGAACATTACATCCTCATATCATACATACATTTATAAGATATTGATACCATTCTAGAAATATTAATTTTCTGACAGAAATGTGATGCTTTCAAAATCCTCCGCTGAAGTTTATGTACCAGAGATGAGATATGGATATTGAGATATGAATATCAAGACTGGATTTGGTTGTTGATATTGTATATGGATTGCGAACCCTCACTGGTCCTACCTAGAAGCAATGCTCAGTATGTGCACACGGAGGTTATGCGATAACCTCAAGCATATCAAACCATCATCATCATCACTACATTGCAGTGTATCACTTGTATTGCCTTATCCTTCTTGGATTATCGTGTTAGAAACTTATTTGTGATATTGTGTTTTGAGCATACATTTCACTTCATTATATTACTTTACATTATCTTATATGGATTAAGATTTGAGATATTATGAGACTTGGAGTAAGGTTATGGCATAGTCTGAGAGATCATTGGATTGTACCTTCGATGGCATGTTATTGAATCTTTATATAATCTATCCTTATTTGACCCCATAATTGTTGGTTGATATCATGTGATTAATTCTGAAATCTATATGTTGTGTAGTAAGTCTTCTATATAAGTGTTTCTCTCTAATTATGGATCATGAGGTGGCCAGTGTTGACTCACCAAGGTTATAGTGCCTACGTTATTCTGGTTATGATTGTTGACTATTGTTTTGGGTTACCCTGGTAGGATGAAGTATTATGTTTTGGCGGGTTATAGATTATTTGAATACCTTGGGTAGCCGGCATGGAGGTTCTCGCCGTTTTAATGGATTAGGGTCGGTTATCGACTATACTTACTGAGTATACATGGATTTCATACTCACCCTTATTTTCTTTCCTTTTTCTTATTTTTCTGCACTCTGTGTAGGTATTGGATCGCCTAGTAGTTTGTAGATATGTCTTACTGGTTGGATGTTTTGGAGATCGAGGTAGTGACGGATGGACTTCAAGCTTACCCGAATCTCTTTCTTATTATCTTGTGGTTACTTTCACATACAAGATATCTTAGTACACTTTTTATAAATCTATATTAAAGGCTTGTATTAGTAAAAATCAGATCCGGGGATGTAGCATTAATATTATTCTTTTGCTATTTATTTTTTTGGATTTATTTCTCAGGTCTTCTGCTTTTTTATTCTTAAGTTGTGTTTTTGAGTTGAAATAGGCTTACATGTACCGGAGGGCGCACATGTTACATCACGTGCCTATTTTGGATCGTTACATTGTAATGCTTTTCATACCTAATTATTGCTAATGCTATCATGAATCTTCTTTTGTAAGTAAGTCATGTTAGTTTACCCCAATCAAATAAGACATCTTGTACAATCAGAAAGAACAATTGTGATGAGAAAAAAACATAAATGAAGAAGAAATAAGAAAAACGAAAAAACTAACAAAAATATAAACTTAACAATACATAAATATATGAGTTGTGGAGGAAAATTTCTTTTATTACTATCAATAAAGAGGAAAAGAATTCAGACTTCTTCCATAAATCTTGTATCATGGGTTCAGTTTAGTGTTGTTAGAAACTTTTGGCATTATTCAACAAGCTTCAATACTCTTAAATGCATTTTCTTTTTAATAGAGCAATGAATGACAACATTTATAAAATAACTATAGAGTGGTCTAAGTTTTAATTTTCAGCAAAAAATTTTGAGAGAAATATAAGATAAAAATGCCTCAAGAAAGGAGAAAAAATAATAAATACAAATGAAGGTCATAGAGAGGTGACACATCACCTTTTCTATAAACTTTCTTTATTTCTTTATATATATAAGATATTTGATGTACTCGTGTATTCTATTATTAACTCCTGCAGGAGTTTGGCTGACGCTTGTTCTTTTTTCAAGGGAGTAGTTTTATTGAACTGAGTCATTGAATAGATATATATAATTGCGTTTTTAGTAAACTTAAAGTATTGAATGTTATATTGTATCGTTTCATAGAATTCATATTTTTACTGAATATGCATTGTCGGAACTCCGAATCCAACTTCCTACTAAAAGCGAACTTTTGAAATTATATTGTATTACATCCTAAAAGTAAAATAGTAGTATTATTAGTTATGATAAGTAGATTTGGAGAAATTATCCCTTTATTAGATCCTATTAAGAGTAACTAATTTACGTACTCGCGCGATGCACAGTCATTATAAATAAGAATATTGAATAGTTTTAGTCTTTGTGTATTAAAAGGTAAAAATTTAAAGTCTTACTAAAAACTTATGATTTATATGCAAATGCTTTTTGTACAAATGATTCATATGCAAATGCACTTTGTACAAAGAAATTGTGTTTGAGTTGAGATATGTCTCATTTCTATCATTTTTACTTTCATAATTTAATATTGTCAAACCTGTGTAGTGAAGATATAAATATAAAAAAGAATAATTAAGCTCAACAGATTATTACAAAGCAAGATTTGTATTAAGATTTGTCCTTCAGATATACTATACATCTATAATTTTAGTAAAAATAAAAAGAACTAAACCTTGTATATATGCGTACAAAATAAAAAATATTCTCATAAAAAATATTCTCCAACTAGATTTGAATACCTTTACATCATCACGTCAACCTAAACAAATGACAACCTTAAAAAAATAAGTAAAATAAAAATAATCATATTAAAAGTACAATAACATATACTTAATGTATAAAATTGATAGAGAAAACTCACTAAGCATTTTCATAAGATGTTAAAATTCTAAAAAAAATTATATGAGAAACTGAATATGGACCAATTAAAGTGTGCACCGCCTCAAAAACTAGGACCCTGTGCAGTAAAGAAAAAAAGAGAAAATATTAATAGAATAATGTGAATGCGGGATAATAGTTATCAAAGGTACAACAAAAGAAAATAATTTTACCTCCAACATAGAGTTTCTCAGCAGTAATACTGTTCATAATAGACCTCAACAACATAAGCCACCTTCAATTTTTTAGGCTTGAATTACTTCTTGTCGTTCCAAAATTTAAAACAGCATGATAAACATGATCATATAATGTTCATATGGTAAGATTTTTCAAAAAATTCAGGAAAACTAAAATACCTGAAGAAATAAATGCGAGTTTAGATGATACAATATTACAATTAATAACTAATGATGGAAGAACGACTAAAGACTCATTACATCTCGTATTTGAACTCCATAAGTAATTTATTATTGATGAAGTAGTGTTACTCTAAAGTCATCTACTAAGTTTTTCATTGTACATATATTGTAGCATAATACTGACTGCTTTAATAGTAACATTTACATAAATATTTAAGAGGATCATTTTTTATAAATATACACTAATGTCTCATTAGAAAATCATTGAAGGAACACTCTCCCTAGTTCCGTTTATAACATCTGTTAATTAAAAAAAATAGTATTCTAAAAATGATCACATAAGATAAACATTAAAGTACTTAAATAAGACAACTAATAAGTAATTCGCAAAGATTTAATATTTACACTACCACCTATATTCACAATCCAATAGTATCATTTACCATGTAATATCAATCGAGTTTTTTCTTGCATACTATTAGTGTCGTGTTGCTTGACGTCTCACCATACCCTACTATACCTTCTACCTTGACATTTCCATAAGGATGAACATCATATAACAAATATAGCCTGCAACACAAATGTTGACTTCGTCATTTATCTTCAATAATATTTTGATCATTATGAGTATTAGTTAAAATAAATAATTCGTTATCCTATTTTGAAGCTCATATTTCTACACATGTTAACTTTAAGTTAAAGCTTACACAGCAATTAACGCAACCTCTTTTTAATTAATCATAATCAGATATTGATTTACAATAGATCTTGCAAAATATACTTCCTTTCAAGCATATATGGCAGTGTAATATGTATCATCTATCTACATTTCGAAAGAATATAAAACCTTACACAACTACATAGTGTAGGAAAAAAATTGATCATAATAATTTAGCCCTCTTTGACATAAATACTGAAGGTTGATCAATATGAAATAACACATTATACATATTCCATTGAAAATTCGTATTACAATTTAATTGTACACATTAAAATTGCATTGTGGGAATCAAAAAACCCCTAAAACTTAGATAAAGAATAAATAAATTCAGAGAACGCTATCAAGTACATGTTAGAAATACAGAGCAATAGCTCAGAAAAATTTAAAGATTGGCATACCTCTAACCATTATCGGAGTTTATCGGGAGTCGTCAACGACACTTGTATCTTCCGATGAGTCTTCTAAGAACTCAACCCATCCTTTTTAGATGGTGTGGAGGTTGTGAAGAAGGTTATTCTTAGGGAGCATAGAACTAGCCATGCTCATATTTATAATGTTCATCCATCAAGAACATATACAGGCAGTAGTTACTTATGTAGACAGTGGTTATGGAGGATTTGAAATTCAAAATTCTTGATATTTGATTAATAGGATAGGAGTTATAACTCCCCATGGACGTTACAGACATGAAGATGGTGATCATTTTAGATAATTCCAACATTATCCCAGTTGGTCCGTATACTTTAATCTCAAAAGTGAAACATAATACATGAATCATGACGATAGTTCCTTTAAGTGCGAGAAGTATCTTCTATGTATCACAATGCATTATGCATCTAAGCCTTAATCGGCATTACTAAATAAATAAACCAATTTTTATTCTAGGTTCATACTATAGGGATATTTTTCAAAGTAAAACTGAAAGTGCACACAGTTACAAGTGCGAGATATATCATATAAAATAGAGTTTCTTAAATATTTGTTGTTACAACAAAAATTTACATAGTGAAAGTAAATCTCATTGTGACTATATAATCCTTAAATTTCTGGGGTGGTATGCCTTTATCTAAAGGATCAACTAATATCACTTTAGTTCTAACATGGCCAATGATCACTTTCTTATCTTTTTTATGTCTAGATACTTGATGTAGATATGCTTGATTTGACTACTACTTTTTTTTATTCTTAGCCAAAAAGACAGTAGATGATTGTCATAATATAACTTTAATGACTTAGAGATAAAGTTAAAAATTATCATCCCAGATATGAAACTTTTCAACCATACACCATGTGAGGTAGCCTCAAAACAAGAAATAAATTTTGGCTTCATAGTAGAAGTAGTAATCAAAGTCTGTTTGGAACTCCTCCAAGATATGATCCACCGGATAACATAAAAATATATCCAAGTATTGATTTTCGTGAACCAACACAACCAACAAAATCTGAATCAGAGTAGCTAATGACCTTTGAGTTATTTGATTGTTTGTACATAAGCATGTAGTCTTACGTCCCTTGAAGATATCTTAAGACTTTCTTTGCATCTCTCCAGTACTAAAGACCTAAATTACTCTGATACCTTCCTAACATTCCAGCAACAAATACTATGTCAGGTCTTGTACAAACCTGAGCATACATCAAGCTTCCAACAGCAAGATCATATGAAATTTTCTTTCATTTATTTCTTTTCAAGATCGTTCTTCGGGCAATGATTCAAGTTGAACTTGTCACCCTTCACATAGAAGCCACACTTGGTGAATAATATTTCATTCAAAACCTCTCTAAAATTGTATTAATATAGGCTTCTTGAGATAGACCTAAGGTACCTTGATATCTATCACGATGATCTTAATGCCAATGACATAAGACGCATCACCTATGTCGTTCATATCAAAACTGTTAGAGAGAAATTATTTTACTTCATATATCATTCTCTTATCATTGGATGCAAGTAAGATATCATCCACATATAGAATAAGGATTCATCTTTTACTTTCACTGACCTTCTGGTATGTACATTGATCCATAATATTTTTAAGAAGTTGAATGAAGAGATAGCATTGTGAATTTAAAATACCATTGACGGAAGGCTGGTTTTAGGCCATATATGAATTTATTTGACTTACATACCAAGGGTTCACCATCACTAAAGGGAGAAACCTTTATTTGTTTCATATAAACATCTTTCTCTAGATCACCATTGAGAAATGCATTTTTCACATTCATTTGTTGCAATTCAAAGTCAAAATGGGATAGTAATGCCAATATAATGTGCAAGGAATCCTTTTCAGACACATGAGAAAAGGTCTCTGTGTAGTCAATTTTTTCCTTTTATGTGAATCCTTTAGCAACCAGTCTTGTTTTATATCTTTTAATATTGCCTAATGAGTCCTTTTTACTTTTAAAGATCCATATATATCCAATGGATTTTACACTATGAGGCAACTCGACAAGATCCCAGATTTAGTTTATTTTCATGAAATTTATCTATTCCTTCATGGAATTTTACCATAATTCTGACTCTTTAAAATTCATAACTTGTGAAAAGACTCAGAATTATTTTCATCTTCAATGTTAGATTTCTGTAAATACACAACAAAGTCAGTAGGAATTATTGATTTTATTTCTCTAGTAGATCTTCTTAATATTGTATCAATACTTCCTAATGCAATAAATTAGACTAAGGTTGAAATAAAAGTACACCAACAAAAGTATGTCAAGGAATTACTGAAGAAATTTGATAGGGATAGGGCCAAGACAAATAATATTCCTGTTGCTACTACCACAAAGGTAAATAAAGATAAATCAGGTGTATCTATTGTTGAGACTAAATATAGAGGAGTAATGTCAAATAATAATCCTAGTGCTACTACCACAAGGTTCATAAATATGAATCAGGTGTATCTATTGCTGAGACCAAATATAGAGGAGTGGTAGGCTCTTTGTTATATCTTACTGCAAGTAGACCTGACACTATGTACAATGTAGTACTATGTGCTAGGTTTTGATATTCTCCCAAGGAATCTCACGTGAATCTTCTAAAAAGAATTATAAGGTATCTTAAAGGTACTCAAGGATTAGTTCTTTAGTACCCTAAAAGTGATTCTTTTGAGCTTATAGGGTATGTTGGAACTGATTATGTTGGATACTTGGTGGATAGAAACAATACCTCTAGAATGGCATATTTTTAGGACCTTGTCTTGTCTCTTGGGCAACAAAGAAACAAAATTCAGTAGAACTTTCAATTGTTGAGGATGAACATGTGGTTGTTGTTTCTTGTTGCTCTCAATTTCTCTAGATAAACAAACAACTCATTGGCTATGGAATCAATCTAGGGAAAATTCCTATCTTATGTGATAATACAAGTGTGATCAAAATAGCAAAGAATCCAGTCCAATACAGAAGAACTAAACGCATTGATATGAGACATCACTTTCTCAAGGATCGTATGGAAAAAGGGTTGATTGAAATAGTGACTTGTTGAACGAATGAAGAAATTGTTGACATCCTTACTAAAGCCTAGGGAAGAAAGCACTTTAAGAAGAAAGGTTAGACCTTAGGCTGATCAACTAACTCCGACAAAGGCAAGGATAAAGCTTACCTCAATGATTGACTAGATATTAAGGTATAAGATGTTGTTTGTTAAAAAAATAGATATTATAATTAACTCAGATTTTTTTCTTCACAGGATCACATCCCCAAATTACGAGTTCACCTCTAGGATCTGATGATATTATCTTATTTTCAAATAAAAAGAATTTTCTTGCAAAGTAAGAAAAACATACAAGGACCTGGTCCTTAAGTCAAGTAAGCACATCCTTTACAAAGCATTCAAACGTTAAGTACAAGTTTTAAAAAGAGTGTTATTGTTGTCATGAGAACCTGATCCCCAGCACAAACCACTTCTCTAAAATAAGACAAACTCCTAAGCAAAATAATCAAATAACATGCCTTTTAATCATTATTCTCACTTCCCAAAACTAACAACCATCCCAACACTTAAAAATATTCCCTCTCTCTCAAAACTATCCATCTTCACAAAACCCTTCACTAGAAATTTCTCTAATTTCTCTCCTAAAGCCTCAAAAATTCAACTTCAACTGACATCTTTAAAAGTTTCATATTTATCTGCAATGCCCATAGCTTTCCCATTCCATTCACTTATAGATTACTTTGATGATGATGACTTCTCCTCATTCACTAGTACAGAAGAAACCCAAGGTGTTTTGTTATTTCTATATTTGTGATAATTCGTGTTATTATGATTGATATTAGATATACATACCTAAGGTGTCACAGGTATGTTCCTAAATCTCTTGCTTTATGGTGGAAAAATACATTGGGGATAATGCATCCTTATTTAATGGCGGTGGGGATACTTGTGGGTCTAGATGTCCTCTTGGGGTTTTTATTTTTGTCTCTCTTCCCCAGAGTATGTTCATAGAAGAGTTGGCATATTTCAGTTGTGGTTGTGTCGTTATATGTTCTTTATGTCATTTATGTTTAATTAGGATAAAAAATCAGGAACCTAAGGGCAGTTTACATGTTTTGTTTGTTGTTAAGTGTTTTGAAAAAAAAATGACACCCCTCCAAAAGTTTTATGTGAACCATGTGGTGTAAATATATGTGTGACTATTGTGAATCTTGTTATGGAATTAGTATTAGGGACAAAATAATCATAGCGTATCATTTTCATAAACTGAATAGGTAGTAGTTGGTAATATAGCCTAGTACCATATGTGTGTGAGATATTTACCTAGTTTTCTATGTGTATTTAATTAAGAACTTACTCGGTTAGTCTTGCCTATGTTGTAGGATAGTTTATTAGGACATGATCGTAGGCCGTTTTGGACTTAGTCCACTTTTAGCCTAATTAACCATCCAAAAATGAATAAATATCCCTTGATCCTTGTTTGAGCCTACATTGACTTATTTTCTTGATTTTACCTTTTCACCTTCCCAATTAATTACAATGAACTTATTTTAGCCCTAGTCCCTCCTTAGATACTGTGCACCTCAACTCAGGCAAATTTCCTAAGTTAAAGGTGTCCATCATAGTGGTACGTAGTTAAAATTGAGTTTGCAAAAGGATGTTTAATGTAAAAGAAAAAGAAAGTAAGGTTGGGTGTGGTAGATAAAAAAATTAAAAAACTTGAAATAAAAACAAAAAAAGAAAAATGAATAAATAAAAAGCAAAAGAAAACTATACCTAATTTGAATAATCAATAAAGGAGAAAAGGGAGATATAAAAAAACAATGGTTGAGAAGTGGAGCCAAAATATAAGTGTAGTGTCAAGAAGGGTGATTCACTATATCCCAAATATACCATACCAGCGCCCAAGCCTACATTATAAGCCAAGTGAAGTCCTATAGTGATTCTAATCCGACTGCATGAAAAAATAAGTTATAGCAAATAAGGAAAAGCCTATGGTATTCTATGCATATTCACTGGAACTTCTTTTATGAGAATGAGTGTCTTGACATAGTCCCTTGCATTGCCAAGCATGATGATACTATGAGATATGGGACTTTTTTTGTGAGGGTACATTGGTTGTATTATTAATTGCTTATCTGTTCGGGTAGTGTAACTTGCATATTTGCTTGACTGTTTGTTGTTAATGTAATGCCATAGCTTGATTCTTTTGTGTCATACTGTTGTGCTACATAGATCCACACAATGGTTTTAAAAGGTTAAAAATAGGAGGGAGTAAGAGTTTTTGAGCTAAAATTGAGTTGACTTCCATAGGTGTCTTAGGTTTTTCTTAGTTAAGCATCATAGTTTCTTTGTTATGTGTTAGTTTTCTGAGGACATGCAAATATTCTAAGTTGAGTTTGTTGATTTATCATGATTTCATGGCACTTTTAATGCTTAAAACTAGAAAATTATGCAAGTACTTTGGTCCTTTTGTTAGTTGTGATGTGTTTTGTTCTTATTTTGTAGGAAAACAAGTTTTGGAGCAGAATACGAGAAAAAATATGATGATAAAAAAATTTGACTACTTACCGACCCACTACTGACTGTAAGTGGTACTTACGCCCCTCGTAAGTGGGTCCTAAGTAGGATAAAAAATTCTGAAAGTTCTAAAAAGTTGGATTTTTTCTCTGAGATCTATGAAGTCCACTTACAGAGTGTAAGTGGTACCTGCGACCCCCTTAGATACCCTCATAAGTGGATGATCTACAACCTGGAGATTCCTTCTGATACTTACTTCCCACCTAAGGTCTATAGGTAGTACCTACGACATCATAAGTGGGTTCGTAAGTAGTTGCCAACCTAGTTTTTCTTTTTCAATTTGGATAGTATTTTTAGGGTTTTGATGTATTCTATAAATACTCATTTGATATTGTTGTATTAGTTTATGCAATGTTTACATTCACAACTCTATGTTGATTCTGAGATTCGACTTTTGATCTTGGAATCCATTGTTCTTGGTTTTTGCAATTGGATATTAATTTGAGATTCTGGTTTATATTCTTCAATTATTTTAAGATTATTCACATGCTTTCATTTAAGAACTAAATGGATGTTCTTGCAAACATGAGAGGTTAAACCACCTAACTAGGGTTATGGGAATCTTGATAGAATAACGAAGTACAAAAAGTGGAAAGTTGTTCTTAATCAATATTCTTGCATGTATTATGATCTTCTTCGCTGTGATTGCTTTCTCAACAACTGTAGAAGTTAAGAACCTATCTGTATTTATACTTTCTCTAAATATAGGTAAGATTAGGAAAATAATATCACAATAGTAATTTGAGGCTATCAACCCTCATCTAATTAACTTGAAACTCAAAAGGTAATAGGTAATCTGAGATCCAGGACAAGAGTCAGTAAGGTGACACTCGGAGACTCAATGGGTGATAAGTGAAATTCATCAAAGTTATTCACAAGATGGTTGGTGATACATATTGATACAAATAAAATAGCCGCCTTAGCTTTTGATGACTTCTTTAGAGGCCAAAACCTAAAGGCTCAAGACTTGGTCACCCCGAAGGCACAAGAATATGCAAGGAAGGCCCGTTTTGAGTAAGACATAAAGCAATCCCGTGCGTAGAAGATTGTTTGAATTCTTTCCTTGATGCTAACCCGAGGACCATAAGACTTGAAGAATGAACCATACTCGGTTTTAAGAGCATGAAAGAGGCACTATTCATCAAGTCCAAACACACAAGGCGCCATTTATGAAGATGAAGGCTTGTGAGAGTATGTGGCATTCATCTAAGGGAGTGTACTTGATAATATGTGAAGAGGGACCATGAATATACTCCAAGTCAGCCTTGTATACACTCCCAAGGCACCTCAACTTAGTGGTATTATGGTTTTTTAATACTTCTCTTTTACACTCCAAAGGAGCACCTTCATTAAGGGCATTTTAGTCTTTGTTTGTAATAAGTATAAATAGACAATTAGGCTTCTATTTTCCTTAGTTTTGATGAATTGATTGAGTGAAACTCAAATTGTATTTTCTTTCCTTAGTGTAGAGCTTGGAAAATCCATCTTAGTGTAGGTCTTCGAAAAGACATTAAAACTAAGGTCATCATTGAGTGTGGAATCACTCTTGTTGACATTATGGCAAGAAAGGTTGGTGCTTGGGGATTTGATCTCTTTGTGTCCACCTAAGAGTGTGGTGTTATCCTCCATTGGTGTTGTGTGTCTTGGTGTTTGATACACACCTTGGTGCTATTCATTGGTGTAGGTGTACGTCTCACTATATATCCTTTACATTTATGCACTTTTCTTTTGTTTCTTGTTGAATTTGTGTGTTCTCTTCATCTACTCTTCTTGTAGTTGCTGATTTTTGGTCTCTTAGGAGTAATTTCATATTTAGTAGTTTATTTCCTTTATCATTTGGTATCAAAGTCATTTATTAGAGTTGTTCCCACAACTCTAGGCCTTGGATCTAAGAAAATCTCAACAAAAAAAGAGTCTAGAGTAAAAAAAAATGCAAAAAAAGTGTTGAATCTTGTGTGTTTGATAGTAGATCCGAATTTCTCAACTTAGATCTACTAATTTTTAGCTTTTTTTTATAGTTTCTAGTTTTCGATTCTTGTTCTCTAGAACTCTAAGGGTCTAGCTCTAAGTTTAGAACAAGATTTGTTTTTTTTAGCTAGATCCACCATTGTTGTGCCTTGTTTGAAGCTTTTTGGGGTGGGATTTCGTGGTGAATACCTTGTTTGCGGTGTGTTATAGCTGATTTTCTGATATTTAAACTTTTCTTGGCTAAAGGAACCTAGATCTAAAAGAAAATTTAAATTTGGGGTGCATTTGCCTAGTTGTCAAACCTTGGTCAACTCTTGAATATTTATCTTGTTCATCCATCATCTTCAAATCTTGTTGAAGAAGAATATTCAAGTAGCTTGTTTGATCCAAAAATAGAGAAGAAAGAGGATGTACTAAGTGTTTGCACAAGAATATTCCCTAGCATATTTTAAGTCTTCCAAAAAGGATGAGGGGACAAGGGGACAAACAAGTACACTTGAGGGGACCAATCCATTTTGAATTCATTTGAAGCTCCAAAAAAAGTCTTTAAACCTTCATTTTTTCCTCTGAAACCAAAATTCTTCTTCCCTAAAGGAGTGTTTGGACGAAAACAAGAATTTGAAAGTTGAAATTTTTTTTAAAATGATGCCCAATTACAAGCTGCCACATCATCACTTATATAAACGACCAAATTGAGTCCTAAATTAGATTTCTAAGTTTCCATTTGTTGTTTTTAATTGCTTTTGTGTTGATTCTACCACTAATTACCAAACTAGTAACTACCTACTATGTTGATAATTAGTCTAGTGTTCTTTGTTTCGTGTCTACATGTCATTTGTGCTTTATCGTTTGTAATTTACTGTAACTTGTTGGTTCAAGTCCGTAAGCAATTTTCTTTGAGTCATATCAAACGAAAATCCATTCCGGGCCAAAGTAGAATCATCCCTCACTCACTTGCCAAGTACATGCCAAAGTTTCAACACTTGTGAGACCAAGGTAAGAATCCGAGAGTGAGAGAGTTGGTGAGGATATTTGAACTAACTTGTTTGTTTGTTTTGTAGGTTTGTTTCTTTATTTTAGGTACCATGGCTGCCAATAATTTTAGTGCCATGTTTTATCGCATCAATGACCATTGTGATAGCTTCATTGCACATGCTGAAAATTACATACAAACCATTGAAAAGATACGTCAAATACTTAGTGCACTAAATCCTAATTTTGGGAAAAGAGATGAAGAGGTGAAACAAAGTAGAAGACTTGACAAACTCCCTTGTGATGCGAGCTTCACAAATGAGAAAGTGGGATGCCATGATCCAAACTAAGGCAAAGAAGAATGTGCTCTAGAACTTAAAGGTAAAATAGCTAACTCTTACACTTTTGTGCATGTAAATGATGATTTTATGGCTAGTATCCCATTGAGCGTGAGTCGTAGATTATCTATTTGTGAGTCTATTGTTGCTTTGCCTCTTGATGATGATGTACATATTGTGAGTGTAGATACACTAGTTGATCCTATTGATGACCGAATTGACTCTTCTTGCAAGATCAATTTAAGTCCACCTAGTGTTGAAGCCAATGTGGTGAATGAAAGTACATCGTCTATTGATTCTTTGCCTATTATTGATGATGTATATGTTGTGAGAGTGGATACACTAGTTGATCCTATTGATGACCGAATTGAATCTTCTTGTAAGAATGATTTATGTCCACCTAGTGTTGAAGCCATTGTGTTGAATGAACGTACATCATCTTGTGAAACTTGTGTTGATCAACTCATATGTGAAAATTTCCCACCACTTGAGGTTATGTGTGTTGTAATTAATAGAACTCAAGTGAGTGAATAATTTGATAATGTTGGTCAACAAAATAGGAGTGAACCCGATAGCTATTCTCAGAACAATCTTGTGCTTGAAACTGCTTTGGAACTGATATTGATCTTTTAGAGAGTGAAGAACTCACGTGTTCCGAATCTGCCCGTGGATTAGATCATGCTCTCTTTAGGAATAATGTCTTGTTTGAAGATGATATAAACACTCCTAATGATCCTAGTGGTGAAAAGGATAGTATAGCTTACTTTGGAGGCTATAGCCTATATGTTAACCCACTATGGTGTGACAACATTTCTCCTAAAGATCGAAATCTCTTCTTGAAAGATGAGAGTATGCTTAAGGGTAAGGAATGTGTAGTCTTGGTAAGGAATAACCAATTGGATAATGAATACTTTGATTTGCTTGAATATTTAAGAAACCAATAGGAGGTTTTTCCTTGAAAAATGATTGCAGATGTGATCCTTTGTATGACACCCCACCTTTGTTCAATAATTATGAGGATGAATTCCTTGTTTTTTGTAAAAACTTAAGAAATAATCCCTTTGATTTTTGTGGTGGTATGTGTCTACTTGAGGGATCTTCCATAAAAGGAGAAAGTGTCCAATGCTTGGAAATTACTTCTTCTTCTACTATGTGTGACCTTATTGTTGAAAGTACTTATGGCAATGATGTTGAAACTAGTGGTGAGTACATACATGGAGACACCTTAGTACAAGTTGACTTCAGTGATACCTTTCTCTACTCTCTACTTGTTTTTGATGATATGTATGCTATTGTAGAGAGTATGCCGAGTAGTTTGGGTGAAGCCTATGGGAAAGGGGAGTGTTGTCTAGACCCGTGTCTATGGCCACTCTTCCCGTTTGACCCAGGTTCCAAATATAGAATTGATGATATTGGTGCACCTAACTTGTTGCTTGGTCTACATGACAAGCAAAGTATCACTCTTAGTGAATCCCATAACCAAATCCTTTGTTCATCTTTCATTGAAATTTTAATATTTAATTCAAAGGATCCTTGGTTATATTGCAAATATGTGCAACCTTGGCATGTTGAGATGATTTGTTGTGCTAACCCTAACCCTCACTCCATGAGGAGTTTGTATTTATTTATCCTCTCTTCGGTTTTGTAAGGTTTGGATTCAAGGTGGAATCCTTTCAAGAAGGGGAGGATGATACAAATCAAATGGACGCCTTAGCTTTTGATGACTTCTTTGGAGGCCAAAACCTAAAGTCTCAAGACTTGGTCACCCCGAGGGCACAAAAATATACAAAGAAGGCCCATTTTGAGCAAGACATAAAGCAATCCCGTGCGTGGAAGGTTACTTGGATGCTTGCCTTGATGCTAACACGAGGACCATAAGCCTTAAAGAATGAACCATACTCAGTTTTGAGAGCATGAAAGAGGCACCATTCATTAAGTTCAAACACACAAGGCTCTATTTATGAAGATGAAGGCTCGTGAGAGTATGTGGCATTCATCCAAAGAAGTGTACTTGCTAATATGTGAATAGGGACCATGAATATACTCCAAGGCCAACTTGGATACACTCCAAAGGCACCTCAACTTAGGGGTATTATGGTCTTTTAAGACTCCTCTTTTACACTCCAAAGGAGCACCCTTCATTAAGGATATTTTAGTCTTTTTTTGTAATAAGTATAAATAGATAATTAGGCTTCTATTTTCCTTAGTTTTGATGAATTGATTGAGTGAAACTCAAATTTTATTTTCTTTCCTTAGTGTAGGGCTTGGAAAAGCCATCTTAGTGTAGGCCTTGGAAAAGACATTGAAACTATGGTCATCATTGAGTGTGGAATCACTCTTGTTGACATTTTGGCAAGAAAGGTTGGTGCTTGAGGAGTTGATACCTTTGTGTCCACCTGAGCGTGTTGTGTTATCCTCCATTGGTATTGTGTGTCTTGGTGTTTGATACATACCTTGGTGCTATTCATTGGTGTAGGTGTATGTCTCACTATTTATTCTTTACATTTATGCACTTTTCTTTTGTTTCTTGTTGAATCCGTGTGTTCTCTTCTTCATCTACTCTTCTTTTAGTTTCTGATTTTTTTCCCTTGGGAGTAATTTTGTGTTTAGTAGTTTATTTCCTTTATCACATGTCTTGCCAGATTCTGCATGCTAGGCATTGAGATAGTTCAACGAAGCACAATAAGTCTACAAAGTTAGGAAGTCAGGGAGAACACAGTCCTAGTATTTATCTCATATTGATATCAACCCAAGGTGACCAAGATCTATTATTACTGTTACTGTTCTCAAAAAATCCCCCCCCCCCATTTACTTTTTTGTATTTTTCTGGCTACTTCGGCAAGTTAGTAATAAAGATTCAGCCTATTTTGTGTGGATTCAACCCCAACCTTTGTTGGGTTATATATTTGATTGCGGACCGTGTTATACTTCTTAGAGGTGTAACATTGGGCCACATTGATACATGGTATATTCATGCTCACTTAATGGTATGATTTTAACTAAAAACATGGTTTTACTATTGTTTTCTAAAAAGGAATTTGGTCCCACTTTTCACTTTTAAATGGAATCTTTCATAACGGGAATCATACCACCTTAGTAGATGATTTATGGGCTTTTGACACTAAAAATGATATTTTACAAATTTGATCAAGATAGATTCCTTTACACAATTTTTACCTCTACAATTTACTTCAATCGAGAGAGATTTTGACCCTTTTTATACTTGTATGATGATTTAGTCCTGGAGTTTAGTCCCTACAACAGATTTATGGACTTACATAGTTTTAGCCATGATTTGAGCTCATGTATATATTATATATACATTTCTTTGGTACTGGACAAAATATTTTGATGAGGATGGTGGTGATTATTATTGGAAATCCTAGACCGGTACTAGGTTGGTGTATATGAGTACTCTCTAACCCCTAGAGTTACCTTCATCCATGAGCCATCATGTTGAAGAAGAGGTCATCATAGTTTCTGCCTTTGCGAGCCTTTGAGCTGGAGAAGGTGTATACACTAGGTTACTTTATGGCATTTGGATCGGTTATGGTATTATTGATTTTAGTTTACATTTATTCATGTGTGTACATTACCTATCACCAGTATGTTTTTTGGTTCCTATATCTATCAACCTTAGGAGTATTGTATAGGTATAGGTTATGTTTGTTACTTGTTAAGTTTTATGTGTTGATTGGCCCTTCTAAGTTATGGGGCTCGATTTAAGTATTATTTGCCTAGACTAGTTGGTTACTGTATTGTTGTTACTATGGTTAGTTCGTGGTAGGTTAATTATTAGACTGGTACTGAGATTCGAGGTACAATTTTGATCATTTTCTCTTATGGTTATTTTACTATGGATAATGATCCCATGGTTAGACATTATGATTATAGGCCTTGATTATGCCGGCCTTAGTTTTCTATATGATTAGGATGGCTTGAGATGCTAGATTAACTACCTTAGGTCATACCCTTTTGAGTTAGTGTTGTATACCTATATGTATATACATATATCTAGTTATGATATTACCGTATATCCCTCTCTTTCTTTGTCTCTTCTATTGTATATGTAACCCTTGGCCTTGTATACTACTATATATCCTTCTTCTATTCTTTATTTGAATATTGACCAATGATATATAGTATAGTTCTTAGGTTCCTG
This sequence comes from Capsicum pubescens, assembly GCA_030864215.1. Taxonomy (NCBI): domain Eukaryota; kingdom Viridiplantae; phylum Streptophyta; class Magnoliopsida; order Solanales; family Solanaceae; genus Capsicum; species Capsicum pubescens. The sequence goes on along the minus strand of CM061540.1, from coordinate 261,483,501 downwards.
AATATGGCTAGGATAGAATAGTCCATCCCTACTGCCTCTCTAACCTTATTATGTTATCCTCTTGGATATTTGGGTTGTAGTTTATATTTCTTCTTGTAGGTTATCTATATTTTCATTATCTTTGGAGCTCAGTCAGCAATTGACTACTGAGTACCACATGGTTTGTACTAATACTACACTTTTATAGCCTGCAGATCATAGTATGGGTTCTCACTGTTGTTTTGTGCATCGTGTGGAGCAGCTATGGATCAAATATTTAAGGTGAGCTCCTCGCGTTTAGAGTATTACTATTCTCCCTCAATAGATTAGTCTGGTCTTTATGTTGTATTAAAATATGGGTTGTATCAATATATTCATTTAGTATTTTATTTTATATTCTTGTTATATTAGAAGTTCTTGTACTAATTCCACCAGGTTTTTGGACTGTCTTATATATTTTAGTCTTTTATTATAATTATTTAGCTATCTTCATTCATTTTTCTTGGTAGTCAATTACTAGTAGTTTCGGACTGCGGGTTGGCTTACGTACACGTAGGTTATAGTAGATGTCATCATGACCTGAGAAATCAGATCATGACATGAAAGGACACTGACCACTCAACAATAGGGAGAATAGTATAAAACTTCTGGGCTAAGGCCATGTTAAACTCAAGGATGAACATCGTTAGCATTCCTATCCAAAAGTTTTCAATTGATTGTAAAAGTCTCAGCCCTCGTCGTCTACCTTCCCATTACAAAACCCTTCTCATAGGAAAATCCCTTATTTGCCGCCCTTTCTCTTAATCCGGGCTACTAGTGTTGGGGAATCTTTGGTAGTGTGGTAGTTGATCCATGATAGTCCTACAATACATTGCAATTATAGAATATAAACTAGATTAGGATGCCTCACGAGATAAGAAATTCAAAAATGTCAAGAAGATAAAAATTTAGAGGCTACTACCAGGTACTGCTATAGCAGTTAATTAACCGTTGTAGCAATGCTACAGCGGTAGTAACTTACCACTGCAACAGTATTGATATGGCAAAAAAGTTATCTCTACTGCGGTTCCATCGTCCCCAAACTCGTTAACTTCTCCTCCCATGGCAGATTTTTAATTTTTCTTTGTACTTTTTAAATTCAGTGGTAGATCAGGCTTAGTGAAGTTTGAATGAACCTTTTTACACAAAAATAGTGGTGTATAACACATAAATTCACACTTGAATCGCAAAAAATGATTGGGAAAGATAACCTCTCACCTTCTACCCCTCCTTGACCAAAATACATCATAAACTACATCAATCTTATGCCTGGAATGATTTAGGAGTATTGTAGATGTAAGAGAACCTAACATGGTCATTACTTCATGCAAAAACACCAGAAAAGTTTGAAATTCAAGATTCCACCCAAGAATCATCCAAAATTCTCTAATTTAATGAGGTTTGTTCGATTCCACAACAAGTATGTATATAAAAGTAGTAGGGACAAGAATTTACCATAAAATTTATGATGGAAGGAGATTGCACATAGAGAATTGAGAGAGTTTAGAGTGGTAGTGAAAATTGGTGAAATAAAATATTTCCTGTATTTGAACTTTAACGAATCACTGTAGTGGTACCGCTACAACAGTAAATGAGCCGTTGTAGTGGTAAAATCCCTGAGTGTCAGTTTTCGACCTAAATTTTCATGCATTATGGTATTGTGTGATATCCATGTATTTCAAAATAGTTGTCATATGAATACTTTTGTAATTTCCTTTTGCGCTCTTAGTAAATATGGCTACAATAGTGGATTAGTGTCAGGACGTTCTAATGTTTGGGATAGTCAATATGTTAATATCATCATTGGTATGACCCAAGTAGGTGAGCGGACTAGAGAGAATTAGAGTTGTTCTCCCTTCACCCTATCATGGGATGATGTCCTTTGTTGTGGCCAAAATCTTTGACCCTCACCCCGTGGCCAATTCGAGGATGAACGGTGGGTAATTTGGTATATAATGTAATGACCTAAAATGTCGTTACATGTGAAAAAACCTCTTAAAATGTTTACGACAAATAAAATGCTCCTAATGTACCTAAGGGAATTTATTTCATGGGGAAAATATGGCTCAACGAAATTATGACAAGAATTGAATAGGAATTGGGATGGTCTGTTGCTTTCTGATGTAGCAGCAAGCTAACTAGTGTAGCAGTAACCCCATAGTAGCTGGTTCAAGTTATCTTTAAAACCGTTTCTTGTTTCAACTCTTCTAGACCATTTTTTTTTCCCAAAAAAAAACCCTTAAAAATGTCACAGCCTCAATCATAAGATTCCAAAGTCCAAGGTTCAGAAGGGCGGTTTCACGGCACACTTGGCAGGAATCGAATATGAGGAGATGCTTAGCATGTGTGGGACAACTCTCTTATCTCAATGGAAACATATTTCATCTACGAGATAGGTTATGTCTTAATTGTATGAGACTTGGGTTTGATGCATGTAATATTGATAGAAATATAGGGAAACTTTATGTCTTAGACCTTCGATCATAGAGTTTGGATGAATAAGATTAATAATAATCCATGTAGGCTTGAATTTTGTAGGGATTGTTGTTGTAACTAGTTGGTGTGTCATAGGTGTTGGTGTTCAGTTGAATCTTATAGGAATTAGGACCCGTTGAACAAAGGTACGTACGAATAAGTAAATTAGTGGTTAAATAAGCTAAAAATATAGAGAAAAGGAAAACATATTAAGGTTGAGTGGGTCATTTGTAGTAATCCTAATAAATTAGTGTTGTTTTAAAGATATCGGTAAGATAGGAGCATAATGTAGAAGCTATATTAGTAAGTTGACTTAAGTGGTAGTATTCGGTTAGTAAATATTATATAAGAGGATGAGGAAAACTTAAGAGTGAATAGGCACCAGGATTTAAGGGGTGGGCATTAGCCTTTAAATTAATTAGATGAGAATTAAAAAGGGTTACATGAGTACCAAAGGTATATATATGTATTTTATAAACGAACCCTCCACCGACAGATAAAGAGGGTAGGTAAGTTAAGAGAAATGTGACATTATGGGGATTAGTACAGGTGAAGAGGGTGTATTAGTCCATCTGGGTTTGTACATATGTTTATGATCAAATGCATGTTATTGCTTTTAGGTACTATTTATGATTGTGACTGCATTGCATACTCATTCATGATTATTGATATTAACGATGATGAGATGTTGATGATGATACTGAGCTTATGATGTTCATAATGCTAGTGATATTGATGAGATAGTGATGGTGGTGATTATGATACTATGCCCATGATGTTCATGATGCTTATGAATTGATGTTGAAATTGATGAGGATGAGTATAATGTTATATCATGATGATCGTGATTTCTATATTGTCGATGAGATGAGAAAGGGAAGAGAAGTTGTGCAGGTTGATTACATTCATTCCTTATATGCATTGGGTGTTCCTTCCTATTTAAATGTTGTGATTATCTAATTTATGGAAACTCGTAAGTATGTTTTATTTTTGGGTCCTGCTAGTCAGTCTCATGGGAATATGTCATGAGTATAGGTATCTAAAATTACATGACTAGATTTTCAAAACTATACAAGAAGTAAATATTAAGAAACCCGATTGTCACCAGTGGTCTCAAGTTTTGATATGGTGAACCCTGTAGAGTGTCTGAACTAGCTTAGACATAGGGTTACACATAATGGAATATCAAAGTGAGGTAGAACAGATTATTAAGGAAAAAGATCTGAAAAAATGTTAAATGGTAGGTCACAGAGAGACTAAGTGATAATAATAATAATAGAGTATATATAAATGCAATTTAGTAGCCAAAAGTTTACTTAAAGTCATGGCTTCTTTCCTATTTTCTATTATTATTATTTGTTTCTAATACTAGTCGGCCAATGATACCTACCAGATGTGTGGTTGTACTGGTACTATACTTAACTTATCTCCTTTTAGGGATATAGTCATGTTGCAGGTCAGTTGGAGTCTTTATAATAGTGATGGTGATCATTCTTCAACATCTCCTTCCCTCTCGATCTTGCAAGGATCTTGTGAAGTATCTAGAAAGATGTCCACTTAAATATATAAAAAGTTGAACAATGTTTTCACAAGCTCCTAGATCAAATCCTATTTTTAAATTTTAAATTTTATTTTTTGAAAAAATAATACAAGATGTTTATACATTATTTATTACTTAAGCTTTCCATTTTATGCTGCATTCAACCAACTTGCACATGTCGTGCACCCATATAATTCTTTGCGAAATTAAAGTGAATATTTTGTGTATATTTTCTTTCTTTCCTCCTGGTTACTAAAACTTATCCAAAAAGGAACTAGAATAATTAAATTTCACAAACAATTATGCCTATTCGATCCAAAACACATGACAGTTTCATGACAACATAGAAAAGGGTTGAAGAACTAGTAGTAATACTGAGCACCTCTACTAAGATGCCCGCCCTTACCCGATGAACTGAAACTCGAGCCCTTACCCGAATTACCTCACCTCGAGTTATCTAGATCTACAAAAAGTGAAGACCTATTATCAAACTCTATAAGGTTGCCTGAGCTGATCGACCATGATAACTGTGAGCATCTCTGTCGATGAAATCCCTACCTCTGGACACATATCCACTAAAATCACCATATCAGTTTAGATCTTCTTAGAACCACCACCGCCCTAAGTAACCTGACAAATTGGCTCAATTAGCTTAGTATGCTATACTATTGAAAAAAACCTCTAGCACCACCATTTGAGTTGTACCCAATTGATAATAAGCTTCCAAACCCTTAAAAAACTTCCTAATTCGCTCTGAGAAAATACTAGCAGTGAGATATATGGATAGTGCAAGAAAAAATTCCTCACACTTTGAATAGTCATGGAGCCTACTCTATATGATCAAACTCATCTCTCAGTTGATCCCTCAAATTATAAGGCATGATCCTCTCCAAGAAAGCCTCAGAAAACTAGTTTCATGTTATAGAAAGCTAACCCAAAGCTAAACAACTAGCAATAGTCCTCCACCATTGTCTATCAACAATAGTAAGCTGATAAGTTGTATAAGAAACACCATGGCACTCAAAGTATCCAAGGTTATGCAACCTCCCCTAACAGTCAAGCAAAAATAGTCGTCATTTTCAATGGCATTACTAAACTTGGGAAAATCAAAGCAAATGAACCTCTTTGAATCATTAGAGGACATCACAAGACCTGAAGTAACATGAGAAACAGTGAGCCTAGTAGGTCGTAAATCAACAAATGGGGGTACCATAGAAAATGGTTGTACTCCTGAGTTGGAAAACTATAAATAGGAGCCTCTTGGATACTAAATACCTCCTGGAGTATGATAAATACCTGGGACATTTGATAGAACACTAGCTTGGGGAATGCCATCTACATGACTCAAAAGACGATTCGATAAATCCTACAACATTGATGTATCAGCTAAACAGTAAAATTGGTGGGACTTAAGTTGGTCTCATATCCTCTATCTGATGCACCATCCTCATTATAGTCAATCTTATGATTGGGAGAGGCTGCCCTAGCACGTCCTCTAGTCAAAGCAACTCTTCATGCCTAACCTCTACCTCTGGATTGGCCACAACCCTAGCCTTACCGGCTAACTAGGGCTCTAATAGCAGTGTTGGCTCAGTATCCTCAATATTTCTAGATCTATTCCTCACTATCTATGTAGAAAATAATGGAATGCAAGTTTAGAATATTGAACATAAAAATCCCACATGATAAGAAATTAAATTAGAAAGTTTTTTCTAAGGATGCCTCATAGCCTTTCGAACACAGATACAAATGTTAATGCATCCATTTGTGAGACTCTAGTAGATATAATACTCTTACACTTATAAAACTAGTGAACCTAGTACTCTGATACTAATTTTTCATGACCCAAAAGTTGAAGTCATGGTGGCACCTAACTCAACACAGCCTTGGTAGGTAAGACAAAACTAGAAGAGAAAAGAAAAATTGATAGATGATGAAATAAGTAAATACGAGACTTTAGAATGAAATCATACCACAAAATGTAAACAACATAAGTAATCAAACCAAAAACATAAATTCACGAGATACTGGTGTCACAAGTGTAAAGAGCATCAATACATATCCAAAATCTACAATACATGAATCTCTCTAAAAGTAAATAAAGACAAGATAAGATAAGAGGAGGCATGAAGTATGCCCTAAATTCTAGAGCTCACTGGTACCTCTAATATCAACACCAAATAGCACAAGATCATCCACCGCGAGTCACACTCATACTAGGATCTACATTGAAAGAGCACAAAAGTAGGAGTGAGTATGGTCCACTTGTAATCAGTGGATATCATAGACCGATTGAGCAAAGTAGAAAACTAAATAAGTAAAAAATACAATAAGAAAGTTCCACCAACAAACAAAAAAGTACCCAAGTGGTAGCTTACACTGCCTCTACTAACAGTTCCACAATATAAAGTCAAAAATGGAAAATCTAAATGCAAAATAAATAGAGAAAATAAGTACATAAAAACAAACACATAGAAGAATACAAATGATGCAATGCAATTCAATGATAAAATCCATCACAAGACTTTCTATATACACCTTCATAGGGATTTCTATATACACCTTCATAGGGCTTTCTATATACACCTTTTGAGCCTCAGTTCATTAAACATAACCTATCAGGGATTTGCAATGCATATACTTTCTCAAATCTTAACTCAACCTTGGCAAAAAATAACCTCGACCAAGTATTTTAAAAATATCATAATCAGATTATTGGTAAATGACTCGACCAAAGGTTTTTCAATAGAATTCCACTTTCTTTCAAAAATTAGTGTTTCTTAGAAGTACTAATATCTTATGAATATGATATAGATGAAATGAGGATGTAATGATCACAACCAATCAATATGAAGATGATAATCAATTCAATGCAAGTATAAATAAGCTCAGAATCAACTTAATATGGCAATAATTTATGATATTAGCCTCTCTTGGAACCATTAGAATGAATAGTCATGTAAAAAATCAATAATATCATTTCAAAAATCCCTCACTCGAGTATAACTATCATGATTTAGGAAAATAATGATAAAATAAGGACTATGATATTTATTCAATCCCCCACTTAGGAATCTCAATAATAATAATAATAATAATAATAATAATAATAATAACAATAATAATAATAATAGCATTAAATGCACAAACAAGGCCTATGTTATCAAATAAAGCCCCCTCTCGGGTATTACAATATCTATAGCTCTTAAGCTAATTATAATATGAAAAACACCTCCACACGGGCACATGATAACAATAATAATCTTGAATTATAACTCTCAAGGATAATTTCCAAAGCCATAGCATGTTTTATGTGAATGGCTAACTACCCAGTCCAGTCTGGAAAAAGTTAAGTCATAAACTACCTTAAAGATCTAAAATTTAATCTTGATCCCTTCAACACAGAGCTTTTCCTTTCCGATCAGTCTTGGTACAAACCAGATCTATCAAAAATGTAATCTACACCTTAAAAGAGAACTAATGATATCCATATTGGTTGTATTTATATCGGGTCCAAAAATAGTTCAAAATTGAAATAGGTGAATCCAAAATTTTATTTAGAAACATGATCCTCATAAATGTTCAAAAACCCATGTATAAACAACGTGAAAATGAAGTTTAAATCAAAAAAAAACAATTTATGATTAACCAGGTAAAAAATCCCAAAATTCCAACTTGAGATTGAGTTTTTAAAGATATTATGAGATAAAATCAATGGAAAATTATGGAAATAGAAATTTAGAGGTTACCCAAGCAAGAATGGTTAAGAAACCCCTTTAAAATTGCCTTTCCCAAATCTCCCAAGCTCAAAAATTATGGAAATTGGAAAAATAAGGCATTTATACTATTTAGGTGAATAGTACCTCATGCATAGTCCCCACCTTATAATCACAAGGGTCAATAATGACCTGTATTTAAGTTAGTCATCACGATTGTGAGAAAAGGGTCTCGTGATAGTTATGGTCAAACCTAACTAGGTCCATCAATTTATCCATTGCGATCATGGTACCACCACCATGCAATCGCGATGAACATGATATCAAGGCTCATAATTATGATAAGTTTCTATGCGATTTCAATAAAGGGCGTGACGCACCAAAAAAACTACACCAACAGTTTGAGATTTTTGTCGAAGTTGTTACGATTGAACCTTTAGGATTCATTTGAACTCTACAAAACTAAATCAGATATGCTACTAGGCTATTTTTAACTTTCTGGACTTAATGATACCATCAAATTTGAGAAAAAGGTCATTTACAATAATTTAGCCTCTAGGAACCTTTAAGGTTTAATTAAATAGTTTCTATCAAAAGGGTCAAAATACAAAATAAAGGCTCGAGACCCAAACTAACAATGATACTAACCTAAAAATAATATTTTGGATCTAATTAAATTGTCCAATCACCATCTGATGCTCAAAATAAGTAATGTTGATTGAAGTCAAACTCTTAGCTTTAAGAACCTCTAAAAGTCTTAAACTCACCCAAATCACCCCCTAAATGCATCAGGGGCCATGCCAAACAACCCCAAAACTCACAAATAGCATATAGCAACTACAAAAAATATAGTAAATGGTCAAAATACATAAAAAGGTTCATTCAAAACCACGGTTGTTAGAGTGGAAACCCTTGTAGGTTGAGGAAGTACTAATTTATAAAAGTTGATACTTAATTTTCTACATCTATCAAGTAAATGATCTAGAAGATGATATTTGTTCTTCATTAAATGTTAATTATGGTTCTTACATTAATAGTGTCACACGTTAAATTAATAAAATTATAACATTCTTCCATTTGGCCCAACGAATCACATAATACCAATATTTAGTGATATATTTATAAGTTTCATAAAATATATATTTTTCTATTTTTTCCATCATACTTATCATCATTGTAATGATCCTTTTCATCAGTACAAGTAAGACTCTCATTTAAAAATTTGGGTTAAGTTTATCCTCGTAGTTGAAGTTATAATTTTGATGCAAGACTAGTCTTGGACAAAATCTGAGCGAGGTATGATGTATAATCCAACTATGGATGGGTAAATGTGATAGCGTTTATCTTGATTTCTAGTTATATAGGACAATAAGTAACCCATAGGACCTTTTGTAATTTATTTTGAGTAAGTAGAACACTTAGAATTCATCTTGACATAAAGAGGATTAGTTTTCATGTCTTGGTTTCAATGTGTGTTATGAAAAAGGGGAATTTTGGAGAAAATCAAACTTTATGCCTCGTTGACATGCTCCAAAGTGAAATAATTACCTCTATAGCGATTGATTAATATGGACAAGGGCCACTATAGCAACTATGTCTCTATAACGACATATTTTGTTATAGCTACATAAATTGATGTTTTACTACAAAAACCCCAAAAATAGTTCATTCTTCTAAGAAACATTTAGGGGCTTCAGAAATGGTTATTTGGGAAAAAATACTTGGTTGTTCATCACTGTAATACCCCAAAAAGTCCAAACCAATATTAGCGTCATGTTTCAAGATCATGCATAGTACATCATGATTATTTCATAGTTTTATGATCAAGTTAGATGTATATTAAGTCTTCAAATAACTCCCAGCTATCAGACGAATCAAAACATTCCTTACCAATTAAATTCTTGGGAAGGATATTGCTATTGTCAACTTCAAATGAGCATATCTCTTGTTATACTATGAATTATTGAACTCATGACCTACCAAAATATATATAATTGAATTATATTTCCAACGATACTAATTTTTTCTAAAGACGATATCGGAGCAAAAAGTTATGCCCATTTTACTCCAGCATGTCAGCCTGAAAACTGAGTGATGACATTTCTGACTACTTATTACAATTCTGACGACATTTCTGATAACCTATCACATTTCTGATGATATTTCTGATGACTTATCAGCAATGTCGTCAGATTTAGGAAGAATATCAAAAATTCCAGCTCCCAGGTGACAACCTGGACTGACGGGCTATCACAGATCTGACAGTTTATCAACCCATGTCGTCAACTGATAATTTCAGCAACTGGGAGGTAATTTCATAGGGGTATTTTGGTCTTTTTTCCTCACTCTAAACACGGTATTAAATCCCTAAGAAGGCTATTATCCCATTATTTTCTCATTCTCCTCAAGAACAAGAACATTCTCTCCCAAAGGGGTTAAACCCTAATCAAGAAAAATCAAGAGCAAGCCTAAGGATTTCTTCAAGAACCTTCAAGAAACATTAGATATCTTTCAAGATCAAGCTTTAAGGTATGTGTAGTGTTCATCCACGGATTCCTTTCATCCGTGGAGTTCAAGAACCCTCTTTTAAACTATGAATCATGAAGTTATGTTGTGGTTGATTATGTTTGTGTGATTGATTGTTATACAACTCCCAAATTAGAATCTTTATGTGATTTTATGAAACTAGGATGACATGCAAATTGAAATATATGAATTTTGGGTGGTTTAAATCATTAAGGTGATGAATATGCCTATGCCACAAGGTGTGCATGCAAGGTGTTTGATAAAATACCTAAGAGACTAGAAATCATGTATTATAGCTAAATAGAACTTAAATGACAAGACCATGCTCTATTCCTTACGACTCATCATGAATTCCATGCTAATTTTTGTGTATTGTTTTTGTGATATGAAATGCTCATGAAATTGAAGTTATGCAAGTATTTACATATTATAAGCATTCCCTTTCATGTATATGGTGTTGAGAAACATGTGTAGAATGAAATCCCCTACTTATGGTATTATGAATTGTGGATGTCGTTCCTATGATCAAGAAGTGTCATGTGTGTCAGTTTTCTTCCATCGAGTCCTGGGGGTACTTGTACCCTAAAATATAGTTGTGTGGTTAGAGCCATGTCATGTTATCACGATACTCTCAGTCAAGCCATGATCTATAAAATTCAGTCAGTCCTGTGACTCAGGAAAACTCAAAAATCACAGTAATCTTAGTAGTTCAGTAATCTCAGTAGTATTCCTAGTAATCTCAGTAATTTCAGTACTCTCAGTCAATCCTCAGAACTCGGTACGTTCCGTCAGTCAAAGGAACTCAGTTTAGCTCCGCTAAACAATACCACTAGTATCAGTTAAGTTCAGCTAATCAGTCCAGTTAAGCTAATCAGTTCAGTTCAGTTCAGCTAATCAATTCAGTTCAGTGTCATTCAAATGGGAGTAGGATTCAGAACCGAGTGAGCCTAGGGATGGGGACTCACCCGCTAGATAGGACTGAGATCCTTAGAAGCAATCCCTAAGTTCCAGAATTATGTAGCCAGCGTAGGTACGAGATGTCACTCATTAGATAGGACGGACATACTCAGGGATCACCCGTTAGCATATTTGAATATATAGGACTAATCCCAGGAGTCACCCATTAGATTAGGACTGACTCCGCAGCAGTTGTCTTTACTGGTGGTGCGGTACTAACACTCTTCCAATTGGGGTTACAGGTTAGACCCTAGTTAGTTTAGCATGGAGCATGTCGGTTAGATGAATACATCCCACAGTTTCAGTTACAGAATCAGGACTATCAGATACAGTTAATTCAGCTCAGTAATACAGATTAAAGACTGTTAGATACGGTCAATCCTTATCATTATAAATAGACTTTAGGATCATCCACTAGATAGGACTGATCTCAACTATGGTCAATCAGTATCAGTATCACCAAATTTAGAGATCACCCGCTGGGTAGTACTGATCTCAGAATAAGTCAATTCATCTTTATTAACAATATACTCAAAGAACACCCGCTAGATAGGACTGATCTCAGATTCAGTTACTCCATACAGAGCGGAACTCAGATAGTTCCATCAAAGCTTAGAATGTTAGATACAGTCGCTTAGTATCAGTTACACCGCTTAGGCCGATCATCACAGTTATATCATTTATATTAGTCATCATAACTCACGTTATCAGTATTCAGTTTCAAGACTGTTAGACATAGTCAATCAGACCAGTTCTTCATAATTCAAACTGTCAGAAATAGTTGTTTATCTATTCAGTACCTCAGTATCAATAAACTCATATTTTCAGTATTAAGACTCAGTAGTCAGTATCACCACGAGTTTAGTTATAGTTACTTATGCATGTATGTATTCCCACGTTCATATCAGTCGGCATTGTTCATGCATATAAACCCTTTGCATTTAGCCTACCTCACTCGTATACTCAGTATATTCATTCGTACTGACGCATTTGCGCTATGGTGTTTTCTCTTATGTTACACCATAGGTTCAGAGGCATGAGTTCCAGAGCAGCAGTAGCATTGCAGATTTCAGCAGTCAGAGTTAGAAGTGAGTCCTCATCCTTTGAGGACATGATTATTTCTTCATTATACCATTAGTCAGTTTATTAGATGGAGTTAGTTGGGTACCTATCCCATCAGCTCCTTATTCAGATTACACAGAAAGTAGAGGCTTTCAGACTAGATGCAGACTAGATATCAGACTTGGTTTAGACTTCAGTATTTTCAATTTTTTTTGGTATTGTGATACCACCTTATTCAGACTTATTACTATTCAGATGTTTATCCAGTTTGAACCTTATGGCCTTTCAGTTCATGTTTCTGTATTTTCTAGTATTTTATGCAGTATACAGGTACAGATATCAGTCATGGATTAGCTTGTGGTCCTTCGGGGTTATGAGCACCGTGTAGCATTCCGGTTCAGAAAATTGAGGCTTTACATCACTCATTTTTGTTAATATAAGGAATTCATCTAATTTAACTAGTAAAATGATAATCTACCTTTAGAATTGCTAGTTCACATATTTTTGGGAAGGTTAAGGCTTGTCTTAGTTGGTTTTCTGGTGCAAAGAAGTAATTTAGGTATAAGATCATTGGGTTATAGTTAATGATCATTAAATTACCCTTGCATATTATGAATTCACTAAATCATTCATGAAATTGGTAGTTTTAGGTGAAATATGGTAGAAAATCCCTAAAATAGGGAGAGAATGATCATGAACTTGACTTTAGGGGTCTGATATGAGTTATAATACCCAATGAGGTAGGTCATTGCATTAATTATGTGTCTTGTATGTATTTCTAGACCAAAATCAAGTGGAAATTACACGAAAAGGCAAGGTTCAAGCTTAGTTGAGTTGTGCAAGTTTGAATTGAGGTAGGTGATGGTTATGTAGTTTAATCCAATTTTTGTTATATGTTCATGTTAATTGCGTATTAGTATATCTTGTTGATTCGTGTTATTCAAGTATGATCATATTTCACTAAACTTGTCTATAAAGCTTATGGATGTTACGAATGTTGGTTGTTATCATCACGTTATGTGATTTCCTTATATTTCATTGTTAATTGTGGAATATTTTGGTATTTGGACATTCTTACTATACGTTGGTGAAATAAAGTTGGCAGGTACTTGTTCTTGGGATTTAGTACATTGGCAGAACTTGTCCCTTGCAAGTCATAATTAGTAGGTGACCATAATACCCTTGGTGTGTATGTTCAAGGTACAGGTGAGTTTGATGGTTCCATGAGTGAACCAAGATTATATATGTCATTGTAGTTTTATGGTTTGACATGACTTGACTGGCACATCTTGTTGACATATTTTGATTTTTTTCTAAGGTTACTAATATTGATCTAAGTGCTACTTATTGCATTAAGGGGTAGTAGAGGAGAGCATGCATTAACTTGTTATACTATATTATGGTTAAGTGTTCATGTATCTCATCTTAGGTAAGACAAATGACCCTACCAATACACGATTATTTTTTGTGTATTGATACTACACATGCTCTTACTTTTGTTGAGTGTAGCCCATATTCCAATGGCGCTTGCAAGATCTTAGTTATGATTCTAGCATGTCATTTGGATTCAAGGGTGAGGAGCATCTTCTATGCTACCATGGACCTTTCTTGTTGTTATAGTCCCTTGCTTTGGACTTTGTACTTTCTTTTAGTTTTGGGGTTGCATCCTTTCTTGATAATTTTTAGTAGTTTTGGTATTCTTGAGAGTTTATCAAAAGATGAACGGTGAAATCTTTAGTTTGGGAATGGTGAATTTTGCTTAGTATTAGCTGTAGGATAGATTAGGAGGTAAAAGGCCAAAATACCCTCAAAAATTAAAGGAAAAGCTAAAATTTGATGTCACTACGACCTTTGGCGTGGCACGCCCTTAATGCAGCAACCAGCTGGCGTGGCACGCCCCTATCATTCTAGGCCACTGGTTTTTTCATCAGGGTGTTCCATGCCTCTGTGGCATGCCCTAATCAGATACCCTTTATGTTTTTGGTCTCGAAATACCTCAAAACACGTTCCAAAAATTTCAAAACACGTTTTAATGTTCCCGTTAACACTCCATATAATTTATCAACTCAAAAACTGCCTTAAAATACATGATATCTATCAAGATAAAATCACTGAGATTTTCGGGTCAAACATCATCTCCCCCTTGGAACTAATATCCTCGAATGATGGTAGGGATGGAGAAAGGTCTATCATATGGGTTTGTTAGGCTGAGGTATGAAGCTTATCCTGCTTTGAAACTAAAAATATTTAGCTCAAACATGATCTTAAAACTAAAATGACTTATTACACATGAACTTCATAGGGTAAACTGATACGAGTAAGGATGTCGGTGAGTAGAATAGATCAAAAGGGCTATCTTATCGCAAGTTGACCCATGCAAAGAGTAAATAGATAATGATATCAACTCAGCAAGTCTTCCTCTACTTCCCATGTAACTCCCTCAACTGATTTATTTCTCCATAGAACTTTCACTAAAGCCACCTCCTTATTTCGTAACCTTTGAACTTACTGATCAAGAATCTCAATTGGAATCTCCTAATAGGATAAACTATCTTTCACTCTAATACTCTCTAAGGGTACTACCAATGATGGTCCTCCAATGCATTTTTTCAATATAGATACATATAAAACTAGATGAACTATGGCTAATTCTGATGAAGATCTAGCTCATAAGCAACATCTCCAACACACCATACGATTTCATATAGACCAATATATCAGGGATTGAGATTTATTTTTCTTCCAAACCACATCACTCCCTTTATGGGTGACACCTTCAGAAATATCCAATTACTAGCTACAAATTTTAGCTCTATCATCCTAACATCTACATATGATTTCTGCCAACTTTGAGTGGATTTCAACCTCTCACAAATCAACTAAACCTTCTCCATATCTTCAAGAATAAAATCTATCCCAACCAAAGTAGTTTAACCAACTTCAAACCAAACTGTAGGTGATCTACACCTACGCCCATATAAGGCCTAGAATTAAGCCATTTAAATACTAGCATGGTAACTTTTATTGTAAGTAAACTCAATCAAAGGTAGATGACTATGTCAACTTCTCTTAAAATCAATCACACAAGCTCTTAGCATATCCTCTAGAGTTTGGTTAGTTCGCTCAGCCTGACCATTTATTTGAGGGTGGAAACCAATAAGTTTCAACTTTGTACCAAGGCCTCTCTAAAATAATTGCCAAAACTATGACATAAACTGAGTACGTCGATTGGAAATGATGGATAAGGTAATAACATGGATCCTTACTAATTTGCAAACATATAACTTAGCATAATCTTTAGTTATATCTGAAGTCTTAACTGGAAAGAAATGGGCATGATGACCCAAATTACATCATGCTGATGTCTGGTCCAAGGAAGTCATGTAATAAAGTCCATATTAATGACCTCCCACTTCCAAGTAGAGATATCAATGTCTAGAAGTGTACCTCTTGGTCTTTGATGCTAAACTTTCACTTGCTAACAACTGGGACTCTGCTATGTTTCTCTTCATACCATTCCATCAATAAACTTCCTAGATATTGGTATATCTTGGTGGCACAAAGGTGAATCAAATACTTAGAACTATGGGATTCCCCTAATGTCCTTTCTCTCAACCCATCAACATCAGGAACATATTACCGACCATAATAGCAGAGGACAATATCTCCCCCTTGGGAGAAAACTTCAACCTGCTTCTAACGAACTACATCCATTAGCTGACTAAGTGTTGAATCACTACCCTTTATTTCCTTTTCTTTTGCTATAAGAGATGACTCAAAGACATTTAGAACCATCACTCTACCATCATATATATCATGCAAACAAACTCCCAATCGAGCTAGACTATGCACCTCTTTTGCCAACTTCTTCTTCTCTTTTTCCCCATGGGCTAGACTATACATAAAGAGCCTACTCAAATCATCAACTATTATATTTTCCTTACCCGGATGGTAGAGCACATTCATATCATAATCTTTTAGCAACTCCAACCACCTTCTCTGATTAAGATTTAACTCCTTTAATATGAATGTGTATTAAGGTCTCTTATGATCAGTGAAAATATCCATATGCACACTTAATAAATAATATCTCCAAATTTTCAAGGCAAACACAACAGCTGCTAATTCTAAATAGTGAGTAGGGTAATTCTTCTAAAGACCGTTGAGTTGGCTAGAGGCATAAGTTATTAACCTTTCATTCTTGATCAAAGCACAATGTAACCCAACTCTAGAGGCATCACAGTACACAACAAACCTATATAACCCATCTGGCAATGATAATACCGGTGCTAAAGTTAATCTATCCTTTAACTCTTGAAAGTTTTTCTTGCATTTGTCTTACCAGCCAAACTTTACCTTTTTTTGTGTCAACTTGGTCAATGGTGCATCTATTGAGGAAAACCCTCAACAAATCTTCGGTAATAATCGACTAAACCTAAACATCTCTTAATATTGGATAGAGTAATAGGCCTCGGCCAGCGCTTTACTACATCTGTTTTATAAGGGTCTATATGAATACCTTCACCCAAAATCACATGCCCCAAAAAGGTAACCAACTCCAACCAAAATTCACACGTACTAAACTTTGCAAACAATTCGCGATCTTTGAAGTTCTGCAACACTATCTTCACATGGTCTGCATGCTCGTCCTCACTCTGAGAATCGACAAGTCATCTATGAATACAATGAAAAAAGATCCAAATACTACTTGAAAACCCTATTTATCAAGTCCATAAAAGTTACAGGAGCATTTGTTAGTCCAAAAGACATAACCACAAACTCAAAGTGTCTATACCAAGTTCTAAAGTGATCTTTGAAATGTCACATTCTCTGACCTTCAGCTTATTATATACCGACCTGAAATCAATCTTCAAAAACTAATTGGCACCCTGAAGCTAGTCAAATAAGTCATCAAATCTAGGGATGGGGTACTTTTTCTTGATAGTGACCTTGTTTAGATGCCTGTAATCTATATACATTCTAAGAGTACCATTTTTTGGGCATAAATAGGACTGGAGCACCCCATGAAGAAATATTGGGTCTGATGAACCCCTTATCTAAGATGTCCTTAAAATTTTCCTTTAAAATTATAAGTTTAGTCGCAGCCATTTTGTAGGAAGGAATGGAGATGTTCTAGGTATCGGACACTAAGTCAATCCCGAATTTGATTTCCCTGACGGGAGGTGACCCAAGTCGATTATTTAGGAAAACTTCTGGAAACTCATTGACTATGCACACTGACTAAATGGTTGGGGTCTCAGAATTAGTGTCTTTAACCCAAACCAGGTGACAGATACACCCTTTTGAGATTAACTTTCTGGCTTCAAGATAGGAGATGAAATAACCCTTAGGATATACCAAAGTACCCTCCTCCTACAGATTAACTTATTAGGAAACTAAAATTTCACCACTCTGGTGCGATAATAAATTGAGGCATAGAATGAATGGATCCAATCCATACAATAAATGACATCAAAATCTATCATCTCTAGTTTTATTAAATATGCTAAAGTAATCATGTGAAGGACTTTAATAGGGCACTTTGTATACTTGTCTAGCAATAACTAACTCACCAACGAGAGTGGAAATTGAAAAAGGTTAAGAAAGACTCTCATGACTTACACCAAAGTTCACAACAATAAGTGAGGGTTATAAAATTGAGGGTTGACCCCAGATCTAATAACACATAAGTATCAAGATAAAAGATACAAACTAGTGACTACATCTGGAAAACTCTTCTTCTCCTGATGGAAAGGTATAATATAAAACTGGTTTTGATGCTGACCACTATTTATAGTGGATGGTACACCCGATTGTGGAGTGGGGCAGCCTGATCGAGTTGTTGAAGTGGTGGATTGAGCCTAAGGGAAAGCATCTCTACTTCTTTGCTTAGCAAAAGGGCATTCCTTAATCCTATGGACTATCTTACCACAAATATCTCTACCTATCTAGAACTCTCTAGGATGACTCCAACCACACTTCTTGTAGGTAGGAAAAATATATCCCCCGAATATGCTACCTTGAGATCTAAACATTGGTGCCTTACCCTACTACTCGTGCTTAGTCCTGGGTGCGAGGGCACTGGTAGAGGACGGTGTAGGTGATAATTAATGGCTCTAAAATTGAGAACAATTTCCCCATAATGACTTATGCTGACCATAATCAAACTATCCAGTCCTAGAGTTTTAGTTCTCTTTTTTCTTTCTTTTAATTTCTCAACTTTAATCTGTTGATCATGGGTTATCAATTGAGAAATATCCATATACCCAATAAAAATGGTAGTAC
This sequence comes from Capsicum pubescens, assembly GCA_030864215.1. NCBI lineage: Eukaryota > Viridiplantae > Streptophyta > Magnoliopsida > Solanales > Solanaceae > Capsicum > Capsicum pubescens. The sequence goes on along the minus strand of CM061540.1, from coordinate 261,464,922 downwards.
TATAATCCTTGAATATAAAATCATACACTTCAGTGACAAATTTACTCATACAATCCTTGGAATTTGATCTGAGGTGGATTTATGCACCTTAGTATTGTATCCTAACTTAATTAGCCTTGTTTTGAGGACTTATTATGTGATTAATGTGTTAATTATGATAAAATTAAGCATATAATTTTTTAAGTATGTGATTACAATGTTAAGGTGTCTTTCAAGCAAGTTTTTACTTAAATTGGCCACTTAGAGTTCAAACGAGAAAATTGGTGTTACTATCTTGAGCTAGGTGTTGTTCTAGTCTATCTCGATGGATTCTAACTTGTGTTTGATGAGTTTCTAATAGTATTATTGTTTATTTATGAGTGTAAAAACTTGTTTGTAGTGTTCAAATATAAATTGAGCCAAGCTAAGAGTCAACTCACTAAGCTAGGGATTCATAGGACGAGACTAGGCTTAGCTTGAGTTTCTAGTTCATTGTTGTGGATTGTTTGTTGTGTTGAGCTCAAATATATGGTGTTTGATGATGTAATATTATTTTTTAGTGTATTTTATTGATATGTTGATGATGAACAGGCTGAAATGCAAGTGGAAATAACACCAAAAGGCTTGGGATGGACGAAAAAGGTGTAAGGCCAAGTTTAACGTCAAATGACATTTTCCAGTGAGGGCAGGCGATATAGGGGAGGCACCCCCTTCATTCCATGGGAATAATTACCACGACTCACCCCTTCTACTGGTGTACTAAGGCCCACGGCTCCCCCTCCATTCCCACACGGCTAAATGTCTTCCACTATAAATAGAACACTTTAAACACATTGTAAATACTTTGGGATGTTTTTGGACTTGTAGAGGGGATGCTCAACACTTTTTAGGGTTTATTTCTCTTTACTTTAGATTTTTAATATATTTAATCATGTATTCAATTACTTTGATTATGGTTATGTCTATTAGTGGCTAAACGCCCCCTTTCCGGGGTTAAAGCCAAGAACATGACTACGATTGTTATGTATTGATTTGGTTTTGTTTATTTATCATAGTTGGTCATTTTTTTACCCTTGTTATAATTATTTTAAGGATTTACAACCCTTAGAATACATATATTATCGACCATGTGATCTCGGGATGGAGAATAGGAAGATAGAACGTGGGGGTAAATAGAGTAGGGTTCTTATTCCTTTATAAAATAGGGGATTTGAATTAGAATCTAGGATATGGATATATCTAGAAGCCTCATTTGTTTCACTACGGGATGAAATATAACTGCATTTAGCTTAGTTCTCACATCCTCACTCAACGATGTAGTTGTGAGTCTAAGTTAGATAGGTGGTTAGAGGTCGGGAGACCATGATTATAAAATCAACCCCGTGAATCAACAACCAAGGTAAGTAATCTAACCAATGAAGCTGAATAGCATAGTATGATTGTTCGTAGTGCTTTAATCCCGGGTTTTCATCCAGTGATTGTTCAAACTCTTTACTTTTCTGCATTATTTTAGTTTACTTTAATTTACAAACCTTCAAAACTCTTTTGGTTATGTTTACACATGTGAATCTCAATAGTTAAACTAGAATTCGATAGTTTCTTAACACTAGTCCCTGTGGGATCAATACTTGGATTTTAAAAGGGCCACTTTACTACTTGTGAGGCCACGTACACTTGTATGTGCTCTTGGGCGCAACAACTTTTTGGCGCCATTGCCGGAGACTTGTAATTTGGCCACCGTTTTATTTTAGTTTCACTTTTTAGATTTTTTTGGTGCTTTACTCTTGGTCTTGGGATTGATTTTGCAGGAAACAAGTTTACAAGCGAGTAAGCTGGCAAGGGATAGGGAATTGGTTGAACTAATCCCCAAACTCGAGCAACTCTTCCATCAACAAAGAAGAGAATCAATCCTTCTCCCCCGTATCTCATAATTTCAAGAGAAATAAGACAATCCTGCTCTAATGGCTGAAGATCAACTAGCCCGTAGTATAGTTTGAGAAGTGGTAATCCCACTTTCGATAAATTTGACCTTCCATTTTTAGAAATTATCTACTAGAGGTAATTTTGAGTTGAAGCATAATATGGTGCAACTTTTGATCAGCAGTGGACAGTTTATGTGTATTTCATAGGAAGATCCACAAGTCCACCTGTGAAACTTTTTGGAGATTAGTGACACATTCATCCCTATGGGTGTACCAACTGATTATATTAGGCTGACATTATTTCCCTTTTCACTATGGAGGAGGTAAAGAAGTGGTTGAACACTGAGCCTGCAAGTTTAATCACAACATGGGATGACTTAGCCTGAAAATTCCTCATCCAATTCTTTCCATCTGGAAAGACTGCGAGACTATGCAGTGAGATTGTGTGCTTCAAACAAAAGCCAAATGAGAATTTATATCATGCTTGGGAGTGCTTCAAAGATCTTTTTTAGGATTGTCCACATCATCAATAGTCCAACGAGGTATTAGCTCACACTTTTGTTGAGGCACTTGATCATAACATAAAAAAAATTCTAGATTCAGCTACAGGTGGTCAAGCTTTGGAGTTGACTTATGATGAGCTATATACTTTTTTGAATCAGATTACTCAAGGAAATCCTAAGTGGCATTCTGACTCAAGAAATGCTATAAAGAAGGTTGCAGTTGTGTTGGAGGTGGGCCAATTTACTGCTATATCCACGTAGATTGTTACTCTATAAAATTAGATAAGCAATATGAAGTTTGGGTTACACATTCTATAGCTACAGTTAATGTAATTCAATAGGCTACAGGTTGGTGAGAGGTTTGTGGTAACAGTGGGCATTCAGCAACTATGAGTGCTGCAAATCCTGAGTCTGTGATGTTTGTGGGAAATGTTCAAAGGCCAAACTATAGGAATGCCTACAACCTAAAGTGGAAGACTCAACCACCATATATAGCATGGAACAACCAACAACAACAATTCCAACAGTCACAGGTTCAAGGGATTCAGGCCATAACTCAGACTAGTAATGTGGAAGAGATACTGAAGCAAATTATGGTTGACCAAGCTCAATTAGCGTCAAATATAAAGAGAAAAAAGGTAACTACAGGGAGTTTGGAGTTGCAAATAGGTCACTTTGCTCAAGAACAAGTGCCAGGTCTCAAAGTGGTCCGCCAAGTGATACAAAAAATCCTAAGCAAGTAATGTCCATTATTTTGAGAAGTGGTAAGGAGCTGAATGAAGAACCTCCAAAGAAAACAAAGGAGGTGGATGCAGAGTTGATTCACTCAAAGGTATCTGAAAAAGTTACTGAAAATTTCAGAAAGTCTAAGTACTCAAAAACAAAAGTTGTTGAACAGGTGAAGGAGAGACCACTACTATCTTTCCCACAAAAGCATATAAAGACAAAGGAGGATGCATGCTTTAAAAAGTTCTTTGACACATTCAGAGATCTTCATACTAACCTTCCTCTTTTAGATGTTTTGCAGGAAATGCCCAAGTACGCTAAGTACTTGAAGGATGTGGACTCTAATAAAATTAAGTTGTAGGATGTAGAGGTAGTAGCACTCACTGAAGGGTGTAGCTCTATGGTGATGCTGAGGATGCCCAAAAAGCTCAAGGACCCTGGGAAGTTCACTCTCCCCATTTAAATTGAGAATAGTGAGGTGATGCACACACTTAGTAACTTAAGGGCAAGCATCAATTTAATGCCCCTCTCTTTTTTTAACACTTTGGGATTGGGGAAGGCGAGACCGAGCTCTGTGTTACTATAACTGGCAAACGAGACCATAGCCCATCATAAAAGAGTCATAGAGGATGTTCTCATCAAGGTTGGTACATTAATTATTCCTGATGACTTTATTGTTTTATATTTTTAGGTAGACTAAAGTGTACCAGTCATCTTGGGAAATCCATTTTTAGTGACAGGGGAGCTTTGATAGATGTGAGAGAAGGTATACTCACAATGAGGTTAGATGGTGAGGAGGCGGTTTTCAAAGTATACAACCTGCTGAACACAATATCCCGTTATAAAGATTTATGTATGATTACTGTGGTCGAAGGGGATAAATGTGGGGTGGTAGAGTCTATTCATCAAAATACCACTTCGAACTTCATCATTGAGCAACAAAAATAACCAACACCAAAGCCTGACATGATACAAATTGATGAGCCTGAAAAGGCTAAAGTTGAGAAAGTTATTGACCTTGAGAGTTCACACTCAAGACGTCAGAAATGAATAAGAAGATAGCATCCTAGCATGATAAAGAGAATGAAGGAAAATAGATGAGTCATAGATTGATTTGTGTCGCGGCACTAAATCAGGTACTGCTTAGGAGGCAACCCAAGTTAAGGTATGTTTTATTTCAGTATTTTTAGTTTTTTTACTTCACTAGTTTTTGTTTTTGTTAAGTCACAGGTTGATGGGAAGTCTGAGTACCGAAAGCCTGAGCTAAGGAGCATGGCGAAGACTAAATGTGGGGTCCCCGAACCCTCTTGATGTGTAAAGATGCTACTAGCTAGGCCTAGAGGCCTCAGGTATTATTTTTTATCTTTACTTTTAAGTATACTTTGGGGATAAAGTATATTTTTAAGTCTAGGGTGGGAAAATTCCCATTTTTTGGGTAAATTTAAATTTTGTGTTAGGAATGAGTAAGATGTTCTTGTTGATGTTGTATTTGACTGCATGATGCAAGTTTGTTTTGGTTGTAAAAGCATGTTGATTGTGTGAATTACTACTTTTGAGACTCCTAGGCTTATGATTATGACTCTTGTACTTGTTGGCTTAATATTGAATTCATGTTATTGTTTAGTTAAAAGTATATGATGATCCTACTTGAGTTGAGCATGTTCCATGTGTGTGTGAGGTTTTTGGATACTCCTTGTTATACTTAATGTCTAGAACTTTCCTGGTGTGTATGCAAGCAAAATAAAGAGTGTGGGTTTAGGAGATGGTATAGGCATTTCATTGATAGCCTTGTTTCATACCCTCTTTTTACCTGACCTTGTGCATAATCCTAGTTAACCTTATTGAGCCTTTATTTTATGTTCGTTAGCAGCCTCATATGTAGTCTATATCTCCTTCTTTGATGGACCTTAATTCAATCCAAAGCTCATAAGTCCTTTAGTGTGAAAATTAATTGAGTTAAGGGGTTTGAATTCAAGTAGGGAAAAGGTGAAAGTGAAGACCAAAAGTAATAGTTATTAGTATGTATAATTGATATGTTGTGGTTGGGAGTTAGAGAAAGTTATGCTTAAGAAATTCCCATTTTAGCCCAGTTATGTTACAATGAACCTGTTTTGGCCCTGGTCGTCCTTGGGCATTGTGCACCTCAACTAAGGCAATTGCTTATGTTGAGGGTGGATATCATAGGGTTGCATAATGTATAATGGGTGTGAAGAAGGGTAAAATCAAATGATGTGTACATAGCATACTTCCACCATAGTATATGTGAATGAGCTTTATGAGATGGGGCAAAACAAAAGAAGTGGGTAGACAAAAGTGGTGTAAGTTGGTTGTTAGAGATTGGTCTTAATTGAAAAATGTGATGTATTAAAGCACTTAGGAAAGATAGTCACTATTACTGGCAAGAATAGTTCCTACCATTCCCTTATCCTACATTATAATTCTTAAAGACCTATTTGATCCTAAGATTCAACATTCTGATATTAGTTGAGTACTAAACTAAGGGAAATCCTATGGTTCATTATGTGTAACTCATGAATTCCTTGTGAGAGTAAGCGTAACTTGATTCTTGTACCTATTCTGTTATAAATTACATTTATGTGAGTGATTTTTGGGCAACTCTCTTGTGGTGAGGGCACATGTTTGATGATAGTGAGGTGATTTGTGTGGTGTCTATGACTGGACAATATGTATTGAGTTTGCCAACTTGGTGAGTCAGTTATTGAGGCTAGGATGTTTTGAAGTAGTGTTCTTGAACTCTCAATTATGTGAATAACATGCTTAGTGTAGTAACTTGCATTATGTGTAGTCATCGTAGTACTAGCTTGAGTGTCTTGTATATAGTAGAAGTGTAGAGTCACCTCAGCTTATGATGCTTATAGTGAAGCTTTAAGTATGGGGTGATGATCTGAGGTGGATTTATGCATATTAATGTTGTATCCTAGCTTAATTAGCCTTGTTCTGAGGACTTATTGTGTGATTAATGTGTTAATGATGATATAATTAAGCATATAAGTGTTTAAGTATGTGATTACAATGTTAAAGGTGTCTTTCAAACAATTTTGTACTTAAATTGGTCACTTAGAGTTCAAACGAGAAAACTAGTGTTACTAGATTGAACTAGGTGTTGTTCTAGTCTATCTCGATGGATTCTAACTTGCATTTGATGAGTTCCTAATGGTATTATTTAGTATTTATGAGTGTAAAAACTTTTTTTTAGTGTTCAAAGTGAAATTGAGCCAAGGTAAGAGTCAACTCAATAAGCTAAGGATTAATAAGACGAGACTAGGCTTAGCTTGAGTTTCTAGTTCATCATTATCGATTGTTTGTTGTGTTGAGCTCTAATCTATGGTGTTTGATGATGTATGATACCTTTTGAGTGGATTTTATTGATATGTTGATGATGAACAAGCTAAAATTAAAGTGGAAATAACACCAAAAGGCTTGGGATTGGCGAAAAAGGTGCAAAGCCCAGTTTAACGTCAAATGGCATTTTCCAGTGAGGGAAGGCTATAGGGGCAGTGCCCCTTCCATTTCGGTGGTCTATAACCCGCGACGCCTGGCCAATTCCTACACAGCTAAATGCCTTCCACTATAAATAGAACCTTTTAAACACACTACAATTACTTTGGGACGTTTTTGGACTTGGAGAGGGGCTGCTCAACACTTCTTTTATGATTTATTTCTATTTACTTTAGATTTTTAATGGATTTAATCATGTATTTAATTACTTTGATTAGGGTTATGTATATTAGTGGCTAAACGCCCCTTTTTTGGGGTTAAAGCCAAGAACATGACTACGATTGCTATGTATTGATTTGGTTTTGTTTATTTATCATATTTGGTTGTTTTTTCACCCTTATTATCATTATTTCAAGGATTCACGACCCTTAGAATCCATATATTGTCTACCTTGTGATTTCGGGAGGGGGAATAGAAAGATAAAACGTGGGGGTAAAGAGAGTAGGGTTCTTATTTCTTTATAAAATAAGGGATTTGAATTAGCATCTAGGATAGGGATATACCTAGAAGCCTTACTTGTTTCACTACGAGATGAAATATAAATGCGTTTAGCTTAGTCCTCACATCCCTGCTCAATGATGTGGTTGTAGATCTAAGTTTGATAGGTGGTTAGAGGTCGGGAGACCATGATCATAAAATCAACCCCATGAATAAACAACTAAGGTAAGTAATCTAACTGATGAAGTTCAATAGCATAGTATGATTGTTCGTAGTGCTTTAGCCCCGGGTTTTCATCTATTGATTATTAAAGTCTTTACTTTCCCGCATTGTTTTAGTTTACTTTAAATTTAAAAATCTTTAAAACTCTTTTAGTTACGTTTGCACTTGTGAATCTCAATAGTTAAACTAGAATTGAATAGTTTCTTAACTCTAATCCCTATGGGTTCGATACTTGGCTTGTAAAAGGGCCATTTTACTACTTGGGAGGCCAGGTACACTTACGTGTGCGCTTGGGCACAACATAATCCAACAACAACTCAGGTGCATGCTTAGAAAGTTGAGTGAACTTGAGGCAGTATTCTTTCACCAACATAGATCTTGCCTAAGGTTTATGAACTCCTCCACCTTATCCTACCTTATCTCATGAGGATAGAACCTTTCTAGAAAAGTCATTTAGAACACATTCCAAGTCATTGGTGTTGTATCTCACTCATACCTTCATTCTAGATAGTAACCTAATCACCAGCAATATCCTTCTACTGATAGGATACCAATTCCACACTCTTCTCTTCTGTGGCATGCATAATCTGAGTGATTTTCTTCACCCCATTAATGAAAAATTATAGATCCTCATTCACCTTTGACCCAAAGACCTCAGGTTGATTTTTGCTCATGAAATCATAGACTCTATCTATAGCTAAGTTACTATTCTGCTAAATTGAGACTGTTTTTGGATAATTGCCCTAAGTATTTGCATTCATAGCCTGAGCTAAAACTTGGAAAGCAGCTCAAAACTCAGCATGAAAGAAATTCTCATTCCAAGGATCTACAGGTGGTGGTGGGGATCGTTAGTCCCTATTTCTATAGACATAAGCTCTGCAAGGAGGCATTCTCTATCATATGACATCATGAGTTGGAGTAGATAGATATAACTTGAAAGCATGATAGAGATCATGAAAGAAGTGATAGTTCCTAATACATTCCATAGCCTTTCACTCATAAATATGGCATTATTCACTCATGGTCAAGACTCTACGTAACAAGGCTTGTCAGACTCCCTAGGACTCTAAAATCATAGTCTTTGATACAATTTTTATAATGCCCCAATGATAAACCCCTAACGTCACACGGTTCTTAGGACTATAAGTATCCCCAAAGCTAACCCATGAAATCTACTCAGCACATAGGCCATAATAGAATAAACTTAAATATGTACAAAAACTAAAGTTATAAATTGAGTTCAACTAGATGAACAATCTCATTAAAATACTAAAAACTCAATATCGTCGAAAACTAATGGAATCTGAAAGAAAAAAATATACCCAACTAAATATTTTTGACAAGCCTCTAAATCTATTGAAGATCCACTGGGACAGACCGCAGCTGACCCAAATAATTGAAAACATAAGTTTGATCTGATAATAATTGAACATATGAAAACGATCATACTCTTGTCCTTCAAAATATATGATGACTGGCCAACTGGTGTGATATAGGAGGTGGTGATCGTGGCAAGTCGTACTACTGAGGATTTAGAACATACATTATAAAACAAGGTATCCACACAGACATATATATGGTCAGTACTTTTGGAATGTACTTATTATATGAGGGTGAATGCAGTAAGTAAAAATGATATTGATCATAATCACAAAATATGCAAATTATGTGTAAATAGACTCACCATGATCATGAAAGAACTGAAAACTGAATTAACATAAGCATAAGTTATAAAACAACATCTGAGTAAAATTTGTGAGTCATTACACTTAGTTTCTAAAATCTTCTTTACTATAGGAGATTATTATAACCGATATAAACCATGTGAGCTAGCATGGAGTCCAACTTCTTACCAGCATTAAGGAAAGTTGTTCGATTCTTTCCATAGGTATAGAATCTAAACTTGAGTGCTCACTAAACTTAGCCCATCTGGGGAAGGGAGTCACTCTTTAGCGAGGCCCCTTAAATCTACCATGGCACGTAGTTTCTGAGAAATAGAATGCACTAAACCCACATCTCCCTCGGTGCTAAATACTACGCTCAAAATGTGTACACTTATGATCATACTTACAAAACTTACCTTAAAGTAGCATATGGGTTTATAAAACTAAAAAGAAACTATGCTTCTCTTGCTAAAATCATACTCATAAAGAAACTTGTGAATTTCATGTCTTATCTGAGATCATAAGATTAAAACTGGAACTTTAATTATGTTGTAATACTTTATATCTTGAACTAGTAATTTTGAACTTATTGTAAACTAAGTACATTATGCTCAGATTGTAACTATTTACTATCTCACAGAAATCTCATGTCAAAATACCAAAACTCAATGCGTAAGATCACTTTCATGTGTTAAAACATAACTAAACATGAAATCTTGTGCTAAATAAAGTTTAACTTATGAGGAAACATCATAATCTCAAAGCATAAGAAAAACGGGTATAAATCCAAGTTATCAATTTTTAAAATTAAAGTAAATATAAAGATTTTTGCTAGAAGGATGGAAGAATATCCTTGTTCGAACCCCACATACCTGCAATAGATGAATTTTCTTTGAAAGAAGCTTGAATTGATCCTTGAGAGCTTAAATTTGGAGAAAACCCTTATTTGGTATTCTTGAGAGTTTGTGAGAAGATAAACGGTGAAATTTTGAGTTGTGGAATGAGGAATTTTATTTAGGATTAGTTGTAGGATTGATTAGGAGGTAAACGACCAAAATACCGTTAAAAACTAAAGAAAATACTGAAATTTAGCATCACTGCAACCTTGGATGTGGCATGCCCTTATCGTGCCACATCAAGGGTGTAGAATGCCCTTAACATGGCAACTGGCCAGCGTGGCATGCCCTTATTATGCTAGGCCACTGGTTTTGGCATCAAGATTTTCCATGCATATGTGGCATGTCGTAATCGCTGACCCTTACTATTTTAAGGTTCCAAAATACCTTAAAACAATTTCTAATTATTCCGTTAACACTCCTTATCATTTATCAACACAGAATCTGCCTTAAAGTGCATGATATCTATCAAAATAGAATTACAGAGATGTCGGGGTCTAAAATATTTAGTACATGGACAAACTTATCCCCTGTAGGTCATGACTAGTGGGCGATCATAAGACTTTTGGTGTGTTATTACAAGGTACAAGTGAGTTTGACGATTTCATAAGTGAACCGAGGATTATATATGTCATTGTATTTTAGTGGTTTTACTTGACTTGACTGGCATATCTTGTTGACATCCTTTGATTTGTTGCTACGGTTTCTAAAATTACAATAAGTGCTACTTCCTACATTAATGGTTAGAATAAGTGAGCATGTATTAACTTATTATACTGCATTATGGATACGTGTCATATATCTTATCTTATGTTAAACAAATGACCTTACCAGTACACTATTATTTTTTGTGTATGTATTGATACTATATCTTGATGAGTGGTGAATTTCCCACTCATTTACATTTAAAATTTGTGCACACTACTACCATTTGAACGTATGAATAAGACAAATTTGTGATTGAATGCACTAATTTCAAAATTTTACAGGCTTACAGGTGATGAGAAAGAAAGATGTGGATTTGAGTTGAAAAGGATCAAAAAGAGAAGAGAAGTGCAGTTGGAAGACCTGGAGCAGAATTTGGTCTCAGTCGCCATGATCGCAGTCTGAGGGTCGAGGTTGCGGTCAGTCAAGATAGTTAAAAGGTCTGCAATCGCGGTATTCTTAGTTCGATCGCGATAGTCATGATCGCGGACAAGCTGCAGCAATCGCAGCTAGGCGTGTTTATACCCAGGAGCGATTCTATAATTTTGCCCAGCCGACCCCAAATCCCTTATAATGCTAAAACCCTTTCCCATTTAGCATCTCACTCTTAGAGCAATTGAATTTTGGAGAATTTGTAACCCTACAAATTAGGGAAACTTTTGTGTTTGAATTATCAAATTTTGAGTTTGGTAAAATTGAAGTTAAATTGAAGAATCATCTTGCTTTCTGCCACAGATGTCTTGAATGAACCTTTTGGTATATCTCTTCTCTTTAGCTTTATGAGTATCTAAATTTTCTTGTCTCGGTATTATGTTGAACTAAGGTGCAAATATGTGTGGGTTATGATGCATTTGAGTAAATTTTAGTATGTTGATGATGGGTTTCACTATTGCTTGTTTGAATTAGTTAGGTTTTGTTGGTGAAAACCCCAAATGCCCAAAAAAGAATTTATTCTTTAAGTTAATAATTATATTGAAAAAGGACATGACTCCTACCCAGTATTAGAGAGAAGCCACATTAGAGGAAGTCATAATATAAGAATATTTAGTGTAATTAATTAAGGTCGACACTTATAAATATAATTTCTATAATGTGTTGATGTATATCATATCTAAAGTGCTTTAAGTTTTGATTGCCTTTGTTGAAATATTTCAAATTATATTTAAAAACTTATTTTAATATATAACTTAAATTTATTTAAATATAATAAATAATAAAATTACTTGATTAGAGGTCATATTAATAATAAATTAAGTAGAGATTTGCAAATTATCATATCGGCTAGGGGTGCAAGACTACAACATTAATGTGTTAGTGCTCACTTTGGTTGTTGTTAAGTACAACCATAACTTAAGTATTCATTTTATGTTTTAAATATAAGAAGAATACATATGCATGCCCCTGATTTTTTTTACTTTTCTCGTATTGACACCTCTACTAGGTCATGTACGTATTGAACCCTTTTATCATTCACAAAACATGTTAATTAAGCACAAATCGTACAATTTCAGATTAAATCTGTTTCGTAAAATTCACTTACCATGACATGAAAATTATAACCAATGGTAAAATTACATGTCATCAAAGAAAAAAATCGAAAAAATATTTTTTTTTAAAAGAAAAATAATTTTATTTTTTTATCTTCCTCTTCTTCTACTCTTCCACCATTAAACCCCACTTTCAATTCTTTATTTTTCCACCAAAATAACACCCAACAACCATTAAAGGAAGAAAAAGACTAACAATACAACACATGCTCATATATAACAAGCAACAATAACATTTTTTAAAAAAAAAAAAATTATCTTTTTGTCTTCTTCTTCCTCTAATCTTCCACCATTAAAATTCACCTTCACTCCTCGATTTTCCACCAAAATAACACCCAACAACCATTAGAGAAAGAAAAATATTTCTTGTTTTTGAGGAATTAAGCTCCATGATGGCATCAAAATATTTTGTGTTATTATTAAAATATTTTCAATTTATATTTAAAAAATTATTCAAATATGCAAAATTTTATTTTTAAAACTCTTAAATATTTTTTATTCTTTTATTTATATTTATGTATTTTTCTTATCATTTATATATAATTGAAGTGTAATATTAACATGAAGTAACATTTTAATTATATTGAAGTTTTAACTATTATGACTTTTTATATAGTTCAACTAAGAATTTGTTAATAAATATAGATAGAAAAGGTTTTAAATGAAAAAAAAATCATTTGAATTATCATGAGAAAAATTATGTTATAAATAAAATCGCATAATTAAAATCATAAAAAATATTATTATTATTTTTAGAAATTTGAATAATTTTTTATTTCATGTAATACTAAATTAAGAATTCTATTTCAGCCGCCCACCCCACCCCCACCCACCCATCCACAAAAAAAAAGAGTTATTTAGATATTAATAAATTTTATGATTTATATCTATATTTGGCTATTTATCTATATAGAATAGAAGAGGTGAAATAATGTGATGATGAAAATTTCATTATCATAAAATTTTAAATTAAAGATTAAAAAAATAAAAAATGATATATATAATAAAAATACATAATTAAATAAATTTAATATATAAATATAAAGTTTAATTTAAATTAATTTTCGCCGCACGAAAATATAATTAGTTTTATATTGTTATTTTATACTAGACTATTTCTTTATCTCATCCTGATAATATAAGATCGATCATTCTTTTCGAACATTTCAAGTAATTTATTATGTATGTATGCGTTCGATAATCATCGTATTGGAAAATTTTAATTTTGGATAAGTAATGTGAATTTCACTATAACCGATACAAACAAGCAACAAAACTCCTAAACAACAAACAAGCGAAAAAATTCCTAAAATGCACCTATGTAACGGTCATCCTCTGGGAGTGATGTTGTGAGAAAAATAAGGCCTCCAGTATAATTACAAAGCATGCTAATTTGTTCATATATTGAGATAGTTTTCAATGTATTGAAAAATGATAATAAATAAAGTAATGAGTAGAATTTTAAATTTAAGATGAAAGGGGTAAAAACATCTAAAAAAATAATTAGTTTATAGTGGAAAAATATGTCTATTGTTATGAAATATAAAGCAAGAACAACAAGAATAAATAGAGAGAGAAGATGGAGACTTCTTTATTTCTCTTGAGGGATAAGAGATTCTCAAATTTGAGAATACAATGAATAAAACTTCTCTATTTATAGGGAAAAATACTCTTAGTTTCTGACTAAAAGACAGATACTTCAAATCCTGATAGATATCAACTAGATCTTATTAGATCTTGATAGACATTCACTATAATGTAAATACATTTATAATACTCCCCCTTGAATGTCTAGATAGAAAATGTGCCTCATTAAAACCTTACTAGAAAAAATACAGTGGGAAAAAAAATCTAGTGAAGGAAAAATAGTACATATCTCTAACAATATGCATATAGGTTGCCTCATTAAAAACCTTACAAGGAAAACCCAGTGGGACAAAAACTCATAAGGGAAAAAGAGTACAACGCGTATCAACTCCCCTTAATGAGAACATCCTTGAACCTTTGCATCATAATCTTGTACAACATTTTTTTGAAAGTTGCAATTGGAGAAGATTTGGTGAATAAATCAGCCACATTGTCACTTGAACAAATTTGTTGCACGTTAATATCATCATTCTTTTGTAGCTTATGTATGTAGAAAAGCTTTGGCGAAATGTGCTTCGTTCTATCTCCTTTTATGAATCCTCTCTTGAGATGTGTTATGTATGTTGCATTATCTCTGTATAAAAATGTGGATACATTGTCACATTTCAAATCACATTTTTCTCGAATGAGATGTAGTGTGAACCTCAACCATACACATTCTCGGCTAGCTTCATGAATAACTATTATCTCATCATGGTTCAATGAAGTGGCTAGATAAACTGTTTTATATATCTCCAAGATATGACAGTATCCTCATATATGAACACATTGCATGTTTGAGACCGAGATTTATGTGGGTTAAATAAATACCCAGCATCAGCATAATCAATAATATCGAGACTGCAATCTTTAGAATAATATAAGATCATGTGTTTGATCCCATTTCGATGTCTCCTAGAAGGAGTAAAACTATACTTTGCTAACAAATTAATCGAAAAAGCTATATCAGGCCTTGCAGTATTTGCAAGATATATGTTGTCAAGTGACAATATTCAATATTTCATGTGTGACATCTTTAGGTGTGTGGAGTGCAAATCAAATAAATTTCCGCTTACCAAGATGCACCCTTTCATGTCACTTGATAAATATTTCCACGCCAGCATGCTTAAATTAACGTAGAATTCAGATACTCATAATCTTTCACAATATTGCGCCAATATTGTATCAAATATATTAATGATATTTCATTTCGTATCGATTCACAATGCGACATAACATTTTGAGATCTCATCACTTCATTATTTTCAGGTACCTGAACCTCTCATAAGGTTTTATGAAGTGTTATGTCGTAGGTTCTAATAACACATTGCTTTCTTAGTATGATTATTTGCTCCGTATCCTTTTCAAGAATAATTTCATTTAGAACTGATTGATCTACCACACTTCACGCATGCATAGATTTTGTCCTTTAGGGACACAAAATAGGAGCACTTGCAGCTTAAATATGAGATGTTTCGGCATTTAACTTGAATTATCTTTTGAATGATGATCTGATGATAATTCCTAACAAATTTTTTTAGCTGCTTGTAATCTCCCCCGTGTGTTAGGAAAACTAACATATATCCTCCTTTTTCTTTGAGGAATCTATCTTTGTGCATCATGGTATATTCATTAATCGTATATTGCACATTAACTATTAGATGGACAACGTGTGATTCCTGACTTGAAACCAACTTTGAGGGAAAATTAATCATAATTTATTGGTTTGATGCATACAAGTACTTTTGTATATAATATTTCAAACCAACACATGGAGCTTTTGTTCTCAATGGTTTAACTATTTATTGAAGGCATTCAACGCTAAACCATGATCATCAAGATGAATTGTCTTGATTGCACAATCTGAAAGTTATGTTCTTAACTCAATTTTATTAAGCAAACAACTTTATAAAAGTCAAACTGCAGGTTGACAATAAACGCACATGTGATCATCTATATTGATGCATCTTAATAGATCGCATGACTGGTGAATGGGCCCATATTCACCTTTTATACTTTTCAAATTTTAAGGGATCCAATCTCAATATCAGTTGGTTCAACCAACTTATTATGAGAACAAGCAACATTAAAAGTAATGAAGAATTTTCTAATTCTTCAATATATGTTACATACTCAGTATGCACATCTTTGAGATGTCGCAATAGTTCATATCAATTTATGAACTTTTATACTAGTAAACTTCAAGTTTACCATGACATGTACCTTTATTCTTTAGTAAATTTCAGATTTACTATTACATGAATAAATTTCAGATCTACTACTTCAGAAGTAGATATCAAAATAACTTTTCTCAATTATTCAGCCTCTTTCGGAGGTGAATTGTGATACCATCACAATCAAGTGCACGTTTGCACTAATAAATTTCTCATTCTCCAGGAATAGAATATAATCATGTCTTAAGCGTATCAAATTCTAATAGCTACAAAAGCAAATTGAGGCATACATATGATTTATTGCTACCACATTCAATTCAAGGAATGAAACATATTTAATGGGACATGTTTCACCAAATACTCATTATTTTGCTTTAGCCATCATAATATCATCAATATGGTGCATTGAGATTCAAACTCAACGTCTTATCCATTTAAAGGCGTCTTAGGCATAAATCGATGAACTTGAACCCAACATATTATCATCCCTTTTGATAATATTATTCTTGAGGAATGAATTTAAAACATAAATGGTTCCAAACCAATTATTTTTCCTCAAATCCAACAATAATTATATCATTAATAGAAAAATACAAATAACATAAGGAATTACTAACCTTGACCTTTAGATTTATAATCTCACCTTATTTGACAGCGTCTCGTGCTGATAACGTGTTATAAAATAATAAAGAATAAAGAACAAGAGTAGAAAGAAAAGATAGAGTAATTATTATTTAACCCTTCTATTTATAGGGGAAAATACTCTTAGTTTCTGACTAAAAGACATCCGATGGTGCCTGTGGAACTGTTGTGGCGGGGAATGCCCCTTGCTGTGATGCTTGCTGCTCACCGGAGTTCACGAGTGCCCTAGAAGAAGGAAAGGAGCGGAGTGCCCGAGGAATTGGCTTTCCATGTATCCATTCCTGGGGATAAGATGAAGCTATAACTAAGGGTGTTCATGAGTCGGTTTGGGTCAGTTATTGGTCAAAACTATAACCAAACCAACTTAATCGGTTTTTAAATTTCTAAAACCAAACCAAACCAACATAAAAAATAACCATCAGTTTGGTTCTTGTCGATTTAGTTCGGTTTGGTTTTTCAGTTTATAACTTTAGTTAATGATAAAAGTTGAAATTTTTCTTAAAAAAATCCAATCCAACATATGAGATGTCAACTGAGTGTTGTTCTTCAACCTTGAAACTAAGATGTCAATTTGTTGTTATACTTAGGCAAATCCATGAACAACACCATATGAACGCTTCTACAAAAATATTTAGAAACTACATATAAGAGAATGATATGATAACCTCCAAAAGGTAAACACATAAATTTTTTGCTCAATAGGGACCAAAAAGAAAGTTCAAAACTGGTGATTATCAATAGTCTAATAAAACTCACCTATAAAATCCCATAGACAACAAGATAATTTTCACAATTAGTATCATTTGTCATTCAAAGTGCTAAAATTATATAGAATCTCATAACGTACATCAACTAGATAGAGACATATGACTAAAAGTGCTATGATTAAAGTTAAATTTATGATTAAAATTTAAAACATAAAAAATATTTATATTTTATTTATGAATAATATATAAATAATTTATATATGCATATTTATGTGTGTGTATACATATATATACATATATATATATGTATATATATAATTTTTATCGGTTCGGTTTGATTATTTTGTCGATTATTTTAGAGTAAAATCAAAACCAAACCCCATAAGTATCGGTTTTAAAAATTTAAAGCCAAACCAAATCAAATCAAACCAAACCTAACCAAATGTCGGTTTGATTTGAATCGCGGTTCGATTTGATTTTTAACCAAATCATGAACAGCCCTAGCTATAACCTACAAGTACTAACTAGTTAGTAGACTCACACTTTGACGAGAGTACTTCAAATACTGATAGATATCAACTAAATTTTATTAGATGTTGATAGATATACATTTATAACATCTATTTATTATTATGGCTAAATTTGAGCCAAATTTTTGTGGCAAAAGGATTTTTCCTAATCGAAAATATTAGCGGGATCAATGTTTACCCACCTCGCCCCGCCCTCCCCACTTTTATTCCTGGGTGGAAACAAAATTTCAAACGGGCCTTAAAGAAACTATATAGTTAAAAAGTTGCAAAAAATTTTCTGTGTCTAGGAAATGATAAGCACCACCGGAACTAGAGGCGTTCGAATTAGCACTTATCTCCGGCGTCCATACACGGCGGAGACACTTCTCCTTACAGGCCACTTCTTCCGCCGCTGCTGCCGCAGACACAGCCGCTTCTTCACCTCCTCCTCCACCTCCTCCACCAAGGAGAAAGTTATTGTCATTTCTGGACCTACCGGTGCCGGCAAAAGCAAGCTAGCATTACAACTCGCTAAGCGACTCAATGGTGAAATCATCACCGCTGACTCTGTACAGGTTTGATTATGTTTGTTTGAACTATTGTTTTGTGTTCTTAGTATTATTTTGTTGTAGAACTGATCTGCTTTTATTACTCATTCCGTTTAAAAAAGAATGACCTATTTTGACTTGCCAAAATGCTCTTTAATCTTGTGGTTCTAAACATGCCATATGGAAAGTTGAAATTAAAGTATTGCCAAAAAAGGAAAGACATCATTCTTCTTGAAACGGACTAAAAGGAAAGTAGGTCAGTCTTTTTGAAACGGAGGGAGTACTATCTATTATCTCTTGTATTTCCATTAAGTCTTTTTCTGGACTGTTTTATTTTGAGCCGGGCTCTATCGGAATCACCCTCTCTATGCTCTCTCGTGGTACTACATTGGGTATGTTGTGTTTGTCAAAATTTAGTGCAAAATACAATACAATAAGATACATCATGAAACAATATGTAACAATCATCCAAACATAGTGTTATGCTTGAGGCATGTTTGGTAGCATAATTGATTTGTTCTCTGGCTTTATAGGTGTATCGAGGGCTTGATGTCGGTTCAGCAAAGCCTTCCCTAAGTGAAAGAGAGGTATTGCCTCAACACATTTGAAATTGTAGTGTGCTAATATTATTTCCTTGGGGCCACTTGGCGTCCTTACTAATAATATATGGTCCAAAATTGTTGTTACTTTGGAAAATCAAGATATAATTGAGTGCATTCTTCTCATTTTGCCTTTATTAATAATCATTCTTGAAAATACTGAATATACACACACTCCAATATTCTGATTGCTTATATTAACTTTGTTTTTATTTATTGAAGAGAGATTAAAGAGATAACATTTTAAGTGATTAAAGATAATAAATGAGGGTAGTCAAAACACATTTTCGTAAGAGTGTGTAAACCAGAAATGTGACAACTGGTACAGAGGAAGTAGCATGTTTTACTGCCTGATTTCTTGAGGCATGCTTTAAACATGAAACATGTTTTGCCGTTTTTGGGGTTCTGCATAATATTGGTCCTTTTGGTTTCATGTGTGAATGTGTACTGAGTGACTTAACTTCTCGAGCTTCATTACTACCTGTTGTTCCGTCTGAGGAATGGAAAATACTTTATAAATTTTGATAGAACCATGTGTTAGAGTGCTGCCATGACAGACGCTTGTTTTTCTGTATGGTTTGCAGGAAGTAGTACATCATATGGTTGACCTAGTGGATCCATTTGAAGGTATTTCTGTCTAAATTAGATGGTCTGAAGCAATGAAACAATAATTTGCACGAATTTCAATAGCTGTGCAGCACATCCCTTCACTCAATGAAGCGTGATCTATGTCCTCTGCATTGTCATAAATTGTAATTTGGTGCTTATTTTTGTTGCTTGTGCGTAGTGACAATCATGACCACTAAAAGCCCTCTGCTTTCCATTTTTGTGGAACATCCAGAACTTAAAATCAATGAAGGGAACACATCAAAATTCCTCAATTTGTTGAAACCCTCAAATTGACCATTATATCTTTCACTTGATGATCAATTTTCAAGTAATAAAATGTCTAACTTTTGTTGTAAATGATGTGAATTCTCTCCAAACCACTCAAAAGTGTAATGAGAGTTCACAAATATTGATTACTTCTCTTGCTAATTTTGTTTCACATCAGGACTAGATAAAGCCTTTGTGTAATTCCCTATTCAGTATGAGATAACTTCTCAATTTCTTTTTAGAAAGATCTGGTATCATTTTCAGCAATGAACTAACATTTCACCATTGCTCATTTATGCTCAAGGCGTTTGCGACGTTTATACAAATCGTTGAGATTAAAGGAATAACTGGTATTTGTACTTTCAGAATAACACAAAATCCTAAACTCACACTGTGATCAAGAGTCAGTTTATAAGGAACCTGCGCAAGTTGGGTGGTGTGGGACTGTAATTCGAAGTGAAATTTCTGTTGTCTTCTTTGCTCATGTTTAGTAAACTGCTGGTATGCCCTATATGATGTACCCTTTTAAAAAAAATTTCCTTTAATTCTAATGCATAAATTTCTCCTTTTCTTTTGGATATGTCATCAGATTATTCTGTTGGAGATTTTTTTGAGGATGCTAGGCGAACTACCAGAGATATCCTTGATAGGGGCCGTGTTCCAATAGTCGCGGGTGGTACTGGATTATATTTGCGGTGGTATGTGTAGAATATTACAGCTCATACTTGAAAGCTTCTGGTTAAATTGAGGACACATTCAAACTAAAGCTAAACTTTTTGGTTGCAACTTGTCTAACAAGAAGATTCATTCTGTAAAACTGACTGAGAGAGAGCAAGAATTAGGTTATGCGAATAAGTTGTGGTGAGAGATATCTATTTAAAGCTTTATTATACTTAGAAATGAAGCTTGCATATATCCTGTACCTGATGATAGAATTGGATCTTGGATGTACAAGAATTTTGTTTTCATACAATTTCTACGATTGAGTCACTTAACCTAAAGGGGCATGATCTTCCAACTCACATAATAATTCTGTCTAATGTTTAAGGTTTATTTATGGGAAGCCAGATGTTCCAAAAGCCTCTCGAGACATTGCTGCAGAAGTCCACTCAGAGCTTGCAAGTTTACAGAATGATGAAGACTGGGATGCTGCTGTTCAGTTGTTGGTTAAAGCTGGTGATCCTGGTGCCCAGTCTTTATCGGCAAATGAT
This sequence comes from Capsicum pubescens, assembly GCA_030864215.1. NCBI lineage: Eukaryota > Viridiplantae > Streptophyta > Magnoliopsida > Solanales > Solanaceae > Capsicum > Capsicum pubescens. The sequence continues at coordinate 261,443,909 of CM061540.1, read as the reverse complement.
TGGTATCGCTTGCATCGTAGGCTTGAAATTGTCAAGGTATTGTAGAAAGGTGTCTTTACCCGTGATCCCTCTGATTTTAACCCATTCTTTGTAAGTCAGATACGTGTCGCATGAGCTGCTGGACATTACACATTTCTGTGTTATGGTTTGTCACTTACCAATGTGGTTGCAAGGAGAATCACAAGTTTTTCTTGTCAGCTATTGATGTGCTTTTAGAGAGAATTTCTGTTGGTTTTGTCAGAGCTCCTTGTGGTTATGAAATAGTTGAGACTAGATTGCACTCAAAGGTGTGGTGTAGTGGTCAATGAAGTGAGTTGAGTACTATGAGGTCTCAGGTTCAAATCCTAATGGAGACTAAACGCTAGGTGGTTTCTTTCCATCTTTTCTAGCTTTGAAGGACAGAAGTACCTGATATTTATTTCTGGTGGGAGGTGACAGGTATTCAATGGAATTAGTCGGGGTGTGCGCAAGCTGGCATGACACCACTGTTACCAAAAAATAAAATTGTTGAGACTGGATTGAGATATGCTCAACTATCAGTCCATAGTGTTGCAGCCTGTTCTGTTTATCTTTAGATGAAAAACTAAATATACTTTTTGGCTTGCAGTCTACTGGGTCACCTCCATCAGCTTTTGAAGTACCATATAATTCTTTCAGAGAACAGCTCGATTCAGGTGTGACAGATGCTGCTGATGTTAAGAGTTCTGCTGACAAACTGCAGCAGAGTGAAATAAAGGATTTGGAGTATGATTTTCTTTGTTATTTCCTTTCCACCAATAGGCTGGACCTCTATAGAGCAATTGATTTTCGGTGTGAAGATATGCTCCTAGGTAAAAAATTAACAATCGTTTAAATGATTAATTTGTTTTGTTTTATATTTTTTGAAGTTCTTAGAACTCTTAATCACAATATTACTTCTTGAATTAATTTACCTGTAAAATTTATCATCTCAAAGTATGCTGCATGATGCTCTGTTTTTCTGTATCAATGCACAAGCATTCTAGGAACAACATTCTTTTCTGCCTTACGATTTTTTCTTTTATCAATGATACCTAGGGCTAATTATATGCTTCTCTTCCTTCCTGCCTTCTTCTTTTCATAACATCTTGTTAGATTGGATGAAGCAGAGGGGCCAGCTCAAAGGGGAGAGTTCTGAAATTGACGTTTAAATGAAGATAAAGCTACTCTCATGGAATGTAAGGTGGATTAACAATATTTCCACTAGAAATAATGTTAAGAGTGCATTGCTGAAATAGAAGTAGATATTTACTGTTTTCAAGAAACAAAGGTGAGTAGGGAGGTGGAAAACATTGTCAAACAACTGTGGTCTAGCAGGTGGATGAGGTGTGGATATATAAAAGCGGATGGTAGTAAGGGTGGAATCCTAATCATGTGCGATTGCAGACTATGGTCAGGAAGTCTGGTAGAAATAGGCCAATACTCTATTACCTACAAATTTGAGGCAGTACAAAGTGTTTTTAGCTGGTTTCTCACTGACATCTATGCGCCTCACACCAGAAGTGAGAAATTGGTTGCTGGGAAGAAGCAGCAACAGTTAAAGAACTATGTGAGGGACCATGGGTAACTTGTTGAGATTTCAATACAGTTATGGTTATGGCAAAAAGGAGAGGATGCAATAGGATCACAAATGTGATGTCTGACTTTTCCAACTGGATTGAGGAGATGGAACTACACGAACCTCATCTGAACGGTGGGATTTTCACTTGGATCAGAGATCATCATAGTGCTGCTAGATTGGATAGATTCATGTATTCGATAGAGTGGGAGGAAGCTTTCAAGAACATTAAGCAATTGATCATGTTCAGAGTGACATTCGACCATAGCCCAATCATGTTGCAATGTGGAGATTGGGATCAGAGGAAGTCGTACTTCAAGTTTGAAAATTGGTGGCTGAAGGTTGATGGTTTTGAAGGGCTAGTTCACAACTGGTGGAATGCATTTGAAGTGTTGGGTTATCCTGACTACAAACTCAATGTGAAAGTAAAGATGTTGAAGCAGAAACTCAAAGAATGGAGCAAGTCAATGTGTGGGGAGCAAAGTAATAAGAAAAACAACCTCTTTATTGAATTAGCTGATAGTGATCTTGCTTAAAATGCTAGCACTTTGTTAGAGGATGAGCCAATGGTGAGGGAAACAGTTTTGGTTGAGATGGAGGAGCTGGCAAAATTGAGGAATCCAGGTGGAGGAAAAAGTCCAAAATCCTATGGCTGAACAAGGGGATAACAATACTAAGTTTTTCCAGAAAATGGTAACAACCCACAAGAGATACAATAATATTGATAGACTGATAATCAATGGGGATGAAGTCAAAGATCCAGAAACTATTAAGGTAAATATGGTCGAGTTGTATAAGATACTCTACACTGAATCTGAGTTGTGGAGGCCTACTTTTGAACCTGTAAATTGTCCAAGAATCTCTCAAGAGGAACAAGAATGGTTGCAAAGGCCTTTCGCTGAAGAAGAAGTGCTGAACATTATCAAACAATGTGATGGTGATAAGGCCCCTGGGCCTGATGGTTATACTATGAGTTTCTTCAAGGTCTGTGTGAGAAATAATAGAGAAAAATATTATTGAATTGTGTATCTAAATTATTAAATTGAGATCCTATTTATAGACACTATATTACTATCCTTTTTCAAGTATGATTTTGTGTACTATTCCTATTCCTACTCATATTCTACCACTCCCCCTCAAGCTGGTGCATACAAGTCATATGTACCTAGCTTGTTACAAATGTAATTAATATGAGGACTAGTGAGTGACTTGGTAAAGATATCTGCAAGTTGATCACTTGACTTGACTTCACAAATTTTGTTACAATATCTCCGGAGAGTATCTTTTCTCTGACAAAGTGACAATCGATCTCTATGTGCTTAGTTCTTTCATGGAACACTAGATTAGATGCAATATGAAGGGCTGCTTAATTCTCACGTACGAGTTCCATCTCACCAGTTTCTCCAGATTTTAGTTCTCTTAGCAACTGTTTGATCCAAATTAGCTCACAAGTTGCTGCAACTATTGCTCGATATTCTGCTTCCTCACTAGATCGAGCAACCATACTCTGTTTCTTACTCTTCAGGACACCAAATTACCTCCTACTAAAACACAATATCCGGTTATAGGACGTCTATCAAAGGGTGATCCTGCCCAATCAGCATCTGTATATCTAATGATATGCTTATGGTCTCGATCCTCTAAGAGTAGTCCTTTACCTGGAGATGACTTTATGTTTCGCAAAATACGAGCAACTGCGTCCCAATGACTATCACAGGGGGAAGTCATAAACTGACTTACAACGCTCACAGGAAAAGAGATGTCAGGTCTAGTCACTGTGAGATAATTCAACTTTCCAACCAACCGCCTATACCTTACGGGATCACTTAGTGGCTCCCCTGTCCTGTAGAAGTTTAGCATTTGGATCCATAGGAGTGTCAATGAGTCTACATCCCATCATTCCTGTTTCCTCAAGAATGTCTAAGACATACTTATGTTGAGAAATAACAATACCTGATCTGGACTGAGCAACCTCAATAGCTAGAAAGTATTTCAGTCTGCTGGGGTCTTTAGTTTGGAGATGTTGCTTCAAATTAGTGATACCATCTTGATCATTGTCGGTGATCACGATATCGTCACCATAAACGACTAAATAAATACACAAATTTGGTTTAGAATGACGATAAAATATTGAATGATCAGCTTCACTACGAATCGTGCCAAACTCTTGAATTACTGTGCTAAACTTCCCGAACCAGGCTAGAGGGGACTGTTTCAAACCGTAGAGTGATCTGCGCAATTGATAGACAAGGCTACTAGACTCCCCCTGAGCAACAAAACCAAGTGGTTGCTCCATATAAACTTCCTCCTCAAGATCACCAGACAAAAAAGCATTCTTAATGTCCAACTGATAAATGGGCCAATGACAAACGACAACCATAGGTAGAAAAAGACGAACAAATGCTATTTTAGCCACAGGAGAGAAAGTGTCACTATAATCAAGCCCAAATATCTGTGTATATCCTTTGGAAACAAGGCGAGCGTTAAGCCGATCAACCTGACCATCTGGACCAACTTTGACTTCATAAACCCAACGGCACCAATAGTAGATTTACCTGCAGGAATGGAAACAAGCTCTCAAGTACCACTCGTATGTAAAGCAAACATCTCATCAATCATAGCCTATTTCCAACCTGAATGGGAAAGTGCTTCACCTGTAGTCTTAGGGATGAAATAGAGGACAAAGATGATACAAAAGCATAATGGGGTGATGATAGACGATGATAATTCAAGAAAATATAATGTGGGTTAGCATTACGAGTGGATCTTATACCTTTTTAAGTGTAACTGATTGGCTAGGAGGAGGCAAGTCCGCAGTAGGGGAAACTTCAGGCGCATGACATGAATCATCTGGAACTAATGATGGATGCAAGAGGGAATCATAAGTCAAAAGTGGTGGCACTGCAGCTGGAGATGTAGAAGTAACTGTAGATTCCTGAAAGGTTGATGTTGGTAAGACTGGAGGTATGGGTAAGACTTCAGAGATATCAAGATGATCAGAAGATGTATAATAAGGTTGAGACTCAAAGAATGTGACATCGGCGGACATAAGGTATGGGTAAGACTTCAAAGATATCAAGATGATCAGAAGATGTATAATAAGGTTGAGATTAAAAAAATGTGACATAAGCGGACATAAGGTAGCAACTCAAATTATGTGAATAGCATCTATACCCTTTTTGAACTCGAGAGTAACCAAGAAAGACACATTTGAGAGCACGAGGGGCTAATTTATCTTTTACTGGGGCTAAGTTATGAACAAAACAGTGCTCTCAAAAACACGAGGGGGGAAAGAGTAGAGATGTGACTGAGGAAATAGTATGGAATGAGAACCTGATTCTGAATTGAAGATGACGCATTCTATGAATGAGATAGCAAGATGCGGGGACTGCATCGCCCCAAAAACGTAGCGGAACACGAGATTTTATGAGAAGAGTGCGAGCAGTCTCAATGAGATGCTTATTTTTCCTTTTTGCTATACTGTTCTGCTGAGGGGTGTATGGACATAATGTCTGGTGAATAATTCCTTGGTGAGTCATAAACTCCTGAAACTAGGAGGATACGTATTCTAAGGCATTATCATTACGAAAAGTACAAATAGAGAGACCAAATTGATTTTGTATTTCAGCACAAAAACTTTTGAATATAGTAAATAACTCAGAACAATATTTCATTAGGAAAACCCAAGTGCATCGTGAAAAATCATCAATGAAATTATTAAAGTAACAAACTTATAAGGGTGAACTGATTCTACTAGGATCCCAAATATCAGAATGAACTAATGAGAAAATAAACTCTGAACGACTCTCAATACTACGTGAAAATATAGCACGGTGTGTTTCCCAAGTTGACACGACTCACAATCTAATGTGGATAAACTAGACTAATTAGGCACCATCCCATTTATGTGAATGCGAAACAATACAGTGCTATCCTCAAAAGGCGACAGGTCCGTGCCAAGCGTCAGGCTCAAAATAAGCTTGTCAAAAACAGAAAGCCATATCTTCACGAGTCTCGACATCGTCACGCAATGAAGAGAGCCAGGGGTTCTGGAGGGCGCTTTTTGAACACAAAGAATATGCAGCAATCCAAGCTTCTGTAGCTTGGATAGACCCGAACGTCCTAAGCATTTGTGAATAAGGTCTGGAGGGTCTGTAACGGAGCATGATGTGAAGGAATTTAAAGAGGTAAGATGGTAAAGGCCTTTTGATTCATGTCCTGTGCCAATCGTCTGTTCCGTATTGCGGTCCTGCATTAGAAAAGAATCATAAAAAAAAGTTATACTACAATTAAGGGCACATATCAAACGACTAACAGATGCAAGATTAAAAGGACAACCAGGGACATAAAGAACAGAGTTTAGAGTGGCAGAAGATAGGGGTTTGGCTTGTCCAACTCCTTCTGGTTTTGTTCGTATCCCATTGGCTAAAGTAATAGCTGGAAGAGACCGTGAATAAACAATGTCAAACAGAAGTGACTTATTGCTAAAAATATGATCAGAAGCACCTGAGTCCACAACCCATGATCCAAAGGTAGGAGATTGTGCAGTTGAGACTATTGGTAGAGATGTATGCTTACTTGCTCTATATTGAAGATACTCATGATATTCCTTATTAGATAAATATACCCGTTGATCGCTTGTGGTGTTAGACTGAGCAACATGAACATTTTTAGGTAGTAGACCATGCAAAGCATAGCATATTCCACGAGTATGTCCAAGCTTATTACAATAACTACACTTAGGTCGAGAATAACATACATCACGAGTTTGCCCAAGCCTTTTACAATAACTACACCTAGGTCGAGATCTTCCAAATCGACCTCCCCCTCGTCGATTCTTCATGGACTGTGATGTTTGATTTTCTGATCTCCTCATTAAGGGTTCAAATTTAATCATAGGATTAAATTGAGCAAAAAAGTCAAGTCACCGAAAATTTGGTTAGTCGCGGGAAAAAATTGGATTTGATTGTCAGAATCAAGATATAGCTATTGGTACAGCCTTGGAATGAAGGAGTGACCTTACGGAAAAAAAATCTGGCCGGAATATATTGCACTCGTCGGCGCGTGATGCACAAATCTAAAACTTCCGACGGCGCGTGGCTCGCTGAAGATGAGATTCAATCACTGGGGTTTGCTCGCCCGAGTGTTTCGCACCTCGTGGTAGTAGTGGTTTTCACACACAACACTTATAAAACAGATGAGGGCACTCAAACTCGACTTGACAGTCGCCGAAAATTGAAGCACGAGGACCGTCTTACTGATCTTTCTTCCCATTAAGTTTCTCACCAAACCTTCTCTGATACCATGTGAGAAATAATGGAGAAAATATTATTGAATTGTGTATCTAAATTATTACATTGAGATCCTATTTATAGACACTACATTACTATCCTTTTTCAAGTAGGATTTTGTATAATATTTCTATTCCCACTCATATTCTAACAGTCTGTTAGGCAACTCTGTAGGAAGATTTGATACAGACAATTCACAACTTCTATCAGAATGAAGTGTTTGAGAAGTTTTTTAATGCTACCCTTATAGCATTAATACCCATGAAGTATAGGGCAGAAGAACTGAAGGACTTAGACTAATAAGTCTAATTGGTGAAGTTTACAAAATTATAGCCAAACTCATTACAGAAAGATTGAAAACTGTCACAAGAGGTTTGATAGATGAACATCAAATGGTTTTCTTGAAAGGAAGATAAATAACAAATGCAACACTGTTGGCCAATGAATTAGTGGATAGTAGGGTGAAGCAGAAACTACTTGGAGTCCTATGCAAACTTGATATTTAGAAGGCTTATGACCATGTCAATTGGTCATTCCTCCTAAAAATTTTGAGAGATATGGGCTTTGGAAACAAGTGGATCAATTGGATCAAATTTTGTGTATCTACGGTGAAATTTTCTCTTATTATCAATAGTAGTCCACAAGGTTTCTTTCAGTCACATAGAGGTTTGAGGCAAGGTGACCCCATGTCACTTTTCCTATTTATCTTCGCGATGGAAGGCCTTAACTCCATGATTAGAAAAGCAAGGTAGAATGGATGGATAAAGGATTCCCTGCAAATGTCAGAAGAGGAAATAATATGGAAATCTCACATCTGCTGTGTGCAGATGATTCCTTGGTATTTTGTGAAGCTAAATTAACTCAGATCAGACATTTGAGTGTCATTTTAACTATTTTTGAGGGCATTTCAGGACTCCATGTCAATTGACATAAGAGTTGTTTATACCCAGTTGACGAAGTTACTAATATGGAGATACTTGTTGTCAATTTAGGGTGCCAAGTAGCATCCCTTCCAACTAAATACCTCGGATTGCCTCTTGGCGCTAAGAATAAAGGGGTGGAAGTATGGAGTGAAGTGCTGGAAAGAAGTGAGAGAAAGCTGACAAGATGGAAAAGTCAGTGTCTGTCTTTAGGAGGCAGACTAACACTTATTAAATCAGTAATGGATGCTCTCCCCACTTACATGATGAGTCTTTTCCCAATTCCAAGAAGCATAGAGAAGAAAATCAACAAACTTAGGCGAGTCTTCTTATGGCAGGGAGATAAAGAGAAGCTTGGGTACAATTTAGTCAAATGGATGATGTGACTCTCAACAAAATCTAGGGTGGTATGAGGGTAAAAAAGTTGAGTTTGCAGAATGTGAGTTTGTTGAAGAAGTGGCTTTGGAGGTTCTGCAATGAAGACTCGTCTTTATGGAGAAGATTCATCTCCTAGAAGTAAGGTCTCCAAAATAACTGGTGCATAATGAAGTAGCCGGAACTTTCGGGTGCTCTATTTGAAAAACTATCAGAAAACTATGGCCTTTTTTTAACTCCAATTTGTCATTCAAAATTGGAGATGGGGTTAAAACTAGTTTCTGGAATGAAAATTGGATAGGAGATGACAGGAACCTGAAAACTTTATTCCTGAACCTATACAGTCTGAGCTTGCAACAGATGGCTACAGTGGCACAGATGTGGAACCCTCAAGGTTGGGACCTGACTTTTAGGAGGGCTCTAAATGACTGGGAGATTAGTAAAGTAGCAGAGTACTTGCAGGTGTTGAATGTATTTCCAGGTGTCTTAGAGGGACCGGACAGTCCAATATGGATGTTGCACAACAAAGGGATTTTCACTGTGAAATTATGTTACTGGAACATGAACTCTAACCAAACAATGGGAATGGAGTGGCCATGGAAACTATTCTGGAAGATCAAAGTCCCTCATAAGGTGTCATGCTTCACATGGTTGGTGATTAGAAAAGCATGTTTAACCTATGAAGTGGTACAAAGAAGAGGTATACAGATTTGCTCATGGTGTTATATGTGTTAAAAAGAGGCAGAGGTTAACATCCACTTATACCTTCACTGCAAAACAACTGTAAATCTGTGGGACATGTTCTTATGTATACTTGGGGTTAGTTGGGTAGTGCCCAAAACCTATGTTGCTCGGACTCGGCTGTTTTGCCGCCGAAACCGTCTCGACACGAGACTGAGGCGGGGACGGGTGCTTTCGCCGTCTCCGATTCGGTCAACCGATTTTGGAGACGTTGACCAAACTAAAGAAGAAATTTGAGGGGAAACATCGAATAATTAACCGGCAACTTACCTAAAAAAATTCCGACCATTGATCGCCGGAAAAGAGACGGCATTGTTGATGTGCCGTCGCCATCGCCGGAAATCATCATCGCTGTCGTCGAAAATCATCGTTGCAGTCGTCGTACCACCTCATTCGTCGTCGGTCGTCCGTTTCTCCCACCCCAGTCGTCGTCGGCGTTGGTCGTTGGACACAGTGACTTTTTTTTTGGTCAAAGTGACCGTCTTTATTTGTTTGTATTGTTAATAACTTATATTAGCACGTGTATATTAACAGATATATGTTTTAATAAAAAGTAAAAACTAAAAAACGTGTATACTTTGACAACACTATGTCGATCAGTTTACTCTTACTTTGACAACATTAGTTTAAATTCTTAATTATAATTTCTTATTTTTTGGTAAATATCTTTATAACTCTATATTTATAATATTTAATTTTTTTAGCCGCATCCCCGCACCCGTATCCACACACAGATTCGTACCCTCGAATCTTAAAATTTATATTTTGATGAATCCGACTCTTGGATCCGCACCCATCTCGGATACCCGCACCCGAATCCGAGCAACTTAGCCTAGAACTACTTCAGACATGCTGAAACAATGGGAAGGAGTGGGTAGAAGAAGAAGATCAAAAGAGGACTGGTGGAAATGTATTCCAGCCTGCATCTGGTGGTCACTTTGGATGGAAAGGAATGAAAGATCCCATGATGGACAAGCTAGCAGCATTCAGAAGATCAAGACGAAAAGTCTGAGTATGCTGTATTTTTGGTGTAAACAAGATATGGTGGGGGAGGTAGAAAGTCTAGTGGATTTCATAGGACAATTGCAAAGTTTTTTTTTGGGTTTTGTTTCTGCATGATACCCCCAGGGGGTTGTAAACCTCACCTCATCAGTCTTACCTGATGAGTTTTTTGGTGTGAATACAAAGTACCTTTGTCAAAAAAAGTAATTTGATCCTTTTTTTCTCTGTCTTCATATTCTTGATATCATCTTAGGATATGCATTTCAAAAAAGTTACTTGTGATTAACTGGAAAAACATTTTCTTTGGAAATTGGATAGTGAACTGTGAGCAATTCAAATAAGTATCAATGACACCAAGATTATTTTCTTAATAGAGGTTAAAGTTTGTCTTATAAGAGTTAGCTATCGTGCTTTGATTTGTAGTTCCTTGAGACACCAATCATTTCTTCAACAAAAATAAAATCTTTCTTTCAAATCAGGGCTTTCTGTTTTAGTTCCTTAACAACTTTAGTTAGAATACGTTGATCCTAATTAATTCATTATGATGGTGGCATACTGCAGGAACAGATGAACTTCTATCTGAGGCAAGGTGGCTTCTTGATTTGGGTCTTTTGCCGAATTCAAATCCTGCTACTCGATCAATTGGTTACCGACAAGTATATTTGCATCTCTATAACTTAAACAAAATTCAATAGTTTGTTTCCTAATATGTGTTTGTTCAAAACCTATCAGGCAATGGAATACCTTCTAAGATGTAGAGAAAATGGAGGATGGAGTTCTGCTGGGGATTTCTATGGATTTTTATCTGAATTCCAAACAACATCACGGTATTTTACTTCACTGTCACTATGTAATTGTCTCAAATGGTGACGATCTTTGTTATTCTCGGTTTCCTTGTATATATGTTGTGGATGTAGGGAAAACAATTGTTTCATTGTGTAATAAATTATAATCTTTCAAAATGTTATCTTTCTGACCAAAATCACCCTTATTGTATCAACTAAACTTTCATTACATCCTTAAAATATCTCACTTTACCAAAAACTACTAATATCATCTCTCAGTAAACTTATTCATCCATTTCCTTCTGAATCTGAAAAAAAAAATATTATTTTTTGAATCTGATTTTTCCATCCATTTCTAATAGTACTCTCCTCTCATGCACTTTATCACTTCTTTTTATTTTGTTAAATTTCCACAATCTCCCCTTGTCCGACAATGATAGCCTAAAGGACTATCAAACACGAAATGGACACTAAAGGAACAAAAATCAGCAAGTTCACAAAGAGAAAACAACACACTAGAAGGAGATGAAGAAGAAGAATTGCATGAAATTAAAGATAGATAGAGAGACCCTCACTTCCACCAATGAATAGCACTAGAAGGTGTATCAAACCTTCAAACACACATCACCAATGGAAGATCAAACCACTCTCTTAGGTGACCCAAAGGAAACACTCTTCCTCAAGCACACCTTTCTTGCCAAATTTCCCAATACAAGTGAAACCCTAACTTCAAATGTATTCAAGGAACCAATTTCGGGTTTGAGAGCTAAAACTACAACACTAAAACTACAATCTAAGAATAATATCCAATTTCATCAAAGTCTAATGAAAATACAAGCTAAAGGGTCTATTTATACTTATTACAACCAATGACCAAAATACCCTTAATGAAAGGTGCTCCTTTGGAGTGTAAAAACAAGTCATTAAAAGACAAGAATGCCCTTAATGAATAGGCGCCTATGTGTTGTAAGAATCCCTCCTTCTCTCTTCATTTGACAAGGCTTTGTAATGTCTCCAAAAGGGTCTTCTAGTACTTGTAAATTCTGAAGCTTGTTCCTTTGAGAAGTCCTTGCAATCCTTATGCACTTTAGGCTTGTATCAGACAACGTCAACTATCTATGACTCCCTATTTTTATAATAAATGTTTAGTACACTTCCCCTGCCATAATATTTTCACTGTTGCTTGCGTTTATAGTTAAGCGAAGTGAAATCTTTTATATTTCTGCTCTGTTACCCTTTGAAATGATACATTTTTCCAGATTTATGCCTTTAGTAGTGTCTAATATTATTTTTCTTAAGTGTTTTTTTTTTTAAATGTTCTCCGCATCTTCATAACTTGGAAATAAAAAAATGTATATAGGTTTGCATAAGTTCTATTCATACACTATAGTTAAGTTATTCTTTTAAATAATTATTTGGTCCATTTTGAGTTTTTTTTCCCCGTCATTTAGGGTTCCAGGATTAGCAAAACCACTTCTTTCGCTTTTCTACTGCTCCTTATTAGAATAGTTGGAAACTCTTAATTATGATGTTATAGATGATATTCGTCTATAAGTATTAATGTGTACTTTTTTATCAATGAAAATGAGTGCTTATCATGTTTTTGAAATCAGTATGTTACAGATTCAAGAAATTGATTCCAGAACAAAAGGCACTAATAGGGAGACACAGTCTGTCACGACCCAAAAGTTGAGGTCATGATGACACCTACCTCGACCCAGCCTTGGTAGGTAAGCCAAAACCCCACAATAGAAAATAAATTCAAAATATGAAAGAGATTAAATAAATACGAGACTTCTAGAACGAAGTCAAACAATAATACTCAAATAACAAAAATATCCAAAGAAATACATCAATCCCCAAAATCTGATGTAATAAGTGTAAAGAGCATCTAATACAATACTAGAATCTTCTAAGTACAACTCTGCCTCTGAAATACAAGGTAAAGACTTAGATAGAGGGAGGCTGGAACAAGGCTTCGGATGGGGAGCTCACCAGATCTCCGATATAGCTCTCTCTCCGCACGAATCGGCCACCACGGGTTGCACTCTTATTAGGATTTGCACCGAAAGGGCACAAAAGTAGGAGTGAGTACGGTCCATTTGTACTCAGTAGGTATCATAGGCCGACTGAGTAAAGTAGAAAACAAAACAAGTAAAAGATACTATGAGCACGTCATCTACAAACAGAAAAGTTCCCAAATGATAGCTCACACCATCTCGACTAACAGTTTTATAATATAAGATAAAAAAGAACGACTACACATGAAATATATAAGTAACCTAAGTACACATCAAGGGTACATTAAAAGGAAACACAGAAGATACCAATGCAATACAATGATGGTGGGACTTTTGTATACACCTTCCAAGCCTCAATGCTTAAGGATAGGACCCATGGGGGTTCGCAACCCATATACTTATTATAGTTTCAATCTTAAGTCTTAATCAACCTTACCAGCACATCCCTCGGTATAGTTATTTCATAAAGTGTCTCATCAAAATCAGTATTTCTCAACCAACTTACCAGCACATCCCTTGGTACAAGTGTTTTATAAAATATCTCATAACTCGTCAAAATAAGTGTTTCTCCGTGGTACCAATCTCATTAATATGTATAAATAAAATGAGGATGTAATGCTCAAACCCGAACAATATGAAGATAATAATCAATTCAATACAGGTATAAATGAACTCAAAATCAACTCAGTACGTTAATAATTAATGATATCAGCCCTTGCTCGGCACCACTAGAAAGAATAGTCATGTAAAACATCGATAATATCATTTCAAACACCTCATTCGGGTATATTAATTATGCTAAAGGCAAATAATGCTCAAATAAGACCTAAAATGTCTATTTAAGCCCCCGCACGGGCATCACAACTATAATTATGACATTTAACGCACAGATAAGGCCTATGATGTCAAATAAAGCCCCCACACGGGCAACACGTAATATATGATCTCTCAAGTCAACGCCAATATGAATATAAGCCTCCCACGGGCACTCGATAATAATAATCTCGAAATATAACTCCCCATGGCTAATTCCCCAACACGTAGCATGCTTTACATAGACGTTAACTACCCAACCAAGTCTTAAGAGGATTAAGCCATAACCTACTTCAAAGTGCTGAAAATCCAAGCGTAGACTTTTCAACCCGGAGCCTTCCTCTTTCGAACGGTCTCATAATCAGCTAAAACTATCAAAAACATAATCTATGCGTTGAAAGAAAGCTAACGATACCTAGATTGCCTATTCTTAGATTGGGTCCAAAATCAGTCCGAAATTGAAAGCGGTAAAACCAAAATTTTCCCTATATTTATAGGAGTCTACAGCTAAAACTCCACACAAAAACGAGTTAAAATCGAGGATCAAATCGATGAAAAATCAATTTTATAGTTTATCGCGATGAGTGAAGATTTGCATCTTTGTGTCCACGGTCAATGGCTTGCGTTCGCGAAGAAGGATTATGCACCAGAAATCAGCTATGCATTAGCTGAAAACTACAACCTCTAAGTCTCTGAATGGACCCTCGGGATTCGTTTAGGACTCCACAAAACTAAACCATATGTGCTACTAGGCTATTTTCGACGTTCCGAACTCAATGGAAACGTCGGATTTTCGAAAAGAGATCGTTACAACAAATTAGCCCTCGGACCCCATTTAGGCTTAATTCACTAGTTTTTGTCCAAAGGGTCAAAATACAAAATAAAGGCTCATGCCCGAACTACCCGCACGGCTAACCTAAAATCAACTTTTAGGGGCTAATGGAACTATCCAAATAGACATCCAACACTCGAAACACAAAACATTGACTGAAGTCAAACTCATGATTTTTAAAGCCTCTAAGAGCCTCAAACTCTCCGAAACCACTCCCGAATGCATTGAGGACCATGCCAACCATCTCCACATCTCACAAATAGTGTATAACAACTACGGAAAAGGGCAAATGGTCAAAGCACATGAAAAAAAGTTTCACAATCAAGGTTGTTACACCGTCGGACAAAGGGAGATTGTGGTAATTTGGTAAAAAGAAAGAATTGATGGAAAAGGCTCAAAAATACCTCTAAACTATCTTAAATAACTCAAAAATGCCCCTCGTTAGATTTTTGGCTCAAAAATATCCCTCCGTTAAATATTTGGCTCAAAAATACCCCTCCCTCTAACGGAATTCGGAAAAGGATCAAAATTACCCCTGAACTAACTGAAATGGGTCAAAAATAACCCTCTGTTAAATATTTGACTCAAAAATACCCCTCCCCTGAATGAAATTAAATTATTTCGATTGAATTAAACCCTAACTTTAACTTTTTAACCCTAATACTTTAATTTTTTTTACATAAAAGTATTTTTTTAATTTTAAAAATAAGATAATGAAAAAAAGTATTTGAATTATAATAGAAATTGGTTGAATTTGATTTGAAAAATAAACATACATTTATTCTAAAAAGTTATTTTCACTTTACATCTTTTTAATCTTTAAAGAAATTAACGAAATTAATGAAATATAAATTTTCACTTAAAGAAATTAACGAAATAAAAATTAAATGAACTTTATATAAATTAACGAAATAATCAAAATAATTTAATTTCGTTAAATACCCCTCTGTTAAATATTTGGCTCAAAAATACCCATCCCCTTAACGAAATTAAATTATTTCGATTGAATTAAACCCTAACTTTAACTTTTTAATCCTAATACTTTAATTTTTTTACATAAAAGTATTTTTTTCATTTTAAAATAAGATAATGAAAAAAAGTATTTGAATTATAATATAAATTGGTTGAATTTGATTTGGAAAATAAACATACATTTATTCTAAAAAGGTATTTTCACTTTACATCTTTTTAATCTTTAAAGAAATTAACGAAATATAAATTTTCACTTAAAGAAATTACCGAAATATAAATTAAATGATGAGCTTTATATAAATTAATGAAATAATCGAAATAATTTAATTTCGTTAAATACCCCTCTGTTAAATATTTGGCTCAAAAATACCCATCCTCTTAACAAAATTAAATTATTTCGATTGAATTGAACCCTAACTTTAACTTTTTAACCCTAATACTTTAATTTTTTTACATAAAAGTATTTTTTTAATTTTAAAAATAAGATAATGAAAAAAAGTATTTGAATTATAATATAAATTGGTTGGATTTGATTTGGAAAATAAACATACATTTATTCTAAAAAGGTATTTTCACTTTACATCTTTTTTATCTTTAAAGAAATTAACGAAATATAAATTAACGAAATATAAATTTTCATTTAAAGAAATTAACGAAATATAAATTAAATGATGAACTTTATATAAATTAACGAAATAATCAAAATAATTTAATTTCGTTAAGGGAGGGGTATTTTTGAGCCAAATATTTAACGGAGGGGTGTTTTTGACCCATTTCAGATAGTTCAGGGGTATTTTTGATCCTTTTTCGAATTTCGTTAGAGAGAGGAGTATTTTTGAGCCAAATATTTAACGGAGGGGTATTTTTGAGCCAAAAATCTAACGAAGGGCATTTTTGAGCTATTTCGGATAGTTCAGGGGTATTTTTGAGCCTTTTCCGAAGAATTGATAATGGTATGGGAGAAAAAAGCACACTTAAAAATGGATGGAAAAGTTACCCGAGGGATAGTTTTGGTCAAGTTCAAAAAACATAAGGGTTGTTTTTGGTTAAGCGAGATATTATAAGGATGTAATGAAAGGTTAGTTGATATAGGATAATTTTGGTCAAAAGCTCTTTGTCTTTCAATAAATTGGCGTAGGAAGAACTCTCAAGAGCCCCTTGATTGAAGTGTGGTTGGTATAAATTATTTTATAAACAATGTTTTTCATGAAAAATTATTTTTCCAGTAAATTTTTTCTAGTGTTTAATTGGTGGTGAAAAATTATCTTTTGGAAAAGTACATATCAACCCAAGGGATCTAGTGGTTAATGAAGTGGGTTGAGAACCATGAGCTTTCCATGTTCAAATCCATGCAGATGCAAAAACACTAGGTGATTTCTTCTCATTTATCCTAGCCTTGATGAACAAAGTCACTTGGTACCTGTTGCTGATGGGAGATGGCAGGTATCTCGTGGAATTAGTCGAGGTGTGCCAAAGTTGTCCTGACAGTAAATTATAAAAAAAAACATTTCAAAGACTAATGATAATTTTAACAACTCAGATAGTATTCTACTGAAATTTGAGTAATAAAGATTAATAATAATGTCTAATGACTCGTTTGGCCATGAGAATCTCTTTTATCGAGAAAATTCACTTTATTTGAAAGTCAACGTTTGACCATGAAAATTACAAATACAACTTCAAGTTGTATTTTGAAAATACACAGAAATATATTACATTTTTTTCATTTTTATAAATTTTCTGATAGCAAGGTTGAGATTATTCGGGCATGTGATGAGGTGGTGCCCGGATGCCCCAGTAGGTAGTAAGGTAGGTGTGAGAGGTTGACTATGGATATATTCAGGCGTGGTAGAGGTAGATTGAAAAAATATTGGAGGGAGGTGATTAGACATGATGTGGAGCAGTCACATCTTACCGAAGACATGACCCTAGATAGAAAGGTGTGGAGGATGCAAATTAAGGTAGATGGGTAGGAGGTAGGGTGAGTCTCTGCTAGTAGGTAGGTGTGCTTTGTCTTGTTATCCGTGCTAGTTGTCATAGTGCTTGTAGTGTCTTGGTCTTGGAGTTTTGGTGATGTTTGTTGTTTCGGATTGGTCGAGTATAGTACTACTCTGTGGTAGGCTTGGTTTTTGTTATTATTTGTTGTTTGTTTCTACCTATTGTGTCTTGTCTTATATGATATCCTTCTCTAGAATGTTTTGTCTTGAGCCGGGGTCTTTCGGAAATAGCCTCTCTACCTCACCTTTGAGGTAGTGGTATGGACTGCATACACTTTACTCTCCCAGACCTCACTTAATGGGAATATACTGGGTTTTTTGTTGTTATTAATTTTCTTTTTCAAATTTACCCTAAATTATTTATTTTTATAAAAATAATCCATTTAAATTATATTTCATGTTTGTTACAAAGTACATTCAAAATCTAAATCTTCATTGCAAAAAGTATGGCCGATGTCAACTCCAACTCTGAAAATTTCAAATAACGTGAATTTTTTTTGGGTTTTCATGGCCAAATTTAGTTGGAGCAAGTGATATGAAATTAAAAGTTTAGATAGTTATAAGAAAATGTCTTTCATCCATAAGTGAGGGAAGTCATACCCCCGCCCACCTCCAGTAACCAAGTAACCAAGCACTAGTATATGACTTCCTTATGAAAATGTTCTTCCTAAAATGACGTCCGTCATAACAAACACTATATATATTTCACATATTAAGAAAACCTTTCTTTCTTGACATTTGAATGTAGCGTTTTATCTGCAATTTGAATGTAGCGTTTTACTTGGTAGATGTATTATTCTTGCTAGGACACTTTGTTGCATGCCTTATAACGAATGTGGTTGCTATTCTTTGTTTATTATTCCTTGTGGGTGGCGTATTTATGTCTTGACATCCTGTTCCATGCTTTATTAAGTATTTGTTTATTACTCCTTGTCTTGAGCCGGGGTCTATCGGAAACAACCTTTCTACTTCTCTTGAAGTAGTGGTATGGACTGCGTACATCTTACCCCCCAGACCCCACTAGGTAGGAATACACTGGGTTTGTTGTTGTTGTTTTATCTGCAATTTCTCTCTAGTGTCACAGTTTAGTTCTGGATGCTTATATGTTGTGATTGTATGCATATTTTCCATGGATCAGCTGAAATTTCCACGACTGTTCTTGATAGAATTTTAATCATGTCTCCCCCATCACTGTTGAAGACAACTTTCTACTTAACCCTCACTTCTTGTCTGCTGTGCGAGCTACACTTCTTGATACTATTGTTTCTTGTCAAGAGGAGAAAAGATCAGTATGAATTATTGCGGATGCAAATGTGAGGAACAACTCCTGGTATTGCTGCCTAAATTGGTTTACTCTTACTCATGTCTGGTCCTTTTCATAGATTTGGGAGCTTTCATTGTTGGTTTTCTTGATTTAATTGGATTGTCTATGATATTATTGTCTGTAATTTTTAAGTTGTTTGTTGATTCTTATATTCTTGCGCAGACATTTTGCAAGAAGGCAGATGTCATGGTTTCGCAACGAACAAATTTATGAGTGGATAAATGCTTCTAAACCATTGGTATGTCATTTCTTTTGTTAAATAAAACTTTTATCAAGTTAGACATTTCTCTTCATCCTGGATGCATTTCTCCTGGTTTCTAAGAATTTGCTCATGATTCCTTTTATTGGCACTGTGATATATATATACAGTCGTGCATGCATTATATTATGTGGATATTTTCATTATCTCTTTTGGTATGCCATGGTTTCCCTGTTTAGCCGGGGTAGTAATCGTAGGACTGTGTCGATAGGTAGGAGCCGCTAGTCAGGAGAGACTGGGTGTGGTGGGTGGCTTTGGTCTGTGAGTGTAGGTTACTACTAGGCGGGTACCCTATTCCAGATTTCGTTTTTCTTATTTCTTATAGCTTATAGCTTATGGCTCTTAGTTCCCCTATCCTGTATTGCTCTGAGTTCTATTTTACTATTTCTGATTCTTTACTTCTGTTAAGCCACCCATCCTGCTTCACGTTTCATTACCCTTTTTTTTTTTTTTTTTTTTTTTAGTCTTGAGCCGGGGGTCTATCGGAAACAACCTCTCTACTTCTTCAGGGGTAGCGGTATGGACTGCGTACATTTTACCCTCCTCAGACCCCACTGTGTGGGAATACACTGGGCTTCTTCTTGTTGTTGTTGTATGCCATGGTTGGTATTTTCTGTGTGGTGTTAGTCCGTGAGTATGAAAGACTAGTTCGAGAAGGTTTAACCAGAAATTGGTATTAGTTGAATTCGTCACGGGGTCAAGGACACGCGGATTGATTTAACTCGTCAGTTCATTTTTAAGAAAATGTGTATGTTATTAAGTAAGCTTATTAAGAACGCTAATGCAATGGAATAAGGAGACAGAAATGATCAGATATTGTTGCTTTCGGTGCTGCGAGTTCCAGAATCAAAGGTATAAATGCCAGTGTTGAGAGAAAAGACTCAGTGATGAATGTGAAATAATAGAAAAATTGGAGCACAAAAATATTAATATATTCCTTAATATTGTCTAAATCTGACCCTTTACAAGTGAATGAACATTACTATTTATGGGCAGCAAAGGAAATGCACCAGCCAATAAGAACGCTGCGCTTGAGCTCTAAAAATGTTCCATCTAGAATTATCGATACACGTGTCAGCTATTATTCTCTTGTTATTCACGGGATTTTTGTACGAACTTTTGCTGATTGTTTGTCCTTCTGTTCTTTTGACGCGTCTTAGGGCGATGAGTTCCCGCCTTTCTTCCTAACGACGACCATCCACGACAAGGTGGAAGTGGTTAAACCAGATAAACTAGGTTCGAGATACTTTAAAAGGTCACATTCAGAAGGAAACTCTTCCGATACTTCTATGCTGACTCTTTCTCCAGTTTCACTTTGATGCCGGTGTCCCTTCGTTTTATGCAACAACGTGTTCATGATAATTTTTCCTCATATAAACAGTCCCTTGGCTTTTTAGGTAGTTTCCCAAAATGTAATTAGGAAGCCGAGTATTTTCAAAATTTCTTGGCAGAGAAGTAAATTAAACGTCTTCTGACGTCTGAAGAGACACATGTCCCACCACTTTAAATTCTCTTGCCACGTGTCATCTAAATACTGTTTCAGGAAAGGTGCATCAATCGACGTAATGATAATTTCTTTATTCACTTAACCTATATATTGTGCTCCTTGTATTAGATCCAATTTCTACAATTTTCCAAGCCACTCCAATTTCTTTGATCTCTATCTTGGGTCATTGCATCTTCAAAACATCAAATAGTAATATCTTCCTGAAGCACCTCGAAGAACTAAATCTCTCCAGGAGGTTAACCTCGAGGAAGAAGAGAGCTAAGTTCAGGGTATACCCGAGAAGAATAGCTAAGTTGAAAAAATAAGAGAGAAGAAGAATTGTATTATGATTTTTCTCTATAGCTGTGAATCATTACACATGAGTATTTATAGCTAATCATTGATTGATAACCGCCTAACTAACTCTTGGACTCTGCTACAGTAATTCTGTTACAACAGTAAAAACAGAGTTTGCTACGGTACTTAACAGAACTAACTTTTGTATCCCAACTGTTTTGACTCTTCTTATCCTACTGCACTTGTATCAATACCCCTTCGTGAAGAACATCCTTGTCCTCAAGGATGGAAATCAGGAAACCTAGTGTGTAACTCTGAAACAAACTCCCAAGTTGCTTGAGCTGCATCAAGATCAGTCCATTTGACTAGGACTTGATCTACTGCCTTGTTGCCGCGCTTGACCATCCTCCTATCTAGAACTGACTCAGGCGCAGGACAAAAGGGACTAGATAAGTGCAGAACAGGTGGATGGTTGAAGCTCACGGGGACTTCATAACACTTCTTGAGCTGAGAAACATGGAAAGTAGGATGAATAAGAACATCCTTAGGCAACAACATCCTGTACGCAACAACTCCAATCCTAGCCTCCACCATATAAGGTCCATAATACTTGGCTGCAAGCTTATTGAATGGTCTAGTAGCTACTGTAACTTGCCTATAAGGTTGAAGTTTTAAGTACACCCAATCTCCCACTGAAAATGATCGGTCAGTTCTGTGTTTATCAGCAATGTCTTTCATCCTTTGTTGAGCTCTAGCCATGTGAAATTTCAGCAGCTGAATGATGGATTCTCTAGCTTGTAGTGACCTATCAACCATCTCAGAAGCACTCTCACCAACCAAGTAAGGCAAATGGATAGGAGGTTTCTGACCATACAACACCTCATAAGGGGTGCACTTGATGGTGGAATGGTAAGTGGTATTGTACCACCACTCAGCCAAGGGTATATATGTAGCCCATTCCTTAGGTTTGTTTGAGCAAAAACATCTCAAGTAAGTCTCTAGTGTCCTGTTGAGCACCTCAGTTTGACCATCAGGCTGAGGATGGTAAGCTGTGGATCTTTGCAATTGAACACCTTGAAGTGTAAAAAGTTCTTGCCAAAAAGAGCTTAAGAGCACAGGATCTCTATCACTTGTCATAGTCACTGGCATACCATGAAGCTTAAAAACATGGTCCAAATAACATTGGGCTACTGATTGAGTAGTATAAGGATGGTGCAAGCACAAGAAATGACCATACTTGCTCAATCTATCAACCACAACCAATATGACATCTTTCCTATTTGATTTAGGAAGACCTTCAATGAAATCTAAACAAACATCAGTCCACATACCTTCAGGAATAGGAAGAGGTTGCAAATAACCCGGATAAGATGCTGCATCATACTTGTTTCTTTGGCATATGTCACATTGTTGTATAAAAGATCTAACATCCTGCAAAAGGAATTTCCAATAGAATAGTGAATGCAATATCCAAGTAGTAGCATCCATCCCTGAGTGTCCTCCTTGAGGAGTGCTATGCCATAATTCCATGATCTTCCTTTTTAATTGTGGATCATCACCCACCACCAATCTACCTTTCCATCTCAGCTGTTCATGACACCAAGTATAGTGCTTAAAAGGTTGAACCTGCAATCTTGTAATAATTTCCTGCAACTTAGGATTTTGTATCCGACTCTTTTTAATTTCATCATATAGAACATCATGTGGAGACAAAATGGATATGGCCAAGAGTTCAGCATCAGGCATTCTAGTTAAGGCATCAACAACCTTGTTCTCAGACCCCTTTTCTCAATAGAGAAATCAAAAGCCACGAGTTTAGAAATTCCTGCAATTTGAAAGTCAGTGTGTATCTGCTGATCTAACAAATGTTTTAATGCCTTTTGATCAGTCCTAACAATAAAATGTCTCCCTAACAAGTAATGGGACCACTTTGTAACAGCAAATATAAAAGCCAACAATTCCCTATCATACACAGACATGGCTTGATGTCTTGGAGCCAAGGCCTTACTGATATATGCAATGGGGTGACCCTGTTGCATTAACACAACACCAATTCCCTTTCCACTTGCATCAGTCTCAACCACAAAAAGTAAGGAATAATTAGGCATTGCCAACACAGGTGCAGAAACTAGAGCTTGTTTGAGTGCATGGAATGCTGTAGTAGCCTGTTTAGACCAATTGAATCCCCCCTTGTCCGTACCAGTTCTGAGTTGGCTGTTCCACGCGCGGGGAAGGCCCCCGAAGGAGCCATTCCCAGTCCGTCCCCCGGCCGGCACGCGGCGACCCGCTCTCGCCGCGGGAGCAGCTCGAGCAGGCACCATGGCACCAAGGCACCATGGCACCAAGGCATCATGGCCCCATGGCACCAAGGCACCGTGGCGCCATGGCACCGTGGCTTCCTTTTTCAATAGGTCATGTAGTGGTCTACAAATAACACCAAAACCTTGAATAAATCTCCTATAGTATCCAACAAGACCTAAGAAACCCCTCAATTGCTTGATGTTGCTTGGAAGTGGCCATTGTTGCACAACATTGATCTTTTTAGGATCAGTTGAAACACTTTCAACACTTATGTAATGGCCTAAGTATTCTACCTTATCCACCCCAAATGCACACTTGGACATCTTTGCATACAACTGATATTGCTTCATCAATTCAAATACAGCCTTAACATGTGCAACATGATCATTCAAAGTCTTACTATAGATGAGTATGCCATCAAAGAATACAAGAACTGATTTTCTCAGTAGAGGTTTAAAAACAACATTCATCAGCCCTTGAAAGCCCTTGAAAGGAAGAGGGTGCATTAGTTAAGCCAAAAGGCATTACTAAAAACTCATAGTGACCTTCATAAGTCTTAAAAGCAGTTTTATATGTATCATGCTTGTCCATTCTCAACTGATGATACCCTGCCCTTAAGTCTATTTTGGAAAACAACATAGCACCTCCTAATTCATCAAGCAAGTCTTCAATCATAGGTATAGGAAACTTATCTTTGATAGTCAACTGATTCAAGCTTCTATAATCCACACAAAGCCTCCATGTACCATTTTTTTTCCCTACTAACACCACTGGAGAAGCATAAGGGCTAGTACTATTTTGTATTACCCCTTGTTTCATCATTTCTTGCACAAGTTTCTCAATGATATCCTTCTTGAAAGCTGGATATCTGTAAGGTCTTTTACTGATTGGATTAGCAGACTCAATCAATGGAATTCTGTGGTCAAACACACCTCTGTGTGGAGGTAGTGTGCCAGGTATTTCAAACAAACAAGAGTACTCCTTAACTAGAGAATCTAAGGCAGGATTTATACCAGATGAAGTAGCTTGGATATTGTAACAACTAGTGTCAGATGTTGTACTATCCACCAATGATAAAATAAATAATTGAGCAGCTTGTGCTTATTGTTTAATCATCTCCTTTGCCTTAACAGACTTAAGTTTATCACTAGCTCCTCTCAACACATGTTTCTTGCCCTTATAAACAAATTCAATTGTTCTGTTCTTGAAATCAAATAATATCCTTCCCAATGTGCTTAACCATTGAACTCCCAACACAATATCCACATTCCCTAAAGGTAATAACAGAAAGTCTGAAGAGAAGGTGGTACCTTGTAGTAACCACTACAGATTTTTACACACAACAACAGTCTATACTTTTCTACCATCTGCAATGCTGATAGATTGTTCCACTATAGGATCAGCCTGACGACCCAACCTTGTGGCTATAGATTGATCAATGAAATAATGTGTACTCCCAGTGTCAATTAACACCTGTAAGGGCTTTTTCTCATGATACCCTGTGACTAATAGTTTGATAACCAGAAACACCAGTAAAAGCCTGAAGTGATAGTCATACAGTCTTCAAGTTCATTCAACAATTCTTGCACTACATCACCATCACTTATCTCTGCAACATCTTCATCTTCCAATACCTCTACCATATATAGTTGCTTCTTACTTCTACAGTTATGTCCGTGTACATAAGGTTCATCACAAAAGAAACAAAGGCCATTTGCCCTTTTCTCATTCATTTCAGCAGTAGAAAGTCTTCTACCTGGGAATTTACTAACATTTTGATGTACCATCTGACTAGTCACCTGGTGAGTCCCAACATTCTTCTTAACTACAAGTGTGTTAGTAGAGGGTCTTGGTTGAAAGGGAGTTTTAGGGGTAGGTAATAAGCCTGGCATCTTGAAACCCCAAGATTGAACTTGAGCTTCAAAAACCTCTTCTTGCAATCTAGTGATTTTGTAGGCTTGGTGAAGTGTTCTTGGAGTCTGAATCCTAACAGCTTTGTTAAGTTCAGGTTTCAGCCCCCCTAAGTAACAACTCAGGGCATTTTCATCAGACAAATTTACCCCACATAACAACCTGTCGAACTCAGCTTGATAATCCTTTACACTACCAGTCTGTTGTAAATTCTTAATAGCTTCCATTGGATCTTCAAAACTATCACCAAATCTATCATTAATGGCCAGTACATACTCAGACCAAGAAGGATCTTTTGCAGCAGTTCTAGCTCTCATATATGACCTATGCCAAGCTATAGCATCCCCATCTAGATGAATTGAAGCTACCCTAACCATTTGATCAGGTGGAACCTCGTCCATGGCAAAAAATTGGTCCACCTTATACAACCAGGTTCGCAAATCATGGCCAGAGAATCGAGGGAATTCAAGCTTAGAATAACGAGTAAGAAATTTACCACTAAAATTCTGAAATTCTCTGTTTTGTTATGAACAACCTGGCCCTCTTGGTTCATCATCACCTACTGAAGATTCAGCCCTGCCTTCGTTTACATCTCTTTCCTTATTCCAATTCCCCAAAGCTTGTTTAATCTCCATTAATTCCTTATCTGTACGCTCATTTTAATCATTCATGCTCAACATTCCATCCAGCAATTTCTTCAATTGATCTTGGATTTGTGACAATTTCCCATCGACCTCTTCTGTTGATTTATCCACGTTTTTGTCACGCACAACCATGATTATTCAATCGAGAATCACGAGCTTCGATACCAATTGATGCACCTCGAAGAACTAAATCTCTCCAGGAGGTTAACCTCGAGGAAGAAGAGAGCTAAGTTCAGGGTATACCCGAGAAGAATAGCTAAGTTGAAAAAATAAGAGAGAAGAAGAATTATATTATGATTTTTCTGAATAGCTGGGAATCATTACACATGAGTATTTATAGCTAATCATTGATTGATAATTGCCTAACTCACTCTTGGACTCTGCTACAGTAATTCTATTACAACAGTAAAAACAGAGTTTGCTACGGTGCTTAACAGAACTAACTAACTTTTGAATCCCAACTGTTTTGACTCTTCTTATCCTGCTGCACTTGTATCACTTCCTATCTTCATCCTTTTGCAGATTTCACCAACAATGTCTTCTATCTCCGATTCTTCCCAAGTCTTCTTTCTTCGGTGGTGGCCAGGAAAAAAAAAAAAGTTGAGGCCCCAAAACCTTCCGTTGATGCAATAATTTTGAAAAAGCTAGAATTTTGAGAATGATTTCAATGTTTGGTTAGGTAGTCTAGCCGCCGACCAAAATAGATTGGCTAGTGCTTATGTTTCCATAATCGGATGCATCTAACATTGATTGTGGCGTCCGGTTCCACTTCTTCAACCGAGAAGGGGATGTCAAAATTTACCCAAGTACCTCCGCATCCTACCGCCTTTACTTCATAGATCTAATGAACCTAATCTACCACCAATTGAAGATTCCTTTCGATTTTAGTGTTCTCGAAGTCGAGTCCCCTAGTTAATATTGATACCTGCACAAAACGGTCTCATACTTGGCCTTATTGTTAGTAAAGGATATACTGTTTATAGCTCATCTTAATTTCTCATCGTTTGGAGTAATCACAGTTACCCTAAGTATGGTCCCACTTTCTTTTGACAGTCCACAATAGAATTCGGACGTTGAATGTGTTTCTTAGAGATAAGAATTGCCTCCTTTTCCACTTGGGAAATCATCCCCGGATTGAAATCAACAAAGTCTGGTAAGACTTGAGATTTGACAGTAGTTTGGCGGTTATACTTGGTATCAAATTAACTTACCCCCACAACCATTTTGCCAATCTTCCTGAGATTTCAGATTTGTGGAAGACATTTTGTGAAGGTTATGCCATCACCACCGCTATGGGGTGGCATTCGTAATATCACCTTAGCTTACGAGCAGTTTCTACATGGAATAGGGTCAATTTTTCCAGGCACAAGTACCGAGTTTCAGTATTCACTATAGTTTTACTAATAAAATAATTTGGACATTGTGTACCTTTTTTTTCTTTGACCAATTTGGCACTTACCGCGTCCTTAGCTACAACTAGTTGCAGATGCAGTTGTTCACAATTATGTGGTTTTGTCAACTGTTAGAATATGAGTAGGAATAGGAATAATATACGAAATACTACTTGGAAAAGGATTGTAATGTTGTGTATATAAATATGGTGTCAATGTAATTATGTAGACACACAATTCAATAATATTTTTCTCCATTATTTCTCACATGGTATCAGAGCATTCATGAGAAAAATATCATTCCGGCGTCACTGCCTCGTTTTTCGGTGACAGAAGCCACTGTCCAAATAAATATATTTTTAGTCGGTGTATTTCAAAACAAATCAACACCACCATCATGTTCGGAACTTCCCGGCGAGCAAACCCCAGTCAGACTCGCTGAGAATAGGCGTCACACGAGCCCTCACGCGCCGCCAGAAGATATTCTCCGGCAAGCGCGTCAGTGCAGTGTCTTCTGGCAATTTTTTTTTAGTAGCCTTTCCTCATCGTTATGAGGCTGCTCATATACTTAATTGTTGATTCCGAGCAACTTTCGGATATCAGATTTTATAGTCGGCGACCCTTCTTTTTCCAGCCAAATTTCGACAATATTTCTTTTTCCTGATAAAATCTGAATCTTAATGAGGAGATCAGAAACTCAGATGTCAGAGTTTATAAAGAATCAACTAGGAGAAGATCGATTTGGAAGATCTCGACCTAGGTGTAGTTATTGTAAAAGGCTTGGACATACTCGTGGCGTATGCTATTCTCGACCTAAGTGTAGTTATTGTAATAGGCTTGGACATACTCGTGGAATATGCTATTCTTTGCATGGTCGACCACCTAAAAATGCTCATATTGCTCAGTCTAACACCACAGGTGATCAATGAGTGTATTTATCCGACAAAGAATATAATGAGTATCTTCAGTATCGAGCAAGTAAGCATATATCTCTACCACTGCACAGTTTCCTACCTTTGGATCATGGGTTGTGGACTCAGGTGGTTCTGATCATATTTCTGGTGTCAAATCATTTCTATCTGATATTGTTTATACACAATCTCTTCCTGCTATTACTTTAGCCAATAGAATCCGAACAGAGCCAAAAGGAGTTGGACAAGCCAAACCCCTATCTTCTGTCACTTTAGATTCTGTTCTTTATGTCCCTGGTTGTCCTTTTAATCTTACATCTGTTAGTCGTTTGACACATGCCTTTCATTGTAGTATAACTTTTTTTGATGATTCTTTTATAATGCAGGGCCGCAAAACGGGACAGACAATTGGCATAGGACATGAATCGCAAGGCCTTTACCATCTTACCTCCTCAAATTCCTTCACAGCATACTCCGCTACAGACCCTCCTGACCTTATTCATAAACGTCTGGGAGATCCGAGTCTATCCAAGTTAAAAACGACGGTGCCTAGTTTGTCTATTCTATCCACATTAGATTATGAGTCATGTCAACTTGGGAAACATACTCGTGTTTTTGGGAGCACATGTTTTGTTCATAACTTAGCCCTAGGGAAAGATAAATTAGCCCCTATGTTTTCCTTGGTTACTCTCGAGTTCAAAAAGGGTATCGATGCTATTCACCTGATCTGAGTCTCTACCTTATGTCCGCTGATGTCATATTCTTTGAATCTCAACCTTACTATACATCTTCTGATCATCTTAGTATCTCTGAGGTTTTACCTATACCTCCGGTCTTACCTACACCAATCTTTGAGGAACCTACGGTTACTTCTCCATCTCCAGCTACAGTGCCACCACTTTGGACTTATCACCGTCGCCCATGTCCAACATCAGTCCCAGATGATTCATGTCATGCGCTTCCCCTACCGCGGACTTGCCTCTTCCTAGCCAATCAGTTGCACTTCAAAAAGGTATAAGATCCACTCGTAATGCTAACCTACATTATGCTTTCTTGAGTTATCATCGTTTGTCATCACCCCATTATGCTTTTATATCATCTTTGTCCTCTATTTTCATCCCTAAGACTACAGGTGAAACACTTTCCCATTCAGGATGGAAACAAACTATGATTGATGAGATGTCTGCTTTACATATGAGTGGTACTTGGGAGCTTGTTTCCCGTCCTGCAGGTAAATACTGTTAGTTGTCGTTGGGTTTATATAATCAAAGTTGGTCCAGATGGTAAGGTTGATCGGCTGAAGGCTCGCTTTGTTGCCAAAGGATATACACAGATATTTGGGCTTGATTATAGTGACACTTTCTCTCCCGTAGCTAAAATAGCATCAATACGTCTTTTTCTCTCTATGGCTGCCATTCGTCATTGGCCTCTTTATCAGTTGGACATTAAGAATGCTTTTCTGCATGGTGATCTTGAGGAAAAAGTCTATATGGAGCAACCATCTGGTTTTGTTGCTCAGGGAGAGTCTAGTAGCATTGTATGTCGATTGCGCAAGTCACTCTATGGCTTGAAACAATCCCCTCGAGCCTGATTCAGAAAGTTTAGCACAGTTATTCAGGAGTTTTGCGTGATTCGTAGTGGAGCTGATTATTTAGTGTGTTATCGTCATTCTGAACAAAATCTGTGTATTTATTTGGTGGTTTATGTTGACGATATTGTTATTACCGACAATGATCAAGATGATATCACTAACTCAAAGCAACATCTTTTTCAGCATTTCCAGACTAAAGACCTTGGCAGATTGAAATACTTTCTAGGTATTGAGGTTGCTCATTCTAGATCAGGTATTGTTATTTTTCAACACAAGTATGCTTTAGACATTTTTGAGGAAATAGGAATATGGGATGTCGATCCATTGACACTCCTATGGATCCAAATGCTAAACTTCTGTCACGACAGGGGGGGGGGAGCCACTCAGTGATCCTGGAATGTATAGGAGGTTGGTTGGAAAGTTGAATTATCTCACAGTGACTAGACCTGACATCTCTTTTCCTGTGCGTGTTGTAAGTCAGTTTATGACTTCTCTCTGTGATAGTCATTGGGATGCAGTTGTTCGTATTTTGCGATATATAAAGTCATCTCCAAGTAAAGGATTACTCTTCGAGGATCGAGGCCATGAGCATATCATTGGATATACAGATGCTAATTGGGGCAGGATTACCCTCTGATAGACGTTCTACATTTGGATATTGTGTTTTAGTAAGGGGTAATTTGGTGTCCTGGAAGAGTAAGAAACAGAGTATGGATGCTCGATTTAGTGCCGAAGCAGAATACCGAGCAATGGCTACAGCAACTTGCGAGCAGGTTTGGATCAAGCAATTGCTGTGAGAACTAAAATTTGGAGAAACTGGTAAGATGAAACTTGTATGTGATAATCAAGCAGCCCTTCATATTGCATCTAATCCAGTGTTCCATGAGAGGACTAAGCACATAGAGATTGATTGTCACTTTGTCAGAGAAAAGATACTCTCGGGAGATATTGTTACAAAATTTGTAAAGTCAAGTGATCAACTTGCAGATATCTTCACCAAGTCCCTCACCAGTTCTCGTATTAATTACATTTGTAACAAGCTTGGTATTTATGATTTGTATGCACCAGCTTGAGGGACAGTGTTAGAATATGAGTAGGAATAGGAATAATATACGAAATCCTAGTTGGAAAAGGATTTTAATGTAGTGTCTATAAATAGGGTGTCAATGTAATTATGTAGACACACAATTCAATAATATTTTTCTCCATTATTTCTCACATCAACAATGGTGGGCTTGACAAGCATGACTTTAGGTCTTGTGAAGCTTGCTTTTATTTTTCTAACACTTTGTTTACAAGCCCCTGGTAGGCTGCACGTGCATTCTCTCCTTTGATAAACCATGTGTCCCATGATAATCACAACAAAGATTTCGATCCCTAGAACTTGGTTCAGGCCTTATGGGTTTCGAAAACTGGCCTTTTGATGTTTCTCATGGCAGAGACCAGCTTTGATTGATGTTAAAGCCCTACTCCGAAAGTCTTGGGACTTCTTCAAACGTGTAAATTGAGTCGGAGGGCCTAATCACTTGCTTTATAACCCCCTATGGTTTCGATCAATGTCTTTCCATTTGTCAAAACGAGATATATCTATATGTTGGAAATTCCAACTCGATCTAGGCCTTGTACCAGATGGATATGGAGAGAAACGACTCTTCACAGGTTCTGAGTCTGATTCCCATACCTCACCCGCCTTGTTATGGGACCAACAGAAATCATCCTTAACTCGGTTTTTTGATTTATATCAATTGTGGACATCGGCAAGTCTTAGCTTCAAACTCTATCAAACTTCTTTTTAGCTTCCGCGAGACAACTAATCTCTAGGGTTCAAATCTTTCGTGAAAACTTGTAGGGCCCGGTCATTCGGAACCATCAACAACATCTTTTCCTTCTAGAACGTAGGGACGAAGTCTCGGAGTAACACGGAGTGGTGCTGCTCA
This sequence comes from Capsicum pubescens, assembly GCA_030864215.1. Lineage (NCBI taxonomy): Eukaryota > Viridiplantae > Streptophyta > Magnoliopsida > Solanales > Solanaceae > Capsicum > Capsicum pubescens. Next base: position 261,412,532 of record CM061540.1, on the reverse strand, counting down.
ATTTTGAAGATGTCCGCTCTTTTGGGTTGCACCTTCCTGTCTCTGGCATGTACCTTGACAAAATGATCTGCAAGCATATTAAAAGAGGCAATAGAATCTTCGGCTAATAAAGAGGAGCACACAAGTCCTCTTCCGAACAAAGTTTCTCCAACTTCTTGACCAAGACTGACTCGACTTTATACTTAGCCAAGTTGTTTCCCTTGATAGCCATGGTAAAACCTAAGATGTCTTTTGCAGATCCATCATTGCCGTCATACTTTTGGTATATTTGGAATCCTAAATCTTTTCAGAATAGATTTTTGTGCAGCGCTGGCCTTGTATGGCAGTCAAGAGTAATTTTGAGAATCTAGTACCTTCATAATTGGTAAAGTTGCTGCCATGTGACCAGGAGGTCACGGGTTCAAGTCTTGGAAACAGCTTCTGGCAGAAATGCAAGGTAAGACTGCGTACAATACACCCTTGTGGTGGGGCCCTCCCCGGACACCGCTAGTGCACAGGGCTGCCCTTTGGTACCTTCATAATTGGAGGTGCATTCATGATCTGATTTCATGCAGGTATGCAACTCCTTTAGGCCCGACCTGAGTTCATGCCTGATAGACTCCCAACACTGGCATGCTAATATCGGAATCACTTCATGGCCTATTGACCTTGTATTCTTTCAAACGGGCCTCAACCGCGGATCGGTCCTGGATCTCTCTACGGTGTTGGTGTAGGCGTTCTCGGTGGCATCGGCCAGCTTACTCCAACGTTGGTAAGAGGCCGTCGTGGTTAATGCCTTTTGCAGCTACACTACCCTTTTATCTTGTGCTGCCATGTTGTCCATTATAGACCTGGGCTGAGCAGTCAGAATCTCCAAAGCCTCTTTGATGTCATCCATGTCTGTCCAACCCTTGTTCCTTTGGTGGTTCAAAGGTGTAAATGTCAGTGTTCTCGAGATCAGAGACTCCATGATGAATGTGAAAGAATAAAAAACATGAGCACAACTTAATCAGTATATTGCTTAGTATTGTCTAAAATCTAATCCTTTACAAGTGAATGAAGATTACTATTATAGGCAACAACAGAAATGCACTAGCGTAAAGAATGCTCCACTCGAGCCCTAGAGTACATTGCCCAATAAAATACCATTATGAATGTCAGCTATTATTCTCCTGTGATTTGTGGCATCTTCATACGTACTTTAGCTAACATGTTTGTCCTTGTCTTTTTGACGTGTCTTCGGGCCATGAATTCCTGAGTTCTTCCTAACAACAACCGTCTGGTCAATCCGGCTACAAGGTGGAAGTGTCTAAACCGGATATGCTAAGTTCGAGATGCTTCAAACGATGACATTTAGAAGGAAGCTCTTCCGATACTTCTAGGCTAACTTTCTCTGGTTTCACTTTGATGCCTTGTGTCCCTTCGTTTATGCAGTCACGCGTTCACGATAATTTTCCCAATCCAAGGTTCAGAACAATAGTGGATGCCTTTCAAAGCAATAATTACTAGTGTTTGAAGATTCCCTTTCAAAATTACAAAATTACAATATGATGACTGACTTTGGTTTTATATGCAGCAAAATGGTTCAGTGGACGTTTATACTTGTTCGAGTTTGTAAAGTGAACACTTTTACTTAGCCTTTTGTCATTTGAACTCCTCAACTCATCAAAACACAATATTTTAAATTTCTTTGACCGTTGACCAAGCTTATGTGGCATTAAAGTGGCTGAGTTGGACACAACGCATGTAGTCACGCGCGGGGGTGCGAGTGGACATCATTTTTCAATTAAAATAATTAAGTTTTTTTTTAAAAGAAAGACCCCCCCCCCCCACCCCCCTACCCACCACCCCCTCCAACTCCCAAAACCTTTCTTCTTCTTCGCACCACTACAGGCCCCCACTCCCACCAAACCCCAACCACGCAAAACCTTTCTTCTTCGCACCAGTACAAACACCCCCCACCTCCAACCCATTCTTTTGCACCGCGCTATTACAGCCCAACCCCCACAGCCTTTTCTTTCTTCGCACCATTACAGCCCCCTCCCCCCGAATAAACAACAACACAAACCTTTCTTTGTCCCACCACACAAACAACTCCTTACCTTTTTTCAAATTAATAAGAATACGCAAAGTTCACTTGGCATGATCAATTCGAATATGCTTCCTTGGAGGAATTTTTTTTTTAAATCACTTTCTCAATTCAATTTTTTTATATATTTTTAGGATTAAAAGTTGAACTTGAATTAAAAGTGAGTGATAGCGGATATTGAAAAATTAATAAACTCCATGGATAAGTATGAAAAAGCTTGAAGTTTAAGTTTAAAGAACGATAAATAATTTTTGTGGATTTGTTAAAGATATTCAAAATTGAAAATTCATTGTGTTTATGTATTTGAATTTATAGTTGAAAATTTAAATTAATTGGAAAGGAATTTCAACTCTTTGGAATGAATTTGATGTTCAATTTGTGAGCAAATATCAATAACATGATTATTGAAATTTTTTACAATTTGTAGAAGTCTTTTATTCAATTGAATTTATTTTAATATGTAATTTCTTATGTGGCAGTTAAAAATGACATGGAATTTAACACAATATTTAAAAATGACGTGGGAGGCGGTTGTATTACACTCACTTAAATAGGGTTTAAAATGTTGTATTTTGATGAATTGAGGGGCTCAAATGACAAAAGGCTAAGTAGGGCGAAATGATCAGATAGACTCTTGTACTTGTCTGAGTTTGTAATGTGGACACTTCTATTTACCTTTTTGTCATCTGAACCCTTAAACCCATCAAAACATAATATTTTAAATCCTTTTCTCATCAAATTAATATGGGTGTAATACAACCGACTCCACGTAGCATGCCACATCATTTTAAGTGACATGTAAGAAATTAAATATTAAAAATATATATAAAATATAAATAATATTTAAAAAGAAAAAGAAAAAACAAAAGAAACTCCCCTCTTCCTCCCCCGCATTTTCTTGTCTTCTTCGTACTCCCACCCTCGATCCATTCAACCTCTCACAATACTTTCTCAACCAAATAACTTTGATTCATCCACCATTAATCTAAAATAATTGATCAAATAATTTCTTCAACAATTTTATAATCAAAACAATTGATAAATAAAATTATTATTCCTTCATATTTTTAAAAAATATTTATTTTCTACATATATATCTATTTTCATGGAAATAACATAATTTACAAAGAAAATAGGTGGTTGTGTTATAGGAATTGATATTGGAGTTGGCGATTTATTTGGCGGGGCGAGGGGCATCCAAGTGGGTTTTTGTTGGGGGGGGATGGTGGTGCTGGGTGGGGGAGGCGGGAGGGAATCGTTGGCTGGACGATATTGTGGTGCAGGAAGGGGGAGGGGGGAGGGGAATGGTTGGCTGGTGCTGGGTAGGGTTAGGGGACGGGAGGGGGTAGGGGTCAATGAAGCCATTTTTTGTCTTCTTTTTTTTAATCTACTGTTTTTCATTTTTTAAAATATTTTCAAGGCAAAAAATTTTGATTTCACTCTCTTTAAAACGCGTGTACCGTACATGCGTTTTTTCCAACTCAGCAATTTAATGTCACATATGCATCAAAAGGATTTAAAATATTATGATGAGTTTAAGGGTTCAGATGACAAAAAGGTTAGAAGTGTCCATATTACAAACTTAAACAAGTACAAAGGTCCATCTGATCATTTCGCCTTTATACGCTTATTCTTGCCTGGGACTTATCTTTTTCCAAAAGCATGCCTTGATAGCAAATATAAGCAGCGACAGTAAGCATGTGATAATTTATATTTTTCCTTTAATCAAGGAAAATATCTTTATCTTTTGCCTTCATATGCAGAGGTAGTCGTGTTTTTTCGCCTATGAAAAATTGTTTAATTTTATCTTTTGATAGGCCTCATCTCTCAATAGCATGAGCCATGAAGCTCTTGAATATTCTCCTGCTGAAATCTAAGAATGTTGTTTACAGGAAAAGGTGCTTAGCTTCATATGTGATTCATATAACTGTCAGGATGGCCATCTCCAGGTGCCTGAGTCACTTCGTATGCCGAAAGATAAAGTTAACTCCCATCAATACAAAGAAATGAAATCCTATCGTACAATAAACAGGTATGAACTTGACATATAGAAACAAAGATTTCACTCATTTTCTCCACAGCTGAAGTCTCTCTGTATGTGAAGGCATTTCATTGGACGTGAGGATTGCGTGGATGTTCTGGACCGGATAAAGGAAATCTATGGCCAAAAGGCTGTCTCTTTGTTAACCAACACCTAGAAGGCTGTCTTTCACTTCTAGTTGTCTAAAGTCAAAGCATCCAAAGGTCGTTCCCATTATTATCGAGGTTAGCTTATGGAGATGATTACAATTTTAGTATTTAGATTTGGTTCGAGCTATGAAATTGCTTGTGCCAGAGCAGCCTGACTACATTACCTTCCCTTAGGATGCGGCCCTTCCCCTGATTGTGCATGAAGTGGGATGCTTCATTTATCGAGCTACATCTGAGAAGTTTTGTAAATGTAGGATTATGTACAAGAACTCTATATACATATCTTTTTGACGATACAATTACACTATTTACCAGAGAAGCATACATTTTCCATATGTGAGAATTTGGAGAGGAAGTTATCTCTGTATATTCATTTTCAGTCAGACGCTCACATAAATTCATGCTGGCCTACCCATATGTGAGATGTATTTGCAGCTTCTTGGATTTTTATATAATAATGCACATAGGCGTTGTTTGGTAGAGTGTATTAAAAAAAATGCATGCATTAGTCTTGGGTATTAGTAGTATCTTTTTTGATACATTTTTTAGCCTATGTATAATTAATGTCTTGCATTAGTTATAAACTCTATTGTGTATTTAGGTGTATATTACTAATACCTCAAATTCATGACATTAGTAATGCAATGGATCTAATGCATGCATTAGGATGACTAAAGACACAATCATCCCTCAAAAAAATTTTCGCATCTTTTTTAACATATGTATGGAGGATATTTTTGTAAAATTATTTTTCTTTGAAAATTATGTAATTCATGTTATTTTTAGTACATCAAATCAAACATTGCATAAGAAAAACATAAGTATAACTAATGCAAATATTACTAATACATCATATTTTACATTATTCTTGCAGATTCTATCAAACCCCTTAAAGGTTTTATTTTTATTTTCTGCATTGAAATACTTGCATTTCGCTGGCTAGCAGATATTTTGGAGTAAGCGGGTAAACCAAGGACCAACAGGTCGCCCCATGTCACTTCGTAAATGCCATAGCAAGATAAGATGTCGGAAATTTTCACATTGTGTCCGACACCAGTGATAAAGTTGTATGAGATTTTGTTTTTGTTTCATAAGTTGAACTCAAAGTTTGTACCAAAACGTGAAAGCACAATACATATGAACACGGGTCTTTAACTTGGCATTAGCTGACATTTATGTCTTTCAACTTTGGTATGCACAAGTAGGCACAAGTATTATGAAGTTGAACTAGTAAACACACATGTAGTACATGGTACACATGAGATGTACACATCTTACATGTGAAATTGAGTGAGATTTACTATGTCGGACGTGGTTATCTGCTTGTTTAACTTTATGATAGTTTAAATGCTTATTTGTGCGCACTTAAAGTTGGAAGACACAGGTACCAATTGAGGTCAAGTCAAAGGTTTAGTTCATTTATCATGCCCAAAGTGTAGGAATCGGGCCCACAAATTTGTGAATTAAAAACTGTATATATTAATAGGGAGAGAGTGTAAAATAATTAAATGAAGTGAGAGAGAGTGTAATTACTTCCAAAAGGGTTGGTATTTATGTTATTTATACAATAAAATTGAATTGCAGTATACACGCTTGTAGTCGTTATCAAACGCATGCTCCAGTAGCTTCTATAACAATTTAGTCGCTTTTTTATTTTCATCTTTTGGCTCTTGTACATCATTTATGTATTCTTAGTTCACCAGCAAATGAACCATATTCTTTTTTCTTTATCAATCACAATGAAGCATATGTTTTTTCCTTTATCGTTGAGCATGCTTTCCCTTGCGGGCCAAGTTCTAATCTTTACACTGAAAGGCAAAAGGCTCAGCATCTTTCTGGTATCAATGGTTATCTGCTTGTTTTTGCTGCATGCAATTCAAATTTATTAATCATATTCCCTTCCTCTTCTTATTCTCTTCTACCATCTCCAGTCAAATTCAACCCCCAAAAGAGGTAAAGAAAAAGGGAGTTTGTAAGAGAGCTGAAAACAAAATTAATAAAGTCACTATAGACACGTAAAATTTATTGGATCAAATTCATATAAAATTTAAATTTGATTCATATTTTATTGAGTCTAAAATTATTTGGGCTGTAAAAATAGTAAACCCATTTTATTCCTCATCAAGGTTCATCTCACCTTGAAGCTCAAACTCATGCCACGTGTCAAGTTACGTGGCATCCCAATCAAATTAAAAACCAACAAGACGAGGCCACCCCATTCAAGAATGTGGCAAGCCAAAGTCAAGTTCAACAACCAATGAATCATCGCCAAGTATCCCAAATGACATATTTGTGGCCAATCACAAACAATCTTATCACACAACATTTGTGATAAGCTTGAGAACTGAATGGACCAATCAAAAGAGGCAGAAAAGGTTATTTACACTTGGACTGCCTACCCCCTACAAAAATAAATAGGAGGGTTACATAATTTTCTGAGGCCATCCTGCAAACATTGGAGAAAGCTTCTGCATTGATTACTAAGCTCTTCAAGGAATTGACTAACAGAGTTCTGCCCAGAGATCAACTCGACAAGACGAAGTGCTGTCCGACAATTCCTGGAGATCCAAATGCATTTCTAGGAGGCTTAAATCATCCGAAAGTTCAAAAATTACGCTACAGAAGGTCCTCGAATCACGGAAAAGCTTAGGAGAGAAGAATCGAGAGAATAATAGAATTGTACCCAAAAAATTCATTTAAATAAAATTATTCATTTTGTTTATGTTATCTTTCCTTGCAGTTAAATTTTAGCACCACGAAAATTTATTGCGAACAAATTTTGGCATGCCCAGTAGGACTATTTCTGCTCTTCATCTCTTCTTCCTGTAAATTAAATTCAACTATTGCTATGGACTTCGAAAATACTAAAGATGTCTCATGCAAGAACTCTGCTACTGCCACATCTGATGAGCTCAACCATGTTGGTCCACTCACTCGGCGCAAGTTTAAGAGCAGTGGTTAGGATGGATCTGAATACTTCACTTCTATGGAAAAGGCAAAAAAGACCAACTCTCATATGGTGGCTAAAACTGCAACTCCTGGGGGTAATTTGACACCCTTGCTATGTGATGAATTCTCTTAGAATGACGTCAATTTTAGTGAATCAAAAGATACGAATGATTCTCTAGTTTCAACAAAGGTCAACGCCTTTATGGCTGACGCAACTAATATGGATGAGAAGTTCGCAATGATGGAACAAATCATTGAAGTTTTAAAGAAATCTGTTGAGGATAAAGATCTTCAAATCGCTCAACTGATCAACAAGTTGGAGTCCTTCGCCCCTGGAGAATCGAGCCACGATCCTGCTTCTCCACCCAACTTTACTCTACAAAATAAGAATGTTGATGAGTCACCTATCAAGACTAAATCTCAAAAAGGGAAGCAGTCTACTTCGGTTGCAGCTCTGTCTGTTCAACAGTTGCAAGACATGATAACTAACTCTATCAGGGTTCAATACGACGGAGCACCACAGAGTTCGTTGTATTACTCTAAACCTTACACAAGGTGAACTGATTGTCTACCCATGCCGATGAAGTATCAACTACCAAACTTGCAACAATTTGATGGCAAGGGAAACCTGAGGCAACACACACTACAACAAAATTGATATATAGCTACGAAATTATTACCTACGAGATGAAATTCATAACTAATTATTCACCTTTTATGACGAAAAATAAATTTAGTATCTAAATACATGAAGCACATACTTTTAGTGACGAAACATAAAATTTCGTAGTAAAGTTTTGTCCTCTAAAGTTTCCCACCAAAAAATATTTTGGCACCATTTTATTAAGTGTCATTAGTGACTAATTTTAAGTCTTTCGTGAGACCCTTTTTTTATCGCTAATAATGGATCCAATTTGTGACAAATTATTTTTTTACTTGAATTAGTTATAATTTTAGAGACCAAAAAGAATTCGTCATAAAAAATAAATTGTTGCAATAGCGACAAATTAGAGTTTGTAGTTAAATATTATAAATTTTAGCTACAAAATTTGATATTTAGTTGTGACATCAGTTTTTGTCACTAATACTATAAGCAATTAGTGACGAGCATTTTATTGTCTCTAATCAATTTGTGATTCAGTGACGACATAATTTTATCAAAAAATATGTCATCGTTAAATAGTGACGATTTCAAATTTGTAGCGGGATAATTTAACTATTTGCGACGAATTTTTTTTGTAGCTAAGTATAAATTAATCTTTGGCTATTCTTGTTTATGATTATAGAAATGTATATCGATATAGCTATAGAAAATAAGACTCGATCTAATTGTGTGAATGTGAAGTTGAAGTGAACTAAAATCATTACAGATCAGGAGAAAAATAGTAATCTCAATACCTTGCCATTGGAACTATTTAGTTTTGCAAAAACTTCAACCCGAAAAAACTCAGGTAATACCTGCAGTTAGAAATTATTCAGAAACCAGAAGGTATTATTTTCTTGCAGAGAGGTTTGATTTTTGGCACTAATTTCTGCACTTAAAGCAGTATAGTTTGAAAACCTATTCATCATATGAGCAAGCACTGTCTTGATATCAACAAATGGCTGGAAACACAACGACATAAGTGTTTCATAATGACATATATGACATAGGAAATGATATGATAACGCAAATGACAATGCAAATAGTAAGTTCTATTAGAAAAGAACCATCGATTGTCCAGTATTTGGAACTGTCACGGAGATAGTGTATAAATAACAAGACTTCACTTCACTATGGATCCATAAGTGATGCAGATCTGGTCTTAGATTTTCTTTTGATTAGTATAAAAATACTGAACTTTTGCATACCTAATCTCTTAAGTTGCCAACCAATCTTCTAGCATTAGAAACAAAGTGCATTATTCATTGGCCTCCAGAACCAATATTTTGATTTGATAACACAAAGGTTATCATTTTCTTATTTTAACATTCTTGCAGACGACAATCCAACCCCGCACCCTTGGGATCACACCAGGGGAATGTTAAGTAAAAAAATCTGAAGGTATAACTTCTTGAGAGATATTGCACAAAGCTCGCCAGACAAACTAAAGTAGACCTGGACCCCTCCTAAAGAAAGGGAAACTTAGAGAAGATATAAAATTTGTAGCCAAAGACAAGATGAAAATTACAGAAAGAAATTTGAAACTGAAAGCTTGTAAGGCTGTAACTCTTACTAGTATGTAGCAAACGATAGTACGATACCATCTCCTTTAAAAACATTCCTCAAATAGCCTAAACATAGAGACAAATTAGCTAATAATGGACTTGGACACAAGCAGAATTAAGTTTCTACCATCTATGATCTAACTTCTATGATCTAACTAATAGGTTTTTGCTATAGATCAAAGCTGCTTATTTGTTAAAATTCATTCAGTAGTATCGTACAAGTTAAAGAATAATTCTTTTACATACTCAGTCGATCTCCCAGCAGCAACAAATAAATCTGCCCAATGTTGGTCATTATTCTATCTTGCAACACTAACGACCACGTCAAAGTACTCCAAAAAATTTCTAATCAAATCACGTCTTATCCAGAAGTGAGGAATTTGCTGAATGGTCGGGAATAACACACAGATTCTTTCTCCTGTAAAAGAAGACCCATATTTTACTATTATGATGAAAACACAAGTGTTCTCGGGATTGACAGAGGCCAAAAAGGAGATAACCTAGAACAGTTCACGAACCATTCTAGCCCCCTCACTAACATATTTCTGAACAAGCTCACTACCAATAACACGAATAAAGCATGCATCTGTACGATTTTCCACTGCTCTGGCAAGAAATGTTTTCCCAGTACCAGGAGGACCATAGCAGAAAATGCCCTAAGGGGGATCAATTCCTAGTTTGACAAATTGAGCAAGAAAAGGAGCACAACCTAGTTTGTCAACCAACCAAAGGGGAAAAAGAAAATCTGAAACACAACAGATGAATGAGAACTCATCAGCACCTCTCGTATCTTCTCAATTTTCTCTTTACATCCTCCTACACCATTATATGTAACATTAAGTTTTTCCTCGATAGTGAAGTGACCATAGCTGGGATCCATTCTTCTCTGCAACTGTAACTCGATAGCATTGCCTCATCCATCAGTGGCTGCATTAACTCATCCACTATTGATATATCAACCCATATGAAGAAGTGGAGCTGGGATGCAATTGATATAGGATTGACAAGCTTTTCCATGGACCAAGGTGGCTGGTGCAATATAATTTCTCTATTCTGTCCCTCAAGTTGATGGAATTTTCTTTGCCGGTGCAATTCCTACAGACTGCACAATGCTAGAAAACTTTCACAATATTATTGTTTAAGGTCTCCTTTCATTGTGAAAAGTGGGTTCTGAACATCAATTGGTCCCTTATACTATAGTCATCTATCTAATATCGTTTACACTAACCAATCACATTTATATCTGGAAGCTACATAAGTTTGTTAAGAATCCAATCTTGCTAATGATTTGAAGTTTAAACTCATCCTGGAACACGATTTCCATGAATATTAATGGGTCTTGGATTTGAGGAAAGACACTTGCTACCTTTTCATCATACATAGTAGTCTAGGTTATTTGGTTCTATTTCCAAATTTTCTGTACTCTTCATATCATAGATGTGACAATTATGATACCTGGCTAAATGACACATTGGCCTGGCAGAAATAAAGAATTTCGGTGTGGAATTTAGAAGTTCCACTGATCTAATTGAGTTTTAGCTTCATCCATGACTTTCTGGGCCTTCTTCATTCGATAAAAAATTGGGCAGTCTCGAAAGAACTAAGTGCTTCGTATGGTCCAATCAAATGAGAACAGGAATATCTTTGTGATGTGGTTCAGCATCCTTGTGTTTTACAAATACTCAATGGACTAACTATATAAAGCTGTTCTTTGGGTTAACGATCTTTGCTGGCTTCTCGTAGTACTTTAGAGGCTCGATAGGAGATTTTGTCTTTGGCATGCTTAGTGTCCTTATGAGTGCCTCAGAACCCTTGGGTAAGCCTGTCGTCAAGAAAGAGAATGTGATTTAGTAGGTATCATGGTACAAAATAATAGTCAGGATCAACGACACAAGTATCATGGACTACAGAACTTTTTGTATACCAAATTGAAATGTACCATTGACACCAGAGAGTGATGACTTAATTCCGTGTTCCTCACTTGCAGATGATTGAAGAATTTCTTCAAATTGAGCTTCCATGTTCACAATATCCTTATCGACATCAAGATCAATATTTTTGGGAAGCAAATCAGCAACATCATTTCCAGCGAACCCGAAATCATCATTACCAATTTCCTCATCTTGATGCTGGTTTGTCCAGTAGTCACAGAACTATGTTGCAGTTGTTACCAAATTCCACCATTCGGGTGAAAAGTCCTCCACTTGTCGGACATAAGATGGGATGAACAGAGGTGCATTTGGATCCAGTGTTGACCTTCCTCCAGAAACTAATGCCATTCTTCTTTCACCAAATTACTATTTGAAGATGTTTGAGAAAAGAATGAATCCAACATATTAGTGCATAAAAACAGAAAAAAAGCCAAATATGATAACGTAATGTAGGAAATGGCAAATCAAACATTCAATTATCACCCAATTATTAGTAACCTTCCCTCAGAACTCTCAAATTATTGAATAATCCGTAGCTTGTACTTACCAAATTCAATTAGCACCAAGTTTTGCAGGTACTTTAAAAAAAGATCCATAGAGAGTAGAACGCAAATATCTTGAGCAAAACAATTGCATTTCTAATCACCTACTTAGAGAGATGATCATTTTCCAACTAATATAGAGGTAGCAGAAATTGAAGGATTTTCCAACACCACGAAGGTGACTGCAGGAGGTATTTGGAGACAAACTAACTTTCAGGGTTCTCCATAACTCACTCTGTAGTGTTCATTTTGGATTACATCTTTCACTTATTTTGTCTCCTTAAATGTAAGATATTATGTGGACTCTAACCTGTCATTGCTCCCTGATGGTATAGATGGTGCAGTGCGATCCGTCCAATAAAAAGCTCAAATACTGGTCATATAAGAGAAGCAACAGAACTTAGCTATACCATTAAGGAGTACTAGGGGGGGGGGGGGGCGGGTAACTTAAGTAGGCAAAAAAAAGAGCTTTTTCTGTTTCCTATAGTATTATTCTAGTGGTTTGACCTGCTCTGCAGGTTCTTCCTCAGGATATGGTTCATGATACTTAAGGGCCTAAAAATGACCACCCTCTGGCTAACGACTAGTATTAATTCCAGAAGTCCCCATCACCTGCACCAACAGAGGGACACACATAACACGCATACTGAGGCCCATCATCATAACTAAAGCAAATATACATAACTAAAATCATTACAGATTAGGAGAAAAAATTTAGTGCAAGGACTTAAAAGTCGTGTTATTCAGTTCATTTTTGAAATATTTGCTTTGTTTTCTCTGGATTCTAAAAAACAATGTTTGCCATTCAATATGATTATGTAAGTGTCTGTTTTTTGTGCACTAGAGAGTAAAATTTCTCTTGTTCCAATTGCTAGAGTAAAATTTATCATGTTCCAATTCTTAAGGTCATACATCCAGGAACTTACTTGTAGTATGAGAACACCTGAATCTTCACGACAATCCTTTATGATTTGACATTCTTCAGATCACAACTCTAAGCAGGTAGCATAATCCTCAACCAAGGACCCTGCAACATTGGATTTTAAGAGCAACTGAACAAGCCCGGCCATGTGAGAACTGCCATCCACCTAAAAGCCCGGCCATGTGAGAACTGCCATCCACCTAAAAGCATCAACGATGCTAAAAATTGCTTCGGTAACATGATACAATGCAATCCTTTCTTATAAGTCATTACTCTTCATAAAAGAGAGAATATTTCGCGTTTGTTCATCCATGAAACAACTGTACCTTACTCGAGAAATTAAACAATTAGTAATGCTGCTAGTGTGTAATCTGCAAACAGTGTTTACAATAAAGGTAGTAAAAGATAGCAGCTTCTACTAGTGGGGTTTAGCCTATAGAAAAGAAAAAGCAGGAAACTCAAGATGAAGTTTTCAATTCTTACCTGATACAAAGGACACCAAAACTCAGACACAGCTAGATATTTCTCCAATACTATATCAATAATTTCCAGAGAAAGGAGGAAAGCTTGTTCAAGAAGCTGCCCGTAAATTTGAGTTGTTCTTTCAGAAATTAGATAATTGACTCCTGGTGAAAGAATAATCATGATATTTTGGAACACAGTTTTAGCACTCATAAAATCTTGCATAACAACAAAAAGACTTTACAGAACTGAGTTTCCAATGATAAGTATGGCAATAATAACTTAATGCATAGAAATACTTGCAAATACATACTCCTACTGCTACATTTTATTTAACACAATGTCCTTTTAAATATGACCCAAAAAGAACACCTTTCTAAATTTTGAAATAATATAAATTTTGAAATACCATTGTACCCTTGATGGGATGATTTAGAGTCTATTTGGATGCGCTTATAACTTATGGTGTGTGAACGTAAGTCAATAAGTTAGGAATCCTAACTTTGGGCTTAGGGCTTATTTTTGTTATTTTGGCTTAAAAGCAAGTGCTTAAAAGCACTTTTCTATCTTACTCGAACACTACAGAAGTGCTTAAAAGCTATTTAGGCTTAAAAGCACCTAAAGTAAGACAATCCAAATTTTAATCACCAAAACTTGAAATAACATAAGCAACTGAACAAGAAAAAGTAGAGGTGCATACTGATGGAAAAAATAACTGTAGCATATAGGCAAACTATCCTATTGGTTGCCATGAGAACTAAAATATTCCCTTGAACATCTTTTTTGAAAGATCCATACACTTCTGGGACAAATGTATCACTGTAAGCTATCAATTCTTCAGCAAATTTCCACTTTTCAGGATCCTGCATCAATTTGCCAATAACGTTTTATCAATTTATGACTTATGATTTTACTAGAATGACATGGAAAAATAAACTTTCGCAACTTACATCCGGCAAAATTGATGATCCTTCAAATTTACTATCAATATACTCAATCAGGTCCAAGCTCTCTCCGATCGCTTAGTTGTTGTGCTCCAGGGATGGTACCTGTGAGGAGTAGAAATATAAATAACCGAAAGCGTAAAACGAGATTCTCTCTGAACATTCAAACATTCACTTGCTTCAAAGTCCCTATACAAAAGCTTCTGTGCCAATTGGATGCTAGATAAGATTAAAGCATTTATGCACTGGCTCAGTCAATAATCATTGAATTCGAAGAGGAAGAGAAATCTTCTTCTCAAAAAATCATGGACATTTCTTCAGGGAGCTCTCGTGCAATTTGCAATGTGTCACTAATTCATACATTTAAGGACGAAAATTTTTATTGTCTACAAAAAGTTGTCAATAGTGACGAAAATATATTTGTTCAACCACGAAATATATAAAACTCTAGAGACAATTAATGTTGTCGCTAATTGAACTAAATAATTAGGGACGATGAAATTTTGTCGGTATTGATAACTTTTTAGTGACAAAAGCATTTCATCAACTACAAAAAATTTATATTTTTATGGCAAACATATTCGTCATAAATGTTACACATTTGGGGATGATTTTTTTTTTTTTAGCTAATTTAATTTTTTTAGCGACAAAGCACTAATTCGTCTTTGTCAACTTTTAGCGACCCACTTTTGGAGACGATTGATTGACAAATTTTTTTCGTCACACCAAATCCTTTGCGACAAAATATGATTTATAAATGACAAAATAATTCATCTTAAATAATCAAATTTGTTGTAGTGACATCGCCTACTTTGTTGAAACTTATAGCAATGCTGGAAAAAATAGCGACCTCCTGGTAAAACAGTTTATCCATTCGTTAAAAGGGAATGCATTTCACTGGCATATCGACCTAGAGCATGAGTCAATTGATAGTTGGGAGCAGCTCGAGAAGAAATTTCTAAATCAATTTTACAACACTCGACGAACTATGAGTATGATAGAGTTGACTGGCACTAAGCAAAGAAATGATGAGCCTGTGGTGGATTATATCAATCATTGGAGATCATTGAGTTTGGACTGCAAATACCGCCTTTCTAAAATATTTGTTGTAGAAATATGCATTCAAGGAATACATTGGGGCTTTCTATACATACTACAAGGAATCAAGCCGCGAACATTTAAAGAGCTTGCTACACGAGCACACGACATGGAGTTAAGCATCACAAGTCATGGGAAGGAATCTCCTTTTGTTGATATTACTGTAGCGCCCCGGGAGTACACCCTGGACGCCACACAACGCTAGGTGCCACAAGTGATCCCAAGCTAACCCATGAACTGGCATACTGTTAAGCAACTAAGTTATAATACATTAAATAACAAGTTCTGCTGTACGGAAACATTATCATACTGAAAATCTAAAATAGTATGTAACTGATAAAGTTTTACAATTTCATAAATTTGAGGAAAGAACTGAATTTACATGACCGACTCAGACTGACATCCATGAAGCCTCTACTATACTGACTATAGATAGCTAGGACATGCCTCCAAGTACCACTAACCAATACATATGAAAATAAATGAACTGTACATGAACTAAAACTATCTGGAGTTCTTAAAATAAAAGAACTCATCACCTACTGGCTGGAAACTGCAACTGTCTGATCATGACGTGCGGGATACATATGGTACATACATTATAAAACAATGTATCCACACAAATATATATGTGGATCAGTACTTCTGGAATGTACTGAGTAAGCGGGGGTGAATGCACTAAGTAAAACTGATTACGTATGAAATCTTAAAACATGCATGCTAAGTGTAAGTAGACTTACCCATAAGCTGGAATAAACTGAAAGTTGAAAACATCTTAAAGTATGAGTAACAAACATAATCTGATAAGATGGTGAATCACTACACTTAGTTTCTTAAAACTCTTTACTTTTGTAGAATAAGTAGAACTGAAGCTGGGATGCAGTAAAACATGGACACGTGAATGTTTGAAATCAAACTTATATGTACTAACTGATCTGCTTAACTAAATAACTGATGCCTGGGTGACGAGATGAGTGAAATCTAAGAAGAAAAATAACTAGCCTATACGCTGAGTAGCTGATATAAGAATATGTACTATTGATATCCGAACACTGAATAACTGATGACTGAATGTTAATCATGTAACAATGAACTAAACTTAATCTAAATAACTGAACTGAAATGGTAGAGTACTGTGCCTATGAGATAAGGACTAACTGAACAACATGAGATGACTGAGCATGAATGCGTGAAACTATAATATCTAAGAATGCATGACCAAGCATAAAAACACGATTCTTATATAGTCTGTAAACTGAGATACTAAAATACTGATAACTGAATAACTGGCGATCGTATTCTATGGTCAAGCAAACCTGAAAATGAACTCTGAACTGAATACTAAACTAAGACTGTAGGAGGTATCATCTAACTGACATGCCCAATCTGAGCTAATTGGGGTTCAACCTGTAACCCCAGTTGGAAGGGTGTCAGTACCGTGCCACGGGCACTAACACTGGCTATGTGCATCCACTAAAGTAAAGTCCCGAAGGACTAAAGAGTCACCCTCTACTGGCAGGTGCTCTGGTGAGATATGTGTTAACCCTCAACTGGCAGGTTAACATCTCAAACCTATGCTAGCTACGTAGTTCTGGAATGCAGAGATTGCTACTAAGAGTCACACCCTCAACTGGAAGGTGAGCCCCCATCCCTGGGTTCGCTCGGTGCTAAATCCTACTCCTAACTAAACTGACTCAGATTACTAATTAGTGCACGCACTGATAACTAATAACTAATAAGTTCAGGTCATGGTATTCTAAAAATAATAGTGCATACGGATTCTGAGGTAATTATTAATGTGTAAATTGATACTGGAACTGAAACCGGACTGAGCTAAGCTTAATTGGACTCACAACTGACCATATTACTGACTGAATAATATTTCTCATGGTATAACTGAAATCATTATGTAGATACTGAAAACTAGGTAAACAACTAAATTTTAGGTATTCATAACCCCCAGGACTCTATAACAATAACAATAGGACATACTAAAGCTTCGAGACATAATAAGTAGTCAATATTTAAAACTTAATCCTTAGGGCATTTCATCAAATGCTAGGGAATCATGAACTTGAACATGGGAATGTCTTAAACATGAGAGCATAGTATGATTACATGACTAAAATCATGAATTGGGGATTTACATGGAATTCGCGTGAAATGGGACATGGGCCTTTCTTCAAAACATCTAAATATCATAGCTTGAACATAAGAATGTCTTAAACATGAGGGAACAATAGAGTTACATGGCAAAATTCATAACTTGGGGATTCATCTTGAAATTAATTGAACATGATATGGGAATTTCATCAAGCATGTAGAAAACAAGAATTTAAAACATGAGAATATTGCTAAAAATCATGAATATAGGATCTATTATGGAATTCACTTGAATAAAGCATGGGAAACTCAAATTCATGGCATGACGAATTCAAAATCTTGCATGGAATCACACATGGGTTGAATTGAATTAAAAACACTATGAAAACATGAAATTCAATCTTCCCTTGAACGTATGAAATAACATGATTCATTCTTTAATTGAAAGAAAAGGGTTTTGGGCTCCACGGGTGAAAGGGGACCCATGGATGAACTCCCACATACCTTAAAACTTTAAATCTTGAAGAAGAAACAAAATATTGGAAGCTTTCTTGAATTGGGAAACTTGAAATCTTGATTTTTCTTGAAGAGGAGGTGATGGAATGGATGATCTTGAAGGGGACTGTTTAGGGTTTGTTCTTGAGAGTAAAATAGGATAATGAGGGCAAATAATACCCTAATGGATGCTTAAAATCGTGATTTTACAACCTGAGTTGAGGTGGGAAAAGACCCCATTGCCCCTCCATCATTTAAACCAAAAATTCATATCTAGATTGCAATTTGATGGCTCACCGCAATGCGGTGTAATCGTGGTGTCTTACTACCTCACACAAAAAATGCCATAACTTTTCATTCGGGTATCGGATTAAGGCGAAATTGGTATCGTTGGAAAGCTAATTCAATTATCTACAATTTGGTGGGTCTTGATCTGAAAAATTCTACATATATAAAAAGTTATACACTTTCAAAGTTGACCCTTGTAGAATTGAATTCCAAACTTTGGAAGAATCAAAGGATCTTAGCTCAACTTGGCTCTAAGTGATTTCTATGGAGATTCTTCACCTAATAAGAACTTCACACAATAGGATAAAGATCATGACACATGCATTCAAATTATGAATCAAGAACATGACAAATACACCTTCACTGCGATGTGCCAAGGCTACCACTGCTATAGCCACTGCGATGCACCATAATCGCGGTGACTTGCTATTTTGGAAATCCAAATATGGTCCAAACCTCATCTGAAAAATTTAAAACTTACCCGAGACATGCTACTTACACCCCTAAATATGAATCAACTCAAAAACTTACGTCTCTAGGTCGAAAAGGTCACTTTAAAAATCATCAAAGTTAAGATGCCAAAACTTAAGCTAAGTCCCCAACACTTGGCTAAATTTTTAGGTTCTAAGCCTCTTGTATATGTACTATGGGCTGAATTGAGCTAAGATAATTATGGGGTATTAAACTTACGAAAGAAAAAAAGGAATTCAAGAAAGGTACGACTTCAAAGATCCAGACTAAAGAATCTATGGTGGTGAAAGCAACTTCTGTGAAGGTCACAATAAAGCAAAAAGGAAAGGAAGATGAAACCCCCAGGCAACAGCCGAGGGAGGAAAAACCTTGCCCAACTTTAAAAAAGTTAAAAGCAAAGGCTTATCCATTTCCAGATTCTGACATACCTACGATCCTTGATGAATTGTTAGCCAAGAAAATCATTGATTTTACTGAATCAAAGAGGCTCGAGGAAATTAATAGGGTTAACAATCCCAAGTACTGCAAGTTTCATTGCATTATTGGCCACCCGACAGGGAAATTCTTTGTCTTGAAGGAGAAAATCATGATACTAGTAAGTGAAGGGAAAATCATCATTGACATGAATGAAATCGTGAATGCATATCATACTACTATTGTCGATCGACAAAAATGCTCCATGCCACAGACTATGCGAAGAACCATCTTTTTACAATTCGGGAGCTTCAGGTTGATTGAAATTGATGTTCCAAGAAGAACTTTAGAAGGTCCAATAGAGGTAGATGATAAATTTGAAGATGATAAGGATGACGATTGGACTCTGGTTTCTTATAAGAAAAGAAGACATCAAGCGATCTCAAGAATATGATTTCTTAAGCCAAAAGTAAGGGGGAATAGTGTGGATTAGCTATGACCATAAAAAATGTTTTAAGTGTAATTCTAGCAAGAATATTAATGGTTTCTTGTCATAGAAGGACCGAAGACCTATCATATTACATGAATTTTTTCCAAAAAAATTCCTTCAAGATAGACAAGTCAGGGTGACATATGTAGTTTCCAGCATAGAAGAACCCAAGGACAGCAAGCAAGAGCATCATCCAATAATAGCACAAGAATATCATGTTAAGCAATAAGTTGGACCGTGTTTTTCTATAATTTCCTTCATAGATAATGACTTTTTGTAAGGGTATAAACTACATAATAGGACTTTGTTTGTCGTAGGAGATATTCGAGAATAATATCTTAATTGTATACTGATCGATGATGGTTCAACGGTTAATATCATGCAAAAAATAGTGCTCAAAAGGCTTGGAATCTCTATTGATGAACTGTCCAAAGGTAATATAACAATTCAAGGTTTCAATCAAGGAGGAAAACGAGCCATGGGAAAGATTTTCATAGAATTATCCATTGGCAACATGAAATTAAATATTTTAATTCAAGTCATAGACGCCAAGACATTATACAACTTACTGCTTGGACGCCCCTAGTTGTATGAAAATAGAGTGTTGGCATCTACTTTGCATCAATACATGAAGTATATGAAAGATGGTGAGATAGTCAAAGCTAATGCAAATATCAATCCTTTCACAGAGATAGAGTTGTACTTTGTAGATGCAAAATTCTACTTGGACTTTTGAGAATTAGATGTGAAGAAACCAACACCCTTCAACCCAACTGGGGTTAATTCAAAAGATAGGAGTTCAATCGAGTGTTGTTGAGATATCTAAGGAAAGAACTGAAAAAATCACCATTAAGTTCTCATCATAAGGAGCATTTAGTCATTCACTACATTCCATGTGAGCGTCGAAGAGAGGGACAACCCTGGCTGGAGGTATGTACTCAATAAGTTCTCCCTCCAAGAAAAGAACTAAGCCATAAATGTTTTAATATTTGAAGGAGAATATGATTGTCCCAATTATGCAGATCCAACCTATTACTATCGAGTCTTCAAAAAATGATATCTTAGTTAAAAAGATAAAAGGTCACTTTGATCAAAAGGCTTTCACATTACTTAAAAAATTAGGTTATGACTTTTCCAATCCGACAAGGCTAAGAGAGCTCAAAGATGAAGTCACCAGTGAAAAATACACGGCCTTAGAACTTCCTAAATGAAGTTGAGAAAGATGGGATATTACGTTGCCACTCCTGGGATTCAAATTGCTAGAGCCTCTTTGAATTTCAGCTAAGAGGGTTAAGGAAACAACTTCATCACACCACATCTTAGCAGACGGGTAAAAGAAGGGTGAGGATGAGAAAACACCACAACGGATCTCAGTATTTGACTGTATAGGAAAATCAACACCTCACGTCTCTGTATTTGATAGATTAGGAGGAAAAGATGGAAGTGGAGCTTCTGACTGTGTAGAAGGAGATGTCACCACTGTGAATGCCTCTGTCTATCTTTGGTTGGGAATCACAAAAAAGCCATCATCTAGAAAGTAGTTGTTGAAACACGAACAAAATTATTTTCTGAGGACATTGATGACAAGGAAATTCATAGTACTTTCCCATCACGAATGAAAAGAAAGTCTATTTTATCAATTACCATAGATGGTCCGCTGAAGGTAAGAAAAAGAACTATTGTTCTTACCAACCAATATCTTGGAGAAACAAAAGAGGATCCAGAGGAAGCCAATGCATCATAGCATATAACGGTGGAGGACAATCTGTGCCATAATGAAATAGATGATGATGTTCAAGAAGTAGCCACTTAACTTGATGATGGATTACAATCGACTGTAGATGAACTCAAGGATATAAACCTAGGTACATTGGAGAATCCACGCCCAACCTTTATTAGTGCACTTCTTACACCACAAGAAGAGAGGGATCACTTCAAGTTATTAGTCGAGTACAAAGATGACTTTTCCTGGTCATTCAAAAAAATGCCAGGACTTAGTCCTAAGGTAGCTATTCATCATTTGGGGATAAAAAAGGGGGCACATCCTATAAAGCAGTCACAACGAGTGTTTCGCCCTGAGTTAGTAACACAAATTGAAGTAGAGGTCAATAAGATCATTGGAGCCAGATTTATTTGAGAAGTGAAATACCCATCACGGATCTCAAATATTGTACTTGTCAAGAAGAAGAATGGCCAAATACGTGTCTGCATTAATTTTTGAGACTTGAACAACGTATGTTTGAAAGATAATTTTTCGATACCAATCATTTAGCTCATGGTTGATGTGATGACTGGACATGAAGCTATGATATTTATGGATGGGTCTTTCAGATATAATCAAATTAGAATGTCTCCAAGAGATGAAGAATACACTGCCTTTCGATCTCTAAAAGAGATATATTGCTACAAGGGGATGCCTTTTTGTCTAAAAAATGCAGGTGCCACCTACCAACGTGAAATGCAAAAAAATTTTGATGACATATTGCATAAGAGGGTGGAATGCTACGTCAACAGCTTGGTGGTGAAGACAAAGTGTAGGGACAACTATCTTGAAGATCTTCACATTATTTTTGAGAGATTAAGAAAATTTGACTTGAAAATAAACCTACTCAAATGTGCATTTGGAGTTACTTCTGGAAAGTTTCTTGGCTTTATTGTGTGTCACCGCAAAATTAAAGTTGATCGCACAAAGATTTAGGCCATTCAGAAAATATTAGAGCCAAAAAACTTGAGATACCTCCGCAGTCTACAAGGAAATTTGACATTTATTTAGAGGTTCATCTCTAACTTGGTTGGACGATATCAACCTTTCATCCATCCAATGAAGAAAGATGCCACTTTCCACTGGGATAAATTATGTCAAAATGCTTTTAAAAGCATAAAAATATACATGTTGAATCCACCTGTATTAGGGGCATCATCTCTTGGGAGGCTGACATGCCCCAAAAATTGGGCCACATCGTATGGTCATCTCAAGCCCATATGAGCTGGAGGTCGCCTCGATAATCCAACCTATTCATTATCACAACAACCACAAGGGTCGGGTGAATCCCGACCATATTATAAGATAGCGGAACAATAAGGCTAATAGTTAATACTTAGAAAATATCAAATATTTTATTAACGTCCATAATCTAGCCAATACACCTAAGTCCACAGTCATCCAATAAAGCCTCTACCAAATCAAAGTCAATAATATGTCGGTACATGTCCTCGACAATAGCCAAGTACTAAATCTATACAAGTATTAGACATAGAATAACGTGACTATGAAAGGTAGGTCTCCCGAAGTATGGAAGTCATTTCCCGAACCGTTCTAATGCCTGATCATTGCTTAGAAAAAGAACAAGATGCTCCGGCCTCTATGTCGCGTAGGGACATAACGTTCAGAGATGGTTAGCGGTTGGTGCACTAGCATGTAACCCAAGGATAAGGATAAAATATCACATTTGTTCAATCCAAGTCAAATTATTATATACAATCATATCTACACAAGTATAGGTATATATGAATATACATGTACATATAGTTACATAACATGACAAACCATAAAACAAGTTATAACATGCATTCTCAAATCATTCATTCATGAGTCATGGAGTGAATTTTCATTCTTCAATATTACTAATTTTATAACCTTGAACTTCTTTGTTACCTTAGTCAATGGGGATACGAACCCCAAACCAACTCAACCAATCCAACCAATTTAACCAAGTCAACTAATTAACTGATTTAACCAATTCAATCAATTTATTAGGCAAGGGAATCAAACCACAAGCCATCTCATCAGACTAGGGAATTGAACCACTAGTTATCTCATCGGACTAGGGACTCAAACCACTAGTCATTTTATTAGATGAGGTATTTTAACCTCAAGAGATCTCATTAGGAAAAGGATCGAACCATAAACCATTTCATTAGAATAAGGACTCAAACCACTAGTCATTTCATTGGGTGAGGGACTCGAACCACAAGCTATTTCATTAGACGAGGTATCTTAACCTCAAGAGATCTCTTCAGGCAAGGGACTCTATAATGCCCTGAGTTTGTAGCCTAGACTCTACACGGTGCTCATAACCCCAAAGGACCACAAGCTAACCTATGACTAGTACCTGCTTCAATAACTGAGTAATTATATGATATACTATGGAATAATAGGCTGAAATGCCATAGGTTCAAATAAGTGAAATAAAACTGAGATAAGGTATCACAATACCAATACTTAACAACTGTCTAAACAACTAGTCTGGAAAGCCTCTAACTGAATTGTCTAAATTGTGGAGTTGATGGGAAAATTCCCCAACTAACTCCATCTACTAAAATACTGAATGTAATGAGATAATAAAATAAAAAAATATCCTTGAATGATGAGGACTCACTGCTAGTCTACGGTTGCTGGCTGAATTTAAATCTATCTACATGTGATCGGGAACCTCAGCATCTGAACCTATGGAATAAAACACCATAGCACAAAAAAAGTATACGCCAGTACGTGTGAATGTACTGGAATGCAAAGTGAGGTAGGCTGAATGCAAGGGCTCACATTCATGAACTATAACTGTCTGAATAACATGAACATGACAAAGTGAGAAATACATGCATGAATACAGGAGCTGTAACTGAATTCATAATAATATTGAATACTTAGTTTACTGGTAACATGGATTACTGATAACTGATATACTATTACTGAGTGGTTGTTTCTGACAATCCTAATTTTGATGGAACTAGCTGAGTTCCGTACTAAGCTGAGTGACTGTATCTGACAATCCGAAAATCTGTAGAACTATCTGAGTTCTTTACTGATGAATGAGACTGAGACTGAGACTGTGGGAGATAATCATCTAACCAATATACCCCTTCTTAACTGATTTGGGGTCCAACCTATAACCCCAGTTGGAAAGGTGTCAATATCGTGCCATGGGTAAAGATAAGCTGAGAGTTACCCTCATCTGTCAGGTACTCTAATAAGAATGGTGGGACCCTCAACTGACAGGTTAATCCACCTCATCAACCCTCATCTGGCAGGTTTGATGTCTCAACCTACGCTGGCTTTGTAGTTCTATAACACAAGGACTTCTTCTAAGGATCACACCCTCTATTGGTAGGTGAGCCCTCATACTTGGGGTCACTCGGTGCTGAATTCTACTCCCAACTTAATAGACACTGAACTGAGTATAATAGACTGATTTGGACTGAGTTTACTGAGGTCTGAGCTAAATACTACTGAGTTTTCCTGAGTTCTGAGACTGGCTAAGAGTACTACTGATCGTGACATGACTGAGATAAATTCTATAACTGACACTGGCTCTAGGCATACAACTGATTTATTGGGTATTAAATACCTCCAGGACTCAATAGCATGAAGATAATAAGACATGAAAATTCTTAAATACTTGACAATAGTCAATAACTAACAATACAATTAATGAGGCATTTTATCAAATACTTGAAAGTTGTGAACTTGCACATGAATAGGAATGCATGCTAACATGTCATAATTTAATTAAACTAACCTCATGAACATTCCATCAAACACTTACAAGGCATAGCTTTATACTTGGGCATAAACAACAATGCTAATACATCATGACTACTATGTTAATTCATAATTAAGGGGTTTCTACATAAGAGAATCAAAACTCAACTTACATGCCACTATAATATCAAGAAATACATTAAAGATTTTAACTTGAAATACATACCACAACATCAACATGATTACATTCAAACCCACAACATGGACATCACAACTTATGTTTTTAAAAGAAGTTTATTGAACTCAAAGGGTGGAAGGGACCCTTAGATGAATAGTTTACAGACCTTATTGCTTGAATTTGGAAGGATTGATGGTGAAATCTCTTGAATTTGATTATTGGATTGATAGCCCTAGGATTTTGTTCTTGAAGGTTTTATGAATAATGATTGTATTATGCCTCTAAAGGGGCTAAATTTCGTGTTATGGGGGATAAAGGGTGTGGGAAAAAGACCCAATTACCCCTTGATATGCGTCTTTTAAATGAGTAAAAACTAGGTTATTAACGCGCTGGTCGACGCGGTGCGTTGATGGCATCGACGCCATATCTAATGCGTCGTGCGAAGTTAGCTTTGACTCACTAGAATTTGATGCTGGTAGCTGGAAAAAATATTAACCAACGTGATAGTCGACGCGACGCGCCAAGATCGTATTGGTTCACTATTTTGGGATTCCAAAGGAGCTTCAAACGAAGTCCAATAAATCCAAAACTTGTCCGGGTTCACCTATTGACCTTCCTGATCATGAATTAACTCAAATATAGACATTTAAAGGGCATTAAGGTTGCGAAGTAAAAATGCCAACTTTTGAAGGCTAATAATATAACAAAGTTTGAATATTTAGCTGAATATTCTAAGTCTGGGACCCCTTGACAAGCAGAAAAGATTGAATTAAGCTAGAAATTTTACGAGGTCTTACAATATCTCCCCCTTGAGAACATTCATCCTCGAATGGGACGGAATGAACTGAGAGTACTAGCAGGATGAATCTACTTACTTGACATGGACATCTGGGACATGACTATAGGACTGATATTATTAATATAGTGAATTGCCACACTGAACATGCATATCTGATGCATGAGTACATAACTGAGCTGATTCATGATTACATAATTGGGATTTCTGATAAGCTGAGTTTCTCATACTGAACATGCATATATGATGCATGGATAAATGACTGAACTAACTCATGAACATATGATTGAACATGAATGGTATTTGATACCAAGTTTGTAACTGAAATCTGAACATGAAACTGAATAATCTTACGGAAAATTATTACCTTAGGATGAGTCTAAGTTTGTGAAGAAGAGGTGAGGATACTTGGTCCTCATTTCTTCTTCTGGTTCTCAAGTACCTCCCTCAACAGACTGATTCTGCCAATGAACTTTGACTAGAGGGACTTCTTTGTTCCTCAATCTGCGAGTCTGATAGTCAATGATTTCAACTGGAATCTCTTTGAAAGAGAGGTTGTTCTGAATATCTATGCCCTCTATAGGGACTACAACTGTTGGGTCACCTATGCACTTCTTTAGCAAGGAGACATGGAACACTAGGTGAAATGAATCTAGATTTGAAGACAATTCGAGCTCATAAGCTACTTTGCCGAAACAACTGAGAACTTTGAAGGGACCGACATATCGGGGAATGAGCTTTCCCTTCTTGCCAAACCTCTTCACTCCCTTTATGGGAGAGATTTTCAAATACACATAATCGCTAATCTCAAACTTGAGATCCTTTCTGTGCACATCTGTGTACAATTTTTGTCAGATTTGAGCTGTCTTAAGCCTTTCTATGATCACCTAAACTTTTTCTAAGGTATCGAATACTAGGTAAGGACTTACAACTGCGGCCTCACCCACTTTGAACCAAGAAATTAGAGATCTGCATCTCCTACCATAGAGATCTTCAAACGGAGCCATCTGAATACTGGAATGATAACTATTATTGTATGTGAACTCAATCAAAGGCAAGTGGTCATCCCAACTACCTTTAAAATCTATCACACACGCTCGCAATATATTTTCCAAAGTCTGAATGGTCCATTATGATTGACCATTTGTCTGGGGATGAAAGGCTGTACTGAGATGAACTCGGGTACCCAAACCCTTTTGGAATGCCTTCCAAAAATGAGAGGTGAACTGGGTACCTCTATCAGAGAAAATGGACAATGAAACACTGTGTAATCTGACTAACTCCCTAATATAGAGTTTGGCATAATCCTTGGCTGAATACGAGGTATGGACTGGAAGAAAGCGAGCTGATTTGGTCACCCTATCTACGATGACCGAAACTGAATCGTGCTGACGATGAGTACGAGGCAAACCCATTACAAATTCTATGTTAACTTCTTCCCACTTCCAAGTAGGGATACTGAACTCCTGCATAAACTCATTTGGCTTCTGATGCTCAATCTTAACCTGCTGACATGTTGAGAACTTAGCCACGAATTCTGCAATGTCCCTCTTCATCCCACTCCACCAATAGATCTCTCGTAAATCACGGTACATCTTAGTGGACCCTGGATGAATAGAGTAACACACACCATGCGCCTCTGCAAGAACTTGTTGCCTCAAGTCATCCACACCTGGTACATATAGATGACCCTGATAATGCAAAACACTATCTCCCCCTTGGGAGAAAACCTCCACCTTATGATCTCTGACTGACCCTTTGAACTTGACTAAAATGGGATCCCTATCCTGCTTTTCCTTTAATTCGAAAACTAGAGATGATTCTAAACTATTTTGAACCCACACACTACCTTCTGCTGAATCAACTAAGCAGATACCTAGTCGGGAAAGCTGATGAACTTCCTAAACTAACTTCTTCTTACTGTCCTCAACATGACCAACACTACCCATAGACAGTCTACTGAGAGCATCAGCCACTACATTGGCCTTGCCTAGGTGATACAGAATACTCATATTATAGTCTTTCAATAACTCCAACCACCTTCTCTGACGGAGGTTTAAGTCTTTATGAGAAAACACACACTGAAGGCTTTTATGATCTGTGAACACATCTATATGCACCCCATATAAGTAGTGCCTCCAAATCTTCAAGGCAAACACTACTGCTTCTAACTCGAGATCATGAGTCAGATAATTCTTCTTATGGGGTTTAAGCTGTCTGGAGGCGTAGGCTATGACCTTACCATGCTGCATGAGGATACAACCCAAACCTACTCTGGATGTATCACAGTATAGGACAAACCCATTCGAACCATCTGGAAGAGTCAAAACTGGAGCTGAGGTGAGTCGAGTCTTCAACCCCTGAAAACTCTTCTCACATGAATCTGACCACTGAAATTTGACTTTCTTCTGAGTTAATATGGACATAGGGGATGCAACAAACAAAAATACCTTAACAAAATGCCTGTACTAGCTAGTCAAACCTAAGAAGATCCTGATATCTGATGGAGAGATAGGTCTGGGCCAGTTTCTCACTGCTTCAATCTTTTGGGGATCAACCCTAATTCCATCATCGGAGATAATACGACCAAGGAATGCTACTGACCTTAGCCAAAATTTGCACTTACTGAATTTGGTGAACAACTGATGATTTCTGAGAGTGTGCAATATTATTCTGAGATGGTCTACATGATCATGCTCACTACGGGAGTAAACAAAAATGTCATCTATGCAGACTATGACGATCATGCCCAAGTACTGCTTGAACATATGGTTCATTAATTCCATGAAGGCTGCTGGGGCATTGGTAAGACCAAAGGACATGACTAAGAATTCAAAGTGACCATACCGAGTTTTGAAAGATGTTTTTGGGATGTCACATTCTCTGACTCTGAGCTGATGATAACTTGATCTGAGGTCTATCTTAGAGAAGTAACTGTTTCCCTGAAGTTGGTCGAACAAGTCGTCAATTCTGGGAAGGAGATACTTTTTCTTGACTGTGACCTTATTGAGCTTACGGTAGTTTATGCACATTCTGAGAGAACCATCTTTCTTATGCACGAATAAAACTGGCGCACCCCATGGGGACATACTGGGTTTGATGAAACCCTTGGCTAAGAAGTCCTTTAATTGTTTTTTTAACTCTCTGCGTTATACATGTGTCATTCTACATGGCGGAATAGATATGGGCTGAGTGTCCGAAAGAAGGTCTATTCCAAAGTCAATTTCCCTTTCAGGAGGAACTCTGGGAAGATATTCTAGAAATACATCTGAATATTCATTCACCACTGAAACTGAGCCAATATTGGGAGTTTCTGAACTAGAGTCTCTGACTCACACAAGATGATAGACACATCCCTTAAATATCATTTTTCTTGCCCTTAGGTAGGAAACAAGCGGACCCTTGAAGGCTAAAGTACTACCTCTCCACTCTAGGACAGGTTCAATCAAAAACTAAAACTGGAAAATTCTGTTTCTACAGTCGACTGAGGCATAGCAGGAATAAAGCCAATCCATATCGAGAATGACATCAAAATTGGTCATCTCTAATTCGACTAAGTTTGCTAAAGTGACTTTCATAGATATCATAATCGGACAGTTCCTGTATACCCGCTGGGCTATGATAGATTTACCCACTGGGGTAGAGACTGGGAAAGACTCTTCTAGAATTTTAGGACTAACTCCGAAATCAACTGCTATATGAGGAGTAATAAAAGACAAGGAAGCTTCTGGATCTAGCAAAGCATAAACATGTATATGAAAGATCTGTAATATACCAGTGAATGTATCAAGAGAATTTTCCTGATCATGTCGAGACTGGAGAGCATAGAGTCTATTTAGGCACTGTCCACTGGTGGCACTGGATGCGGCACCCTGCTAATTCGGGTGACCGAACTGAGCTGAAGGACGGTTACGCTGACCCTGGAAACCTGACTAAGGACAATCTCTGACTCTATGGCCTAGCTTTCCACATCTAAAATACACATCACTTCCATCCCTGCAGATACCCTGATGGTTCTTGCCGCAAGTCTGACAAAGAGAATTGGTTCGGGCACTGCTAACACTGCCTTGAGGTTTAGGGCCCGATGCCCTATCACTATTGCTGTCTCTGAATTTTGGAACTGGAGCACTGGCTGAGGATGGATCTGGAACTAAAAGATTTTGAGTGGAACTGAGAACGGTTCCCACCCTCTGACTTAGGCTGAGTAAAGTGGAAGCTACCCGTTCTAGCTCTCTTATTCTATTTTTCTCTCTCCTTATTATTCTACTCCTTTATCTGCTGAGCATGGATCATCAGCCTAGCCAAGTCTATCTCACTAAATAATATTATGGTACTTCATTCTTTGATCACACTATCATTCACTACAGACACAAACTTGCTTATTCGGGATCTTCTATCTGCCACCACATGAGGAGCATATCTAGCTAATTTAGTAAACTTGAGAGAATACTCTTTCACTGTCATATTTCCCTGCTTTAGATTAATAAATTCTAATACCTTAGCTTATCTTAGATCTAGGGGAAAGAATCTATCTATAAAATTAGTGGCAAACTCCTTCCACTCTATGGGCCCTGCATCTACGGCCCCTCTCTGTTTTTCACTATTTGAACCAAGTGTGATACACATCCTACAACTGATATGCCGCTAGCTCAGCACTCTCACTGCTTTCACCCCCATAATATCTATAACCTTCTACACCTGACCAAGGAATTCCTGAGGGTCTTCTTCTGGCTTAGACCCTGTGAAAGACGGAGGGTTTATTTGGGTGAAGTCCCAAATCTTAGTTGCTGCAGTATTGGCCACTGGGTTGGATGGAACGACAGTTGGACGTTCATTCTGAGCAGCAACTAAATAAGCTAGGGTGGTGAAAGCTGCTCTGAACTCAGCGTGGGAGACATGCTTACCCAAAGGATTTGGCTGATCGGGCTGAGAGGCTGACTGATCTCCCATTCCTCTTCCTTGAGTCCTCTTTGGAGGCATTTTCTGTAGATAGAAGAGAAACTTGGATTAGAAAGAGAGTATATCTGGAGCTCATGCTCACCTGCACAACATGAATACTGAAAGAAGGGAAACTATTCCTAAAATATCTCGTAGCCTCTGTCCATAAGTGTGGTGCGCTACACACCCATACACAAGACTCTACTAGATATGACTTTTAGATTTCCTAGGACACTATTGAACCTTAGGCTCTGATACCAAGTTTGTAACGCCCCGAGTCTGTACCCCAGATGCTACATGGTGCTCATAACCTCAAAGGACTAAAAGCTAACCCATGACTGGTACCTTCTGCAATAACTGAGTAATAATATGGTATTATGCAGAATAATGGACTAAAATGCCATAAGGTTCAAAAAACTAAAATAAAACTGAGATAAGGTATCACGAGGTATCACAATACCAATACTGAACAACTAGTCTGGAAAGCCTCTAACTAAACTGTCTGAATTGTTGAGTTTATGGGATAATTCTCCAACTAACTCTATCTACTGAAATACTGAATGTAATGAGATAATGAAATAAAAGAATATCCTCGAATGATGAGGACTCACTGCTATCTACTGCTGTTGGCTGAAGCTGAAACTATCTACGCATGATCAGGAACCTGAGAGTCAAAACCTTTGGTATAAAACACCATAGCGCAGGAGAAAAGTATGCGTTAGTACGTGTGAATATACTGGTATGCAAAGTGAGGTAGGCTGAATGCAAGGGCTCACACGCATGAACTATAACTGACTGAATAACACGAACATGACTGATTGAGAAATACATGCATGAATACAAGAGCAGTAACTGAAGTCATAATAATACTGAATACTGAGTTTACTGGTAACACGGATTACTGATAACTGATGTACTGATAACTGATATACTATTACTGAGTGACTATTTCTGACAGACCTGATTCTAATAGAACTAGCTGAGTTCCAAACTGAGTTGAGTGACTGTATCTGACAGTCCTGAAATCTGTAGAACTATCTGAGTTCCTTACTGATTACTGAGACTGAGACTGTAGGAGATAATCATCTAATTGACATGCCCCTTCTTAACTGATTTGGGGTCCAACCTGTAACCCCAGTTGGAAGGGTGTCAATACGTGCCACGGGTAAGGACAAGCTGAGAGTTACCCTTATCTGTCAGGTACTATAATGAGAACGGTGGGACCCTCAATTGATAGGTTAAGCCACCTCATCAACCCTCATCTGGCAGGTTTGATTTCTCAACCTATGCTAGCTACGTAGTTCTGGAACACAAGGACTACTTCTAAGGATCACACCCTCTACTGGTAGGTAAGCCCTCTTCCTTGGGTTCACTCGATGTTGAATCCTACTTCAAAGTGAATAGACACTGAACTGAGTATATTGGACTGATCTGGATAGAGTTTACTGAGGTTTGAGCTAAATACTACTGAGTTTTCCTGAGTTCTAAGACTGGCTGAGAGTTCTATTGATCGTGACATTACTAATATGGGGTCTTAAGTTAAAAGAACTGAATTAAGTTATAAATTTTGTGGGTCTTACAAACTTGAACCACAAGCCATTTCAATAGACTAGGGACTCGAACCACTAGCCATTTCATTGGGCGAGGGACTCGAACCACATGCCATCTCATTGGACTAAGGACTCCAACCACTAGTCATTTCATTAGACTAAATGCCTTTAATCAATTCAATTTATGGACGTCAAGACCCACACAACTATTCATATTTCATTAGCAAGCTTTCACCATATTCTCACTCTATTTAGGCTCAACAGACAGATTAAGTTCATTTTCAGATTTAGAGGCTTCAACCCCCTTATTAGTCATTAGCTCAACAAAGTCATTCAATCATACAATACATGGCTCACAATACCTTTATGATATCATTTATCAGTCATTCATGCTTATTGGGCCATTTCCCTCATTCTAAAAATCACCAACATGTGACTAGACAATTCACTTAGATATTTTTGCTAACACCTTATGTGCATACTTTTAACAAGGCTATTTTCATGGTAGAGATCATCAAAATTAGGGTTTCTCAATACCCTCATGTTAAAACACATACTACAAGCACCCACATAGGTAAATCATCATTAATACCATGTATAAACACAATCCTAAGCAAGAATTAGCATTATTCATCATTAGGCAACAAAACCCTTTTTATTTGATTTCAAAACCACCATGTACACTTACTAATCCAAGTGTGACATACATGGGTTTAGGGTTATTTAATAAGTGGAATAGTTACATGCCTTAAACAAGGTGGTTCACCAAGAACTCGACTCCTCTTTATCTTCTAGATGAGCACCCTCCAAACCCTAGCCTCCAATCTTGTTCTTTGAACTTTGAGAGTGTTTGAGAAAGAGTATAGGATGTTAGATCCACTCCAAATATGCTCAAGGAGTCTATATACACTTATATAGTGAGAGGGATTAGGTTTTAGGGTTTAGTAAATGACTACAAGGTCCTTGGTTAAAAGCTGAAAATTGGAACCGTCCAGGGGTACGACTTACCATACGAGTCATTAAGGGAATCGTACCCTAGGGTATGAGTAGTACCCTGAATCGTACCCTAGGCTTATCCTAGGTATCACACACTGTTAAGTGTATGAGTGTAAACCCTTGAGTCATATCCAAAGGGTAAGAATCAACCCCTAAATTGTATACACCAACCGTATACAAAACAGTCCACTTTAGTTGAGAGTTCACCCTATACGATCATATTGGGTATGACTTGTATAGTTAGGGTACGATTGAGGGGAGGGCCACTCGTATAGGGTAAAATATACTATCCTTCCTAGGATTCTTATGGTATGAGAGGAGAAGGTAAGGTTGGATACGAATGGTATCCAAATGGTACGATTGGCTTGTCCAATCGTATCTTGGTCATCATGCTCAAAACCAAAATTTTTGCAAGGCCAAGATCTTGGGTGTTTCATTCTCCCCCACTTAGGATCATTCATCCTCGAATGAAGGGTATGGAAAGCATAAACACAATTTAACATGTTAGCACACATCAAAATAACCCTCAAACAAAATTGAAAAATGCACACAACAAGGATACTTCACCGCACCTAGCATGATCATCATCAATCCACCATTTCATTTTATTAATCCTTGGGATTCAAACCCATCATTTATCTAAACCACTTGTCTCCCTCAAATTTTAGGGACTCAAACCCATTATCAACCCAAGGCAAAAGTCAAATCAAGCAGATCAATACATACTTCAATCACGAGTTCCCGAGATGGAGGACAAATGAAGATACTTGGACTTTATGTCTTCTCCACTTCCCAAGTAGCTTTCTCGGACTATTGGTTTCCCTATAGAACCTTCACCGAAGCCACTTTTATCATTTGTAACCTACGAACTTGCCGATCCCAGATCCTTATTGGGATCTTCTTATAAGACAGAGTCCAAAATATCAACATCCCTCAAGAGAACAACCGATGAAGGATCACCCACATTTTCGCAACATAGAAAACCCAAGGGAAATTGAGTTTAACCTAGAAGGCAACTCCAACTCATAGGCAACATTGCCAACCCTCCTCATAATCATGTAGGGAAAAAAATACCAGGGACTAATCTTCCCCTTATACCAAACCTCATCACTCTCTTCATGGGAGACGCTTTCAAGAATACTCAATCACCAACACTAAACTCTAAGTCCCTACGCCTCACATCCATGTTGGAATTTTGGAGACTTTGAGGGGTTTTCAACCTCTCACGAATCACCTTCACTTTTTCCCAAGGTTTGGTGAACTAGACTGGGGTCAAGCAACTTACCCTTACCAACCTCATATCATCAAATGGGAGAACGACATATCCTACCATACAATGCCTAAAAAATTCCCTAGAATCTCCCCCACTTAGGGATTTCTAAGTGTACGACTTCCCTACTGGGGTCAAGCAACTAGAATCAACTCAAAAACTTACGTCTCGGGGTTGAGAAGGTTACTTTAAAAATTGTCAAAGTTAAGAGGCCAAAACTTAAGCTAAGTCCCCAACACTCAGCTAAATTTTCAGGTTCTAAGCCTCTTGTATATGTACTATGGGCTGAATTGAGCTAAGACAATTATGGGGTATTACACTTATGAAAGAAAAGAAGGAATTCAAGAAAGGTACGACTTCAAGGATCCAGACTAAAGAATCCATGGCGGTGAAAGCAACTTCTGCGAAGGTCATAACAATGCAAAAATTAAAGGAAGATGAAACCCCTAGGCAACAGCCGAGGGAGGAAAAACCTCGCCCAATTTTGAAAAAGTTAAAAGCAAAGGCTTATCCATTTCCAGATTCTGACGTACCTACGATCCTTGATGAATTGTTAGCCAAGAAAATCATTAATCTTCCTAAATCAAAGAGGCTCGAGGAAATTAATAGGGTTAACAATCCCAAGTACTGCAAGTTTCATCACTTCATTAGCCACCCGATGGGGAAATGCTTTATCTTGAAGGAGAAAATTCTAACACTAGTAAGTGAAGGGAAAATCATCATTGACATGGATGAAACCGTGGATGCAAATCATGCTAGTGTTGTTGATCAACAAAATGCTCCATGCCACAGACTATATGAAACACCATCTTTTTACAATCCGGGAGCTTCAGGCCGATTGAAATTAATGTTCCAAGAAGAACTTTAGAAGTTCCAATAGAGGTAGATGATAAATTTAAGGATGATAAGGATGTCGGTTGGACTCTGGTTTCTCATAAGAAAAAAATATATCAAGCGGTTCCAAGAATATGTCTTTTCAAGCCAAAAGTAAGGGGGAATAGTATGGATCAGCTATGAACATGAAAAAAGTTTTAAGTTTAATTCTAGCAATAATATTTATGGTTTCTTGTCACAGAAGGACCGAAGACCTATCACATTGCATTAAGTTTTTCCAACACAAGGTAGGTCATGGAGGAACTAAAGCACAAGAACCACTCATGCTACTTAAGGCAAGACCCTCCGCAGAGACACGGCATTATAGGTACGAAGTTCTCCATAGCAACCACCTAGGTCATAAATGAGATCCATCCTGACACAATATACCAAAGGAGGAGTCCTTAGGTCCGAACACCAAAAGACACACCATCGCATACATTTTGAGGATTTACCATGATCCCTCCACTAGAGATAGATAACAGGACCAAGAAAAACTATGGATTTTAACCAAAACCCACCTTGGAAAACTTGGCATACAAATAATGATCCTTTAAAGTTTTCAACATGGCATAGAGGTGATCTACATGATCCACCTCACACTTAGAGTAGACTAAAATGTCATCAATGACGATAGTGATAAATATGCCCAAGAACAGATGAAAGACCCTATTCATCAAGTCCATGAATACCGCCAAGGCATTGGTCAACCAAAAAGACCTGACAAGAAACTCATAGTGATAATATCTTCGTCTAAAGATAGTTTGAGGGATATCCAAATCCCTAACCTTAGGTTGATGATAACCCAATCTAAGATCAATCTTAGTGAAACACTTCGCACTCTAAAGTTTGTCAAATAAATCATCGATTCTTGGGAGATGACGCTTATTCTGTATGGTCACTATGTTTCACTGACGATAATCAATGCACATACAAAGGGAACCATTCCTCTTGCGTATAAACAACGCGAGAGCATCCCCACGGAGACATACTAAAATGGATGAAACCTTTATCTAAGAGGTCTTTCAATTTCTCCTTAAGCTCTTTTAGCTCCGCCGGAGCCCTTCTTCTAGTGTTACACAATGCTTGAAGGGGAGCCTTGGAGTAACTTGTGAAGTTGCTGCCATGTGACCAGGAGGTCACGGGTTCAAGCCTTGGAAACAACCTCTTACAGAAATGCAAGGTAAGGCTGCGTACAATACACCCTTGTGGTAGGTCCCTTCCTTGGACACCGCGTATAGTGGTAGCTTAGTGCACCGGGCTTTCCTTTGTTTAGAAATCGGATGAGTGTATGGAATAAGATCAATCCCAAAAACTAATTTCCCCATTGGGAGGAACATCGGGAAGATCATCAAGAAATTCATTAACCACGTGAACAGATTTTAGAGAAGGATCTTCCGAGGTAGAATCCTTCACTCGGACCAAAAGATACAAAGACCCCTTTGAGATCAACTTTTGGGGCTTTAAGATAAGAAATGAATCTTTCTTTTGGAACTAAATAACCACTCTCCCATACAATGACCGGCTCATTAGGGAACTAAAACATGACCCTACGGTTCCAAAAATCTAAGGAAGCATAACAAGAGTGAAACTAGTCCAACCCCCAAAATGACACCAAAATTAATCACATCAAACTCTATTAAGTCTATCAGTCTTACTACCACCAACAGATACAACACACCCTCTATCGACTTTCTTATTAACCACAGAGTCTACTATCGTAGTTGAAATAAAAAAAGAATTGACAGGCTCTCAGGACCAAAACCAAGGTGCATAGTCACATTTGAGGTCACATAAAAAAGAGTAGACCCTTGGTCAAAAAAATAATACACATCCTGAGAGAAAAATTTCTAGATACCTACATCAACATTAGAAGATGAATCGGGCTCTCGAGGGATAGCAAGAGCATTGAGACGGTCCTGACCAATACCAGAGCTAGAAGCGACATCCTTGGGTGCAAAAGCTAGTGAAGTGGTAGATTACATCCTTTGCTTTGTCCAAGCGGAAGCCACTATAGGACATTCCTATTGCATGTGACCCAATTGGCTTCACTTAAAACACCGATTCTTTTTTTTTTTGTAACAACCATGGTGTGGTCTACTACAAAACTTAAAAGTAGGATATGTGAATGAAGATTGGGCCCCGATGACCCTAGGACCCATCCAATACTTCCTTTTAGACCTCCTTACACCAACTTGATCTAACTGAGCAAAGGAGTGATGGAAGCTAACATTTTGAGGTGACTGAGGGGAAGTGCCAACTCCAATAATGGGGTTAGTAAGAACAGGTGGAACCCTACGAGGATGGTTAGATAACATGACCCTTGACCAGGTCTGAATCCCAGAAGTTGGATGAACTTTGTCCATATTGTCCTAGTTGGGACAGAAGAGCTCTCTTGAACGTCAAATCTTCTTGGATACATGATCTGAAAATAATCAAGTAGAAATTAGAGGAATCCAACACCTTAGACTCTATATAGCTTGATATTGAAATACAAGAAAGGGAAAAATTTCTAAATGTCTCATAGCCCATCTCTTATAAGTGTGGTGCCTTCACACCCATACAAGAGACTCTACTTGACACAACTTTGTGGATTCCCAACTAACCATGAACCTGGCTCTGATACCAACTTGACACGCCCCAAAAATCAGGCCACGTCATATGGTTACCTCAAGCCCACATGAGCCAGAGGTCACCTGGATAACCCAACCTATTCATCATCACAACAACCACAAGGGTTGGGTAAATCCCAACCATATTATAAGATAGCGGAACTATAAGGCTAACAATCAATACTTAAAAAATATCAAATATTTCATTAACACCCATAATTTACCCAATTCACCTAAGTTCACAGTCATCCACAAAAGCCTCTACCAAATCAAAGTCAATAATATGTTGGGACATGCCCCCGACAATAGCCAAGTACTAGATATATAAAAGTTTAAGACATAAAATAATGTGACTATGAAAGGTAGGTCTCTCAGAGTATGGAAGCTCACCACTTCAAGGTCAATTACCAAACTACTTGAATGTCTAACCACTTTATAGAAGAAGAAGAAGATGCTTCGGCCCCTATGTCGCATAGGGACATAGCGTCCAAAGATGTTTAGTGGTTGGAGCGCTAACATGTAACCCAAGGATAAGGATAAAATAGCATATTTGTTCAATCCAAGTCAAATCATTATATTTAATCATATCTACAAAAATATAGGCATATATGAAGATACATGTACATATAGTTACACAACATGCCAGACTATGGAATAAGTTATAACATGCATTCTCAAATCATTCATCCACGAGTCATGGAGTGAAGAACTTTCATTCTTCCACATTACTAATTTTATAACCTTGAACTTCTTCGTTACCTTTGTCAATGGGGATGTTAACCCTAAACCAACTCAACTAATACAACCAATTTAACCAAGTCAACCAATTAACCAATTTAACTAATTCAATTAATTCATTAGGTAAAAGACTCAAACCATAAGTTGTCTCATCGGACTAGGGACTCCAACCACTAGTCATCTCATTAGACTAGGGATTCAAACCACTAGTTATTTTATTAAATAAGGTACCTTAACCTCAAGATATCTCTTTAGTGAGGGACTCAAACCATAAGCCATTTCATTAGAATATGGACTTGAACCACTAGTCATTTTATTGGGCGAGGGATTCAAACCATAAGCCATTTTATTAAATGAGGTATCTTAACCTTATGAGATCTCTTTAGGCGAGGTATTCAAACCATAAGCCATTTCATTAGACTAGGGACTCAAACCACTAGTCATTTCATTGGGCGAGGGACTCGAACACAATCCATCTTATTGTACTAGGGACTCAAATCACTAGGTATTTCATTAGACTAAATGCCTCCAATCAATTCAATTTATGTCTGTCAAGACCCACATAACTATTCAGATTTCATTAGAAACCTTTTACCATATTCTCACCATATTTAGGCTCAATAACAAATCAAGTTCATTTTTATATTTAGAGGCTTTAACCCCCTTATTGGTCATTAGCTCAACAAAGTCATTCAATCATCTAATACATAGCTCAAAATACCTTTATGATTTCATTTATCAATCATTCATGCTCATTAGTCCATTTCCCTAGTTCAAAACATCACCAACATGTGACTAGACAATTCACTTAGATATTTTTGCTAACACCTTATGTGCATACCTTTAACAAGGCTATTTTTATGGTACAAATCATCAAAATTAAGGTTTCTCGAGACCCTCATATTAAACCACATACAACAAGCAACCATGTAGGTAAATCAACATTAATAACATGTATAAACCCAAGCCTAAGAAAGAATTAGCATTATTCATTATTAAGCAACAAAACCTTTTTCATTTGATTTCAAAACCACCATGTACACTTACTAATCCAAGTATGACATACATGGGTTTAGGGTTATTTAACAAGGGGAAGATTTACATGCCTTAAACAAGGTAATTCTCTAAGAACTCGACTCTTCTTTATCTTCTAGATGAGCACCCTCTAAACCCTAGCCTCCAATTTTGTTCCAAGTACTTTGAGAGTGTTTGAGAGAGAGTTTAGGATGTTAGAGCCACCCAAATATGCTCAAGGAGTCCATATACACTTATATTGTGAGAGGTATCAGGGTTTAGGGTGTGGGAAATGACCACAAGGCCCTGGGTTAAAAGTTGAAAATTGAACCCATCCAGGGGTACAACTCATTAAGGGAATCGTACCCCAGGGTACAAGTGGTACCCTGACTTGTACCCTAGGATTATCCTAGGAATTACACACCATTAAGGGTATGAGTGTACACCCTTGAGTCGTATCCAAAGGGTACGACTCAACCCCTAACTCATATACACCAACCATATACAAAATAGTCCACTCAAGTTGAGAGTTCACCCCATACGATCATGTTGGGTACGACTCAAATATTTAGGGTACAATTGAGGGGAGGGCCACTCGTATTGGGGAAAATATACTATCCTTCCTAGACTGCTTAAGTTATGAGAGAAGAAAGGGAAATTGGATACGAACTGATACGAACTGTATCCAAATGGTATGATTGGCTTGTCCAATCGTATCTTATTCATCATGCTCAAAAACAAAAAATTTTGCAAGGACAAGATCTTGGGTGATTCAGAGGCCATTGATACTCTAAATTGCATCATAAAAGTGACCCTTAGAGCACTTCTCGCTCAAGATAATAAAGCTAAGAGGGAATAAACACTGTACTATCTAAGTCAAACCTTGATATGAGTCGAGTTAAATTATATGCCCATTGGAAAGATGTGTTTGGCTTTGATTTATATGATAAATAAACTAAGGCATTATTTTGAAGCATACACCATCAAGATAATTTCTCGAGTTGATCTGATGAAGTTTGTGATGACTCGGACAGTTCTCTTAGGACGTCTAGCAAGATGGTTTATATTGTTTAACCAATATGAGATTATATACACGTCTAAAAGGTTGTGAAGGGGAAAGTACTTGCTAATTTCCTCTTTGATCACCCACTGCCTGAAGAATGGGAGATTTTGGATGAGTTTTCTGATAAAGATGCATTATTTACTGAAGATCTGCCGACATGGACAATGATCTTCGATGGATTGGCCCGTCAAGATGGTGTAGGGCAGGAGTTGTATTGATATCACCAGAAAGACTAATCTTGCCATTTTCATTTGTTCTGGGTGAAACATGTTCCAATAATACTGCAGAGTACCAATCTTTAATTAATGGCCTTAAAATGGCTTCAGATATGAAGATTCCACAATTGGATATCTATGGTGACTCTAAGTTGATCATAAATCAACTCTTAGGTAGTTATGAGGTAAAGCAGGAAGATCTTTACAGTATCATCGATACACTACTTTTTTCCTAAAAAGTTTTATCAAGTATTCCTAAACCATATCCTAAGA
This sequence comes from Capsicum pubescens, assembly GCA_030864215.1. Classification (NCBI taxonomy): domain Eukaryota; kingdom Viridiplantae; phylum Streptophyta; class Magnoliopsida; order Solanales; family Solanaceae; genus Capsicum; species Capsicum pubescens. The sequence goes on along the minus strand of CM061540.1, from coordinate 261,370,962 downwards.
GAAGAAAATCACATGGAAGATGCTTTAGCTAACTTAGCTATGAGGATGTCACTCAGAGAGAATGAGTCAACAAAGGTGCAAATGAGTTACGGTGGGTTACTCCCGATTGTCTTGATATTTAATTAGATGAAAGCCTCTATACATCTAGTCAAGTAGCTGAAGAAGTTGTTTGGAGAAAACCACTGATTGAGTATCTCGAACATGGAAGGCTTCCCAAGGAGCCGCAAAAAAGAGTAGGCATTAGTGGAAGAACGCCACAATTTATCTTCCATGAGGGGATATTATTTTGCCGTTCTTACAAGGGGTTACTCTTGCGATGTATTAGCACAGAATTAGCTCAACAAACAATGGAGAAAGCACATTCTATCACATATGGAGCACACTAATTAGGGAATAAACTTTACATTTGCATAAAAAAGACGGGCTACTATTGGCCAACAATGGTGATGAACTGTCTAGAGCATGCCAAAAGGTGTCAAATGTGTTAATTCCATGCTAATTATATACATCAATTTCCAGAGCATCTTCATCCAAATATATCATCATGTCCTTTCGATGCTTGGGGTATTGATGTTATTGGACCTCTTCCAAGTTGTCAAAAGGGCAAATGTTCGTCTTAGCTGCTATTGACTATTTCTCAAGATGGGATGAAGACGTGCCACTAAAAGAAGTGAAAAAGGAAAATATCATTGATTTTATCAAGTCAAACATCATCTTTAGGTATGACATACCAAGATACATAGTTACTGACAATGGAACATCCTTCAATAATAAGCTCACAAGGGCTTTATACGAGAAGTTCAATTTTAAGCAACATAAGTCTTCAATGTACAATGCAACTACCAATGGTCTTGCCAAAGTTTTTAATAAAACACTTAGTAACCTACTGAAGAAAGTTATTGAGAAAAATTAAAGGGATTGACATGAGAGTATTGGTGAAGCTTTATGGGCATATCATACAACCTACAGAACTGCTACCCAAAAGACTCCATATTCATTAGTGTATGGTGTAGAAGTAGTGCTTCCACTAGAACAAAAAATTCCATCATTATGAATAGCGATCCAAGAAGGTCTTACCACTGAAAGTAACACTCAACTTCGTCAAGCAGAGTTAGAGGCACTGAAGGAGAAGAGATTATAAATAAAATAAAAATTGGAGTATTATAAAGCTCGACTTGCTAGAGATTTCAACAAGAGGGTGCAACCATAATCATTTCAAGTATGAGACTTGGTCTTATCAGTTCAAAGACCCATAATCCTCAACAAATGCATCGGTGACAAGTTTACGTCTAAGTGGGATGGTCCATATGATGTGAAAGAAGCATACTCAAGTGGAAATTATAACATTGTCAACCAAGATGGTGTAATAACTAGTCCCATTACCAGAAAGTTTTTGAAGCAGTACTTTCCATGAAGGTCACCTATGCTCCTTAAGGCACGTGCATAAACTGCATATCACTCCTGACCCGCATGAGTCTAAAATGTGAACGACTCTAAAAGAAATAAATAAAATAAAAAATTAACTCATCATCCTAAACTACGTTATGAATTGATCCTCCCGAGGTACATAGACAACTTAGAGTATTTTTTAATCTAAGTTCAGTCATATGAGTTAAAAAAAGGGAGAAAAAGGGTGTGTCATTGGGAACGACAATAAAACTTTGAAGTGACATAGATATTGCATGAGTTAGATGTTTCTTTGCTTAGTTTACCACAAACGTTCAAAGGTGAAGAAACATAAAAGGTAAAGTGGTCTTCAACGACATATCTGTATAAATTCGTAAAGGTGTTGAGTGTTGTTTTTACATATGTTGTAGATGTTAGTGTTATATTTTCAAAAAAAAGAAATATGGCTCATGATTCAAAGGCTTCTACATAAAGTTATCAATTTTGTAACATAGCCGCTCAAAGCTGCAGAAGAGACCATCAGGTTTCAAACTAAGCTGACTTCGATGATGAATCTGTATAAATTCGTAAAGGATATGATAACTATTTTTATATATGTGGTATATCTTATATATATCTTCATAATTAAAAAGATGTCTCTTGATTCAAAGACTCCTAATTAAAGTTATGAATTTTTTTACCATAACCGCTCAAAGCTGTGAAAGAGACCATCAGGTTTCGAACTAAGCCGACATCGATGACGAATCTGTACAAATACTTAAAGGGTATGATACTGATTTTTATAGATGTGATATATCTTAAAGATCTCTTCGCAATAAATAGGACGACTATTGATTCAAAGACTCCTACGTCAAGTTATGATTTTTCTACCATAGCTGCTCAAAGCTGCGAAAGAGACCATTAGGTTTCTAACTAAGATGACTTCGATGAAGAATTTGTAAAGGATATGATCTTGATTTTATATATGTGGTATATATTAGATACCTCTTTTCAACAAAAACTATGGCTTGTGATTCGAAGACTTCTACGTCAAGTTATGAATTTTCTATCATAGTCGCTTAAAGCTGAAAAACCCCCCTCAGGTTTCAAATGGAGCTGATTTCAATAATGTATTTGTACAAATTCATAAAGTATTTGACCTCGATTTTCATATATATCATATATCTTCGAGGTCACTTTGCAACAAAAAAGATGACTCATGATTCAAATACCTCTATGTCGAGTTATGAATTTTCTACCTAGCCGTGCAAAACTGTGAAATTGAAAAGATTCATGGTTAACTTCAAAAAAATTGATTCCTATTAATTGGAAAGAAGTTTGATTTTGATTCTTAGATATATATTCTCAATAAAGCCCAAAGTTTATTCGTGATCGGGGGCAAATTCATCTATTGTGTCCTTTAAAAAAAGATGCAATAATATTTGAATTTCAAGAGAAATAATTCATATGAAAGATAAAGGACACTTTTATTGCATCTAAGGCAAAAATATCACTACATAATAATAAGTAATTAAAAAAACCCTAAGCAAATATCTAATCTATGGAAAAGATTGAAATCCCAGAATTTGCTAACGACTCACCTTAACCGCCTCTTTCATTTTGGATAGTGTCTCCACTTCGCTTTCAAATAATGGATGTTTCACTCTAATTGCATGAATATCGCCCTCGAAAGTGATAATCTTCTCTTGGCTTTTAGAAAATTGTTCTTTCTGCTCTTTTATGCATGAAATGGTCGTCTTCCTCTTCGTAGATAAACACTTCAGTTCTTCATTAAAATTAGGATGATTTGATTGAAGATCCTCCATGTGCCCTCTCACCTTTTTGTTTTCCTTTTTTGCATTAACAAGGCTTTGTTGTACATCAGAGAGCAATTTCTGATGGTTTTCTTTAGTCATTTTCTTGGATGAAGATGATTTCATAGCGTCATACTCCTCATATATTTTTATAAAAGTGTTAACAGAGCCCTCTAGAATAGAGGTATTGATGGCGTTAATCCCTTTGAATTCCTCCATAATCATGTTCACACCCCTTTTCAACATTAAAAAATCATTCGAAGAATCAACGGAGAACATTGTTAGCCATTAATGTAATGCACCACCCATCTGAAGAATGTAAGACTTCTTGAAAGTAGAGATCGTCTCTTGTGGTTCAAAATTTGGGTAACAAACAACATTAAACACGATGATGGTATATGAGCTTTAGGAGACTTAGCTTGTGCAACCACAACCTTTGTATTATTTATCAAAGCTTCTGTGGCAGGAGGAGAAGATGTATCATGGTAACTTGGGCTCGTAACACCATCAAATATGCCATTAAGCGTATCAGTAGAAATGCCTTGGAGATCCAACTTAAAAAAAAAGAAAAAGAAAAAAAATATTAGAAGGGTATTTTTTTAAAAAAATAGAACCATGAAAAAAAAAAAAGTAATCTTACTTGTTCTACAAATTCAGGTAATGGCATAATAGAGCTAGGGTCATTAACAGAAAATGCCTCACTATCTATAATAGCAATGTCTAAATCAACAAACCGCTATGTTGTTCTTTTGGCTTCTTTATTTTGTGCTTCTAATGCTGGTCTTGATCACATTCCATTGATCTAGTGTCACCATTAGCATCTACAACTTCATTAACTAGGAGGACAGGAAAAATCTTATTTTTGAGTGGCATTTTGGTTGGCATCTTTCCATTATTAGTCTCAAGCAAAGTAGAATTATTGTTTTGCTTCCGAGTCTTGTTCGAAGCAACAGAAAGAGTGTCATTCAATTTCAATGAAGAAAGGCTTGATTCTTTTACAGCTTTCACTAACTTACCCCTTGAAAGTAAAGACTTAGAAGACAACAGGATCATCTTTGACTTAACAAGGAAGGAAGTGGAAGACTTTGTTCAGATAACCGAATGGGAACTTTTATGATAATCTTATTCTTCCCAAAAAGGTTTGTTTGAAAAATAGACCACCAATATGCATACTTGCGGGTCATTAGAGGCCTTTCAGGATGAGGTGGTATACTAATAGTTGAAGAACTATTAAGATGGATGCAAGAATTCCAAAGTTATGCTAATTCTTTTAGTGTACCATCATATGGTCGTTTTATGAAGTTTATATGGAGGTCTTGAACAAATCCAAACTATCGACTGAATCTATGGAGATTGTAAGGCTCTATGACAAAGTGATCATCACACCTTAGGGTGACATATAGCTCGAATGAAGACTAATAAAATAATGATTCCAAGAACTAGATAATTCTCCGTTGTCTGCTATAAACAACTCCTTGGGTTGTAGCATGGACAAGATATGGATCCTAAAACTATTGACATCCTAAAATAACCGTCTTACACTAGAAAGATCAAAGTTCTTAGCCATCCTTTCCCCAACAATCTTACACATACGAGCACTATTATAATGACGAGCTTGATAGTAAGAGTTAAAATACGCACCAATCCATCCATAGACATATTGTATGGGGAAAATTATGTCACCTGTACCTAAGTTTGCTGAAGTTTAGATCTCTGTCAAGCCTCTATAGATACGAGCCAAAACGGGGATCACTAGTGCAAGCCTCTCCCCATAAGCCATTAGACTTGCAATCTTAAAGACGCTAGGACAGATGTGGTCAAGTTTCTTAATTGGAAGAATGAACTTACAAATCCAGCAAGAAAGAAAAACAATGAAGTTCATCTCTTCTCTAAGATACCCTTCCATGCCTAACTAGACGAAAGAGGCGTTCTCTTCTTCAGTTTGCAGTGAAAATGACATATCAATGTAGCCGCTGGGAATGTGATTTGACTTTGGTTTAGCTTTCTATTTAGATCATCATGGTGGAGTATCCTTGTACTACTCCAATCCTTTAAACCAAAAATTCACCCAATCATGGGCAGAAACCTCCCTAGACGCACCATATGAAAGCCGATAGAATGCTGAAAATAAGTAAGAATAAGTTTTAAGCAAAAATAGCTTCCCTTGCTGATCTGCTTATGTTAATTCTTGGGACAAAGGGACGACTTCATCAAAGAAAGTTTCGCGTACTGGAAGGCCCCCAATCATACGCATGTCCCACAATGAAATAGAGAGCTCACCAATGCCAACATATTGTATTAGCCGAGGAATACCAATGTTCACAAAAGGCTCAAAACATTCTCATTGACGTTGTACGTAAATAAAGAGGCAACAACAACATCATAAATCTTGGTTTTTTTCCAACACCTCCTTGCTATAGCTAAGGACATCCTCTACCCATTCCCAATAGCATGTAACATAACGAAACTCACCAAAGCCTAAATGGGAATAATTCCATGTGGAAAGACCCTTATTCGAGCCTTTGGGATATGTAGCAGCAGATTATTTGTCATGTATAGATGAATGCAGCACAAAAGCAATAGTATTAATGACCTTATTGAAGTTAAGTATGTTAATTAATTCTTTTTTCGACCATTTTTCTAGATGAAGGGACATGTCAGATGATCCTCTATTAAATGGGAAGGCATTGATTACTGTAGGATAAACTTTCAAGGTGAGGACTCTAGCAGGAGAGTATCACTCATCGTTTTCTATTTCAAGTTGAGGATATGGTGTGATTTGATTACAGAAGTTCACTATATTCTCAAATTAATGAAGATATACTCTCCGTGTTTGAAGACCTTCCAGAGAAATTAAATTAAACGGTAAATCTGCTAAAGAAACAAGAAGTATTGCAAGATTTAGGCTGTAACTTCAAAAAACTTATCTGAGAAAATATAATTCTCTGATGGTGGTATTTACGTGTTACGTAGATCTTCAAGTCTAATTTTCAATGCAAAAAACTGCTTCTGACTTTGATACTCGTACGTCAAGATACAAAATTTTTTGAGACGCTGCTCAATGTTGATAAAACTGGCACAGCAAGATCAGAAGATGGATTTGAAGAAATAACTAGAATAATTCAGGTGTAGTCTGATTATGATTTCCATGAGAGATGTAGCTCTTTGAATCTACTTTCCAACGCAAAAAAGCACCTGATTCCGATACTCCTAGTCGAGATACAAAATTTACTGTGACACTGTGCAAAGCTGATAAAACTAGCATTCCAAGATTAGAATACCCATTTTGGGGTAACATCTGGGACGCTTAGGATGCAATCTAATTGTGATTCCCACATGAGATGTAGCTCTACGAGTTTAGTTTCTAATGCAAAAAATAGCTCCTGATTTTAATATTCCTAAGTCAATATATTAGAATTTTTGTGAGGTTGCACAAAACAAATAAAAAGTAATGAAACAGAACTGAAAGTCTGATTTCGGAAGGATACCTGGCTGGAGAGAATATGAGCATTGTTTTCTCGTAGAACTTAGCCTCACAAGTCTACTTTTCCAACACTACAAGTCGTTCGTGATTTAGATTCCCCCACGATTCGTTATGGATTTTTTTCCACAGACGCCCCAAAGCTGCCTGATACTCAATTATGGAAGAGAAAAAAAAAGAGGAGAATAACACGAGTTGTATTGTAACTCAAGCTAAACTACAATGACTTAATGAAGCGGTGATGTCCTTTTATAGATTTTGAAGGGCTCCAGTTTGATTTTGAAAAGGAATCTACTGGACAAGTTGTCTTAAAGAAGGACTGGGACGTCCAAGTGTCCAAAATAAGTCAAATTCCTAATCCTTTATGAAGTGGGATAACATTATTATTCAATACTATTAAAATTCGATATAAGACTAATGCCCGAATCCTACGTGGTTTGGATATATTTAGTTTTAAATAGAATTTACACTCCTAATGAAGGGATTAACGTTATTCTACCCAGACTATCATGACTTTGAGGAGTTGGATTTTGAAAAAATGCTCAAGTTTTGCAAAAAGAAAGGAGTCTTTAGTGTGTATAATTGGTTGGCTTTAGCACGTCAATGAGGAAATTGAGACACAGTTGAAGAGTTCGGCTATATTTTATTCTCGTCAAATTCAAATATTTTGCGAGGATTAAATTATGCACACACACACAAAAAAACTCCACGAATACTTCAAATATCGTCTATAAAAGGTCTGACAAATCAAACACCTCACGAACCTTGAAGTAGGGGGCATCTGTAGACACGCAAAATTTATTGGATCAAATTCATATAAAGTTTGAATTTGATCCATGTTTTATTAGGTCTAAAATTATTTTGGGATGTAAAAATAATAAGCCCGTTTTATTCCTTATCAAGGTCCATCTCACCTTGAAGCCCAAACTCATGTCACATGTCAAGTGATGTGGCATCCCAGTCAAATTAAAGACCAATAAGATGAGGCTACCTGTTCAAAAATGTGACAATCTAAGTCAAGTTCAACAACCAATGAAACATCTCCAAGTGTCCCAAATGACATATTTCTATCCAATCACAAGCAACCTTATCACACAACATTTGTGATAAGTTTGAGAAATGAATGGATCAATCAAAATAGGCCCAAGAGGTTATTTACGCTTGGACTACATACCCCATACAACTATAAATATGAGGGTTACATAATTTTTCTGATGTCATCCTATAAACATTGGAGAAAGCTTCTGCATTGACTACACAACTCTTCAAAGAATTGACTAATGGAGTTCTGCCCGGAGATACACTCGACAAGATGAAGTGTTGTTCGACAATTCCTGGAGATCCAAACACATTTCTAGGAGGCTCAAATCATCCAAAAGTTTGAGAATTATGCTACAGAAGACCCTCAAATCACGAAAAATCTCAGGAGAGAAGAATCGAGAGAGTAACAAAATTGTACCCAAAAAAATCATTTAAATAAAATTATTTATTTTGTTTATTTTATCTTTACTTGCAGTTAATTTTCAACACAACAAAAATTTGTTGCGAACACATACATTATTTTCCTAAGGGGAAGAGGCGCAAATATCCTCAACTTTTTCATTAGAATGAATATGCCTCTTGTTAAAAAAGTGTTGCACATAATTCTCAATTTTTAACAACTAGTGCATACTGATCCTTTTCCTTAACAATTTTGTATTTACTGATTTCTTTTGTAAATAAATTTTATTTTTTAATTCCAAAAATATTGCATGGCTTTAAAAATTTTCACCAACCCGATCCAAATGAAAAGGATAAATACACACTATTATTAGACGACGAGAATATATATGGGCCATTTTCTTTTATGATTAACTAACAATAAAATAGTGACACCTAAATTGAAACTTACAAAATATATAGGGTCTATTTGGAAAGCCACCTGACAATTGGAAGGTATAATTACTAGGGTAGTAATTACCAACCTTATAATTACACAGTCTCGTCCTTATGATACCTGTTTGTTTGCCACCACGTAATTACAATGTAGTTACAAGTGTATTGTTTGGTTGCACAAGTATAATCACATGATTATATTAAATATTTAAAGTAAAAATTAATTATCAAAAATTTAAAAATTTATTATTAGGAAAATAAAAGCCTTTATAAATAATATTAAATTTGATATTTAAGATATATATTGTCTTTTGAAAATATATTAATCAATAAACATATATTCTTAACTAATATTATTAAAAATAATTAATTTATATTTTTCATATTAGTGTATTTTAATTAAATTAATCACAAAAACTAAAAGTGCATGATTTTTAAGAACATCATGAGATGCACGTTTGAAAAAAAGATTATTATTATAAATATAATGTCAGAAAATTATTAAAACATTTGACAAAAAGATAGTTTGTCAATTCTAACTAAAAAAAGAATGACTTGCAATGTGAAATATTAATCAATGCTACTAAAACAAATAAATTGGAGCTGAAAATATAACATACGTTCAAATTTAAAACAAAAACTTAAGGTAATACTCTTATGTCAAATTTCAACATAATGTACATAAATATGATTCAAAAGAAAAGAAAAACGTACGTGTATAATGTTATTCAACAATGAATTCTACTTTAATTTAAAATTTAGAATACTAGAAAAATTATGTTAAATGAAAGTATAAATATAAAAAAAATAAAAAATAGATAATACGAATGATCATGGAATCACAAGAAGTAAAAGTTGGAAAATAGGAAGAAAATCAAATAGAAACAATATAAAATAAAAATATATTTAAAAATATTACAATTATAAAAAATAAATTAATTTTAAATTCTTTTTTTATTATTCTAATATTTTTAAAAATATATTTTTATTCTGATAATAGAAATAACAATAAATCAATTTCTTTTAAGTCAAGCGACTTGGATGCCTTTCTCCTCGGCCCATGTTAAGCTAACTTGCGCCAACCTTGGCAAGAGGGGTCGCATTCCATCGATGAATTCAAAAATTACAGCGGAATCATAGTCTCATCGACCAGCAGCAATGAGGGGGATGAAAAATTCAGTGATGTAAGGTGTAGAAGAGGAATTTAGTGGTTCAAATTCCAATGGAACAGTACCAAAATCTGCTTCACTAACTCACCGTGATCAAATTCTCCAAGCACAATTGGGTAAATTGAAGGGGAAGTTAGATGAACAATAGGAATCAGTTGAACAATGGCATGAATTAATAAGCAACACACCAATGAGTTTGAGTATGCAATAGAGTTCAAAAATCCCCAACTCCTAGGTTGACCTAGTTGAGGAGGAAGATCTGGTTGTGGAGAAGAAGAGTTCGATATGGGATAATTTTGACATCTCAAAAATAATGAATACAAGATTTAAGCTCGAATATATGGCTTCTCAAAAGGCAGGTGAAATATCTACAGTAGCAATTGATTATACGGGCATTGAAACAGAGATGAAATTCTGGAACCCGTAGTAGTTTGTTATGTATGGGGAGCCTACTCTTCCTTTGATATGATAAAGAGGTTTATTCAGAGGATTTTGACCAAGAATGACATAAACAAGATCTCAATAATAAAATGGTGTGGTGTTGGCTCGATTTAATAGTACAAAAGGCCAAAACGAGGTAATACATGGGGGGATTTTTCATTTCGATAATAAACCTTTCATTGTAAAGGCATGGAGTCAAGAGATAAAATTTACAAGGGATTAATTACACACTGTGCCAATTTGGATTAGGTTACCAAGAATTGATTTCAAGTACTGGGTAAAAAGGGACTAAGCAAAATTGGTAGTTTGGTTGGGAAACCACTTATGGTTGATCAAAATACAGAAAAGAAGTTTGGCTTGAACTTTTCTTGGTTGTTAGTTGAAGTTGAATAGTCACTGCATTACCAAAGGTGATAGTGTTTCAGAATGAAAAAGGCATATGGTGGAGTAGAAATTTAAGTATGACTGAAGACCTACTCTATGTCAACATTGTAAAAAGTATGTTCATTCAATAGTATAGTGTACCAAAGAAAAGGAAGGTAGAAAAAGATCAACCTAAACAAAGATATGAGGAAGAAAATGAAGAAGGTGAAATTCAACAAAGTGCAGGAAAAGTTGAAAGCAGAAACAAGCTCTAAGTACTGGTGAACATAAAGTAGATAGGAAATAATCCAAAGGAATAATGTTATACAAAAGCCAAATGAGAATGCTACAGCTGTTTAGGTCACACCAGTGATAACTAGTCATCAAATCTTAAAAAGTAGAGTACTAAGTTGATTAATAAGTTTCAGGACTTGAATCAAGATGATATGGAGTCAAGTAGTACAATTGCTAATATTGGGAGGGACACAAGGCAATCTAATCCATTGAGAGGGGATGGAGGGTATACTTAGCTGGAATGTGATGTGCTATAGTTTCATAGCACTTTCGATGCTTAAAATCAGAAAATATGCAAGTACTTGTGTTTTTTTATTAGATATGATGTGTTTTGTGTTTGTGTTGCAGGAAAATAGGGTTGGAAATGAGTGGAATAAAATAAGATGAAAAAGCTCTGAAAAGTGAAGATTCTATCATGACAATGATCGTTGGATAATGCTACGACTCATCGTCCAAGCCATACGATGAACAGTGAATGAATATGAGAAGAAAGATAAAGTTGAAGTTGGATACGACTCGTAGGGATTGACTATGAGTCATAGGGAGATCGTTTTGAGAAAAATTTGGCCAAAGTCCTAAAAGTATACAAGTTGGAGCACAGTGGAGATGCGGCTGGTAATGATTCATAGGATCTGAATATGACTTGTAGTGATAACCGTTCTGAGCACTTGGTGAAAAGATCTAAAAGCTGAAAAATCACTAGAGAGGCTACGGTCAAGCCAATGACTCTTAGGTTAACGTGATGAGTCATCACCAAAAAACACATAAGATAGAAAACAGAGCTGACAACGAGTTGTCGTCTGTCCAGATGACTTATTGCCTGAGGTATAGCCACTGCCGACCTTATTTTCTTATTTTATTTTGGTTAGGTTATTTAGGTTATTTTATCAAATTGTAAATACTCTTTCGATGCTTTTGTATTAGTTTACACACTCTTTATATTCACAACAATATATTGATTCCGATATTTGACTTTTGATAATGGAATCGATTATTTTTTATTTTTACGGCTGATTATTAATTTGAGATTCTCGATTTTGTTCTTAAATTATTGTGAGCTTATTTATATGTTTTTTTTTATGAATTCAATGGATGATCTTGCAAAAATGTGTGGTTAAACCACCTAACTAGGGTTGTGGGAGCCTTGATGGAATAACGAAGTAGAGGAATTGTGAAGTCATTCTTGATCAATATTCTTGCTCAATATTCTTGCATGTATTTTGATATTCTTTGATGTGATTGCATTCTTCATGACTGCAGAGGTTAAGAACCTACGTGTATTCTATACATACTTCAAAAAAGAAGTAGAGATTAGGAAAACAAGATCATAATAGTAATTTGAGCATATCAACCGTCATCTAATTAACTTGACACTCAAAAGGTAACTGTTAATTTGGGATCTAGGATAAGGCTTATTAAGGCGACACTCTGAGACTCATAAGGTAAAGAGTGAAATTCATTAAAGGTGTTCACAAGACGATTAGTGATATATATCTTATTAGATTCTGCATGCAAGGTATTAGGATAGTTCGATGGAGCATGATATGTCTATGGAGTTAGTAATTCAAGGGGAACACTTCCTAGTATTCATCTCATATTGATTTCAAACAAAGCGATCAAAATTTGTTATTATTAATTCTTTCTCTCAAAATCCCTGCATTTAATTTTCTGCATTTTCCTTCTACTTCAGCAAGTTCGTAAGAGATATTCAGCCTATTCCTTGTGGGTTTGACCCTAACTTCTTTTGGGTTATATACTTGACAACAACAACATTATACTTCTTGGAGGTGTAGTTTTGGACGATATTAAATTTTGGTGCCATTGCTGGGGAATACAGTTATGGATCAATTGATTAAAGTTGTTGAGGTTGTTGGGTTTCATTTATTTCTGAGGTGTACACCGGTGTATGCCTAGTACTCAGAGTGAAGGAAATCCCTTGATCCCACTTGATATTGAGATGGAGCAAACCTTATGATAGAATTATATGATGGAAGAGCAGGACCACGGGGTTCATGAGGACCCTAATCAAATTCCTCCACCTCTATAAGGTGTTCAGATACACCCGCACAAATCACTGCATGATTACTAGACGAAGAGAATGCAAGTGGGGATGCTACTTCCCGTCATATAGATCAAGAAGAAAGAGTAAGACAACAAGAACTGCGTCGAGTAGAACTCAACAAACCTAAAAGATATAGAGATCAAGTACCCCCAACTTTCCTACTTTTGCCAGTATATGATGATCTGGGAGAGGACTTAGGGTATGTTGAGCTTATTGAGACAAGAGATATCATTCCTTCTAAGTTATCCCAAGGGGTAAAGTTTGATATTACGAATGTTGTGATCCAGTTGCTGAATTTGAAGGATGTGTTTGTTGGTCTGCCGACTGATGACGCCAACATGAACATCATGAATTTTGTTGGGATTTGAACTTTATATAATTTACCTAGGGTGAGTTAGGAAGCTTTGAGACTCAGGTTATTGATGTGCTATATAAATATAACACTTTCTACGCTTAAAACAAGGAAACTACACAAGTTTCTGAGGGCTTTTTGTTAGATTTGATCTATTTTGGGCATATTTTGCAGAAAACCATTATTTGAATGATAAGTTTGTGAAAATGGTGAAAAAAGCTATTTTGATTACTTTTGGAGTGATGATGCATGATTGGGATATTTTCCAGTTTGATCGCGATCAATGAATGTTCGAGATTTGAAGTAGAGCTGAAAAACTGACTTCCAGCACCTACTAAGGCAACCTATGGACCACATGTACACAAAGAAGGTTCCAAAAAGTCAAAATCCTGAGAGTTGAACATTTCAGGATTTTTTCTTTTGCTACCTTCATCCGCTACCTGCGCCCTATGCCTGCCGCAGGTAGTACCTGCACCCTACCTAACCACAGGTGTAGGGAGTAGGTGGCCACAAACTCGATTTTCTCAGATTTCATTCATGCTTAGTTTTTAGGGTTTTCTCTTATACTATAAATACCTTTTATCTACTTTTTAGTCAGAGATATACAAGAGGCGACACTTTTAATATTTAGAAACATATTTTGATTTCAAGATCAATCTTTGATCTTGGTATTTCATTGTATTAACTTTGCTTGATTTTCCAGTTTACAGTTGTGGGTTTTCTTTCATTTTATCAATGTGATTTCACTTTTGCTTTCCAACATGAATGCTATTGATTTCTTTAAAATCATGAGCTAAAACCCATAACTAGGGTTGCGGAAACCCTGGCAAATTGTTGAAGTAAGGAAAGTGTGATTGTTGACGGGAAACCAATACCCATGGCATGCATTACTTTATCTTCAATATGATTGATTTCTTAATGGGTGCACATATTAGGATCCCGCCTAGATGTTACTACTTGCTCTAACAATGGGGTAGTAATGAGGAAAAAATAAAGACAAAAGTAATTTGGGGAGTTAATAGTCGATATGTTGCGGCACAATGGTATATGCGAATGATTATTAGCTTTCATCTAATAACTGGAGACTCAAAAAGTGATAGTTAACTGGGACCAGGGTAAGGGTTAGTAACGCGACACTCTGAGACTCAATAGGTAAAGGGTGAAATCCTCTCGCTCATCCAAAAGACTGTAAGAGGTACATAACTTATCAGTTCTACATGGAAGTTATCAAGTTAGTTCAACAACACACATAAACCTACATAGTTTAGATACCAGGGGGGACACAATCCTAGTGTTCACTCACGATTGATTTTTACCCAAGTTAATATTGTTCTGTGTTCGAGACGACTGCAAATAAATTACCTCATTTAATTTTCTGTATTGCCCATAGACTATAACCATTGAGATTTGTCAAATCATCTGTTCCTTTGGTATTCGAACTAACCTTAGTTGGGTTACTATATCTTGACAGTGATCGTATCATCACCTAAAGAAAGGTATTTCTTGGGCGTCATCAAAGAAATTAGCACCGTTGCTGGGGAACACAGTGTTGATTTGGAGATTGAGGTTATTGCAGTTTTTGGATTTTTAGTTTTTCTTTTTATTCTTAGTTGGGCATACACCGGTGTATTTCTAGCACACGGAGTAGAGGCAATTCCTTACTCCTAGTGAATTCGAATATAGAGAGGATCCTACAAACACCTGGTAGGAATCCTGAGCTAAAAAAGGTGATAATCCTGAAGGGGTTCATGATATTATACCTCCTGCCGAGGAAGTACAAAATATTATTGATCGACAAACTGGTGAGATTTTAGCTCAAACTAAAGCCGAAAGGAGAGTATTGAAAGAATCCCAAAGGTTAGCTAAAAATACAGATCTAGCTGAACAAAGACAAGAAATAGACCACTGAGGAACACTCGGTGGGAATCAAGATAGAGCTAGAGGTGCCTATGTTCAAGTTATAACTGCATATCAGTATGTGCAGCCTTATATCGATAATGAGGAAGATATGGGATATGTTGAGTTGACAGAGACTGGAGCCACTGTACCTCCTATTTTTTCCCCATGAATAAAATTTGACATTACGAGTTCCATGATCCAACTTATAAATTTGAAGGGCGTGTTTGCATGTTTTCCAACCAATGATGCAAATGTACACCTTGCAAATTTCCTTGGGATCTGTTACTCTAGGGGTAAATCAGGAAGCACTTAGACTGAGGCTTTTTCCCTTCTCACTTATAAGAGAAGCATCTTTATGGTTAGGGGAATTGCCAAGAAGCTGTATCATGACTTGGAATGAGTTGCACAGGCAATTCTTAAATAGGTTCTTTCCTTCGTCAAGGATGTTGCAGCTTAAGGACAAGATCTAAAGTTCTAGGCAGCTACAGTCAGAGTCCTTGTATGAGGCTTGGTTCAGGTTTAAGAAGAAGCTAAACTTGGTGCCCAATCATCAGTATTCAGGGAAAAACTTATCAAAGATATTCTATAGAGCCTAGAACATCAGCTCTAGATCCATGGCAGAAACTATCTCTGGAGGAGTTTTTATGAAACTACATTGGGAGTCAGCTCAGGAAATGTTTGATTGGATCTCACTCACTAACCGAGGGTGGAAAATTCGTGAGGTTGAGAGAGGATCTGGTAGTTATGCTAAAGGTGCTTCCTGTGACCAGAGAGCAGCTGATGATACAGTAGCATAAGAAATTACATTGCTAAGGACTGATTTAGGGGTTCTAGCAAAGAATTTTGCAGAAACAAATTCTGATAAAGTGAATGCAGTAGCAGTGCAAGGGTCAGCTTCCAAAGCATATGCGTCTGAATTTAAAGAGGAACCTATTACCTGGATCGTTAAATGGTGGGTTTCTGAGCCCAAGGGCAAGGGAACCAAGGTCAGAACTATTATGATAGGTACATAGACCATAGTAGAGAGCGAGATAGTGACTGAAGGAAGAAGGATGACTACAAAGAAAAGGGATATAGATACATTTCACTTGGTAGATGTGATACGTAATCTATAATGGAAGAGATACTGGCTAAATTGATGATGGTTCAGGAAAATCAAGAGACTAGCCTTAAGGAAATTAAGGCTGACATTTTAGGATTAACCCAGAATGTCGAGTCTCATGCCACTGCTATCAAGTAGTTGGAACCCCAGTTTGGGCAGATTCCAGCAACTCTAAACTAGAGGCAACCAGGTACCCTTTCGAGCAACACTTGTGCAAAATTTAAAAAATAACGGTCATGTACTTGTAATTACCCCGAGGAGTGGTGTTACTACTATGGATCCCTCACTACCCACTGCTAAAGTTGTTGATAATGAGACACATGCTACTAAGTCTGAGAAGGTAGTAGATGATAGACATACAGTTGCTAAAGATAAAGATAAGGGTCCAGTCATTAAGCCAGAGGTCAAATAGATTTCGAGACCACCCCTATATTTTCCTCAGCGACTGATGCAGAAGAAAGAGAAAGGTAAGTTTAAGTGATTTATTGAGATACTGAGAGAATTGAGGCTTAAAATACCTTTTCTTGAGGCACTAGAGAAGATGTATGGATACGCAAGGTTCATGAAACAATTAGGCCCAAGGAAGAAAGGAGTAACTTTTGAGGATGCTGAGGAATGCACCATTATAGTGCAATCACGACTAGGTCTAGCGTAGAAAAAGGGTGACTCCAGGGCATTCACTATTCCATACACTATTGGGTCAACCAGATTTGCCCGAGCCTTGTGTGATTTAGTGGCCAACATTAATTTGATGCCGCTGGACATATTCAAGCAACTAGGCTTGAACCCTCCGGAACCAACTTTGATGAGGTTATTGATGGCTGACCAAACAGTGAAGAAGCTTGTAGGAATCTCTTATGATGTGGTTGTTAGGGTGGACAAATTTATTTTATTGCTTGACTTTGTCATCTTGGACTATGAGATTGACACTGAGATTCCCATTATTTTAGGAAGACCATTCATGGACACTGGTAGAGCTATGGTTGACATGGTGAAAGGTGAGCTAAATTTCTGAGTCAGTGGTGAGGAGACAATATTAAACATTAGAAAGTCTATGAAGCAACCAACCAACATGAGGGTAGTGTTGGTGATTGATTATATTGATGACCCTGGAGGATACTCCTGTGGGTATCTTGATGAATTTTGAGTGGTCAAAATGCCCACATCGTGTCACGATGTTTAACCAAGTGCTACATGTAAGGCTACCCATGGGTTTTTTGGTGAAGTATGACTAACCAACATAGCCACGTCGTGCCGCGACGTTAAATCAAGCACTGAGTGGAAGGCAACCCACTATATTTTAGTGTTTATATTTTTGTTGTTTTTGTTTTTGTAGGTTTTTAGCTTTTGGACCTTACATGAAATACGGTAAAAATTTCTACATTCATCGATTTCCAGGTTAGGGGATTGCGTGATCAACCCATTATGGTCACAAGTCCCACATGGTAAGTTGAGTACAAAATTGAAAAGTTGAAATTTTGAGGATGAAAAATGGTAAGTTATGGACTTTGGCACCTAATTGTACTTTTGGGACCTAAAACTTAGGTTGCGGGACCATAAGTAGCTAGAAAATGTCAATACGTCAAGTCCGGGTTGCGCAAAATTGGGCCAAATATTTTGGCCCGGCACCTGCACCCAGTACCTGTGGGCCTTAGGTTCTACCTGCGCCCAGGACCCTACTGCGGGTACATGGCGCGGTTAAGTACCGTGGTTAGGTCAAATTTGGGCCCACTTTTTTATTAAAATTTTGGGCCCACCAACATTTAAATATGACCTATTAGATCCCCCACCTATTTAAAAACATTCTAACCCTTACTCTAACTCATTCTAATCCTCAAAACTTCAAATTTCTCTTTGACTTCAGACATCCCACCTTAAACATAAATCAACCCCAAACTTAATAAAAAGCAAAATTAATAGTTTTTTAAGATACCAACTTGTCCAAACACACTATAAACAAGTTTAAACCTTAGTTTTATTGTGTTCTTCATTATTATGTTCCATATTTTCATATAAGAGGTAACTTTCTTGGCTCCCAATGATGATATAATGCTTTATCTATTTTTTAAGCAAGTTGATATGTGTATATCACTGCTAGATGTATAGAAACTATTATACTTGTATGGGGAGTCTTGAAATAGCCTAAATTCATAATGTAGGGCCTTGTTTCGAGTTAAAATACTAAGTTTAGGACCTAACCAAAAGTTGAACTTGAATTGACGAAAGTAATGCCACAAGTTAAAAATATTTGTTTGCTTTGAAAGTCATGATTCTTGATTAGTGTGTATACATTGGACTTGTTGTAATTTCAAAAAGGTTATAGGGGTGTGAAAAATGAGGATAAATTTAAACTTCTTGAATTTTGAGTTTTTCTTCAACTTTCACTTTCTCTCACTTTTGTTGGAAACTAATATTTGGTTTTTCAGGTACATATGTCACCTAAAGTGGTGAAGAAGAAAGCAACTGGTACTTCGAGGAGACGAAAAAAGTCTCCTGAGCTTAGTGGTTCAGTAGAAGAATATACGAGACAATATCATATTGATGCTGTAGTTGCAGTGACACACAGAGTAATGCGAGGACAGACTCACCAGGCTGCTCAGTCAGCTGTAGCCCAACCGAGGATGAAGTTTTTGAGGATATCACCACCATATACTCCTCCACCAGATGATGATGATGATGATGAAGAGGCAGAGTCTGAGCCTACAACACACACTGATGCTTAAGATCCCCAGTCTGAGGAAGGCTCTTAGGATTCTTCTGAGGAGGTTTAGTAGGATTATTCATCAGCAATACCCCAGTCCGAGGAGGGTACCACCACTCATACACTGCATAAAAAGGTACCCCAATGTAAGAAGGGTACAGCATGGGCCTTCTATGATGACAATCGAAGTAGACACCAGCCCCAACCCCAGATGCACCTCCCGAGGAGAGATATCTGATGTGGTGTATGGAAGGAATGTGGAGTATATATCACAGGGATAAGTGTATTTGAAATATAGTAAATACTATGAGATATATCTATGAGAAGTATCGGATCGACTTATCGAGGTTGGAGCAGTTACCACAACTTTGGGAAGCATTTGATAGGTATCATCTACAGTGGATGACTAGGCCACTCGGTACTTAAAACCCAGCTATGGCGTAGGAGTTTTTTTCATATTATATAGCCACCGTAGTCCTTCCCATGCACCATCATCCTAGCCTGATCATATTTGCATAACAGCCACAACTTGATCACATATTAGCCAGAGGGGTCAGAGTTGATATTAGGGAGAAGACTATCCATACAGTAATGTTCGGCCTAAATTATATTACACCTTTATCTACAGCAGAGTGGGACCATATATTAAGGATCACATGAGATCATCATACTATGTAGGATAGTGAGCAAAGAGCTGAGAGGTTGAGATAGCTAGGTGGATAGCCGAATACATGTCACCATAGTGTGATTAAGCCCCATGTATTGAGGGTCCAGCTGTGATCAAGAAGGGCCTATTGAGACTAGAAGCCAGATTTTAGTGGTTGCTGATTCATTACCGCCTGCTTCTCACTGCTTCAGATAACACATTAACATGGTAAAGAGATGTATTGGTTGCCTGCTTGATGGTTGGTTATGATATTAACTTTTCTTCCATCCTCAGGCATGAGCTACATGATAGAGCCTTTGGTGAGCTAACTAACCTGCCATTTCCTTGTATGATCTAGAGGCTATGTGATGAGGTAGGTGTGGCTGAATTACCAGGTATTGATGAGTGGGTGACTGTTACCATTATTGTGCAGATGAGGACCATGAAGGGTATGACACGTCTAGACATTTCTAGGAGATCTAGACAATGGGAAACAATACCATATGCGCAGTATGAAGAGTCAATAGTTTTTAAAAAGCCTAATAAGGCACATATAAATGATACAGGTATTGGTATAAACATGGAGATAGGGAAGTAGAGAGATTCTTTGGATTTGAGTACTCAGGGTAAGAGGACATAAGCTACTTCGACTTTAGCCCCAACTTTAACCCCAGAGCTGGTTGGTGCATCTATTGAGACTGCTCTCCCATCAACTACAGCTCCTATAAGAGGCATGATTACTAATATACAGTGAGTTTTTGCAGAGTCTAGTGGAGAGTAGAGAGCTACACCCACTTAGTTGAAGGTTTTAGAGACCGAGATGACTACCGTCTTTAGGCTGATGAGATCAGGGGTCAGGATAAGATTTAAGTAGGCCAAGTCTAGATAGGAGGCTGATTAGAGAGCCACATTGTCAGAGCTGCGTGTCAATTTTCAGACACAAATTAATAAGCGGGAGAGATAGGTTACATCCTGATATACAGAGATAGGTGCACCAGATTTGATCTAGATGAGAGAGGATTTTGATATTCTATGAGCAGAGGTACGCTCTTTTATAGAGATTCGTATTGCAACTACTCCCTTTATGATAACCCCTGTAGTCTAGATATCACCTCCGCATGCATCATGATAGTTTGACTTTTTCATGAAGAATGAGAAGGAGGTCCCAACAGTTCGGACCAAGAGGGGTCACTTGCACTATTTGTATGATCCTATTATGACAGAGGAGGAGGCCCTTAAAAAGTCCAGACATGATTCTTTAAGGACTGCATTCATAAATAGGCAGAGGCATGATGCTATAGTAGTGGGGGCATCATCCAGTAGTGTACCTCCACCACCACCACCATCACCTGCTCCAGCTTTTATGCCTCAATCTAAAGAGGCTCCTGACTCAGGCGCTTAGTGCATCCCAATTATTTTCTAAATTCCCTATTTTTTGTTTTATTTTAGCACATTGAGTACAATGTGTAGTTTTCAGTTGGGGTGGGCATGCCATTCCACCATGGATTTTTATTGTTGTGCTTTTTTTTCTATCGGCTATGGTATGGTTGTAGAACTGACATATCTAGGATAATTATGTGTCGTGTTGTGTTTTTTTCTCCGTATTGTGTTATTTTTGTGTAATTAGTAGATTTTGAGTTTTTAGAGCAGTAGTCAGATTTTGACTGATTTTTAATAACCCTCCAAAATGTTGTGATTTAGAACTGTGATTGATGTACTTATGTGTGAAATTTGTGGATCTTGTTATGACATTAGTATTAGGTACATGATAACCATTTGCTGACAATTGCATGAACTGAATAGGTAGTAGTTGGTAATGTTACTCTATGCTATGTGAGTGTTAAATACTACCTAGTTCCCTTTGTATGTTAAATTCAGAACTTGCCTGGTTCATCTTGCCTAGGTTGTAGGATAGTTGGTTAGGAAAGGATCATAGGCCATTTTTTTTATTCTAGTACGCTTTTAGCCTAAATGACCTTCCATATGTAAATTATATCCCTTAACCCCTATTTTTAACCTTATTGACTATTTTTATTGTTACACCTTTCACCTTCCCATTTATCTTACAATGAACCTATTTTGACATTGTGTACCTCAACACAGGAAAAGAGCCTAAGTTTAGAGTGGCTATTATAGGTGTGCATAGTGTAAAATGGGTATGAAGAAGGGTGAAATAAGAGAAAATAGTTAGCAGGGCTAAGTGTGGTAGAAAACAGAAAAAACTGTGGAAAAATAAAAAAGAAAGAATAAAAGACCACACCGAACCTGAATGTGCCATAAAAGAATAAAAGGGAGAAATAAGGAGGAATAAAAAGAAAATTGGGTAGTTAGTGAATCCCCAAAAGTTAGTGTAGTGCCAAGGAGGCTTAGTCACTTTAAATGTCCATATCTATCATACTAGCCCTTAAGCTTACATTACAGGCCGAGAAAAGTCCTATAGTGATCCTGACTTGACTATTTGAATGCTAAGGTAAAGAAAATAAGGGAAAGCTTATGGTATTTGACATGCATTGATTGGAACTTTTTTGTTGAGAATGAGTGTCTCTTGACTGACCCTGCATTGACATGCATGATTTCATATAAGTGAGTGAGACATTCTTGGTATGAAGGAACTTGAGTTTGTTGTTAGCTATATTCTTGTTTTGGGTAGTGTAATTTGTACATATGAGTGGTTGTCTGTTGCTAATGTAGTTGTCATACCTTGATTCCTTTGTGTCACATTATTGTGCTCCATATTAATACATAGTTGGTTTTGAAAAAATGATGTAGGAGGGGATGTTATGATTTGAACTTAATGTGATAACTGACTGCCTTAAATATCTTAGATTCTCCTACTTAGGTGTCGATTTTGTTTTGTCGTGTTTTTGTTGCTTGAGGACATTCAAACGTTCTAAGTTGAGGGTGTTGATGTGCTATAGAAATATAGCACTTCCAATGCTTAAAACATAGAAAATAAGTAAGTTTCTGAGGGCTTTTTGTTAGATTTGATCTATTATGGGTATGCTTTGCAGAAAACCATGATTTGGATGATAAGTTCATGAAAATGGTGAAAAAAGGTTTTTTGGTTACTTTTGGAGCGATTATGGATGATTGGGATGTTTACTAGCTTGATCATCATCAATGCATGTTTGAGATTCGAAGTAGACCTAAAAAATTGACTCCTGACACCTACTAAGTCAACCTATGGGTCACATGTTGACCTACAAAATTCATGTACACAAAGTAAATGCCAGAAAGTCAAAATCCTGAGAGTTGAACATTGCAGGATTTTTGCTCCTACTACCTGTACCCTGGCAGACCACAGGTGCAGGGAGTAGATGGCTACTGACCCGGTTTTCTCCTATTTCATTCTAGCTTAGTTTTTAGGGTTTTATCTTGTACTATAAATACCTTTTATGTACTTTTTAGTCAGAGATATACAAGAGGTGACACTTTTAACACTCAGAAACATATTTTGATTTCAAGATCCATATTTGATCTTGGGATTTCATTGTGTTGACTTTGATTGATTGTTCATTTTA
Organism: Capsicum pubescens; assembly: GCA_030864215.1. Classification (NCBI taxonomy): domain Eukaryota; kingdom Viridiplantae; phylum Streptophyta; class Magnoliopsida; order Solanales; family Solanaceae; genus Capsicum; species Capsicum pubescens. Next base: position 261,347,856 of record CM061540.1, on the reverse strand, counting down.
TGGTTGTGGGTTTTCTTTCATTTTATCATTGTGATTTCATCTTTTCTTTCCAACGTTAATGCTATTGATTTCTTCACAATCATGAGCTACAAAAACCCATATCTAGAGTTATGGAAACCCTGGTAAATTGATGAAGTAAGAGAAGTGAGATTGTTGACGAAAACTAATACCCATAGCATGCATTGCTTTATCTTCGATATGACTGATTTCTTAATGGGTAAACACATTATGATCCCGCCCAGATATTACTACTTGCTCTAACAAAGGGGTAGTAGCTAGGAAAAGATAAAGACAACAGTAATTTGGGGAGTTAATAGTCGATCCATTGCAGCACAACGGTATATGCAAATGATTATTAGACTTTATCTAATAACTTGAGACTCAAAAAGTGATAGTTAACTGGGACCAAGGTAAGGTTTAGTAACGCAACACTCTGAGACTCAATAGGTAAAGGGTGAAATCCTTCCGCTTGTCCAAAAGATTGTAGGAGGTACATAACTTATCAGTTCTGCATGCAAGGTATTGAGTTGGTTCAACAACACACATAAACCTATAAAGTGAGATACCAGGGGGAATATAATCCTAGTGTTCGCTCACGATTGATTTTTAACCAAGTTAATATTATTCTATTTTTGAGATAATTTCTAACAAATCCCCCTATTTTCTTTTCTGTATTGCCTATAAACTGTAACCACTGAGATTTGTCAAACCATATGTTCTTTTGGGATTCGACCCCAGCCTTAGTTGGGTTACTATATCTTGACAGCGACCCTATCATTACCTGAAAGGAGGTGTTGCTTAGACGTCATTAGTATTTACCATTCTCTCTTACAGGAGAAGCGGCACTATAGCTAGGGGATATACCTCGTGGATCCATCACTAACTAGAAGCGAAAACAATTCTTGGTCCGATTCTTCCCACCTTCTAGAATACTACAATTGAAGAATGAGATTTACAATTTCTAGCAGTTCTATTCAGAACCATTTTATTAGACATGGTGGAGGTTCAAAAAGAAGTTGATGATGGTGCCCAATCACAGAATTTCATTGAGAAATTTGCTTGGGATATTTTATAGAGCCCTGAATGCCAATACCAAAGTTGTTGTTAATACTATTACTAGTGGGGATTTCATGATACTTTATTGGGAGTTAGCCACAGAAATCTTAGACCGAGGTCTCTAATATAAATAGAAGATGGCATACTCGGAAGTCAAAAAGAAGAGAAGACACATATGCTATTGATGCTTCCAGTGAGAAGAAAATCATAGATAATATAGTGACTCAAGAGGTTGCACAACTGAGGATGGAGATTGGGTTACTGACCAAGCAATTTATGACTATAAATTCTGAAAAGGTGAATATTGCTGGCGCACAAGGTAAAGCTTCTAGGTTACATAATTCTAATATTGAGAAGGAAGTAAAGTACTTAGATCGAGAGATGGTGGGTTTTCAATCCAAGGGCCAAGGGTCTAACTAGGACTCTTGAAACTTGGGGTACGAGAATCAAGGTTCAAACTATTATAGGGATTAGAGTAGAGAGAGATATGGTGACTAGAGGCGAAAGAATGACTATAAGGAGAAGGGTGATGCATATGTTCCATTGGGGAACCATGATATGGATTCGAGGATAGAAGTATTGTTTACTAAGCCGGTTAAGGGTTCAAAGAATTGAGAGAGTTTCCTTAATGATATCAATGCAGATATTTTAGGACTAAGCCAGGAAGTATAACTGCATGCTACCACGATTAAGCAGCTTGAGAAATAGGTTGGTCAAATGTCGGCTACTTTAAATTAGCATTAATCAGGCACTCTTCCAAGCAATACTTTGTAGAATCCAAAGAAAGATAACCACTACTTATCCATCACCACTCGGAGTAGGAAGACAAATATTAATCCTCCTATGTCTGTAGTTGATGAGATTCGAGATGATGTTGTGGATATTGATGAAGCACCTGAATGGAATTTGAAAATTTGATGACTAGTGGCGATCCATCACAAAAATGGATGAGTGTGGATAAACGAGTTGAGAAGGATAAAGGTAAGGAGAAGAAAATCAAGCCTGCAGTGATGAATATTCCATGACCTCCCTCCACCTTTCTCTCAGAGATTGAAGAAGAAGCAAAAGGAAGAGAAGTATCAGAAGTTTATATCGATATTGAAAAAACTATCTATTAATATTCCTTTTGTAAAAGCATTAGAGAAGATTCCTGTATATACAAAGTTCATAAAAGATTTGGTTACAAAGAAGTGGACGATGAGTTTTGATCCTGCTGATAATATGCACCATTGTAGTGCCATTGCTTCTCAGTCCTTAGTGGAGAAGAAAGAGGACCCTGGAGCTTTCATTATTTATTGCATTATTGGGTCTCTAAATTTTGCACGAGCATTATATGTCTTGGGAGCTACCATAAATATGATGCCGCTAGTGGTTTATAATCAGTTGAAGTTGGGGACACCTAAGCCAAAGTTAATGAGATTATTGATGGCTGATCGAATTGTGAAAAACTCAATTGGTATATTGTATGATGTTTTGATAAAGGTAGCTTCCTTCATATTCCCAACTGATTTTATGATTCTTGACCATGAGGTGGATTTAGATGTTCCTATTATCTTAAGAAGACCCTTGCTAGCCATGAACAGGGTACTAGTTGGCATGGAGATGTGACATATGAAATTTTGGCCTAGTGACAAACAAGTTACTTTTCATGTGGGTCAATCAATGTAGTAGATGAAATATATGAGGGTGGTGTTTGTGATAGATACTATTGATGAAGAGGCATTGGCTGCACCTATTGAAGAACGACTTGGCATTGAAGCGTTACTGTCGACAATCATAAACTTTGATAGTGATGGTATCGAGGAATATGATGAGATGGTAGGTGTACTCTATGACTGAGGTTCTTATTCTTATGCACCAAAAAGTTAGATCTTGACTTGAAGGAGTGACTTCACTAGCACGACCATTTATTGAGGAGCCATGATCTTAGAATTAAAGGCACTTGCTTCTAACTTGTGATAGATATTTTTGGGGCCCGAAAATACTTTATAGGTTATTATTGATGTTGATTTATTGGATACACAGGTTGATGCATTGATCTTGGTATTACAGAGATTTAAAAGGGCCATCAGATGGACTATTACAGATATTTTAGGGATTCTACCCGAGATTTGTACTCATAAAATTTAGCTTGATCTAGATTATGTGACCAACATCGAGCACCAACATCATTTAGACCAACCTATACAGGAGGTGGTGAAGAAAAAGATTATGAAGTGGTTAGGTGTAAACATAGTTTCTCCTATTGCAGATAACAAATGGGTGAGTCCGACTTAATGTGTACCTAAGAAGGGTAGGATCACTATGGTCCCAAATGAGAATAATGAGTTAGTTCCCATGATATTGGTTACTGGATGAAGAGTGTGCATGGATTATCAAAAATTGAACACTTGGACATAAAAAAACCATTTTCTTATACCGTTCATGTATCAGATGTTAGACGAACTTGTGGGTAGAGTTGGTACTATTTTCTTGATGGTTATTTGGGGTATAATCATATTTCTTTTTCCCTTGAATACCAAGAGAAGACTATTTTTACAAGCCTACATGGTAATTTTGTGTTCAAGAGGATGCTGTTTGGACTGTGCAATGCTCCCACCACCTTTCAGCGTTGTATGATGTTAATATTTTTTTATATGGTGGAGGACACTATAGAGTTCTTTATGGATTACTTTTCAATTGTTGGAGACTTGTTTAATGATTGTCTGGCCCATTTAGCCAATGAACTTTAGAGTTGTGAGGAGTATAACCTGATTTTGAATTGGGGGAAGTGCCACTTTATAGTGAAAGAAGGGATTGTTCTTGGAAACTAGATTTTGAAGAGGGGTATTGAGGTTGACAAAGTGAAGATTTAGGTGATTGAAAACCGCCTCCACCTATTTTAGTTAAAGGCATTAGAAATTTCCTGGGTCATGCTGGGTTCTATAGGAGGTTCATTAAGGACTTCTCTAAAATTGTTAATCCATTGTGCAAGCTTTTATAGAAGTAGGTGAAGTTTTTGTTTGATGATGATTGTCTCAAGGCCTTTGAGTGCCTTAAGAAGCAGTTGATCTTGGATCCTATTATTGTGTCTCTAGATTGGTCCTTGCCTTTTGAGGTGATATGAGATGCTAGTGGTGTGGCTTTATGAACTATCCTAGGCCAAAGATTTAGGAAGATCCTTCACCAATCTACGATGCCATCAAAGTACTCAACCCCACGTAGAAAAATTATACAGTTACTGAGCAGGAATTACTCACGGTGGTGTTTGCTTTTGAGAAATTTTGGTCTTATTTGATAGGGACCAAAGTTATTATTCATACTGATCATGAATCCTTATGGGATCTGATGTTGAAGAAAGATGCTAAGCTAAGGTTGATTCATTTGATACTATTTCTGTAGGAATTTTACTTTGAGGTTAATGACTAGAAAGGCACTAAAATCCACATTGCATACCACCTATCTCTCTTTAAAGAGGACGTAATGTTGAAATTAAGGGATGAGTTTGAAATTGATGATATTTTTCTAGATGAGCGTGTCTTGACAACATCTCAAGATTTAATCCCCTGGTTTGCTGATTTTGCCAACTATTTGGCATGTGACCTTGTCCCAGAAGACTTGTCATTTTAATAGTGCAAACGATTCATGAATGAGATACACAAGTTTTTCTGGGATGATCCTTATCTATTTTGGGTGTGTATGGATGGAATTATTCGGAGGGCTATTCCTGATGTAGAGATGATGAGCATTCTTGAGGCTTTTCATTCATCACCAGTAGAGGGTCATCATGGTGGTACTTGTACAACCCACAAAATTATTTAGTGCGGATACTATTGGCTAACTATCTACAAATATGCCCATGATTATGCTCGAGCTTGTGATTAGTGTCAGCGATAATGAAATATTTTATGGAAACATGAGCTCTCCATGACACCTATCTTGGAGTTATAATTTTTTGTTGTGTGTGGAATTGATTTCATAAGGCCATTTATGAGTTCTTATGGGATGAATTATATGTTGTTGGCAGTCGACTATGTTTCTAAATAGGTGGATGTGGTTGCGCTTCCTAATAATGAGGGTCGAAGTGTTACCATATTTTTGAAAAAGAACATTTTTTCTCTATTTGGCACTCCACGTGTCATTATTAGTGATAGTGGGTCTCACTTCTATAATCATTTATTTAAGGCCCTGCTAAAAAAATATGGTGTGAAACATATGGAAACACCTTACCATCCATAAAGGAGTGGGAAAGTTACGGTCTCCAATCGTGAAATCACGTCCATATTGGCGAAGACTGTGAATGTCAATCAGACTAATTGGTCAAGGAAGCTACACGATGCAGTTTGGGCTTACCAGACAAATTTTAGAACTCCCATATGTACCTCTCCATATCATAATGTGTACGGAAAGGTATTCCACTTGCCGGTTGAACTTGAGCACAAGGCTCTACAGGCGTTGAAAAAGCTAAATTTTGAGTGGAATGATGCAACAAATTTGAGGATGAGTAACATAAATGAGGTAGATGAATTCCAACTTCGAGATTATGAGAGTTCAAATTTGTACAAGGAGAAGATAAGGTTGTATCATGACAAGAAGATTAAGAAAAGGACATTCGATCCTGGTGATATGGCCTTGTTGTATAATTCGTGACTTCACTTATTTCCTGGTGATCTTAGGAGGATTTATGCACCTAAGTGTCATTATCTATGCTTGTTTAGCTTTGCTTTTAGGTCTTCTTGTGTGCATAATGATGTAATCTTTGTATAAATGAGCATATAAGTTTTGAGTTATGTATTTTTAGTGGTTAATGTGTGTTCATAATGAGTTAGGAGTCAAAACATTAAGTTAAAGTTCAAACGTGAAAACTAGTACTCTTAGCTTAAGCGATGTTCCTTTCTAGTTCATCTTGTTGGATTATTTGATGTTATAGGATGCTTTGTGAGTTGATAAATATGATTTATTGATGATATATAAGCTGTAAATCAATAGGAAATATCACCACAAAGCTTGGAATGGAAGGACAAACGCAATTAAGTTGGCTTGACGAAATCTGGAATTTTTGGACACATTGTCATGGGATGCGGCCTAGATGGCACGATAAGGGTGTGGCGCACCATTGGTTGCATTGTGTAATGTCTGATTCCAGTATCTAGATAGTATATTAGCGTGACACTCTTCCTATCCACTACGATAGGGGCGTGGCACGGAGGTTAAGTTCAATTCAACAATTTGGTCCTAGTAAAAATAGGACACTCAAACATTATTGTAGACACCTTGGATGACCTTAGGGATTGTAGACATGAGTGAGAAGGCTAGAAAAGGGTTTTTATTCCCTTACTTTAGTTTGTTTATGGATTTTAACATGGATTCATCTATTGTGATTATGTGTATGCCTGTGAATGGCTAAATACCCTTTTCCGGGATTAAGGCCAAGAACATGATTACTCTTGTTATGAGTTGAATTGGTTTTGGTTATTTATCATTTTTGTTGTTTTTTTATCCTTATTATCAATATTTTAAGGATTCTCTACCCTTATAATACATTCTTAATTCTATCATGAGCCCGGAAGGAGAAACGATAGGTTAGAATGTAGGATAGATAGAATAAGATCGTAATCTCTCAGAATTGAAGTTATGATTTTCATTTGGGATAGGAATATACCTAAGTTCCCTATTTTTTTAGTTATGGTATAAAACATGAATGCATTTAACTTATTTCTCGCATCCATTCTCAATGATGTAGTTGTGGGGGCTAAGTTAGATAATTGATTAGAGGTTTGGAAGGACATAGTCATAATATCGACATCGTGGACCAACAACCAAGATAATTAACCTAACCAACGAAGTTACATAGCTTAGTCTGATTGTTCGTAGTGTATTAGCCCTATATTTATCCCACATTGATTGTACAATAACCTTTAATTTACCGTATTGTTTACTTTACTTTCAATTTAAAACTCTCAATCTCTTGTGGTTACATTTGCACTTGTCTAATCTTAATAGTTGAAATAATCTTGGATAGTTGCTACACCAGTCCCTGTGGGATCGATACTTGTCTTTCCTTAAGGATACTATATTACTTGGCTGGACCACGTACACTTGTATGTGTGCTTGGGCGCAACAATTTTTTGGCCCCGTTGCCCGACTTATGAATTGGCAACCTTTGTAGTTTTAGTTTTGTTTTTTGATTTCTTAAGTGCTAATTACTTGATCTTAGCTTCTGAATTTGTAGGCACAGGTTGTAAAAGCTAGTAAGCTGGAAACGGATAGTGAGTTGGTTAAAATAAACCCCAAACATGAGCAACACTTACAACAATGAAGGAGAGAAGTAGTACTTCTCTACAGAATCCCTCAAATTCAGCAAGAGGAAGATCATCCTGTACCCATGGTTGAAGATCATCCTGTACCCATGGTTGAAGATCCACCAGCCCTCAAGACAGTTCGCGAAGGGTCAATCCCATTTATGACTAATGTTACCTCCGCCATCCACAGACCTACTGTAGGAGGTAGATTTCTATTGAAACAAAACGTGGTACAAATTTTACACAATAGCAGGCAATTTATCGGTTTGTCACATAAGGATCCACTTGTTCACTTGAAGAATTATTTGTAGATCAGTGACACATTCATACCCACCTGGATATCCACAGATCATGTGAGGCTGATATTTTCCCCCTTCTCACTTTTGGGGAAAGAAAAGAAGTGGTTGAATGCTGAGGTGACAAGTTCCATCACTACATGGGGTGACTTGGCTCCGAAATTCCTCATCCATTTCTTACCATCCAAAAAGATTGCAAGATTACATAGTGATATATTGAGCTTCAAGCAGAATCCAAATGAGAACCTTTATTATGCTTAGGAGAGGTTCAAACATTTCTTCAGGACTGTCTACATCACCAATAATCCAATGAGGTATTAACATACACCTTTGTTGAAGTACTTGACCATAGCATGAAATTTTTTCTAGATTCAGCTGCAGGTGGTCAAGTACAAGAGAAAAAATATGATGAGATCTATACTCTGTTGAATTGTATTGCTTAAGGAAATCTTGACTAGCAATGTGACATGTCCAGAAGCTCAGTGAAAAAGGTCATATGAATGATTAAATTTGATAGTATCATAGCCTTGGCTACCCAATTATCATATATGCAGAATCAAATGATGAATCAATTCAGCAAATTGGGTATCAAACAATCTCTGGATCAAGTGAATGCAATGTAACAAACCTCAGTTTGTTCTGAGATTTGTGTCAATAGTGGCCACGTTTTAGACTTATATGGTGCAAATCATGAATTCGTAAACTTTGTGGTTAATGCACATAAGAAAACTTATGTGAATTCCTACAACCAAAAGTGGTAGACTCAGCCTAATTATGCATGGGGAAATAATCAAAACCAGCGGTTCTAGAAACAACACAATACACGGGCTAGTAACATTGAGAAAACTTTGAAGAAGATCCTGGCCAAACAAGAAGAAATGTTTGCTGAGATAAAAAATCAGCAAGTAGATCAGATGCAGCTATAGCAACAGTTGGGGTAACTAGCCCAAGCACAAAATACCAGGCCTCAAGGTGGTTAGCCAAGTGATAGTAAACCTCTGAAGCAAGTTATGGCAATCACTTTGAGGAGTGGTATAGAACTTAATAACAAGACTCTAAAGACAAATAAGAAGGAAGATGCAGAGTTAGTTCCACAACAGGTTGCAAGTAAAGATGCTGAAAATTTGGGGAAGTCTGAGTACCCAAAAACTAAGGCTGCTGAGCAAGTTATTGAAAGACCACCACCACCATTCCTGTAGAGTCTTAAGAAGTCCAAAGAGGTTTCTTACTTCAAGACGTTCTTTGACACGTTCATAGAACTTTATATTAACCTTTCTCTTTTAGATGTTTTGTAGGAAATGCCCAAGTATGCCAAGTACTTGAAGGACGTGGTGACTAATAAGATTAAGCTACATGACATTAAGATGGTAGACTCACTGAGGAGTGTAACTTTATGGTGATGAAGAAGATTCCTAAGAAGTTTAAGGGCCCAGGGACTTTCATCGTCCCCAAAAAAATTGGTGACTTTGATATGGTCCATGCTCTAAGTGATTTATGGGCAAGTATAAAATTGATGCCCCTATGAGTGTTCAATACACTAGGGTTTTTGAAGCCGAGACTATGCTTTGTGGTTCTTTATATGAAAGACAAAACCCAAGTCCGTTTCAAAGAAATTATTGAGGACATACTCATAATAGTTAGAAAGTTTATTATCCCTGCTGACTTTATTGTTTTGGATTATGATGCAGATGATAGGGTACCAATAATTCTGGGATGTCTATTCTTAGCAGCAGGAGGAGTGCTAATATGAGAGAGGGTACTCTCAAGATGAGATTGGCTAATGAAGAGGTGGTATTCAAAGTTTATAAGCCACTCAATCCACCTTCTCACAACAAAGATTTGTGTATGATTACCATGATAGAAGTGGATGAGTGTGGGGTGGTGGAGTTCAAACCACCAAAGACCTCTTTGGACTGTCTCATTGATTTTTCCAAGACACCACCTAATCCCTAAGGGATAATGATTGATGAGCCTGAAAAGGCTATTATTGAAAAAGATGATGACCTTGAGAGTGTATAATCAAGAGGTCAAAAAAGAGTGAGAAGATGGCATCCGAGTAGGAGAAAAAAATAAAGAAAAATGGCTGAGATACAGTGATGTGGGTTGATCAATTCCCAAACCACACCTCCAACTGAAGGATAAAGCGATCACTATCAAATAAAGTAACCCAACTAGGTTGGGATCGAACCCACATGGAAGATGTAAATTTGTATCTCTAGCTTATTGAACTCAGCGGGCAGATCTAAAAGTAAATGGGGGGGGGTTGTTGTAACAATCTCGAACAAGTAGCAAATCTTAGCTTTAATTGTAATTAGTTGGAGAAAAACACTAGGATTGTGTTCCCCATTAATTCTTAACTTAGTAGGCTTATCATGCTTTATTGAACCAACCTAGTACCCTTCATGAAGAATCTGATAAGTTATGTACCATTAATTGTCTCGTGGACTCATTAATGAATTTCATCCTTTACCTTTTGAATCTCAAGATGTCGCATTACTAGCCCTTATCCTGGATCATAGTTAACTATTACCTTTGAGTCTTAAGTTATTAGATAATATATAACCGTATTACATAGATGATACTATTAGCCAAGATTGATAATTAATCTTTAAATTACTGTTGTGGTTATCTTTTCTTAGTCACTACTCTTCTTATGGAGTAGGTAGTGATATTCTAAGTGGGATCTTACCGATTGCAACCACTAAGACATCTATTAAACTGAAGATAATAAAATACATTTAAAAATACTAGTTCAAAACCACTTAGCACTTTAGCACTTCCCCTACTTCATCAATATGCTAGGGTTCCCACAACCTTAGCTAAGGGTTTTAGCCGCTCATGCTTGTGAAACAATCAACGAAATTCATAATTGAATACATTCAATCAATATCAAAATAATAACTAAATAAAACCCAAAGTCTGTAACTAAATTATCAACCAAAATCAAGAATAAAGTAATCCCAAGATCAAAATTCAAATCTTGGAATCAAGTATATGTTTGTAAGTGTTAAGAGTGTGTAAACTAACTACAAAACATCAAAACGGTATTTATAGTATAAGAGAAAACCCTAAATATTAAAACCCGAATAAAGAAGGAAAATTAAGGTCGGTGGCCACTTACTTAGGATACCTATGGATTATAGGTACTACCTATGGACCATAGGTGGTCCTTGGTAAGTGCCAGACCTCCTGTACAACTCCTGAAACTCTCTGGGCTGGGCCCACTGTCACTTACTAAGGTCACATACGAATTGCAGGTGAAACCTAAGGACCATAGGTGGCACTTACGGATCGGTGGCACCTACGGACTATAGGTGCCCTTGGTAAATGACAGGGTCTTGTTTTTCCTACTTTTAAGCCTCTGGACTTCAAGTTCTGACACCTATTTTGGCCACCTACACCCGATAAGTAGCACTTAAGCCCATAAATACCTCGATAAGTATCCCAAATCTTTAATTTTCATTTTTTTCTTCTATTTAGCATCCAAAACCTAATTTCCTATAAAACATACCAAAAACACATCATATCTCACAATTCAACCTAAGAAACTTACATATTTTCATTGTTTTAAGCATCGAAAGTGCTATAAATCCATAGCATATCAACACCATCAACTTAGAACATTTGCATGTCCTCAGGAAACAAAACAAAAAAAAGTAAAAACATGACTCCTAACTAGGAGAATCTAAGCTATCCAAGGCTGTCAATTATCACTTTAAGCTCAAATATATTACCCCCTCTTATATCAACACTTTAAAACCAACTATGCATAAACACGAAGCACAATAATATGACACAAGGGAATCAAGATATGGAAATTACATTAGCAATAGACAACCATTCATATATACACGTTACACTACCCAAACAAGCAAACAACTAGCAATACAACCTATGTGCCCACACAATAAAGAAGTCCCACTCACTAATATAAAACCATGCATATCAATGCAGGTACAGTCAATAGAAACTCACTCTCATAAGAGAAGTTCCACAAATGTGAATCAAATACCATTGGCTTGTCCTTATTTTCTTTACCTTAGTTTTCAGTCAGTCAAGTTAGGATCACTATACGATTTTTATTCAGCTTGTAATATAGCTTGGGGCTGGTATGGTACATATGGATATATTAAGTGACTAAGACTCCCTGGAACTACACTAACTTTGGGTTCCACACTTTAACTAATTTTCTTTTATTCCACCCTTATTTCTCTTTTTTTATTATTTTATCGCATATTCAGGTTGGGTGTGGTTTCTTTATTCTTTTCTCTTTATTTTTTTATTTTTCTACCACACCCAGCCTTACTATATTTTCTCTTATTTTACCCTTCTTTATAACCCTACATCATGTACCTCTGTGATAGCCACCCTCAACTTAGACGGTTTTCCTGAGTTGAAGTGCACTATGGGCAAGAAAGACCAAAGCCAAAATAGGTTCATTATAACATAAATAGAAAGGTAAAAAGTGTAACAAGAAAAATAGGCTACAAGGATAAAAAATAAGGATCAAGGGATAATATTTCACATTAGGAAGGTCACTTAGGCTAAAAGTGGACTAATATCGAGAACGGACTATGATCCTTTCCTAATCAACTATCCTACAACCTAGGCAAGACTAAATGGACAAGTTTTCAACACATAAAGGGAGATAAGTAGCATATCTCACACACATGGCACAGGGTCACATCACAAGCTACTACCTATTTGGTTCATGCATAAGTTAGCAATGATTATCATGTCCCTAATTCTAATGCCATAACAAGATCCACAATGGTCACATAAATATACATTCACACAATTTTTACAAATTATTGTAGGGGTATCATTTTTTATGCAAAATCAACATAAAAAACATGTCAACTTCCCTAGATACTAAAAAATCGCATAATTACACAAAAATACATAATACAAAACAAAACACAATATTACACAAATTTTAACTTGGACATGCCAGTTCTACAACCATATCATGGATGACAGGAAAAGAAGCATGGTAATGAAAACCTACAGTGGCTATGGTATACCCTACCCCCAACTAAAAAACTATGCGCTATCCCCAATGCATATAAATAATACAAAGCAAAGGAATGAGGACATACTTGTGATGCACAGGCATCTGTGTCATGATTATCACTAGTTGAGGGTATTTGGAGTGGTGAAGGTGGTGGTGGTGGTGGTCCACCACTAGAAGATGCACCCGCTGCTAACTCATCATTCCTTTATCAATCAATCATTGCAGTCTCTTGTGAATCAAGTGTAGCCCTTTTCAGGACCTGATAAAATGGAATACTGGATCTTACAAGTCCCCCTCTTGTCCTCTCTTGGTCCCAACTATGGGAATTGCCTCATTATCCTTTGCGAATAAGTCAAATCATACATGCCTATATGGAGGTTCCGACTAATCAAACAAGGGTAGCACTAGAGGGATGGATGACATGTGGCTCTCAGTAAGAGAGCATACCTCTACTCTAAGTATATCCACCTCCTCCCTAATATCACGGAAATTGGGTGACTCAATATCACTAAATTGGGCTGAGACTCTTCCCTTAAAAGTATCTATGCGTGCATACAACTCAACTCGTAGCTCTGACATAGCATCTCAGTGTGTAGACTCCAATCTAGTCTCAACCGTCTCCAACATAGTTCGGAGTCATGGAAAAAATTGTCCATACAATGTCGCCACTTCAGCCTCAACATTCTATAGTCGAGTGTTGGTGTTGCTCTGACTGTCCACCAATCTCTACAAAAACTCATGTGAAACTAATATCATACTTGAATCAACAGCTGAAGTGGATGGTCAAGGGGGCACTAAAGATGCACCCACTGACTTAGAAGTTGAAGCTGGGGCTGTTATAGATTTATTTAGCGTCTCCTCACACTGGTAGTCAACTCAGGGGCCCTTCTCTGCTGTGCTATCACAACTTCTATACTAACTCCCACGTCACCTTCTTATGTATCACTAGGATCCATAGGTATGATAGGCCTCAGTCTAGGCCGAAGGTATTGTAGTGGGTACACGGGGTCTCCTAGGAAGGCCCGGATATGACGGATCCTTTATTATCTTAGTCTTTACCGCTGTCATTGCCTCTACTCTCATCAACACCTAGTACCTCTAGTACACCACCCTCATCATATAATCTCTAGACAAGATATGGGAACGGCAAAGTCATCGTCTCACCAAAATCTCTCTCATAAAGCTCGTGCCGAATAATTATAGCAAAGTCAATATCATATCCACCATCATGCTTGCAGTCAATGCATCTCCATCCAAGGTTAATATATTATCTGCAATAGTCAGACATAATCTATATCAAATAAGCATCCACCCAAACTTTGAGGCAAAAGTCAGTGTCACCTTCTTAATCACACCATGCCCCTCGATCCAATGGGTATCATAACCAAGAGGTAAAATATAGTTGGCGATCCATCTTTCCATCTTAATTCTCTCTCTCTCTCCTATGCTCAGTATCACATATAATATGTCTATCTCATACGACTCTAAATCTATAATCACACTCTGATGTGGTTTCTAGAGTAGAATAATCTGACCAAAGAGAACTTGGTAGATGGCCGCTGCTGAAATGTCAACCATAACCCCTGTCACAAGTGTTTTCTCTAGTTGGGGTTGCTCAGTATACCTTGGAAGGCCCCTACATCTAGGTATTATAAATAATACTATGGCATGGTATGAGGCATAGAATTCCCGCACCAAGGCCGGGATATAAGAACCTAGGGGTTGAGTCATCCACCCCAACTAATACCTATCACATGCAGTCTGCAACAAAGGTGCACTAGCCAACCTGATCAAGTCGATCTATCTCTCCTTATAAATATCCCTCCTAGGTTGGTCGGTCTTAGTAATATGGTTCTCCTTCTTAAAAATAGTCTGAAGTCCCTCCATGCACCATATCGAGTTTACCTCATCAATAAGTTTCTCTGAGACATGTGTGAGGTCGAAAGTCTGATCATGCAGAGATGGTGCCTGTGAATCAGCAAATGGCACCTGATGTGTAGGGTCTATACCTTTCTCAGAATAGGTACTACGGGAGACTTCTCCCGAACTGCAGGATCGGACTCATCCTCATCTTGTGACCCCTCCTCAGACTAGGGGTCCTATGTATCTACCTCTGGTGATGGCTTTAACTCTTCATCCTCATCATCATTCTTGTCCTCATCATTACCATCACCACCCTCAATAGGTTGGGGAGAGTGTGGTAGTTATTTTATGGCCGACTTCATTCTCTGCCTGGATAGGAACTGGATAGCCTCATACTAGGTCCTAGTCTAAGTAAAAGTAGGTCTTCTAAGATTTATATACAAGTGGAATGCCTAATTTTTCCATAATAATAGCCTCAACTGCAGTAAGCTTTTGTCCTCTAGTCATTGTCCGTGTCACTCTGGTCAGAGCTGATTTGGTCTGAAAGATTGGGTATACCTCCTCCGAGCTATTGCTCTTAAGAGAGTCATTTCATCGCCTAGAAGGTCCAGCTTTCTTCTTTGGTTCCATGTGTACTTGAAAAAATAAGTGTTAGTGTTTGCAGGATAGTGAGGAAGTGCAATATATGAAGAAAATACTCAAAATTTGAAAATGTTGAATTTTTCCTACATTTTTGTATCCCTATAACTTATACCCAGTCCCAACAAGTCCAATATGCACACATTCACCTATAATCAACTTTTTGATACAAACTAGCATTCAAATCTTTTGGTATTCCTCTACCCTTTCAAGTTCAACTTTCATTTAGGGTATGATCTTAAGGTTTAATTAGAGAAAAATGCCCCACATTAAGATTTTAGGCTAATTCATGCTCCTATATACAAGCATGATGGTTTCTATGTGTTTGGCATGAGAATAAACATACAAACTTATTATGTCATGTTTAGAACAAGATACTACTATTAGGATCCAAGAATATTACCTTTTATTTGAAGAATCAGAAGTGAACTATGAAAAAGTGAAGTAAAACGCTAGCTTGAACGGGTCACTAGTGATTTTGGACAAGTTAGTACCAAGAACAAGTAACCTTTTAGCTTTTTCTCAGGTGTGGGGAAGTGGGGTAGTTTGAATTTTAAGAGGGAATTTTAAGGATTAAGAATTTTAAAATATGTTTAGGGGCTTAAATAGGCATGGAGAGTCATTTTAGGGTTATTATAAGGCAAGGTGGGCCTAAAATTTTAACTAAAAATGGGCCCAAAGCCTAGCCACTTACGGCAGCCACCTATGGGCCGTAGATGGTACCTATGGTTCGTAACCTAGCCACTTATGACAGTGACCTATGGGCCGTAGGTGGTACCTATGATTGTAGGTGTCCACCGTAGGTGGTCTTACATTTTTTCCTTTATTCCCTACTCTTTGGACTTTGTATTCTGATACTTACTTTATTACTTACAAGGTTGTAAGTGGTACTTACTGCCTTATAAGTAAGTTCTTAGGTTAAAGTCTAGAAATTCCCTAAAAAATCCTCAAAATTCCATATTTTCAGTTAATGCATAACTTACTTGGGTCATGTGGGACTTATGACCTTTGTGAGTTAGTCACAGAGTTCTCTTACCCGGGATATTTTGAAATTAGCAATTTTACCGCATTCCAGGTAATTCGTTATTCCAAATTACCTACAAAAAAGAAAAATAAATGTGAACACTAAAATAGAGGGTTGTCTCCCACCCAATACTTGATTTAATATCGCGGCATGACGTGACTATGTTGCTTACTCAGACTTCACTAACAAGCCCATGGGTTTCCTCCCATGTATCGCTTGATTTAACGTTGCGGTATAACATGGGTACTTTTACTATATTCATCAAGGTACCCAAAAGAATACCTTCCTGGGTCAATAAGACAATGAATAACCGACACTACCCTCATGTCGTTCAGCTACTTCGTTGTTCTTAAGAAATTGAAGGGGACTTCTTCATTAATAAACTTTAGCCCGATCTCCCCTTTTTCCATATCAACTATTGCTCTACTTGTGGCCATGAATGGTCTTCCCAATATGATGGGTATCTTACCTTACAATCCAAAATGACAAAATCAGTTGAGAAAATGAAGTTATCAAATTTCTCCAACACATCAAATGAAATGACCACGGGTTTTCTTACTGTGTGATCTAACATCAACAATTGCATAAAAGTTGACCCTTGAGGGATCAATCCCAATTTCTTAAATATATCCAACGATATCAAATTGATTCTAGCTCCCAAGTTAAATAATGATTTGGCAAATCTAGATGTCCCTATAGTACATGGATTGTGAAAGTAATGGGATCACCCTTTTTTGGGCCAGAGACTTAGAAGTGACTGCACTGTAATGGTGCAATCCACCAACATCCTCAAAACTAGCTGCTTTATTCTTTGTTACCAATTCTTTCATAAACCTGGCATACCTAAGCAACTGCTCTAATGCCTCAAGGAGAGGGAAGTTCAAACTCAATTCTTTTAGCATCCCAATGAATCTTTTGAACTTCCCTTCCTCTTTATTCTATTTTAGTCTTTGAGGAAAAGGTGGGGGCAGTTATGGAATTTTCTTCACTATGGGCTCATCGACCTTTTCCTTACCTTTATCCTTACCAACACTAGCATCAATAGTCGTCGCCTTGTCTGACTCCACAACAGGTGTCTTATCAACCATAGTAACATCATTCTTCAACACATCAATAGTAGGTAACAGTAGATATACTACTTTGAATGGTGATAGCACGACAGTGACCATCATTTTTTGGATTTTGAATTGTGTTGTTCAGAAGGGTACCCGATTGCCTTTGATTTAAAGTAGCAGACAACTACCCAAACTGGGTCTCTAACTGCTTAATTACAGTTGCATTAGAATCAACCTTCAGTGTTAGACCTGATATATCAACCTTAATGTCCTTAAGGCATGTCTCCTAATTTTCTTGACCCTTCACAAGTTTGGAAAATAATGCCTCTATTCTTGATTTAGTATCACGGCTACCCAGTGGAATATACCTGTATCCCTTCTCTTTGTCGTCATCTTTCTATCTCCATTCACCATCATGCTCCCTACTATGATCTCTGTATCTATCTCTATAATAGTTTTGACCTTAGTTTCTTTTCCCTTTGGCTCATAAACCTGCTAATTCACGATCAAGATACTTATCCTCTTTTTCTAAGTCAGACTCATATGCTGTAGAGGTCGAACTCTATGCACCTACTGTATTTACCTTCTCAAAATTTCTTGTTGCAGACTACTTGGCCAGCAACCCAATATCAGTCCTCAGCTGCACAATCTCTTGTTCCACAGACTCATTAACTACTGTATGGTCGTTAAAAACTCCAATGGTATAAGTGCTAGCACCTCTCTCAGCCTCTCAAGTATGCCATCATTGGTTAGTAAGATACATATGGTCTAGAACCTCAGAAGCTGCTTCCCAACATAATCTCATGAACGCTCCTCCAGTGATTATGGTTTCCATGGCTTGAGAACTAATGTTCAGGTCCCTATAGAATATCTCCAGCAAGACCGTCCCTAAAACATAATAATCGGGTACCATGCTATACTTCTTCTTAAACTGAAACCAAGCTTCGTGCATCAACTCAGAATATAGCTATCTGAAATTATATATCTCATCTTTAAGCTGCAACATCCTGTCTGGAGGAAAGAAATAGTTCAATAATTATCTGCGTAATTTATTCCAAGTGGTAATAGATCCTCTCAAAAGTTCCCCCAACCATAGAGAAGGTTCTACGATCAATGAAAGGGGAACAACCTCAATCTGAGTGCCTCCTAGTCTACCCCCAGAATAGTATAAGAAATGCAGATCCCAATAAAATTTAGCAAGATGCATATTTGCATCATCTATAAATGCGCTTAAAAATAGATTTTTCAAATTCAGAAACTGGATCATCGCACTAGTTATGTGAAATTTCATATTAGAGGGCAGTGCACGAGGAATGATAACTCTTATTTTTATTGGCTCAATGTATCCCATATCCTCCTCATCATCATACGACTGAAAGTACTAGAATGCTAGGATCACTTGAGTTTGACCACCGCAAACTCTATCTCTATTACCATCAAGCACTGCTCGATGACTAACTATTGGTCTTGGCCTGGCTAGCTATGCTTGTTGAGCTAACCGAGCCTCTTTTTCCATTATCTGGTTAGCAACATCTACTAACAACTACTCTATCTATTGATTAGTAATGTTTTATGGATCACCTGGAGCAGAGGGAGGTACCACATTAGGATCATCCCAAACCCCTTCTAAATGGCATGCACGTACTGGTTCAATCATTATATAATTAGCCTGTAGCAGTCTCTCTATGTTACGATTCAGTGGGAGTAAAGAATTTCCTTGACTCGTGGCGTTAGGTATATACCAGAATATACCTAACTAAGAATAGAAAAATAAAGACACAAAAGCTCCAACGAACTTCAATCAACAAATACACCACATTCCCCAATAAGAACAACAAAATTTTGATCAACACCCAGACTACACCTCCAACTGAAGGATAAAGTGGTTGCTATCAAGTAAAGTAAACCAACTAGGTTGGGGACGAACCTACAGGTAAGACGCAAATTTTTATATCTATCTTGCTAAACTCAACGAACAGAACTGAAAGTAAATAAAGGGTTTATAGTAAAAATCTCGAACATGTAACTAATCTCAGCTTTGGTTGTAATCATTCGAAGAAGAACACTAGGATTTTGTTCCCTCTGACTTCTCAACTCAGTAGGCTTATCGTACTTTATTGAGACAACCCAGTACCTTGCATGCAGAATTTGATAAGTTATGTACGTAAACCATCTTGTGGACTCATTGACAGATTTCATCTTTTAGCTTTTGAGTCTCAGTACGTTGTATTACTAACCTTTATCCTAGATCCCAATTAACTATTATATTTGAGCCTCAAGTTATTAGATGATAGATAACTATTTTACATAAATGATACTGATTAGCCTAAATTAATAATTAATCTTTAAATTACTATTGTGATTATATTTTCCCAGTCACTACTCCTCTTGTAGAGTAAGTAGTAATATTCTAGGCGAGATCTTATTATTTGCAACCGCTAAAAAATCTATTAAATTAAAGATAATACAATACATGCAGGAATACTACTGGTTCAAAACAACTTAGCGCTTTCCCTACTTCATCAATATGCCAGGGTTACCATAACCCTATCTAAGGGTTTTAGCCGCGCATGCTTGTGAAACTATCAACAAAATTCATAACTAAATACATTCAATCAATATCATAATAATAATTGAATAAAACCCAAAGTTTATAGATGAGTTATCAACCAAAATAAAGAACAAAGTTATCCCAAGATGTAAATCTAAATCTTGGAATAAAGTATATGTTTATAAGTGTTATGAATGCATAAACTAACTACAAAACATCAAAAAGGTAATTATAGTATACTGGAACCCTAAAAATCAAAACTCAAATAAAAAATGAAAATTGAGGTCGGTGGCCACTTACTTAGGACACCTATAGACCGTAGGTAATACCTACGGATCGTAGGTGGTCCTTTGTAAGTTCCATACATCTTTCACAACTTTTGAAACTCTCTGTACTTGGCCATCTATCACTTACTAGGGTCATCTACATACCGTAGGTGCCCATGTGAAGTGACATGGTCTTCTTTTTCTTACTGTTGAGCCTCTATACTCCAAGTTCTAACACCTTCTTTGGCCACCTGCACCCAGTAAGTAGAACTTATGCCTAGAAATGCCTTGATAAGTAGCCCAAAACTTTAATTTTCATCTTTTTCTTCCGTTTAGTAACCAAAGCCTAGTTTCTGACAAAACATACCCAAAACACATCATATCTCACAAAAAAACCTAATAAACTTGTATACTTTCATTATTTTAAGCGTCAAAAGTGCTATAAATCCATTACACATCATGGGTCATGTTGTGACACTAAATCAGGCGTTGCTTGGGAGACAACCCAAGGTTAGGTAGGTGTTTATTATTTTTTTATATTTTAGTTTTTAGTGCATGTAGTATTTGTTTTTGTTGAGTCACAGGTTTATGGGAAGTTTGAGTATCAGATTCTTGAGCTAAGAAGCTTGGAAAAGACTAAGTATGGGGTAGTCAGACCCCCTTGATGTTAAAAGATGCTACTAGCTAGGCTTAGAGGCCTCAGAAAATATTTCTATCCTTACTTTTGAGTTTACTTTTGGGGCAAACTAAGTTTTAAGTATGGGGTAGGAAATTCCCATGGTTTCAGGTGAAGTGATATTGTAGGGTCTTAATTTTTAGTTGTTGTCTTAATTTATTTTGGTTAAATTTGAAAAACTACAAAAAGATTTTCCTTTTAGTTTTTAGTTTGTTGGTGTCAGTAGTAGGTGCACACTTCACCCGCCCCGTGGTTGTTTTCCATGGGGGCACCCTTTGAACCCAATATCCTTTTTCATTTTAGGAGTAAATTTTAAATTTTTGTGTTAGGTAAGTGATATGTTCTTTTTAATGCTATGTGAGATTTCATGATCTAAGTGGTTTTGAATGTGAAAGCATGTTATTTGTGTAATGACTAATTTTGATACACCTAGGCTCTTGTTTATAAATCTTGTACATTGTTGGCTTAATGTTGAATTTGAATGATTGGTTGGTTTAGAGTCTATTATGATCCTACTTGATTTGAGCACGTGCCATGTGTGATGTGAGGTTTTGTATATTCATGGTTGCATGTGATGTCTAGAACTTGTCCGGTGTATACAAAGCGAAATAAAGAGTACGAGTTTAGGAGAAGATATAGGCATTTATTTGGCATCCATATTTTATACCCTCTTTTATCTACCCTTGTACATAATCTTAGTTGCCTCGTTGAGCCTTTAGACCATATTCTTTGTTAGACTAATATATAGTCTATTTCCCTTTCTTTTATTTGCCATAATTTGATCCAAAGCTCCAAAGCACTTTAGTTAAAACATTAATGAGGTTAAGGAGTATAGAATTGAAAAAGAAAAAGGGTAAAGGTGAAGACCCAAAGTAATAATTATTGGTGTTGAAAAATTTTATGTGTTTAGGTTGGGAGTGATGTCATGAAAAAAAAGAAAAGTGTGCAAAAATCTAAGCATGTATGATAGAGCATACTCTCTATTGTGTATATATGAACTAACTTAATGAGATAGGGCAAAACAAAAGAGATGTGTGGGGGTGAAAGTGGTGAAATTTTGGTTGTTAGAAAAAAGTCTAATGTATAATGTGATGTATTAAAGCTCTTAGGGAAGATAGTCACTATTCCTAGCCAAAATAGTTCCTACATGTTCTCTAACCTACATTACAACCCTCAAAGTCCTATTTGATCCTAAGCCTTAACATTCTGACATTAGTGGAGTACTACAATAAGGTCAAGCCTAGAGTTCATCTTGTCTAACTTGTGAATTCTTTGGGAGTGTGAGCATAATTTAATTCTTGTTCCCATTCTCGTGATCAATTATATCCCAGTGAGTGAATATGGGTAACTATCTTATTGTGAGGGAACATATTTGATGATAGTTAGGTTATTTGTATGATCTCTTATTTGAGTAATATGTATGCTTTTGCCAACTTAATGAGTCAATTCTTGAGGTTAGGATGTTTTGAAGTAGTATTCTTGAGCTTTCAAGCATATATGACATGCTTAGTGTAAAACTGGTTATCTTTGTAGTCATTGTAGTGCTAGCATGAGTGTCTTGTTTGTAGTAATAGTGTTGAAGCCTTTTCATGATTTTGATGCTTAAGTGAAGAGTCGTTCGAGGTCAAATAAGGCTTTAAGTGTGGGGTGGTGATCTTAGGTTGATTTATGCACCTAAGTGTCATTATCTATGCTTGTTTAGCTTTATTTTAAGGGCTTCTTGTGTACGTAATGATGAAATCTTTGTATAAATGAGAATTTAAGTGTTTTGTTATGTGTTTTTAGTGTTTAAGGTGTGTTCATAATGATTTTGGAGTCAAAACATTAAGTTAAAGTTCAAACACGAAAACTAGTACTCTTAGCTTGAGTTATGCTCCTTTCTAGTTCAGCGTGTCAGATTCTATGTTGTTTTGAACTCTAATTTGTGGTATTTTATATAATAGGATGCTTGGTGATTTGATCAATATAATGTATGGATGATATATAATCTATAAATCAATAGGAAATGTCATGACAAATCTTGGAAGTGAAGGACAAATTCAACGGAGTTGGCTTGATGAAATATGGAATTTTCGGACACATTGGTGTGACACGCTGCCTAGATGACATGATAAGGGCGTGGAACGCCCTTGGTTCATTATGTAATGTCCAATTCTAGTATATAGGCGTGATATCAATGTGCCACGCTGCCTATACACCGCGATAGGCGCGTGGCACGGAGGTTATGTTCAATTCGACAATTTTGTCCTAGTATAAATAGGACACATAAACATTATTGTTGGAAGACCTTAGGACTTGGAGAAACAATTGAGAAAGCTGAAAATAGGGTTTTTATTCCTTTAATTTAGTTTGTTTATGGGTTTTAACATGGATTCATCTATTTTGATTATGATCCATAGTCTTGTTGGTGAAGTTTGAGTATCCAACATAGCCATGTCGTGCCACGACGTTAAATCAAGTGTTGCGTGGGAGGCTACCCATGTTTTGTACTTATTACATTATAGGGTAACTTGTGTGTTCAATGTGCAGGGATGAAAATGTAAGAGAAGACCAGAAAATTTTCTGATGCCCAGGTCCCTACGAGTCATAGGGACACCCTACGACTCGTTGCAAGAATGGTCAGGAGCAACCCAGCTGCAAACTCTTAGGTAAGTGATCTCTAGAGACATAACGACTCTCAGAACGAGTCGTTGCCAGTAACAAAATCTTGTCGTTTTGAGTCATCACAATTGGAGACCCAGATAAGGTTCTAACTCTAAATGGAGGGAGGCTACAAGTCATTCTCAAGAGTCGTCGTAAGGTCGGACATCACAGACCCAACAGGATGGCCCAACCCGATTCACATGAAATAAAAGGGATTTAAACCCCCGATTGATTACCCTTTAATATTTAAACTCACGTGACTCCCTCTATTCCCATAACTGCTCTAAAATACCCCAAATATACCCTTAATCATTCCCCACCATCCCAAAATCAAGAATTAATCACTCCTAAGAGATCAAAAATCACATTCTCAAGAACAAGGCTACAAATTTCAAATAAAACCAAGTGAATCCCTCTTTACTTTCAAAGTAAGTGTTTGTTCTCATGTTGTTAATTCGAAGTTCGTGTTTGACTCATAAATGATAAATACTTTGGCTGCTAAATATGAAACATGCCTAAGAAAAATAATAACTGTAGGGTTCTTGAGAATGTTAAATTATTGTTAATAGAGTAAAAACTTAGTTTAGGGAATGAGTTTTCAGATAAAATGTGGGTCAAATTAAAATAGGAAAGTCTGAGTACCCCTTGGGAAATAGGAATGCAAGCAACTATTATTACCATGCACGTTGCAATCCATATGGGTCTTGTAATGACTCGTAGGGTAACCTAATGATTCATTAAGTGACTCATAGCCACTGGAAACATGAGTAGGTAAGGGTGAGAGTTCTTTAATAACATTATGATTCACACTACGAGTCATTATCTCACCTTACACCTCATAGTGTGGAATCGTAGTGACTGGATATAAAAGATAACTGAGACATTATGTTCTATTCAGGCTACAAGTCACTCAAAGAGTCATCGGGTGACCCAATAACTCATTGGGAGGACTCGTAGGGTGACCAATATTGAGTCCTTATATGCAATTTCACCCTACGAGGACTGACCCATAGGGTGCCCAACCACTGTTCATACTTTTAGTTTTTGCTTGTTTTTCTTTCCAATTCTTAGGAGTAACTAATATTTTTTTTCATCAGGTACAAATGGTATCCAAAAATGACTCTGTCAAGAAAACACTTAAGAAGTAGGCTCGTCCTTTCACTCTTCATCTTAGGGACGAGCCCACTGATAATGAGTCCACCAGTTCTGTAGAGGACTATCCAATTACAGAACTAGTGGAACCAAGGAGCAACCTACCCCGGGGCACCAAGGTTTTGCATTCGATCCAACCACCTCCATAGGCTAGGACCTGAATAAAGAACACCAATCAGTAGCCACCGCACTCACCTCCCTAGTTTAAAGAAAGTGAGGAGTCAAAATCAGACCCTAAGGATGAAGATATGAAAAATGATAATGCATCTAGTAGTGGATCTAAAAAATAAAGGGTCATATAATGATGAAAAGGATGACGAGGAGAATGGTGAGGGGGATGAGAAAGGAGAGTCGAGCAAAAGCACACCAGTGGATATACCTTCTCCTCCTCCATTAACTCAGCCTTTATAGATTGAGACTGCCTCGATGACCATCATTAACCGGTAAGGGTACCCTAAGATGCAGGAACTATATGAGTTGGACAATGCCATGTCCCACAACACAGAGGTTGAAGAGAGGGTTCTACCTTGAGCCTAAGCTGAGCATGGTGGACATGTCTGAGATGATAGAGTTTGAGGCTCGATTTAAGAAATATTAGTTTTAGTAGATGATGAGGGTCCCAGGTATATGCATCCCAAAATTGGTTTGGGAGTTTTATGCAGCATATCTGTAACGTCCCAAAAATTTGTCCCAACATGTCACACGATACTTAGAACCACAAGTGGTCCTAAACAAACCCTTCTACTGGCATAACTCATAAGCAAATGAATAATATGTATAAAATGACTGAGATTACTGTGTGGAAATATAATAATGATGGAATCTAGGAAAAATACAATATGAATACAACTTTTACATTCTGATAAAGTCTGAAAGAGGGAATGAAAATACATAACTAACTCTAACTGACATCTGTAAAGCCTCTACTATACTGACTATAGATAGCTGGGATGTGACTCCAACTATCAATAATCAATACATATGAATAAGAAAGTAAAGTATATCAATAACATCTAACTAAAGTCCCTGAAATAACAGAACTCATCATCTGCTGGCTGGAATCTGCAAACTGTCTAAATATAGTATGTGTGCTACAACTGAGATGATACCTACATTATGAGACAATGTAGCACATAGACATATATGTGGATCAGTACTTTGAGGATGTACTGAGTATATGGGGGTGAATGCATAAGTAAAAACATCATCTCATCATCATAATTTGCAAAACAATGCATGCTAAATGTAAATGACTCACATAAGCTGGAATATCTAAAATACTGAAATATATAGCAATAAGAAGCAAAACATACTTTATAAATCTTTTTAGCCATAACATTTAGTTCTAAACATTATACTTGTATTCTCCATTTAAATCATTCTGTCTAAGTGTAGAAGGACTCACTACTGAATCTAAAATCTGAAAGCTGAAATCTGTAGCTATTATATTTTCTATAAGGTATAATCTGAGTAAAACTTGTGAGCCTTTACACTTAGTTTTCTAAAAGATTTTATATTCTTCTGTTACTATTAAGGAGAATACTTTCTCTCTTATCTGAAAGGGAATACTTTAAAACTGTTCTGAAAACTGTTACTTTTATTAGCAGGGGGTTCTCTTAACCGACATAAACCATGCAATCTAACATGGATTCTAATGTCTCATCATCCTAAGAAAGAAACCTCATGTTGGGGAGAGGTGTCATACTCTTGCCAGGGAGTATAACCTACCCATGTGATCTATCACAAGCTAAATATGTCATCCATATAGAAATGGGAATAATCTGATAATCTGAACCTATGTTGGCTATGTAGTTCTGTGGAAGTAGGATGAGCTAAACCCACACTTTCCACTCGGTGCTAAATACTATTCCTTTTTTATTTGCTACACTTATTCTGTTGGAAATCCACTTTAAAATTAGCATAAGGGTTTATCTAAAGCCAATTATGCAATCATCTGAGTAAATCTGTAAAGAAAGCTGTTCTGAGTTCTGTAATCTCTAATAATTTATAAAGTGGATAGCTAATTTGATGATCAAAAGATCAAATCTTTACTGAAAATCTGTGAAATAACCTGATAATAGGATGCTTAAAGCATCATCTTTTCTCAAAATCTCAACATATAAACTTGGGGCTTAAAGCCCACATATCAAACTCATGTCAAAATATCATAGTAATCATGCTCGATAATAAAGTCAATGATAATTCATCTCAAATCTGGAGATTTTTGAACTAAGCATGAAAATATGAACATAAACATGTAATTCAACTTATAATTCACTTGAAATTGCATAAT
This sequence comes from Capsicum pubescens, assembly GCA_030864215.1. Taxonomy (NCBI): domain Eukaryota; kingdom Viridiplantae; phylum Streptophyta; class Magnoliopsida; order Solanales; family Solanaceae; genus Capsicum; species Capsicum pubescens. The sequence goes on along the minus strand of CM061540.1, from coordinate 261,321,047 downwards.
CTTGTAAATGGAAACATTGGGTATGAACCCTAATTTCAAATTGATGGAAAATCATATAAAATCATATAACTTTAAAATTTAAACAAGTTTTGGGCACAAGGATGAAAGAATTATCCTTGTTCAAACCCCACATACCTTGATTGAAGATTAGATGAAGAAACTTGATCTATTGATTCCTATTTGAGTTCTTGAAGATAGATTCTTGACTATCTTGTCTTGGCAATCTTCAATATAAAGCTTTCTTGGAGAATCTATCGTGGAATTTGATTTCTTGAAGAAAGGGCTTTTGGTTTCTAGGTTTTTGCTTTTGAAGAGAATGGTGAATAGTGAGCAATAATGCTTGGAAATATGATTAATCTTATGTTTAAGATGGATTGGGGCCTTGGGAATTGACCAAAATACCCTCTTTAAACTCCCAAATGGAATTAAAAAAATAACCAAAAATCCTGATTTGTCTGGCCATCGCGATGCGCCACAATCACGGTGGCTTACTGGAAAAGAATGAGTGGAAACTGGGCTTTCTCCACGACGCGGAGCTATCATGGTGCCCTACAGTTTTGCTATTTTGGCCACTGGCGCGATGCGTCATTATCGTGCTGGATCTCTGGAAATTAACCAACGAGAAATTGACCCTCTCCGCGATGCGCCAATATCACGGAGGGCAACTGAAATGGGATAATTGGAAATTTACACTGATCCACGACGCGCTAAGGGTCCAAACGATGGTGTTTTATGACTTGAACTTAAAATAGCCATAACTTTTTACTCGATTATAGAATTTAGGCGAATCTTATATCGTTAGAAAGCTAATTCAATTTCCTACACAATAAAAACTCAAAATCTTAAAAATACCGCATGAAATAAATGGTACTCATCTTTGAAGAAAATTATTGACATTCTATGGACGAATTTAAGCTAGGAAAAGTATGGGGTATTATAATATCTCCTCCTAGGGAAAATTCATCCTCAAATGTGGCTAATTAGACTAAAATTACTGAGGAATCTGAGGCTATAAGCTATCATGCACAACTAATACCTTGTTTTGAGATCTTGTGCCTGAGAACAATACCTTAATTTACCATAAAATGGCACTTTTCCCAATTCAATACCAAATTACACTCTTCCTATCTCTATAGTGTGTTGTCTAGATGGGCTAAATAGTCACCAAAGGAGTCCCCAATGACTAAAACATCATCCACGATTGCCTCAATCATGTCCTCTACCATGTCAAAAAATATAAACAACACGCATAGCTGAAAAGTGGAAGGAGCATTGCATAATCCGAATGGCATTCTCTTGAACGTAAAAGTCCCATAAAGGCAAGGAAAAATCATCTTTTCTTGGTCCTTAGGAGCAATAGTAATCTGATAGTATCCTTAGTACCTATCAAGAAAATAATACCAACCCTTTCCTGCTAGTCTATCAAGCATCTTATCCATGAATGGCATAGGGAAATGGTCCTTTAGGGTCTAAGTATTCATCTTTCTATAATCCATGCTAACCCTCTAACCAGTGATCAGTCTCATGGTTACAAGTTCATTCTTCTTGTTGGGAACCACTTTGATTCCAACCTTCTTCGACACACATTGAACAGAGATAAGCCATGTGTTGTCTGTAATTGGATAAACCACTCCAATATCTAATCATTTCATGATTTATTTCTTCACAACCTCCTACATGAAAGGATTCAATTGACGTTGATGTTCAATATTAGGAGTACAATCAGGTTCAAATTGTATCTTATGCGTGGAAATACCGGGTGGAATCCCCATAATATCTGCTATGGTCTATCCAATGGATCTCTTGAACCTCTACAACACTGATAATAATGCCTCAAATTGTGACTCTTCTATATCTTCTACAATAACAATCGATTTGGATTATGTAGCTGTAAAAAAAGTGATTGAGGCAACGGGTATAAGGTGGAGGTATTGTTGTACCCTAAGAAAGCATACCACAAGTAAAATAGGAGGGACTTTAATTCCAAAATCAGTGGATCCTCAATAGATGGTCAAGTCGGAGGAGTGGTTCTATTCTTCAAATCAAGAGACAACTTTTTCAAAGCATAATTATAAGAACCTCGCCTATGCAATGCTTTAACTAACTCTTTATGTTCATTAATGCCATCGCTATAGAAATTAATAATAATCTCTATTAGTGCCTCAACCCCAAGCCTTTCTTCAATGGGCACAGTCTCTGTATCATCATCATTATTATCAAGAGTGTTTATCATAGATAATACTCACATTTCATCCGGTGGTTGCATCGACTGAAACACATCAAAGATTACTTGCTCATCATTCAGTCTGAACTTCATCTGCCATAACTCCACATCAATCAATGACATACCCATAGCTAAGAAGGGTCACCCCAAGATAATAGGGGCTTGGAAGTCCACTTTATAGTCATGAATTTTGAAGTCAATTGGAAATTTGAAGGATCCCACCTTCACTAACACATCGCATAATATGCCCAGAATAACTGAGTAGTAATAGGTTCCAGAAGGCTCAAACCCAATTGTTAGAACACTGGCAGTGACATCAAATTAATGATGGATGTCAAGTCAGACAATGCTCTGGAAAGCCTGGATCTCCCGATGGTTCATAGGATCATGAATGCTCTGGGATCACACTTCTTTTGAGCCAGACATCTAGAAGTAACTGTACTACAGTGGTCCAATCCACCAACATTCTCAAAACTAATATCTCTCTTCTTCATCACCAACTCCTTCAAAATCTTATCGTATCGAGGCATCTGCTCAAGAGCCTCAAAGAGGGATGTTTAAGATAAACTCTTTTAGTATAGCAATGAACTTCTTAAACTTTCTTTCTTTCATCTTTGTTTCAGCCTTTGAGAAAAAGGTGGGAGAGGTCATAGAATTTACTTCACTACAGGCTCATCGACCTTTCTCTTACCTTTGCCTTTCTCAGCATCGTAATTAACCACAATAGCCTTTTCCAACTCTATTTAGGTGTCATATCAACCACAACACTATCATTCTTTGGATCATCAATTGTTGTCAATGGGGGATCAATATTTTCCTTAACACTCTGAGTAGTAATGGCTAGACAATGACCGTCATTCTTAGAAATCTAAACTGTGTTGCTTAAAAGGGTGCCCAACTACCTCTAAGTCAATATTACAGATATTTGTCCAAACTGAAGCTCTAATTTCTTTATCATAGTAGCATGCAACTCTACCTTCTGGGTCAATCCTGAGATGTCTGCCTTAATCTCATTAAGACAATTTTCCTGATATTCCTGACCCTTGACCAGCTTGGACAACATAGCCTCCATCATTAATTTAGTGTCACAACTACCTAGTGGAAAAAACACACGATCCTTCTTCTTGTAATCATTCTTGTATCGCCAGTCACCATCTTTCTCTCGCTCTTATCTATGTACCAATCCCCGTAGTAGTTACGACCTTAGTTTAATTTCCCCTTGGCTCGAAAACCCACCAACTCTCAATATAGGTACTTTGTTTTTTCTTCTAAATCAGAATCATATGATCTAGAGTCTTACCATATGATCTAACTGCATTCACCTTCTAAGAATTCATTATTGCAAACTACTTTGTCAATAATCCAACATCCGTCCTTAGCCGAGCAACCTCTTACGCTACAGAATCATCAAAAACTTTATGCTCGCTGGAAGCACTAATAGCATATGTATCAGTGCCTCTCTCTGGCTTTCGAGTATGCCATCTTCAGTTGGTGAGAGATATCTAATCTAATATATCTAAAGCTGTCTCCTAGCGTTTACGCATGAATGCTACTCCAGTAATAGTGTCTTCCATAGCTCTCGAACTGGTGTTAAGGGATCGTTAGAAAATCTTAAGAAAGCTCTGCCCCAAAATTCTATGGTTAGGCATCATCATCAACTTTATTTTAAATTAAAATCATTCCACTACTAAAAAAGGGCCAAAAAATGACAGCCAAAAGCGACGGCCAACGTTGCTTTTTTGGCCAAATCGATGAAAAAGAGGCCCTTTCACTTGCGTCGAAAAAAGGCCCATTGTTTTTTGAACGAAGGCCTGCGTCACTTTTTTTATGACAGACGACATCGCTTTTTTAAAAAGAAATTTTTTTAGTTATCTTTAGAAAAAATGACGGACATCTTCATTTTATTAAAGAAAATATTATTTTCCAAAAAAAAAAGACACTGTCCGTCGTACTTTTTGAAAAATAAAATCTATTTTTAGAAAAAGCGACGAGCTTTTTGTTCTTCATAATGAAGACAAAAAGCAACGGACAGCATCACATTTTTGAAGATTTATTTTTAAAAATTTCAGAAAAGTGATGGACAAAAGGGATCTTATCCATCACTTTTTTGTATTTTTTTGGATGCAGAAATCTACATTTTCTGCACCCACCCACCAAATAAAAATGAAATTCAATATATACTGCCTCATGCAACATACATTACTAAAATAATTATAAAACACACTACATCAACAAATCATTTAAGTAATTGTAATCAACAACACTTAAACACTCAATCCAACAACATCCAAAACACTTTACAATGAATCTAAAAACATTCAAAATACTTAAACACTCCTAAAGTTTTTTCTCTAATTAAAAGCTAAGTTCAAGAATATCTAAAAATTATCTAAAATTCAAGTCCAACAACACTAAGGAGTAGCCCCAATAAACTCCTCACCACTCTTTGTTTCCTCTTCGCTACTTGAATCAGGAGCAACGGCCTGTGCCAAGGCATGTCTAAGCTATGTAATCTGATGTGACATAGCAACATGTCTCTCAAAATAGTGGAAATGGCTTGATCATGTTTTGCCAACCAACAACACATTGTCTGAAAATCAATTGACTAGTGTTATACAATATATATATATATATATTACTATTAAACTTAATAAAATAATAATTAAATCTAATATACCTTAAACTATTAAAACATGGATTGTTTAGAATATTGAAATGTCCCACCACTCGTGCCAAGGATATGTAAAAAGATTCCTAATGCTCTTCCTTACAGCCTCATTAACGTTTTTTAACGTAGGATACCACCTGTAAATAACATAATAAGTATGTAATCTTGAATATTATATTAATGGAAAAAATAAACATATCAATTGAAAAATAAACTTATGAAGATCCATCAGGCTCGATGAACACTCTACCAAGCCTATCCATATCTCTAGGAACTAGACCAATCAAATCTGCATCAATATCTTCTTCTACAGGAGGAGGTAGAGGAGAATATGGAGGTGGAGATGGAGGTGGCGGTGACTTAATCATTTTGAAGTCAGTAGTACACATTTCAAAACACTACACTTAACCATTTTCAAGTCATGAATTGATATTTCGAGTGACTAAACTTAACCATTTTCAAGTCATGAATTCACATTTCAAGTAACAACACCAAACCAATTTCAAGTCATGAATTCACTCTTTCAAGTGATTACACTTTACTAATTTCAAAACACAAGTTTACCTTTCAAGTAACTACACTAAATCATTTTCAAGTCACTAATTCTCTTCTCAAGTGACTACATACTTGATCAATTTGAAGTCACTAGTACACATTTCAAAACACTACTCTTAACATTTTCAACTCTCTAATTCACTTCTAAAGTGATTAAAGTTAATCATTTTCAAGTGTTGAATTCACATTTCAAGTGACAACCCTAAACCAATTTCAAGTCATGAATTCACACTTTCAAGTGATTACACTTTACTAATTTCAAAACACAAGTTTACCTTTCAATTAACTACACTAAACCATTTTCAATTCACTAATTCACTTTTCAGGTAACTACACTTGATAAATTTGAAGTCACAAGTACACATTTCAAAACACTGCACTTAAACATTTTCAAATCTCTAATTCACTTCTCAAGTGACTAAACTTAATCATTTTCAAGTCATAAATTCACATTTCAACTGACAACACAAAACCAATTTCTAGTCATGAATTCACACTTTCAAGTGATTGCACAGTACTAATTTCAAAACACAAGTTTACCTTTCAACTAACTACACTAAACCATATTCGAGTCACTAATTCACTTCTCAAGTTACTACACTTGATCAATTTGAAGTCACTAATACACATTTTAAAACAATACACTTAACCATTATCAAATATCTAATTCCCATTTCAAGTGACTAAACTTAACCATTTTAACATCATGAATTCATATTTCAAGTGACTACACACTTGATCAATTTGAAGTCACTAGTACACATTTCAAAATACTACACTTAACGATTTTCAACTCTCTAATTAACTTCTTAAGTGACTAACTTAACCATTTTCAAGTCATGAATTCACATTTCAAGTGACTAAACTTGATCAATTTGAAGTCACTAGTACACATTTCAAAACACTACACTTAACCATTTTCAGCTATTTAATTAACATTTCAAGTGACTAAGCTTAACCATTTTCAAGTCATGAATTCACATTTCAAGTGACAACACTAAACCAATTTCAAGTTAAGAATTCATATTTTCAAGTGATTACACTTCACTAATTTCAAAACACAAGTTCACCTTTCAAGTAACTACACTAAACCATTTTCAAGTCACTAATTCACTTATCAAGTGACTACACTTGATCAATTTGAAGTCACTAGTACACGTTTCAAAACACTACACTTAACTATTTTCAACTCTCTAATTTACTTCTCGAGTGACTAAACCTAACCATTTTCAAGTCATGAATTCACATTTCATGTGACTACACACTTGATCAATTTGAAGTCACTAGTACACATTTCAAAACACTACACTTAACCATTTTCAACACTCTAATTCACTTTTCAAGTGACTAAACTTAACTTGTTTCAAGTCATGAATTTACATTTCAAGTGACAACACTAAACCTATTTCAAGTCATGAATTCACACTGTCAAGTGATTACACTTTACTAATTTCAAAACATAATTTTACCTTTCAAATAACTACACTAAACCATTTTCGAGTCACTAATTCACTTTTCAAGTGACTACACACTTGATCAATTTAAAGTCACCAGTACACATTTCAAAATACTATACTTAACTATTTTCAACTCTCTAATTCACATTTCAAGTGACTAAACTTAACCATTTTCAAGTCATGAATTCACATTTCTAGTGACAACACTGAATCAATTTCAAGTCATGAATTCACACTTTCAAGTGATTACATTTTACTAATTTCAAAGCACAAGTTTACTTTAGAATAACTACACTAAACAATTTTCGAGTCACTAATTCACTTCTCAATTGACTACACTTGATCAATTTGAATTCACTAGTACACATTTAGAAACACTACACTTAACCATTTTCAACTCTCTAATTCACTTCTTAAGTGAATAAACTTAACCATTTTCATGTCATGAATTCACATTTTAAGTACAACACTAAACCAATTTCAAGTCATGAATTCACACTTTCAAGTGATTGCACGTTACTAATTTAAAAACACAAGTTTACCTTTCAAGTAACTACACTAAACCATTTTCGAGTCACTAATTCACTTCTCAAGTTACTACACCTGATCAATTTGAAGTCACTAGTACACATTTCAAAACACTACACTTAACCATTGTCAAATCTCTAATGCACATTTCAAGTGACTAAACTTAACCATTTTCACATCATGAATTCACATTTCAAGTGACTACACACTTGATCAATTTGAAGTCACTAATACATATTTCAAAACACTACACTTAACCATTTTTAACTCTCTAATTCACTTCTTAAGTGACTAACTTAACTATTTTCAAGTCATGAATTCACATTTCAAGTGACTACTCTTGATCAATTTGAAATCACTAGTACACATTTCAAAACACTACACTTAACCATTTTCAACTCTTTAATTCACATTTCAAGTGACTAAGCTTAACCATTTTCAAGTCATGAATTCACATTTCAAGTGACAACACTAAACCAATTTCAAGTCATGAATTCATATTTTCAAGTGATTACACTTCAATAATTTCAAAACACAAGTTAACCTTTCATGTAACTATACTAAACCATTTTCAAGTCACTAATTCACTTATCAAGTGATTACACTTGATCAATTTGAAGTCACTAGTACACATTTTAAAACACTACGCTTAACTATTTTCAACTCTCTAATTCACTTCTCAAGTGACTAAACCTAACCATTTTCAAGTCATGAATTCACATTTCATGTGACTACACACTTGATCAATTTGAAGTCACCAGCACACGTTTCAAAACACTACACTTAACCATTTTCAACTCTCCAATTCACTTCTCAAGTGACTAAACTTAAACTGTTTCAAGTCATGAATTCACATTTCAAGTGACAACACTAAACCTATTTCAAGTCATGAATTCACATTGTCAAGTGATTACACTTTACTAATTTCAAAACACAAGTTTACCTTTCAAATAACTACACAAAACCATTTTCGAGTCACTTATTCAATTTTCAAGTGACTACACACTTGATCAATTTGAAGTCACTAGTACACATTTTAAAATACTACACTTAACTATTTTCAGCACTCTAATTCACATTTCAAGTGACTAAACTTAACCATTTTCAAGTCATGAATTCATATTTCTAGTGACAACACTGAACCAATTTCATGTCATGAATTCACACTTTCAAGTGATTACACTTTACTAATTTCAAAGCACAGGTTTACCTTTAGAATAACTAAACTAAACCATTTTCGAGTCACTAATTCACTTCTCAATTGACTACACTTGATCAATTTGAATTCACTAGTACACATTTCAAAACACTACACTTAACCATTTTCAACTCTCTAATTCTCTTCTTAAGTGAATAAACTTAACCATTTTCAAGTCATGAATTTACATTTCAAGTGGCAACACTAAACCAATTTCCAGTCATGAATTCACACTTTCAAGTGATTACACTTTACTAATTTAAAAACACAAGTTTACCTTTCAAATTCACTACACTAAACTAATTTCGAGTCACTAATTCACCTCTCAAGTGACTACACTTGATCAATTTGAAGTCACTAGTACAAATTTCAAAACATTACACTAAATCATTTTTAACTCTCTAATTAACATTTCAAGTGACTAAACTTAACTATTTTCAAGTGACTACACACTTGATCGATTTGAAGTCACCAGTATACATTTCAAGAAACTACACTAAACTATTTCAAGTCACTAATTCACTTCTCAAGTGACTAAACTTAACCTATTTAAATTCATGAATTCACAATTCAAGTGACTACACTTGACCAATTTGAAGTCACTAGTACATACTTCAAAATACTACATTTAACTATTTTCAACTCTCTAATTCACATTTCAAGTGACTAAACCTAACCATTTTCAAGTCATGAATTCACATTTCAAATGACAACACTAAACCAATTTTAAGTCATGAATTCACACTTTCAAGTGATTACACTTTACTAATTTCAAAACACAAGTTTACCTTTCAAGTAACTACACTAAACCATTTTCAAGTCACTAATTCACTTCTCAAGTGACTACACACTTGATTAATTTGAAGTCACTAGTACACATTTCAAAAGACTACTCTTAACCAATTTTAACTCTCTAATTCACTTCTCAAGTGACTAAACTTAACCATTTTCAAGTCTTGAATTCACATTTCAAGTGACAACCCTAAACCAATTTCAAGTTATGAATTCACACTTTCAAGTGATTACACTTTACTAATTTCAAAATACAAGTTTACCTTTCAATTAACTACACTAAACCATTTTTGATTCACTAATTCACTTCTCAGGTATCTACACTTGATCAATTTGAAGTCACTAGTACACATTTCAAAACACTGCACTTAACCATTTTCAAATCTCTAATTCACTTCTCAAGTGATTAAACTTAACCATTTTCAAATCATGAGTTCACATTTCAAGTGACAACACTAAACCAATTTCAAGTCATGAATTCACACTTTCAAGTGATTGCCCGTTACTAATTTTAAAACACAAGTTTACCTTTCAAGTTACTACACTAAACCATTTTGGAGTCACTAATTCACTTCTCAAGTTACTAACTTGATCAATTTGAAGTCACTAGTACACATTTTAAAATACTACACTTAACCATTGTCAAATCTCTAATTCACATTTCAAGTGATTAAACTTAACCATTTCCACATCATGAATTCACATCTTAAGTGACCACATATGTAACGCCCCAAATCTGGTACCCTGAATGTTACACGATGCTCATGACCTCGAAGGACCACAAGCTAATCCTTGACTGATATCTGTACCTGAATACTGCATAATATATTGTATAAATGCGGAAACATGAACTGAAATCCCTTAAGGTTCAAAACTAAAACATAGCTGATAAATCATAACATATGGATAGGGTATGAAATACCCAAACACTAAAATAACTATCTGAACATGATAGTCTTAAAAGCCTCTAACTGACTGAACTGTCTGAATAAGGAGTTGATGGGACATGTCCCCAACTAACTCCAACTAATAAATTAATTAATGAGATAATAAAGAATGGTCATGTCCTTGAAGAATGAGGACTCACTGCTATTTCTGACTGTTGAGACTGGAATGCTACTGATGCTCTGGAGCTCGTGCTTCTGAACCTATGGTATAAAACACCATAGCGCAAATTCGTCAGTACTTTGAATGTTCTGGTATGCATGGAAGGTAGGTTGAATGCAAAGGGTTCACATGCATGAACTATACTAACTGACTGGACAACATGAATGTGATAATACATGCATGAATACATAATGACTTTAACTGAGTTTGTGATAACATGATTACTGAATCTGAGTACTGATAACATGAGATATTGATAACTGTATAACTAAAATAACTGATACTGAGCGACTGTATCTGAAATTCTAGTTTTTGATGGAACTAGCGGAGTTCCGTACTATTTTGAGTCAACTGTATCTGACAGTCCTGAATTCTGTAGAACTATCTGAGTTCTATTACTAAGACTGAATGACTGTATATAACAGTCCTGATTCTGTAACTAAAACTATGGGAAGTTGTTATCTAACCGACATTCCCCTAATACACCATTATGGCTGAGTTGGGGTCCAATTTGTAACCCCAATTGGAAGGGTGTCAATACTGCGCCACTGGTAAGGACAATCTATGAGTAACCCTCATATAATAGGTAACTCTAAAGAGAACGATGGGAACCCTCACATAACAGGTTAAGCCACCTCATCTACCCTCATATAGCAGGACATGATGTCTCAACCTAAACTGGCTACATAGTTCTAAAATGCAAGGATAGCTTCTAAGAATCACACCTTCATATAATAGGTGAGTTCCCATCCTTGGGTTCACTCGGTGCTAATTCCTACTCCCATCTGAATAGACACTAAACATGGATTACTGAACTTATTTAACTGAATTAACTGAGTTCCGTTGACTAACGAAATAGTACTGAGATTACTGTATTACTGAGATTTTCTGAGTCACATGACTGACTAAGTTCTATAGATCATGGCTTGACTAAAGATATCGTGAAAACATGACACCGACTCTAGGTACACAGCTATATTTTTTGGATACAAGTACCCCCAGGACTCCATGGAAAGAAACTGATAAAGAATGAATTTCTTGAATACATGACTAACTCAACAATCTTTTATTCATTGAATAAGATATTTCATCAAATATTTGACATGCATAAACTTGTAAATGAATGGGGATTTCATATTATCATACTAGTATGACACTTTTCTTTCACATAGGCATTTAATCAAACACATGGGGAGCATGCTTTGGTCATAAAATCATCAACACATCTAATAATCATGGATACATCAATCAACTTGTAATTTGAAGGGAGTTTATCATGGTTATTATGCAAACCATCACATACTAGGGTCAATCATTGAAAAATGTAATTTAAAACATTAATCAAAATAACACAGCATCATGGACATGAATTTCAATTCAATTTAAATCATGAACATTTACAAATACCTAAATCTTGGATTTTAAAAGAGATTCTTAAGCTTCATGGGTGAAAGGGACCCATGAATCAACAAATGACATACATGGTTATAATTTCTTGAATATTGATAGAGGAAAACTTGAATTCTTGACTTGGAATTAAACACCTAGGGTTTTCTTGTTCTTGAGGATAGATCTTAGAGAGAAACCTTTATTTGATGTTGTAAAAGAATAATGAACTTACGAGCTATGGTCCGGTGTAATTAGGGGTTAAATCGAGTGGAAAAATACCCAAATACCCTTTTAAAAATGGCTTTAAAATAATAGAATGGGATCTGCGATGGCTTATGCGATGGTCCATCGCTGACACGATTGTCCGTCGTTTCAACCGTCGTATGTGTACCAAAAAAAAGACTCACTGCCTTATAGCGACGGCTTGGGAGACGCTCCATCGCAAGTTCGATAGTTCGTCAACCTGTCCGTCACACCTTATCCATAAGGTTGACTCACTTCCTTGGTTGCAATGGTCTAGGCGATGGTTCGTTGCTAGATTGACGGTCCGTCAATTTGGCCGTCGCACCTGGGCGATTCTAATAGCTCTGAGTAAAACATCCATAACTTTTTAATTCGATAGATGAAATTGGTATCATTGGAAAGCTAAATCAATTTCCCACATGATAAAAAGTGAAAATCTTAAAAATTCCATGTGTACAAAAATGGATTCATATTTCAAAGTAAGTTTCTAACATTCTTGGGATGATTTCAAGCTAAGGAGAAGTACGGGGTATTATAACACACTTGATCAATTTGAAGTAACTAGTACACATTTCAAAACACTACACTTAACCATTTTCAACTCTCTAATTCACATTTCAAGTGCCTAAGCTTAACCATTTTCAAGTCATGAATTCACATTTCAAGTGACAACACTAAACTAATTTCAAGTCATGAATTCACATTTTCTAGTGATTACACTTCACTAATTTCAATACACAAGTTCACCTTTCAAGTAACTGCACTAAATCATTTTTAAGTCACTAATTCACTTATCAAGTGACTACACTTGATCAATTTAAAGTCACTAGTACACATTTCAAAATACTACATTTAACTATTTTCAACTCTCTAATTCACTTCTCGAGTGACTAAACCTAAGCATTTTCAAGTCATGAATTCACATTTCATGTGACTACACACTTGATAAATTTGAAGTCACCAGTACACATTTCAAAACACTACACTTAACAATTTCAACTCTCTAATTCACTTCTCAAGTGACTAAACTTAAACATTTTTAAGTCGTAAATTCGCATTTCAAGTGACAACACTAAACCTAATTCAAGTCATGAATTTACATTGTCAAGTGATTACACTTTACTAATTTCAAAGCACAAGTTTACCTTTCAAATAACTACACTAAACTATTTTCGAGTCAATAATTCACATCTCAAGTGACTACACACTTGATCAATTTGAAGTCACTAGTACACATTTTAAAATACTACACTTAACTATTTTCAACTCTCTAATTCACTTCTCAAGTGAATAAACTTAACCATTTTCAAGTCATGAATTCACATTTTTATTGACAACACTGAACCAATTTTAAGTCATGAATTCACACTTCCAAGTGATTACACTTTACTAATTTCAAAACACAAGTTTACCTTTCAAATAACTACACTAAACCATTTTGAGTCACTAATTCACTTCTCAAGTGACTACACTTGATCTATTTGAAGTCACTAGTACATATTTCAAAACACTACACTTAACCATTTTCAACTCTCTAATTCACTTCTCAAGTAAATAAACTTAACCATTTTTAAGTCATGAATTCACATTTCGAGTGACAACACTAAACCAATTTCAAGTCATGAATTCACACTTTCAAGTGATTACACTTTACTAATTTCAAAACACAAGTTTACCTTTCAAATTAACTAAACTAAACCATTTTTGAGTCACTAATACACTTCTCAAGTGATTACACTTGATCAATTTGAAGTCACTAGTACACATTTCAAAATATTACACTTAACCATTTTCAAATCTCTAATTCACATTTCAAGTGACTAAACTTAACCATTTTCAAGTGACTACACACTTGATCAATTTGAAGTCACCAGTATACATTTAAAGTAACTACACTATGTATTTCAAGTCACTAATTCACTTCTCAAGTGACTAAACTTAACCTGTTTCAAGTCATGAATTCACATTTCAAGTGACTACACTTGATCAATTTGATGTCACTAGTACATATTTCAAAACAATACATTTAACCATTTTCAACTCTCTAATTAACATTTCAAGTGACTAAACTTATCCATTTTTAAGTCATGAATTCACATTTCAAGTGACAACACTAAACCAATTTCAAGTCATGAATTCACACTTTCAAGTGATTACACTTTACTAATTTCAAAACACAAGTTTACCTTTCATGTAACTACACTAAACCATTTTTAAGTCACTAATTCACTTCTCAAGTACCATTAAAATTTCCCCCTTAAGCTTTCCCAGCAAGAATTTTATAAAATGAGAAGCCAAAAAATTTAAGTCAATGGCAAATTTCTATCAGGAAAAATCCACATGCTAAATTCATTAACATCTATATCATTAACTTAAAGAACCAAAAATTATATATTGAAAAAAAGGTTCAATCAGTAGAAATTTGCTTTCTTAGAACATAAATGGTGTAGATAAGCTAATAACTATAAGTTACATTTTAGTTGAACTGGCCATGTCATTGAACAAGGTGCGATTTTACTAAATTTAGGAAGAGAAGAGCTTTAAAGTGAAAGAATTGAAATGGGGTGTGGAGAAAGTCATGGATTTGTAACTAGTTGCCTCTAAACAACTTTCACAGGTTGATACGAACCCAAACAACTAAGTAGTTATAGAAATATACCTTATTTATATAACAAAATTATACAAAAAGAATAGAAGAATGTGAGGATGTTTAATAGAATAAAATTATACCTGTCTTTTGGAAATAACAGAAGCAGATTTGGCAGACATGGTTGTGGTTGATGAAATTTGTATGCTACTCTTCTTAGATAGAGAAAGAAGAAAACCTGAAGAAGGGTGACACTGGAATTTTTGGCGGCTGTTGACGATGATGGCGGTGGTGCGGATGGTGGTGTATTGATTTTGGCAGTGACATTTCAATTTGGAGTTTTGATTTGGTTGTTGGTGGCGGTGGTGCGGAATTTGGATGTGGCTGAAATTTTGTGATTGTGTTTAGGATTTTGGTATGTAATACCTCATATTTTTCTAGCATAATTTAAGTCCCAATACATTATTCATAGATAAAATTTTCAAAATACTCATTAATTTTCAATTTAGATACTACCATTGCATAGGAAAGTCAATTAGCTTTCCAACGATATAAAATTTGCCCAAATTCGATAACCAGGTAAGAAGTTATGGTGATTTCAAGTTTCAATCGTTAAACACCGCCATTTTGACCCTTAGCGCTTCGTGGAGCCAGTCTAAATAATAATTTTTAGTTTCCAGTTTGGTACCATGATGTTGGCGCATCGTGCCAAGGACCCAGTTCACGTTTGACAAATTCCAATGAGCCTCCACGATTATGGCGCATCACGGAGGTGGCCAAAATAGCATTCCAGTGAAGGACCGTGATCTTATTGCACCGTGACATCATCCAGTTTCCCAATTATCCCTTTTTCAGTGGATTGTAGCGATAGTAGCACATCGCGCCAAGGCCAAAAATCAAGATCTTCAGTTTCCAGCTTGCATTTTTAAATTCATTCAGGGGTATTTGGGTCTTTTTCCTAAGCCATAAACTCGTCCTAAACATGAAATTTAACCCCTAATTTACCTAACATACTCATCATTATTCAATTCCTCTCAAATTAAAGATCCCCTTTTTCAAGAACAAGAAACCCTAGCTCTCAAATTCAAGGCCAAATCTCAAGAACTTACCATGAATCCTTCTAAATTCACTAACTCAAGTATGTTAGATGTTCATCCATGGGTTCCTTTCACCCTTGGAGTCCAAGTACACACTTTAATTTTAAAAGTTATCATCTTTTCAAGATTCACGATATTAAATTGTGATTTTAAACTATGAGTCTCCATGAACTTCCATGAATATTGAATTTATACCACGCTTCAATGAAATTATTTTTGTTATTCAATTCTCCATGTTTTACTGTTATCATTCATTGAATTAAATCATGATTTAGTGATATTCATATTGAATTCATGCTTTTAGTACAAGTTCCACATTATTCCTATGATTTGACTAAACTATGAACTACAAGTGTTTGATAAAATACCTATAAAAGTGATTAATTTAATAAAAGCCTTCATGTTATGTCCTCCAAGTTTTGGTGTCATTTTACTATTATTGCTTTGAGTCCTGGGGGTATTGAATACCCAAAAACCATAGTTGTTTACTTTGTCTAGTCTCAGTACATTACATAATAGTCTTCAGAACATACTATGAGCATCATTAGGATAATAAGATATCAGTCAGTAAAACTTAGAATAGTCTAGTATTTCAGTGTCTTTCAGTTGGGAGTAGAATTTAGCACTGAGAGAGTGTAGGGATGACGGCTTCCCCATCAGATAGACCGAGTCGTTAGTAGCAGTCCCTATACTCCAAAACTATATAGCCAGTGTAGGATATAAGGAGTCACTCGTCAGATTAAGCTTGACTCTCTCGCAGGGGTCACCCGTCAGTTCAGGCTTGACACCCTTAGTCATTCGGATAGTATATCAGTATAGTGAATCCACACAGCCAGCGTTAGTACCCGTGGCATGATATTAACACCCTTCCAACTGGGTTACAAGTTAGACCCCGATTAGCTCAGATTGGGGCATATAGGTTAGATGATATCTCCCTCAGTCTCAATCCAATAATCAGACCAGTAATTCAGTCTCAGTGTTGGTTGACCAAGGCATACAGATATCAGTTATTTCAGTATTTCAACTTACAAATCTTATTCAGTTCATGTTATATGCTTGGTCATGCATCCCCAGTATCTCCAGATTTCATGTATCTTCAGTATTTACAGACTTTCATGCATACATAGTATTTGCAAAATTTCACATACTTCTATTACCTACTGATTCCATGATCTTTATTCAGTACTTTATGCTTTATATGTATACTCAGATAATTATTATTACTGTTCATGAAACCATGCATATTAGCCTACCTCAATTAGTATACCAGTATATTCAAAGTACTTATCGCATACCTTTCTTTTGTGCTATGATGTATTAAATCATAGGTGCTGACGCTCAGTCTCCGAACCACACTTAGACTTCTCAGACTCTCAGCAGTAGCAGTGGCGAGTCCTCATATTTTGAGGATGAATTATATTATTTCATGTTTTCAGTCTAGTAGTTAGTTGGAGTTAGTTGGGGCCTGTCCTATCAACTCACAGTTATTCAGTTTAGAGGCTTTTCAGACACTACAGTTAGTTATTCAGATTATCTTAGCCTATAAAATTTAGACAGTTGTTTTCCAGATTTATGACATAGTGTTGTTTTCAGTTATTAAAACCTTATGGCATATTCGTTATTCTTCTGTATTTATGATTATGTTATTCAGTTGTCACAGCAGGTACCAGCTCATGGGTTAGCTTGTGGTCCTTCGGGATTGTAAGCACCATGTGACGCCCAGGGTGTACTCTCGAGGCATTACATGGTATTTGGGTGTCTTTTATATGAAAAATAAGATTTTAATCTCAGTCGTCAATCTAATGAGATCAATGGTTGTGATTAAAAAGAGAATTGAAAATTGGTTTAAAAAGATGAATCAAATTGAATTCAAAAATAGGTTAAAATTGACGTCAAATTAGATATAAGGTTGGCTAGAATTTAAATAAAATTAAAAAGATAATTGAATCGACTTACGCTTCTATTTAAATATAATAATAAAAATAAATAAATAAATAAATATTATGAAAATTGTTATTCTTACAAATAAATTATGTATGTCACATAGAATATATTATATAAAAATTACCGATTATAAATTTGAAATAAGTTGGGCATAAATGAAATAATAATAATAATAATAAAAAAAAAAATAAAAAAAATCAAGGTGATGTCTTTTTATTATTTTCTCTATGAGATTTTGAGAAAATGAATACAACAAATAACCCAATTTAGTCCCACAAATTGGGGTCTGTGGAGGGAACAATGTACGTAGACCTTACCGTTAAGGAAGATAAGTTGTTCCCAATAGACTCTCGATTCAAGAAAAATAGTCTGAAATAGTCCAATTTCAAGAAAAAAATAGTAAAATTGATTTAATATTGACCGTTGATCAAATATGATGAACGGTTGAGATTAAAATTATGGAGACGAGTCAATTGAGATTAGAAATTGGGTTAAAAAAGATTGAATTTGGGATTTCAATTGAGTCCAATTAAACTCACTTGACATAAATTGAGTATAAATGGCTTGAATTTAAATAAATAAGGAAAATTGAATTGAATTAGGTTGATATTTAATAAATATAGAAACTATATAAAATTAATATTAAAAATAAATAAAATTAATATTTTAAAATTAATTATAAATAAATTATGTAAATAAAATTAATAATGTCAATCGCATAATAATGTCGATGCATTTCATATTCTACAAACAATTTTTGGTTAATTAATTTTTGAATACGACATTAAATATATATATATATATATATCTCGTAATACAATGTATTAATCCGATGAATTATCGGTTAATTAGCTTCATTATTATAACTTCAATAGGGTATTATTACCTCGATCATATGATTTTAACGTATTATTCAAAATATTTGGATAGATAGATTAAGTTAGCTAACTTTTGACTACTATGTACATCACTAAAATATATATATATGATTGACTATCAACTTCGAAATATGTACTATATACATCACATACACAGTTATATTACCTCGTAATACAACCTATTTCAGATATACTCTAATGAATTAACACTTAATTTAGCTTATATTATTATATTATAACTTCAACAATATATTATTACCTTGATCAATCGATCGAATGATATCAGTTTATTCAATATATAATTGAATACATTTAATTTTTTTAAATATAAAAATTATTTATTTAATAGTAAATTTAAAATATCAAATATCGACGGACAGTGTCATTTTCATAAAGTTAATATTTATTTATTTTTAACAAAAGCGACATTGTCTGTCGCTTTTTGTAAAAAAAATAATAATTAAAAATTGCGACGGATAGCGTCACTTTTCTAAAAATAAAAAATTATAGCGACGTTGTTCATTGATTTTAATAAAAAAAATAAAAATAAAAATTAAATATAAAAACCGACGGACAACGTCGCTTTTTATCATAAAGTTAATTTTTATTTATTTTTAACAAAAGCGACACCATCCTTTGTTTTTTGTAAAAATACATAGAAAATAAAAATAATTAAAAATTGCGACGGATAGCGTCACTTTTCTATAATTAATATTTTAAAAATAAAAAAATTATAGCGACGTTGTCTGTTGATTTTAATAAAAATAAAAATTAAATTTAAAAACCGACAGACATCGTCGCTTTTTATCATAAAGTTAATTTTTATTTATTTTTAACAAAAGCGACACTATCCATCGCTTTTTGTAAAAATGCAGAAAAATAAAAATAATCAAAAATTATGAAAAATAGCACCACTTTTCTAGAATTAATATTTTAAAAATAAAAAATTATAGTGACGTTGTCCGTCGATTTTAATAAAAAATAAATCAAAATAAAAATGAAATTTAAAAATCAATGGACAACATCGCTTTTTAAAAATTTATTATTATTATTATTATTAAATAAATAATGACGGTATCCGTAGCATTTATTAAAAAAAATTATAAATTTTTTGTTAATTAGTTGGCACAATAATCTGGGAAAAAAAGCGACGGATATTACGATGTTGGCCGTCGATTTTAATAAAAAATAAATAAAAATAAAAATTAAACTAAAACAGCGATAGACAGTGTCTCTTTTTAAAGCACTTTTTTGGCCTTTTTTTAGTAGTGTTCTTCATACATTGATTCAGAGTGTAATTGCCTAAAATTATATGTCTCGTCCTTCAATTGAAGCATTCTGGATGATGGAAAGAAACAATCTAGAAGCTACCTCCGCAACTCATTCCAAGTAGTGCTTGATCCTCGAGGAAGTTTTTCTAACCACAAATTAGCTTCACCAGTCAATGAAAATGAGAACAAGTTGAGTCTCAGTATTTTCTAATTTACCCTAGGTATAGTGTATGAAGTGCAGATCCCAATAAAGTTTGTAAGGTGCATGTTTGTACCATCTGTCGGCAAGCATGCAAACACTCCTTTCACATTCAAGAGCTATATCATGGCACTAGTAATGTTGAACATCACACTCGGTGGAAAAATAGGAGGAATGATAGCTCCTGTGTTGGTAGGCTCAACGTACCCCAAGTCCTCCTCTGGATCATCATATAGAGGAAAGTACTGATAGGCTGCAGTACTTGAACTCTACCACTTCTAAATCTATCTCAATTTTTGTCGAGTACTGCTGATCTACTTCTTGTTTCTACCTTACTAGCTCTGTGATAATGCTCAATGCATTCCCATGTTTGAGGGGTGTGGCAGTCGTTGTCTATAACCCAACTAGAGTTGGGGTCGAATCCACAAGGAGAGAATTATAAATTTTGAGTCTTATGGGTGCTCTAATCACTACAAGGAACCCAGAGTGTCAATAAACACAACATGTAAGATAAAATGGAGGAATGTAATTTGAGGTAGGTTTGAAACAAGTTTCGACTACAATACACCAAAGTAATACTAGTGATTTGAAATCAAGATTTGAAGAGATCTTTGGATTATGTCTACCTAAAAGTAAAACATGTGAGTTGTTGATAGTTTAACATGAAACTTAGTTGTTAAGTAAGGGATAAGCTAGGTCTATAGTCGTTATAGCCAATCTTCCAATAAAACCACAACGATTTCACCCATTCTCTTTCGAGCACCTAACAAGTGTGAAAGTTATAATCACCTAAAACATCAATCAAGCATCCCTATTTCTAGGATGATGCTCTTGACATGGCTTACACTTCAATCACACTTATTTATAAGATTGCAAAAGGTATTAAAGCATAGACTTAATTGTCCACCATTACCTTGTCCCTCTATAACCCTCTTTCAAGGATGTTATGGGTTACCATATATTCACCTTCATCCCTCTTTCAAAGATGATGAAGGGTTTCTAGAGTTTGGGGTTTTCACCCATCAAACCGATTTAGAGATTTAAGGTTTTCATCCATCACATTCCAACTCACTAACCCAAGCAATGGTGGAATCCATACTTGTAATACCCCATACTTTTTCCTAGCTTGAAATTTGTCCCAAGAATATTAAAACCTTTCTTTGAAAGATGAATACACTTTTGTATATATGGTATTTTTAAGATTTTTACTTTTATTCGTATGGGAAATTGAATTAGCTTTCCAATGATACCAATTTTGTCCAAATCCAGTATCGGCGTAAAAAGTTATGGACATTTTACTCAGAGCTATCAGAATCACCCAGGTGTGACGGCCAGGTTGACGAACGTCTCCTTGACCATCGTAGCCAAGGCTGTGAGTCAACCTTCTGGATAAGGTACGATGGACAGGTTGAAGGACAGTCGAACTTGTGATGGACCGTTGCCCAGGTCGTCACTACTTAGGTAGTAAGCCTTTTTCTTGGTCCACGTACGATGGTCGAAACGACGGACCGTCGCCCTAGCGGGTATACAGGAACTGCCCGATTATGATATCTCAGAAAGTCACTTCAGCAGACTTAGTCGAATTAGAGATGAATGATTTTGATGTCATTCTCTGCATGGATTGGCTTCATTCTTGCTATGCCACAGTTGACTGCCGAAAAAGAATAGTTCAGTTTCAGTTTCCGAATGAACCCATCCTAGAGTGGAAGGGTAGTGTATCCGCTTTTAGAGGTTATCTTATTTCCTACCTTCGGGCATGGAAAATGATATCTAAAGGATGCGTCTATCATCTTGTTTGAGTTAAGGACACTAGTTTCGAAACTCCCAATCTTGAATCAGATCCGGCTATCATCAGCTCAAAGTTAGAGAATGTGACATTTCAAAAATAGCTTTACGTACTCGGTATGGTCACTTCAAATTTCTAGTCATGTCTTTTGGTCTCACCAATTCCCCAACAACTTTCATGGACTTGATAAACTGTGTGTTCAAGCAGTACTTGGACATGTTCGTCATCGTCTTCATAGATGATATTCTGGTATATTCCCGCAGTGAGCGAGATCATGCATACCATCTAAAAACAGTAATTCAAACTCACAGAGATCATCAGATATTCGCTAAATTCAGTAAGTGCGAACTTTGGCTAAGGTCAGTATCATTCCTTAGCCATATCATTTCCGGTGATGGCGTTAGAGTAGATCCTCAAAAAACTGAAGCAGTAAGAAACTGCCTCGCCCTGTCTCTCCATCAGATATTAGGAGTTTCCTGGGTTTGGCTGGCTATTATAGATGGTTTGTTGAGGAATTTTATTCTATTGCATCCCCTATGTCCAGATTGACTCAGAATAAAGTCAAGTTTCAGTGGTCAAATCCTTGCAAGAAGAGTTTTCAGGAGTTGAAGACTCGACTCACCTCAGTTCCAGTTCTAGCTCTTCCAGATGGTTCATATGGGTACATAGTGTATTGTGATGCATCCAGAGTAGGTTTGGGTTGTGTCCTCATGCAGCATGGTAAGGTCATAGACTACGCCTCCAGATAGCTTAAAACCCATGAGAAGAATTATCCTACTCATGGTCTTGAGTTAGCCGTTGTAGTATTTGCCTTGAAGATTTGGAGGCATTATATATACAGTGTTTATATAGATGTGTTCACGGATCATAAAAGCCTTTAGTATGTCTTTTCTCAGAAAGATCTTAATCTTCATCAGAGAAGGTGGATAGAGCTCTTGAAATATTACAACATGAGCGTCCTTTATCATCTGAGCAAGGTCAACGTAGTGGCCGACGCTCTCAGTAGAATGTCTATGGATAGTGTTGCTCATGTCGAGGACAGTAAGAAGAAGTTCTCCCAGGAAGTCCATCAGTTTGCCAGACTAGGTGTTCGCTTAGTCGATATAGAGAAGGGTGATATATAGGTTCAGAGTAGTTCAGAATCATCTTTAGTTTCTGAGGTAAAAGAAAATCAAGATAGGGATCCTAGCCTTGTCAAGTTAAAAGAGTCAGTCAAGGATCAGAAAGTAGAGGTTTTCTCCCAAGGGGAGATGGTGTTCTGCATTGTCAGGGTCATCTGTGTATTCCAGCTGTAGATGACTTAAGGCAGAAAATTCTTGCAGAAATGCATGGTGCCCACTACTCTATTCATCCAGGGGCCACAAAGATGTACCACGATTTGTGGGAAATCTATTGGTGGAGTGGGATGAAGAGAGACATTGTAGAGTTTGTGGATAAGTGCTCTACATGTCAGCAGGTTAAGATAGAGCATCAAAAGCCTAGTAGGTCCATGCAGGAGTTCAGTATTCCTACTTGGAAGTGTGAAAAAGTGAACATGGACTTCGTGACTGGTTTGCCTCGAACTCGTCATCAACATGATTCGGTTTGGGTCATTGTAGACAGGATTACCAAATCAGCTCATTTCCTTCCAGTTCATACCTCTTATTCAACCGAGGATTATGCCAAACTCTACATCAGGGAGTTGGTCAGATTGCATGGTATTCCGCTATTTATTATCTCAGACAGAGGTTCCCAGTTCACCTCTCATTTCTTGAAAGTATTCCAAAAGGTTCTTGGTACCCAAGTTTATCTCAGTACAGCCTTTCATCCTTAGACAGATGGTCAAGCATAAAGGACTATTTAGAATCTAGAATATATGCTAAGGGCGTATGCAATAGATTTCAAGGGTAGTTGGGATGACCACTTGCCTTTGATTGAGTTTGCATACAACAACAACTATCATTCCAGTATTCACATGGCTCCATTCGAAGATTTCTACGATAGGAGATAGAGATCTCCAATTGGTTGGTTCAAAGTTAGTAAGGCCTCAGTTATAAGGCCTGACTTGGTATTCGACGCCTTAGAGAAAGTTCAGTTGATCAGAGAAAGACTCCGGGTTGCTCAGAGCCGACAGAAGTCTTATGCAGATGTTCATAGAAAGGATTTTGAGTTTGAGATTGGTGATAATGTCTATCTAAAGACCTCCTATTAAGGGAGTGAAGAGGTTTGGCAAGAAGGGAAAGCTCAGTCCCCGATATGTCGGTCCCTTCAAGATTCTCAGTCGCTTTGGCAAGGTAGCTTATGAGCTAGAATTGCCTTCAGATCTAGCTTCAGTTCATCCAGTCTTCCATATATCCTTGATCAAGAAGTTCATAGGTAACCCAGCAGTTGTAGTCCCTATTCAGAGCATAGATGTTCAGAACAACCTCTTTCATGAAGAGATTTCGATCGAAATCCTAGACTATCAGACTCATAGATTGAGGAACAAAGAAGTCCCTCTAGTTAAGGTTCTTTGGCAAAATCAGTCCGTCGAGAGAGCTTCTTTGGAAATAGAAGTAGACATGCGTACCAAGTATCCTCACCTCTTCTCCGCCGACTCAAATCAAGCTCAAGGTAATAGTTCTCCTTAAGCTTACTCAGTTTCATGTTCAGTGTTCATCACAAACTTGGTATTAAATACCATTGCATATTCAGTCATGGATTCATGTATCATCTCAGTTATATAATTATGCATTAGACATGCATTATCATTGTGAGAAACTTAGTTCATCAGAACACCCAGTCATGCATTCATGAATCAGTTACACTTGCATCAGATATGCATGTTCAGTATGATATATTCAGTTATCAGTCATGATATCATGTTTCAGTATTTATTTTCAGTATGTACGTTGGTTATTCTTTCCCCTAACTCAGTCTCATTCAAGGACAAATGTTCTCAAGGGGGAGATATTGTAATACCCTATACTTTTTCCTAGATTGAAATTTGTCCCAAGAATATTAGAAGTTTTCTTTGAAAGATGAATCCACTTGGGTACATATGGTATTTTTAATATTTTCACATTTATTCATGTGGGAAGTTGAATTAGCTTTCCAAAGATACCAATTTCATCCAAATTCGGCATCGGAGTAAAAAGTTATGGACGTTTTATTTAGAGCTATCAAAATCGCCCAGGTGCAATGGCCAGGTTAACGGACCGTCGACTTAGTGATGGACCGTCACCTTGACCATCGCAGCTAAGGAAGTGAGGCAACCTTCTGGATAAGGTGCGATGGATAGGTTAACGGACCATCGAACTTGCGACGGACCATCGCCCAGGTCGTCGCTACTTAGTCCATCGCACGAGCCATCGCAGGTCCCGATTCAGCAAATTAAAGCCATTTTAAAAGGGGATTTTTGGTCTTTTACCACCCGTTTATATACCCAATTATATCCGACCAAAGCTCAGAAATTCATTATTCTTCTACAACAACAAAATTAGGGTTTTCTCTCTAATGTTAATCTCCAAGAACAATATCCAAATCTTCTTCAAGAACTAAGAGATTCAAATTCTTCAAGTTCAGGAACTTCAAGAAACTCAACCCAGGTATGCATAGTGTTCATTCATGGACTCCTTTCGTCCATGAAGCCCAAAAATCTCTTTCCAAAGTTTAAGTTTATGGATTTCCTTTATGAATTTCATGATTAGGCTGCTCTTGTTCATGTTGATAATGAGTAATTGAATTCTATTTCATGTTGGGGGATAAATTTTGTGTGGATTTGATTAGTATAGATGTAGATTCATGTAAATCTATGATTAAACCCTTGAATGATGAAATTAGAATTGAATCATGATGTTTAATTGTTGTAGTATTTTGTTTACACATACTATGCCTACCATGTGTTTGATTAAATGTTTAGATGAAGGAATATGTCCAACTAGCATGATATCATGAAATCCCTATGTATGTACAAGTTTATGAAGATCACATGTTTGATGAAATGCTTCAATAAATGTATTATGGATTATGATGTTAGTGATGTGTTTAAGTAGATCATGCTTTGTCGGTTTCATTCTATCGAGTCCTGGGGATACTTGTACCTGAAATATTAGTTGTGTGCCTAGAGCCATGTCATGTTTCCACGATACTCTCAGTCAAGCTATGATCCTTAGACTTCAGACAGTCTTATGACTCAGTAAATCTCCATGATCTCATGAACTCAGTCAGTTGTCAGATATCAGTAGTATTCTGTCATTCAACGGAAGTCAATAAATCAGTCCATGTTCAGTTCAGTAAATCATGTTCAGTGTCTATTGAGATGGGAGTAGAAATTAGCACCGAGCGAACCCAAGGATGTTAACTCACCTGTTATATGAGGGTGTGATTCTTAGAAGCAATCCTTACATTCCAAAACTATGTAGCCAGCATAGGTTAAGACATCATAGCCTGTTAAATGAGGGTAGATGAGGTGGCTTAACCTGCTATATGAGGGTTCCTACTATTCTCATTAGAGTTGCCTGTTATATTCGGGTCACTCATATGTTGTCCTTACCAGTGGGGAGGTATTGACACCCTTCCTATCAGGGCACAGATTGGACCCCAATTCATCTATAATGTATCATTTGGGGCATGTCGGTTAGATGACTACTTCCCACAGTCTCAGTATCAGTCACAGTAAAAGAACTCAGATAGTTCTTCAGAATTCAGGACTATCAGATACAATCAACTCAGATACAGTATGAAACTCAACTAGTTCCATCAGATTCAGGAGTGTCATATACAGTCACTCATGTTATCAGTTATCAGTTATCAGAATTCAGTCATTAGTCATGTTAGTCATCAGCATACTCATGTTATCACGATTTCAGATATAGTTACTATGTATGCATGCATGTATTCTCACGTTCATATTAGTTAGTTAGCCAGTATTGTTCATGCATATAAATCCCATGCATTCAGCTTACCTCACATGCATACCAGTATATTCAAAGTACTAACGCATTTGCGTTATGGTGTCTTAAACCATAGGTTCAGAGACACGAGCTCCAGAGCATCAGTAGATTCCAGATATCAGCAGTCAGAGTTAGCAGTGAGTCCTCATCCTTTGAGGATATGATTATTTCTCTATTATATCATTAATTAGTTTATTAGTTGGAGTTAGTTGGGGACATGTCCCATCAATTCCTTACTCAGACAGTTCAGTCAGTTAGAGGCTTTCCAGACTATTATGTTCAGACAGTTATTCCAGTTGTTTTGGGTATTTCATACCCCATTTAGATGTTATGTTTTACTTTAGTTATGTGAACCATATGACCTTTCAGTTCATGTTTCCACATTATTCAGTATATTATGCAGTATACAGGTACAGATATCAATCATAGGTTAGCTTGTGGTCCTTCGGGCTCATGAGCATCGTATATTATTTCGGGTACCAGATTCGGGGCATTACAAACTTGGTATCAAAGCCTAAGGTTCAATAGAGTCCTAGGAAGTCTTAAAGTTGCATCTAGTAGAGTCTTGTACATGGGTGTGTTGTGTGCCACATTTATGTGCGGGAGTCTATAATATGCTTTTGGAATAGTTTTCCTTCTTTCAGTATTCATGTCGTTCCAGTGAGCATAATCTCAATCTAATCTCTCAGTCTAATCTATTTCTTCTCCTTATTTTAGAACATGCCTCGTAAGAGAAGAACCCAGCCTATCCAAGAAGATCCCTTGGACAAATATATTTCTCATGCGGAGTTCAGGGCCGCATTTACTACTCTTACTCAGTCAGTTGCTGCTCAGAATGAATGACCAGTTGCCGTTCCAAACAATTCAGTGGACAATTCAGTTGCATCTAGGATTTGGGACTTTACCCGAATGAATCCTCCATCTTTTCTTAGGTTTAAGACAGATGAGGACCCTCAGGAATTCCTAGATTAGGTGCAGAAGGTTACATACATAATGGGGGTTACTCCTAGTGAGAGTGCTGAGCTAGCTGCATATCAGTTGCAGGATATTGCTCACACTTGGTTCAAGCAGTGGAAGTCAGAGAGGGTAGATGATGCAGGGCCAGTTGAGTGGGAGGAGTTTGCTTCTATTTTCCTTGATAGATTCTTTCTCCTAGAGATTAGAGAAGCTAAGGTTCTAGAATTCATCATCCCCAGGCAGGGCAATATGACAGTGAAAGAGTATTCTCTTAATTTTACTCAATTAACCAGATATGCCCCCTCATGTGGTTGCAGATAGCAGGGCAACGATGAGTAAGTTTGTTTCAGGGGCGAATGATAGCATGGTTAATGAGTGTAGATTTGCCATGCTAAATAATAACATGACTTTAGCCAGGCTTATGACTCATGCTCAGTAGATAGAGGAGTAGAAGATTAAGATGAGGGAGAAGCAGAATAAGAGAACAAAGATAGGTAGTTTCAACTTTGCTCAGCCTAAGTCAGAAGGTTGAAACTGTTCTCAGTTTCATCCTAAGTCATCAGTTCTAGCTCCTTCTTCAGCCAGTTCTCCAGTTCCTAAGTTCAGAGAGGGTAACAAAGATAGAGCGCCAGGATCTAAGTCCTAGAAAAGTGTTAGCAGTGCCCACACTTATCCTCTTTGCCAAACTTGTAGCAAGCACCATCAGGGTATTTGCAGAGCTGGCAGTGGTATTTATTTTGGATGTGGAAAGCCAGTCCACAGAGTCAGAGACTGTCCTCAGCCAGGTGCTCAAGGTCAACAGAATCACTCATTAGCTCTGTCCGGTCGCCCAAATCAGCAGAGTGCCACCTCCAGTGCTACAAGTAGGCAACAACCAAATCGTCTCTATGCTCTTTAGTCCTGACAGGATCAGGAAAATTTTCCTGATGTGGTTACTGGTACATTACAAATCTTTCATATGCACGTTTATGCTTTGCTAGATTTAGGTGCTTCTTTGTCTTTTGTTACTCCCTATATAGCTGGCGATTTTGGAATCAGTCCCGAAATTCTAGAAGAGCCCTTTTCAGTCTCTACCCCAGTGGGTAAAACCATCATAGCCCGGCGGGTATACATGAACTACCCGATTATGATATCTCAGAAAGTCACTTCAGCAGACTTAGTCAAATTAGAGATGACTTATTTTGATGTCATTCTCGACATGGATTGGCTTCATTCCTGCTATTCCATAGTTGACTACAAAAATAGAATAGTTCAGTTTCAATTTACAAATAAACCCATCCTAGAGTGGAAGGGTAGTGTATCCGCTTTCAGAGGTTAGCTTGTTTCCTACCTTCGAGCACAAAAAATGATATCTAAAGGATGTGTCTATCATCTTGTTCGAGTTAAGGACACTAGTTCCGAAACTCCCAGTCTTGAATCAATCCTAGTCGTGAATGAATATTTAGATGTCTTTTCCGAAGATCTTCCAGGAATTCCTCCCGAAAGGGAAATAGACTTCAGCATTGATCTTCTTCCAGACACTCAACCTATATCCATTCCGCCATATAGAATGGCACCAGCAGAACTCAGAGAACTGAAAGAACAGTTGAAGGATCTCTTAGATAAGGGATTTATCAGGACCAGTGTGTCCCCGTGGGGCGCTCCAGTATTATTTGTGTGCAAGAAAGACGGTTCTCTCAGAATGTGTATAGACTGCCGTCAACTTCATAAGGTTACGGTCAAGAACAAGTATCCTCTTCCCAGAATCGATGACTTATTTGACCAACTTCAGGGTGCTAGCTATTTCTCTAAGATAGACCTCAGATTCGGGTATCATCAGCTGAGAGTTAGAGAATGTGACATTTCAAAAACATCTTTCCATACTTGGTAAGGTCACTTCGAAATTCTAGTCATGTTCTTTGGTCTCACCAATTCCCTAACATCTTTCATGGACTTGATAAAACGTGTGTTCAAGCAGTACTTGGACATGTTTGTCATAGTCTTCATAGATGATATTTTGGTCTATTCCCGCAGTGAGCGAGATCATGCAGACCATCTCAGAACAGTACTTCAGACTCTCAGAGATCATCAGTTATTTGCCAAATTTAGTAAGTGTGAATTTTGGCTAAGGTCAGTAGAATTCCTTGGAAATATCATTTTCGGTGATGGCGTTAGAGTAGATCCTCAAAAGACTGAAGCAGTAAGAAAATGGCCTCACCCTGTCTCTCCATCAGATATCAAGAGTTTCCTGGGTTTGGATGGCTATTATAGATGGTTTGTTGAGGGATTTTCTTCTATTTCATCCCCTATGTCCAGATTGACTCAGAAGAAAGTCAAGTTTCAGTAGTCAGATCCTTGCGAGAAGAGTTTTCAGGAGTTGAAGACTTGACTCACCTCAGCTCCAGTTCTAGATTTTCCAGATGGTTCAGATGGGTTCATAGTGTATTGTGATGCATATAAAGTAGGTTTGGGTTGTGTCCTCATGCAGTATGGTAAGGTCATAGCCTACGCCTCCAGACATCTTAAAACCCATGAGAAGAATTATCCTACTCATGATCTTGAGTTAGCCGTTGTAGTATTTGCCTTGAAGATTTGGAGACATTATCTATATGGTGTTTATGTAGATGTGTTAATGGATCATAAGAGCCTTCAGTATTTATTTTCTCAAAAAGATCTCGATCTTCGTCATAGAAGGTGGTTAGAGCTTTTGAAAGATTATGACATGAGCGTTCTTTATCATCTGGGAAAGGCCAATGTAGTGGCCGACACTCTCAGTAGACTGTCTATGGATTGTATTGCTCATGTCGAGGACAGTAAGAAGAAGTTATCCTAGGAAGTCCATCATCTTTCTAGACTAGGTATTTGCTTAGTCGATACAGAGGAGGGTGATATATGTGTTTAGAGTAGTTCAGAATCATCTCTTGTTTCTGAGGTAAAAGAAAAGAAAGATAAGGATCCTAGCCTTGTCAAGTTAAAAGAGTCATTCATGGATCAGAAAGTAGAAGTTTTCTCCCAAGGGGAAGATGGTATTCTATGTTGTCAGGGTCTTCTATGTGTTCCAACTGTAGATGACTTAAGGCATCAAATTCTTGAAGAAGCGCATGCTGCACGCTACTCTATTCATCCAAGGGCCACAAAGATGTAACGCAATTTGTGGGAAATATATTAGTGGAGTGGGATGAAGAGTGACATTGCAAAGTTTGTGGCTAAGTGCTCTACATGTCAACAGGTTGAGATATAGCATCAAAAGCTTAGTGGGTCCATGCATGAGTTCAGTATTCCTACTTGGAAGTGGGAAAAAGTGGACATGGACTTCGTGACGGATTTGCCTCGAACTCATCGTCAACATGATTCGATTTGGGTCATTGTAAATAGGATGACCAAATCGGCTCATTTCCTTCCAGTTCATACCTTTTATTCAGCTAAGGATTATGACAAACTCTACATTAGGGAGTTGGTCAGATTGCACGGTGTTCCATTATTTATTATCTCAGACAGAGGTACCCATTTCACCTCAGTACAACCTTTTATTCTCAGACAGATAGTCAAGAAGAAAGGACCATTCAAACTCTAGAAGATATGCTAAAGGCGTTTGCAATTGATTTCAAGGGTAGTTGGGATGACCACTTGCCTTTGATTGAGTTTGCATACAACAATAGCTAACATTCTAGTATTCACATGGCTCCATTCGAAGCTCTCTACGGTACGAGATGTAGATCTCCAATAGGTTGGTTTGAAGTTAGTGAGGCCTCAGTTATAGGGCCTAACTTGGTATTCGACGCCTTAGAGAAAGTCCAGTTGATCATAGAAAGACTCTGGGCTACTCAGAGCCGACAGAAGTCTTATGCAAATATTCATAGAAAGGATATCGAGTTCAAGATTGGTGATCATGTTTATCTAAAGATCTCTCCAATGAAGAGAGTGAAGAGGTTTAGCAAGAAGGAAAAGCTCAGTCCCTAATATGTCGGTCCCTTTATGATTCTCAGACGCTTTGGCAAGGTAGCTTATGAGCTCGAATTGCCTTTAATTCTAGCTTCAGTTCATCCAGTCTTCCATGTCTCCTTGATCAAGAAGTGCATAGGTGACCCAGCAGTTGTAGTCCTTATTCAAAGCTCTTATGAAGATATTTTCGGTCGAAATCCTAGACTATCAGACTCGTAGATTGGGGAACAAAGAAGTCCCTCTAGTTAAGGTTCTTTGGAAAAATCAGTCCATTGAGGGAGCTACTTGGGAAGCAGAAGAAGACATACGTACCAAGTATCCTCACCACTTCTCCGCCGACTCAAATTAAGCTCAAGGTAACAATTTTCCTTAAGCTTACTCAGTTTCATATTCAGTGTTCGTTATAAACTTGTTATTAAATACCATTGCATATTCAATCATGCATTCATATATCAGCTTAGTTATATAATTATGCATTAGACAAGCATTCTCATTGTGAGAAACTTAGTTCAACAGAACACCCAGTCATGCATTCATGAATCAGTTACACATGCATCAGATATGCATGTTCAGTATGATATATTCAGTTATCAGTCATGAGATCATGTTTCAGTATTTATGTTTAGTATGCACGTTGGTTATTCTTTCCCCTCACTCAGTCTCATTCAAGGACGAATGTTCTCAAGGGGGAGATATTGTAATACCCTATACTTTTTCCTAGCTTGAAATTTGTCCCAAGAATATAAGAAGTTTTCTTTGAAAGATGAATCAACTTTTGTACATATGGTATTTTTAAGATTTTCACTTTCATTCATATGGGAAATTGAATTAGCTTTCCAACGATATCAATTTCATCCAAATCCTGTATCGGAGTAAAAAGTTATGGATGTTTTACTCAGAGCTATCAGAATTGCCCTAGTGCGATGGCCAGGTTGACGGACTGTCGACCTTGCGACGGACCTTCGCCTTGACCGTCGCAGCCAAGGCAGTGAGGCAACCTTCTGGATAATGTGTGATGGACCATCAAACTTGCGATGGACCGTCTCCCAGGCCGTCGCTACTTAGGCAGTAACCCTTTTTCGTGGTCCACGTACGATGGTCGAAATGACAGACCATCGCCCTAGCGGCGAACCATTGCACGATCCATCGCAGGTCTCGCTTCTGAAAATTAAATCCATTTTAAAAGGGGGTTTTTGGTCTTTTACCACCCATTTATAAACCCAATTATATCCGATCAAAGCGTAGAAATTTATTATTCTTCAACAACAACAAAATTAGGGTTTTCTCTCTAATGTTAATCTCCAAGAACAAAATCCAAATCTTCTTCAAGAACTAAGAGATTCAAATTCTTCAAGTTCAGGAACTTCAAGAAACTCAACCCAGGTGTGCATAGTGTTCATTCATGGACTCATTTCATCCATGAAGCCCAAAAATCTCTTTCCAAAGTTTAAGTTTATGGATTTCCTTTATGAATTTCATGATTGGGATACTCTTGTTCATGTTGATAATGAGAAATTGAATTCTATTCCTTGTTGGGGGATAAATTTTATGTGGATTTGATTTTTATAGATGTAGATTCATGTAAATCTATGATTAAACCCTTGAATGACGAAATTAGAATTGAATCATGATGTTTAATTGTTGTATAATGTTGTTTACACATACTATGCCTACCTTGTGTTTGATTAAATGTCTAGATGAATAAAAATTCCCAACTAGCAGGATATCATTAAATCCCCATGTATGTACCAGTTTATGCAGATCACACGTTTGATGAAATGCTTCAATAAATGTATTATGGATTATGATGTTAGTGATGTGTTCAAGTAGGTTATGTTTTGTCAGTTTCCTTCTATCGAGTCCTGGGGGTACTTTTACCCAAAATATTAGCTGTGTGCCTAGAGCCATGTCATATTTCCACGATACTCTCAGTCAATCTATGATCCTTAGACTTCAGACAGTCTTATGACTCAGGAAATCTCCATGATCTCATGAACTTAGTCAGTTGTCATATATCAGTAGTGTTCCATCAGTCAACGGAAGTAAGTAACTCAGTCCATGTTCAGTTCAATAAATTATGTTCAGTGTCTATTCAGATGGGAGTAGAAATTAGCACCGAGCGAACCCAAGGATGGGAACTCACCTTTTATATGAGGGTGTGATTCTTAGAAACAATCCTTATGTTCCAGAACTTTATAGACAGCATAAGTTTAGACATCATAGCCTGCTATACGAGGGTAGATGAGATGGATTAACTTGCTATATGAGGGTTCCCACCATTCTCACTAGAGTTTCCTGTTATATTAGGGTCACTCACATATTGTCTTTACCAGTGGCGCAGTATTGACACCCTTCTAATCAGGGCACAGATTAGACCCCAATTCAGCTATAATGCGTCATTTGGGGCATGTCGGTTAGATGACTACCTCCCATAGTCTCAGTATCAGTCACAGTAAAAGAACTCACATAGTTCTTCAGAATTTAGGACTGTCAGATACAGTATAGAACTCAGCTAGTTCCATCAGATTTAGGACAGTCAGATATAGACACTCATGTTATCAGTTATCAGAATTCAGTCATTAGTCATGTTAGTGATCAGCATACTCATGTTATCATGATTTTAGATATAGTTACTATGTATGCATGCATGTATTCTCACGTTCATATTAGTTAGTTAGCCAGTATTATTCATGCATATGAATCCCATGCATTCAGGCTACCTTACATGCATACCAGTATATTCAAAGTACTAACGCATTTGTGCTATGGTGTCTTATACCATAGGTTCATAGACACGAGCTCCAGAGCATCAGTAGATTCCAGATATCAGCAGTCAAAGTTAGCAGTGAGTCCTCATCCTTCGAGGACATGATTATTTCTCTATTATCTCATTAATTAGTTTATTAGTTGGAGTTAGTTGGGGACATGTCCCATCAACTCCTTACTCAGACAGTTCAGTCAGTTAGAGGCTTTCTAGATATTATTTTCAGACACTTATTCCAGTTATTTTGGGTATTTCATACCCCGTTTAGATGTTATGTTTTACTACAGTTATGTGAACCTTATGGCCTTTCAGTTCATGTTTCCGCATTATTCAGTATATTATGCATTATACAGGTACAGATATCAGTCATGGGTTAACTTGTGGTCCTTCGGGGTCATGACCACCGTGTAGCTTTTCGGGTACCAGATTCGGGCGCTACAATACTCAATAACTAAAAATAATGCAAAACTAACAACACCCATACACAATTACACTTTAGTTCATCATAATCCCAAGAATAATGAAGTTAACTACTCATGAGATAGGAGAAAATACTTATACCAGATGTTTCATCCATGGTGCTCATGATAATAGAGGGTAAAATAATCTTCAATTCCACACTCCAAATTCACTAATTTCCTCTTGGAATAATAATTACAATAACTATGAACAATTAATTTTTTACTCTCCCTTTTTTGGGTTTTTCTCTCAATTTAAGTCTTTGATTCAGCTGTCTGGATTGACTATAATGCCCTTTACTCATTTATCCCACTGTGCTGCAGTCGCAGAGCTTAGACTACGATCGTGTAACTTTGGTCGCGGTTATGACTGGGAAATCACGGTATATTGGCAGATTTGACAGCCCATGATTGCGTTCTTCTGATCGCGATCACGTTACCCGAGGCTGGATATGCTCCTTGCTTAATTGGTTGTGATTGTGGTGTTCATACTATGACTACGGTACCTAGTCCACTTCTGCTTTGAGTCATTAGATGCATTTTTTGATTCTTTTTATCATTTCAAGCTCCAATCCACATCTTCTCATCTCCTCAACTCTATGCCCGCAAGGAGTAGAGATTTAGTGAAAATAATCACAGTTATGTCTCGTTAATTTCTTCAAAACAAGACAAAGTGTACGCATAATGAGTGTGAATGAGTGGTAAAATCACAACTCATCAACACCCCAACTTAAAGTTTTTGCTTGTCCTCAAGCAACACTACCTCGTATCATGAGACAATAAACATTAATGCCCAAAATTCCTTCCTTAAAGCTCACAATGACTCTGAACATGGTCATTACCAAAAGTGGCATCATTGCACATGTGCTTAGCTATTTTCACTACACCTCTCATCATAAACAAATTGCAATAACTAAGGATGCATAAAACTTTAAAGAGTAACCAGATAACAAAAGTCAATACTCTAGAAATGGCTTCCTTTTGACTACAATTAAGTTGCACTCCATTTGCCAGTATGCTTGGGAGGATACAAAATCACCTACCTCAACTTATTTCACATGACAATCCTCACAAGAAAGAAAATTTCACACACTAATCTACCAAATACACAACAAGGAAATTTAAGTGTAAAAACTCTCTTACTCATAAAAGAGATCTCTATTTATCAAGTGTCATACCATAGGCTTGCCCCTATTTTCAATTGTCACTATAAAGAGAGTCAGTGCTTGGAGATCTCAAAGGGATTTCTAAGCTTGTAACGTAGGATCGGGTTAGGGTAGGATGTCATTTGGGATCAATATGGCTATATCCTTCCTTGAATGCTTACATCACACTATTCATTTTGCCTTTTTGACTAGGGGCCACTATTCCCTCTTTTCTCTCTTTTTATCATGCCCACTTTTTGCTTTCTTTGTTCACCCGTTTTCCTTTTTATTTCTTTTTCTTGCCATTTTCATGCAATTCCTTCCTCTATTTTATCCTTTCTTTTTCTATTCCTTTATTTTCAACACTTAGGAACATTTGACATTTACTAACACTTCGTGGCTCCAAACTTTCTTCCATCAACTTTCACCACCCCCAACTTAGGCTCTTTAGCCTCAAGCTGTATTTCAAGTTCAAGGAGGGTGTGGTTCAAAAGAGGGATAGAAAAAATGGGTCACGGCTTGTAAAGTGTTTTCCAAAGAAAGGTCTAAAGTCTCAAAGTGGGTAACTAGGGATTACAATCATCCACGGGTGTCGGGTAAGCATTAGGCTAGAGTGGGTTCCAAAGTCACAAAGATGGCCTAAGATTATTTCTCCAACTACATACAATCAAAATTAGCTTTGAAAGACTAACAAACCAAGTTCTAGATAACACAAGTATACAAGAGATGAATGCAAATAGCTCACCGTACATGGCATGCAAAATTCATCAAGGGGGATCGAATTCCCCTCCCGTTAGAGACAATTTGGAGTATCTATTTCTATTCATAAGTCAAAAATTATAAATCCCCAAAAAGAGAAAGATATTTGTTACAATATTGCTCACATCCACGCCCTTGATTCTCAAAATTTTAGATGGAGGGAATTGCTCATTTTGCAGTAGTACCATGCGCAACTTGCTAAACTATGGATACAACCAAAGCCTTAGTCTCACGTATCGGCTCAAGACAGGCAAACCAACTATTTGGTTACTCGGACTTCCCCAATGGTGCATAACTTGACCCTAATTTAACAAAATACAATTCCAAAGGTACTCAGACTTTCCTTGCATTCTTGATATTTATGCTATGGGTACTCAGAATTCCTCTGCACCTATGTCTCACTACACCCACAACTCAAAGACCAGAAGTGTCCTCACTAAAGTAAATTTAAGAAGTAAAAGGGATGAGAAAGGCTTCTAGAGACAGAAGGCAGTGTAGGGATCTGATGTTGTAAAGGATTCAAGAGACAGCAGGCATTGTAAGAATCTGATGCTGTGATCACGTCAATATGTCCGCGATCGTGTTGATGCGATCTCGGTCTGTAGAACGTGATCGTGGTAACTGAGGCTGAATTTCCATTTTTTTATTTCCTGCATAGCTGCCAGTTTTCCAGTTCTATTTTCCCTTATTTTTCTGGGCACACTACTTATGTTAAAAGACCTACAAAGCATCAAAACAAACACAACATGAGTTAAAAATGGGTTGCCTCCCATCAAGCACCTAATTTAACATCGCAACACGACTCTCTCCTTTTACCACATAGCATCTTTGAATTTAATACACTCCACCTTGGACACCATGGGGATTCTCGCATTGTAAAGATTCACCCTTTGATAGTTTACTACGAATTTTTCCTTCATTATCTTCCAATTCAACGGCACCACTCGAGTAGACTTTAGAAATCACAAATGGGGTGTTATGGAGTGGAAACCTTATTTTTAAACCCATACTTGTCAAGAGGAGCACCAAACACTCAATTGTAAAAATGTGAGCCACAATCACTAATGATGGCCCAAGGGGTTCCAAACCTTGTGAAAATGTGTTTTTTAGAAATAAGGTGATGCACTTTATTTCATTAGTCGGGAGGGGATGGCTTCCACCCATTTGGATACATAATCAACCGCCACAAAAATATATTTATTCCCGAATAAACTCACAAAAGGACCCATGAAATCAATTGCCCATACATCAAAGAGTTCCACCTCAAGGATAGGCTTGAGGGGAATCTCATGCCTTCTTAAAATAGCCCAATGTATTTGACATTTGTGAAGAGATTTAATCCATTCAATGGCATCCCTATGCATTGAAGGCCAATAAAACCCATATTGGAGAATCTTTGCGGTGGTTCAGATCTCTCCATGGTGGCCGCCATAAGGTGAAAAGTGACAAGCTTCCAAGATATCATTTATTTCAATATCCATGACACACCGCCTAATAACTCCATCGGCACATTTCCTAAACAAAAATGGTTCATCCCAAAAGTATCGTTTTGCGTTAAACAAAACCGTTTATTTTGATGTTAACTCAATCCTTCGGGGAGTACTCCACTCGTTACATAGTTGGAAAAGTCGGCATACCATGGTGTATTATTATCCTCGATGGTCATGATCAATTCGTTGGGGAAAGCATCATCAATTTCTATTTCCCTATGATTTTCATTATTTCCTTCAAGTCGAGAGAGATGATTGACCACTTGATTTTCACACCCTTTTCGGTCTTTCACCTCAAAGTTGAACTCCTATAATAGAAAAATACACCTAATTAATCATGGTTTTGCTTCATTCTTGTCCATGAGATAATTAAGGGAGGAGTTATCTGTGTGTACCACTACTCTCGTGCCTAACAAATAGGCCCAAAACTTCTCAAAGGCATATACTACCGCTAATAATTCTTGCTCGGTGATGGTGTAGTTGCGTTGGGCATCATTCATGGTTTTTATTATGTAGTAGATAGGATTAAATAGCTTTCCCCTGCATTGCCCTAGCACCGCACCCTATGCAATACCAATTATGTTGCACATTATCTCGAACGGTAATGACCAATTCAGGACCACAATAATAAGGGATGAAATGAGAAATTCCTTAAGATGTTCAAAATCTTTTAAACAAGCCTCATCAAAGTTGAATTTAGATTCCTGCTCAAGAAGTTTACACATGGGGTATGCTATCTTGAAAAATCCTTGATGAAACATCGATAGAACCCGGCATGGCCGAGGAAACTTCAAACACCTTTTACGGAAATGGGAGGTGGGAGATTAGATATTAGTTAAACCTTGGCTTGATCGACTTGAATTCCCTTTCCCGATATCTTGTCGCCTAGTATGATCCCTTCTTTGACCATAAAGTGTCACTTCTCCTAATTCAAGACAAGGTTTGTGTCCACTCACCTTTCAAGAACTTTGTTCAAATGTTTGAGGCATGACTCGAAAGATTTCCCCACTACTGAGAAGTCATCCATAAACACTTCCATAGAGTCCTCAACTATATCTACAAATATTAAAAATATGCAACGTTGAAAGGTTGTCGGGGCATTACATAACCCAAGGGGCATTTGCTTAAATGTAAACGTACCATATAGGCAAGTAAAAGTTGTCTTTTCTTGGTCCTTCGGTGCGATATAAATTTGATTATACCCTGAATTCCCATCTAAAAAACAATACCATTCTCTCCCCGCAAGCCTATCTAGCATCCGATCCATGAAGGGCATTGGAAAATGGTCCTTCTTAGTCCATGAATTTAGTTTTTAATAGTTCATACACACACGCCATTCGGTGACCGGTCAGACGGGTATGAGATTGTATTGGGCTCACCCACGTGCTATTGGATTTAGGATATATCACTCCCGCATCAAGCAACTTTATAATTTCCTTTTTTACTACCTCTTGCATGGGTTGGTTTAATCTCATTTGGTTCTCCACACTATGTATGTGATATTTTTCGAGTTTAATTTTGTCCAAGAAAATCTCGGGGACTATTTCGATGATATCCACTATCGTCCAACCAATGGCTCAAATGGATTTCTTCACCACCAACTTCAATGCTTCTACTTTAGAGGAGTTTAGGTCACTAGCAATAATGATTGGAAAGGTATCATCCTCATCCAAGAACACGTACTTGAGATGAGGTGGCAAGGGCTTCAATTTAATTTTGGGAGGTTCAAGGATGGATGGTTTTGCGGGTGTACTTCTCAGTTTTTTAAATCAAGATCTAATTTAACCGGGTTCTTGGTATGAAACCCAAGCCCGCTTAAATATTCTACCACCTCATCATACTCCTCCACTTCATATCTTTCACAATTCCATAGCACCCCAACTGAAGGTTCATTCAACAAGCCCACATCAACATGGTTTGATACTTCTTCATCAATAACATCAATCACCGAGATGACCTATAGGTCCATTGGTTGTTTCATGGACTTGCATACATTGAAGGATACCTCCTAACCATTCAATCTAAACTTTATTTCCCCAGACTCCACATCTACCTATGCCTTCCCGGTAGCTAAAAATGGCCTCCCAAGGATAATAAAAATTTCAACGTCCATTGCACAATCCAAAATAACAAAGTCGGTCAGGTAGATAAACCATTCCACTTTTACTAGAACATCATGG
Organism: Capsicum pubescens; assembly: GCA_030864215.1. Lineage (NCBI taxonomy): Eukaryota > Viridiplantae > Streptophyta > Magnoliopsida > Solanales > Solanaceae > Capsicum > Capsicum pubescens. The sequence continues at coordinate 261,280,537 of CM061540.1, read as the reverse complement.
ACGACTCCCATGGGCTTTTTGATGGATCGATCGGCCATGAGCAACTTAATTTTGGTGGTCTTTGGCTTACCTAACCCAAGTTTTTGAAATATATCATAAGGCATGAGGTTCACACTTGCTCTAAGATCACACAATACCTTAGCAAAGGTGAATGTGCCGATGGTGCATGAGATTGTAAAATCATCGGGATCCTTCTTCTTTTCAACATATGCGCTTGTCATAATGGCACTACAATGGTGAGTCACCACTATGGTTTCATCCTCCAACAACTTCTTTTTAGATACAAAATCTTTCATAAATTTAGCATGTTGTGGCATGTCTTGCAATGCCTCAATAAGAGGAATATTAATAGAAAGGGTACTAAATTTATCAAAAAAAACTTGTTTAGCTTATCATGCTCTCCCTTGCTCAAGGGCCATTTAGGGAAATCAGGATGAATGGGATTTTATAGTATAGATATAATTTGATGATAGTTAACTATTAGTGTTCCTATTAATAGCTCACTTAGCTTTGGTTCTTCACCGTTGGATCTTTTTCTCTTTTCTTTTGTCTCCTCCCACTTTGCATTTCTTCACATTGCTTTTCTATGAGATACCTTGATATTTGGATTACTTTTTCCTCTAGTTGTTGGATGGTAGTAGAGTGAGATGTAATAGTTTGGTGGAGCATGTAAAATTCATTTTGCATCTCATTCACTATTTATTCGGTCCTCTCAACACTACTCAAAATCCATGCCAAAATATCTCTATCGATTTTCTCTTTCCTTTCATAATGTGCCAAGCTTAGATGTTCTTGGCTCCGACCTTGATTCCTGTCTTGTCCTTGTGGGGCAAGATAAAAACCCTCCGAACTTCTAGGCATCATACCTAACTTATCACCAATCACCTCCTCCTTCGTGTCTTCACATGGTTCAACTTCTATTGCACTTATCATACTTAGGCTTTCCATTTGGTTACCTAACATATGCTCAAGTAGGAGTTCGAGGCATGACATCACTTTGTCCATCTTTACATTAGTCTTTTCCTCTTCATCTTTCTTATCACAGTACACAAAGGACAAGGAGGCATCCCGCATGGCCACCTCGACGTCCTTTATGTCCCAACCCTTACACCAAATTGCCACTTGGTCTAAGACATTTGAAACATTCCCATATGATGAGTTGATGAATGATCCACTGGATGCATTGTCCACTATACCCTTATTTTGTTGGTACAATGCTCTATAGAAGATTTGGAGAAGCATCTTCTCTGGCACCTCATAGGTGGGGCATTTAAAAAGTGTTTCCTTAAATATTCCTCAAGCATCGTACTATGTTTTTTCATGCTATTGGCGGAAATGGACAATCTCATCCCCCAATTTCAACTTTCTAGATGGTGGGAAGTTTGACATAAGAAAGCCTCCATGAGACTTGTCCATGAAGTAATAGATCCGGTGGGCAAAGATCTTAGTGATAGCACTACCTTTCCTATGAGAGACAATGGAAAAAGACATAACCGGATGGACTCTTGGGATATATGTGCAACTTTGAATGGAGCATAGACTTCCACGAAGTCCTTCAAGTAAGCATTCGGGTCTTGATGAGCTTCTCCCCCAAAGAGTCCTTTTATGTGGAGTAATTACATTATTACACTTGTATCATAAAATACCCCATGCTCCATGGTGGGGGGAATGAGAATGGCACTTTCATGATCTTTGGCCCCGAAATAAACTGAGTCCTCGTGACTCATGTTGATTTGGGAATAATAATGTTTACCTACTCAAAGATCAAAAACAACAAATAAATTAAATGAAATACACTATGGATGCACCCAAGTAAAAATCACACCACACAAGCAAAATCCACATTTCATTCTCCGGCAACGACGTCATTTTTGATAACACTCAACTTACACGTCAATTTAAGTGCAAGATGATCGTCGTCAATATATTTACCCAACTTTGGAGTGGGGTTCAAATCCACGAGGAACAATGTGAGTGGAAATCAAATTACTTCGAAATAATAGATACAAGTTAAATCCAAACCAATGTTACAAGAAGGTAAAAATGGGGGAGATAGGTATCTACACTAATGTTTCTTTTTGGTTTTTTCTAGTATAAATTTTGGGCTATGAATAATTAGAGTTTTAACAGGTATGCACGGATCTTGGGATTATGCATTACTAAGGGAGTGATATGTGGGTGTTAGCAATCAACATCAATTTAGTAAGTCAAATATAGGTAGGTTTGTTATAGATTTTGATGCTAGTCTTTCAAGAAAACACCAAACTTTCACCCATTAATTCTTTTGAATACCTAATAGGTGTGTTCAACAATTGGTAACCACAACCTCAATCTAGGCATCCCTATTTCTAGGATGATACCCATGGTATAGTCAACCTCACATTCATAAGATGGTGAAAATTTAGCAAACTACACACAAAATTGTCTATCATTGCTTTGGTCTCCACATCCCTCTTTCATGGATGATATGGATTCCTAAACTTCACCAAAAACCCTTCTTTCGAAGATGGCATTGGGTTTTCTAGAGCATGGAGGTTTCACTCATCATACCCATGTGGGTATTTGGGGTTTTCACCTATCAAACCCCAACCAAGTTAGCATAACAATGATAAACCCCATAAACATTAACTACTAAATAGAAGAAAATCAATAACAACCCACACATACTTTAACCCCTATTCACATATAACCCCAAGAGAGAGATCAAGCTACACATAAGATAAATAAGCATAGATATATCCATAATCTCCACTGAAGTGATTTATTGAATCATAAGTGAATGTTACTTCAAACTTGGCACTCCCACAAATCAACAATGGAAGTGAGCTAATCTTCCACTTAGAAAGTCTCCAATGTATTCTTCACCCAAAAACTATACAATATTCCATCTTTCCTAATTTGTAGTATAGTGGTAAGTATTCCTGTCTGTCATGCGGGTGGCCCGGGTTTGATTCCCAGTAATGGCACCATTTGATAACGCTGAACTCACTCCAATGTTTAAAGGGTGAGGCGGTCATTATCAATAACCCAACTAGAGTTGGGGTCGAACTCACAAGGAGCGAATTATAAATTTTGAGTCTTATGGATGTTCTAATAAATAGATGAGAACCCGGAGTGTCAATAAACATGATATGTAATATAAAATGAGGAATGTAATTTGAGGTAGGTTTGAAACAAATTTTGACTAAAATACACCAAAGTAATACTAGTGATTTGCAATCAAGATTTGAAGAGATCTTAGGATTATGTCTACCTAAAAGTAAAACATGTGGGTTGTTGATGGTTTAACATGAAACTTAGTTGTTAAGTAAAATATAGTCTAGGTCTATAGTCATAAAGGACAATCTTCCAATAAAACCACAATGATTTCACCTATTGACTCTTTCGAGCACCTAATAAGTGTGAAAGTTATAATCACCTAAAACCTCAATCAAGCATCCCTATTTCTAGGATGATGCTCTTGACATGGATTACACTTCAATCACACTTATTTCTAAGATTACAAAAGGTAGTGAACCATACACTTAATTGTCTACAATTACCTTGTCACCCTATAACTCTCTTTCAAGGATGTTATGGGTTATCATATATTTACCTCCATCCCTCTTTCAAGGATGATAAAGGGTTTATAGAGTTTGGGGTTTTCACCCATCAAATCTATTTGGAGATTTAAGGTTTTCACTCATCAAATTCTAACTCACTAACCCAAGCTATGGTGGAATCCATACTCAACAACTAAAAATCATACACAGTTTAGTTCATCATAATCCCAAGACTAAAGAAGTTAGTTACTCATGAGATAGGAGAAAAGACTTTTACCAGATGTTTCATCCATGGTGCTCATGATAATAGAGGGTAAAATAATCTTCATTTCCACACTCCAATGTCACTGATTTTCTCTTGGAATAATAATTACAATAACTATGAACAATTAATTTTTCACTCTCCCTTTCTAGGGTTTTTCTCTCAATTTAAGTCTTTGATTCAGCTGTCTGTATTGACTACAATGCCCTTTACTCATTTATCCCGCTTTGTTACGGTCGCGGAGCTTTGACTGCGATCGTGTAACCATGGTCGCGGCTATAACTAAGTGATCGCAGTACGTTGGTAGATTTGACAGACAATGATTGCATTTTTCTGATCGCGATCGCATTACCCGAGGCTGGATATACTCCCTGCTTAACTGGTTGCAATTACGGTGTTTAGACTCCAACTGCAATAATCTAGGCCACTTTTTCTCTGAGTCATTAGATTTATTTTCTTGATTCCTTTTATCATTTCAAGCCCCAATCCATATTTTCTCATCTCCTCAACTCTATGCCTACAAGGAGTAGAGATCTAGTGAAATAAATCACAGTTATGTCTCATTAATTTCTTCAAAACAAGACAAAGTGTACGCATATTTGATAAATGATCTTTTGAACAACTCTAGGAGAGGGGGAGGCACAACATATGGGTTATCTCGAATGCCTTTAAGCTCACTTTCTTGAACGTGTTCAGTCAGACTACCCGTCAGCTGTAGGATTCTCTTTGGTTCATGATTAAGTTGGAGTAAAGGATTGCCTCTACTTCTTGTGTTAGGCATACACCAGCGTACATCCAACTAAAAATAGAAAATAAAAACCCAAAACTTTAAAAACTTTGATTGACAATCACCGTATTCCCCATCAATGACGCAAAAATTTACATACCGCCCAAAGCTACATCTCAAATTAAAGTAAAAAAAGTCGATGTAAGACATAGTAACCCAACTTAGGTTGGGATCAAACCCACAGGAAATACATGAACTGTATTTCAAATATGTTGAAACCAATGGGCAGTATAGGAAAGTAAATGGGGGAATTATAGTTGTAAACTGTGAAATGTAACAAGCTGTTGAATGATTTGGTTGTAATAGTCAGAAACAAACACTAAAACTATGGTATCCATGGTTTCTCAACTCTGTAGGTTTATTGTGCTCTACTGAACAAACCCAATATCTTGCATGCAGAATCTGATAAGTTATGTATCACTAATTATCTTGTGGACTCACTGGTGAAATTTCACTCTTTACCTTTTGAGTCTTAGAGTGTCGCTTTACTAACCCTTATCTTATATCCCAGATTAAGTTTTACCTTTTGAGTTTCAATTGATTAGATGAAGATAATTATCATAAGTAGATGAAGATTATTAGCTTATTTTGAAAATTAACTCCAAATTACTATTGTGATCTTCTTTTCCTACTCTCTACCTCTCTTGTGAAGCAAATAGTAAATATATGTGGGATCCTAACATTTGCAACCTCTAAGACATCTATTAAACTAAAGATGATCCTAATACATACAAGAATATCAGTTTGAAATAACATTGGGCATCCCCTACTTTATTAATCCACCAAGGTTCCCACAACCCTAGATAAGGGTTTTAGTTGCTCATTGTTGCAAGACAATCCATAGAATTCGATGAAGAAAGCATGGAATCAATATTGCAATGATATATGAATAAAACCCAGAGTCTCAAATTGAATAATCAACCAAAATCAAGAACAAAGTAATCCTAATATCAAAATCGAATCTCAGAATCAAATATATGTTTGTAAGCAATAAGAGTGCTTAAACTAACAAAAATGTAAGAAGGGTATTTATAAAATACAAGAAAAATCTAGGAAACTAATCCTAAACAAAAGAGGAAAATCAAAGTTGGTGAACACCTACGAGGCGTAGGTCGTCCCACGTAGCTGAACAGAACCCAAAATTTCTCTGAAACCTTTTGAACTTGCTGATTTCTATCACCTACGAAGAGTAGGTACTACCTATGGCCCGTAGGTGACCTGTCATAGGTGACAGTGAAATTTCTTCAGCTTCTGAATCTCGGATCTTTAACTTTCTAGCATATATTCTGGTACCTATCCCATATAAGTAGTACCTATGGAGCATTGATACCCATGTAGGTATCCCAAAATCTTCAATTTTCACATTTTTCTCTTTTTTAGCTCCAAAACCTGGTTTCCTACAAAACATAACAAAAAACACATCATATCTAACAAAAAGACCTAAGTAACTTGCATATTTCATCGTTTTTAGCGTCAAAAGTGCTATAAAATAATAGCATATCAACCACCCCCTAGAGACTACCAGAGCTGAGCCACAAGCCTCTACTGATCACAGGACTCGACTCTACCTTTGACCACAAGACCATTCACATTAAGGACACTTTTGGGTAGCTACGCGTTTGTCCCACAGGATTTCCTTACTAATGTGCTGAAGAGTCTAGGCAGCCTTAACCGATGAGTGACAAACATTGAGGAGGGGGAGTAGCCTTAGGTGAGGAAGGAGATTAGGGGTGAAATATGGGGAACACAAAGTCGGCTCGACATTTTGAGTAGTGTATTATCCAGAAGTTTGCAGGAGTTTAGACCTCAAATCTATTAGGCGTGCATGAGAAGTTGGCCGTACTCCAAGTGCCATGCATGCAAGGTCATCCTTGACCTACCCTATTATTAAGAAGATCTCTATTGGTGACATTCCAGATATTAGGGGCACTAAAGGCAAGAAAAAGACTGTTGAAGAAGAAGGTGGAGAGAGATCGAAAAGGAGAAGAAAGAGGACAAGAGACAAAGATGATATACAGAAAGCTTGGGAAGCTAGCCTACGGACTTAACAGGACTATCTGACTAGGTTCCATGAGAGAGAAGTTGGAGATGATAGCTTCTAAATGGTTGAGATGACAGCTGAAGTTGCAGCAGATATGAGTGGGGGCACCATTCCGCCTAAACCTGTCAAGTGGTCCAGGTTGGGCCAATCCAGCCTGGTTAGATCGGCCCAAATAGAGGTTCAGATTGGTCTAACATGGCATCCTCTAAGGGGTCGGTCTGTGGGGCGGGTACCCAGGCTGGGCCATCTAGTTCAAGGATCCCAGTGGACTAGCCCAGTTAAAAAACTGGACCAGGCCCACTAATGTACCAGATCGAACCGGCCCAGTAATTTTTTTAAAAATAATTAGGTCCAAAGGCCCAACCTAATGAGAATTTGATTTTTGACCATTGGTAGCAGCTATATAGCATTGGCCCAATGGCCTAAATCAATTGTTGGCTATTGTTCTTTAAATTTTTCCTATAAATACATGGTATATTGAACCAATTTTTTCCCACAACTTACAATTTCATTCTCTCAAACTCTCTCAATTATTCTAATTATCTCTTAAAGTGCTCAAATTTATTTTATTATTTTGCAATTACAAATATCAAGTAGAAGTTTCGAAAGTCTCAACTTTTGGATACTTCAAAAATTTGGTATTGTTGTTCCATCTCTTACTTTAAATTTTTAATTAGTGTATTATTTACTAAATATTTATTTTTATTATTTTTAAAATATTTTTTAGTTTAATTTATAATATGAATAAATTAACAAAAGTTGGTAAACGAGTTAGAATTTTTTGTCTCGAAAGTGATAGTGGTAGTAAAAAAACAATTGATTTCGATTTCGGTAGAGGTTGTTCAAGTACTAGATATACTCGTGTGCCTCCGATACCAATTAGTGAATCCTTTGAGAATGAAATAGGTGTAGGTGCTCACGATATAAATTTTTTAGAAGCTCAAAAAAACTATGGTATAGAAGAAGAGAATGAAGTAGACGCAGTTGTTTTAAATGTAGATGATGATGCCATTAGTGATACAACTGAAGTCGGTAATGTTAATATTACATATGAATCGGTTAATCGTCCTGCCCGGCCCCCTATAAGTTCTAGTAAAAATACTAGTATTGTGTGAAAATTTTTTACGGATGTAGATGGAACTACTAAGGTCCTATGCAATCTCTGTTAGGAATTATATAAGCATAAGATCGGAGGTAATAAAGAGTCTACAGGTGCGTTGCTGAGACATTTGAAAAAAGAACACCCAATAGAGTTAGCTACGGCAAAAGGCGGTGGGACTGTTAGGGCACCAAGTCAAACTAGATTGAACCCAAGAACCGGTAAATTAGTTCAAAATTATGATAACATGAAGGATTGGAAGGAATTAGCAAAAATGATAGTAGTGGGTTGTTTGTCTTTCTCTTTTACTTCTTCTGGAGCTTTTATTTATTATATTCAAGCAATTTATAATCCTATGTTTATACGTATTCCTAAAAGTACTTATCGGTCCGATATTCTTAGACTCCATGCACAATATGTTTATTATTTATCTACATTACTAAAAAGTCTTCAATGTAGAGTTCCTCTAACTTCTAATCTTGGTCATGTTATTAAAAATAAAAATTATTTAACAATTACTTATCATTGGATAGATAGTAATTTTGTTATGCCAAAACATATTTTTAGTATTTTGTATGATGAAGACTGTAGACACACTGAAAAATTTATTTCTGAATCTATTACAAAAGTTTTAAAATCTTATGATATTGAAAAAAAATTATTATTTATATCTTTTGATAATGCATCTAACAACAAGGCTATTTTTGACTTGTTAAAAGTTGAATTTCTCCGCCATTACCTGAAATATTTCATGTTAAGTGTGCTTTCCATATATATAATTTAATTGTATATGATGGACTTGAATTTTTGGAGCTTAGTATTGAAAAGATTAGGCTTGGGATTGGATTTAATCAAGAAAATAATAGAAAAGTTAAACTTGAAGAATTTCAATGAAAGTATCATCAAATTGGACTTAGACCGATATTAATGCCCGAAGAAGTAGATTGTATATGGAATGCTACTTCTGATTTTTTAAAAACTTGTCTTATTTACATAGTTTCTATTACTATGGCTTTTAATCAATTTGCTGATTCTTTTCCTGAGTGTATGTTACATGTTTCCGATTGGGCTATGATTAATAATGTTGTTAAATTTTTTAAAATTTTTTATATAGCTACAATTGTTCTGGTGCTTATTATCCTACTATTTGTAAAATTTTATCTTATTTAGCCTACATTTCTTGTTTTCTTAACGAATATAAGAATAATCCAGGTTATAAAGATACATTTGCTACAGTAACTGATAAATTTAAAAAATATTTTTATCCCTTTTTTCATATTCACTTGATTGGTGCTATAATAAATCCATGTATTAAATATAATACTTTGTCCGAACTTACTTCTATTATTTATAATGTTTTATCTATATAACCTGAAGAATAACCTTCTTTATTTACGGTTATGGGTGATGTGAATAATTACATGGATGAATTATACAATTATTATGTTGATTTACTTGATGATGCTTTACCAACACATAACATTCCAACTCCCGCTCTCTATCCTCCCGAGGATCCATCATCTTCTAAAAAATAGGCACATAGTAGTTATCATAATTACTTTTTTTATTTAAATATTTGAAATAGGGTTTCTCCTTCAGCACACAAAACTGTTTGTTGGGAAGAGCTTAAGTATTATCTTAGACAACCTATAGAGGATCGTAGAGTAAGGATCAACATGTTGGATTGGTGGAAAAATAATGAAAGATAATATTCTATACTTTCAAGATTAACTAGAGATATATTGAATGCTACAATGTCAACCATTGCATCAGAGAATACTTTTAGTCAACGATGACAGTAGCTTGGTGATAACCGACACTAATTGAGAGGCAATGCCATGAATGTTCAAGTTTACCTTAGAGACTGAATTAGAGTGAAACTAAGAAATCAAGGAATGGATATGGAGCCGATAGACAAACAAGATCTTAAAAAAATTATGACTTCAAGGGAGAACTCAACACAATTAAGTCCAATGCATGGCTTTGGCCCCATTGATTTTGACATGCCTCAGGTAATTTCCGTTAATATTAACATGAATGAGTTGAAAAAGATAATGTAAAATTTGTAGAATTCTCACTGTCAAGTGATTACACTTTACTAATTTCAAAACACAAGTTTACCTTTCAAATAACTACACTAAACCATTTTCGAGTCACTAATTCACTTCTCAAGTGACTACACAATTGATCAATTTGAAGTCACTAGTACACATTTTAAAATACTATACTTAACTATTTTCAATTATTTAATTCACATTTCAAGTGACTAAACTTAACCCTTTTTAAGTCATAAATTCACATTTCTAGTGACAACACTGAACCAATTTCAAGTCATGAATTCACACTTTCAAGTGATTACACTTTACTAATTTCAAAACACAAGTTTACCTTTCATGTAACTACACTAAACCATTTTCAAGTCACTAATTCACTTCTCAAGTACCATTAAAATTTTCCCCTTAAGCTTTCCCAGCAAGAATCTCACGAAATGAGAAGCTAAAAGATTTAATTCAATGGCAAATTTCTATCAGGAAAACTCCACATGCTAAATTCATTAACATTTATATCATTAACTTGAAGAACCTAAAATTATATATTGAAAAAAAGGTTCAATCAGTAGAAATTTTCTTTCTTAAAACATAAAAGGTGTAGATAAGCTAATAACTATAATTTACATTTTAGTTGAACTGGCCATGTCATTGAACAAGGTGCGATTTTACTAAATTTAGGAAGGGAAGAGCTTTAAAGCGAAAGAACTGAAATGGGGTGTGGATAAAGTCATGGATTTGTAACTAGTTGCCTCTAAACAGCTTTCACAGGTTGATACGAACCCAAACAACTAAGTAGTTATAGAAATATACCTTATTCATATAACAAAATTATACAACAAGAACAGGAGAATGTGAGGATGTTTAATAGAGTAAAATTATACTTTTCCTTTGGAAATAGAAGAAGTAGATTTGGCAGACATGGTTGTGGTTGACAAAATTTGTATGTTTTACTTCTTAGATAGAGAAAGAAGAAAACCTGAAGAAGGGTAATGCTGGAATTTTTTGTGGCTGTCGGTGGCAATGGCGGTGGTGCGGACGGTGGTGTCTTGATTTCGGCAGCGACGAAATTTGGAGTCTTGATTTGGTTGTCGGTGGTGGTGGTGCAGTATTTGGATGTGGCTGAAATTTTGTGATTGTGTTTAGGGTTTTGGTATGTAATACCCGTATTTCCCTAGCATAATTTAAGTCCCAATACATAATTATTCATAGATAAAATTTTCAAAATACTCATTAATTTTTAGTTTAGCTCCTGCCATTGCATAGGAAAGTCAATTAGCTTTCCAACGATATAAAATTCGCCCAAATTCGATAACCAAGTAAGAAGTTATGGCGATTTTAAGTTTCAATCATTAAACACCACCATTTTGACCCTTAGCGCGTCGTGGAGACAGACTAAATAACAATTGTCAGTTTCTAGTGTGCTACCTTGATGTTGGCACGTCACGCGAAGGACCCAGTTCACGTTTGGAAAATTCCAGTAAGCCTCCGCGATTATGGCGCGTCGCAGAGGTGGACAAAATGGCATTCCAGTGAAGGACCGCGATCTTACCACGCCGTGCCATCATCCAATTTCCCAATTGTCCCTTTTCCAGTGGCTTGTCAAGATAGTAGCGCGTCGCACCAAGGCCAAAATTGTGATCTTCAGTTTCCAGCTTTCATTTTTAAATTCGTTTAGGGGTATTTGGGTCTTTTTCCTAAGCCCTAAACTCGTCCTAAACATGAAATTTAAACCCTAGTTGACCTAAAATACTCATCATTATTCAATTCCTCTCAACTTAAAGATCCCCTTTTTCAAGAACAAGAAACCCAAGCTTTCAAATTCAGGGCCAAATCTCAAAAACTCACCATCAATCCTTCCAAATTCACTAACTCAAGTATGTTAGATGTTCATCCATGGGTCCCTTTCACCCTTGGAGTCCAAGTACCCACTTTAATTTTAAAAGTTATCATCTTTCCAAGATTCATGATATTAAATTGTGATTTTAAACTATGAGTCTCCATGAACTTCCATGAATATTGAATTTATACCATGCTTCAATGAAATTATTTTTGTTATTCAATTCTCCATGTTTTACTGTTATCATTCATTGAATTAAATCATGATTTAGTTTTATTCGTATTGAATTCATGCTTTTACTACAAGTTTCATATTATTCCTATGATTTGACTAAACTATGAACTACAATTGTTTGATAAAATACCTACAAGAGTGATTGATTTAATAAAAGCTTTCATGTTATGTCCTCCAAGTTTTGGTGTCATTTTACTATTATTACTTTAAGTCGTGGGGGTATTGAATACCCGAAAACCATAGTTGTTTACTTTGTCTAGTCTCAGTACATTACATAATAGTCTTCAGAACATACAATGAGCATCATCAGGACAGTCAGATATCAGTCAGGTAAACTCAGAACAGTCTAGTATTTCAGTGTCTTTCAGTTGGGAGTAGGATTTAGCACTGAGCGAGTGTAGGGATGACGGATTCCCCGTCATCTAGGCAGAGTCATTAGTAGCAGTCCCTATACTCCAGAACTATGTAGACAGTGTAGGATATGAGGAGTCACCCATCAGATTAGGCTTGACTCTCTCGCAGGGGTCACCCGTCAGTTCAAGCTTGACACCCCTAGTCCTTCAGACAGTATATTAGTATAGTGGATCCACATAGCCAGTGTTAGTACCCGTGGCATGGTATTAACACCCTTCCAACTGGGTTACAGGTTGGACCCCAATTAGCTCAGATTGAGGCATGTCGGTTAGATGATAGCTCCCACAGTCTCAGTCCAATAATCAGACCAGTAATTCAGTCTCAGTGTTGGTTGACCAAGGCATACAGATATCAGTTAATTCAGTATTTTAGCTTACAGATTTTATTCAGTTCATGTTATATGCTTGGTCATGCATCCCCAGTATCTCCAAATTTCATGTATCTTCAGTATTTATAAACTTTCATGCATACACAGTATTTAATAGTAAATTTAAAATATCAAATATCGACGGACAGTGTCGTTTTCATAAAGTTAATTTTTATTTATTTTTAACAAAAGCGACAATATCCGTCGCTTTTTGTAAAAAATATGAAAAAATAAAAAAATAATTAAAGATTGCGACGGATAGCGTCGCTTTTCCATAATTAATATTTTAACAATAAAAAAATTATAGCGACGTTGTTCATAGATTTTAATAAAAATAAATAAAAATTAAATATAAAAACCGACGGACAACGTCGCTTTTTATCATAAATTTAATTTTTATTTATTTTTAACAAAAGCGACACCGTCCGTCGCTTTGTCGCTTTTTGTAAAAATACATAAAAAATAAAAATAATTAAAAATTACGACGAATAGCGTCACTTTTCTATAATTAATATTTTAAAAATAAAAAATTATAGCGACGTTGTCTGTTGATTTTAATAAAAATAAATAAAAATAAAAATTAAATTTAAAAACCGACGGACAACGTCGCTTTTTATCATAAAGTTAATTTTTATTTATTTTTAACAAAAGCGACACTATCCGTCGCTTTTTGTAAAAATGTAGAAAAAATAAAAATAATTAAAAATTGTGACAAATAACATCACTTTTCTAGAATTAATATTTTAAAAATAAAAAATTATTGCGACGTTGTCCGTCGATTTTAATAAAAATAAAATTAAATTTAAAAATCAATGGACAACATCGCTTTTTAAAAATTAATTATTATTATTTTTAAATAAATAATGACGCTATCTGTCACATTTATTAAAAAAAATTATAAATTATTTGTTAATTAGTTGGCACAATAATTTGCAAAAAAAAGCAACGGATATTAAGACATTGGCCGTCGGTTTTAATAAAAAATAAATAAAAAATAAAATTAAACTAAAACAGCGACGGACAGTGTCACTTTTTAAAGCGACAAAGTTCATCACTTTTTTTTGTGTTACTTTTTGGCCTTTTTTTAGTAGTGTTCCTCATACATTTATTCAGAGTGTAATTGCCTGAAATTATGTATCTCGTCCTTCAATTGAAGCATTTTGGATGGTGGAAAGAAACAATCTAGAAACTACCTCCGCAACTCATTCTAAGTAGTGATTGATCCTCGAGAAAGTTCTCCTAACCATAAAGTAGCTTTACCAGTCAATGAAAATGGGAACAAGTTGAGTCTCAGTGTTTTCTAATTTACCCTATGAATAGTGTATGAATTGCAGATCCCAATAAAGTTTGTAAGGTGCATGTTTGTACCATCTATCGGCAAGCATGCAAACACTCCTTTCATATTCAAGAGCTAGATCATTGTACTAGTAATGTTGAACTTCACACTCGATAGAAAAATAGGAGGAATGATAGCTCCTGTGTTGGTAGGCTCAACGTACCCCAAGTCCTCCTCTGGATCATCATATGGAGGAAAGTACTGATAGGCTGCAGTACTTGAAATCTACCACTTCTAACTCTATCTTAATTTTCGTCGAGTGCTGCTAGATGATCTATTTCTTGTCTCTACCTTACTATCTCCCTGATAATGCTCAACTCATTACCATGTTTGAGGGGTGAGGCAGTCATTGTCAATAACCCAACTAGAGTAGGGGTCGAATCCACAAGGAGCGAATTATAAATTTTGAGTCTTATGGGTGCTCTAATCACTATAAGGGAACCCAGAGTGTCAATAAACACGACATGTAAGATAAAATGGAGGAATGTAATTTGAGGTAGGTTTGAAACAAATTTCGACTACAATACACCAAAGTAATACTAGTGATTTGAAATCAAGATTTGAATAGATCTTGGGATTATGTCTACCTAAAAGTAAAACATGTGGGTTGTTGATGGTTTAACATAAAACTTAGTTGTTAAGTAAGGGATAGGCTAGGTCTATAGTCGTTATGGACAATCTTCCAATAAAACCACTACGATTTCACCCATTCTCTTTCGAGCACCTAACAAGTGTGAAAGTTATAATCACCTAAAACCTCAATCAAGCATCCTTATTTCTAGGATGATGCTCTTGACATGACTTACACTCCAATCACACTTATTTCTAAGATTGCAAAAGGTATTAAAGCATAGACTTAATTGTCCACTATTACCTTGTCCCCCTATAACTCTCTTTCAAGGATGTTATGGGTTACCATATTTTCATATTCATCCCTCTTTTAAGGATGATGAAGGGTTTCTAGAGTTTGGGGTTTTCACCCATCAAACCCATTTGGAGATTTAAGGTTTTCACCTATCACATTCCAACTCACTAACCCAAGCAATGGTGGAATCCATACTCAACAACTAAAAATCATGCAAAAACAACAACACCTACACAAAATTACACTTTAGTTCATCATAATCCCAAGACTAATAAAGTTAACTATTAATGAGATTGGAGAAAAGACTTTTACCAGATGTTTCATCCATGGTGTTCATGATAATAGAGGGTAAAATAATCTTCAATTACGCACTCCAATGTCACTAATTTTTTCTTGGAATAATAATTACAATAACTATGAATAATCAATTTTTTACTCTCCCTTACTAGGGTTTTTCTCTTAATTTAAGTCTTTGATTCAGCTGTCTGGATTGACTATAATGCCCTTTACTCATTTATCCCACTTTGCTGCAGTCGCAAAGCTTCAACGGCGATTGTGAAACTGCGGTCAAGGCTTTGACTGAGCAATCGCGGTATGTTGGCAGATTTGACAGCCAACGATTGCGTTCTTTAGGTCGCGATCATGTTACCCAAGGCTGGATATGCTCCTTGCTTAACTGGTTGTGATTACGGTGTTCAGACTACGACCGCGGTAGCGAGGCCACTTATTCTCTGAGTCATTAGCTGCATTTTCTTGATTTCTTTTATCATTTCAAGCCTCAATCCACATCTTCTCATCTCCTCAACTCTATGCCTACAAGGAGTAGAGATTTAGTGAAATAAATTACAGTTATGTCTCGTTAATTACTTCAAAACAATACAAAGTGTACGCATATTTGATCAACAATATTTTGAAAAACTTCATGAGAGGGGGAGGCACAATATATGGGTTATCTCTAAACCCTTCTAGCTCACCTTCTTGAACGTGTTCAGTCATACTACCCATCAGCTGTAGGATTCTTTCTGGTTCATGATTAAGTGGGAGTAAGGGATTGCCTCTACTTCTTGTGTTAGGAATACACCAGCGTACATCCAACTAAAAACAGAAAACAAAAACTCAAAACTTTAACAACTTTGTTTGACAATCACCATATTCCCCAACAATGATGCCAAAATTTATATACCGCCCAAAGATACATCTCAAATTAAAGTTTAAAAATTTGATGTAAGATACAGTAACCCAACTTAGGTTGGGGTCAAACCCACTGGGAATACATGAACTATATTTCAAATATGCGGAAACTAACGGGTAGTATAGGAAAGTAAATGGGGGGATTGTAGTTGTAAACTGTGAAATGTAACAAATTGTTGAATGCTTTGGTTGTAATCAGTCAGAAACAAACACTAGAACAATTTTACCCATGGCTTCTCAACTCTATAGGTTTATCGTGCTCTACTGAACAAACCCAATATCATGTATGCAGAATCTGATAAGTTATATATCACCAATTGTCTTGTGGACTAACTGGTGAAATTTTACTCTTTACCTTTTGAGTCTCAGAGTATCGCATTACTAACCATTATCCTATATCCCAGATTAAGTTTTACCTTTTGAGTCTTAATTGATTAGATGAAGATAATTATCATAAGCAGATGAAAATTATTAGTTTATTTCGATAATTAACTCCAAATTACTATTGTGACTTTCTTTTCCTACTCTCTACCTCTCTTGTGAAGCAAATAGTAAATATATGTGGGATTCTAACATTTGCAACCGCTAAGACATCAATTAAATTGAAGATGGTCCTAATACATACAACAATATCAGTTTGAAATAATATTGGGCATCCCCTATTTTATTAATCCACCAGGGTTCCCATAACCCTATCTAAGGGTTTTAGCTGCTCATTATTGCAAGACAATCCATAGAATTTGATAAAGAAAGCATGGAATCACTGTTACAATAATATATGAATAAAACCCAGAGTCTCAAATTAAATAATCAACCAAAATCAAGAACAAAGTAATCCTAATATCAAAATCGAGTCTCAGAATCAAATATATATTTGTAAGCAATAAGAGTGCTTAAAATAACAAAAAATGTAAGAAGGGTATTTATAAAATACAAGAAAAATCTAGGAAACCAATCCTAAACAAAAGAGGAAAATCAAAGTTGGTGAACACCTATGAGGCGTAGGTGGTCCCACGTAGCTGACCAAAACCCAAAATTTCTCTGAAACCTTTTGAACTTGTTGATTTCTATCACCTATGAAGCGTAGGTACTACCTATGCCCGTATGTGCCATGTCATAGGTGACAATGAAATTTCTTCAGCTTCTGAATCTCGGATCTTCAACTTTCTAGCACATATTTTGGTACTTATTCCATATAAGTAGTACCTATGGGGCGTTGATACCCATGTAGGTGTCCCAAAATCTTTAATTTTCTATTTTTTCTCCTCTTTAGCTCCAAAACCTGGTTTCCTACAAAACATAACACAAAACACATCATATCTAACAAAAAACCCTAAGTAACTTGCATATTTCATTATTTTTAGTGTCAAAAGTGCTATAAAATAATAACACATCAACCACCCCCTAGAGACTGCCTAAGCTGAGCCACAAGCCTCTACTAATACTGTAGGGTCCTCACAGGACCCGACTCCACCTTTGACTACAAGACCATTCATATCAAGGCCACTTTCGGGTGGCTACGCTTTAGTCCCACAGGATTTTCTTACTAGTGTGCAGAAAAGTCTTGGCAGCCTTAACCGATGAGTGACAAATATTGAGGAGGGGGTGCATCCTTGGGTGAGGACAGAGATTAGGGGTGAAATATAGGGTACGCAAACTCAGATGGACATTTTGAGCGGTGTATTAGACAAAAGTTTGTGGGAGTTCAGGCCTCAAATCTGTTAGGCGTGCATGCGTTTGCCCCACTCCAAGCAACTATTGATGCTATGCATGCAAGGTCATCCTCGACCTACCCTATTATTAAGAAGATCTCTATTGGTGACATGCCAGATATTTGGGGCACCAAAGGTAAGAAAAAGACTGTTGAAGAAGAAGGTGGAGAGAGATCAAAGATAAGAAAAAAAGGATAGGAGAGAGAGATGATATACAGAAAGCTTGGGCAGCTAGCCTACGGATTTCGCAGGACTATCTGACTAGGTTCCATGAGATGGA
Source organism: Capsicum pubescens (assembly GCA_030864215.1). Classification (NCBI taxonomy): domain Eukaryota; kingdom Viridiplantae; phylum Streptophyta; class Magnoliopsida; order Solanales; family Solanaceae; genus Capsicum; species Capsicum pubescens. Next base: position 261,262,519 of record CM061540.1, on the reverse strand, counting down.
AGTGGAAGATGATAGCTTATGAACGTTTGAGACGACAGCTAAAGTTGTAGTAGATATGAGTGGGGGCACCATTCCACCTAAACCTATCAAGTGGGCTGAGTTGGGCCAGTCCGGCCTTGTTAGATCAACCCAAATAGAGGTTCAAATTGGTCTAACAAGCCATCGTCTAAGAGGTCGGTCTGTGGGCTGGGTACCCAGGCTGGGCCATCTAGTTCAAGGAACCCAGTGGACTAGCCCAGTTGAAAAATTAGACCCGGCCCACTGGTGTACCAGACCCAACCGGCCTGGTAATTTTTTTAAAAATAATTAGGTCCAAAGGCCCAACCTGCTGAGAAGTTGATTTTTTACCATTGGTAGCAGTTATATAGCGTTGGCCCAATGGCCAAAATCAGTTGTTGGCTATTGTTCTTTAAATTTTTCCTATAAATACATGGCATATTGAACCAATTTTTTCCCACAACTTACAATTTCATTCTCTCAAACTCCCTCAATTATTCTAATTATCTCTTAAAGTGCTCAAATTTATTTTATTATTTTGCAATTTCAAATATCAAGTAGAAGTTTCAAAAGTCTCTCAACTTTTGGATACTTCAAAAATTTGGTATTGTTGTTCCATCTCTTACTTTAAATTTTTAATTAGTGTATTATTTATTAAATATCTATTTTTATTATTTTTAAAATATTTGTTAGTTTAATTTATAATATGGATAAATTAACAAAAGTCGGTAAACGAGTTAGAAATTTCCATCTCAATAGTGGTAGTGGTAGTAAAAAATCAATTGATTTCGATTTCGGTAGAGGTAGTTCAAGTACTAGATATACTCGTGTGCCTCCGATACCAATTAGTAAAACCTTTGAGAATGAAATAGGTGTAGGTTCTCACAATATAAATTTTTTAGAAGCTCAAAAAAATTATGGTATTGAAGAAGAGAATGAAGTAGATGCGGTGGTTTTAAATATAGATGATGATGCTATTAGTGATACAAATGAAGTTGGTAATGTTAAAATTAGATAGGAATCGATTAATCTTCCTGCCCGGCCCCCTATAAGATCTAGTAAAAATACTAGTATTGTGTGAAAAATTCTTACGGATGTAGATGGAACTACTAAGGTCCTATGCAATCTCTATTAGGAATTATATAAGCATAAGATCGGAGGTAATAAAGAGGCTACAGGTGCGTTGATGAGACATTTGAAAAAAGAACACCCAATAGAGTTAGATATGGCAAAAGGTGGTGGGACTATTAGGGTGCAAACTCAAACTAGATTGGACCCAAGAACCGGTAAATTAGTTCAAAATTACGATAAAATGAAGGATTGGAAAGAATTAGCAAAAATGATAGTAGTGGGTTGTTTGTCTTTCTCTTTTACTTCTTCTGGTGCTTTTATTCATTATATTCAAGCAATTTATAATCCTATGTTTATACGTATTCCAAAAAGTACTTGTCGGTCCGATATTCTTAGACTCCATGCACAATATGTTTATTATTTATCTGCATTACTAAAAAGTCTTCAATGTAGAGTTTCTCTAACTTCTAATCTTGGTCATGTTGTTAGTAAAAATAATTATTTAACAATTACTTATCATTGGATAGATAGTAATTTTTTTATGCCAAAACATATTTTTAGCATTTTGTATGATGAAGACTGGAGACACACTGGAAAATTTATTTCTAAATCTATTACAAAAGTTTTAAAATATTATGATATTGAAAAAAAAGTATTATTTATATCTTTTGATAATGCATCTAACGACAAGGCTATTGTTAACTTGTTAAAATTTAAATTTCTCCGCCATTACCCAAAATATTTCATGTTAAGTGTGCTTTCCATATATATAATTTAATTGTATACGATGGACTTGAATTTTTTGAGCTTAGTATTGAAAAGGTTATGCTTGGGATTGGATTTATTCAAGAAAATCATAGAGAGGTTAAACTTGTAGAATTTAAAAGAAAGTATCATTAATGTGGACTTAGACCGATATTAATGCCCGAAGAAGTAGATTGTATATGGAATGCTACTTCTGATTTTTTAAAAACTTATCTTATTTATATAGTTTATATTACTATGAATTTTAATCAATTTGCTGATTTTTTTCTTGAGTGTATGTTACATATTTCTGATTGGGCTATGATTAATGATGTTTTTAAATTTTTGAAAAAATTTTATATAGCGACAATTGTTCTAGTGCTTATTATCCTACTATTTGTAAAATTTTATCTTATTTAGCCAACATTTCTTGTTTTTTTAACGAATATAAGAATAAACCAGGTTACAAAGATGCATTTGCTACAATAACTGATAAATTTAAAAAATATTTTTATCCACTTTTCCCTATTTACTTGATTGGTGCTATAATAATCCATGTATTAAATATAATATTTTATCCGAATTTACTTCTATTATTTATAATATTTTAGCTCTATAACCTGAAGTAGAACCTTCTTTGTTTACGGTTATAGGTGATGTGAATAATTACATGGATGAATTATACAATTATTATGTTGATTTACTTGATGATGCTTTACCAACACATAACATTCCAACTCCCGCTCCCTATCCTCCCGAGGATCCATCATCTTCTAAAAAATAGGCACATAGTAGTTATCATAAATACTTTTTTTATTTAAATATTTGAAATAGGGTGTCGCCTTCAGCACACAAAACTGTTTGTTGGGAAGAACTTAAGTATTATCTTAGACAACCTATAGAGGAACATAGAGCAAGGATCAACATGTTTGATTGGTGGAAGAATAATGAAAGATAATATTCTATACTTTCAAGATTAACTAGAGATATATTGAATATTTCAATGTCAACCATTGCATCGGAGAATACTTTTAGTCAATGATGACAGTAGCTTGGTGATAACCGATACTAATTGAGAGGTAATGCCATGAATGTTCTAGTTTGCCTTAGAGACTGAATTAGAGTGAAACGAAGAAATCAAGGAATGGATGTGGAGCCGATAGACAAACAAGATCTTAAAAAAATTATGACTTCAAGGGAGAACTCAACACAATCAAGTCCAATGCATGGCTTTAGCCCCATTGATTTTGACATGCCTCGTGTAATTTCCGTTAATATTAACATGAATGAGTTGAAAAAGAAATGTAAAATTTGTAGAATTTTCAATTTATCATTAAATCTATTGAATTTTCTTATAGTTCATTTTGAGTGAGTTTTAATTGCAATCTTGTAACTTATAAGTTTTGAATCATTTTGCAATCCAATCAATCAAATAAAAAATTCATTCACTCTTTACATATTTTTTTCATTTAAATTGAATATCTAATTTGCATTAAATACTTTTAATATATTACGATCAAACTTTATATAAACATAACAGACATATATACATACAATGAAAAATAATATTAGCAAATATTACTTAAACTACTAGTATTGACATATAAAAATTCTATATAAGCTTATCTTTTAAGTATTGTATGTTAATATTTGAATATATATACAAATATTATTATATTAAGTAGTATATATTGTATGTATATATGTGTGTAGATTTTTTAAAGTAGTATAATATGTAATGTATATATGTTGTATGTATATTTTCTAAAGTTGTATAATATATAATGTATATATGTTGTATGTATATTGTTTAAAGTAGTATTTCTAATAGTATATATTATATGTATATATGTGTGTGTGTTTTCTAAGGAAGTATAATATGTAATGTAGATATGATGTATGTATATTATTTAAAGTAGCATTTTTTAAGCAGTATATATTGAATGTATGTTGGTTCAAGTAGTATATATTGTATGTATATTGTTTCAAATAGTATTTTAAATAGTATATATGAAACACCCTAGGTTCTGGTCCGTAGAAATTTCCTGGGTTTTGGACTTTCTAGACATCATACGACTCACCATACTAGTCGTATGGTGGGGGTACGGGTCAGGTAACCCAGTTGCATATTATCTAGTGTTGGGTGGTGTTGAGTGGTTGAGTTTTGGTATGAGTACAACTAGGTGGGTATGAGTCATATGAATGGTGACGAGTCGTTGGGTTGGGTTTTCATTCACTTAATTTGAAACTTAGTAACTTGACTTAGATCTGAATATGAGTGGCTCACCGTGAGTCGTGAGGATAAGGTATGAGTGGTATAGTCCAACTCGTATGTTGGACAGTGTCAACCCTTCTTAATTTTATTATGGGTATGAGTTAAGGGTATTGGTCATATGCTTGGGTACGAGTAGCCTTGGTGGTCATATGTTGGACAATGTTGGGGGTCCATGGGATGCCTAGGGTACGAGTGATGGGTACCACTCATATGGTAGGGTGCAATTTGGGTGGTGGAGTCGTACCCTCCTACGGGAATTTTATATAGTTTAAGTTGGGGGTAATCTGGATATTTTACCTCTTAACCTCTTAAGCTCCACAACATAAAGAACCTTTTTGGGGATTTATTAACCTATTTACAACCAATTAAACTCTCTTAAACACTCTCAAATTCTCTCAAGGCTCTTGGGTCAAGGAAGGCTAGGGTTTTTTCAATAGGATCAATTTGGGGCATACAAGGGTGGTCTCTCTCCATCTTCTTCAAAATCTAAGGCAAGTTACTCCTCCCTCATTGTTAGTTCAACTAAAGGCATGACTTATTGTATTGTTTTCATAGCATAAATGTGGTATGGTTTTGGGTTTTAAACTATATATTGGGGGTTTTGGTTATAAATAGTTGGTTATGGTTTTCCCATGTTTTAATTATGGTTTTCATATCTTATTGGTTGTTTGAGTATGTGGTTGCATGGTAATGGTTAATTGGTACTTGGTTTTGGCTTGGAAACTATATGCCCATAACATATTTGATAAAAATGGCTATGAGAATGTTATTGTTACATTGTTGAACTTTTATTGAAAACTTTACATGGTATAAAATGGTAATGGAACCCTAAATTGGTTTGGATGGTTTTGAATGATTTTAATTAGTTAAATGATAAGGTCTTAGTAGTCATGGTTATGATTTAATTGGAAGCCTAGTGGCGTACAAGGGAATTCCACAAGCAAACATAATAATAAACCACTTGTGGGGTACATGGGAATCCCCCAAGTAAACTTAATGATAATGAAATCTCCAAGTACATAAGAATCCCTTTTCCTTAAAAAGTTTGGCTAAGGACATTGCTTTCAAACTATAGTCGGTATGACGATACCCCTTTTTCTACCCTTGGTTAATAATAAATGGAATTGGTGGTATGGATTATGTGACAATTGATTTAATTGGGAAATAATGGAGGGGGTGTGATAACTAACCGTGAAGGTGTGAGTCCAATGGACGAATACTGGAAACTCATGTTTGTCGATATTAGGATTGGTAATAGAAACCACATACTATACTTATGGGGTACACGGGGATCCCCTAAGTTACATTTGTATATATATATATCATGGAGAGTGAAGGGTACATGGGAATTCCCTACTCCTATGGTATCTTTGGTTCATACGGATACACGCATCGGGGCCTGTTCTGGGGGTAACACTGGACCCCCATAGCCCGTGGGTGGTCCTAGGATGGTCAAGCTACACATACCAAGGTTAATGGTTTTAAAGGAATGCTAATCCCGATTTCCTGTCCTGGCATGGATTATATATATGTATATGTATGGTTGTGAATGCATATGGTTGTTTACTTGGTTTTAAAGGTTGGCATTATTTTATCCTTACATGATTACTTGCTAGCGTTTACCTTCTAATAAGTCTTCAGGTGACTGTATCCCCATGCAATGTCAGAACCGGCCATACTACTCCTCATGCTCAGTGATCGAATTTAGGACTAGCTTTTGTTAGATTGAAGTGGTGAGATTCTATACTCTAAAAGGCTCCATTTCATGTCATGGTCTTTTATTCATACATTGGATATTTCATAGACTTTGATTTTGGCTATGGTCGGGAGCATATCCCGATTGGATATTGTTTTACTTTTGGATGGGGGCTTTGTGGTACTACTATGGGTTGGTATGGGTGGTGTCGTTATTAGTGGAAGCCTTAGTATTGGCATTGGTATTGGGTATTACACCGATTGACTACATTTGATTTGTGATTGATCCATTTTGTTTTGGATTATATATATATATATATACATATTCAAAACTTATCTGATATGGGATATAGGGCGGTTATAGTGGCGCATTGGGGTGGGCTCCGATCCCAATTGGGATTGAGGCACCTGACATGACTAGGCCCTAGTTTTGATCGTGTAAAATTAGTATCAAAGCCCTGGGTTCATAGTATACTGGGAGTCCACAAAGTCGTGTCGAGTAGAATCTCTTTTAAGGGTGTATAGCGCGCTATACTCATAAGGGAGAGGCTACAAGGCATTTAGGAACTATTTCTCGTTCTTGTGTTCTGATTTCAAGCTTTGGAGTCTATGTCCTAGAATCTTCTCTAATTCCCATTTGTTAGCTTTTCAGATCATGCCTCGACGATCTGAAATTCACGGAAGCACATTTGTCATAATTGTAGATAATGTTGATAGGACCCGATCCACTCATGGGATCCATACTCGGTCTAGAGATCTATTCCCTGATTTCTCTGGAGTTCCACCAATTCCCTCATTCCTCCTTAGGCTGATATGATGAATGTTGAGTTTCGTCAGTCGATTTATTTGATTGATCAGTTGGTAGCTTCTTAGGCTGAGCGTGGTGTATCTGTTACTCCATCTTCTGAGGCCACAAGGGTTGGCCAGTTTTTGAGGTTGAGTCCTATGAATTTCACTGGTGTTAAGGTAGAGAAGGATCCTCAAGGTTTTCTAGATGAGATAGAAAAGATTTTTAAGATTATACATGTCATGAATGTGGAAGGGGTAGGGTTGTCTGCCTACCAACTGAAGGATATGGCGTACCAATGGTACGAGGAATGGAATAGGGAAAGGGTGATGATTTTGAAGAGTAATCGTTATGGGAGACTTTCTCTAATGCATTTCTGGACTACTTCTTTCCTCAAGAATTAAGGAAAGTAAAGGCAGAGGAATTTGTTAATCTGGAATAGGGGAAGATGTCAGTCAAGGAGTAGGCCTTAAAGTTTCACCAATTGTCTCGGTATGCTCTGGAGATGGTGTCGGATATGAGGGACAAGATAAGAAAGTTCACTTCAGGACTGTCTCATGAGTTGATCCATAAAAGTAAGGTTGTCTTGTTGATCAATGACATAGACATCTCTAGGTTGGTTATTCATATGCAATAGGTGGAGGAGGAAAAGAAAAAATAGGCTGAGATAGGGGAAAGACAGGGTAAGAAGTTTAGGTTCTCTAATTAGAGTGGTGGCCAACAATAAAATAGTAGGGATGGTGGTAAGTGGACAAAAAAAAGCAGGGGAGTTTTGGTTCCTTCTCCACAGCTAGTGCTTCTTACCGAAGCCGTCGAGTGACAGGCGCCAGCAGCGTGGCAAAAACTTCAAGGCATAGGGTGCCCAATCTCAGACTAGTGGGTCCTAGTCAACTTCATCATGTCTTTCTTGTAGGTTCTGTGGTCGGTTGCATCAGGGTTTTTGTGATGAGAGAAAGGACAGGTGGTTCAAATAGGGTCAACCAGGCCATATACTTAGAAACTATTCGGTCGGTAAGGTTGCTTCGGGAGCAAATAGGGTTTCGTTTCCTCTTCATCTGCTCCCACACTGAAGGGTGCTGCTTCTGTATCTATTTTTACTTCTGGTACCGGCACTGGTTGGAACCGTCTATATGCACTCACTACTCGACAGGAGTCTGAGGCATCTCTTGATGTCGTGACTGGTATGTTAAAACTTTTCTCCCTTGATGTGCATTAGTTACTTGATTCGGGGTTTACTCTTTCTTATGTGACCCTATTTGTGGCTGTGTATTTTGGTTTTATTCCCAAGGTTACTTCTAGCCTTTTTTTCTATTTCTACCCCAGTAGGTGACTTTATAATTGCTAAAAGAGTCAATAGGGTGTGTGTGGTATCTTTTGGTAGTAAGGAGACTTTGGTGGACTTATATAAATTAGACATAGTGGATTTTGATGTTATTCTGGGTATGGATTATTTATACTCATGCTACGCATCCTTAGATTATCGTACCCATAAGGTTGACTTTAGGTTTCCTAGTGAGCCGATTATTAAATAAGAGGGTGGTTCCCAAGCTCCTAAGGGGAAGTTTATATCATATATTAGAGCTCGGAGATTAATCTCAAAAGGGTGTCTCTATCATTTATTCCAAGTTAAAGATTCTAACTCGGAAGGTCCTTCTTAACATTCAATTCTAGTGGTGAATAAAATTCCTGAGGACTTCCCTGATGACCTTCCTGGTGTTTCTCCTGATAGGGAGATTGAATTTGGGATTGATCTAGTTTTGGACACTTGTCTAATTTCTATTCCTCTTTATAGAATGGGTTTGGCTGAATTAAAGGAGCTTAAGGAGCAACTTAAAGATCTTTTGGATAAGGGTTTTATCCGTCCTAGTGTATCCCCATGGGGTGAACCAATATTATTCGTGCGAAATAAGGATGGTTCCCTTCGGATATGTATTGACTATCGATAGTTGAATAAGGTGACGGTGAAGAACAAGTATCCTCTTCCAAGGATAGAAGACTTGTTCGATCAGTTACAGGGTGCTAAATTCTTCTCTAAGATTGATCTCTGGTCTAGGTATCATCAGATAAAGATTAGGGAAGTGGATATCCCTAAGACAACTTTTCATACTCGATATGGCACTTTAAGTTCTTGGTGATGTCTTTTGGGTTGACCAATGCTTTGGCAGTTTTTATGGATTTGATTAATAGGGTCTTTCGTCAATTTCTAAATTTCTTTGTTATTGTTTTCATAGATGTCATTTTGGTATACTCTAAGAGTGAAGTGGATTATGCCAATACTTCCATATTGTGTTGCAGACTTGAAGGAGCAGCGGTTGTATGCCAAATTCTCAAAATATGAATTATGGTTGAACACTGTTACTTTTCTGGGTCATATTATTTCTAGTGAAGAGATCATGGTGGATTCGCAGAAGGTTGCAGTTGTTAAGAAGTGGACTAAACACACGACTCCAATCGATATTCAGAGCTTCTTGGGTTTAGCTGGCTACTATAGGAGGTTTGTGGAGAGCTTTTCTACTATAGATGCCTCGTTGACTAAGTTGACTCAGAAAAAGGTAAAGTTCTTATGGTCTGATGCTTGAGAGGGGAGTTTCGATAAGCTAAAGAATAAGCTAACTTCGGCTTCGATTTTTTCTTTGTCAGAAGGTACTGAATGGTTTATGGTTTACGCTAATGCATCTTAGGTGGGATTTGGTTGTGTTTTAATGTAGCATGGTAAGGTGATAGCCTATGTTTCTAGGAAGTTGAAGGTGTTTAAGAGGAACTATCCTACTCATGATTTGGAGTTGTTAGCTGTGGTGTTTGCGCATTAAAAATCTGGTGGCACTATTTGTATGGAGTGCATATGGATATCTTCCCGGATCAAAAGAGTCTACAGTATATATTTACTCAGATAGAACTTAACCTCAGGCAGAAGAGATAGCTTGAGCTTCTTAAGAACTATGACATAAGTCTTCACTACCGCCAAGGTAAATCTAATGTGGTTGTTGATGCTCTTAGCAGGTTATCCATGGGGAGCTTAGCTCATGTGGAAAGGGAGAAGCGAGAGTTAGTGAAGGATATTCACCGCTTGGCTAACCTTGGAGTTCATCTCTTAGACTCCGAGAATAGAGGTGTGTTAGTTGGTACAGGAAGTGGTGTGGTCATCTCTTAGTGCAGAGATCAAGGATAAGCAAGTGTTAGATCCTGTCTTGATGGAAATTAAGGGTGATGTAGGTGGGAAAAGGGGATGGTATTTGAGATTAGTGGAGATGGTACCTTACGGTATCAACGGAGGTTATGTGTTCCTTATGTCGATGGGTTGCGTGAGAGGATATTGGCTGAGGTGTATGAATTGCGCTATGTTGTTCATCCCAGTTTGATGAAAATATATCATGACCTTAAGGATATGTATTGGTAGAATGGTATGAAGTGGGATGTGGCTGATTTTGTGGTCAAGTGCATGGTGTGTCAACAAGTGAAAGTTGAGCATATAAGGCCCAGAGGGTTGTATCAAGAAATTAAGTTGCCTGAATGGAAGTGGGAAGTAATCAATATGTATTTCATTACCGTTTTTCATCGATCTCGGAATTAATTTGATTTGGTTTGGGTCATCGTGGATAGGATGACAAAGTCGGCTCACTTCTTGCCAGTAAGGACTAACTTTTTAGATGAGGATTATGCAAGGTTGTACCTCCAAGAGATTATGAAGCTGGATGGGATACCTTTTTGTATCATCTCTAATCGTGGTACGTAGTTTTAATCTTATTTTTGGTGGTCGTTTCAAAAGGGATTGGGTACTAAAATTAGTCTGAGTACTTCTTTTAACCCGCAGACAGATGGGAAAGAAGAGAGGACTATTTAGACATTGGAGAATATGCTTCGGGCATGTGTGATTGACTATGGTGGTAGTTGGGTGGAGCATCTACCTCTTGTAGAGTTTGCTTACAATAATAGTTACCATTCTAGTATTGGGATGGCTCCTTTTGAGGCATTGTATGGTAGGAGGTATAGATATCCTATTGGGTGGTTCGAGCTTGGTGAGGCGGATATGTTTGATATAGACTTGGTTTATCATGCTATGGTAAAAGTGAAGGTGATTTAGGGATAGGCTTAAAGCTACCCAAAGTCTCCAAAAGTCCTATGTGGATGTGAGACATAGGGACTTGGTGTTCGAGATTGGGAATAAGATGTTCCTAAAGGTGTCTCTCATGAAGAGCGTGATGCAGTTTGGGAAGAAAGAGAAGCTCAGTCCCTAGTATGCTGGTCCTTATGTGACTGTGAGAATGGTTGGTAATGTTGCGTATGAATTGGAGTTGCTTTCTACTTTGAGCTTCATTTATTTAGTATTCCATGTCTCTCTGTTGAAGAAGTGTATTGGTGATCCATCGCAAGTTGTGCATGTCAAGGATATTGGTATTTTAGATTCCTTGTCCTATGAGGAGATCCTGGTTGAGATCTTAGAGCGTTAAGTTCGTCGATTGCAGACCAAGAATGTAGCCTCGGTAAAGGTTGTATGGAGGAACTATAAGGTGAAAGAGGATACTTGAGAAGCGAAAGAGGACATGAAGTCCAAGTATCCGCATTTGTTTTCCAATACAGATATTCGTGCTTAAGGTATGTATTCTTCATAACATCCTTTTTTTCTAGTTTTTGGTTAAAAAAAAGGTTGATTTCCTTACATTTTGTTTTCTAACTTGAATAAAGATCAGAATGGGAGTGTCGGGAGGTAAATCGTGCTTATACTACCTTGTCCAACATTCTTGCACGAATGATCCAAGTAAGGGAGAATTGAAACATCCTAGTTTCTGGTCCTTAGAAATTTCTTGGGTTTTGGATTTTTTGGACATCATACGACTCACCATACTAGTCGTATGCTAATGGTACGGGTCAAGTAACACAGTCGTATGTTGTCCAGTATTGGGTAGTGTTGAGTGGTTGAGTTTCTGGTATGGGTACGACTAGGTAGGTACGAGTCGTATGGTTGGTAACCGGTCGTTGGGTTGGTTTTTTCTTCACTTAATCTGAAACATAGTAACTTAACTTGGATCTGAGTACGAGTGGCTCACCATGAGTCATGAGGATAGGGTACGAGTGGTATAGTCCAACTCGTATGTTGGACAGTGTCAACCTCTCTTGATTCTGTTATGGGTACGAGTTAAGGATACTGGTCCTATGCTGGTGTACGAGTAAACTTGGTGGTCGTATGTTGGACAGTGTTGGGGGTCCATGGGATGCCTAGGGTACGAGTAGAAGGTACCACTCGTACGGTAGGGTATGGTTTGGGTGGTGAAGTTGTACCCTCCTATGGGAATTTTATATAATTTAAGTTGGGTTAATCTGGATATTTCCCCTCTTAAACTTTTAAGGCCCCACGACATAAAGCACCTTTTTAGGGCTTCATTAACCTATTTGCAACCAATCAAACTCTCTTAAAAACTCTCAAATTCTCTCAAGGCTTTTGGGTCAAGGAAGGCTAGGGTTTCTTCAATAAGATCAATTTGGCGCATACAAGGGTGGTTTCTCTCTGCCTTCTTCATAATCTAAGGCATATTACTCCTCCCTCATTGTTAGTTCAACTAAAGGCAGGATTTAATGTATGCTTTTCATGGCAAAAATATGGTATGGTTTTGGGTTTTAAACTATATGTTAGGGGTTTTAGTTATAAATGGTTGGTTATGGTTTTCCCATATTTTAATTATGGTTTTATGTCTTAATGGTGGTATGAATATGTGGTTTCATGGGAATTGCTAATTAGTACTTGGTTTGTCTTTGGAAACTATATGCCCTTAACAAGTTTGATAAAATGCCTATGAGAATGCTTTTGTTACATTGTTGAACTTTTATTGAAAAATTTGCATAGTATAAAATGGTAATGGAATCCTAATTGGTTTGGATGGTTTTGAATGATTTTAAATGGTTAAACGGTAAGGTCTTGGTGGTCACAGTTATGGTTTAATCGAAAGCCTTGTTGGGTACAAGGCAATCCCCCAAGCAAACATAGTAATGAACCACTTGTAAGGTACATGGGAATCCCCCAAGTAAACTTAATGATAATGAAATCTCCAGGAACATAGTAATCATTTTTCTTTAAGAAAGTTGTCTAAAGACATTGCTTTCAAGCTATAGTCGGTATGACAATGCCACTTCTTATAGCTTTAGTTAATAATAAATGGAATTGGTGGTTTGGATTATGTGACAATGATTTTAATTGGGCAATAATGGAGGGGTGTGATAGCTAACCGTGAAGGTGTGTGTCCAATGAACGAACACTGGAAACTCATGTTTGCCAACATGAGGATTGGTCATAGTCACCACATACTATACTTATGGGGTACAAAAGAATCCCCTAAGTTATATTTATATATATGTATCATGGAGAGTGAAGGTACACGGAAATCTCCTACTCCTATGGTATCTCCAGTTCGTGCGGCTACACGCGTTGGGGCCCGTTCAGGGGGTAACACTGGACCCATGTATCATGTGGATAGTTCTAGGATGGTTAAGCTACACATACCCAGGTTAATGGTTTTAAAGGCATGCTAAATCCGGTTCTCTTTCCCAGCATGGATTATATATATGTATATGTATGGTTGTGAATGCATATGGTTGTTTACTTGGTTTTAAAATTTGGCATTATTTTATCCTTATCATGAGTACTTGCTAGCGTTCATCCGCTAACCTATCTTCGAGCGGATGTATCCCCACGCGATACAGGAATCGGTCATGCTACTCCTCATGCTCAGTGATCGGATTCAGGATTAGCTTGTGTCGGATTGAAGTGGTGAGCTTCCATACTCCAGAAGGCTCCATTTCATTTCATAGTCTTTTATTCATACTTTGGATATTTCATAGACTTTGGTTTTGGCTATGGTCGGGGGCATGTCCCGACCGGATATTGTTTTACTTTTGGATAGAGGCTTTGTGGGACTACTATGGGTTGGTATGGGTGGTGTCGGAATTAGTGTCAGCCTCAGTTTGGCATTGGTATTTGGGATGACGCCGATTGACTACATTTGATTTATGATTGTTCCATTTTATTTTGAATTAAATATATATATATATATATATATATATATATATATAAATATATTTACATTTGGAACTCATCTTATATGGGATATAGGGCGGTTATGGTGGGGTATTGGGGGTGGTCTCCGATTCCGAATGCATATTGTTTCAAGAAGTATTTCAAGTAGTATATATTGCATATATATCTGAGTTTATGTTTTCTAATGTAGTATAATATATAATGTATATATGTTTTCAAGTAGTATATATTGAATGTATATTGTTTCTAGTATTATTTCAAGTAGTATATATTATATGTATATTTGTATGTATGTTTTCTAATGTACTATAATATATAATATAGATAAGTTGTATGTATATTATTTCAAGTAGTATTGAAAGTAGTATATGCTGAATGTACATATATTTGTATATTTTTTAAAGTAGATATTGAATATATGTGTGTATGTGTGTTTTAAAGTAGTTTAATCTGTAATGTATATATGTTGTATGTATATTGTCTGAGTATTTAGTAGTATATATGTGTGTATATATAATATATCTTTAAAAGCCCATGAAAATTCGAATTTAGCTTTATTTTTTACGTCTAGGACTGGTACCCGACCCATTAATCGAATTGGGTCGAGTTGACCTAGTTCAGGACCGGTTAGACTGACCACATAATTAACTATGCCGGTGTTGAGTCGTCAATAGTTTTTTACTGTTGGTCCCGATATGGACCGGCCCAATAATTTGGGAGATCGAACCTGAGCTCGGTAAAAAAGGGCCAGTGCTTAGTTGGGCCGGACCAGCTCGGTTGACAGGTTTAATTCTATCTTTCGAGAGACAAACACCTATGAGTGCACCAACCACAGTTGATTCCACCATTGATGAGACCATCTTGGTCACCGCTGGGACCACAATTGATGAGAGTGAGGCCCATTCTGAGGCCCTGCCTGCTGATACATCATGATTCGGCGCCTAGTGCGCCCACGTAGTCTTCACCCCTTATTTTTACTTTATAGTTATTCACTGGTACAGTGCATAGTATTTAGTTGGGAGTAGGGGTGTACCACATTTGAAGGTTTTTCTTTCCATGTTTCTTTTTTTGTCGGTTGTGTTATCCTAGTAGAACTGCATGTTTTAATCATATTGTGTTTTATGTTTTGTTTTGTTTGTGTTTAATAAGGAGAAAAATTATAAACCTAAGGGCAGTTGACATATTTTGTTTGTTTTTAAGTGTTTCTGAAAATTGATACCCCTCTTAAAAGATTTTTGAATTGTGTGATGTGAATATATGTGTGACTATTGTGAATCTTGTTATGACATTAGGATTAGGGACAAAATAATCATAGCTTAGTATTGTACGAACTGAAAAGGTAGTAGTTGGTAATGTAACCATGTACCATGTGTGTGTGAGATACTTACCACTTTCCCTTTGTGCATTTAATCTAAAACTTCCCCGTGTAGTCTTGCCTAGGTTGTAGGATAGTTGGTTAGGACGTGATCATAGGCCATTTTTGAATTTAGTCCACTATTAGCCTAAATGGCCATCCAAATGTGAATAAATATCTCTTGATCCCTGAATTTGAGCATACATTGGCCGATTTTCTTGTTTTCACCTTGTCACCTTCCCAATTTGATTACAATAAACCTGTCTTGGCCCTGGACCCTCTTTGGACATTGTGCACCTCAACTCAGACAAATTTCCTAAGTTGATGGTGGTTATCATAGGGGTGCATAGTTGAAATTGGGTATAAAAAGGGTTTGAATAAGAGAAAAGAAAGTAGGGTTGGGTGTGATAAAAGAAAAAAATGGAAAAAGTGAAAAAGAAAAGAAAAAGAAAAATCGAGAATAAAGAAACCGCACCCAACCTGAATAAGCAATAAAAGAGAAATAAGGGAGAAATAAAAGGAAGTTGATTGTGAAGTGGACCCTAAATGTAAGTGTAGTCTCAAGGAGGGCGAGTCATTATTTTCCAGATGTACCATACCAGCCTCCAAGCCTACATTACAAGCCGAATAAAGTCCTATAGTGATCCTAGTCCAATTGTCCAAAAAACTAAGGTAAAGAAAATAAGGGCAAGACTAAGGTATTCTATGCACATTAATTGTAACTTCTTTTGTGAGTATGAATGTGAATGTTTCGGTATCATCCCTGCATTGACATGCATGATCATATTGTGAGATTGGGACTTCTTTGTTATGAGGGTACATGTGGTGTGTTGCTAGCTACTTATCTGTTCGGGTAGTGTATCTTACATGTTTGCTTGGTTGTTTGTTATTAATGTAATGCCATAGCTTGATTCCTTTGTGTCGCATTATTGTGCTAGATAGACTGACATAGTTGGTTTTGAAAAAGTTGAAAATAGGAGGGGGTAAAAGTTGTTGAGCTAAAATTGAGTTGACTGCCATAGGTGCCTTAGGTTTCTCTTGGTTCAGCATCGCCGTGTTGTTTTGTTATTGTGTTGCCTGAGGATATGCAAACGTTCTAAGTTGAGGGTGTTGATGTGTCATGATTTCATGACACTTTCAATGCTTAAAATTGAAAAATATACAAGTATTTAGGTCCTTTTTATTATATATGATGTGTTTTTGTGTTTGTGTTGCAGGAAAATAGGGATGGAAATGAGTGGAATAAAATAAGAAAAAATTCTAAAAAAGTGAAGATTTGTCCTAGACAAAGATTCATTGGGTGATGCTACTACTCATCGTCCAAGTCGTACGGTGAATAGTGAATGGAGCTGAGAAGGAGGATAAAGTTGAAGATGGATACGACTCGTAGCGATTAACTACGAGTTGTAGGGGAGATCATTCTGAGAAAAATTTGGCCAAAGTCCTGAAAGTATACAAGTTGAAGCCCAAGCGGAGACGAGGCTGGGAACGAGTCATAGGATCTGACTACGACTCGTAGTGATAACCGTTCGGAGCACTTGGAGAAAAGATTTGAAAGCTGAAAAATCACTGGAGGGGCTATAAGTCTAGCCAATGACTCATAGGGAGACGTTACGAGTCGTCACCAAAAAACACAAAAGATAGGAAACAGAGCTTAAAACGAGTCATTGTCAGTCCAGATGACTCGTTGCCTGAGGCGTAGACACTGCCGACCTTACTTTCATATTTTGTTTTGGTTAGGATTTGTAGGTTATTTTATGAAACTATAAATACTCCTTGGATGTTTTTGAATTAGTTTACGCACTCTTTACATTCATAACAATATAATAATTCTGAGATTCAACTTCTGATCTTAGAATCCATTGTTCTTAGTTGTTATGATTGATTATTAATTTGAGATTCTGGATTTGGTTCTTAAATTATTATAATCTTATTTATATGCTTTATCTTATGAATTCAGTGGATATTCTTGCAAACATGAGTGGCTAAACCACCTAATTAGGGTTGTGGAAACCCTTTTGAAGTAACAAAGTAGAGGAAGTATGAAGTCGTTCTTGATCAACATTCTTGCATTATTGTGATCTTCTTCGGTGTGATCGCTTTCTTAACGACTGTAGAAGTTAAGAACCAGCCTGTATTCGATACTTGCTTCAAAAGAGAGGTAGAGATTAGAAAAATAAGATCATGATAGTAATTTGAGGCTACCAACCCTCATCTAATTAACTTGACACTCAAAAGGTAATAGTTAATTTGGGATCCAGGATAAGGGTTTGTAAGGCAACACTCTGAGACTCAAAAAGTAAAGTGTGAAATTCATTAAAGGCATTTACAATACGGTTAGTGATACATATCTTATCAGATTCTGTATGCAAGGTATTAAGACAATTTATGGAGCACGATAAGTCTATAGAGTTAGGAAGTCAGAGGAAACACAGTCCTAGTATTCGTCTCATATTGATTTCAACCAAAGCAATCAAGATTTTTTACTATTGATTCTGTTTTCAAAAAATCCCCCCATTTACTTTTCTGCATTTTTGTAACTACTTCAACAAGTTCGTGAGAGATATTCGAACTATTCCCTGTGGATTCGACTCCAATATTTGTTGCGTTATATATTTGAAAGCGGTCGCATTATACTTCTTGAAGGTGTAGTTTTTGGTGACATCAGAATGTAAGGAGGTTGAACGCAATATTACTCATATTACACTACAGATGCATTTTGTGATAAGGTATGTTTATGCACATAATAACAGAGAAGAGAGGAAGCAGTTGTGGGATGGAATAAAGAGATTACAACCCACTATACACTTGCCTTGGTTGATTTTAGGAGGCTTTAATTCTGTTCTAATAGTTGATGACAAAGAAGGGGGTAATCCAGTTACCGGTCCTGAGACTACTAATTTTGCTTCTTGCATAGAAGACTATAGCTTGATTGAGTTACCTTACCAAGGAGGAAGGTATACTTGAAATGATAGGCAGGGTGAGCATAGAATCTTCTCAAAATTGGAATAGGCATTTATAAATCAGTCTTTGATAGAGGTGCAGCCAAATAGTATAGTTACCTTCTTACCAGAGGGGGTCAGTGATCACTGTCCTTCTAAGGCTGTGGTATTAGCAGAGGTAAGGAGAGGGCCTAGACCTTTCCAATATTGCAATAATTAGAGATATCATCCCCTCTTTAAGAGTATTGTTAGAGATAGATGGGATGTGATAATCTCTGGTTGTAAGATATCAGGTGGTACAAAAATTGAAGAAATTAAAGATATCATTGAGAAAATTGAACTCCCAATATTTTAGAAACATTGTAGTGGAAAAGATAGATCAACCTTGAAACAAGCCAGCAGCAGTTACAGACTAGCCCATTATGTTCAGCTTTTCAAGAGGAAGAAAGAGTACAATATCTGAAGTTCAGGAAATCATCATATTTAGCAAAAGTATGCCTAAAAAGGAGTAAGGTCAATTGGATTAAGTTAGGTAATTAAAATACTAGTTATTTTTACTCAGAGATCAAACATAAGAGATTGAAGTAGGCAGTAACACAAATTAGAAATGATCAAGAAACTGTGGAGTATGATTATACTAGTTTGCATCAGTTTTTGTGGCCTACGATGAGAAATTACTGGTAAGAAGATGGAGGGAAGAGTTCAGGCAAGTAAAACGATTATACAAAATGTAAATATATTTATAGGTGCACATCAATTGGAGTTAATAAGAGAGTTCACAGAGAAGGATGTTAAGGCAGCTCATTTTGGGAATGCCAAGAATAAAATTCACGGACCTGAAGGTTACAGAGACCTACATGGGAAGTGATAAGTCAAGATGTTATAGAGGCAGTAATTGAATTTTTTCAGAATGGTTAACTTCTTAGACAACTGAATGCTACTAACATAGCACTAATACCTAAGGTGGATAATCCTGAAAGTGATAGTTAATACAAGCCAGTATCTTATTGCAACGTGCTTTATATGTGTATTTCTAAGATGATGTGTAGTAGGTTGAAGGAGGCAGTAGACTATATAGTTGTATAAAATCAGGCACCATTTATGCACCAAAGGTCAATGCTGCATAATGTATTCATATGCCATGATCTTCATAGGTATTATGGGAGGAAGACAACACCTAGATGCCTCATGAAGATAGACCTTCGAAAAACCTATGACATGGTTAGTTGGGAATTCTTAGAGAAAGTATTTCATGGTTATGGTTTCCGTACAAACTTTGTCAAGTTGTTAATGATACGTGTAACTACACCAAAGTATACTATCAAGGTTAATGGAGAGGAGCATGGATTCTTTCAGGGACAAAGAGGTTTGAGATAGGGTAATCCTGTCTCATCTTTGTTGTTTGACCTAGTAATGGAATACTTGACAAAAACCTTTAATATCATGAACTTATTGGCAGGCTTTCAGTTTTATCCCATGTGCAAAGGGACTAAGCTGACTCATTTATTCTTTGCTGATGACCTTATGGTGTTTCGTAAGGGTGAGGAACAATCAACATGAACAGTGAAGGAAGTAGCAGATCATTTTAGTGATACAACAGAATTGATAACAAACATGGAGAAATCAAATTTGTTTGTTGCAGGAGTAACTGACCAGGTGCAGGCTACTTTATTGTTAAGAACTGGTTGTGCTTTAAGAAAATTTCCCATTAGATATTTGGACTTACCATTATCTTCTAAGAGATGGAGCAAGATTGAATGTCAATAATTGGTTGGTAAGATCACAAGTAGGATCTCAATAGGCTATGCTAAACAACTTTCTTATGCAGGAAGGCTGCAGGTACTCAATATTGTATTATTCTCTATTCATAGTTTCTGGAGCTAAGCATTTATATTTTCCTCAAAGTATTCTCAAAGAAATAGATAGAAAGTGCAGAGAGTATGTCTGGGAGAGCATAGAAAATAAAAGGAAGGCTTTATTATTGGCATGGGAGAAAGTTTGTATTTCAAAAAATAATAGTGGCCTAAACATAAAGGATAACAGATTTTGAAATATAGCTTCTGTGAGGAAATTGGTGTGGTAGTTGGTGGTTGACAATGACTCTCTTTGGGCCAGATGGGTGCATAAAATTTATGTGAAGAATGCAACTAATATTGGGATCATATAGCCCCACAGAATAGCAATTAGTATTGAAGGAAATAGCCTCATTGAAGGACAACATGACAGGCAGATGGAGTTGACCAGCTTACAAAGAATGGTCATTATTCTATCACTAGTAGCTATCAACAATTGATATGGAAGCAAACTAAAGTACTATAACAATCTTAAATATAGACAGCAATATCTCAACCAAGGTATAGAGTTATATTATGGCTAGGAGAAAAAGTAGGCTACTAACAAAGGACAAAATGATGAGGTTGAAAATGGACGTAACTGATCTTTGCTGTTGCCTGTGTGAGATAAAAATATTTGAAACTAGCGAGCACTTGTTTGATGAGTGAACATGGTTCAGGACAGTAAGAGAGGATATCCAACTATGGACTAATATTTCTATGTAGTCAGAAGATGTCAGTAAGGTGCTACAAAACATTTGGAGGAAGCATTGGCAAAGATACAAGAAAGAAATCTTAGCAGCACTATGTGGTGCAATGGATTGTCACACAAAGTGCAAAGAATTGGAAGATATTTCAACATAAGAGTTTACAGGCAATGGAGGTAGTAGTGCACATTAAGGAGGAAGTTGTACATTGACTGAAAACGTTACAGTCATAAAAAAAGGCACAATGATGCAGAGAACTTGTTAATAAGATTCTTTGTTTGTAAACTTCTTTAATTACTACAGGAGGTTTAACATGTACAGAGAGGTTACTTGAGGTTGTCCTTCCCTAACTTGGTTTTAGGGGATAAGTGCTCTTAGGTGTATTTCTTTGGTTGTTAATGGTACTGTTTACACGGTTACCCACCAAAAAATTAAAATGAAAAAAATGAAAAAAATGAAAAAAATGAAAAAAATGAAAAAAAATTAAAATAAAATTAAGAAATTTAGAAGTAACCAACTTGTAATTACACCGTGTAAGTATCTGTTGATTTTATGTTTCAATAAATTTTGAAACAAATACATCGGTTAAAGATATTTTAAGAGTTATGTTTCAATTAGTTTTGAAACAAATGCATCACTTAAAGTTTTGAGTTACAAAGAAAATGAATTTGATAAATTCATTATTCATAAGTTTTGAGTTACAAAGAAAATGTATTTGACAAATTCATTATTCATTAAGTTTTACGTTATAGGTTCTTGAAAGAATGACATTTTTTGTTTTAAAACATACATGAACCTATTAACTATTACTTAATTAATATATTTCTCATGCATGAAACTTTCATCTTATAAATAGTGTTTTCTTTAGTTTGAAAAGACAACCACTCAAAACTACTTTCCCCTTGAAAACACTAGAGAGACATTGATCAAATGTTGAAATCACCAATTCAAGAATAGAAGAGCAAAATTCTTGAATGCTACTTGTTTTGTGGCTTAGTTGAATCCCGAAGATAGAGTTGTCACTTGTTCTTCCGTTTGCTCGTGGGAGAGACTCCAACTATCTTCAAGAAGCGTATTATCGTGCCTCTAAGTCAAGCAAGTTTTATTTTGAATTTCTTGTACAATTATCATTATTGTTCTAACAATTTGAAGATACTTGTCTCTATGGCTTCTACATCAATACCAAATAGTATTCCATCTTTGCCTAATCCTAATTTTGAAATATTTGATGGCAAAGACTTTCCTAGATGGCGTGGAAAGATGAAATTCTTTTTAAAACGATTAAAGTTGGCATATGGTCTTGAAGAACCTTGCCCTAATGCTCCTGGTTCTGAGGTAGGATCTGACGAGGCTACTTTGATTAAAGAACAAATTGCCAAATGGCAATATGATGATTATTTGTGCAAGAATTATATTCTTGAAGGAATGTCTAACAAATATTATGATCAATATTATGTTAAATGCAAATATGCTAAAGAGATATGGGACACTCTTCAAGCTATTATTTAGCCGAAGAGGCGAGTTCTAAGAAATTTCTCGTTTCAAATTATATGGAGTTCAAAATGGTTGATGACAAGTCAATCACTGAACAAGTACAAGAATTCCAACTTATAGCTAATAAAATTTCTATATCTGGAATTGCTCTTGATGAAAACTTTCATGTTGGTGCTATTGTATCAAAACTTCCTCCATCTTGGAAAGAGTACCGAAGCAAACTCTTACACAAAAAGGAAGATTTGACTCTTGAACAATTGTTGCAACACTTCCAAATTGAACAAGAGACACGATGGCGCGATAATAATAGTTTGAAGGAACCTGTCATGAAAGCTCATATGGTTGAAGAAAAATCAAACAAGAAGGAACCTGAAAATAAGAATTTTTCAAAGGCAAAGAAGACTACAAATTTTAAGCGTAATGGTGCCACTTTTAAATCTGGTGAATGCTATCATTGTCACAAAGTTGGTCACTATGCACGTGATTGTAGAATTCTCAAAGCCGAAAAGAAGAAAGAAAAAGCAAATAAAAATAAAAAAGATGATCTTGTCGCAATGGTCACAGAAGTATTTGTAGCGGAAGATTAAGTGAAATGGTGGATAGATACTGATGCAACTCGTCACATATCAGGTAACCGAAATTCTTTCAAAACTTATGAATTAGTGGGGGATGGTAAAACAGTATATATAGGAAACTCCTCCTCTACTAAAGTTGTGGGAAAAGGAACTTTTGAACTGAAGTTTACTTCCGGAAAGATAGTTACATTGATGGACGTATTGCATGTTCCTGATATTCGAAAGAACTTGGTGTCAGGTACGCTTCTTTTGAAGCATGATTTTAAAATGGTTTTTGAGGCAGATAAGTTTATTTTATCTAAAAATGGCATGTTTGTTGGAAAAGTTTATGTTGCAAATGGAATGTTTAAACTCAATATTGAAAATGAAAATATTTCTGCTTATCTTGTGGAGTCTCTGGACTTATGGCATGAACGTCTGGGACATATGAATTTTAGATCCATTCAACTTATGGTGAATAATGGATTAATCAAAGATTGTGGAAAGAATCATACTACTAAGTGTCTTACTTGTAGTAAATGTAAGATTACTAAGAAGCTCTTTAAGACAGTTGAAAGGACTTCCACACTTTTGCAATTAATCCACATTGATATTTGTGAGATGGATTATTTGTCACGTCATGGAAAAAGGTATTTTATCACTTTTATTGATGACTACTCAAGATATACTTATGTCTTTCCATTGAAAATAAAAGATGAAACATTTGAGATTTTCAAAACATATAAAGCAGAAGTTGAAAATAAATTGAGTGTGAAAATTAAGTCAATTAGGTCTGATAGAGGTGGAGAGTACTTAAAGTCAGATTTTATTAATTTTTGTGAGAGATAAGGCATTGAAAAATAATTGACCACGTCCTATACACCATAACAAAATGGTGTAGCAGAAAGAAAAAATAGGACTTTCATATAAATGGTTAATTCTATGCTTTATGGATTTGGTATATCTGAAAATTTGTGGACTGAAGCCTTGCTTTCAGCATGTTATATTTTGAATAGAATGACTTCCAGGAATCATGATGCATCTCCATATGAACTTTGGAATAATCGAAAATCAAATATAAATTATTTTAAAGTATGGGGTTGCTTGGCTCATGTTCGATTACCAAATCAATATTTAACCAAGATTAGCTATAGAGGAGTAGATTGTGTGTTTATTGGTTATTCACAAACCAGTAAGGCTTATAGATTTTTAAATCTTGAGACCCCAAGTCCTCACACAATTATTGAATCTTTACATGCTAACTTTTTTAAGCATATATATCCCAAGAAAAAAGATTCTTTTGAACAACATTCAAGTTCTTCTATTCCTCCTCTTAAAAGGAAAATAGTTGAGCCATTGGAAGAAAGTCAGCCAAGACGTAGTTCAAGATCAGCCAAATCAAAAGACTTTGGACCTGATTTTCAAGCTTATTTGGTTGAAAAGGATCCTGAAAGTTATGCTGAAGCTATGTCTTCACATGATGCTCCATTTTGGCGTGAAGCCATTGATGATGAAATGCATTCTATATTATCTAATAATACATGGATATTGTCAAATTTTCCTTCTGGATGTAAACCAAGTGGTTGCGGATGGATTTTTAGGAAGAAAATGGAATTCAATGGTACTTTAGATAAGTACAAAGCCCGTTTGGTAGCTAAAGGCTTTACTCAATTGAAAGATATTAATTATTTTGATACCTTTGTACCTGTAGCTCGGATGATCTCTATTCATCTCTTGATTGCTCTAGCAGCAATTCATGGTCTTGTGATTCATCAGATGGATGTGAAAACTGCATTCCTGAATGGAGATCTAGACGAAGAAGTCTACATGAAACAACCAAAAGGATTTGTCAATCCTGGTCAAGAACGTAAAGTTTGTAAACTTCTTAAATCTCTTTATGGATTAAAACAAGTTCCAAAACAATGGCATGATAAATTTAGAAAAGTTATGATTTCTAATGGCTACTTAATCAATAGTGGAGATATCTGCATATTTAGTAAATTTCAAGAAAATTCTGGTGTTATAATATGTCTTTATGTAGATGACATGTTGATCTTTGGAACTGATATCGCGAGAGTCAAAGAAACAAAATATTTTTTTGCTTCTCAGTTTGCAATGAAAGATCTTGGAGAAGCTGATGTAATTTTAGGCATCAAAATTGTAAGATCGGCAAGTGGTTTGACTCTTACTCAATCAAGTTATATTGAGAAGGTTCTAAAGAGGTTTGGTCATTTTGACGATAAGTCTTCTCCTACACCATTTGATCCTAGCATCAAACTAGTACGAAACTTTGGTGATATTCTTGATCAATTGACATATTCTTAGATTGTTGGGAGTCTTATGTATGCCATGCATTGTACCAGGCCAGATATTGGTTATGCTGTAGGAACTTTGAGCAAGTTTACTGGTAGCCCTGGAGTTGAGCATTGGAATGCCTTAATTCGTGTTTTAAGGTATCTGAAGGGTACAATTAATGTTGGCCTGCATTATTCTACCTTTTCAGCAGTTCTTGAAAGCTATAGTGATGCTACTTGGAATTCTGATCCGAATGACTCTAAATCTATTACTGCTTGAATTTTTACTTTAGATGGAGCAGCAATATCTTGGAAGTCAAAAAACAGACATGTATTACTCACTCAACCATGGAGTCAGAATTTATCGCTATGTCTTCTGCTGGAGAAGAAGCTAATTGGCTGCGGTGTATGCTGATAGATATTCCATTATGGGGTAAGCCAATACTACCTTTGACTATATATTGTGATAATAAAGCTGCTATATTTCGGGCTTCAAGTGATTGTTACAATGGCAAGTCAAGACAAGTTTGTCTCAAACATAATCATGTGAGAATGTTATTGGAGGATGGCATAATATCTCTTCAATATGTGAAGTCCAAACTCAATTTAGCAGATCATTTGTCTAAAGGGTTAGGCAAGGAATTGGTGATATAAATTTGTAATGGGATGGGAATGAAGCCTGTTGTAGATTAATTGTACTTTATGGTAACCCTACCTAATGATGTAATCTTAGGTTCAAAGGGAAAAACAAGTAAAGTAACAATTGTGAAGCACATCAATAAAATTTTCTTTTTCCCTAGAGAGTGAGTAGATGTGCATAAGTTGAGATTTATTCTCTTAATAAATCTATAAGACCGATATCGGTTGGAGTAAATAATAACACTCTTGATAGATTTGAAGTATTCCTACAAAAGAAAAGAATGAGATTATATTCTCTTATTAAGTCTATACACCGATTTCGGTTGGAGTGTGTAGGAACACTCTTGATAGATTTACTGATACTTTGTTATAAAGGAGGATGAGATTAATTTCTCTTAATGAAATTCACAAACTACTTAGTCGGAGTATGCAAAGTTACTCTTGATGAATTTACCGCACTAAGTGCGAAGTGGAGGCCGCTTCAATAAGATTTTTACAGGGAAATCTTAAAGCACTTAGCTAAAAGGATTCGGGACACATGGTCGTAAGGTGTCAAAGGATTTTGATTTTCACCGGAACATAGCAATATGCGTGGAGTATTTTTCTACTTCATTCAATGAACCACTTAGTTCAAGATTTGTTCACTAAGTAGTCAATGATTTAGAAAGTCTTCATTAGCTAATGGTTCAAGTCCAAAAGACACCATTATTGATGCATGTTGCTAGATTGATATCTCAAATGAATTTTGTTTTTTTAAAGATAAAATTTCTTGAAACAAGTGGGGGATTGTTGATTTTATGTTTCAATAAATTTTGAAACAAATACATCGGTTAAAGATTTTTTAAGAGTTATGTTTCAATTAGTTTTGAAACAAATGCATCACTTAAAGTTTTGAGTTACAAAAGAAATGAATTTGAGAAATTCATTATTCATAAGTTTTGAGTTACAAAGAAAATGTATTTGACAAATTCATTATTCATTAAGTTTTACGTTATAGGTTCTTGAAAGAATGACATTTTTTGTTTTAAAACATACATGAACCTATTAACTATTACTTAATTAATATGCTTCTCATGCATGAAACTTTCATCCTATGAATAGTGTTTTCTTTAGTTTGAAAAGACAAGCACTCAAAACTACTTTTCCCTTGAAAACACTAGAGAGACATTGATCAAATGGTGAAATCACCAATTCAATAATAGAAGAGCAACATTCTTGAATGCTACTTGTTTTGTGGCTTAGTTGAATCCCGAAGATAGAGTTGTCACTTGTTCTTCCGTTTGCTCGTGGGAGAGACTCCAACTATCTTCAAGAAGTGTATTATCGTGCCTCTAAACCAAGCAAGTTTTATTTTGAATTTTTTGTACAATTATCATTATTGTTCTAACAGTATCAATAATTCACAACTTCTCCTTGAATTAGACAGTGTAATTATCTATCAAGTAATTATCGGACCAATCAATTATGTCAAAGTGACCTAATGTAAGGTGAACAATAGACGCTTATTTGGTATATGAAATAGGATAATCAAGAGCATCTCATAAATAAGATATTTCACAAAATAAATTATTCACCTTTGACAGAGGATATTAGAATGATAGAAAGGATTTTTCAACTCTACATAAGGCGACCAACTATCCTTCCTTTTTTTTGATGTGGGACTCTTAATACTTTTCTGCACGTCCATATCTCATTAACTGGAGCATGGATAATATAATATTGGAGTATAACATTGATGAATTAAAAATTTGACTGAGTCTGATTATGATACCATATGAAAAAGTAAGAAATAATTAAAAGACTTTACCAACTAGGAGCTCCCGAATCTCATATATATATATATATAACAGAGAATTGTACAACTAAGATATATATTTTCCTTATAGAGGAAGATTTCCTATACATATGCTTTTCTTATACAAGAGACTCTAATGTTCTAATATCCTCTATCACGCCCCCTTAATCTATAGGGATGGATGCACAGACAAATTGTTTTTAAGAAATATGAATTGAACTATAGATAGTGACTTTGTAAATATTTCGGTGAGTTGAAGCTTAGTATGTATATAATGGACAAGTAGATCATCGTGGAAAACACGTTCTCTGACAAAATAATAATCAACCTTGATGTGCTTACTACGATCATGGAAAATTGAATTGATTGTATATAAGTACCAGAGATATTGTCACATAGGACCTTAATAGGTTGGCTAATAGTCACAACTAATGCATTCGGAAGTTATCGACTCCATAATGTCTTAGTGACTGTATAAGCAACAACACGATATTCACCTTTAGTAGAGAATTTTGAGACTCTCATTGATTTTTAGAACGTCAAAATATCATATTAGGACTTAGGAACACATCAAAATCTATAATGGAGCAAGAGGTGTCAGTACACCCGACCCAATCAACATCTGAATAAGCCACCATTATAGAAAGATTATTTGCTCGCCTCAATACAAGACTATGATTTGCGGTACCTATAAATACCTAAAATATGCTGCACAACAAGAAGGTAAGCAGCATGAGGGACATGCATGAAATGAGAAACAAAACTCATTGCATAAGATATATCAAACCTAGTCATAGTCAAGTATTACAATGCTCCAATCATACTGCAATATTCAAAAAGATTAGATAATAATTCATCATCATTAATGACAACGAGCTCCTAAATGATAAAGGTGTGAAGGTAGGTTTAAATTTAAGGTTATTAATTTTTGCAAACAAGTCTTGAACATATTTAGTTTGAGAAAGAAACATAGACTCTGGAAACCACACTATTAGTATCCTCAGAAAATAATGAAGGTCGCCAAGATCCTTTTTTGAAAACTGATTGAAAAAAGAGAAATAACATGATGGAGTGAAGAAGAAGATCTCCCAATGAAAATAAGTTCATTCACATAAAAAATAAAATAAAAATGTCAGTGAAAAAATGCTAGATGAACATTGAAGAATCCGTTACAAATAAAGTCCAAAGAAAGTAAGAAGCTACTAAATTTGTGAAACAAGCACGATAAACATGTTTCAATCCATATAAGAATTTATCAAGTTCACACACATGATTGACATAGTCAGAATGAATAAAATCTGAAGTTTGCGTCATGTAGACATCTTCGGTAAGATTATCATGGAAAAATACATCTTTAAAATACATCTTTAACATCTAACTGCTTAATGACCCAATCATCTGTAATGTTAAAAGACAAAATGACACGAATAGTACAAGGGTCTACCAATTAGAAGCTCTTGAATCTCATATATATATATATATATATATATACAGTTAAAATATATATTTTTCTCATATAGAAAGATTTCCTACATATGTTTTCCATATGCAAGAGATTCTAATATTCTAATATGCTCTATCAACATATAATATGGCTAATCCTTTTTTTTTATCTCATCAATTAAATTAAAAATAAAATGATCATAGATTATTTTTTGAAAGTATTATTCCATCCAGCTTATCAAACAAAACTTGTAAGGGTTATTTGATTGGCAAACAAGTTATTCTGAGATTAGTTAGTTTGAAATTAGCTATTTGGGAACTAGTTCCCTTCACCCTTAAGGTGGAGTAAATAACATTACAATTCTAAACTAACTAATTGGAAGATGATTTATTCCAATTAAATATATAATAAATTCATCCGAAAATTAATTTCAAAATTATCTAGGCATTTGGCCATGATAACTTTTAAATTTTTTTCTAAAAATTATTTTCTTTAATTAAAAAAAGTGAAAATAATAGTATTTGACCATAAAAATTATTTCACTTTACTAAAATAATTTTTGAAGACGTGAAGACTTTCACTTTTTCACTTCTTTTATCTCACAAAATTTCAAAACAACTTTAATTTATATTAATGGTCAAATACAATATTAATTTCATCTCCAACTCTAAAAAATTATTACTATATTTTCATCACCAAAATCAGAAATAATTATCCCTGTTATTATTCAAACGAGCCTTATCTATAATCTATAATTTATAATATATTAAAAGTGTGAAGGACCTTAGAAATATTGTTTGAACTTTTTGTCCTTCGTTAAAACTTCTTACCTTAGACAAAATTGGTTTTCTACTATTTTTTTCTTATGTTTAAGAGTTAAAAATTAATTAAATATATTTATAGTAAAAACTTTTCTTATTAGAAGTTATTGGAATTTCAATATTTTATCCTAATTTAAGATTTGAAAATTAATTAAATATAAATGTTAAGGGTCTTAGAAATATTGTTTGAACTTTTGTCCTTCATTAAAACTCCTTTCTTCAGACAAAATAGTCTTTTCACTATTTTTTTCTAATATTTAACAGTTAAAAATTAATTAAATATATTTACGGTAAAACTTTTTTCTTATTAGAAGTCATTAGAATTTCAATATTTTATCCTAATTTAAGAGTTGAAATTAATTAAATATATTTATTAAAATTAATGACAATTGATACTTTTTTCATTAGTTTAAGAATTCTAAATCAACTAAATTTGATTTTAAGAAAATTTGATAAATCTAGAAAAAAATATAAAACTATTAAAATAAGAAAAATTAAAGAAGTATTAGATTTTTAAAAGTTTAAAGTACGTAATAAGAATGTAATCAGTGATTTTGTAAAAATTTAACTATAAAAATAAGGAAAGATTTTAAATATATAAAAAAGAAAAATAATCGTAACACAAATATGATTCAAATTGATGCGTGTTTCTTAGCCCGTGAAAATAAGAGAAAGAGGTACTACTCCCTCCGTTTCGTTTTAGTTGGCCCTCGTTCTAAAAATATTTGTTTCAATTACTTGTTCAAGTTGTAAAATCAAGACTATTTTACACATATTTTTCTCATTCTACCCTTGATAGTATTAAATATAACCACATTTTTAAAAATTATTGAAAGTAACAATTTTATATTTTCAATACTAACTTTAAATATGAAGCTTTACTTTTTCTTCTCTTTTCAAAAGTAGACTTATGCATGCGTGAATTAGAATAATTGCATCAAGTTTTCATGCTTAATTGATTATTGAATTTTATAATGCCAAGAAAGGTAAAAGAGTAAAATACACTTCTAATTATTGAATTTCTTAATGTGTGTGCTAAAGCTAAAAGGGTCATCTATTTCGAAACGGAGGGAGTATATAACAAACGCAAAACTAATTACCCATCAACTAATTAAAATTTCTGGTGATAAAACATATATATGTATATGTTTGTGTTTATATTATTACTAGTTTTGGTGTACGCGTCTCGCCCGTGTACCTCACTTTATTGAGTTCAAACGTTACACAAAATAAGATATTTATTTAAATAATAAAGATGAATACAATAATTAAATTCAATATTTTTTGGAAAATTTATTTAATTAAATCTAACCTTTACAAAAAAAATTCCCAAAGCCGATCGACATTCATCTATCACCTGTAAACTGCAACAAAACAATGCAATGATAGAGACATCAAAACATATAATTAAATCTAACATTTTCAAAAAAAATTCCTCAAAACATGTAACACTAATCTACCACCTGTAAACGATAACAAAATAATACAACAATAAAGATATCAAAATAATACAACTAAGTTGGGGCTTTCGGCCACAGGTAACAAAAGAGATTTAAAATGAGGTGTAGGTGATACAAGTCTTAATAATTGAGTAGTGGTGACAATTACTTAATTATGGATTAAGAAAGTTTAAAAAATTTCAAAATAACCCACAAGTTTTTAAATTTACACTTTGATCCAAATGTTAGTTAATATAACGGGAAATGAAGGGAAAAAGGCACATTTTTCTCTCTCCTCATTTTCTCTCTCTTTGCGATATTTATTGTTCATTATTGTTGTTGTTTTATTCATCATCTTCTGATTCATTATCATCATCTTATACTTCAGTATCATCTTCATATTCTTCTTGTTGACCATTGTTGTTATTGTTGTTACCCCAACTGCTGCTCTTTGACCAAATTCTTATGTCAAATTTTATTTCGTAAATCACTTTCAACTTTGGCATTTACTTGAGAGGAGACTTTGGTAAGTCAAATTATGCTTTTCAGTTGAATTTGTCATCTGGGTAACTACTAGTGTGTTGTTTTTTCAACAATAGCTAGCACGCGAATATGAATGCAATAAAAGAGCAATCTGTTTAAACAGATCCATTATCTGCGGCACCAGATAAATATTTTGTTGTAACAGTAGACTCATGTTGGATTCATGTTTATGGTTCTAGGTGCCCGTAATATGAATCGAATAGATGGGTATTCTATTGCACCAGATTAGTAATCTGTTTCAACAGATAAATAATCTGTTTCACCAGATTACTAATCAGTTTCGAACAACAAAATACAGCTCTTGTCACAAACCCAACAGATAACTCAACTCATATGTTGATCTCTTGCTATTGATACTGGAATCAAATTATTCCTTAATTGTAGACATGTCATTCGTTGAGAAAAAAAAATAGACAACACGAAAATTAAATAAGAAATAAAAAGTCAAATGCATCAAACATAAATTTTTATAAAACAAACAAAAAAATGCATAGATAAAAGAAAAAAACTTAATTATTATTATCATCATTATCATTTGTATGGTCAGCCGACCAATCTTCAACCGGCAGCAGCAGCGCCCTCCTCGGCCTGCGGATCTCCCGCAACATCCTTACTCTGACGGCGGCCAACTCTCAGAACCTCCTTCTGCAGTTCCCGCATGGCGTCTCGTAAAATAGCGACATACCACACAAGATGAGCCATATCTAGAAAACGCATAAGTTGACAAAACACACACGTAAATACAAAAGTAAAGAAAAGATTAAATTAATACAATGTATATTTACACACAAATCAAGAAAAAAAACTTACCAGAGACAGAAAAAAGCTATCAAGTCCTTGAAGAGAAAGTAGTTGAAGGTGTAAAAAGAGCAAGGAATAAATAGTGTGTGTGTTGACACCCAATTTTGGCCTCCCGATATCACTTTTAGGTTGTTATTTTATCAAATTTATTTAATTTTAATTATTAATATTTTTTATACATTATTCTTACGTTAAATACATACTAATGTATCACATTCATAATTTATTTTATTATCTTTTAGCCTCATTTCTATAATTTTTAAAATCAAATACGATATTTTATGTAATTTTATTAATTAAATTATTTTTCATGTAATTGTGCACACTTACATTTTTTACAAATATATTGTCTAGTTCTCCATTATTTAATACTATTCATTAACATTGTTATTATATATATTATTATTATTTATTATTTATTATTATAATTTATTATTGTTATTTATCATTATTATTGTTATTATTTACTACCATAAGAATTTAAATAACAGCCTAAATTGAAGTCATTTTGCCTGATTTTATTTATCTTATAGCCTAATTCTATGCAAGTTATTACAAATCTAGCCAATTTTAATTCAGCTCATGTCAATTTTAGCCACTGATATTTCAATTGAAGTTCCAAGTGTTAACCCTATTTAAATCCCAGTCATTGATCAAAATTGATCCAACGACTGAGATGATTTCAACCTTTTCTTCCTTTTTTAATAACAACCAAAACCCTAAACTTAAAACATTTTCCAAATCAGCCGCCCCCCTCTCTAGACGCTCTCTCTCTCCCCTCTCTCTATATTCTCTCTAAAAAACCCTACAACCGCCGCCTCTTCTTTTTCGGCGAGCCCAAACCGGTGACACCTTCCCCGAGTCTGCCGCTGCACCAGCTATGGCGCCTCCACCAACAACGGCAAGAACCTAACCTCGCCGCCTCACTTCCTTCTCCGGTGAAACCACCGCCAGCAGCCCTCAAAACCGCTGAAATCCGCCTCCAACAGCAATGATCAGCGACGACCCGCCCCCGTCCCTCCATATCTGCCATCCCATCAACAACCCCCTCCGCTGCCATGCAACCAGCCTCCCATCGCCGATCGGAGCCACCACTTCAGCGCCGCCCCCGATCTCGCCCGCCGCTGCACCGGCAAAACAACGACGAGTATCCCCCTCTCTAGCCGCGATTCAACCCCCTTCCAGCCCATTCTTCGACCAACCAACGGCTAAACAGCCGTCCCACCGCACCATCATCACACCCACCTTCTGCCAGTGCCACCAACGACCTTCATTCGGTTTGTTTTCTCAAATATTTCAAGTGGCATATTTTCTTCGTTAAATAAATTAGTTTTTAAGACTTACAATGTGTGAAACTCTGTTTGATATGTTTTATTACAAATGCATGTCTGTGAAAAGACTCGAATCCTTAGATTTTTGGTCCGATTAACTGTGCATGTCTGTTAACTATTTGTTTTTATCACCTATCAGACAAAATTACAACCTTTCTTACTCTATTTGGTTTGAAACGATGTGTTCTGTCAATATTATAGCTTGAGGACATCTAATCGATCTCGGATTGTATGACAGCTTAGTACTGAATTATACTTGACATGTTTTGATTGATTTTTCTCTATCCCTTGATTTATGTGATTTTAGTATTGAAATTGATAAATTATTTTTGGCATATTAGGATGTCTGGTTGGCTTTAACTTGCGGTGTCTTAACATATTTTGGCAAGATAGGATTCAATTGTGCATAAACAATTTGACAGCTCTATATTTGTCAGTTTTGTCATTTATAGTGAGTAAGTTTTATTATTCTCATCAAATATTCTTATTGACGCATTTATGGTAAATTACGTTTGATTAAAATTTTCTTTCTTTTATTTATTATTGACTGATTCTATTGCTATATGTTATCTTTATATTTAAGAAAAGTTTTGTTTATTGATGATATCAAATATGCTCTTTGTTGATTGATATCTCTCTTCGTTATTATGTTTGGACTGATTTTAAAATTAATTAACTTATATAAGTGTGAAAATTTCTTGATTGATTGATTTTATTTTTCCTAATTAACTGACAAAAGATATTCTCTTTCCTTTATTTGTCTGACCCATTCACTATATAAACCCCCCTCTCCTTTCATTGAGGGACAAGTTCACAAGCTCGTAGGTTCCACAATTACAATTACTACTACTACTTTAAACATAAAGCAATTAGATACTTTAAAGGTGCTTTGGTTTTTCCTTCAAGGCTTACTGAAAGCATCTCGCATATTTCACTGTTACGTATGCTTGGTTCTTATTTTTCTTATTCTCTTTTACTGTTGTTCACTGGTACGTTCTGGAAGCTACGCAATTTTCATTCTCTGTGTGCTGACTGCATGACGTTGTGAAAACCGTTAGAAAGCATGTCTTTAGGTATGTTTCCATGTTTGTTTTCTTGTCTGCTTGCCATTATATTTCGGTTTCGCAGGTTCAAATAGACACTTACAAAGTTCCGAAGAGTCGCCGGGATGTTAAACTAAATATTGTTATAGCTAGTTATTTTCTTTATTTTGTATTATTCGGTTTGTAATATCTTTGTATAAACATTGTTCTTGATGTAATAATAATTTTGGGGGACTGCTTCGGGGGCGAGGATTTACGTGCTTTGTGAACAGTATAGGTAGGCACAACCTAGGGTTATGTGCAATACGTGTTACATGAATCATCTAGGCACAAAATTAGAATTTATTAATATCATTTTCTACGGTTTATTAATCATCCTTGATCTAACTAAAATCGACACCTTATATTGACATTGAGCATATTAATGTATTTCTATCACGTTGAATTAATTTTTTAGCATGTTAATGTATTCCTAGCATGTTAGGCATATTAACTTGAATTAAGTATGTCAAGGTTAGCATGATAGCACGTGTTGTTAGAAACGTAGTGTTAAATTGTCTGTATATTTCAGCATGTTCAACTTTGGCATTTTTTTATAGTGTTTCAACATGTTAAGCATTAAATTTAAACATGTGTATCTTTTAACATGTCTAACGTTAAAATAATCTTGTCAATATTTTTTTGACATGTTAACAAACTTACGGTATGATAAACAGTTTGCTTAGGCACATTTATCATGTTCGCATTAATTTCTTGCGTACCCTATGTGTTAATTCACTGTTCATTAAAAATATAATTTTGGCATAATGAATCTAATTCCATCATGTTTAAAATGCTAGTTCTCTACATTTATAGCATGTTAAAATATTAGATTTTAGGCATTCTTGGCCTGATTTCAGCATATCAACATGAAAATACTGCGCCTTAACATTTTTTTAGCATGTTTAAGTAACTTTTCAGCATGATTAATAAATTTTTCAGCATGTTTAATTAACTTTTTCATCATGTTTAGTTGACTTCCAGCATGCTAAAATACTAATTTTCTACATGTTAATTTGTTCTCCACATTTAAGTGCACCCCTAACATGTTTTAACGCATTCTTTGATATTTTACTAGTTTCTTATATTCTCATTATAGTTTGTAACATTTAATTCGCAAGCACATCTCTTGACACAATTACCACACTTGTGACACCCCTCATGAACACACATCACATTGTTTCATTCATGAATCACAGTTGTCCTTTATTACCACTCGATTGAACATTTAGACACCATGCCTATAAGTTAATGACAATAATAACTTGTTTGTCTTTGCATGTAATCACATTAATTAATCAAGAGGCAAACGTGGGACTATTATGTGCTAGTTGCTGTCCGAAGTGTTACGCGCTTCGAATCCTAGGCAACATAGCTTTACTTTTGTCTAGAATACAAATCCAAAATAGTAAAGTCCAATGCCTGTTGGACGGTAGGTGGGACGTTAAGTATTACTAAAAATGTTAGTTTTATCCTTGTCATAGAGCGCCCTTAGACTTGACCTCCAGCCTAGGTGGGGTAGGACGGGTTGTTATTTGGAAATGATGATCTCAACAGATATTAATGGCGAGGCTAATGACATTATTACTTGTCTAAGAGTTCGGTCCTTGGGTCGGATGATGATTAACAAGTTGGGTTTCTGATCCGAATAAAATCAAAATATTTCTTTGTTTGATTTGGATGATTTTTTTTTGTCTTTTTATTTACTTTACATGTTTATTTGAAATAGTTAGTTTATTACATAAGCAGTCCCCTTTATTATATATTTATGTCATTTCTTTCTCCTCGCTTATCTTATTATATGTTTTTTTACCATTTAGATAATTAATAATTAGAAATAATAAAATAATGTTTTGCTCATTAATTGTTTTATCACTTAGTCAAACATAAAACAAGAGACCTTATTTGATCACGTAGAATTTTCACGTAAAGTATGAATTTGGTCGGGAACCACCTTTGTGGACCTCGAAAGGTGCTTAACACCTTTTCGAGGTAATTTGAACCCTTTTCCGAACTCTGGTGAACTAAGACTAAAACAACAAAAATAGGTTTGTAGTAGCCTAGACCGGTGCCCTAACACACTTTAATTTGTTAGGTGGAGATTCTTCACATCATCACCCTCAAAACAATCTCAAAAAGAGTGGTCACGTCGAATCTCGCTTTCTGCAAGGAAAATGGGGCGCGATAGCGTGTAGTAGAATGAACGATTGAGTAAGGAGGGACCTATTTATAGAGGATTGAACTTGAATGAGTTAGGCAAAAAATTGCAACTATTCACCTTTATTTATTAATGACATTCTTGATTACTATAAAAAGTTATGACTTAATTAAATTAAATAATATTATGATAAGTCATGACTTTTCAGCTTTATTATTATTAATAATTAGTTCTTTCTAGGAACCATTTTTTTTATACTTAGTTGGACAATAGATTATATATTTGTTGCATCAAATAACTCATCTGTGATAATAGATATATAATCTGTTGCAACAAATAGATAACTTGTTGCTTCAGATAATATATCTGTTACAACATAAAATCTATATGTCTTTTTAAAAAAAATTATCTTCATGACATTCAATTTTTCTGATTTTTTAATTATATAAATTAATAAAGCAGATTTGAAAGCGCAACTGTTCACCTCAATTTATTAATGACATTTTTTATTACTGTAAAAAGTTATGACTTAATTAAATTAAGCAATATTGTGATAAGTCATGACCTTTCAGCTTTATTATTATTAAAATAATTAGTTCTTTTCAGGAAGCGTTTTTACCCTGAGTTGGACAACAGATTATATATCTGTTGCATTAGATAACTCATCTGTTACAATAGATATATCATCCGTTGCAACAAATAGATAACCTATTGTATTAGATAATATATCTGTTGTAACATATAATATATATATATATATATATATATATATATATATATATATATATTTAAAAAAATTATCTTCATGACATTCAAATTTTCTGTTTTTTTAATTGATATAAATTAATAAAGTAGATTTAAAAACAAAAATATTTTTGGTGAGTTTTTTACAGTTTAAATTGTGTTTATTATTTATTTCCTTATTATTTTTTGTGAAAAGAAATGACTTAATTAAATTAAGCTGGTGAGTTTTTTTATTATTGTGACAAGTCATGACTTTTCAGCTTATTAAATTTAAATAACCTTTTTCTCAATTTAAAAATTGAATACACCTGGTTTTCAATAACTGTTTCTTTAATAACCATTTTTTTAATTGAGTTATGGCAATAGATTGTATATCTGTTGCATCAGATAACCCATCTGTTTCAACAGATATACCATCTGTTGCAATAAATCGACTATTTGTTTAAGGAGCTTTTTTGATTTCTTCTAACTTATTCATCAGTTGCAACAGATGAGGAATTTGATACATCAGCAGTGTTTTTTGTTTTTATTTGTTGAATGTGTTTAGACAAAAGGTCACAGTCACGACTATTTATTCACTTTTTTCTTAACAATCATATAATCATATAACTTAATTAATCCAATGTTGTGACTTTTTTAAATTAAATAATCTTTCTTTTACGATTATAATATTATTTAGTCCCTTATTATTTATTAACGAACCATTTTTAGGAGAATTTCTCATCATGACTTTTCACCACCATCTGTTGCCACAAGTGCTCAATCCCTACCTCCAACCGTCGACATGTTGAGAATAGGGAATAAATAGAATGATAATTAAATATTGAATAAGAATTAAAAATTCAAACCAAACCAAACATATACATAGATTTTTTTTAATCCCTTATAGGTAGATCGGATATAAAAAAGGAAAATACATATGCTAAAAGAAAGAAAAAACATAACCTAATTATTACTACTACTACTATTATTATTACTATTATTATTGTCAACCGAATAATTTTCATCCGGCAGCAGCAGGGCCCTCCCCAGCCTTGCTCCGAAGTCTGTCAAATCCCTCTGGAGTTCATCAAACTGCCTTTGAAGTTTCTACAAGGACTCGATATAAATCTTCTTGTACAAATCTGGATCAACCATATTTGTATTGTAAGTGTAGTAGAATGAACGAGTGAGAGAAGGGCGGAGAGACCTATTTATAAAATGATTGAATTGGAAGGGACTTGACTTAGTCAAACAGAAAGCCATAACTGTTCATATCCCTTAATTAAATAAAACTGGTGGCTTTTCAAATATGTAAATTAAAAGAAACATATCTAAATACATCATTTTATCTTTTTTATTGTATTTCGGAAAGAAACAGATTGATAATCTGTTGCAAAATATATTCCACCTGTCAGATAACTTACAACATATTGACAATCTGTTGCAATAGATGGCTCTGTTGCAACTTGCTAGTCATCTGTTTATTCAATTTCATCGAGAGCAATAGATTTTTCTAAACGCTTCTTGGTCAAACTCAATTTTTACTCTTGGATTGCTTCTCTTTTTCTCTTTGCATCCTTCAAGATGGCCTCCAAATTAATTTTTTCTATTGGATTGATGGTAAAAATTGAATTTGGAGGCCAGCTTGAAGGATGCAAAGAAAAAAAATAAATTAATCCAAGATCCAAAATTGAGTTTGGCCAAGAAGTGTTTAGAAAAATCTATTGCTCTCGATGAAATTGAATAAACAGATGACTAGCAAGTTGCAACAAACGCCACAGCTGATGGAAAAGCAAATTGATATATCCATTTGTTATAACAGATTGTCAATATGTTGTAAGTTATCTGACACGTGCAATATATTTTGCAACAGATTACCAATCTGTCTCTTTCCGAAATACAATAAAAAAATAAAATATTTTATTTAGATCCATTTTTTTAATTTACATATTCGAAAAGTCACCAGTTTTATTTAATTAAGGGATATGAACAGTCGTGGCTTTTTGTTTGACTAAGTCAAGTCCCTTCCAATTCAATCATTTTGTCATTATGGTCGTTGAGCTCAGTATAGAGCTCCTGATCTTTTGTGAGTTTGTCAACGAGGACCACTTTCTTTCTTGGCAGCTTTTTTGTAATACTCCTCTTGGTACTTCTTAGCTCTACACAAGGTCAAGGAGAAGTATGGAAGGTTATCTTTGAGTTTTTCCAAGGTAAGCGCTCTCTCGACTGATAAATCCGGTGCTGCAACATATATGGATAGTGCAACACTCAATGCAGAATACTTTTTTGGTAGAAGCAAGTTTGAGAAGACATAATCAGTAATCTCTCGATATCAGCTTTCGTTGTGTCAAGCAGTTCTGTTGATATCTTGTCTTCTACGTTGAAGATTGATCAGCAGAAAAACCAAGTGATTAAGATCGTTTAATCTGTTGACTAACTCGAGCAAAGACGTCTTCTGGATTATCAAACTTCACAGGGCAGTCTGTTGGTTCAATAACATCAGATGTCTTGTTTCCGGTATTTAGCTAATGATGGGGAGATTCTGCCTTCCTCACCATCCTGAAAAGAAAAGACACTCAAAATTAGATGGAGTATCTCTACATAACGACACAAGATGAACTAAATCTAGCATTTAATTTTTCCTTCCTATTCCTCCTCTTTTTATCTTCTCACCTTTTTCAGATCCAAAATTTTTCTTTTTTTGGATACTTGATAATGCCTTGGAAATTGCTTTCTTTCTCCTCTCAGCCTTAATCTCTAATGGAGTGAATGAAACTCAAATCCTTTTTGATCGAAAGACACTACTGTTAGATATCAATTCCTTTACATCAGCAGTTAATGCATTAACAGTATTAATCACTCCATCATGTTTTGCTTTGCACTCTTCACATTTGCATGCACAAGATAAGCAAGGAGGGGAAAGATTGATCATTCTTCTCCTATATAGAGGACAACATATCCATCATGCAAAAGTCTACACTGTCGCCAGAAATGCTTGCCACAACAAAAATCTGTAGAAGGGATGACAAATAAACATGAGCAACATCCGATATTAAATCTTAACAGGGTATCAGAACTATATTCATGGTCCCTCGACCTTATCAGTTCGAACCTACCAAACTTAACAGTAAAATTACAGATATCTTATTTAAATGATCTATGACTAATCGGTAAAAACAGCATTCACAAAATCAATGTACTCTATGTGTGTTTCCACGATAACATTATCAGTAATACATACCTCCCACATATGAAGTGGTTTCATCTGCATGCAGCTTATTCCTCCGAACCTATCTTTACTACGGCCTCTTGTGATGGTTAGGTAAAAGTTGATCAACTTTCAGTTTCTTATATATCTACAAAGAAGAAGGAAAAAATTAATGTCACAGAAAGAACATTATCCATCTGTTGTAATAGATGTAGAGTCTGTTACATCAGATGTGGAGTCTATTGCGTCAGATGTAGAGTCTGATGCAACAGATGTGGAGTCTGTTGGAATACATCAAATCAGCTTTGCTGGTGGTTTGATTTGTTCCAACAGTTGCTCCGTCTGTTGCAACATCAACAACATCATAAACTACAAACAACAAATAAAAAACATCAACAACAAAGAAAACAACAACATTTGTTCCAACAACATCAACAACAACAAAGAAGCATACATTCTATGTTCTAACACTATCAACAACCAGGGGCATACCCACATGGAGTCCTCCGGGTGCACGAGCACAGACTGAACTCGTCTCGAACTTTATATATGAATATGAAAATTAAGAAAAAATGTATATAATCTAATCAGTGAGCACCCATAGTAAGAGTTGTTTGGTTAGCCTAGTAGTTGTTTATGGGTGCTTAAGGCTATTTATTTCTTTTGGTCTTGAGTTCAATTCCCACTCAGCACATATTTTTTTAATTTGGTAACCAACTCTTCTCTCCTTATTCACTTTAAACTTTCTTTTATTTTTTTCTCCCTTACTCCTTGTGTTGATTGTTCGGACTCCACTATTTTTAAGCTAAGAAGCACCCACTATCTAAAAAACCTAGATCCATCACTGTCAACAATACCACACCACAAGTTCCAACGACGCCAACCCCCCAACAACATCAATAACAACATCAACAATACAAAAACAAACAAAATACATAAAAAAATGATACTGCCAACAAGGCTTTTAAACTTCTCCTAAAAGATGACTTTTTTCGCATCTTCTAATAAAAATTCTTGGTTCGTTTATTCAGCAATTAAAATTTCCTTCAAATTTTTTAAATAAATATGATATGGATAAATGATAATTAAATAAAAAAAGATGTAAATAACTTGCAAAGAAGAAGACGGGAATGAAAGAGCAATAGTGAATCATACCTTAATGTCAAAAGGAGATCAAAACAACAATTTCAGTCGAGGAATCTAAGATATGGATTGATTTAGATCCGAAAGGAAATTTATGAGAAAGAGGAGAGAAAAAAAAGGTTGTGATAGCCCTAAAGAGGATAGAAAGAAAAAGATGAGAGACGAATAAAATAAATTTAGGGATGAAGGAGAGATGAAATAATTCTAATTTCTAGATGTACTATCCTTAATATTAAATGACTAAACAAAGTGTATTTATTCAAATTTATAGTTTCAAAGCATAATTAATAAGGCTAATTTTATAAAATAAACTCCTAATTAATATTTTTTTAATGGGTGCGCCAAGTCAATAGGGGCCAACTAATATAATATGAAATGGAAGAAGTATTAGGGGTTTCAATATTCATTAATTAATATTCATTAATAATTTGAGGGGCACGAGGAAGAAAACGGGTGACATTGAAAAGACAAGACAAGACTACTCAATGAGATTTTTGAGTTATCCAAAAAATATTTTTACCGCCTTTTGTAGTACTACTTTATCTACTTGGACAAAAGCTTTCTTTCAAATTAAAAGAAAAAAAAGATTTTCAAACAGATATGTCAGTTGTTGCAACAAATATAAATATCTATTTAAAAAATCCCAACAGCTCAGTCATTTGTGACAATAGATAGAAATGTCCATTTGATAACCAAATTAGAAATTTCATCTGTTACAACAGATATCAATATCTGTTTAAAAATTTCCAACAGCTCAGTCATCCGTCACAATAGATGTAAATGTCTATTTGATAATTAAATCAGATATGTTATCTGTTGCAACAGATATTATTATCTATTTGAAATTATCCAACAATTCAGTCGTTTGTTGCAACAGATTTTATTGCAATTGATTTAAGTGGAACTAGGGATGAATGAATAAGCTCACAGGGTCAACAACAAATCTAATTGAGTCTTTGCAATTGCATGGTATTGGTATTACGTTTATCCTGACCTGAGTCGTCGATCGATCACTCTGAATTGAAATGAGTTCTCATTAACTTAATGTTAAGATTAATAATAGTAACTACATAAATCTAGGTGGAATGAGGGGTGAATGAATAAGCTCACAGGGTCAACTACAAATCCAATTGAGTCATTGCATTTGCATGGTGTTAGTATTGCGTTCATCCCGACCCGAGTCGTCGATCGATCACTCTGAGTTAAAATGAGTTCTCATTAATTTAATGTTAAGATTAATAATAGTACCTACATCTATCTAGGTGGAACTAGGGATGAATTAATGAGCTAACAGGGTCAACTACAACTTCAATTGAGTCTTTTAGCAATTATATGATAAGACGGTATTACGTTCCTCCCGACCAGAGTCGTCGATCGATCACTCTGAGCCTAACCAATTCTTACTACCTCATATGTTTAACTAATACCTTAATTGAATAACCTGGGACTAGGGGTGAGTTCTCATAGGGTTAACTACAACTTTAATTGAGTCTTTTGGCAATTGCATGATGATACAGTACTACGTTTCTCCCGACCAAAGTCGTCGATCAATCACTCTGAGCCGAAATGATTCTTACTACCTCATATGTTTAACTAATACCTTAATTAATTAATCTAGGACTAGGGGTGAGTTCTCATAATGTCAACTATAATAGATGACAACACCTATTTGATAATTTACAATAAATGGGTAATCTATTGCGACATATGACTTAATCCATTTGATAATTTACAACAGATGGGTAATCTGTCACAACAGATGACTTAATATGTTTGATAGTTTACAACAGATTCATGATATGTTACAATAAATGACGTTATCTGTTTGATAGTTTACAATAGATGCATAATATATAGCAATAGATTACCTAATCTGTTTGAT
This sequence comes from Capsicum pubescens, assembly GCA_030864215.1. NCBI lineage: Eukaryota > Viridiplantae > Streptophyta > Magnoliopsida > Solanales > Solanaceae > Capsicum > Capsicum pubescens. Next base: position 261,218,734 of record CM061540.1, on the reverse strand, counting down.
TTGATCGAACAGAAAAGACATTTGTTGCAACAGGTTGAACATTTGTTTATATATAATTTCAATTGAGTTCATATGTTAGACTAATACCTTAATTGAATGTGAGTTCTCATAGGGTCAACTACAACTTCAACTGAGTCTTTTGGCAATTGCATGATGAGACGGTATTGCGTTTCTCCCAACCAGAGTCGTCGATCGATCACTCTGAGCCGAACCGATTCTTACTAAATCATATGTTAGACTAATACCTTAATTGAATAATTTGGGACTAGGGGTACTAATACCTTAATTGAATAATCTAGGACTAGGGGTGAGTTCTCATAGGGTCAACTACAACTTCAATTGAGTCTTTTGGCAATTGCATGATGAGAAGGTACTGCATTCCTCCCGACCAAAGTCGTCGATCAATAACTCTGAGCTGAATTAATTCTTACTACCTCATATGTTCAACTAATACCTTAATTGATTAATCTAGGACAGGGTACTAATACCTTAATTGAATAATCTTGGACTAGGAGTAAGTTTTCATAGGGTCAACTATTAATTAATCTAGGACTAGGGGTGAGTTCTCATAGGGTCAGCTACAACAGATGGCAGCGCCTATTTGATAATTTACAACATATGGGTAATCTGTTGCGACATATGACAATCCATTTGATAATTTACTACAGATGGATAATCTTTCGCAACAGATGACTTAATCTGTTTGATAATTTACAATAGATTCGTAATTTGTTGTTACCTAATCTGATTGATAATTTACAACAGATGCAAAATCTGATGCAACATGTTGAACATTTGTTTTTATACAATTTCAATTGAGTTCATATGTTAGACTAATAGTACCTAAATTGATTAATCTAGGACCAGGGGTGAGTTCATAGGGTCAACTAGAGTACTCGATCAACTACAACTTCAATTGTTTTTATACAATTTCAATTAAGTTACCCTTATGGCAATTGCATGATGAGAGGGTTATAAATTACACATATCTTTTATGATTTTAAAAATAATTAAAATCAATTCAAACCAAATTAATATTTTCAAAACTTGTCATTCTTTTCCAAAATACAAATCAACCTATACAAAATGTTTCATCATTTCAAATCTCGAGTTCTCGCTCTTTCTCTCTCATTCTCACTTAACAATACAGTACAGACAACAACTACTCAATAAATTTGCTCAACCCTCCACAAAAGATCATTTTTCTTCTCATTTCTGACCACATAGGTGTTATTTTTGACTTTATTCTTGCTTGTATCAGTCATTTTCTTTATCTTCATAGGCAACAGAGTTCGAGAAGAGTTCTATATTTGTTATTTTTTCTAAAAAATAAGTGCTTTTAAGTTAATGATGAAAAATAAAACTTTTTGTTGTATTATCTTCGAGAATGGATTTACAATTTTGAGTTTTGATGGTAAAATCGTAGGAAGAACTTGAGAAATCCCTAGTTTCCATCGCAGTGTTTCGTTAATTATCGTGGTATTGTTGGATGGTGTTTGTGGTGGTGGTGGTGGTGGTGGTGTTTATGGTTGTCGTCGTGGCATTGGTTGGTGGTGTTTGTGGTGACTGTCGGTGGTGTCGGTATTCGTGGTGTTTGCTTGTGGCATTGGTTGGTGGTGTTGTTGGTATGTCTGTATTCGTGGTGTTTGTAATGTATTTTTAAAAATTTATGCATACATCAATTGTAATGTAATTTTTATTTTTCTGTTGTTTGTAGGTAAAACATGTCTCCCAAAAGAAAAGAAAGTGAAAGTGGATCAACGTTTGACCACCCAAAAAAAAGCTATAGAGGGATTCGGAAGAGCTTTCTGAATAATCTCAATCAGGGAAAAGTAAAGCTGAGGAGAGATATGAAAACAACATTGAGGGAGGTGGATAAGGGTCTGTAGTTGGTGATGAAGAAAATGAAAGTGAGAAAGAGAAGGAATTGAAGAGTGAGAAAGAGAAAAAGGATGATCATCAACATGATGATAATGGATCACCAATAGGGCGTGAATTAATATCGACATCCCAGCATGATCCTGTCAAAACTTTTAGTATTGACAGATTTCAAGTTGCGATGCCGATAAATGACCCAGAAACAAAACAACTAACTGGTCAAATTGTACTTAAATGTCAGATGGGGAAATTTTTTGAACATTTTATGAAAATTATGAAGAACAAAAACATAGGCGGACTTTTTAAGAAGAGATGTTTTGGACGTTTTCTTGAGCTGCCTTAGGACCCCTCTGCCTGTATCTATTTCCCTATGATGATGGCATATGGTCTTCTTAAGCGCATGTTCAAGTACGTGGGGAATGATAAAGATCCGGATGAGGGGGCCAAAAAGAAGATGGATAAAATCTGGATCAACTACTGTGGCATGCCTGTTTGTTTTGGCTTGTAAGAGTTTGCCATAGTGACGGGCTTGAGATGCCATCGTCCAGAAGAACCACCACCCCGCAAAAGATCCAAGGCAAGAAAACGCAAGGAAAAAATAGATGGGTTATTTGACATTACTCGATGTGGCTACAAAACATCGGATTTATTGACAGATCTCGAGGATAAAACCATACCAGAGCAGTACAGGGAGCAATTGTGCTTAGTTTGGTTTGCCCATTCGGTTATATTTGAAAGAGACGTCAACAAGGTCATAGAAGATGATTTGTTGGCGTGTGCTGAGGATTTTGATAAATTTAACAATTATCCCTGGGATATGACAACTTCTACTTGACTATCCAATATTTACTGACAAAGCTATCCTCAGGGACGACCACATTATATGGCTTTCCTTGGGATTTCATGGTAAAATTAATCACTAATTTTACTGATCCATTAATTTATATTGAATATAGTTATTATGACTTTTTTTTTGCTTTCTTCCTATTTACATTTTTTAGGCTTGAGCATTTGAAGCTATTTCTCCCCTCCGAAAATAGTTAATGGATTACTCGGATGAGGTTTATCATACAAGGATGTTTAGGTGGTTGGCTGCAAAGAGCTACACCAATATTAAGGAGCCTGATCTCTTTAACCTTCCGGATGATACAGTACATCTTCTTCAAGTAAAATAATTTTACTTAAAGAAAGATATTGAACATATGTTATATTTGGTGCAACAGATGTTATATCTAATGCACCAGATGGGACATCTGTTGCGACAGGGTAGAATTGATTTCTTGCATCATATTACCCATCTGTTGCTTTGATTCCCTGAACCCGAATCTGATAACATATTGTTTATCTGTTGCAACGTACAGATCGACTGTTGCAAAATAGATTACCCGTGTTGTGCAACTGTTGCAACAGATGATTGATATTTTGCATCTGATTATCCATGTGTTGCTCTGTTTCTCTGAACCAAACTCAAACGGATTTTAACCATGTATTGCAAACTATGCAACAGATGGGTCTTTTTTTAAAATGTAACCCAACTGTGAAGATTATTATATTATAAGATTTAAATGCATATGTCTTTTTTTCTTTTTTATAGGTTGTCCATCCATGGATCGTGCCTACTGAGGAGGAGCCGGTGATGACTTCTTAAATTACTCTAGGTCATGTTGATACTATAGCAGACCCAATGGTAGAGTTACTAAAGAAGGAATTGGCTAGAGCAACAACCATAAAAAGAGCAGTTAGGCAAGGTCAGCCTAATGTTGAGGCTCTTCATGACTAACCTACTAAGGCAGATCCGGGTGCTTTTTCTAGTGGAGTTTTGGTGTTGGTGGAAGGTATGCTGATGCTGCTACCACTCGTGATGATAAGCATGTTGATTCTCAAGAAAGAATAAATATGTTTGAAGATACCCCTTTCACCCTTACACAGGTCCCTCTCACCTCTCTCCACCCTCGTGTTCTCATTACGAATGCGAAGAATGCAAGGACAGACAAGATAAACTCTTTAAAAAAGTAGAGGCTATCTCTAAAATTATCAAGGAATTCAAATCCAAAAGGTGTGTCATACCATCCAAGAAGGTGAGGAAGCCACACACTCCTATAGTGTTGGTTAGGAGAAAGAAAAAAGCAATTAGAGACGTACTCTCCGATTGGAAATAAAAAAAAATTGCAATTCCTCCCTCTTCAAAAGCTGTTGAAGTTTAGGGGCCAGTCAAGGAGGTGGAAATATATGCGGAACTTGGCGCCGAAGAGAACAGAGATCTACAACAGGCCAAGAATGCCAAGCCAGGCACACCAGACTACCCCAGGCCTCCATTTCCCCCCCAAGACTTCCAGACTATGACTGATATGCGTATGCCGTATGAGGACAAGGCAAGTTTACTTTTTCTAACCTGGCCCTTCTAATCTACCCCGTGAAGAAGAAGCTACGCAACAGATTTAACATATGTTGCAACAGCTGGGTTTACTGGTACAACTTGTCACGCCCCAAATCCCATTGGAGCGGACTGTCACCCGTAGCCGAGGAGGCCCGGGAGAACCCGTTCATAACCTATACTTTCACATTTACATTACTTATGAAAATTAGAAATTTGGGCAGCACTTCATTGTAAATAGAAGAAAACAGTACCTGTATCAGCCCAGCAGACACGCATACATATATATATATAAACAGTAATTGGCCGTCAGAGCCATCACGTCTATCAACCAAACACTCCTATGGCTGTACAATATGTCTACAAAAGCCTCTACATAGATACACAACTGAGTTAGGGTCGGGACAAACTCCCGCCCACAAAAGACTTTTATACAAATACCAAAAATACATATAGAAACGACTTGGGATGCCCCGAAACAACTGGAGCTCACCACTATCAATAGAATGTCCTGGCTCTTACTGCGGAGGTGTACGACCTGAAGTACCTGTTCCTGCAGGCATGAATACAGGTCCCCCGTGAGGGACGTCAGTACGGAAATATGTACTGAGTATGTAAGGCAGTGAGTATCAAGATGAGATACAAAAGATCAACAGAACCCAGATACCAGTGAATAAACAGTATGAGTAGACCACACTTAAAAGAGCTGATGGGATACCTGCACATTACTTTCATATCATTACTTTCCGTACTCCTTATCAATACATAACATATGTCATACAATGGCCAACTGATCAGTGGTACTAATACAATACATCAGGGACCACCCCTGGAATAGCATATATTCATAATCTTTATAATACAATGGCCAACTGATCAGTGGTACTAATACAATACATCATATCAACAATTTAAAATAAAGACATTCCATCTCTTACTTCAATTAATCTTTGAGACTGGTTACTTTGTGGTCATACCTTATGGAACTTGAAACCATGATACCTCAATAGGAAAAACATGTAAATAGGTAATCAATATCATGAAAATGAAGTAGAGAATCATGGATACCTCATTAAACCATTTCGGAGTCAACAATAGTATATGGACATTTTTTTGACTAGCCGGACATCTTAAAAGTGAAAACAAGTTCAATTGGTAGTGTCGAAGATCATATGATGTTATTATGTGTCATGTGTCGTAGGACAATGTTGTAAGATTACTTGAGAGTGCCATGGGTCATTATTCATGACAAAGATTAGATAGAGTATGTCTTACATACCTTGATATAACCGCTTCAATACAAGTCCAACTTGACTTCCCGTACTCTTCGAACACTTATCTACAATAAGTCATTTGTGGCAAACTAGTATTAGCAACCAAACCTTACCACTTAGGTATTAACTTCACCAAATAATATCTCGGAAGTAATCCTTTAACTCATCAATAAGAGTGCTACATACATCCTCTTATACTCTTATTACATTCACATATCATGCATTTTCATGCAATATCCCTCAACATCACTCTTAGCCTTTTTTTCCCCTCTTAATCACCATCCAATACCAACATGATCACTAGGAATACATAACCACTAATATAATGATATATCACCACAATTCATCCTCCATAATCCAATACAACAACTTCCATAATTTACTACTAACAATTTATACAAAACAGTTCATAACTATGTTTCTAGTTATCTTCCAACATCAAGACAATACTCATAATCCCTTATCAATACTTATTCATGGATAAGAATCAAGAATAAACAATATTCATACCTTAACAATGAACTCTTGTATTTAGAATCCTCCTTACATAACCATGGGGTGCTTCTCGAAGCTTTCGAGATGGTGAACACAACTACGGAACCAATTTGAATTTTCTACGGTTGAATCACAAAATATTTGAAGTTGAAATTACGCTAGGGTTTCACCTTCTCTTAATAATTGGATGATATATGATATATATGAGGCTAAGTGTATGTTTATAAAGACCAATTTTTCGTCCAAGAGGTAATAGAAAATGACCATTTTGCCCTAAAAATTTTAATAAATCCGAATCTGTTCCCAGTGGACAGTTTTGACAGGCTGAAGTAAATCGATCATAACTCTTTGCTCCGGTATCGGATTTGGGTGAAACCAATTGAATTGGAAAGATAATTCAAAGGTATTTCATTTTCATATAAAGTATACCACCCAGTTCTTCCAGTAAAAGGAGTTATGGTCGTTTAAAGTTGACCCAAAAATCTGTCCCAAAATTCTGTTTTTTTTTTTATAGGTTGTAGTAAAACGGGTATAGCTCCTTACTCAGACATTGGATTTGGATGAAACCAATTTCATCGGAAAGAAGACTCTCGGAGATTTTCGTCGATATATAGCAGGTCACACCGTTATTTTTGTACAAGGAGTTATGATCGTCTAAAGTTGATCCAAAAAAAATTGCCTAGCTGCAGTAATTTTCCTGCAGATTTACTGTTCACAGGCTTCCCGGCCACCGTTTTGAAATTTTGAATGTGCTCGCTTATATGAATACTCCTCTGTTTTGGGCAAAATTTATATCGTTGGAAAGCTTATTCCAATACCTACACATACAACTATTGACAGGATACTTCCGAACACCATAAACTTAATTTAACCCATACGCAAGCCTTTAGGACTCCATATAATCGCGATAAGTGTACGAAAAAAAATTACGGGGTGTTACATTCTCCCCCCCTTAAGAACATTCATCCTCGAATGTTAGCATAGTTACTCAATTAAGACATTTCCAAGCTTACAATTAACATATTCATCATCATAACATACTTGCATAAAAATAAACACTTACCTGTTATTGTTCTTCTTCCGTCTCATGAACTTCCTCCTCATCGTTGAATAGGTAAGGGTACTTAATCTTCATCGCTTCCTCATCTTCCCATGTGATCTCCTCAACTTTTTGATTCCTCCAAAGTACTTTTACCGATGCTATCTCTTTATTCCTTATCTTTTTAATTTGGCGATCAAGAATAACAATAGGTATTTCTTCAAAAGTGAGATCTTCTGTAACTTGTACATCTTCCGTAGTAGTGATGTGCGATGGATCTCCGATGTACTTGCGAAGCATCGAAACATGAAATATGGGATGAACTGCTGAGAGCTCTTGAGGTAGCTCTAACTCATAAGCAACTTGTCCAAATCTTTGAATGATCTTGTACGGACCTATGTATCGTGGACTTAACTTTCCTTTCTTGCCAAACCTCATCACTCTTTTCATTGGTGATACTTTCAAGAATACCCAATCGTCGATAGAAAACTCGAGTCCTCTTCTTCTAACATCCGCATAAGATTTGTGTCGACTTTGAGCAGTTTCAAGCCGTTGTTGGATCACTTTAACCTTCTCCATTGCTTGATAAATAAGATCCGGTCCAAACAAGACCGCATCACCTGCTTCAAACCATCCTATTGGCGATCTACACTTTCTTCCATACAATGCTTCATATGGTGCCATTATGATACTTGAATGATAGCTATTATTGTAGGCAAACTCGATAAGAGGTAGGTGATCATCCCAGTTGCCTTTGAAATCTAATACACATGCTCGTAGCATATCTTCAAGTGTCTGGATGGTATGTTCCGCTTGTCCGTCCGTTTGAGGATGAAAAGCCGTACTTAGATTTTCTTGTGCCCCCAAACTCCTTTGAAAAGACTTCCAGAAATTCGCGGTAAATTGGGCTCCTCGATCGGATATAATGGAAATTGGAACTCCATGTAACCGAACGATCTCCTTAATATACAACTTCGCATACTCTTCCGCCCTATAAGTTGTCTTAACTGGTAAGAAGTGCGCGGATTTGGTAAGTCTATCAATGATCACCCATATGGAATCAAACTTCCGAAATGTACGAGGCAAATCCGTGATGATATCCATATTGATCTTGTCCCACTTCCAGACTGGAAGATCTATACATTGCATGTAACCACCGGGTTTCTGGTGTTCTACTTTGACTCTTTGACAATTCGGACATTCAGCTACAAATTCGACAATATTCTTCTTCATGTCATTCCACCAATATATTGCTTTCAAATCTTGATACATCTTAGTCGACCCTGGATGGATGGAATACCTTGAACAGTGTGCTTCTGTCATAATTCTCTTTCTTAGCTCAACTACATCAGGTACACATAAACGATTCTGACACTAAAGCACTCCTTCTCGCGTAAGCTCAAATGCCTTTGTCATGCCACTCTGCACATCCTCCTTAAGCTGCAATAAAATTAGATCTGCATACTGCTTCTTTTTCACTTCAGCTATCAATGAAGATTCCGCTGCATTACGTACAATAACCTCTTCATCTGGAGTTTCGAGAAGTCGAACTCCCAAATTAGCTAGTTGGTGAAGATCCTTAATCATCCCCTGCTTTTCTATAGATGCCATTTTAGACTTACGACTCAGTGCATCCGCTACCATATTCGCTTTCCCTGGATGATACAAGATATCAACATCGTAATCTTTCAACAATTCAAGCCATCTCCGTTGCCTCAAGTTTAGATCTTTCTGACTGAAGATATATTGCAGGCTCTTATGATTGGTATTTATGTCAACATGAACCCCATATAAGTAGTGGTGCCATATCTTCAAAGCAAATACAACTGCAGCTAGCTCAAGATCATGCGTGGGATAATTCCTCTCATGTGGTTGCAACTGTCTAGAGCCATAGGCTATTACTCTACCATGTTGCATTAATACGCATCCTAAGCCAATTCTCGAAGCATCACAGTACACTGCATACCCTTCTGTGCCTTCAGGAAGTACCAATACCGGTGTAGAAGTTAACTTGCTCTTCAGATCTTGGAAACTCTTTTCACAGGCATCATTCCATTGAAACTTGGAGGCTTTATGCGTCAACTTAGTCAAGGGTGCAGAAATAGAAGAAAAACCTTCAACAAACCTTCTATAATAACATGCCAACCCGAGGAAACTACGAATCTCCGTAGGCGTCGTGGGTCTTGGACAATTCTTCACAGCCTCAATCTTCTGAGTGTCAACTTTTATGTCTTCACTGGATACAATATGGCCCAAAAATGCCACTGACTTGAGCCAAAACTCACATTTAGAAAACTTTGCATACAATTTACGATCACGAAGAATCTGCAACGCCTACCTTAAGTGATTAACATGATCCTCTTCTGATCTAGAGTAGACCAGAATATCATCTATGAAAACTATCACGAACACATCTAGAAACGGCTTAAACAGCCTATTCATCAGATCTATAAAAATTGCGGGTGCATTTGTCAGCCCGAATGACATAACTAGGAATTCATAATAACCATACCGTGTTCGGAAAGCTGTCTTGGGTATATCTTTATCCTTGACTCTCACTTGATGATAGCCTGATCTCAAGTCAATCTTGGAAAAACACTGGGCACCCTGCAACTGGTCAAATAAATCATCAATTCGGGGAAGAGGGTATTTATTCTTGATAGTCACCTTATTCAATTGCTGATAGTCAATACACATCCTCAGCGAACCATCTTTCTTACGCACAAACAATACTGGTGCTCCCCAAGGGGACATACTAGGCCTGATGAATCCCTTCTCTAGCAAGTCTTTCAGTTGCTCTTTCAATTCTCGCAACTCTGCTGGTGCCATTCTATAAGGAGAAATTGAGATTGGCTGTGTGTCTGGCAACATATCAATACCAAACTCCACTTCTCGTTCAGGAGGTAAACCTGGTAGTTCTTCAGGAAATACATCAGGAAATTCATTCACAACCGGAACGGTCTGAAAAGTTGGCGGCTCTGCCTCTGTATCCCTTACTCTAACCAAATGGTATATGTACCCCTTGGAAATTATTTTTCTTGCCTTAAAGTAAGAAATAAATCTACCTCTCGGCGCGCCAACATTACCCTTCCATTCAAGGACTGCCTCATTTGGGAAATGGAAATATACCTTCTTAGAACAGCAATCTACTGTAGCATAACAAGACGCTAACCAATCCATGCCCATAATAACATCAAAATCTACCATTTCTAACTCAACAAGATCGGCCATCGTATCACGACCACAAATATTCACAACACAATTTCGATAAACATTCCTAGCTATAAGAGATTCCCCCACTGGCGTTGATACTTCAAATGGCTTGGCTAATAATTCGGGTGTTCTTCCGAACCTTCCCGCAACCAAAGGAGTAGCATACGATAATGTAGAACCAGGATCAATTAAGGCATACACATCAAATGCAAAGATGGACAACGTACCTGTAACCACGTCTGGAGAAGCCTCTAAATTCTGCCGATCTGCTAGGGCATACACACGGTTCTGAGCTCCGCTAGAACTAGTTGCTCCTCTATCACCTCTACCGTGACCCATAGGTTGTGTACCCCTACTCAAAGGAGGCATGGATGATGACGCAACAACTGATCTGGTAGGTCGTGTTATACCACCTGTGGTCCTGCGTGGGCAATCTCTAGCCATATGCCCCGGCTTACCGCACCAAAAGCAATTGTTCGTTCCAAGCCGACATTCGCCAAAGTGAAATCTTCTACATATGGGGCACGGGTGTCGTGGAGGTCTCAATTGACTCATACTCCCTTGCCCTTGATACCCCACTGTTCGTGAACTCTGATTTTCACTGCTTTGCCCGAACTGATTACCTCTGAACCTTTGAAATTGCGGTGGAGCACTAATTGCAGGATAAGAAGATAACGGACTAGGCAATCTATGAGAGAACGAAGGCCTAAAACCTCCCTGAGATGCCATAAACTTCCCTATAGCTCTGGCCCGCTTAGAATATCCTTTTTCTGATTCCTAGGTTCTTCTTCTTTGCCTCTGATCTTCCATTTTCTGAGCGAAAGCTTGTATCCTCGCTATATCCATGTCCTTGTTCAAAGCAGCAATGGTACAATCTGTAACCAAGTATGGTTCCAATCTATCCACATAGTGATGAACTCTGTCATCCATAGTATCTACCACATTAGAAGCATATCGAGACAAGGAGTTAAATCGAAGACTATACTCCCTTACACTCATATTACCCTGACGAAGATTTAAGAATTGATCTGCACGGGCCTGACGAGTCTCAAATGGAAGATAATGATCAATAAATGCATCTTTGAACTCTCCCCACGTAGTTGGAGGTGCATCAATACCCCTAGATCGTTTCTAATCCTCGTACCACAATATAGCCTCTCCTTTCAGTCTATATGCTGCTAGCTCAACCATCTCTTTACCGGATATGTTCATAACATCTAGAGCCCTTTGGGTTTGATCGACAAAGTCCTGCGGGTCTTCGTTAATATCTGATCCGGTAAAAGTAGGAGGATCCAATTTCAGAAAATCCTGTGTCCGAAGGCTAGCTGCTCTATCCGTACCACTAGAACCCGTGGTAGGAATAGTTTGCCCTTGAACTTGACCGGCAACTATACGCGTCAGAATTTGTACTGCATCCCTCAAATCTCGATCAACAACATTAATAGATGGCCCTTCCGGAGGAGAAGAAGCTCCTGATATATGCTCAGCTTGAGACTCACTTTGTTCAGCTTGTGCCGGTGGTGACTTACTAGTACCTTCTCCGTCCACTACATCTACTCGCTTCCACTTATTCTTTCTTCTTGTAACCGGCATCGTTACTATAATAAATAAATAAAAAAAAACAATTGGATTAAGCGATCGATTATGACTTTATCTCTAATATGGGCTCTATTGCACGATCTAATAAATGGAGAATGGAAACAATCCCTAAATGTCCTATAGCCTCCTGTTTATAGATATGGTGCACAACACACCGATAAACGAGATTCTACGTAGACACGGCTTTGTAGACTCACTAGGACTAACTTCTCTGATACCACTTCTGTCACGCCCCAAATCCCATTGGAGCGGACTGGCACCCGTAACCGAGGAGGCCCGAGAGAACCCGTTCATAACCTATACTTTCACATTTACATTACTTATGAAAATTAGAAATTTGGGTAGCACTTCGTTGTAAATAGAAGAAAACAGTACCTGTATCAGCCCAGCAGACACGCATATATATATATAAACAGTAATTGGCCGTCAGAGCCATTACGTCTATCAACCAAACACTCCTATGGTTGTACAATATGTCTACAAAAGCCTCTACATAGATACACAACTGAGTTAGGGTCGAGACAAACTCCCGCCCACAAAAGACTTTTATACAAATACCAAAAATACATATAGAAACGACTTGGGATGCCCCGAAACAACTGGAGCTCACCACTATCAATAGAATGTCCTGGCTCTTACTGCGGAGGTGTACGACCTGAAGTACCTGTTCCTGCAGGCATGAATACAGGTCCCCCGTGAGGGACGTCAGTACGGAAATATGTACTGAGTATGTAAGGCAGTGAGTATCAAGATGAGATACAAAAGATCAACAGAACCCAGATACCAGTGAATAAACAGTATGAGTAGACCACACTTAAAAGAGCTGATGGGATACCTGCACATTACTTTCATATCATTACTTTCCGTACTCCTTATCAATACATAACATATGTCATACAATGGCCAACTGATCAGTGGTACTAATACAATACATCAGGGACCACCCCTGGAATAGCATATATTCATAATCTTTATAATACAATGGCCAACTGATCAGTGGTACTAATACAATACATCATATCAACAATTTAAAATAAAGACATTCCATCTCTTACTTCAATTAATCTTTGAGACTGGTTACTTTGTGGTCATACCTTATGGAACTTGAAACCATGATACCTCAATAGGAAAAACATGTAAATAGGTAATCAATATCATGAAAATGAAGTAGAGAATCATGGATACCTCATTAAACCATTTCGGAGTCAACAATAGTATATGGACATTTTTTTGACTAGCCGGACATCTTAAAAGTGAAAACAAGTTCAATTGGTAGTGTCGAAGATCATATGATGTTATTATGTGTCATGTGTCGTAGGACAATGTTGTAAGATTACTTGAGAGTGCCATGGGTCATTATTCATGACAAAGATTAGATAGAGTATGTCTTACATACCTTGATATAACCGCTTCAATACAAGTCCAACTTGACTTCCCGTACTCTTCGAACACTTATCTACAATAAGTCATTTGTGGCAAACTAGTATTAGCAACCAAACCTTACCACTTAGGTATTAACTTCACCAAATAATATCTCGGAAGTAATCCTTTAACTCATCAATAAGAGTGCTACATACATCCTCTTATACTCTTATTACATTCACATATCATGCATTTTCATGCAATATCCCTCAACATCACTCTTAGCCTTTTTTTCCCCTCTTAATCACCATCCAATACCAACATGATCACTAGGAATACATAACCACTAATATAATGATATATCACCACAATTCATCCTCCATAATCCAATACAACAACTTCCATAATTTACTACTAACAATTTATACAAAACAGTTCATAACTATGTTTCTAGTTATCTTCCAACATCAAGACAATACTCATAATCCCTTATCAATACTTATTCATGGATAAGAATCAAGAATAAACAATATTCATACCTTAACAATGAACTCTTGTATTTAGAATCCTCCTTACATAACCATGGGGTGCTTCTCGAAGCTTTCGAGATGGTGAACACAACTACGGAACCAATTTGAATTTTCTACGGTTGAATCACAAAATATTTGAAGTTGAAATTACGCTAGGGTTTCACCTTCTCTTAATAATTGGATGATATATGATATATATGAGGCTAAGTGTATGTTTATAAAGACCAATTTTTCGTCCAAGAGGTAATAGAAAATGACCATTTTGCCCTAAAAATTTTAATAAATCCGAATCTGTTCCCAGTGGACAGTTTTGACAGGCTGAAGTAAATCGATCATAACTCTTTGCTCCGGTATCGGATTTGGGTGAAACCAATTGAATTGGAAAGATAATTCAAAGGTATTTCATTTTCATATAAAGTATACCACCCAGTTCTTCCAGTAAAAGGAGTTATGGTCGTTTAAAGTTGACCCAAAAATCTGTCCCAAAATTCTGTTTTTTTTTTTATAGGTTGTAGTAAAACGGGTATAGCTCCTTACTCAGACATTGGATTTGGATGAAACCAATTTCATCGGAAAGAAGACTCTCGGAGATTTTCGTCGATATATAGCAGGTCACACCGTTATTTTTGTACAAGGAGTTATGATCGTCTAAAGTTGATCCAAAAAAAATTGCCTAGCTGCAGTAATTTTCCTGCAGATTTACTGTTCACAGGCTTCCCGGCCACCGTTTTGAAATTTTGAATGTGCTCGCTTATATGAATACTCCTCTGTTTTGGGCAAAATTTATATCGTTGGAAAGCTTATTCCAATACCTACACATACAACTATTGACAGGATACTTCCGAACACCATAAACTTAATTTAACCCATACGCAAGCCTTTAGGACTCCATATAATCGCGATAAGTGTACGAAAAAAAATTACGGGGTGTTACATTCTCCCCCCCTTAAGAACATTCATCCTCGAATGTTAGCATAGTTACTCAATTAAGACATTTCCAAGCTTACAATTAACATATTCATCATCATAACATACTTGCATAAAAATAAACACTTACCTGTTATTGTTCTTCTTCCGTCTCATGAACTTCCTCCTCATCGTTGAATAGGTAAGGGTACTTAATCTTCATCGCTTCCTCATCTTCCCATGTGATCTCCTCAACTTTTTGATTCCTCCAAAGTACTTTTACCGATGCTATCTCTTTATTCCTTATCTTTTTAATTTGGCGATCAAGAATAACAATAGGTATTTCTTCAAAAGTGAGATCTTCTGTAACTTGTACATCTTCCGTAGTAGTGATGTGCGATGGATCTCCGATGTACTTGCGAAGCATCGAAACATGAAATATGGGATGAACTGCTGAGAGCTCTTGAGGTAGCTCTAACTCATAAGCAACTTGTCCAAATCTTTGAATGATCTTGTCCAATTAAATAAAAAAATATTACCTTTGAAATCTTACAAGTAAAAAACCTATGACCCGGATTTTGTTGATTCCAAGAAGTCTTTAACAGAGATTCATGACCACACTTACAATATCGAAAATCTTTATTACAAAAAATAGTGGAAGATGCGCTCGTCATTGTCAAGCTCAGTTGAAAAAAATGAAAGAAATAATTTGAAGAATTTCGATAGATAAAAGAAAATGATGATGAAGAAGAAGATTTGGGAATTTAGGGTTAAATTTTAGGAGAAAGATGAATATATAAGACAATGGGGAGAAAAAATGACCGTTGGGAGCCAAGTGATGGCAAGTCAGCAAAATGTGTCAGACTGACACATTTGATGCCTATTTTATTTTACGTGTTTAAAATGAATACTGTCTACTTGATGCCTATTTTATTTTAGGTGTTTGAACTGAACACCGTCGATGGGTTTCGCCTTTTTTATTTCAATTCACTTTAACATTTTTACACGTAGTGGCAATTTTTTTATGTCCAACGAAAGTTGAATTTTTATAATGCAACAGATACTCCATCCATTGTTAAAGTTATTCTACCTGTTCTGACATATAGTTTATCCGTTGCAATAGGTTGGTCATCTGTTACATTATCTCAATTTTTCTATCTAAGTCCATCTGTTGCAACAATGGAAAGGCCTGTTTGATAAATTCTAACAGATTACCTACCTGTTGCAATATATGTCTAAATCTGTTATATTTTTCCAATAGATGTGTCGTCTGTTGCAACAGATACATTATCTGCTGCAATATTTGAATCTAGTATTCCTTTTCAATTAATAAGTTCAAATCAAGGAATAAATAAAATTCATAAATAAAATAAAATAAATCAAAACCTTCAAAAATTAGCTGAAATAAGTCAACGAATAAATGAAATGTAAAAAAATTGTTATGAGTACAGATCTCAACAAATACATCAACAACAATTTAAGTATGATGCCAAGGATTACTTTGACAGGCTCAAGCTATAAAAATCTACTCAGTATGGACAAGTTGTTCTTTATCCGGTGCTATGAAATTTGACTTTGCTCGTCGTGGAATTTGACTTTGCTCGTCCTGGATCTTTACTCCGTATTTCCATAAAAAGAGTAGCATATTGTCAATGTTGTTCAACAGTAGCTTCTTTTACATCCACCTGGAAAGCCAGAATTGGTCAATGCTAATCACGGAGATACAATAAAATGAAAAAGGATAACTCATCTCTTCTAGCAAATCAAATAGGTCTTTCTTCTATTTTAAATTATCCCAAACAGATTATATTTCTGTTGCAACAGTGAATCAACTATTGGGATAAATTTTTACATGAGAAAGACCCTGTATAATAATTTCCAATGGATGAACCATCCGTTACAATAGATGAATCATCTGTTGCAGTAGATAGGTCGTCTGTTGGTACAAATAAAAGTGGTATGAAGAGATGTTTAATTTGCTAAAATAGACTAGACATGATGCAACAGATACTTTATCTAGTGCAACAAGTTAGTCAACTGTTGCAACAGATGTATATATCTATTTGATAATTTTCAATAGATGTGTCATCTGTTGAAACAGATATGTATCTGTTTGTTTTGTCAGTTGGAAGACATATATATTCACCTTCTTCAGCTCATACTGCTCTCTTTTGGACATTGTACGTTGCTCAGTGTAACACATAGACAGAGGGGTTGCAATTTTACTTTTTTGGATGCTTGATAATGCCCTGGAAATCACTCTCCTTCTCGTCTTAGCCCTAATCTCTAATGGAGCGGATGGAAATAAAATCCTCTTTGATGGAATGAGACTCCTCTTAGATGTCAATTCCTTTACAGAAGCAGTTAATGCATTAATAGCATTAATCACTGCATCATATTTTGCCCTGCAATCTTGACATTTGCATGCAGAATATTCGCTGGGAGAGGCAAAATTTGTATAACCAGTATGATCATACTTATAATGGTTTGCTTTAAATATTGTAAGTGGAGCATCATTAGCACCAACAGCAGCACCACTACCACCACCAACAGCTTCATCACCACTAAGACCATCAACAACAACAATCCCACTCTCCAAAATTATTTTTCTTGTAATGGTTGTGCTCCAAACAATTCTATTTTTATTCTGTCGATGATCTTAGGGTCCGATAAAGTTTGCACAGACCGTAAAATAAGAAAAAATGGCATCTTTAACTCTCGATTGGTCGGAACTAGCGACGGATGCACAATCTAACATAAATCATTACATATATTAGAATGATGATTAGATCATTCAAAAAAAATCATTAATTAAAAGAAAAAATTAATTATAATTATACTTACTACATACTTCAGAGGGCTGAAGAGATCAAGAAATTTTGCATTTTTATCAGTTTTAGCCAACAACCATCTCAAGATTCTTGGACAGGAAACTCCTTCCTGGTAGTTCACTTGTTGTCTCAAATAAGGAATGCTTCAAATGCCCAAGCCTATAAAATAACGCCAATAAATCAAAACCATTATTGAGTAAAAAAATAAATGATATTATAATAGAAGAAAGAAATATTTACCATGAAAGCCCATGGGAAGCCATATAAGTTGACTGTCTTTGGCGCTAACGGAGTCAACAAATATTTGACAGTTATTTTGAAGCTTTCATAACTCCAAGGATAGTTGTTAAACGCCTCAAGATCCTTGGAGAGCTTTATTAAAATGAGGCTTATGTTGTTGTTAACATCTCTCACCCAAAGAATATTTTGTACAAACCAAACCAAGCACAATGACTGTTTGTGCTTCTTTGAAAGTCTTTTACCTTTCAACACTTCTACCAAATTTTTGTTTTTGAAGCTTGGACCAACAATGGACACCAGGTCATCACGATCACACGAATTGCCTCTGCCTTTTTTGGGTGTGCGGGTTGCTTTTTTGGGGTTAGAATAGGTATAACTTGAGAAGGAGGACAATATTTTAGTCCAGTAACTATGGCAAACTCCTTCCAACCAAAACAAATAGGTATGCCACAGTAATTATCCATACCTCATCCATCTTATCTTTGTTATCATACATAAACCTATGCTTGAGAAGTTCATATACCATTTTCATTTGAAAACGCGCATTGTTGTCCTCCGACAAATCAAGATATTTCCCAAAGCAGTTGTCCCTTAAATAAGCATCCAATTTTTATTCTTGAAGTATTTTTTGGAAGGCGTCAAAAGATTTTCCCATGGCTGACTTAACCATAAAATCACCCATTAAATCTGCGGCACTATCGCACTGCATTCTCACAGGATAACGATCAATGCTGAAGGCTTTGACTAACTCTTCGGTGGAAGGGCTATTAGCATTTGCATCATCTCTTTGAAATATTCCTCCTCCCTGTGTTCATCATATTCTTCTTCCGATTGAGATAATGCTTGTAAAGCAAGCTCATAGAGTGGTGGATGTAGCCTAGCTGCTTCACTTGTTCCTTTACTTGGACTTGATTTAGTTTTTGTTCTTTTGGGAACCATATTATCTAAAATTAACAGGAACATAAAAAAAATATTATATTTGATTAATGTATCATTAAAAAAAGATAACAGAAACAAGCAAAATAGTAAAATAATAGTTACAAAAGATCACCGATCTGTTGCACCAGGTAGTATATCTATTACAGCATATAACCAACCTATTATAGGGGATGAGTAATATGTTACAACAATACAAAATATATCACTCGTCTTTTAAGATAGATGAATGGTTTGTGCAATAGATCATACATTGGTACGACATATGAGTGATTCGTTGGGACAGTGAAATAACCTGTTGCAATGGATGAGTAATCTGTTATGATAATACAAAATAAATCACTAATCTGTTGAGAAAAATAAATGCTCTGTGCAGCAGATAACACATCTGTTGCAACATCATCTATTGCAACATATGAGTGATCTGTTGGAATAGTTAAATAACCTGTAGCAATGGCTGAGTAATCTGTTACGATAATACAAAACATATCACTCATCTGTTGAGAAAGATAAATGGTCTGTGCAACAGATCACATATCTGTTGTGACATCATCTATTGTAATATATGAGTGATCTGTTGGAACAGTTAAATAACCCGTAGTAATGGCTGAGTAATCTGTTGCGACAATACATAATATATCACTCATCTGTTGAGAAAAATGAATGGTTTGTGCAACAGATCACACATCTGTTGCAATATATGAGTGATCTGTCAGAATAGTTAACTAACCTACAACAACGGCAAAGTAATCTATCGCGATAATACAAAATATATCACTTATCTGTTGAGAAAGATGAATAGTTTGTGCAATAGGTCACACATCTGTTGCAACACATGAGTGATCTATTGGAATAGTTATCAACGGTCAATATTATTTAGATTTCTTCCAACATAGGGTCGTCTATCGCGGTAGATGAATGATCAGTTGGAAAAATCAAGTCTTGGACATTTTCTGTTGAAAGAGTTGATAGGATTTTATCTAACAGGAGATTCATCTATTGCATTGGATCATTAATCTGATGGTTCTTCCATTGCATCAGATGATTAATTAGTTGTATTAGATTTTTTATCCGATGCTTAATCTATTGCAATATATGATTAATCTGTTACATCAGATAGTTAATCTTTTGCATCATATAATTAATCTGTTTCATCAGAATTTTAATTTGATGGTTCCTCTGGTGCATCAGATAGTTGATCTATTACATCATATGATAAATCTGTTGCATCAGATGGTTAATATGTTACACCAGATAGGTAATCTGTTGGAGGAAATAAAAAATAGTAGCACAATTTTGTTCAACAAAAAAACAGCAATTTCACTATTTTTATCAAGAACAAGAACAGAACAAATCAATCCAAATTGTTATTTTATTTTAATAAACACTAACAATAAAAATCAAACTTCAAAAAAATGCAACAAACAACAAAATATCATAATTCACTTCGAAAGAGAAGAGAAGAAATACCAGAAATTGGGGTTTTATTCAGACCGCATTTCAAATTAATGCAACAAATATTGAAATTGTTAACCAATACTATAAGAGAAGTTGGCTCAAGTTCATCATTTTTTTCAAAACTAAAAAGGACATAAATTTTTACCTGTGAAAGAAGAAAAGGAACGATGAAGAATTCAAAGTTGTTATGGCCGGAGAGTAAGGTTGTCACGTCGATTGAAGGTTGAAGTCAAAAAGAAACTCGAAGCCCAACTATTTGTCATCGGATGTTGAAGTCGTCGAGGATTGAAATAAGAAATTTACAGAACCGTTGGTTGGGAGAGAGTTGAGAGAAGCTGTCGAAAGAGGGATGAGAGACAGGTTGATTTGAATTGAAGAGGGGAACTCGAAGCCCAACTATTTGTCGCCGGAGGTAGAATTCGCCGGGGGTTGGAAGGAAAAAAAAGGGGAACTCAAATCCCAACTATTTGTCACTGGAAGTAGAAGTCGTCAGGGGTCGAAGGGAGAAATTTTGCAGAACTGTTGGTTGGGAGAGAGTTGAGAGAAGCTGTCGAGAGAGAGAGGAAAGTGGTTGATTTGGATTGAAGAGGGGTGTGGGTTGGGTTGATTTGTATTTTTGAAAAGATTAGAAAGTTTTGAAAATATTAATCAAGTCCACAATTAACTTAATCAAGTTTTCTAATGAAGTTTGACCCTTTAAGTTGGTCAATGTCACCAATCTTTCATTCAAGACTTAAAAGACACCTTTCCTTCAATTTTATCAACTAAGTTTTACCTTTACACCAAAAAAATTCTCAAAACAGAGATATAAAAACAATACTCTCTCTGTTTCATAACAAATGAATTGTTGGATTTTGGCACACAGATTAAGGAAAAAGCATTAAAGACATAAATTTAACACAACTTTCCATTTTTACCCAAAAAAAAGAAAAAGTTAACCTTGTAATACTTTTTCAAAAGTTAATTGGTTGTCAAATCATAAGGGTAAATTTGGAAAAAAAATCAATGATTCACTTATTTTGAAACACCAATAAATACCTCAACATTTCACTTATTCTGAAACAGAGGGAGTACAATTAAACCTAACCTTTACCTAAAAAAATTCCTCAAAACCAACAGACATTCATCTACCACCTGTAAATTTATCTACGACCTGTAAATTACAACAAAATCTTTATATATATATATATATATATATATATATATATATATAAGCAAAATATAGGCTAGACAAGATGTCATGTGTCAAGCTAATAAAATAGTCACGTGGCAATTTTTAAGACAAAATTAAAAAATATTTTAACACAAAGTTAAAAATACTGTAATAACAATTTTAAATTGAAAAATTAAGTATTTGAATTTGAATAAATTATCCTTTTACAAAAAAGATTTTTATTATCTTAAAAATAGAAATAAATAATTAAAGAGTTAATAGATATATACTATTTCAAACTTATCTCATATAAAATTTAATTATTATAAAATATATTTAAATATTGGGGAATATATATCTATAATAATAATTTGGTTGTAGTAGTGTTGGAAATTGTATAGTACGTACATAGTATGTAGAACAATAATATCTATATATATATATATATATATATATAAAAGCAAAACATAAGCTAGACAAGATGTCATGTGTCAAGCTATTAAAATAGTCACGTGGTAATTTTTAAGACAATATTAAAAAATATTTTAAGACAAAGTTAAAAATACTGTAATAACAATTTTAAATTAAAAAATTAAGTATTTGAATTTGAATAAATTATCCTTTTACAAAAAGGATTTTCATTGTCTTAAAAATAGAAACAAATAATTAAAGAGTTCTAATAGATATATACTATTTCAAACTTATCTCATATAAAATTTAAATATTATAAAATATATTTAAATATAATTTATTTACATATTAGGGAATTTATATCTATAATAATAATTAATTGTAGTAGTGTTGGCAATTGTATAGTACGTACATAGTATGTAGGGGGTTTGGGCCACAGGTGACAAAAGTGTTTTAAAATGAGGTGTAGGTGACACAAGTCTTAATAATTGAGTAGAGGTGACAATTACTTCATTATGGTTTAAGAAAGTTTGGAAAATTTTAAAATAACCCACAAGCTTTTAAATTTACACTTTGATTCAAATGTTAGTTAATATATAACGGGGAACGAAGGGAAAAAAAGCGTCTTTTCTCTCTCCTCATCCGTTGTTATTTTCTCTCTCTTCGCGATATTTGTTGTTCATTGTTGTTGCTGCTTTATTCATCATCTTCTGATTCATTATCATCATCTTATACTTCATTATCAACTTCATATTCTCCTTGTTGACCATTGTTGTTGTTGTTGTTGTTGTTACCCCAACTGCTGCTCTTTGACCAAATTCTTATGTCAAATTTTGTTTCATAAATCACTTTCAACTTTGGAATTTACTTGAGAGAAGACTTTGGTAAGTCAGATTATGCTTTTTAGTTGAATCTGGGTAACTACTAGTGTGTTGTTTTTTCAGCAATAGTTTGCACGCGAACATGAATGCAATACAAGAGTAATCTGTTTAAACAGATCCATTATCTGCGGCACCAGATAAATGTTCTGTTGTAACAGTAGACTCATGTTGGATTCATGTTTAAGGGTTCTAGGTGCCCGTAATATGATTATGAATCAAATAGATGGGTATTCTGTTGCACCAGATTAGTAATCTATTTCAACAGATAAATAATCTGTTTCATCAGATTACTAATATGTTTCGAACAACAAAATACAGCTCCTATCACACACAAAATCTAACAGATAACTCATATGTTCTTGCTATTGATACTGGAATCAAATTATTCCTTAACTGTAGACATGTCATTCGTTAAGAAATAGAAATAGACAGCACGAAAATTAAATAAGAAATAAAAAGTCAAGTGCACCAAACATAATTTTTTATAAAACAAACAAAAAAAATACATAGATAATAGAAAAAAAGCTTAATTATTATTATCATCATTATTATTTGTATGGCCAGCCGGCCAATCTTCAAAGGGCAGCGGCAGCGCCCTCCGCAGCCTGCGGATCTCCCGCAGCATCCTTACTCTGACGGCGGCCAACTCCCAATGCAGGTCATGAACCTCCTTCTGCAGTTCCCTCATGGCGTCTCGTAAAATAGCGACATCCCACACAGGATCAGCCATATCTAAAAAATGCATAAGTTGACAAAACACACACGTAAACACAAAAGTAAAGAAAAGAAAGAATTTGAATGTAATGTAATGTAATACAACGTATATTTACACAAAAATCAAGAAAAAAACTTACCAGAGACAGGAAAAAGCTATCAAGTCCTTGAAGAGAAAGTAGTTGAAGGTGTAACAAGAGCGAGGAATAAATAGTGTATAGTAGAACGAACGATTCAGTAAGGAGGGACCTATTTATAGAGGATTGAACTTGAATGAGTTAGGCGAAAAATCGCAACTGTTCACCTCCATTTATTAATGACATTCTTGATTATTGTAAAAAGTTATGACTTAATTAAATTAATCAATATTATGATAAGTCATGACTTTTCAGCTTAATTATTATTAATAATTAGTTATTTTCAGGAACCATATTTTTACACTGTTTTGGACAACAGATAATATATTTGTTGCATCAAATAAATCATCTGTTACAACAGATATATCATGATTTGCAACAAATAGATAACCTGTTGCATCAGATAATATATTTGTTGCAACATATAATATATATATATATTTTTTAAAAACTATATTATCTTCATGACATCCAAATTTTCTGACTTTTTAATTATATAAATTAATAAAGCAAATTTAAAGGCACAATTGTTCACCTTCATTTATTAATGACATTCTTGATTACTGTAAAAAGTTATGACTAAATTAAATTAATCAATATTATGACAGGTCATGACTTTTCAGCTTTATTATTATTAATAATTAGTTCTTTCCAGGAACCATTTTTTTTACACCGACTTGGACAACAGATAATATATATGTTGCATCAGATAAATCATCTGTTACAACAGATATATCATGATTTGCAACAAATAGATAAGTTGTTGCATCAGATAATATATCTGTTGCAACATATAATATATATATTTTTTTTAAAAAATATATTATCTTCATGACATCCAAATTTTCTGACTTTTTAATTATATAAATTAATAAAGCAGATTTAAAGGCACAACTGTTCACTTCCATTTATTAATGACATCCTTGATTACTGTAAAAAGTTATGACTTAATTAAATTAATCAATATTATGATAGGTCATGACTTTTCAGCTTTATTTTTATTAATAATTAGTTCTTTCCAGGAACTATTTTTTTTTACACCGACTTGGACAATAGATAATATATCTGTTGCATCAGATAAATCATCTGTTATAATAGATATATCATGATTTGCAACAAATAGATAACCTATTGCATCAGATAATATATCTGTTGCAACATATAATATATATTTTTTTTAAAAAATATATATTATCTTCATAACATCCAATTTTTTTGACTTTTTAATTATATAAATTAATAAAGCAGATTTAAAGGCACAACTATTCACCTCTATTTATTAATGACATTCTTGATTACTGCAAAAAGTTACGACTTAATTAAATTAATCAATATTATGATAGGTCATGACTTTTCAGCTTGAATCTTAGCTTTATAATTATTAAAATAATTAGTTCTTTCCAGCAACTGTTTATTTTTTACACTGAGTTGCACAACAGATTATATATCTGTTGCATCAGATAAATCATCTATTACAATAGATATATCATCCGTTGCAACAAATAGTTCAACTGTTGCATCAGATAATATATCTGTTGCAACATATAATATATATATCTTTTTAAAAAAAAATTATTTTCATGACATCCAAATTTTCTGACTTTTTAATTATATAAATTAATAAAGAAGATTTAAAAACAAGAATATTTTTGGTGAGTTTTTTACGGTTTAAATTGTGTTTACCATTTATTTCCTTATTCTTTTCTGTGAAAAGAATCTTTTCTGTGAAAAGAAATGACTTAATTAAATCAAGCTGGTGGTGACTTAATCTTTTCGTTTCTTTAATAACCATTTTTATTAATTGAGTTATGGCAACAGATTGTATATTTGTTGCATCAGATAACCCATATGTTTCAACAGATATACCATCTGTTGCTATAAATCGACCATCTGTTTAAGGAGCTTTTTTGATTTCTTCTAACTGATTCATAAGTCGCAACAAATGAGGAATTTGATGCATCAGAAGTGTTTTTTTATTTTTGTTTATTTGTTGAATGTGTTTAGATAAAAGTCACAGTCACGACTATTCATTAACTTTTTTCTTAAAAATCATATTATCATATATATATCTTAATTAAATTAATCCAATGTTGTGACTTTTTTTAAATTAAATAATCTTTCTTTTATGATTATAATATCATTTAGTTCCTTATTATTTATTAACGAACCATTTTTAGGAGAATTTCTCATCATGACCGCATCCTAACTCCAACCGTCGACATGTTTTGAATAGGAAATAAATAGAATGATAATTAACTATTGAATAAGAATTAAAAATTTAAAATCGACCAAACCAAACCAAGCCAAACATATACATGGATTTTTTTGAATCCCTTATAGGTAGATCGGATATAAAAAGGGAAATACATACGCTAAAAGAAAGAAAAAACATAACCTAATTATTATTATTATTATTATTATTACTATTATTATTGTCAACCTGACAATTTTCATCCGGCAACAGCAGGGCCCTCCTCAGCCTTGCTCGGAAGTCGGCCAAATCCCCCTGGAGTTCATCAAACTACCTTTGAAATTCCTGCAAGGACTCGATATGAACCTTCTTGTACGAATCTGGATCTGACATATTAGTATTGTAAGTATAGTAGAATGAACGAGAGTGAGTGAGAGTGAGTGAGGAAGCCGGAGGGACCTATTTATAAAATGATTGAGAATTGAAAGGAACTGGACTTAGTCAAACAAAAAGCCACAACTGTTCATATCCCTTAAAAGGAAAAATTACACAAATCCCATATTTAAGACACCTTATTACACAATATCCCTTAATGTTTTAAAAAAATACATAAAATCCTGGATTCATATTTACTAGTGATACATATGCTATATGTATCACTGCTTAACATATGTATCACAAGTCGAAATTCCGGGATAAAATGTAATTAGCAAACTATCCGGAATTTAATGCAATATTGATGAAACTATTCGGGATTTATGTGTTGTGTATGTTACTTAAATAATACTGGTGACTTTATTAATAAGTAAATTAGAAAAAAAATAGATCTAAATACAACATTTTATCTTTTTGTTGTATTTTCGAAAGATAAAGATTGGTAATCTGTTGTAAAATATATTCCACCTGTCAAATAACTTACAACATATGGACAATCTGTTGCAACAGATGAATATATCAGTTTGCTTTTCCTTTAGCTATGGCGTCTGTTGCAACTTGTTAGTCATTTGTTTATTCAATTTCATCGAGAGCAATCGATTTTTCTAAACACTTCTTGGCCAAATTCAATTTTTGCTCTTGGATTGCTTCTCTTTTTTTCCTTGCATCCTTCAACCAAACTAAATTTTTGCTATTGGATTGAGGGCAAAAATTGAATTTGGAGGACAGCTTGAAGGATGCAAAGAAAAAAAGAGAAGCAGTCCAAGAGTAAAAATTGAGTTTGGTCAAGAAGTGTTTAGAAAAATCTATTGCTCTCGATGAATTTGAATAAACAGATGATTAGCAAGTTGCAACAGACGCCACAGCTGATGGAAAAACAAACTGATATATACATCTGTTGCAACAGATTGTCCATATGTTGTAAGTTATCTGACAGGTGGAATATATTTTGCAACAGATTACCAATCTGTTTCTTTCAGAAATACAATAAAAAGATAAAATGTTGTATTTAGATCCATTTTTTTTAATTTACATATTAATAAAGTCACCAGTTTTATTTAAGTAACACCGCACACAACACATAAATCCTGGATAGTTTGCGTCAGATGTGGAGTCTGTTGCGTCAGATATGGAGTCTGATGCAACAGATATGGAGTCTGTTGGAATACATAGTAGCCTTGCTGGTGGTTTGATTTGTTCCATCAGTTGCTCCATCTGTTGCAACATCAACAACAGCATAAACTACAAATAACAAATAAAAAACATCAACAACAAAGAAAACAACAATATTTATTCCAACAACATCATCAACTACACAGAAGCATACATCATATGTCCCAACACCATCAACAACAAGGGACAGACCCACATGGAGTCTTTCGGGTGCGCGAGCACAGACTGAACTCGTATCGAACTTCATATATGTATGTGGAAATAAAGAAAAAAATGTATATAATCTAATCAGTGAGCACCCATAGTAAGAGTTGTTTGGTTAGCCTAGTTGTTGTTTATGGGTGCTTAAGGCTATTTATTTCTTTTGGTCTTGAGTTCAATTCCCACTCAGCACATATTTTTAAAATTTTGGTAACCAACTCTTCTCTTCTTATTCACTTTAAACTTTTTATTTTTCTCTCTCTTACTCCTTGTGTTGATTGTTCGGACTCCACTATTTTTAAGCTAAGAAGCACCCACCGTCTAAACCACACCACACCACAAGTTCCAATAATGCCAAACCCACCAACAACACCACACCACAAGTTCCAACAATGCCAGCCCCACCAATAACATCAATAACAGCATCAACAACAAAGAAATAAACAAAATACATAAAAAAAATGATACTGCCAACAAGGCTTTTAAACTTCTCCCAACAGATGACTTTTTTCGCATCTTATAATAAAAATTCTCGGTATGTTTATTCAACAATTAAAAGTTCCTTCAATTTTTTTAAATAAATATGATATGGGAAATGGTAATTAAATAAACAAAAAGATGTAAATAAAGTTGCAAGAAGAAGACGAGAATGAAAGAGCAATAGTGAATCATATCATACAATGTCAAAAGGGGGTCAAACAACAATTTCAGTCGAGGAATATAAGATATGGATATCGATCGGTTTAGATTCGAACGAAAATTTTTTAGAAAGAGGAGAGAAAAAAAAGGTTGTGATAACCCTAAAGAGGATAGAAAGAAAAAAAATAAGAGATTTAGGGCTGAAGGAGAGGGGGGAGAGATGAGATAATTCTAATTTCTAGATGTACTACCCTTAATATTAAATGACTAAACAAAGTGTATTTATTCAAATTTATATTTACAAAGCATAATTAATAAGGTTAATTTGGTAGTAAAATAAACCCCTAATTAATATTTTCTTGATAGACGTGCCAAGTCAATATGAAAAGGAAGAAGTATTATGGGTTTCAATATTCATTAATTAATATTCACTAATAATTTGAGGGGCACGAAGAAGAAAATGGGTGACATTGAAAAGACAGGACAACACTACTCAATGAGATTTTTGAGTTATCAAAGAAATATTTTTTACCGTCTTTAGTAGTACTACTTCTTTATCTACTCAGACAGTAGCTTGCTTTAAAATTAAAAGAAAACAAAAAGATTTTCAAATAGATATGTCGTCTGTTGCAACAGATTTAGATATCTGTTTGAGAAATCCCAACAGCTCAGTCATCTGTGACAACAGATGGAAATGTCAATTGATAACTAAATTAGAAACGTCATCTGTTACAACAGATATCAATATCTGTTTGAAAATTTCCAACACCTCAGTCATCCGTCATAACAGATGCAAATGTCTATTTGATAATTAAATAAGAAATGTCATCTGTTGTAACAGATATTGTTATTTATTTGAAATTCTCCAACATCTCAGTTGTTTGTTGCAACGAATTTCATTGTAATTGATTTAAGATGAACTAGAGATGAAAGAATGAGCTCATCATTAACTTAATATTAAGATTAATAATAGTACCTACATCGATCTAGGTGGAACGAGGGATGAATGAATGAGCTCATAGGGTTAATTACAAATCCAATTGAGTCGTTGCATTTGCATAGTGTTAGTATTGCGTTCATTCTGACCCGAGTCGTCGATCGATCACTCTGAGTTGAAATATGTTCTCATTAACTTAATGTTAAGATTAATAATAGTACCTACATTAATCTAGGTGGAATTAGGGATGGATGAATGAGCACAAAGGGTCAACTACAACTTCAATTGAGTTTTTTGGCAATTGCATGATGAGACGGTACTGCATTCCTAAGATAAGAGTCGTCGATCGATCACTCTGAGATGAACCGATTCTTATTACCTCGTATGTTCAACTAATACCGTACTTGAATAACCTGGTACTAGGGGTGAGTTCTCATAGGGTTAACTACAACTTCAATTAAGTTTTTTGGCAAATGCATGATGAGCCGGGACTGCGTTCCTCCCGACAAGAGTCGTCGATCGATCACTCTGAGCCGAACCGATTCTTACTACCTCATATGTTCAACTAATACCTTAATTAATTAATCTAGGACTAGGGGTGAGTTCTCATAATGTCAACTACAATAGATGACAGCGTCTATTTGATAATTTACAACAGATAGGTAATCTATTGCAATATATGACTCAATTCATTTGATAATTTATAATAGATGGGTAATCTGTTGCAACAGATGACTTAATCTGTTTGATAGTTTACAACAGATGTGTAATATGTTGCAACAGATTACATAATATGTTTGATTTTATCCAACAGAAAAGACATCTATTGCAACAGGTTGAGCATTTGTTTATATATAATTCAATTGAGTTCATATGTTAGACTAATACCTTAATTGAATGTGAGTTCTCATAAGGTCAACTACAACTTCAATTGAGTCTTTTGTCAATTGCATGATGAAACGGTACTGTGTTTCTCCCGACCAGAGTCGGCGATCGATCACTCTAAGCCGAACTGATTCTTACTACCTCATATGTTAGACTAATACCTTAATTGATTAATCTAGGACTAGGGTACTAATATCTTGATTGAATAATCTGGGACTAGGGGTGCGTTCTCATAGGGTAAACTATTGATTAATCTAGGACTAGGGGTGAGTTCTCATAGGGCCATCCACAACAGATGGAAGTGCCTATTTGATAATTTACAATAGATGGGTAATCTGTCACAACAGATGACTTAATCTGTTTGATAATTTACATCAGATTCGTAATCTGTTGTTACCTAATCTAATTGATAATTTACAACAGATGAGAAATCTGACGCAACATGTTGAACATTTGTTTTTTACAATTTCAATTGAGTTCATATGTTAGACTCTTAAATTGATTAATCTAGGACCAGGGGTGAGTTTTCACAGGGTCACCTCCTAGAGTACTCGGTCAACTACAACTTCAATTGTTTTTATATGATTTTAAAAATTACGCATATATTTTATGATTTTAAAAATAATTAAGATCATTTCGGACCAAATTAATATTTTCAAAACTACTTGTCATTCTTTTCCAAAATACAAATCATCCCACACAAAATGTTTCATCATTTCAAATCTCAAGTTCTGACTCTTTCTCTCTCATTCTCACTCAACAATACAGTACAAACAATAACTACTCAATAAATTTGCTCAACCCTCCACAACAGATCACTTTTTTTCTTATTTCCGACCACATAGGTGTTATTTTTGACATCATTCTTGCTTGTATCGGTCATTTTCTTTTTCTTCGTAGGCAAAGAGTTCGAGAAGAGCTCTATATTTGCTTTTTTTCTAAAAAATAATGGCTTTTAAGTTAATGATGAAAAATAAAAATTTTAATTGTATTATCTTCAAGAATGGGTTTACAATTTTGAGTTTTGATGGTAAAATCGTAGGAAAAACTAGAGAAATCCCTAGTTTTCGTCGCAGTGTTCCATTGACTGTCATGGTATAGTTGGATGGTATTGGTGGTGGTGGTGTTTGCGGTCATCGTGGTGGCACCGGTGGTGGCATTGGTTGGTGGTGTTTGTGGTAATGTCGGTATTCGTGGTGTTTGTTTGTTTGTTGGCATTGGTTGGTGGTGTTTGTGGTGGTGGTTGTTGGTGTGTCGGTATTCATGGTGTTTGTAATGTATTTTTTAAAATTTATGCATACATCAACTGTAATGTAATTTTTGTTTTTCTTTGTCTGTAGGTAAAACATGTCTCCCAAAAGAAAAGAAAGTTAAAGTGGAT
This sequence comes from Capsicum pubescens, assembly GCA_030864215.1. Classification (NCBI taxonomy): domain Eukaryota; kingdom Viridiplantae; phylum Streptophyta; class Magnoliopsida; order Solanales; family Solanaceae; genus Capsicum; species Capsicum pubescens. The sequence continues at coordinate 261,187,461 of CM061540.1, read as the reverse complement.
CAACGTTCGACCACTAAAAAAAAAGGCTACAGTACAGAGGGATTCGAAGGAGCTTCCTGAACAATCTCAGTCAGGGAAAAGTGAAGCTGAGGAGAGATGTGAAAACAACGTTGAAGGAGGTGGACTAGGGTCCGTAGATGGTGAAGAAGAAATTAAAAGTGAGAAAGAGAAGAAATTGGAGAGTCAGAAAGAGAAAGAGGACCACATTATACGGCTTTCCTTGGGCTTTCATGGTAAAATTAATCACTAATTTTACTCATCCATTAATTTATATTGAATATAGTTATTATGATTTATTTTTTGCTTGCTTCCTATTTACACTTTTTAGGCTTGGGTATTTGAAGTCATTCCTCCCCTCCGAAAGTAGTTAATGGATTACCCGGATGAGGTTTCTCATCCAAGGATGTTTAGGTGGTTGGCTGCAAAGAGCAACACCAATATTAAGGAGGCTGATCTCTTTAACCCTCCGGATGATGCAGTACGTCTTCTTCAAGTAAAATAGTTCTACTCAAAGATAAGAAAGATATTGAACAGATGTTATATCTGGTGCATGAGATGTTATATCTGATGCACTAGATGGGACATCTGTTGCGATGGGGTATATCTTGCATCAGATTACCCATCTGTGGCTTTGGTTCTCTGAACCCGACTCCTAAAAGATTAACCATCTACTGCAAATTATGCAACAGATATTTAATCTGATAACATATCGTTCATCTATTGCGACGTACAGATCATTTGTTGCATAACAGATTACCCATCTTGTGCAGCTATTGCAACAGATGATTGATATTTTGCATTAGATTATCCATGTGTTGCTCTGTTTCTCTGAACCAAACTCAAACTGATTTTAACTATATACTGCAAATTATGCAACAAATGGTTTTTTTTTTAAAATGTAGCCCAACTATAAAAATTATTATATTATATGATTTAAATGCATCTATTTTTTTTTCTTTTTTATAGGTTATGCATCCATGGATCGTGCCTACTGAGGAGGAGTCAGTGATGACTTCTTATATTACTCTTAGTCATGTTGATACTATTGCAGACCCAACGGTGGAGTTAATAAAGTAGGAATTAGCTGGAGCAACAGCCATGAGAAGAGCAGTTAGGCAAGGTCAGCCTAATGTTGAGGCTCTTCATAACCAACCTTTTACTAAGGCAGATCCGGGTGCTTCTTCTGGTGGAGTTGTTGGTGTTAGTGGAAGGCAGGCTGATGCTGCTACCAAAGAATAAATATGTTTGAAAACACCCCTTTTCGCCTTTACACAGGTCCCTCTTACCTTTCTTCACCCTCGTGTTCTCGTTGCGAATGTGATGAGTGCAAGGACAGATAGGATAAACTCTTTAAAAAAGTAGAGGCTATCTCTAAAGCTATCGAGGAATTCAAATCCAAGAGGTGTATCATACCATCCAAGAAGGTGAGGGAGTCATACACTCCTACAACGTTGGTTAGGAGAAAGAAAAGAGCAATTAGAGACGTACTCTTCACTCGAAAATCAAAAGAAATTGTAATTCCTCCCTCTCCAAAAGCTATTGAAGTTCAGGGGCCAGTCAAGAAGGTGGACATATATGCGGAACTTGGCGCTGAAGAGAAGAGGGATCTGCGACAGGCCAAGAATGCCAAGCCAGGTGCACCAGATTACCCCAGGCCTCCCTTTCCCCCCCAAGACTTCCAGACTATAACTGATACACGTATGTCGTACGAGGATAAAACAAGTTTACTTTTCCTAACCTAGCCCTTATAATCTACCCCATGAAGAAGAAACTATGCAATAGATTTCATATCTATTTGCAATAGCTGGGTATACTGGTGCAACTGGTTGTGGTTCTGTTACAACTTATTATCCATCTGTTGCATAAGTTGCGTTGGATTATTGATTCAGAGAATTCTATGCAACAGATGGACCATCCATTGCATCTTTACAATTACTAACCTATTTAAAAATTGACTTTTTATCTCACAGTATGTTGACATAATTCTCTACCTAATGAGGAAAAGTCAATTAACGTACCGGGAAGCTTATGACGCTACCGATAGAATAATGGACCTCGACTTCTGCAAGAAGCTCAAGGATAGGTACGATCAACTCAATGGAGAGGCGTCAGCCCTTGGTGTGGGACTTGATTTCCTAGTTCCTACGTTGGTCTTGGATGAAGAATAAATGTTAAGATATGTTAGAGGGGACAGGCCAAATCCACACGGCAAGAGCTGGACCGAGGCAAAAAGGATTCTTGCAGTCATTAGCATGAACGGCATGCATTATCGGGCAATTGAGATCCTACTCAAGGAGGGAAAGATCAATATTATGACTCCAATGTACCTCTCATCGATGATTTCGATCCTTTTCTCCTTGTGGAGCCACTGATGGTGTTGTTGCCCATCTTGTTGAGGGGGAGTAAACTGATGAATCATTTGCCAAAAGAAGTGTTGATGAAGAAATCATGGGATTTTGAAGGTCGAAACAGGGTAATGATCCTTCCAAAAGATGATGCCGCTAAAGCGAGCGGCTCGCACGCTCTTGCATACATCAAATATTTGCTGACCGGCACAGAAATAGCTGAGCCAATGACTTTTCTGTGCGACAACGTTGTGGCAAACCTGCAAGAGGTCTGGGCTTATGGGGTACTAACTGGACGCTTGAAGCCTGTGTATATACAAGAGCCTGTGAAATAGAAATTTTTAATTCCAAGTCACCCTTCACTTTATTACATATACATGTAGTGGCAATAATTTTTCTGATGAAAGTTGAGTTTTTTATAATGCAATAGATTAGATTATCAATCTGTTGCAACAGTGGGAAGACCTATTTGAATAATCTAAGTCTAATCTGTTGCAACAGTGGGAAGACCTGTTTGATAATTTCTATGAATAATCTAATAATCTAAGTCTAATCTGTTGCAACAGTGGGAAAACCTATTTGATAATTTCCACAGATGACCTAAATTTTACAACATATGCCTAAATATTTTTGATATTTTCCAACAGTTACGCTTGAATATCCATGTGCCCGTCGACAACAAACCAGTAGCAAATACACACACCACCATGAAAATTTCATCAATTAGGCTTCAATATCCATGTGCCCAACAACACCAAACCAGTAGCAATAACGGCAACAATGTAGTATCTTCTTGCTCGATTTTGTTTCTCTTCAGAATCCTTGACTTTGTTCAACAAACCCCAGATTACACGATTTTCTTATGAAGGGTGTCGTTCTTCATACCAATCAAAGTAATCGCATCTACCCGATTTCTATAAAAAAAAGAACACAATTACAAAATAATTACAAGTCAATAATTAATCAATTAATTAAATAAAAAAATATTACCTTTGAAATCTTAGAAGTAAAAAACCTACGACCCGAATTTTGTTGAGTACAAGAAGTCTTTAATAGGGCTTCATGACCGCACTTACAATATCGAAAATCTTTATCACAAAAAACAGTGGAAGATTCGCTCGACATTGTCAAGGTCAGTTGGAAAAAATGAAAGTAATAATTTGAAGAATTTGGATAGATAAAAGAAGATGATGATGAAGAAGAAGAAGAAGATTTGAGAATTTAGGGTTAAATTTTAGGAGGAAGATGAATATATAAGATAATGGAGGGAAAAAAATGATCGTTGGGGGCCAAGTGACGGCAAGTCAGGGAAATATGCCAGGACTGACACTAACACATTTGATGCCTATTTTATTTTACGTCTTTAAAATGAACATGTCTACTTGATGCCTATTTTATTTTAGGTGTTTGAACTGAACACCGTCGATGGGTTGCGCCTTTTTTATTTCAATTCACTTTAACCTTTTTAAACGTAGTGGCAATTTTTTATGTCCAACAAAAGTTAAATTTTCATAATGCAACAGATTCTCCATCCTTTGTAACAGTTATCCTACCTGTTCTGACATATAGTTTATCTGTTGTAATAAGTTGGTCATCTATTGTATTATCTCGGTGTTTTTATCTAAATTTCATCTGTTGCAACAGTGGAAAGACATGTTTGATAAATTCCAACAGATAACCTACCTGTTGCAACATATGTATAAATCTGTTTGATTATTTCAATAAATGTGTCGTCTGTTGCAACAGATAAAGTCCATCTGTTGTAACATATGTCTAAATATGTTCTTTTTTTTTCAATAGATGTGTCATCTGTTGCATTATCTTGATGTTTTTATCTAAAGTCCATCTGTTGCAAAAGTGGGAAGACCTTTTTGATAAATTCCAATAGATCACCTACCTGTTGCAACATATGTCTAAATTTGTTTGAATTTTCCAATAAATGTGTCGTCTGTTGCAACAGATACATTATCTGTTGCAATATTTGAATCTAGTATTCCTTTTCAATTAATAAGTTCAAATCTAAGGAATAAATAAAATTCGTATACAAAATAAAATAAATTGAAGCCTTCATAAATTAACTGAAATAAGTCAACGAATAAATGAAATGTAAAAAAATTGTTATGGGTACAGATCTCAACAAATACATCAAAAACAATTTAAGTATACTACTAAGAATTGCTTTGAATGGCTCAAGCTATAAAGATTTACTCAGTATGGACAAGTTGTTCTTCATCTGGTGCTATAGAATTTGGCTTTGCTCGTCGTGGATCTTCATTGTCGCTTGTGTACGGTTTCTGCGCTTTCTGTTCTCCGTATTTCCATAAAAAGAGTAGCATATTGTCAATGTTGTTCAGTAGTAGCTTCTTCTATATCTACCTGGAAAGACAGAATTGGTCAATGCTAATCACGGAGATACAACAAAATGGAAAAGGATAACTCATCTCTTCTAGCAAATCAAACAGGTCTTCCTCTTATTTTAAATTATCCCAAACATATTATATTTTTGTTGTAACAATGAATCAACTGTTGGGATAAATTTCTACATGAGGAAGACCCTGTGTGATAATTTCCAACGGATGAACCATCCGTTGCAACATATGAATCATTTGTTGCAGCAGATAGGTCGTCTGTTGGTACAAATAAAAGTTGTACGAAGAGCTGTTTGATTTGCTAAAACAGACGAGACATATGTTGCAACAGATAAAGTATCTGGTGCAACAGGTTAGTCAACTGTTGCAACAGATGTATATATCTGTTTGATAATTTTCAGCAGATATGTCATCTGTTGAAACAAATATGTGTTTGTTTATTTTGTCAGTTGGAAGACATATAATATATTTACCTTTTTTATCTCGTACTGCTCTCATTTGGACATTGTACGTTGCCCAGTGCAAGACGCAGACAGAGGAGTTGCAATTTCGCTTTTTGGATGCCTGATAATGCCCTGGAAATCACTCTCTTTCTCCTCTTAGCCCTAATCTCTAATGGAGAAGATGGAAATAAAATCCTCTTTGATGGAATGAGACCCCTCTTAGATGTCAATTCCTTTACAGAAGCAGTTAATGCATTAATAACATTAATCACTACATCATGTTTCACCCTGCAGTCTTGACATTTGCATGCAGAACATTCACTGGGAGAGGCAAAATCTGTATAACCAGTATGATCATACTCATAATGGTTTGCTTTAAATACTGTAAGAGGAGCATCATTATCACCAACAGCATCACCACTACCACCACCAACAGCTCCATCAACAACAACAAGCCCACCTTCCAAAATTATTTTTCTTGTAATGGTTGTTGCTCCAAATAATTTCATTTTTATTCTGTCAATGACCTTAGGGTCCGATAAAGTTTGCACAGATCGTAAAGTAAGAAAAAATGGCATCTTCAACTCTCGATTGATCGGAACTAGCGACGGATGCACATTCTAACATAAATCATTACATATATATTAGAATGATGATTAGATCATTCAAAAAAAATATTAATTAAAAGAAAAAATTAATTATAATTATACTTACTGCATCCTTCTGGAGGTTGAAGAGATCAAGAAATTTTGCATTTTTATGAGTTTTGGCCGACAACCATCTCAAGATTCTTGGACAGGAAACTCCTTCCTGGTAGTTCACTTGTTGTCTCAAATAAGGAATGGCTTCAAACGCCCAAGCCTATAAAATAACGCCAATAAATCAAAACCATTATTGAGCAAAAAAAATGAATGATATCATAATAGAAGAAAGAAGCATTTACCATGAAAGTCCATGGAAAGCCATATAAGTTGACTATCTTTGGAGCTAACAGAGTCAACAAATATTTTATAGTCATTTTGAAGATTTCATACCCCCATGGATAGTTGTTAAACGCCTCAAGATCCTCGGAGAGCTTTATTAAACCGAGGCTTATATTGTTGTTAACGTCTCTCGCCCAAAAAATATTATGTACAAACCAAACCAAGCACAATGACTATTTGTGCTTCTTTGAAAGTCCTTTACCTTTCAACGCTTCTATCAAATTTTTGTTTTTAAATCTTGGACCAATAATGGACACCAGGTCATCACGATCACACGATTTGCCTTTGCTTTTTTTGGGTGTGCGGGGTGCTTTTTTTGGGTTAGAATAGGTATAACTTGAGAAGGAGGATAACATTTTAGTCCAGTAACTATGGCAAACTCCTTCCAACCAAAACAAATAGGCATGCCACAGTAATTTATCCACACCTCATCTATCTTATCTTTGTTTTCATACATAAACCTACGCTTGAGAAGTTCATATACCATTTTATTTGGAAATGAACATTGTTGTCCTCCGGTAAATCAAGATATTTCCCAAAGCAGCTGTCCCTGAAATAAGCATCCAATTTTTGTTCTCGAAGTATTTTTTTGAAGGCGCCGAAAGATTTTCCCATGGTTGACTTAACCACGAAATCACCCGTTAAATTTGCGGCACCATCGCACTACATTCTCACAGGATAATGATCAATGCTGAAGGTTTTGACCAGCTCTTCGGTGGAAGGGCTATTAGCATCTGCATCATCTCTTTTGAAATATTCCTCCTCCCTGTGTTCATCATATTCTGCTCCCGATTGAGATAACACTTGTAAAACAAGCTCATAAAGTGGCGGATGTAGCCTAGCTGCTTCACTTGTTCCTTTACTTGGACTTGATTCGGTTTTTGTTCTTTTGGGAACCATATTATCTAAAATTAACAGGAACATAAAATAATATATTGTTGTTGATTAATGCATCGTTAAAAAAGGATAACAGTAAATCAAACAACCAAAATAGTAAAATAACAGTTGCAATAGATCACCGATCTGTTGCACCAGGTAGTATATCTGTTGCAGCATATAACCAAACTGTTACAGTGGATGAGTAATCTCTTGCAACAATACAAAACATACCACTCATCTTTTAAGATAGATGAATGGTCTATTCAACAGATCACACAATTTTTGTGACATCATCTGTTGCAACATATGAGTGATCTGTTGGAATAATTAACTAATCTGTAGCAACGACTAAGTAATCTATTGCGACAATACAAAATATATCACTCAGCTGTTGAGAAAGATGAATGGTCTGTGCAACAGGTCACACATCTGTTGCAACACATGAGTGATCTGTTGGAGCAGTTATCAACGGTCAATATTGTTTAGATTTCTTCCAACATAGGGTCGTCTATCGCGGCAGATGAATGATCAGTTGGAAAAATCAAGTCTTGGACTTTTCCTGTAGGAAGAGTTGGTAGGATTTTATCCAAAAGGAGGTTCATCTGTTGCATTAGATCATTAATCTGATGGTTCTTCCATTGCACCAGATGGTTAATTAGTTGCATCAGATTTTTTATCCGAAGCTTAATTTGTTGCAATATATGGTAAAGCTGTTGCATCAGATTATTAATCTGTTGCATCAGAATTATAATTTGATGGTTCCTCTGGTGCATCAGATGGTTGATCTGTTGCATCATATGATAAATCTGTTGCATTAAATGGTTAATATGTTGCACCAGATGGGTAATCTGTCAGAGGAAACACTAGCACGATTTTGTTAAACAAAAAACAACAATTTCACCATTTTTACCAAGAACAAGAACAGAACAAATCAAACTAAATTGTCTTTTTGTTTTTATAAACACAAACAATAAAAATCAAACTTCAAAAAAATGCAACAAACAACAAAATATCATAATTCACTTCAAAAAGAGAAGAGAAGACAAGACAAGAAATACTAGAAATTAAGGTTTTATTCAGACCGCATTTCAAATTAGTGTAACAAATATTGAAATTATTAACCAATACTATAAGAGAAGTTGTCTCAAGTTCCTTATTTTTTTCAAAACTAAAAAGGCCATAAATTTTTACCTGTGAAAGAAAAAAAGGACCGATGAAGAATTCGAAGTTGTTGTGGCCGGAGAGCAAGGCTGTCACGTCGATTGAAGTCGAAAAGAAACTGAAATCCCAACTATTTGTAGTCGGATATTAAAGTTGCCGAGGATTGAAATAAGAAATTTGCAGAACAGTTGGTTGGAAGAGAGTTGAGAGAAGCTGTCGAGAGAGGGATGAGAGACAGATTGATTGAATTGAAGAGGAGAACTCGAAGCTCAACTATTTGTCATCGGGGGTTGAAGGGAGAAATTTTGCAGAACTGTTGGTTAGGAGAGAGTTGAGAGAAGCTGTCGAGAGAGAGGAGAGAGTGGTTGATTTGGATTGAAGAGGGTGTGGGTTGGGTTGATTTGTATTTTTGAAAAGATTAGAAAGTTTTGAAAATATTAATCAAGTCCACAATTAACTTGATCAAGTTTCCTAATAATGTTTGACCCTATCTGTTGGTCAATGTCGTCAATTCTTCATTCAAGACTTAAAAGACACCTATTCTTCAATTTTCTCTAGTATGTAGAACAATAATAATAATAATAATAATAATAGTAATAATAATAATAATTATAATAATAATATATTAATAATAATAATAAAACAAAAATAGCAATAGTAGTACATACGTAAATGGTAAATAATATGATTTGATTTCAAATAATTTTTTAATTTAAATATAATATTAGAAGATAAATATGCATTATATTTAAAAAATTAAAGATAATGAAGAACTTATCTTCTTTCAACAAATTAAAATATTATTTGAATTTGAATGAAAGTTGAAATGGAATGAAATTCTACTTCTTAATTTATTTGAATTTGAAGTACATTATCCTTTAAAAAGAAATTTTTATATAATGTGGTTTGATTTCAAATAATTCTTTTAATTCAAATATAATATTAGAATATAAATATGTATTGTATTTAAAAAATTAAAGAATTATTTTTAGTGGTAGTTGGGAATTTATATCTATAATAATAATTAGTTGTAGTAGTGTTGGCAATTGTATAGTACGTACATAGTATGTAGAACAACAACAACAACAACAATGATGATGATGATGATGATGATGATGACGATGACGATGACAATGATGATGATGACGATGATGATGATGACGATGATGATGACAACGATGATGATGATGATGATGACGATGATGATGATGATGACGATGACGATGACGATGATGATGATGATGACAATAACGATGACAATGACAATGATGATGATGGTAACGATGATGATGATAACGATGACGATGATGATGAAGATGATAATGACGATGATGATGATGATGACGATGATGATGAAGATGACGACGATGACTATGACGACGATGATGATGATGACGATGACGACGACGACGATGACGCTGACGCTGACGCTGACGCTGACGCTGACGCTGACGATGACAATGACGATGACGATGATGACGAAGATGACGAAGATGACGACAATGTTGACGATAATGATGATGATGATGATGACAAAAATAGCAATAGTAGTACATACGTAAATGGTAAATAATATGATTTGATTTCAAATATTTTTTTAATTCAAATATAATATTAGAATATAAATATGCATTGTATTTAAAAAATTAAAGATAATGAAGAACTTATCTTCTTTCAAAAATTGAAATATTATTTGAATTTGAATGAAAGTTGAAATGGAATGAAATTGTACTTCTTAATCTATTTGAATTCGAATACATTATCCTTAAAATAATATTTTTATATATTGTGGTTTGATTTCAAATAATTTTTTAATTCAAATATAATATTAGAATATAAATATGCATTGTATTTAAAAAATTAAAGATAATGAAGAACTTATCTTCTTTCAACAAATTGAAATATTATTTGAATTTGAATGAAAGTTAAAATGGAATGAAATTGTACTTCTTAATCTATTTGAATTTGAATACATTATCCTTAAAAAAAGATTTTAATATAATGTGGTTTGATTTCAAATAATTCTTTTAATTCAAATATAACATTAGAATATAAATATACATTGTATTCAAAAAATTAACGATAATGAAAAACTTATCTTCTTTCAATAAATTGAAATATTATTTGAATTTGAATGAAAGTTGAAATGGAATGAAATTCTACTTCTTAGTCTATTTGAATTTGAAGTACATTATCCTTTAAAAAAAGATTTTATATAGTGTGGTTTGATTTCAATTTCAAATTCATAGTGCTGAAATAATTATTTGAAATTTGAATTAAAAAGATTTTTATATAATGTGGTTTGATTTCAAATAATTCTTTTAATTCAAATATAATATTAGAATATAAATATGCATTGTATTTAAAAAATTAAAGAATTATTTTTAGTTGTAGTAGGGAATCTATATCTATAATAATAATTAGTTGTAGTAGTGTTGACAATTGTAGTAATAGTACGTACATAGAATGTAGAACAATAATAATAATAATAATAATAATCTGTGTGTGTATATATATATATATATATATATATATAAGCAAATTAAAAGCAAGATAAGGAGCCACATGGCAGCACAAGGATAAGTCTAAGTGATAATTTTAAGACAAAGTTAAAAAGTATGTAATAAAATTTTTTAATTGAAATATTAAGTATTTGAATTTGAAATACATTATCTCATTTTTAAAAAAAATCATTAACTTAATAAATAGAAATTCATAATTGAAGAGTCCTTATAGACTCTTACTATTTCAAAGCTATATCTTATAAAATATAAATATTTTATATATATATATATATATATATATATATATATATATGTAATAAAATAATTGAATTGAAATATTAAGTATTTGAATTTTAAATACATCATCTCTTTTTTTAAAAAAATCATTATCTTAATAAATAGAAATTCATAATTGAAGAGTCCTTATAGACTCTTACTATTTCAAAGCTATATCTTATATATATATATATATATATATATATATATATATATATATATATATATATATATAAAATTGTAATTTGAATTGAAAGATAGAGATATCAAAATTTAAAAATACATTATCTTTTATTTTTAAAAAACTATTTTCATTAGCTTAAAAATAACTACTCATGATTGTAGGGTCCTAAATAAGCTTTTTATGTTTCATATACTTATATATTTTAAAATTTATATATATAAAATATATTTAGGTATTGTTTATTTAAATATTAACCATTAGCATAAAACTAGAAACTTACAATCGAAGAGTTATAAATGAACTCTTACTATTTCATTGACTAATTCCTTGAAGTTGTTATAAAATATATTTGAATATATTTGATAATAATAATAATAATAATGATAATAATAATAATAATAATATTAATAATAATAATAATAATAATAAAAAGAACTATAAAAAATAAAAATAATAATAGTAGTACATAGTAATAGTGATGGTAGAAATAATAATTAAATGAAAATAGTTTTAAAAATTTACTCATTAGGAGTTGGAATATTACGTAGAAGTAGTAACTAATAATGATAATAAGAAATAACAATATTATATTTAAAAGGATAAGGAAGAGAAATAAATTTATTCCTCTTTTATTTTGTTAGTATTTCGTAAAAAAAATGTGGATTAATCTCATTAATTTCAAATATGCCTCTTAATTCAAATATATATTTAAGATAAGCATGCCAAATTTCAAAAAGATAAGGATAAGGATATTTGAATTCAAATATTTTTCTTAGTTCAAATATATGTTTAAGATAAGCATGTTAAATTTGAAAAATATAAGGATAAAAATATTTAAATTTGAATTTTTAAATGAAAATTGAATTGGAATAGAATTCTTCCTTCTTAATCTCTTTTATATATATATTCACTCCTATCCTGATATGTATTGTTAAGCTTTCTTCTCTCTCCTTGTCATTGATTACGGATTATTAGCTTTGTTTATGACTTTACTTATTACACTCTTTATTTTTTGAAAAAAACTTCATTTGATTTGACATTGTTATTTTTCTATGCAGATGATGATGTTTAACAATTATGTTTTTTATATTTGAGTCTGAATTCAAGTAAGTGATATTTTTCATATGATTTTGTAAAAGTAATTAAATATATCCTTAAAAATTTTCATACATGATATTAGACTAAGTAATTGTTATTTTAAGTAAATTTTGATTATTAGAATTCAAGTTTGAATTGTGATTGATGTGATAGATGGATATAATTATGAGTTAATATATAAAAATGACCCTAAACTTGACACCAAATTATAACTTTGACTTTAAACTTTGACAATGCACAAATATGACCTTTAACTATTCAAAACTGCACAAATATGACCTCCAATCTTTCGTGGCAAAACGCGTGTTCAACACGCAAAACTGAGCGCGTCCAGCTTAAAATCTAAGGGCATAATACATAAATATGACCTTAAACTTTGACAGTGCACAAATATGACCTTTAACTATTCAAAACTGCACAAATATGACCTTTAAATGACTCTTCACTATTATTTTTTCATTATTTTCGGCTCAAAGATGAAAATGACATCTAATTTCTTTTATCATTGCGGAAAAAGAGCAATATTGAAGATTTATTAATTAGGCGGGTTAGCCTCATATGAAAAAATCGAGTGGGTATGTATATATATTATAAAGCAGGGGACGAATTTAAGTTATATAATATATATAAATATTATTTATTTAAATATTAAATTAAAGATGAAACTATACTAATAATAAAAAAATTATAGTTTTAATAAAACGTTATTAAATTAATGTTATTAAGGATAGTAGTAGTAGTATATTAAATTAACGTAATTAAAATGTTATTAAATTAACATTATTAAAACGTTATTAAATTATCGAGGGGTGGACCTATGTGATTGCCATGGGGTTCACCCGAACCCCCTCGGTAAAAAAATTACGTTGTATATATATAAGATAGAAAATGTATATTTATGTACGTTTATTAATGTTGAACCACATGAAACAAGGCACTTAGATAGCCTATTGGTGTTATTTGCTCTTCTTGGGCGCTTCCTTCAGCCTACTGTGCGGGTTCGATCCCTGCTAGTGATTTTTTTTTAATTAAAAAAAAAGCTAGCTGTTGCTGCTATAGAAATAAATAAAATAATAATAGTAATAATAATTTTTTTAAATTAAAAAAAAGTTAGGTGTTGCTACTATAGAAATAAATAAAAAAATTATAATAATAATAATAATAATAATAATAATAATAATAATAACAATAACAACAACAATAATAATAATAATAATAATAATAAAAACAACGTCGTTTTAACACAAAAACAAAACTTTGACAGTGCACAAATATGACCTTTAACTATTCAAAACTGCACAAATATGACCTCTCTCCAAGTCAACCCTTTTAACAACGTGGCACCGTGTGATTGGATTACCTTTCCACATAGGCGCGAGTGAGACTCACGCATGGGGTTGCAAAATCAGAGGTCATATTGTTCAAGTTTTGAATAGTTAAAGGTCCTATTTGTACACTATCAAAGTTTAAGGTCAAAGTTATAATTTGGTGTCAAGTTTAGGGTCATTTTTATGTATTAACTCTATAATTATTATCCACAACTTTAAAAATTTGTGCTTATGAACAATTTCTACGGTTCATGGCAAATCAGATTGCAGATTCAGAAATGGTCGGAGAAAATTTAAAATATATATATATTTTTTACAATTTGTAATATTTTAACTCAGTTATTTTTAAGATTAAAAAAATATTTTATAATAGAAGTATGAATGAAAAATAACGAAAAGACAAGAAAAGTATAAGTAAAAAATATATATATTTTTTAATATTTTTTGACAAATTTACTAAACGGAGAGAAATAGCTTAGCATGAATAGCAAAATAAAATAAAAAAGTAAATGTCAATATATTAGAAGAAATTTACATATTATAATTTTTTTTCTTAGAATAAAACTCGTGATTTTACTTTATACTTTAAAATTTAAATTCAAAAATTTTTACACGCATTATGGAATTCATTTTAGTTATAAGGACATGTTAATAATTCCATTTAATTTGATTTATAAAAAAACAAAAAAATTTAAAATCAAATATATAAGATAAATTCATATTTTGATAGATGTGAAAGTATTTGACATAAATTTTAAATTATAACTACTTCTAACGGACTAGATTATTTTGAAGTCTTCTTCTAATCTATATTTCATATCTATTTTAAAAATTTAAATTATTTTTGACAATCTAAAATCATTAAATTGTCAAAATATAAAAAATATGAAACATAAAACCTTTTTTGCAATTACATGATTATTTTTACTAATATACACTAGATTTTGAAAGCGGATGGGTGGTAGAGACTATTAACAATACACCATATTTAAATTGTGAATGATATTATAAATAAAAATATGAAACATAATTTTTGTTTACAATTAGATGATTGTTTTTCGTATAATTTTAATTATCAGTGGGGGAATTGAGTGTGAGGGAAGGAATGGGTCTGGGTGGAGGCGTGAGGGGAAAGGGGTAGAAAAATATTTATATTAAAGAAAATAAAAAAAAATGATTGGGGAATTGGGGGAGACGGGTAGAAAAAGATTTTATTTTTTCTCATTTTTTTGAGAAATAAGATGATAAATGATTTTTTAAAAGATAATATAATTTAATAAGTTTGAATGAGACATTTCAAGATGAAACATCAAAAGTATTACTTGAATATTTTCCGCGCATCGCGCAGGTATGTATACTAGTAATACAATAGTGATCACAAAGCTTCAATTTTGATGAAAATAATTCTTGTCTGAGCGAAAATTTTGACACTAAAGAATGACTTGAATGAAAATAAAAAGATATATATATATTCACACACGTTGAATTCTATTATGTTGACAAAAATAGTGAAGAAGTTGAGGGTTAGAAAATTAAGCATCCATCAATCCAAACATGTAACCGAAACAAGTTAGATGAGCATCAATCATATTTTTTCAATAAGTAAATCAGTTTCTTCTCTAGTTTAACGTGCATATCAATATTTATAGAAATATTTCCTTAATAGAGTCTTATTTTAGGAGTATTTTCCTATCCTATTTTAGGATTATTTTTCTAATTAATCAGTATAAAAAATAATATTAATTGATTTTCCTTCCATTTATTTTAGAAATCTCATATATTTTAGAAATCTAGTTAATATAATTAAAATAATTAAATAATAAATTAAAAAAAATAATAAAAAATAATTTTTTTTAAAGAAGAGTGTTTTAACAAAAAATAGAAAGTTCAAATCATTTATCATTTTTTAACTTTATACTTTTAATATATTATAGATATAGATTATAGATAGGTAGATATAGGTTATAGTTATAAATTAGAGATATTAAATTGTGAAAGATTTTTAAAAATTAATTTAAATTTTTATATTTTATTAAATTTTTTTGCAATAGTAAAATCATTTAATTTAAATCATGTTTTCCTCCTCTTTGAACTCCTCTAAATTGACGAATCTATCTCCAACAATAAATACTGTAGTCGGCAACCTTCACGCTACTCACTCACTTTGAACAGTTCTCACATTTTCGTCTCCCCATTCTTCTCCGCCGCACCTTTTCCTACCCAAATGAAGACATCCATGTTGGCATATCTGGCTCGCAGAACCCCATCCACCGGCGCGTCGTACCTCACACGCCGGGGATTCGCATCGGACTCCGCACCGGTTAGGAAAGTCGCTATTTTAGGTGCAGCCGGAGGGATCGGACAGCCTTTGTCACTTTTAATGAAGCTTAACCCTTTAGTTTCCAGACTTGCGCTTTATGATATTTCTGGCACTCCCGGTGTTGCTGCTGATGTCAGCCATATCAACACCAGATCTGAGGTAAATCTTGTTTCTAGTTTTTTTCGGCACACGGTGGCGGATCCAGGATTTTCATTAACGTGTTCGAAAGTAGAAATGTAGTGGTTGGAATTTGAATTTGGAACTTCGAAGTGAATTTTGAATTTCCTCTTACAGCCTGTTTGGATGGTGGTTTCCCATGGTATGGTATGGTATGGTTACCATGGGAACCATGTTTGTTTCCATGGTTTTCTAAAAATGGTGGTATGGTATGTTACTATTCCATGGTTTGATAACCATGGAATGAAGCAATTTATTGAACCACCAAATTGGTGGTGTGCCATGGTTTTCATTTTTCTTTTCCAACTATACCCTTATATAATTTTCTTTAATCCTATTTTATCCTTATCAACAAAATACATGCTAAGACTACGCATTTGTTAACAAGATGAAAGATTGCAAGACTTGTTAGCAATATAAAAATTCAAAGAGTGAGGAAAATGATCACAGTTATTTAGTAGTAGTAGTTTTTAATGCCAATAAAAACTCAATTCGATCAAAAAAAAATTTGAAAATTGAAATGGAGGGAAACAAAGTGAATGCACAAAAAACATATACATGGGAAGTGATTTTTGAACTCTAAGATACATACATGTATACCAATTTTATTGATTGGGAAGTGCTTCCCGATTGCATTAGTTTGCGTTCGTCAAACCTTTGTTTAGCAAATACCCTTGTGAATTTGGCGTCTTAAAAGGATCATCGGGTAGCTATGAGAAGCATCAAGAAAGAAAGGACAACTGGTTACGCTAGCACTGATATGGATAAAAGAGTTGATATCTCAAATGTATTACAATTAGGGGCATTTTAGTAAATTTATCTGTTACCATACCGTACCATACCATCAAACCAAAAAATCTATTATTAAACCGCTGTGAACGATACAGTCCATCCAAACATGGTACCGTACCATACCATACTATACCATACCATACTACACCGTACCATACATTATGAAACCATGGCAAACCACCATCCAAACAGGCTGTTAACCACTGAGTCAACTTCTAGTCTTCTGTTCAGGGGATTCAAAATATATTTATATATATACCAAAAAAAACAAAAAAAACCTTATATATACGGTGTAATTTTTAGTTCAGGAGGTTCGGGTGAACACAATCGCCTCCTCCTGTATCCGACATTTGCAATGTTTCATATTTTACGCTCTTCGTGGTGAGTGTGTGGTTCTAGTTTTTAAGTTCTAGAATTTTAATGTATCAGTGTGTTTTGATGAATTCAGTGGACTTGATCTTTTTTTTGTTTATTGATTTGTTTTTGTGTTTGTTTTGCATGTTGATCTATCTTTGTATGTTGTGTGAAATTGTACCTGTCATTTCGTTGAGTTTTATTTGATTTTCATTACAGTGTGCTAATTTTATGTCAGGTACCTGTTTCTTCGTTGAGTTTTATTTTGATCCTTATTGTACTGTGCTATGTCTTATCATAAACAAAATCTTACCCAATTTATATCTTAAATGGGAGTTTGACCATGTTTCATTGTGAAATTTGAAAAAAAGGTAAAATGATATTGGAAAATTGGAGTTGTGTTTGGCCCTGAATACAAATTGGAGTTTTTTTTGATATTTTGTGAGTAATTTGGAGTGAAAAAAGTGAAAACAGCTTTTTGTTGTTTTACAATTTTTTGAAAATTCCAGAATTCAACTTTCAATTTCGAAATTTTATGGCCAAACATGTTTTCCGGAGTTGAACTCTGGAAAAAGTGAAAAATTTTCATGTTCAAAGCATTTCTGGAAGGTAATTTACTTATTTCTACGTTTTGATATGAATTCAACATTCAATTAAATATACATGTACTCACAGCTGTTCGAGTTGGGGTTTATTTTCAATAATATGGATGTCCCGACAGACCACTTACTTTTATCCTAATGATATGATACGCTGCACAATAATCCAAACAATGGAATACTTCTATCCCACTTACCTCACCTGCAATCCACAAGCTAAATGACCTCTCAATGTCTGATACTATTCCTTGTCCATTGGCTTTTTTGTGGATTTGCAGGTTTTGGGTTTTGCAGGAGAAGAACAGTTGGGGAAGGCTTTGAAGGGAGCTGATGTTGTCATTATTCCGGCTGGTGTGCCACGAAAGCCTGGTATGACCCGTGATGATTTGTTCAACATTAATGCTGGTATTGTTAAATCTCTTTGTGCAGCCGTTGCAAAGTATTGCCCTCATGTAAGTATCCATATTGGTTTACATATGAGTTTAGTTTTGTTGGCGTAGCAAATACTGACTTTTCCTCTTTCCTCTTAACGCCTCCCCTCAAATCTCCAAAAGGCACTTGTTAATGTGATCAGCAACCCCGTGAATTCCACTGTCCCAATTGCATCTGAGGTGTTCAAGAAGGCTGGAACCTATGATGAAAAGAGACTTTTTGGAGTGACCACACTTGATGTTGTTAGGGCAAAAACTTTCTACGCTGGAAAAGCTAAAGTTAATGTTGCTGGTATGCATCTTTGTGATTTCCTGGTTTGGGTATTGTATTAAACCATCAATTCAAGTTCTTATTCCCTACTTAAATTGCTTTGTTCCAGATGTCAATGTCCCCGTGGTTGGTGGTCATGCTGGAGTAACTATTCTCCCGCTATTTTCCCAAGTAGTCTTTCTTTTCTTCTGTTTTGTTTAACTTATTTAAAAATTATGTTTACATTGTATTGACTCATAAAAAAAGATTAATCCACCTTGTAACTTTACTAATTTTTGTCTTGTTAACTGTAAATGTTGCAATAGGCCACTCCAAGTGCAAACTTGGCAAATGAAGAAATTGAGGCACTCACCAAGCGTACCCAAGATGGTGGCACTGAAGTTGTGGAGGCTAAGGCTGGAAAGGGTTCAGCCACCCTCTCGATGGCGTATGTTTGGACTCATGCTCTCTATTACGTATATAGGTTTTGATGTTTTCATGAAAAATTTCTCTTTTTGGTGGCAAGAACTTTCTAGTATTGACAAGGAACACTTGCATAACTATCGCTAACGAGAGTCAAATTCTTGCAAAGCTTTGTCATAGAAAAAACTGTACTCGATCCATTGCACTTTATGTGACCACATTTCTTTTCTAGTCCTTTCATAAAAGAAAGACCTCTTTCTAAATCTGGAAATAATTTATGAAACTTCTCATTTTAACCTTACTGAGATAGTTATGACATGTGTAAGAGAACAAGTCGCAGAGTTCTTTTATTTCTTAAACTTAATGCCCAGTCTAATAGGTTTCACATAAATTGAAATGTGGGGGTATATTTCAACAGGTTTTCACAATACTAATATACAACATGATGATGATCACACCAACCTTTTTCTGCGTGTATTGTCACATCTCACATGTCACAACTGGAAATAGCACATGCTGCATAGTGATCAACATTGCACAATCTTGATTATGTCTTGAATATTAAGTTTTTATTGAAGAGAATTACTTACAAGAAAGTAGTGAAGAGAACTTGCCCCACTCAGGTTATTAGTAGAAGATATGGTGATAAAAAATAAAAAGACTTCTTTTTTGTTAGTGGTCCTAGACCACCTTATTTGCGTATTTTCCTTTGTGATTACTTGGTTTTAAGCAATTTGTTTCACTTCTGCAGCTATGCTGGTGCCATATTCGCTGATGCTTGCTTGAAGGGACTGAATGGGGTTCCAGATGTTGTGGAGTGTTCATTCGTACAGTCAACTGTGACAGACCTGCCATTCTTTGCATCCAAGGTAATGATAGCCTCTTCTAATCCTAAATATGGTACTTGTGTGCCTATTTGCCTTTAAACATATGTGTGTCTTGCCATTGTTCTATTTTGCATCTGGATTGAGATCTTTATTTTCTGCAAGCCGATGACATTGTTTTCAACTGTGGGAATAATTTGGCGATCCCTCTCATAGCGAGTATATTAAAACGGGTGATTGAGGACGTAAGGAAACATGAAAACTATCAAATTTTGATTTCCTCGGACATGATGGCAGCGTCGTTCTTTCTATTCAGTCTGTTGTGCGAGTTTTGACAGGTTGCATTCTGCCAAACAGAATTTCTTTTCAAAATGTTGTTATTATGAGTTGAGGTATCACCAGTGGACGTTTAAGTATATTCATCAACAGAATGCTGTTAGTTCTTTTGTTTAGTTTGATAACTGTTGAATTTGTGCAGTGTTGCAGAAGTGTTGGTAATTCGTTATCTATGAACTAAACATGAATGGGAAGTTTCATTCTAGAACCGTCCTGTGGCTAATAAAATTATGCCTCACATGATATTCATGTACTATATTAGTCTCTTTTTTTACTCCAACCAGTTCGGGGTTTAGATTTAGTAGATTCCCCTTGTTGGTTTTCGTGCTTCTGATTTTGACACTTTTTTCAACTCTTTTCAGGTGAGACTTGGGAAAAATGGTGTGGAGGAAGTCCTAGGATTAGGCGCACTTTCAGACTACGAGAAACAAGGTCTTGAAGCTCTTAAACCAGAGCTGAAGTCGTCCATTGAGAAGGGAATCAAATTTGCTAATGCCTGATTAAACGAAAAAAATGATACTTCTCAGGTTGCCCAGTTCCAATTTTGGATACATCGAGTGATTGGGTTAATCTTTCACGAGTTCCTTGGTGCCTGAGGCATTAGATTTAGCTGTTATAATCGAAGAGAGTAGACGTTAGATATACCATATCTTTGTAGAAAATAATCATTGGCAGACTTGTGATGGGTGCATTTTCCTTCAATAATATACAGCGTTAAACCTGCTACATCATGCATGTGATTGTATTCTACTATTCTTCAGTGGGAAATGCAATATAAGAACCTGCAACGAACGAAATTCTATACCCCTCCTTGAGGGAAGTTGCAGTTGGATTGATTTGATTGCTTATAGGGTGTGTTAAGATAAATTTTCTTCAATTTTCTGATGTTTGATCAACTTTGTGAAAAGAATATTTTTAGTAAGTTGTATCAAGGCTAGAGAACGGAGGGCTCGTGCATCAAGGGGGGACGATGACTAAGTGTTGGTGGAGGGTGCTTCAAGGGGGGACGATGACTAAGTGTTGGTGGAGGATACCCTCATTAGGAGGTGACAGTTCTATTTTCATAAACTTTTGAATGACAAGGGGGACTAATGTTTCGTGCTATAGGGCTTGGAGCATTTAGAGAGATGTCGTCGATACAATTATTGTAGGCGTATCAAGGTTGAGGAGTTTAAGGGTGTTAATCGTAGGATGCATAGCGGTAGGGCGACTAGGTCAGGTGAGATTATTCTGGGAGATTTTTTAAGAGTACTGGCGGGGCAGGAATGGAGTGACAGATAAGGTTTTTTAACATCATTTTTTGAACAGTGAAGATGCCAAAGCTCGGAGATGGAGTACAATTATTTCATTTTATAAGAACGATGGGGACATTTAGGGTTGTAACAACTATAGGAGTGTCAGGTTGTTGAGTCATATCATGAAGGTTTGGGAAAAGTTGATAGAGTTGAGGCTGAGGAGGATCGTGATTATTTTTGTGAATCAATTCGGTTTCATACCAGGTCGCTCGACTACTGAAGTCATTTACTTTGTGAGGAGGTTAGTGGAGTAGGTTAGGGACAAGAAGAAGGACTTGCACATGGTGTTTATCGATTTTGAGAAGACGTATAACAAAGTCTTCAAGGGGATTCTGTGGAGGTGCTTGGAGGTTAGAGGAGTATCCATGGCGTACATTAGGTCGACTCAGGATATGTACGACGGAGCAAAGACTCGTGTAAGGATGGTAGAATTCGGAGCACATTCCTGTTTTGACAAGGTTGCACTACGGATCGACTCTTAGCCTGTTTTTATTTATCTTGGTGATGGATGTTTTGATGTGACGTATTTAAGGGGAGGTGCCTTACTGTATGTTATTGGCGATAATGTTGTACTAATTGTTGAGATCCGAAAAAAAGTCAATGATAACCTGGAGGTTTGGAGACAAACCCTAGAGTCTATAGGATTTAGGTTGAGCAGGATCAAGACGGAAGACTTGAAATGTAAGTTCAGTGATTTGACAAGGTTGACTAAACTTGAACATCAAGAATGACCAGTCAAGCAATGTTTATCAATCTTGTCAATGGTGAATCTAAGAATGAGAGTTTGTTGTTCTGCCAAGCCAAGATTATTCTCTTTGAGTCAAGTATCATGAGTATGAAAAGGAAAATAGAAAGAATCAGAGGAATAATGACTAATCTTCGAGGTGTATTTGATATGCCACTAGATTTTCTAGAACCATTATTCGTAATTGATTTTATTGCTCCCATCTAAACTATGAAGTCTCCCGTATTGACGACCTCATCAATACCTGATTCTGATGCACAAGCATCTCCAAGCCTGTATTCAGTCGTACTATAAAAAACACTCAATGGGTTGACAAAGATGGGTAAGGAAAATGAAACAGAAGGAAAGGTCTCTAATCATAAGGCAGGGTCATCCTAACAGCTTGATATGTATAAGTTATCCAAATAAAAGAAAGAAAATAAAGATAGAGTTGGGAACTTAAACTTTCTGTTATGCGTTGTATTTTGTGATTCTCACTTCCATTTGAATGCATACCTAAAAAACTAGCAATTATGGGGCAAAATGATGATATTAAGATAAAACTTTTTATGAATTCACTTACAGGTCTAGCATTGATGTGATACATAGAGATGGATACAAGCAAGTGGGTCTCTTGGAATAGTTTGACAAGTGATTTTATTGGACGATTCGACAATAGACTGAAGAGAAAGTTCATATTAGAAATTCTAAGACATGGTAGAGTTGATTTGTTTGAGCCACAATTCAAGGATAAGGAAATGACAATTGTCAATGAGGCACCACAACCTCCAAAGCCCGAAGTGAGGAAACCCCAAGCTATAACTCTCTTGATGAATCGTCGTTAATTATTTTTGAAATGTTGAGGTCACATGGTATTCTGCAACCAAAGTCTGTTGGTTCCTACTATCTTTCAAGTCCTTTTGTTGATCCCAAAAAAATATTGTGCTATCCATTTTGGCATGCCTGGTCATGACATGGATGAATACTTTCAGTTGAGGAGAGAACTACAAAATTTGATAAGCAATGAGAGGATAGTAAAAAACAGTCCACCTCAACTGATATCGTATCCACCCTTATAAATCATTTCAACACCAAATTGTGTCTAAGCCTATTATCCCCAATCATCCACAACCTCATCCTCAAACTATTTGATACCCACCTTCACCGATTTCTCCAACATCAAAATACATTTTAGTGTCTTATCAAAATTCACTGACTAATCAATAATTCAATCAATTTGCTAGACCTCGACCTAAGTTTCAGAAAAAGTTACCAAGGCAGTATACTCCTTTGGCTGCGTCCATAGACCAACTTTATGAGAGATTAAAGGTAGTTCACTATATTGTTTCAATTCCTACAATTGTAATGGGTACATGTGTAAATTGACTCGATCACTCTAGAACATGTGCTTATCATTTTGGAATTAAAGGACACAACACTGAAGAATGTTGAAATTTAAAAAGACATAATTTAAACGATAATTTATATCAAGGTGATAAATGTGACAGAGACAAATCTCAATGTTGATTAATTTCCTAAGCATGACTTGCACTTGTTTGACATTGATGAAGGGGAAACCATGTTATTTCTCTGCTTTGAGCTCCCAAACATTTGAAATTAGTTTAAGCATTTCACTTTTATGCTTTTCTTGTATGTAATTAAAACTACGTTTGACCTAATTCTCCTATAAGAGAAATACGTAGGCACTTATTTAATGAGTCCGATCTCATCATAGTAAAAATTCCCTTTTACTCTATGTTTGACCTCTTCGAAACTCTTTATGAAATTAGATGGACTGACAAAGTGATCAAAAAATTGATATTCAACATCAACCGACTTTATTCATTTCCTTAACTCCTTCAATATTCATTGCCACTGCAATTTCAAGTTTGACATCTTAACATTCTTTGAGTATCATGTCAATCGTTTGAAGTTATAAGTTCTATAACTATTCTATTTCATGCATTAAAAACTTATATCACTCATTAGGTCCTACAATTCATCTGTTTATTTGACTTTGATCCCTCTTGCGAGTGTCTCTTGTTTTTATATTATTATTATTATTATTATTATTATTATTATTATTATTATTATTATTATTATCATCATCATCATCATCATCATCATCATCATCATCATGTTTTAACCTTATCTATGCTACATGATTTGTGTTATATTTTTTTTGAAAGGTTGTCTAAATATTTGAACATTGAATCGACTAAGAGTCTGCAATTTGAAAAATATGCCTAACCATCTCGATCTTTTTTCTAACACAAATTTTATTTCTTCCCCAACAAAAAATTCATTCTTGTCTATATTTTCTTATTTGTCTCCTTAACAAATATTTTTGACACACGTCAATCTTGGTATTTTGCAAAATATGGTAATACATGACGAGGATTCACCTACACTGCAACAAAAGTTTCTTGACTTAGAAAAGAGGTTGGATGAATGTCTACGTTTTAAAGGAATTTATGACTTGAGGCATGAGAAACTATGCCTACATCTAAGGGTTGATTTGCCTTCAGGATACAAAGTTTCAAAATTCAATGTGTTTGACGGACATGGAGACCCGATCACGCATCTAAATGATTATTGTAGCAGATTAATTGGCATAGGGCACAATAAAGCTCTTCTAATGAAATTATTCATTTAGACCTTATCAGGAATAACACTCACTTGGTACGTCAAACAAGTTTTTGACAAATGACATATATAGAAAGACATTACTCAAGACTTTGTGAGACAATATAAGTTTAATATCAAGGTCGATCCAAAAGATAATGGACTTGCATAAAGTAAATAAAATGACTCATGAATCTTTTGAGGATTATGAAATACAATGGAGATTGAAAGCTTCTAAGATACGTCCTCTTGTGCCCGAAGAAGAGTTGATCCAAACTTTCATCAGGTCTATAGATGATATATATTACTAAAAATTATTCTGCTTATGTATTCAAAGCTCCGATGATCTAATTCTAATTGAAAAAAAAAATCAAAATATGTCATTCAAATAGGTAAAGTTATTTATGTTTTTGCAACACAAACTATTTTTCAAGCACTGAAAACTTCACCGATATCTCAATCATACCACCTCAAGAAATATCCAACAAGCATATGCTACTTTTGAAACCAATAACCCTCAAGGTTTTCAATACACATATTGTCACCAATATGATTCTCGACAACATACTTATCTAATATCATCCAATTTTAATCAATCAAAGAAAATGAAACCTCATATTTTTACCCCTTTAACTGTACCTCTAACTAGCATGCTCCAAAGATTGTTTGCTCGGGGAGTTTTGAAATCAAGAAAAAGAAGGATCCTTAAATACACACCTTCAAATTTTGACCAGTCCAAAATGTGTGCATATCATTCAAATATTAAGGGTTATGATCTTGAGGAATGTTAAACATTGAGGTACAAGATCCAAGATTTGATTGAGAAAGGAAAGATCATAATACGACAACGTCCACTAAGCAACATCTGCGATACTACAGGCGAAACTATTGTTCAAGGTGATCCAACAAAAATATTTCCAAGAGCATTCATAAGTTAAAATTTCAAACATGCCCCAAGAATCCAAAATGAGTTAACAGATGATTTGACCACTTTGTCATCCATGATCCAACATCCAGATAAGAATTATATTGATCCTATTCTCATTCATATACAGAAACAATCTGTATATTATTTTTATGTCGAAGAAGAACTGGATGGAAAGCCATGGTAGTGAAGTGGTGATACTTACCAAGGTAGAAATACCCTCTCTTAAAATCATTCAGGAAGCAGAATTGAGTGATATGAATAGGCACAAAGTAGATTTAAGCAATTGGCACTCTGTAATACCCCGTATTTCTATCTAGCTTCGATTCATCCCTAGAACATCAAAGATATTGGTTCATAGATGAATACCTTTTATTCCCTGTGGTATTTTTAAGATTTTGACTTTTTATCATATGGGAAATTGAATAAGCTTTCCATTGATATTAAATTTGCCCAAGTTCGATACTCGGGCGAAGAGTTAGAGCTATTTTAGTAAGACAATGTACCACCTGGTACTTTAGCGTGTCGCGGGGTCAACCAAAATGGCAATTATCAAAAAACCAGTGAGACTCCATGATATTGGCGCATCGCACCAAGGCTCAAGTTCAAAATTGTCAAATTCCAGTGCACCAACGCGATTCCACCGCATCGCGGTGCCATTCCAGATCGCAACCGAGGTGGCAACGCAATTTCCACCGTGTCGCGCCATCAACCAGTTTCCAGTGAGCTGGTGCGATTTCACCGCGTCGCACCAGCGAGAAAAATTGGGATTTTTGTTCAGGTTCTGTTATTTAAATTTCAGGGACCATTTAGTAATTTCCCTAAAGCCCCAATCAGTCTATACACGAGATTTAAACCCTTAATAGCCAAAATTGCTCATTTATTTTCACTATTCCTCAAGAACAAAAATATTCTCTCTCAAAAATAGAAAATCCTAGCCCCCCCAAGTTTCTAAGCAATCTCAAGAATCCCTTTAAGAGTCTTTAAGAACTTCAAGAATCTAAATTTTTAGGTATGTTAGATGTTGATTCTTGGGTTCCTTCCACCCAAGAAGTTCAAGAATCCCTTTTTAAATTATAAAGATTGTTATTTATGAGTTTTCATGATTTATGTGAATTGAGATTGAAGTTTATGATGTTGTTGAGTTTTAATTCATGTTTTGGTTACAAAGTTCCAAACTTTGGTCCTAGTATGAGGTGAATTTCATGATATTCATAATAAACCCTACAAGATGTATGTTGATTGATGTAACCATGTTAATTAGGTGTATTGAATGTTGTATGACCAAAGTATGCTCCCCATATATTTGATAAAATGCTTGTGTGAAGGAAATAGGTTCATTATAGCATGTTGACAAGAAACCCCAATTATGTATAAGTTCATGCATGTCAAGTGTTTGTTGAAAAGCCTTAGTGAATGAATTATGATATGTTACATGCATTCTTATTCATGTGTATTCCATATTGAATCAGTTATGAGACAATAGCATGTCTCCCTATATGATTACATGGTTATGATTTCCAAGTGCTTGAAGAGATGCCTCATTGATTGTATTGTGAATAATGGACTATTGCCATGTTATGTATGAGTTGTCCTATATTGTATTATTTATGTTATCGAGTCCTGGGGGTATTTAATACCCGACCACTTAGATGATTGTCTAGATCCAGTGTCAGTTTCATGATAACCTCAGTCATGCCATGATCAATAGTACTCTTAGTCAGTTACAAAACTCAGTAGAACTCAGACAGTTATAGAACTTAGGAAATCTCAGTAATCTCAGTATCAGTAGCATTCCAGCTTCAGTTCAGTAATCAATTCAAAACTCAGTAGTATTCCGTCAGTCAACGAAACTCAGTGAACTCAACTTAGCTCAGTTAATCAATACGATCAGTAACAGATTCAACTCAACCTAGTACAGTCTAAGAATCAGTTCAGAGTCTTTCAGTTCGGAGTAAAATTCAACACTGAGAGATCCTAGGGATGATGGCTCACCCGTTAGATAGGAATGAGATCCCTAGAGGCAATCCCTAAGTTCCAGAACTACATAGCCAGCATAGGTACGAGATGTCACCTATTAGATAGGACTGACATACTCAGGGATCATCCGTTAGATAGGACTGATCTCAGGGGTCACCCATTAGATAGGACTGACTCCACAAAAGTTGTCTTTACCCATGGCACGGTACTGACACCCTTCCAACTGGGGTTACAGGTTGGACCCCAAACTAGCTAGCAAAGGGCATGTCGATTAGATGACTACCTCCCACAATCTCAGTTTCAGAATTTGTCTCAGTAATAGAATTCAGTTCAGTAGCATAGATTTAGGACTGTTAGATACAGTCGATCAGTATCATTATCAATAGATTCAGATATCACCCGCTAGATAGGACTGATCTCAGGCTTAATCAATTATGTTCATTATTAGTAGATTCAGAGATCACCCGCTAGATAAGAATGATCTTAGATTTAGTCAATCATTTTCATCATCTGTATATTCAGAGATCACCTGCTAAATAGAACTGATCTCAACCTCAGTCAATTATATATCAGTATCAGTAGACTAAGTTATCAGAAATCCAGTTATTAGAATTTGGTATTCAGTGTTCCTACGATTTCAGTTATAGTTTGTGCATTCATGCATGTATCCTCATTCAGTATACTTAGATTATTTAGTCAGTATTGTTCATGCATATGAACCCCTGCATTTAGCCTTACCTCCTCTAGCATACCAGTATATTTCATCATACTGACGCATACTTTTCTGCGCTATGGTGATTTATACCATAGGTTCAGAAACACGAGATCCAGAGCACCCTTAGCAGTTCAGATTCAGTCAGCAGCAGTAGTCGTAGCAGTGAGTACTCATCATTCGAGGATAATCTTTATTTTATTATTGCACTAGATTCAGTATTTTAGTAGACGGAGTTAGTTGGGGACCTGTCCTATCAACTCCAAAGTGCAGATAGTTTAGAGGCTTTTCAGACAGATGTATCAGTATTCAGTTTTCAGTTGTATTTCAGATATTTGAACCGTATTGCAAGTTTTTTGCTATTTTTCTGCATTTTAACAGTATATTATCCAGTGCTCAATTACAGATATTAGTCAAGGGTTAGCTTGTGGTCCTTCGGGATTATGAGCACCGTGTAGCATCTAGGGTACTAGACTCGGAGCGTTACACACTCATAGATAGAAGATGAATAAATACAGTCTTTTATAGTCAACTATATCAAAATAGAATGACAAAAACATTCAACAAAAAGGTTAAGCCGAGATACTTTATGCCTGGATAGTTGGTTCTGAAATGTTTTTTTTTTGCATCAAGTTGAAGCAAAAGGCAAATTCTCACTAAGTTGGCAAGATCCTTATGTGGTTCATAGAGTTTTGATAGGAGGAGTGCTCATACTTGCAAAAATGGATGGCGAAGTTTAGTCCAAATCTATCAATTCAGATGTTAAGAGATATCATATTTAAGATTTATTTTAATGTTATCTTTTATAATTGGAACTACGTTTGACCGGCTTCCCATTTAAGAAGGATACATAAGCGTTTCTTTAGAGTTTGGTCCTATCATAGTAAAATGGGAAAAGACATCATTTCCACCCCATACTATACAAGAAAAGTCTAAGCCACACCTAAATTATATAAGTGACCTATTACACACCTTAACTATAAAAAAATAATACTTTTTACTGACGTGGTGCTGACGTGGCAGCGCGTGTAAAACACTATACCACATGCAAGTGGTGGTAGCCTGACAGGGTGTAAATAGTTTCACTTTTTTATAGTTTAGGTGTATAATAGGTCACTAGTATAGTTTAGGTGTGTCTTCGACTTTTCGGGTATAGTTTGGGGTGGAAACGATGCCTTTTCCCTAGTAAAATTCTCTTATTTCTCTTTATAAGCATGAACTGGGGTAGACTTTTTGAGAGGATCTCAAAATTTTTAGGGGAATAGCATTTTCACAATGATGATATTGGGTCAAAACTTTGAGACAATCTAAAAAATTCTCGGCAAAGCAACCTTTTGCAACATGCGAAAGAAGTCAAAATCTACATTGGGGAAGAAATTTTTGAGTGGTCCTCAAAAGTTTCTAGATGGGAAGATAATTTCTTATAAGATATTGTGTTGTCTCGAAACATGTCACAATCAACAATTCAACAATAATTTCATATTTCTTTAAAATAACCTTTTACTTTTAATTTTTTCAAGAAAACAAATATTTTCAAAATATGATTTCAGATTTTTTTATCCAAGTAAAAGTCCAAATGAATTTTATCATTAGTTTGCAACATCGAGCAAGAAAAAAATACGACAGTCAAAGCAGAGACACAAATCAACTTTCCCTTTTTACAAACTCACAATTTTTCTTTGTGTGCCAGATTAGCAGTACAAATTATAGGAATCACTCCATAATAAACTGAATGATTATTATCACAAATGGCCCTACTACGACTTTAATATGGGGACAAGTCTAAGATACTTTATCTCCTTAATTTTGGCAATGACAAATTTGACACTACATTGCATTAATAGGCTCAATAGTCAATTTGACGCTGCATTGCATTGATAGGCTCGACAACTGATTTGACAGTGCATTGCATTGTAGGCTTGACGACCAATTCGATGATATATTGCATTGATAGGTTCGACGATCAATCTGACAATACATTACGTCGACAAACCCAACCCGATAATACATTGCATTGACAGGCTTAACAACCAACTAACAATACATTACATTGACAGTCTCGACATCAGACATAACATTATACTACTACAGACCAAGTTCAACACCAAATTATGCTACCTAAGACAGATACAATTTCTTTAATCATCATATAATCATCTGAAAGTGTCATAGTTCAAAGACATCATATTCATGGTCTGTGGACATCATTTCATGATCTTAGGATTTATATTCTTCTTATCATTCTTCAAAGGCATTATTTTCTATAGACGTCATGTTCATGGCCTGCAGACACCATTTCATGGCCTTAGATTTATGTTTTGCTTATCATGTCCATAAGACATCATCTTTTTCATCTAAAAAAATGCTCATAGTTTAATGAGAAATTGCATCGTGTTTAAATATTCACAGCAATTACTTATCATTTATTTGATCCACATGCTCTAATCATTTTATCTAGTTATACTAGAATACGTGTAGATAATAAAGGAAGAAAGAGTAAAAATTAGAGCAACTTTCATTCCTATTTTCAAGATACAATTCTACTTATCCCTCTGTCACTCCAATTCAGTATGAAACACATTCACCTTTCATTCTCACAGTTCTTATTATGTCATTGCTTCAAATCCTACCCACTCTATTATCGTGACCCATACTATCATTATTGTTGCCCATATCCCTTATCATTCATATTTTTTTTAGGAATATCATTCATTCCTAAATCTAGAACTACATGCAACTTGATTCTCATCAACCTGAGATATATAGGTGACTTAAAACCAAAGCCTCGACCATATTATTTTAATAACCTTTTTTTTCAATTTCATTAAATTGTCTCCTCGATTGGATAAAATTGGCTACTACGTCAACGTTCTTTACCTAATAGTTCGTTCTTCGTTCTTGAGAAATGAAGGGGCATCTGTTGACATCAAATTTTGACCTTCCTATACCCAATTTGGGCTGCTATTTGACTAATTAACGTCTTTTAGATCTTTTTTAATATTAAATTTATTTATATAATTATTTATACATTTGAACAATTAGTAATACATTTTACTATTTTTGATATATCTTAATTTTAATTTATAAACTGGATGGTAAGGTCCAGTCGTATACTGACCAGTGTTTGTTGGTGGGATGGATTTTGGTTACTGGAATCGATACGACTTAGGGGTACGAGTCATATTAATGGGTACGGATCGTTTGGTTCCTTAACTTAATCTTAGACTTGGTTACTTAGGTTGGATCTGAGTACGAGTTGCTCACCATGAGCTGTAAGCCAGGGTACGAGTCGTACCCAGGACTTGTATGGTGGACAGTGTCTAAATCTTCCTTGGGTTTAATCTGCCAGGGGTATGAATAAAGGGTATGGATCGTATGATTTGGATAGGACTTGGTTGGATGAGTCATATGCTGGATAGTGTTTGATCTAAAGGTTGATACTAGGATATGAGTGGAGGGTATCAATAGTATTAGAGGGTACGACTCATAAGGGTCAGTCGTACCCGTGGGATGGGATTTTATGCAACTTAAGTGGGGGTATTTTGGATATTTCCCCACTTATCCTAATAAGGTACCATGACTTCTAACCTACTTGGGAGGTTATTTAATCTATTATTCTATTTATTAACTCTTATAAACTCTTTTAAACACTCTATAATTCTCTCAAAAGCTTTTGGGTGAGGGAAGCTAGAGTTTCAACTAGAGGATTAATTTGGGGCTTGTCTTGGTGATTTATTTCCATCATCATCTTGTTTTAAGGTATGTTCTCTTCCCTCGTTGTTAATTCTAACTAGAAGCATGGTTTTTGTGAATGTTTTCATTACTTCATTGGTTGTATGACTTTGGTTTTCAAATATGATTCGGGGGTTTTGATAGTAAATGGTTGGTTATGGTTTTCCTATGGTTTTAATTATATTTTATGTGCATTAATGGTGGTTTTGTATAATTGAATTGCATAGGAATGGTTTAATGTTAATTGGAATTGGTTTTAATTATATTATGCCCCCAATGTGTTTGACAAAATGCCTATAATAATGTTTTCATAGCACTGAGTACTTTTAATAGTAGTCTTGCTTGTTTTAAAACTTGGTAAAGGAATTATGCATGGTATAAATGGCTTGGAAAGGTAAATGTCTAAATGGTTATGCCTATGGGGTACATGGAATCCCCTAAGTGGTTTAATATGGCAAATGAAAGGGCACTTGGAATTCCATTTAAACATATATGTGGTTGGCTATGGATAGTACTTGCAAGTATGGTCTGTATAATGATACCACCACTAAATGGCTTTGGTTAATAAATTGCAAATGGATCTTTTGGTTTCTTGGTAATGATTTTAATTAGGAAATAATGGAAGTATGTGTAGCAAAGTCGTGGAGGTCCTGGGGTGACCAAAACTGGAAACTCATATTTGCTGATATGAGGTTGGTCTTGGTGACCGTGTGCATGATGTCACACTATATTTTAGGGGATGTACTAGTTATCCCAGGATTTTCTTCCTTGGTCGTGTGACTTCACGCACTGGGTCCTTTTCAGCAGGGGGAGCTGACCCATATAGCTTATGGGTGGTTTAGGACGGCAAAGCTACACAACCCAGGTAAAGATTTTAATGGAATACTAAACCCAATCGCCTTTCCCAGCATGGTTTTATAAATATATGTATGTATGGTTGTGTGCATATGGATGGTTTTACTTGGCTTTATAAATGGTATTATTTTATCCTTATCCTGAGATTATGATAGAATTCACTCTCTACCTCGTTTACTGGCAGTTGTATACCCACGCTATGCAGGAACCGACCGTTCTACTCCTTCTACATAGTGATTGACTCGGGGATCAATATTTGAACTGAAGTGGTGAGCTTTCATCCTTTCGGAAGGCTCCATTTCATGTTATAGATATTTTTAGACACTTTGATTTTATTTTGGATATTAGTTTTAGCCATGGTTGGGGGCATGTCCCAACCGGATTTTATTACTCTTTGGTTAGAGGTTTTGTGTACTGCTATGGGTTGGAATGGGCGGGATCAAAATTGGTGTCGGCCATGGCATTGGAATAAACTGGTGGGATGACATCATTGGTCATAATTTCTCACTTTTCTTGGTTATGGCCTTTGGTATGGTTTGGTATGTTTGGGAGGTTGGTGTGGTATAGTTGGACTCGATTTGGTCAGTCATGATTGTGCTCCTATCCCAGAGTCTTTATGTGAGTTGTTACACTATCTTGTAATATGCTTAAACTTTATCTAACTCAAGGCAGGTGGATGGAGGTTGGGTTGGGTAACTGGGGTGGTCTCCGATCCTGGCCAGACTTGAGATGCCCTTTACTACAAAGCCCTCGGGTGGGTCATGTCAAGTTTGTATCAGAGCCTAGGTTAATGGACAATTGGGAGTCCACAAAGCCATGTCAAGTAGAGTCTCTTTTTAGGGTATGTAGTGCACCACACTCATAAAGGAGATGCTACAAGACATTTAGGAATGTTTCACTTTCTTGGTATTCAATTTTCAATCTTCTAGTCTCAGACCTGTAATCTTCTTTAATACTTGTTTGTTAGTCATTTAGATCATTCCTCGTAGATTTGGAACATAAGAAAATTCCTCTATCCCATCTGGGGATAATGCTGAAAGGGTACATCCTACTTCTGGGGTTTATCTTTGATTTTTAGTCCTATCCCTCATAGTTTTGGAGTTCCACCCGTTGCTACTAGTCCTTCTCTAGGTGAGGTGACTAATGTAGAATTTCATTAGTCTATTCATGTTATTTCTTGGATGGTCGCTGCTCGGGCCAAGCGAGGTATGACTGGTGCTTTGTCTGCTAAGGCCATAAAGGTTGGCCAATTTATAAAGATGGGTCCTCCCACTTTTTTTGGAGTGAAGGTGAAAGAGAATCCACAACACTTCTAGGATAAAATGGAAAAGATATTTTGGGTGATGCTGGCTACCAATGTGGAGGGGGTAGACTTTACAGCTTATCAGCTCAAAGATATTGCATATCAGTGGTATAAAGACTGGGATAGGGATAGGGATGATGTGGAAGAATCAGTCTTGTGGGATACTTTTTCAAAGGCCTTCTTAGATTGGTTCTTTCCCCAAGAGTTGAGGAAAACAATGATGGAGGAGTTTGTGAACCTCAAGCAGGGGAGGATGTCTGTCAAGGAATATGCCTTGAAGTTTCACCAATTGTCAAGGTATGCTCCTGATTTAGTGGCTAACATGCGGGCAATAATGAGAAAGTTTGCTTCTGGGTTAAATCGGGATTTGATTCTATAAAGCACGACTGCCTTGCTGATCAAAGATATGGACATTTCTAGGTTGATTGTTCATATACAGCAGGTAGAGGATGAGAAATAAAAATAGGCGGAGTTTAGAGATAAACAAGGTAAGAGGAGCAGGTTTTTTTACCAAGGAGGTGCTCAGTCTCAGGGTGGTCGGGATGGTGGCAAATGGTAGAAAAAAGAAGTGGAGGAGTTTTGTTTCCTTCTCTCCTTCTAGTGCTCCTTACCGGTTGGGTCTCAGGCGTCATTAAGGTGGTGATAATTTCCGAATGTAGGGTACCCAATCTTAGGAAAACGGAGGTCAGTCAGTTTCTTCATGCCCTCCTTATTGATTTTATGGTCGTCCTCATCGGGGTTATTGTGATGAAGAAAGGGGAAAATGCTTTAAGTGTGGACAGGCAGGCCATTGGCTCAGGGATTGTCCAGTTAATAAGGTTGATACGAGAGCGAATAAGATTTTTGTGGCTTCATCTTTTGTTCCTATGCCTGGTGGCATTGCATCTACTTCTGTTACTGCTCTTGGTTCTATTATTGATCATAATAGGTTGTATGCTTTGGCGTCCTGATAAGAATTTGAGGTATCACCTTATGTCATTACTAGTATAGTATAACTTTTCTCTCATGACGTATATTGTTTGCTTGATCCGGGGTCCACTCCCTCTTATGTGACTTTTTATGTGGTTGTATCTTTTGGTTTCAATCTGAAAGTTATTTTGGATCCTTTTTCTATTTCTACCCCGATAGGTGGCTCGATTATTTCTAAGAGAGTCTATAGGGTGGTGTGGTATATGTTGGTGGTAAG
Source organism: Capsicum pubescens (assembly GCA_030864215.1). Taxonomy (NCBI): domain Eukaryota; kingdom Viridiplantae; phylum Streptophyta; class Magnoliopsida; order Solanales; family Solanaceae; genus Capsicum; species Capsicum pubescens. Next base: position 261,152,048 of record CM061540.1, on the reverse strand, counting down.
CAGACCTTGGTGGATCTATTTGAGTTGGGTATGGTGGATTTTGATATCATTCTGGGGATGGATTGGTTGCACTCTTGTTACATGTCCTTGGATTATTGGACCCGTATGGTTATCTTTAGGTTCCCTGGTGAACCGATTATAGAATGTGAGGGTGTTTCTTTAGCTCCTAGGGGGAGATTTATTTCTTATCTTAGAGCTCGAAGGTTAATCTCCAAAGGTTGACTTTATCACTTGGTCCGGGTTAAAAATTCTAACTTGGAAGGTCTTTCTTTCTAGTCAGTTCTAGTGGTTAATGAGTTTTCAAAGGTCTTTCTGGATGATCTTCTGGTATTTCTCCGGATAGGGAAATCAAGTTTGGTATTGATCTAGTTCCAGAAACTCTTCCAATTTCTATTCTTCCATATAGAATGGCTCCGGTTGAGTTGAAGGAACTCAAGAAGCAACTTAAGGATCTTCCGAATAAGGGGTTTATTCATCCTAGTGTATCTCCTTGGGGTGCACTAGTGTTGTTTGTGCGCAAGAAGGATGGTTCCCTTCGGATGTGCATTGACTATAGGCAGTTGAACAAGGTGACGGTTAAGAACAAATATCCTCTACCAAAAATAGATGATTTGTTCGACCAGTTGCAAGGTGCCAAGTTCTTTTCTAAGATAGATCTTCGAATGGGTACCATCAACTAAAGATTAGGGAGGTGGATATCCCTAAGATGGATTTTCATACTCGGTATGGGCACTTTGATTTGTTGGTAATGTCATTTGGGTTGACTAATGCTCCAACAACATTTATGGATCTGATGAATATGTTTTTTCATCAGTATTTAGATTGCTTTGTTATTATGTTTATTGATGACATTCTGATTTATTCGAAGAGTGAGGTGGATCATGTTAATCACCTCCATGTGGTGTGCAGACCTTAAAGGAACAACAGTTGTATGCCAAGATCTTTAAATATGAGTTTTGGTTGAACGTTGTAACTTTCTTGGGTTATATTATTTCTAGTGAAGGGATCATGGTGGATCCATAAAAGGTTTCTATGGTGAAAAGGTGGTTTAGACCCACGAATCCATTTGATATTCGGAGTTTCTTGGTTTTAGCCGGGTATTATAGGCGGTTTGTGGAAAGATTTTCATCGATAGCTGCTCTTTTGACTAAGTTGACTCAGAAGAAGGTCAAGTTTTCTTGGTCGGATGCTTATGAGGAGAGTTTTGAGAAGATGAAGAATAAGCTAACTCCGGCTCCAATTTTGACTTTGTAGAAAAGCAATGATGGGTTCATAGTTTATTGTGATACATCTCGAATAGGGCTTGGTTGTGTTTTGATACAGCATGGGAAGGTGATTGCCTATACTTCCAGGTAGTTAAAAGTGCATGAGAGGAATTTTCCTACTCATGATTTAGAGATGTTGGTGGTTGTATTTTCTTTGAAAATATAGAGGTATTATTTGTATGGTGATCATATAGATATCTTTTCTAATCATAAGACTCTATAATATGTGTTCACTCAAAAGGATTTTATTCTCAGGAAGAGGAGATGGCTTGAGATTCTCAAGGACTACAATATGAGTCTTTACCTCTACCCAAGTAAAGCTAACATGGTTGTTGATGCTCTTAGCAGGTTATCCATGGGTAGTTTGGCTCATCTGGGGGAAGGAAAGCGGGAACTGGTGAAGGATATTCACCATTTGGCTAATCTTGGAGTTTGTCTCTTGGACTCCAAGGATGGTGGTGTGATGGTGCAAGAAGTGGTTTGATCATTTCTTGGTGCAGAGATTAAGGAAAAGCAAGTGCTAGATCCTATCTTGATAAAAATCAAGAGTGATGTTGGAAGGAAAAAGGTAATGGTGTTTAAGATCAGTGGTGATGGTACTTTACGGTACTGAGAGAGGTTGTGTGTTCCTGATGTAGACGGGTTGCGACAAAGGATTTTGGCTGAGGTGCAGGAATCACGCTATGTTGTTCATCCCAGCTCTACTAAGATGTATCATGATCTCAAGGAGATCTATTGGTGGAATGGCATGAAGAGAGATGTGGCTGATTTTGTGGCCAAGTGGATGGTGTGTCAACAGGTTGAGCACATGAGGCCAGGAGGGTTGTATACAGAAATTGATTTTCCCGAATAAAAATGGAAAATGATCAATATGGACTTAATTACCGGTCTTCCTCAATCTCAGAATTAATATGATTCAGTTTGGGTCATCATAGATAGGATGACTAAGTCTATGCACTTTTTGCCAGTGCGGACTACTTTCTTGGTAGAGGATTATGCAAAGCTGTATCTTTAGTAGATTGTAAAGCTGCATGGGGTGCCTGTTTTGATTATTTATGATAGTGTCACACAGTTAACATCTCACTTCTGGCAATCTTTCCAGAGAGGTTTGGGGACTAAGGCAAGTCTGAGTACTGTTTTCCACCAGCATACAAATGGGCAAGAAGATAGAAATATTTAGACATTAGAGGATATGCTTCAGGCTTGTGTGATTGATTATGGTGACAATTGGGTTGAGCATCTACCTTTGGTGGAGTTTGCTTACAACAATAGCTAATATTCTAGTATTGGTATGGCCTCTTTTGAGGCATTGTATGGTGGGAGGTTTAGATCTCCTATTGGTTGGGTTAAGCTTGGTGAGGCCGACATATTTGGTCCCAACTTCGTTTACCAGGCTAAACATAAGGTAAAGGTGATTTTGATAAGCTTAAGGCTTCCCAAAGTCGCCAAAAGTCCTATACGGATGTTACGCGTAGAGACTTGGAGTTTGAGGTTGGGGATAAGGTCTTTCTCAAGGTATCTCCCATAAAAGGAGTAATGCGATTTGTCAAGAAAGGGAAGCTTAGTCTTCGGTATATTGGTCCTTATGAGATTTTGCGGAGAGTTGCTAATGTTGCCTGTGAGCTGGAGTTTCCTTCTAGCTTGAGCTTGGTTCATCCAGTCTTTCATGTTTCTAGGTTGAGTAAGTGCATTGGTCATCCTTCTTTGGTTATTCCTTTGGAAGGATTGGGTCTCACGGATTCCCTATCTTATGAGGAAACCCCAATTGCGATCTTATATAGGCAGGTTGGTCGATTGCAGACCAAGGATGTGGCTTCGATTAAGATTTTATTGAAGAACCATAAAGTGGAAGAAGCTACATTGGAAGCGAAGGACGACATGAAGTCCAAGTATCAACATCTATTTTTTGTTCTTGGGATTCGTACAGAAAGTATGTGTCTTCAACACATCTTTATGTTCTTAGTTTGTTAAAGGAAAGATTAATATCTTTGCCACTTTGTTTTCAAACTTTGTTAAAGATTGGGAATATATTTGACAATGCAAATGACTCGTGCGTGTGGTTACCCCTACCATGTCCATCATTTGGGGGATGAATGTTCCTAGTGGGGGAGACTATAACACCCTGGGTTTTGACCCTTAGAAAATTTCCTAAAATTCTAGTCTCTAGACCCAATACAACTCATGGGTATGAGCCGTATGTTGGGGTACGGATGGTAAGGTCCAGTCGTATGCTTACCAATATTGGTTGGTGGGATGGATTTTGGTTACTGGAATGTATACAACTTAGGGGTACGAGTCGTATTGATGGGTACGGATCGTTTGGTTCCATAACTTAATCTTAGACTTGGTTACTTAGGTTAGATCTGTGTATGAGTGGCTCACCATGAGCCGTAAGCCAGGGTACAAGTCGTACCCAAGACCCGTATGGTGGACAATGTTGAAATCTTCCTTGGGTTTAATCTACTAGGGGTACGGACGGAGGGTACAAATTGTATGCTTTGAATATGACTTGGTTGGATGAGTCTTATGCTGGACAGTGTTTGATCCAAAGGTTGAGGCTAGGATACAAGTAGAGGGTACCAATCGTATTGGAGGGTACGTGTTGTGGCTCAAATGCACATGCAAGTGCACATGATCGTACAAGTAATATAGTGACTTAGATAGTCAGATATCATTCCCACGAGGATTAAGCAACTAGAATTTTTGCTAACTTTTAGTTTAAGACAAAGAAGTATTAAGGGTTGTAAAGTATCAAGATGTTTGTGAAATTGTGAATAAAAATTCTAAATAACTAAGAAATAGCAATATTTGACAATAGCCAAGCAAGCAACAGTTGTAAATAGTAATGATGAGAATTCCAGGGTTGAGGCACATCTAACAAACATACAATTCTATCTTCTTATTGTATCCTAATTGGTTATCGGGTTGTTGATTCACAAGGTTTATAGTCTAATTTTGGACTCCCGACCTCAAATCTTCTATCTATTGAATATTGCAACTACAACTCCCGCAGAGATACAACAATGCATCTAGATTCATAAAGTTATCTAGCAATTGAACCAAGCAAGGCTTCAAGGTATATCCCGATCCTAGATGTTAATTCAAACCCCTTCTTTCATAAAAGGATAAGAACCTTGATCCTTAATTTCTTCGTTCTATTCTATGATTCTCCTCTTGGATTCACATAGAAATGTAGATTTATTCTAATGATGGACACTCATCAAAATAGTAAGATCAAGAAATTAAGAACAACCAAGATGATAATCCAAAAAGAAACTACGATAAAGAACATCAAAGAGTAATCATGTCTTGGCCCCAACCCCAGAACAAGGTTGTTTAGACACTCATGTTTGAATTCAACATCAAAAATAAGTAATTAATCATACCAAGAATTAATCTTGAATTAAAGAAGTTCAAAAGAAATTCTAAAATCCTTAAAAGAGAGAATTTTGTGTTTTTTCGCCGCTACTATGCTTTCCAAAGTGTCTCTAAATTGTCTTGAATTTTTCCTTTTGCAGCTGGGTAGAAAAGCCCGATTTTGCCAATCGGTGCGACGAGCTGGGTTGTCCAATGCCATTTTCCTCGCGAATCTCGGTCATCGCAAAAGGGTACTATTTTGTGACAATTGTGATTTGGCTTATCACCTCGACGCGGTGATATTTCGGTGAGCTACTTGATTTTTACAAATGCGATTTCATCTTCCACTACGACGCGCTGAGCTATAGACTTTGAAAAACTGGCAACTGGAACTTCACTGTGACATGGTGATATCGCACCTATATTCTGGAATTTGACAAATGGGAAATGGCTCCTCACCGCAATGGGTTGGTATCGCGCCAGGTCACTGGATTTTGACAATCTCTATTTGGCCAGTCGACGCTATGCGGTGACTGCAAAAATCGAAAGTTCTAACTTCAAGCTTTCTTTTCTGAGCTATGTTCCAATTCCTTTGTTTGTTCCCTCTTCCACTACATATCATTAATGTGTCCAATCACGTCCGATTCATCACAATTTAGTCCTGCAAACACTAGTCAAGTCCATTAGATAAAGAACACACTTAAAGCTCAATTACACTCAGAATAGCACATTATAGCTCTCAGAACAAGTCTAAATCTATGTGAATATTGGTGATTGAACATATAAATATGCCCAAGATCACCAACCTACACTTATAACCTTGTTCTTCCTCGAACAATTTAAATCATCAACAATAACTCAATCTTCACACCACAACCTAAGAGTTATGCCTGGGTTGGCCACTTACAATTTTAGCAATGACTTCTCAGCTCAAAAATGTCAAAATAGTTTTAGCACATGGGAAAATTTGTTTCAAATTCCTCTATCTTAACAATGAATTTCCAATTTGTTGGCAAACTCAATCAAATTACTCAATCTAGAAACACAAAAAGTAATCGGACTTTCATCCTCATGCACCCTTACAACAAGAAATCTTCCCCATATTCACTCACATTATTTCAATGTATAACCTAAGGGGAATATCAAAATCGAATCACTCTCTCTAATAAAGAATTCATACATGCTAGTTAATGCGCCATAAGCTCTCCCTTAGTGTACTACTCCACTAATAGTCGGATGTCGGGATGAAGGATCAACTAGGTCTTTTATGGTTGCAATGTTATCTAGAGGACGGGTAGAAACTATTTAGGAAATAGTGACTAATCTCCCTAAGCGCTTTAATACATCTCGTTCCACAATCAACATCACACATATCAACCCAATTTACACATTACTACCTTTACACATCATTTGTTTCACCCCAATTTTATTAAGCACATTACATGAACTATGGCGGGAGTATTATAATTTTTTTCTCTCTTCTATCATAATCAATTTCTAGCTCTTCTTCACACCCATTTGTTGTCACACACCCCTATGATAGTCACCCTTAACTAAAGCTTAACTTTGGTTGAGGTGCATAATATCCGAAATGGAACAGGACCAAAACACGTTCATTGTAACCCAACTAAGCAATAAGAAAACTGAACTTCTTTTTAAACCAATCCTTTAACTCCCAACTACAACAATTGTACACCAATAACATAACACTCTGAGGCTTCTCTTTCACCTCATTCCTACTTCAATTTCACAATACTTACTCGCTTAATCTTCTACATTTAAGAACTTAGGACATTTTGATCAAATACAGGTCTATCAAAGAAAGGATTCGGCTACATATAAGTCTACCAAAGAATAGGCTAAAGGCTCAACGGGGTTGACTAGGAATATGCACAAAGGTAGGTATATGAAGGCTAAAAATGTGGTTGTCAAAGAAATGCCCACATCACTTTCTATACCCCAATACCCTTTATTTTGCTTTGAAAATACACCGGGCAAGTTCTAAACACTTCTATACATGTAGAATGTAAACAAATACTCACACTCACAGTGCATACATGAACTCAAGTCGGATACTTAAGGTTCCCGATCCTATTCTTTATTGAATTTATAATTAAGCCAACAAATCGTATTTCACCTATCAAGATTTAGCAATTTACAATCAAATCCTTTGAAAATTTAGACATGCTTTTGTTTTAAAACTCAATTCATTCGAAGTCACTGCAAAAATGGCCCACACATAGCACTTCTCTAACGTTGTGATTAGGTTCTCATCAATTCCTTGCTTCTTAAGACCAACTCCCCTTAAGATGGTCATCATCTATCTATCATAGAGGAGGGAAACTAACTATGATGATTTATTTTGAATTGCCAAGGAGGACGAAAATAAATACTTTAAACTGAAATTTGCCAAGGAGGCAAAAATAATAAAAACAAACACTTCAGACTAAAAGCAAAATGCGAAAAATGCCTTGAGGGAAAATTGCAACAATCCATACTTTTGAACTTACTAACTATTACAGACATAGTGTTTGGAATAGTTAGCAATAATAAAATCCAACAAAACCTAAAAATAGAAATTGTTCAACCAAAATAAACCAAAATAGAGAGAAATCAGATATGAAAGCAAAAGACAACCACCCTACACTTAAACAAAGCACTATCCCAGTGCTATCAATAAGCATATGGCAAGGTATCATCATACTCCCTGCTCAGTCAAATGGCACTATCGTTGTCATGGCATCATTAACACCCTCTTTATCATCACCATCATCAGCATCTGCATCACCATCATCAGACTGGTCATCATTATCTAACCCAATATCTGAGTCCTGGTACTGCTTCTCTACATCTGTAGGTACATCATCGTCTACAGGTTCAACAAACTTCATCCCGATCCTCAGTAAAGTCCTAGTATAATGGCCAAGGGGGTAATTAAACTCCACAACATAAAGGTTTTTGTGTGTGGTTGGTCGGCCCCCAATCTGCAGCTGCAACATCTATAGGCCATACATCCTAGCAGAAATCTCATCATCCTGAGCTTGACGCATGACCATAGTCAGGATTGGGCCCTGGGCCCCAACTATGCTCCTAGAAGTAGTAATATCAAAAGGGTGAGTAACAACTCCAGGCTTGTAATCTAACTCCTCGTCATCTATCCTATGCCTCCTCAAAAAGTGAGTCAATAGACCTCCAAAGACGTAGCTACGCCCCAACTAGTAGCGTGCTTTTTTCAAAGTAAAAAATATCACCTGACCCACATTAATGTCAATATCATCACACATCAAAGCATAGATTAGACATACCCGTTCCCGTGTAACCTTAGTCATATGTTTGCCTTGAATAAGGCAATGGTACACAATGCATCCCCACATCCGAGCCTCCTTGTTCATTTGTCCATAGGGAAAGTAGGAGTGCAAGCCAGTGACTTAATGCCTGGTCCACCTAGAATATGAGTGTGTTTCGCATAGGAAGTGTTTGGTATGAGCGTAGGGAGGAGTGATAATCAGCTTCTTCAAGGATTTTGCATCAGCCTCGGGTATACCCAACAACTTATTTATATATGCAGCTGTGAATCAGACCACCTTGCCATGACCCTTTAATTTATGATCTGGGTTTATAGGATCCCAGTTGGTATAGAATTCATGAATCGGGTGCAGATTACACTCAGCAGGCTGATGAAAATGAAATTCATGGTCAGATGCTCAATTATCTGCACCATGATTGGGCATTCCCTTAGTAGGCTCGCCCTGTCAACAAATACCTCTGGAATGTATTTGGTGTTTGTGTGTTTGGCGTACCACTGCTTTCCTACTTTTCTGACCACCTTAAACTCGAACTTCCTTATTTGCCAATGCTATAACGGTGGAGCATGTGGCACTCTAGTAAGTTGGTTTTTTAATTGCCTGCTACATTTCCTAGCTGGTGCAGAAGAACCAGCCATAGCCTTTCCCTTAAGTTGCTGGTGATCCATAGTGTCTGTCATTCAGCATATGCAATAAACAAGTGAGTAACTGAGTCCTAGGTCGTGCTAGCTTAAACTAGGTATGAATAGGTGACAACGACACCCCACACTTAATTACTAGCTAAGGTGTGTGCATATAAGAATGGGGTACTCAGACTTTTCCTCTTCAATAAATTTAGCATGCATACACGGGTCCATAATTCAAGTAATTATAAATTTCAGCTATACCAAAACAAATTTGCACCCTAGTATTGTATGTCAACTATCCACAGTAATGTCCCTTATTCTTTGCGTCAAGTTAATGCGAAGTGGACATAATTACAGACAACTTTTAAATTGGAACATTCATTAACAACATTATGTATCAAAAATAGGGGTCGACAAACAGGGTGTACAAGTTATTACAGGATTGACCCAATCATGAACATTCAACCCTAATGCCACCCTTTTTTCAACTCTATAATCCTTTCATCGATAGGACTTTAAAAATTAATCCACGCATAGGCCTAGAACCATTTAGGTTCACCCCACTCAGCACCTTAGCTTTGGTTGTGGCATGACTCATTTTTTTTGTATTTTTTTCTTTTTCTTTTAAAAACTACAAATTAAACTACCTATTACATTACATTTATAGGTTTCCTCCCACATAGCGCCTTATTTTACATCGTGGCACAACTTAGCCTAGTCTCACTCATCAGCAACGGTGATGGACACATTGTGCTTATCTCCATGATCAGCCCAATAATGCTTCACACATTCTCCATTCACTAAAACCTTCTCAGTCTTTTCTTTATTCCAAATTTCAACCGCTCCATGAGGCGTCATTTGTACCATCTCAAAAGGCCCAGACCACTTAGACCACAATTTACCCAAAAACAACTTTAACCTTAAATTGAATACCAAAATAAGTTGTCCGAGTTCAAACACTTTGTCCTGAATTTTCCTATCATGCCATCTCTTGATTTTATCCTTGTACAGTTTGGCATTCTCATAATCATAGAGACAAAACTCATCAAGTTCCACAAGCTAAAACAATCTCTTCTCTCCCGCGGCCTTCATTTCAAGATTTAACTTTTTAAAGGCCCAATAAGCTTGATGTTCCAGCTCTACAGGAAAATGACAGGCTTTACTGTAGACCAAGCGATATAGAGAGGTCCCTATGGGAGTTTTATAAGCTATCCTATATGCCCATAATGCATCATATAGATTTTCAACCTAATTCTTTTGTTTCCCATTAACAGTCTTTCGCAGTATCTGTTTTATCTCTCGGTTGGATACCTCAACTTGACCACTTGTTTGTGGATGGTATGTAGTGGACACCTTGTGCCTAACACCATATTTAGCTAAAAGATTTTTAAACCAAGTGTTAATGAAATGCATACCTCCATCACTAATTATAGCTCTGGGAGTGACAAATGGGGAAAATATATGCTTTTTCATAAATTTCAATACAACTCTTGTATCATTAGTGGGACAAGTTGCAGCTTCCACCCACTTGGATACGTAATCAACTGCTACTAAGATGTATACGTTGCTATTATATGGTGGGAATGGTTCCATAAAATTGATCCCCTAAACATCGAATACTTCAACTTCAAGGATATTGTTTAGGCACATCTCATGATGGCTTGAAATTATACCTAACCTCTGGCATGGATCACAACTCTTCACGAAATCCACTACATCTCTAAACAATATTGTCCAAAAGAAGCCAGATTGTAACATTTTTCTAGCTGTTCTTTCACCCCCATGATGTCCACCATAAGGAGATGAATGACACTTTTGTAGAACTTGTGTGAATTTAGCTTCCAGAACACATCTGCGGATAATTCCATTAGGAGCCTGCTTAAAAAGATACGGTTTGTCCTATATATAAGTATGAAAATCATAAACTAGTTTCTTTCTTTGTTGAGTGGAAGATTCGGGAGGATAAATCAAACATGCAACCAAGTTTACAATATCGGCATACCACAAAAGCTCACACGCATCTAGAGCCAATAATTTTTCATCTGGAAACTCTTCCTGAATGAAAAGAGAGTCATCAATAATATGGTAATGAGTCTCCATCCGTGACAATTGGTCTGCAACTTGGTTCTCTGCTCCTTTTCGATCACAGACCTCTAGGTCAAATTCTTGCAGTAATAAAATCCACCTGATCAATCGAGGCTTTGCATCCTTTTTGTTGAAGATATACTTGATGGTTGCATGGTCTGTGTGAACAATAACCTTGGTGCCCACCAAATATGCTCTAAATTTAACAAATGTATAAACCACTGCTAACATCTTCTTTTCAGTGACTGTATAATTCATTTGGGCATCATTCAAGATTTTAATAGCATAATAAATAAAGCAAAATACCTTGTCTTTTTGTTGCCCCAAAAATTCTCCAACAACCATGTAACTGGAATCACTCATCAATTCAAATGGCAACTCCTAATCTAGAGAAATCAAAATAGGAGCTTCTGTCAGCTTCTTCTTTAGTTTCTCAAAAGATTCTTGACAATCCGCCCCAAAATCAAACTTGGCCTCTTTTTCTAACAATTTACTCATCAGGCTTGCAATCTTTGAAAAGTTTTGATAAAACGCCTGTAGAAACCCGCATGCCCCAAGAAACTTTGCACTCCCTTCATGGTTACCGGATGTGGTAGCTTTTCAATCACTTCAATTTTGGCTCTATCTACTTCCAGTCCTATAAAAGACACTTTATGGACAAGGAATATTCCTTCCTTAACCAAAAAGTGTCATTTCTCCCAATTCAGCACAAGATTCATCTCATCATAACGAGCGAGGACTCGATCTAGATTCTGCAAGCATTTATCAAATGAATTACCATAAACAGAGAAATAATCTATGAATACCTCGACAAATTCTTCAACCATATCGTAGAAGATTGTCATCGTGCATCTCTGAAATGTTCCAGGTGCATTTTATAGGCCAAAAGGCATGCGTCTGAATGCATATGTACCATATGGGCAAGTAAAATTTGTATTTTCTTGGTCCTTGAGCACAATGGTGATCTGATTGTAACCCGAGTAACCATTAAGAAAATAGTAGTACTCCTGCCCTGCTAACCTATCCAACATCTAATCAATGAATAGGATAGGATAGTGGTCTTTTTTGTGGCTTCATTCAGCATCCAGTAGTTAATGCAGATTCTCCATTCAGTTACCATGCGAGTGGGAATTAGATCATTTGCTTTATTTAAAACCACATTCATCCCACCTTTATTTAGGACACAATGTATTAGGCTTACCACCTTGCTGTCTAAAATTGGGTAAACAATCTCATTATCGAGCCACTTGATGACCTCTTTTTGCACCACGTTTTTTATCACCGGATTTAATCTCCGTTGTTGCTGCACCCTTGGTTTGAAACCTTCTTCCATGTATATCTTATGCATACAAAATACTAGATTAATCCCTGTAATATTAGGCATCTACCAACCAATTACCTTCTTTCTCCTTTTCAAGACTGTCATTACTTTCCCTACTTGTATATCAGATAACCCTGCAGACAAAATGATAGGCAAGGTATTATTCTCACCAAGGTAAACATATTTCAAGTGAGGATAAAGAACCTTAAGCTCCAATTTTGGAGCTTCATCAATTAAAGCTTTGGGAGATGGGCAAATTGGCCTGTTCAATGGCTCAAAAGGCAGTTTCCTTATTTTGATTGCCGATAAATTCATGACTTGGACCAATTCTAATGCCTCCATGTCTCCATAAATATCATGACCCATTAAAGATCGATCTAGTGGATCATCAGACAACAATATATGTAGCTCAGATATAAGGTCAATAATTGATATGGAAAATAGTTCTTTATATATAGCCGGCAATTTCAGTGCCATGTATATATAAAAAACCTCTACTTTATCATGCGCTCTCATTTATCTTCCATGCTTCTACATTAATTAATGATTGCCTTGTTGCTAGAAATAGACGTCCCAAAATAAATGGAACAACTGTATCAACTTCAAAATCAAGAATCACAAAATCTACTAAAAAGATCAGTGATCCCACTTGCACTAAGACATCTTTAATAATTCCATCTGACCTAGGAAGAGACCTATCAGCCAACTACAAAATAATAGACATGGGTTTGGGAATCCCAAGACCCATCTTTCGGTACCAAGATGTGGGCATAAGATTTATGCTAGCCCCTAAGTCACACAATCCACGAGCACTGATGGTCTGCCCAATAGTGACCTGCAAAGTGAAACTACCTGGATCCTTCAACTTCATGGGCAGTTTGTTTTGTATCTTGGATGTGCATTCTTCAGTAAGTGCAACTATAGCATACTCTGTCAACTAGTTCTTATTTTCCAAAATGTCCTTCAAATACTTTGCATAATTTGGAACACTCTGGAGAATATCAATGAGAGGAAGATTTACATGAACCTGCATCAGAAGATCCAAGAACTTCTTGTAACTAGCCTCTTTTTGATGCTTTCTTTGTCTCTAAGGAAAGGGTAAAGGCAAAGTCTTCTTCTCCACTTGAATTTCATCACTCGTAACTTTTTCTTTGACCTCTTTTTCCTTTGTCTTTAGAATCAGCATTAGTAACTGTGGAACTAAACTTCTCAGGTGTCGTCTCCTTTAACTGCAACCCACTCCTTGTTGTAACTATATTTATCTGCTTTATATTTGCCTCTGTATCGCTAGGTAAGCTTCCTTGAAGTCTTGTATTTTATGCTCCTGCAATCTGACCGAGTTGCAACTCTAAATTCCTAGTGATCAACTGTTGACTCTTTAAATTTGCTGCAAATTACGCTTGATTCGCCAAAAGCTATTTCATCATCTCCTCCATATTACTTGTTTGAGTAGTAGTCTAATTATTCTAAAACTGTGGTTGATTCTGTTGCACTGGACCTTTATACTGATTATTATTTTGTGCCTAATTTCCACCCCATGATAAATTGGGAGGATTCCTCCAATTGGGATTATATGTGTTACCAAAATTTTGTTACCCAGGATAATTTACAATCCCCACATAATTCACAGAGTCTGGATTAACAGAACAAGCATCTATCGTGTGTTCACTACTTCCACAAACATCACGCCAAGAATTTGCATGTTGGGCTGCATTGGTTGTACCTGCTGATTGCGGAACCCCTAACTTCATGTTGTTCATCTAAGTAAGCAATTGATTTTGCATAGCTACAAGTTAGGCTGATAATGTTGTGAACTAATCTACCTCTAACACACTAGCAACTTTCTTAGGAGCACTCCTCGAATCAGTATGCCATTCAAGATTCCCTTATGAAATCCAATTCAGCAGTGTGTACAATCCTTCATTAGCCTTCTCAAGAGCTTTCCCACCTACTGCTGAATCCAAGAGAATCTTGGTATTTGGATCTAGTCCCTCGATGAAAGTATGAACGAGGACACCATTAGACTGATGATGGTGAGAGAAATTTCTAAGCATACTTTTAAATCTCTCCCAAGCTTGGTAGAGATTCTCTCCTTCCTTCTATCTTAAACTCAGAATCTTACTTCTCAAATACACAGTATTCCCTGATAGAAAGAATCGAATAGGGAATTTTCGAGCTAGATATTCCCAAGAAGTAATGGAGAGTGGTGGTTCAGCATGCAACCACCTCTTTTCAACCCCAATTAAAGAAAATGGAAAGAGTGTCAATCTGACATAATCAGTATTCACCCCTACAGGAATGTAAGTATCGCTTGTTTCCAGGAAGGTCTATATGTTCTGCTGCGGGTCTTCATGTGAAAGGCTAGAAAATTGTCCCGTTGAATTCAGCAATTGCACCATATTCTTCTTTAATTCAAACTGACCACTTGGCTCGGGCTTGTGAATACTGTTAGTAGCATAGTTCGTGAGTGGGATTGCCACCTTACAAATAGGTCTAGCAGCTGATTGAGCAGGAATAGCTGGGATAACTGGAGATGGGACATGTCCATCATTTGTACCAACAAGATCATTTGGATCAACTCTTTCAGCCATTTGAACTTGTTGAATGGGATATTGAGCTCTTCGCCTTTATTGAAATATCAGCTCTGGTTTTGCAAAAGGCTCTACCAAAATTCATCCACTAAGATCAAGTCGTTAACACTTAAACTTATTATCAAAAATAAATTTTTTAGCAAATTACTAATTATACTAATCCCTGGCAACGACACTAAAAACTTGTTGTGTCTCAAATGCACATGCAAGTGCATGTGATCGTACAAGTAATATAGTGACTTAGACAATCAGATATCGTTCGCATGAGGATTAAGCAACTAGAATTTATACTAACTTTTAGTTTTAGACAAAGAGGTATTAAGTGATGTAAAGTATCAAAATGTTTGTGAAATTATGAATAAAAATTGAAAATAAATAAGAAATAGCAATTTGTGACAATAGCCAAGCAAGCAACGGTGGTAAACAGTAATGATGAGAATTCCAAGGTTAGGCACATCTAACAATCATACAATTCTATCTTCTTATCATATCCTAATTGGTTATCAGGTTGTTGATTCGCAAGATTTATAGTCCGATTTTGGTCTCCCGGCCTCAAATCTTCTATCTATTGAATATTGGAACTATAGCTCCCGCAGATATACAATAATGCATCTAGATTCATAAAGTTATCTTCTTGCAATTAAACCAAGCAAGACTTCTAAGTATATCCCTATCCTAGATGCTAATTCAAAGCCCTTTTTTCATAAAAGGATAAGAACCTTGCTCCTTAATTTTTTCGTTCTATCCTACGATTCTCCTCCCGAATTTACATAGAAATAAAGATTTATCAAAGAAATTAAGAACAACCCATATGATAATCCAAAAAGAAACTATGATAAAGAATATCAAAGAGTAATCATGTCTTGGTCCCAACCCCAGAACAAGGGTGTTTAGACACTCATGTTTGAATTCAACATCAAAAATAAGTAATTAATCATACCAAGAATTAATCTTGAAGTAAAGAAGTTCAAAAGAAATTCAAAGAACCCTAAAAGAGAGAATTTTGTATTTTTCCACCGCTACCATGCTTTTCAAATTGTCCCAAATTGTCCTAAAATTTTCCTTTTATAGCTGGGCTGAAAGGCACAATTTGGCCAATTGGCGTGACATGCTGGGCTGTCCAACACTATTTTTCTCACAAATTTGGGCCATCACGGAAGGGTACTATTTTGTCACAATTATGATTTGGCTCATCACCGCGACACGGTGATATCGCAGTGAGCTACTGGATTTTTACAAATGCAATTTCATATTCCACCGCGACGCACTGAGCTGTAGACTTCAAAAATCTGGCAACCGAAACTTCACTGCAACTCAGTGATATCGTGCCCACATTCTGGAATTTGAAAAATGGGAAATGGCTCCTCACCGCGGTACGGTGGTATCGTGGTAGGTCACTGGATTTTGACAATCACCATTTGATCAGTTAGCGCGACGCGATGAATGCAAAAATCGAAAGTTCTGACTTTCAGCTTGCCTTTCTGAGCTATGTTCAAATACCTTTGTTTGTTCCCTCTACCATTACATATCATTAATGTGTCCAATCACGTACGATTCATCACAATTTAGTCCTGCAAACACTAATCATGTCCATTAGATAAAGAACACACCTAAAGCTCAATTACACTCAGAATAGCACATTATAGCTCTCAGAACAAGTCTAAATCTGGGTGAATATTGGTGATTAAACATATAAATATGCCCAAGTTTAGTATGACTTGTGAGGGTCAGTCATACTCCTGCGATGGGATTTTTTGTAACTTAAGTGGGGGTATTTTGGACATTTTCCCACTTATCCTAATAAGGTCCCATAACTTCTAACCTACTTGGGAGGTTATTTACCCTATTATTCCATTCATTAACTCTTAGAAACTTTTCTAATCACACTATAATTCTCTCAAAAGCTTTTGGGCAAGGAAAGTTAGGGTTTCAACTAGAGGATTAATTTGGGGCTTGTCTTGGTGATTTCTTTCCATCATCATCTTGGTTTAAGGCATGTTATCTTCCCTCATTGTTAATTCTAACTAGAAGCATGGTTTTTATGAATTTTTCATGACTTCATCGATTAAATATTTTTTGTTTTCAAATATGATTTTGGGTTTTGATATTAAATGGTTGGTTATGGTTTTCCCATGGTGTTAATTATGCTTTATGTGCATTAATGGTAGTTTTGGATAATTGGAGTGCATGGAAATGGTTTAATGGTAATTGGAATTGGTTTTGGTTATATTATGCCCCCAATGTGTTTGACAAAATACCTGTAATAATGTTTTCATAGCACTGAGTACTTTTAATAGAACTCTTGCTTGTTTTAAAACTTGGTAAAAGAATTATGCATGGTTTAAATGGCTTGGAAAGGTAAATGTCAAAATGGTTATGCTTTTGGGGTACATGGAATCCCCCAGGTGGGTTAATATAGTAAATAGAAGGGCACTTGGAAGTCCCCTTAAACCTTTATGTGGTTGGATATGGATAGTACTTGAAAGTATGGTCAGTATAACGATACCACTACTAAATGTCCTTGGTTAATAAATGATAAATATATTTTTTGGTTGCTTGATAGTTATTTTAATTGGGCAATAATGACAGTATGAGTAGCAACGTCGTGGGAGGTGGAGGTCTCGGGGGACCTAAACTGGAAACTCATATTTGTCGATGTGAGGTTGGTCTTGGTGACCGTGTGAATGATGTAACATTATATTTGGGGGATGTACTAGTCATCCCAGGATTTTCTTCCCTAGTTGTGTGGCTTCATGCACTAGGACCCTTTCGGCAGGGAGAGCTGAACCCATATAGCCCGTTTGTGGTTTAGGACGACAAAGCTACACAGCCCAGGTAAAGATTTTAATGTCATTCTAAACCCAGTCACCTTTCCTAGCATGGTTATATATATATACATATATATATATATATACGTATGGTTGTGTGCATATGGATGGTTTTTCTTGGCTTTATAAATGGTATTATTTTATCCTTATCAGGAGATCATGCTAGCGTTTACCCTCTAACCCATCTACTGGCGGCTGTATACCCACGCTATGCAGGAACTGGCAGTTCTACTCCTCTACATAGTGGTTGATAGAGGGATCATCATTTGGACTAAAGTGGTGAGCTTCCATCCTTTTGAAAGGATCCATTTCATGTTATGGATATTTTTAGACACTTTGATTTTATTTTAGATATTGGTTTTGGCCATGATTGGGGACATGTCCCAACCGAATTGTATTACTCTTTTGGTTAGAGGCATAGTGGTACTGATATGAGATGGAATGGGCAGGATCGGTATTGGTGCTGACCTTGGCATTGGAATAAGCTGGTAGGCTGACATCATTGGACATAATTTCTCACTGTTCCATCATATTTTATTTTGGGATTTATTATATTATGTTTTAGAATTTCTTGGTTATGGCTTGGGTTATGGCCTTTGGTACGGTTGGGCGGTTGGTATGGTATGGTTGGACTCTGTTGGGTCGGTCACGGTTGTGATCCTATCCTATAGTCTTCATATGAGCTATTACACTATCTTGTAATATGCTCAAACTTCATCCAACTCAGGGCAGGCGGCTGGAGGTTAGGTTGGGTAATGGGGGTGGTTTTTGGTCCTGGTCGGTCTTGGGATGCCCATTAAGACATGGACCCTGGGCGGGTCGTGTCATCATAAGACTCAAAAGGTAAAGGGTGAATTTGCCAGCTAGTCCAGAAGACGATTGGTGTTATATAACTTATCAGATTTTGTATGCAAGGTATCATGTTAGTTCAATAAAGCACGATAATCCTAAGGAGTTGAGAATCCAGGGGCAACACAATTCTAGTGTTCACCGAGGACTGATTATAACCAAAATTGATATTAGCTACTTGTTCAATATTGGCAATACAATCCCCCCATTTACTTTTCTAGTTTTGTACGTTGAATTACAGCAGCTGAGAGTCGCAGTTCACGTATTTCCTTGGGATTCGACCCCAATCTTTGTTGGGTTACTATATTTGACAGCGACCTCATATCTTCAAATTGAAGGTGTAGCTTGGGCATTATCAGTTTCCTAAAAAATATAAAAGTTCCCTCTATCCAAGAGTACTCTGTACTCTTTACCTTGATCCATGATACGCCCAAATTAAAACTCTCTTACAAGAGTGTAAGCGGTCGTTGTCAAATATATAACCCAACTGGGTTGGGGTCGAATCCCATAGGGAATATGGTGCTAATTAAGTTGTATGCAGATTAGTTGACTTTTAATCATTCGTTTCCGTAAAACAAAAAGGGGGAATTTGATTCAGTTCTCAAATTAATGGTTTCAGTTTAACAAGATGAGATATGTGTAGTAGTAATCGACTTCAGAGAAATAGCAAGCTAGGGTTATGTCCACCTTGTAGTTTTCAATACTTTCTAACTTTGGGATTTACGAATTTATACATGTATCATGCTTACAGAGAAACATATTGTATTTAATAACATAATCCTAGTGTTTCTCAACCATCAAGGACTAATTTACTTTAGTTCTGTCAAATCAAAAGTGTTTACAAAAACAATACGAAATCTCCAAGTAGTTAATCCTGTTAAGGCATTAACATATGAAATAGGGGTTGGAAATCCTATTTTCTTGTCACTACTATCTTTTTCGAACCTCAACCTTTCTATCGAACAAGTTGAGTTTTAAGGCACATCCTCTATGTTTGCAACCACGAGAATTCAAGATAAACGAAGAGAGTATGATGTAAGCAAATCAATACATGATGAATTCAAAAACCCAAAGTAATAGATTGTATGCTACAAGGCTTCCATAACCCTAACTAATAAACTTAGCTACTCATGAATAAAACGGGAATCACAGTACAAATATTCATCATACCAAAAACTAGAAGATGATCTTGGTGTGCGAACAGTGAAAACAAGAGAAAAAACATTTTTCTCTCTCTCCCAAACTAAGCCTCCATTCTCCTCTTCAAAAACTAATACAAAATAATGAATATTGATAAAAATTCAGCATCAAGTCTTTTTAATAATCCTTTCTCTCATATTTTCCTTCTAAGTCCCTGAACTAATTATAAATGATAAATTAGTCTTGGACATAGTTTCTAGGTGCCATATTTGATCCAACAAGCTACTTTTCTGTTGTGTCATATGCCATCCTCATTCCATAGTCCCATTATGTCTCCATCTACCTCATTAATACCTGAAATCATGCTAATCACATTGGTTAGCTGAATTACATAGAAGTAGAGTAAAAACATAAGAAACTAGGCACTTTGTTCTCCAAACTTAGCTAAAATATGAGTAAGTTATGATTCGTAGGCGTATAAATACACCCAAGATCACCACCCCACACTGAAAGATTTGTCCTTCCTCGAACAACTTATCTATTTATGCATACTACACACGTCTTAACACCCATGAAGGAAAAATAAGATGCTCAAATAGGCTCACACAACAATTATGAATAAGAAGTATATTCATGAATCATTAGTAGAGACAACCTACTCTCAAGAATAGACTCATTAAGTTGGAAAATTCATGCATATCGTTTAAACAAAGAAATCATATAAATTACCCAACCTTCATCAACTATGTGCCATCACAACAAGAAAGTTACCCATAATCACTCACAATCATGTAATTTCTATCAATATGGATGTAAGAATCAAGTTGCGCTCACTCTCATAAAGACTTCTCAAATTACAACTGATGACCATATGCTTGCCCTTAGTGTAATTCTCCACTAATATCAGAATGCAAAGATTAGGATAAAATGGGTCTTTTGTGAGTTGTAATGCAGGCTAAAGGATGGGTAGGAACTATTTTGGCCAGAAATAGTGACTATCTTCCCTAAGCGCTTTAATACACTATATTATGCAACTAAGACTAATTTCTAACAACCAATTTACACCACTTTCATCTATCCATATCTTTTTTTTTCACCCTATCCCATTAAACTCAATTAACAACACTATGGTGAGAGTATGAAACCCTTTCAAATATATATATATATATATATATATATATATATTTTCACCCATTTCATGTTACGCACCTCTATAATAGCCACCCTCAACTTAAGCAATTTGACTTAGTTGAGGTGCACAATGTCCAAGAAGGACCAAGGCCAAAACAGGTTCATTGTAACATGTTCGGGATAAAATTTGGAACTTTTTTCAACAATTATCGCTACTCCCGACCACATCAAGTGCACACGCCAATAACTAGACTTTGGGGCATCAATTTCACACTTTTCCCCTTATTGTCAAACTCCTAACTCAAATTGATTTTACATTAAAGTACTTAGGAGATTTTGGATCAAATTACGGTCTATTAAAGAACGGGTTAGGCTACATATGAGGCTAACAAAAGAACAAGCTAAAGGCTCAATGGGGCTAGCTAAGATAATGTCCAAAGGTAGGTCAAAAGAAGACATGAACAATGGTTGTCAAAGAAATGCCTAAATCATCTCCTAAACTCACAATTTTTATTTCACTTTGCACACACACCAGGCAAGTTCTAGCATCTGTTGTAATAAGGAATACACAACAATATTTCACACCCATGGCATATGGTCAACTTAATTAGGAGCATTATAGATTCTCGACCCAATAATTAAATGAATTCAACTTAAACCAAAAATCACAACAAGAGTCACAACTAGAGCCTAGGTGTTTCAAACGTAATGATCCATCGTATACTCATGCTATAATTCCATGTGATCCACAAGAACATTTACATGCAACAAATGACTAATTTTCTCTTAAGACGGTCGTCATCCATCCATCATCGAGAAAAGAACCTAACTATGACTAAATCAAACAAACATCTAACATGAAACAAAATAAACAAAATAACTTATCCTATCATAGAAGTATACTAAGGAGAAAGTACTAATTTCTTACAAAACAAGCACCAAAGTAACCAACCACCCTACACTTAATATAGGCATTGTCCCCAGTGCAAATAACAAGCTAAAGAACCTAGCTAGTAGTACTCTTCATCCATATTAGGAGTCATGCCACCTATATAGAGATCATCATCAGAGCCATTTTTCCTGTATTCATCACATCACCCATGTCAGCCATACATAATAAAACTAACTACAATTAAGATGAAGGTGGTAAAGTCACCACCCCACACTTAATTTGTTAGGATAAATTAAGTGTTAACACTTAACATAATTTCTTAAGTGTTATTGTCGGGTACTCAGACTTCGCCGACATACACTTTGATATGGTGCACCAACATTAGTCGCAATATAATTCACT
Organism: Capsicum pubescens; assembly: GCA_030864215.1. Lineage (NCBI taxonomy): Eukaryota > Viridiplantae > Streptophyta > Magnoliopsida > Solanales > Solanaceae > Capsicum > Capsicum pubescens. The sequence goes on along the minus strand of CM061540.1, from coordinate 261,130,256 downwards.
CACTTTAATTTCCCAATTCTATTTCAATGAAGCTTTTTTTGAGCAAAATCATGCCATAACACTTCAACCATATAAAGATATACAGAACACCATCACTTTCACATGATTTAACCAAAACCATGTTCCATCAAGTAAGTTGTGAAATAATGGCCACACAACTAAACTACAATAGTCATGAACAATTCAATCACATGTAAAAGCTCAAAGTCCTACAACAATGGTGCCTACTACAACAATGATGTTTATCTTCCCAAGATGTTCAAAGCCTCTCTTTGACATAGACATGGCAAGAATTTAGTCCATAATCCTCAAGAAATCACTTAACAACTACAACATAAAGTCACAACACTTAAGGATTAAGAAAAGAAAAACTTAGCTTAAAGATGGAAGATTGAAGAAATAAAGGGAGAATTGTTGAGATTATGAAGCAAAGAAGAATATTGAAGGACAAATAGAATGGTGAGAGAGAAATCTTGTATAGCTTAGGGGTGAAATAAGGATGACTTTGGACATTCATGGTGTGGATTTTATTAAAAAGTGAAATCCGGATTGGATTGACCCAATTAAAAGTTAGGTACTAAGCTAAATTGGGAAGGGTATGCGACGCACATCTCATCGCATATGTTTAAGTGTGCGCCGCATTAAGCATCGCACAAGTGAGACAGTAGGCATACACATTAAGGTGTGCGGCGTACAAGTTATTGCACAAGTGCAAGTAGGCGGCGCACATGTTATCGCACAACTTCAGGTGTGCGGCGCATATGTAATCGCCAACTTGAACCAGTGAACATATGCTAAGCACATATGTTAGGCGGCGCCTTTACCATGGTCTATGTAAACTTGGAAGCCATGCACCCCATTCTTTATATAAAGCATTGAGAAAGGTCTGTACCATGGGGGCTTTGCCCCCGCACCCCCATCGAGGTCAGTGGTGGGCTCCGGGATTGGGCCTGTCAACCCGATCCCTATGTTACCACCACAGACCTCCTTGAAAATCACAAAATAAAGTCGCACCAAAAAACTTTGGCGGGAGGATTAACATAATTTGGGTCACAACTCTAACACGAGTCATGACTCGAGCCTTAACATTTGACCACTTCAACTTACCTATAATGTCACTGTTACTCCTAACTTACCACCATTGATATGGCTTAATTCCAAACCAAATTTGGTACCAATCACCTCCTTATTACTTCATGCACCTACACTTAATCAAAAACAACTAAAAATAATTAGAAGAATGGGTTTCCTCCCACCAAGCGCCGTAGTTTTGGTCGTGGCTCGACTTATTTTTGTATTTTTATTTAACATGATAAAATAAAAATAAAATCATTGGTTGCCTCCCATGCAGTGCCTGATTTAACATAGCGGCATGGCTCGATTATCTTGACTACTCATACTTCATCAAGATACATCGATGATACCATCTGTACCTCATTTGTTGGATCAAGAAAATGCTTTATTCCAAGTCCATCCACTTTGAAGTCACTCACATCCTTGCTTGCAAATTCAACCAAACCAGCTATGGTCTCCACAACAAGTCTATCCTTAACTGATATATCTCGCTCATCTTCATAGAATACATCAACAATTGAAAAGACACTCATCTCCTTTTGTTGTTTCATGGATTTACATACTTAAAAACTAACCTCTTTCTCGTTGAGCCTAAATTTCAGCTCATTTAACTCCAGGTCAACTAATACTCTCTCGGTTGCTAAGAATGGCCTACCCAAAACTATGGGTACTTCAAAGTCCACTTCACAATCAAGAATTACAAAGTTGGCAGGAAATATAAAATCAGCCACCTTTACAAGTATATCATGTAGAATACCAACTGGCCTTTTCATCGATCTATCCGCCATTACAAGTCACATATTTATGGGTGTGGAGTCTCCCAATCCCAACTTCTTATAAATAGATAGCGGCATAAGATTGATGCTATCTCCAGATCACATAAGGCCTTAGCAAGATCCAGAGACCTAATTGTACAAGGAATGGTGAATGCTCCTGAGTCTGCCTTCTTCTGCACCAGTGACCTTGTAAAAATAGCACTGCAATGATGGAGATTATCCACCGGTTTGTAGCTTACCACTCTTTTCTTCATCACAAGATCGTTCATAAATTTAGCATATCCTGGCATCTGCTTAAGTGCTTCAACTAAAGGCACGTTCACTGTCAATTGTTTCAACATAACCATGAATTTGTTAAACTTACCTTTATCTTCTTTCTTCTTTAATCATTGCGGAAATGGGGGTGGTGGCCTTGGGATTTCAATTGGAGCAACTTTTACCTCCTTTCTTATGCCTTGCTCTATATCACTAATATGCTTCGCCTTAGGTGGTTGTTCTACTTCCGCACTCTTCTTTTCTGAACCTCCCAACTCCACAGGCACCATTAAAGATTCATCAACCATCTCCCAATCCATTTCGACCACATCAGTATGAGAGGATGCTCCCAATCCTAGACTAGATAATATCTTACCGCTTCTAGTGGTAATATCCATGCACGATCCATCAGTCCTCGAATTCTGAACTATATCACTTGGTAAAGTCCCATTTTGTCTTTAGTTGAATGTTGTGGATAATTGTCTCATCTTCTGCTCCAGTTTTTTAATAGCAGTTGAGTGCGAATTTACTAGTTGACTCATGGAAGATATTTCACTCTTCATTATAGTCACCCCAGAATTGGTCACCTCAACTCCCTTTAATAGTTTCTCCATCATGTCCTCCATGGATATTTTGCCTGAACTGTTGGCAGCATTATTACGGCTTCCAGGAGGTACATACAGTCTACTCCTGTCATTTTCATTCTTCCAATCTCCTTGATGGTTCCAACCTTGGTTTCCTTGACCACCAGTACAGAAACCCCCTAGTTATACAAGTAGTTAGCCTCTTCCTCGGTGTTTGATTCAGCTCCCTTATCGTGGGACCCCACATCTTTTACCTTTTCTACATTCCCTGATAGCTAATGTTTTGTAAGCAGATCTATCTGGGTTTTTATGTGAGCCATATCCTGATCACACTCCTCTTCTCTCTTATGTTGCTCTGCTGCTATTACACTAGACCCAGTATTGCTTGCTACCACAGAATCTCTGGTATGCCAAGCTCTACTTGTCTTAGTCATTCTTTCTAACATGTCTGCAGCCTCAGTTAAGGTGATCTCCATCAAAGCTCCTCCTGCAGCATTATCCACTATTGTCTTTGTAAGTGAGTTCAAAGCTCTGTAGAATATTTCCATCAAGTGTTCATCAGTCATATTATGGTTTGGGAATTGAGTCGACTTCTTTTTAAACCTTTCCCAAGTCTCATGCAAAGCTTCATTAGCCAATTGCTTAAAGTTGCTGATCTCATCCCTCAACTGTAACATTCTGGAGGGCAGAAAGAACCTTTTTAGGAAAGCTCCTTTCAATTGCCTCCAGTTTGTTATAGAATCAGGAGTCAGCTCATTCAACCACATAGTTGCCTCTCCTGACAGAGACAGTGGGAACAATCTTAAACGAATAGCATTTTGTCCCACTCCAGTATTATCAAATGACTTACAAATACTGATGAAATTGACCAAATATAGATTTGGATCATCACCAAGTAATCCTCCAAAGAGTTCTTTCAGATTCAGTAGGTGGATCATAGTACTGGTGATGTTGAATTTCACCCCAGGATCTAGTGGTGGTAGAATGATTTCCCCTATAGATCCAGTTCCATATAAATCATCCTCATCATTGTTAATATCAAACTACATAGCTGGGTGGTCTAGTCTTTCTCTAAATGGATGATTTCAATTTACAGGTGCAACTACTCCCGTTGCATGCCTCCTATAAGCCATGTCAATTAAATCATCATCTCCCAGGTCCTCTTCATCTAGATTAGGTACCCGACCTGGGTTATCTATATTCTATTGATTTAATTGAGCATTATCCAAAGCGGCTAATCTTTCAGCTTCCTGTTGGTTAGCCATTCTTTAAATGAGATGAGGTTCAGGATTGAAGGGTGATAATGGTTCTCCTGAACTTTTGGTTCGTGGCATAAATACCAATGAGCCTGTAATAAACAAAAACAACAAATAAACATAAAATAATATCGACAACCATATTCCCCGGCAACGCCGCCAAAATTTGATACGCCCAAATTACAACTCTCTTACAAGAGTGTAAGCGGTCGTTGTCAAATATATAACCCAACTGGGTTGGGGTCGAATCCCATAGGGAATATGGTGATAATTAAGTTGTATGCAGATTAGTTGACTTTTAATCATTCATTTTCATAAAACAAAAAAAGGGAATTTGATTCAGTTCTCAAATTAATGGTTTCAGTTTAACAAGATGAGATATGTATAGTAGTAATCGACTTCAGAGAAATAGCAAGCTAGGGTTATATCCAACTTGTAGTTTTCAATACTTTCTAACTATGGGATTTATGAATTCATACATGTATCATGCTTATAGAGAAACATATTGTATTTAATAACATAATCCTAGTGTTTCTCAACCATCAAGGACTAATTCACTTTAGTTCTCTCGAATCAAAAGTGTTTACAAAAACAATACGAAATCTCCAAGTAGTTAATCCTGTTAAGGCATAAACATATGAAATAGGGGTTGGAAATCCTATTTTATTGTCACTACTCTCTTTTTCGAACCTCAACCTTTCTATCTAACAAGTTGAGTTTTAAGGCACATCCTCTATGTTTGCAACCATGAGAATTCAAGATAAACGAAGAGAGTATGATGTAAGAAGATCAATACATGATGAATTCAAAAGCCCAAAGTAATAGATTGTATGATACAAGGCTTCCATAACCCTTACTAATAAACTTATCTACTCATGAATAAAACAGGAATCACATTACAAATATTCATCATACCAAAAACTAGAAGATGATCTTGGTGAGCGAACAGTGAAAACAAGAGAAAAACATTTTTCTCTGTCTCCCAAACTAAGCCGCCCTTCTCCTCTTCAAAAACTAATACAAAATAATGAATAATGATAAAAATTCAGCATCAAGTCTTTTTAATAATCTTTTCTCTCATATTTGCCTTCTAAGTCCCTGAACTAATTATAAATGACAAATTAGTCTTGGACATAGTTTCTAGGTGCCATATTTGGTCCAACAAGCTATTTTTCTCTTGTGTCTTATGCCATCCGCATTCCATAGTCCCATTATGTATCCATCTACCTAATTAATACCTAAAATCATGTTAATCACATCGGTTAGCTCAATTACATAGAAGTAGAGTAAAAACATAAGAAACTAGGCACTTTGCTCTCCAAACTTAGCTAAAATATGGGTAAGCTATGATGCTTAGGTATATAAATACATCCAAGATCACTCCACCGCCTTTATTAAAATATATTCCCTCTGAGCTGGAATCGTTGCCTCAGTTTATGCCTCATCTAGGTTATCTTTAAGTTTGAACCTTACTCGCCTTCACTGTTGCTCTATCTGTTGTCTTCACTTACCTGTGGTAATTTATTGTCCTTCTTCCTTGTTATTCCTCTTTTTCATCAATCTAACCACAAAATATTCTCAAGCGATCGAGCTTCATCCCCAAGGGACTATAGTATTATGCCAGCACTCAAATTTGACAATTTTTGTAAGTTTTTCTCCTTATCAACCTTCATCTCAATCCACACCATTTTGGTTCTTCTAATTATTGCATTTTTCTGTTGATTCTAATGATGAATCAGCAAGCTCTTAAAGGACTCGATCAAGTTTGGAGTGTTGTGGTGGAGGCTCCATCTACCCTTCTTTTTGGTGAAGTTTTTTTGTAGCTAAGGTATCTAGCTAGTTTTAGCACTAAATCTTTGTCTTTGTCTTGAAAAAACAATACTTAATTTGTGCATGTTACTTCTCACACTCCTATGAATTTTTTATTACCGGGACTCCCTATGCAATTATATCTATTGTTGGACAATTGCTTTCTTTTATGTTTTCTGCTATTGCTCTGCATTATTACTTGTTGATTTTTTGTATCCTGATCCTCAGATTAGGAAAATGTGATTTATCCATGTTGATGCACTTTCTTATTTTCACTGGCAGATCTATAAAATTGTTGTTCTCCTTAACTCCTATTTATCTATTACTTCATCAGTTAGAGCATCCGCTACTGTATTCCCTTCCCTAAATATGTGAATGACCTACCCTTGCACCTCTTGTAACCTGCACCTTATGTCTTCAACATTCTCAATTAACTCCCGAGGTACTTTCCACTGGTTCTCTATCATACTCTGAAGAGTGAGCGAATCAGTTTTATAGTAACACCTATGATGTTATGGTCTTGGCAGTAAGAAAAAGCCTCTTTAATTGCTAAATTTTCAAATGCCACATTATTATTCTCCCCTATTCCTTTGCTTTAGCATCCCCTTTGTCATTTCTAATGCAAGAGCTCTTATCCCTGGGTTGCCTCGACATACTCCATCAATATTGCATTTGACAATATGCTTCTCTGGGAAACTCCAATTGACACTATGATAGTGTAGAATTAGTTTATAATGCCACAACATGCTCACCAAATTAGTCCATTCTCCATTCCCGACTTTCATCCATGGATACAGTGACTTGATTAATTTCCTAACCAAGTCCTGTACATTCCATACCATTACAGTATAGGTCCTTTTATCTCCATGCTTCTTTAATTTCTTCTTTTCTAAATATACCATATGATCAATGTTGGCATAGATTTACATACCATCTTTAGCTTATAAGCAACATTCATTATCCACCATGTATTGATTACTTGATGTAGGTTAGTGTATTCAATATCTATTCCTACAAAAATAGCAAACTACCTCTATAGCCTTTCTACTGTGGGGGTTATTAGAAAAAAGTGTTCCATTGTCTCTTCCTCCTTAACCTCACAACACCAACATCTAGAAATAATATTGATTTTCATTTTTTCAAGGTTATCATCAGTAGTAATCTTTCTTCTCCCGTCCCTCCAGAAAAAGAAATTAATCTTTAAAGGTAACCCTTTTACCCAGATTAAACTATATTCCTACTTACACTTCTTCTTGTTTCTCAGAATTTCACATGTTGACTTAACAATAAAGTCCCTTAGGTATTTCCCATATGGTGGGGTCTATCATTCATCTTTCCTTCTGAAGGTGGATTTATATTCTCCATAATGTACTCAGTCATTTCCTCTGATAATCTACTTCTCAATTTTTGAATGTTCCATTCTCCATATTCCACAAAGGCTCTAACCTCCAGCTCATCATCAACTAATTCTCTCCTTCTACTTAATAAAGAGCACCATGTCTAGTCCAGTTATTAAACCAGAAATTTGAATTACCTATCTTAACTTGCCACTGTATGTTATGTTTAACCCCTTCTCTTATGGATATAAACTTTCTCCAAATATGTGAAGTTTCAAATCCTCTTGTCATAGTAAGATGATGTTTATTACAACATTTATTCCATATAAATTCACTGCATATAGAGGAGATAGAGGTTCTAAAATTAAACCATAACTTAGCACCAGAAGCTTTAAAAATAGTGTGGAGGTATTAATTTCTCTGTCCTCCTTGGGATAACACATATTCTCTCAAGAAACCCAATGTTTATTCTTAGCCCTTGTGGCATTTGTCGAGAAAACTTTTGAAAATATCTTATAAAGCTAATTAATAACACTCACAAGGGGATTCATGGCTGATAAAAGATATATAGGAACTGACTACAGAACATGTGCTATTAGAATGTATCTTCCACCAAAGTACAAAAGTTTATTTTTTCATAAGCTCAGTATTTTCATTACTTCCTTGATCAATTCTTCAAATTGACTCTTATTCTTTCTTCCATAAGAACCTTGTGTTATGCCAGTAATCCTCTTAATTTGATTATGAATAACTATTGAGGTCTTTTAATAGAGATAGAACAATCTTTTCATAGATATAGAACAAACACTTGTCCATGTTAATCAACTGACCTAAGACTTTTCCATACACCCTCGGTGCTTTTATCATCTTCTACATCGATCCCAGATGACCTGAGCAAAAAAAAATGATATCATCTACATAAGAGAGATGGTTTACCTTTGGACTCCATTTAGGCATTCCATATCCTTTGAACATGGGCTCTTTAAGTAGGTTATTTAAGTTTTTGGCTAAACCCTCCACTACAATAATGAATAGAGTGGAAGATAATGGTTCACCTTACTTCAAACCTCTAGATGATTGAAAAAACCAAGAGATTTCCCATTTACTAACACTGATTACCAATTTATAGCCTTACTACCATATCTATTATTCTTTCTAAAAATCCAAATATTCTCATAACCATTACTAAGAATTTCTAAGAGAACCTATCATATGTCTTTGCCATATCCAATTTGACCACTACACCATGTTGTTTGTTTCTCAAGTTGGCATCCCTTATTATCTCTTATGCCAGTAGCATATTCTCAGTAATATTCCTATTTTTTACAAATCTAGTTTGATTACAAGAGATTATACTTGGGAGCAAATCCACAATCCTTTCATATAATAGCCTAGATATTATCTTGTTAGCAAAAGTACTAAGGCTTATAGGTCTCAAATCACCAAAAATTTTAACAATATCCTTTTTAGGTATAAGAACCAGATTGGTATAAGAGATATACCTGGGAAGTTTCTATTCACAAAAGCAAGCTTTTACCATATTGGTAATATCCTCTCCAGTAATTTCCTAATATGTTTGAAAGAATTGTCCATAGAAACCATCAACCCACTATCACTCTCAACATTTAATGAAAAAAACACCTGTTTCACCTCCTTTTTGGATGGAAACCTTTCCATATGATCATTCTTCTCCTGAGTAACCAACTAACAAATACATTGTGGCATGTCAAGATTGTCTTCCTCTTGAGTTTGCTTGAACTAATTCATGACAACATTAATTACTTTTTCTCCAATATTTTGAGTGGTGTTGATCAAGTCCCCTTGTATAGTCTATATTTCAGTAACCTGTATTTTTCTTCTTCTCCCTTTAATATAGGAATGGAAAAACTTTATATTCCTATCCCTCTCTATGAACCATTTCATCCTTGCCTTTTGTTTCTAGGATTCCTCCTTCATATGAAGATATCTTTTTAAATCTGCTTCCAATTCACTTAAAGGCATTATGTTCTCCTCTATTGGAGAAATCTCTAGTTGAATCTCCTTATCCTTCACAACATCTTCCAAGGTGGCAATATTTTGTAAAATGGTTCCAAAAGTCCTCTTACTCTACTGTACCAATGCAGATTTAACCTTTTTCAACTTAGCATGTATTATTGTGAAAGGTGACCCTTCTAACTCTCTTGACCAGGATTCTTCAACCAGATCAATGAAATCCTTATGCTTCACCAAAAAATTCAAGAATAAAAAAGGATTCACTACCTATTTCTAGGATGCATCACAAATAACATGTAGAGATGCATGATCTACACCTTGTCTAATCAAGTGTTGGATTTCACTATTAGGAAAAAGCTGCGTTAATTCACTATTCTAAAAAACTCTTTCTAGTATATTAAAAATGCAGTCTGCTTAAGTTCTACCATTCCACCAAGTAAAATAACTTTCTATAAATTTCAATTCATTTAAAGCACAAGAAGTAACACTACTAACAAAATCAATAGCTCTTGCTGAGTTACTGGGAAGCCTCCTAGTTTCTCAACATCATCCAAAATTGTGTTATAATTCCCACCCACTATCCAAGGACACTACATTTGATCAGAGATATTCTCCAAGTCCTCCCATAATTCTAATCTCTCTAAAGCATTGCACCTTGCATAGACTGCAGTTATAAAGAAAACCTTATTTGCTCCTCTACTTTGATAGTGCATTGTTAATTGCTAAATAGAATCTATTGTACCTTTTACATCCTAACCTTCTTCCTAAAAATTCTAGATTTTTGTTGAGCAATTCATTGGCATTTGGCAAACCTAATTTTCTTCTGTACCCTTCTAGTTTATCATGAATTTAAAGAGGTTATAAAAAATCTATGTATGAGTAATGGTATCTCCAAGAGGTCCACTAATCTCACAAAATATGTTTGAGTTTTTACAGACCTGATATTAAAAAAAATCACATTATTGATCATTGATCAGATGTAAAAGATGACCCTTTCTTTATCCTTGTATTCATTTGTGACTAATGTATTGCTAGATTTGACACCCTTTTTGCTTTACCTTTCAAGTTCCCAATCTGTCTTGGTGATAGATCTTTTTTCTTTCTCACTTGCTCTATGTTGAGATCTATATTTTCATCCTCTTCTGTGTTTTTCTTATCTATTATTTCCTTTCTGTACATGGAACCAGTTTTGGGTGTTGCAGACTCATCACTTTGATCATTAGCCCTATCCTCCTACATATTTTATTTCTTCTATTTTATATCATCATTTATTATAGGTTGTTCCTTTCCTTCTATAGTTGTCTCTTTCTGCACTGACTCACTTTTTATTATTTTCCCAGGTCCTCTGCTTTTTTTATTGATTCATCTTAGTATTCTGCATTTTGAATAGTATTATGTTCATCATGTTGTCAGCTATGATTACTCGATTCCCTTATGTGCTCCATGTTCCCTTTCATATGTTTTGTCTGTGCCTCCCATTTCCCAGTCATGTTCTCATTATTCTCTACTATAGCCTTCTCATTCATTTTTTTGTCTTCTGTATTGTCTGCCTTGACCTCTGATTTCTCCTCTTTTAGAGCCCCAAATTTGTTAACGGTAGTAACTTTCTTATCCTTTTCAGGAGGTTTTGGTTTCCATTTAGACCTCTCCCTATTTTGTTGGCTCCCTCTTCTAAAGGCATTCTTCCTCCTTTGTTCTTTGAACTCCTCTTCTTCTCCTTGTATATCCTTCCCTTTATCATCCTTTATTTGTGTCTCACCTTCCTTATTTTTTTGCTTATTTGTTGTTTTCTCACTCTCCTTCATCTTCTCCTTGTCCTCAGCTTTGCTATCACCTTCTTCTTTATTTTTTGGATACAGTTTTGGATGAATAACAAAATACTCATTGTCATTATGATCTTGCAGCTTGCAAGTCTTACAATATTTTGGTATATAGTCATCCTTAATATTGACCCACTTCTCTTTTATCTAACCATGCTTTAGCCTCTTCATTACATTGATTCTCTTAGGAAATTTCACTAGAAGATCAACTTATAATTTAAGCCTTGCGCAACTAGGCCTTGTTTGATTATGTGTAGACAAATCTACTTGCAATGGTTTTCCAACTAGTGCTACCAATGAGAATATTGTTTTTTTTTGAAAAATTTAGAGGCAGTAATGAAAAAGAGATCTATGCAATTGCAATCGATGTCTCCTCCTCTGGATTAAAGAAAGGATCCCACTTAAGTATATGCATTGGTATGACCAATAGTTATGAGTAATATAAAATTAGGTCTTAGATAATAGATGTACATAATCATCCAATCTTGTAGCCCTAATTAGGATGTGTTTATTACTAAGGAATTCAAAATTCACTTCCCCATTCAATTCACATTGTTTTGGTATGAGTCTTCTTAGATCTTGGATCTTAGGACAGCCATACAAAAACTTCCCCATCACAACAAACTGCAAATCTTCAATGATAATCATCTGATTTACCTCATCATTCTCCCAAATGATATGGGCTTCACCATGCAAATAAGCAATCTGTTTTAAAGGAGTAAGTTTGTATTTAGGTTTTGGTGGTTTTCTATTATTAATATAGGACATCTTAGGCAGTACCTCTCCCCCTAAAAGAATAGTTGGACCAATATCCACCACTGGAGACTGTCCAACGACCATTAAGGTCATAATTATGAAAAGTTATGGCAACTTTAGGGTTTGACGACAAAGGTGTCTAGAGAGCTTTTTTTCCTCCCTCATCCAAAAAGGTATCCTATTAGACATATTGTTTATAAGTTTTTTAAAAAAATAAAAATAAAATCCTAAATAAGAATAAGCATAAGCAAGTGGAAAAAACCTTTACCAATCTTAAGGAGGTACTGAACCTCTACTAATTAACAAGCACAAAGAAAATAAGAGTTAGAGAGAACTAGATATTCTATGACTGTCATAGAGTTCGTTCTACACTCTATGATGATATTAAATATGAGGATGCTTAAATAATGTAAAAATATAAAAGTCAAGAAAAAAGTTGAGTTATCAACCTCAAATTTCCTTGTATGAATGTATGAATTAAAAAAGATACATTGTCCATCTGAACTATTTTCCTCTTGTCTTCTTCTTCAAAATTGTCCAACTATATTTGATATTTCATCACTTCTTCTTGAATTTATTGAATTTTGTTGAATCTATTGAATCTAATTTATCATTTTGTGTTATTTTTCAGTTGTTAAAAAATACTATTCATTTCCAAACATTTATATGACTTATAAATAATAGAGTTGACATAGTAAATTATCTTTTATTTATTACTCCCTTTATTCATTTTTGCTTATCACGTATTGATTCTCGAGAGTAAATCTACATAAACTTTGACCAATATTTTGAGAAGTACTTTTTCATCATATTAATAAGCAAAGAATTGCAACTTATAGTATTTGTCATATAGTTTCGAACATCTAAATTTTTAAATTTAAATTATTGAACTAATCTAACTCAATTAGTTTTGAAGATTAGTCAAATTGACTCTCGTGGAGCAAAACTTGACAAGTAAAAAATGAACGAAGGGAGTATTTCTTAAGAGGTGTGTCAAGTGAAACATGGACAAGTAAAGATGGACAAAGGGAGTAATTTATTCTTGAGCTTGTAGCTACATGTTTTTTTTACAGTTTCCCTCTTTTATGGTTAACTTTTCACAAACCAAATAATATACTCTCCCCATCCATTTTTACTTTTTTATCATATTAAAAATAGATGTTAAATTTGGAAAATTAAGAGATAATTTATTATCTTATATCTATTTTACCTTTTATTTTTTTTATCTAAGCCTAGACCCTAAACGTAACAGGCACTGACATCATCACTAGCTTAAGAGAACCATCTGAATAACATCATAAGCATTCAACTATAATGTGCGAAAGAGACATATAATTCATAAAGATATAACATAACAAAGGAAATTCATTTCATAAAACTAGAAATTCAAAGACATGAGTATGGAAATTAAAAGACATGTGAAATAAGACCAAAGAATATTTGAGTCTGAAAACTATGAATGTTTAAGGGACAAAACCCCTGACATACCTCAAACAACTAACCAAAACCAACATACTAACTAAACTAGGCCTTCTAAAAAGATGGAGGGCTAACTCACTAGAGATGAAATGAAGAATCTATGATGTAATGGGCCACGTGCATGTGCACCTGAATCTACATCATAAAATAATTTAGCGCCAAAGATGTTAATACATGAAATGTATGGTATGTAAAATAAGAGAGAAAACATCACACAGTATATACAATGAACTAAACAACATAATAGGCTTGTAATAATAAGATAGGGACATACATAGGATGAATCAATAAACTATAAGGTAGGATACACATTAACATCATTTATTAACTATTGAACTAGATAGTATCACCAATATAAGTACGTAATACACCACGGGCTAGGTCGTTCCAACCAATAACCGATCATCTAGGCACAAACCCATGTTTTCACATGAATTAGTAAATCCTATATATAATAGTGTCAAGGAATTCCAAGTAATCCTCGTTGAGGGAACATGAGAAGTCGTTCGAATTTATGAAAATAACCTTACCTACATCGGCAAACATAGTTTCGAGTAATAAGCCCCTTCCGACACCCACCTTCTCAAACCATATAATTCTCTCAAGATTCATCCAAAGAACCATCCGTTAGATTTAATGTAAGTTTCATAAAAGGTTGGTACCATTATACCACAACTTGCAAGTTCATGAGTTCATAGAATATAAAATCTTATGGATGTTATGGGTAAATTCATGTCGTTAGATAAAGGTGTAATACATAAAGGATTCATAAAAAGAGGTTAAAACACTTAAATTGTAACAAATAGTAATAAGGTTTTTAAAGTGAATTCCAGGAGTTAGTGTTTTCAAGATCATATCTCCTTCAAAATTCATAAACTTCATATCATCATAAAAATGGATTTTGGTTCCTTAAGGTTTGTAATAACATATAAGTTCTTGGGATTCACAAGTTAAATCAATTTCATGAAAATCGCCATAGAATTGCATAAACCAAGGCAATTCCTATGATAAGATCAAGAGTGAGGAATAACACCTTTATTTTTAAGTAATATTTATTTTTTAATTTATAAATAATTTATAATAATTATGAATGTTATTGTCACGGCCTAATTTCTAAGATCATAATAGCACCTAATTTAATCCACAGATAGATAAGCCAAACTGTTGCCCGGAACAACTAGTAACGGAATAATAGGCAAAATAGATAGTAAGAATGGGAACAGTAATGATGAAACACCCTGGGTTTTGGCCCTTGAAAATTTCTAGAGTCTTGAGCTTTCTGGCTATCGTATGACTCACCATACTAGTCGTATGGTGTGGGTACGAGTCAGGTGACCCAACTTATAGGGTGTCCAGTGTTGGGTGGTTGAGTTTCTGTCGTGGTTACGAGTTGGTGGTGATGAGTAGTATGTTCTTGATATGAGGGGTATAATGTCTATTTATATATTATCCAGTGTCTAGCCTTGATGTTTTGTTTAGGGTACAACTGGAAGGGTACTTATCATATGGTGATGGTACGAGTTAGGCTAAGGAGTCGTATGTTGGGCAGAATATGGTGTCCAACTTTTTGATCTATATATGAGTAGGGGGTACCACTCATATGATGTGGATATGAGTCGAGAGGTCCAATCGTACCCTCCTACATCCTTTTTACAATTTAAATTGGGGGTATTTTGGACATTTCCACCTAATAACTCCTTTTTACCCCACAACATAAAACACCTTTGGAGGCTTCCTTAACCTATTATTCACAATTAACCTATTATTCATAATCAAACACTCTTAAATCTCTCTCAACCTCTTGGTTCAATAAAGGCCAGGGTTTTCTTAAAGACGATCAATTAAGGCTATAAAGGGGTGGTTTCTATCTGTCTTCCTTGTTGTCTAAGGCATATTACTCCTCCCTCATTGTTAGTTCAACTAAAATCATATTTTAAAGGATGATTTTTATGGTATTATTGTGGTAAAGTGTGGGTTTTGAAATATATGTTGAGGGTTTTGGTTGTTTATGGTTTGGTAATGTTTTCCCATATTTTAATTATGGTTTTCACGTTATATATATGGTTTTGAACATGTGATTGCATGGGATGGTCAATTGATACTTGTTTTTTGTTTTGTAAACTATATACCCTCAACATATTTGTTAAAATGCCTATGGGAATGATTTTGTCACATAGTTTGATTATTATTGAAAACCTTGCATTGCATAATATGATAATGGAACCTAAATTGGTTTGATTGATTTTAAATGGATTGGAAAGGCCTTGGTGTCCATGGTTTTGGTTTAATTGTAAACTTTGTGGGGTAAATGGGAATCCCCTAAGTGTTGGCTAATTACATTGCTTGCAAGCTATAGTCGATATGACGATACCACTTCATAAAGCTTTGGTAATTAAATCTAGAATTGATGGTTTGGTAATGTTCTGAAGGTTATAATTGGGAAATAGTAGAGGGTTGTGATAGCTAATCATGAAGGTGTGAGTCTGATAGACGAACACTGGAAGCTTATATTTGACAGCATGAGGGTTGGTCATGGTGACCATATACTTGTGGGGTACATGGGAATCTGCTAAGTTTATAATTGTATATATGTATCATTGAGGGCAAAGGTTACACGAGAATCTCCGACCCCTATGATATCTCCATTACATGTGGCTATACACACTAGGCCTATTCTGGGGGTACACTGGACCCATATAGCCCATGGGTGGATTATGACGGTAAAGCTACACAACCTAGGTAAAGGTTTTAAATATATACTAAACCCGATTCCCTCTCCCGGCATGGTATTTAAATGTATGTAAATGATTGTATATGACTATTTACTTTGGTTTTGAATAATGGCATTATTCTATCCTTACTCCTGAGTACATGCTAGCTTTCACCCGCCAACCCATCTTTGAATACTGTATCCCTACGTGATGTAGGAACCAGTCATTCTACTCCTCTTTCTCAATGACTTGTATACGGGAATACCCTTATGTTAGACTAAAGTGGTGAGCTTCCATACTCCAAAAGGCTCTATTTCAAGCTATGGACTTCTTTACAGTACTTTTATTTCTTAGACCTTGGTTTTGGCTATGGTCCAGGGCATGTCCTGACTGGATGTTCTTAATTTTCAGATAGAGTCTTTGTGTGACTATTATGGGCATGGGTGGTGTCGATATTGGTGTCAGCCTTGACATTAGTATTAGTATTGGTGACACCAGTTGGATGTTTGATTGGATATTTGGTTGGTTATGGTTATGTACTCCTTTAAATACCTTTTAATTGATTTTATTATATTTTTTTATACGTTTAAAATTTATCCGACATAGGTTGTAGGGCGGTCATGGTTGGGTATTGGGGGTGATATCCAGTCCGGGTTGGGGCTTAAGGCACCCAATACGACTAGGCCCCGGTTTAGGTCATGTCATATTTGTATCAGAGCCCTAGGTTCATGGTCACTCTGGAGTCCACAAATTTATGTCGAATAGAGTCTATTTTAAGGGTGTATAGCATGCCACACTCATAAGGAAGAGGCTATGAGACATTTAGAAATATTTCTCTTTCTTGTGTTCTATTTTCAACCTATAAAGTCTAAGGTACTGAATTCTCCTCTAATACCTGTTTGTTTGCTTTTCAGATCATGCCTCCTTGATGATATGATACTCACAGAAACTCCTTTGTCCCACCCATGGACAATGATTATGGGACTCATTCTACTTATGGGGTCCAGACCTGGTCTAGGGGTCTAGTTCATGATTGACCTTCTAGAGTTCCACTTGGTCCCTCTAGTCCTCCTTGAGCTCCTTAGGTTGATATGATGAGTGTTGAGTTTATTCAGTTTATCAATATGTTGGAACAGTTCATAGCTTCTCAGGCTAAGCGTGGTACTATTGTTAATCCATTTTCTGAGGCCACAAGGGTTGGCCAGTTTATGAGGTTGAACCCTTCGACCTTTATTGGTGTTAAGGTAGAGGAGGATCCTTAAGGTTTTCAAGATGAAATGGAAAAGATTTTTCATGTTATGCATGTCACTAATGTGGAGGGTGTGGAGTTTTCTACCTACCATCTGAAGGATGTGGTGTACCAATAGTACGAGGAATGGGATCAGTCAAGGGGTGACGATGTTGAGTCATCTCTATGGGAGGAATTTTCTAATACTTTCTTGTACCATTTCTTTCCCCAGGAGTTGAGGGAAGCAAAGGTGGAAGAGTTTGTAAATTTGAGGCAAGGCAAGATGTCAGTCAAGGAGTATGCCTTGAAGTTTCACAAGTTATCTTGGTATGCTCTGGAAATGGTCTCTAGCATAAGATCTAGAATAAGAAAGGTTGCTTCCGGGTTATCTCGAGACTTGATATTGGGAATTAAGGATTCCTTGTTGATCAAGGATTTGGATATATCTATGTTGGTTGTGTACATGTAGTAGGTAGAAGAATAGAAGAAAAAGCAGGATAAGATAGAGGAGAGGCCGGGAATAAAGTTTAGGTTCTCTGAGCTGAGTGGTGGCCAACAACAGAGTGGCAGAAATGGTGGTAAATGGCCTAAGAAGAAGTGGGGCAATTCAAGGTTTACTCAACAAATAGTGCACCCTACCCGAAGTTGTTGGGTGACAAGGGTTTCCAAGGTGGCGACAAGTTCAGGGCACAGGGTTCCCAATCTCAGACTAGTAGGGTTCAATCAGCTCTATCATATTGTAATGCCCCGAGTCTATACCCCGGATGCTGCACGATGCTAGCGATCCTGAAGGACCACCAGCTAACCCATGACTGGTACATGCTGTGAGCACTGAACAATAGTAACACTATAATAATAATATAACTGAAATAAATGCAAAAGTAAGGCTGTAAATGCCATAAGTTTCATAAATGAAAACCAATTCTAAGTACTAAAATCTGAATACTGAAACATCTGTCTGAAATACTCTAGTCTAAAAGCCTCAAACTGTGTGAATATGGAGTTAATGGGATAGGAGCCCAACTAACTCCGACTACTACATACTAAAGTATTGAAATAATAAAATAATGCAATACCTTTGTCCTCGAACTATGAGGACTCACCACTAAGTCTGTTGCTGATAGATTGGGATGCTAAGTGCGGTTAGGATCCCGTACGTCTAAACCTATGATATAAAACATCATAGCGCAAAATAAAGGTATGCGTCAGTACTTTGAATGTACTGGTATGCTAAGTGAGGTAGGATGATATGCATGGGTTCATATGCATGAATAAATAACTGACTAAGTAGCAGGAATATAACTGAATGGGAGTATATACATGGATACATAGACTGTAACTGAGATCATGTCAATACTGGATACTGAGTTCTGAATACTGATTATCTGGTAACTGAGTTTACTGATATTGTAATACTGATAACTGAGTGACTATTTCTGACAGTCCTGATCTGTGGAACTGTGCTGAGTTCCATTATGAGCTAAGTGACTATGCCTAACAGTCTTGATTATGTAGAACTGAACTGAGTTTTATACTAAGACTGAAACTGAAACTGTGGGAGATAATCATCTAACCGACATTCCCCAAATAAGATAACTAAGTTAGGGTCCAATCTGTAACTCTAATTAAAAGGGTGTCAGTACCGTGCCATGGGTAAAGACAAGTGTTAAGTCACCCTCATCTGGAAAGTGCTCTGAATGAGAATGGTGGTACCCTCGTCTGGCAGGTAAGACACCTTATCAACCCTCAACTGGAAGGTTGATGTCTCAACCTACGCTGGCTACGTAGTTCTGGAACACAAGGACTGCTTCTAAGGATCACACCCTCTACTGGTAGGTGAGTCCCCATCCTTGGATTCACTCGATGTTAAATCCTACTCCCAATTGAATAGGCACTGAACGAATATCTAAACTGTATTAGGCTGGACTGAACTGTTACTGATCATGTTGTCTAACTGAACTGAACTGAGTTCACTGGATTCCGCTAACTGACATAGTACTACTGAGTCCTATTAACTGACTGAGTTTACTGAGTTCTGAACGAATTACTGAACTGAGACTGTGACTGATTACTGAGTACTACTGTTTATGACATCACTGAGACTATTCTGTAACTACCGTAGCTCTAGGTAAATAGCTAGATTTTTAGGTATTGAATACCCCCAGGACTCGATAGCATGAAGAGTAAAACACTGTATGACTTTAATAGCATATAGTACTTTCTTACCAATAAAGCATTCATCTAGACATTTTTGTCAAATACTTGATATACATGGGCTTGTACATGATTGAAATCACATAATAACATATCATGCTTGCACTAGTCATTTCACATAAGCATTTTGACAAACACTTGGGGAACACAAGCTATGCACATAATACTAAATAACATGTAGGCATCATAATTTCAATCCTAAATTACCAAATCAAGGGTTTTGACATGAATTCACATGATACTACACACATGTTAAGTAATTTCACATGAAATTGTAATAAACCATAGATTAGAAACCTAATTAACACCATAATCATGAACATACTCAGATCCAACATGGAATTTATAAAATCAATTAACTTGAAGTTTTTAAAAGAGTTTCTTGAACTCCAAGGGTGGAAGAAAACCCTTGGATGAACACTGCATATACCTTGGTACTTGAATTTGTTAAGAATGATGGAGTGTTGTTGAAGATTGAATCTTCAAATTAGATTCCCAAGAGTTTGTTCTTGAGTAATTTGTGAAAGAATGATGGATTTTGCCCCTTTGGAATGATTAATATCGTGTTTTAGGGCTGAAATAATGTGGGAAAATAACCCAAATGCCCCTATGGATGCGGTTTTTAATTACTGGAAAATAGGTCTAGTGACGCGCAACCCGATGCGCCGCATTGATGGTATTGATTCTATGGCCGACGTGCCCTGTCTAGTCTGCATCGACTCACCTGAATTTGAAACTGGAAGATGGGAAAAACATTTATCAATGCGATAGGCGATGTGGCGCATCGAGATCGCATTGATCCACTGGTTTGGACTTCCAAATGTGCCTCAAATGATGCTCGAAAAATCCCACACTCATCCGAGAACATCTATTGGCATTCCTGATTATGAATCAACCTAAAGATTAACATTAAATGGTTGTAAGGGTCACGAAATGAGATCTCCAACTTATGAAGGCAAAAATAATTCTAAGTACAGACACTTAGCTGAATTTTTCTTAGTCTGGGACCTCCTTTCATGCTATAAGGGACTGAGTTAGACTTAGAATTTTGTGGGGTCTTACAATATCTCCCCCTTGGGAACATTTATTCTTGAATAAGTATGACTAATCTGAGAATACTGATAGACTGAGTCTACACACTGAACATGCATAACTGAGACATAATTACATGTCTGAAATTTCTGATATACTGAGTTTTTCATACTGAACATGTATAAATGAAGCATAACTAAATTCTGAGGACAAAACATGAGACTGAGCAGTTTCAAGAGGGTATGTATGATATGAGAATGCTACGCACTAAATTGATATGAAACTTATAAAGGAAATTTGAATATGGAACTGAGTGAATTCAAGGAAAGCTGTTACCTTGAGCTGAATTTGAGTTTGTGGAGAAGAGGTGAGGATACTGATAACGCTCAATCTACAGCTCTCGTAGGAGTGTAAAGCGGTCGTTAGCAAATATAGAACCCAACTGGGTTAGGTATCGATCCCACAGGGAATAGCTTGGTCAACAAGTAAGCAAAAATTACTAGACTTTTAGTGCAAGTCTCGTAAAAAGGGGGGAATTGTATTGTGATAGTAATGTAACCAAAATAAGAGAGTAAAGCAGAAAATAGCAAAGTAAAAAGAAAGAATGTTTAATAGGTTGTGAAACAATGAGAATTGAGGAGTTGGGGTTATGTCCACCTTCTGAGTTATACGTCTCTATTGACTATGAGTATGTTGAATTCGGACATGCATGTGCTTATAGAGAATTGTATTCGATGGTAAATCCAGGCGTCTTTCGACCTATTCGAGGATTATTTCACTTTAACTCTTTCGAGCTTAAAGCGTATCTAACGGTACGAATTCTCCAAGAGGTTAATCCAGTTACGGTACTAACTTTTTAATAGGGGATGGGATCCTACTACCTTGACATTATCTCTTTTCCAGATAGATAACCTTTCTTTCAAACAAGTTAAATGTTATACTGGCGTATTCTTGCATTTGCAACCACAAAGAATTTAGATTAAGATGAAGAGAATAATGATATAAGCAACATACGTGTCACGAACTCACAAACTCACAACAATAGATAGTATCTCATTCGGCTTTCATAACACCAACAGAGAAGTTTAGTTACCCATGAGTGCGAAGGAAATCACAATTGACATTGTTGTTATACCACAATAAAGATTTCACGTTTGTAATGGTGTGGTAGGCGTTAGGCGTGAATTCCTTAGCAAGGTAACGTTTCTCTTGTTGCGGAATTTAAGAATAGAAGAAGAAAAATAGAATTAATGGAAGAATATGTTCTGAGATGTTCTAAAATCTCTAGCAAGATAGGGTATTTATAATACCCATATCCTATTCCTACTAAGCTAATGAAATGCTTAACCAAATTCTACTAAGCTAATGAAATACTTAACCCAATTGTACTAGGTTAATGTATCATTATCCTAATCCTAATAAGCTAATGAAATACTTAACCCAATTGTACTAGGTTAATGTATCATTATCCTAATCCTAATAAATTACTGCTAGTCCCCAAAGTCTTCAGAAATGCTGTTTTAGCCCGGGACAGATTTTCCATGCGCCATCTTTAGTCCTTGGCGTCCAAGATTGGCTTTTCTCCTTTCGTGAAGCTTTCTTTGGCGTCAAGTTATCCATAAAATGCTGAATTCTGCATCATTTATACCTGAAACTTTGCTAATCATGTTCGTTAGCTCACTTACAGGAAAAAGGACTAAAAGTGCATGAAATATATAATTTGTTCTCAAAACTAGGCTAAAATATGGGCAAAATATAGTGCTATAGGCGTGTAAATTTGCCTATCATCAACACCCCACACTTAAAGCTTTGTTCGTCCTCGAACAAAATATCATGTCCCTCTAAACATCAACTTAGGGTTTCACAGCAACAACATAAAATATTCGTCAAGACAAGCACAACAATTATCAACAAAGAGTAGTTTTCCGATCATTAGTAGAGACCATTTAGCCTCCAACATAGACTCGTGATGGTGGTCAACTCATATTCAAAAGTTAAGGCACAAAGAATCATACACAACTACCCAAAACTCATCAACCATGTGTGTCTCACAATATATTACCCATAATCACTCACAAGTATAGCATATTTTTCAAACATGGGTATCAAAATATCCTTGCTCTCACTCTCACAAAGAATTCATATGCAGCAACTGATGACCATAGGCTTGCCCTTAGTGTAATGCTCCACTAAATGTCAGAATGCTAAGCTTAGAATCAAATAGGTCTTTTGATGGTTGTAATGTAGGCTAAGGGACGGGTAGGACTATTTTGGCCAGAAATAGTGACTATGTTCCTAAGCGCTTTAATACATCACATTGTATCATTAACACTTTTCTTTCAAACAACCTTTCTACTTTCTTTTATTCTACCACTCTTTTTCACCTCTTTTGTTTTTCAATTTTAAACATAACTAACTTTTCAGTTTTCCTTTCCTTTTTCTTCTGATAACATACCTCTTATGATAGCACTTTTTTTTTCATAACTCATTCAAGCACCAATGCATTCTAAAGCATCATACTCACCCAATTTCCTCTTATTTTGTCACCTGACTTTTTCACTTTAAAGCACTTAGGAATTTGGATCAAATTATGGTCTTGAAAAAAAATGGATTAGGCTTACATACGAGGTTTGTCAAAGAAAATAGGCTAAAGGCTCAAAAGGGTTTAACTAGGATGATGTCCATGGGTAGGTAAAAAGAAGGTAAATAATCATAGGTTGCCAAAGAAATGCCTAAATCATATCCTAGACTTGCACTCTTTATTTTCGCTTTACATACATACCAGGCAAGTTCTAGCATCAGCCACAAGCACAAAATATACTATTATCTCACACACACAAGGCACATGGTCGACTTTATTGGGGGTAGTATAGACTCTTGACCCAACAGATGAAGGAATTAAACCAAACAATATCACATAGTGAGTCACAATTAGAGCCTAAATGTCTCAATAGTCATGATTTTAGCACAAACTCTTGTCATAATCTCATGCTGCCTATTAGAATAATTTCATGCGATGCTAAGTTAAAAAAAATAATTTTAACTACTAACAAACATAAATAAATGCAAATGTGGATGTAGAAGTATAGCATGCAAATACCAGCACCCCACACTTAGACGGGACACACTGTCCTCAGTGGAAAATAAATAAGAAGAACCTGGTTAGTCAGACTCATCCTCTATGTCTGGGGTCATACCCCTTGCATCAGAATCATCATCAGAGTCGTCATCCTTAGAAGTTCCTCATAAGTATCCCACTTAATTCCAAGAGTGAGTCGAGGTATTTGCAGCGAGGAGGGTTCTCCTTGCTCTTTTCGGCCTCTTTTCTTGCCTTTTTGTGAAGTGGTAGCCTTATCTTTGCCTTGTCTTGCTTTG
The DNA here is from genome assembly GCA_030864215.1 of Capsicum pubescens. Classification (NCBI taxonomy): domain Eukaryota; kingdom Viridiplantae; phylum Streptophyta; class Magnoliopsida; order Solanales; family Solanaceae; genus Capsicum; species Capsicum pubescens. Next base: position 261,106,558 of record CM061540.1, on the reverse strand, counting down.
GGTGCCATTGTACCTGAGACTTAAAACAATGTTCATGTTAGCATCATCTCGATGGATACAATCTATAAACAAGCAGTAGTGGCACCACCCCACACTTAGTTTGTTGGTACATACTAGTGAAGTGAAAGTGGTCGATTACTCAGACTTCATCGACATACGTTTTAGGGGCTATATTCCAACAAGAAATTCAGATAGGTAACACTTCTTGCAATCTTTCATGTTAGGTATATCAAGACTTCTACATAGGGATTACATCATGGTATAGTTTCTATCAATAATCACAATCTCCTATGTCGGTAGGCAACTATAAGTCTTATTCCGATGAGCGAGACATCCCAACATGTAAGTATTCAAGTGACAAGAGTATGCAATGTTCATGACTATAGCAATTCCGCAAGTAGTATGACAATGCATCAAAATCGAATTGAAGTCGGAAAAGAGTTAAGATCATCCTAACGTATATGTTCACTCACTTGGTTGTGTATCAACAATTCAAACACATTCACATCTCCAATACTTCTTCAAGATTTAGCAATTCATAATAGACATAGTAACGTAGTACTTACGAAAAATAGATGAAGAACACAAGAGTACTTACGTGATTGAAGCCTTTGGAGATGTTCTTGTGAAGTGGAAGACCAAAAGTTTTGAGAAGATCTGGATGCTATGTGCGGCGCTTATGTTAGGTTTTCAATGTGTTTGTGCCTCAAGACTAAGTCTCCTTTATATAGGAAAAGAATAGGTCGGGTTTTGACCCATTTAAAATCGGTTTTGGAGAAAAAAAGTGACCATAGGCGGCGCCTTTAGCTTTGCCTATGGTGACCATAGGCGGCACCTAATGCAAAGCCTATGGTGAGCATAGGCGGCGCCTAGTGCATGCCTTTAGTGACCATAGGGGGCGCCTTTATCATGGCATATGAGATTCAGAGACCAAATGCTTTAGCATAGGCGGCGCCTATGCTATGGCATACTTGAGCATGGGCGGCGCCTATGCTATAGCACACTAGATTCCGAGACCTTGGGCTATAGTATAGGCTTTGCCTTGTTCGTGGCCTAGTTTTACCTAGGCCTATCCTTGCTCGATGCCTATTTTGTCATGAGAAATGCTCAATCCATAGCCTTATGCATCTTCATGCCTAACTTACCACCTTTACCATGCAATACGTCCAAATCAAAATTTGAAACCGATCTCCTCGTTGAATACCTCTTGCGCCTACATTCGCTCAAAACCAATGAAAACGATTAGTACGATGGGTTGCCTCCCATCAAGCGCCTTAGTTTTGGTCGTGGCACGACTCTTATTTTTGGATTTTTATTTATCAAAAATGAAACACGTACTAGAATGAGAGAAAGACAAAAAAATGAAAAACGATAAACGATGGGTTGCCTCCCATCTAGCGCTTGATTTATTATCGCGGCACGACATAGCTATCTCGATTACTTAGAATTCATCGAGATAGATGGTTGATCATTTTCTGAATGGATTCAGACGATAATGAGGCTTACTTGTAGGCATGCAATCTTCTTCGAGATGACCCTTGTGCATGCCTATCCCAGGAGGGATACCAATTATATCATCAATAGTCCAACCCATAGCTCTCATGTATCTCTTCAGAGCAGAGATGAGAGCCTCTACGTGCTGTTTACTTAAATCATCTGCACTCACCGGAAGTATATTTATACTTTCCAAGAACACATACCTTAGATAATCGGAGAGCTCTTTCGATTCTAGCATTGGTGGATCTTCAAGGGAAGTCTTCGCTGTTGGTGACGGTAGATTCTTAAGATCATGGTCCGGTTGCTTAGGAGTATGGGAATAGGACTCTATTTCTGTTAGAGCACCCTTAAGTTCTTCATAATCTTCATCGTCCTCATGCTCAACATTCAGTGGCGCAACAGACAATGGCTCATCAGTAAGCTGTTTCTCTACAGATAATGCTTTCTTATCCTCATGATGAACATCAGCTACAGAGAACACATTCATATCGCTGGGCTGTTTCATTGCTTTGCATATATCAAAGCGGACCACTTCGTCATTCAATCAAAATAAAAGCTCATTAGCTCTCATGTCAATAAGAACACTTCCCGTTGCAAGGAAAGGACGTCCCAAGATTATGGGTACTTCAGAATCCACCTCGCAATCCAAAATCACAAAGTCTATAGGAAAAATGAAGGTATACACCTTCACCAACACATCATTCAAGATACCCACAGGTCATTTTACCGACCTATCCGCCATGACGAGCCTCATATTGGTTGGAGTAGGATCACCCAACCCCAACTTTTTATAGATAGATAATGGCATCAAATTGATGCTGGCTCCTAAATCACATAATGCTTTGGCAAAATTCAAAGATCCAACGGTGCAAGGAATAGTGAAAGCTCCGGGGTCAGCCTTCTTCTGAACTATTGATCGGGTAGCGATTGCGCTGCAGTGATGGACATCATCTTTCAACTCATAACTTGCTGCCCGCTTCTTTGTCAAAAGATCCTTCATAAATTTCGCATACCCAGGCATTTTTTCAAGTGCTTCCACCAATGGAACATTAATGGTCAGCTGCTTTAACATAGTCATGAATTTGCTGAACTTCGTATCATCCGCCACCTTCTTCAATCTTTGGGGGAAAGGTGGTGGTGGGTATGGAATTGTTCTCTCCACAGCTTTCTTCTCCTCTTGCTTCTGTTTTTCAGCTTTTCCAGGCTGCACGTCGTGAGGAGTGACGTTAAGGACGTTAGGATCGGCTGTTGCGGCATCTTCCCCTTTCGCCTTATCATCAATTTCTGATTCTTCGTCAACCACTTGCTTGCCTTTTTCTGAATTTTCCAGCACCTTACCACTTCGGGTAGTGATGGCCATGCATGACCCATCATTCCTTGGGTTTTGCACAGTATCGCTAGGTAAAGTACCAGCCTTTCTTTGATTGAGTCCTGCTGAAAGTTGGCTCAATTGCTGTTCTATTTGCTTGATTGAAGTGGAATGTGAATCAACTAATTGCTTCATAGAGGACAAATCATTTATTACCTCCGTTACTCCCGCGCTAGTTGCTTCCACTCCTTTTAATAGTTTATCCATCATGTCTTCCATACTTCCAGAACTAGATGTGGTGGCGTCACGTCTTCCAGGGGGAACATACAAACCACTACTGTCATTCTTGTTCTTCCAACTACCTTGGTCCATGTTTCCAGATTTACCATGATAGTTCCGACCTTGGTTTCCTTGGGCATTGCCTCGGAAACCCCCCTGATTGTTCAAGTAGTTGTCTTCCTCTTCCGAATCAGATTTATCTCTTCCTTTTGACGCAATAGCTTTCACTTTTTCGGTCTTCCCTGATAATAAATGCTTTGTAAGAAGATCCACTTGTGTTTTCTTGTGCGCCATATCTTGATCACGTTCTTCTTCTCTTCTCCTTTGGTCTGCAGTCATGCTTATAGATAAAGTGGGGCTTGCTACCTCAGAATCCCTGGTATGCCAAGCTCTACTTTGTTTCGTCATACGATCTAGCATATTGCTTGCTTGACCAAAGGTGAGATCCATAAAGGATCCTCCAGCCGCATTATCCACCACTGGTTTAGTTATTGAATTCAGGGCTCTATATAATATCTCCATTAGGTGAACATTAGTCATATGATGGTTTGGGCACCTCGCTAGCTTTGTCTTGAACCTCTCCCATGTTTCATGAAGAGCTTCAGTTGGAAGCTGATGAAAGTTGCTGATTTCATCTCTCAATTGTGCTCTTTTGGATGGCGGAAAGAATCTTTCTAGGAAAGCGTCTCTCAATTGCCTCCAATTTGTAATAGAATCAGGAGTCAGCCCATTCAACCATAGAGTTGCCTCCCCAGACAGAGACAATGGAAATAAGCGTAACCGAATTGCATTCTGACCAACTCCAGGATTGTCAAACGACTTACATGTAGAAATAAAGTTGATGAGATGCATATTCGGATCATCGCCTGCTAGTCCACCAAATAATCCCTTAAGTTGCAATAACTGAATCATGGTTCTCGTGATGTTGAACTTGGCTTCGGGTGCCAATGGTGGAGGAATAATGGCTCCTGTGGCTCCGGCTCCATCAAGATCATCATCATCATCGTCGAAAGCTGGCTGCATAGCTTGGCGTTCAGGCCTAAACCTAGCTTGACGATCTCTTCTGTTGGCAGGTGTTGCGATCTCAGCGGCATGCCTAGGGTTTAGTAGCTCGTCATCACCTAGATCTTCATCGTCAAGATTTGTTGCTCGCCCAGGGTTATCAATATTCTGTTGATGCACTTGAGCGGCGGCTAGCGCAGCTAGTCTCGCCTGTTCCTGTTGAGCAGCCATCCTTTCAATTGCGTGTTGTGCCTCCATTCTGCGAATACGTTGTGGTTCAGGATTGATAGGTAATAACGGTTGACCAGAACTTCGGGTATGGGGCATGCACTGAATAAAAACCTGCGGTAAACAAAAACAAAAACTAAAAGTAAAAGTACGAGAATCTTAGACCAAAGGGTCTAGTAATTATTACGAACTTAATTGACACTTGTATTCCCCGGCAACGGCGCCAATTTTTGATAACGCTCAATCTACAACTCTCGTAGGAGTGTAAAGCGGTCGTTAGCAAATATAGAACCCAACTGGGTTGGGTATCGATCCCACAGGGAATAGCTTGGTCAACAAGTAAGCAAAGATTACTAGACTTTTAGTGCAAGTCTCGTAAAAAGGGGGGAATTGTATTGTGATAGTAATGTAACCAAAATAAGAGAGTAAAGCAGAAAATAGCAAAGTAAAAAGAAAGAATGTTTAATAGGTTGTGAAACAATGAGAATTGAGGAGTTGGGGTTATGTCCACCTTCTGAGTTATACGTCTCTATTGACTATGAGTGTGTTGAATTCGGACATGCATGTGCTTATAGAGAATTGTATTCGATGGTAAATCCAGGCGTCTTTCGACCTATTCGAGGATTATTTCACTTTAACTCTTTCGAGCTTAAAGCGTATCTAACGGTACGAATTCTCCAAGAGGTTAATCCAGTTACGGCACTAACTTTTTAATAGGGGATGGGACCCTACTACCTTGACATTATCTCTTTTCCAGACAGATAACCTTTCTTTCGAACAAGTTAAATGTTATACTGGCGTATTCTTGCGTTTGCAACCACAAAGAATTTAGATTAAGATGAAGAGAATAATGATATAAGCAACATACGTGTCACAAACTCACAAACTCACAGCAATAGATAGTATCTCATTCGGCTTCCATAACCCCAACAGAGAAGTTTAGTTACCCATGAGTGCGAAGGAAATCACAATTGACATTGTTGTTATACCACAATAAAGATTTCACGTTTGTAATGGTGTGGTAGGCGTTAGGCGTGAATTCCTTAGCAAGGTAACGTTTCTCTTGTTGCGGAATTTAAGAATAGAAGAAGAAAAATAGAATTAATGGAAGAATATGTTCTGAGATATTCTAAAATCTCTAGCAAGATAGGGTATTTATAATACCCATATCCTATTCCTACTAAGCTAATGAAATGCTTAACCAAATCCTACTAAGCTAATGAAATACTTAACCCAATTGTACTAGGTTAATGTATCATTATCCTAATCCTAATAAGCTAATGAAATACTTAACCCAATTGTACTAGATTAATGTATCATTATCCTAATCCTAATAAATTACTGCTAGTCCCCAAAGTCTTCAGAAATGCTGTTTTAGCCCGGGACAGATTTTCCATGCGCCATCTTTAGTCCTTGGCGTCCAAGATTGGCTTTTCTCCTTTCGTGAAGCTTTCTTTGGCGTCAAGTTATCCATAAAATGCTGAATTCTGCATCATTGATACCTGAAACTTTGCTAATCATGTTCGTTAGCTCACTTACAGGAAAAAGGACTAAAAGTGCATGAAATATATAATTTGTTCTCAAAACTAGGCTAAAATATGGGCAAAATATAGTGCTATAGGCGTGTAAATTCGCCTATCATCAGATACTTGGTCCGCATATCTGCTTCTACTTCCTAAGTAGCTCCCTCAACGGACTGATTCCACCAAAGAACTTTGACCAGAGGGACTTCTTTGTTCCTCAGTCTGCGAATCTAAAAATCTAAGATTTTGACTAGGTTCTCTTCATAAGAGAGACTGTTCTAAACATCTATACCCTCTATAGGGACTACAACTGCTGGGTCACCTATGCATTTCTTCAGTAAGGAGACATGAAACACTAGGTGGACTGAAGCTAAGTATGAAGTCAACTCAAGCTCGTAGGCTACCTTTCCGAAATGGCTAAGAATTTGATAAGGATCGACATATCGGGGACTGATCTTCCCCTTTTTGACAAACCTTTTCACTCTTTTCATAGGAGAAATTTTCAGATACACAAAATCCCCAATCTCAAACTCAAGATCCTTCCTTCGCACATCTGTATATGGTTTATGTCAGCTCTGAGCTGTCTTGAGTCTTTCCCTGATCAACTGAACTTTTTCTAAGGTATCAAATACCAAGTCAGGACCTACTACTGTGGCCTCACCCACTTCAAACTAACCAATGGGAGATCTACATCTCCTCTCATAGAATGCCTCAAACGGAGCCATCTGAATGCTGGAATGGTAACTCTTATTATACGCAAACTCAATCAATGGAAAATGGTCATCCCAACTACCCTTAAAGTCAAAAACACACACCCTTAACATATCTTCTAGAGTCTGGATGGTCCTTTCTTCTTGACCATCTTTCTGAGGGTGAAAGGTTGTACTGAGGTGAACTTGGGTACCAAGACCCTTCTGGGAGGCTTTCCAGAAATAAGAGGTGAACTGCATACCTCTATCTGAAATGATATATAACGGAACTCCGTGCAATCTAATCAACTCTCTAACATAGAGCTTGGCATAATCCTCAGCTTAGTAGGAGGTATGAACTGGTAGGAAATAAGCTGATTTGGTCATCCTTTCTATAATGACCCAAATCAAATTATGTTGACGATGAGTACAAGGTAAACCCATCACAAAATCCATGTTCACCTCCTCCTACTTCCAAGTGGGAATACTAAACTCCTGTATAGATCCACTAGGCTTCTGATGATCGATCTTAACCTACTGACACATTGAGCACTTAGCCACAAACTCTATAGTATCTCTCTTCATCCCACTCCACCAATAGACTTCTTAGAAGTTACGGTACATCTTAGTGGCCCCTGGATGAATCGAATAGCTCACACCATGCACTTTTGTGAGAATCCGCTGCCTCAAGTCATCTACACCTGGCACACATAGCCAACCTTAGCAACGCAACACACCATCTCCCCCTTGGGAGAAAACCTCTATCCTCTGATCTCTGATTGGTTCTTTCAACTTAACTAGACTGGGGTTTATGTTCTATTTTTCCTTTACTTTAGAAATCAGAGATGATTCTGAGCTAATCTGCACCCATACACTACCTTCTTCTGAATAGACTAGGCGGACACCTAGTCAGGCAAGCTGATGAACTTCCTGAACTAACTTCTTCTTATCATCTTCCATGTGAGCAACACTACCCATAGACATCCTACTGAGAGCATCAGCCACTATATTGGCCTTTCCCAAATGATACAGAACACTCATGTCGTAGCCTTTCAACAACTCCAACCACCTTCTCTGATGAAGGTTTAGGTCTTTTTGAGAAAATACATACTGCAGGCTCTTATGGTCAGTGAACACATCAACGTGAACTCCATACAAATAGTACCTCCAAATCTTAAGGCAAGTACTATAGGTGCTAACTCAAGATCATGAGTGGGATAGTTCTTTTTATAGGGCTTAAGTTATCTAGAGGCATAGGATATGACCTTACCTCTCTGCATCAAAACACACCCCAAACCAAATCAGGAAGCATCACAATATACCATAAATCCATTTGAACCATCTGGTAAAGTCAAAACTGGGGCTGTAGTGAGTCGAGTCTTCAACTCCTGAAAACTCTTCTCACAAGAATCTAACTACTGGAACTTGACTTTCTTCTGAGTCAATCTAGACATAGAAGATGCAATAGACAAAAATCCCTCAATAAACCATCGGTAATAGCCAGCCAAACCCAAGAAACTCCTAATATCTGATAGAGAGATAGGTCGGGGCCAGTTTCTCACTACTTCGGTCTTTTAGGGATCAACTTTAGTGCCATCATCGGAAATTATATGGCCGAGGAAAGCTATTGACCTTAGCCAAAATTCGTACTTACTGAATTTGGCGAACAGCTGATGATTTTTGAGAGTCTGTAATACTATTTTGAGATGGTCTTCATGGTCATGTTCACTGCGGGAATAGACAAGAATGTCATCAATAAAGACTATAATGAACATATTCAAGTACTGCTTGAACACAGGGTTCATCAAGTCCATGAAAGCTACTGGAACATTGGTAAGACTAAATAACATGACCAAGAATTCGAAGTGACCATACCGAGTTCTAAAGGTTGTCTTCGAAATGTCACATTATCTGACTTTGAGTTGATGATAGCCTGATCTGAGGTCTATCTTAGAAAATTAACTGGCACCCTAAAGTTGGTCAAACAAGTCATTGATTCTGGGAAGTGGGCACTTGTTCTTGACTGTGACCTTATTTAGCTGACGGTAGTCGATGCATATTCTGAGAGAACCATCTTTCTTACGCATGAATAGAATTGGTGCTCCCCATGGGGATACGTTGGTCTGATAAATCCCTTATCTAGGAGATTTTTCAATTGTTCTTTTAACTCCTTAAGTTCTATTGGAGCCATTATGTATGGCGGAATAAAAATGGGTTGGGTATCTGGAAGAAGGTCAATTCCGAAGTCAATTTCTCTCTCGGGAGAAACTCTGCGAAGATCTTTGGGAAACACATCTGGGAATTCATATGCTACTGATACTGACTCAAGAGTAGGGCTTTCTGAACTAGAGTCTTGGACTCGGATGAGATGGTAGACACATCCCTTAGATATCATTTTCCATGCCCTAAGGTAGGAAATAAGATGACCCCTAAGTACCGAAGTTCTACCCCTCCACTCTAGGATATGTTCATTCAGGAACTGAAATTGGACAATTTTATTTCTGCAATCATTTGAAGTGTAGCATGAATGAAGCCAATCCATGCAGAGAATGACATCAAAATCTGTCATCTCTAATTCTACTAAGCCTGCTGAAGTAACTTTCTGAGACACCATAATCGGACAGTTCCTGTATACCCATCGGGCTATGATAGATTTACCTACTGGGGTAGAAACTGAAAAAGGCTTTGTTAGAATTTCGGGACTGACTCCAAAGTCAACGACTATATAAAGAGTTACAAAGGAAAAAAAAGCTCCTGGATCTAGCAAAGCATAAACATGTAAATGATAAATTTGTAATGTACTAGTAACCACATTAAGAGAACTTTCCTGATCCTGTCGGGACTGAAGTGCATAGAGTTTGTTTGGGCATTGCCCACTGGTGGCACTAGAAGAGGCACCCTGCTGATTTGGGAGACCAGACTGAGCTGGGGGACAATTATACTAACCCTGGGAACCTGAATGAGGATAATCTCTGACCCTGTGGCCTATCTTTCCACATCCAAAACATACAACACTGCCAGCCCTACTAACACCCTAATGGTTTCTGTCATATTTCTGGCAAAGAGGATTTATTCGGGCACTACTAATACTACCCTGAGGCTTAGGGCCTAGAGCCCCATCTTTGGGGCCATCTTTGAATTTCGGTGTTGGAGCACTGGCTGAGTACAAAGCTGGAACTGAAGATTTCAGGTGGAACTGAGAACTATTCCTACCCTCTGACTTAGGCTGAGCGAAGTTGAAGCTACCTGTCCTCGCTCTCTTGTTCTCCCTATACTTCTCTTTATTCTTAGCCTTATCTATCTACTGAGCATAGACCATTATCCTGGATATGTCCATCTCTTTAATCAGTATTACGGTCCTACACTCCTTGACCACACTATTAGATACACCCAAAAAAAATTTACTCATCTTAGATTTGCTATCTACTACCATGTGAAGGGTGTATCTGGCTAACTAAGTAAACTTGAGAGAATATTCTTTCACTGTCATATTGCCCTACTTTAGATTAATGAACTCCAGAACCATAGCTTCTCTCAACTCCAGTAGGAAGAACCTGTCCAAAAAAGCAGTGGCAAACTCTTCCCATTCCACGGGCCCTGCATCTACAGCCCTATCTACCTTCCACTGCTTGAACCATGAGTGATCCACATCCTACAACTGATATACAGCCAACTCAACACTCTCACTATTCATCACTCCCATAATATTTGTGACCTTATACACCTGATCAAGGAACTCCTGTGGGTCCTCATCTAACCTAGACCCTGTAAATGATGGGGGATTCATTAGGGTGATGTCCCAAATCTTGGATACAACCATATTGGCCACTGGGTTGGCCAAAATGGTAGCTAGCGTTTATTCTAAGCTGCTACTAAATAGGATAGAGTAGTAAATACAACCCTGAGTTCTGCATAGAAGATATGCTCGTCCAGAGGATCTGCCTGGACAGGCTGAGGGGCTGGCTAATTTCCTGTCCTTCTTCTATTTTTATTTAGAGGCATGTTCTATAAATAGAAGGGAGAAAAATATTATACTGGAAGTATAACTCAAGTTTATGCTCACTCGCATGACATAAATACTGAAAGAAGGGAAACTTTTCCTAAAACCAACTCGTAGCCTCATATTCATAAGTGTGGTACGCTACACACCCATGCATAAGACTCTACTTGATACAGCTTTCAGACTTCCTAGGACTTTGTTGAACCTTAGGCTCTGATACCAAGTTTGTAACACATCGAGTCTGTACCTCGGATGCTACACGGTGCTAGCGACTCCGAAGGACCACCAGCTAACCCATGACTGGTACCTATTGTGAGTACTGAACAATAGTAACACTGTAATAATACTATAACTGAAATAAATATGTAAGTAAGGTTGTAAATTCCATAAGGTTCATAACTGAAAACCAATTCAGTACTGAAATCTGAATACTGAAACATTTGTTTGAAATACTCTAGTCTGAAAGCCTCTAACTGTCTGAATATGGAGTTAATGGGACAGACCCTAACAAACCCCGACTACTGCATATGAAATACTAAAATAATGAAATAATGTAATAATGTACGAATTTTGTCCTCGAACTATGAGGACTCACTACTAAGTAATTTCACATAAAATTGTAATAAACCATAGATTAGAAACCCAATTAAATCCATAATCATGAACATACTCAGATCCAACATGGAATTCATAAAATCAATTAACTTGAAGTTTTTAAAAGAGTTTCTTGAACTCCAAGGATGGAAGGAAATCCTTGGATGAACACTTCATATACCTTGGTACTTGAATTTGTGAAGAATGATGGAGTGTTCTTGAAGAATGAATCTTGAAATTAGATTTCCTAGGGTTTGTTCTTGAGAAATTTGTAAGAGAATGATTGATTTTTCCCCTTTGGAATGATTAATCTGGTGTTTAAGGGCTGAAGTAATATGGGAAAATAACCCAAATGCCCCTATGGATGTGGCTTTTAATTACTAAAAAATGGGTCCAGTGACAAGCAGCCCGATGCAGATGATATGGCCGATGCACCGCGTCGAGTCTGCATCGACTCACTGGAGTTTGACACTGGGAGCTGGGAAAAATATTTATCAACACGATAGTTGATGTGGCACGTCGAGATTGCATTGATCCACTGATTTGGACTTCCAAACGTGTCTCAAACTATGCTCAAAAAATCCGAGAACATCTACTAACATTCCTGATCTTAAATCAACCTAAAGATCGACATTTAATGATCGTAAGGGTCACGAAATGAGATTGCCAAGTTATGAAGGCTAAAATAATTCTAAGTACAAACACTTTGCTGAAATTTTCTAAGTCTGGGACCTCCTTTCATGCTCTAAGGGGCTGAGTTAGACTTTTAATTTTGCGAGGTCTTACACATTTCCTCCTTGTAGATTTTATAGTAGATTGTTTTGGGGGTTTTATGATGAGAGAAGGGATAGGTGCTTCAATTGAGGTCAACCAGGGCACATGCTTAGAAACTGTCTTATTGGTAAGGTTGCCTCTAGGGCAAACAAGGTTCATGTTGCTTCATCTTCGACTCTGGTACTAAAGGGTGAACTATCTAGTTTTGGCACTGGTTGGTGCCATCTTTACTCTCTCTCTACCTAAAGGGAGTCTGAGGTATTGCCTGATGTCGTAATTGGTATATTGAAACTCTTTTTCTGTGATGTGTACTATTTACTTGATCTGGGTTCCACTCTCTCTTACGTGACCCCATTTTAGGTTGTATATTATGGTTTTTGTCCTGGGTGTCTATCAAACCCTTTTTTTATTTCTACCCCAGTATGTGACTCCGTGATTGCTAGAAGAGTCTATAGGGGTGAGTGAAATCTATTGATAGTAAAGAAATTTTGGTGGATCTATTTGAATTGTACATGATTGATTTTGACATCATATTGGGGATGGATTAGTTGCACTGGTGCTACGCATCTCTAGACTGTCGGACCCATAAGGTTGTCTTTAAATTCTCTAATGAGCTAGTTATTGAATGAGAGGGTGGTTCTCTAGCTCGTAAGGGAAAGTTCATATCATATATTAGAGCTCAGTAATTAATCTCCAAGGGGTGCCTCTATCATCTAGTCCGAGTTAAAGATTCTAACACGGATAGCCCTTTTTTGTATTTCGTCCCAGTGGTAAATAAATTTCCTGAGGTCTTCCCTAATGACCTTTCTAGAGTTCTTCCTGATTGGGAGATCGAGTTTTGGATTGATCTTGTTTTGCACACTCATCCAATTTTTATTCCCCCATATAGAATGGCTCCAGCTGAGTTGAAGGAGCTTATGGAACAACTCAAGGATCTTTTGGATAAGGGTTTCATCCATCCTAGTGTGTCCCCGTGGGGTGCACCGATATTACTCGTGTATAAGAAGGATGGATCTTTTCGAATGTGCATTGAGTACCGATAGTTGAACAAGGTAACGGTAAAGAATAAGTGCCCTCTTCTAAGGATAGATGATTTGTTTGATTAGTTGGGGAGGAGTATATCCCTAAGACTACTTTCCATATTCGGAATAGGTATTTTGAGTTTCTAGTTGTGTCTTTTGGGTTGACCAATGCCCCTGCGGCATTTATGGATTTGATGAATAGGTTCTTCCATCAGTTTCTGGATTTATTCATCATTGTTTTCATAGATGATATTGTGGTGTACTCAAAGAGAGAGGTGGATCATATGAATCACCTCCGTATTTTATTGTAGACCTTGAAGGAGCAGCAGTTGTATGCCAAATTTTCAAAATATAAATTTGAGTTGAACGTTGTCACTTTTTTGGGTCATCATTTCTAGTGAATGGATCATGGTGGATTCGTAGAAAGTTGTAGTGGTGAAGCAGTGTCCTAGACCCACGACTCTAATCGATATTCAGAGCTTCTTGGGTTTAGCTGGCTACTATAGGAAGTTTGTGGAGATTTTTTCAACTATAGCTTCCCCATTGACTAAGTTGACTCAGAATAAGGTAAAGTTCCTGTGGTCTGATGCTTGTGAATGTAGTTTTAAAAAGCTACAGGATAAGCTAACTTTGGCTTCGGTGTTGACTCTGCCTAAAGGCATAAATTGATTTGTGGTATATTGTGATGCATCCCGTGTAGGGCTTGGTTGCGACTTGGTGTAATATGGCAAGGTGATAGCTTATTCCTCTAGATAGTTGAAAGTGCATGAGATCTGACTCATGACTTGGAACTGCTAGTTGTGGTATTCGCATTGAAAATCTGGCATCACTATCTTTATGGCATTCATACTGATATCTTTTCTGATCATAAGATCCTGCAATATGTTTTTACTATTAAGGAGTTGAACCTCTAGCAATGAAGGTGTCTTGGGCTGCTAAAGGACTATGACATGAGTTTTCACTACCATCCAGGTAAAGCTAATGTGGTTGCTAATGCTCTTAGAAGGTTATCCATGGGAAGTCCCACTTATGTGGATGAAGGAAAGCGAGAGTTGGTGATATTCACTGTTTGGCTAACCTTGGGGTTCGTCTCTTAGACTTTGAGGATAGTGGTGTGCTTATTCAAGAGGTGGCACTGCCAGCTCTTAGTGCTGAAATTAAGGAGAAGTAGATGTTAGATCCTGTCTTAATAAGGATGGAATGTGATGTAGGTGGGTAGAATGTGATGGCCTTTGATATTAGTGGTGATAGTTCTTTGCAGTACCAAAGGAGGTTATGCGTTCCTGATGTAGATGGTTTGCAAGAGAGGATCTTGGCTAATGCTCATGAGTCATGCTATGTTGTTCATCCTGATTTAACAAAAATGTATCATGACCTCAAGGAGATGTATTATTGGAACAATATGAAGAGGGATGTGGCTAATTTTGTAGCCAAGTACATGGTGTGACAACAAGTGAAAGTTAAGTAGATGACGCTTGGAGGATTGTATCAAGAAATTGAGCTGCCTGAATGAAAGTGGTAAGTGATAAACATGGATTTCGTTACCGGTATCCCTTGGTATCGAAATTAATTTGATTTAGTTTGGGTCATCCTGGATAGGATGACAAAGTTGGCTCACTTCTTTCCAGTGAGGACTAACTTATCGATTGAGGATTATGCAAGGTTATACTCTAAGAGATTATGAAGTTCCATGGGGTACCTATTTCTATCAACTCCGGTCGTGGTATGTAGTTTTCATCTCACTTTTGGCAGTCATTTCAGAAAGGGTTTGGGACTAAGGTAAGCTTGAGCACTACTTTTCACCCGTAGTCGGTGGGCAAGTAGAAAGGACTATTCAGACATTGGAAGATATGCTTTAGGCTTGCGTGATTGACTATTGTGGTAGTTGGGTTGAGAACTTGACTTTTGTAGAGTTTGCTTACAACAATAGCTACCACTCTACCATTAGGATGGCTCCATTTAAAGCATTGTATGGTATAAGGTGTAGCTCTCATAATGGGTGGTTTGAGCTTGGTGAGGCGAATATATTTAGCCAAGATTTGGTTCACCAAGCTATGAAGAAGGTGAAGGTGATTAGGTATAGGCTTAAGGTTGCCTAAAGTCGCCAAAATTCCTATGCAGACATGAGGCAAAGGGACCGGGATTTTGAGGTTGAAGATAGGATATTCTTGAAGGTGTCTCCCATGAAGGGAGTAATGCAGTTTTAGAAGAAGGGGAAGCTCAGTCCCCGATATGTGGTTCCTTATGTCATTTTGAGAAGGGTTGGTAATGTTTCATATGAGTTGGAATTGCCTTCTAGTTTGAGCTCCATTCACCCGATATTCCATGTCTCTATGTTGAGGAAGTGTATTGATGATCCGCCGCAAATTATGACTATCAAGGATATTGGTATTTTGGATTCCCTATCTTATGAAGAGATCCTGGTTGAGATCTTGGATCGACAGGTTCATCAATTTCGTACCAAGGACGTAGCTTTGGTAAATGTTATATGGAGGAACCACAAGGATGAAGAGGCTACTTGGGAAGATGAAGAGGACATGAAGTCCAAGTATCCATTCCTGTTTTCTTCTCCAAAAATTAATGCCAAAGGTATGTGTTCTTCATAATGTTTTTGTTTTCAAACTTTGTTAAAGGAAAGATTGACTTCCTTGGTATCTTTATTTTCTATCTTGGTTAAAGTAAGGGTAGAAATGTTTGGGGGATCTAATCACACCAGTTATTGCCTTGTTCCATTATTCGAGGATAAATGATCCAAGTGGGGGAGAATTGAAATATCCTGGGTTTTGGCCCTTGCGAATTTCTTGAGTCTTGAGCTTTCTAGTTATAGTACGACTCACCATACTAGTCGTATGGTTTAGGTATGGGTCAGGTGACCCAACTCATAGGGTGTCCAGTGTTTGGTGGTTGAGTTTCCATCATGGTTACGAGTTGGTGCTGATGAGTCGTATATTCATGATACGAGGGGTATAG
This sequence comes from Capsicum pubescens, assembly GCA_030864215.1. NCBI lineage: Eukaryota > Viridiplantae > Streptophyta > Magnoliopsida > Solanales > Solanaceae > Capsicum > Capsicum pubescens. The sequence goes on along the minus strand of CM061540.1, from coordinate 261,090,671 downwards.
TGTCCATCCATATATTGTCTAGTATCTAGCCTCGATGTTCTTCTTAGGCTATGATATGAAGGGAATTTGTCGTATGGTGATGGTACGAGTTAGGCTAAGGAGTCGTATGTTGAATAGAATGTGGTGTCCAACTTTCTGATCAAGATATGAGTCGGGAGTACCCCTCATATGATATGGATATGAGTCAAGGGGTCCAATTGTACCCTACTGAGCCTTTTTACAGTTTAAGTTGGGGGTATTTTGGACATTTCCCCCTAATAACTCCTTTTGGCCCCACGACATAAAACACCTTTGGAGGCTTCCTTAACCTATTATTCATAATCAAACACTCTCAAATCTCTTTCAGGCTCTTGGTTCAAGAAAGGCTAGGGTTTTCTTCAAGGCAATCAATTAAGGCTCTAAAGGGGTGGTTTCTCTTCATCTTCCTTGTTGTCTAAGGCATGTTACTCCTCCCTAATTGTTAGTTCAACTAAAATCATATTTTAATGGATGGTTTTCATGGTATTGTTATGGTAATGTTTGGGTTTTCAAATATATGTTGAGGGTTTTGGTTGTTTAGGTTTAGTATTGCTTTCCCATGTTTTAATTATGGTTTTTCATGTTATATATATGGTTTTGAACATGCGATTGCATGGGAATGATCAATTGATACTTGGTTTTGGTTTTAGAAACTATATGCCCTCAACATATTTGTTAAAATGCCTATGAGAATGATTTTGTCACATAGTTTGATTATTACTGAAAACCTTGCGTTACATAATATAAAAATGGAATCTTGTGACATGTTTAAAATTCATCCAACATAGGGTGTAGGGCAGTCATGGTTGGGTATTAGGGGTGGTCTCCAATCCCGATTGAGGCTTGCAGCACCCGACACACTAGGCCCAGGTTCGGGTCGTGTCAAATAATCAGCTATAAACAAGAAATATATACACAAATGCACCATATAATAGAGGGAGAAGAGAAAACACATACATTAAAAAGAGTACTAGATAGGGCCAAAATATACAAAGTATTCTAAGGATATGCAAACTAGGACTACCACCAACAACAGATGGAGAAAAATCAGCTATGTACTCTGAAAAATCACCTAAAACTCCAGTCAACAACACAGTTCAAGGTCAGTATCAATGATGGTGACTTATACATGAATCTGCATTAGGGAAAAAAATGCAGAAATAGTATGAGTACCAAAACATGGGGTACTCAGTAGGCATCACAAGCTGACTGAGCTCAGTTAGAGTAAAAGTACAAAAAAAGTGTGAATATATACTAAAGGAAATAAGTGAGAGTTGGAAATAGAAATAATAGGCTATGCTAGAAAATATACTAAACCAAAGCAGAAATAAATGTCTAATTATAACCTAACTAGCTCCCCACAAGCTCAGAAGGCATACACAAAGAGAAATAAACCTAGGCATACCTCCATAAGCACAATTGGTACAAGCAAAGAGTAATTACTAATATAAGGAAAAGTACAACAGTAAGTAAAGAAAGAACGAGTCAAGAAGTGTGGTAAGTGTAGCGTATATTCTTCCACCAGCCATTATGATGTAAAACGGGATACAAGATATATAGATTCAAGAGATAATCAAGAAATTAAGAAGACATAAGTAATAAAGAAAGAATAATCCCACAATTGAAGTAAACTAGAGATGAACAAATGTTGATTTGTGATTCTAATTTGAACAAACAATTACATGATTAATTTAGGGGAGAAGAGAATTTAACTCATACATGAATAATCTTACCAAAAGGTATTCAAAAGAGATCCAATGTAGAGACAAAGGATAAACCCACAAACTCATCAAAGAGTGTTCAATCTAAAAATGTAGTCTCCCCTAAAATATGCTTATCATATTCTATTTATACTTCTAGGGTAAGCTAATATATGAAAAGACATAAATGCACTTGATTAAATATGCATCATATTATGACTAAAAAGGACCCTAAAATATCATGTTAATCTTCGATTGTGTTGATTCTTGGCTTTCCATACTCTTTTGAAATACTCCACATTTTTTATGTCAAGTTGAAATCCATCTATGCAATTAGCACTTTCTGAACTTGCATCATTCTCCCCTTGTTGAAAAGAATTCGACCTCGAATTTAAACCTTGCAAATCATAGAGGGGAGTTAGTACCCAAGCCAAAAAATAATCTTTCAAGTAAGTTACATACCACTCCCAAAAATACACACTTTTGTGATAGAGCCAAGAATCATGAAGTTCCCTAAAAATAAACTTTCAAACATAATATCAAGAACTTTACTCAAAAACATATCACAATCATAAAAAAGGTTAAAGAAACTAATAATTTTACACATTAGAACTTTCAAGTTAAACTAGTTTCTTCAACAACTTGAACCAAATAGTTCCTTAATTCACAATTTAATTGTACTCTTCTAACCACATGATTAAGGGAACTAACAATATTATTCACAAACTTTAAATAAAAGTATGGATTTCCAGAATCAAGCACAAACATCAATCTCAAAACTTTCTTGTATTTCTCTCTTAGTAACTCACAACATGAATAAAATAGCAGCATCAAAGAATTCTCACTAATCACAACAAAGTTGCTACTATAAAGGTCAAAGGCGTAGAGATTTACCTTCATGGCATTAGAAAGTCCAAAAATAAGCACTAGCCATTCTGTAATATCCTGAACTTTCTTTAAGTCTAATTTAGTCTCCAAAAGATTAAGGGATGACTTCCTAAGTGAGTAATGTTTAAACCATGCAGAATTTTTCTAATTTTGACTCTTTATCATGTGGGAAATTTAATTAGCTTTTCAACGATACCCATTTCACCAAAATTCGATGTCGGAGTAGAAAGATATGGACGTTTTACAGAGAACTATTCGAACTGCCCAGGAGCGACAGGCAGGCCGATGGACCATCGTGAAAGCGATGGACCGTCACTCCTGCCATCTCAATCAAGGTAGATAACTCATTCACTGGACAATTATGATGGTCAGGCTGATGGACCGTCGAGCTAGCGACGGACCGTCGCCCAAGCTGTCGTAACTAAGGCAGTATGCCCCTATTCTAGCCCAAGTGCGACGGTCAGGCCGATGGACCGTCGAGCTAGCGATGAACCATCACCTAAGCCATCATAACTAAGGCAGTAAGTACCTATTCTGGTCTAAGTACGACGGTCACGGACCATCGAGTTAGCGACGGATCATCGCACGAGCTGTCGTAGATCCCGTTCAACAATTTAAAGCCATTTTTAAAAAGGATTTTTGATCTTTTTCCACCCTTTTTAACACCTAGATATATGAAAACAAAGAATAGAACTTTAGATTCATCCAAAGCATCAAGAACTAGGGTTTTCTCTCAAGATTAACCCTCAAGAGCAAGACCCAATTCCTTCTCTAAGATTTCACCATAGTTGTTGCAAATTAATTTAAGATTCAAGGTTCCCAAGTCAAAAGCTTCAAGAACCCTCACTCAAAAGTACGGAAAAAGTTTCAAGCAAGCTTGTTCATCTAAATTCATAATCTAAGGTATGTGGGGTTTGAACAAGGATACTCGTTTCGTCCTTGTGCTCAAAAGTTGTTTTAATTACAAAGATATATGGTTTTACATGTTTTATTATGGAATTAAAGTATAGGTTTATACCCTATGTTGTTATTATTGAGATTTAAAATGATTCTAATATTTTAGAAATTGAAGTACATGAGTATGTTGAGATTATAATGCATATTACGAAAATTTCCAGATTTTTATATGATCTATGAATCTTTGTGATATCAAGTATGAATTTTGAAATGTTATAACCTGATATTGATATATGGGTCATTAATCCCTAATTGAGATTATGATTTCTGAGAAATTTTGTGCTATAAGCACCCATGAATTGATTATTTTGATATTTTTGAGAAAGTTTGACTTTGATGGTCATAATAGATTTGAAATCCACTACACTGAATGAGATTGCAGATTTCTTTGTTGTTGGTTTCATTATAAATCATGAGATTATTTTAATGTGGATTTCCATGAGATAAGCGTAGCTAACTAAAGGGAGTAGTATTTAGCACCGAGTTGGGTAAGTTACTACGGTTTCATACCCTAAAACTGCGTGCCACCATAGGATTGAGACTTTTGGGCCTGAGGCCGAGATAGTGATCACTGAGTTTAGGTTATACTCCCTGGAAAGAGTATGATACCTTTCCCTAACGTGAGGTTTCTTCCTTTGGAGGATAAAATATTGGACTTCATGTATCTCGCATGGTTTATGTCGGTTTAGAGAACCTCCCTGCTAGTAAAAGTAATTAAATAGCTTTTGAGTATTTTCCCTAAAGTTTTGAAAGATATCTTAGTCAGTAAAATGTTTAGCTAATGAGTGTAAAGGCTCACAAGCTTATTCAAATATTGTTTTACTTGAGATTTTAGTTTACAAGTTACAGTCTTAGCTTTTATATATAGAGGTGAGCACTTTACTACTTAGTCTATATGTTTTGAGAAGAGACTAGAAATACAGATTTTCATAACCAAGTGTATTGACTCACGAGATTTATAGTATACGTTTCATTATTCATAAATTATGAGACTTACATTTTTGAGTTATTCAAGCTATGTGAGTCCGTTATATCAGCATGCATGATTTCTATAAATGATTGATGATATTGTTGTTTTTAATTATTTCATACACCCTCATATACTCAATACATCCTCAAAGTACTGATCCACATATACGTCTGTGTGCTACATTGTCTCATAATGTAGGTTCAGTTGCTCAATTTCAGCAGCTATAGTGATCTCCGAGCATCTCATCTACATCTTTATCCTTGGTGAGTCCTCATGGTTTGAGGACCTATATTTGTAACTTTTTCAATTTTCATAGTGTTTTGAGTATTACTTTCAGATCAGTTCAAGTCCGTTGGGGTTCTGTCCCAATGGCTCTCTAGTCTGAGTAGTAGAGGCTTTGTCAGACTAGACGATCAGTGGTGTTTTAGAATTTTCAGTATTGTGTTATTCAGACAGTATTCCTTTGTTATTTCAGTTGAAATATGATATGACAGTACCTTTGTTTTGCTTTGTTTGTCGTTAGAGTAAGTTCTAAACTTAGTAGCAAGCTCAAAGGGTTAGTTTGGGGCTACTTGTAGCCTTAATCATCGTGTGATGTCTCGGGATGAGATTTCGAGTCGTTGCACATTCAAACAAATCATTCTTGGATTTAGAAGATAAAGATACCTCAAATCTTTTTGTAGCCCAAGAAGATTCTCCAAATAATCTTACCTCATTGTAGATCCCCTCTTGATGGTATTTCACAAATAGATCAACAAGGTGAGCAAACTCATCAAAAGAGGAATTGTCACATTTATGCCCACAGATATTTGGCAATGCTTCAAATAGATCATATTTACATTTATTTGTAGAAGCATTTAAAAATTCATCCCAAATTATATCCTCAAAAGCAAGATTAGAGTAAGTAAATAAATTGACACAAAAACTAGCATCTATCAATTTACTACTCAAATCACTTGTGCCTTTCCCATTCTTTAAAAGATTTTCTTCAATTTTGGAGGCCTTTTCAACACAAGAAGTACTTTCAACAAACAATTTGAGAGTTATCTTGTTAACATCCAAACAATTAATACCAACAGACAAGTCACAAGAATCAGTTTCATAAATCATGCATTCCTTAAGTTTTGGATCATCACTTTCATCAAGTGCATAAGAGTCAACAAGAAATGAATCATTCAATTGAAAATCACCCAAAAGAGGATTGTCAAAAATTTTGACATTCTATAAGCTAAAAAGGACTATGATCACACTTCTCATGCTCCATTTCAAGAGTACTACCACCAAGAACATTCATGTCCTTACAAGATAAAGAATTGTTACAATAAAATTCACTTGCAAAGAGACAATCATCATCAATCACATTTTTAGTGTTCCGAATAGCTAAAGAAGAAGTATATTCATCTTCATCACAAGAGTTCAAGGAAACACTATCTGTTTTCATATTTGACATAACACTAGCTTGAAATATTTTAAGCTCATGATTCATAACAATTTTAGCTCCACAATCATATTCAACTAGTGTATTGTCATCATTCACTAGTTTATTGACACAAAGTAAAGAATCATCAACCTCACCAAAAGATGGTCTAACATTCACACTCAAGTCACTATCAAGTTCATTTGACATAATTAAATATTTAGGATTAGTCTTTTCACCTTGATAAACACTTAACGAATCTTCTTTACCTTGATTTTCTAAAATTAAGTTCACTTGCTTACTTGAAGTAGTTCCAACTTGACTTGCTTCTTTCAATTCTTGAATTTATTTCCATGTTGAGTCATTCTCTTTGTGTTCTTCTTCAAGAATACCTATAAAAGAAGTGGAAATACTTGAAGAACAAGAATTAAAAGGATTAGAATTAGAATAAGAAAATCTCTCACTCACATTCTCTTGTTTTTTCTATTATCTCATTTTCTTTTTTCTCACTTGCCTCACTCTTCTTCTTTTCTTCTTGTGATAATTCATTGTCATTTTTCAACTCTCTTTTCTTTTGTGCTTGTATCCACTAACTCACTTCATTCCAAATATCCTTTCTTTTTTTATTTTTCAAATTATCACTATTCACTCCCTCACTCCTCTTTTTCTTTTCTCGCTCGCTCATTTTATTAGGAGTGCAATAGGCTCCAAGGATCCCTTTTGAGTCATTGGGATGACTCTTCACATCAATTATCAACTTAGCATCACTAGAAGCTCCAAAGACTCTACTTGAATCATTGGAATGACTTTTTACATCAAATTTTAAGTTAGTAGTCTTCACTTTCACTTTCTTGACTTCCTCATTTGTTATTGATGATTCCTTAATGGCCTTAGGAGTTAAGACATGATTTTGTTCCATCGAATCTACAACAAAAAACTTTTTCAACTCTCTATCAAATCAAAATTTATTACGATTGAACCAAGGAGCTCCTAAACATACCAAACAAGTAGACAAAGGATAGACATCACACCAAATACCCCCTTGATAGCTTCCAAGATAAACAATAATCTTCACCTATTTGTCAACCAAACTTTCATCAAATTTATATGGTGAGCTTTTCATATGACAAGGTATATCCAACCACTCAACCAAAGAAGGATCAATGAAGTTGGTATAACACAATTTGTTTACACCTAAGGTGCAATCAAATGTGCAACCACTCTCATATCCCTCCACAATGACTTCAAATTTAGTCAAACCTTCATTAAGCTCATGCTCTTTTTTTCTTCTAGAAGCACCACTATAATCATGAAAAAATTCACAACAACTCTTACTAGAAGTAGAATTATAAGATGACGTTCTCCTTTCTCCATTGACATCCAAACCTCCAGTGTAACTCCTTGAACCTATATAAGACATAATTAGGACAATAAAAGTGGTTAGTAAATAATGGACCTCACAAATCACTCCCTCACGTATATAACTCAAGTGATGGTACTCAATTTTCTTTTCGCTCATGTATACACTCAAAGGTCGTAGGCTTTTATGACCACACTCAAATGATCTCACCACTCAAGCCTTTTACTACTCAAGGGTATTCCTTAGTATCTTCATGGTTCTATAATCTCAAATAATCTCAAAGTAAGCTTTCAAGTATCAGTTCGGAGTAGAGTTTATGTCAATAATAAAGAAGGACAAAACACACTAACGGACAAGGAATGAATTAAACACACAATAACACTAAAAGGAGAAAAACACGAAATAAATTGACACAAAATGAAATATGAACATAAAAATAACTAGATAACACGAGTAGAACTAATAATCAATGTAATCTAACTAAAGAAATTGACATACAATATGATTTACCCATAAACCAACCAACTCAAATTTTGAAGTTTGGGAAAAAGATGACCCAACTCAATCAAGTTTACCCGATCAATATGAGATACTTTTAAGCATCACCCAATAGTTTTTGAAGTAAGAAATAACCTCAAACTTCAAAATTTCACTAAAATTCGCACAAGGAAAAATGCCTAATTTTTTGACCCTAAATTCATTCTTAGATCCCAAAATTGGAAACTAATATAGTTTACCCATGATCAAAACAACTTAGATCCACAAGATGGGGGTAAAATTTGCACAAGAAAGCTCAAAAACTCAAATTTTTGCACTTAAGAAAGTGCTCTCAATTTCTGCTATGAAAATGAGAGAAAATGGGGCAAAATCAACTTCAAATGCTCCCAAATTTGATATTCAAGCACTTTGAACTATTTCCAACAACACCCACTTGAAAATTTCTCCAATTTTCAGTTCTATTTTTATTTTTTTTTATTTTTTTATTTTTCTGATTTTCTAATTTTTTTTTTTTGAATTTTCAAACGATACAAGCCAAGGATTAAGAATTGTAGGATCAATTCTTTAGCCTTGCTCTGATACCAATTAATGTAAAATGGGATACAAGATATATAGATTCAAGAGATAATCAAGAAATTAAGAATAGATAAGTAAGAAAGAAAGAATAATCCCACAATTGAAATAAACTAGAGATGAACAAATGTTGATTTGTGATTCTAATTTGAACAAACAATTACATGATTAATTCAAGGGATAAAAGAATTGAACTCATACATGAATAATCTTACCAAAAAGTATTCAAAAGAGATCCAATGTATATACAAAGGATAAACCCACAAACTCATCAAAGAGTTTTCAATCTAAAAATGTAATCTCCCCTAAAATATGCTCATCATACTCTATTTATACTTCTAGGGTAAGCTAATATATGAAAAGACATAAATGCCCTTGATTAAATGTGCATCATATTATGACTAAAAATAACCCTAAAATATCATGTTAATCTTCTATTGTGTTGATTCTTGGTTTTCCATACTCTCTTGAAATACTCCACGTTTTTTATGTCAAGTTGAAATCCATCTATGCAGTTAGCACTTTCTGAACTTGCATCACATTACCATGAACATAACAGTCCCAACACAAATTTCTCAATTTTAAGTCAAAAATAATAAATGTCAGACTCAAACAAAACTAATAGGTAATAAGTAGTACAATCGAATGCCAAACTAAAACCAGAATTAAAAAATGATAGCCAGTATAATCAGGTGCTAGACTAGAACTGGAAATAACAAATGATAAACAGTAAAATAAAATATCGGGTTCAAACTAGAACTATCACTAATAAATAGTAACCCAGATACTGGGCAGGAATCAAAAGTAATAACAACCTAAATGTCTGACTCATTCCATGTCTATTTAGTATTTTTTCCATTTTAGAAGTTGTATCGCCCCGAAAATGATCTTGAGATGTCACACGGATCTTAGGACCACAAGTGATCCCAAGCTAACCCTTCTATTGGCATAAATCATAAGCAACTAAATAAAATACATAAATTTGAATGTAATAAGCGGAAGATGACTCTTTTTTGAATTTGATCAATACAAAACTAAATTAAAATAATTTCAACTCTACTTTTACAAATAAAACTGGAATCAAATGCCTTAACTCTACTGACTGTCTATGAAGCTTCTACTACTATTGACTATAAGTAGCAAGGACATGACCCCCAGCTATCCCAAATCAATACAACTGAATAAAAAAAAATAAGATACTACTCAAACCATATGACTGACTCGAGCCCTTGAATCAAGAGAACTCATTACTTGCTGACTGGAAGCTGCAATCTTTTTTAATATGGTATGCATGCTACAACTGAAATGATACCTACATTATGAGACAATGTAGCACATAGACATATATATTGATCAGTACTTTGAGGATATACTAAGTATATAGGGATGAAATGCATAAGTAAAAACATTATCTCATCATCATAATTTGTAAAATAATGTATGCTAAATGTAAATGACTCACATAAGCTGGAATATCTGAAATACTAAAATATGAGGCAATAAGAAGCAAAACAAACTTTATGAATCTTGTGAGACATTACATTTAGTTCTAGAAACTGTACTTGTATTCTCCCTTTAAATCATACTATCTAAGTGTAGAAAGGACTCACTCTTCATTTGTAAGATGAAAACTGAAAACTATAGCTAATATCTTTCGATAAAGCATAATCTGAGTAAAACTTGTGAGCCTTAACACTTAGTTTTCTAAAAGCTTTTCTGTTACTCTTTCTGTTCTAGAATCTGTAGTCTGTAAGCTTTAAAACTTAAAGGAAAATATTTTATCAGAAGGGAGATACTTTAAAACTATTCTGAAAATCTTTACTATTAAGTTGTAGGAAATTCTTTCAAAACTTTAGGACATAGAAACTATGGGAGCTTTATAAATTTTGGAACTTTGGGACTTAGGGACTTTGGGACTCAAGGAGTTTCTTCTAACCGACATAAACCATGTGAGCTGACAAAGAGTCCAATGTCTTGCCCACATTGGGGAGATCTATTCTACCCTTGCCATCGGAATAGAACCTTAACTTTAGTGATCACTATCTTAGCCAACTATGGGCAAATCAGAAACATACGGTGGCACGTAGTTCTAGGGCGTGATTCATTGGAATCATACCTAACTCGGTGCTAAATACTACTCCCATACTTATTGCTCAGAACTTTTAGGAAATCCACCTTAAAACAGCACAAGGATTTATAATGAAAACCAATTATGCTTTGCTTTGCTTTAAATCATAAACTGTACGAATCATGTGGATTCCTATCTTAGCTTGGATCAAAAGATCAATCATTGCTTTAGAAAGAACTAATCAAAACTTATCAATATGACTTGAGATCATAATCTCCTTATAAAATCATCAATGGTATTAGGACCCAAAGTATAAAGCTTTAATGCATCAATAATTACATCAATAATAAGATTTAAACTTCATGCTCAATAATCATCTTTAAAACTTTCAACAATCTCAGTCAAGATAATGGTATATAACTCATACTATGAATCTTATAATTTCAAATATGAATATATATAAATTTTTTGCAATTGGAGCCTTAAATGTCATAACAATTTCATAAACTAAAATAATGAGGATTTGGGTATCAACCCTAAATTTAATTTCATGAAAAATCATAGAATATTCAGTAAATTTGAAATAAAAATTAAGTTTTGGGCACAAAAATGAAAGGTTTACCCTTGTTCAAAACCCCACATACCTTGGATGATGAACTAGATGAACAAGCTTGCTTTTGAGATCCTATTTGTGCTCTTGAATGATGATTCTTGGTGTTCTTGAATTGGAAACTTTGAATCTTGAACTGATTTAGGAAAAGAATGGTGGAATCTTGGGGATTCTTGAAGTTGAATATTGAAGATTAGGGTTTTGGTTGAGAGAATTTTTTATGAACATAAGCATAGAATGCTTGTAATAGGGTTAAATCTTATGTTTGGACGGATTTGAGGGCTTGGGAATTATCCAAAGTACCCTTTTTAACTTCCAAACAAAACTGTAAAAACAATCAAAAATCCCTATTTACTAGCCACCGCGATGTACCACTATCGTGGTGGATCACTAGAAAAAGAACGAACAGGAACTGGGTGCTCACCACAATACGCCATAATCGCGGTGCCCCTTGGATTGCTATTTTGGCCCCTAGTGCGATGCGCCAGCATCGTGGAGTCTCACTGGAATGGGATAATTGGGAAAATGGGCTTCTCCGCGATGCAGGGCTATCGGAAGGGCCACTGGAATTTGACAATTGCGGATTTTTCCTTCTCCGTGATGCGTCAAGTGCCCAGGTGTCATACTATCAACTTAAAAATGCTCTAACTTCTCAACCGAGTGTCGAATTTAGGCGAATTTGGTATCGATGGAAAGCTTATTCAATTTCCCACACAATAAAAAGTCAAAATCTTAAAGATTCCACATGGAATAAATATTATTCATTTTGGGAGATATCCCTTAACATTCTAGGAACAAATTTAAGCTAGGAAAAATATGGGATATTACAATATTTCCCTCTTGGGAACATTCATCCTCGAATGTGGCTAATTAGGATGAAATCACTGAGGAATATGAGGCTATAAGTTATCATGCACAACTGAAATAAACTGTATGACTGAATCCTAACGTAGTGGGCTACTGAACCGATCTGTGAGTGCATGAACTTTCATAAGAATAACTATATGACTGATATCGAAATGAGAGCGTTAACTTATGAATAACCTTACTTTAAGCTAGATCTAATTTCATGAGAAGGAGAATGAGAGGTTTATGACATGAAAACTCCATGAAAACTCAGGACATTACAACATCCCCCCTTGGGATCGTTCGTCCCCGAATGATACTGATTTGGTTGAAATACTAGGAAAAGACTATAATACTTGTGAACTGAATCATGACTTAATATCTAAATTTGAAACTGATGCATGATGCATGAACTAAGTTGTATCCAAAAGTACATAAAGTGAACAAATTTCCTCTTGAGATGGCCCTACTCGCGAGACTTTGGGTAGTTGGACTAAATGAAAAGTTGGAAATCTATAGGTGCTTATCTTCTTGATTGCTAAACTGGATTGCAGCTATATGGACTGAATCATACTTAAATGGAGTAGTTCTTCAACACTCTTCTAGGAAGTTCTAACGATATTAGGGAGCAAAGAACTCTGGGCATGATCTGAACAAGACCTCTGAATAAGGAATTACAATATTGCTCCAAATCCATAACATGGTACATAGGCCTATAAATCATAAGCTAGGATAGAATTACTAGGCCTTAAGTAATGTAACTCCTTACTTTCAAGCTTAGCAACACTTCCCGAACACTTCCTCAACTATACTATTCCCCTCAAATACCATACTCGTTTGATTCAACTTATAATTTTTCACATGGCATTGATAAATCCATCTACTAAATTCTAATTGAACTAAATTTTCTCATCGGGGTCAAGCCTAACTCGTAATCACAAGGTACTGCACCTAACACCATAAGACTAGTATAAACCATGGATTCAATACCCCAAGCATTATCGTAACTACTCCGCTCTAAGATAATTCTTCTTATCACTTCTATAACAAATTCTACCTCTTACTAGGAGATTCATTAATGCACTACTCTCCTATCCTCTTATACACCAACATAACATCCAAGCCTATCTTCCTAACCATATATGCATTTCTAAACAAATACCCATAAGAGCATCTTTTTCATATTCTCTAATACCTCTATCAATAACAACTTCCATACACTATTTAATTCTTAGGAAGACACTCATAAAATATTCTCAACTAACCAAGTCATACACAAGAAAATAAACTTCTTCTCAAAAATTCTTTTAAACTTATAGACTTACACAAAACCTGCTTACAACAATCTTCCCAAACATAACACATTTACTATCTCCTATCCACAAAATTTCTTGTCATCACTATCTTGACCTGGGGGAGGTCACTGAAAAATTGGAATACCAGGGCCCAAAATATGAAGGGATACTAAGCATAACTTGACACCTTACTGAGGCTTGAGGAATAGAGTATTCACGACATGAATTAATTAGAGAGATCTAATCTGAGGACGTTCATGATATAAATCTGAATTCCGCTGATCGTTATGAGTGTTACATGAGTACTGAAACTAAACTTATTATAAAGCATGAGTACATGAGTCATGATTTGCATGACCTGAATTTGGAGTTCATAACTTATGGAATGTGATTCTAACTGTTGGATGAACTGAAACTCCTCTTACTAGGAACTGGGAGAGTACATGACTCTCTATTATACACATGAACATGATCTATGTTCAAGTAACTGACACGTGAGGCATGAGTAAATATTGGGATAGCTGAAGTACGAAACTTTGTACTGAGATAAGAATGGGTCGAGCATCATCCTCTCTTACTGACTTTCTATATTACACTGACATCACTTACTAGAATCTGGAAGTCTGACTTGGTTACTCATTATATCATCTCCCCCTTTGGCTTTAAGCCTTCAATCTAAGTCTGTGAACCACTAAATAAACTGCAATCACTTTACGCTTGAGTCTGGGGGTATATTTAATACACATAAAACTAAACTTACCCTGAAGGATTGTATCTTAACGTGTAAAACCCAATGCTAATACCTCCGTCATAGATACTACTCTATTTTTCTATAGATCAATAGTCATCATATAACATCTTGAGCACTTACTAACTTAGGATCTTCATGGGTATTACCATATCCTGAGTTCACACCATCTAGAGCTTTCAACTCTTATTTCTATTTTCTCATCTTCAAGGATTCAAGCTTAGATCCTAACACTTAACACGGTTATAATCAATCTTTAATAAACCAAACTACTCTTGTCATAGCTTACTAATATCACAAGCTTACTAATATCACATCTCTAAACTTGTATTTCTAAACCATGAGAATCAAGCTCATACCAAAAAGGCTCAACATCATCTACCCATAACTCAACTCCTTAACTTAGCTATTAAGAACATCATATAATATATAACTAGTCTCTTTTCTCTTAGCAACTCAAGGGTACTACAAACCGCAACGCAACACGTAATAACTTTGGAGAATAATCCAGCCCCATATCACCTTAGGCATACTTCTTCATCATACATACAACATCATGCTAAATTTCAAATCAACAAACTTAAATTCTTATATGCACTGTTCAAGCCTATTAGATCACCTCCATATAGCTAGCATCACTAACCAAGCAACCATTATTTCCACCTTAATAATCATTCACTATTCCAACTTAGTGTCTAGTGCTAGGCATGATTAACAACCCAACCTCACATACTATTCTCACTTGGAAGCTATAAATAAAATATCAAAAAAATTAGTCCACTAGAACTTCATAACAATAATAATCGATCATGACCTTACGATCTTACTTATTGTAATCCATTAGCACATACTACTTCTACACATTACTATTGTTCACCCCTCTATACACTTAAATTAACAATACTTAACCACTAAATACTTCTATTGATATCCTATACCTTGCTAACACAACAAATATCATCAATAACTCCTTCCGTAATTCAAGCACACAACAATTCACCTTAACTAATAAATCCTTCTTCACCCTCCACTAAACTAAAACTCAAGGACATATCACCTTAACACATCTCGATAATATGCATAAGTTCACCTCTATACTTTCTATCAATCGACATTCTCACTTTTCTTATCACTACTCTTTTATACCTATACTTCCAACTATAATAAGGTTCTACTATTCATAAATCATAACACTGAAGTTCATAATATCCCTAACTCTATTCAACAATCTAGGTTCATACTATCTCCTCTTACGAGCACTGTCTGTACTAAAAGAGTCAATAGGCAATCTGAATACATATCTAATTCTATCTCAACTGAAGAACTCATAAGGATGAGAACATAAACTTTCAACTTAAGGAACTTAACACACTAGGGAGCTCCTCTCAAGACCCTTGTGTGACTTTTAAAACTTATACTAGCAAATCTGAGAGAATTACCTGGGGAGAAAATGGAACTTGCTAATTATGTTATCTCAAGAATAAGTCATAGATGAGGAATTTTGGGGTAACACATGAATAGACAGGAGATTCTGAGAGAACAATTTTACTGCATAATCTAGAGTAGGAAAGAAAGAAAACTTTTCTTAAATGCCTTCTAGCCTCTCAAAAAAAGTACAGACGTCTCCGTACTGTTCCGCAAGACTCTACTAGACACGGATTCATAGACATCCTAGGACACTTGAACCTTGTGCTTTGATACCAAGTTTGTAATGCCTCAAAAATGGTCCCGAGACGTCACACGATGCTTAGGACCACAAGTGATCCCAAGCTAACTCTTCTACTGGCATAACTCATAAGCAACTGAATAAAATACATAAATTTGAATATAATATGCGGAAGATAAATCTTTTCTAAATTTGATCAATACAAAACTAAATTAAAATAATTTAAACTTTGCTTTTACAAACAAAACTGGAATCAAATACCTTAACTCTACTAATTGTCTATAAAGCCTCTACTAGTATTGACGATAAGTAGCCATGATATGACCCCCAACTATCCCAAATCAATATAACTGAATAAAGAAAAATAAGATACTACTCAAACAATATGACAGACTCAAACCCTTGAATTAAGAGAACTCGTCACCTGTTGACTGGAAGCTGCAATCTATCTGAATATGGTATGCATGCTACAACTGAACTGATACCTACATTATGAGACAATATAGCACATAGGCATATATGTGGATCAGTACTTTGAGGATGTACTGCGTATATGGGGGTGAATGCATAAGTAAAATATCATCTCATCATCATAATTTGTAAAATAATGCATGCTACATAAGTTGGAATATCTGAAATACTTAAATATGAGGCAACAAGAAGCAAAACATACTTTATGAATCTTGTGAGCCATAACACTTAGTTCTAGAAACTGTACTTGTATTCTCCCTTTAAATCATACTATCTAAGTGTAGAAAGGACACACTCTTCATCTGTAAGCTGAAAGCTAAAAACTGTAGCTAATATCTTTCTGTAAAGCATAATCTGAGTAAAACTTGTAAGCCTTAACACTTAGTTTTCTAAAAGCTTTTCTGTTACTCTTTCAGTTCTAGAATCTGTAGTCTATAAGCTTTAAAACTTTAGGAAAAACACTTTATCATAAGGGAGATACTTTAAAACTATTCTGAAAATCTTTACTATTAAGCTGTCGGGAATCTCTATCAAAACTTTAGGACATAGAAACTTTGGAAGCTTTAGAAATTTTAGAACTTTGGGACTTAGGGACTTTGGGACTCAGGGAGTTTCTTCTAACCGACATAAACCATGCGAGCTAACATGGATTCCAACGTCTTGTCCTTGTTGGAGAGAGTTGTTCTACCCTTGCCATCATAATAGAACCTTAACTTTAGTGATCACTATCTTAGCCCACTATGGGCAAATCAGAAACCTACGGTGGAATGTAGTTCTGGGGCATGAGACATTGGAATCATGCTCAACTCGGTGCTAAATACTACTCCCATACTTATTGCTCAGAACTTTTAGGAAATCCACCTTAAAACAGCACAAGGATTTAAAATAAAAACCAATTATGCTTTGTTTTTCTTTAAATCATAAACTGTATGAATCATGTGGATTCCTATCTTAGCTTGGATCAAAAGATCAATCTTTGCTTTTGAAAGCACTAATAAAAACTTATCAATAGGACTTGAGATCATAATCTCCTTATAAAATCATCAATGGTACTTAGGACTCAAAGTATAAAGCTTTAATGCATCAATAATTACATCAATAATCAAATTTAAACTTCATACTCAATAATTATCTTTAAAACTTTCAACAATCGCAGTTAAGATAATGGTATATAACTTATAATATGAATCTTATAATTTCAAATATGAATATATATAAATTTCTTGCAATTGGAGCCTTAAATGTCATATCAATTTCATAAACTAAAATAATGAGGATTTGGGTATCAACCCTAACTTTAATTTCATGGGAAATCATAGAATATTCAGTAAATTTGAAATCAAAATTAAGTTTTGGGCACAAGGATGAAAGGTTTATCCTTGTTCAAAACCCCACATACCTTGGATGATGAACTAGATGAACAAGCTTGCTTTTGAGATCCTATTTGTGCTCTTGAATGATGATTCTTGGTGTTCTTGAATTGAGAACTTTGAATCTTGAACTGATTTAGGAAAAGAATGATAGAATCTTGGGGATTCTTGAAGTTGAATATTGAAGATTAGGGTTTTGGTTGAGAGAAATTTTGATGAACATAAGCATAGAATGTTTGTAATAGGGTTAAATCTTGTGTTTGGACGAATTTGGGGGCATGGGAATTGTCCAAGTACCCTTTTTAACTTCTAAATAAAACTGGAAAAATGACTAAAAATTCCAATTTACTGGGCCACCGCGACGTGCCACTATCACGGTGACTCACTAGAAAAAGGACGAATGGGAACTGGGTGGTCACCGCGATGCACCACAATCGCGGTGCCCCTTGGATTGCCAATTTGGCCCTTGGCGCGACACGCCAACATCGCGGAGTCTCACTGGAATTGGATAATTGGGTAAATGGGCTTCTCCGCGATGTGGGGCTATCGCGGAGGGATATTGGAATTTGACTATTGCGGATTTTACCTTCTCCGCGACGCGCCAAGTGCCCAGGTGGCACACTGTCAACTTAAAAATGCTCTAACTTCTCAATCGAGTGTCGAATTTAGGAAAATTTGGTATCGATGGAAAGCTTATTTAATTTCCCACACAATAAAAAGTTGAAATCTTAAAGATTCCACATAGAATAAATATTATTTACTATGGGAGATATCCCTTAACATTCTAGAAACGAATTTAAGCTAGAAAAAATATGGGATATTACAGAAGTCTAATTTTCTTTAAGGGTGGGCAAGACTCTGAGTATTAAGTCAAAGGTCACAAATCAAGGTCAAAAAGGCTAAACATTAGAAACACCAAGTCAACAGCCACAATATAATGATAAAACCATTATAGTCCTAATAACTAGCCCACCTAGGTGCTTTAATGTTATTTGCTAAAGGACAAGGCACAATACTAAGGTACTTCACCTTAAAAAAGGTGATAAGCTAACTATAAGTCCCCAAAACTCAACCTAAAGCAAACAGCTACCCAAGCTAAGACTAAGGATTCTAAGTTCAATTCCAAGGGCCCCGAGTAAGATAAACCAAGTTCTAAAGGATAAATAACTACCAATCTACGGAAATTCAAGGCTGGAATCTATCTTATTGTCCCCTAATCATCTAAAATAATTAGGAATTATCTAAGTAACTATCCAAGCTATAAATACCCACTAACAAATAGCATAATACCATACGAATACTATAACAGAGAAAAGTTTAAACAAAGGTAAGCCTAGCTTACCTGGAGGCCGAACAGTAGCCTCAAATCGACCACAAGCTACTTGTCCCCTCTACTCGACCTCATAAATCGTTGTGCTAAGAATATCAAAGGGTTATAAAAATCCTCGTAGGTCTGACCTTAACTACCAATCTATGGAAGTTCAAGGTTGGAATCTATCCTATTGTCCTCTAATCATCTAAAATAATCAGGAATTATCTAAGTAACTATCATAACTTGATTTTTAATTAGTATATTAGCCTACTACATATTATCAAGTTCTTTGAGTCTAATTTTTTTCTGTGTTTTTCTTTGTGTGTTTTTCTTATTTTATTTCATTGATAATTTTCTTGATTCAAGTCTGTTATGAGTCTTCCTTCTTTTAAAAGTCATAAGGATCCATTCCTCCACAAGCTTAGATAACCTTAAATTGATTGAGAGAAGTTAGTAGCCTTATCAATTTGGAAAAGAAGTCATGGAAGGTGATTCAAGAGTTCATATACGAGTGATGTGAGGCTTTTATTACTAACTTATTTGCTAATTTTTTAGGTATAAAAGGTGATAGAAGGATGGATCAATGAGTCATAGAAGTAGAGGAAATTTATTATTTCAAGATTTGTATGACCGGGAGAGGCGGATTCTTGGAATAAAAGTGAATATTAATGGTGTTGCAGAGTTTGATATTGTACCCGATGATCAAGGCCCTATCAACTTAATATCCCATAAAGAGATGGAATATTTTGTCTTACCGTTACATCTTATTCATGATGCAAGAGGGTTTTACTTGATCAATAAGTAAGGGCATTCATTTTACTTGGGGAGTATCGGGAAAAGGTATGGTGTAGTTCGGATATATTGGATACTTGTAAAATTCATTTGGGATTTGCTTGGTTTCAAAATTATAATGTCTCGTATAATAGAGACTGCTACATGTATGTCACAGACTACAATAGGAGACTTTTTTTCCCACTAATGCCTCATAGAGAAAAGATCACAGGTGAACCACTTTCAATTATAAATCTTAAAATTGAAAAAACGATGACTTATGTGCTTCGATACTAAGAAACCTTAACAAGCGCTTCCAATTGTTCACCAGGCTTACACCCAAGTAGATAGAAATTATTATGAATACAACTGCTTCTCAAGAATACGATTCTAAGGAATTGCCTTTGGAGGCAAAGCTAGCTACTCCTTGTGAGATTACTGCTAAGAGTAGAACATGCAAGTCAACACATCTGCTTCTTGTGCACCATAATAGAATATAGAACTGAAGGGATATCTAAAACTTTTACAAGGGATCCTTGGCACTTGTCCAAACTCTAATAAATTTGAGAGATAAAATATTGAGAGAAGTAAGGGTGTGATATGTGAAAACTCTAGAGTGAAAAAAAGGAGAGGTTGTGAGGAGTGATGAAAGAAGGTTGTCACAAATTTATAATAACTTTTGTAACCTCTCTTTATTTTCTAGTTTTCTTGATTCTTGTGTAGGTATCCTTGAAAACAAGCCTAGTGAGGCACTTTGAGCAATGAAGTATGAGGTGTTAAAAAAACTCCCAAAGGATCAAGTTTTTGCAATGTTTAAAATAAAGTTGAATGCAATCCTTTCTATGAGCTACAAGGTAACAAAGCTAAACCATACACTTTTTTAAAAGAAGAGGATTCTTGTGTGGCTAGTAGCCACTTGTATGTAAGTGATAGTTTGTATGTGTATAAGATTAAAGAGTTTTTTCTTGTAATGTCAGTGATGACATTTTATTGCATGATGATAATTCCAATATTGTGGGTGCCTAAACACTAGTTGACCTTATAGATGACTAGATTGATTCTTCTAGTAAGATTGATTTGAGTCCACCTAGTGTTAGCACTTATGACTTGAGTGAATATATATTGTCATTTGATAGGGGTAGTCAAATACTAGTTGGGTCCAATTGTGGTATTCATGTGCTAGATATTTTAAGATAAACATGTTACCAACTAGTGTTAATTTTGGTGATGACCAACTTGTTTGTCATGATGGTCCACCAATTGAGAACTTGTGTTATGTATGGAATGAGCCTCAATTTAGTGATGGGTTAGTATAGTTGGTCGTGTGAATAGTCATAAAGAATCCTTATATCTAAATAATGGGTCCTTGGAATGTGATTCCATTCTTATCATTCTCTTAAAAAGTTTAAGGTGGGATATGAATTCAAGGACCAATCTTATTTGATGATGACATGGCTATTAATGATGAGCATGGTGGATTTAATCTGATGAGAGGATGTGTCCTCTCTTAAAAACTACACATTGATTGACAATTCATTATGGTATGATGACACACTTTCCAAAAATGGAAATCTCTTTTTAGAAGATAATAGTACATTTAATGGAAATGTTAGTGTCCAAAAGAAAGGTTGTATATGTTCTCTAATGACCACCTCATCCTTGTGTGCTTTCACTTTTTATCAAGGCTTTAATGCTTATGGATCAAGGGGTGAGCATCTTTATGAGCACACATTAGATGAGATCTATTTAAGTAGTATCTTTTTGTACTACTTGTTTACATATGATGCTCTAGAATTTGAGTGAAGTATGTTGTATGAGGATCAAACTGTCAACCGAGCAAATGGGTGTTTGTTTAACCCATGGGTATAAAATTCATTTCCATTTGACTCCGGTAATGATTTGAATAGTGGTATTTTTTATGAAATACTTGGTCCAAATGAAAAGCAAGTTATGAGTAAGGTTGTTGGCTTGAATGTAATAAGTATAGTTGTAATATTACTTTTCTCTTAAGTGATTATTGCTTGGTGTTATTAATTGATCTTATGGGTTTGGGTGAGATATATTTGCCAACTTATGTGGGAAATACCTTTTGTATTTTACCCCAATTATGAAATGGGTATAATCTCATTTTTTATGATAGATAATGCATTTGGTGAAGTCTTAACTTGGCATGACCTTGTTTATAACATGACACTTAACTATGTGGTCTATCATGTGTTACTTTACTTAAAGGGGGATTTGTGTTTTTCTAAATGTAGAACCATCAAGGACTTACATGTGTGGTTGCTTAAACACCATGGCTCTTTTTATTCACCCCTTATAAATGTTTCTTATGTAGCCAAGTATCTCTTGTTTTTTTGGGTTACAAATCATTTGTGACTCAATTTGATGCTTAGTTATATGTTAAATGTGTGCACCCTAGGCATGATGATAGAATTGTTATTGTTAACTCTTGTGCGAACCCTCATGCTTTGAGGAGATTATGGTTTCTTATCCTTCTCATATGTTTTCAGGATATAGATTTGAGGATGAATTCTTTTCAAGAGGGGAGAATAATACGAGCACAGTTAGCTTGGAGCATATTAGGAACGGTTTTCACTATGGATGATAGCTTGGAGTTTGGAGAAAATCATAGAGCAACAAATACGCAAGGCCATGGGTGATCAAGGTACCATTTGGGCAATCAAGAAGGGCCTTTGTGGGTTATTTTTAAAATAGCCACTTTTGGACTATATTTGTAATAGGCTATTTTTGTAAAGGCAATAACTATAAATAGTTTCATAGCCATTTTCATAAGTTGATTTTGAATGATTGAATTGTCTTGAATAGACTTGATATTTGATTACTTTGTGTTAAGATGTTGATTGGGTTTAATTCCAATTATTAGCTTTGATCGAGTAATCAGGATGGATTCTCGAATCGCTTGAGTTATCTTCCTCACTTGATTGATCATAGAGTTATCATATTGTGGATTCAATTTTGATTTCTCATGCATTTAATTGAGTTATTTTCTTCCTTAGTCTATTTGTGAATTTGTTTAGACCTTTCCTTCTTCTGTTCTCGTCTCTTTTTCTAATTTATCCCTCTATCTTCAATTTGTATTGTTTAATTCTGCATTTTCGATATTGATTTTAGTTACCTCGATTAGGATAATTATCAACAAATTACTTTCATCCTCAACTTTCTCAGAGGAATTGGCGTACTTCTGCTCATCTCTTAGCGCAGTCCGATAATATGCTTTAGTGTGGCTGGACTTCTTGAAATCTCAGTATTGCAAGTCCCTCTTAGTCTAACGTGACTTACTGAGTTATTCTCTGCCTCTACCATATCCTCGACCTCAACCACGAAATCCGACACTTCCCTTACCTCTATCAGAAAATTTTAAAAAAAATGGAAACAGATAACTCTGTTTCACGTCTAATGATTTTTCTTCAATTTTCTCTTGAGGCATATTTAGTGTATCTTCATGAGCTATCAAAGAACCCATTTGTTCATCCAATAAATAATTAGATAAATCCTTGGATTCTTCGATAGGAGCAATCAGTGTCATAAAAGGCAGTTTAGGGGTTTGCCTTACGGCAAGGCACTGGTGAAATGCCTCGAGGCATAGAATTGGGGCTTTAGTCTTATGAGTCTTATGCCTTAAGCGCTTGATTGTACACCCTAAGCATACCTAATGTCCAACGCTCGGGGCTCACCTAATAGATATTAGGCAAATTATGGGTCAAATTCTATAATCAACATTACTAGCCCTTATAATTCTATAATAAATATATGATGCTTAATAGTTTTTTCATCTATATAAATTAGAAGATTGAGAATAACAGAAATAGCAAGTCGGTGTACAACATATTTACTATTTAAAATCACCACGAGGGTGAATATCATTTAATATTTCTTTAAAAAAATACTTAACAAGCCGGACTTCATCTTCATTTATCATTTGTTTTCATAATATTGTCATACATCTCAAAATTATCATATTTTATCATTTGTCTTACGTCTCAAAATAATCGCTATTTGAAATGACAACTATCACAAAATATTGAATTCTCATTCTAATCTAAGTAGTCATTCACTGCAAATCAAATAGTAAGTAAATTATTGCGTTTTATTATGTCAAAATTACCATGAGAGTACTAATAAAGTTTATTGTTTATTTTCTTTTAGGAATGTAAATTGAATAGTACATAGTAATATATTTTACAAAAATGTTATTCTTTTATTATTTGAAAGTACAAATGTTAGAGCTGAGTTGTGATCATACTAGCTATTATAGCATTTCTTTATTTATACTTTTAAAATTATATTAGAAGTTTAATTTTCTATGAGTTTGTTTGATGATGTTTTTATTGTTTATAATTTTTGCTTTATTGCACTAGTTTACTATATTATAAATTAAAACTTGAAAGAATCCACAGGGCTTAGGCCTTGCACCACGTTAACTAAAATGCCCCCGCCTCACGCCCCGACTTTTAAAACATTGGAAGCAACCACATGCTCAAATTTGTTGGTTAAAGACCTCAACTACAGCAAGTTCATCATTAATTTTCTCTCCATAAGACTTCATGAAATTAACAAATGCGGAGACTTTAGACATATAATCTTGGACGAATTCACCATTTTTCATGCTCAAAGTTTCAAAACCACGACACAAAATTTGTAATTTAGCTGCAGTTACCTTCTTATCTCTCATATATTGCTGCAGCAAAATTTCCCAAGCTTCATTGAATGTCTCCGCTTATGAAATTTCAGGGAAGATATCATCATGATGGTCTTATTGAATCAGGAACAGTGCCTTCAAATCCTTTCTGTGATTCTCCCCAGAGATTGTGATGGCCTTCATCTGGGTTTAAAAATTCATTCTCCATTAAGTCTGATAGCTCCTGAGACATAAATAGGAATCTTTACCTTAAGACTCTAAATGTGATTCATCCATTTAAAAATTAAAAGAGA
Source organism: Capsicum pubescens (assembly GCA_030864215.1). Lineage (NCBI taxonomy): Eukaryota > Viridiplantae > Streptophyta > Magnoliopsida > Solanales > Solanaceae > Capsicum > Capsicum pubescens. The sequence continues at coordinate 261,066,177 of CM061540.1, read as the reverse complement.
CTGAGAATTTGAATTGATGTTAACTGCCATTTTTGTATTTGAAGATTGATGGATTCTCTCGTGTGTTTAACAGTCTCTCTTTCTCACTCTGTCTTTGACTCCCAGGTGAATAAACCTGGCAACTCTAGTACCAAAGTGTTAGAAAAAACAAAGTAAATCAATAGGCAAATATGAGAAAGGAAGAAACTCTTACTACTCAATTTTCAACTACTGAAAACAAGAAGACCTAATGCCCTTTTAGAGACTTACAGCTTAATATAAATGCTAAAAAGCAGTGACGAACAAGTAATGGTGAAACAAGGCGTGGCCCAAAAAAAAATAACTAGCAGAAAAGAAAGAAATTAACTTAGTAAAACCTAATATCACTAATGCTAAAAAAACAGGGCCATAAAAAGATTTTGCACATGGTTGATTCTTGAAGAATTCGTCAACAGTTGAAACACCTGTGTGTATGGTGGTGGGGGTGGGGTGGGGGGGGGTCCTAAAGCTCTCAAGACTTGGATATTTTATTTTGAAAATGACCTAAAATTCCCATCGAATGAGTTTATTATTAGAGCTAGACTAGTGGATGGATCCACAAAATCCACAGCTTCAGTGACAGGGTTCAAAAAAATTATATCGACTGTTTTGGCTAAAAAAGTTACTATATCGCGAGCTTTCTAGTCGAGAGTAGTAGAAAGAAAAAACAACAACAAAAGTAAAAGAAAAGTAAAAACTCCGGGTATGCCGAATGAGTTTATATTAGAGCTAGACTGGTAGTTAGATCTACAAAATCCACGACTTCGGTGACATGATTAAAAAAATTATATCAACTGTTTTGGCTAAAAAAGTTACTATATCGCGAGCTTTCTAGTTGAGAGTAGTAGAAAGAAGAAACAACAACAAAAGTAAAAGAAAAGTAAAAACTCCGGGTATGCCAAATGAGTTTATATTAGAGCTAGACTGGTAGTTAGATCCACAAAATCCACGACTTCGGTGACATGATTAAAAAAGCTTATGTCAATTGTTTAGGTTAAAAAAACTTATGTCAATTGTTTAGTAAATCCACGGCTTTGGTGACAGAGTTAAAAAGACTTATGTCGACTATTTTGGCTAAATAAAGTTATTATATGGCGAGCTTTCTAGGTGAGAGTAGTGAAAAGAAGAAACAACAACAAAAAGAAAAGAAAAGGAAAAACTACAAGTACACCGAACGAGTTTATTTTTAGAGCTAGACTAGTGGTTGGATCCACAAAATCCATGGTTTCGTTGACAGGATTAAAAAACCTTATGTCGACTGTTTTGTCTAAAAGAAGTTACTATATCGCGAGCTTTCTAGCTGAGAGTAGTGGAAAGAAGAAACAACAACAAAAGTAAAGAAAAAAACTACAAATTATTAGTGGAGCTAGGCTGGTGGTTGGATCCACAAAATCCACGACTTTGGTGACAGGGTTTAAAAAAACTTATGTCAACTATTTTGGCTAAAAAAAAATTACTATATCGCGAACTTTCTAGTGAAAGTAGTGAAAAAAAGAAACAACAACAAAAGTATAAGAAAAGGAAAAACTACATATAGGCCAAGTAAGAAATTCTTTTGGTGGGAATACGAGCAATGAAGAACTAAGTAGTCGTTTGACTATAAAAACTACTTTTTTCTGGGGTTGGAGTTGGAGTTGAAGATGAAGTTGGAATTGGAGTTGTGTTTGGTCATGTCTTTTTGAAATTTTTTTTAGGTTTTTGAAAAATCTTTTTTAAATATCATTTTATGACCTCAACTTTTAAAAATTATCAAAATCACTCAACTACTAATTTACCTACTAACATACAACCAAATGTTGAGAAAATAATTTATATGTCTTCAATTGATAAAATAATTAACAACAAACTAATTATTATGATTGCTATTCTTCTAAAATTTGAATAAAAATATCTCAAACACGAGCTAAATAAGTTTATCTAACCATAATCGACTGAATACAGAAAATATATTTTGATAAATATGATTGATGGATATAAATATATTTTATATATTCTTAAATTTGTTGATGAAAATTCTTAATTACTTTCACTTGAATTAATTATTTTATTGAATTTGATCTTTTTTTTAAAAATACGAATGATTTATTTCTGAATAGATTAGTGCTAATTTTTTGCTTTTTCTTTATTGATGATATTGATTTTCCTTGAATATATATGTTTTTTTTTTGTAAAGAGAACAAACTTTTGTTAAGCTAATTACCACACTCGTCTCTGTTCAAAATCCATAAAACCAAAATAAGGTAATCATCAATATGGATCATTACGTTATGTTTGATATACGACTTTATTGATCACTTTTTAATAATCTATTAAAATCATCATAGTCATTATATGACATATACAGAAAATTAAAATGACAAGAAAAAAATATTAAATTTCTCATTTTTAAATAATAAAATGTATTAGGCCTTATATTTCTATAATATAATTCATTCAAAACAAAGTTGATATATTTCCGCCATAGATTGCCATTTTTTATTTTTTACTTCACGTTAGTAAATTTTGATTAAAAAAAGAAAAAGAGATTAGAATATCTGTAACAATTAAAAATGATGTTGTACCATAGAAAATAAATAATAATTTTTTTCTTGGTGGTTGTAGTTATAAAAGATGTTTGTGTAAAAATTTAAAGATTGGGGTTATATATAATAATAATGAAAGTTGAAAATGAGAGTGAAAAATTGTGAAAACAACAAAAAGTTATTTTCACTTTTTGGAATCCAACTCCGAAATAATTTTTCAGAGTTTTATGGCCAAACACCATAATTTTCAGAAAAGTAAAAAATGTGAAAAAAAATCTGAAAAAAAGAGAAAAAAAATTAATGGCCAAAGGGCCCTAAATAAATTGATTAGAAAGAACAGAAAGAAGTGAGAAAAAAAAAACTTCAAGAAACAAAATGCTGTAAAAGATAAAAAAATAAATTTTACCTTTTCCCGTCTCGAGTGTATTTACACTCTCTCCTTCATCTGGCATTATATGGTCCCACCCTTCGAATTATTTAAAAAAAAAAAAAAGTAGTTCAGCACTTTAAAATTGTAATTGAAAAAAAAAATTGAGTGTCTTAGTGTAAGAAATTTTAATATTTTTAGGTCACCTTTACATGTTATATCAGATAACTTATCTTATTCTTAAGATTTTAAACCTCACATTTAAGGAGACTTACTTATGGATATCATTTGAATGATCTTGTAGTATAAATAATTTACACACTAAGGATGTAATGCGGTTGAGATGGTTTGGACATGTGATGAGAAGGGGTACGAATACCCTAGTTCAGAGGTGCGAGAGGTTAGCTTTGGATGATTTCAGGCGGGGTAAAGGTAGACCGAAGAAATACTGAAGTGAGGAGATTAGACAGGACTTGGAGCAGTTACAGCTTACTGAAGACATACCCTAGATAGGAAAGTTTGGATAACACGAATTAGAGTAGAAGGTTAGTGCGTGGAGGTGAGTTGCAGCCAGTAATTAGATGCGTTTTGGGGTAGCCTGATAGTGGTTGTAGGACTTTGCTCATGGGATGGTGCCTTTAGTTAGGTGGGTTGGGGAGGTGGGTGCTTGCGGTTGGTTAGTGTATCGTACTATTTTGTGGGTGCTCTATTTCTGTTATTCATCTTGTTTCATGTTTCATGTTTTATTACGACTTTATTTACTGTCTGTGTCTTGAGTCGGGGTCTATCAGAAACAGTCTTTATATTTTTTTGAAGGTAGTAGTATGGACTACGTACATTTTATCCTCCCTAAACCCCATTTGGTGGGAATTCACGGGTATGTTGTTGTAAGGATTTACATAACATAACGATACCCGTATCTACTATCCAGTTTCTACGTACCATCCACCACCCCCGTCCATCCTTCGCACCATTAGATGTAGCACTCAAACTTTCCACAAAAGATACCTCTCTAAAAAAAAAATTTCTCTGAGTTTATGCTGTAAAATACATATCTAAATAAAAAAGTCACCAAAGTTTTGCATTTGGCTTTCTTCTCCACTTAATAAGCAAATTTTAAATGGCATGACAATGAACACCCTACAAAAATCATTTTTAAGGCTCTTGATGTACCTAACTCACTAAATCACCAACCAGTAGTTGCATAGTACACTTCCAAACTATGCTTAAATTACAAGACATTTATTCTCCTATTTTTACACTATGCTTAATCTTGGTTCTACTCCAACTAGCCCACCAATATGACAAGCCACCCCTCACAGAATCATAGGATCCTTTTCATTTTTCCTCTTGCATTACTCTCTCTTTTTCTTTTAGGAACTTTTAGATTTCTACTTGATAACTTGAAAAACAATCAATTCCAATTTCTATGGCAAACAAGTTTTTCTAGACATAGTAAATTTCTTAGAGTGCCAATAAATGTTTCTGAAAATGAGATCATTGAGGAAAGTTGCAATGTATTTGAAGGAAACTGGGTTTGGGACAATGTGACATATCCACTTTATAGAGAAGAGACTTGTCCTTATTTGGTTAAACAAGTTACTTGTCAAAGAAATGGAAGGCCTGATTCTTTATTTCAGAATTGGAGATGGCAGCCTCATGGTTGCAATTTGCCCAGGTATATATATATATATTATATATACACACATAACTTTTATGAGTCTTGAACCTTTTGTTATAGTGTCATGTGGATACTATGGAAGGTTCGTTGTTAAAGCGGCTATTATTATTTGTTGCTTTTTGTACTTCGATTATCATATTTTTTGTTATAATTAATGTGAAGAATGCTTGTGATATTTTCGATAGTATTTTGCCTGGCTTCTTCACTTCTCTTATTTCCTTTTCCGAATTTCATCGAGTTGAGGGTCTATCAAAAACAGTCTCTCTACCTTCAGGGTAGGGCTAAGGTCGTACACCTACCCTCTTCAGACCCCACTTTGTGAACTTAGACTGGGTATGTTGTTGTATTGTTAAAGTGGCATCCTATCTGTTTTTTCAGGATTAAATTAAGCATCTTTTTAGTTTGACCTATTAATTTTTTTTTGTGTGTTATATAAGCATAGTTGAGTTACTTTTATGACTTCCATATAATAAATTAAAAGTTGAATGATCGTCCGTATTGTTCTGTAAATGTTTGTTGATCAGGTTCAATGCTTTGAAGATGCTGGAGATGTTGAGAGACAAAAGGCTCATGTTTATTGGAGACTCTATACAGAGAGGCATGTTTGAGTCGATGGTCTGTCTAGTTCAATCAGTGATTGCAGATGGTTACCATTCCATTAAAAGAGTTCCTCCCAGAAAGATTTTCAGAATTGAGGTGCTTATTACTTATTCACGAGAGCTATTCTGCAACATTTTCATCGAGTTTTATTGGTGGGATTTGAAACTCTAAAATAGTGCCATTTTTCAACGATAAGATCGAAAATGACTAATGTAAAACTCACAACTACCACTTTCCAACCCCTGCAACGGGAAGAAAGCCTTTGTCCTGGAGTTTCAACTTCTACAAGTGAAACTTCTGGATATATATGACTAGTCGAGTTTCACTTATGGAAGTTAAAACTTCAGGATAATGGCTATTTTTCAAAGACATGATCGAAAAGTGATCATTGACACTATTCATTGCTTAAATACAAAAGAAACAATGGTATATATTTGTACACAATTTTTCACCTTAAGTTGTGAACATTTTGTGTTGCAGGAATTTAACGCATCGATTGAGTATTACTGGGCTCCTTTCATGGTTGAATCCATATCAGATCACGCAACTAATCATACTGTAATGAAGCGACTAGTTAAGCTAGACTCTGTAGAAAAGCATAGCAAGCTTTGGGAAGGAGTTGATATCTTGGTTTTTGAAAGCTATGTGTGGTGGATGCATAAACCTTTTATAAATGCAACGTAAGTACCCTTTTCACACCCCCCCAAAAAAAAGCATACTGGAAAAAAGAAATTCTCTTGCATGAGGATATTCAGTGACAGTGTAAAAGTTCTTTATAATGTGAACGTATATAAGTTAAATCATACAAAATAACTGCAGAATGAACTAATATTGTAGCACATCTTTTCTGTTTCTGCAGTTATGGATCTCATGAAAATGTTAGAGAATATAACGTAACAACAGCATATAGATTGGCGTTGGAAACATGGGCAAATTGGATAGAGTCGAGCGTTAATCCTCAAAAGCAAAAGGTCTTCTTTGCGACCATGTCCCCGACACATTTATGGTGAGACTGGACTCATTACTTGAGATTTTCTCTTAAACTTTATGTTGTAATGATAGTGTTCGAGCCAACTTGTAGTAATACTTGTTAGCTCTTATTAGCATTGGAATGGCTGGAACCACATTTGTTCAAAGGTTGTTTGCCAAAAAAAAATAAAAAAAATTATATTGTGCATGGTGAAATTTTTGTATTATATATTTATATATATTATTTGTTGAATCACATTAGCGTTTCCAGAATCGTGCCAAAGGGAGTAAAAAATGTTTTATTTCATCTAGATACCCAGCTTGTGAAATTCTTTTAATCCTTATCATCAGTAAAAAACAAAATTTACACCATCAGGTCATCGACCTATTGTAAAAGTACCTATAAATATTGTTTAGGTTGATTCTGTAAAATTATCTTAAACGGGTTGAAAGAAATCATCTACCATACGGAGATTCAGTCTTCAAATTGACCTATACCCTCTGTGGATCCATGTGCATTAAACATAAGAAAAAAAAAATGCAGGAAACGGCCTCCATTAAGCAACAATAGGAGCATTTCTGGGCCAAACTATTAGCGGTAGGGGTATTTTGGACGAAAATATTAATGGTAGAGCCATCTATAGACCAAACTATTAACGAATAGCATTTTTTGTTCAATTTCACATAGTTTAAGGGAATTTTGACCCTTTTCCGTATTTCATTTGCAGGAACTGGGAATGGAAAGGTGGAATTGATGGAAACTGTTTTAATGAAACACAACCAATCCTAGAACTCTACTGGGGAACTGGTTCAAACCTTGAAATCATGTCAATATTGAAAGATGTTATTGGAAAACTGCAAGTTGATGTGCGCTTGCTGAATATTACGCAGTTGTCTGAGTACAGAAAAGATGGTCACACTTCAGTTTTTGGTGAACGGCGGGGAAAACTTTTGACTAGAGAACAAAGATCGGACCCAAAGACTTATGCTGATTGCATACACTGGTGCTTACCAGGAGTACCTGATACATGGAATGAGTTGTTATATGCTATTTTTTTGCAAGATTACCGCAACCATTGATACAAATTTTCGTTTAGTTGTTCCAGTTTGGAACTGTTGTTTAGAAATGATTCTCTTTTTATTTTTCTTACCATTTCTGAATCTTTAGACCATAACATTAGATTTGAAACTGACATAGTATGAAAGGATAAGTTTTTGAGGGGTGAAGTGAGTCGAAACATGAACCATAAAGATCAAACGGAGGAATATTTGATTCATTTTCAAAATTGGGGGGTATTCCCGACCCTTTTCCCATTAATTAGTGCACTTGGTTTTGTTTTTTTGAAATATAAAGCTTCTCTTTTTTTGATAAAAAAGATTAATTTATATAGTTTTTAAATTGTCAGTGAAATGTTCATAATCCTAAGTTCTATTACATTGACCAATGAATAATACCTTGTCTTCTCAAACAGATCACAAACTTGGCTATTGTTCTTCTAGTGCTACCAAAATCACTCGGGATAAAAAAGATTAATTTATACAGTTTGTTTACGAAAATATCCCTCACTTTAGTTAACTTAATTATTTTTATGTTTGTATTCCTATGATTTTTCTATGTGTTCAGTTATGTGTCAATATATAAGATTCATACATATTTGTCTAAATAATACTGGTTATTAAAGTTGTACATTGCACTTCACTAATACGCAGTGGTGGATCTACATAGGGTCCAGGGGATTCATCCGAACCCCCTTCGTCGGAAAATTATACTATTTTTACATGATAAAAAAAAATTTGTGTATAAATAGTAGAGGTTGAACCTCCTTTGATTAGTCCGTATATGTACTACTGAACCCCCTCACTGAAACTTCTGTATCCACCCCTGCTAATACGTATTATATTGTCCTAATGTTGATAATGAAGAGTGTGTAGTAATTACAATTACTTTAAAAGTATTTTCATCTTTAAATAACTTAATCCATATATATAGTTAATACATCTACTTCGTTTTACATTCTATCTCACATAAGATTATTTAAATGCAAACCTTCTCATAACTAAAACGCATGTATTATTAAATACCATCATAACATTACTTTGAATTTGCGGCGATAATTCTTTTTTTATGCCACCATAACCAAATTTTACATTACTTATGTGCAACCAACAAATACTGTGTATTACATTGTCCGTGCCAAAAAAAAAAAAATAGATTTTTCATGCAATATGGAAAGCTTATGGCGTTATAGACTTGATTCACGATTTTTTTAGTTTTCTTTTCTTTCAATACTCTGTCCGAAAATACCAGCTTTTATATGAATGTTATTAATTTTTTCATGAGATATATTTTTTTCATCATATAATTTTGCTTTTTCAACATATTAATATGAGAAAAAATACAACTTATAGTATTAATTGTTCGTATAGTTTGTGAATATCTAAATTATAATTTTGAAATACTAAACAATTCAAATTTAACTTGCTTTAAAAATTAGTCAAATTTACTCAGAAATTTTTCTAATCAAAAACTAACTTCTGTGAAGAATGAATGCTAAAAGAAGCATGTTTTTTCCTTTATTATTTACTGTAGAAATTGCTAGGTCCATCAACTCTCTTGTAGTCTAACTCAAAATTAAAGTGTAAGTCAAAAATCACTTTAATTTTGATTTTTTAACCATTGTCAATTTTCTCTACACACCGGAGGAATTAACTCTACTCGTAATTCGTTTTATCACAATATTAATGAGTATATCTAGCCAGCTTTCATCGACTCTATGTAATAATTAAGACATAGTACTGTGTAAAAACCGAACCGACCGATAAACCGAACCGATAAAAATATTATTGGTTTATTGGTATTGGATTATCGGGTTAACGATTTTTTATTGATTTTATAAAAAAAATTATTGGGTAAACGGTTCGGTATCGGTTTTAGCTTATTGGATTATCAGTTAAACCGATAACCCAATAAGGATACACTAAGTTATTGTTTTATCCCTATTTATGATATATATTTAAATCTCTCTCTCTTTATCTATCTATCTATATATATAGAGAGAGAGATGTGTATGTATATAGATTATATGCACTAGTAATTCTTAATTCAGTGATTCACAAAGTATTAACTTATTTAGGACAACAAAGGCACAGTATAAAGTCCGGTTATTAGCCTAATTAAAAGCTTGAAGCATTTATAGCTTCCAACAATTCGGATTCAATTCTTTTCCTAACTAACATTCAGTTCAAGTTTGAAGATTCTTGTAAACTAAAATGCATTGCGTAGGTTTTGGCGGTAATTAAGATTTCATTTTTTTATGCTAGTTGTTACTATTTCTATTTTATAAGTATTTTCTTATTGGTTAAACCGAAAATCGAACCGTTAAGGACCAAAAACCGATAAGAAAATATCTTATTGGTTGGTTATTGGTTTTACATATTTAAAAATCGAAAACCGAACCAATAACACGTAAAATCAAATCGAACCGACCGATGCACAACCCTACATAGTACTGGCTAGCCAAGACAAAGAGGTCATGTATAGTAGTATATAGGGTTTAATGTGTGACATAGAGGTGCTTAAGAAAACAAAGATTCCTCAAATAATTGAAAATTATTCTCCATTACGATAGACATAAATAAAAAAGATAAAATATCTCATTTTAAAACATAAACATTTAGATCAATACAATTAACTTGAGTTAGAGGTCGTGTTAATAATTAACTTTATGTATAGTACAACTTATTCTGTCATCATGATTTCACTTCATGATTCATGATCTAATATTAAATATTGTTAAAAGAGGGTGTGCATTAGTATATATGAGAAAGTGAAAATCAAAGGATTTGAGGGTAGTTTTGTCATTTTATAATTTTATTCAAGGATAAATTAGGGTGGAATAATTTATACCACCAAATGTGTAGAATAACTTAACCCGATACTATTATTAGTCTCGGAATAAGTTATCCCGAGTATTACCAATCAAACGATGCATTAAAAAGTTTATTTTGAAACTATTATTTTATCCCAGAATTATTTGCTTTAGTATCTCACACCAAGCGACCCCTAAGATATTGATGTTATGAATAGTTTAAATTGGGCTCTTTAGTCCTTACTACCGCCGTCGCTCAAAAGTCTTGAATAATTTCTAGGATAAACAACATAAATCTCAACTTTCTATGAAAGTAATTACATAGAATTCCGGTTATACTTTCTCTCTCCCAGCTTTTGAAAAATACTTATACATTACTATGTCTCTTATACGTTACTACAATTATGAGCTAGGTGAACCGATTTGCCTATAATTATGAAAATAAAATCTGCTATCATTATTATCTCTCACAATTAACGCCTGATTTTATGGAGGCATGAAATTAGTTAGTAATGATAAACTTCAAATATTAATATAAATAAAGTAGTAAACTTCTTCCATAATTATGCACCTTAAAACAAGGAACATTTTCATTTTCTCCTAAACAATCGACAATTTCTTTTTTTACCACTAATTAAATACCCCTAATCAATTAACAAATCCTTTTTACCACTAATAAACTTTAAAAACAAAACCTTCTCAATAGTCATCTACGATCTACCCCATAATAAACTTTAAAATAAAACCTTCTCAATAACCATCTAAGAAACACAAAAAAAAAAGGGTAAACATAGAATTAGACTTTCAAAACAAATAAAGGAAGAATCTTATACACTTTCACATGTATGTGTACGTCTTATATAACTCACAATGTAATCTTAACAAAATGTATAATATAATCTTATACATAGAATAAGATTTGACACCATTTTTTCGTATAATCTTAACAAAAGTATATTGTAATCTTATACATAGAATAGAATGTATAATGTAATCTTATACACTAAATCAAACAATGGTTTCACATATATGTGTAAACCTTATACAAGTTATAATATAATCTTATACAGTTTCTCATTTATGTGTACACCTTATACAACTCACAATGTAATCTTATACAGCTCGGACCAGAACAAAGATTCGACTTTGAAATATATGAAAAAATATGAAAAAATTCAACTCTCACAATGGTATTGAATTGATGATACAAGAATAAAGAGCACAAGGTTTACAAGGTCTTGTAGAAGGTTCAAGTTTTGGATTGTCAAAGGATCAAGTCTCGGATTTGCAAGTGCTTGAAGATCTTTTGGAACCATTACAAAGTCTTATCCAAATTGAAGAGAGAAGAAGGGATTTCTACATCACATAGACGCCTCAACTAAGGGCATTGCGATCTTTTAAGACCTTCCTTTTACACTCCAAAGGAGCACCCTTCATTAAGGGCATTTTAGTCATTGTTATGTAATAGTTTAAATAGACCTTTTAGCTTCCATTTTCATTAGACTTTGATGAATTGAAATTGAGTATTACTCTTAGTGTAATTTTTTCCCTTAGTGTAGGGCTTGGAAAAGCCATCTTAGTGTAGGTCTTGAAAAAGACATCCAAACTTGAAATATTAACACATTTGATGGATTTCACTTGTGTTGATCATTTGGCAAGAAAGGTGTGATTGAGGAGTGTGAATTCCTTTGGTCCACCTAAGAGTGAGGTTTGAACTACCATTGATGAGGTGTGTTTGAAGGTTTGATACAATTTCTTGTGCTAATCATTGGTGATAGTCAGGGTCTCATTACTTATCTTTCATTTTATGCATTCTCATCTCCATCCCCTTTCTTCTATGTGTTGCTTTCTTTCTCTTTAGTTGTTGGTTTTTGCATCTTGTGCCCTTAATTTCGTGTATTAGGTTTAGATCTTGTATCATTTGGTATCAAAGTCTTGGTTAGGTTTGTTCCTACATCTCTAAATCTTGGTTTTACTGCCCTTATTAAGAAAATCTCAACAAAAAAGAGTGTAGAAAATCGAAAATCTCACAAAAAATTGTAAATCCATTTTTGTGTTTTGGCAGATTTTTAAATCTTAGATCTACATATTTTTGTGTTGTTTTGTTGATTTCAAGATCTAGATTCTTGTTCCCTAGCACCTAGGGAGTCTAGATCTACATTTGGAATAAGATTTGGTTGTTTTTTGGCTAGATCCAACATTGTTGTGACTTGTTTGAAGCTTTTGGAGGTGAGATCCGTTTTGGGTTTGTGTTGGTGACGTGATTTGTGGCTGATTTTGTGTTGGTTGTGCTTGTCTTGGCAAAAGGAACCTAGATCTAAAAGAAAAATTGAATTCGGGGTTCATTTGCCTAGTGGTCAAATCTTGGTCAGCTCTTGAATATTCATATTGTTCTTCCTCAATCTTCATATCTTGTTGGAGAAGAATATTCAAAAGTTCTTGTTTGATCTTGAAAAGGGAGTGTAGTAGTTGTTCAAGGCAATTTCAAAGAAGCTTCCTAGTCTTGCCAAAAGAAGAAAACAACAAAGACAAAAGGAATCTTCAAGTATAATTACAAGTACAAGGAGGGACCAATTCATTTCTAATCCATTTTGAAGCTTGAAAAGGATTCAAACTTGAATATTTTTTCCTCCAAACGAATTCTCTTCCTTCCCTAAGTGTTGTTGGGCCGAGACAAGAATTTGAGAATTGAAAATTTTGAAAAAGTGACGTCCAATCACAAGCTGCCACGTCATCACTATATAAACAACCAAATTGAGTTCTAAATTAGATTTCTAAGTTTCTATTTGTTGTTTCTAGTTGCTTTTGTGTTGATTCTATCACTAATTAGCAAACTAGTAAGTACCTACTAGGTTGATAATTAGTCTTGAGTCTGTTTTGTTCGTGTCTTCGCTTTTTGTGTGCTTTTCTTGTTTTTAAGTCGTAGTAGTTTGTTGGTTCAAGTCCGTGCATCATTTTATTTGAGTCTTATCAAACAAAAATTGATTTCGGACCAAGGCATACTCACCACTCAACTCACTTACCAAGTATTGCCAAGTATTCAACACTTGTGAGACCAAGTTTGAGGTGAAATCCGAGTGTGAGTGTGTGAGGTTATTTGAACTAACTTATTTGTTTGTTTTGTAGGTTTTTGCCTTTGCTGTTTTTTTCTCTTTTTAGGTACCTTGACAATGGAAGGAACAACATTATCCACTCCAGATATTTATAGTATTTATACTACCTCGGATCCTTTTGAAAATTTCCATTGGCACCTTGAAAGTCTACGCCAATTGATGATTGAAGCATGCCATCTAAGCCGAATCACCACTAACCAAGATACTAGCATTTTGCCTAGTATCAATTCTCCTTGTGTACAGGTTTAAGATAATATACTTCCACCGGAGGATTCAAGGAGAGTTCCTCAAGAACACATGGTTGTTGATCAAATGAAGCTCTTGGCTAAGAATTCCAACTTTGGGGGAAAATGACAAAGAGGTGATGCAAGGAAAAATTCTTGAGAAACTCCCTTGTAATGAGAGCTTCCCAAAGGAACAAATGTGTTGCCATGATCCAAACCTAGGTGAAGTCCATACCTCATGTGAGCTAAAAGGTAACAATGATATCTCCTACACTCTTATAAACTTAGAATGTCATGATGTGGCTAGTAGTAGCCAAGTGGATGTAGTTGATGGCTTGCTTGGAGGAGAATTGCATGAGTCTTCCCTTTGTGATACTCTTGATGTTGTTAGGTTGAATAAGGACCAAACTCTTGTTGTGAGTATGCAAGCACTAGTTGATCCTTTAGATGACAAAATCAATTCTTTTCGTAAGAATGATTTGTGTCCATCTAGTGCTAGCACTTATAACTTGAATAAGGTTTCATTACCAAGTGATAAGAGTATTCACACACTAATTGACCCTTGTGAAAACCAAAGTGAGTCTACGTTGGTATGTGAGTTGCCAACAACTAGTGAGGATGTGAATGATGATCAACCTACTCACGAATGTAGCCCACTACTTGAGCATATGTGGTGTGTTTGATAAGTATCGAGTTAGTGATAGAGTTAATCATGGGATTGGATATGATTCTTTCAGCATGTTGTATGATGAAAGCCATATTGATAGATTTGCTCAATAAAACCAAGAAAAGGCACAATCAGGTGAAGGTGACCTTGAATTGCTTGAATATTTAGAAAATCTGAATTGTGATTCTTCTTGTGAACATGTTTTTTTGTGTGATCCCTTTACTGCTTATGGTGATTTATATCTATGTAGGGATTACTCTCTTAAAATAGAAAGTGGTGCATGCTTAGAAATTTCATCTATTTTTTCTTTGTGTGTTTCATATGTTGAGCATCCTAGTGGTGATGAACTTGGAACTAGTGAGTACTTGCATAAGGACACCATAGTTGAAGTTGATTTTTGTGACACCTTTCTCTACTCTCTATTTGCCTTTGATGATGTGTATGCTATTGTAGAGAGTATGTCTTTTAGATTGGGTGAAGCCTATGGGTAAAAAGAGTATTGTCTAGATCCTTGTCTAAGGCTACTCTTTCCATTTGACCCCGGTACAAAATGTGGATATGATGATGTTGGCACAACTACCTTGTTGCTTGGTCAACATGACAAGCAAAGTATTATTCTTGAAAATCCGAAGGCAAAAGTGTCATTGTCGTCTTGGGACAATGTTTCTAAATGTGCATCCTTACTTGATACACTTGTGCTTGAATTGAGTAAATCCCAACTTGTGGATGCCAAGTTGATGTTTTACTTGAGGAGAGGAAGTCATATGTGCTTAGTTGATTTAATTCCATCCTTGTGTGCCTTATGTGCTATATCTTTTGGACCAAGTGACCCTCTTGTAGATGATAGCACCTTGGGTGATGTCTTCACATATGATTCCTTCCTATACTACCTTTTTGCCTATGATGATAACCATGTTAATTTTGAATTGGTATTATATAGAGGTATTAAGTTTGATAGATGATTTCCTTGCTTGAATGATGATGATTGTGAGTTTGGTAGCCTAGTGAAAGGAGTGGATCATCTCGGATTAACCCCTTGTCTTCTACTCCCATTTGACCCTGGAATACTTTTGAGTTATGGAAGGTGTAGTTTCGGTTCATACTCAATTCTTTTTTATGTTTATGTCATCCACTTCTTTATACCCTTTTAAGCAAAGCTTTTCATGTCAAATTTTAAAGATATGTGGGTTTATGTCAAGTGTGAGCAACCATGGGTCGATGATATGAGTGTGGTACTAATACTAACCCTCCTACCAAGAGGATTGTGTGCTTGTTTTGCTCTCTCTTTGGTTTTGCAAGATCTGAATTTGAGAACAAATTTCTTTCAAGATGGAGAGGATGATGCAAGCATAAAGAACACAAGGTTTACAAGGTCTTGTAGAAGGTTCAAGCTTCGGATTGTCAAAGGATCAAGTCTCAGATTTGCAAGTGCTTGAAGACCTTTTAGAACCATTACAAAGCCTTGTCCAAATTGAAGAGATGAGGGATTTCTACATCACATAGGTGCCTCAACTAAGGGCATTGTGATCTTTTAAGACCTTCCTTTTACACTTCAAAGGAGCACCCTTCATTAAGGACATTTTAGTCATTGCAATAGTAATAGTATAAATAGACCTTTTAGCTTCTATTTTCATTAGACTTTGATGAATTGAAATTGAGTATTACAATTAGTGTAGTTTCTTTCCTTAGTGTAGGGCTTGAAAAAGCCATCTTAGTGTAGGTCTTGAAAAAGACATCCAAACTTGAGATATTAATACATTTGATGGATTTCACTTGTGTTGATCAATTGACAAGAAAGGTGTGATTGAGGAGTGTGAATTCCTTTGGTCCACGAGTGAGGTTTGAACTACCATTGATGAAGTATGTTTGAAAGTTTGATACACTTTCTTATGCTAATCATTAGTGATAGTCAGGGTCTCATTACCTATCTTTCATTTTATGCATTCTCATCTCCATCCTCTTTTTTTTATGTGTTACTTTCTTTCTCTTTAGTTGTTGGTTTTTGCATCTTGTGTCCTTAATTTCGTGTATTAGGTTTAGATCTTGCATCAATTAAAAAAACTAATACTTTGATGAGTACATACCTGCAACAAATAAAAATTCGAATCCAAATTTGATTTGGTAAAGTTGAAACAAAAAGAACTTAAAATTAAATGAAGGAGGTGAACTTTGTTCAGTTAATGGTTGATAACTGAATAATTTGAAACTCCCCAGATCACGTTAGCTTGATTCTACGCGTAAATAAAAGAACACAGATATAGAGCAAAAAACGATGCACAAAATATGAAGCAAAAAACGTTATTTTGGTATGTATGAGGATGAGAGAGAATAAAAGTAAGAAAGTTTATGTAATTAATATGAAATTTTTGTAATTACTTTTCAAAATAAAAAATTTATGTAATAATTAATAGTTAACTTGTGTATATATATGTAATTTTTCTTAATTTCTAAGGCAAGGATCAGTTGGAGTTAGTGATATAGAGTAAGAATATAAAATATTAATGTTATGAATATAGTAAGAGTATAAGATATTGATGTTATGAATATATTATATTGGGATCTTTAGTCCGTACTACCGCCGTTGCTCAAAAAGTTTAATTTCTATCATTTGCAATCGAACAGCTTACGAGCAGGTTCAAAGGGCGACGCACCGTGAGAATGCAGAGAGGGTAATCGGCTACCACGGAAGAGCGTCGCAAAGGATACGTGCCCCTGCACCTAACTCACAACAAGACGTGTCGCAATGTCCTTAACCTTGATAAGAATATGACGTGTGATGACTAATATCCAACCAATTGAAGACTTATTACCATGTGTGTTTGAAAATAAGTAAAACAAATAAGTTGAAATGAAATCGAACTATAATTACCAGTTGAAAATAAGTAAAACAAAATAATTGAAATGAAATCAAACTATAATTACCGGTAAATAATTACATCAAAGAAAAAACTTCGAAAGAAAGAATTTTAATCCGTCAGGAGGTTAGATTTGGTCCCTCTACGCACTCTTAACTACTATCATTTTGATCTTACAATTATGGAGCAGTTCACAACTTGGCAAACAACATCGTCTTCATTCTCAAATGCAGTCGACGCTGTTTTATCGTTCTTCCCAGTTTAGGTGCAAAAGCGGAACTACTTGAGGAAATGCCCCAACAGGAGAAACTATCACGTGCTGAAAAACTACAAATCATAGAGAACAGCTGAACATACAAAAAATTTCATGGAAAAGCTTCCAAGGTAAAATGAGGTGTGTCCCATTAAGGCCTCAAGTACAATAGCAGCAGTGTTTTCTTAAAAATAACTTCTCTACTGACGTGTATGGGGAAGGAAAATAAAAAGCATCTCCGAGTGACTACATGCACGTAAGTAATAAACACCAGAAGAATGATCAATGCTTAGTGCATTAGACAAAAAGAATGTTCAGCAGAGTATTGAAAAAGTCCAGCTTTAGTTTTTTGAGATTAAAAAGGAAAAAAGAAAAAAGTCCAGCTTTAGTCGTGCAATACAAAAGATTTTCCATCACATGTCCGAGTCATGGACCCCTGGAACAAAAAGTCTACTTGATGATGAATATAATTAGCAAATGATGCACCATATTATCGGACATCTTTAACCACACACCACAGCAATCTTGCTCATACAACTATTAATGGAATATTGAGAAGTAAAACCAGTAGTAGTGCTGACTAGGGTTGCGAGAGCCCTCAGCCAAGCTTGTAACTGGCTCAACTTTTAGGTAGAAAACAGAAAGTTAGCAACAAAAGCTCAATTGATTTATTTATTTTTTTACGAAGGTAACTGACACAAAATCTCAATTGATTTGGGGGAAGGTCTGATCATTTCGCCTTATATCAGCCAAAATCGTGAACAAACGTATGAAATTTAAGTACTTGACAAACAAACAGTTTTTCAGTATAGCATCCACATTTTCAAACATAGGAAACACCTATAGTTAACTGCTGCTCACAACAGAGGAATCTGACAAATAAAAACAAATAATTCTCACCTTACAACAACAACAACAAACCCAGTGTACTCCCACAAAGTGGGGTCTGGGGAGGGTAGAATGTACGCAGTCCATACCGCTACCTCCAAAGAGAGGTTGTTTCCGATAGACCCCCGGCTACCTTAAAAGGGGAGAATTATGATGGACACTCTAAAAGAAGACAACTTGGCACTGGACAAACTCATGACAATGTAAAACTTTAGTAGCTGCACGACTCGGTGGCAATTCTGATCTCGGTGCAAAATTAAATATCAATCCAGGCACCCAAGCATGGACAACAACTACGCCTCAGTCCCTAACAAGTTGGGGACCATTCATATAAAACTCGAAATTCAAAATTATTTAGAAACCCCACACACCACTCAATATTCCAATAAAACTCGAATTCAAAATTATTGAAAGCGCACACACCACTCAATATTCCAATATGCATGCAGATTTAATCAAATATCACCAATTCTCACACCTCCAAAAAGTGATAACAAGGCTTTTTAACTTTTCAACCAAGAAACACTTCCATTTCAATATGAATACGAGGTTAACAAGAAATCACCACTTCATATATGTATATATATGTAATATACACACACATCTACAAAAAGTAATGAAGGGTGTTTAACTTTTCTCAACAGAAGACACTTCTCCACCCAAAGAAAAAGGGAATCTGTTAAATCGCCACCTTATCCCTCCCACTCTAACTGTGTCACTCTACTAAATGTGAAGTACATTACTACATGCCAAAAATTTTATAAACCAACCTGCAAAGGCAAAATGAGTTTGGCATGCAGAGGGATTGAAAAAATAGAAACATTGTAATATGAAAATACCATACTTGCAAGGTTACTAACAAATTTAAGACTGACTTTACGTAATATTCCTCCCCATGCCACCAGTCCTCTAAAAAAGAAATGTTTGATAAACAAAAAAAGGACAGGTTTGACTCTACGACCTAAATTCTTAAGCTTCAGTTTAAAGACGAAAAAAGTAGCTAAGTGACAGGGTATCCTAAGTATGAGTCCATCCTTCAACTGCAAGGTGTGATTAACAACATCAAATTGTAAAACCACTCAGAAGAGCTTTCGACCCATTCCACACAAGACTCTGGATCATTGTGGCCTATTTTCATCTCTGTTCAACTATGTTCATCTGAGGCACTAAGCATATCTTTATATGTTCTGGCCACTTTTGTTTCTGTTTGAAAGTGTCTTGAGCATATCTTTATATGTTCTGGCCGCTTCTGTTTCTGTTCGAAAGTGTCTTTTTAGTTATCTAGTTATTTCCTTTCTTTGACCCAAAAAATTAAGAGAGACTAGGAAAGATTGCTGAAATCTATGGGATTCCTTTCTTAGCAATACCAACATCCTTGAAAATAGATTTCAGCATTCTTAGAAAAGGAAAATAAAATCATCATACGTACTTAGGGTTAACATAAAAGAGAGTCCTAACGATTTAGGAAACAATAATTCTAAACAAAAAACTCGGAAAAGAATAAAGGCAAGTTTTAACTTTTCGTGCCCCAAGCCCCGACATTAGCCGATTTAGCAAAGGTTGGGCAATTTGAGGCTTAGGTCACAAGTTCAAGCACTTCACCAAGCAAACTAAGCCTCGTATTTAAGTGGAGAAGAATAGAGGGACAAATCCATCATCCCCGAGTTTGACTTTTCTCCCTAAGCTTGTGTCAAGTATGAAATCTTTCCTGAGTTGATTTGTTTCGTGCTTCTTTGGGCAACAAATAAGCCCTATTCAAGGGCTACAATGTGGATCCACACAAGGCTTCTTGGGCAACAAAGTTTGGCACATTTTAGGAGCCTAAATCGGTCCTAAAGGTGGACCAATTTGGACTTCATCCAAAGGTTGATTCTTGGGCCACAATCCATCTTTTCCTATACTTCAATTTGGGCTTTAAAATAATTGTAGCCGGGGTTCTATTGGAAACAGCCTCTCTACTTCATATGAGGTAGTGGTATGGACTACGTACACTTTACCCTCCCCAGACCTCACACAGTGGGAAGACCTCACTCTGTCTTCCCACCCACTGGGTGTGTTGTTTTGTTGTTGTACAAAATCAACTCATCTCCTTTACCCGTGAGCTCTTCGTCATTAGCAACTCCAAAGCTTCCTCCTTGTCCTTGAGAATAAAGTTGTGCTTCCTAGGTAGCTATCAATTTTTTCAAAGCATAGATTACTCTTAGGTATTCAAAAAGACGATAAGTCTTGGCTTATCATTGTTCTTTGTCACTCTAAGGAGGTCGAGACCTATAATCTGATTCTTGCAATTATTCTCTATCAAAGGCTAATTGTTGTTATGAATGATTTTCAAGATTTAGACTTGTCTTGAAACTCTAAATTATTTCTTGAATTTTTGACCTGTTATTTAATTCAAGAAACATATTCTTGAATTTATTATTTCTTTACTTTCGGTTCTTTTTCATTTTTAAATTGCTTTTTAAGCTTTGCAATTTCTTTTTCATTCTTAATTTTGT
This sequence comes from Capsicum pubescens, assembly GCA_030864215.1. Classification (NCBI taxonomy): domain Eukaryota; kingdom Viridiplantae; phylum Streptophyta; class Magnoliopsida; order Solanales; family Solanaceae; genus Capsicum; species Capsicum pubescens. The sequence goes on along the minus strand of CM061540.1, from coordinate 261,045,656 downwards.
TTATCAAGTTCTTCAGTCCTATGTGATTGTTATCAAGACCTGACGAGCACTCTGCCACATTTTCCAAGGATTCGAGCTACGCATATTGACAGACTAGAACACCTTAAAAAAAAGTGAAGGGCGGAGCAACGGCTTTTTCCAATGAAAAAGGTATGCATTGTTTGCTTGGCTCATGGTGTGGAAACCACCCTTATAAGTTACAACGGAGAATTTTAGAAAAGGAAAAATAACTTTTCTTTTGATAATAGGGTAAATAATTTCATCAACAATTTGGAGGAAAACCCAGTATATACAAGTCGTATACTAAAAGAAAGAACCTTTCCAGAAATTTAACTTATGTTAGCCCATTCTATATGTGCAAAGGTCGAGGAGATGTTGTAACCATTAAATTTGCAATGCCAGAACGTACAGCATGGATCTTTCTGGAACTCGTGGGTTACCTTTCCAGAAATTTAACTTATGTTAGCCCATTCTATATGTGCAAAGGTCGAGGAGATGTTGTAACCATTAAATTTGCAATGCCAGAACGTACAGCATGGATCTTTCTGGAACTCGTGGGTTATGCCAGGAGAGTTGGTGGGAAAATATCAACTTCTCTTTAAGCTGGAATTTAGGAGGAAAAGAAGAAGTAAAGCATGGAACACGCCTCCTCTAGCACTCATATGCCCTGTTCTAAGAAAGCAATCCGAAAACCTAATAAAAGGATTGAAAACTCACTTGTACATACTATAAGATCATGTTTATTTCGCAATGAACATTAAAACATCACATCGTCTTTTTAAACTCTTGGAGGACCAAAAAGAATCCAATAAGTATAGATCACAAGAGTGGTCCATAGATTATTATACTTTTGTATGAATAATTTGTACGAACTTCTCTATTTTTATATTGCTTACATACAAGTGAAGCCCCCATTTACATCAATAACATAATTACCACATCAGAAAAGAACTCACTTTTAACCATAGATGTATCCTAAACAAAAGTATTTTCAGCATGGAAGCACCCAAAAATCAATTTCTATAAGCCCATCACAACACTGAAAAGGGCTATTCACATCCTCAAATACCCAAGCCAACAATCAAAGCGAAATAAAATTTCACCAGACACAACTTCGGGAGACTCCCAAAAAATGCAAAACGAGGGAATCAAATGGCACTCACATCCAGTTTCACAAATGAAATCAATTGTGCAACCAAGATTATAATAACCCAATATCTATTAATCAAACTCATCCTTCCAAATCATACTTTCAAATCTCAAAAGTAATTGACAAACATATATTGCACAACGAGGCAGGCAAATGAGCACACATAAAGGCCAATGCCTCAACACATACAAAAGAATGAAGCGATTGGCAAAAGAAAAAGGCACAAAAGAAGAATTCAAGATTCAGACAACTAAAATGTAAGAAACAGAGGTTTTCCAAATACCATAAGAAACTAGTTTCAGCAGCTTCAACAGCAATCTAAAAGTTGTTCTCAATACAGCACATCATTTCTAAGTCTCAAAAGCGTAAAAGACATTACTACATTTATATCCAAATAGAAACTCCAACTAGAACTCCAAAAAGCACAAAGGCTCCTGAAAGAAGAAACGTCTGGACTACCACAACATAGAAGGAAGTCAGAAAGGAGCACAAATGCAGAAGCCAAAGTAAATAGCAAATCAAAATCATCAAACCAAACATCTGCATTCATCCAGAACCACTAAAAGCAGCTGCACCAAGCTGTCAAAACACCTGAATCAAACATCCATTCACAACTCAATATATCATTCCACATCCAAAAATAAGACAAATCTTAAGTGAAATCAAAAGAAAGGAACATTACAGTAGTTGAGCTTTGCAGCAACGCAAAAGCACAGTACAAAAACAGAGAGAATCAATCTGGAATTAAGAGCAATGCATCAAAAGAAAGAAAACATTACAGTAACTATCTAGAAGAGGAAGAAGAAGAACAACAACAACAACAACAGCAAAGCAACAACACTCAATCGAATCAATCTGTGACTATTAACACCACATCAAAAGACGGACAACATCACAATCACAATCTAATCAATCTGGATTATTTCACACAGATCAATTGTACAAATTGACACAACCTCTGCAGACACCTTCAAAAATAACAAGCTGAAAACAGCAAAACAACAACCTGCGCATCACACATCATACTTGCATCTCTCCTCTCCCTATACCCACAGCCCAAATAAAAAGAGGGAAAACTAGAAAAACAAGGACAGCAATAACTTCAAACAAAGAATTCACATGAATTTTACAGCTAAACAAGCTGGAGAGTAGTCCATGATCACAGACATTGACAGACAAATCCAGGAAAAAAAAGGAAGGCAAAGCTAAAATTTCCAATTGGGAAAACCTACACGCCCCTGAATGCAGGTTATTCAGACATGCTGAGTATTAGGAGGAGGAGGGACGATGGGCACATAGTTAGTTTTTTAAGCAGAAAAATCCATATAGGCTAGGGTATCCTTTAGGACCAACACAACCTTAGAAAGTCGGGGGATAATTGGTCAACCCCTCTGCCTTTCTCCAACTTAAATACAAAGCTAAGTTTGCATAGGCTTGGAACCTGTGACCTAAGTCACAAGTCCCTCTGCCTTTGTCACTTGAACAGATAGCACAAAAATAAATAAAGGAAAGAAACAAACAGACTTCCATTTACAAGAAAAAATAATAGACATCCACTAGAATAAAATATGCACAAAAGGGTGTTCAGTGATGTGTGTCCTTTCTCTAAGGCAGAATGTCACTCTAAAATTTACAAACAAACACTAATTAAGACTATTCACTAAGTTCAAGAACACGAAGAACCCAAATATATGTGAATCAACCACACACCCATAAAAAAACAAATTTCACGAATTACATTAAGGAAACTTTTTTAGTGGTTCTTCGCTTCTTTTATCACAACTAGTTTTAGTAAAAGCTTATACCAGAAAGATCGCTGAACATTAAGTATATCCACAACCAGATCATAGACTCAGCATATTCCACCAAAACTCATTAAAAATTAAGCATACTATACAGGCAGGTCACAAAAATGTCAATCATTACAAACCAAGCATACACCCCACATTTTCAAGCAAGAATACTTAAAACAGCAGAATGCAAGGCATACAGGTGGGGAAAAAATACTTGGACACCGATCTACTCAAGGGACTAACCAATAGAAGGACCAACAGAAGTAACCAGAAGTCCAAAATCAACCAAATCCGACAGCACCACAGAGAACCAATCACAACAAAGAGAAACAATCAAAAAACAAACACATAAAAATGGAGAGGGGGAGAGGGAAAAATTTACCTCAGTAATATGAATGCATCCCCTGGTACATACCCCCAGGTGCAATTCTAGGTGCACCTGATGCCCCAGGGGCTGGGTTTTGTAGCGTGTGAGGTTGACTATAAGAACTGTAATGAGAACCCTGTGGCGGTGGATAATCACCCGGGGGCAACCCAGTTGAGCTTGGGGGTAGCCCATACATGGAAGGTCCACGGCCAACACCACCTAATGCACTACCAGCACCGGGTAAACCACCACCAGCACCTCCCAACGCCCCAGCACCGCTATAACCACCACCACCTACTCCAGTAGCACTACTCGCTAAACCGCCATATCCAGCCGAACCAGGCCCACCATAATGAGAGCCCCCACCATATGGACCACCGCCAATCCCTGAACCATACCCACCAATCCCAGATTGGTTCCCATAAGATGAACCACCAGGACCACCCACACCTACACCAATACCATTTCCACTACCCAACGCCGAATTAGAACCATGTCCATGCCCTGAAAATCCACCATAACCAGTAATCCCACTAGGCGTTGGCGCACCATATTGTCCAGGTCCCATCGGATCACCATGCCCTTCGACCTGACCTCCTGGACCAACCACTCCAGGCTTACTACTTTTCTTCCCATCAATAGCCAACTTACAATTCACCAAATGCCCATCAATATTCTTAACAGGATCAGCCACAGCACCCCTCGCAGCCTCAGCCGTCTTATACACAAACAAAGCATACCCTTTACTTTTCCCCGTCGCCTTATCAAACCCTAATGGGCCTTCCTCAATCTCCCCATACACCGCAAAATGCTGCAATATCCTCTCCGACTGCATATCATACGGCACATTCGCCACATAGATCTTCCTCAACGATACATCCACCGGATTACCCGAACTTCCACCACCTGGCCCACCTTGTATCCCCGCACTGGCAAGTTGCGTAACCGTCATCCTCCCATCAATCTTCTTACTCGGTTCCTTCAAAGCAAGCAACGCCCCATCAACATGCTTAAACGTAACAAACCCATACCCTTTACTTTTCCCCGTAGCTTTGTCAAGGATGACGACAGCTTCTTCTAACTCCCCGTAATTCCCAAAAACCCCACGGAGTTTCTCCGTCGTCGTTTCCCATCCAAGTCCACGAACGAAGAGTTTTCGTTGAGTTGTATCTCTATCGGCAATTATTCGAACTTGATCAAGAACGTCGGCGTGACGAACGACGGCGTTTTGTAAGATTTCCAGCATTTGGTCAGGTGTAACAGATTCGAGGATTCTCCGGGCGTCTTCAATTGTAAGGGTAACGGGCACGGAGACCGAAACGGGGACACTCGCGTCGGTGATAACGCCGTTATCTTCAAGCTTTCTCTTCTTCATCATGTCCATTTTTTGTTTAGTTCTTTTTAACAGTAAACTTTAAAACCCTAATTCTTGGAAGAAGAGGGGTCTGATTAACCCTATAATGTATGTGTGTTGCATATATAATGGGTCCGAATGCGGATAGGCTTCGGATCTGGGCTTTAAGATTAGCCCAATCCTGACAACCCAATCTTTGGAGTTCCTTCCTTTTACTAAAAATTACACAAATACACAACTTGTGTTTTCAATATTACAAAAAATCCAACTTCCTAAACATATTACAAAAATCCAACATATACATAGAATGCTATGTATATGTCATAGAATGTTATGTATATGTCGGTTATGTTATGTATATTAATAGGGAGAGAGAGTAAAGTAATTAAAAAAATAGGAGAGAGTGTAATTACTTCCAAAAGGGTCGGTATTTATGTTATTTATACCTCCTTTTATGGTATGACTGATATTATATTTAGGGAAAAGGCATGTTTATCCTCCTAAACTTTTCACGAAAATTTACTTTAGTCATTAAACTTAATTTATAATTATTTATCCTTAATAAGTTTAAAGTGAATTAGTATCACCCCTAATACTGACGTGAAATATAAAAAAAAAAATCTATTTTTTACTTAAAAAATGAGATGGTCTCACTATATATATATATATATACTAGTTTAGGTATACGCGTCTTGCGTGTGTACCTCACTTTAATGAGTTTACACGTTACATTAAATAGAAATTTGTTTAAATAATAAAAAAATTATTGTATCTTTTGAACATGTAAGATGGAGAATTTATTTAATTAAATCTAATATATACAAAAAAATTCTCAACGCTAATCAAAATTTATCTACCACCTTTAAACTACAACAAAATAATACGATGATAGAGATATCAAAACAATACAATTAAACCTAACCTTTGCAAAAGATTTTCCTCAAAATCGATCGACATCCATCTACCACCTGTCAACAATAAAATAATATGATAATAGTGATATCAAAACAATACAACTAAATCTAACCTTATACAGAAAAAAAATATCAAATTAGAGACATCAAAACAATACAATTAAATCTAACCTTTTCCTAAAAAAAATAAAAATTTAAAGCCGACCAACGTTTATCTACCACCTGTAAATTACAACAAAATAACACGACGATAAAGATGTCAAAATAATATAATTAAACTTAATCTTTACACAAAAAATTATAACAAAGCTTTGTACAAAGGTTATGATCAATAAAATCAAAATGTAATATAAATAGAAATTTAAAATTTAAAAATCACAAATTACCCAATAACAAAGCTATGATCACAAAATTTTATTACCCAAATAATGTATTGTATAAACCTAAACACGGACTTATAAAATTGGAAAAAAGAAAGAAATATAAAGACTCCTAAATTAAAATATTATAACAAAAAATTAATAGTCCTAGCCCCCCCCCCCCCCAAAAAAAAAATCAATCCCTCTTCTTTTGGGTGAAATCCACTATACACGAATTGAAATTTATTTTTGGAAGATTTCTTCTTCTTCTTCTTCTAGTTTTAACCTATTTTATGTAAAATAGTTTTTCAATTTTTCTAAAATATTTAGAACTTTACCTTATATAGAAATTTTTCTTATATAATAATCTCTTTGAAGTTGAATTTTCTTTAACAATTTATTGCCATAAATTTAGGAATTCAACTAAAAATAGAAAATCTTCTCCATTTAATTTTTTGTATATATATATATATTATAGTCAATATTCAATATTAAAAATTAAATAAAAAATGTGAAAAGACGATTTTGTCTATTATGAAATCTTTTAATTAAGGACAAAAAGTTCAAATCACTTTTGTAAGGGTGTTCACACTTTTAATATTATATAGATATATAGATATATATATATAGATATAGATATAGATATAGATATAGATATAGATATAGATATAGATATAGATATAGATATAGATATAGATATAGATATAGATATAGATATAGATATAGATATAGATATAGATATAGATATAGATATAGATATAGATATAGATATAAATATAGATATAGATATAGATATAGATATAAATATAGATATAGATATAGATATATATTAAAAGAAATACCCCTTTCTTCTTCAATGCCCCCCCTCCCTTCACCTCTCATCCCCACCCTGCATCGCACACCTACACCTCACACCTCACACCTTTTTCTTCTTCAATACATCAACAAACAACAACACCCATTTTCTTCAACCATTAATTCCTCCATTAACAACCTCAAACACATTCTCCAACAACACTCTCCTCCAATTTTTTTATTTTTTTCCATTAACACATTCTCTAACGAAGACATCAAAGACACTGAATTACTTCATTGATCCAATTCGAAGAACAACAAAACTAGAAGAAATTTTCATATATTTGTGTCACTTGACACAAATATATGAAAAGCATATATTTTCAATACATTATGGACAACTCCTTTTTATTCTCTTTGAATAACATTACATAGTCAAAACTAATAATTTTAAAAAAAGGCATACCTTTCCTGTTTGAAACTTTACTTTAACAAGTCAAGATCTTACCTGTGGTGATCAAGAAACTTTTAAGAAAATATAATCCTTTTTTTTATTTTGGTTGGTTGGTTGGGTTGGGAGAGGGGGGATTAGCATTGATAATCTTTACAAGCTTGAGCTTCTCAATCACAAACATATAACAAGCACAAATATATATTTTTCATTTTTTTCTCAATGATTGGGTCAACCAGAAATTTTCAAGACACTAAATTGCTTCATTAAGTTTCTCAATGATTGTTCCTTTTCTATTCTTTATTTACGTCCCTTGTAACAAAGAAATTTTTTAGTATTTTATTTCTAAAAATGATAATTGTTTAATTTTTAAGGGTGAATTTGATGGTTAAAAACGTTGATAGAGTTGGATTAAAGGTTGAAATGGTGTTTAATAGAGGAAAAAATTTAATTTGATGTCTTTGTGGTTCTTTTTTTATGGTGTTAATGGAGGAAAATGAAAAAAAATCAAGGTGGGATGAGGGGTTGTTTTTAGGGTGGGCTGAAAGAGGAGAAAGAAAGAGAAGGTGGGGAAGGGGTGGAATAGTTTGAAGAAGAAAGAAAATTGGGGGGAGGGAGGGGAGGGGTAGTGGAGGATTTTTTTTTATTTAATAAATATTATAAACAAGAATCATGACATTCATCGTCCCCACAAAGGGAAAAGGAAGAATATTCTTTAATGTACTCAAGTAGGAAAGCTACATGTGTCTATTATTATTTTTTTAGTTTGTGTACTCATTCTTTTGTTTCCTTTTTTTAAAATCTTTCCTTATTCCCTGGTTTATATTTTTCTCCATTTTAATTTATTTGACATATTTTAATCTAACATAAAAATTTAAAAGATAAAAAATAATTTAAATTATATGTTCATAAATAAGGATATGCCGAACGTATTAAAATATTTTTTAATTTTGTGTATTAAATATGTCAAGTGGATAGTTGAAATAAAGAATTTGTAAAAAAGAAAGAATTTTTTTTTAAAAACGGATTAAGGAGAAAAGTAGGCCAAACAAATTGAAATGAAGGAGTAGGTAAAACTTAGTAGCTCGGATGATTTACTACATGAACTCCCACCTTATTGTTGAAGATTCAATTCCCACAATTTAATCCCGCACTTCATTTCCCCTTCTCCTACCTCTAATTTTTACAGAGGTCTAGAAAGAAATTTTTTACATAATCAAGACGGTATTAGTAATTTCCTTAATTTTTTCTTATTTAAATAAGTCAATTTTTACATAACTAAAAACTATATTAAATTAGTATTAATTAATCAAGAATAATATAATTAAAATATTTTTACTTTCTTGGAAAAATTGAATCATAAAGAGTGTGCTCAAGAAAAGAAATTATAAAATATGAATCAGAGAAAACATTAGATTACTCCTTATATTTCTTATCGGGTGATTTAGTACAAATACTTCGTACTTTTTAGAGATAAGTTTAAGGAGATGCATATTAAATATGTCACTTAATTATATTAATTACGCAGTAAGAAAATACTGTCGCTTTAAATTAAAATATTATAATATATCTAAAACTTGGACCCGGGCTTAGCACGGGCCTCGTAAAACTAGAATCTATATCTATAATATATTAAAAGTGTGAAAACCTTTAGAAAAATGATTTGAACTTTTTGTCCTTCATTAAAAGACTACTTAATAGACAAAATCGTCTTTTCACATTTTTTCTTTAATTTTTAATATTGAATATTATCTAAAATAAATATATACAAAAAATTAAATGGAGAAGATTTTCTACTTTTAGTTGAATTTTTAAATTTATGACAATAAATTGTTAAGGAAAATACAACTTCAAAGAAATTATTATATAAAAAAAATTCTATATAAGGTAAAGTTCAAAATATTTTTGAAAAATTGGGAAACTATTTTACATAAAATAGATTAAGATTCCTAAAAGAAGAAGAAGAAATTTTTTTTTCCAAATATTAAATGCAATTCGTGTATCTCCATTAAAAAGGTAGTGAACTTCACCCAAAAAAAGGTATTGTTTTTATTTTAAGTTAGAACTATTATTCTTTAATTTTTTTTATAATATTTTAGTTTATGAGTCTTTATATTTTTTTTTCTTTTTTTCAATTTTACAAGTCCATTTTTAGGTTTATATAAATACATTATTTGAGAAATAAAATTTTGTGACCATAGCTTTGTTATTGAGTAACTTTGTGATTTTTGAATCTCAAATTTCTATTTATATTACGTTTTGATTCTATTGATCATAACCTTTACACAAAGCTTTATTATGATCTTTTTGTGTAAAAATTCAGTTTAATTATATTATTTTGATATCTTTATTATCATATTATTTATTGAAATTTATAGGTAGTAGATAAATGTCAGTCGGCTTTAAAATTTTTTTTTAGAAAAAGGTTGGATTTAATTGTAGTGTTTTGATGTCTCTACTTTGAGATTTTTTTTGTGTGTAAAGGTTAGATTTAGTTGTATTATTTTGATAGCGCTATTATTGTATTATTGTATTGTAGTTCACATTAGATGAATGTCGATCGACGTTGAAGAAAATCTTTTGCAAAGGTTAGTTTTAATTGTATTGTTTTGATATCTCTATCATCGTATTATTTTGTTGTAGTTTACAGGTGGTAGCTAAATTTCGATTGACTTTGAATTTTTTTTTTGTATATGTTAGGTTTAATTAAATAAATTCTCGATCTTTACATGTTTAAAAAATGTTGAATTTAATTATTGTATTCTTCTTTATTATTTAAACAAATATTCTATTTATTGTAATGTTTGAACTCATGCGCGAGACGCGTACACCTAAACTAGTATGTATATATATATATATATATATATATATATATATATATATAACTATGGGAGATTATTTTTCTATAAAAAATTAGTAATTTCTTACGTGGCAATGACATGACGTTGATTTGGCAATGATAAGGTGCGTGTGTAGTGCACCCTCTGTTGTGAGACTGGGATAGTGATTTTAAGGTTGTATTTAATTCACTTGAAAGTTGTTTAGGGGGTAAATAATTACACGTAAAGTTAAAGTGCTAAAGTAAGTTGTGAGGACAAGTTTAGGAGTGAAATGATGTCTTTTCTCTTATATTTACATAAAATATCTTACTTTATTATCAGAAACTAAGAGGTGGGCTCCGTGTCAGCACGGGCTCAATATTATGAAAGGTCAAAAAAAAAAATTTGTCTCAAGGTAAATGACGATAGTAACTCTAACTGTCCTAGGGTAGCGAAATTCCTTTTCGCATAAGTAGCGACCTACACGAATGACTTTCGAATTTTGAGATTCAAATAAGTCCTTCTTTGACCGCAATTTTTTCATATGATCTTTTAAATATTTTAAAATTGATAAATATGTCGGCGCTTCGCACGATTATTAAGAAAATACTTCATCGGTCCATTAATAATTATCCATTTTTAACTTGACACACAAGTTAAAAAATTATAAATGATAGCATTAATTTATCATATTACCCTTTAAACATAATAAATTTAATGTTTTCAAAAATGCATTGGATAATAAATCATATTAATGTTAAGGGTAAAATGTATAAATTATTTATTAATTTTTTAAACTGAATAAATATTATTAAACATGTATTTTTAGTATAGTGGACAAGTAAAGATGAATGGAGGGAGTAAGATATAACTAAATATTATAACTTTCATCATAAAAATATAATATATCTTTATTTTTTGACCCACTTTATATATTTACATTTTCTACCATGACACCAATTATTTTATAATGCAATTATATTTTTAAGGTCTTTTTATTATATTCTCTCATTTATCAAAATTGAATGATATCCTATATTATACTGATAAAATACAACTATCAAAATTAAAATAATTTAATTTAGATAAAAATAAATTATTAAAAAAACATTGTATTTAAAATAGATATTGAATTAAAATTCCAATAGAACATTTAATTTTCTATGTATTACATGCATGTATATATATCAACTCTTCTTTTGTATTTTTAAAATTGAATTTTAATACATTACATGTATAATGTTCATTCTTTAAGCATTACATGTACATATATTATCTTTTCTTTTCTTTTTTTTTTGGGGGGGGGGGGATGAAAACATGCATACATTTAATCAAGTATTAATAGTAGGTAGTTCAGAGGGATTCCTCGACAGAGTTAAGGGATGTATGTTGCCCTGATGAAAGTTATCATTATAGACCGTAATGTTCCTAGAGAAAGTAGTTCCTAGAATGTATGCTGCTACGTGTGGAGCTACATACACCAGAGGAACTTGCAAAATGAGTGTCTGCTCAAAATATAAAGACTTTGCCCCCTCCTTTGCCAAGCTATCAACAACTCTGTTCTGCTCTCTGCATACATGGGTTATATTTGGAGCTCCCAGCTCATGCATTCAAGGATAATGTAATTGTAGGGAAGGTAGTCATTTTTTAGCATACGTAATGCTTTCATGGAGTCAGTGTTGAATTTCAAAGGTCTTTAATTATAGGTAACTGCTAGTCCAAGACCTTCCAATATGGTTATAAGCTCTGCTTGGCTAGCAGTTGTCATGGCATATATTCTAGTATAGCCCATCTACCAGACCCCTAGGTGGTTTCTGAACACCCTTCCAATTTCCCTTATGCCTGGCTATTTTTTTAATAGCCCCATCAGTGTTAAGTTTAAAGCAACCAGCTGTAGAAGGTTCCCATTTCAGTTGGATTATAGTGGACATCTTACCTCTATTGTGGAAATTGTCTGTAAGAAAATGGTATTCAATGGCTTGGTGGATTGTGGACTCCACAGGGATGGGATTGTTTTTGTTGTTAAAAGAGTTTTCATTCCTGTTTAGTCAAATGTTCCAAAGGCTAAAAGGAATGGCAGTATCCTAATTAACCCAGTTGTTGTACTTCTTCCCTTTGAGGACATTCCAATTGTTGAGCCAATTATCCCTGGTTATAGTGGTGGATTCAAAACTTTGGATAGTAGTGCTTTTGGAGGCAAGGGAGTTCAGAATGAGACAACCCTATGAAAGGAGAAAAATATGAGGTAGATGTCTTCCTCATCTGTGTTGCACTCAGTACAAAGAAAAAAGATGCTCAAGCCAATGTTGTGGAGGTACTTTTTTGTTGGCAGTCTGTGGTGTTGGAACAACCACACAAAGTTTTTGATTTTGTTAAGCACTTTGAGCTTCCAGATCCACTTAAATTTATTGTATTGGGTGTATTAGTGGAAGTGTAGGGATTTTCTAGGTATTAGTGAGCACTACCTAGAGAGAAAACTCTATTTGGGGTTCTATCCCAAATTACCTTGTCCTCCTGAGTACTTTTGGTGAGGATGAAATAATGCTGGAGGCTGAGCTCAGAGTTTGGGGAAGAGGAAAAGAGACTTTGTGCAGTTCTAAGGATCCATTCCTATAGAGAGAGCTGACAGAGAATTTTTCTCTCCTTTGTTTAGAGGTCCATAGATTTGAGATCTTGTGGAGTTCGAGTGAGGAATCCATTTGTCCTTATAAAATTTGGCTCTAGTTCCCTTCTGTAGAGTTCATCTAAGGTTGGCATTGCATATTATCCATCTTTCTCTAATGTAATTCCATATTCTAGGGGTTATTTATTTTTCGGGTTGCCTTCTATACCTCTTGCAGTATTTGGTGAAGAGAATTTTTTCCCATAAAGTATGAAAGTTATGGTATATCCTCCAGGCCAGGCTAGCATGCAAGGCTTTATTTTTAAGGGTAGCTTTCTGTAAATCTAGGCCAATTTTGTGTTTATGCTTAGTCAAAGTATCCCAGCTAATGAGGTGAAGTTTTTTCTTCTCAGTTGTGGTGCCCCAGATAATGTTTCTCTGGATTTTGTCTATGTCACTGCTAATTCTTTGGGGAATTTTGATGTACTGCATGACATAGCTTGGGATGTTTCCTAAGGTTGCCTTGGCAAAGACTGTTCTACCAGTCAGACTAAGCATCTTTGTTTTCCAGCCGACTAGTTTGGTCTGTTAGTTGTCAAGAATGAACTGAAATTCACTATTTGTGGGCTTTGAGTGAAAGATGGGGAGACCTAGGTATTTCCCAGATTAGTCAGCACCTTTTATGTTCAGGATTGAGGTGCATTCCTCTTTTGTGGCTTGATTGTTGTTGGATGAAAATATGACCTTAGATTTAGATAGGTTCAGTTTTTGTCCAGATTTTGCACAAAAGTTGTGAAGGGTGGAAATGATGGAGATGCAATCAGGTTTGGAAGCTTTGGAGTAAAGGGTTAGGTCATCTGCAAAAAAAGAGGTGTGAAACTTTTGAACCAGGATTGGATATGTCAATAGGGTTCTAGATCTTTTCTTATACTTTATTCTCTATGTTTCTGGATAGTCTTTCCATACACATGATGAAGATGTATGGAGACAAGGGATCACTCTGCCTGACTCCTCTAGAGGGGGTAAAGTAAGGTGTTATGGACCTATTGACAAGGACATAGATTGAACTACTAGAAATACATGACATAATTAATTAGGTTAGCTTATTTGGGAACTGGAATAAAATGAGGGTATCTCTAATGAAAGACCATTCAAGTCTGTCAAAGGCTTTTTCTAGTCTATTTTTAAGATCATATTGGCTTGTTTACCCTTTATCTTTTTGAAGTATGAGATGAACTCCTGAACTATTATGGCATTGTCAGTTACTCTTCTCTTGGAAAGGAAGCTAGCTTGACTGGCTCCAATAATGTGCTGAGGTAGGGCTTGATTCTGTGCATAATTATTTTGGAGACAATCTTATAGGCGGTATTATACAATCCAATGGGTCTGTAGTTTTGGATTATTGTGGCATTGGGGCATTTAGGGATGAGACAGGGAGGTTTTTGTCCATGTCTAGCTCCATTATGCTTGTTTCAAAGGCTTTCATGCAGAAAGAAACAATTTTTTCCTTTATGAGGTGTCAATACTTTTAAAAGAAAAGAGGGTGAATGCCATCAAGTCAAGGAGCTTTGAGGTCTTTGAAGTAAGTTATAGCTCTATGGACTTCTGTCTTCTTTAAAGGTCTGGTTAACTCCTTTATGCTTTCAGGTGTAGGAAGTTATGGTAGTGCCTATTGCTACTGTTGTGTCTAGAGGAGTGAAGCAGGTCAGTAGTGAACAGTTGGGAGTAGAAGGTAGAGATGTGGCTCTCAATCTCTTTTTGTTCTGTAATCCAAGAGCCAACATTGTTCATGATGGAGTTTATTATGTTCTTTTTTCTTCTATTAAGTGTAGAAGTGTGAAAGAATATAGTGTTGGAACCTTCTTCTGTCAACCAGTTGATTCTAGACTTAGTTCTCTAGAATTCTTTCTCATATTTGAGGAAGCTATCATACTAGTTGAGAAGTTCAATTTCCAGATTGTGTAGGAAAGGACTATTTGGATATTTTGGGGATTTTTGGATCCCATCTAGTCTTGCTATGAGGGTCTTGATTTTTTGGAAAATGTTCCCAAAAGTGTTGGCATTTCAGTAAGTGGCTTTGGTTTTCAAAGCCTTGAGGGCCCCAAATAGGCTATTTGGGAGGGGGGGAGGGGGCAAAAGGATGCCTCAATAATAGTTTTGAAAAAAGGGTGCCCACACCACATGGGCTCCATTCTAAAGGGTCTTCTATTATTGGTGTGGCCCTGATATTCTAGACTAATGAGTAGGGGTCAGTGATCATACTTGGTCCTCGAAAGGTGTGAGATGTTAGCCTTTGTGTCACGATCCGAATCAGGGCCTGGCTATGACGGTTATCTCAAGTCCCACCTGGACCGAAGATAACCCCTGCACCTACCAAACCAAACACATCATCCCCCAAGGTCTGATGAATTTTAAACATATAACAAGATAATGTACAACAAGCTTAAGGAAATTTAAAACAAGTCCATAAACAACGACCGACGATCGGCCAAACAACCGACCTATATCTCCTAATAACCACAGTAATCTAACCAAAGGCTTCTAAACAAAGGACCAAAACTTAATATCAATGAAGTGTCAGGACATACCACCTACTATAGCTAAAAACAAGTCTAAACAGTTTGAGACATAAGCACCAATACACAAAAAGTAGACTTCTGAGGCATGAAAGCTCACCACTTCGATGTCAACTCATGAGCTAAACCTGAATCATAATCATTGGGTAGGAAGAGTAGAAGTATGGCCAATACGTGCATCGCATGGGGATACAACATCCGAAGACGGTGAGCGGTTGGAGCGTTAACATGAAACTTGGAGATAAGGATAACATAATGACATGGTCAATAGTTTAAATCATTCAAAATCAATGCACATAATCAGATGCATATACATATGTATTGCATGCCGGGATAGGGAACAAGGCTTAACATGAATTTTAAAACTTTAGCTTGGATTATGTAGCTCAACTGTCATAATATATCCCCCGGGCTATATGGGCCCCAACTATTCTGTAACACCCCGAGTCTGTACCTCGGACGCTACACGGTGCTAGCGACCCCGAAGGACCACCATCTAACCCATGAATGGTACCTTCTATGAGCACTGTATAATAATAATACTGTAATAGCAACCTATCTGAAATAAATACGAAAGTGAGGCTGTAAATGCCATAAGGTTTATAACTAAAAAACAATACTGAATACTGAAACACGAGTCTGAAATACTCTAGTCTGAAAGTCTCTAACTGTCTAAATTATGGAGTTGAAGGGACAAGCCCTCAACTAACTCCGATTACTGAAAACTACACTGAAATACTAAAATATACTCTGTCCTCAAACTATGAGGACTCACCACTAAGTTTGATGCTGATAGTCTGGGCTGCTAAGTATGGTCAGGAGCCCGTGCGTCTGAACCTATGATATAAGATATCATAGCGCAAAAGAAAGGTATGTGTCAGTACTTTGAATATACTGGTATGCTAAGTGAGGTAGGATGATATGCATGGGTTCATGTGCATGAACAATAACTGACTGAGTAACATGAACATAACTGAATAAGAGAACATGCATGAATACATAAACTGTAATTGAGATCATGTTAATACTGGTTACTGAGTTTTGAATACTGATTAACTAATATCTGAGTTTACTGAGTTCTGAACTGAATACTGAACTGAGACTGTGACTGATTACTGAGTACTACTATTTGTAACACTACTGAGACTATTCTGTAACTGCTGTAGCTCTAGGTAAATAACTAAATTTTTGGGTATTGAATACCCCAGGACTCGATAGCATGATAAGTAAAGCATAGAGTAAACTTGAAAAGCTTAACACCGTGCACTTGTTCATAACTCATCCATAGAGACATTTTATCAAACACTTGTAAGGCATAAGTTTACACACATACTAGCATGTCATGATTTTCCCCCATTTTCCCCCATTTAGTTCACATGAGCACTTTAACAAACACTTGGGGAGCACCAATATGAACATGATGCTAAACAATATGTAGGCATCATAACATCAATTCCCAAATTCACAAATTCAATGGCTTCAACATAAATTCACATGATACTACACACATGATAATCAATTCCATATGAAACTTGTAATAAACCATGGATTAGAAACCCAATTAACATTATAATCATGAATACACTTAAATCTAATCATGGAAATCATGAAATCAATCTACTTGAAGTTTAAAAAAATTTTCTTGGACTCCAAGGGTGAAAAGAACCCTTGGATGAACACTTCACATACCCGAGTACTTGAATTAATGAAGGTTGATGGTGAGTTCTTGAATCTTGAACCTTGAATTAGAAGCCCTAGGGTTTTGTTCTTCAGTAATTTTGAGAATAATGAATGGATTTTGCCTCTAAAGTGGCTAAATCTCGTGTTTTGGGAGCTGATAAATGTGGGAAAATAACCCAAATACCTCTGAGGACACGACTTTTTAATGACTAAAAATTGGCCTAGCAACGCATAGACCGGCGTGCTGCATCGATAGGAACGACGCGATGGATAATGCATCGTGTCGAGTCCACGTCGGTTCACTAGAAATTGCACTAGGAGTTGGGGGAAAATATTCATAGACATGATAGGATCGCGGCGCGTTGAGATCGCGTCGATACTTTAGTTTAGACTCCCAAACGTGCTTCAAACGATGTTCAAAAAATCTGAAACTCGCCCAAGAACACGTACTAACATTCCTGATTATGAATCAACTTAAAGATCAACATTTAAAAGTCGTAAGGGTCGCGAAATAAGATCACCAACTATGAAGGCTAAAATAACTCTAAGTATGAATACTTAGCTAAAATTTTCTAAGTTTGGGACCCCTTAACAAGCTTTAAAGGGCTGAATTAAGCTTAGGATTTTGCGGGGTCTTACAATATCTCCCCCTTGGGAACATTCATCCTTGAATGAGACTGACTAAGATGGGAGAATTGATAGACTGAAAGTACATACTGGACATGCACAACTGAAGCATGATTTCATGGCTGAGACTACTGATATACTGAATTATCATATCTGATGCATGATTTCGTAACTGATATTACTGATAAGCTGAGTTTGTATATTGAACATGTATATTTGATGAATGAGTACATGACTGAACTGATTCATGAATGCATGACTGAGTATGCAACGTTACTTGATACTAAGTTGGTAACTACATCTGAACATAAAACTAAGTAAATTTAAGGAAAACCGTTACCTTGAGTTGAATTTGAGTTTGTGGAGACAATGTGAGGATACTTGGTACGCATATATGCTTCAGCTTCCCAAGTAGCTTCCTCAACGGACTAATTCCGCCAAAGAACTTTGACTAGAGGGACTTCTTTGTTCCTCAGTCTGCAAATCTGAAAATCAAGGATTTTGACTAGAATTTCCACATAAGAGAGGCTGTTTTGAACATCTATACCCTCTACAGGGACGACAACTACTGGGTCACCTATGCATTTCTTTAGCAAGGAGACATGAAATACTGGGTGCACTGAAGCTAAGTCTGAAGGCAACTCAAGCTCGTAAGCTATCTTTCTTAAATGTCTGAGAATTCGGTAAGGACCGACATATCGAAGAATGAGCTTCCCCTTCTTGCCAAACCTTTTCACTCCTTTCATAAGAGAGGTTTTCAAATACACATTATCACCAATCTCAAACTCGAGATCCTTTCTGCGTACGTCAGCATACGATTTCTGTCGGCTCTGAGCTGTCTTAAGACTTTCCCTAATCAACTGAATTTTTCTAAGGAATAAATACCAAGTTAGGCCCTACCACTGAGGCCTCACCCACTTCAAACCAACCAATGGTATATCTATATATCCTTCCATAGAGCGTCTCAAATATAGCCATCCTAATGCTAGAATGGTAACTGTTATTATACGCAAACTCAATCAATGGAAAATGGTCATCCCAACTGCCTTTAAAGTCAATAGCACATGCTCTTAGCATATCTTTTAGAGTTTGGATGGTCCTTTCTGCTTGACCATCTATCTGAGGGTAGAAGGTTGTACTGAGGTGAACTTGGGCACCAAGACCCTTTTGGAAGGCTTTCCAGAAATGAGAGGTAAACTAGGTACCTCTATCTAGATAATGGATAATGGAACTCCGTGCAATATGACTAATTCTCTGACATAGAGCTTGGCATAATCCTCGGCTGAATAAGAGGTATGGACTGGTAAAAAATGAGCTGACTTGGTCATCCTGTCTATGATAATCCAAACTAAATTATGCTAACGATGAGTACGGGGCAACCTCGTCACAAAGTCCATGTTCACTTCTTCCCATTTCCATGTGGGAATACTGAACTCCTGCATGGACCTTCTAGGCTTCTGATGTTAAATCTTAACCTGTTGACATGTTGAGCATTTAGCTACAAGCCCTGTAATATTTCTCTTCATCCCACTCCACCAATAGACTTCCCGCAAGTCGCGGTACATCTTAGTGTCCCCTGGATATATAGAGTAGTGCGCACTATGCGCTTCTGCAAGAATCCGCTGCCTCAAGTCATCTACACCTGACACACATAGCCGACCCTGGCAACGCAATACATCATCTTCCCCTTGGAAGAAAATCTCTATTTTCTGATCCCTGACTGACTCTTTCAACTTAACTAGACTGGGATCTCTGTCCTACTTTTCCTTCACCTCAGAAACTAGAGATGATTCTAAACTATTCTTCACCCATACACTACCTTCTGCTGAATCGACTAAGCGAAAACCTAGTCGGGCAAGCTGATGAACTTTTTGAACTAACTTCTTTTTTTTATCTTCCACATGAGAAACACTACCCATAGACATCCTACTGAGAGCATCAACCACTACATTGGCCTTGCCCAGATGATACATAACACTCACGTCATAATCTTTTAACAACTCCAAACACCTTCTCTGATGGAGGTTTAGGTCTTTTTGAGAGAACACATACTGGAGTGTCTTATGGTCTGTGAACATATCAACATGTACCCCATACAAATAGTGACTCCAAATCTGTTAGACAAATACTACAACTGCTAACTCAAGATCATGAGTGGGATAGTTCTTTTCATGGGGCCTAAGATGTCTAGAGGCATAGACTATGACCTTACTTCTCTGCATTAAAACACACCCCAATCCAACTTTAGAGGCATTATAATATACCACAAACCTGTCTGAACCATCTGGTAGAGTTAAAAATGGAGCTGTAGTGAGTCGAGTCTTCAACTCCTAAAAACTCTTCTCACAAGAATCTAACCACTGGAACTTGACTTTCTTCCGAGTCAATCTTGACATAGTGGATGCAATAGACAAAAATCATTCAACAAACCATCGGTAATAGCCGGCTAAGCCAAAGAAACTCTAGATATCTGATGGAGAGATGAGTATGGGCCAGTTTTTTACTGCTTCACTCTTTTGAGAATCCACTCTAATGCCATCATCGGAAACTATATGGCCAAGGAAAGCTACCGACCTTAGCCAAATTTTGCACTTACTGAATTGGGCAAATAACTGATGGTTTCTGAGAGTCTGTAACACTATTCTGAGATGGTCTGCATGATCATGTTCACTACGGGAGTAGACAAGAATGTTATAAATGAAGACTATGATAAGCATGTCCAAGTACTGCTTGAACACACAGTTCATCAAGTCTATGAAAGCTGTTGGGGCATTGGTGAGACCAAATAACATGACTAGGAATTCGAAGTGACCATACCGAGTTTCAAAAGCTATTTTCGGAATACCACATTCTCTGACTCTGAGCTAATGATAGCCTGATCTGAGGTCTATCTTAGAAAGGTAATTGGCACCCTGAAGTTGGTCAAATAAGTCATTGATTCTGGGAAGTGGATACTTGTTCTTGACCATGACTTTATTTAACTGACGGTAGTCTATACACATTCTAAGAGAATCATCTTTCTTACGCACGAATAAAACTAGTACACCCCAAGAGGATACGCTGGGTTTGATGAATCCCTTATCAAGGAGATCATTCAACTGTTCTTTTAATTCTTTGAGTTCTGCTGGAGCTATTTTGTATGACGGAATAGATATGGGCTGAGTATCTGGAAAAAGGTCTATTCCAAAGTCAATTTCTCTCTCAGGAGGAACTCTGGGAATATTTTTGGAAAACACATCCAGGAATTCACATGCTACTGGAACTGACTCAAGACGGGAAGTATCAGAACTAGAATCCTTGAATCGAACAAGATGATAGACACCCCCTAGATATCATTTTTCTTTCCCTTAGGTAAGAAACAAACTGACCCCTAAGTGCTGACGTGCTAGCCCTCCATTCTAGGACAGGTTCATTTGGAAACTGAAATTGAATAATTTTTTTTCTGCACTCAACTGAGGCATAGCATGAATGAAGCCAATCCATGCCGAGAATGACATCAAAATCTGCCATCTCTAATTTTACTAAGTCTGCTGAAGTGACTTTCTGAGATACCATGATCGAATAGTTCTTGTATACCCATCGGGCTATAATAGATTTACCCACTGGGGTAGAGACTGAGAAAGGCTCTGCTAGGATTTCGGGACTGAATCCGATATCAGCAGCTATATATGGAGTTACAAAGGTTAGGGAAGCTCCTGGATCTAGCAAAGCATAACATACAAATAATAAACTTATAACATACCAGTGACCATATAAGGAGAACTTTTTTGATCTTGTCGGGACTGAAGTATATAGAGTCTGTTTGGGCGTTGCCTACTGGTGGCACTAGAAGCGACACCCTGCTGATTCGAGTGACTGGACTGAGCTGAGGGATGATTATGCTGACTCTGTGAACCCACCCAAGGACGCTGTCTGACCCTGTGTCCTGGCTTGCTACATTCGAAACATACATCGCTGCCAGCTCTGCAGAAACCCTGATAGTTTCTACCACACTTCTGGTAGAGAGGATTTTTTCGGGCACTGCTAATACTACCCTGGGGTTTAGGACCTGATGCCCTATCTCTATTGTTGTCTCTGAATTTTGGCACTGGAGCACTAGCTGAGAACGGAGCTGGAACTAAAGATTTTGGGCGAAACTGAGAATAATTCCCACCCTCTAACTTAGGCTGAGTGAAGTTGAAACTACCTATTCTAGATCTCTTATTCTTCTTCTCCTTCTCTTTATTCTTAGCCTCCTCTATCTACTGAGTGTGGACCATGAGCCTGGATATGCCCATCTCCCTAATCAGCATCGCGGTCCTACAATCCTTGACTATACTATTAGACACACCCGAAACAAACTTACTCATCTTAAATCTACTATCTGCTACCACATGAGGGGCATATCTGGCTAACTGAGTAAACTTGAGAGAATACTCTTATACTATCATATTGCCTTGCTTCAGATTAATAAACTCTAAAACCTTTGCTTCTCTCAACTTTAGCGGGAAGAACCTATCCAGAAAAGCAACAACAAACTTCTCCCATTCTATGCGCCCTACATCTATGGCCCTCTCTGCTTTCCACTATTTGAACCATGAGTGAGCCACATCCTGTAACTGATATGCGACCAACTCAGCACTCTTACTAGCAGTCACCCCCATAATATATGTAACTTTCTGCACCTGATCAAGAAATTCCTGTGGGTCTTCATCTAACTTTGACTCGGTAAAAGAGGGAGGGTTCATTCGGATGAAGTCCCAAATCCTGGTTGCATCAGTATTGGCCACTGGGTTGGCCAGAATGGCAGTTGGGCATTCATTCTAGGCTACCATAGAATGAGCTAGGGTGGTGAAAGCTGCTCTGAATTTTGTGTGGGAGACATGCTCGTCCAGAGGATCTGGATGGACATGCTGAGGTGCTGGCTGATTTCCTATTCTTCTTCCGTTCTTCTTTGGAGGCATGTTCTGTAAACAAAAAAGAGAAAAAAGATTAGACTGGGAGTTTAATTTAAGCTTATGCTCTCTCACACGACATGAATACCGAAAGAAGGGAAACTTTTCCTAAAACATCTCGTAGCCTCCTGTCCATAAGTGTGGTGCGCTACACACCCATGCACAAGACTCTACTAGACGTGACTTTCAGACTTCCCAGGACTCTGTTGAACCTTAGGCTCTGATACCAAGTTTGTAATGCCCTGAGTCTGTACCCCAGGCGCTACACGATGCTAGCGACCCCGACAGACCACCAGCTAACCCATGACTGGTACCTGCTGTGAGCACAGTATAATAATAATACTGTAATAGTAACCTGTCTAAAATAAATGCAGAAGTGAGGCTGTAAATGCCATAAGGTTCATAACTGAAAACCAATACTGAATACTGATAACTGAATACTAAACACATGTCTGAAATACTCTAGTTTAAAAGCCTCTAACTATCTGAATTATGGAGTTGATAGGACAAGCCCCAAACTAACTCCAACTACTGAAAACTGCACTGAAATACTGAAATTTTACTCTGTCATCGAATTATGAGGACTCACCACTAAGTCTGTTGCTGATAGGATAGGCTACTAAGTATGGTCAGGAGCCCATGAGTCTGAACCTATAATATAAGACATCTAGAGCAAAAGAAAGGTATGCGTCAGAACTTTGAATGTACTTGTATACTAAGTGAGGTAGGCTGATATGCATAGGTTCATGTGCGTGAATAATAACTGACCGAGTAACATGAACATAACTGAATGAGAGAACATGCATGACTACATAAACTGTAACTGAGATTATGTTAACACTGGTTACTGAGTTCTGAATATTGATTAACTATATCTGAGTTTACTAAGTTCTGAACTGAATACTGAACTAAGACTATGACTGATTACTGAGTACTACTATTTGTAACACTACTGAGACTGTTCTATAACTACTGTATCTCTAGGTAAACAACTAAATTTTCGGGTATTGAATACCCCCAGGACTTGATAGCATGATAAGTAAAGAATAAAGTAGACCTGAAAAGCTTAACACTGTGCACTTGTTCATAACTCATCCATAGAGACATTTTATCAAACACTTGTAAGGCATAAGTTTACACATATACTAGCATGTCCTGATTTTTCCCCATTTAGTTCACATGAGCACTTTAACAAATACATGGGGAGCACCAATATACACATAATGCTAAATAACATGTAGGCATCATAACATCAATTCCCAAATTCACAAATTCAATGGCTTCAACATAAATTCACATGATACTACACACATGATAATCAATTCCACACGAAACTTGTAATAATCCATGGATTAGAAACCCAATTAACATTATAATCATGAATACACTTAAATCTAATCATGAAAATCATAAAATCAATCTACTTAAAGTTTAAAAAAAGTTTCTTGAACTCCAAGGGTAAAAGGAACCCTTGGATGAACACTTCACATACCCGAATACTTGAATTAATGAAGGTTGATGGTGAGTTCTTGAATCTTGAATTAGAAGCCCTAGGGTTTTGTTCTTGAGTAATTTTGAGAATAGTGAATGGATTTTGCCTCTAAAGTGTCTAAATCTCATATTTTGGGGGCTGATAGACGTGGGAAAATAACCCAAATACCCCTGAGGATGCAACTTTTTAATGAATGAAAACTAGCCTAGCAATGCGTAGATCGACATGCTGCGTCGATAGAATCGACGCGATGGATGACGCGCCATGTCGGGTCCGCGTTGGTTCACTGGAAATTGCACTAGGAGCTGGGGAAAATATTCATCGATGCGATAGGCGATGCGACACATTGAGATCGCATTGATACACTAGTTTGGACTCCCAAACGTGTTTTAAACGATGTTCGAAAAATCTAAAACTCGTTTGAGAACACCTACTGACATTCCTGATCATGAAGCAACTTAAAGATTGATATTTAATGGTCATAAGGGTCACAAAATAAGATCGCCAACTATGAAGGCTAAAATAACTCTAAGTATGAATACTTAGCTAAAATTTTCTAAGTCTGGGACCCCTTAACAAGTTTTAAAGGACTGAATTAAGCTTAGGATTTTTTGGGGTCTTACGTCTCCCCCTTAGACGGGCCTCAGTACGTGTAGCTGCATGAACCAGAGGATAATCTCATCTATATACACGGGGGACTCGAACCTCCCAATAATATTATAAGGTGACTTAAGCACCCGATCATGTGATGATTTTTGGATATTCGAACCTCCCTAATTATGAAATAATAATGAGGGGGACTCGAACCTCCCTAGTCACTTTGACCCCTGGATTGGTAAATGTGGTTTCTAGTATCAGTCACTTGGACCTCCATTTTCACGACTCAGCCACACAACCCTTATTAAAGCCTAATTAAAGCATTTATCACACAATCCCATCCATTAAAACATACTTCACATCAAGGCATACATTGTTGGTATCATCATACCAACTACACTTGGAAGTTAATAATCAATATGCCATAATGATTACATCACTTGGGGGAATTCATAATCCCTTTGTTTGAATTTTACAAATTCCAATGTTTCTCATAATTAAAACCACTTTCACAATATGGGGTTGGGGTCTGATGTTGGGTGTATTTATGCATTCTAGCATCACTATTCTAGCCTTATTTTGAGGATGATTTGTGTGATATATGGATTGATAATGAGATAAATATGTATCAAAGTGTTAAATAATATGTTTATGATGTTTAAAGTGAGTTCCAAACAAGTTTGTACTTAAAAGATTCATTTAGAGTTCAACCCGGAAAACTAGTGTTACTAGCTTGAGCTAGGTGCTTGTCTAGTTGATTTCGGTGGATTATATTGTGTTTAAATTATTCCAAATGGTTCTTATGTGTAATTACATATAAAAAAACTTGTTTTTAATGCTCAAGGGTCAATTGGATCAAGCCAAGGGTCGAAGCAATGAGTTAAAGATCAAAGTGAAATTAGCCTATGCTTAGCTCGTGTTTCTAGTTCGTCGTGTTGGATGTTGTGTTGTTTTGAGCTTTAAATTGTTGTGTTTAATGATATAGGATGCTTGGTGAATGGATAATGATGATATATGAAGGATATACAAGCTTCAAATTAAGTGAGAACAACTCAAAAAGGCTTAGAATGGCTCAACGAAGGCACAATACGCAGATTGACACACTTTTGGACCCCTGGAATGTGTTGGGCGTGTGTGGACTGATGGAGTGTCAAATGGAAGTGTGCAAAAAACTGATGGATTAAGAAGAGGCCCAAAATTGTAACCAATATGCGCATGGTGGTCCTAACTGCGATTAGCATGCGTTACATGCTCTATTTCGGTGCCCCCTTGCCTTAGAAAAATTTTGAACGACAAATTCTAGTAGCAGCATGCTATTACCGTGCGACGAACGCTCCACTCCACACATGGGAGTTTCACTCCAATTGGATTTCTACACAGATTGGGCTTACTCCTATACTATAAATACATGTTATATCACTTTTTTTTTACATACTTTTGGACATCTTGGAGCATTAGAGGCTACCAAAACTTCTTTTTAGGTTTTATAATTTTTTAATTTAGTTTCTTTATAGTTTGTATCATCAATCCAAGGGATTGGATGATGAATATTTCCATTAGAGGCTAAACTCCCTTTTCGAGGTTAAGGCCACATTCATGATTATTTTCGTTTTGAATTAAGTTTGTTGATTTGCTTATCATTATGGTTGTTTGTTTATTCTTGTTTTAACTATTTTAAGGATTAGCTACCCGTAGAATATATCAATTGTCAACCTTGTGAACTCGGGAGAGGAAATAGGGAGATAGAACATGAGAATAAGCAAGGTAAGGTTCGTAGTCTTTTATAAAATAAGGATTTTGAATTAGCATCTAGGACAGGGATGTACCTAGAAGCCTTACTTGAATCATATGTAGGATGATATTTCACTACCAGAAATTCGCTATTTTTCGACTGAAAAACGTAGTCGGAAATTTTCGACTACTTCGGTCGAAAATATTATTTTTTTATTTTTATTTTTTACAAAATATATTTTTAATACTTTTTGTGACAAAAACAGTCAGAATGTTTGGCGGCAAATTTTGGGAAATATAAATTCCGACTACAGTAGTCGGAAACAGTAATAAATAAATAAAATTAATAATTAATTTAATATATATCCGACTACCGTAGTCGGAAATATAAATAATTAAATAAATATAATTCTAAATATCTAATCAGTCCTTTATATGAAAATTAAATAATTATTTGAATAAATTATTAAATTTATATTTCCGACTGTTGTAGTCGAAAATACTAATAACTAAAAACATTAATAATAATTAAGTATATATCCGACCACCGTAGTCGTAAATATAAATAATTAAATAAATATATTAGTAAATGTATAAGCAGTTCCTTATGCAAAATTTAAAAAATAAGTAAAATAAATTATTAAATATATATTTCTAACCGTTGTATTCGAAAATGAAAATAATTAATTAAATATATTTGTAAATATATAATTGTACCCTTACACCAAAATTAAATAATTATTTAAATAAATAATTAAATATGTATTTCCGACTACTGTAGTCGGAAATATAATTAATTAAATAATTAAATAATTAAATATATTTAATTTGTACTGACTGTAGTGGTCGGAATGTTATATTGAATTATTAAATAAATAATTATATGTAAAATATAAGTTACACAGTAGTCTTTCACACTGTATTAATTAATTTAAATATTTAATTAAGTTGTATTAATTAATTTAAATATATAATTAAATTGTAAGTATCAAATATTAAATATATATAATCGACTGATGTAGTGAGAAAAATTAAATAATTAAATTAAATAAAATAAAATTCTTTTCGACTACTGTAGTCGAAAATCTTATAAATAATTAATTTCAATACATAATTTATTATATTAAATACTTAACCGACCGAAGTAGTCAGAAACTTTAAATAATTAAACATATTAAATTTATTTCCGACTGAAGTAGTCGGAAATTTACTTTTAATAAACCCTAAACGCACAACTTTTCCAATTCTCTCTCTCTCTCTCCCTCTAGGGCACGCTTCTCTCTTCTCTCTTCTCTCTCTCAGCTCTTTTCTCTCTCTCTAAGCTCTTTTCTCTCTGTGTCTCTCTAAAAAGTTGGTCGTAAAGGTTGTGTCTCTCGCAAAAAGTGGTAACGACGATGGTCAATTTCACTGATTCGAGGTAAAAAATGAACTTGGTGAATCTTCTTTTTCGATTGTTAGTAAATTGGCAATGTCCAACAATGTGTAAACCTTGTTGCATACAGAGCTTTCCTTTTTCACTTTTAGGCTAAGCTGAGGTTTCTGCCTTCTTGTTCTTCTAGCTATGTGACTTTTACGAGTTATTTGTCTTTTTTTGCCCTTGAAATTTCTTACTGATGAGGGTAATTTAGTCACCCTACACCTATGTGATTTGTTTGCGTAGTTACAATAAAAGAATAGAGCAAACTAATCAGCAAGCCCTAGTCTGCAGACCCTCTATCTATGATTCAATTGCAGGTTGATCAAGTTAACATGAATCTAACAACGTCCGACTCAGAAACCAAGTACGAGAAAAATCTCATCTGAGTTCTATATTTGCCATCTAGAAAACAACTAGATGGGAAAACATCAGGGTTTAATCTGGGATTTGTCAAGACACTTTCTTGAAGAAATGGGGTAACAAAAGTGACCCATTGTCCATGTCGCATGCATATTTACTTTGGTGATTGTAGAAATGGCTTCATCTACGGGGGGACCCAAGGGAGTTTAAAACAGGAATACAATACATTGGTGTGGACTATTTGATCTGACCCACTTAATTAGATGATCATATTTAAGAGAGCAGAAAACTTAATAATGAACCCTTGCATCTGAAACGTTTATCTATTTCCTCTCCCTCATATCTCTTTCAACTGTAGCTGCTGCATTGGCAACACCAATATTTGGTGCCTAGATACGTTGTCTATTTATTCTCTGCTTTTTACTTCTATGTTTGAAACTGAATTGAATATATATGTGTGACATTATATTACTAGAGTTAGTTAATCCATGTCAAGAGAGTGTTTCAGGAACCTGTGTTGCTAGGACTCTTCATTCAAAGATGTCAACGGGTACATGAAAAGTGAAGAGTCCGCACAACTTAATTAGGAACTAAGGAATTTTGAGGTTTCACAAGAAATAATTACTATATATTAGGTGAGTGACTTACAGTAGGATAAGTACATTTAGAGTGTTGCTACGACCAATTCTTTAAAACAATAGTGGTGTCACCAGGTATCTTCCCTGCCCTTCTCTTTCTCACTATCTCTTCCCTCATATCTTTAATTCTTGATCTAAATCCCTACAAAAACTAAACGATAGCTATGATATCCAAAACTACAAATTAGCACTTGATAAGTATCAACAACAAAGTTCATGTCAAACTAAAAATGAGATGAAATAGTTAGTTTTTGAGTTGACAAGGCAGCAGGTCTACATGCCTGCTTCAGCTCTCTGTTTGGATATTTCTTTTTATACTTATCTTAAAAAAATTTCTTATATGCATGTGTAACGCCCCGAAAACGGGTCCCGGAGCATCACACCGTGCTTGAGGCTACGAGTAGCCCCAAGCTAACCCTTTTAGCCATTTTTATTCAATTCAACACAAATCAACGGGGTTTCCATAAATAACCCTCAAATATCATCAAAGTAATCATAATCCAAGAATAAAAAGATTTCAGAAAGATAACAAAATACGACTTATTAGTCAACTCCCAACATCTATACTAGTCTGACAAGACTCTAAGAAAATCAATAAAACTAGCGAGCCATTGGGACATGCCCCAACTGACTCATACTCAGTTATCAAATGTAAACAATTCCGTGAAACCAACATCAGACATCACGTCCTCGAAATATGAGGACTCACCACAACAGAGGATGTAGAACAGCATACCCGAAGAATCACTATCGAACTTGGGACTGAGCACCTGAACCTACATTCTGAGAAAATGTAGCCCATATCCGAAGATGTGGGTCAGTACCATGGAAAGGAATCAAGTATATGGGGGTGTATGCAGTTTTATAAATATCATCATCATAAATATTTATAAGAAATATGCATGATATATGAAAGACTCACATAGCCCGAAGAAAATCATCATAATCATGAAAGGATGAAATAAGTATAATAACACATGTGAGTCATCATATAATTTGTCATTCACTTTCAGTTCATCAAGAATATCAATTCTCATAATGTAAATATCATTTAAATCTTTCGAAAGAATAACTTTCACAATTCCACTTTCAAATCACTTCACCGTTCACCATAGACACAAAGAAACACACACACACTGGGAGATCCTATAACCGACATAAACCATGTGAGCTACATGGAGTCCAACGTACAACCCACGTTGGGGAGAGCAGTCCTATCCTTGACATCGGAGTAGGACTTCCAGTATCAATCCAAAAACACTAGTGATCACTATATAAATCAGCCTCAAGCTCACATCCTACGGGGGCACGTAGTTCTAGGAAAGTAAGGTCACTTTATACCTCCCACTCGGTGCTAAAGAGTACTCCCGGACTTAGCTTAGATCATTTCAAAGATAATCCACAACAAAACAACTTTCATCAATATATAAGTATACATCGGGAGCCATCATGCTACCCATTTATCATAATCAAACACGTTGTGAATTTCTTTCACATTCGAGTTCAAAGCGACTCCATTAAGACCAAAAGGTCAAATCATTCAAAACATCTCAAATATTCAATATCAACGTGCTTATAGCACACATTTTCTCAAAGACACAATTTCAAATGTGGTTCAAGACCCAAATATCAAAATCATGATAAATATCGTTCAAGATTCATGCTTTATATCACCACACATGTAAATCCATCTTTCAAAATCATAGACATCAAAATTTCATAATAATCATCATAGAATATGAGTTCATGCTTCAAAATCATAATAATCAAGTAAAAATCATGTCTTCGTAAAGAAAATTACTTTTGGGCACAAGAACGAAAGAGTGCTCTTGTTGAAAAACCCTACATACCTCAAAGATGAACCTTAGGAATGATTTTCCGAGAAATGGAGTGATATTCACGAACTTTTGGGTTCCCCACGAAGCCCTTGCGATAAGGATTCTGATTATGCAAAAATATCAAGTTTCCCACGGTTGAATCGTTTGTTATGGAGGTTTTTATATAAAAACCCTAAGGGAACTTTTATTGAGAGGTTTTGATGTTCATAGCATAATGTGCTCCTTCAGAACTTTAATCCTGTGTTTTGGGGCGGATTGGGATGGGAAAAGACCCTTCTACCCTTAAAAAAATGGATAAAATACTACTGCACGGAATGGGCATCGCGTCGCGACCGATAGTTACGACAGGCTCCCCTCGCGATAGCCATCGCGACCCCTCACTTTATTGCTCACCCAAACATGGTCTTAAGCTCGTCTAAAAATTCCAAAACTCACCCGGATCATCCTACGACCTTGCCCCATCGCAACGCAATAAGAATTTCAAAAAATGAAGGTCAGGAAGGTCACAAAATAATTCATCGAAGATTCAATGCTCAAAATAAAACTAAGTGTGGAAACAAAGCTAAACACTTAGTCAAATTTTGATGTTTTAACACTCTTAGCTCATTTCAAAGACTTCATCCACATGGAAAATTTTTGGGGTCTTACATTATCTCCCCCTTGGGAACATTCGTCCCCGAATGACGCTAGACATGCCAAGATTAGATAGGGAATAGAGCATACAACTGAAACCATTCGTCAGACTCATCACCACATAGTTTCTCACTCTGAATGTCACATAGAATGCATAAATTCAAGAAACTACAGCTGAACGCATAATAAATGACAGATGAACTGCTGCAACTTTTATCAAAAGTGCATGATTTAGGAAAGAACGGTACCTTCGGCTTGATCAGAGTTTGCGGAAAATAGGTGCGGGTACTTGGCTCGCATATCTGCCTCAGTTTCCCAAGTTGCACCCTCAACAGATTGGTTTCACCACAACACCTTGACCAAGGGAACTTCTTTGTTCCTTAGTCTTCGGACACTGAAATCAAGAATCTCAACAGGAATCTCATCAAAAGAAAGATTTTCTTGAATGTCAGCACTCACAGAAGAATCCACTACCACAACATCGCTAATATGCTTTCTAAGCATAGAGACATGGAATATTGGAAGAACAGAGGACAACTCGGAAGACAACTAGACCTCATAAGCTACCTTACCAACACGACTAAGAATTCTGTAAGGACCAACATAACGGGGACTAAGCTTCCCCTTCTTTCCGAATCTCTTCACCCCTTTCATGGGTGAAATTTTTCAGATACACAAGGTCACCAACTTCAAACTCAAGGTCTCTTCTTCTAACATCCACATACGACTTATGACGACTCTGCACAGTTTTCAACCTTTCCCTAATCAACTTATCTTTTTCCATAGCCTCAAATACTGAATCAGGACCCCTTACAGCCGCTTCACCCACCTCGAACCAACCTATGGGTGATCTACACTTTCTCCCATACAAGGCCTCAAACGGAGCCATGCCAATACTAGAGTGGAAACTGTTATTGTAAGCAAACTCTATCAACGGTAAGTGATCATCCCAACTCCCTTTAAAGTCAAGTGCACACACTCTCAACATATCTTCTAAGGTCTGGATGGTTCGCTCAGCCTGACCATCGGTCTGCGGATGAAAAGAAGAACTCAAAAGCACTTGGGTACTAAGACCCTTCTGAAAAGCTTTCCAAAATTGGGAAGTGAACTGAGTACCCCTATCCGAAATGATAGACAAGGGAACTCCATGCAGTCTGACTAACTCTCGGATATACAATTTAGCATAATTCTCAGCAGTATAAGAAGTGTGCAGACTTAGTCAATCTATCAACCATAACCCAAATGGAATCATGATGGTGTCGGGAAGAAGGTAAACCAGTCACGAAATCCATATTTATCTCTTCCCACTTCCAGGTGGGAATACTAAACTCTTGCATCATACCACCAGGTCTTTGGTGTTCAACCTTAACCTGTTTGCATGTTGCACACTTAGCTACAAACACTGCTATATCTTTCTTCATGCCACTCCACCAATAGATTTCCCGCAAGTCGCGGTACATCTTGGTAGCTCCAGGATGAATAGAATATCGTGCCTCGTTTGCTTCAGCCATAACTCTCTGTCTCAGATCATCAACATTCGGAACACACAGTCTACCCTGCAATCTCAACACACCATCTCCCCCTTGGGAGAAAACCTCTACCTTTTGGTCCTTGACTGACTCCTTCAGTCTGACCAAACAAACATCTAAGTCTTGCTTCTCCTTCACTTCCGAAACCAAGGAGGATTCAGAACTACTCTGAACCCCTATACTACCTTCAGCGGAGTCAAACAACCTAACCCCCAATCTAGCCAAATGATGCACATCACGAGCCAACTCTTTCTTACCTTCTACCACATGCGAAACACTACCCATGGACACTCTACTTAGGGCATCCGCCACAACATTGGCCTTGCTCGGATGGTACAACACACTTATATCATAGTCTTTTAACAATTCTAACCATCGTCTATGCCTAAGATTCAATTTTCTCTAGGTAAATACATACTGTAGGCTCTTATGATCAGTGAAAACATCAACATGGACTCCATAGAAATAGTGTCTCCAGATTTTCAGAGCAAACACAACAACAACTAACTCAAGATCATGGGTGGGGTAATTTTTCTGATGGGGTTTCAATTGTCTAGAAGCATAAGCTATCACCTTACCCTTCTGCATCAATACGCAACCCAACCCAACTCTCGAAGCATCACAGTACACCACAAAACCATCAACACCATCAGGCAAAGTCAAAACAGGGGCTGAAGTGAGTCGAGTCTTCAACTCCTGAAAACTCTTCTCACAATATTCGGACCACAAGAACTTCACTTTCTTTTGGGTCAACCGAGTCATAGGAGACGCTATAGAGGAGAAACCCTTAACAAAACAGCGGTAATATCCAGCTAGACCCAAGAAACTTCGGATATCAGTCGGAGAAATAGGTCTAGGCCAATTTCTAATAGGTTCAGTCTTTTGGGGATCAACTCTAATACCTTCGGAAGAAATGATGTGACCCAAAAAAGCAACTGACCTTAGCCAAAACTCACACTTACTGAATTTGGCAAACAATTTGTGGTTTCTAAGGGTTTGCAAGACAATTCGGAGATGATCGGAATGTTCACCCTCACTACGGGAGTACACCAGTATGTCATCTATAAACACTATGACAAACATATCCAGATATGGTCTGAACACTCGATTCATGAGGTCCATGAAAGCTGCTAGGGCATTAGTTAACCCGAAAGATATAACAAGAAACTCAAAGTGACCATAACGAGTTTGAAAAGCGGTTTTCGAGATGTCACCACTCCCTAACCTTGAGTTGATGATAGCCTGAACGAAGGTCTATCTTGGAAAAGTAACTTGCACCTTGCAACTGATCAAACAAATCATCTATTCTTGGAAGTGGATACTTATTTTTGACAGTGGCTTTATTCAATTAGCGGTAATCAATGCACAAACGCAAAAAGCCATCTTTCTTTCTCGCAAACAACACAGGAGCGCCCCAAAGAGAAACACTGGGCCTTATGAAACCCTTATCTAGTAGATCTTTGAGTTGCTCTTTCAACTCCTTAAGTTCTGCAGGTGCCATACGGTAAGGAGGAATAAAAATGGGCTGAGTATCGGGAAGAAGGTCAATCCCGAACTCTATCTCTCTATCAGGAGGTATCCCTGGGAGATCTTCCGGAAAGACATCAGGGAATTCATTAACAATGCTAACAGACTGAAGAGTTGAAGTCTCAGACTTAGTGTCTTTGACTCTAACCAAATGATAAATACACCCTTTGGAAATAAGCTTTCTAGCTTTGAGATAAGAGATGAAATGACTCTTGGGAGACACAGAACTCCCAGACCATTCAAACACAGTTTCACCCGAAAATTGAAACTTGACCACTCGGGTACGACAATCAATAGAGGCATAAGAAGAATACAACCAGTCCATACCCAGAATTACATCAAAATCCACCATATTTAACTCAATCGGATCAGCCAACATGACTCTATGAAGAACAGTAACAGGATACTTTTTATACACTTTCTGGGCAACAATCGAATCACCCACTGAGGTAGAAACTAAGATAGGCTCAGGAATAATTTTAGGACTCATTTCAAAGTTCACAACAATCAAAGGTGTAACATATGAGAAACTGGATCCAGGATCCAACAAGGCATATACATCAAACTGAAATATACGAAGCATACCAGTAACAACATCGGGAGAGTCCTCTTGTTCCTAGCGAGATGGTAAAGCATAGAATCTATTCTGGCGCTGACCGCCAGCATTGCTAGAAGAGGCGCCCTGAGCTGGGGATGGACGAGTCGCTGGAACTGGAGCACTGGCAGTCTGAGTCTGATTCTGAGGGCGATAATCATGATGCCCTTGTCCATCCTGTGGACAATCTCTAACTTTGTGACCTATGTCACCACACCGGAAACAACCCCTCTTCTCACCCCAACACTCACCCGAATGAGTCCTACCACACTTAGGACACAGAGGATATTTTGGCTTACAGCCAACACTGTACTAGGACCTGGATGCATAAGACTTGCTACCTTGCTCCTGCCTACCTCTAGGCACGGGAGCACTAGCAAATAACGGTGCTGGCATAGATGAACAATCTTGATACTGAGGGCGACTCCCTCCCTGCGATCTAGTCTGACCCTGTCCGTGCTGCTCGGACCTAGCTCTCTTATTCCCTCTCATTCTATCTCTCTCCTTAATCTTGTCTGCCTCAATCTATTGGGCATAAATCATTAGCCTAGAAAGATTTATCTCACTATTCAGCATAGCAGACCTATACTCCTTAACCACATAACTAGATACTCCAGTTACAAACTTACTTATACTAGCCCAATTATCAGCCACTAAGTCAAGAGCATACTTGGCCAACTGATTGAACTTTAGACAGTACTCCCTAACAGTCATAGAGCCCTGTCGCAGGTTCATAAACTCTTCCACCTTCACCTCCCTTATCTCCAAAGGGAAAAACTTATCCAGGAATGTATCCTGGAACTCTTGCCAAGTCATAGGGATAGCTCCCTCACCTCTACCTTTCCTCCAAGCAATAACCCAGTAATAAGCAAGGTCTTTCAACCTATACGCAGCTAACTCCACACTATGTTCCTCAGATACCTGCATCACCTGAGTAATCTTCTGTACCTCCTCTAAAAACAACCCTGGATCCTTATCAGACTTGGACCCATAGAATTCCGGCGGATTCATCCGCATGAAGTCACGGATCCTGGTAGCAGCTGAATCACCTCCCTGCTACTGTGGAGCAGGGGCCGAGTTGGCCTGAATATTTACAGTAACAGCTTGGGCCAGTGCCTGAAAGGCTACCCGAAATTCAGCATGAGACACATTTATATTCAATGGGTCAGCGGGTTGAGGTTGCTGACCATCATTATTTCTTCTATCTCGACGTGAAGGCATATTTCTGAAAGAGGAGAGCACGAATTAATAGCAGAGAGAGACACTTTAAGCATGATAGACTTCTGAAAAAGAGAATCACACTTTTCCTAAAACGTCTCGTAGCCTCTTGCTCAAAGATGTGGAACAGTACACACCGATGATCAAGACTCTACTTAACACGACTTGTCAGACTCCCTAGGACACCTTAAAACCTTAGGCTCTGATACCAAGTTTGTAACACCCCGAAAATGGATCCCAGAGCATCACACAGTGCTTGAGGCTACGAGTAGCCCCAAGCTAACCCTTTTAGCCATTTTCATTCAATTCAACACAAATCAACGGGGTTTCCATAAATAACCCTCAAATATCATCAGAGTAATCATAATCCAAGAATAAAAAGATTTCAGAAAGATAACAAAATATGACTTATTAGTCAACTCCCAACATCTATACTAGTCTGACAAGCCTTTAAGAAAATCAATAAAATCAGCGAGCCATTGGGACATGCCCCAACTGACTCATACTCAGTTATCAAATGTAAACAATTCTGTGAAACCAATATCAGACCTCACGTCCTCGGAACATGAGGACTCACCACAATAGAGGATGTAGAACAGCGTGCCCAAAGACTCACTGTCAAACTTGGGACTGAGCACCTGAACCTACATTCCGAGAAAATGCAGCCCATATCCGAAGATGTGGGTCAGTACCATGGAAAGGAACCGAGTATATAGGGATGTATGCAGTTTTATAATCATCATCATCATAAATATTTATAAGAAATATGCATGATATATGAAAGACTCACATAGCCCGAAGAAAATCATCATAATCTTAAGAGGATGAAATAAGTATAATAACACATGTGAGTCATCATATAATTTGTCAATCACTTTCAGTTCATCAAGAATATCAATTCTCATAATGTAAATATCATTTAAATCTTTCGAAAGAATAACTTTCACAATTCCACTTTCAAATCACTTCACCGTTCACCATAGACACAAAGAAACACACACACACTGGGAGATCCTATAACCGACATAAACCATGTGAGCTACATGGAATCCAACGTACAAACAACATTGGGGAGAGACTTCCTATCCTTTCCATCGGAGTAGGACTTCCAATATCAATAAAAAAACACTAGTGATCACTATATAAATCAGCCTCAGGCTCACGTCCTACGGGGGCACGTAGTTCTAAGGAAGTAAGGTCACTTTATACCTCCCACTCGGTGCTAAAGAGTACTCCCGGACTTAGCTCAGATTATTTCAAAGACAATCCACAACAAAACAACTTTCATCAATATATAAGTATACATTGGGAGCCATCATGCTACCCATTTATCATAATCAAACACGTTGTGGATTTCTTTCACATTCGAGTTCAAAGCAACTCCATTAAGACCAAAAGGTTAAATCATTCAAAACATCTCAAATATTCAACATCAACGTGCTTATAGCACACATTTTCTCAAAGACACAATTTCAAATAGGGCTCAAGACCTAAATATCAAAATCATGATAAATATCGTTCAAGATTCATGCTTTATATCACCACACATGTAAATCCATCTTTCAAAATCATAGACATTAAAATTTCATAATAATCATCATAGAATATGAGTTCATGCTTTAAAATCATAATAATCAAGTAAAAATCATGTCTTCGTAAAGAAAATTACTTTTGGGCATAAGAATGAAATAGTGCTCTTGTTGAAACCCCCCACATACCTCAAAGATGAACCTTAGGAATGAGGTTTTGAGAAACGGAGTGATATTCACGAACTTTTAGGTTCCCCACGAAGCCCTTGCGATAAAGATTCTGATTATGCAAAAATATCAAGTTTTCCACGGTTGAATCATTTGTTATGGAGGTTTTTATATAAAAACCCCAAGGGAAATTTTCTTGAGAGGTTTTGATGTTCATAGCATAACGTGATCCTTCAAAACTTTAATCCTGTGTTTTGGGGTGGATTGGGATGGGAAAAGACCCTTCTACCCTTAAAAAATGGATAAAATACTACTGAACGGAATGGGCATCGCATCGCGACCCCTAGTTACGACAGGATCCTCTTGCGATAGCCATCGCGACCCCTCACTGGATTGCTCACCCAAACATGGTCTTAAGCTCGTCTAAAAATTCTGAAACTCCCCCGGATCATCCTACGACCTTGCCCCATCGCAACACAATAAGAATTTCAGAAAATGAAGGTCGAGAAGGTCACAAAATAATTCATCGATGATTAAATACTCAAAATAAAACTAAGTGTGGAAACAAAGCTAAACACTTAGTCAAATTTTGATGTTTTAGCACTCTTAACTCATTTCAAAGACTTCATCAACACGGAAAATTTTTGGGGTCTTACAGCATGGTTTTTGAGGTTACTTGTTTGAGCTCAATTTTGAGTTCCTGTATGACCCTCTCCATTAGAGACCTTTTAGATTCAATAGGAAGACCAAATCCCATACCCATCAAGTCATGTGCATCACCTCCAGATTGGTCTAATGAAAAATCCATCTGTAGCTTATCTTCATCATCAGATATTGTAGCACCTGTTCTCTCTCTAAGTGTTGCTCCTGGCCACAAAAAATGTCATACATATATATTAAACAAGTAAATAGCTATTGTTGCTGATAAAGAAACTCTAAGATATTAAACAAGTAAATAGCTATCACATGGATTGGATACCTTTCACTAATAAAAAAATTCTTCTTTTAATTAAAATATTCTATTGTTGCTGGCTTCTTTACTATGTTGTATTGAATCTCTTAGTTTTCTGCTTGTGTCCACTGCATAGTAGCATCTCTAAACAACCCTGTTATTGTTTTGTTTCTCTTGTTTTTGTTTCTCTTTTCTATTATTATTATTGTTTTTCTTATGTAGATGGAAAATGAAGATCATACATGTATCTATAATAGACTTTATCCTAACCGTGCGGGGTTGAGAGAGGAATATAAAGCTGGGGTAGGTAGATTTATTGCTAAAGCAATGACACTTAATGATTTGCTTAGTGAAGGACAATTAGGTGTCCTTGCTGGAATTGAAAGTATTGCAAGTTATTGAGTTCAGATGCCATTACATTACATCTTTATAGGAAGGGTTTTATGTTGAATTATACTATGTGAACAGCTCATGGAGAGAGTAGTGCTACTAATAATTTTTCTTTTCAAAATTATGTTAAAAGTCCAATAAGAGAGAATAATGTTGAAAGTTTACGATATAGTGAGATGGTCAGGGATGCTTTTGGGACACACTCAGGGGCTCAAAATAAACCAAATGATGAGGCTAAGCACTTTTATGAACAGTTAAAGGAAGCTAGTCATCCATTGTATGAAGGATCAGTGCATTCTAAGTTATCTGTTGCCATTTGGTTACTGAGTATTAAGTTAGATTATTCAATTTCTTAAGAGGGCATGAACTCTATTATTGGACTTATGGATGAACTTAACCCAAATAAACTTGTCTTACCCAAAGATTTCTACACAACAAAGAACTTGGTTTCTAAGTTAGGACTTTCATCAGAGAGGATTCACTGTTGCGAGAAAGGTTGCATGTTATTCTATAAAGAAGATACAAATTTAGAACATTGTAAATTTTGTAATCAGCCTCGTTATAAGGAAGTCAGACATTCTAAAGGGAAGAAGGTTCCTGTGAAGTCGATGCATTACTTACCCCTTATAGCACGGTTAAAGAGGTTGTATGCATCAATGAGCTCTGCCCCTCATATGAGATAGCACTATAAAAATAAAAGACCACCTGGTGTTTTATGTCATCCGTCAGATGGATAAACATGGATGCATTTTGATATTGTGTATCCGGATTTTTCTAGTGAACCAAGAAACATTAGGTTGGGATTATCTACTAATGGATTCACTCCATTTTTTGTCTCAGCTACACCATATTCATGTTGGCCTGTGTTTGTGTCTCCTTATAATCTTCCACCTTAATTGTGTATGATGAGTCAGTATATATTTCTAACTTGCATTATTCCAGGTCCTCACAATCCAAAAGTTTTGATTGATGTATATCTGCAGCCATGATTGATGAGTTGAACTTATTGTGGCATAAAGGTGTGGAAGCATATGATGTATCAATGAAACAAAACTTTAGATTATGTGCTACTTTGATATGGACTATAAATGACTTTCTTACTTACGGAATGATGTCTAGGTGGTCAACTACAGGTAAGTTAGCTTGCCCTTGTTGTATGGAAGACACAAAAGCATTCACTTTGAAACATGGGGGTAAAAACTCATGGTTTGACTGTCACCGTCGATTCTTGCCAATGCAACATGTAGTGCATGGAAAATACATGTTAGTGTCCTACATAAGTTATTGACCAAAAGATATAAGCCTTTAATTTCTTCCTCTCTATTAAACTGAGGTCTCAGATATGCACATCCTGGGGATTGAAATGATAGGAAAAAGGAATAAGAAAGGACCAAAGTCTTTTATATTTCTTAAGCTTGGTTAAGGTAAAGATACAAAATAATAAAAAGAGGCATCTTTTGTGATATCCTAAGTCTTAACAAGGTAAACGATTGATAGGATGTTTCAAGATGATGTTTGTAGCTTGTGAATGTTTACTTTTTAACTTATCTTGGAGATAGAACTAGCAAATTTCATATGTTTAAGTTCTAGGTAAGTGGTGATAAGTCATCATGGGAAGTGGATTGTATAAATGATAGTAATACTTTATAAAAGAAGTACTGGTTGGAAACTCCAGTGAATGCCACCTCCTATTGGAAAATAATTAGAGTTTCTAACTTATAGCTTCTTATGTAGTGTATAAAGACTTGAAAATTGATGTAGGAGTTCTAATTTAACTTATAGCTTCTTATATAGTGTATAGTATCTTTGGCACATTCTGTTGAATGTATTAGCAACTTTGGGGCACTGGCTCCTTATATAGCTATAGACCCCTTCCAAACTATCTATTTATAGCTTAAACAATTGAAAAGAATCCACCTAAACTATTACTTCTGTTGGATTTGAGTATTTTTGAATCATGGACTCCATGATCTATTATTAGTCTTAAGATGTTTTGGTCTATGCTGCCCAAACTTGTCTTCATACTTGCATTATCTCTTTTTCTAAAATTTTACAGAAATATGAAAATGGGGGAAAAGAGAACCCTTTTATTGATGTCTACGAAGATACACATAGGCAGAAAAAAAAGGATGGTACAAGAGGAGATTGGGTCGAACCGCATGCTAAAAATGCATATGTAAGATAATAACTTTTACGTACATTGTTTTATTATTACTCAACTTTGCTTGTTTACATACTAACAAATAATTTTTCTTTCAGGAAGAATTTAAAAAAAGAATAAAAGAGTGGCGTCAAACCCAACCTACTTTAGAGGATGGTACCATGGTCCACCCATGATACAAGATCAATGGGCTCCACTCC
The DNA here is from genome assembly GCA_030864215.1 of Capsicum pubescens. Taxonomy (NCBI): domain Eukaryota; kingdom Viridiplantae; phylum Streptophyta; class Magnoliopsida; order Solanales; family Solanaceae; genus Capsicum; species Capsicum pubescens. The sequence goes on along the minus strand of CM061540.1, from coordinate 261,004,260 downwards.
TTTGGGATCGATGCTTCAAGGATCACATCTATGGATCCAAAATTTAGTTGTTTTAGGGGAACAAATACGTGTGTGGATGATAGCTTGAAGCGCGGGAGAAGCTACATTTGATGATGTCATCCACGGAAGCATTGATCCATGACGTGTTTGGAAGATAGCGTGGGCTTCGAGAGAGCATGGACGCCCATGATATTATTTTGGGCTTTGGGTCACTTTTGTGACCAATAGCTTTTAGGTTCACTTTTGGGCCCATTGTGTAATAAAGACCCATGGCCTATAAATAGCTAGTTTGCCTTTATTTTAAGGGAAGATTTTAGATGACATATTTGTAGCCTCTTTTAAGAGCCTCTTTCAAGGTGGAATCTTTGGGCAAGGTGGAATCCTTGTGTTGATGATTTGCTTAGAAACGGAGATTGCTTGGGGGTTTCGATTCCCTTGAGGTCACGTAAGAGATAGGTATAGGTTGTGTGTGATATTAAAGGTCCAAAAGTGGAATAAGCTTTGGGATTGTTAATATTACATCTTCATTTGTCTATCTATCTATCTTTACCTTCTTGTAATCGTTTGTCTATATCTAGTATAATCCATTTGTGTTCTTGTCTTGTAACCATGTGTTGTTGTTATTGCATCTTGTTCATCAAGTGTTATTATTGTTTTTAGTGTGTTTTACTCTTGAAGTCATTTTCTTTCTTGTTCTTCTTGTGAATCCGAAAGAGGTCATCAAAGGGGGTCCTCGGTTCTTCAAATCGTTGATTATTTTGGTGTATGTTTTTGTGTCTTTCTTGTCGATCTTGTATCAACCCATCACCTGAAGAGATGAATAATATGTGGACAACTGTGGTAGGTGGTCCAAAGAAAGGTAGAACCTACGGGACAGAGGTTCTCCAATCCTCGAGTAGTCCTTCGTTGTTTCTCAGTTCCTCTTCTACTTTACAAACTATGGAAGAAATGAAAGCGATGAAAAAGCAAATTGTGGAATTGACGCAGAAATGTGTAGCTAACGATGCTAAGTTTGCTAAAATTGATAAATTGGAGGAGTTGGTTAAGAAGCACATGCCGCAAGTATTTCAGGACGAGGAAGATAATGAATCTGATGATAATTAGATTGTAGTTATTGTTCTTGTTTTTTGTTGTGACATTTAGATGTTTAAACTATTTGATTTGATATTTGTTTTGAATGGTTTAAAGTGGTTGTATTTATAAATTTTTGTCATGTTTGATCCAATTGTGAAAAATACATTAGTTATGTTGTTTATGATCTGAAAGCAGTGTAAGCTAATGCAATATAATAATTATTTAATTATTTATTAAATAATAATAGTTATTAAATAGTTATTAGAATAATTTTCCGAGTATAGTGGTTAGAATAATTAAAATTATTTACTACAGTAGTCGTAATAATTACATTATTAAATAATTATTTATTATTTTTTCGACCAGAGTAGTTGGAATAATTATAATTATTAAATATTTATTTATTAAATTTTTGACTACAGTAGTCGGAATAATTACATTATTAAATAATTATTTATTAAATTTTCAACCACAATAGTCGAAATAATTATAATTATTAAATATTTATTTATTAAATTTTTGACTATAGTAGTCGGAATAATTAAAATTATTAAATAATTCTTTATTAATTTTTCAACTACAGTAGTCGGAATAATTAAGATTATTAAATAATTTTTTATTAAATTTCGGCTACAATAGTCGGAATATTTATAATTATTAAATAAATATTTATTAAATATCCGACAAGATATATTCCGACTACCATCAAGTAGTCGAAAAGTAGTCGGAACTACCTTATTTTCCGACCACATTCAGACTACACTGGCCGTCGGAAATTTACTGTTTTCTAGTAGTGTTTGTAAAGAACTTAAGTGAACTATTACATCCCCGCTCAACGATGTAGTTGTAAGGTTCAACTTAGGTAAATGATTAGAGGTTGGAAAACCATAATCATGCGATTAACCATACGAATCAACAACCAAGATAAGCAATTTAATGAATGAAGTTTAATAACGTAGTATGATTGTTCGTAAGCCTTAACCCTGGGTTTCTATCTATAGATTGTCCTAAGTCATTACTTTTTTTTCATTAGTTTAGTTTATTTTTAGTTTACAATCTATTTTTTACTCTTCTCAATTTATTAAACTAGAATTGGATAGGCGGCGAGCGCAAGTCCCTGAGAGATCGATACTTGGGCTTCCTTAAAGCCACTTTACTACTTGATAAGACCCACGTACACTTGTGTGTGCGCTTAGGCGCTGTCAGGGTCATAACCACTTCAAAAGTCATAAGTTTGGGAAAATCACAATTTCCTAGTTCATTCACCATACCCATGCACCCACAAGTTCAAAACCATAGTTTAAGCATGAATAATCATATGTAAAGCATGAGAACTATTGTTCCATCCATAAACATTCAAAACCCGCAACCCTTGTTTTAAAACCAACATTAACATCTCATGAACAATAGTTTAAAACACATATTTTTAACAAATTAACAATGAGGGAAGAGTAACATGCCTTAAACACCAAGAAATTTGGAGAGAAATTCGACTTTGAGCCCTTAGATGACCAACTTGATGAAACCCTAGCTTGACTTGCTTGAGGTAATTTAGAGAGCCTTTTGGAGTGTTTGAGAAGTTATTTAGATTTGTTTCTAAGTGCTAATGACATCCTAAATGAGTTATAAGATGTGGGTTTCAATTTGGGTAAAAGGGAAACTGTCTAGAATGCCCTTAACTAAAAAGTTGAAAAGGTGCCGCCATTGACTACGGGTCAATCGGTGACTCATAGCCACTCCTTACGACTTATGACCACGAGTTGTAACCAAGACAGTCTATAGGACTCCCACACACTGTTGACCCTACAACTCAACTGGTACCACTCGTAATGAGACCTTACGACTCGTATGGTCCAATCGTAGTCAACACAGAACCGAATTGGGTAAACATTAGACATCCTACGATTTGTTCCCAATAACTCGTAACAAGACCTTACGACTTATAGTGAGCCACTCATACTCAGAGTAGAACTCAGCCACCTAATTTCTGATTTGGTTACGATTGAGTCCATAGGATCCGTCAAGACTCCCAATGACTCGTACCCCCAAGTCGTACCCAGGACAGTAACTCAAGCACCATTCACTGGACACCTTATAACTAGGGTTACCTGACCCGTCAAGACACATTACAACTCATAGGGTGAGTCGTAATTAGGGAAGAAAGCTCAGAACTTGAAAATTTTTTGAGGGCTGAGTCATAATTAGGGCAGAAATCTCAGAACTCAAAAAGTTTTTAAGGGCCAAAAACCCGAGGCGTTACATACTCCCCTCCTTAGGATCATTTGTCCTCAAATAATAGGAAAAGGCATTTATTAGCATGATTTGACTCCATATACCACTACTCTTACCTTTAACAAAGACAGAAAACAAATATGCCAAGGAAATCACAATTTCCTTTACAAAGTTAGACAACAAAGATGCTAAGGAATACTCATACCTCAAGCACGATTATTCAGAATGGGAAACAAGAACGGATACTTGGATTTCATGTCTTCCTCGTCTTCCCAAGTAACTTTCTCAACCTTTTGGTTCCTCCAAGGAACCTTTATTGATGCCATATCCTTGGTCCGCAACCGACGGACTTGACGATCTAAAATCTCAATCGGGACTTCTTCATAGCACAAGGAATCCAAAATACCTACCTCCTCCAAGGGAACAACTGTGGAAGGATCACCCATGCACTTTTTTAATCTAAATGTGAAACACCGGATAAATGGAGCTCAAACAAGAGGGCAACTCCAATTCATATGTGACATTACCAACCCTCTTCAAAACTACGCATGGACCAATATAATGGGGATTGAGCTTTCCCTTCTTACGAAACTGCATCACTCCCTTCATGGGGGACACCTTAAAAAATATTTAATCGCCAACGCTGGACTCCAACTCTCTTCGCCTCACATCCGTATAGGACTTTTGGCAATTTTGGGTGGCCTTAAGTCTATCTCGAATCACCTTCACCTTTTCCACTTGATGAACCAAATCAGGGCCAAACAACTTATTTTCACCAACCTCAAACCACCAAATTGGAGACTTACACCTCCTACCATATAATGCCTCAAATAGAGCCATACCAATGCTAGAGTGATAACTGTTGTTGTAGGAAAATTCTATGAGAGGCAGGTGGTCAACCCAACCGCCCCAAAAATCAAACAAGCTCGAAGCATATCTTCTAGGACCTAAATTATCCTTTCCGCTTGCCCATTCGTCTGCGAGTGTAAAGCAGTACTAAGGGTCACCTTAGTCTCCAAACCTCGCTGGAACGACCTCTAAAAGTGAGATGAAAACTGAGTACCCCGATTCGATATGATGGAAACTAGAGTACCATGCAACTTCACGATCTCTCCAATGAATATCTTGGCATAATCCTCAAAGAGAAATTCGTCTTTACTGGATAGAAGTGAGAGACTTAGTCATCCTATCCATTATGACCTATATCGAATCAAATTATTGGCGAGACCGTGAAAGACCGGTAGTAAAATCTATATTAATTATCTCCCATTTCCACACCGACAGCTCAATCTCTTGAGTCTACCCACCGAGCCTCAAGTGCTCTATCTTCACTTGTTGACACACCATGCACTTATCCACAAAATTGGCCACATCCTGCTTCATATTATTCCACTAATAAATCTCTTTAAGATTATGATACATTTTTGTCGAACCAGGATGAATAGTATATCACGACTCATGAGCTTTGGCCTAAATTCTTCCTCGCAACCCATCAACATCAGGAGCACACAATTTTCCTTGGTACCTCAAGATACCATCACCACCAATCTTGAAAATCATCACTTTTTGCCTACCTACATTATTCTTAATTTGCATTAGAATAGGATCCAACACTTGTTTTTCCTTTTCCTCCTCACCAAGAGATGACCTCGCCACCTCTTGAACAATTACACCACCATCCTCAGAATCCAAAAGATGGATTCCTAGATTACACAAATGGTGAATATCCTTCACCAAATCTCGCTTCTTCTCATCCACATGAGATAAGCTTCTCATGGACAACCTGCTAAGAGCATCAACAACTATGTTAGCTTTACTTGGATGATAGTGGATACTCATGTCATAATCCTTTAGCAACTCAAGACACTTCCTTTGCCAGAGATTTAATTCTTTCTGGGTGGACACGTATTGCAGGCTCTTATGATCAGAACAAATATCAACATGGACCCTATACAAATAATGTCGCCAGATCTTTAATGCAAACACCACAACTAATAATTCTAAGTCATGGGTAGGATGATTATTTTCATGAACTTTCAACTGTCTAGAAGCATATGCAACCACCTTGCCATGCTGCATCAACACACAACCCAACACTACCCAAAATGCATCACAATAGACAACAAAACCATCAATGCCCTCATGTAAAGTCAAGACCGGTACCGAAGTCAACTTATTCTTCAGCTAGTCGAAACTACTCTTACAAGCATCACACCACAAGAATTTCACCTTCTTCTAAGTTAACTTAGTCAACGGGGCAACAATAGAAGAGAAACTCTCTACAAACCTTTTATAATAATCGGCTAAAACCAAGAAGCTCTAAATATCCGATAAAGTCGTGGGTCTAGGCCACTTCTTAACCACCACAACCTTCTGTGGATCTACCATGATCCCTTCACTATAAATAACAAGACCCAAGTAAGTCAGAGAATTCAAATAGAACTCACACTTAGAAAACTTTGCATATAAATGCTTCTTCTTAAGGGTCTGTAACACAAGGCGGAGATGATCGACATTATCCGCCTCACTCTTGGAATACACCAAAATATTGTCAATAAAAACAATGACAAACAATTCCAAGAACTGATGAAAAACCCAATTCAAAAGATCCATAAACATGGACAGGGCATTAGTCAAACTAAAAGACATCACTAAAAACTCAAAATAACCATACCGAGTTCGAAAAAAAGTCTTAGGGATATCCGCCTCCCTAATCTTCAACTGATGGTACCCAGACCGAAGATCAATCTTGGAGAAGAGTTTAGCACCCTGAAGCTGATCAAACGAATCATTTATCCTTAGAAGAGAGCACTTATTCTTTACCGTCACCTTATTCAATTGCCGGTAATCAATACATATTCGAAGGAAATCATCCTTCTTATGCACGAATAAAATAGGTGCACCCAATGGGGACACACTAAGATGGATAAAAACCTTGTGTAGAAGATCCTTTAACTGCTATTTGAGCTCCTTCAACTCAGCTGGAGCCATTCTATACAGAGGGATAGAAATAGGACGAGTGTCTGGGAGAAAACCAATCCTAAAATCAATTTCCCTATCAGAAGAAGCACTAGGAAGATTATCAGGAAACACCTTGAGAAATTCATAGACCACGGGGAAAGTTTGGAAAGAAGGATCTTCGGCTTAGAATCCTTAATATGTACTAAGCAATAGAGGCACCCTTTGGAAACCAATTTTTGAACTTTAAGATACGAGATGAATCTTCCCTTAGGCACTAGGGAACTAACTTCCCATTCGATTACCGGCTCATTTGGGAAATTGAAATTGACCCTTTGGGTCTGACAATCAAGGGACACATAGAATGAATGCAACCAATCCATCCCCAAAATCAGATCAAAGTTTAACATGTCCAACTCTATTAGACCGACATCACAAAACCCTTATATACCCTTCTAGACATAATGGAGTCGCCCACCAGTGTGGATAAAAAAGAGATCCCAAATACTCTCAGGATCAAAGCCAAAATAAATAGCCACATAAGAAGTCACATAAGAGAGAGTAGACCCGAGATCAAGTAGACAATATACATCATGAGAAAAGAGTTTAAGCATACCAGTAACAATATTGAGGGATGCCACAGAATCTTTGCGAGTGGCAAAAGCGTAGAGATGGTTTCGACCAGTGCTGTAGCCAGAAGCAGAAAAAGCACCTTCTGATGCAAAAGTAGATAAAGTAGCAACGAGAACCTTATTCGCCCCAGAAGCAACCTTAAAAGGATAATCCCTCTCCAGATGATCAGTCTGACCACATTTAAAACACTTATTCCTCTATTCCTCGCAAAAACTACGATTGTAACGCCCCAAGAACCTATCCCGAGATGTCACATGGTGCTTAAGGTCACACGTGGCCTTAAGCTAACCCTCTAATCCTATCATCATTTTTAGAACTCACTACGATGAAAATCAAGCTAGAGTAAGAAAAAATAATCATGCCATGAACATACTGGAATATGAAGAGATACTGTCCTGTTCAATCAAAATACTAAAATTCTGCACATATTGGTACTCTAGTCTGACAAAGCCTCTACTACATAAGACTGAGGAGCTATTGGGACAGATCCCCCAACTGACTCGTATTGAACTGAAAGGCAATAACCATCTATTAATAAGACAAAATCAGAGGCATAGGTCCTCAAACCATGAGGACTCACCAACTGCAGAAATATAGATGAAGGTACTCGAAGATCATTATCGCTGCTGAGATTGAGCACCTGAACCTACATCATGAGGAAATATAGAACATAGAAGAGAATGGGAATCAGTACTTGGGAATGTACTGAGTATGTGGGGGTATATGCAACGTTTTTAAATAATATCATAAATATAAAATAAAATCATGCATGCTGACAATAATGACTCTCTTCGCTTGAATTCCCTGAAACATAATTTCCATAAATCATCAATAATAACACATGCTTTATAAATCTCATAAATCATTGGACTCAACTCAAACTCTTTGACTCATGATTTAGACTGACTTGGTAACTCAAGGAACTTAGATCATTATGGACTTGGGAGTTTCTTATAACCAACATAAACTAAACCATGTGAGTCGCATGGAGTCCAACGTTTTTCCCTCCTAAGGAGAGAACCCCACATTGGCGGGAGCATCGTACTCTTACCAGGGAGTACAACCTCAATTTCGTTATCACAATCCTATACTCGGCCTCTGGACCATAATTATCAATATCAATCCTACGGTGGCACGTAGTTTTGGGGAAATACCACATTTCCCGCTCGGTGCTAAATACTTCTCCCAGACTCAGCTCAGAACGCGTTAGGAAATCCACCTTAATCAATATCAACTCATGGGTCTATCATGGAGACCAAAACATAAATATATCTCATCTATAAATCATATACAACTGTGGATTCCTAACTCGACTCAAAATCAAAACAATCTTTCTCAACATCAAGTGTATTACTCATTAAATCATGTCAAATGTCAAAACTTTAAGAAGACATCAAAAGACTCATTCTTGACTTTCAGTCCCAAATATCAATATATACATATATATATTCAATAATCAATATTTCATAGAAAATCTTGAATCATAACACTTATCTCAAATTATTTAGAAATCATCAATACGTAATAACAATACGCATCTCATGGTATAAATCCTCAATTTAAGAAATATGATGGTAAATAAATCATAATAACAAACTTAATCAACTCAAATCTCGTAATTCATCAATAAAGTAATTTGGACGTAAACCCACTTGCAAAGATCACGAAATTCCCATAGTAAAAATCAATATTTTGGGCACAAGAATGAAAGGATATTCTTGTTCAAGCCCCACATACCTTGGATTATAAATTTGAGAATAATAGACTTGATTGAAATTTATTTCTCACACTTTTAGGCTAAGATTCTTGATGCCTTTGACTTGGGGAACTTAATTCTTGAACAACTTGGAGAAATCTATGAAAGATTCTTGAATTTCTTGGAGATGATTTGGATTTGGAAAAGAGAAACCCTAGTTCTCTAGATATTTCTTAGAAGAGATTGAAGATAAAATGAATGGCTCTTCTATACTTGGATATATATATAAGACCAAAAGGGGCGGAAATGACCAAAATGCCCTTTTAAAAGAGTTGAAAATTGCTGATCGGGGTCTGTGACGGTCGAACTGACGGTCCGTCAGAGCAATTGACGGTCCACCAGATCGTCCATCACTCGAATGCAAAAACTGGGACATTCTGCCTTGACGTGATGGTCGAAGTGATGATCCATCAGGAAACTGACGGTCCACCAGATCATCCGTCACTCTGGGGTCAGAAATGGGAAATTCTGCCTCGACTTGACGGTCCTCTTGAGGGTCCGTAAAATTTTTGGCGGCCCACCATTTTAGCCGTCGCACGATGGCCAGAAAAAGGGGTTACTGCCTTGGCTTGAAGGGACAACTGACGGTCCACCAAGGACTTGACGGTCCACCAGATCGATCGTCAAACCTGGGCGATTTCGGCAACGCTCAGTAAAATAACCATAACTTCCTCATCCGATGTCGGATTTTGATGAAATTGGTATCGATGGAAAGATTATTCAATGATATACATAATAGAAAGTAGAAATTGGAGAAATAAAACACAATATAAACATCACTCACTTTGGAAGCCACCCCTATCCACTCAAAAGATAGATTTAGGCTTAAGGAACGATCGGGGTATTATAATATCTCCCCCTTGGAAACATTCTTTCTCGAATGTTGCCAGATAGGTCAAGAACAAGAGAAAAATACGGATGCACAGTTGGAACGACCCACTCAAAGTTCTTACTTTACTCTAAACTTCTGGGTACTGTACAGAATGCACGAATTATAGAGAGAGTAACCATATAGATGAATACACAATTGAATTGAGGAAGAATAGTACCTTCGGCTTGTTTTAAACTCATGGAGAAGAGATGAGGGTACTTGGCTCGCATGTCTGCTTCAGCTTCCCAAGTAGCGTCCTCGACTGATTGATTTTGCCATAAAACTTTAACCAAGGGAACTTCCTTATTCCTTAGTTTTTGGACTTGATAATCTACGATCTCAACTGGAACTTCATCATACGAAAGGCTATCCTGCACATCAAATCTTTCTTACAGATCAACAACCACAGAGTCACCAATGTGCTTCTTGAGCATTGAAATGTGGAAGATAGGGTGGACATCTGAAAACTCTGCAGGCAACTCAATCTCATAAGCTGCTTTCCCAACATGATTCAACACTCTATAAGGGCTAACATAACGGGGACCAAACTTCTCTTTCCTTCCAAACCTCTTCACCCCTTTCATGGGTAAAATTTTCAAGTACACCAAATAATCAACTTCAAACTCAAGAGCTATTCTCCTCACATCTGCATACGACTTTTGATGACTATGGGCTGTCTTTAACCTCTCCCTAATCAACTTAACTTTCTCCATATCCTCGAACACAGCATCAGGTCCAATCATGGCAGCCTCACCTACTTCAAACCAATCTATGGGTGATCTACACCTTCGACCATACAAAGCCTCGAATGGAGCCATTCCAATGCTAGAATGAAAACTATTGCTATACGCAAATTGAATCAATGGAAAATGTTCATCCTAACTCCCTTTGAAATCAAGAACACATGCTCTCAACATATCCTCCAAAGTCTAGATAGTCCTCTCAGCCTGACCGTCTTTCTGCGGATGAAAAGTGGAGCTAAGATGAACTTGGGTTCCAAGACCCTTCTGGAAGGCTCTCCAAAACTGAGAAGTAAATTGAGTACCTTTATCAGAGATGATAGACAACGGAACTCCAAGCAACCTAACTAACTCTTGGAGGTACAACTTAGCATAGTCCTCAACAGTGAAAGATATATGTACTAGTAGGAAATATGCAGACTTAGTCAACCTATCTACAATGACCCATATAGAATCATGATGATGACGAGAAAGAGGTAAACCGGTCACGAAATCTATGTTCACTACTTCCCGCAGGGTCATCACAGGGGATGAAGTGAGTCGAGTCTTTAACTCCTTAAAAATCTTCTCGCAAGAATTTAACCACTGGAATTTAACTTTCTTTTGGGTTAATCGGGTCAAAGGAGCAACGATGAAAGAGAAACCTTCCATAAAATGACGGTGGTAACTAGCTAGGCCCAAGAAACTCCTAATATCAGACGGAGAGATAGGTCTAGGCCAATTTTTCACAGTTTCTACCTTTTGAGGATCAACTCAAATACCTTCAGAAGAAACAATATGACCCAAAAAAACAACTGACCTTAGCCAAAATTCACACTTGCTAAATTTGGCGAACAACTGATGATCTCTAAGGGTCTGTAAGACAATTCGAAGATGATCTGCATGGTCATTTTTATTTTGAGAGTACACAAGAATATCATCTATGAATACAATAACAAACATATCTAGGTACTGTATGAACACCCGATTCATAAGGTCCATAATATTTGCTGGGGCATGTGTTAGCCCGAAGGACATGACCAGGAATTTAAAATAACCATAACGGGTGTGAAAAGCTGTCTTTGGAATATCACACTCTCTGACTTTAAGTTGGTGATAGCCGGATCTCAAATCTATTTTCAAGAAATAACTGGCACCTTGCAGCTGATCAAACAGGTCATCAATCCTGGGAAGAGGGTACTTGTTCTTGACTGTGACCTTGTTGAGATGACGATAGTCGATGCACATACACAATGAACCATATTTCTTTCGCACGAATAGAATGGGTGTTCCCCAAGGAGACACACTGGGCCTTATGAAACCCTTATCTAAAAGATCTTTGAGTTGCTCTTTCAACTCCTTAAGTTCTGCGGGGGCCATATGATATGGAGAAATAGAAATAGGCTGCGTATCGAGAAGACGATCAATCCCAAATTCTATCTCTCTATCGGGAGGTACCCCTGGGAGATCTTCTGAGAAAACATCAAGAAACTCATTGACAACACTAATAGACTGAATAGAAGTGGCATCAAGTTAATACTTGCTCCCAGATCACATAATGCCTTAGTAAAATCAAGAGACCTGATAGTATAAGGGATGTTGCATGCTCCCGGGTCTACTTTCTTTTGCACCAAGGATCCTATTGAAATAGCACCATAATGGTAAAGATTATCCACTGGTTCGTAGCTCACTGTTCTCTTTTTTTTCACAAGGTCCTTCATAAACTTAGCATATACAGGCATCTACTCTAGTGCCTCAATAAAAGGCATATTCACCATCAGCTAATTCAGCATCGTCATGAATTAGCTAAACTTTGTGTCATCAACTTTTTTTTCAGTTGATGAGAAAATGGAGGTAGTGGTTTTGGGAGAGTAGTAACCATGGCTTTCTTCTCCTTTCCCTTTTTTTCTAACTCATCAACCTGCTGATGGTTAGGTGGAATCTCATTACCATCCAGTTTCTTAGACTCCACTGGATGGTTTTCTTCATCTTCTTCAATCATATCATCAATTACAGCTTTGCCTACAGAAGGGCCCGATAGTATTTTACCACTCTGAGTGGTAACTGCCATGCAAACACTATCATTTCAAGGATTTTGTACTATATCACTCAATAATGTACCACCCTTTCTCTGATTTAATACCATTGAAAATTGGTTCATTTTCTGCTTCAATTGTTTGATAAAAGTTTAATACAAGTTAACTATCTGACTCATGGAGGATAAGTCACTCTTCATTGTTGTCACACCAACATTGGTCGCTTTAACCTCTTTTAATAGATTCTCCATCATGTTCTCCATGGACATCTTACCTGAACTGGTAGCAGCATTATCACGACTTTCAGGAGGTACATACAGTCCACTCCTATCATTTTTATTCTTTCAACTCCCTTGATACCTATCTTTGTACCTAGATTTATCGTAATAGTTCTGACCTTGATTCCCTTGGCTATTGCCTCGGAAACCCCCTGATTATTTAGATAGTTGAGCTTTTCCTCAGAATTTAATTCAACTCTAATTTGCGACCCAACAACTTTTACCTTCTCAATCTTCTCAGATAACAAGTATTTAGTAAGCAGATCCATCTGGGTTTTCATCTGTGCCTTATCTTGGTCGTGCTCCTCCCCTTTTTGGCATTGCTATGAAGAAATACCACTAGACATAGTAGGGATTTTTACCACAGAATCCCTGGTATGCCAAGCTCTACTTGTCTTAGTCAATCGTTCTAACATATCCACAGTTTCGGTGAAAGTAAGCTCCATGAATGCTCTCCCTGCAGTATTGTCTACGGTTGGTTTGGTGATGGAGTTTAAAGCTCTGTAGAATATCTCCATCAAATGCTAATCGGTTATTTTATTATTGGAGCACTTTGTAAGTTTCTTCTTGAATTGCATTCAAGTCTCGAGTAGTGCCTCATTTGGTAATTATCTGAAGTTGCTAATCTCATCCCTCAACTGTAGTATCCTAGAAGGCGGAAATAAACTTTCTAGGAAAGCTCCTTTCAATTGCCTCCGTTTCGTTATAGAATTGGGAGCCAACTCATTCAACCATATTATTGCCTCCCTAGACAGAGACAACAAGAATAATCAAAGATGAATTGAATTCTATCTAACCCCAGGGTTATCAAATGATTTGCAAATATTGATAAAGTTAACCAAGTGCATATTTGGGTCATCCCCTGGAAGTCTGCCAAACAACACCTTAAGATTATGTAGTTGTATCATGGTACTTGGTATGTTGAACTTCACACCAGGTGCCAATAGTGGTGAAATAATAGCTCCAGTCGCACCATCCTCATCCAAGTCTGTGTCATCTTCCTCATCAGGTGCAAACTATACAACAGGTTGGCGGTTTGCTCTTGCTCTAGCTGCTCGATTTCTATTCACTGGCACATCTACGTCCTCAGAATACCTCCTCTTTTCTGGGTTGATCAGATCATCATCTCCCAAATCTTCCTCATCAGGATTAAGAACACGGGCTGGTTGACCATCATTATGTTGATTAACTTGTGCTCTAGCCAAGGTGACTAGTCTCTTAGCTTTTTACTATTCTTCCATTCTGCTAATTAGTTGAGGTTCTGGATAAAATAGTAATAATGGCTCTCCTGACCTCCTCGTATTTGGCATACAAAATAAAGCTCCTATAATAAACAAAAATAACAAATAAAGGTAAAATTTGGGAAACTTGACCAAAGGTCAATTAACAATCACTGACTTAATTGACAGCCGTATTCCTAGGCAACGGCGCCAAAATTTGATACGCCCAAATTACAACTCTCGTTAGAAAGTGTAAGCAGTCGCTGTCAAATATAGAACCTAACTAGGTTGGGGTAGAATCCCTTAGGGAATACTGTGCAAACTAAGTGTTATGGTTGTTAATAGACTGCTGATCGAAGGTTTCAGAGAAAAAATAAGGTCTTTAACTAAGTTACAGTATTCAGATGTATATAGCAAATAATGTTCCAACTAGTGAGTTTTATTGCAAGTGTTAATTCAATGAGAGTAGATAAACTGGAGTTATGTTCACCAAGATGTTCAAGCAGTAGGGGTTGTAAGTTATCTTAAGTTTCCAATTTATAATTTCAAATGTAAGAATTATTGAATTCTAAAGTTTACCCATTTGTTTCTCAACCTAAATGGATAGTTTACCCTTCAATTCTTTCAAACTTAAGGAATATGTTGGTTTATTCAACTAGTCTCTCGTGTGGGTTAATCCTTGTTCAGGCATCAACCTATAACCCAAAGGTTAAAGCCTTTGGATTCCATGTAAACCTCTTCTTTTCCCAACATGCACTTTTCTACTCAAACAAGTTATGTTCTTGGGCTCACCCTTCGAGTTTGAAACCAAGAAAGGTCGTTAATATGAAGAAGGATTTATACAATCTCAATCAAGTAGGTAAATTAAGAGTTTTCACAACCCCAATCATCTATTCATATCAAGGATTCCATAACCCTAGTTATGGGAGCTTAGTCACACATCTCAAGAGAAGAAGAAATAGTCATTGTGTTATAAATAAATTCAGAGAAATATGAATAAAATAGCTAGATCCACAATAGTAGCTTAAATCTCAGAGAAAACTACATTACAATGAGTTTTAAAAGATGAAAGTATGATAAAGATACGTAAAATAAAACCTAAAATGGGTACTTATATGCTTCTAGGGACTGGGGTTTTAAAATTCGAAACTCGGATTGCCGCTTCAAGGTTGAGGGATGAGTGGATGGCCCGTCAAGACCCTGACGGTCTGTCACTAGGTTCATTGCAACGTGTCCAGTGATGTTGTGTTCTATTTTAGCTCCGACGGCTAGGTTGATGGCCCATCAAAGGAATGACGATCTATCACCTTGACCATTGCTTCATTCCTCAATATGATGCATTCTATTTCTACTATAACGGCTAAGTTAATGGTCCGTCAAGGGACTGACAGTCCGTCACCTGGACCGTCGTAAGGATCTGTAACTCTGAGGTTTCTGCTTATCATTGACGGACACCCTGACGGTCCGTCACATAGTTGATGGTTCGTCAGTTTGACCGTCAATGCCCGTTTTTCTGGCTTTTCCAAGTTATTTCTCCAGCTAAGTCCTTGACCTGAAAACACTAAAATCTAGCATCAAATACAACAATAGTTGCTTGAACATGCATAATTATCCCTTGTAAAAGATATAAAATGTTTCTTCAAAAGCCGGAACATCAACACCTTCAACTTAAGACTAATGTTTATCCTCAAGCAACTCAACACAAAATCTCATGCATGAACAATACAATGATGGGCATTTAAACGTTGAACTAGACTTCTTACAACCATTCAACTATTATCTCACTCATGTGATCTCAACATATCAGGATCTATACTTGGCATTATTTATAATTCAAAACATACACAACCCTAGACACAATATCCCACAAAAATCAGCAAACTAAGTATAACTCAAATTGCCCTCACAGTCATAGAAGTCCACCGCACTCTAGTCATTTAACTTGTGGACGAAACTAAGACTCTTAATCTCACAAACGAAGTTTCAAATACATACCCATAGGCTTGCGCTTATCATCTAATGCTCCCGTATGGTTGATTCACAAAGATCAAACAGGTCTTTCTAAGGCTTGTAATGAGGTTCCAAGGCTAGGTGAGGATAATTTTTGGGAAAAGTGATTTATTCAGACTTCACTCTCTTTGTGCTTGATTTCTACTCCAAAACTACTGCTTTTCTAGCTCACTTACAACCTCTATTATCCATCCACACTTACTCCATAAACCCATTTTTGTATAAGCATCAACCACCCTCAACTTATGCTGATGTAGTCAGTTGAGGTGCATAATATCTAATTAGATCAGGACCGAATGCTTTATTTCAACTCTAGACCACTTTTTTATTAAACTGCTAATGTCCTGACAATAACCACCCTCAACTTAGGTGTTTTGCCTAAGTTAAGGTGCACAATGTCCAATATTGGACCAGGTCCAAAGTTAGGTGCTAACAACCTAAAGAGACTTAATCAGAGTTATTGGGAATAAATAAAAACAAACATAAGCTCAAAAGGGGTTAAAAATAGAAGAATCTTTTTGGTGGGTCATTATTTTTGGCTAAGTGGACTAAAAATTACAAGGAGGCCTTCTATCCTATCTTATTGAATAAACCACAAAACAACATCAATGAACCGAGTAAGTTCTAAGTGTATCACTATGCAAGAACTATAACAAATACTCGCACACACAGGAAATGAGTTAACACTTATTCTACCAACTCTTGATATTTACATCATATGATCATGCACACTTTACATTCTAATGCCAATTACAGAATCATAAATGGTTGCTTAACATATTTACCAAGTGACAAGAAAAAATAGTCAGAAAATCATGTTCAAAGTACTATGCCACAATCATTTTTCATTCATATATACAAAATGGTTCTAAAGAGAGAAAAATAACATAAATAACATATTTATAATCATGAAACGATAGGTACATCATATGAAAAATAAATATGAAATCTAGACATGTCGGTTCTACTAGATAGCACATAGGAAGAAAAGAACACAGGCAACAAAAACCCCCGTGGTACAAGTATACCTACCCCCACTAAAAATAAATGATGTGTCCTCAATGCATTAAAATAAAGTACAAAGGAGGGAAGTACTTTTAAAGCCTCTCAGTCTGATGAGGCATCAATAAAATGCGATGAGGCTTCTTTGGCCTCACCTGCAGCAACGTTGACCCCTATAGTGGTAGGGGTGCTCAAATCAGTGTCCTCCTAGATCAGAGGTATCTCAATAGGAACTGGGTATAGAATTGGGCCCCTAGGTGGGGCAAAACTGGTCGGCACTACTGCGGCTTCATCCACAGCTTTCTTTTTCCTCAACTCTTCATCCTTCTTCGATCTTTTTGCATCTTTCCTCAAGTCTCTCACATATCTTTTTTCAGGAGTCATCATTTCTCTCCTTCTTCTTTTGGAAGCTTTTCTGTCAGCACTTTTGTCCACCTGCTTACCTTTGTCCTTGAGTGGAATACCTATCAAGTCTACAATGCCCTCATCCTCATCACTGATAATCAAAGCAAGGTCAAAATCTGGCTACTGGTTGTCTTTTCAACTCTGCTATGTCCGCATGTGCTTGTCGGAATTCTTTCATGAATTGAGCAAGATATGGAATAGACATTGCATCTAGCCTTTTGTTGATACGCTCCTCCATATGGTCCATCCTGGTCTGAATGTTTTGAAAAGGATGAATTATGTCAGCTACAATACGGTCAACAAAAGGCTTGAACTATGTAGCCCATGTGTTTAGCTATTTCTCAAACCTCTTTTGTGCTTTAATTACCTTGGCAAAATTCTCCTATGTCATCCTGTACTCAAAATATTATGGCGGGGCAGATGTAGAATCTACAGACCCACCCATTGGTGGCATAGAGGTTGAACCTGTAGAAGTGGTATGCAGTACAAAATCCAGTGGTACATATATAGTGATAGGAAACGACATACCTGAGGGAACATCCGAAGTCTCGGGGGCTGGAGCTGACTGAGTCTGATAAGCGGGAGGCTTGTTGACTCGCATAGCATACGTTGAGTCATCTTTTGTTTTCTTAATGTCTTTTCTATGATTCGTGCAAACTGCATTAGCAACTTCACTGATCAAAGGAATATTTGCCCGTCTGTATAACTCCGTGATAAGGCATGGAAATGGTAGAGCACTGGACGTATTGTGTGCATGAGCAAATAACTCATCGGCGATAGTGTGGCTGAAGTCTACCTTTAGCCTCTCAATCAAGGCAACAACCATTATCGCTCTCTGAATCTCTAAGTTAGCATCGCTGTCTGTTTGCATCAATCTCAGCCATACAATGGCCTACTAGAATTTTGCCCTATAACTTAGGGACAATTTAGCTATCCGCTCATGAGGGTTATGCAACCATGCTGGATTTCCATCATCTGTCAATACTCGAGCCATCCAGGGTCTTTGTTGGTTTGCTGTGAACATTTGGTGCTCTTGATCTAGGATCACACCAGATAAGAATCTGTTCAACGTGTGCTCTAAAATATCTACGTTCACTTTACGCACTAGAACCACATACTGGTTTCATATATCAATGATCTTCACACCCTTGGGGCAATATTTCTCTAACAATGCTAGATAGTTGGCGAAGAACTCATAAACAATATTTGGTTGATATGTCCCGGGTGGCCTGCTCATCTAAAAAAATCATATTCATTGAATCTCTACTCTAGTTCTGGGTACTCATACAGTTCGGTGGCGACAATTTAATACTCTTCGTAGATGGGCCTCCTTATTGGTCTACTTGTTGTTAGCTCCACCCAATCCAGGAAATGTTCCCATGTTTTCTACATTTGCCATCGAATTTCCTCCCTCACTTGCGGGTCCTTGCACCTTATGATGTTTGGATCCTTCTGTTCCGATGCCTTGACTTGGTCAGGGTTAGAGGTTTCGACCCTTTTCTCATCGGGATTGGAACTTGTACTGATGCTGCTGTTTTTACCCTCCTCTTCAGACTGGGAAGGTGCTAGGGTACCCTATCTAATTGTAGAGTGTTGAAGGTAGATGCCTTCTTACTCCTTGCTTGCTCGCCTCTTCCTTATTATGTTCTACCACCACCTCTGGTTAGGGTAAGTTTTCGTACCATATCGCCTAAAAAGGGGATAAAGAATCAGTTTGTAATTCAGAACCAAATAGAAAAAGTGAAAATTTAACTTGACGGAAGGTCTGAAGGTCTGTCGAGACCGCGACTATCCATCGGACTCACCGCCAAGCATGATTCCAATGAGTCTTTTATTATGTAGCCTTGCAACGGTCGACCCGACGGTCCGTTAGGGTTCTAATAGTTTGTAAAGTTATCCGTCGTGGCTGAACCAGTAAATATCAAACTCAACAACCTTGCGACGGTTTACCCAACAGTTTATCAGGGGTGCGACGGTCCATCAAGTTGACCGTCAGCCTCACTTTTCACCCTATATTTAACTTTGGTGTTTCGTCAAACACCTGGTGTACTTGAAGTTATTATACGCACCATTATGACATTAATTTAGTGTTTACGCAGAAATTCTGCAACTTTTTATCCATGGGTTACTCAGACTTCACTCAGAACAGTGTACACTAGGGTCCGACTTAGAATCAGAATCATAACAAAGAAAAAACAAGATGAAATTCCTTTCAATAATTAACAACTTACATGACCCATGTTTACCAATACAAAAAGAAGAGTAAGGTTGTGATCATACCTTAATTCTGCAGTAAACTTCACAACTCTAACTTGCAAACTCAAAATTAAAAAAAAAACTTAATGCTTTTATCAGTGATTGTTAACTTGATTTCTGATGCGAGGAAGAGAAGAATGAAGGTGTTTAAATAGGAGAGCGAGGGAAGAAAGAAGGTCTTAAAGGGATATGAATGCTTTCAGGTACTTTGAATACAGGGGAATTTAAATAGGGTTAGCATTTGAAAATTTGATAACGTACTCAACCTTTTCTCTTGATCAATTTAAAATCATTTGGGTCGAATAAGGATAACTTATTCAGCATTGAATATAACCGACCCGTACCATCAGAATTAGGGATAAATTGATGGTCGACCCCGTTAGGAGTCTAACGGTACGTCAGGTGAACCATCGCATCTTACTAGAACCATATCACTCGGCCTTTGTGCAATGGTCTGTCAGTGTTGCGACTTTTGTCAAGTTGTCCGTCGGTCTCATTCCAGTAACTTGGGTTTCTGATTTCCTTTTGACGCCTCCGATGATGGTCCATCAACCCTTTGATAACCCTTCGGGCATCTCCCAACTTGTTCAGCTTCTGTTTTTCTACATTTCTTTTCCTGCACACTTACAAATCACATCAAATTGCACATAAATAACAAATAAACTCTAACTACGCTTACATCAACACTTTGTGGGTTGCCTCCCACTAACGCCTGATTTATTATCGCGGCATGACTCAGTTATCTCGATTACCCAGACTTTATTAAGATAGATGGTAGCTAAGTATTTTACCAAGTCCATTGGACCGATATACAACTTCACTCATTTCCCGTTAAGCTTGAGGACATTTCCGTCCTCATCTTCAAGTTCAACTACTCCAGATGAGTAGAATTGGTTAACTTTGAATGGGCCAGACCACTTTGACTTAAGTTTACCTGGAAAGAGCTTCAGTCTAAAATTAAAGAGGAGTACCCAATCGCCCTTCTGAAAGTTGTGGTTTTCAATTCTTCGATCATGGTACGTCTTCATCTTTTCTTTGCACAGGTCTACTCTTCATAAGCCCTGAGATGAAAATCATCCATCTCATTCATCTGCCCCAGTCGCCACAACTCTGATGCCTCATTCCAATTCAAATTTAGCCTCTTAAGTGCTCACAGTGCCTTGTGCTCCAATTCAATCGACAAGTGATATGCCTTGCCATAGACCAATTGGTAAGGTGACATGCCAATGGGTGTCTTGAAAGCCGTTCTGTATGCCCACAAAGCATCATCCATCCTGCTAGACCAATCTTATCTACTTGCATTCACTATTTTTGCAAGAATAGCTTTTATCTTCCGATTTGAAATCTCCACTTGCTCACTAGTCTGTGGGTTATATGGAGTTGCCATCTTATGTTTCTTAACACCGTATTTCCCCAAGGTAGCCCAGAACACTCAGTTATAAAAATGTGATCCCCCATTACTTATGGTGGTACTTGGTACCCCAAAATGAGAGAAGATATTATTTTTAAGGAATGCAACAACTCTTTTTCCTTCATTATCGGCCAAAGAGACATCTTCAACCCATTTAGACACATAATTGATGGCAACCAAGATGTATTTCAACCCATAAGAGCTCATAAAGGGCCTCATGAAATCAATTCCCCAGATGTCGAACAACTCTACTTCCATCATTTTTTTCATGGGCATCTCATGGTGCTTTAAGATTGAACCATGTCTCTGGCATTGGTCACATCTCCGCACGAACTCATATGCGTCTTTGAATAAGGTCGGCCAATAATAACTGCTTTGCAATAATTTCTTCGCAGTACGGTCACCTGCATGGTGACCCCCGACCAGAGAAGCATGACAGGATTCTAGGATACTCAGCATGTCCACCTATGGGATACACCGCCTGATAATGTTATCCGCACACCGCCGAAATAAATATGGCTCATCCCAGAAGTAATGTGTAACATCATGGAGGAACTTCTTCCTTTGGTGAAAAGAAAGATTCTCTAGGATAATTTCACTTACCACATAATTTGCAAAGTCTGCATACCAAGGTACTATTTCAAGCACAGCAGCTAAGATTTTCTCATCCGAAAATGTATCATCAATTTGGAGCTTATCCTTGACTGCTTGATCTCCCTCAAGTCTGGACAGGTAATCTGGAACTTGATTATAACATCCTTTCCGATCTTTGACTTCAAAGTCAAACTCTTGAAGAAGCAGCACCCATCTAATTAGCCTTGGCTTAGCATTCTTTTTAGCCATCAAATACCTCAAAGCGGCATGGTATGTATGCAACACCACCTTGGTCCCTAATAAATAAGCATAAAACTTTTCAAAAGCATAGACCACTGCGAGAAGTTCTTGTTCAGTCACAGTGTAATTCTTTTGAGGCCCATTCAATGCCTTGATTTCATAGTAAATGGTATGAAACAACTTTCTTTATTTTGGCTAAGCAAAACCCCAAGTGCCACTCCGCTTGTATCACACACGATTTCGAATGACATTGACCAATCTGGCGCAACAATGATTGGGGCAGCAACCAATTTCTCCTTAAGGTATTCAAATGCCTTTTTGCAATCATCATCAAATATGAACTTGGCCTCCTTCTCCAAAAGCTTGCAAAGTGAATTTGCAATTTTTTAGAAGTCCTTTATAAATTAACGATTGAATCCTGCATGGCCAAGAAATCTATGAACTCTCTTTACTGAAATGGAAGGAGGTAGTTTCTCAATAACCTCGACTTTTGCTTGGTCAACTTCAATTCCCTTGGCTAAAATTTGGTGTACAAGAAAAACGCCTTCCCTCACCATGAAGTGGCATTTCTCCCAATTCATCACTAAGTTGAACTCCTTACATCTTTGCAATGCTCTACTCAGATTTACCAGACACAGCTCAAAAGAATCACCTACCACTGAAAAATCATCCATAAACACCTCAAAGGTGTCCTTCACCATGAATGAGAATATAGACATCATGCACCATTGGAAGGTGGCGGGTGTATTACACAAACCAAACGACATTTTCTTGAAGGTGAAAGTACCATAGGGCAAGTGAACATCATATTCTCCTTATCTTCTAGGGCGATAAAAATTTGGTTGTAGCCCGAATACCCATCAAGAAAATAATACGAACCTCTTCCCGCCAATCGATCAAGCATTTGATCCATAAAAGGCATCGGGAAGTGGTCCTTCAAAGTTCATGAGTTAAGCTTACGATAGTCCATGCAAACTCTCTATCCAGTCACAGGCCTGAGTGGAATCAACTCATTTTTCTTATTCGCCACTACAGTCATGCCCCCTTTCTTAGGTACGCATTGGATGAGGCTTACCCACTTACTATCAAAAATGAGGTATACAACTCCTGCATTAAGCCATTTAATGATCTTCTTCTTGACCACTTCTTGCATCTGTGGGTTAAGGTGGTGTTGGTGCTCAATGGTTGGTGTGCAATCTTCCTCAAGATGAATCTTGTGAGTACAAATACCTGGAAGAATACTAATAATATCGATAATAGTCTAACCTATAGCTCTTTTTTATCTCCTAATCACAAAGATAAGTGCCTCAACCTGTGCTCACCCAGATCTGCAGAAATAATCATGGGTAAAGTGTTCCCATTACCTAGAAACACATACCGTAGATGGACCGACAACTCCTTCAACTACAACACTGGTGGGTCTTCAATAGATGGTTTAGCTAGGGGTGTTGGGCGATTTTTAAGATCTAAATCCAGCTTCTTGGGAGCATATGAATATGATCACATTCCCGTCAGGGCAAACACTGTCTCCTCATATTCCTCAATACCTTTGCTATCAAAGTTCATCAAGACTTCAGGCAGAGTTTCAACAGCAAACTTCTCCTCGATCGACACCTCTTGTTCGTCTTCATAATAAACATCAACGATTGAGAATACACTCATCTTCTTTTGTTTCTTCGTAGACTGGCACACATAGAATAAAACTACCTCATCATTAAGTCTGAACAGTAGCTCATTAGCTTGCAAATCAATAAGCATGCTCTCGATTGCAAGGAAAGGTCTACCCAAGATTATGGGTACCTCAAAATCCACCTTGCAATCCAGAATGACAAAATCAACAGGAAATATAAAGCTGGCCACCTTTACTATCGCATCATACAATATACCCACTACCACTTCACTGACCTTTCTGCCATCACTAGTTGCATATTTGTGGGTGTAGGATCCCCCAAGCCCCAACTTCTTGTAAACAATAAGTGGCATCAATTTAATACTTGCTCCCAGATCACATAATGCCTTAGCAAAATCAAGAGACCCAATATTACAAGGGATGGTGAATGATCCCGGGTCTACTTTGTTTTACATCAAGGATCTTGTCAAAATGGCACCACAATGGTAAAGTTATCCACCGGTTCGAAGCTCACTGTTCTTTTCTTTGTCACAAGGTCCTTCATAAACTTAGCATATCCAGGCATCTGCTCTAGTGCCTCAACTAAAGGCACATTTACCATTAGTTGCTTCAACATCGCCATGAATTTGCTAAACTTTGTGTCATTAACCTTCTTTTTCAGTTGATGAGGGAAGGGATGCGGTGGTTTTGGAAGAGTAATAACCATTGCTTCCTTCTCCTTTCCCTTTTCTTTTTCTAACTCGTCAACCTGCTGATGGTTAGGTGGAATATCATTATCATCTAACTTCTCAAACTCCACTGGACAGTTTTCTTTATCTTCTACATCTTCTTCAATCACATCATCAATTACAGCTTTGCCCATAAAGGGCCCGGTAATATTTTACCACTCTGAGTGGTAACTGCCATGCAAGCACCATCATTCAGAGGATTTTGTACTGTATTACTCAATAATGTACTGCTCTTCCTCTGATTAAATGCCGCTGAAATTTGGTTCATTTGTTTCTCCAACTGTTTAATAGAAGTTGAATGCGAGTTAACTAGCTGACTTATGGAGGATAAGTTACTTTTCATCATTGTCACACCAACATTGGTCGCTTCAATACCTTTTAATAGCTTCTCTATTATGTCCTCCATGGACATCTTACCTAAACTGGTAGCAGCATTATCATGACTTCCAAGAGATACATACAGTCCACTCCTGTCGTTTTTATTTTTCTAACTTCCTTGATCCTTACCTTTGTAACCAGTTTTGTCGTAATAGTTTCGACCTTGATTCCCTTGGAAACTCCTTGATTATTTAAATAGTTAGCCTCTTTCTTAGAATCTGATTTAGCTCTACTTTGCGACCCAACAACTTTCACCTTCTCAGTCTTCCTAAATAACAAATGCTTAGTAAGCATATCTATCTGGGTTTTCATCCGTGCCTTATCTTGGTCGTGCTCCTCCTCTTTCTAACATTGCTTTGCAGATATACTACTAGACATAGTAGGGCTTGCTACCACAGAATCCCTGGTATGCCAAGCTCTACTTATCTTAGTCAATCGTTCTAACATATCCACAACTTCGGTGAAAGTAAGCTCCATGAATGCTCTCCCTGCAGCATTGTCTACGATTGGTTTAGTGATGGAGTTTAAAAATATGTAGAATGTCTCCATCAAATGCTCATCAGTTATTTTGTGGTTGGGGCACTTTGTAAGCTTCTTCTTGAATCGCATCAAAGTCTCGTGTAGTGCCTCATTTGGTAATTGTCTGAAGTTGCTAATCTCGTCCTTCAACTGTAATATCCTGGAAGGCGGAAAAAACCTTTCTAAGAAAGCTCCTTTCAATTGCCTCCATTTAGTTATAGAATCGGGAGCCAACTCATTCAACCACATTGTTGCCTCCCCAGACAGAGACAACGAGAATAACTGAAGAAGAATTGCATTTTGTTCAATCCGAGGGTTATCAAATGATATGCAAATATTGATGAAGTTCACTAAGTGCATATTTGGGTCATCCCCTGGAAGTTCGCCAAACATCCCTTGAGATTAAGAAACTGTATCATGGTACTTGTTATATTGAACTTCACACCAGGTGCCAATGGTGGTGGAATAATTGCTCCAGTCACACTAGCCTCATCCAAGTCTGTGTCATCTACCCTATCAGGTGCAAACTGTACAATAGGTTCGCGGTTTGCTTTTGCTCTAGCTGCCCGATTTGTATTCACTGGCACAACTACGTCCTCAGCACGTCTCCTGTTTGTTGGGTTGATTAGATCATTATCTCCCAAATCTTCCTCATCAGGATTAAGGACACGGGCTGGTTGACCATTATTCTGTTGATTAACTTGTGCTCTATCCAAGGTGTCTAGTCTCCCAGCTTCTTGCAGTTCTTTCATTCTGCTAATTAGTTGAGGTTCTAGATGAAATAGTAATAGTGGGTCTCCTGACCTCCTCGTACTTGGAAAGCAAAATAAACATCCTGTAATAAACAAAAATAATAAATAAAGATAAAATTTGGGAAACTTGACCAAAGGTCAATTAACAATCACAAACTTAATTGACAACCGTATTCCCCGGCAACGGCGCCAAAATTTGATACGCCCAAATTACAACTCTCGTTAGAAAGTATAAGCGATCGCTGTCAAATATAGAACCCAAATAGGTTGGGGTTGAATCCCACAGGGAATATTGTGCAAACTAAGTGTTATGGTTGTTGACAGACTATTGGTCGAAGGTTTCAGAGTAAAAAAGGGTCTTTAACTAAGTTACAGTATTCAGATGTATGTAGCAAATAGTGTTCCAACTAGTGAGTTTTATTTCTAGTGTTAATTCAATGAGAGTAGACAAACTAGAGTTATGTTCACCAAGATGTTCAAGTAGTCGGGGTTGTAAGTTATCCTAAGTTTCCAATTTATAATTTCAATTGTAAGAATTATTGAATTCTAAAGTTTACCCATTTGTTTCTCAACCTAAATGGATAGTTTACCCTTCAATTCTTTCGAACTTAAGGAATATGTTGGTTTATTCAACTAGTCTCTCATGTGGGTTAATCCTTGTTGAGGCATCAACCAATAACCCAAAGGTTAAAGCCTTTGGATTCCATGTAAATCTTTTGTTTTCCCAATATGCACTTTTCTACTCAAACAAGTTATGTTCTTGGGCTCACCCTTCGAGTTTGCAACCAAGAAAGGTCGTTAATATGAAGAAAGGTTTATAGAATCTCAATCAAGTATGGAAATTAAGATTTTTCACAACCCCAATCATCTATTCATATTAAGGATTCCATAACCCTAGTTATGGGAGCTTATCCACACATCTCAAGAGAAGAAGAAATAGTCATTGTGTTGTTCATAAATAAATTTAGAGAATTACTTACAAAAGTTCCAATAATTATCTTTGAATCTTCAGCGAAATATGAATAAAATAGCTAGATCCATAATAATAGCTTAAATCTCAGAGAATACTACGTTACAATGAGTTTTAAAAGATAAAAATATGATAAAGATACCTAAAATAAAACCTAAACTGGTATTTATATGCTTCCGGGGACTGGGGTTTTAAAATTTGAAACTCGGATTGCCACTTCAAGGTTGACAGATGAGTTAACGGCCCATCAAGTCCCTAACGGTTCGTCGCAACATGTTCCGTGATATTGTGTTCTGTCTCATCTCCGACGGCCAGGTTGACGTCCAGTCAAAGGACTGACGGTCCATCACCTTAATCGTCGCTTCATTTCTCAATATGATGCATTCTATTTCTGCTCTGACGAACAAGTTGATGGCTCGTCAAGGGACTGACGGTCCGTCACCTGGACCGTCGCAAGGATCTATAACTCTGAGGCTTCTATTTATCGTCGACGGGCACCCTAACGGTCCATCACATAGTTGATGGTCTGTCAGTTTGACCGTCAACTCCCTTTTTCTCTTGCTTTTCCAAGTTATTTCTTTAGCTAAGTCCTTGACCTGAAAATACTAAAATCTAGCATCAAATACAACAATAGTTGCTTGAAAATGCATAATTATCCTTTGTTAAAGATATAAAATATTCCGTCAAAAACCGAAACATCATCAGTCACTGGGACCTCCACTTTCACGACTCAACCATACAACCCTTATTAAAGCCCAATTAAAATATTTATCACACAATCTCATCCATTGAACCATAGTTCACATTAATGCATACATTATTGGTATCGTCATACCAACTATATTTGCAAGGTAATAATCAACATGCCAAAATTATTACATCACTTGGGGGAATTCATAATCCCATTGGTTCAATTTTACAAATTTTCACGTTTCTTATAATTAAAACCAGTTTCACAATATGGGGTTTGGGTCATAACCATTTCAAAAGTCATGAGTTTGGGAAAATCACAATTCCTTAGTTCATTCACCATACCCATGCACCCACAAGTTCCAAACAATAATTTAAGCATGAATAATCATATGCGAAGATGAGAAATATTGTTCACTCCATAAACATTCAAAACCCTCAATCATTCTTTTAAAACCAACATAAACATCTCATGAAAAATACTTTAAAATGCATGCTTTTAACAAATTAACAATGAGAGAAGATTAACATGCCTTAAACACTACGAAATTTGGAGAGAAATCAACTTTGATCCCTTAGATGGCCAACTTGATGAAACCCTAGCTTGACTTGCTTGAGGTAATTTAGAGAGCCTTTTAGAGTGTTTTAGAAGTTACTTGGATTTTTTACTACGTGCTAATGACACCCTAAAGGGGTTATAAAACGCGAGTTTTAATTTGGGAAAGAGGGAAAATGTCCAGAATGTCCTTAACTTAAAAGCTGAAAAAGTGTCATTGACTACGGGTCAACAATTGACTCGTAGCCCTTACTGACGACTCATCACCACGAGTCGTAACCAAGACAGAATCTAGGACCCCCACACACTGTTGACCCTACGACTCAACTGGTACCACTCATAATGAGACCCTATGACTCGTAGGGTCTAGTCGTAGTCAACACAGAACTCAATTGGATAAACACTGAACATCCTACGATTTGCACCCAATGACTTGTAACAGGTCCTTTTAGCTCATAGTGATCCACTCGTACTCAGAGCGAAACTTTGCCACTTAATTTTTGATTTGGATACGATTGGGTCCATAGGACCCATTAAGACTCACAACGACTCGTAACCCCAAGTCGTGCTCAGGACAGTAACTCAAGCACCATTCACTGGACACCTTACAACTAGGGTTACCTGACCCATCAAGACACATTATTACTTGTAGGGTGAGTCGTAATCAAGGCAAAAAGCTTAGAACTAGAAAGTTTTTGAGGGTCAAAAACTCGAGGTGTTACACTTTGTGTGTTGACACCTAATTTTTGCCCTCCACAACTAAGTTTAATTTCGAGTTTCTTCAAT
Organism: Capsicum pubescens; assembly: GCA_030864215.1. Classification (NCBI taxonomy): domain Eukaryota; kingdom Viridiplantae; phylum Streptophyta; class Magnoliopsida; order Solanales; family Solanaceae; genus Capsicum; species Capsicum pubescens. Next base: position 260,975,556 of record CM061540.1, on the reverse strand, counting down.
TTTCGAATAAATTTACAATATTTATTTTATCTGAATAAAAAACTTTTCAAAGTATTTATCTAGGTAAAATTATCATTTTAAGTAGCGATTATATATTATCGTATTCAATTATACGAAATTATATATTTTTGTTACTTAAATATTTATTTTATAAAATATTAGATTTTAATCAAGACTTATCTTGAAAATGAATTCAAATGGTTAAAATCTTGGTTTAAATATAATTTGTTCTTGAAAATAATTTATTTGAAAAAATATTTGTTTGATTTTTATTAAATCAAGAATCTCGAAATTAAAAAAGGTGTTAATTTGTATTAAATTCTAATTTAATTTAGCTGATCTATTAAATTTGACCATAATTAAAATTAAATTAACCATAATTGTGATGCAACCGACAAATTAATTTTTAATTTAGCCAAATATTTAATGAATTGACTAATGCTAAATTGATTGGGGTTCTTTTTAAAATAACCCCAAAACCTTACAAAAATGCCAACATCAAAATCAAAAATTCAAATTTTGAATTTCAAATTTGTACTAGATAGTACAATTTCACCTCAATCTTGTCCTTTTTCTAATTTGAATTTTAAATTTGTACCAGATTATACAATTCCACCTTAACCTTGTCTTTTTTTAATTTGAATTTCAAAATTTATAATATATTGTACAATTCCACCTCAACTTTATTATTTTTCCATTATTGAAATTTAAATTTGAATTTCAAAATTTGTACTAGATTGTACAATTCCACCCCCACCTTATCCTCCAACAAGCCTTATCCTCAATTTTAAAATCCCAAAACACCCTTAAATTTTTTCTCCCACATTGGTGGATTGAAAGAATTGAATCTCCATCCTTTCCTATAAATACTACTACTATTTTGGTAGAAAGTCAAAGAAGTCTCAAAGAGTGGAATTTTTTTTTGAGCAAAGAGTTAAATTTTTCTTTTAGTAAACTTTTTCAAGCGGTGATCTTATCAGGGCTCTAGAAAGATTGTTCTCCGGTGGTGATCAAGACTACAAAGAAATCTTGAAGTCCCGTTTTGCTGCCCCAATAAAGGTAAACAAACCTTTTTCCTTTTAGTTTTATTATTGTTTTCTTCTTCATCTCCTTCTTCTTCATAGTTCATAGTTGTAATTTTGTTTGCTGAGATTGTTTTTCGTAGCCGACCTTGAAGGTCATAAGACATTGTGGTATCAATTTTATGGCTATTTTCATGTCCATGGTATAAAAATGAGCTAGCAATAGTTGAACGTGTTTCTTTGGGTTTATTATTTGATTATGATGGATAAAGTTTTGATCTTTGTTTAAAATATGTACTCATGCATTGTTTAAATTCATTATTAACGAATATGTTTGTTTTTAGCATGTAAAGTTATTTTCTTTATGTTGAAAGAATAGTTAATATTGGTTGTTTCGCCTTTTTGACTTTATTCTTTGATTATTATGGATAAAGTTTCAATCTTTGCCTGAAAGATGTACTTATGCTTTGTTTAAATTCATTGTTGGTGGATATATTTATTTTTAGCATGTAAAGTTGTTTTCTTTATGTCGAAAAGAATAATTACTATTGTTTATTTTGCCTTAATAAAATAGTAATTGATTAAGTCAAGAACTTATCATTTGCTTGCTAATTATTTTAATGGATTTCAAAATCCTCATATGAGAGATGAAGTGCTAGCTTTATTTTCCATCCAAGGTATTTATTCCTCTTTTTTCGCATGTTGTTTTGTCAAAATGATGAGAAAGTTTGGATTTTTTTTTGTCTAAATAGAGTTATTTAGATATTTTTGAGTCATGCATAGTATGATTGTTGAATGATATTTCACTTTTAGAGATGCTAAACTTTTATTCTAATTTCTCATTCCCTTTGGGTTGTTATATGTGCTCTTTGTGTGTGAAAAGACTTGATTCGTGTCTCTCTTTGAATCATAATATCAAAAGAGAATCAACGATGTCTTAAAAAGATAAACCATAGGTCGTTACATATTTTTCCTAAAGTTGGCGATAATTTGGATGCATGAATCATCATTAATGTCGCCTTAGTTAGAGTTTAAGAATTCCCTTTCTTAAAAGTTAGCCTCCACCTTCTTCTTTGATATATTGGTTAATTTCCTTTATTGGATAATTTGATTTTTTGATATCGCAGTTTCCTATTTCTTTATGCTTGAAAATGTTGTTTTTCCATTTCATCATTTATCTATTAAGTGCAAGATTTTCGAGCATGCATTAATTTTCGTATCTTTTTCTTTGGATGAATCTGCTTTGGAGTCCAAATGGACTCCTTCCCCCCTTGCACGTCGTAATGGACCAATGAGGCCCACCTCTTCGAAGTTTAAATCCAAAGTTGATTATATGACGTGCCGCTGCAAGAAGATGAAAGAAAAAGAAAAATGAATCAAAACTCATTAGTGAGGTTACTAAGAGACTTGAAAAGTCTCGTTTTTTATTATTGCCTTATTTTTATTTATTCATTTAGTCATTTATTTATTCATTTATTTGGGCCTCGAAGCCAAAGCTGTAATTTAATACAGGTGAAGCAGATTTTGAACCTCAAAGGTCCGAAAACTAACTTAGGACAGGTTATGGGCCAAAAGCTCAAGTATTTAGATTAAGACATGTGAAAATGGGCCAGAAGCCCAAATTAGCTTAGGAAAAGATTTACGAATTTGGGCCTAATGGCTTAAGTCATTTAGTCTCCCCCTTCCCCCTAATATTCTAATTGTTCTTAGTTTTCTTAGACTTAGTTAAAAATTTCCACTAAGTCGTCAAAATTTGTTTTGCACAAATCTTGAAGATAATTTTTTCCTTAATCATTTTCTTTTTAAAAACCAATTCCCCTTTTTAAAGTTAGTCAAAAAAGTTATTTTCAAATAGTCCAAATAACCTCAAGTTGGCGGATACTCTTGGTGCCTTAACAACCTTCCAAGAGTATTAATAGGAACCACTTACTTGAAATTTTTAAACTTAAAATATTTTTTCTGTTTTGAATCTTTTAAGTAATATTTTTAGTTTTTCTTGATATTTTTTCAAAAATCAAGTGGCTACTCTGTAATTATTTAAATTGTTTCAAACTTTTTTTTTAAGGTTTCGAAATAGTTTAAAAGACAAAAATAATATTTTCAAACCCTTCAAATCGAAAAGGGTTCATTTGCTAGGCACTTGTCAAGACTTTCCAAGATAAGGCTTTTCCTATTTTTATACCTTTTATTAGTCCAAGTGTACTTTCTTCTTTTAAAACCTAAATCTATCATACCACACTAGTTAAGACAATCCCATTAAAGATTGGCTCTATTGTGGTTTATGTTATTTCCTCCTAACTTGTCTTTGGCTTGAAAAATTTCATTAAAGTCTCTACCAATTAACCACTCTCCAGAGTGGATGTGGGAGATGGTTAAAAGTTCATCCCAGAGCTTACATCTAGTGTTAAAATCATTATTGGCATAAATGCTAGAGAAGAGCCAAGTTTTAAAGTTTGAAAGTACCTTCGCCATGGCATGAATACTTTGAGGGGTTATGGAGATGTCTTCCAACTTGACTATGTCTTCTTTTCACATGACTACAATTCCACCAGACATGCCAGTGGAAATATTTTGAAGTTGGGAATCAAATCCCAGAGCTTGAGTGATGTTTTTGTAGTCGGTCATTTTGGTTTCTAAAAGAACAACCATGATAGGTTTATGAAGCTTGACCAGGGAGGTGCATTGTCTTCTAAAGTTGACATTGTTGTCCCCCTTAACATTCCATATTATGATGTTTTTATCATTGTGGGGCTGTTTTGGGCTTGGTCTATGCTCTTTCTCTTCCCTAGCATGCTTTGATTCTCCATCCTCTTGGTGATATTTATGGTCACAGAAGGTGGGGTTATCCCCTTCATGATTTTTAGTGTCAAAGAGCACTTACTCAAATCCATTGGATAGTAGAGGATAGTATCTTCTCTGATAGGCTATGTGAACTCTTTTAGAAAGGAATTCTTTAGGGGGAAGGCTTCTATTCTTAGTTCCCCAAAGGCATCTAGGATCTCCCCGGCTCTTTGTTGCACTATTTTAGTAAGTCTCCCTTGTGGGATCCAGGGGATAAAAATGAGTCTAGTTAGTATTGCTAAAGAGGGTTGAGTAAGGAAGAAGGGGATGCTTTTGAAAGCTTGGCTTACCAGCATGTTGTGGTTCTGAGTTGATATGAGGCTGGGGTTCCCAAGAGGTTAGGCTTGGAGAAGTGACTATGTGGTTTCCCAAGGTTTGTACTGCATGATCTATTCCCTCCTTGATTAAGTTGGCTATGCAGAGAGGGTCCTGAATATGTAAGACGACTTATTGAGTCCCTACCATGGCATTCAGTGTTACTGTGAGATTTTGGAGGGTGATCTCTCGCCATGATGAGGGTATGTGGTCTGGTGGTGATGGTGCAGTTACTAAGAAAATGGCCATTGGTGAGTTCCCTTCTCCATTGTTGTTTTCTATTTTGGGTAAGGAAATTTGTTTCAATTGAGGCACATTGATCAGTAAATGTACCTTTAGAGGTAATTTTGGGGAGATTGGTGGAAGAGTTAATTGACATGACATCCATGGTCATGTTATCAGTAGGAGTGTAATAATTATCTCCTACAAAGGTTAAAGTGACATGGTAGGTGGTACTAGGTACCTCTATGGTGATGTGAGGCTGAGCATTGAGAGGGTTTGGGGTAGGGGTAGGAATTGGGTGGTGGGATGTGAGAGACATCCTTCTTTGGTATGTGAGAGAGAGAGAGGGAGGGGGTTCTAGAGTTGTGGTTGGGCTCACTCCTTTCCCTATTTGTCAATGCATCTTATAGTATATCTGCAGAAGTCGTTAAAATGCAGGCATTCCCGTCTTTTCCATTAATAGAAGAAGATGAGCCTGTGTTGTCCAGTCTAAGTGGTGGGGCCTTTGGGATTTTCAAGCACAGGACCCTTGTGCGTGTCCATATTAAATTTTTCTTATCAATAATTTTTACCTTTTTCTGTTGATTTGGGCTGACCTGAGTTTGAGAATTGAACGAAAAAAACTTACCTGAGGCGGCATCATAGGCTTTTACCTAAGTGAGTGCTATTGTTGGTGTTCTACCTTCCTGTTTGGAGGTTTCGCTATGCATTCGTGTGTTGTGTCTCCTCTTTGTAAAGGTGAATGTTTTCCACATGCCTTCCATTAGTGGTGTCTGGGCATCAGTCGTCGAATTAGAGTAGGACGCTATATTTGTGATAGGTTGTTGAAGTGTTGTTTTGCAATTTCTTAGAGTGTGTTCGATCCATCCACAACCCACACATAACGTGCCCTCACCTTTGTAAACCACTTCCTGGACATGGTGTCCTATTATTACCAATTTTTTGATCGGAGTATTCATCGGGACCTGAATGTAGATTCTAGCATACCTTCCTCGCAACGTGGCAGAGATGCATGTGTCAATTTTTAGTAGAAACCCAAGTTTCCTGCCAACCCTCTCTAGTATCCCCTTGTCGTAATATTCCATCGGTAATTATGGTAATTGCACCCAAATTATTGTATGGGTGAGTGTAAATTCCTTGGGTGAAAAATTGGATTCTCATTTTTTGACGGATAGGAACCCCAGAGTATAAACCATGGCCCTTCATGAAGGGCTTTGTTAATGTTCTCAATTTTGCTGAATTTCATGATGTAGAATTTGTGCCCTAAGTCAATTAGGGTTAGGGTCCCTGTTGGTTTCTATAGCTCTATTGGCTTTGTCTTTAGGTACTGGTATGATATTCTTTTTCCCGTGGGCTTAATTATGATAGAAAATTTCCAAGGTTGGGAAATTCTCATCCAGTCCTCTTCTGTAATTTTGATCGGACCATCATCGTCTTACTTATCTATATGACCTTCATAGGTTGTGTCATCATCTGAGTTGTTCAGGATTGGATCTTTATCCTGGGGGACTGGTTTGAACGATTGTTTGAGTGGTTGTCGTCGTATGAATTGTTCAGGTGTGGATCTCGGTCCTGGAGGATTGGTTTGAACGATTGTTTGAGTGGTTGGCTTTCCTCCATTTGTTCATCCGGGGGTCCGGGGGTTTCGTTGGTAGTGGTACCGCTAATTGATTGTGGGCATGGGTTTCAGACATGTGCTCTCTAGGATTTCTAGAGAGAGAAAAGCCTTTTTTATAACAAGTTGATCTTCTCGATTTCTATATTTTTCTTTTGTATTTACTGTATCTCTTTCTAGTCTATATTAAGTGAATCTTTTTTTCTATACCTTTTAAAAGTAATAAGTAAGGTATAAAATAAAAAGAAAAATAAGAGAAAATCTAACCTTTAAAATACTAAATAAAAGTTAAGGGAATATCACATTGAAAATTAAACGAAAACTCAAACTAACTTAATTAATATATTTTTACGATATAATCTTCAGTTTTAAGAAAACAAAATAAAATCAATATGAAATAATATTAAATATAAATATCGTGATCTTTGAGATTTAGAAAATATTTATCTTGGAGAGGAAGAAGACTACATGTTAATGACTCGTCGTTGTCCTCGTCATTTATTACAATTATTTATTTATTTCTTGCCTTCACATTCTTTCATTTTTTTAGTGACATTAATTTTACCGTTACAACTACAGAATGAATAGAATTTAGATATCATTAAGGTCATTGTTATTATAGTTACTCTTACGTGGGTTGATTTTAGTAGTGCTCTTGGTGGACCAACAATAGGTGAAAGTAGAATAATTTATTTACTTTGTAGATTATGTATAAACATGTAAAAATAAATAAATAAATAAATAAATAAATAAAAATAAAAATATTGGCCATAGAGAGATTTCTTTCACATCACCTTGTTCATGTCTAACTTTAATATTTATTTAGATTGTATTTTTTTTTCATAAAACTGACTATAGACCTCTATAAAAATATAATCTTATGCAAAAAAATAAAAAAATTAATTAAATAAGGTGAGTGATACTTGCAAAAAGTGGAACAAAAGAAAATAAAATTACCTTCAATAAAGATTTTCTCAACAATAATATTGGTCATCATCAATGGACCAAAAGCAATTACAAAAATATAGCTTTTTTTTCTCTTTATAATAAGATCTTGTACCTGAAAACGAATTTAGGATTTAAAATTTATGAACTTATTTAACAATCACAATATAATGTCATGCCTAATTACAAAAATATCAATTACATATTTAAGACATGAAAGTTGTGCTTAGTATATTTACATAAAAAACAAAGAAGATTGAAAAATGAAAAATGAAATATTGAAAAATCAAAAGTAGTGTTGATAATTACTATCTTCTGAGACAATTGAGCATTTTACCGAATTTGAAAAAGCTATTAAATTCAATCATATGAATAACATATTAAAGGCAGCAACATGTAATAAAGAAGAAAATTATTTTATCTCATATTACAAATTCAATTATAAAGTGTAAAATTGATAAATCACATAATATAAATTTTTAATGCACTTGCTTGTTCTAAAAATAAAGTAAGAAGACTATAGATAGCAAGAAGACTAACCTATACTTATTCAGAATTATTGATTTGTCAATACACACATATACAAAGAAATTATAATGAAAAACATGAGATGAAAAATAATATAAGAAGATGAAGATTGTGCCAAATATTTCTCATCTCATTTGATTGATCAATAATGCAACGTTTTTTTAAGCATGAAACGGTATTTCATGCTTTCAATACTCAATAATTATTTTTATTAATAATTGAAACTTTTCATTTATCTTTATAAGGAAAAATTTAAGCATATTTAACAAGCATATTTAACAAACATTTTTAAGAGAGTTAAATATAGTGACTTTTGAGTTTTCTTTAAACATATAAATTTTAAAATAAGGAAAAAATTTAATTAATGTCCAAAAAAATCACAAAAAAAATAAATAGCATTGAAGGCCTCTAAGGTATGCCACATAGGATGGACTAAAATTCTCCTTTATATATACATACATACATACATATACATACATACATATGCATACATATATATATACATACATACATACATATACATACATACATACATACATACATATATATACATACATACATACATACATACATATATATATATATATATATATATATGTCAACAATTGTAATTTATAGTACTTTTTAAATAGTTTTAAATATATAAATTTTATTTCAAAAATCTTGAAGATTTCGTGTCCAAATTTAAGGTCCAAATTTAACCCGTTGACTCTCTCAAAAAAAAGTGGCACATAAATTGAGACAGAGAAAATATTTGTATAATAATAATAATAATAATAATATTTAGGAGTAGTATACTTAACTAAATACTAGATGATTATTTTGCATATAAAAGAAACATGTATTATTACATTTTTATTAATAATAAATTATATTCACTCCTCATGAAGGTAAAAACTTATTAGGCATTTAATAAATATTTTTCTTAATTTTTTTTTACTTGATTCACATTAACTTTACATAGATCCAACGAAAATATTTATTAGAAAATTTATTTTATTAAATTAATTATTTTACTATGATTTTAAATTTTAAATTTGATAATTAGTATTTTATGGAGTTACTTAATCATAAGATTAATATTAAAAGAAAATAATAAATCTTTCTTATTTGCTAAAATAAAGAAGTCAAAAGAGTCACATAAAAGAATCTCTTACAATTCCTAATTTTAATATACTGTTGTAATTTATAATACTTTTTATGTAATTTTCAAATAATGTATATTATTCTTCTTGTCCAAATTTTTGCGGCAACGATATTCGATTATATATTTTAAATAATTTAAATTCTTAATTATTGTGATTTATCATACTTTTTTTAATTTTAATTTAAGTGGCACAATGTCTAGATGACCATAATAGTTAATTAGAGGTGATATAGTAAAATTACGATTGAAGCAGCGATGCAAATATGTCTTAAATAATTTATACTAACTAATTAGAATTGATGTAGCAAAATTACTATAAAAATATTTGTGAAATTTTTTTTAAGTGAACCTCATATAAGAAGTCAAATTTATTTAAAACATGAGAGTTAATTTATCATTTTATGTCTATTTTATCTTTTTATTAAATATTACTCCCTCCGTGCCATTTTATGTGTCATAGTTTGATTGGGCACGAAGTTTAAGAAATAAAAAAAGAGTTGACAATATTTACCAAATTGTCCTTTATTAAAAAATGTACTACTACTATTTTTAATTAAGTAAAACTTTATAAGTGGAACTAATAAAGGTAAAAGTGAAATTGTGTCTTTAAATAGTTACCAAATAAGAAAAGTTGACATTTTTTTTTGAACGGACAAAAAAATGGCGACACATGAAATAGAATGGAGGAAATATTATTTTTTTTAATATTTAGATGACTTATAATAATTATTTAGGGGTGATATAGTAAAATTATGATTGAAACGGCTGAAACAGACATGTCATAGAAGTCTATTTTACTTTCTTTATTAAATAATTAATTTTATAATACGTAAATAACTTATAATAATTAATTAGGGTTGCTATAGTAAATCACGACTATTTTATTTTTTTTATTAAATATTACTCCCTCCGTGTCATTTTATGTGTCATAGTTTGACTGGACACGGAGTTTAAGAAATAAAAAAAGAGTAGACAATATTTACCAAATAGTCATTTATTAAAAAATGTACAGTGTGTTGTATCTGTTTTTTCTTACTTTGCGATTTATGTTCTTCTTTTTTTTAGTAATTATCTTTTTTTTTTCTAGTCATCGCCAGAGCAGATTAATGTATAATTCCGGAATTTATTTCATCTTCTTAATATTTCGTGCAATTTTTTTATCTTTTCATAATGATGTCAACTATGATTGTTGTGCTTTGTTAAAACGGTAGATAGGATGCAAGTAGTTACCTTATCAATTTTATTATTGATGGATAATCCTTAAGAAGCAGATTATGATGGATTTAGTTCGTCAGTTGCAATAACTTTTGAAACTAACACAAGCAACAGACTGTTATAGATAAAATACTAGTGAATAACATATTTGCTTTGATGAAGATATGAAATGATATGGGAGATTATGTGTATTTTGAAATGAAGAAAGAACATAAAGAACTTGAAAAATATTCATTATGTGTGATGATGATCGACGTAGCTTTAAATGGTATAGAAATGACCTTTAAGTCTTTTTGAAAAATTCAAAAGATGATCTCTCAGTTTGTGGTACAATTAGCGTTAAAGATTCATAAAAATGGAAATACGATTTTGGAAATTGTAGAATTTTATATTAAAAAATGGGGATGAAAATCTGCAACACCAGTGAAAATTAAGGCACTAAAATCATAATCGATATTACGTATAAAAATATAGGAGAAAATCAAGTATTATGTGACAAGGACACACTTGTTAGTGTAATGAAGTGATGTGCAATTGTGAATTACTTTCACAAAGGAGTGATCCTAGTTTATATTCAAAAAGATTGGATAATTAGTCATACTTGGTCAAGTACGTTGGTGTGACGAATGATGACGTTTTGTAAAATTTTGGACATTTCATGATCATGTGTAACGAATTCAGGAATCCTCTTGGCATCTCCAATTGTAAACCTACTGGTAAAGGAAATGGGGATGTTAGTGATGACATCGTTGTTCTCAAGCTTTCTCTTCTTCATCAAGTCCACCTTTTGTCTTATTTGTTCACACTAAAGAACCCTATGAAAAATTGGAGTTCAAAAACCCCAAATCCTAATTCATGTTTCTTGGAAGAAGAGTGTCTGAGAAACCCTGGGAACGTGTATATCAAATGTAGTCACTTAGCTTATTAACTTTTAAGATAGCTCAATTCTGACAACCCAATCTTTGGGGTTTCTTTTTCTTTAAATTGTTTGGACACTCAATATTGTAGGGTTAATTAACTGTAGTTTTGGTGATATTATATGATGAATCTTATCGAACATATAGTTTGCAGGATTATTGAGTTTGTTTCACTAGTCGAATGATGTAATTGCATGTATAAAATACAAACTATTCTAAAAAGATTACAGTCTATGAATCGTACCTTATTACAGAGTTGTTTCAATAAATCTCGGAGAAGAAATCTTCAAGGAATCTTTACTCGAACTTGAGAAGAATTAGAGAAGGAAGAAAAAGTTTTTTCTGTTCTTTTTCTTTCTTGCAAAGAATGAAAAGATGCATTGGTTTCTCCCGTGAGAATTCTTTTATAATTCTGAAGGACACAACTTTTAAATAGTTGTGTCTCTTTCTTTTTTATACTATATATAATACATAATTACATATCTAATTTCTCTACACATGAATCTGGATTGACTCACATGGGTGACCGGCCCAATATCCTTCATTATCTACCATTTACATAGAGTGGGTCAACTCTCATTCCTATTCTGTAATATTCATACTTAACGACTAGACTGTGTGATCAGTGTATACTTCGAGAGCTTCGTTGTTATATATTTGTTAGAAATATACAACATCTCGACTAATGAAACTTAGAGTAGATTATAGTATGTAGTACCCTAGATCGTATATCACATTCATATTTCTCATCATCTCTTTCATATTTCTCATCATTTTTTTTTCTTAATTTTGACTTCAACATTATGTACTTGTCTCATAGACAAACATAAAAAAACATTAATGAACATAATTAATGTGATAGTATCTAATGATCTTTCTTATATCATCAATCTCTTAATCTCAACGTGATATGCTTTTCTAAAAATGTCCTGCCAAATCGAATCAACCATGATCTCTTGACCACATATTAAGATAGCAAACACCAAATTGAATTCAAGAAACTAATTAAAGACATGAGGGTACAATGTGAAAAATTACTTATAATTTTCATGGCTTCACACGATAGCAAGTAGAGACCAAACTTGTATCACCCTTATGAGTCACTTTATGCATACATGGTATAAAATATGTAGCAAAGTATTGACTCCTTTTCCATGAAGCATATGTCTTTTATAAAGTAAATACTGCGCAAATGATAGCTCAAAAAACTCATATCTAACTTTGAGTTCACAAATCTACTCAATCATTTTATTTTTCAGAACTCATATCTGGCATTAGAAATAGACTAACTCATTTTAATCACATATAATTTAACTTAATCTAATAAATGACATTCTGATTATAAACTTTCAGTTTCCTTTTATCATGACTTCTGACAATAATAAACTTATAACTGTCTCATCTCTACTACTTGTCACTTAGACATATAGGCGATTGCCTGTGTGAATAGACCAAATTTTTTATCTGTTTGACATATTTTTAATTCTCAAAATTTATGTACACCGTATAAAAAATAATTTATTTATATGAACCAATAAGATGAAAAATTAGGCATTAATCAACATTAATCTCAATAGTATGAATTTACATGAATATGATGAAAAAAATAATAAAAAAAATATATCAACATCTACGTAAACTCGATGACTTTACATGTCTTTTATAAACATCACAAGCTATAAATTTTGTCAAGGAATCTACTATTATTTGATGTGTAGCTATGTATTTCACGTTCATTTTCTTTTTTACAATCATGTCTCTTACAAAATTATACTTTATGTTGATATGTTTCATCTTTCTATGGTGCTTTGAATTCTTTGTGTAGGCTATTAAAGCCCGACTATCACAATTGAATGTGACAGATTTAACAATATTGTTATACACACCCAAGTGGATCAAAAAATGTTTAATCTAGTCATCTTCTTGCACAGTCGATGAAAGTGCTATGAATTCAGCTTTCATCATAGATAAGACAATATATGACTGTTTTTTGCTGCTTCATGATATGACACCATTGTTAAGCAAGAATGCATATTCAGAGGTGGACTTTCTCTCATTTAAATGTCCTCCCCAATCAGCATCAGTGTGGCCTTTGAGTTGCAGATTATTTCCTTGATAGCATAAGGAATAGTCAACTATGCCTTTGAGATACCTCAATATTCTTTTAACTGCTTTTCAATATTGAAGTCTTGGGTTAGATTGATAACTAATAACTAACCTAAAGGCATAACAAGTATCGGTTCTAGTACATATTATATCATGTATTAGACTTCCGACCGCATTGGCATAAGAAATCTTTCTCATTTGTTCTTTCTTTTGTGGAGTCTGAGTACACATCCCTTGATTTAAAGATTCACTTTTAGAAATGGGTTTGCAATCTTGCATACGAAAGTATTCAAGAACTTTCTTAATGTAAGGTTCTTGTGAAAGAAACAACAACCTCTTCGAACGATCTCTTGAAATCTTAACTCCAAGAATGTATGACGCTTCACCCATATCTTTCATATAAAAATATAAGATAACCACTCTTTTATTTCTTTTACATATGATGTGACTTGCAGCTACAAGTATGTCATCTACATACAATGATAAAATCACAAACGTATCTTTGAATCTTTTAATGCATATACAATAATCTTTATGAATCATAATATAATCATACGATATTGTAGCATTATGAAAATGTAATTACCATCAACTAAAAGATTGTTTAAGGCCAAAAATTAGTTAACATACTTTATTCTTCGATTTTTTTGCAAAACCTACAGGTTATTTCATTTAGATTTCTTCTTCTAGTTCTCTATTGAGAAATACAGTTTTCACATCCATTTGATGCAATTCAAGATCCAACATAACCACTATAGACAAAATTAATTTTATTGAATTAAAGTGTACAATAGGTTAAAACGTTCTTCATAATCAATTCCGTTCTATTATATGTAATCTTTAGCTACTAGGCGAGCTTTAAATCTTTCGATACTACTAACTGCCTGTAATACCCCGCATTTTTGGGCTAGTCTTTGAACCGTCATTCCTACGTGTAAAAATTATAATCCAAATGATTTCCATGTGAATATAAGTTTCATGATCTTTATTCTCATGTTTGATTTGATTTTGAGGTGAAAAATGTTCATAAGAATCCCTTCGAACAAAGTTGAGCTTAGAGCCTTTGATTCGTCCAAAGTTTGGCATTCAATTCTACAAGGATCTATTTTAAATATGTATAACTTTTATATACATATAATTTTGCATCTCAAGACTCACCAAATTGTAGATAATTGAATTAGTTTTCCAACGATATTAATTTCGCTAAAATCTGATACCCGAACAAAAAGTTATGGAATTTTCCGTGTGAGGCAGTAAGCCAGCGCGATATCGACGCGACGCGTCAAAATGCGCATTACGAAACTGTTTCACACACTAATTCAGTTTCTAAAGGGTCTAGGGGTACTTTGGTCACTTTCCCTCACCCAAATCCGCCCATAACACTTAATTTCAGTTCTCAAAAGCAATATACACTCAATTATTCATCTTTTCTCTCAAAGAAAAACCCTATCCTCCTCAAGAATGCCAAGAACTTCATCAATTTTTCTTCAAGAAAAATAAGAACTCAAGTTTCCTAATTCAAGAATGCTTTCAAGATTGTGTTTCTCCTTAAAGATTAAAGCTTTAAGGTATGTGAGAGTTCATCCATGGGTCCTCTTTCACCCATGGAGCCCAAAAACTCTTTTCTTTTAATTAAAGAATGAATTTTTCATTACTATGGTATTTTGTATGCTCAAGAAAGATTGAATTTCATGTTTTCATGATGTTTTTAATTTAATTCATCCCATGTATGATTCCATGAAAGATTTTAAATTTCTCATGCTATGAATTTGAATTTCTCATGCTTTATTCAAGTAAATTACATGATAGATCCTAAATTCATGATGATTAGCAATATTCTCATGTTTTAAATTCATGCTTTCCACATGTTTGATGAAATTTTCATATCATGTTAAGTCAATTTCAAGATGAATCCCCAAGCTATGAACTTTGCCATGTAACTCTATTGTTCCCTCATGTTTAAGACATTCTTACATTCAAGCTACGAACTTTACATGTTTTGATGAAACACTCATGTCCTATTTCAAGTGAATTTCATGTGAATTCTCCAATTCATGATCTTAGTTATGTAATCATGCTATGCTCCCATGTTTAAGATATTCCCATGTCCAAGTTCATGATCCCCACGTGTTTGGCGAATTGCCCCATATTAAAGTATTAATCTCCACGTGCTCGATAGAATGCCCATGTTAATTGAATAGGGTAATCATGACACGTTCCCTTGTGTTCTCATTCATGTACAAGTCCATAACCTTCAATTGTTTGATAAAATATCTCAGTGAATGAATTGTGAACAATTGACTATGGCTATGTTTTTCAAGATCATGCTATGCTTTACTTTTCATGCTATCGAGTCCTGGGGGTATTTAATACCTGAAAATCTAGCTTCTTACCTGGAGCTACAGTAGTTACAAAATATTCTTAGTAGTGTCACAAATAGTAATACTCAGTAATCAGTCCCAGTCCCGATTCAGTAGTCCGTTCAGAACTTAGTGAACTCAGTTCAGTTCAGTTAGATAGTATAATCAGTGACAGTTCAGTCAAGCCTAGTACAGTTTAGAAATTAGTTCAGTGTCTATTCAATTGGGAGTAGGAATCAACACCGAGCGAACCCAGGGATGGGGGCATTTCTGCCAGCATAGGGTTTGACCCTTAGTAGCAATCCCTGAGTTACAGAATTACGTAGCCAGCGTAGTTTGAGATATCTTCCTGCCAGACTGGGGTTGATATATCTCACATGAGTTTTCCTGCATTGACAAAAGTCCTTTCTATCAGAGAGGGTTAACTTACAACTTGTCTTTACCCGTGGTACGATATTGACACCCTTCCAACTGGGGTTACAGGTTGGACCATAATCTATTTGGATAGGGGCATGTCGGTTAGATAACTACCCCCCACAGTTTCAATTTTAGTCTCATATAGAACTCAGTTCAGTTCTATAGATTCAAGATTGTCAGACACAGTCACCCAGCTCAGTATAGAACTCAGTTTCATTCTACAGAATTAGAAATATCAGAAACAATCACTTAGTTATCAGTAGTATAGTTTCAATAAAATCAGATATCAGTCATTCAATTTTCAGAACTCATCATCCAGTGTTAATGTGATCTTAGTTACAGTCTCAGTTACAGTCTCAGTCACAGTCACAGTCGAGTAATCATATCAGTAACTCAGTTCAATTTTAGGTTTGCTTGACCATAGCTTACAATTATCAGTTATTCAGTTATCAATATTTCAGTACCTCATCTTACAGACTATTTCAGAATTATGTTATACGCTTGGTCTTGCATTCTTAAATAATATAGTTTTCACGAATTCATGCCCAACTATCCCATGTTACTCATTCAGTCTTACATGCCCAGTATTCAGCTATCTGACATTCAGTTAATAAGATAAGTTAGTATGTTTATGAATTCGTGCTCAGTGTGATTGTATATTTAGATCCTCTGTTTATATCAGTCTTCATCACGTGGTTTCAGACCCAATATTTATACAATATTCATGCTTTATCATATTCCAACTTCAGTTATACTTATATCATTAAAGTAAGTTTACAGAAACTAAGTGTAGAGATTCACCATCTTATCAGAGAATGTTTGTCACTCATGCTTTAAGATATTTCTGTTTTAGTTTATTCCAGCCTATTGGTGAGTCTATTTACACTTAGCATGCATGTTTTACGATTACATATGAAATCAGTTTTACTTATTGCATTCACCCCTGCATACTCAGTATATTCTAGAAGTACTGATCCACATATATGACTATGTGCTACATTATCTCATAATATAGGTATCACTTACAACCTACACATCATGATCAGATAGTTGCAGATTCAAGCCAGCAGGTGATGAGTTCTCTTACTTTAGAAACTCCAAACAATTTTAGTTCATGTACAGTTTATTTATTTTCATGTGTATTGATTAGTGGTAGTTGTAGGCATATTCCAGCTATCTATAGTTAGTATAGTAGAGGCTTTATAGATGTCAGTCAAAGTCGGTCATGTAATTTCAGTTTCATCCTTCAGATTTATCAGATTGTAAAGCTTTATCAGTATTGTATCTATTTTAGATTTTAAGTATGATTATATTTTCGCACAACAGAACAACTATTTATTATGTTACAATTCAGTTGCTTAACAGTATGCCAGTTCATGGGTTAGCTTAAAATTCCTTGTGGTTTCAAGCACCGTGTGACGACTAGGGGGTAGTCTCGGGTCGTTACAAACTTGGTATCAGAGCACAGAGTTTAAGTGTCCTAGGATGTCTATGAATCCATGTTTAGTAGAGTCTTGTGGAATGGTACGAAGATGTCTGTACTTTTCTTCGAGAGGATACAGGGCATCTAGGAAATATTTCCCCTCTTTCAAGTCTCAGATCGTGCAGTAGAAGTATTATCTAAGAAATTTATGCAGATCCTCATGTTTCTCTATTCATGCTAACTCTGCCTTAGTTTTGAGGCGACAGAAACAGTGAAGCTTAAGTCCTTACGGACAGTGTTTCCTCAGCCAGTCCCCACAGACTGTTATGGGATTGCATGTTGGCTCAGAATGTATCCCATTAGTGTCCTTATGTCCTAAAGTTTCAAATATTTCATTCATGTTCATGAAAATCGCGCATTAAGCCAAATTTAGATGTGTTTTTAGATTTCTTTCTCAGAATCCCTTTTACAGTATGTGATTTAGAGTTAGAAGTATGACCCAAAAGTTTAGCAGTAGTAGAGTTAAGATAGCATTATTCATATTGAGCATATTATATATTCATGAGGCTAGTTGTATGAAAGGTGAATCATTAGGCTTGAACAGTGTATGTAAGAATTTAAGTTTGTTGATTCAAGATTAAATATGATGGTGTGGATGAGTTTATCATTCATGTGTATTATTATACCCCAGACTCTAGAGTAAAGTGATTACAGTTCAGTTTAGAGTTTAGTAAAGTGGTCACGGACTTAAGATGATGGCTTAAAGCTAAGGAGGAGATGATAGAACAAGTAACCAAGTCAGGCTCTAAGATTCTAATAGTAGTGCCAGTGTGTGTAGAAAAGTAGTAAGGGAAGACGATTCCCAACCTATTCTTATCTCAGTGCAAAGTTTTTTAGTCATCATGATATTTACTCATGCCTAACATGTCATATCCATTACCACAACTCATATTCATGCACTTTATAGAAAAACCATGTACGCTTTCAGTTTCTAGTATGAGGAGTTCTAGTTCACTCAGCAGTACGAATCATGTTCCATAAAATCATGAACTCCAAACTCAGGTCATGCAACTCATGACTCATGTACCTATGCCTTACGGTAGGTTCAGTTCCAGGTGCTCATGCTACACCTCTAATGATTAGTGAAATTCAGTTTATGTCATGTATATCCTCAATTCAGACCTCTCTGATGAATTCAAGTCATTGATACTTTATTCCTCAGGCTTCAGTTGAGTGTCAAATTCATCCTTTCATGTTTCAGGTCCTCATGTTCTAACCTTTCAGTGACCTCTCCTTATGTCATGATTAGTTAAAATTCTATGTGTGTTTTCTTGGGCTAGTGCATGAAAGTTTTAAGGATAGAGGTTTAGAGGAAATGAGAAAGATGCTTTTTTGGTTGTTTGCCTACAAGTTCATGTGTAGTTATGAAGATAGGGTTGAATGTCATGTTGGCGTACAAGTGGAATGTACAGTTGAGTATAATCTTTTAGTATAATTCAGTCTGTATAGCCAGCAATCCAGTCTAGCAGTCAGACAGACAAGTTCCTATGATTTTTCATCTTTCCTATTCATGAAGTAATTCATTCACGACCATGCAAGTCGTAAATTTAGTTCAGTTCATGAATCATGCATCAGTCTTAGATCCCAGATATTCAGTCATGATTCATTCCATAAGTTTTCCATGTATCATCTCAGTCTTTTCGTAGTATCTCAACCAAGTCAGTACTATTCGGGGGATGAAGTATCCCAAGGGGGAGATGTATTGTAATACCCCAAGTATTCATGTCTTAAACCTTTTATTTTTCTTCACAAAATAGGATCCATCTTGAAGTAATGGTTACTCATCAGTTGACTCTCTCATTTCTATCTCAACCTTATAATCATTCTCATGTCAGTGCATGTATTCATAAAATTAGTTTAGTTCATATATCATGTTTCAGAATCAGTTGTACAATTACGTTCCAAGTTAGACATGTTCAAAATATGATCCCAGTTACCTTTGTACAATACTCTCAGTCTAATCAGTCTTATTTGAGGACGAATGTTGCCAAGGGGGAGATAATACAATACCCCACATTTTTGGGCTAGTCTTTGAACCGTCGTTCCTACGTATAAAAGCTATAATCCAAATGATTCCCATGTGAATATAAGTTTTATGAACTTTATCCTCATGTTTTATTTGATTTTGAGGTGAAAAATGTTCATAAGAATCACTTAGAACAAAGTTGAGCTTAGAGCCTTTGATTCGTCCAAAGTTTGACATTCGATTCTATAAGGGTCTACTTTAAATATGTATAAACTTTCATATACAAATAATTTTTTAGCTCAAGACCCACCAAATTGTAGATAATTGAATTATCTTTCCAACGATACTAATTTCGCCAAAATCTGATACCCAAGCGAAAAGTTATGGAATTTTCCGTGTGAGGCAGTAAGCCAATGCGTTATCGACGCGACACGTCGGCATGCGTGTTACGAAACTGTTTCACATGCTAATTCAGTTTCTAAAGTGTCTAGGGGAACTTTGGTCACTTTCCCTCACCCAAATCCACCCATAACACTTAATTTCAGCCTCCAAAAGCAATATACACTCAATTATTCATCTTTTCTCTCAAAGAAAAATCCTAGCCTCCTCAAGAACACCAAGAACTTCATCAATTTTTCTTCAAGAAAAATAAGAACTCAAGTTTTCTAATTCAAGAATGCTTTCAAGATTGTGTTTCCCCTTCAAGATTAAAACTTTAATGTATGTGGGAGTTCATCCATGGGTTCTTTTTCACCCATGGAACCCAACAACTCTTTTCTTTTAATTAGAGAATGAATTTTTCATTACTATGGTATTTTGTATGCTCAAGAAAGATTGAATTTCATGTTTTCATAATGTTTTTAATTCAATTCAGAAATATGTGATTCCATGAAAGATTTTAAGTTCCTCATGCTATGAATTTGAATTTTCCATGCTTTATTCAAGTAAATTCCATGATAGATCCTAAATTCATGATGTTTAGCAATATTCAGATGTTTTAAATTCATGCTTTCCACATGTTTGATGAAATTCCCATATCATGTTAAGTCAATTTCAAGATGAATCCCCAAGCTATGAACTTTGCCATGTAACTCTATTATTCCCTCATGTTTAAGACATTCTTGCGTTCAAGCTATGAACTTTACATGTTTTGATGAAACACTCATGTCCTATTTCAAGAGAATTACATGTGAATTCTCCAATTCATGATCTTAGTTATGTAATCATGATATGCTCCCATGTTTAAGATATTTCCATATCCAAGTTCATGATCCCCATGTGTTTGGCGAATTGCTCCATATTAAAGTATTAATCTCCACTTTCTTGATAGAATGCCCATGTGAATTGAATAGGGTAATCATGACACATTACCTTGTGTTCTCATTCATGTACAAGTCCATAACCTCTATGTGTTTAATAAAATATCTCAGTGAATGAATTGTGAACAATTGACTATGGCTATGCTTTTCAAGATCATGCTATGCTTTACTTTTCATGCTATCGAGTCCTGAGGGTATTTAATATCCAAAAATATAGCTGCTTACCTAGAGCTACAGTAGTTACAAAATAGTCTCAGTAGTGTCATGAATAGTAATACTCAGTAATCAGTCCTAGTCTCGGTTCAGTAGTCAGTTCAGAACTCAGTGAACTCAGTTCAGTTCAGTTAGACAGTACAATCAGTAACAGTTCAGTCAAGCCTAGTACAGTTTAGAAGTCAGTTTAGTGTCTATTCAATTGGGAGTAGGAATCAGCACCGAGCAAACTCAGGGATGGGGGCATTCCTGCCAGCATAGGTTTTGACCCTTAGTAGCAATCCCTGAGTTATAGAACTATGTAGCCAGTGTAGGTTGAGATATCTTCTTGCCAGATTAGGATTGATACATCTCACATGAGTTTTCCTGCTAGCGAAGGTTGACGAAAGTACTTCCTGTCAGAGTGGGTTAACTCATAACTTGTCTTTACCCGTGGCACGATATTGACAGTCTTCCAACTGGAGTTACAGGTTGGACCCTAATCCATTTGGAGAGGGGTATGCTGGTTAGATAACTACCTTCTATAATTTCAATTTTAGTCTCAGTATAGAACTCAGTCCAGTTCTACAGATTCAGGATTGTCAGACACAGTCACCCAGCTCAGTATAGAACTCAGTTTCATTCTACAAAATCAGGACTGTAAAAAACAATCACTCAGTTATCAGTAGTACAGTATCAGTAAACTTAGATATCAGTCATTCAGTTTTCAGAACTCATCATCCAGTTTTAATGTGATCTTAGTTACAGTCTCAGTTACAGTTTCAGTTTCCGTCTTAGTTACAGTCTCAGTCACAATCTTAGTCGAGTAATCAGATTAGTAACTCAGTTCAATTTCAGGTTTGCTTGACCATAGCTTACAATTATCAGTTATTCAGTTATCAGTATTTCAGTACCTCAGTTTACAGACTATTTCAGAATTATGTTATACGTTTGGTCTTGCATTCTCAAATAATATAGTTTTCACGAATTCATGCCCAACTATCTCATGTTACTCATTCAGTCTTACATGCCCAGTATTCAGCTATTAGACATTCAATTAATAAGATAATTTAATATGTTTATGCATTCGTTCTCAGTGTGATTGTATATTCAGTATCTATTACGTAGTTTCAGACCAGTATTCATATTTTAAAAAAATTAGAGGTAAGGGAATGAGAATGGGGGAGGGGATTAAAATATAGGAAACCGAACCCTCACCAACAAGGTGAAATTTTAAGTAACTAACCAACTAAGATACTAAGATTTCCCTACCCAGTATTCATATTTTATCATATTCCAGCTTCATTTACACTTATATCATTAAAGTAAGTTTACAGAAACTAAGTGTAAAGACTCATTATCTTATCAGAGCATGTTTGTCACTCATGCTTTAAGATATTTCAGTTTTCAATTTGTTCCAGCCTATTGGTGAGTCTACTTACACTTAGCATGCATGTTTTACGGTTGCGTATGAAATCAGTTTTACTTATTGCATTCACCTCTGGATACTTAGTATATTTCTGAAGTACTGATCCACATATATGTCTATGTGCTACATTGTCTTATAATGTAGGTATCAGTTATAGCCTTCGCATCATGATCAAACAGTTGCAGATTCCAGCCAGCAGGTGATGAGTTCTCCTACTTCGGGAACTCTAGACAGTTTTAGTTTATGTACAGTTTATTTATTTTCATGCATATTGATTAGTGGCAGTTGGAGGAATGTCCCAGCTATCTACAGTCAGTATAGTAGAGGCTTCATATATGTCAGTCAAAGTCAGTCATGTAATTTCAGTTTCATCCTTCAGATTTATCAGATTGTAAAGCTTTATCAGTATTGTATCTATTTTTGATTTTCAGTATGACTATATTTTCGCACAACAGAACAACTATTTATTATGTTATCATTCAGTTACTTAACAGTATGCCAGTTCATGAGTTAGCTTGGGATTACTTGTGGTTCCAACCACCGTGTGATGACTAGGGGGTAGTCTCGGGTCTTTACACGACCTTATGCTTGATTTTAAGAATTCACTTATTTTCAATAGCTTTTATACCTATAGGTAGATTTATCAATTCCCGCACTTGGTTAGATTTTATTGACTTAATCTCCTCCTTCATTACTTTTAATTATTATTTTTGATGGGGTATGTAAGAGTCTCATTTATATTTCTTGGCTCTTCATCATCCGGATTAACTACAAATGCTTTTCTTATGATCTCACATCGACAATGAAGAATTTGTGGATGACTTATTCATCAAGATTGAGATTGAAAAATTGATTTATCAATTGATAAGTTACTCCCACTCGGACTAACAATATCAATAGAATTTATTGAAATAGGAACTGATCCATTATCATCAACATGGCTCCCACTCAAATCCATTGAAATGTCAATAGTGGAAGTGGTCTGGTCCATATTTTTATAAATAGATAGATATTGACCTATCTCGTCCTTTTTAGAAAAATCATTCTCTATGAATGTAACATCATGTGACTCAATTTCAGTTACAATGTCACTATCTTGTCCACCTATGAACACATACTCTTAGACTGCTCAGAGTATCTTATAAAGATACACTTCTTTTTTCTTGGATCTATTTTTTTATATTGGTAAGAAGGGTTATGAATAAAAGTGATAAAATCTTAAGAATCAGACTATCCATAACTCATACGGCGTAGTTGTAAGTAATTTAAAAGGACACGATTAAGTACAAACACAGTAGTGAGCAACACATTACCCCAATAGGTTATAGGTATTTTTTCTTGCACCATCATTGGCCTAACTATTTCTAACAAGGTTCTATTTTGTCTTTTCACAACACTATTTTACTGTGGATTATAAGGATTAGATAATTGTGTTTGAATTCCTTTTTCATCACACAATCGTATGAACTCATCAGACAAATACTCTCTTCCTCGATCAGTTCTTAGAGTTTTAATTTTACTATCCAGTTGATTCTCAACTAAGTTCATAAACTTAATGAAGCAACTTAAAGCTTCAGACTTATGAGAAATCAAATACACATAACAGAATTGATTAAAATTATAAATAAAAGTGATGAAGTAAATAGCACCATGTCTTGACCTCACATTTATTGGACCACAAATTTCAGAATGAACTAATTACAATAAAAGAGTATCAATTTTTGTACCTTTTTCAAATGATTTTCTTGTAGTTTTTCCAGTTAGGCAAGATTCACAAGTAGACAATTCTACTTTGTTTATTATGCCAAGCAGAAGGCGACCTTCTTTAACTTAGCGATTCATTCTTTGTTGACCAATATGACCCAGCATAGCATGCCTAAATTTACACCATTCTCACAATTAGAAGTTGACGTAATTAAAAAATATTATCGGGACTTTGAATGATATGTAATACAAAAAATTGATCATAAAAATAGCCAATGTCATATTTTGTCTTGGCTAAATGCAAATTAATACTATATTCATTAAAGATAAAAATAAATACTAACTTAATCAATATTCTGACAGAGACTAAATTTTGATGTATTATTGGAGCAAATAACACTTCATATAGATATAAAGTTCGATCACCATCCATTTTCAATTTGCAGGTACCAATCCATTTGACCCTCTCTTTGGAGTTATTTTCTATGTACACCTATTTGGTTCCTTGTGAAATTCATCAAAAATCTACAAAAACATCTCTATCCGTTGTTATGTGCTCGAT
Organism: Capsicum pubescens; assembly: GCA_030864215.1. Taxonomy (NCBI): domain Eukaryota; kingdom Viridiplantae; phylum Streptophyta; class Magnoliopsida; order Solanales; family Solanaceae; genus Capsicum; species Capsicum pubescens. The sequence continues at coordinate 260,951,251 of CM061540.1, read as the reverse complement.
GACTGCTGAGTCTATAATCTGCATAGAAAGTGATTCAGTTAAACAAGTAGAGCAAGAAATATTTACATCATAATGTAAATTATTAATAAGATCGTGTACCTTCTTAGGCTCCGGACAATCACGAGCAAAGTGTCCATTGTTCTCACAATTGTAGCAGATGAGCTTAGCCATGTTCATTTTTTTCTTTTTCTTTGAAGTAGAAATATTTTCCTCTCCTTGTTGATTATTTTTAGGATTCTTTGAGACATTTTATTTTTCCTTCTTTTAAGAAAATTCGTCATGCTTGCATTTGTTATCATGTCCACGTTTTGAATCTGAACTAGTCATATACGCATTTATAGCGGCATTATCTACTCCAAGACACTCTTCCTCAAGTTTCAAATGACGCTTAATATCTTTCATAGTTTTGATGTTAACATTTTGGGTTAAATGCATTTTCATATTTTTCTAGCTTTAAGATAGGGAACGAATCATATCTTGGAGTTGTTGCTCTTCGATTAACACATGACCGACATTTTTTAGTTCATTTATCATATTTGACATATGGTGTAAATGCTTACGCATAATATTATCAGGACGTTTCTTATAAGTATCAAACTTAATGGTAAGAGCCCTAACTTAGCAATTGATGTACAATCAAATTTTTCTTTTATGCAGACCATATGTTCTTGGCATTATATACTTTTGAAATTCTCTCATGATATCATTATCCATGTTGCTCAACAACGTTATGCGAGAAAGAAAATTCTTGTTTTTCAAACTTGATATGCCTCAAGATCTTTCACATTGAACGGAATCACCATTTTCAGAAAATATCATAAACATGTTAAGAGCTTCAAGAGTCTCTTTCTCTTTCAGAACATATTGGATTTTTATGCTTCATATTTTATAGTTATCACCGTTAAGCTTATCACCTTTATTAAGCTTGACGATAATATTTTTTGCAGCAGTTGGCATACTGATTTAAACAATTATAAAGTATAGTGAGACAACTACATAAATTATTTTAGCTAAATTCATATATATAATAATTCTTAAAATAATCAACTATGTCAATATTTATTTCACATTAGATTCAGATTCGAAAGTTCACTAAGTTCCCAATTATTATTCAAATTCTAATATGTCGTAAATCTAACACAATCAATCATTTAAGAATCACCTATCTTAAATCATATAAATTTATAATTAAACAATCATAAATTCTATCACAAATATAGAAACACTCAACCAAGAATATGATTGCACAAAATAATAAATTGAGATAATACCTTATTACCCCCCTGAACTATACCCAAAATGACAGAGACACACCTCAACTTAAAGGGGGTTCTATTACCCCCTGAACTACTTAAAAGTATAATTTTGACACCCTTAGTGACTACGTGACACATACGTGGCACAACATACTGAAGTGTCAATGTAGGCACACATGTGTGCCCCGTATATGCCACGTAGGCACTAAAAGTGTCAAAATTACACTTTTAATTAGTTCAGGGGGTAATAGGACCCCTTTTAAGTTGAGGTGTGTCACAGCTATTTTGGGTATACTTCAGGGGGTTAATAAGGTATTTTCTCTAATAAATTTAAATTCATACAAGTCATGTCACATTAAGCAATCATTGTACAAAATAAATGTATATTATCATGGCAATGTTTTAATGTGAATAGAAAAAGATAAAATAAGATCTATTTGCAAGTCCAAAGGCAAGTAATTCCTCTTAGGCAATCAGTGAAAATGACACACAATCTTCTGGAGCTTCAAGCCAATGTACTTTTTTTTTTATAAAATCTTTTACTAACGACTCGTAAGATCTCAATATTTTGAGACTTAAATTATGTCAAGATTTGTCGAGTAATTCCTTTTGAAAATCATTAGGCAATTCAGATCGTAAATTCATATATTTCTTCTTTATACTTAGTAGACCTTCAGATCACACAACTTCTTGAATTAACTTGTTAATTCTCATTATGTGTTTGAAAAAGATTGTAAGATCATCATCTTGAAAATTGAATTCTCATGAGAGATTAATCAAATTGTCAATTACCCTAATCTTCTGCTGCTTCGTGAAAACTTGTCTGGGCGTCCTTATCATCATCACAATTTTCTGCAACACATATAGAAAATAATCAGGACTAACTACATACACACATTCAAACATGTATAAATAAAAATGATGAAAATAAAGTTTTACCAAGAAAAATTTTATATACTAATATGGTTTGAAAGAACATGACTTAATGTTAAAAAAAACTTCAAAACATCTGCTTCAATTGTAAAATCTTAAGACTTTCATGAAGTACACTTCAACTTATGCCTTAAAATTCTTCATGTAGAAATTATAAAAGGACTTAATAAATTTGTTCTATATAAAAGGTCCCCCCCCTCCCTCCCCCCTTTTTTTTTCTACAGGAACATTACAATTCTCATTGGATCTTAAAAAAAAATTGAAATCCCATCTGACATACATCATCTATGAGGGAAAAAAATTATTTGCACAAAATCTATTTTTTCATAATAGTAGTAATCTTATTGCAGCAATTTTGATGTGGGAATTAAAATAATGAACATTTTATTAAATCTGGAAAAGATCAGTACTTTTTATTTTTCGTGTGCACTTTCTAGAAATCACAAACACACGATAAAAGTATCACAAACATCATAGACTACAAAAAACATATAATCATTTTCTTGAAAGAAAAAGATAAACTAGGAAACAAAATTAACGCATGCTCTGATGCCAATGATGAATCTTATCAAATATATAGTTTGCAGGATCATTGAGTTTGTTTAACTAGTCTAATAGTGCAATCACATGTATAAAACATAAACTACACTGAAAGATCACAGTCTATGAATCGTACCTTGTTATAGAGTCATTTCAATAAATTTTGAAGAAGAAATCTTTAAAGAACCTTCACTCAAACTTGAGAGGAATTAGAGAAGGAAGAAGAAGTTTTTTCTGTTCTTTTCTTTCTTGCAGAAAATGAAAAGATGCATTGGTTTCTCCTGTGAGAATCCCTTTATAATTCTGAAAGGATACAAACTTTCAAATAGTTGTCTCTTTCTTTTATTTATTAATATATAATACATAATTATGTGTCTAATTTTTTTACACATGAATCTGAATTGACCCACATGGGTGATCCCATCCAATATCCTTTATTATATTTATATAAAATATCTTATTTTATTATTAGAAGTATCAAACTATTGAAAAGATTTGTTAGTTTAAAATTCTTTTTTAGTTGATCCTTAGGTCTAAGATCATATGAAATGTGTCATATTTGTATTTTCTTATTTTGTGATTCATGATTTTTCCTTCTTATAATAAACCCTCTTTTGGGTCATCTTCATTGAAAATAAATATACAATCTCAAAATTTTATTTCGTCTTTTCAATATTTCGTGCAATTTTTCTTTCAAAATAATGTCAACTATGTTGCTGTGTTTTGCCATAATGATCAATGAGATGTAAACAATAATTTTATCAATTTTATTATTGATGAAATAATCCTCAATCAAGAAATAAGTTATGATGAATTGGTTTCAGCAGTTTCAACGTAACTTAAAATTGACATGATTGTCGATTATAATAAAATATTTTCTTTATTTTTTTTAAAATGGTCAAGATTTATATATTCTTAATTGTTACTTTAATAAGGAACTGTATATTACATTGAATAGATGTTTTGCACGACAATCTCAAAGAAGAAGTATATTTGAGTTTCATCAAAAAGTTTGGACTCTCTTTGAATAAGTATACATGATTCAAAAATCTTTGTACGAGTTGAAATAGGCGTCACGATTTTGATTTGCAAAACTATCTAATACTGTGGCTAAGTATGATTTCGAACAATCATACTCTAATCATTCACTTTTTATTTTATTCCGAATAACAAGCAGATTAATGTATATTATTTGATTGTATCTTAAATGAGAACCGTGTCATTGAATTATTTAATGACTACATTCATCGATGCTTTCGCATGAAGAATTTGAGTACTTTAAAGTATTTTTGCAGCGTCAATTTTTCTGAAAATCCTATTGAAATGTTGGTGTCAATGAAAGCATGATTTAAATATCATCTCATATGTCGGATTGTTGAGAGCTAAATCAATTAGTACACGATAAAAATATATTATTGATTATCTGTGGCAGATGTCTCACACCTTATGAATCCGTAGCAATACTATTTAATGATTAGTTGTCTTATCTATCTTAGTTTCATTGCTCAATTTTTTCATACTTTATGCACACATTATCTCAATTCATGCAACACCTGAATGAGGGGTATCGGGATGTGACCCTGAGGATAGTATGTTATTTGAATAATTTTTTTAAGAAGAGAAATAGTTATGTGAAGGAATAGTGACCTTTAGTTTTATGAATGGTGTGACTCAAATTCAATAGAGTGCTGATTGACACGAGATCACTTACCGAATGATTTATTATGCTTGAAAATTTGCTTGTTATGAGAGATCAAAAAATAGCTCGTAGTGTCTCGCTTTTCTGCCGAAGCAAAATACCAATCAATGCTTATGACTATTTATAAATTGAAATGGTTCAAAATATATATTAACTAGTTTAGGCAAAGACCATGAATATCAGTTTAACAATTGTGATGGCAGTGAAGCAACACTATATAATATACACAATTTGGTGTTTTATAAAAGAATCAAACACATTAAAATATATTATCATTATGTTTGGATCAGCTATTGAATGACCATTTATCTCTGAGCTAAGCTTCTATAAATGAAAAGTTGACTGATATTTTCACTAACTATTAAAAAATCACCGTATGAACATCTACTTGACAAGTTAAGCATTTGGGATCCTTATGCTTCAATTTGGGGATAGTAATGAAGTAAATATGATAAATCATATTTATGGTAAATATTGGTGAAAATTTACAATTACAATTGAAATCACTTAGTAGGAGTAGAGAGCCGCATAATCATAAAGTAGAAAGAAAAAAAAACTTCAAGAAAATCTTCGAAATTTTATTATTCTACTATTATTTTAGTTAAATTGATTAATAAATATATATCTTTTTTGGTACATAAAATTATTAAATTAAACAGTGAATTAAATTAATTATAAAATCATTAATTTCTTTTTTTTATTAGTAATCATTTAATTCTTATTCCACAAGTTTCGCATATAATTTTTCATAATTGAGTATTAACTATTATAGTATGAAATAATTTTTTATAATTTAATTTATGATACCTAAATAAGATTTACATGACACTAACATTTATAGTAATCATGATCTTTTTGAGTTATTTTCATAAATAATCACTCATGTTTTAGAAATTGCCTTCAAATATTATTTTTGTTACATTTAAATTAATAATATTGTAATAAATATTTTACCATATATAGTGAATGTCTCCTTTATCATATATAGTGAATGTCTATTTATGAAAAAGTTAGAAACTCCAAAATTAATTTTTCCTATAAATAAAGGAGTTTTCCTTCATTGTAATTAACCCATAAAGTGAATCCCTCAAGAGAAATAAGACTCTCTCTTCTATCTCTATTCTTCTTCTTATTTGCTTTATATTTTATAACATGTTATCAGCACAAGACTTTACCAAACAAGGTGAGATTATAAATCTAATGGTAGTTTCAAGGTTAGTAATTCCTTATGTTATTTGTCTTTTGCTACTAATGATATAATTATTGTTGGAATTGAGAAAAAATAATTAATTTGGAACTACTTATGCTTTAAATTTGTTCATGAAGAACAATATCGTTAAAAGATATGATGATGATTTTAAGTCTCATCTCATTAAGAGGGTAAGACAATAGGTTACAAATTCCAATACACCATGATGATAAGATGTTGGGTTCAAAGTCGCACCGGGTTATAGCCTAAGACGCCTTTATATGGATAAGATATTGAGCTTGAATCTCAATACACCATTGATATTATGATGGCTAAGGCAAAATAATGGGTGTTTGGTGAAAAGTCATAAAACATATCTCATTGATATGCATTCCATGAAGTGAATGTGGTAGCAATATATGATAAGTCTGAAATATAACAACTTACTTCATTCTTGAAGTGTATGTGGTAGCAGTGCATAATATGTCTGAAAGAAGACAAGTGATTAAATGCGCGGATATAAGTGTGGAGGAAAAATATGATAGTAATCACCAAAAGTGATAATATTTTTACACACTTATCATAATTATAAGATATGTTAGAGAAAATTTTTCTATAACCATATGTATGCCTCGATTTGCTCCTGAATTAGCAATATCTTAAAAAAGGTTATAAGCTATCATAATTTGATAGGCTTAAGGCACGTTTATATTCCATTCTTGGGGAATGAGAATCTTATTAATGTAAACGTGCACTTGATTGTGATGGTATCACAATTCACCTCCGAAAGAGGCTGAATAACTGAGAATAGTTATTTGAAATCCACTTCTAAAGTAGAAAATTTGAAATTTATTCATGTAATAGTAAATCTAAAATTTATTAAAGTAAAAGATACAATTCATGGTAAACTTGGAGTTTGCTAGAATAAAAGTTCATAAATTGACATAAACGATTGCGGCATCCCAAAGATGTGTATACTGAGTATTGAACATATATTGAAGAATTAGAGAATTCTTCATTACTTTTAATATTGCGTGTTCTCATGATAAGTTGGTTGGACCAACTAATATTGAGATTGGATTCCTTAAAATCTAAAAATTATAAAAGGTGAATATGGGCCTGTTCACCTATCATGTGATATGTTGAGAAGATGTATCAATAAGATGATCACATGTACATTTATTTTCAACATCCAGTTTGACATTCATAAAGTTACTTGCTTAATAAAATTGAGTTAAGAGTATAATTTTCAGATTGTGTAATCAAGATAATTTATCTTGATAATGTTGATTTGGCATAAAATGTCTTTGATAAATAGATGAGCCATTGCTAATGAGAAAAAAGTTTTATGTGTTGGTTTGAAATATTATATACAAAAGTACTTGTATGCATTAAACCAACAAATTATGATTAATTCCCCCTCAAAGTTGGTTCTGAGTCGGGAACCACACGTTGTCCATCTAATAGTTTTGATGTGTGGTATACGATTAATGAATATACCATAATGCATAAAAATGGATTCCTCAAAGAAGATGAAGAATGCATGTTAGTTTTACTAACACAAGGAGGAGATTATAAGCAGTTATGAAATATGTTAGGAATCATCATCAGACCCTCATTCAAAATATAATTCAAGTCAACTGCCGAAAACATCTCATATTTAGGTTACAAGTGCTCTTATTTTGTGTCCCGAAAGGACAAAATCTATGCATGCGTGAAGCGTGGTAGATCAATCGATTCCAAATAAAAATAATCTTTGAAAAAATAAGGAGCAAATAATCATAATAAGAAGACAATGTGCTCCTGAAAAACCTACGACATGACACTTCATAAAATCTTATGAGAGGTTCAGGTACTTGAAAGTAATGAAGTAATGAGATCTTAAAATGTTATGTCACATTGTGAACCGATACAAAATAATATATCATCGATAATTTCCTTTATATAATATTGGCACAATATTCTAAAAGATTATGAGGATCTAAATTCTATGTTTATTTAAGCATGCTGACATAGAAACATTTATCAAGTGACACGAAAGGATGCATCTTGGTAAATATAAAACTTATTTGATTTGCAATCCAAACACTTGAAGATGTCACACGTAAAATGTTGAATATTGTCACTAGACAAAATTTATATGAAACTTTTTAAGGATTCAAAATGTTTGAAGCATATAAAAGTTTCTGGAAAACTTATCTATAATCCTTATATTGTATAAGCTTATAGCTTGGAAATTATTGAAACTCTTGGAGAGTTTTCAAAACAAATAGATTATTTGGGGGAATGAGAAATATACCGAATACGATTGGTTATATATCTTAGTGAAATTGATGTACTAATGTATCTTGTAACTATTACAAGACCCGATATAACCTTTCGATCAATTTGTTAGCAAGATATAGTTCTGCTCCTACTAGGTGACATCGGAATGAGATCAAACATATGAGTTTTTTTTTATTCTAAAGATTGTAGTCTCAATCTTATTGGTTATGCTGATGCTGAGTACTTATCTGACCTGTATAAAACTTGATCTCAAATAAGCTATGTGTTCATATGTGGGAATACTGCCATATCTTGGAGCTATACAAAATAGTCTATCATAGTCACTTTATCGAACCATGATGAGATAATAGTTATTCATGAAGCAAGCCAAAAGTGTGTGTGGTTGAGGTCCACGATACATCTCATTCGCGAAAAATGTAGTTTTGAAATGTGACAAAGTACACATGATTTTTTATGAGAATAATGCAACATGCACAACACAGCTTAAAGAAGGACTCAAGGAGATAGAACAAAGTATATTTCGTCAAATCTTTTCTATACACATGAGCTCCAAAAGAATGGTGATATTAACATGCAACAGATTCGTTCAAGTGACAATGTAGCTGATTTATTCATCAAGTCTCCTTCAACTGCAACTTTCAAAAAGATGGTTCACAAGATCGGGATGCAAAAGTTTAAATATTCTCATTAGGGGGAGTTAATACGCGTTGTACTCTTTTTCCCTTACGAGATTTTGTCCCAATAATTTTTTCTTGTAAGATTTTTAATGAGGCAACCTATATGCGTATTGTTAGAGATGTGTACTCTTTTTCCTTCACTAGATTTTTTTTCACTGAATTTTTTCTAGTAAGATTTTAACGAGACACATTATCTATCAATTAGACATTCAGGGAGAGTGTTATAAATATTTTACCATATATAATGAATATCTACTTCATCATATATAGTCAATGTCTATTTATGGAAAAGTTAGAAACCCTAAAATTAGTTTTTCATATAAATAAAGAGATTTTCTTTCATTGTAATTAACCCATCAAGAGAATCCTCAAGAGAATTAAGAATTACTTTATCTTCTTTCTATCTTTCTTCTTATTTACTTTATATTTCATAACAAATATCATTAAACTATTGGTATTTTCCTCAAAAAATATTTAACACTTCAAAAACGTTTCTCAAAAGATATTTACTACTTCAAAAATTTTCCTCTAAAAAAATATCACCCAACTCTTCCTAAAAAAAAAGAAAAGTTGAATAATATTCTTTGTCCAAAATGAAATAAAAATAATATTTATATGCAACTATTCAGGAAATTTACTACTCCCTCCATTTTAAAAAAGAATTACCTACTTTCCTTTTTAAGAATGATCTTTTTTTTTTGCAATACTTTAATTTCAACTTTCCACATGACATGTTTAGGACCACAAAATCAAAAAGTATTTTAATATATTTAATATAATTTTAATTTAAGGCCACAATTTTTTTTTTTTTTTTTTAATTTTGTGACAAGTAAAAGTAGCTTATTGTTGAGTGAGTACTAGTTTTTTAACAAACATCTCAATGTTGAGTGGTTTGAGTGTATTTACAATCTATTTTCCTTCTGGGAATATTATAGTAGTAGGAAGCAGTTATCAGAAACGTATGGTTGATGCGGCTCTCAATTTTCTCCCCCATGTAGGCTCCCACACTCTCTTGAAAAATTCGATTTCTGTCTTACTATTCCTCTTCGTTTTGCAAAACTTTGACTATGATTTGGGAGCAAATTCAGAAATCCCATTTCCTTAATTTGAACAAACGCGCTTTCTGTTTTTTTAATTTTCTTTTTTTAAAACTGGTATTGCACCTTTTCCATTTGTTTTTGCTAGATTGAAGTCAAACTACTGATGTGTTGGTGGATGGATTTATCGAGCTTCTTTTGTTGAACTATTATTTTATGTTCTCTATATGGATGTAGGTGGAGCTATGTTTTTGAGTTTATTAGTTCTGAATTCTAAAAAAGAGCATTTTATTGGGTTCTTGATAAATTATTTATGCGTGTTAGGTGAATTTTTAAACACCAATACGAAGTTTGAGCTAAAACTAGCTGTAGCTCTGCTGCTGAGAAGTTTTAAGAGTCCATAAAAATTGAGCAATATAAATCCCAGCAGTGACTAAAACTCTAGGTGATTTCTTTCCATCTTCCCTTGGTGGACAGAGTTACCTAGGTATACCTGTTCCTGATGGAAGGGGGTAGGTATCCCGTCCGCACAACTGGTCCCGACACCACGGTCACCAGGAAAATAAAAATTGGGAAATGTGACTACATTGAGGGAGATTAACCCTATTTGCTGATGTATAGAAGATTCCTGGAAACTTGATTGTTGAGGGATAGACATGACATTGGGTATATGGAAGGGTGATTTGGAATTCTTGGTGATTTGGGTTCAGTTTCGAAATAGCATTCCCATAAGTAGAGGATGAAACCTTGCTTGTTTATCCCGACGAGGGTTTATGAATCACTCAAATGAGCCTTTCTAGCCTCATTTGAATCGGCATCCCTATCCATATGTTTATGCGCAGGGGCATTCTGTAGAATCTATTGGGGAATCCCCATCCACACCCGAATTGGCTAAATCTAGTATGGTGGGTCTTGTTCCGAAATATGCCTAGCTATCTTTTTGATGAATTGGGTGAGTTGTACTTTGGCCCTTCTGGTGAGAAATTCCAGGGGTGTGAGCTCCCAAATTATTACTCCCTCCGTTTCAATTTGTTTGTCTTACTTTTCTTTTCATTCCATTTCAAAAAGAATGTCTTTTCCTTTTTTGACAACTCTTAATTGTAACTTTCCAAATGACATGTTTAACACCCCAAGATTAAAGGACATTTTGCTGCATTTACGTATCTTTAGTTTAAGTCAAACCAAACAGACAAATCGAAATAAAGGGATTAGTACTTTATATGAGGTTCATAAAGTCGAGCTATGTTAAAAATTTGTAAATGAACACTACCACAATTCCTGTCAAGAACTTAGGCGGACATGCACTTGGTAAAATATTTAAGCATAGAAGAATTTTTCCACGAATTGGTAATATTTTCCTATTTGTATTACGATGTCGTCATTTTGGCAGTTATCACTTTTTGTTTTAGTTTCATGTATCTGAACTTCTGAGCCAACTTTTGTTGTCTCATTGTTTCTCCTTTCCTCTCCTTCTGTCCTTTTTATTTTCTTTGGTTTTGTCTTGAAAGTCAAAACCATTATGAATCATTTCCGGACTGTTCACTTGAGTCTACTTGAGTTTTACTCGAAATGTTCATATTTGCTTCGGTTTTTACTTAGTTTATGGTTTGGTTTTCTATTCTACTTCTCGTGCAAAGAGGTAAGACAATTCAGAGCATAGCTTTTTGTGGTAGACGCCAAACAATGCTCTGACACACTGTTAAGTCCCACATAGGTGGTGGGAGGCAAATATGCATCCATATATGGTCTTTGGCAATCCTCACCTCTTGAGCTAGTTTTTGGAGTTGGGTTAGGTCCAAGGTCCATTTTTTAACGACAAGAATTTGTAAGAGCAGTGGGTCATTGCCTTTCCGGAATAACAATGTTGTTTATCAAGAAATGGGCAGCAGATGCATTGCTTTTGGCTGCATACTAGTAGGCTCGACTTTGAGTTGCATGTAGTCTAATTAATGTTATTTATTGGAAGCAGCTCTGATTTGTATATTTGTTTATCCCTCAGGAAATTATCTCCTCACCTTCCTATCAATACCACATGTAGAACTTTTCTCTCCCCAACTTTGGTCTGTGTGGCTGACTGTACACGAAGTAGACTGAGCATATTAAAGTTAATCTATCATGCATCTATGGTTCAGAACAATTCCCTATCATCAGGCTTTGCTATTTCATCCAAAGGCGAAGACTCATATAAACTGTTCTATGCCAGAAATGGCTCGGCAGAGATGTTGCAGTTAATGAGATGTAATGCAAGAAAACGGAGTGCTGATGCGTCCAAGGAAGAAGTTTTGACTGAAGACTTACAAGAAGAGGACTATTCCAACACAGACAAGGGTTTCAACAGCAAGGGTGGTAACAAAAAAGAAGTAGAAAGAAGAAGAAAGATCGGATTAGCAAACAGAGGGAAAGTGCCATGGAACAAAGGCAGAAAACACAGTCCAGGTGGGATTTTAATGGATGGTGGTGATATGTTAATTTCTACTACATATATTTCTGTAGTTTAACTATTTTCAGTACCTTGCAGAGACTCGTGAAAAGATCAGACAGAGAACCAAAGAAGCTTTGAGTGATCCCAAGGTGAAGTCATGTAAGAATCAATTGTACAGGTCCTTCACGTTGCATTTACTTTTAAAATAGATATGAAACGTGTGCTGTTGTTGAAATAAAGAAAAATAATTAGTTTATTTAATCCACAATCTTTTTTCTAATCTCCAAACTGTTTATACTTTTGGTTCTGCTTTGGAGTTTTGACTTGCACATGAAAGACCACAATATCCACTGCTCTTTTTCCTTTTTTTTCCTCCATCAGGGCTTCCGTACTGCTGAATAGAAGTCACAATTTTAGCATGATATGTACTGACCAATATGGTGCATATGTACCATTCTCTTTTTCCTAAAATCTATTTTATCTTATTTCAGATAAGACGAAAGATGTCTGAATGTCCACGCTCTCTTAGGTATATTCCCTCTTGTCTTTATTATAATTGGAAGTTGTATTCACTTAGCTATACTTCATTGCGTCTTGATAAGATATACAAGTCTGCTAAAAGTGCTCTTGAAAGCGTAGAATTTTTGGTATATGTAATGAGAGTTAAGGCCCAAAGTATGGGCTCATATTCTACTTTGTTAAGGAATAAATAGCAATCATGAGCTTTGTTAAGTGCAAGAGTTAGCTTGGTTATATAAGAACATGAATTTCAGGATTTGGGACAGTCTCGAGGAACTGTTACAGCTGAGCACGGGAGAACTAACTTAAGTTAATGGGAATACGTGTTTGTATATGTCTCTGGCATGTGCCAGCTTTTTGGTAGACTGACTCTCTCTCCCTGTCCAAGTTCAATTAACGATACCATTGAGAAGATAGCACTATCACATCGAGAAGGGAATACCCTTGGCGAAGAGAATAACAGAGAAAGCACTATATTAAGCAATTATATTATGCTTAAGGTTCCAACTGCTAACTTCCAGTCCTTGCTTGTATGTGCTTCTGACTAGCCACAATTATTTCCCTTGCTGAATAGGCTGCATGGTAGTTTTTGACAACCACACCTTTAAATGTTCACTGTTGCAATCTAAAGTTATCATACTATCCCATCTGTTGCATACCTCTTCTGAGGCTTTCTATGCATAGTGTAGCTGCAGCATCTGCTGCCATCACTGATTGGAGGAGGGACAAAAGAAGTAAAGGTGGTAAATAGCTTCTGTTATAACTACAGAAAGTCCTCTCAGCAGGCTTAACTAATAATCCACATATAGTGGAAAGTCTTTCATAGCAGGCACAATAAAGCATGAGAACTAGTCATAATTCCCGCCAAATTTCCACCAACGAAACAACAGAAGGTTGGCTTGAAGCAAGTCAAGTGAGCTTAACAGAGAACTATCAGTAGGAGAAGGCGGTCATTTAATCATTGCCGAAAATGTTAAACAAATGCTGTTGCAGCTCAGAACACTGTCCGCTCAATGTTTGCTTCTAGCGAGTCATTTTCACCTTAGGTTATACTGTCTTGAACTTCAGATGAAGTTGATAGTTCCATCCTCCAAAGAGAAGAGGGGTCGTGAGGATAAGCCAGACTGATATGTTTTCCTCATGATTCTGAACAGAGGAATATCAAGATATTAGAGCTTTGAAAGGTTCCTCTAAGTCCAAGAGGCAAAGTTTCAGCAGACTCGCGCCCTGTTTCAGATAACTGTGTAAAAACATGCTCCTGCTAAGCTGCATAAACTGCAAATTTGCTGAGCATTAAATACTCGTTGTTTTGTTCTTTCATGATCTCATGTTCATGCTACGCATTGGTTGTGTGATGACCTCGAAAATCAATTGCCAAACAATAGTTCCTCTTTCTTTTTAAATTTATTTTGGGTACTTCTAACTCTCTGGTTTGAAATTTTAGAAGTTATTCAGTAGAGGGTCTCTTCCTTAGCATACTAGTGTGTGGTGTTGTACTAACCTTTGTGGTTACTAGGATGTTGCAGGTATAGCCACTAATCTCTCTCTTTATTCTAATATTGAATGATAGGAATTGTTTGATGTCACTATCTCTAACTGCAGCATGAATAGTTCACCACAAAGAATAACTTGCAAATAAACCTTTCGACTTAAATCTGGAAGTCAGTAATAACTCTCTTTTGCAGCAACCAGACCAAGACAAAAATACGCACATCTCTCAGAAAAATCTGGGCTGAACGATTAAAGTGGAAAAGGTCAAGGGAGAAATTTTTTCAGATATGGGCTGAAAGCATAGCAAATGCTGCTAAGGTAGGTGGCAGCGACCAAGAAGAATTAGAATGGGACAGCTATGAGAAGATTAAAAGAGAGATAGCTCTCGAACAGCTTCAGTTGGCTGCAGAAAAGGCAAAGGCAAAAGAAATGGCACGTATACGAGCTGAGAGAGCAGCACAGAGAAAGACAGAAAATATGCAGAGGCTTGCCCAGAGAAGAAAAGAACAAGTAGAAAAGCAAAAAGTTGAAGGAAAAACAAAGAGACCAAGAAGACGGTCAAAGCAAGAGAAAGAAGAGTTAGCTGTTGCTGAAGGATTGAAACTCAAGGCGAAATTAGTGAAGGTCAGAACTCAACGAAACCTTGCTTGAACACTTGAGTAAAATATGCTTGATTGTATTTGGTATAATCTCACCTATATGATCCCATTGATCAATTTTTATTGCTTTGTCCATTCCAAGATATTACCATGACTGCTAAAATGAGTCAGAGATCATATTTTCCCTAACATCAAAATTTGAACTTTTTGCACAATTCCCTTCTAGAAAAGGAAACATGCTGCTGCAAAAGTTAGCAGCGAACTAGAAAATATCCCAAAATGAATTCCAGACGTGAGTGGGGCTAAAAAGTTGTCATTTGGTGCATTATTTGTGTTTTATAAGTGATGTTATATCCTATATGTTCAAAGTTCTTCTGTGATTAAAAAGATGTCATCTCGATGTCGTTTTTGTTTTTGTTTTATAACTGATGCCATTTCCTGTGTGTTCACAGATTCATCAGAAGAAGAAGCCCACACTTGGTCATGTTTGTAGAGAACATTGTCGAGCTTGGGAAAGACTCGATGTAGCAATCATAAATAGATCTCAAGTACAAAAAACAGTTTCACTTGCAGATCAGATTGGTTCTGCCAAGAAGAGAACAGAGAATGTAAATGGAAAAGCTTTTAGTATTGCATCCTCTGGCTCTCAATCTATTGAAGTATCTGCAGAGGCCTGATTCTTCACAGTGGAAACAGAATGACAGAACTATTTTCTCCAATCATTCACTACTTGCATTGGCATATGAGAATGTCTGGACAACTTTGGCCTCGTCTTCTTCGGGAGCTTCATTCTGGGGATCTGAAGCTCAATGTAATGGCTATCACTCATCTGATTGGAAGAACACAGAGATGTTAAATTCTCGGTTTTTCAGGATTACCATTAACTGTAGAAAATGTAATGGAAAAAGGAAAAGCGGAATGAGTCATCCATCTTGTGATATTCAAGTTCTGCGAAAAAATGGATTGCCAATCATCTGTCCCCAGTCCCAATAACACAACTTGATAGATTTGGTCGAGTTAAAATTAGTTCATTCTTGAATGTTGCATTTCAGTCTTTCCCTTGTATTTCAACCTGCCCCTATCAGTGTTTTCGTTGTATTTCAATCCGTCCATATTTGATCCAACGTACACATCTACCAGCACTAGTTGATGCAGGATGGTACTGAAGAAGGTGGCTAAGAATGCTCATGACCACATGAAGTTGTACCTAGTGCTGGAATGGTAGTATTTGGTAGTTAAGTTGGTTAAAATACTAAGAATGATCTTTTACAATTAGGTCCCTTATCTTTTGAAGTACAAGTTATTTAAATTACACATTTAGTCCCATAGATTACTTAAGGGTCACTTTCTAGTCCATGTCAGAAACTATTAGTGGAAGCTTCCATTTTTGTCTGATAGCAAGGTAGTGAGGTGAGTCATCTAGGGTTTGAGAGTAGTATAAATTGTAATATTCCTCTTCTATGCTACATTATCTTGAATGAAATATCCTTAGTCGTAACTAGTTAGCTTCTTCTTTAATTTTTAACTTTTGCACTGTTCCGTTGATTTTTACTGTTCTTGAGCTCTATTTTCTTGTAATCTGCAACATTTGGTATCAAAACACTTTCCTTGAGCTCTTTGGGTTAATTAGAAATGTCTACAAATATGAATGAGATCAAATCTATGTTTGGGAGGATGACAATTGAAGTGGCTAACTTTTCTCTCAAACAGGCAGTTGGAGAATCAACATAAGAAAGCTATTGCGGTGCTAAAAGAGTTCATGGAGGAAGTACGAAGGTTTGATAGGGGAAAGAGTATGGAGATTGAGGATGGAGGGGGAGAAATCTACACCCGTTCTGGTAATCTTGTAGCTTAGGTGCCTAGTGTTGCAGGAGGGGTGCATCACCCTCGCTCAGCTGGTTATGCAATGAGAGGTGAAGCAATACCTTCCTTCCTAAGCTCACATGGAGGTTCCAATCAACAACATGACTTTCGTTGGTCAAATCCCAACAAGAACACAAGCAGGGAGTAGTTATAATGGGGCTGCACCACAAAATTTTGCAACCCAACTAGTCAACAGTGGTCAAGGGGGGTCAACTATGGCTAGGTTAGCTAAGATGGAATTTCCTAGGTTCAATGACACTAACTTGAGAGCTTGGCTGTGTAAGGTTGAGCAGTTCATTTCACTGGATGAGGTGGCTCACACCAAGAAGGTAAAGATAGCTTCTTTACACTTTGATGATATAGCCATTGAGTGGCATTGAGCTTACTTAAGGAGAAGAGCTCATTTACCATATCCTACTTGGGAAGAATGTGTCTATGCTGTCATGGATAAATTTAGAGCTAAGTATGCAGATCCAATGGTTGAACTTATGGTGGTGAGACAAACTGGAACCGTTGAACAATATCAAAAAGAATTTGTGTCACGATCCGATTTATGATTCATGATGGCACCTACTAAAACCCACTAGAAGGTAAGCCGACACCGTAACCCAGAGCTAAGACAATAGGTTACTCTGGTAGAAACGTCCAACATGGACCAAATATATGAACACAATTATAAACACAGTGTTCTAATAAAGTAGAGAATCCACAATACGAATACAAATCCCATGACCTAGTAATATCAGGACAAGAACATCTAAGTTCGACAATAGGAAATACAACTCAAAGTCTAAATAGTCTTATACATTCGTCTTGAATACAAAAAACTGAATAAAAATAGGAGAGAAACAGGCGACTCGAAACTCCAAGAGCTCACCCTGTCTCCGGAAGATCAACACTGTACAAACTCAACTCAGTGGCGACAACTAGTACTCGGGTTTGCATAAAAAAAGGTACAGAAGTGTAGTATGAATACCAAACAACGGGCACTCAGTAGACATCATTGGCCGACTGAGCTAAATCATGATATAAAGATGATATAAAGTAAGACAATATCTCTAAGTCAAGGTACAGAATCGAACCTGAATCATCTTGGTCATCACTGTATATAATCAATAATCAAACTAGAACGATACTACAACATATCTATTCGTCATGCGCTAATACCATTATACATAAGAAATAAATGCTCCAAAACGTAAGACGTCACTAATTCAATCATAATCGCATAAAGACCAAGATGATATACAAACATTCGTTAAGCATAAGTAAAAGAGACTACCTCGGCGTCCCATATCACCGGGGAGTACACCCAAAAGAACATAAAGTAAAGAACTCATCATGGTGTCCCATACCACCTGAGAGTACACTAAAGAATCAAATCACCAAGTACATAATCGTATAACCAACTCATGAATGTCCTTGGTTTACCACTTTCGCATAAATAGTCATTGCCAAGTTTATGATCATCATCAATTTCCACCATTGAATTAACATATATCCAGTACTCATGATTATACTCATAAAGCCATTTAGATATCTAACTCATCAATATACTATATCTACTCATTTATAATAACCCAAATACTCTTTACCAAGTTACTAATCCACTAGTCATTAGGACCTTCATTTATTAGCCTAGCCAATTTTATAGAGATTTCCCCATTCAAAAAATAACAACTAATTATCATTCACTAGTAGCCAAATCCACATCTAGCCATGACGCACTACTAAACCATAGTCCATTTAACCAAAATTCATTCCTAGTTATCATAGGTGCACTGGTCACCATATAAGAAAAGCTTACATATTATTAAACACTTATCTATCTATTAAACAACACCTCTTACTAGTTAACACCATAAATCTCTAAGTCAATAATTAAGCAACCAACGACGTTACGTATTAGGCATCAATATCACTAATCATCAGCAATACTAGTATATTATCTTCATTAGCCATTTAACAAAAATAATTACTAGTTATCACATTTTAACTAAACAAAGTTCAACAACTAATATTCTAGGCTTCTATCCATCAAGTAACATAACCACATTATATATACAACTAGTTTTCACATAATCCATTTTTCTAGGCAAAATTCCACAATTGTTTCATTTATTCAAGCCAAATATATCCACTAGGTGAATCCTTACTTCTACACATGACTACATTTACCAATTAGTCTTAACTCATTATACGACATATTCTACTTGTATTCACTAATTAGCATAAACAAGTGCCATGTCGCTTACCAAGTGATCAATAGTAGAGAATTATAGACAACTTCTCAAGAAAAACATCGTATACCTAATGCACATACGGGCGTAATCATACAAGGGAATAACCACACATATACATATATATATTTACATATACTTACAATACGTAGCATCAACATAACATCAATATATCTTTCGGGTTTACCGGGCATCATCATAGCATTAATACCTTTCCGGATTTATCGAGCATCATCATAACTTCAATATATCCTCCGGCCTTCCCGGGAATCAACATATCATCAATATATCCTCCGGCCTTGCCGGGCATCATCATAGCATCAATATCCTTTGGCCTTGCTGGGCATCAACATATCATCAATATATCCTCCAACCTTGCCGGGCATCATCATAGAATCAATACCTCTTCCGAATTTACTGGGCATCATCATAACATCAAAATATCCTCTGACCTTGCCGGGCATCATCATAAAATTAATATCTATCATAACATCAATATTCACACATATATATAGCCAAATCAATAACAAATGCAAGACCAACAAAGAATGGAATGGAAAAAAAGTAAAAGAAGATATATCATTGCTCCTTATCCTTTATTATCAATGCAATATATTAGTAGGGGGCATGAGCATGTGTATACAAATGGTATGATCATTCCACACATTTCCGGGTTTAATATGATTATTAGCATAGTCAATAACAAACCATGGTTATACTTTCTAGAATCTCTTTTATTAGGCATGCTTCACAATACAAGCACAAAGGGGCTTCAGCACAAACATAAGTTTAGTCACTAGGCTTGAACATAATATGAATCATAACATAATCCAAAACTCAACAGTAACTAAATTGATTAAATGATAGCATAATCGTGGACTCAACTTACAAGACTATCCATTGCTATTCAAGTAGTGACAGTAAGGTCACAATCAAACATGCACATTATTTCCAAAGTCAAACATCATGAATAAACCATCTACCGGGCTTAACTATCACATTCCAAAAGCATATTCTATGCATTTAAAAAATATCTAGGTCACTAACAATTTACATAATCCAAGCTTAATGCGGTCACGTTCTGCTTCTAACATCCCAAAATATCCATTCAAGTCTAACTTTTACCCAGGACTAGACTAATTCATCTACATCATATCTTAGAGGTTTAACAATCCATACTAGTTCTATGGTATAATTCTTCCTTAAGTATTACTCTTAGCTCATTCAAGACATCTAAGATAAATTTCACTACTAAATATAGCTAAGGTCAAATTGCTCTTAGTGTAAGTGAACAAGGTCACTCTCGTCTAATTACAACAACTAGAGCAGTCTCATACTATTCATGAAATAACAAGTCCAACTAGCCAAGGTTCTAAGCTATAAGTCAATCACCATACTATACAAGTTCAATGACCTAAGTAGTTCAACTAATCCTTAATATACCATTTATCATACCAATGCCTAAAACACATCCCAATCTCAACAAGATGTCAAAATCATACTATAATAAAGCTCAATCTAACAAAAATAAGCCTAACCTGCCTTGAATCCTAATATAGCTTACGAACCAACAATCTTCGCTTTCTCTTTCCACTAAGCTTCTCCAAGGATTCATACTATCAAAAAAATAATCTATGTATTATTATAAGAATAATAACACCCATATTTCACCATTGTGCTTCGGGTCCAAAACGACATCAAAACCCCCAGGAATCCACATACGAAAATCGAGTTTTCGAGACCAACCCAACATTCAAATGCCATTAGGAAGTTAAAGCCCTCAAGAAATTTTTGCAAAACAACCATATTGGGGCTAAAATCAAGCCTCAATCCATTTGGGGATTTTGTCAAAAATTCAAGAAATTAAAGTATGAACTAAAAGAATTCTTACCTCAAATCTGCTGTTACTCGCAAATATAAATGTTAAACAAGATTCTAATTTACCCCAAGAGTCAATCTGAAGCTACCAAGTCTTTCTAGGGCTGCTAGGCTTCAAAAGGAAGTGAAAAATGCCCAAAATTCGACCAAAAGGGCCTTTTTATACGAGCTTAAATGGGGCCCTCAAGGTCAAAATTTATTTTTGACCTTCCGAACTCATTCGGACTTCGTTTTTTGTAAACGAACTATATAACCCCACTAATTTTGATGATTTGAATGCATTGGTGAAGTTGGATTTTACATACAAGGTCATTTAGGCCACTTGTGGGTCCCACATCCATATTTTTTGATTTTTAACTTTTTGATCAGTGGGTCAAAAAATAAGCTCGGGTGCAGTGGGATCCGAACCAAGGGTCTACCTAGCCTAAAATCAATATTACAGAGTTGCTAGAGCTGTCAAAATTTACATTCAAAATTATTTTACAGAAGTTTTCACTCGGTGGCCATTTGGAATCGGTGAAGAATTCTTAATGGGAAATTGACCCTATAAACCAAACGAACTGCCCGGTAATCGAACTGTCAGTTCTAGCAAGTCATAAATGACTTGGGGAAGATATGGAAAAGCTTTAACGATGAAAATAAGCAGCAATACAAAAAATGCCTAAAGGGTTATTACAACATACACTACTAAGGAACTTTCATCCCCGAATGTTAAAGATGA
The DNA here is from genome assembly GCA_030864215.1 of Capsicum pubescens. Taxonomy (NCBI): domain Eukaryota; kingdom Viridiplantae; phylum Streptophyta; class Magnoliopsida; order Solanales; family Solanaceae; genus Capsicum; species Capsicum pubescens. Next base: position 260,929,901 of record CM061540.1, on the reverse strand, counting down.
GGAAATACCTGAAGTCTCGAACAGGTGAGGATACTGGGCTCAAATCTCACTCTCGATCTCCCAGGTGGACTCCCCCACTGGGTGGTGCCTCCATTGAACCTTAACTATAGAAATCTCTCTAGTACGCAACTGCCTCACATCACTAGCCAAATAAGCACAGGCTCCTCTACAAAGGCCAACTACTCATCTAACTGGACCGAGTCCCACCTAAGTACATGAGATAGGTCAGGAATATACTTCTGCAGTATGGAGTCATGGAAAACTAGATGAACAACTGCAAAATTTAGAGGTAAAGCTAACTCATAGTCCACCTTGCCCACAATGCGGAGAATCTTAAAAGGTCCATATACCGAGGGCTGAGCTTACCCTTCCTAGTTTCTTCCGAACCTCATCACACCTCTCATAGGAAAAACATGAAGGAACACACAATTGTCAACTCCAAATCTTAAGGCACGGAGTCTATGGCCGGCATAGGCCTTCTGCCTACTCTGGGATGCTCTCAGCCTATCCTGAATCACCCTGACTCATCTAATAAGTCCTAAAGCAAATCTGTACCACGAGGTCTCACCTTAGAAGTCTCAAACCACCTTTTCAGAGAACGACGTATACTACCATACAAGGCCTCATAAGGTGCTATCTCAATACTCGAATAATAGCTGTTGTTTTAATCAAACTTTGCCAATGCTAAGTGCTGATCCCACTGTCCTTCAAAATCCATAACATAGGCTTGGAGCATATCCTCGAGCACCTGAATAGTCCACTCGAACTGACCATTTATTTGTGGATGAAAACCTATACTCAAATCTACTTGAGTACCCAACTCCTCCTGAAATACCCTTCAAAATCTCAAAGTAAATACAAACCACGCTCTCATATAATAGAAACAGGCACCCCATGCAAACGAACTATCTCCCGAACATAAATCTGGGCTAATTTCTCAGCACTGAAGGTCATCTAAATAGGAATAAAATGTACTGACTTGGTCAAACGATCCACAATAACCCAAACAACATCATGACCACAGGGAGTACGAGGTAAACCACTAATGAAGTCCATAGTAATCCGTTCCCATTTCCACTCGGGAATGGGCAATCTCTGAGTCAATCTACTTGGACGCTGATGCTCGGCCTTAACCTACTGATAATATAGGAAACAAGCCACAAAGTCTGCCACATCTTTCTTTATCCTGTCCTACCAGTAATGCTGCCTCAAATCTCTATACGTCTTAGCCGTATCGAGATGAATAGAATATCTAGAGCTATGAGACTTATGAAGAATTGACTGAATGAGATAATAAAGCCGGGAACACAAACACGACCCTAAAACCTCAAGATACCCTCAAGATCAACAGTGTGCCTCCCAAACTCACCACTGACCACCTGGTCACTGAGAAAACACAACTTGCTATCCTCATACTGACGATCACGAATCTGCTCAAATAGGGAGGATCTCACTTTCACATATTCCAAAATCCTCGTAGTATTTGAAATATCAAGGCGAACCATCAAGTTGGTTAAGGACTGAATGTCCCATGCCATAGGCCTCTAAGAAACTGATATACATGCCAATCTACCCATACTCACTGCCTTGCAACTCAAGGCATCAACTACCACATTCGCCTTTACCCGGATGATATAGAATGGAAACATCATAGTCTTTTAATAACTCCATCTATCTACGCTAGCAAGCATTAGGCTCTCGTTGGGTCATAAGATGCTGAAGGTTGTGACGATCGATGAAAATCTCATAATGCACACCATACAAAAAATGACTCAAAATATTGAGCGCAAAAACTACCGCCGCCAACTCTAAATCATGAATGGGGTAGTTGCGCTCAAGCATCTTAAGCTGTCTAGAAGCATAAGCAATAACACGACCCTGCTGCCTCAAAATACAACCAAGAACGACACCAGAAGCATCACAAAACACGGTGAATCCCTCACCCTCAACAGAGAGACTTAACACTGGCACTGAAGTAAGACAATCCTTGAGCTTTCCAAAGATCAACTCACACTCCTCGAACAATTGGAAAGAAACTTCCTTCCATGTTAATCTAGTCACAGGATCTGAAATATTCGCAAAACTCTATTCAAAGTATCTGTAATAATCGTCCAACCTAATGAAACTGCGAACCTTAGTCGGAGAGTAGGCCTAGCCCAATCACGAATCACAATAATCTTAGCTGGGTCTACCATATTACCAGCCTTGGACACCACATGTCGAAGAAATGCCATTGACTCAAGCCAAAACTCTCACTTAGAGAACTTGGCAAAAAACATATGATCTATCAAAGTCTGGAGCACGACTCTTAAATGCCGTGCATTCTCCTTACTACTCCTCGAATAAACCAGAATGTCTCTGAACACATAGTTCATCGAATCCATGAACGTGGCTGGGATATTAGTCAACCCAAAAGACATCACTAAAAACTCATAATGACTGTAATGAGTCTTGAAAGCTTTCTTCGGGATATGCTCAGCCCGAATCTTCAACTGATGGTAACCAGATCTCAAGTTAATATTAGAAAAAACTACTGCACCCTGAAGATGGTCAAACAAATCATCAATGCGAGGCATAGGATAATGGTTCTTCACCGTCACTTTATTAAGCTGCCTATAATCAATACACATATGTATCAAACCATTTTTTTTCTTTACAAACAAAATAGGAGCTCTCCATGGGGACACACTCGATCTAATAAAACCCTTATCAAGAAGATCCTGAAGCTGAGAATTCAGCTTCTTAAGCTTGGAAGGAGCCATACGGTAAGGTGCCATAGAAATAGGTCAGTGCCAGGCTCAAGGTCAATAACAAACTTTATCTTACTGTCAGGGGGAATACCAGGAAGGTCGGTAGGGAACACATCAGGAAACTCACAAACAACAGGAACAGAGTCAAGCGGCGAACTCTCTACATGAGTATCACATATATAAGCGAGATAAGACTCGCAGCCTCTCGATATAAGTCTTCTAGCACAAACATAAGAAATAATCTATTTTGGCCCGCGGATAACTGCTCCCTACCACACGACTGGGGGTATGTCGGGCATGGCTAAGGTAATGATCTTGGCAAAATAATTCATGACCACATGATAGTGGGATAACTAGTCCATGCTTAAAATCACATCGAAATCCAGCAATCCAGAGTAATAAGATCAACATCACTAATTATCATAACACAGGATCTAAATACTCGATCCACTACTAAAGAATCACTTACGGGAGTAGATACGCACAATGACACAGATAACAAATCACTAGTCAAGTCCAACCGTGGTAAATAATATGCAAATATATAAGAATAAGTGGATCCGAGATCAAATAAAGAAAGAGCCGACTTGTGGCACACCAAAATCATATCTGTCACAGCAACATTCAAAGTCTCAGCCTCAGGTCTAGCAGGTACTGCATAAAACTCACCATGCTCACCACCTGGTTGGGCATCTGACCGGCCTCCTGTCCTGCCTGCCTGAGTACCACCTTATGCACCCTAATAACCACCCATGCGACCTTGTGAACTACCTCTACCTTAGGGATAAACTGTCCTAATAGGTGTAGCACCCTGGGCTAAAACAACCATCACCCCACAACTAGGGTACTCTCATGAATAGTGACTAGAAAATGTATAAGTATAACAGAAGTCATGAGCAAAACCAAAACCAACAGATCCGGCTGACCCAAAATAACCATCACGTCTAGCATGACTCAAAAATAAACCCCTCGAGGACTGATCACCGCCCTTACTCCACTAGTTCCAAACTGACCTCTGTCTGTAGTATGAAGAACTGCCTGAAGTGGTCGGCTAGGATGATTTTGAGGCTGAGAAGATGGATGCATAGGATACCCAACATGAGAACTACCACCTCTGAGGTGGGAACCACTACGACTCCCACTAAATCTACCCTGGAATCTAGGACTCTTAACACGTCCCTCAAAACTTTCCCTGTGCATCTCCTCCATCACTCTAGCATGATCAGAAACCTTAGCAAAAGTCCTGCCCGCAACAACTAGAATCTGAGTAGCCATCCAAATAGGGAGTCTCAACCCTCTAACAAAGCATCGAACTTTCTCATACTCAGTGTCTAAAATAGAATTTGCATGTCTAGCCAACTCATGAAAATGGGCCTCATACTCGGCGACTCTCATGGAACCCTATTCCAGTCTGGAGAACTAATCCCTCAGTCGATCTCTAATACTACACGCCATATACTTCTCCAAGAACATCTCGGAGAGCTGAGTCCATGACAAATTCTCTATAATCTATGAAACCCCTCCACCACTGATGAACAGACAAATACAACTTAAATATGGTGTAATCTACCCCACGAGTCTCAACAAGGCCTAAACCACGAAGCCTATCCTCACAAGTAGTAAGAAACTCAAATGCATCTTCTCCAGGAGCACTAGAAAACCTAGGTGGAGCCAATCTAAAATATCTACCCAACATCTTCTGCTCATCGACAGACATAGTAGGCTAGTTTATAACTGGCGGTGTGGCTACCGACTGAACGACTATCGGTGCAGAAGGAATCTCAATGCTGGGAGATGCAGCTATAGGCTGCACTCTTGCCCCAGTAGTTTGCATACTTTCTAAAATACCCAACAACTGAACTAAGGCGTCTCTAAGAAATAAATAGGGAATAAAACCTGGTGGAGCTTGGGCTGGTCCCTGACCCACTTCTGGCTGTGGAGGAGGAATCTCTGGCTCAGGTGCAGGGATAGGTTTCGGGGAAGGTGGCCTATCCTGGACCCTAGCTGAGGAAACATCATGAGCCCGTCCTCGACCTCTAGGCCATCTACAAATTAGAGCAAAATTCTTGGGCTCAATCTCAGGACCCTCATTTTGTATAGAGGTAGCACGTCTCCTCGGCATTTGCAAAAGAGTAAAGTCAAGAAAATATACTACAAACCAACTCAGAATCTTAGCACGATATGAAATAAAAAAATGAAGGACTCCTAAGAATGTCACATAGCCTCCTAAAGATAGAAAATAGACGTCAATATTTTGATTCGCAGGACTCTAATAGACACTTGCTCTTATACCAACAATACCGGTGAAACCTAGGCTCTGATACCAATTTGTCATGACCCGATTCACGAGCCATGATAGAACCTACTAAAACCCATAAGTAAGTAAGCCAACACCGTATCCTAAAGCTAAGGCAATGGGTTACTCTGGTAGAAACGTCCAACATAGATAAAATATACGAACACAATTATAAACAGAGTGTTCTAATAAATTAGAGAATCCATAATACGAATATCAATCCCACAACCTGGTAATATCACTACAAGGGCATCTAAGTTCGACAATAGGAAATACAACTCAATGTCTAAATAGTCTTATACATTCGTCTTGAATACAAAAGATTGAATAAGGATAGAAAGGAAGTGGGTGACTCAAAACTCTAAGAGATGACCCTGTCCCTGGAAGATCAACACTGCACGAACTCAAGTCAGCGACGCCAACTAGTACTCGGGTCTGCACCAAAAAGGTACAGAGGTGTAGTATGAGTACTAAAACAACGGTTACTCCGTAGGCATAATCGGCCGACTGAGTTAAATTATGATATAAAGATGATATAAAGTAAGACAATATCTCTAAGTCAAGGTACATAATCGAACCTGAATCATCTTCATCATCATTGTATATAATCAATAATCAAACTAGAACGATACTACAACATATCCATTCGTCATGTGCCAATACCATTATATATAAGAAGTAAATGCTCTGAAACATAAAATGTCACTAATTCAATCATAATCGCATAAAGAACAAGATGATATGAAAATATTCGTTATGCATAAATAAAAGAACCTATCTCAGCATCCCATACCACCGGGGAGTACACCCAAAAAAACATAAAGTAACGAACTCACCACGACATCCCATATCACCGGAGAGTACATTATAGAATCAAATCACCAAGTATATAATCATATAACCAACTCATGAATGTCCATGGTTTACCACTTTCGCATAAACGGTCATTGCCAAGTTTATGATAATCATTAATTACCACCATTGAATTAACATATATCAAGTACTCACGATCATTCTCATAAAGCCATTTAGATATCTAACTCATCAATATACTATATCTACTTATTTATAATAACCCAAATACTCTTTACCAAGTTACTAATCCACTAGTCATTAGGACCTTCATTTATTTTCCTAGCCAATTTTATAGAGATTTCCTCATTTAAGAAATAACAACTAATTATCATTCACTAGGTAGTCAACATCCACATCTAGCCATGATGTACTACTAAACCATAGTCCATTTAACAAAAATTCATTCATAGTTATCATAGGTGCACTAGTCACTATATAATAAAAGGTTACATATTATCAAACACACTTATCTATCTTCTAAACAACACCTCTTACTAGTTAACACCATAAATCTCTAAGTCAACAATTAAGCAACCACCGACGTTTACGTATTAGGCATCAATATCACTAATCATCAACAATGCTAAGTCTATTATCTTCATTAGACATTTAACAAATATAATTACTAGTTACCACATTTTAACTAAACAAAGTTCAACAACTTGTATTCTAGGCTTCTAGCCATCAAGTAACATAACCATATTATATATACAACTAGTTATCACATAATCCATTTTTCTAGGCAAAATTCCACAATTATTTCATTTATTCAATCCAAATATATCCGCTAGGTGAATCTTTGCTTCTACATATGATTACATTTGCCAATTATTCTTAACTCATTACACGATATATTCAACTTCTATTCACTAATTAGCATCAACAAGTGCATGTCGCTTACCAAGTGATTAATAGTAGAGAATTATAGACAACTCCCCAAGAAAAAAATCATATACCTAATGCACATATGGGCATAATCATACAAGGACATAACCACACATATACATGTATATATATGTGTGTGTATATATATATATATATATATATATATATTTACATATGATTAACATACATAGCATCAACATAACATCAATATATCCTTCGGGTTTATCAGGCATCAACATAGCATCAATACCTCTTCCGGATTTATCGGGCATCATCATAACATCAATATATCCTTCAGCCTTGCCAGGAATCATCATAACATCGCTATATTCTTCGCCCTTGCTGGAAATTAACATATCATCAATATATCCTCCGGCCTTGCCGGGCATCATCATAGTATGAATACCTTTTTTGGATTTATCGGGCATCATCATAACATCAAATTATCCTCCGGCCTTGCCAAAAAACATCATAACATCAATATCCACCATAACTTCAATATGCATATATATATATATATGTATATAGCTAAATTAATAACAAATGCAAACACAATGAAGAATGGAGTGGAAACGAAGTAAGAGAAGATATATCATTATTCCTTACCCTTTATTATTAATGCAATATATTAGTAGGGGCATGAGCATGTGTATACAAATGGTATGAGCATTTCTCACATTTTTGGTCTTAATATAATTATTAAAATAGTCAATAACAAGCCATGGTTATACTTTCTAGAATCTCTTTTATTTGGCATATTTCACAATACTAGCACAAAGGGGGTTCTTTGGTACAAGCATAAGTTTAGTCACTAGGATTGAACACAATATGAATCATAACATAATCCAAGACTTAATAGTAAACTTATCCTATTGATTAAGTGATAGCATAATCGTGGATTCAACTTACAAGATTATCCATTGCAATTCAAGTGGTGATAATAAGGTCACAATCGAATATGCACATTATTTCCAAAGTCAATCATCATGAATAACCCATCTACCAGGTTTAACCATCACATTTCAAAAGCATATTCTAGGCGCTTAACAAATATCTAGGTCACTAACAATTTATATAATCCAAGCTTAATGCGGCCACGTTTCACTTCTAACATCCCAAAAATATCCACTCAAGTCTGACTTTTACTTGGGACTAGACTAATTCATCTACATCATATCTTAGAGGTTTAACAATCCATACTAGTTCTATGGTATAATTCTTCCTTAAGTATTACTCTTAGTTCATTCAAGACATCTAAGGCAAATTTCACAACTAAACATATCTAATGTCAAATTACTCTTAGTGCGAGTGGACAAGGTCACTCCCATCTAATTACAACAACTAGAGCATTCTCATACTATTCATGAAATAACAAGTCCAACTAGCCAGGGTTCTAAGCTATAAGTCAATCACTATACTATACAAGTTCAATGGCCTAAGTAGTTCAACTAATCCCAAATATACCATTTATCATACAAATGCCTAAAACCCATCCCAATATCAATAAGATATCAAAATCATACTATAATAAAGCTCAATCTAACAAAAGTAAGCCTAACCTACCTTGAATCCAAATATAACTCACCAACCAACAATTTTCGCTTTCCATTTCCTCGAAGATTCTCCAAGGATCCACACTATCAAAAATATAATCTATGCATTATTATGAGAATAATAACACCCATATTGCACCATTGTGCTTTGGGCCCAAAATGACACCAAAACCACCAAGTGGGTCCCATGTATGAAAATTGAGTTTTTGAGACCAACACAATGTTCAAATACTATTAGGAAGTTAAAAACCTAAATAAATTTGTGAAAAACAACCATATTTGGGGATAAAACCATGCCTCAGGCTGTTTAGGTTTTTTGTCAAAAATTCAAGAAATTAGAGTATGAAATGGAAGGAATCTTACCTCAAATCCGTTGTTAATCGCAATATAAATGTTAAACAATCTTCTAATTCACCCCAAGAATCAATTTGAAGATAACAAGTATTTCTAGGGATGCTATGGTTCAAAATGAAGTGATGAATTCCCAAAATTCGACCAAAAGGGCCTTTTTATATGAGCTTAAATGGGGCCCGCAAGGTTAAAACTTATTTTGACCTCCCGAACTCTTTCGGACTCCGTATTTTGCAAACAAACTATGTAACCCCACTAATTATGATGTTTTGGATGAATTGGTGAAGTTTGATTTTCCATTCAAGGTCATTTAGTCCACTTGTGGGACTCACACCCATATTTTCTGATTTTTGACTTTTCAATAAATGGGTCGAAATGAGCTCGGGTGCAGTGGGATCTAAACCAAGGGTTTACCTTTCCTAAATTAAATATTACATATCTACTGGCACAGTTGGAATTTTCTTCCAGAATTATTTTACTAAAGTTTTCAGTCGATGATCATTTGGAATCCGCGAAGACTTATAAATGGGAAATTGACCCTAAAACCAAACGAATTGCCCGATTACCAAACTATCAGTTTCAAAAAGTCATAAATTACTTTGGGTAGGTATGAAAAATATTTAATAATGAAAATAAGTAGGAATACAGAAAATAACCTGAAAGGTCATTACAATTTGATTGTATAATGACTAGGATAGTGAGTTTTCCTGAGTATGCTGTCAGTGCTTACCTAGCTGAGTTTAAGCTAGAGTTTGGCTATGTAGTGAAAAATACTAGGCCTCACTCTCTACCTTAATCTTATCAGTTGGCATGGAATACAGATGCTCATATTAATGCTCATATGAAGTTATCTCGATCATCCTTCTATGGCGGAGGACTGACTCATGCTAAAGTAGTGACATATAGAGGTAGTTAAAGGGGACCATTTAACAGAAAGGATTTCACTCTACCAAGAAGGGACCAACCTGTAAGTCTTAGCATAAAAAGTACCAAGAGGCTCACTCTTGTAGAAATGAGTGAAAAGAGACTTAAGGGGATTTGTTTCTTTTATGATGAAAAATTTATTGCAGGGCGTAAGTGTCAGACCAACAAACACCTGTGTCTTCTTGAGGTCCATGATGAGGATAATCCTAAGGAAGTGAAAGATCCAGAGGTGACCAAATAAGGTGAAAGATTCCAAGAAGAGATGTGTGAGATCTCAGTTCACACTTTGAATAGTGTTCCTGGTTACTCCACTTTAAGAATTATGGGGTATAGTGAGCATAGACCTTTGAATATTTTGAGAGATCCTGGCAGTTTATAACTTTGTTGATGAAAGGTTGGCGTGGCAGTTGGGATGGAAGGAGAGTACAGGTGAAACCTCAATCCGTAAATATAGCAGATGGAGCAGCCAGACAAACTACTGAGGTGTGTAAGAATCTTATTTGGATGATGCAAGGGATTACATTAGTGGATAGTTTTCTATTATTTCCACTAGGATCATGTGATATGATCTTAGGTGTGCAATGGTTGCTACCCTTTGGAAACCTTTAGATGAGTTTTCAGAAGCTAACTCTGGATTCATGTATAAAGGAAAACAGGTGGTGCTTAAGGGAATTAAGGAAAATACCAAGTTGGTAGGTTCTAAGGGATTAGGGAAAATGTACGAAAATGGAGCCCAACTATTTATGATCAAAGTTCTACCAGTAGGTGATTGTTTTGAAGAAGTAGATGGAGTTCACCCACAGATCTTGTCCTTGACTGAAGAGTTTCAACAATATTTTGGAGATACTTTGTAGTTACCACCATACAAAACTAACTTCGAACATAGGATTTCATTACACAAAGACAGTCATCCAGCCAATGCAAGACTTTACAGGTATCTTCCAACAAAAGAAAATAATAGAGCAACTGGTTCAAGAGATACTTGACCAAGGCATTATTCAACCAAGATGTAGTCCTTATGCTTCCTCTGTAGTCCTAATTGGTAAGAAAGATGGATCTTGAAGGCTCTGTTTTGACTATAGAGCCCTAAAATATATGACCATCAAGGATAAGTTCCCAATCCCTATAATTGAGGATCTGTTAGATGAGTTAGGGGGTGGGCAGAAGTCTTTAGCAAGTTGGATTTGAGATCAGGGTACCATCAAATTAGGATGTCCTTGGAATATGTTCAAAAAATTGCATTGAAAACTTACTCAAGACACTATGAGTACTTAGTGATGCCCTTTGGCCTCACAAATACACCCTATAGTTTCCAGTAACTCATGAACCATGTATTCAAAGAGCATCTCAGGAAGTTCATCCAGGTGTTCCTTGATGATATCTTAATATATAGTAGAAACTTGGAAGAGAATTTGCAATACTTGAGTATTACCTTTAAGCTTTTGATCCAACATAAGATATTGGTGAGAAAGGCTAAGTGCTCTTTTGGTGCTGCTAGGGTGAGATACTTAGGCCATATTATCTCTACAGAGAGAATAACAACTTATCCAAAGAAAATTGAGGTTGTACAAGACTGGTGTAATACCCAGTATTATCCTTAGTCCAGTTAAGCTCCTAGTGCATACATAAGAAGCTTAGAACCTGAAAATTTCACTAAGTGATAGAGACTTAGTCATATATTTGACTCCTTAACTTCGCGGATTTTCAATTTAACCTTATGGTCTTCAAAATAATTGAGTTGATTCATGTCCAGGGATGTAAGAAGCATATCTTGGGAAAATTTCAAAATTTTTGGGTAAGGTTTGAATCGTGTACGAATTGCATTCCATTAGTCCACTATGATTTCACTGCGTCGCGGTGACAGGCTAAATCACATTCATCATTTTTCCAGTAAAGCACCACGATGGTGCCACATCATGCCAAGGTGTAAATTTGCACTCATCCATTTCTAGTGGCTTAACACAATAAGCTCGTGTCGCACCAAGTCCCTAAATCGCACTCGTCCTTTGAATGGCAAATTCCAGTAGTACTACGCGATTCCACCGCATTGAGGTGAAGGCTTATTTGCCATGCTTTTAATCCATAATTTGAAATGCATATGTCATGACCTTTATGCTAGTGTGTGAAGTGCTTATTAGGTGAATAATGTTCCTAGAAATCACTTAGAGCTAAGAACCTTAGATTCCTCCAAAGTTTGGGGTTTGATTATACTAGGGTATACTTTGAACGTGTATAAATTTTTATACATGTAGAATTTTCCAGATCAAAACCCACAAAATTGTAGAAAATTGAATTAGCTTTCCAAAGACACCAATTTTGCCTTAATCCGATGCCCAAGCGAAAAGTTATAGCCATTTTCGTGTGAGACGGTAAGCTGCCGTGATGGTACTGTGTCGCTGTAAGGTGCAAAATCGGGATACGGGTTACAAAATTTTTCTTTAAATGAATGAGGGGAAATGGAGTCTTTTCCAACCTCAACCCAGGTCATAAATACAAGATGTTAAGCCTCCATTAGGGCATTATTTGCCCCTATTATCCTATTTTACTCTTAAGAACAAACCTTAATCAATCCTCTTCATGAACAATCAAGAATCAAGCTTCCCAATTCAAGAAAGCTTCAAGATTTTGTTTCTTCTTCAAGATTTAATACTTTAAGGTATGTGGGAGTTCATCCATGGGTCCTCTTTCACTCATGGAGCCCCAAAACCCTTTTTACTTAATTAAAGAATGAATTTTCCATTATTATGGTATCTTGTATGTTCAAGAAAGATTGAATTTTATGTTTTCATGATGTTTTAATTCAATTTAACCCATGTATGATTTCATGCAAGATTTTAAATTTCTCATGCTCTGAATTTGAATTTTCCATGCTTATTTCATGTAAATTCCATGATAGATTCTAAATTCATGATGTTTAGTAATATTTCCATATTTTAAATTCGTGCCTTCCACATGTTTGATGAAATTCCCATATCATATTTAGTTAATTTCAAGATGAATCCCCAAGTTATGAATTTTGTCATGTAATTCTATTGTTCACCCATGTTTAAGACATTCTTAGGTCCAAGATATGATCTTTACATGCATGATTAAATGCCCATGTCCTATTTCAAGCGAATTTCATGTAAATTCCTCAATTAATGATTTTAGTTACATAATCAAGCCTATTAAGGTATGTGGGATTTTTCAACAAGGATAATTCTTTCATCTTTGTGCCCAAAACTAGTTTTTAATTACAAATTCACATGATTTTATATGAATTTCAATTTAGGGTTCATACCCAAATATTGCTATTTGAAGATTATGAGATTACAAGTGATTTGGATGTTGAATTGTATGTCTACTTTCATAAATTTATGCGTATGACTATATTGTCCAGATTTTGAGTTGAATTATGAATATTTTTCATTATTTAGCATGAATTTTATGATGATTTGACATGATTTTGATGCATGGGTTATTGAGACCTAGTTTGAATATTGATACTTTAAGAAGATTGTGATTTTAAGCATCCTATGATTATTTATATTCAGATTTTTAAGCAAGATTTGATCTTTTGATCCTCAGCTTAGATATGGAATCCACATTACAGTTTTATTACAGTTTACAGAAAATAGATTAGTTTTAATTACAGTTTAAAACAGACAGATGCATAACTGGTTTTCATTAAAAAAACCTTATGCTAGTTTTAAAAGTGTATTTCCTATAGAATGAGCTTAATAGGAGTAGTATTTAGCACCGAGCAGGATGTATGAGTTTAGCGCATCCTACTTCCCAGAACTACGAGTCAAAGTAGGTATAGATTCAGTATTCGCATTTCTATATGGATGATAGTATTCGAGGATGAATATTCCCAAGGGGGAGATATTGTAATACCCTGTATTATCCTTAGTTCAGTTCAGCTCCTAGTGCATACATAAGAAGCTTAGAACCTAAAAATTTCACTAAGTGATGGAGACTTAGTCATATATTTGACACCTTAACTTCGCGGATTTTCAATTTGATCTTCCAGGCTCCAAAATGAGGGTTTTTGAGTTGATTCATGTTAAGGGATGTAAGAAGCATATCTTGGGATAATTTTGGATTTTTTGGGCGAGGTTTGAATTGTGTTTGAATTGCATTCTAGTGGTCCACCGCGACTTCACTGCGTCGCGGTGACAGGCTAAATCACACTCGTTCTTTTTCCAGTGAAGCACCACGATGGTGCCGCATCGCGCCAAGGTTTGAATTCGCACTCATCCATTTCCATTGGATCAACGCGATTAGCTCGCATCACGCCAACCCCCTAAATCACACTCGTTCTTTGAATGGCAAATTCCAGTAGTACTATGCAATTCCATCGCATCGCGGTGAAGGCCTATTTTCTATGTTCTTGATCCATAATTTGAAATGCATGTGTCATGACCTTTATCCTAGTGTGTGAAGTGCTTATTAGGTGAATAATGTTCCTAGAAATCACTTAGAGCTAAGTTGAGCCAAGAACCTTAGATTCGTCTAAAGTTTGGGGTTCGATTCTACTAGGGTCTACTTTGAATGTATATAACTTTTTATAAATGTAGAATTTTCCTGCTCAAGACCCACCAAATTATAGAAAATTGAATTAGATATCCAACGATACCAATTTTACCTTAATCCGATGCCCGAGCAAAAAGTTATAGCCATTTTCGTGTGAGGCAGTAAGCTGCCGTGATGGTACCGTATCGCGGTAAGTTGCAAAATTGGGATACGAGCGAAGAATTTTTTCTTTAAATGAATGAGGGGAAATGGGGTCTTTTCCCACCTCAACCCAGGTCATAAATACAAGATGTTAAGCCTCCATTAGGGCATTATTTGCCCCTATTATCCTATTTTACTCTCAATAACAAACCCTAATCAATCCTCTTCAAGAACAATCAAGAATCAAGCTTCCCAATTCAAGAAAGCTTCAAGATTTTGTTTCTTAAGAAAGCTTCAAGATTTTGTTTCTTCTTCAAGATTTAATATTTTAAGGCATGTGGGAGTTCATCCATGGGTCCCTTTTTACCCATGGAGCCCAAAAACCCTTTTTACTTAATTAAAGAATGAATTTTCTATTATTATGGTATCTTGTATGTTCAAGAAAGATTGAATTTTATGTTTTCATAATGTTTTTAATTCAATTTGCCCATTTATGATTCCATGCTAGATTTTAAATTTCTCATGCGATGAATTTGAATTTCCCATGCTTATTTCAAGTATATTCCATGATAGATTCTAAATTCATGATGTTTAGCAATATTCTCATGTTTTAAATTCGTGCCTTCCACATGTTTGATGAAATTCCCATATCATGTTAAGTCAATTTCAAGTTGAATCCCCAAGTTATGAATTTTGTCATGTAATTCTATTGTTCACCCATGTTTAAGACATTCTTAGGTCCAAGCTATGATCTTTACATGCATGATTAAATGCCCATTTTCTATTTCAAGCGAATTTTATGTAAATTTCTCAATTAATGATTTTAGTTATATAATCAAGCCTATTAAGGTATGTGGGGCCCAAATCTAGTTTTTTATTACAAATTCACATGATTTTATATGAATTTCAATTTAGGATTCATACCCAAATATTTCTATTTGAAGATTATGAGATTACGAGTGATTTAGATGTTGAATTGCATGTCTACTTTCATAAATATATGCGTATGACTATATTTTCCAGATTTTGAGTTGAATTATGAATATTTTTCATTATTTAGCATAAATTTTACGATGATTTGACATGATTTTGATGCATGAGTTATTGAGCCCTAGTTTGAATATTGATACTTTAAGAAGATTGTGCTTTTAAGCATCCTATGGTTAGTTATATTCAGATTTTTAAGCAAGATTTGATCTTTTGATCCTAAGCTAAGATATGAAATCCACATTGCAGTTTTATTACAGTTTACAAAAAACAGATTAGTTTTGATTACAGTTTAAAACAGACAAATGCTTAATTGGTTTTCATTATAAACCCTTATGCTAGTTTTAAAAGTGAATTTCCTACAGAATGGGCATAATAGTAAGGGATTAGTATTTAGCACCGAGCGAAAAGTGTGGGTTTAGGACATCTTACTTTTCCAGAACTACAAGCCAACATAGGTACAAATTCAGTATTCGCATTTCTATATGGATGGCAGTTACATATGTGATCACTAAGGCTCATGTTATACTCCTTGGCAAGAGTATGACACCTCTCCCCAATGTGAGGTTTTCCCCTTAGGGGAGCAAGATGCTGGACTCCATGATAGCTCACATGATTTATGTTGGTTAGAAGAACCCCCCTAAAATAAAAGAATAATGGAAAAACTTTAAAAACCTAAGTGTGAAGGCTCTCAGTTTCATTCAGTTGTTATTATACATCAGATATTAGTCATGACATTACAGCTTTCAGTTTTCATATATAAAAACGAGTCCTTTATACACTTAGCTTGCATGATTTAAAGATAGAATACAAGTACAACTTTTTAGAACTAAATGTGATGACTCACAAGATTTATACAGTATGCTTCCTTATTTATGATTTCCAGTTTTCAGTTATTCAAGCCAATGTGAGTCATTTACACTTAGCATGCATTCTTTACAAGTTATATGGACATTGAGTTATTATTTTACTTATGCATTCACCCCTACATGATCATTACATTCCAAAAGTACTGATCCACATATATGTCTATGTACTACATTGTCTCATAATGTAGGTACCATTTGTAGCACTCACATCATAATCAGATAGTTTGCAGCTTCCAGTCAGTAGGTGATGGGTTCTTTTGATTCGAGGACTCGAGTCAAGTCTAATTTTAGTAGCTTTTCTTTTATTCAGTCGTACTAATTTGGGATAGCTAGGGGTCATGTCCCAGCTACCTATAGTCAGTATTAGTAGAGGCTTTATAGACAGTCAGTAGAGTTGATGTATTAGATTTTAGTTTTGTTTTGTAAAAGTAGAGTTGTAATCATTTTAATTTAGTTTTGTATCGATCAGATTCAGAAAAGATTATCTTCCGCTTATTTCATTCAGATTTATGTATTTTATTCAGTTGCTCACGAGTTATGCCAGTAGAAGGGTTAACTTGGGGTCACTTGTGGTCCTAAGCACTGTGTGATGACTAAGGGGTAGTCTTGGGTCGTTACAACTGGCCTACACCAAAGATAATAAAGGAATTGAGGTTTTTTTTAGGGTTGACTGGCTATTATAGAAGGTTTATTAGGGGTTATGGAATAATAAATAAGCCCTTGATTGATTTGCTAAAAAAAGAGGGGTTCTTACGGAGAGATAAGGCCACAAGAGCATTTCAACAACTGAAGAGTGCCTTGATCACTACACCAGTGTTAAAGTTGCCTAATAGTCAACAATAATTTATTGTAGAAACTGATGCATGTGACATTAGGGTGGGGGATGTTCTGAGGCAGGAAGGCCATACCTTCGATTATCTTAGCAAAATAATATCTCTAAGACACCTAGGTTTGTCAGTTTATGACAAGGAATTGCTGGCCTTGGTGCTGGCAGTCACAAAGTGGTCTCAATACCTCTTAGATTGAAGCTTTGTGGTGAGAACATATCAGAAGGCTCATAAGTTCTCGTTGGATTAGAAGATTTACACAGGAACTCAAATGAAATAGATAGACAAATTTATGCAGTTTGATCTCTTGATTGAGTACAAGAAGGGGAGAGAGAACAAGGCAAAGGATTCATTATCTAGGCTACCAGCTGCTAGTCTATTCTTGATGTTAGTTATTCCTATAGGTACTACACTTTTTCACAGGATCAGAACTGGTTGGAGCACTGATCTTGAATGTTGAACCTCATTTCCAAGGTTCAAAACCAGGAAGAAAATCTACGAGTATTTACTTATATTAATGAGAAACTGAGATATGGGAAGTTAGTAGTGGGCAATGATCAGTCTCTGAGGCAAGATATTCTTCAGTTTGTGTATAACAATCCTAATAAAGGGTATTCAGGCATGGAAAACACTTACAAAAGAGTCTCATCTATGTTATATTAGAAGAATATGAGATATGACATCAACAACTATGTCAGAGGATATGCTACCTGCCAAAGAAGTAAGTATGATGCATCAACCTCTCCAGGGTTGCTACAACCCTTAGCTATTCTTGATACCATTTGGTTCAACATTAGTATGGACTTTATAGATGGATTACCCAAGTAAAAGGGTAAAGAAATCTATTTTAGTGATGGTGGATAGGTTTATTAAGAGTGGGCATTTTATAGCCCTTAGCCATCCTTACACAACAACCTCTGTGGCATAAGTTTTCTTGGATCAGGTGTACAAATTGCATGGTATGGCTGAGAACATTATTAGTGATTGGACCCTATTTTTTAAGAAAGTTTTGGAAAGAATTATTTTCAGTACATGGAGTTACAGTCAACACTTCAACAAAATACCACCCCAAACAAATGGACAAACTGAGGTGTTGAATAGAACTCTAGAAACTTATCTCAGGTGTTATTGCTCAGATAGTCAGTCTGATTGGTCATTATACTTACCTTTGGCAGAGTGGTGGTATAACACTACATTTCACTTAGCCATATAGACTACACCTTATGAGCTTTATATGGGCAACCACCTCCACTACGCTTGCCTTACATTATTGGAGAAGTTGCAGATGAAGAGGTGGATAGAACTTTAGTAGCAAGGGAATTCAAGTCCTAGTTGATCAGATTCTATTTACACAGGCCCCAGCAGATAATGGCATCCTTGGCTAACAAGGGTGGAAATGACATGCAACTCCAGGAGGGGGATTGCGTATACTTAGAGATACAACCCTACAGACAACACACTCTTTCTAGTCAGACATTCAACAAGTTATCTTCCAAATTTTATTGTCTTTGTCAGATAATTCAAAAGGTTGGACCAGTGGCAGACAAGTTACCCCTTCCTCCTCAAGTGGTTATCATCTTACATTTCATGTGTCATAACTTAAACCTTGTCATAAATTGCCTACTAACATAAATCATCCCCCAATTGTTGAATTGACCAGTCCATATTGTGTAGAACCTCAAGCTGTCTTGAATAGAAGGATGATTAAGAGGGGAAATAAGGCATTAACTCAAGTATTGATTCACTGGAAGAATATGCCTCGGGAATAATCAAAATGGGAAGGCTATCATGTTATGAATTACAGGTTTCCAAATCTCTTCCTTGAGGACAAGGAAGTTTCTAAGGAGGGAGAAGTGATGCAGGATGGTACTGAAGAAAGTGGCTAAGAATTCTCATGACCACATAAAGTTGTACCTAGTGCTGGAATGGTAGTACTTGGTAGTTAAGTTGGTTAAAATACTAAGAATGTTCTTTTATGATTAACTCCCTTATATTTTGAAGTACAAGTTATTTAAATTACACATTTAGTCCCATAGATTACTTAAGGGTCACTTTCTAGTCTATGTCAGAAACTGTTAGTGAAAGCTTCCATTTTTGTCTGATAGCAAGGTAGTGAAGTGAGTCATCTAGGGTTTGAGAGTAGTATAAATTATAATATTCCTCTTCTATGCTACATTATCTTGAATGAAATATCTTTAGTTGTAACTAGTTAGCTTCTTCTTTAATATTTAACTTTTGCAAGAATGGAAAACAATGTGGGGTGATGCGGTTGGATGTAACCCGGAAAGACTCCAATCCACCCTGCCTTGCATAGGCCCACCTGTATACATTTTTTTTTAAATTTAGTTTGATATTAAAAATAAATTTATAATTTTTTTTACTCACATAAAGTGTTATTAGAGTTAATATTTCTTGTTCAATATAAGGGGTAAGTGAATCTATGGATGAAACATATGTTTCCATTTGTTTTTTGAACTCTCTTTGTCAAACATGAAACAATTATTATTTTGCATGAAATTATAAGGCTTCAAAGTATTTCAGAAAAGGCAATGAAAAAGTAACTTAAGGGGAGATAGTAAGTCAGGACTAACTTACAAACATTTATTCTCAGTGTTAGAAAGTAATTAAGTGGAATTGAGTAGTTGAAATCTTGTACAACATGCTATTGAGAACTAAATGAACGATAACAATTATAAATAAAAAACTCATGGTATTAAGTTTATAAAACTAAACTCCATAACAGGCCACTAAAGAAAAGAGACATAGTACGTCAAGCAAAAATAAATAAAAATAAAAATATTTATTCATCTACAAACTAGGGGCATTTAGTTAAAAGTGACAAAAGAGTTTCAAAGTGAGGTGTAGGTGACCCAAGTCTTAATAATTGAGTGTAGGTGACAATTATATTATTATGGATTAAGAAAGTCGGGGAAGTTTGAGAATAGCCCACAAGTTTTTAAATTTACACTTTAATACAAATGTTAACCTAATATGACAGAAAACAGAGGGAAAAAATGCATTTCTCTCTCTTAGTGATTTTTTGTTGTTCATTATTGCTGCTACTTTATTCATCATCTTCTGCTTCATTATCATTATCTTTTACTTCATTATCATCATCTTCTGCTTCATTATCATTATCTTTTACTTCATTATCATCATCTTTTTCTTCTTCTTGTTGACCATTGTTGTTGTTGTTGTTGTTGTTGTTGTTACCGCTACTGCTGCTACTATACTAATTTCTTAGGTCAAATTTTGTTTCGTACATAACTTTTCACTTTGGCATTACTTTATAGGAGACTTTGGGAAGTCAAATTATGATTTTTAGTTGAATTTGTAATCTGGGTAACTACTATTGTGCTATTTTTTCAACAATAGATAACACGCGAGCATGAATGCGACATAATAGCCATCTGTTTAAATAGATCACTCATCTGTTACGATAGATGAGCCATCTGTTACAACGGAAGACTCATATATTGGATTCATGTTTATGGTTCTATAGTGTCGTAACATAAATCGAATAGATGGGCCATCTGTTGCAACATATGACCCCTCTATTACAATAGAATAGATGGGCCATCTGTTGCAATATATGACCCCTCTATTACAACAGACTAGTTATCTGTAGCAACAAACTAGTTATTTGTTACAACAGGGTAAATATCTGTTATAACAAATTAGTAACCTATTGCAACAGAACCTAAACTTGATTCCAACAGACGCGTCGTTTGTTGCAACAAGTAAGTCATCTTTCGCAATATATTAGTCACTTGTTGCAATATAACCTGAACTCGATTCCAATAGATGCGTCATCTATTGTAATAGGTAAGTCATTTGTCGCAACAGGTGAGTTATCTATTGCAACATGTGTAACGACCCGAGACACCCCTAGTCGTTACACGGTGCTTACGGTCCTGAGAGACCACAAGCTAACCCATGAGCTGGTACTTGCTGTGAGCACTGAATAATATAATCATGAATGCGGAAGAATAACTGAAAGGCCATAAAGTTTTAATAACGAAATAACTACTGAATTATGAATCTGATAAAAATACTAAAATCTGAATAGTCTAAATAGCTAACTGTAGTGTCTAAAAAGCCTCTAAATTAAATACTGTGAGTTGATGGGACAGGCCCTAACTAACTCTACTAACTACTGAGATAAATACATGAAGTAATATAATCTGTCCTCGGATGATGAGGACTCACCACTGCTACCGTACAGATGATATGATATAAAGGACTAAGTGAGATCCGGGAACTGAGCATCAACACCTATGATATGACACATCATAATACAAAAGAAAAATATGCGATCAATACTTTAAATATACTGGTATGCTAAATGAGGTAGGATGGTAAACATGGTTTAATGAACAAAACTAATAATTAACCGGTTATGCATGTAAAGCATAGAGTACTTAGTAAAGAGCATGAAATCTGTAGACTCTGATAATGCATGGAAATCTGTAAACACTGAGGATGCATGACCAATCATATAATATAACTGAGTAAAATCTATAAACTGAAATACTGAAATAACTGAAATCTGTATGGTTTGGTCAAACAACACTAAGACTGAATAACTGAGCTGGGACTGTAACTGAGACTCTATCTGAGATTGTGGGAGGTATCATCTAACCGACATTTCCCAATTTGAGCTAATCAGGGTCCAGCCTATAACCCCAGTTGGAAGGGTGTTAATACCATGCCACGAGTACTAACAATGGCCGTGTGGATCCACTAAACTGATATAATGTCCAAAGGACTAAGGGTGTCAAGCCTGAACTAACGGGTGACCCCTGCGAGATAGTCAAGCCTAATCTGATGGGTGACTACTCATATCCTACGCTGGCTACGTAGTACTGAAGTATAGGTACTGCCACTAATGACTCTTTCTATCTGACGGGGAAGCCTCCATCCCTACACTCGCTCGGTGCTAAATCCTACTCCTAACTGAAAAACACTAAGATACTAGACTATTCTGAGTTGAATAACTGATATCTGACTATTATGATAGTGCTCATAATATAATATGAAGACTATTCTGTAATGTACTGAGGCTTGACTAAATAAATATCCATGGTTTTTGGGTCTTCAATACCCCCAGGACTCAAAACAATAATACTGAGAAGACCCTAAAGCTTGAAGGCCAAAACATGAAGGCTCTTATTAAATAAATCACTCTTGTAGGCATTTTATCAAACATTTGTAGTTCATGGTTCAAAACAATCATAGGAATATCCTAAAACAAATAGAAAAAGCATGAATCCGACATAATAGAGTTAAATCGTGGTCTTGTTCATTAAATAACATCAACAAAAGGAGGATTAAATAATAACAATAATTTTATGGTAACATGGTATAGAATCATAGTTCATGAAAATTCATGGGTGAAATCACAATTTAAAATATGATAACTTGAAAAGATCACAATTTTATAATTTAAAAGGGTTGCTTGGACTCCATGGATGAAAGGGATCCATGGATGAACATCTAACATACCTGGGATGATGAATTTGGAAGGATTGATGGAGAGTTCTTGAGATTTGACCTTGATTTTGAGAACTAGGGTTTCATGTTGTTAAAAAAGGGGATTTTTAATTTGAGAGAAAGTGAATAATGATGAGTATTTAGGTCAATTAGGGGTTAAATTTTGTGTTTAGGATGAGTTTAGGGCTTAGGAAAAAGACCCAAATACCTTTAAATGAATTTAAAAACCCAAGCTGGAAACTGAAATCCCAATTTTTGGCCTTGGCACGACGCACCACTATCATGCCAAGCAACTGGAAAAGGGACAACTGGGACCTGGACAAACACCGTAATACGCCACCATCGTGGTAAGCCTGTGGATGCCAATTTGTCCATCTCCGCAATGTGCCATGATAGCAGAGGCCCACTGGAAATTGACAAATGCGAAATTGGCCTGCTCTGCAATGCACCATGATGCGGAGTCACACTGGAAATCAAGAATTATCAAATTAACCTATGGCGCGACGTGCCAGGATCGCAGACCCTCACTGAAATTTTCCAAATGGGAGTTTGGCCTGCTCCGCGATGCGCTAAAGGTTAAAATGATGGGGTTTTGTGACTGAAACTTAAAATCGCTATAACTTCTTACTCGGTTATTGGATTTAGGCATATTTTATGTTATCGAAAAGCTAATTGAATTTCCTACGTAATGACAGACTCTAAACTAAAAAATAATAAGTGTTTAAAAATTTTCATATACGAATACTCATGCATTGGGACTTAGATTATGATAGGGAAATACGGGGTGTCACAATATCTCCCCATTGGGATCATTCGTCCCCGAATGAAACTGGTTAAACTGAGGGAACTAATGGACTGAGCTTACACACAGAATATGCATGTTTGATGCATGAAATGCATGATTGAGCTGATTCATGAATGCATGACTGATATGAACATGATGTGCTGCTGAAACTGAGCATGATAGAGAAAAATCTTAAGAAGATTTGGTACCTTATACTGAATTTGGATTCGTAGAGAAGAGATGAGGGTACTTGGTCTGTTCATCTGCCTCTGCTTCCCAAGTGGCTCCCTCAACGGACTGATTCCTCCAAAGAACTTTGACTAGTGGAACTTCTTTGTTCCTTAGTCTACGAACTTGATGATCAAGAATTTCAACTGGGACTTCCTCAAAGGAAAGACTATTCTGAATATCTACACTTTCTAAGGGAATAACTACAGCTGGATCACCACGGCATTTTTTCAACATTGAGACATGGAACACTGGGTGTACTGAGGCTAAATCTAAAGGCAACTCAAGCTTGTAAGATACCTTTCTGAAACGACTGAGAATTCTGAACAGACCGACATATCGGGGATTGAGTTTCCCTTTCTTGCCGAATTTCTTCATTCCCTTCATGGGAGAGATTTTCAAGTACACCAAATCACTAGCCTCAAACTCGAGATTCTTTCTCCTCACATCAGCATATGATTTCTGTCAGCTCCGGGCAACCCTAAGCCTTTCTCTAATCAACTGAACCTTCTCTAACGCATCAAACACCAAGTCATGCCCTACTATTACAGCCTCTTCTACTTCAAACCAACCAATTAGAGATCTACATATCTTAACATAGAGAGCCTCAAATGGAGACCTACAAATACTGGAATGATAGCTATTATTATATGTGAACTCAATTAAAGGCAAATGGTCATCCCAACTACCCTTGAAATCAACAACACATTCTCTCAGCATATCCTCAAAAGTCTGAATAATCTTTTCTGCTTGACCATTTTTTTGAGAGTGGAAAGCTGTACTGAGATGGACTAGGGTACCAGACCCTTTTGGAATGTTTTCAAGAAATAAAAGGTAAACTGGGTACCTCTATCTGAGATGCTAGATAAGGGAACACCGTGCAACCTAACCTACTCTATGAGATAGAGTTTGGCACAGTCTTCGGCTGAATAAGAGGTATGGATTGGCAAGAAATGAGCTGATTTAGTCATCTTGTCTATGATAACCCAAATAAAATCATGCTGACGATAGGTACGAGGCAAACCTATCAAAAAATCCATATTCACTTCCTCCTATTTCCACATAGGAATACTGAATTCTTGCATGGATCCACTAGGCTTCTGGTGCTCAACCTTGACTTGTTGACATGTAGAACACTTAACTACAAACTCTGCAATATCTCTCTTCATCCCACTCCACCAATAGATCTCCCGTAAATTGCGGTACATCTTAGTGGCCCTTGGATAAATAGAGTAACGCGCCTCATGCACTTCTGCAAGAATTCGTTGCCTCAAATCATCTACACCAGGCACACATAATCTACCCTAACAACACAAAACACAATCCCCCCCTTGGGAGTAAACTTCCCCCTTCTGATCTCTGATTGATTCTTTCAACTTAACTAGACTGGGATCTCTATCCTAATTTTCCTTCACCTCTAAAACTAGAGATGATTCTGAGCTACTCTGTACCCATACACTACCTTATGTAAATCAAGTAAACAGACACCTAGTCGGGCAAGCTTATGAACTTCTTGAGCTAACTTCTTCTTACTATCCTCAACATGAGCTACACTACCCATAGACATTCTACTGAGAGCATCAGCCACTACATTAGCCTAGCCCAAATGATACAGAATGCTCATGTCATAATTTTTCAATTGCTTTAGCCACCTTCTCTAAAGCAAATTCAAATCTTTCTAAGAGAACACATACTGAAGGCTTTTGTAATCTATGAACACATCTACATGCACCCCATATAAGTAATGCCTCTAAACTTTTAAGGAAAAATCTATAGCTGCTAGCTCAAGATCATGAGTTGGATAATTCTTATTATGAGGCTTAAGCTATCTGGAGACGTAGGCTATGACCTTACCTCTCTGCATGAGGACACAACCCAAACCTACTCTGGATGCATCATAATACACAATAAAACTATCTGAACCATCTAGTAGAGTCAAGACTGAGGATGAGGTGAGTCGAGTCTTCAACTCCTGAAAACTCTTCTCATAGGAATCTAACCACTGAAACTTAACTTTCTTCTGAGTTAATCTGGACATTGGGGATGCAATAGAAGAAAACCCTTTAACAAACCGACAATAATAGCCAGCTAAACCTAAGAAACTCCTGATATCTGATGAAGAGATGGGTCTAGGCCAGTTTCTTACCACTTCAGTATTTTGAGGATCAACTTTAATGCCATCACCAAAAATAATATGACCAAGGAATGCTACTGATCTTAGCCAGAATTCACACTTACTGAATTTAGCAAACAACTGATGAACTCTAAGAGTCTGAAGCACTATGTTGAGATGGTCTACATGCTCATTTTCGTTACGGGAGTAAACAAGAATGTCATCAATGAAGACTATGATGAACATGTCCAAGTACTGCTTGAACACTCGGTTCATCAAGTCCATGAAGGATCCTGGGGCATATGTAAGACCAAAGGACATGACTAGAAATTTAAAGTGACCATACCGAGTTCGGAAAGCTATTTTAAGAATGTCACATTCTCTGACTCTAAGTTGATGATAGCCTGATCTGAGATCTATCTTGGAAAAGTAACTGGCACTCTGAAATTGGTCGAACAAGTCATCGATTCTAGGAAGTGGATATTTGTTCTTGACTGCGACCTTGTTCAACTGACGGTAGTCTATGCACATTTTGAGAGAACTGACTTTCTTACGCATGAATAGAACAGGTGTGTCCCACGGGGAGATGCTGGTCCTGATGAATCTCTTATCTAGGAGATCCCTCAATTGTTCTTTTAGTTTTTTGAGTTCAGCTGGAGCCATTCTATATGGCGGAATAGATATAGGCTGAGTATCTAGGAGAAGGTCTATTCTGATGTCGATTTCCCTTTCGGGAGGAACTCCGAGAAGATCTTCAGGAAATACATCTGAGAATTTATTTCCTACTGGGACTGACTCAAGAGTAGGAGTTTCTGAGTTAGAGTCTTTGACTCGCACAAGATGGTAGACACACCTCTTGGATATCATCTTTTTGGATCTAAGGTATGAAATCAATTGGCCACTAAGAGCTGTAGTACTACCCCTCCATTCAAGGACTGGTTCATTTGGGAACTAAAAATAAACAATTCTATTTCTACAATCAACTGAGGCATAGCATGAGTGTAGCCAATCCATGTCGAGAATGATTTCAAAATTCATCATCTCTAACTCTACTAGATCAACTAATGTAGCTTTTTAAGATATTGTGACCGGACAGTTCCTGTATACCTGTCTAGCTACAATGGACACGCCTATTGGGGTAGACACTGAAAAGGGCTCTGCTAGATTTTTGGGACTAACTTCAAAATTGACAGCTATATATGGAGTTACAAAAGAAACAGAAGCTCCAGGGTCTAGTAAAGCATAAACATATAAGTGAAAGGCCTGCAACGTCCCAGTAACTATGTCAGGAGAATTTTCCTAATCTTGGCAGGACTGAAGAACATATAATCTGTTTGGACGCTGACCACTAGTAGCACTGGAAGCAGCACCCTGCTGAGTTGGGCGGCCGGATGGAACTGACGACTGATGGGACTGGCCTTATTGGCGTGCATCCCTACCTTTAAGAGCAACTACTCGATATTCTCGAATCCGATGGCCTATCTTTCCATACTCAAAACACACATCACTACCCGCTCTACACTCACCTTGTTGGTATCTCCCATACTTCTGACATAAAAGATTGGTACGAGCACTGCTAATACTGACTTGGGACTTAGAGCCTGGTGACCTATCCCTATTGTTGTTTCTGAATTTGGGTACTTGGGAACTGGCTAAAGAAGGTACTGGGGATGAAGACCTTTGATGAAACTAAGGACGATTACCACCTTTTGACTTTCGCTGATTAAAATTAAAACTATCCATCCTAGCTCTCTTATTTTCTCTCTCCCTCTCCTTAATCTTTTTCTCCTCTATCTATTGAGCATGGACCATCAGCCTAGAAAAATCTATCTCATTAATTATCATTGCGGTCCTACACTCCTTGACCACACTATCAGACACGCCAGACATAAACTTACTCATCTTGGACCTACTGTCAGCTACCACAAGAGGAGCATATCTAGCTAACTAAGTGAACTTGAGAGAATACTCCCTCACACTCATGCTGCCTTGCCTCAAATTAATAAATTCTAACACCCTGGCCTTCCTCAACTCTAATGGAAAGAATCTATCCAAGAAATCCATGGAAAACTCTTCCCATTCTATAGGCCCTGCATCAACACCTCTATCAACTTTCCATTGCTTAAACCAAGTATAGGCTACATCCTGTAATTAATATAAAACTAACTCGAAACACTGACTAGACGTCACCTCCATAGCATCCGTCACCTTCTGAACCATATCTAAGAATTCCTGGGGATCCTCTTCAGACTTGGATCCCGTGAAAGAAGGAGAATTCATTCAAGTGAAATCCTGAATTCTGGTTGCAGCAGTATTGGCCACTGGGTTGGCTGGAACAACTACTGGCCGTTTATTCCGTGCTTTTACGT
This sequence comes from Capsicum pubescens, assembly GCA_030864215.1. Classification (NCBI taxonomy): domain Eukaryota; kingdom Viridiplantae; phylum Streptophyta; class Magnoliopsida; order Solanales; family Solanaceae; genus Capsicum; species Capsicum pubescens. Next base: position 260,901,961 of record CM061540.1, on the reverse strand, counting down.
AGTTTACTAGAGTAGTGAACACAACCCTGAATTCTGCATGAGAGACATGCTCGTCCAAATGATCTGCCTGGATGGGATGAGAGGCTGGCTGAGTTCCTACTCTTCTGCCATTCTTCTTGGGAGGCATGTTCTGTAAATGGAAGGAAGAAATGGATTAGACTGAGAGTTTAACTTGAGCTCATGCTCAATCGTACGACATAAATACTGAAAGAAGGGAAACTTTTCCTAAACACTTTATAGCCTCTCGTCCATAAGTGTGGCGCGCTACACACCCACACACAACACTCTACTCGACATGACTTTTAGACTTCCTAGGACACTTTAAAATATTAGGCTCTGATATTAAGTTTGTAATGACCCGAGACTACCCCCTAGTCATTACACGGTGCTTACGGTCCCGAGTGCTTACGGTCCTGAGAGACCACAAGCTAACCCATGAGATTGTACCTGCTGTGAGCACTGAATAATATAATCATGGTTGCAGAAGAATAACTGAAAGGCCATAAGGTTTTAATAATGAAATAACTACTGAATTATGAATCTGATAAAAATATTGAAATCTAGATAGTCTAAATAACTAACTGTAGTGTCTGAAAAGCCTCTAAACTGGATACTATGAGTTGATGGGATAGGACCCAACTAACTCTACTAACTACTGAGATAAATACATGAAGTAATATAATGTGTCATTGAATGATAAGGACTCACCACTTCTATCGTACTGTTGATGATTTAAGAGACTAAGTCCAATCCGGGAACTGAGAGTCAGCATCTATGATATGATACATCATAGCGCAAAAGAAAGGTATGTGATCAGTACTTTGAATGTACTGGTATGCTAAATGAGGTAGACTAGTAAGCATGGTTTCATGAACAAAACTAATAATTAACTGGATATGCATGTAAATCATGGAGTACTGAGTAGAGAGAGCATGGAATCTGTGATACTGATAATGCATGGAAATCTGTAAACACTGAGGATGCATGACCAAGTATATAACATAACTAAGTAAAGTTTGTAAACTGAAATATTAAAATAACTAAAATCTGTATGCTTTGGTCAAGCAATATTAAGACTGAATAACTGAGCTAGGGCTGTAACTGAGACTCTATCTGAGACTGTGGGAGGTATCATCTAACCGACATTCCCCAATTTTAGCTAATTCGGGTCCAACCTGTAACCCCAGTTAGAAGGGTGTTAATACCATGCCACGAGTACTAATAATGGCCGTGTGGATCCACTAAACTGATATAATGTCAAAAAGACTAAGGGTGTCAAGCCTGAACTGATGGGTGACCCCTGCGAGATAGTCAAGCCTAATCTGATGGGTGACGACTCATATACTATGCTTGCTACGTAGTTATGGAGTATAGGGACTGCTACTAATGACTCTGCCTATCTGACGGGGAAGCCGCCATCCCTACACTCGCTCGGTGCTAAATCCTACTCCTAACTAAAAGACACTGAGATACTAGACTCTTCTGAGTTGAATAACTGAATCTGACTATTCTGATAATGCTCATAATATAATCTGAAGACTATTCTGTAATTTACTGAGGCTAGACTAAATAAACAACTATGGTTTTCGGGTATTCAATACCCCTAGGTCTCAAAACAACAATACTGAAAAGACACTAAAGCTTGAAGGCCAAAACATGAATGCTTTTATTAAATAAATCACTCTTGTAGGCATTTTATCAAACAGTTGTAGTTCATGGTTCAAAACAATCACAGGAATGTCCTAAAACAAATAGAAATAGCACGAATCCGACATAATAGAGTTAAATCGTGGTCTTGTTCATTAAATAACATTAAAATACGGAGGATTAAATAATAACAATAATTTCATGGTAACATGGTATAGAATCATAGTTCATGGAAATTCATGGGTGAAATAATAATTTAAAACATGATAACTTGAAAAGATCACAATTTTATAATTTAAAAGGGTTGCTTGGACTCCATGGATGAACATCTAATATACCTGGGATGCTGAATTTGGAAAAATTGATGGAGAGTTCTTGAGATTTGATTTTTATTCTTGAGAGCTAGGGTTTCTTGTTCTTGAAAGAGGGGATTTTTAATTTAAGAGAAAGTGAATAATGATAAGTATTTAGGTCAATTAGGGGTTAAATTTTGTGTTTAGGACGAGTTTAGGGCTTAGTAAAATGACCCAAATACGCTTAAACAAATTTAAAAACACAAGCTGGAAATTGAAATCTTGATTTTTACCCTTGGCGCGACGCACCACTATCGTGCCAAGCCACTGGAAAAGGGAAAACTGGGACCTAGACAAATTTCGAGACGCGCCACCATTGGGGTAAGCCTGTGGATGCCAATTTGTCCATCTCCATGACACGCCATGATCATGGAGGCCCACTGGAAATTGACAAATGGGAAATTGGCTTGCTCCGCGACGCGCCATGATCGCGGAGTCACACTGGAAATCGATAATTATCAAATTGACCTATGGCACGATGCACCAGGATCGTAGACCCTCACTGAAATTTTCCAAATGGGAGTTTGGCCCACTCCGCAATGCGCTAAAGGTTAAAATAACGGGTTTTTGTGACTGAAACTTAAAATCGCCATAACGTCTTTTTCGATTATCGGATTTAGGAAAATTTTATATTGTTGGAAAGATAATTGAATTTCCTACGCAATGACAGGATCTAAACTGAAAAATAATAAGTATTTTAAAATTTTCATAAATGAATACTCATGTATTGGGACTTAGATTATGCTATGGAAATACGGGGTGTTGCAACATGTCACTCATCTGTTGGAATCAACTTCAAAGGTTATTTAGTACTATAACATCTATCTCAATAGATGCTTCATCATACATCTGTTGCAACATATGATTTACCTATTATAACAGATGACTCATCCATTGAAATTAGCTTCAGGAGCGTAACATGAATTCCAATTGGTAAGTAATCTGTTTCAACTGATCACTTACCTATTGCAACATATTTTTCATTTGTTGTAACAAATTACATATCTGTTGGGGTTATGTTACGACTCTATAAAATCACTATTAATTTTATTATGATGTCATTATTAACTTTTTTTAACAAATGACTTTATTTGGGTACCATTAATGGAGGGATCAATAACAATAGGGATGAATTGTCATGGTCAATTGATCGAGAAGAGCAATAGATATGTATGGCATTGAAAGGAGGGTGAAATGCAAAAAATGATAGCTATGATAATCTAAAGTGATGTTTTGTATGATGATTTTGTTAACTTAATCATTAGCTATTATGGACTGAATTGTCAACCAGAAGAACTCGTCATCAGCTACATGCACAACTTCTTTGAAAATTAGAGGGTACTACCTTTCAAGATAACCAACCAGGTTCAGTTGGGTGCTTATCTTAGTGATTCGGCCAGGCTGGTGTTAACAGTGTACGTGGTTGTAAAACCAAGAGAGAATGAGAACTAAAATATAGAAGAAGAAGAAAAAGAACAAGACATCTTTGATGATAAGTTGGATGATCTGGACATGAATATTCCAGATGATGACCAAACGCCTACGCCAATTGGTGCGAGCAATAAAGTGGACAATTATTCTCAATTGACACAGTCTGGAAATCATCAAGACGATGAGACTAGCTTTTACAAGGGAATGTAATTCAATGATAAGGTCGGACTACTACTTCTTTGATTATTGATTGCTTGAAAAAAGATTTCATAATAATAAAGGTGATTAATTCGAGCAAAGCCTTTTGTTTCAAATGTGCTAATTCAAACTGCAAGTGGTGGTTGAGAGCGGTGAATTATTTAAGTTCTGACAGATTCATCATTCATAAATATGAAAAGTATCACTTTTGTGGTTCGGAGAACATTTTTGTCCAAAATCCTCATGCCGCGACAAAGGTCCTCAATCAATATTTCAAGAATAGATTCCCCAATGGAAAAAACCCTTCTACAAGGGATATGGTCAGTCAACTCCTTACGAAATTGGGTGTCATGGTCAGTTATTGGAAGATATATACGACCATGGGGATTTCCAAGGACTTGGTTAGGGGGATACACGAGCACGAGTATGTATTCCTCGATGCCTACTGTTACATGCTTGAGTCCATAATTCCCAAAAGCAAGACGACGTTGCATGTTGATGAAAATGAAAGGTTCAAGTACTTTTTTGTATCCTATGGTGCTTGGATTCAAGGTTTTCAACATTTGATAAAAGTCATAGCCGTTGATGGGACCTTCTAGAGGAGCAGGTATAATGTAGTTTTTCTAGCAGTGGTGGCGCAAGATGCAGAGAATCACATCTTTCCTGTCATTTTTTGTGTAGCGAACAATGAATGTGATGCCTTTTATGGATATTTTTTTAACAAAGGCGAAGTTGCATCGAAGATACCGAAGAGTTATGTTTTATTTCGTATAGGCATTCAAGTATTCCAAAGATGGGTTCAATTTTCTACACTTCAGCTCACTTTGGTTGTTGCAAGAAACATCTTAGAGATAACATTTGGAACAACTTTTACAACGAAGGGTCGTGACCCTTTTTTATAGAGCAGCTAAAGCATATAATAGAGAGGAGTTTTTAGACCATTTCAATCAAATAACAGATATGCATCCAAAGGCAGCAAAATATCTTGTATACGTTAATTTTGAGAGATGGAGCCGGGCATTTTATCTGGAAAATAGATACATTTTTATGACCTTAATGTGTTATTTGAGTCACAAGTTTAGTATGATGTCGTACTAAGTGATTCTTTTGTATAGGTACAATATTATGGCATCAAACATAACTGAATCGGTGAATTCATTGTTTGGTGATGAAAGAGAATTTCCCATCGTGGCTCTATTTGATAAAATAAACCAGAAGTATGGCTAATTTTTTCACGAAAGGTGTGTGAAGTTCGAGAATGCAAGAACCAAATTTGTTCTAGAAGTGGAAAAGATAATATCAACGAACATCAGTCTGGGGAATAGGTTATTTGCTCATCAAATAGCATATTACAAGTTTAGTAGCGACGGTCATGGTGATGTTGCCACGGTCGATCTTCAAATAAGATCTTGTACGTGCAGAGTTTTTGACTTGGACAAAATACCATGTCCTAATGCTATGACAACGCTTCGAGCTCAATACGATGCAAAATATGGAACTAAAATTAATGAGTACTCCTTTCCACATTATTCGGTGAAAAAATATATAATGGCATATAGTGAGCATATTACTCAGGGCCTCCCGAACAATCTTGAGTTGTTCCTATAGAGCTTTTAGGATGATTAATACCTCTTCCATAAATTGACCTAAACACTATCAAACCGAGAAGCAGGCCATATAAGAGGAGACATGGAGTCGGAGAATCATTTCCATAAAAAAATAAGTGTTCTGTATGTAAGAAAGCTGGCCACAAAAGAACTACATGCTCGGATCATAATACACCATGATTTTTGTAATAGAAAAAACTTATGTTGTTGTTTGTTATGGACTTTTATATATTTAACTCATTATTGTGAACTTAAATTTTATCATTTATTATGCAAAATATCTTTTTTAATAACTTGTGCATTAATAAAAAGAGGCAAAATAGGAACTAAATACAGCAGACCACATAATTATTTCCAATAGATTACCCATCTGTTGAAACTGATGGACATTAGCTGGAAGAACACAATACAATTCATCAAACTGGAATGTTTTTCCTCCAACAAATGACAAATCTATTGCAATAGATGGATAATCTGCTGACAAAAATCCAACTGATGACCAATCTATTTTAACAGATGGTCATTTGTTGAAATAACTCAAAACTCTTGCTATTGCTACTGGATTCAAAATTGCTCCTTACATCCAACCGTCGTCATGCTTGTTGAGAATAAAAAATAGAACGAATAAAATTAAATAAGAATTAAAAAGCCAAAGTTGTCAAAAATAAATTTTTCATTAACAAAACATAAAATACATTAGGTATAGATCCGATATAGAAAAATTAAAATATATACGCTAAAAGAAAAAACATTCTAATTATCATTATCATCATCATCATTGTTATTGCCAGCTGGTCAATCGTCAACCGACAGCAGCAGGATCCTATTCAGCCTACGCATCTCTATTAACATCCTTGCTTTTATGGCAGCCAACTTCCACTGCAGGTCATTAATCTGCCTCGAAAGTTTCCACACAGTGTTGCACAAAATAGCAATGTCCCAAATAGGATTAGCCATATATAGAACACGCATGGATTGACAAAATGTGTAAACAAAAAAGTAAAGAAAAGATTCCAAATGTAATACAACATATACTACCAATTGGTAGATTTAGACACACAAAAAAACACTTACTTCATGAGAAAGGCATATGCTCTTTGAAGAGAAGTGGTTGAAGATGTAATATGAAAAGACAAAATACAAAAAATAAATAAAATGGAGTAGAATGAAGATTAAGGAGGGTCGTATTTATAGAGGACTGAATCTTAATGTGTTAGGCAAAAAAGGCACGACTGCTCTGCTCTATTGTATTAATTACATTCAAATTACTGACTTTTTGTTTTCTGTGAAAAGTTGTGACTTTTTCTTTTACATTCAAACTTATCACCTTTTCAAAATAGTTTCTCTATTAATAACAACTATTATTATTGAGTTGTTACAACAGATCATTCATCTGCCACAATAGATAACCCACTATCGCAATAGATTTACCATCTGTTGCAATAAATGGTTTGTATGTACAACAGATGAGACATCTATTGCAACATATGGATTATCTGTTGTGACAGATGAACCATATATTGGAGAAGATGTTTTGATTTATTCTAACAACTGATTCATCAGTTACAACAGATTGAGAATTTGATTCATCAGCTGTTTTGAATATGTTAGAAAAAAGTCACGACTGTTCACTTCTTTTTTAATAGTTACCACATACCTTAATTAATCCAAATTGGTGACTGTTTTATTATGTAAAATAAAAAAACAAATTTAAAAACAAAAAAGGTGAAAAATTCATGATTTGTAGCACTTGTTTTTTCTTGACAGGCATATAGTCCTCTAACATTGAAGATGGTGGTTACCCTCTGAGCCTCCGTAGTCTTGTACACTACTTAACGATAGGGTAGGAAGAATAAGGTGTATGCTGATGAATGGATCCACTTTCATGCGTGGGAGTTATGTATTATTGATTAGGCTTTCGTGACAGACACAAATAAAGTACAATAATTTTGTGAATGCAATTTTTTACCGATTAGACACTGATCCTTCAAATAAGAACCTACATTTTATAGTTTAGTTTGATAGGTGTGAACTGATAAGGCCGAAGGGTTTCAAGAAGGGTGTCGATACCTTGTTAAAATTTAATGACAGTTTTGCTCATGTTTATGCGTCAAGTTTGGAGAAGGGTTCAAGTTTTTTGTAGCAGTGTAGACATTTAAATAGTGATTGGACTGATTTTAAGGGTTCAATGGACTTTTGAAAGGCCTCTGAAGCCTTACATTACTGCAAACAAGAATGGAAAACTAATAGTTATTTCCCTAGTCCAAATTTATATAAACGGGTTTCTCAAGGAGACTATTATATAGTAGAAGGTGCTTGCGAGAATACCTGTGCGGGAAAAGAGAGGTGGAGAAGACCATATATCATCTTGGACTTTATTTAAGAGGAAACAAAGGGAAATAAGTAAGGAACTTCTAGCCAATCTGGCCAATAAAATTGACTTGAAAGATTAAAAAACTGAATGAGCTGCAAATATGAAAGTGTATCTAATTATTAACATCCGTTAGTCGTTCTTGAAAAATAAAAATGCTAAAGAGGACTGGAGCTGGACACTTTGCTAGGGACTGTGACTAGAAAGCGTGGTCTCAATGAAGACCTACAAAAAGTAGGATCAGAACTCTAAGGAAGCAGTTTGGCGAGCATAACAGATTAGTAAGATCTTCAGTCAAGGAAGAAACCTAAACCAATAACTCCAGAAGTAACAATAAGGGAAGACAAGGCGTCAATTTCTGAAGTCTAACTTGCATCCCATGCCTTCTATTTTTGGTTCTAATTAGGTCAATGGTAGTATAAACAAAAAGGTTTGAAGTTGGCCAGAAATCCCATGCCTTGTTGTTTCCACTGCCTTTGACCAGACCAGAACCACAAGAAGAATGCCCGGGGTGCAAGTTTAACTTAAGAAATTGCCTCCTTGGCTTGGTCCCTTATTTTTACTTTAAGAGTTATTGGTTCAAGTCTCGTTCCTTACCGATAATCTTATGACCATCGGTGCTTGCAAAACTTCAGCCTTAGAGTTCTGGTCCTGCATTTTGTGGGTCTTTATTCAGGTCATGCCAGCTACTTTCAGTCCCCTAACGAAGTGCACAACTCCAGTCCACTTCAGAATTTTTATTTTCAAAATGGACTAATGGATTTTCATTTTTGGATACACTTTCACATTTGCAAATCATTCAATTTTTTCATTTTTCATGTAAATTTCATCAACCAGATTCGCTACACGTTCCTTCCTACCCCGTGTTTCTTTTTAATAAGGTCTGAGTTGATATATGGTCTTCTTTACCTCACCTTTCCCACACAAATATTTTCCCAAGCACCTTTTATTGTATAATAGTCTTCTTGAGAAACTAAAATACCCCGAGTCTGTACCTTAGATGCCACACGATGCTTACGACCCCAAAGGACCACAAGCTAACCCATGACTGGTACTGATGTAAGCATTGAATAATAATACTGTAATAATGTAGAACATAGGCTGAAATGCCATAAGGTTCATAATCTGAATACTGATAATAATAACATCTAACAATAATATCTGAAAATTTAGTACTGTCAGAACTAGACTAGTCTGAAAAGACTCAAATTGAACTGTCAGAATATGGAGTGGATGGGACAAGCCCCAACTAACTCCGACTACTGAAATACCAAATCTACTGAAATAAAGTATATCCTCAATAAATAAGGACTCACTATTAAATCTGTTGCTGCTAACTGAATCTATCTAAGCGTGGTCAAAAAGCTGAGCATCCGAACCTATGAAATGAGACATCATAGTGCAAAGAAAGAGTATGCGTCAGTACGTAGAATGTACTGGTATGCTAGATGAGGTAAGGATGAATGGAAGGATTTATATGCATGAACAGTAACTGACTAAATGATATATAGAAACTGAATAAGAGTACATGGATAACTAAAACTGCTATAAATATTGAGTATGCAATACTGCGCATAGACATGAATATTGTATCTGAGCTTTTACTGAAGCTGAGTACTAATTTCTGATAATTGAGTAACTGATATCTGAGATTTACTGATAACTAAGTTTCTGATACTGATTGACTATGTCTGATAGTCCTAATTCTGTAGAACTAAAATGAGTTCTATACTAAGACTGAAACTAAAATTGTGGGAGGTAATCATCTAACCGACATGCCCTTTTCTGAATAGATTTGGGGTCCAACCTGTAACCCCAGTTGGAAGGGTGTCAGTACCATGCCACGGGTAAGGAAATGTTGAAGAGTCACCCTCATCTGGTAGGTACCCCAAAAAAGAACGGTGGTACCCTCAACTGGCAAGTAAAACACCTCATCAACCATCGATTGGAAGGTTGATGTCTCAAACTATGTTGGCTACGTAGTTTTGGAATACAAGGACTGCTACTAAGGGTCACACCCTTCACTGGCAGGTGATCCCCCATCCTTGAGCTCCCTCGGTGTTGAATCCTACTCCCATCTGAAGGACGCTGATTATTATACTGGACTAAACTGGACTGGTATTGAGTTTCACTAATCGTGACATTATTGAGACATTCTGTAACTACTGTAGCTTTAGGTAAACAACTAGATTTTTTAGGTATTGAATACCCCAGGAACTCGATAGCATTAAAAATAAAGCATAGCATGATCATAAAAGCACAATAATGCACTCATTTAGACATTTTTTCAAACACTTGATAATCATGAACTCGTATGTGAATGGGACCACATAATAACATGTCATAAATTCACTATCCAATGCACTTGAGAATTTTATCAAAAACTTGGGGAGCATGATTATTTCATATAACAATAAACATATAATAATATCATGGCTACTATATTCAACTTTGTAATTCAAGAGTTCAACATGAAGATCACATAATTCAACCCACAAACCATCTATTTTTCATGAGACTTAAAATTAATCATGGAATTAAATCCCCAATAATATCATGAACATGAATTCAATCTATTTCAAGCATGGAAATTATAAATCTGAAAACTTGTATTTTAAAATAGGGTTCTTGGACTCCATGGGTGAAAGGAACCCATGAATGAACACCTAACATACCTGAGAAGATTAATTCTTGAAGGTTCTTGGTGAATTTCTTGAGAATTATTCTTGATCCTTGAAGCTAGAGTTTTGTATTTTGAGAGAAAGCTCTTGATTTTGGGGAACTTTAATAAAATGATGACTAATTAGGTTATTTAGGGCATAAATCTTGTGTTTAGGATGATTAGGGGTTTTGGGAATTGAGAAACTGTCCTTGAAATAAAATTACCAAATCTAAAAATCCCGACTTTTCACTCTGGCGCGATGCAGTACAATTGTTCTGGCTCACTGGAAAATTGACAACTGGGAACTCGACTAGTGGCGCGACACGGTTGTATCACGTTGCCTTACTGGAAAATGCCAATTGGGAAAATGACTAGTAGCGCGATGCGGTGGGATCGCAGTCCCTCACTGGAAAATGATAGTTGTGAACTGGCACTTTGGTGTGATGCACTGAAATCACGATGGCACCCTGAAAATTGATAATTGCCATTGGACTGCCTCTGCGCCGTGGTGATGCACCATTTGACACACTGTTTTACAAAAACTACTATAACTCTTCACCCGGGTATCAGATTTTGGCGAATTTTATAGCGATGAAAAGCTGACTGACTTTCCTATGCAATGGTAAGCTATAAAATAAGAAATTTTGAATATTTTAAAAACTATATATAGGAATACTCATCTACTGAGAGTTAGACTGAGCTAGGAAAACATGGGGTATTATAATATCTTTCCTTTGGAAATATTCGTCCTCGAATGAGACTGAGTAAGATGAGGACTGCTGATAGACTAAATTTATATATACTGAACATGCATATCTGATGTATGAGTGCATGACTAAACTGATTCATGAATGCATGATTGTCATGAAGATGATATGCAACGGTAATGAATACCAGGTTTGTAACTGTAACTAAACATGAAACTAAGTAAGTCTAGGAAAAACTGTTACCTTAAGTTGAATCATAGTTTGTGGAGAAGAGGTGAGGATACTTGGTCCGCATATCTTCTTATTCTTACCAAGTAGCTCCCTCAACGGACTGATTCCACTAAAGAACCTTGACCAATGGAACTTTTTTGTTCCTTAGTCGGTGAATCGGACAATCGAGGATTTGGACTGGAACCTCTTTAAAAGAGAGATCATTCTGAATATCTATACCCTCTAAGGGAACTATGACTGCTTAGTCACCCATGCATTTCTTTAGAAAGGAGACATGGAATATTGGGTTCACTGAAGCAAGATCTGAAGGCAACTCAAGCTCGTAAGCTATCTTTTCAAAATGGCTGACAATTCTGTAAGGACCGATATATCGGGGACTGAGCTTTTTCTTCTAGCCGAACCTCTTCACCCCCTTCATGGGAGAGATTTTCAAGAAAACAAAATCGCCAACTTCAAACTCGAGATCCTTTCTCCTCACATCTGCGTACGACTTCTGTTGGCTCTGGGCTGCCCTAAGCTTTTCTCTGATCAACTGAACCTTCTCTAAGGCATCAAACACTAAATCAGGCCCTACTACTGTAGCCTCACCGACCTCAAACCAACCAATTGGAGATATACATCTCCTACCATAAAGAGCCTTAAATGGAGCCATCTGAATACTGGAATGATAGCTGTTATTATATGCTAATTCAATCAAAGGCAAGTGGTCATCCCAACTACCTTTAAAATCAACAACGCATGCTCTTAACATATCTTCTAGAGTCTGAATGGTCCTTTCTACTTGACCATCTATCTAAGGATGAAAAGCTGTACTGAGGTAAACTTGGGTACCAAGACCCTTTTGGAATGCTTTCCAGAAGTAAGAGGTAAACTAGGTACCTCTATCTGAGATAATGGATTCTGGAACTCTGTGTAACCTGACCAAATCTCTGATATAGAGTTTGGAGTAGTCCTCGGCTAGATAGAAAGTATGAACTGGCAAGAAATAAGTGAATTTGGTCATCCTGTTTATGATAACCCAAATTGAATCATGCTGATGATGAGTACGAGGCAAACCCATCACAAAGTCCATGTTCACTTCTTCCCATTTCGATATGGGAAAATAAACTCCTTCATGGACCCACTAGGTTTCTGGTGCTCAATCTTAACCCGCTGACACATAGAGAACTTAGCTACAAACTCTTGAATGTCTCTTTTTATCCCACTCCACCAATAGATCTCCCATAAATTTTGGTACATCTTAGTGTCCCTTGGATGAATCGAGTAATGCGCACCGTGTGCTTCTGTAAGAATTTGTTTCCTCAAGTCGTCTACACCTGGCACATATAGCCAACCCTAGAAACGCAACACACCATCTCTTCTTTGGGAGAAAATCTCTACTTTTTGATCTCTGACTGACTCTTTCAACTTAACTAGACTGGGATCTCTGTCCTGCTTTTTCTTTACTTCAGAAGCTAGAGATGATTCTAAACTATTTTGCACCCACACACTACCCTCTATTGAATCGACTAAGCGGACACCTAGTCGAGCAAGCTGATGAACTTCCTGAGCTAACTTCTTCTTATCATTCTCAACATGAGCAACACTACCCATAGACAATCTACTGAGAGCATCAGCCACTACATTGACCTTGCCTAGATGGTACAGAACACTCATATCATAATCTTTCAATAATTCTAACCATTTTCTCTGATGGAAATTCAAATCTTTCTAAGAAAACACATACTGCAAGCTTTTGTGATCTGTAAACACATCAACATGCACCCCATGCAAATAGTGCCTCAAAATCTTTAAGGCAAATACTACAGCTGCTAACTCAAGATTATGGGTAGGGTAATTCTTTTCATAAGGCTTAAGCTGTCTAGGGCATAGGCTATGACCTTACTTCTCTGCATGAGGACACAACCCAAACCTACTCTGGATGCATCACAATACACAACAAACCCATCTAAACTATCTGATAACATTAGAATTGGGGCTGTAGTGAGTTGAGTCTTCAACTCCTAAAAACTCTTCTCATAAGAATCTAACCATTTAAACTTGACGTTCTTCTGAGTCAATCTGGACATGGGGGATGCAATAGATGAAAACCCTTCAACAAAACAACGATAATAGCCAGCTAAACCTAAGAAACTCCTGATATCCATCTTAGAAATGGGTCTAGGCTAGTTTCTCACCACCTCGGTCTTTTGAGGGTTAACTCTAATGCCATCACCAGAAATAATATGACCAAGGAATTCTATTGACCTTAGCCAAAATTTGCACTTACTGAATTTTGTGAATAACTGATGGGCTCTTAGAGTCTGTAGTACAATTCTGAGGTGATCTGTGTGATCATTCTCACTATGGGAGTAGACAAAATATCATCAATGAAGAATATTACAAACATGTCCAAGTACTTCTTGAACACGCGATTCATTAAGTCCATGAAAGCTTCTGGGGCATTTGTTAAATCAAAGGACATGACTAGAAATTTAAAATAACTATACTGTGTTCGAAAGGCTATTTTTAGAATGTCACATTCTCTGAATCTGAGCTGATGATAGCCTGATCTGAGGTCTATCTTAGAAAAGTAACTGATGCCCTGAAGTTGGTCAAACAAGTCATCAATTCTAGTAAGTGGATATTTATTCTTGACTATGACTTTGTTCAACTAATGGTAGTCTATACATATTCTAAGAGAATCGACTTTCTTACGCACGAATAAGACTGGTGCGCCCTACGGGGAAATGCCGAGTCTGATGAACCCTTTTTCTAAAATGTCCTTTAACTATTTTTTTAATTCTTTGAGTTCAGCTGGAGACATTCTTTATGGTGGAATAGATATTGGTTGAGTATCTGGAAGAAGGTCTATTCCGAAGTCAATTTCTCTCTCAAGAGAAACTCCGGGTAGATCTTTGGGAAACACATATGAGAATTCATTTACTACAGGAACTGACTCAAGACTAGGAGTCTCTGAATTAGAGTCTTTGACTCGCACAAGATGATAGACACATCTCCTAGATATCATTTTTCTCACTCTAAGGTATAAAATCAACTAACCCTTAAGCGCTATGGTACTACCCCTCCATTTAAGGGCTGATTTATTTGGAAACTGAAAATGAACAATTCTATTTCTATAATCAACTGAGGCATAGCATGAATGGAGCCAATCTATGCCGAGAATGGCATTGAAATTCGTCATCTCTAACTCTACTAAGTCTGCTGAAGTGACTTTCTGAGATATCATAACCGGACAGTTCCTGTATACCCGCCAGGCTATGATAGACTGACCCACTAGGGTAGAGACTGAGAAAGGTTCTGTTAAGATTTTTGGTCTGACTTTGAAATTAACTGCTATGTAAGGAGTTACAAAAGACAGAAAAGATCCTGGATCTAATAAGGCATAAATATGTAAATGAAATATCTATAATTTACCAGTGATCACATCAAGAGAACTTTCCTGATCTTATCTGGACTGAAGCGCATAAAGACTATTTGGGCGTTGCCCTACTGGTGGCACTGGAAATGACACCCTGCTGATTTGGGCGATTGGACTGAGATAAAGGATAATTGTACTAAACCTGGGAACCTAACTAAGAATAATCTCTAACTCTGTGACCTGGCTTGATACACCCGAAACATACATCATTGACAGCCATGCAGACACCCTGATGGTTTCTGCCATATTACTGACAAAGAGGATTTGTTCGAGCACTGCTGACACTACCCTGAGATTTAGAGCCTGGAGACCTATCTTTGTTACTATTTCTGAACTTAGGTACTAGAGCACTAGCTGAGGATGGAGCTGGAACTGAGGAATTCAAATAAAATTGGGAATGGTTACTTCCCTCTGACTTAGGCTGAGTGAAATTAAAGGTACCTATTCTAGCTCTCTTGTTCTCCCTTTCTCTTTCCTTATTATTATCCTCCTCTATCTGATAAGTATGGACCATGAGCTTGGATATGTCCATCTTCTTAATCAACATCATAGTTCTGCACTCCTTAACCACACTCTCTGATACCCCAGACACGAACTTACTTATTCTGGACCTACTATCTGCTACTACATGGGGAGCATATCTAGATAACTGAGTAAACTTGAGGGAATACTCTTTAACACTTATGCTGCCTTGCTTGAAATTGATGAACTCTAACACCTTGGCTTCTCTTAGATCTAAGGGAAAAAATCTATCTAGAAAAGCATTAGTAAACTCTTTCTACTCTATAGGCTCTGCATTTGTACCCTTGTCTACCTTTCACTGCTTAAACCAAGTATGAGTTATATCTTGTAGCTGATAGGTAGCTAGCTTAACACTCTCACTGGAAGTCACTCCCATAATATCTGTGACATTCTGCACCTGATTGAGGAAATGCTGTAGATTCTCTTTAGACTTAGATCCTAAAAATAGGGGGGATTCATTTGGGTGAAGTCCCGAATCCTGGCTGCAACAGTATTTGACACTGGGTTATCCTGAACAACAGTTGGTCGTTCACTCTAAGCTGCTATTGAATGGTCTAGAGTAGTGAATATAACTCTAAATTTTGCATGGAAGACATGCTCTTCCAGTGGATCTGCCTGAATGGGCTGAGGTACGGACTGATTTCTAGTCCTTTTTCTGTTAGTCTTTTTGGCAGGCATGTTCTGTAAATAGAAGGAAGAAATAAATTAGACTGATAGTTTAACTTGAGATCATGCTTGTTCACATGACAGGAATACTGAAAGAAGGGAAACTTTCCTAAGAACGTCTTGTAGCCTCTTACCCATAAGTGTGGTGCACTACACACCCATGCACAATACTCTACTTGACGTGTCTTTCAGAATCCCTAAGACTCTGTTGATCCTTAGGCTCTGATACCAAGTTTGTAACGCCCCGAGTCTGCACCCTGGAAGCCACACAATGCTTACAACCCCGAAGGACCACAAGCTAACCCATGACTGGAACCTGCTGTGAGCACTGAATAATAATACTATAATAATGTAGAATATAGGCTGAAATGCCATAAGGTTTATAATCTGAATACTGATAATAATAACATCTGACAATAATATTTGAAAATAGAGTACTGTCTGTACTAATCTAGTCTAAAAAGCCTCTAATTGAACTGTCTGAATATGGAGTTGATGGGACAAGCCCCCAACAAACTCTGACTACTAAAATACTGAAGCTACTAAAAATACTTAAATAAAGTATATCCTCGATAATGAGGACTCACTACTGAATCTGCTACTTCTATCTGAATCTGTCTAAGCGCGGTCGGGAACCTGAGCGTCCAAACCTATGATATGAGACATCATAGTGCAAATAAAGAGTATGTGTCAGTACGTGGAATGTACTGGTATCTAGATGAGGTAAGGCTGAATGCAAGGGTTCATATGCTTGAACAGTAACTGACTGAATGATATGTAGAAACTGAATAAGAGTACATGGATAACTGAAACTACTGAAAATACTGAGTATGCAATACTGCACATATACATGTATACTGTATCTGAGCTTTTACTGAAGCTGAGTACTGATTTTTGATAACTGAGTAACTGATATCTGAGATTTACCGATAACTGAGTTTTTGATACTGATTGACTATGTCTGATAGTCCTGATTTTGTAGAACTGAACTGAGTTATATACTAAAACTGAAACTAAAATTGTGGGAGGTATTCATCTAACCGACATGCCTCTTTCTGAATAGATTTGAGGTCCAACCTATAATTCCAGTTGGAAGGGAGTCAGTACCGTGCCACAGGTAAGGACATGCTAAAGAGTCACCCTCATCTGGAAGGTGCCCTAAAAGAGAGTGGTGGTACCCTTAACTGGCAGGTAAAACACCTCATCAACCTTTGACTGGCAGGTTGATGTCTCAACCTATGCTGGCTACGTAGTTTTGGAATGCAAGGACTGCTACTAAGGGTTACACCCCCTACTGGTAGGTGATCCCCCGTCCTTGAGTTCACTCGATGCTGAATCCTACTCCCATCTGAAGAACACTGATTATTATACTGGATTGAACTGGACTGGTACTGAGTTTCACTGATTGTGACATTACTGAGACTATTCTGTCTAGTCTCATATTTACTCTAGTCTCTAATGATGGTCAGGCAAAAGTTGATCTACTTTCACTTTCTTTTATCTGCAAATAAGAGAAAAACATTTGATGTCAAACAAGAGAAAAACATTACAAAAGGGTAACATAAAATTGAATGAATAAAATATCTTACAACAAGTATTGCAATAAATGACCATCTGGTTCAATAGATGACCATCTGGTGCAACAGATTCCCCATCTGTTCAACAAACGAGTCATCTGTTGCAATAGGCGATGAATCTGTGGCAACAGATGGCTGAAATATTGCAATAGATGGGCCATCTATTTGAATAAATCAAACCAACCTTGTTATTGGTTTGATTTCTTCCAACAATTGCTCCATCTGTTCTAACAGCTGATTCATCAGTTGAAATAATTGAGAAAACTATTGCGACACCACCACCAACATCAACAACAACATTAATAACAAAAAAATAACACCATATGTTTCAACACCATTAACAACACAAACACCACATGCTCCAATAATACCCAAACCCCTAACACCACCACCACCAATAAAGTAACAAACAAAAGACATAAAAGAATGATACTGACAACAAGGCTTTTTAAGTTCTCCCAATAGATAACTTTTTTTGAATATTTTAATAAAAATAATGGTTCATTCATTCAAGACTTAAAAGTTACCTTTCTTTCAATTTTCTCAATAAATAGGATACTGGTAACGGCTAAATCAATAAAAACAACAGATGTAAATATCTAATTTAAATAACATACAAAGAAGAAGATGAGAAGAAAAGAGCAATAGAAAACAATACCTTCAATATCAAAAAACCAAAGGGATCAGAACACCCATTTCAATCGAGAAAAGAGATTGATCGGTTGAGATCCAAAAGTATCCTCATGCGAAAAAAAAGAGAATAGAGAGAAAAAAATAAAGCGGTTGTGATTACCTAAATAGGAGAGAAAGAGATTTCTGAAAGAAAGAAGAGAGATGAGTTAACTTAATTATGACTGAAGGAGTGAGAATTCTAGAGATGAGTTTTAAATATTCATTAATAACTTTAAGGGGCACGAGGAGATGATGACATTGAAAAGAGAAGATAAGTCTACTCAAGGAAGAGATTTTTGAGTTATCCAAGTAATATTTTTTACCTCCTTAGTATTTTATATTTTTTATCTCCGATAGGAAATTGCTTTAAAATATAAAAAAACAATCTTAAAACATATAAGTCATCTGTTGCAACAGATTACATTTTCTATTTGAGAATTTTCAATGGCTTAGTCATCTATTGCAATAGATGCCAACGTCCATTTGATAATTTACAATAGATAGGTTGTTGCAAATAATTCAATAGTCTATTTAATTATTTCCAAAAGATAAGTGATCTTTTACAGCAGGTTGAACATTTAATTTTGTACAATTGCAATTGAGTTTATATGTTCAATTACAACTTCAATTGATATGGTCAACTATATTGCATAATGTTGGTATTACGCTCCTCCTGACCTAAGTCGTCAATCGATCAATATGTGTTGAAACGATTCATATTGGCTTATTATTCGAAATACCTAAATTGATTTATCTACAACTAGGTATGAGTTGATAGGGTATACTATATTGCATGATGTTGGTATTCCGCTCCTCTTGACTCGAGTCGTCAATCAATCAATCTGAGTTAAAACAATTTATACCAGCTTATTATTTGAAATACCTAAATTGATTTAGATACAACTAGGGGTGAGTTGATAGGTTCTACTAAATTGCATAATGTTGGTATTGCATTTCTCCTGACCTGAGTGGTCGGTCGATGAATCTGAGTTGAAATGATTCATATTAGCTTATTATTTAAAATACCTAAATTGATTTATCTATAACTAGGGGATGAGTTGATATGGTCAACTATATTGCCTGGTGTTGGTAGTTCACTCCTCCTGACCTGAGTCATCAATTGATCAATCTGAGTTAAAATGATTCATATTAGCTTATTTTTGAAATACCTAAATTGATTTAGCTACAACTAGGGATGAGTTGATAGGGTTAACTATATTGTATGATGTTGATATTGTATTCCTCCTGACTCGAGTCGTCAATCGACCAATCTGAGTTGAAACGATTCCTATTAGCTTATTATTTAAAATACCTAAATTAATTTACCTACAACTAGAGATGAGTTAATAGGGTCAACTATATTGCGTGATGTTGGTATTGCATTCCTCCTGACCCGAGTCGTCAATCGACCAATCTGAGTTAAAATGATTCATATTAACTTATTTTTGAAATACCTCATTTGATTTAGCTACAACTAAGGATGAGTTGATAGGGCCAACTATATTGTATGATGTTGGTATTGCGTTCCTCCTGACCCGAGTTGTCAATCGACCAATCTGAATTAAAATGATTAATATTAGATTATTTTTGAAATACCTCATTTGATTTAGCTACAACTATGGATGAGTTGATAAGGTCAACTATATTGCGTGATATTGGTATTGCGTTCCTCATGACCCGAGCTATCTATCCATCGATCTGAGTTGACTACTGTGGATCATCTACTGTGGCATGTCGGTTTGTTTTGGCTTGAAAGAGTTTACCATAGTGACAGACTTGAGATGCGATCGTCCAGAAGAACCTCTTATCAAGGAAAAATCCTACAAAAGGTCTAAGGCAAACAGGATAGCCAAACGACCACCATCAAATAAAGAAAAGGCATTATCCCAGCGATCACCCACCAAAACCAACAAATGCAAGGAAAAAATAGATGGATTGTTGGACATTGCTGGATGTGGGTACAAAGCCGATAACTTGTTAAAACATCTCAAGGATAAAACCATACCAAAGTAGTACAGGGAGAAATTGTGCTTAGTTTGGTTTGCCCATTCTGTTATATTGACAAGAGACGCCAACAAAGTCATAGAAGATGATTTGTTAAAGCTTGCTAAGGATTTTAAGAAATTTAACAATTATCCCTGGGGATATGACAGCTACAACTTGACTTTCAAATATTTACTGACAAAGCTATCCCCGAAGATAATCACATTATACGGCTTTCCTTGGGCTTTCATGATAAATTTAATCACTATTTGTTTACTCATCCATTAATTTATATTAAATAATTATTATGACTTTTTTTCTTGCTTCCTGTTTATATTTTTTAGGCTTAGGAATTTGAAGTCATTCCTCCCCTCCGAAAGCAGGTCAAGGATTACCCGAATGAGGTTTCTCATCCAAGGATTCTTAGGTGGTTGGCTAAAAGAGCAACACAAGAATTAAAGAGGCTGATCTTTTTAACCCTCTGGATAATGCATTATGCCTATTTTCAAGAAAAATAATTTGACTCAAAAAAATATATTGAAACAGATGTGCTATTTGTTATGAAAGGAGGGTCATCTGTTGCAACAGATTACCCGTCTACTACAACTGGTACAACAGATGGGTAATCTGTTATGACAGACGATTCATATTTCACAATAGATTATCCATCTATTACTTTGGTTCTCTAAAGCCGACTTAACAAATAACCCATCTACTATAAATTACGTAACAGATGGGTATTTGATGTAACATATTATTAATCTGTTACGACAGATAGATCAGCTATTATGATAGAAAGATCATCTTTTGCATAAGTTATCTGTGTTAACATGTAACCCAACTGACTACAAATTATTATATGATTTAAATGTATCTATCTTTTTTTATAGGTTGTACATCCATAGATGCCTACTGATCTGGAATTGGGGATGACTTCTTTTATTACTCTATGTCTTGTTGATACAATAGCAGACCCAATGGTGTAGTTAATAAAGAAGAAATCAGCTGGAGCAACAGCCATAAGAAGAGTAGTTAAGCAAGGTCAGCCTAATATTGAGAATCTTCATGACCAACCTACTGCAACAGATCCAGGTGTTTTTTCTGGGGGTGTTGCTGGTGGAGTTTTTGATGTTGGTAGCAGGCATACTGATGCTGATGCTGCTTCCAGTCATGATGATGAGCATGTTCATTCCTAAAAAAATATATTTGAAAATACCCCTTTCATAGGTCCCTCTCACCCTTACACCGGTCCTTCCCACCCTTACATTGGTCCCTTCTATACCTCTTCACCCTCATGTTCTCATTGCAAATGTGAAAAGTACAAGGATAGATAGGATAAACTCTTTGAAAAGGCAGAGGCTATTGCTAAAACTATTGAGGAATTGAAATCCAAGACGGGTGTCATGCCATCCAAGAAGGTGAGGGATCCATACATTCCTACAGTAGAAGTTAGGAGGAATAAAAAAGTAATTACCCAAGTACTCTCCAATTGAAAATAAAAAAAATTGCAAATCCTCCCTCTCACAAAGTTGTTTAAGTTCAAGGGCCATTGAAGAAGGTGGACATATACACGAAACTTGGCGACAAAGAGAAGAGGGATCTGCAACGAGCCAAGAATACCAAGCAAGGCGCACAAGATTACCCCATGCATACCTTTTCCACCCAAGACTTCAAGAGTATGACAGATATGTGTGCGCAGTATGTGGGAAAGGTAAGTTTAATTTTCCTAACCTAGCTTTCTAATCTACTCAATAAAGAAGAAGCTACGAAATAGACCTGTCATCTATTGCAACATCTGGGTTTTCTGGTGCAACTGGTGGTGGTTCTGTTGTAATATATTACCCATCTGTTGCATAAGTTGTGTTAGATAGGTACTATGTGAACACATTTAGAGAACTCTCTGCAACAGATGGACCATCTATTGTATCTTTCCACTATGTTTTCCTTTCTTAAAATTAATAACCTATTTACAAATTGACTTCTTATATCACAGTATATTGAAGAAATTCTTTGCCACATGAGGGGCAGGCAATTAGAGTACCCGAAATCTTATGATGTTGTTTATAGGATAATGGACCTCAACTTTTACAAGAATTTCAAGGATAGGTACAATGATCTCACTAAGCTAGCATCAATTCCTGGTGGATCGATATTTGATTCGTTAGTTTCTGGGTTCTAATGGGATGAAAAAATGGTTAAATATGTTAGAGGGGTGAGGCCATATCCACACATCAAGAGCTGGACCAAGGAAAAGAGAATTCTTGTAGTCATAAATGTGGATGTCATACATTATTTGGCTATTGAGAGACTACTCGATGAGGGAATAATCAAGGTTTATGACTGCAATTTACCTGTCTTCGATGAGGCCAACTTTTTTACCTATATGCAACCACTGTTGGATTTGTTACCCAACTTGTTGAGGTAGATTAAACTGATGGATCATTTACTAGTGGAAAATTGAGGAAGCAAACATGGGATTTTGAAGGTTGAAAAAAGGACATGGACCTTTCAAAAAATGAAATCGCTGTCACGTGTGGGTCGTACGCGCTTGCACACATCAAATATTTGCTGACCAATACAAAAATATTCGAGTCAACGACCTTTTTGTGCGACAATGCTATGACAAACATGCAAGAGGTCTAGGCTTATGGGGTACTAACTGGATGCTTGGAGCCTGTGTATAAAGAGTAAGATGTAGAAACACAAACACCATAACAATTTTTTATTTCAAGTCACTTCACTTTACATGTAGTGGCAATGTTATTTGTCTGATAAAAGTTGAATTTTTTATAATGTAACAGGTTGTCTATCTGTTGTAACTTCTACTTGTTCTGATAGATAGTTTATCTGTTGCAATAGGTTGATCATTTGTTGTATTATGTCGATGTTTCTATCTAAGTCTATCTGTTGCAATAGTGGGTAGACCTATTTGATAATTTCCAACAAATGACCTACATGTTACAACATATGTCTAAATCTGTTTGATATTTTCCAACAATTTACGCTTGAATATCCATGTGCTCAACAACACCAAACCAGTAGCAAATACACCGCCATGAAAATTTTAGCAATTAGGCTTGAATATTCATGTGCCCAACAACACCAAACCAATAGCAATAACGTACAAAATGTAGTATTTTCTTGCTCAATTTTGTTTCTCTTCAAAATCCTTGTCTTTTTTCAACAAACCCAAGATTACACAATTTACTTGTGAAGGGTGTCGTCCTTTACACCAATCAAAGTAATCACATCTACCCAATTTCTATAAAAACAAGACCACAATTACAAACCAATTACAAGTTAATAATTAATCAACTAATTAAATAAAAAATATTACCTTTAAAAACTTACAAGTAAAAAAGCCTACGACTTGGATTTTGTTGAGCCCAAGAAGTCTTCAACAGAGCTTCATGACCACACTTACAATATCAAAAATCTTTATCACAAAAAATAGTAGAAGATGAGCTCGACATTGTCAAGCTCAGTTGGAAAAAATAAAAAAATAGATGAAGAAAACTAAATATAAATAATTTAAAAAATCTGGATAGAGAAAAAAAGATGATGAAAAAGAAGATTTGGAAATTTAGGGTTAAATTTTAGGATGAAGATGAATATATAAGACAATGGGGGGGGGGGAATAATCGTTGGGGGCCAAGTCATCAAAAATAGGAGTTCAACGCGCCTTGGCTGCGTTAATTACACGCGAGCTGCCAATAGGGAAAAATGGGTCAAACTGACATATTTGATGCCTATTTTAGGTGTTTAAAATGAACACTGTCTGTTTGAGGTTCCAAAGTCAACTATTACTGTAATTTAAGGTGCCTGTCGATGGGTTCTACCTTTTTTATTTCATGTCACTTCACTTTACATATAGTGGTAATTTTTTATGTCTGATGAAAGTTGAATTTTTTATAATGCAATTGATTGTCTCTCTGTTGTAACAAATATTCTATCTATTCTGCCAGGTGTTTATCTATTGCAATAGGTTGATCATCTGTTGCATTATGTCGATGTTTCTATCTAGGTCTATCTGTTGCAATAATGGAAAGACATGTTTGATAATTTCCAATAGATGACCTACATGTTGCAATATATGTCTAAATTTGTTTGATATTTTCCAACAGATATGTCGTCTGTTGCAACAAATACCTTATATGTTGCAATATTTGAATCTAGTATTCCATTTCAATAAATAAGTTTAAATCTAAGAATAAAATAAATTTATAGACAATATAAAATAAATCGAAGTCTTCAGAAACTACATGAAATAAATCAACAAATAAATGAAATGTAAAAAAAAAAATATTATGGGTACAAATCTCAACAAATAAATCAACTATTTAGTTTTGATGCCAACAATTCCTAAGGAGGGGTGAGGTATTACTTTGACAGACTCATGCTATAAATATCTACTCAATATGAATAAGTTGTTCTTCGTCCGGTGCCATGAAATTCGGCTTTGGTCTTCGTGGATCTTTATTGTCGCTTGCGTACGGTTTCTATGATTTTGCTTCTCCATATTTTCATAAAAAGAGTAGCATATTTTCAATGTTGTTCAACAGTAGATTCTACTATGAAATCCACTTGGAAAGCCAAAATTATCAATGCTAATCACAGAGATACAAAAAAAATGAAAAAGGATAACTTATCTATTTTAGCAAACAAATTATCTTTCTGTTGCAACATATGGATCATCTATTGTGACAAATTAAAACACGAGGAATACCTGTACTATAATTTCCAACAGATAAACCATCTATTGCAATATATGACTCATATGTTTGGAAAAATTAAAATAGTAGGAAGTCTTGATTTAATTTGTCCCAACAGATGACACATCTATTGTAGTATGTAGGTCAACTATTGGTACAAATAAAAATGGTACGTAGAGCTGTTTGATTTGCCAAAACAGCTGAGACATATGTTGCAATAGATAATACATCTGATGCAACAGGTTAGGCAATTGTTGCAATAGATGTATATATATGTGTTTGTTTGTTAGTTGGAACAGATGTTATACATTCACCTTCTTCAACTCATATTGCTCTCCTGTGGACCTTATACATCGCTTAATAGTGCAACACAAAGACAACAGAGTTGCAATTTTGCTTTTTTGGATGCTTGATAATGCCTTGGAAATTACTTTCCTTCTTTTATTAGCCTTAATCTCTAATGGAGTGGGATGGATATGAAATCCTCTTTGATGGAAAGATGCCTTTCTTAGATTTCAATTCCTTTACAGATACAATTAATGTATTAATAGCATTAATCAGTACATCATGTGTCGCCTTGCAGTCTTGACATTTGCATGCAGAATATTCGCTAGGAGGGGCAAAATCTAAATAACCAATATGATCATACTCATAATGTTTTTTTTTTAAAACTGTAAGAGGAGCAGTATTAGCCCCAAAAGTAGCACCACTACCACCACCAACAGCTACATCACCACTAACACCATCAATAATAACATGCCCACCCTCTAAAATTGTTTTTCTTGTGATGGTTGTTGCTCCAAATAATTTTATTTTTATTTTTTCAATGACCTTAAGGTCCGATAAATTTTGCAAAGATCATAAAGTAAGAAAAAATGACATCTTCAACTCTTAATTGGTCGGAACAAGCGACAGATTCACAATCTAATATAAATCAGTACATCTATTAGAATGATGATTAGATCATTCAAAAAAATCATTAATTAAAATAAAAACTTAATTAAAATTACACTTACTGCATTCTTCGGGGGGTTGAAAAGATCAATAAATTTTATATTTTTATCAATTTTGACTGACAACCATCTCAGGATTCTTAGACAGGAAACTTCTTCTCGGTAGTTCACTTGTTGTCTCGAATAAGGAATGACTTCAAATGCCCAAGCCTATAAAATAACACCAATAAATCAAAAGCATTATTGAATAAAAAAATAAATCATATCATAATAAAAGAAATACTTACCATGAAAGCCCATGGAAAGCCATATAACTTGACTGTCTTTGGCGCTAACGGAGTCAATAAATATTTGACAGTCATTTAAAGCTTTCATAACCCCAAGGATAGCTATTAAATTCCTCAAGATCCTTGGAGAGATTTATTAAACCAAGTCGTATGTTGTTGTTAACGTCTCTCACCCAAAGAATATTATGTACAAACCAAACCAAGCACAATGATTGCTTGCGCTTCTTTGAAAGTCTTTTACCTTTCAACACTTCTATCATTTTTTTTTTGAAGCTTGGACCAACAAGGGACACCTAGTGTTCATGATCACTCGACTTGCATTTGCCTTTTTGGGTGTGCGAGGTGCTTTTTTTGGGTTAGAATAGGTATAACTTAAGAAGGAGAAAGGGGATAATATTTTAGTGCAGTAACTATGGCAAACTCCTTCCAATCAAAACAAACAGACATGTTATAGTAATTTATCCATACCTCATCCATCTTATCTTTGTATTTATACATAAACCTGCACTTGAGAAGAACTTATACCATTTTCATTTGGAAACGAGCATTATTGTTCTCTGGCAAATCAAGATATTGCCCAAAGCAGCTGTCCCTGAAAAAAGCATTCAAATTTTATTCTCGAAGTATTTTTTTGAAGGAGTCGAAAGATTTTCCCATGGATGACTTAACCACGAAATTACTTGTTAAATTTGTGGCACCATCGCACTGCATTATCACAAGATAACTATCAATGCTGAAGGATTTAACCAACTTTTCGGTGGGAGGGCTATTAGCATTTAGATCATCTCTTTTGAAATATTCCTCCTCCCCATATTTATTATCTTCTCCTCCTGATTGAGATAACACTTAGAAAGAAAGCTCATAGAATGGTAGATGTATCCTAGTTGCTTCACTTGTTCCTTTACTTGGACTTTATTTGGTTTCTTTTCTTTGGGAGCCCTATTATCTAAAATTAACAAAAAAATAAAATAGATTATAATTGATTAATGCATCATTAAAAAAAGATAACATTAAATCTAACATACACAATAGTAAAATAATATTTCCAACAGATCACATATCTATTGCACCAGGTAGGTTATCTATTGTAATATATAAATAACCTATTACAACAAAGGAGTAATCTGTTGGAAATAATAAAAATAGATCACCCATTTGTTAAAAAAGATGACTGGTTTGTGCAATAGATCATACATCTATTGTAATATATGAGTGATCTGTTGCAACATATAACTAACCTGTTGCAATAGATAAGTAATCTGTTGAAACAATAAAAACAGATCACTCATCTATTGAAATAGATGACTGGCATGTGTAATAGAGCACACATTTGTTGCAATATATGAGTGATCTGTTGGAATTGTTATCAATGATCAATTTTGTTTAGATTTCTTCCAACAGAAGGGTCATCTATAGTGACAGATGAATGATCAGTTGGAAAAATAAAGTCTTAGATATGTCCTGTTGAAATAATTGATAGGATTTTATCCAATAGAAGGTCCATCTATTGCATCAGATGATTAATCTGTTGTATTAGATTTTTAGTCCGATGGTTCCTCTATTGAATCGGATGGTAAATCTATTACATCAGATGGTTAATCTGTTCTATCAAATTTTTAATCTATTGTGTTAAATTTTTAATCGAAAGGTTCTTTTGTTTCATCATATGGTTAATCTGTTGCATTAGATTTTTAATCCGATAGTAAATTTGTTACATTAAATTTTTTACTCGATGGTTGATCTTGGGTGTATTTATACGCCTAAGCATCATAACTTACCTATATTTTAGCTAAGTTTGGAGAACAAAGTGCCCAGTTTCTTATGTTTTTACTGTACTTCTATGTAATTGAGCTAACTGATGTGATTAGCATTATTTCAAGTATTAATGAGGTAGATGGAGACATAATGGGACTATGGAATGTGGATGGCATATGACACAAGAGAAAAGTAGCTTGTTGGACCAAATGTGGCGCCTAGAAACTATGTCCAAGACTACTTTGTCATTTATAATTAGTTCAGGGACTTAGAAGGTAAATATGAGAGAAAAGATTATTAAAAAGACTTGATGCTGAATTTTTATCATTATTCAATATTCTGTAGTATTTTGAACAAGGTAATAGCGGCTTAGGGTGGAGAGAGAAAACGTTTCTCTCTTGTTTTCAATATTTGCACACCAAGATCGTCTTCTAGTTTTTGGTATGATGAATATTTCTATTGTAATTTCTGTTTTATTCATGAGTAGCTAAGTTTATTAATTAGGGTTATGAAAGCCTTGTAGCATACAATCTATTACTTTGGGTTTTCAATTCATTATGCATTGATTTGTTTACATCATACTCTCTTCGTTTATCTTGAATTCTCGTGG
This sequence comes from Capsicum pubescens, assembly GCA_030864215.1. Lineage (NCBI taxonomy): Eukaryota > Viridiplantae > Streptophyta > Magnoliopsida > Solanales > Solanaceae > Capsicum > Capsicum pubescens. The sequence goes on along the minus strand of CM061540.1, from coordinate 260,873,596 downwards.
TTGCAAACATAAAGGATGTGCCTTAAAACACAACTTGTTCGAGAGAAAGGTTGTTGTTCGGAAAAGAGTGTAGTGACAAGAAAATAGGATTTCCAACCCCTATTTCATATGTTAATGCCTTAACAGGATTAACAACTTGAAGATTTCGTATTGTTTTTGTAAACACTTTTGATTCGAGAGAACTAAAGTGAATTAGTCCTTGGTGGTTGAGAAACACTAGGATTATGTTATTAAATACATTATGCTTCTCTGTAAGCATGATGCATGTATGAATTTGTAAATCCCATAGTTAGAAAGTATTGAAAACTACAAGGTGGATATAACCCTAGCTTGCTATTTCTCTGAATTTGAACACTACCACACATACTTCATCTTGTTAAACTGAAACCATTAATTTGTGAACTGAATCAAATCCCCTCTTTTGTTTTACGGAAATAAATGATTAAAAGTCAACTAATCTGCATACAACTTAATTAGCACCATATTCCCTGTGGGATTCGACCCCAACCTAGTTGGGTTCTATATTTGACAGCGACCGCTTATGCTCTCGTAAGAGAGGTGTAATTTGGGCGTATCAAATTTTGGCGCCGTTGCCAGGGAATACGATTGTCGATTGAGTTTATGTGTGTTAATTGACTATTAGTCAAGTTTCCTTATTTTATGTTTATTTATTATTTTTGTTTGTTACATGCTCATTGTTGTTTATGCCACGAACCAGAAGTTCAGGAGAACCATTATTACCCTTCAATCCTGAAACTCATCTTATTGAAAGAATGGCTAACCAACAGGAAGCTGAAAGATTAGCCGCTTTGGCTAATGCTCAATTAAATCAGCAGAATATAGATAACCCACGTCGGGTACCTAATCTAAATGAAGAGGACCTAAGAGATGATGATTTAATTAACCCGGCTAATAGAAGGTGTGTAGTAGGGGTAGTTGCACCTGTAAATCAAAATCATCCATTCAGAGGAAGACTAGACCGCTAAGCTGCGCAGTTTGATGTTGATAATGATGAGAACAATTTAGATGGAACTGGATTTACAGGGGCAATCATTTTACACCACTAGATACTGGGGTGAAATTCAACATCACCAGTACTATGATCCAGCTACTGAACTGAAAGGACTCTTTGGTGGATTACCTGGTGATGATCCAAATCTACATTTGGTGAATTTTATCAGTATTTGTAAGTCATTTGATAATCCTGGAGTAGGAAAAAATGTTATTCATTTAAGATTATTCCCACTGTCTCTGTCTGGAGAGGAAACTATGTGGTTGAATGAGTTGACACCTGATTCTATTACAAACTGGAGGCAATTGAAAAAAGCTTTCCTAGAAAGGTTCTTTCCGCCCTCCAGAATATTACAGTTGAGGGGTGAGATCAACAACTTTAGACAATTGGCTAATAAAGCTTTGCATGAGACTTGGGAGAGGTTTAAAAAGAAGTTGACTCAATGCCCAAACCATAAGATGACTGATGAACACTTGATGAAAATATTCTACAGAGCTTTAAACTCACTTACAAAGCCAATAGTGAATAATGCTACAAGTGGAGCTTTTATGGAGCTCACTTTTACTGTGGCTGTGAACATGTTAGAAAGAATGACTAAGACTAGTAGAGCTTGGCATACCAGAAATTCTGTGGTAGCAAGCAATACTGGGTCTAGTGTAATATCAGCAGAGCAACATAGGATAGAAGAGGAGCATGATCAAGATATGGCTCATATGAAAACCCAGATGGATCTGCTCACAAAATATTTTCTATTAGGGAATATAGAAAGGTAAAAGTTATGGGGGCCCACGGTAAGGGAGCTGAATCAAACACCGAGGAAAATGCTAACTACTTGCATAACTAGGGGGTTTTCGGACCGGTGGTCAAAGAAACCAAGGTTGGAACCATCAAGGAGATTGGAAGAATAAAAGTGATAGGAGTGGACTGTATGTACCTCCTGGAAGCCGTGATAATGCTGCCACCAGTTCAGGAAAATTATCCATGGAGGACATGATGGAGAAACTATTAAAGGGAGTTGAGGCGACCGAGTCTGGGGTGACTACTATGAAGAGTGACATATCTTCCATGAGTCAACTAGTAAATTCACACTCAATAGTTATTAAACAACTGGAGCAGTAGATGAGCCAATTATTCGCAACATTCAACCAAAGACAAATGGGACTCTACCAAGTGATACAGTTCAGAATCCGAGGACTGATGGATCGTGTATGGCTATTACCACTAGGAGAGGTAAGATGTTATCTAGTCCAGGATTGAGATCATACTCTCAAACTGAAGCGGTCAAAATGGATTGGGAGATGGTTGATGAATCTTCAGTGGTGCCTGTGGAGTTGAGAGGTTCAAAAAAGAAGAGTGCGGAAGTAGAACAACCACCTAAGCCGAAGCATGTTAGTGATGTGGAGCAAGGCATAAGAAAAGAGGTAAAAGTTGATCCAGTTGAAATCCCAAGGCCACCACCCCCATTTACATAATGATTAAAAAAGAAAGAAGATGAAGGCAAGTTTAACAAATTCAGGGCTATGTTGATGCAATTGATAGTGAACATGCCTTTAGTTGAAGCACTTGAGCAGATGCTAGGATATGCTAAATTTATGAAAGATATTCCGACGAAGAAAAGAGAGGTAAGCTACAAACCAGTGGATAATTTCCATCATTGTAGTGTTATTTCTACAAGGTCACTGGTGCAGAAGAAGGCAGACCCAGACGTATTCACCATCCCTTGTACGATTGGGTCTCTGGATTTTTCTAAGGCCTTATGTGATCTGGGAGCTAGCATCAATCTGATCCCGCTAGCTGTTTATAAGAAGTTGGGTTTGGGATACCCCATACCCACAAACATGCGACTTGTAATGGCGGATAGATTGGTGAAAAGGCCGGTTGGAATTCTATATGATGTACTTGTAAAGGTGGTCGATTTTATATTTCCTGTCGACTTTGTAATTCTTGATTAAGAAGTGGACTTTGAAGTACCCATAATTTTGGGCAGGCCGTTCTTAGAAACCGGGAGAGTATTAGTTGACCTGGAGTTGAATGAGCTGAAATTTAGGCTCAACGGGAAAGAGTTTAGTTTTGAAGTATGTAAATCGATGAAACAACAAAAGGAGATAAGTGTCTTTTCAATTGTTGATGTGTTCTACGAAGATGAGCGAGATGTACCAGTTAATGAAAGACCTATTGTAAAGACCATAGCTGGTTTGGTTGAACTTGCAAGCAAGGATGTGAGTGACTTCAAAGTGGCTGGACTTGGAATAAAGCATTTTCTTGATCCAACAAATGAGGTACAAATAGTATCATCGATGTATCTTGATAAAGTCTGAGTAGTCAAGATAATCGAGTCATGCCACGACGTTAAATCAAGCACTTAATGGGAGGCAACCCATGATTTTATTTTCATTTTATCATGTTAAATAAAAATATAAAAATAAGAGTCGAGCCACGACTAAAACTACGACACTTGGTGGGAGGCAACCCATCCTTTTAATCATTTTTGTTGTTTTTGATTAGTGTAGGTGCATAAAGTACTAAGGAGGTGATTGGTACCATATTTGGTTTGAAATTGAGCCATATCAATGGTGGTAAGTTAGGAGTAACAGTGACATTACAGGTAAGTTGGAGTGGTCAAATGTTAAGGCTCGAGTCATAACTCGTGTTAGAGTTGTGACCCAAATTATGTTAATTCGCCCCCCAAAGTTTTGTGGTGCGACTTTATTTTGTGATTTTCAAGAAGGTCTGTGGTGGTAGCGTAGGGATCGGAAATAATGGCTTAGGGTGGAGAGAGAAAATATTTCTCTCTTATTTTCACTATTTGCACACCAAGATCGTCTTCTAGTTTTTAGTATGATGAATATTTCTATTGGGATTTCCGTTTTATTCATGAGTAGCTAAGTTTATTAGTTAGGGTTATGGAAGCCTTGTAGCATACAATCTATTACTTTGGGTTTTCAATTCATTATGCATTGATTTGTTTACATCATACTCTCTTTGTTGATCTTGAACTCTCGTGGTTGCAAACATAGAGGATGTGACTTAAAACACAAATTGTTCGAGAGAAAGGTTGTTGTTCGGAAAAGAGTATAGTGATAAGAAAATAGGATTTCCAACCCCTATTTCATATGTTAATGCCTTAATAAGATTAACTACTTGGAGATTTCGTATTGTTTTTGTAAACACTTTTGATTCGAGAGAACTAAAGTGAATTAGTCCTTGATGGTTGAGAAACACTAGGATTATGTTATTAAATGCAATACTCTTCTCTTAAGCATGATGCATGTATGAATTCATAAAGCCCATAGTTAGAAAGTATTGAAAACTACAAGATGGACATAACCCTAGCTTGCCATTTCTCTGAATTTGAACACTACCACACATACTTCATCTTGTTAAACTGAAACCATTAATTTGTGAACTGAATTAAATCCCTCCTTTTGTTTTACGAAAATGAATGATTAAAATTCAACTAATCTATATACAACTTAATTAGAACCATACTCCCTGTGGGATTCGACCCCAACCTAGTTGGGTTCTATATTTGACAGCGACCGCGTACGCTCTTGTAAGAGAGGTGTAATTTGGGCGTATCAATGGTTAATTTATTGCATCAGATTTTTTATCCGATGGTTCCTCTATTACATCATACAATAAATTTATTGCATTAGATAGTTAATCTGTTGCATCAGATGGTAAATCTGTTATATTAGATGAATAATCTGTTGCATCAGATGGTTAATCTGTTGCATCAAAAGTTTAATCTATTGCATCAGAAGGTTAATATGTTGCATCAGAAGGTTAATCTATTGCATAAAAAAAATAGTAACATGATTTTCTTCAATAGAACAACAACAATATAACCATTTTTACCAAAAAGAAGAACAAATTAACCCAACAACGGACACAACACCAAAAATACCAACATCGTTATTTTGTTTGTACAAACACAAACAACAAAAATCAAACTTCAAAAAATGCAACAAACAACAAAAAAATCATATTTCACTCCGAAAAGAGAAGAGAAAAAATACCAGAAATTAGGGTTTTATTCATGCTGAATTTCAAATTAAAGCAACAAATATTGGAATTGTTCACCAAAACTAAAAGAGAAATTGGCTCAAGTTTCTGTTTTTCTTCAAAACTAAAAAGACCATAATTTTTTACCTGTGAAAGAAGAAAAGGGACAATGAAGAACTCGAAGCTGTTGTGGCCGGAGAGCAAGGCGGTCACGTTGATTGACGATTGAAAGTCAAAAAGGAACTCGAAGCCCAACTATTTATCGCCGAACTCTTTTTCTTCAAAACTAAAAAGGCCATAATTTTTTACTTGTGAAAGAAGAAAAAGGGACGATAAAGAACTCGAAGATGTTGTGGACGAAGAGCAAGGATGTACCGTCGATTGATGGTTGAAAGTCAAAAAAGAACTTGAAGTTCAACTATTTATCGCCGGAGGTTGAAGTCGCTGGGGATTGAAAGAAGAAATTTGTAGAACTGTTGGTTGGGAGAAATTATCGAGAAAGAGAGGAGAGACGATTAATTTGGAGAGGAAGGGGTGTGGGTTATTTTATATTTTTAAAAAGATTAGAAAGTTTTGAAAATATCAATTGAGTTCACAATTAACTTAATCAAATTTCCTAATTATGTTTGACCCTTCAAGTTGGTCAATGTTACCAATCCTTCATTCAAGACTTAAATGACACCTTTCCTTCAATTTTCTCTACAAACTAATGGAAGAAGCGCATCGGATAAATTTTGAGAGAGAGTTAAATATTTGCGCAACCCGAACAACAACCCGAACTAAATTCCTTAAAATTAGTTTTAGCCCGCCCCGGGCCCATATAAATCTAGATCCAAAAAAGTACCGTAGTAAACTAATAAAAAGATGAAGGGACTGTTTGGGGTTACTGTTGAAAAATTGATTATTTTAAAGTGTGTTTGGTATGAAGGAAAACATTTCTCATGTTTGGTTTGGTTAAACATTGTGGAAAATATTTTCCAAATAAACTTATTTTCCTCAAATCTAAGGAAAATGACTTCCCTTCAAAAAGTAAGATAAATATTTTTTGATTTTTTTTCGACCTCACTCTCAAGTTGAAATGTTCATACACCTTTCAAATCACTCATCCCTACCCCGACATCGAATATCCCTCCCTCCCTCTCCAAACTCCCAATTCAAAAAATATATTTAATTTTTTTTAAGTATTTCAATTTTTTTCTTACCCCATCCCCTACCCCGACCCTCCACCCCCTACCAGCTCCCACCCCTCCTTCCAAAACAAATATTTAATTTTTTTAAAAAAATTCAAACTTTTTTTGTACCGCATCCCTTACCCCCCTCCCCCCCCACAAAAATATATTTTTTTAAATCACTCTTGCCCTACCCCAAACCCCAACCCCCTACTAGCCATCGCCCCTCCCCACCCATCCACCTCCCCTTCCCTCTCTAAAAAAATTACTATTATTTTATTTTTTTCAAAAAAAAAACTCATAATTTTTTCCTTACCCCACCCCTTCCACCTATTTTGACCCCCACCCCCACCCCATCCCCACACACCAACCCCCTCCCCCCAAAAAAGGAATTTAATTTTTTAATTTATTTTTAAAAAAAAGTTTCAAAACTTTTTTCTTACTCCGCCTTTCTTATCCTATTCGTTCTCATTTTTTTTTTTAAATATATACAAATACTTTTAGAAAATATTTTCCTACTTGCATAAAAAATATTTTCCTACCTGCATAACAAATATAAGTAAGAAACAACTTATTTTCCTAAAAATATTTTCCTCCTCCATATTGAACGCACCCTAAAAAAAGTTTTTCGGAGTTAAAAATTATTTTTATAAAAAGTATTTTCTACTCTTTAGCTAAACACTAAAATATATTTTCTGAAAAATATTTTTCAATTCACCAACCAAACACTAGAATAGATTTTCCGGAAAAGATTTTTCACTCACCAACCAAACATAAGAAAATAAGTAAGAAGTCAACTTCTTTTCCATGGAAACACTTTCTAGGAAAATATTTTCCATGGAAAACATTTTCCATGGAAAACATTTTCCTTCATACCAAACACACCTTTAGAGTAACACATTTATAAAATGACTTTTCAGAAAATATTTTTAAGAAAATACAATTTATTTTTGGCTAATTCACTTAAAAAGTATTTTTGATAAAGAGATTATGTTTGGCTAATTTACATCTATATCTATATCTCAATCTACATCTATAGTATATTAAAAGTGTGAAATTTTTTAGAAAAGTGATTTGAAATATTTTTCCTTTATTAAAAGTCTATACTTTAGATAAAATCATCTTTTTCCTACTTTTCTTCAATTATTATTTTGTTAAATTAAACACTTCTAAGATATATGGGAAGAAACTTAATAAAATAAATACACTGCAATAAATAAATATATGAATCCTAAAATATATAGAAAAAATTAAGAATCCTAATAATATATGTAAGGAAAAAAGAGAAAAATATACGTTAAAAGGGAAAAATCATTGATATAATTTTGTTACGTGATTTTTTAAAATATAATTAAAGGTAACCTAAGACAACTTCACTTATGTTTCTTAGTCGATTTTGGCTATTTGACATAAGAAATCTTTTATGCAAACAAAACTTCTATAACAATGTGTTTTCCTCTTGGCGCATCTTAACAGGCTGCTAACGTGCACCTTCTGAAAATTCATGGCTTCTATGAGTAAATCAACTCATTCGTCGGAGAAGATCATAACGCCTCATGATGGAGTAAGTTGTACACTGCCTACCCTCACGTTTGGGAGCTTTCTCCCTCTTTGATTTCAACCGATCCCTAAGCAGGTTGAGGAACCAGCTCAAAATCCAATTCACCTACTTCAGCACACTTATAGGAATATAGAGAATCTTGCCCAATCGACAATTGCAATTTTCTAATGTTGTAAATACGAGACAACCTCCATTAAAGAAGGAATTTACAGAAAATCGATGGGTAAACGAAGGTAAAACCCTCTCCTATATTCCTCCAGTGGTTAAAAATGGAAAAGTTGTTATTAGTATTATTGAGAAAGACATCAAGGAACAAACTCAATATTGGCAAAATTCACTAATTGGGCATGTAATTGGGGATACCCCATTTGTTAAATCTATGGAGAATTATGTGGAGAATGTGTGGAAATATGAGATTAAGCCACAAATTCTAGGTCATGATGTTGGATACTTCATATTTTGATTTGAGACAGCTGCAGATCGATAAAAGGTTTTATGTAATAGACCATACACTTTCCACAACAAACTTTTCATGGTACAACCATGGGAGATTGATTTTGAATTTGACCCAACCAAAATCACGACAATACATTTGCGGGTTACTTTGTCGGGACTTTCTGTTGCTTACTGGTTTGGGGAATGTATGATCTCGCAAAATCCTAAGCTTAATTCAGTCCTTTAGGCTTGTCAAGGGGTCCCACACTTAAAATATTTTAGCTAAGTACTCAGACTTAGTGTCATTTTAGCCTACGAAGGTTGGAAATCTTATTTCGTAAACTTTACATCCATTAAATATTGATGTTTAAGTTGATTCATGATCAGGAATGTCCGTAGGTATTTTCGAACAAGTTTCGGAATTTTTGGACTTCGTTTGAAGCTCCTTTGGAATCTTAAAACAGTGGATCAATGCGATCTTGGTACGCCGCATTGACTATCGCGTTGATTAATATTTTAACCAGCTACCAGCGTCAAATTTCAGTGAATCGACTTGAACATGGCACGACGTGTTGGCTATCACATCGATGGCATTTATTCACCGCGTTGACCTACGCACTGCTAACCCAGTTTTTAGTCATTAAAAGACCACATCATTGGGGGTATTTGGGTTTTTTTCCCTCGACCCGCAGTCCTCAAAACATGAAATTAAACACCCTATAGAGCAATTATAGTCATTATCTCTCAAAAACTCTCAAGAACAAAACCCTAGGTGTTCAAATTTCAAACCAAGAAACTCTAGATTCAACCATAAACTTTCAGAAATTCTTCAACAAAGGTATGTGAAGTGTTCATCCAAGGGTTCCTTCCATCCTTGGAGTCCAAGAATCAACTTTTAAACTTTAAGTATATGGATTTCATGAATACCATGATGGTTTTGATAATATTTATGTTTATAATGATTATTTGAGTTTCAAATCCATGTGTTATGCTAAGTTTCACGTAGAGTTTATTGATTTATATGTCTTATCATGTGAGATCATGTTAAAGCCTTCAAATTGTGAATTTGATGATTGAATTTGTGTGCTCACATATTGATTAGTTTTATGCACATGTTCTATGCCTTCCAAGTGTTTGATAAATTGTTCATATGAACTAATAAGAGCAAGAATTAATGTCAAGTTAGCCGATGTGCAAGATATTCATGCAAGTGTTTGTTAAAATGTCCCAATGAATGAATGATGATCAAGATCACAGTTTACATGTTTCATGTTTATGCTATGTCTCTAAATTTATGCTATCGAGTCCTGGGAGTACTTGTACCCGATAATTTAGCTGTTTAATTAGAGCTATGGTCAGTCATAGAATAGTATCAGTTACGTCATGATCAGTAGTACTCTCATTCAGTTACAGAACTCAGGAAAACTCAGTAGATTCAGTAATAGTTCAATCTAACTCAGTATTCAGTTAAAGAACTCAGGAAAAATCAGTAGGTTCAGTAGTAGTTCAATCTAACACAGTATTCAGTTCAGACCTCAGTAAACTCTATCAGTTAACAAAACTCGGTAGTATTTCGTCAGTCAATAAAAATTTAGTGAACTCAGTTCAGTTCAGTTAAATAGTAAACTTAGTAATAATCAGTATAGCCTAGTACAAACTAGAAATCAGTTTAGTGTCTATCCAATTCAGTTGGGAGTAGGATTCAACACTGAGTTAACTCAGGGATGGGGGCATTCCTGCCAATAGAGGGTTTGACCTTTAGTAGAAATCCCTGCATTATAGAACTACATAGCCAATGTAGGTTAAGATATCTTCTCTCCATATATTATGAGGGTTGATACTTCTCACCTGAGTTATCTTGCCAGCGAGGGTTGATGGAAGAGCTTCTTGTCAGAGAGGGTTAACTCAAAAGCTTGTTCTTACCCGTGGCATGGTATTGATACCCTTCCAACTGGGGTTATATATTGGACCCTAATAAGTTTAGAAAGGGGCATATAGGTTAGTTGATTACCTCCCACAGTCTCAGTTTCAGTCTCAGTCTCAGAATAGAACTCATTTCAGTTCTACAAATTCAGGGCTATCAGATATAGTCACTCAGCTCAGTACAAAACTCAGTATAGTTCCACAGAATTTAGGGCTGTCAGATACAGTCATTCAGTTATCAGTAATACAGTATCAGTAAACTTAGACCTCAGTTAAACAGTATTCAGATTCAATATCTAGTACTATCATACTTTTAGTTATAGTTTATGTATTCATGCATGTACTATCATTCAGTCATACTCATGTTATTCAGTTAGTATTGTTCATGCATATGAACCCATGCATTTCATCCTACCTCACTGAGCATACCAGTATATTCAAAGTACTGACGCATATTTTTTGTGCTATGATGTCTTATATCATAGGTTTCGACGCACGAGCTCCCGAGCATCCTTAGCAGATTAGAATTTCAGCAGTCAGAGTAGTGGTGAGTCCTTATAGTCTGAGAACATGCTTATTATTTACAGTCAGAGTTAGTTTGGGGCTTGTCCCATCAACTCCACAGATCAGACAGTTTTAGTGGCTTCTCAGACTAGAGTACACTCAGTCGGTTTTCTAGTTTACGGCATTGATATTCAGTTTTGGTATTGTTATACCCTATCGGTATTAGTTACAGATTAACCTTATGGAATTTTTCTTCTTAATTTCGTATATTATTTAGTATTATTGTTCAATTATTGTAGCAGGTACCAGTCATGGGTTATCTTGTGATTCTTTGGGATTATGAGCATTGTGTAGCGTCTGGGGTACAGACTCGGGGTGTTAAAAACTTGGTATCAGAGACTAAGATTCAATAGAGTCCTAGGAAGTCTGAAAGCCACATCTAGTAGAGTCTTGTGCATGGGTATGTTTTGCGCCACACTTATGGACAGGAGGCATCGAGATATTTTAGGAACAATTTTCCTTCTTTCAATATTCATTTCATGCGAGTGAGCACAAGATTAAGTTAAACTCAGTCTAATTCCTCTCTTCCTTATTCTTCTAGAACATGCCTTCCAGAGAAGATAATGAGAGAAGTAATGAAAATCAGTCAGCCCCTCCGCCCGTTTAGGAAGATCCCCTGAATGAGGATGTCTCCCAATATGAATTTAGAGCTGCTTTCACTGCCTTAGCATATTCAGTAGCTGCACAGAACAAAAAACTAGCCATTATCTTATCAAGTCTTATAGCTCATAATCCGTAGAGTGGGGAGAAGAGGCGTAGGAAAGAAGGGAGAAAGAACAAGGGTGTCAGAATATCTAGGCCAAAAAGTGGCCAAACAAATCCTCTCTGCCAGCAATGTGGCAGAAACCACCACGGTATCTGTAGAGCTGGCAGCAATGTGTGTTTTGGATGTGGCAAGTCAGGCCAAAGGGTCAGACAGTGTCCTCAGGTTGGGCCGCAGAGTCAGCATAACTACCCCCCAGCTCGGTCTGATCGCCCAAATCAGTAGGGTGCTTCTTCTAGTGCCACCTGTGGGCAGCTCCCAAATAGATTCTATGCTCTTCAGTCCCGACAGGATAAGGAAAGTTCTCCTGATGTGGTCACTGGTTTACAAGTTTTTCTTTTGTATGTTTATGCTTTGCTAGATCTAGGAGCTTCCTTATCCCTTGTTACTCCATGTATAGCAGTTGATTTCGGAGTCAGTCCCAAAGTTCTAGCAGAGACCTTCTCAGTTTCTACCCCAGTGGGTAAGTCTATCATAGCCCGACGGGTATACAAAAACTGTCCGATTATGATATCTCAGAAAGTCACTTCATTAGACTTAGTCAAATTAGAGATGACTAATTTTGATGTCATTCTCGGCATGGATTGGCTTAATTCCTTCTATGCCTCAGTCGACTGCATAAATAGAATTGTCCAATTTCAGTTTTTGAATGAACCCATCCTAGAATAGAGGGGTAGTTCTTTAGTACTTAGGGGTCAGCTTGTTTCTTACCTTCGGGCTAGAAAAATGATATATAAGGGATGTGTTTATCGTCTCGTTTGAGTCCAGGACTTAGGTTCAAAATCCGTACTCTTGAATCAGTGTCAGTAGCATATGAATTCTTAGATGTGTTTCTCGAAAACCATCCCAAAGTTCCTCCCGAAAGAGGGAATCGACTTCGGAATTGATATTCTTCCAGATACTCAGCCCATCTCTATTTCTCCATACAGAATGGATCCAGTAGAACTCAGAGAATTGAAAAAGCAGTTAAAGGATCTCCTAGACAAGGGATTCATCAGGCCCAATTGTCCCCGTAGGACGCGCCAGTCTTATTCGTGCGTAAGAGAGACGGTTATCTTAGAATGTGTATAGACTACCATCAGCTAAATAAAGTTACGGTCAAGAACATGTATCCACTTCCCAAAATCGATGAATTGTTTGACCAACTTTAGGGTGCCAGTTATTTTTCAAATATAGACCTCAGATCAGGCTATTACTAGCTCAGAGTCAGGGAAAGTGACATCCCAAAAACATCTTTCTGAACTCGGTATGGTCACTTCGAACTCCTAGTCTTGTCCTTTGGCCTTACCATCGCACCAATAGCTTTCATGGACTTGATAAACCGTGTGTTCAAGCAGTACTTGGACATGTTTTTCATAGTCTCTATCGATGACATTCTTGTCTATTCTCGTAGAAAAAATGATCACGCAGGTCATCTCAGAATCGTACTTCAGACTCTCAAAATCTATCAGTTATTATTGTATCTATCCATGTCTTACATGTCAGCCCTATGATCGTAGCTCTTGTCAACTCCATGCTTACAGTTCCCAGTATAGGAGTTCTAGTTTACTTAGTGTTACGAATTGTGTTCCATGAACACAAAAACTCCAGATTCAGGTCATGCAACTTATGACTCATGTACTCATGCTATGTTTTACAATATGCTCAGTTCCCATGCCTTATGCTACCCTCCTAACAAATCGGCTAAATTCAGATCATGACATGTATATCCTCAGCCTAGAATTTTTGGTAGATCTACCCAAGATGTTGATATTCTATTCCCCAGGCCTCAGTTAAGTGTCGAGTCTAGTATAGTATTCAGTACACAATAATCAGTATTTAGCCTTAGAATTCAGTAAAGAACTCAGATAGTTCTACAGAACCATGGCTATCAGTTATCAGTTGCTTAGCCATCAGAATCCAGTACTTCAGTATTAGTCTAAACCTCAGTTACCAGTATCCAGTTATCAGAACTCAGTATTCAATTATAGTATGAGTCACCATTGCAGCCTCAATTACAGTCTCACCTACCATCTTAGTTACGGTTCCAGTCCCATTCTAGTAATTAAATCAGTAACACAGTTTAGTTTTAGGTTTGCTTGACTATAGCGTACAGTTATCAGTTATTCAGATATCAGTATTTTAGCACCTCAGTTTATAGACTATTTCAGAATCATGTTATACGCTTGGTCTTGCACTTTCAAATAATACAGTCCTCCATAAATTCATGCTCAATTGTCTCATGTTACTCAGTCAGTCCTTACCTCATATGATTAATACTCTACAGTTTTAACCTAGTTATTCAGACTAAGAATAGTTCGATCTTGGATGAACAATATTCATCTATCAGTTGTTCAGTTAATCAGATAAGATAGTATGTTCATGCATTCGTGCTCAGCGCCCATGTGAATATTTTCAGTAGTCTCAGGTGGAGAGCCATGCTATGGTGGAAAGTATAGTTGAGAGAGTATCCAAGGGGTATGTCTAAGTTTGAAAGTCTTAGTTGCAATGCATGAGGCTTAGTCACTCTATCTTAAATTAGGTTTTGTAGGCCTCACCACATATTATAGAAATTTAGCTTGAATGCGACTTCTTATTTAGATGTTTCATTCAGCCTAGGCAAAGATTCTTTACTCCCTAAAGTCACTAGGAAATCTATAGAAAGAGTGTCAAGGAAATGCTCCAGTCGAGCATGAGTTTTCAGGACAAGTTAGTTCGTAAAGCCAGAAATTCAATTTAGCAGTCGGGTGGACAAATGCGTATGGCTTGGTCTCCCAAATTTCCCCACTAGTTGCACTATCCAAAGTCTCATGAATGTAACTTTTCCAAGATGGGGCAACCAGGTAGTTGGTGATCAGCTCAGTTCATGTATCATATCTCAGTTTTGGATCCCAGATACTCAGTCACGACTCTGTTCATAGGTGCCCGATGCATCATTCCAGCTTTTCTTCAGTATCTCAGCCAAGTCAGTATTTTTTAGGGGCATAATGTCCCAAGGAAGAGATCCACTATAACCCCCGAGCTTTTATGCCCTAAACCTCCCAATTTCTCTACTCGTAACGAATTCAATTGGAATAGTGGGTACTCATAGGTTGACCCTCAAGTTCCAATCTTAGCCGTAAGCCATGTATTCAAGGGGATCAGTTCAGTTCACGATATTCAATTCATGTATCCCATTCCAGGCTCAGTTATGTTCTCATGTTCTCGTTCATGCGTGTTCAACAAAAGGTCTCGAGTTAGAGATCAGTAATTTCATATTCTTAAAAGTATCTCCCATGAAGGGGTGAAGAGGTTTGGCAAGGAGGGGAAGTTTAGTCCCCGATATGTCGACAATCACAAGTTTCCCAGTTGTTTCGGAAAGGTAGCTTATGAGCTTGAGTTGCCTTCAGATTTATCTTCAGTTCATCTAGTGTTCCATGTCTCCTTTATAAAGAAATGCATAGGTGACCCAACAGTCGTAGTCCCTATAGAGGGCATAGGTATTCAGAACAGCCACTCTTATGAAGAGATCCCAGTCAAAATCCTCGACTATCAGATTCACGGACCGAGGAACAAAAGAGTTTCTCTAGTCAAAGTTCTTTAGTAGAATCAGTCCATTGAGGGAGATACTTGGGAAGCAGAAGCAGATATGCGAACCAAGTATCCTCATCTATTCTCCGCTAATCCAGACTCAGCTCAAGGTAATAGTTTTCCTTAAGATTATTCAGTTTCACGTTCAAATTTCAGTTACAAACTTGGTATTAGTTACCATTGCACATTCATTCATATGTTCACGAGTCAGTTCAGTTATGCATTCATGCATCAGACATTCATGTTCAGTTTATAGACTCAGTTTATCAGTAATCTCAATCATGCATTCATGGATCATATTCAGCTATACTCATGCGTCAGAGATACATGTTCAGCAAGTAAGCCAGTCTCTTATTATTCTTAGTATCAACATTCTCATTCGAGGATGAATGTTCCCAAGGGGGAGATAATGAAAGACGCCGCAAAATCCTAACTTAATTCAGTATTTTAGGCTTGTCAAGGGGTCCCAAACTTAGAATATTTTAGCTAAGTACTCAGACTTAGTGTCATTTTAGCCTACGAAGGTTGACAATCTTATTTTGCGACCTTTACGTCCATTAAATGTTGTGTTTAGGTTGATTAATTATCAGGAATGTCCGTAGGTATTTTCGGACAAGTTTTGAATTTTTTGGACTTCGTTTGAAGTCTCTTTGGAATCTTAAAACAGTGGATCAACGCAATCTTGCCGCACCGAGTTGACTATCACATTGATTAATATTTTCACCAGCTTCCAGCGTCCAATTCTAGTGAATCGACATGAACATGGCGTGACACGTTGGCTATCGCATAGATGGCATCGACGCGCCGCGTCGACCTGCGCATTGGTAACCCAATTTTTAGTCATTAAAATACCGCGTCCTTGGGGGTATTTAGGTCTTTTTCCCTCGAACCTCAGCCCCCAAAACATGAAACTAAATACCCTATAAAGCAATTATAGTCATTATCTCTTAAAATCTCTCAAGAACAAAACCATAGGTGTTCAAATTTCATACTAAGAAACTCGAGATTCAACCATAAACTTTCAAAAATTCTTCAACAAATATGTGAAGTGTTCATCCAAGGGCTCCTTCCACCCTTGGAGTCCAAGAATCTTATTTTAAACTTCAAGTATATGGATTTCATGATTCATGAAATGGGTTTGATAATATTCATGTTTATAATGATTATTTGAGTTTCAAATCCATGTGTTATGCTAAGTTTCACATGAAGTTTATTGATTTATATGTCTTATCATGTGAGATCATGTTAAAGCTTTCAAATTATGAATTTGATGATTGAATTTGTGTGCTAACATGTTGATTAGTGTTATGCGCATGTTCTATGCCTTTCAAGTATTTGATAAATTGTTCATATGAACTAATAAGAGCAAGAATTCATGTCAAGTTAGCCTATGTGCAAGATATATCATGCAAGTGTTTGTTAAAATTCCCCAATGAATCATGTTTATGCCATGTCTCTTAATTTATTCTATTGAGTCCTGGGGAAACTTGTACCCGATAATTTAGTTGTTTACTTAGAGCCATAGTCAGTCATATAATAGTATCAGCTACTTCATGATTAGTAGTACGCTCAGTTAGTTACAGAACTTAGAAAAACTCAGTAGATTTAGTAATAGTTCAATCTAACTCAGTATTCAGTTCAGACCTCAGTAAACTCTATCATTTAACAAAACTCAATAGTATTCTATTAGTCAACAGAAACTCAGTAAATTTAGTTCAGTTCAGCTAAATAGTAAACTTAGTAATAGTCAGTCCAGCCTAGTACAAACTAAAAATCAATTCAGTGTCTATCCAATTCAGTTGGGAGTAGGATTCAGCACTGAGTTAACTCAGGGATGGGGGCATTCCTGCCAGCTGAGGGTTTGACCGTTAGTAGCAATCCATAGATTACAGAACTACATAGCCAGCGTAGGTTGGGATATCTTCCTACCGAATATTATGAGGGTTGATACTTCTCACCCGAGTTATCCTACCAGCGAAGGTTGACGGAAGAGCTTCCTGTCAGAGAGGGTTAACTCACAAGCTTGTCCTTACCCGTGTCACGGTATTGACACCCTTCTAACTGGGGTTACTGGTTGGACCCCAATCGATTTAAAAAGGGACATTTCGGTTAGACGATTACCTCCTACATTCTTAGTTTCAGTTCTACAGATTCAGGGCTATCAGATATAGTCACTCAACTCAGTATAGAACTCAGTATAGTTCCACAGAATTTAGGACTTTCAGATACAGTCATTCAGTTATCAGTAATATAGTATCAGTAAACTCAGACCTCAGTTAAATAGTATTCAGATTCAATATCCAGTATTATCATGTTTTCAGTTACAATTTACGTATTCATGCATGTACTCTCATTCAGTCATACTCATGTTATTCAGTTACTATTGTTCATGCATATGTACCCATGCATTTCAGCCTACCTCACTGAGCATACCAGTACATTCAAAGTACTAACACATGCTTTTTGCGCTATGATGTCTTAAATCATAGGTTCCGATGCACGGGCTCCCGAACATCCTTAGAAAATTAGACTTTCAACAGTCAGAGTAGTGGTGAGTCCTTATAGTTCGAGGACATGCTTATTTTTTACAGTATTTTAGTTTCAGTATCAGTAGTTGGAGTTAGTTAGGGCTTGTCTCATCAACTCCACAGATCAGACAGTTTTAGAGGCTTCTCAGACAAGAGTACACTCAGTGAGTTGTCTAGTTTACAGCATTGATATTCAGTTTTGGTATTGTTATACCCTATCAGTATTAGTTATAAATTGAACCTTATGGCATGTTTGTGCCTAATTTTGCATATTATTCAATATTATTATTCAGTTATTGCAACAGGTACCAGCCATGGGTTAGCTTGTGATTCTTCGAGATTATAAGCACCGTGTAGCATCTGGGGTATAGACTTGGGGCATTAAAGGGAAGCACTTAGTAAAATTATGAGTGGTATAGGGAGACCTCTTTACACGGATTATTTTATAGCTAGTATGGAGCTGATTTCATATGCTCATGTATGTGTTGAGGTTGATGTTGCAATACCACTAGTTGAATTCGTAGAAATGGTTACTCCAATTGGCACCTTCTAACAACCTGTTGATTATGATTGGAAGCCAAAATTCTTTAGTCATTGCCTGAGGTTTTGGCACCAACCTGAAGCTTGTAAGTAGCAGGACGAGGCACCAGGCAAAGCCCAGGAAGAGGGGTTCCAAGAGGTGCCAAAAAAGAGAAGAAGGAATAAAAGAAGAAGAAGAAGAAGCAGACCTGTGAGACAAAATTGCATGTTACCTTCAGAAAAAAATGCTAAACCAATAACACCACACAAGAAGAGAAGATCAATGACAAAGAAAGGAAACAAGAAAAGGCGTAGCCTAGTTTCGCAGATACAGCAAACCAGTTCAATCCACTGGTAAGTCTTGAAAAAGGGGGATAAGCTAGAAGATCATGGTGTTGTACCCACTATAAAATGATTCTCACTACTTGGAATGTGAGGGGTTTAAATCAACCCATCAAACCAAAAGAGTTAAAGCTCTTTCTCTAGAAGTATAAGGTAGATGTGATAGGTTGTCTAGGGATAAGAGTAAAGCAGCATAAGAGTGACAGTATACTGGAAAAGGTGGCACAGGGATGGAGTTCATGCTGTATTTATCCTATATCTTCATATGGGAGGATCTGGTTACTATGGAGGACCTCTATACAGGTACATATATTGTAGTCCCATGAGGAGTTCATACATTGTTTTATTGAATACCCTATGGAGTTCTTTAAAATGTATTGTACTATAGTCTATGCTAAAAATACAAGTGCTGAAAGCGCTGCCCTATAGCCTGCATTGGTTAATTTGGGAAATTCTATCTATGAACCTTAGATTTTAAGTGGAGATTTCAACTCTGTGTTGAGTACTGAAGATAGACTGGGCTCCCCTATTACACCTGGTGAAACCTAGGAGTTAAGAGACTTTCTTGACACTCTGTGATTGACCCTCCTGAGATCCAAGGGTTGTTATTTCTCTTTCTGCAGTAAGAAAGAGCAAGCTAATACAGTATACTGTAGAATAGACTGGACTTTGAGGAATTATCAATGGTTGCAGATGTATGGAGTAGTGAAGATAGACTATTTGGCCCCTGGTATCTCAAATCATTCTCTAGTGATAATACAATGCACTACCACAGTCAGTAATAGGCCGAAACCATTCAAATTATTTCATGCAGTGCTTAATCACCAGCAATTCCCTGAGATTGTGGAAAGTACTTGGATGCAGAGATATAGAGGGACCAAGATGTACCAGTTGGCTCAAAAAATCAAGGCTCTTAAAGGTAGTCTTAAGTAGCTCAACTCCTACCTGGCATCTGATGATCAGCACTTGCAGATTACTATTACAGGAATAACTTACCTCAGATCTCTTAAATCAACAGCTGATTGAAGATGAAAAAATATTGATCCAGGAATTGTACAAGTGGTGATTAGTGGAAGAACAAGCATTACGATAGAAGTCCAAAGCTACTTGGATAACTTGTGGTGACTCTAACCTAAAAATTTTCATGCTCAATGTAAAGTTAGATCAAATAGAAATATAATTACCTTCATTTATGATGCTAATGGAATAAAGATTACTGATCTTGTATTAGTGGAAAAAGAATTTATTTCTTTCTTTACTGATTTGTTAGGAACTGCAGCTACTGAGGTTCCATATCCCAACTCAGAAGTTATAAAGAGAGGGCCTTGTTTGACTGCTGCACAAAAACTCACACTAATCCAGGAGGTCACAGTAGAGGAAATTCAAAATGCCATTAAAGAGATGCCTGCAGACAAGTCACCTGGTGTTGATGGATTACCTATTTAATTCTTCAAAAGCCAATGGAATATTATCAGAACTGATATCATTCAAGCAGTTTAGGAATTCTTCAGATCAGGTAAAATACTCAAGTCTTTCAATTGCACTGCTATAACACTTGTACCAAAGGTCCCTGCTCCTACTATGGTTAAAGATTATAGACTAATAGCCTACTGCAACACTTTTTATGAGATTATTACTAAGGAGCTGACAAATAGAATGAAAAAAGTAATGAACACTATTATAAGTCCTACACAATCAGCTTTTATTGAAGGAAGGTCACTAATTGATAATGTTGTATTTAGTCATGAGTTTCTTAAGTGGTATAGTAGGAAAGGTTTATCTCTTAGATATGTCCTAAAGGTGGACCTGAGGAAAGCATATGATTCTGCGGAATGGTGTTTTCTAAAGACTGCTTGCAGAACTAGGCTTTCCTCAAAAGTTCATTGGCTGTATTCTGGAGTGTGTCACATCTGTGTCCTATTCCCTTATTCTAAATGGTGGAGTCACAGGTCCTTTCCAAGGTAAGTGAGGTATTAGACAAGGTGACCCTATGTCACATTATCTATTTGTAATTGCTATGGAATACCTTTATAGGGAATTGTATATGTTAACGCTGAACCCAAGGTTTCATTTCTACCCCAGATGCAAACCTCTAGGACTAGTGCACATTTGTTTTGTAGATGACCTGCTAATGTTCTGCAAAGCTGAGAGTACATCTATAAAATTGATGCAGTAAGCCTTCTACAAATTCTCCAAAGCTTCAGGACTACAGTCTAATCAAGATAAAATCTTTATCTATGTAAAAGGAGTGAAAGATGAGGTAAAGCTGCTACTTATACAATCACTTGGATACAGTGAAGGAAGCCTACCTTTCAAATATTTGGGTGTCCCACTATCTTAAAAAAAGTTAACAGTTAATTAATGTCTACCATTGGTAGATAAAATCCTAGAAAGAATGAAGTGTTGGTTAGCAAAATTATTGGCTTATTCAGGCAGGATCCAGCTGATCAAGTTTATTATATTTGGCGTGCAAACTTTCTGGGCCCAAATATTTATCCTACCCAAGAATATCCTGAAACTCATTAATATATATTGCAGTATTTTTCTGTGGACAAGTAATATAGGTCTATCCTCCATAATCATATTATGTATATTTTATCAAGTTCACACTATCTCTGAGGATACAACACAATATACTAAATTTTCAAGTACACTTATACTCATTAGGTAATTCGATCAAGTTTAGTTTTCAATAATTGTTCATAAAGTGTCAACAATCCAAATATCATCAAATTTAGATATATCCGAAGACCAATCAACAAGCATCTAGTTTAGGATCATACACACAATTAAATCGAGTCTAAACTTCCATTAAATCATAACTTACCTCAACCAAAGAGTTCAAATGCAAGCTAATTTGTAAGGACCCTGTCCTTTCATAAAGTCTGAATGAACAAAATCCGTTCAATGCAAGATTCCTATAAGATGACAAACCAGCAGCTCGAATTCTAACAAAATGGGTCATTATTCAACCTCCAAATTAAAAATATTCACTCTAACAACCTAGACCTCAATTTATCAAAATTGTATTTCATAATCATATAAAACTTCCCGAAACAAAATAGTTGCACATATGAACAGATAATTGGATATATATATATATATATGTCTGGAGTTTTACATTGGCAATATTGATATCCAACCTATGCTAAATACATTGTCAGTGGTAATGCGTGAATGAATTGAGACTTGAAGAGAATCTGTACAGTATTAGGCCTTATTTGTTTGCACTTAATGGAGATCTGAATCTGAATGGTTCAGACTTCAATCTACTAAGTGCATTTGTTTTTTTTAAACTGCCTCTTAATGTGTCTGAAATCCTCTGAATCAGTCAGATATGAAAAAAAAAGTCTGAATACTATTCAGACTCTTTCTAAAACTAATATATTCCCTCAAAACTCTCTCACTTTGTTATTTCCCTCTCTATATACGTGTAAAATGAATTAAAATAACTTAAATTTATTATCGAATGAATTATAATGCAATGGATTATAATACTAATAATTCACGTATTGAATTATTTATTTTCCTTTCTCATTTGAAAATTATTTATTTTTCTCTCACTTTGTTCTTAAAAATATTGAATTATTCTAGTAATTCTAACTTACACCTCAAAACTCTCTCACTGTTGTAGTAATTCATTTTATGATTACATCTTATCACAATAATTTTTAATTGATATATCTTTTTTTAATAATTTAGAGAGTTCAATGATTATATTTAACATAATTTATTTATTTATATTTTTAAATATTTTAATTATCACTCAATTAATATTTGTTGTTTAAGTTAATACTTTATCTAAATATTTTTTTCATATAATATAATATTTTATTACTTTTTAAATTTGAATTGCATATTTATTACAAATAAATAAATAAATTATATATATTCAGATGTTAAAAAAACAAACAGTCTTAATCATTCAGTATTCCGATCTAGAAACAATATCTTAATCATTCAGACATCCATTCAGATTCAGACGTCTTAATCTTAAAAAAATAAATGCACCCTTAGTTACCTAAGAAACATCACATTGGCCACTATCATAACTACCTAATGATTAGATATCATTAATTTGCCATTACGCGTGTCAATAATTATCCTAATAATACCAAAATCATTGCTTCTTACATGGTTCCTTGCAACCATTATTAATTGACCATAAAATAATTGAGAATAATCATCAAATAGTTAACAATATCTGAAGCTATCAGTAACCCCTCCCGCAATTGCGATGGAAAACTGTCTCGTGTGCGCCTCCGTCCTCCTTTCACCATATGTCTGTTGTTATTATTATTATTATTATTGATAAATCCTACCTACTTAAATTTATTTTTTTATTGACCACGTAAGTAAATAAATTGGGGGTTTGATCCATTAAATTACTAATTAACTAATTATCTAAAAAACCCAAATCTTTTAATAAATCCTTAAAATTTATTCGGAATCTCATTGAAACAAATCAAATATGTAATTGACTAAAAAGTACGTTATGATCCTATTGGAAACATTAACATACCAAATCGAGGTCATCTTGATCGAAGGTTGACCATGATCAAGCTTAACTTTACTTAAACTCAAGAACCCAACTAATAACTTAAATCATGTTTGAATACCTCTAGAGTCGATAGTACCTATCCCCACAAGTCATAAATCGCATATACAAACTATGGGGACAAATAAAATAAGAGAGTTCACAAAATGACTAAGAGTTCGTTACATCAGATACCAATTAAACAACTGCTTATCCCCCAATGGGCAAATAGGAAATAAGAAGGGAAAATAAGGAATTACCTGAATCAGAAAAAAGGACGTGGATACTTGCTACGCATATATGCTTCGATCTCCCAAGTGGTCTCCTTAATGGGATGATTCTTTCACTGAACCTTCACAGACACAATCTCCTTAGTCCTCAACTTACGGACATCTCCTTCCCAATGAATTACATAGTTACCATCACCATGAATCTTCTTCAATATAGATATATGAAACACGGGATGAACTCCTAAAAAAACTCAAAGGCAATGCCAATATATAAGTCACTGAACCCACATGCTAAAGAATCTCAAATGACCCAATATATCTAGGACTAAGATTACCTAGCTTCCAAAATGAATGACCCCCTTCATGGGTAAAACCTTAAGCAACATTTTCTCGCCCTTCATGAAGTGCATATCTCTTAATTTCTGAGCTACATACCCCTTTTTGCCTGCTATTGAGCTATTATAGATTTCTCTTGAATGAATTAAACCTTCTCCATTGAGTCTCTTAATAAATTAGTACCTCACGGTCTTACCTCAAAGGATTCAAACCACCCAATGGGAGATCCACACCTCCTCCATACAAAGACTAAATGGCGTAATATCGATACTCGAATGGTAACTGTTATTATATACAAACTTGGACAAAGATAGGAATAGATCCCAATGACCTCCAAAATCAACCACGCATGCACAGAGCATATCCTTTAACACCCAAATCATTCGCTCGGATTGCCCATCAATTTAAGGGCAAAAAATTGTACTAAGGTCCAATCTAGTACTCAACTCCTCATGCAAATTCTCCCAAAAATTAGAGGTAAATTAAGTACCCCTATTTGAGATAATAAAAATAGGGACCCTATGTATTCGAACAATCTCCTTAAGATAAATCTTGGCTAACTGTGCTGCATTTTAAGTCACCTAAACTGGAATGAAATATGCAGACTTAGTTAACATATACACAACAACCCAAATATAACTTCTCTAAAGTCTTAGGAAGGACAACTACGAAATCCATATCTATCCTCTCTAATTTTCATCCAGGAATGGGCATCCTCTAAAGATTACCACTACGTTTTTGCTTTATTTGCTGGCAACTTTGCATTTAGAAACAAAACCAACTACATCACACTTCATTCAACCCCACTAGTAATGCTACCTCAAATCACAGTACATCTTAGTTGCTCCAGGATGTATAGAACACTTCGAACAATGAGCCTCAACTAGAATAATAGAATTCAAATCATCAACACGGGGAAAACAAACTTGTCCCTTAATCCGTAATACCCTCCACCATCAAGAATGGCCTCCTTGTCCTCACCCTGCAAAACCTTATCACAAAGCTTGCTCAACATAGCATCTTTGAATTGTTTAGCCTTGATTTGATCAAGAAGTGTGGACCTTGCCTTAATATTGGCTAGAAATCCTCCCCTTTCAGTATCCTCAAGTCATATGAACTTTTTAGCTAGAGTTTCAATCTCTCTAGCCAACAGATGCCTGGTAGTATTCAAATAGGCCAAGCTACCCATACTTGCAGACTTTATGCTCAACGCATCAGCTACTACATTAACTTTTCCCAGATGGTGCTAGAATGGTGATCACATAATATTTAAACAACTCCATCCATTAATTTTGTCTCAAATTCAAATCCCTCTGTGCGAATACATATTGTAAAAAATGGTGACTAGTGAAAACTTCATAATGAACCCCATATAAGTAATGCCTCCATATCTTAAGATAAAAACGACAACATCCAACTCTAAATCATGAGTTTGATAATTCCTCTCATTAGGCTTCAATTTCCCCAAAGAACAAAAATCATATTCCTTTCCTTCATCAAAACAACACCTAAATCATAACGTGAGCATCAGAAAAAATAATAAAATCCTTACCCTCTACGGAAAGGCATGAATAGGAGTGGTAGTCAACAAGGTCTTGAGTTTTTGAAAGATCTTCTTACACTTATCAAACTAAATAAAAGGTACATCCATCTGAGTCAACCGTGTCATATGAGTAGCAATAGAGGTAAACCCTTTCATGAAACTAAGATAATAACTTTCTAACCGCACAAAGCTATAAACCTCTATCACAAAAGTAGGCCTATTCTAATTCTTAACTATTTTAATATTTTGTGTCTCTACAATCACCCCTTTCTTTGAAACCATATTTCCCAAAAAGGATACAAAACCCAACTAGAATTCATACTTAGAAAAATTTGCATAAAGCTTTTTCTCATTTAACAAACCCAAAACAATCCTAAGTGATTCTCATGTTTATCTTTACTCTTAGAATAAACCAAATATCATCAATTAAGACAGTCACAAAAAAATCCAAGAAGGTCTTAAATTTCTCATTCATCAAACTCATAAAAGTGTCTGGGGTATTAGTCATCCTAAAAGACATCACAAGAAACTCATAATGCCCATACCTGGTCTAAAATACAACCTTAGGAATATCATCATCCCGAATCTTAAGTTGATGATACCTGGACCTTACACCAATCTTGGAAAATATGAAGGCACCCTGTAACTGGTCAAATAAATAATTGATATGGTGTAGTGCCCCAAGACTACCCCTCGGATGTCACACATTGCTTAAGACTACAAGTAGCTCCAAAGCTAACCCATGGTATGACCTTACCACTAAATAAGAAACAATTCATATATACATAAGTAGAAACTTTAACTTATTAGTTGATTTTCACTTAGAAGATTTCAAGTAGACAAAGTAAACTAAACAACATCTAAAAGTTTGAATGTCCAAATAAAGACAACTAACAGGTTCTGACAAGCTTCTAAAGAAATTGAAGAGCCATTGGGACAGACCCTAACTAACCTAAAATAAAACATAAAGTCTAAACTTATAGTTATTAGCTGAACATCTGAAATAACCATAGTATTGGCCCTCAGAACATATGGACTAACCAACTAATAGAATATAGGAAATGGTGATCGTGGATAATTGTACTACCGAGGAAGAACACCAGAACCTACATTATGAAACAAGATAGCCACACACAAACACACACATATATATATGTGTGTGTGTGGTTAGTACTTTTGAAATGTACTGAGTGTGTGTGGGTGAATGAAGAAGTAAAAGCAACATAAATTATAAGCTTTAGAAATGCATGCTAGGTATATGCAGACTCATCATAATCAATAAGAACACTAAGAACTAAAATGTCTTAACGCATAAGAAATTAGTACATAGTTAAATATTTTGATGATTCATTATTCTTAGTTTCAAAATTCAATACTTTTCTTGTGGGAGATTCTTATAACTAACATAAAGCATGTAAGCTAGCATGGAGTCTAATATCCATGTTGAGGAGAGATTTTATATACCTTGCCATCAATATTGAACCTTAAATAGAGTGATCACTAAATTGAGCTTATTTGGGCAAGGGAAACACTCTTTGGCGAGGCTCCTTTAACCTATGGTGACACATAGTTTCTGGCAAAATAGGGTGCACTGGACCCACATCCCCCTCTTGCTAAATACTACTTCCATACATACTAGTGCTCACACTTTATGAATTCACCTTGAAATAAGCATATAAGTCTATAAATCTGAAAACCAATCATGCTTCTGTTGCTAAATCATATTTTAAATAACTGTGTGAATTTCATATCATGTCTAAGATTATAAGTTCAAGACTGAAATCTTTAACATGTTGAGATAAACTATAAAATAAAATAGTAAGTTTGTATCACTTCTAAACTAATTAAAATATGCTGAAAATCATGTACATTTATCAACTCATGAAACTTCATGTCAAAAATGCTAAAACTCACTTCATAATATCAATCAAATGAGTAAAAATGTGAGTAAATATGAATTCTTGTGATAAATAAACTTTAACTCATAGGAAAGTATCATAATTTCAAAACATGAAAGGTGGGTATGAACCCTATCAAATCCATAAAATTTATGTAAATCTGAGTTTTTGGGTACAAGGATGGAAATCCTTGTTCCATATACCTGAACTTAGTGAATTCTCTTTGAAGGAAACTTGAATTTGAGCCTCGAGAGTCTGAACTTTGGAGAACAACCCTTATTTGGATGCTCTTAAGAGTATGAGAGAAGATAAATTATGTATTTTGAATTATGGGTGGGAATACTTATTTATTATTATTTGTAGGAGTAATTAGGACATAAAATACCAAAACACCCTAAAAATTTGAAGAAAAATGGGATTTGGGCGTCGCTGTGACCATGGGCATGGCACACCCTTATCGCGTTATGCCAAAGACGTGTCACACACTTAATGCGGTAACCAACTGGCATGGAATTCCCCTATTATGATTGGCCAGTGGTTTTCATCAGGGTATGCCATGCCTCCGTGGCATGCCTTAATTGTGTACCCTTACTATTTTGGGGTCACAAATACCCTGAAATGCATTTCAAAAATTTTGAAACACTTACTAAGGGTCTTGTTAACATTCCTTATCATTATTCAACTCATAAATTGCCTTAAAACTCATGATATCTATCAAAATAAAATCATATAGATTTGAGGGTCTAAGATTATTTCCCCTTTGCGGCCATTCATTCTCAAATATTGGTTGGGATAGAGAAAGATCTATATTATGGGTGCATTAGGATAAGGTATAACTTATCTTTCTTTATGAATGAAATTACTCACCTCAAGAACAAGTATACAATTGAGATGACTGACTGCACATGAACTTTATAGGTTAAAATGAAATGAGTAAGGATGTTGGTGAGTAGAATAGATTTGAAGGGATTTATTACCTCAAGCTAAATCTATGCTAGGAGAAAATATATAAATATATCGACTCATCATGTATGCCTCTGCTTCCCATTTGCTACCTCAACTGACTGATTCCTTCGTAGAACCTTCACTGAAGCATTCTTTATTCCTTAACCTTCAAACTTGGAAATCAAGAATTTTAACTAGGATCTCCTCATAGGATAAAATTTCCTTTACTCCAATATTATTTATGGGTGCTATTAAGTATGGGTATCTAATGTACTTCTTCAAAATAGACACATGGAAAAAAAGATGAACGACGATAAATTTTGACGAAAGATCTAACTCATAAGCGACATCTCCAACACACCTTAATATTTTATATGAACTAATACACTGGGGAATGAGCTTTATTTTTCTTCAAAACCTCACCACTTCCTTCTTGGGTAAAACCTTAAAAAATATCTAATCACTCACAGCAAACTTTAGTTCCCTCTACCTCACATCTGCATATGATTTTTGATGACTTTGAGCAGTTTTCAACTTCTCACAAATCAACTGAACCTTCTCCATACTTTGATAACAAATTACATCCCAATTAAAGTGGACTTACCAAATTTAAACCACCCTATAGATAATCTACACCTACGCTGACACAAGGTCTCGAATGGAGCCATCTGAATAATAGCAAGGTAATTGTTATTATACACAAATTCAATTAGTGGTAAATAATCATTCCAATTTCCTTTGAAGTCAATCAAAAAAGCTCTTAACATATCCTTTAGAGTTTAAATAGTATGATTAGCCTGACCATCTATCTACGGGTGGAAAATGGTATAAAACTTCACCTTAGTACCAAGGTCTTTTTGAAATTATTGCCACAAATGACAAGTAAATTGAGTTCCTCAGTCTAAAATGATGGATAAGAAAATTCTATGGAGTCTCACTAACTCACAAATATATAATGTAGCATCATCTTTAACTGTATATGAGGTCTTAACTAGAACGAAATGGGTTGACTTAGTCATTCGATACACAATGACCTAAATCAAATCATGCTGACGTCTGGTGAGAGAAAGTCCCATATAAAATAAATATTAATGTCCTCCAACTTCCAAGTACGGATGCTAATATCCTAAAGTGTACCACCTGGTCTTTGATGCTCAACTTTTAGTTGCTTACATTTGAAATACTTAGCCACAAACTATACTATGTCCCTCTTCATACCATTCCACCAATAAACTTTCCACAGATTGTAGTACATCTTGGTAGCAGCAAGATAAATAAAATACTTGGAACCGTGAGCTTCCTAATATCATTTATCTCAACCCATCAATATTAGGAACACATATTTGACCCTGATAGCGAAGGTCTCCATCTCTTCCTTGGGATACAACTTCATCCTTTTTTTTATGAACCAATTCTATTAACTGGCTTATTACGTTATCCCTCTTTCACTTCAGCCACTAAGGATAACTTTGAATCGTTTTGAACCATTAAACCACCATCATCCACGTCATGTAAATGAAATGCCAATTGAGCTAATCTATGCACCTCTTTTGCCAACTCCTTGTTCTTCTTTAGTACATAGGCTACACTACATATAAAAAACTAACTCAAAGCATCAACGATTTTATTTGCCTAACCCAAATATAGAGCACATTCATTTCATAATCCTTTAGCAACTCCAACCACCTTCTCTAACAAAGATTTAACTCTTTTTGCGAGAACACATACTAAAAATTCTTATGATCAGTGAAAATGTCCACATGTACACCATATAAATAATGTCTCCAAATTTGTGAGACAAACCCAACAACTGCTCATTACAAATCATGATAATTCTTCTCATGATCTTTAAGTCATCTAGAGGCATAAGCTATTAACCTTCCATTTTGCATCAAAACATAACCTAACCCAACTAGAGAGGCATCAGAGTACAGAACGAATCCGTCTAGCCTATCTGGCAAAGCTAACACCAATGCTGAAGTTAATCTATCCTTCAATTCTTGAAAGTTTTTTTTTTGCATTTATCTGATTATTGGAACTTCACCCTCTTTTATGTCAACTCAGTCAATGTTCAGATATTGAGAAAAACCCCTCAACCAATCTCCTATAGTAGCCAACTAAACCTAAAAATCTCCTAATGTTGAATGTAGTAATGGTCCTAGGCCATCACTTCACTACATCTATTTTTTGAGGGTCTACGTGAATACCTTCACCCAAAATCACATGCCCCAAGAAGGTAACTGCCTCTAACCAAAATTTACACTTACTAAATTTCACAAACAACTTGTGATCTTAAAGGGTCTGCAATACTATTTTCAAAAGGTCTACGTTCTCCTTTTTACTCCGAAAATAGACAAGTATGTCATCTATGAAGAAAATGAAAAATATGTCCAAATACTGCATGAAGACTCTATTCATCAAGTCCATAAAAGATGTAAGAGTATTTGTTAGTCCAAAAGAAATAAGCACTTACTCATAGTGACCATACCGAGTTTTTAAAGTAGTTTTTGAAATGTCATATTATCTGATCTTCAATCGATGATATCCTGACCTTAGGTCAATCTTCAAAACCAACGGGCATCTTGTAGCTGATCAAACAAGTTATCAACTATAGGTATGGGGTACTTGTTCTTGACAATGACCTAATTTAATTGTCTGTAGTCAATACACATTTTGAGAGTACTATTCTTTTTGTGCACTAATAGGACTGGAGAACCTGATGGATAAACACTAGGTATAATAAACTCGTTATCTAAGAGGTCCTTAAGCTACTTTTTCAACTCTTTTAGTTCTGCCGGAGCCATCTGATAGGGAGAAATGGATATAGGTTGGGTATCTAGAAGGAGTTCAATCTCAAATTTGATTTCCCTATTGGGAGGTACCTTGGGTTTATCCTCTGGTAATACTTCAAGAAACTCATTGACTACATGAACTGACTAAATGGTAAGTATCTCAAACTTAGTATCTTTAACCCAAACCAGGTGATAGATACATCATTTTAAGATTAATTTTCTGTCTTTAAGATAAGAGATGAAATGACCCTTAGGAGTTATTGAACTACCCTCTCACTCAAGGACTGACTCATTAGGAAACTAAAACTTTACCACTCGGGTGACAATCAACTAAGGAATAACATGAATGGAGCTAATCCATACCAAGAATGACGTCTAATTCTATCATCTCTAGCTCTATTAAATATGCTAAAGTAACCCTATAGAGCATTGTAATAAGACACTTTTTATATACTCGTCTAGCAATAACTAAATCACCAATGGGTGTGGGAACTAAAAAAGGTTCAGAAAGACTCTCGGTACCTACACTAAAGTTCATAACAATAAGTAAGGTTACAAAATAAAGGGTTGATCTCAAATATAATAACACATAAATATCAAGGTGAAAGATATAAAATATATCAGTGACTACACCTGGGGAGATCTCCTATTCCTAATGGTAAGGTAGAGTATAAAACTAGTTCTAACTCTAACCGCCACTGGTATTGAATTATGCGCCCTACTTGAAACACCCTGGGTCTTGGTCCTTAGAAATTTCTTGGGTTTTAGACTTTTTGGACATCATATGACTCACTATACTAGTCATATGGTGAGGGTACGGGTCAGATGACCCAGTCATATATAGTCCCATATTGGGTGGTTGAGTTTCTAAAATGGGTATGAGTCATATGGTTGGTGACGGGTCATAGGTTTTGTGTTTTCCTTCACTTAATCTGAAACATAGTAACTTAACTTGGATCTGAGTATGAGTGGATCATCATGAGTCATGATATAGGGTATGAGTGCATAGTCTAACTCATATGTTGGACAGTGTCAACCCCTTTTAATTCTTCCTAATGTATGGGTTAAGGGTACTTATTGTATGCTTGGGTACGATTGGGGCTTGGTGGTCCTATGTTGGTCAGTATTGGGGGATTAAGGTATTTCTAGGGTATGAGTGGGGGGAAACACTTGTATGATAGGGTATGGGTGGTATGGTAGAGTCGTACCCTTCTATGGGAATTTTATGCAGTTTAAGTTAGGGGTAATCTGGGCATTTCCCTTCTTAACCTCTTAAGGCCCCTCTACTTATATCACTCTTGGGACATTATTTACCCTAATATTCTAATCTAAAATACTTAGAAACTCTCTCAAATTCTCTTAAAGGCTCTTGGATCAAGGAAGACTAGGGTTTCATTAATAGGATCAATTTGGGACTTACATGGGTGATTTCTCTCTGTCTTCTTCGTAATCTAAGTCATGTTACTCCTCCCTCATTGTTAATTTCCAAATAAAGGCATGTTTTATGAATGGCATAAATGTTGTATGGTTTTGGGTTTGCAAATATATGTTGAGGGTTTTGGTTACAATGGTTGGTTATGATTTTTCGATGTCTTTTACTTATGGTTTTCATGTTATTATGGTGGTTTAAACATTTAGTTTCATGGGAATGGTTAATTGGTACTTGGTTTTGTCTTTAAAAACACTTTTCCCCCAATTTGTTTGGTAAAATGCCTATTAGAATATTTTTGGTTAAATTGTTGGACTTTCATTGAACTATTGCATGGTATAACTTGGTAATGGAACCCTAAATGGTATAAATGGTTTAAATGGTTTGGAATTGTTAAATAGTAAGGTCTTGGTGGTTATGGTTGGTCTAATTGAATACCTGGTAGGGTACAAGGAAATCCCCTAAGCAAACATAATAATGATCACTTGTGGGGTACATGAGATTCCCCAAGTTAACTTAATGATGTAATCTATGGGTACATAAGAATCTCTTTCTTCCTAAAAAAAATGGTTAAGGACATTGTTTACAAGCTATAGTCAGTATGATGATACCACTACTTATAGCCTTGGTTAACAATAAATAAAATGGTGGTTTGGTTGTGTGGTAATGATTTTAATTGGGTAATAATGGTTGGGTGTTATAGCTAACCATGAAGGTGTGAGTCTAATAGACAGACACTGGAAACTCATGTTTACCGACATGGGGGTTGGTCATGGCAACCATATATTATACTTACGAGGTACACGAGAATCCCCTAAGTACACTTGTATATATGTATCACGGAGAACAAAGGTTACTCGGGAATCCCCTACTTTTATGGTATCTCCAATTCATGCAGATACACACATCGAGGTCCGTTCAGGGGGTTACACTGGACCCATATAACCCGTGGGTGGTTTTATGATAGTTAGGGTACACATACCTAGGTTAATGGTTTTAAAGGTATGCTAAACCTGGTTTCCTTTCCCAACATGGTTATATATATATATATATGTATGGTTGTGAATGCATATGGTTTTTTTACTTGGTTTTAAAGGTTGGCATTATTTTATCTTAATCCTGAGTACTTGCTAGCGTTCACCCGCGAACCCATCTTTGGGAGGATGTATCCCTATGTGATGCAAGAACCGACCATTCTACTCCTACTTCTTAGTGATTGGATTTGGGATCAGTTCGGTTGAATTAAAGTGGTGAACTTTCATATTCTGAAAGGCTCCATTTCATGTCATGGATGTTTTTACATACTTAATCTATTTCATGTGATGGATGTTTTTACATAATTAAAATCGGTCCTGGTTGGACTTGGGATGCCCATTATGACAAGTCCCAAGTTTGGGTCATGTCAAGTTGGTATCAAAGCTTTAGGTTCATGGTCAATTGGGAGTCCATAAATCCGTGTCGAATAGAGTCTCTTTTAAGGGTGTGTAGCATTACACACTCTTAAGATAGAGGCTATAAGTCATTTAGGAAATGTTTTTCTTCTTTGTGTTCTATTTTCAAGCTTAGAGTCTAAGGTCTTGGATTCTTCTGATTTTCATTTGCTTGTCTTTCAGATCATGCCTCAACGATCTGAAGTTGACAGAAATTCCTCTGTCCTAACTAGGGATAATATTGATGGGATACGTTCTACTAAGGGGATCCATACTCTCTTTAGGGATCCAGTCTCTAATATTTCTAGAGTTTCACCAGTTTATTCTAGTCCTCCTCAGGCAGATATGACGAATACGGAGTTTCGTCAGTCGATTCATGTGCTTTCTCAGTTGATAGTTTCTCAGGATGAGTGTGGTACATTTGGTATTGCATCTTATGAGTCCACAAGGGTTGGCCAGTTTATGAAGTTTAATTCTCTAACTTTTACTGGTGTTAAGCTGGAGAAGGATCCTTATAATTTCTAGATGAGATGAAAAGGATCTTCAGGATCATGTAGGCCACGAATATGGAAGGAGAGAATTTTTCTACCTATCAGCTAAAGGATGTGGCGTACTAATGGTACGAGGAATAGAATCAGGCAAGGGGTGATATTAAGGAGTCATTTTTATGGGAGACTTTTTATAATGCTTTTCTGGACTGCTTCTTTCCTCAAGAGTTGAGGGAAGCAAAGGCGAAGGAATTCATTAATCTAAAATAGGGAAAGATATTGGTTAAGGAGTCTGACTTGAAATTTCACCAATTATCTAGGTATGCTCCGGAATTGGTGTCTGATATGAGGGCTAGGATTAGAAAGTTTTCTTTAGGATTGTCTTGTGAGTTGATACTTAAAAGAAAGATTGTATTACTGATCAAAGACATGGATATTTCTAGGTTAGTTGTTCATATGCAACAGGTAGAGGAGGAAAAGAGAAAGTAGGCTGAGTTAGGGGAAATACATAGTAAGAAGTTTAGGTTCTCTGAGAAGGATGGCCAACAACAAAGTGGTTGGGATGGTGGTAAGTGGCCAAAGAAGAAATGGGGGAGTTATGGTTCTTTATCCACAACTAGTTCTCCTTACCCGAAGTACTTGAATGATAGGTGTCAGTAGAGTGACGACAACTTCAGGGTGTGCCCAATCTCAGTCTAGTGGGGCTCAGTTGGCCTCATCATGTCCTCCTTGCAGATTTTGTGGCTGGTCACATTGAGCTTTTTATGATGAGGTAAGGGATCGGTGCTTCAAACATGGTTATCCAGGCCATATGTTTTTTAATTATCCATTTGGTAAGGTTGCTTCAGGGGCGAATAAGGTTCCAGTTGCCTCCTCATTTTCTCTTGCACCAAATGGTGCTTCTTCTGTATCTATTTTTGTTACTGGTACCGGCACAGGCCATAATCAGTTATATGCACTTACTACCCGACAGGAGTCTCAAGCATAGCCTGATGTCATGATTGGTACATTACAACTCTTTTACTGTGACATGTATTATTTACTTGATTCGAGATCCACTCTCTCTTATGTGACTCCATTTGTGGCTGTGTATTTTGGTTTTAATCCTAAGATTATTTTGGATCCTTTTTCTATTTCTACCTCGATAGTTGACTCTGTGGTTTCTAAAAGATTCTATAGGGGGTGTGGTTCCTGTTGGTAGTAAGGAGACTTTTGTGGATTTGTTTGAATTAGATATGGTGGATTTCGATGTTATTCTGGGGATGGATTGGTTACACTCGTGCTACGCATCCTTAGATTGTCAGACCTATATGGTTGTCTTTAAGTTCCTTGGTGAACCA
Source organism: Capsicum pubescens (assembly GCA_030864215.1). Classification (NCBI taxonomy): domain Eukaryota; kingdom Viridiplantae; phylum Streptophyta; class Magnoliopsida; order Solanales; family Solanaceae; genus Capsicum; species Capsicum pubescens. The sequence goes on along the minus strand of CM061540.1, from coordinate 260,838,258 downwards.
CTTATTGAATGGGAAGGTAGTTCCCTAGAACCTAAGGGGGGTTTATATCATATCTTAGATCTCAGAGGCTAATCTCTAATGGGTGTCTCTATCATTTATCTGGGTTAAAGATTCTAACTCGAAAGGTCCTTCTTTGTATTCGGTTTTGGTGGTGAATGAGTTTCCTGAGGTCTTTCCGGATGATCTTCCTGGTGTTCCTCTGGATAGGCAAATTGAGTTTAGGATTGATTTGGTTTCGAACACTCGTCCAATATTTATTCCTTCTTATAGAATGGCTCCAGCTGAGTTGAAGGAACTCATGGAGCAACTTAAGAATCTTTTAGATAAGGGTTTAATTCATACTAGTGTGTCCCCGTGTGGCACACCGGTGTTATTCATGTGTAAAAAGGTTCACTTTGAATATGTATTGACTATCGATAGTTGGATAAGGTAACAGTTAAGAACAAGTATCCTCTTTCGAGGATAGATGACTTATTTGATTAGTTGCAAGGTGCTAAAATCTTTTCAAAGACAGATCTTTGGTCTGGGTATCGTTAGCTTAATATTAGGGAGGTGAATATCCCTAAGATGGTATTTCGTACTCGATATGGGCACTTTGAGTTCTTAGTTATGTCATTTGGTTTGACCAATGCCCTAGCGATATTCATGGATTTGATAAATAAGGTCTTTCATCAGTTTCTAAATCTTTTTATCATTGTGTTCATTGATGACATTCTGGTGTACTCTAAGCGTGAAGTGGATCATGCCAATCACCTCCATGTAGTGTTGCAAACTTTGAAGGAGCAATAATTGTATGCTAAATTCTCTAAATATGAATTCTGGTTGAATGTTGTCACCTTTTTGGGTCATATTATTTCTAGTGAGGGGATCATAGTGGATCCACAAAAGGTTGTGGTGGTTAAAAAGTGGCCTAAACCCACAACTCCAATCAATATTCAAAGCTTTATGGGTTTGGTCGGGTATTTTAGGGGGTTTGTGGAGTGTTTTTCAACTATAGTTGCCCTATTGAGTAAGTTGACTTAGAAGAAGGTAAAGTTCTCTTGGTCGGATACTTGTGAGGGTAGTTTTGAGAAACTGAAGGATAAGCTAACTTCGGCTTCGATTTTGACTTTGCTTGAGGGAAATGAGGGGTTTGTGGTTTACTGTGATTCATCCCTGGTGGGACTTGGTTGCATTTTGATTCAACATGGTAAGGTGATTTCCTATTTTTCTAGGCAGTTGAAGGCGTATGAGAGGAATTATCCTACTTATAATTTAGAGCTTTTAGTCGTGGTGTTTGCATCGAAAATTTGGTGGCACTATTTATATCGAGTACATGTGGACATCTTTTCTGATCATAAGAGTCTACAGTATGTGTTCACTCAGAAGCAGCTTAATCTCAGGCAGAGGAGATAGCTTGAACTTCTCAAGGATTATGACATGATTCTTCACTACCATCCAGGTAAGGCTAATATTGTTGTTGATGCTCTTAGCACATTGTCCATGGGAAGTTTAGCTTATATGGATAAGAAGGGGTGGTAGTTGGTGAAGGATATTCATCACTTGTCTAATCTTGAAGTTTGCCTTTTGGACTTCGAGAATGGTGGTGTGTTGGTAAAGGAAGTAATTCGATCATCTCTTAGTGCAGAGATCAAGGAGAAGCAAATGATAGATCCAGTCTTAATGAAAATCAAGAGTGATGTAGGTAGGAAAAAGGTAATGGTATTAGAGATAAGTGGTGATGGTACCTTACGGCACTAAGAGAGGTTATATGTTCCTGATGTTGATGGTTTGCGGGAAAGGGTATTGGCTGAGGTGCATGAATTATGCTATGTTATTCATCCTGGTTCGATAAAAATGTATCATGATCTCAAGGAGATGTATTGATGGAATGGTATGAAGAAGGATGTGGTTGATTTTATGGCCAAATATTTATTGTGTCAACAAGTGAAAGTTAAGCACCTGAGGCCCAAAGGGTTGTATCAAGAAATTTAATTGCTTAAATGGAAATGAGAGGTGATAATATGGATTTCATTATCGGTCTTCCTCAGCCTCAGAAATAATTTGATTCGGTTTGGGTCATCGTGGATAGGATGAAAAAGTCGGTCAATTTCTTGCCAGTGAGGAATAACTATTCGACTAAGGATTATGCGAGGTTGTATCTTCATGAGATTTTAAAGCTTTACGGGGTACCTATTTTGATTATCTCTGATTATGGTTTGCAGTTTTCATCTCACTTTTGGCAGTCGTTTTAGAAGTGGTTGGGTATTAAGGTTAGTCTGAGTACTTCTTTTTACTCGCAGACGGATGGGCAACCAGAAGGGACTATTCTGAGAATGGAAGATATGTTTCGTGCATGTGTGATTTATTATGGTGGTATTGGGTTGAGCATCTACCTCTTGTAAAGTTTTCTTACATAATAGTTACCATTCTAGAATTGGAATGGCCCCTTTTGAAGCATTGTACGGTAGGAGGTATAGATCTGCTATTGGGTGGTTCGAGCTTGGTGAGTCAGATATGTTCTACCCAGATTTGGTTTATCAGGCTATGAAAAAGGTAAAAGTGATTCGGAATAGGCTTAAAGATGCCCAAAGTCGCCAAAAGTCCTATATGGATGTAAGGTGTAGGTACTTAGAGTTTGAGGTTGGGGATAGGGTGTTCCTAAAGTTGTCTCCCATGAAGGGAGTAATGCCGTTTGGCAAAAAAAAGGAAGCTCAGTCCCTGGTATATTGGTCCTTATGTGGTTTTGAGGAGGGTTGGTAATGTTGAGTATGAATTGGAGTTGCCTACTAGTTGGAGCTCCATTTATCTGGTTTTCCATGCCTCCGTGTTGAGAAAGTGTGTAGGTGATCTTCCATCGGTTGTTCCTATGAAAGGATTTGGTATCTCAGATTCTTTATCTTATGAGGAGATCTTAGATCGGTAGGTTCGTCAGTTGTGGACCAAGGTGTAGCTTCGATTAAGGTTCTATGGCGGAACCACAAGGTGTAAGAAGCTACTTGAGAAGTGGAAGAGGACATGAAGTCCAAGTATCCACATTTGTTTTCTGCTCTGGATATTCATGCAGAAGGCATGTGTTCTTGATCACATCTTTGTTTTCTAACTTAGTTAAAGATTGGTGGTTATGTTGGGGTGTAATTCATGCTTGTACTACCTTGTCCGTTATTTGGGGATGAATGATCCCAGTGGGGAGACAAAAACACCCTGGGTCTAGGTCCTTATATATTTCTTGGGTTTTGGACTTTTTGGACATTATAAGACTCACCGTACTAGTCGTATAGTAAGGGTATGGGTCAGATGACCCAGTCTTATTTTGCCTAGGGTTGGGTGGTGTTAGGTTGTTGAGTTTCTGGAATGGGTATGACTAGGTGGGTATGAGTTGTATGGTTGATGATGGGTCATAGGTTTTGGGTTTTCCTTTACTTAATCTGAAACTTAGTAACTTAACTTAGATCAGAGTATGAGTAGCTCACTATGAGTCGTGAGATAGGGTACGAGTGGTATAGTCCAACTCATATGTTGGGCAGTGTCAATCTCTTTTGATTCTGCCTAAAGAATGGGTTAAGGGTACTTGTTGTATGCTTGGGTATGATTGGGATTTTATGGTCGTATGTTGGGGGACCAAGGGGTTCCTATGGAATCCCCTAATCCTATGATATCTTTAGTTCATGTGGCTAAGCATGAGCTCGAGCATCTCTACTTCCCTGTTTAGCAAAAGGGAATTCCTTAATCCTATGGCCTATCTTACCATAATCATAACAGCCATCTCTACCTATTATGCAGTCGCTCGGATGACTTGTACCATATTTTTTGTAGGTGGGAAAAACATGTACACTAGAAATGCTACCTTTAGATCTTGTGGTTGGTACTCAAACCTACTGTTCCTACTTTGTCCTAGGTGCGGGGGCACTTACTGAAGACAGTTCAAGAGTTGATGTACAACTTTGAAACTAAGAAAGACTTCCTCTCTCCTGACTTGTGCTGGCCATACTTTAGTTGTTCGGTCTTCACCTTCTTGTTTTCCATTTTCCTTTTTGTCAGTTTCTCAGCCTCAATCTATTGAGCGTGGTTCATCAATCTAGCAATATTCATATCCCTAATCAACATGGCAGTTCTACACTTCTTGACCATCAAGTCGGACACTCTTGTGACAAATTTACTCATATGAGCCCTAGAATCCAACAAAAACTCTGGTGCATACTTACAAGTTGAGTGAACTTAAGATAATATTCTTTCACCAACAAAGAATCCTGCCTAGGGTTCATGAACTCCTCCATCTTAGCTTCTCTCACTTCACAAGGGAAGAACTCTTCTAGAAAGACTGTCTGAAATATATCCTAACTCATTAGAGCTATATTCTCACCCCTACCTTCCTTCTGTATAGTAACCTAGTCATAAGCAACATCTTTTGATTGGTATGATATCGATTCCACACTCTTCTCTTCTATGACATGCATAATCTAAGTGATTTTCATCACCTAACCAATGACAAATTATGGATCCTCATTTACCTTTGACCTAAAGAACTTAGGTGGATTTATTTTTATAAAATCTCAAACTCTGGCTGCAGCTATGTTACCAATTTTCTGAATTGGTACTACAGCTGGCTGATTCCTTGAGCATTCATAGCCTGAGCTAACACTTGAAATATGGCTTGAAACTGAGCATGGGAGACATTCTCATTCAAAGGGTCTGCAGGCAGTGGTGGGATTGGTTAGTCTCGATTTCTGCGAATGTATGCTCTAAGAAGAGGCATTCTCTGTCACGTGAAAGAACAAGTTAGAGCAGATAGAGATCATGAAAGAAGGGATAGTTCATAATACGTCCTATAGCCTTTTACTCATAAGTGTGGCGCATTTCACACCTAAGATCAAGATTCTATATAACAGGGTTTGTCTGCCTCCCTAGGACCCCTAAAACCTTAGGCTCTAATACCAAGTTTGTAATACCCTAAGACTACCCTATGGATGTCACACGATGCTTAGGACTGCAAGTTACCCCAAAGCTAACCCATGATATGCACTTAGCACTGAATAAGAATAAATTCATATAGATATAAGAAAAAACTTTAACTTATCAACTGATTTTCACTTGGATAATCACTCTTAAATAAATAAAGTAAACTAATCAACAACAAAAAGTTTGAATGTCCAAAAGAAGACAACCGATAAGATCTGACAACTCTCTAAAGAAACTAAAGAGCCATTGGGATAAACCCCAGCTGAACCAAAAGAAAACATAAAGTATGAACTTATACTTATTAGTTGGATAACTAAAATAACCATTGTCTTGGCCCTCAAAATATGTGGATTCACCAACTAATAAGATGTAGGTGTTGGTGATCGTGACTAATCTTACTACTAAGGACGAACTCCAGAACCTACATTATTTCATAATGTAGCCACATATACATATATATGGTCAGTACTTCTGAAATTTACTGAGTATATTGGGATGAATGCAAACATAAAATCAGCATAAATCATAAGCATAAACATGTATGCTAAGTATAAGCAGACTCATCATAATTAAGAAGAACACTGAGAACTAAAATGTCATAAAACATAAGATATAAGAACATAATCAAATACTTTGATGAGTCGATACACTTAGATTCAGGATTCAATACTTTTCTTATCAGAGATTCTTATAACTAACATAAACTATGTGAGCTAGCATGGAGTCCAACATCTTACCCATATTGAGGAGAGTTTTACTATATCTTACCATTGGTATAGAATCATAACTAAAGTGATCACTATACTGATCTAATTTGGGAAAGGAAGACACTCTCTGGCTGCAACACCTCAGGTTTTTGGTCCTTGAAAATTTCTATAATTTTATCCTAACTACGACTCCCCTGATAAGTCATAGGGAGTCTTGATGATTCGTTGGACTCAAATCATAAACAAGTAAGTAAGTGTATGGCTGAGTTCTTCTCTGAGTATGAGTGGGCTCACTATAAGTGGTAAGGACTTGTTAGGAGTCATTGGGTACAAATCATAGGGTGTCTGGTGTATACCCCAAATGGTTGTTGGGTTGACTACAACTATACCTTTTGAGTCGTAGGGTCCCATTATGAGTCATATAGGTTGAGTCATAAGGTCGACAAATTGTGAGTGCCTTGAACACTTTCTGAAACACCCTAGGACTTTGACCTTTACAAAATTTCCTTGGCTTTGGACTTATGGACTTGGTACAGCTCAAGGGTACCACTTGTACCATTGGATACGAGTTAGGGGTTGTCTTGAGGGTTCACTTTGTACACTAGGCAGTATGTTTGGTTTGAGTTCTGCCTAAGATATGACTCATCAAGGAACGAGTCATATAGAAAGATACAAGGGGTGTAAGGATAAGTTGTATGGTGCTTGAATGATTGGCCTTGTGAAATTGTTTAAGATATGATAGGTGGGTATGGTTTGGTACATCACTCATACCCTAAGGTACTAGTTAGGTTGGTGAGTTATATAGGAACTAGTGTGTAGGGTCTTGGTATGGTCTTGGGTATGAGTTTGGGTACCATTTGTACCCTAGGGTACGGATGGCATGGGTGAGTCATGCCCTACATTATTTTTGTTTTAATTTTAAGTCAAGGGTAGTCCAGATATTTCCTACTTCAAAACCCTTATGTCCTCATGTTATATAACCCTTGGTGGCCTTCCATAACACTTGTTAAAAGATTAAACACTTCAAATGCTCTCTCAAACTCACTCTTGAAGATTAGAGTCTGGGGTTTCTTTATGTGTTCTTCAAAGGGCTCATAGGTCAAGATTTCCTCTGTGAATTTTCATATATAAGGCATATTCTCTTTCCTCATTGTTAGTTCTAACTAAAGGCATGGTTTTATACAATGTTTTCATGATTTGAATGTTGTATGCTTTTGGGTATTCAAATATGATTTAGGGGTTTTGGTTATAAATTCTTAGTTATGGTTTTTTCATGTTTTAATTATGCTTTTATATGCATTAATGGTGGTTTTGGATAATTGGTTACACGGGAGTGGTTCTTTGGTAATGGACTTTGGTTTTGGAAATACTAGGCGCCCAATGTGTTTTATAAAATGCCTATAACAATGTTTTCACTATAATATTGGTTTATCAATGGAACATATGCATGGTTTAAACTTGGCAATGGAACCCTAAATGATATGAATGGATTAAATGGTTTTAAACGGATTAGAAAGACCTTGGTGGCTAGTGTTTTGGCTGAATATGATCTATGGGTATATGGAAATCCCTAGATCTCAAAAAGGTTTGGCTAAGGACAATACTTGCAATTATAGTTGGTATGACAATACCACTATCTAATATCCTTGGTTAATAAAAGGTTAACAGTTTGGTTGGTTGCTTGGTAATAGTTTTAATTGGTCTTAAAGGAGGAATGTATAGCAAAGTTGTGGAAGGTGGAAGTCCCGAGGGGATCTAAACTAGAAACTCATATTTGTCAATGTGAGGCTTAGTCCTAGTGACCGTGTGCATGATGTCACACTATATACTTTAGGGGATGTACTAGTCATCCCAAGTTTTCTTCCCTGGTCGTGTGGCTTCACGTACTGAGGCCCTTTCAGCAGAAGGAGCTGAACCCATATAGCCCATGGGTGGTTTAAGATGCCAGAGCTACACAGCCCAGGTAAAGGTTTTAAATGCCATGCTTAACCCGGTTCCCTTTCCTGATATACTTATAAATATAAATATAAATATAAATATATATATGTATGGTTGTGTGCATATAGATGCTTTTACTTGGTTTGACAAATGGTATTATTTTATCCTTATCATGAGTGCATGCTAGCGTTCGCCCGCTAACCTATCTTTGGACGATTGTATCTACACGTGATGTAGGAACCAGCTATTCCACTCTTTCTACTTATCTATCGGACTTTAGGATCAGTTGTTGGATTGAAGTGGTGAGTTTCCATAATTTAGAAGGAATCTATTTCATGTTATGGATTACTTTACATATTTTTTTCTTTTATAGACTTGGTTTATAGATATGTCTGGGGCATTTCCCGACTAGGTACTCTTTGGTCTTATTTAGAGGCTTTTTATGGACAATTGTGGACTTGGGTATGCTATGGATTATTTATATCATATATATATATATATACATACATTGGATTACTATACTTCGGTTTTGGTTTAATGATTTTGGTTTGGCTATTGGTTGGATATTGGGTGGTTGGACTTGGTTGTGTTGTTCTCATATGTAGACTTATCCCAAGGTCACCATATGGTTAAATACTCTATCTTGTTATATGTTCAAAATTTAGTCGACTCAAGGTATGCATTTGGTTATTGTGTTGGGTAACGATGGTGGTTTCGGGTCCTGGTTGGACTTGGGATTGTCCATTATGACAAGTCCCTGGTTCGGGTTGTGTCAAGTTGGTATCAGAGCTTTAGGTTTTGGTATCTTGGGATGTCCACAAAATCATGTCGAGTAGAGTCTTGCTTATGGGTGTGTCGTGCACCATACTTATAATCAGGAGGCTACAAGGCATCTAGGAATATTCCACTTTCTTGGTTATTCTACTTTCGGGTTATGGAGTTTAAGGTCTTGAACTCCTCTCTGAATCTTCCTTGGTTCACTCTTCGGATCATGTCTTCTCAATGATCTAAATTTTATGGAAACTCGCCTATCCCACTCAAGGACAATATGAATGTATCTAGTCTAACTCATGGGACACAGCCCGGCCAAAGGTCGTAACTTCTTATTTTCCTTATGGAGTCTTATCGTTCTTTACTAACCCTATCTTAGAAGGTGGTACTCATACTCGATTACCTCAAGAAGAGGTTACCTATGCTGAGTTTCGACATTTTATTAATATATTAGCCTAGATAGTGACAACTCTGTCATGCCAATCTATTTCTATTAGTATGGGAAGGAATAAGGTAAGGTTGGTAAATGGGCAAGGTAAGGGGGTCTCGGTTTCCTGGACCAAAGAGAAGGCCAATGGTATAGTGGTAAATAGTTCAAAAGAAAGAGTTGGGTGAGCCCAAACTCCTATTCTATGTCTTGTGTTCCCTACCTGAATTTATTGGAAGGCAGGTGTTTTCAGATTGATACATCTTTCTAGGGCACAAAGTTTCTAGTCTCGGTCTACTGGGGCCTAATTCGTATCATCATATCCTTTTTATAGATTTTATGGTCGGTCGCACCATGGTTGTTGCGAGGAAGAAAGAAATTGGTGTTTTAGTTGTGGTCAGTGGGTCACATGAAATGAGAGTGCTCCATAAGGATTGTCGCTTTGGTAAATAGGATATCGATTGCCACTTCTCTAGCTCTGGCACCAAGGGGTGCTACTTTTGGTTTCGGCATTGGTTGGAATCGTCTCAATGTTCTTACTATTCCTCGGGAGTCCACGTCATCTTCTAATATCAATATTGGTGTGTTGAAAACTCTTTTCTTTGTGGTGTGTGTGGTTCACTTGGTTCGGGGTTCCCTTTTTTTATGACCGTATTTGTGGTTATGTATTTTAGTTTCAAGATTACTTCAAACTCTTTTCTTCTTCTTTTGTTTCTACACCGATGGGTGACTCTGCAATTGTCAAAAGAGTTTATAAAGGGTGTGTGGTATCTTCTAGTGATAAAGGGTTCTTGGTGAAATTATTTGACTCAGATGTGGTGGATTTCGATGTCATTTAGAAATGGATTGGTTACACTCGTGCTATGTGTCATTGGGCTGTCAGATCCATAAAAAATTATCTTCAGGCTCCATGGTGAGTTGATTATGGGGTAGGAGGATGGTTTTGTTCCCTAGTTATTAAGGAAAAAATTGTATCATATCTTAGAATTCGGAGGTTGGTTTAAAAAAAATGTCTTTATTATTTGGTTTGGATTAAAGATTCTACCTCGGAAGGTTAATCTTTACATTCGGTACCGACGGTGAATGAATTTCTTAGGGTCCTTTCTGATGATCCTCATGGTGTTTTTCTAATGGGGAGGTTGGTTTGGGGTTGGTCTTGTTTCGTATATTTGTCCAAATTTCTATTCCTTCTTTATTGAATGGTTTTTGTGGAGTTAAAGGATCTTAAGTATAATTTAAGGGATCTCTTAGATGAAGGTTTCTTCAGTCTTAATGTTCCTCTATGGAGTATTTTCACTCTTGCATGCATAAGAGGAATGGTTTCCCCTGGGAATGGATAGGTTGTTAGTGGGTGAATAAGGTATTGGGAGTGTCCTCCTTGTGGGGTGGACCTTATATGTATATTTCCTTTTATATGGGGTATTTTGATAGTATTGAATGGTGGTTGGTAAATCCTAGGCTTAAACCTAGATGCTTGATCTTGGTGAAAGAAACATGTTATCTCGGGGATAGCAATACGAGAGTTGGGGAGGGGGTAAATTGGCAGGTTGGATGAGGTTGATCACTTGAGGAATACAATAGTGGTAAAGATATGACTTGTAGATCAAACGTTTAGGATGAACGGATGGATTGGGGGTTAATTCATTAGATGGTATAGATCATGGAACTTACACTTGTCTTTGTCCCTATACTTGTACTTTATTATTGGCATGAAATTGATTATTAAATTCATGATTTTAAATGTGGGTTTTGGTACAATTGAGATCGTTAACATGATTACTCGTTTAATTGATTTTCCATGGATTATGATGCATTATTCATGCTTATTTGTGTTTATGAACATTGTAGGATGCATAGGAATGTTGAATGGATTTTAGGGTACTATGGATTCCCCAATTACTTGGTTTTGATCTTGGAAATTATATGCCCTCAAACTATTTATGAAATTATCGTTGAATATAATTTTGTCATATGGTTTGAAAATTCTTAAATCTTTGTATTCCATAAATTATTAAAGGAACATGAATGGGTTTTGGTTGGATTCAAATGATTTTGAAAAAGCCTTGGTTGTTATGTTTTGATTTTAAATGCTTTTAGTTTAATTCGAAACCTTGGAGTCAATTTGGTCTCATGGTTTTTGCATGTCTATGTTAGGCTCTAGGTAGCATTAGGATGAATAAGGTTTTGGGTATACGAGAACCAAGCATCCCTGGTGTACGTCTTCGGTGACTGCCATTAGAGCGGAGTATTGTGCTTGTAGGTGAAATGGGATGAAGTTTGGTGGTTAATCTAGAATTCTCTTATAGTTGTGGACTTTAAAGGAAGGTAGGGTTCATATTCTAGTGATTCTCTTCTATCTTGGTACTCGACTAGTGTTGTACGCATTCTTATAGAACAGATGTCTAAGGTTTGCATTTTGAATTTGCCTTGTTCCCTAAATATGAGTTTTAACTTTACATTTCATTACTCATGGTACGTGTGGTTGGGTTTTTTTGGTTTCCAGTCTAAGAACTCCTTCTATGATCTGGTTTGGTCGGGATTCTTCTTTATTTATGGTCTACGTGGTGACTATGAAGTACTTCATGCCTATGGTGCCGTGTCTTATATTGGGGGTCTTTGTATTACCTTGGTTGCCATGGACAATTCTTGTAATTTGGTTCCTTAAATGATTTTCTTTGTGTTATGATGGTAGTGGCATTTGGGAGCATGGTGATGTTGTGAAATGGGGAATATAGAAGTCCCTAAGTAGGGGAGAGTCTAGGGTGACCACCAGAGTTGAGGTTTTGGAAGGTGAGGTAAGGTTATTGTCATGAGAAATGGTTAGGAAAAAAATAGGAGGTGGAAGCCTTTGTGAAATATTAAATGGTGCTAGATCTTTGGAATGATAGATCATACCGCTGGCATAAGCGATAGGCTTGAATGTTGTGATGGGTAGATATACCAATAGTTGTGTTGGGTACTTAAGAGATATTATAAGGCATGGTTTTAAGAATTGTCTTCATGGCTTAGTAGTTGCATGGTTTTTGGTGTTCAATTATATGTTGAGGGTTTTGGTTACAATGGTTGGATATGGTTTGTCCATGTCCTTTACTCATGGGTTCCATAATATAATGGTGATGGTGGCGAAGTAGTGTTTCAGGATAGATGTAAGAAGTAGGGCCCTGTGGCCAAAGTTAAATCCTTTTATCTTTGGATAGGCTTGAACATGGGAGTGGTGTATAGTTAGACTCAAGATCTCGTAGTGATGTGTCTTGGTAAATTCTAAATTAAATTAAACTTGCTCTTTAGCAAGAGTCCATTCATCCGGTAATCTATGTGTTGTATGGAGGTAAGGTGTGGATGGTCCTTGGTTGGTTGGTTTCTTTGGGTTGTATTGGTATCTTGAATTTTTTTTTCTTTAAGGGAGTCTCGATAAGGATCCTTAAATCGTTAAGTTCGTCGGTTCCGAATGAAAGGTGTGGCTTTGGTAAGGGTTCCATGGTGAACCCAAAAGTCCGAGAAAGCCATTTGGGATATGGAGGAGGACATGGAGTCCAAGTAGTTGCGTTGGTTATTTATTCCAAAAACTCATGCGTAGGATATGTATTCTTTATCACATCTTGGTTTCTAACTTGGTTAAAGATAAGGAATGGTTCTTGTGGCATCTTTGTTTTCTAGCTTAGTTAGAGGTCGGAATAAAGGTGTTGGGATGTAAATAGTTCTAAGGATATGTTATGATCTTTTCATCTTGATTTGTGTTCTTGTCCTTTATCTCAGTTGGAGGAAAGTTTGATATGTGTTAATGTGTTATCTCGTGCCTGTCCCTTCCCTTACCCGTCATTCGAGGATGAAGATCCTAGTGGGGGAGACTGAAATACCCTAAGACTTACACCCATGCAAAATTTCCTAGGCTTCGGACTTATGGACTTGGTACGGCTCAATGGTACCACTCGTACCCTTGGATACGTGTTAGGGGTTGTTTTGAGGGTTCAGTCGTACACTAGGCAATATGTTTGGTTTGAGTTTCGCCCAAGATATGACTCATCAAGTTATGAGTCGTATAGAAAGATACGAGGGGTGTAAGGGTAAGTCATATGGTTCTTGAATGATTGTTCATGTGAAACTGTCCAAGATACGATATGTGGGTACGATTTGGTGTATCACTCATACCTTAACGTATGAATTAGGTTGTTGAGTCATATAGGAACCAATGTGTAGGGTATTGGCAAGGTCTTGGGTACGAGGTGGGGTATCACTCGTACTTTAGGGTATAGATGGCATATGTGAGTCCTACCATACTTCGTGGCTTGTTTTAATTTTAAGTTAAGGGTAGTCCAGACATTTCCTACTTCGAAACCCTTATGTGCTCACGTTATATAACCCTTGGTGGCCTTCCATAACACTTGTAAAGGATTAAAACACGTCAAATGCTCTCTCAAACTCACTATTGAAGATTGGAGGCTAGGGTTTCTTCATGTGTTGTTAAAAAGGCTCATAGGTCAAGATTTCCTCTACAAATCTTCATGTATAAGGCATGTTTCCCTCCCTCACTCTTAGTTCCAACTAAAGGCATGGTTTTATACAATGTTTTCATGATTTGAATGTTGTATATGTTTTTATTTTCAAATATGATTTGGGATTTTTTGTAATAATGCTTGGTTGTGGTTTTCCCATGTTTTAATTATACTTTTATATGCATAAATTGTGGTTTTGGATAATTGGTTGCATGGGAATGGTTCTTAGGTGATGGACTTTGGTTTTGGAAATACTATGCCCCAATGTGTTTGATAAAATGCCTATAACAATTTTTTCACTATAATATTGGTTTTTCAATGGTACTTATGCATGGTTTAAACTTGGTAATAGAACCCTAAATGATATGAATGGTTTAAATGGTTTTAAACGGATTGGAAAGGCCTTGGTGGCCAAGGTTTTGGTTGAATATGATCTATGGGTACATGGAAATCCCTTGATCTCAAAAAGATTTGGCTAACGACATTTCTTGTAAGTTATAGTCGATATGATGATACCAATATCTAATAGCCTTGGTTAATAAATGGTTAATGGTTTGGTTGGTTTCTTGGTAATGTTTTGAATTGGGTTTAAAGGAGGAATGTGTAGCAAAGCCGTGGAATGTGGAGATCCCGGGGGGGATTTAAATTGGAAATTCATATTTGCCGATGCGAGGTTTGGTCCTAGTGACCATGTGCATGATATCACACTATATTCTTTGGGGGATGTACTAGTCATCCCAGGTTTTCTTCTCAGGTCGTGCGGCTTCACGCACTGGGGCCCTTTCAGCTGGGAGAGCAGAACCCATATAGCCCATGGGTGATTTAGGACGGCAGAGCTGCACAACCCAGGTAAAGGTTTTAAATAGCATACTAAACGCGGTTCCCTTTCCCGACTTGCTTATATATATATGTATGGTTTGTGTGCATATGCATGGTTTTATTTGATTTTATAAATGGCATTATTTTATCCTTATCCTGAGTACATGATAGCGTTCACTCGCTAACCCATCTTCGGGCGGCTGTATCCCCACGCGATGCAGGATCTGGCCATTCCACTCTTTTTGCTTAGCTATCGGACTTTGGGATCAACTATTGGATTGAAGTGGTGAGCTTCCAAAGTTCGCAAGGCATCTATTTCATGCCATGGATTACTTTACATATTTTAGCCTTTTATAGACTCGGTTTATGGCTATGTCGGGGGCATGTCCCAACTAGGTACTCTTTGGTCTGGTTTAGAGGCTTTGTATGGACAACTGTGGACTTAGGTATGGTATGGATTGTTTATGTCATATTTATATACATACGTTGAATTATTATACTTCGGTTTTGGTTTGGCTATTGGTTGAATATTGGGTGGTTGGACTTGATTGGGTTGGTCTCGTATGTAGAATTATCCCAAGGTCACTACATGGTTAAATACGCTATCTTGTTATATGTTCAGTATTCAGCCGACTTAAGGTATGCATTTGGCGGTTGGGTTGGGTAATGGGGGCGGTTCCCGGTCCTAGTTGGACTTGGAATTTCCCATTATGACAAGGCTCTGGTTTGGGTCGTGTTACTGTATTGGCTATGACTTATGGTGACCATTCATAATGAGTCTAAATGAGTCATATAGTTAATCGTAGTCACTAACGACTATATTTTAGTTTTTAAATTGAGGACACTTTGGACAATTCCCTTCTTACCCAATTAAAAGCCCACGTTCATATAGCACTTAAGAAGGGTTATTTCTCATTCATAACGTACTCAAACACTTCCAAAGCACTCTTAAATTCTCTCAAGCATCCATACTTAGGGTTTCAAAAAAGTAGGCCATCCAAGGTCTCAAGGGTTGAATTCTTTTCGTGAAACTTGGTATTTCAGGCATGTTACTCTTCCCTAATTATTAATTTTCTAAAAGCATAAGTTTTAAAGTGTTGTTCGTATGGTATTGAGGTTAGTTTTGAAAACATGGGTTGAGGGTTTTTAATAACTGTTGTTTATGTAATGTTTCATGTTTGTCCCTTCATGGGTTATGTTTATATGGTGGTTTTAAAAATATAACTGATGCATGTGAATGGTGAATGAACTAGCGATTGTGACTTCCCAAATCTCTGACTTTTGAAGTGGTTATGACCTCAACCCCATATTGTGAAAATGGTTTTGAATATGAAAAGTATGCATATTGAACTACTCTTGAACTATTGCATATTGTGAAAAGTCAATGAAGTACAATGATTTTGAATTGAACCTTAAGGGGTTGTGTGATTCCCCAAGTTAATGTCTAATTAAACAAAGGGGGTTGTGAATTCCCCTAAGTGGTGTAATTGGGTTGGCATGTTGATGTTACCTTGAAACTGCAGTTAGTATGACGATACCAACAATGTATGCCTAATGTATATCATAGTTCAATAAATGATAACGTATGTGCGAATTGTTTTACTTGGGCTTTAATGAGGGTTGTGTAGCTGAGTTGTGAAAGTGGGGGTCTTGAAGGAACAATACTGGAAACCACGATTGCCTACGTGGGGGCTACATGAACGGGTGGTTTGATTCCTCCTTATTACTATCATTTGATTGGGAGGTTCGAGTTCTCCACATTGTATTATATGATTTGGTGCTTGTGTCACCTTTGTATATTGGGAGGTTCGAGTCCCCCATAGTGCATATGTATATTCTCTGGTTCGTACGGCCACTCACACTGAGGCCCTACCAGCTGGGGGAGAGTTGGGCCCATATAGCCCGTGGGTGCCTTCTTATGTTATGATGGTTGAGCTATACAATCCAAGCTAAAGTTTTAAAGTGTATGGTAAGCCTTGTTCCCTATCCCGGCATGTGATATATATATAAATATATATATATATATGTGTGTGTGTGTGTGTGTGTGTATGTATGTATATGCATTTAATTATGTGCATTGATTTTGAATGATTTTGAACTGTTGATGATGACATTATGTTATCCTTATCCCTCATGCTAGTGTTCACCCAACTAACCTTCTTCAGACATTGTATACCCACGTGATGCAGGAACCAGAGATACCTCTACTTTTTTTGCACAGAGTTAGGTGAATCGACTCGGTTCATCAATTCATTGTGGTGAAGTGGTGAGCTTTCACTTTTCGAAAGGCTTAAATATTTCATAAGTTTTCATTCTTAGAATTGAGTTGATAGTTTTCATTATCATTAACATTATCATTTTCATTGTCATCTGTCAGAGTTGGGGACATGTCCCGACCAAGACTGGGTTTTGATTCTTTTATTTGAAGGTTTGGTGGATTACTATGGGCTTAGGGGATGTTGGTCGGTTGTTTTGGCCGATCGATGGTTATCGGTTATAGACATACCCTTTATTCTTTAAATTTATTTTGTTATATATTAGGAATTCATCCGGCATTGAGTATATTGTGTGGTTTGTCCAGGTGCTCAAGGGTGGTCTCCGATCCCCGGTGGGACTTGAGATACCCATCACAGTCATGCCCTGGTTTGGGTCATGACATTTTCGAGGATCCTTTATCCTACGATGGCACGTAGTTTTTGGTAATAGGGTGCACTGAACCCATATACCCCTCGGTGTTAAATACTACTCCCAAAATATATTAGTGTTCATACTTATGAAATTCACCTTGAAATAAGCATATATGTTTATAAGTATGAAAATCCATCATGCTTCTGTTGTTAAATCTTTTTCTTATATAACTTTGTTAATTTCATATCATGTCTGAGATCATAAGATTAAACTAAAATCTTTGACATGCTGAGATAAACTGTAAACTGGAATAATAAGTCTGTATCACTTGTAAACTGACTAAAATATGCTGAAAATCATGTACATTTATCAACTCATGGAACTTCATGTAAAAATGCTAAAACTCACTTCATAATATAAATCATAGAGTAAAAGCATTAGTAAATACGAATTCATATGTTAAATAAACTTTAACTCATATGAAAGCATCATAATTTCAAAACATGAAAGGTGGGTGTGAACCCTAATATTCAAATCCATAAAATTAATGTAAAAACGAAGCTTTCGGGCACAAGGATGGAAGGTAATCCTTTTCCAACCCCCACATACCTAAACTTATGAATTATCTTTGAAGGAAACTTGAATTTGAGCCTTAAGAATATAAACTTTGGAGAAAGATCCTTATTTAGATGCTCTTGAGAGTATGAGAGAAGAGGAGCCGTGTATTTTGACTTATGGGGTGGGAATACTTATTTAGTATTAGTTGTTGCAATAATTAGGACGTAAAAGCCAAAACACCCTCAAAAAATAGAAGAGAAAATGGAATTTAGGCATCGCTGCGACAACGGGGCACGCCCTTAACACGACAACCAGCCAACATGGCACACCCTTATCATGCTAGACCACTAGTTTATGTGTCAAGGTGTGCCATGCCTTCGTGGCACGCCCTAATCGCTGACCTTTACTATTTTGAGGTTCCAAAATACCGTAAAATGTGTTTCAAAAGTTCCAAAACACTTCATAATGGTCCTGTTAACATTTCTTATCATTATTCAACTTAGAAATTGCCTCAAAACATATGATATCTACCAAAACAAAATCATTGAGATTTTAGGGTCTAGTATACGGGGTAAAGGATACTTGTTACGAATTATAAATTATTTCAACTACCTTTAGTCTATACACTTACAAAGACTATCACCATTCTTTTACACAATCAAGATAGTAGCACCCCATGAAGAGGCACTTAGACGAATAAATACCTTATCCAACAAGTCCTTCAACTGAGACTTTAGCTTCTTTAACTCTGTTGGAGCCATCCAATAGGGCGGAATAGAAATAAGATGAGTACCTTGCTCTAGATCAATATAGAAATCAATGTTACGTTCTGGTGGTATGCTAGGAAAATCTTCACAAAAAACCTATTAAAATTCACACACTATAGGAACTGACGCAATAGACGAGACCTCTACAGTAGTGTCCCAAAGATGTGCTAGAAAGGCCAAACAACCTGTCACAATTAAACTCTTTACATATATAAAGGAGATAAGTTTCATTGGAGCAGGACTATAATCACCCTTACACTCAAGTCTATTCATCACCCGCATAGCCATAGTCACTATCTAAGCATAATAATCTAATATAGTATGATACAGAGACAACCAACGCATACCCAAAATTATGTCAAAATATATCATATCTAAAATCACCAAATCTTCCCAACTTTGATAACCCATAAATATAATAAAACAAAAGCCGTAAATACTATAAACAATAACAGAATCACTAACAGAGGTAAACATGAGAATAGGAAAATCAAGTAGATCACATACTATGTCCAACCCCATAGCAAAATTGGAAGATACATCTGATAAAGTAGAACTAAGATTAACTAATATAGTGGCCATCCATTCACAGAAAAGAATAGCACTGTAATAATAGTGTCTGATGCCTCTGCCTCGGGACTAACCGGAAAAGCATAGAGAAAGGTTATATCACCAGTTTGAGCTTTACCCCTATCGAGTTGAGAACCACCTCGATGGGGCTAATTACCACCCCTACCTGCCTGGTGACCACCATACCCACCTTGTAGATGACCTCTACCATTACCACCACCTTCCCTACCTATAGGAACCAAAGCTTAAGGAGCCTGATGTTGGCTAGACTGACCATACTTCCTCAAATTAGGACAATACCTACTGATGTGACCAACTCCACCACTAATACTGAAGAGGGATGGCTAGCCCCTTATGGATCCCCAACAGACATCTGCATTGCTAACTGAATAAGATAGGCAGGGTATCCTTGTGAACTCTAACCCCTAGAATAAGAACCACTAAAACTGCCCCATTTATGGGCCTTCTTTTCTGTTGTCTTAGCATAACCCTCTTGCCATAAACCCTCCACCTTCTTAACGAAATCAACCATCTCCTAAAAAGACTTACCTAAAGATTTCATCTAAAGAGAAAAAATTTGGAGACTTTGTATATAAATCCTTTACAAAGAAACAAATCCTCTCCTCCCCAGTTTTCAGCAATTGAGATGAATATCAAGATAATGATTGAAATTTGGCCTCATAGGCCGCAAGTGACATATTACCCTACTTAAGATTAGTGAAATCGTTCATTTTCTTGTATATGAGGCACATACTTATTTAGAAAAACTAAGAAAAATTGAGTCCAAGTCAACAATGGTAAACTTGCAGACCTACACTCTACATAAGCTCTAAACCACATCTTGGCATCTCTCTAACTAAAAAGTGACCAATTCCATAACATATCTTTCAGCCACTACCATCTTGCGATGTCTCTCATGGGAATTAATAATGAATTCATAGGTATCCCCAGACTCGGTGTGTTGAAAAATAAGAGGCTTTATCATGATAAACTTGCAAAATAGATCATGCTCATCTCCAGTCACCATCAGTCCCACTACCTGTCTAGAAAAATCCCTATCTGACACCTCTTTTATTTGAATAGATATAGTTGCAACGTGTTTCACCCCCGGATACTGAACTATGGGTATTTCCAACATAGCCTCAATTTTGACCAACCCACTCAAAAAGCTCAGAACCTGCTGAATCATATCATAAGACATCTAAGTTAATGTTGTATCTCTTTGAACTGGTGCAGCTCCATAATGAATTAACATCCCCTTATTCTGTACCGGGGTTACTCCATCCTTTACTATCTTAGGCATATCTTTATGTGGGGAGGAGATACTAACCTTTTTCAAGTTGGTTTCATGGCTTGAGCTCTACACCTAGAGTACGTTGCTCTCCTTCCTCTACCTCATCCTATACTCACTTGTCCTCTTCTATGAACCACAACACTAATGGCCAATTCAAGCACCTGATTAACACCTCTTAAAAAGTATAATTCGATTGTCTTTCAAATATAGAACCCAATAAGGTTAGGGTCGATCCCACATGGAATAGGACGAAAATCTATCACGAGATTGTTGATATAGCTAGAAAGTGTAGAAAGTAAATGGGGGGGTTGTAAGAACAATAGTAAAAACAATAATGCTTGGAAACTTTGGGTTGTTGTCAATTGGACATGATCACTAGGATTGTGTTTCCCTTGACTTTTTAATTCTATAAACTTATCATGCTTGCCAAGCTATCTCGGTGCCTAGCATTTAGCATCTAACAAGTTATGTATCATCTAACCATCTCTCGACCTTGATTTGGGTGAATTTCACTCATCTGCTCTCAATCTTAGAGTGCCGCATTACTATCCATTGTTTTGGATCAAAGATTAATTATCTCCTCTCGATGTCAAGTTAACTAAATGAAGGTTGGTAGCTTCAAATTACTGTTGTGATTCCTTTTCCCAATCTCTCCGCCTCTCTCTCTCTCGAGTTAGTATCGAAGACATGAGTTCCTAACATTTTCAACTATAAAGAAAACAATCAATCCAAAAGAAATCACAATACATGCAAGAACACCAATCAAGAACTACTTTGCACTTTCTCTACTTTGTTAATTTACCAGGGTTCCCATAACCCTAGTTATGGGGTTTATCTTCTCTTGATTCTACGAACAAACATAAAATTTATAATTGAAAGAATATGAATGTTCTAATAAATAATTAAGAATGAAAACCAAAATCTCAAATTAATATCAAACCCTAAAAACCAAGAACTAAAATTCTAAGATCAAAAGTATATCTCAGAACTCAAAATAATGTAATAAGTGTATAGAGTGCGTAAACTAATAATGAAATATCCAATGGGTATTTATAGATACATCAAAAAACCTAGAAAACTTGTCCTAAATAATGTAGGAAAATAGAGTCGGCACCAACCTACGACCCCATTTATAGGTCGTAGGTAGTACCTATGGGCCGTAAGTAGGTTCATAGAAATCAAAAAAGCCTTCAGGTCTTCAGAAGCCTACTTATCAGGGGTACCTATGAGGCCGTAGTTACTTTCTATGCCTCGTAGGTAGTCTTCGTAGGAATCAGAAAATAACTAACTTTCAGAATCTCAGGAACCCTACCTACGGACCTAACCTACGTGCCTGTAGGCACTACCTGTGGTCCGTAGGTAGCTCATAGGTAGCCTTCCTACTAAGCTTCACCACTTTTTGCTGCTTCTCAGCTCCGAACTTTATTTTTCTACAAAAAAAAATCATATAAGCACATCACATCTAACAAAATACCTAAGAACTTACATAATTTCCTTGTTTTATGAATCGAAAGTTCCATTAAATCATGACACATCAACACTCTTAAGTTAGAACATTTGCATGTCCTCGGACAACTAACATATAACAGAAAAAATACGATGCTTAACTAAAAGAAACCTATGGCACCTATGACAGTCAACTTAATTTAGCTCAAATTCCTTACCCCTTATTCATATCTTCAAAACCACTATGTTGATCTATGTAGCACAATAGTATGACACAAAGGAATCAAGTGATGGCATTATATTAACAACAAACAACCAAACGTATATGCAATTTACACTATCCTAACAGATAAGCAGTTAACAATACAACCCATGTACCCTCACAATAAAGAAGTCTTAACTTTCACAATATGATAATGCATTTCAATGCAGGGATGATATCAACACACTCACACTCTCAAAAGACGTTCCAACAATGTGCCTGAAATACCATTGACTTGCCCTTATTTTCTTTACCTTAGTTTTTTTTTTTGGATAATTGGACTAGGATCACTATATGACTTTTCTAGGCTTGTAATGTAGGCTTGAGGGTAGATATGGTACATTTGGGATATTGTCACTCGCCCTCCTTGATACTACACTTTTATTATTGGTTCCACTTCTCAATCATGCTTCCTTTATTTCTCCCTTTTTTCTCTTTTATTAATTATTCAAATTGGGTGTGGTTTTCTTCGTTCTTTACATTTATTCACTTCACTCTTTTTTTCTCATTTTTTATTTTTTTAGTTTTTCAATTTTGTTTCTTTTCTTTTTCACACTTTTATCCCACACCTAACCCTACTTATTTTTCTTATTTATTCAATAACTTTCTTCATACCCATTTTCAAATACACACCACCATGTATTTGTTGATTGTAACTAAACAAGAAGTTGAAAAGGTTGATTGTAACCTTGGCCAAAATAGGTTGATTGTAACTAAACAAGAAGTTGAAAAGGTGAAAATAAGAAAATCGGTCAACATAGGCTCAAATTAGGGATCACGGGATGCTTATTCACATTTGGTTGATCTTTTAGGCTAAGAGTGAACTTATTCAAACATGGCTTATGATCATGTACTAACCAACTATCCTACAACCTAGGCAAGACTAATCGGATAATTTCTGGATTAAATGCACAAAGTGAACTAGGTAAATTCCTCTCACACACATGGTACAAGGTTATATTATCAACTACTACCTATCTAATTTATGAAATGCTAATTTTTGGTTATTTTTTCCCTGATGCTAATGCCATAACAAGATTCAAATAATAGTCACACATATATCTACACATACAGTTCACAAAATATTTTTAGGGGTATCATCTTTTTCAAACACTTAAAACACATAAAATAAAATATGTCAACTTCACTTAGGATCCTTATTTTTCTTCTAATTAAACATAAACAACACATAACATAATACAATACCTAAATATGTCTGTTCTAACTAAGATAAAACATCTGATAGGTAAAAAAACACGACAACAAAAACTCTCAAATTTGGTACACCCCCATCCCAACAGAAAGATGATGCACATTCCCCAATGCATATTTGAAACTAAACAACAAAAGGGTGTAGGGACATACCTGGGATGCTCTTAACGTCAGAAACAGTCTCTCACCCATCTGGGGCATCACGTGGCTCATCTCCATAAGGATGTGTTTGTGCGTGACTAAAGGAGGTGCCTAATGTCATCTCGACATGCCTACTCTGATGACATAACTATACTCATAATAATATGAGGCATAGTGAATTTTTTTTGTTGAGACCTCACCTGAGGAAGCAACATAGATGTAGGTTGAACCCCTGATCTTGAAATACCATAATTGAATACTAGTACTGAAGGAGGAATAATAGTCGGAGTATGTGGAGTACCATAAGCATATGTCGGTACCATTGGAGGATCCACACGTAGAATCAAAAGAAGACCATAGGAAAACTTTAGCACAAAAGATGAATCACAGACTCTGTAGTGGCCTTTTTAAAGGACCACTAAAACTCCCGAGAGTTACATAACTCCTCCTCCTCACATCGTCTATTGTCCTCTAAAAGAGGGGCCTCATCATCCTCAGCAAATAAATCAAAAACCATCGAAACTTTAGCTAAAATACCTGCAGCGCCCTCACTTCCTGCTGTAGGCTCTGCCCTTTGACTTCCTATATCCATATCACCAATTGGTATCGGTCTCTCAACATGCTTGGATAACACAAAAGGCTCCTCCAAGCGGTTCGCACCTAAAGAAGTTGACAGTTATGCTCTTTGTAGTGTGATAGGGTTGCATCATCCTTAATTAAGCCAACGTCAGCTATGCAGGTAACCTCTACTCCATGATCAATATCTGTAATACTTGGTACCCCTACCGCATAACATAACTTCTGTATTAATCATGAAAAGGTATAATAGTGAAATCTCAGAATTCCTGCTCATGGATCGCAGAACAGATCCACCTCGTAAAATCAATATCATAGACAACTAGTACGCTGGTAATCATATGGCTCAATCCTAAGTGAGTGCACTGTCTGACTCAATCAGTGACTCACTATTATCCACCAAAACTTTGTTGCAAAGCCAATGATGCCTTCTTAATATCCTTTTTTCCCTCAACCCAAGGGGCATCAGTACCCTACTCAATAATCTGCTCGGCTCCCCATCTATCAAAGAATGCCCTATGTGCCCTCTGCTCATCATCTCACATCATTCACCTACTCCTCACAATTCTTAACCGATAGTCAAAATCAGTTGTCGTGGTCGACCCCACAAAAATCAGCCCAAATAAGAATTGCCTAATCGTCTCCTCAGATACATCGACCCTCACCCCTCTGACTAGTGTGTGAGTCAGTGGGGGATGGTCCACTCCTCTTCCCTCAGCTGGGGTAACTAAATATACTAATGTAAGATATAAAGTGTGTCTAACGGCACTAACTTTAATAAGGGTTGGTGCCCTATTACCTTGACATTATCTCTTTTCCAGACATATAACTTTTCTTTCGAACAAGTTAATGCTATACTGGCGTATTCTATGCGTTTGCAACCACAAGAATTTGCATTAAGATGAAGAGAATAATGATATAAGAATCATACGAGTCACGAACTCACAAAATCATAGCAATAGATAGTATCTCATAAGGCTTCCATAACCCCAACAGAGAAGTTTAGCTATTCATGAGTGCGATGGAAATCACATTATCATTATATCAAAATAGGATCTCACGTGTAGTATGTGTCTTGTGGCGTGAAGTCCTTTGAGAATAGCATTTCTCTTGTTGTGTAACTTAAGATCGAATAGATGAAGAGAAAGTAATAAGAATTATTTGAATAAAAAGTAAAAGTATGAGAATTCGAATTGATGGAAGAATTAGAATGATTCGGAACTAGAAGTAGAATTCTTAAAATCTCTAACAAAATAGGGTATTTATAACACCCATATCCTATTCCTACTAAGCTACTTCATTACTTATCCTAGTCCTACTAGGTTACTGCATCATTATCCTAATCCTAATAAGTTACTGCCGATCCCTAAAGTCTTTGGAAATGTTATTTTTGCCCGGGACAGATATTTCATGCGTCACTTTTGGTCCTTGGCGTCCAAGATTTCCCTTCCTTCTTTCGTGAAGCTTCCTTGGGCGTCAAGTTATCCATAATATGCTGAAATCTGCATCATTTATACCTAAAAACTTGCTAATCACGTTTGTTAGCTCACTTACAGGAAAAAGGACTAAAAGTGCATGAATTATATATTTTTTCCTCAAAACTTAGCTAAAATATGGGTAAATTATAGTACTTTAGGCGTGTAAATACGCCTATCATCAACACCCCACACTTAATGCTTTGTTCGTCCTCGAACAATATATCATGCCCATATAGACATCTACTTAGGGTTTCACAGTAACAACAAAAAATTTTCATCAAGACAGGCACGATAATTATAAATAAAGAGTAGTTTTCTAATCACTTCTAGAAATAATTCAACCTCTAATATAGACTCGTGATGATGGTTAATTCGTATCCACAAGTTAAGCCATAAAGAATCATACAAGACTACCCAAAACTCATCAACCATGTGTGTCTCACATAAGATATTACCCATAATCACTCTCAAATATTGCATTTTTCAGAACATGGGTATAAGATTATCCTTGCTCTCACTCTCACAAAGAATTCATATGTTGCAACTGATGACCATAGGCTTTTCCTTAGTGTAATGCTCTACTAATATCAAAATGTTAAGCTTAGGATTAAATAGGTCTTTACAGGTTGTAATGTAGGCTAAGGGACAGGTAGGACTATTTTGTCCAGAAATAGTGACTATGTTCTTAAGCGCTTTAATACATCACATTATGCCATTAACACTCTCTTTTAATCAACCCTGCTACCTTTCTTTCATCTATCACCCCTTTTCACCTATTTTGCCATTCAAGCATAACTATCTTTTTATTTAATCATAAACACAATTTATCTTTTTGTTTTTCTATTTCTTTTTGTTTTTCTATTTCTTTTTCTTTTCTCTTTCTCTTTCTTTTTTTTTTCTTTTTTTTATAACACACCTCCATGATAGCCACTCTTTTTCATAACAAATTCAAGTACCAATACACTCTAAGGCATCACTCTTACCCAATTTCCTCTTATTTTGTCACATGACTTCACAATTTAAAGCACTTAGGAATTTGGATCAAATTATGGTCTTGAAAAAAAATGGATTCGGCTTACATATGAGGCTGTCAAAGAAAATGGCTTAAAGGCTCAAAGGGGTTGACTAGGATAATGTCCACGGGTAGGTAAAACGAAGGTAAACAAGTATCGGTTGCCAAAGAAATGCCTAAATCATCTCCTAAACTCACACTCTTTATTTCTCTTTACACACACACCAGGCAAGTTCTAGCATCAGTCACAAACACAGAATATACTATCATCTCACACACACAAGGCACATGGTCAACTTTATTGGGAGTATTATAGACTCTTGACCCTAACAGATGAATGAATTAAACCACACAATTATCACATAGTGAGTCACACTTAGAGCCTAAATGTCTCAATAGTAATGATTCTAGCACAAACTCTTGTCATAACACCATGCCGCCTATCAGAATAATTTCATGCATCAAAATAAAAAATCTACGACTACTAACTAAATCAAACAACCAAACATAAATAACATAAATAAATGCAAATGCAGATAAAGAAGTATAGCATGCAAATACCAGCACCCCACACTTAGACGGGAAACACTGCCCTCAGTGAAAATAAATAAGAAGAACCTGATTAGTCGGACTCATCTTCTATGTCTGGGGTCATACCCCCTGCATCGGAATCATCATCAGAGTCGTCGTCATCAGAGTTCTTTTTCACGTAGGAGTCTGGCATTCGTCGATCATCATCGGTTGGCATGTCGTCATCAAGAGGTTCCTCAAAATATACACCTATTCCACACATCGCCCTCGCATGCTCATTCATTGGGTAGTCATAATCCAACTGTTGGAGCTCTGCAGCAGTTGGAACACGACCCCCGCTCATCATGGTAAACTTCATCATTCCATATAAATGGCGGGAGAAGCTTTCATCGCGAGCATGTCTTTCTGCAGTGGTTAGGTTGATGCCATGCATGGATTCAGTATCTTTAACCTTTGTGAGGTCAACCTTCTTTGGGTTGTGTGGAAGCTTATGATCAGCTGGTTCCTCTTCGATGTCTTTCTTCCTAAATATTGCAGTCAACAGGTTGCCAAAGCTGAAGTGGGACCTCTTGTGTAGCCTAGCTTTCCGCATTGTAGATCAAATAATTTCCCCAATGTTGATAGGGACATTCGTCATCAATGCGTACACCAGGCACACTCTATCTCGTGTTATCTTTGTGTACTGTGTCCCTGGAATGAGGCAAGAGTTGACTATTCGCAGCCATATCCTAGCTTCTCTGTTCAAGGAGGCATACGGGAAGGTATTGTGCCGACTGGTATCCTTGTGATGACTCCACCATGCCATTGATCTTGTTCTGCATAGTGTGTGTCTGATTGCCCTGTATGGAGGTCTGCGATAAAGCTCCTTGAATGGTGCGGGATTAACAGATGGCAAGCCTAGAAAGGAGTTGAAGAACTCCGCATTTAGTTGCAGAACTTGTCCCCGAATCTTAACTTCACTCCCTATAGTTTTTGGTGACCAGTTGGCATAGAATTCTCGTGTTAAATCAAGATTGCACTCTCCCATATCTCGAAAGATGAAATCAAGATGTAACGCCATTATTTTAGCCAACATGCGAGGTTCTTTCTTTGCTAGGCTCTCCTTGTGTATCAACTCCATGTGAACATATTTCTTCTCTTTATTGTTCATATACCATTCCTTTTCTTTCTCCTCTAAGACCCATTTAATTCCGAACATGCGGCGAGGTATTTTCAGCGAGAAGGATTCGCCTTGCTCTTTTCGTCCCCTTTTCTGGCCTTTTTGTGAAGTGGTTGCTTTATCCTTTCCTTGCCTTGCTTTTGGTGCCATTTTACTTGGTTGATGCCTTTGGAAGATGTTCTTGTGAAGTAAAAGAGCAAAAGGAAAATTTTTGAGAGAATTTGGAGAGGTAGGCAGCTCTTTTCTTAGGTTTGCAATGTATTTTTGGTCTAAGACTAAGTGTCTTATTTATAGGGCAAGCTTGGGTCGGGTTTTGACCCATTTAAAATCAGATTTGGAGACCAAAAGTGACCATAGGCGGCGCCTTTTGCAAAGCATTGTTGAGCATAGGTGCCATGGCATTGTTAAGCATAGGCGGCGCCTATGCCATGGCACATGAGATTCAGAGACAAAATGCTTTTGCATAGGCGGCGCCTATGCTATGGCACACTTAGGCATGGGCGGCACCTATGCTATGGCACACTAGATTCCGAGAGCTTAGGCCATAGTATAGGCCTTGCCTTGTTCTTTGCCTATATTTTCATAGGCAATGCCCAACCCATAGCCTTTTGCTTCTTCAATCCTAACTTACCACCTTGAACATGCAATTCTTCCAAATCAAGAGTTGAACTCAATCTCCTCCTTTACACCTCTTGCATCTACACTTACTCAAAAGCAACAAAAACGATTAGAACGATGGGTTGCCTCCCATCAAACGCCTTAGTTTTGGTCGTGGAACGACTCTTCTTTTTGGATTTTTATTTAACAAAAACAAACACTTAGTAGAATGAAAGAAAGAATGAAAAATGATGGGTTGCCTCCCATCTAGCGCTTGATTTATTGTTGCGGCACGACATAGTTACCTCGAGTACTTAGACTTCGTCGAGGTAGATGGTGGACATATAGTTTATCGAGTCAAGAGGACCGATATATGGTTTTTCTCGTTGGACATTCACCTTAAAGACAACACCATTATTGTCTTCTAGCTCAACTACTCCAGACGAGTAGACTTGGGTAACTTTGTATGGACCAGACCATTTGGACTTTAACTTACCTGGGAATAGCTTCAGTCTGGAATTGAAAAGAAGTACCATATCATCCTTTTGAAAGTTTCGTTGAACAATCCGCTGATCATGATACTTTTTCATCCGTTCCTTGTAGAGGTCTGCTCTTTCATATGCATGTAGATGGAATTCATCCATCTCATTCAGCTGCTCCAATCTCAGATTCATGGCATCATCCCAATTCAAATTAAGTTGCTTTAACGCCCACAATGCTTTATGCTCGAGCTCAATGGGCAAGTGACAAGCCTTCCCATAAACTAGTTGGTACAGGGACATGCCAATTGGCATTTTGAATGCAGTCCTATAAGCCCATAGTGCATCGTCCAGCTTTCGAGACCAATCCTTCCTATTAGCATTTACAGTCTTAGCAAGGATTTGCTTGATCTCTCGATTGGAAACCTCTACCTGTCCACTAGTTTGTGGGTGATAAGGTGTGGCTACCTTATGTTGCTTGACACCATATTTGGCCAATATGGATTTTAACAGCTTGTTGCAAAAGTGAGATCCTTCATCGCTTATGATAGTACGTGGTACTCCAAAGCGAGAGAAGATATTTCTCTTCAAGAATGCTACAACACGCTTTCCTTTATTGTCGGCCAATGCTACTGCTTCGACCCATTTTGAAATATAATCTACAGCGACTAGGATGTATTTCATTCCAAACAAATTTACGAATGGGCCCATGAAATCAATACCTCATACATCAAATAGCTCAACTTCAAGCATTTTCGTCATGGGCATCTCATGGTGTTTCGAAATTGCGCCTTGTCTCTGACATTGGTCGCATCTTCTCACAAATTCGTAGGCATCTCTAAATATCGAAGGCCAATAGTATCCACTTTGCAATACCTTTCTTGCTGTCCGATTACCTGCGTGATGTCCCCCAACTTGGGAAGTGTGACATGCCTCCAATATATTAGGCACCTCTACATGGGATATGCATCGCCTGATAACACCATCCGCGCATCGTCGAAACAAATATGGCTCATCCCAAAAGTAGTGTTTTACATCATGCATGAACTTTCTCTTTTGATGGAAAGATAGATTTGCAGGCATCACATTACTCACCACAAAATTCGCAAAGTCTGCATACCATGGTAACTCTTCCATTATTGTGGCTAAGATCTCTTCGTCAGGGAATGCGTCATCAATATCAAGATCAGGCTACGCTATATGCTCGTTCTCGAGTCTAGATAGATGATCAGCCACTTGGTTCTCGCAACCTCTTCTATCTTTTACCTCGAAATCAAATTCTTGCAGCAACAATACCCATCGAATTAGCCTTGGTTTCGCATACTTCTTTGTCATTAGATATCTCAGAGCTGCATGATCAGTATGAACTACCACTTTGGTTCCCAACAAATAAGCACGGAACTTTTCAAAAGCATACACAACCGCTAGAAGCTCTTATTCTGTGACAGTGTAGTTCTTCTGGGCTTTGTTCAGGACCTTGCTTGTGTAGTAGATTAGGTGGAATAACTTTTCCCTTCTCTGGCCAAGTACAGCACCCAAAGCTACCCCGCTAGCATCACACATTACTTCAAACGGTAGAGACCAATCTGGTGCTACAATGATAGGAGCTTCAATTAGCTTCCCTTTGAGGCATTCGAATGCCCTCAAACAGTCTTCATTGAAGTCAAACCTTGCATCTTTCTCCAAAAGTTTGCATAATGGACTAGCAATTTTGGAGAAGTCTTTGATAAACCGCTGATAGAAACCTGCGTGACCGAGGAAACTACGAACTCCCTTTACTGAAATTGGGGGTGGTAGCTTCTCGATAACTTCAATTTTAGCTCGATCAACCTCAATTCCTTTTTTGGAGATTTTATGCCCAAGAACAATACCTTCTTTAACCTTAAAGTGGAACTTCTCCCAGTTCAGCACTAGGTTGAATTCAACATAACTTTGTAACGCCATACTTAGGTTTGCCAAGCATGATTCAAATGACTCACCCACAACTGAAAAATCGTCCATGAATACCTCCAAGGTGTCTTCAACCATATCAGAAAAAATAGACATCATACAACGCTGAAAAGTGGCTGGTGCATTACATAGCCCGAATGGCATGCGTTTGAAGGCAAACGTACCATATGGGCATGTGAACGTTGTCTTCTCTTGGTCTTCGGGGGCAATACAAATTTGATTATAGCCGGAATAACCATCTAAGAAACAGAACCATCCTTTCCCCGTTAATCGATCGAGCATTTGGTCCATGAATGGCATTGGGAAGTGGTCCTTAAGAGTCCATAAATTTAGCTTTCGGTAGTCCATGCATACTCTCCATCCTGTAATAGGTCTGAGTGGAATAAGCTCATTTTTTTCATTCGCAACTACCGTCATGCCTCCTTTCTTGGGAACACATTATACCGGGCTCACCCATGTACTGTCAGATATTGGATACACAACCCCTGCATCTAACCACTTAATAATTTCTTTCCTCACCACTTCTTGCATAGGTGGATTGAGATGCCTTTGATGCTCAATAGTGGGTGTGAAATTTTCTTCAAGTTGAATCTTGTATGTACAAATCCCAGGTGGAATACCAATGATGTCAGTGATGGTCCAACCAATGGCTCTTATATACTTTCGTAAAATAGCAATGAGAGTTGTAACTTGCTGCTCACCCAAATCGGCTGCCACAATGACTGGGAGTGTGCTTCCGCTTCCTAAGAATGCATACTTTAAATGATTAGGCAACTCCTTCAACTCTAACGTGGGTGGCTCTTCAATAGATGGTTTAGCTGGTGGTGTGGGTCGATTTTTAAGATCAAGGTCCAGCTTCTTGGGAGCATGAGGATATGACCCAAATCCTGTTAGAGCACCAATAGTTTCTTCATAGTTTTCAGCATCCTTGTGTTCAAGATTCATGAGCGCAACCGCCAATGGGTCGTCAATAATCTGCTCCTCTTCAGATAATTCTTTTTCATCATCAACATAAACATCAGCTACCGAGAATACGTTCATCTCTTTGGGGTGCTTCATTGATTTGCACACATCAAAGCGAACTACTTCGTCATTTATTCGGAATAAAAGCTCATTAGCTCTTAAATCAATAAGCACACTTCCTGTTGCAAGGAAAGGGCACCCCAAGATTATGGGAACTTTTGAGTCTGCCTCATAATCCAAAATAACGAAGTCTGCTAGAAAGATGAATGAAGAAACCTTCACCAATACATCACATAGAATACCAACAGGTCGTTTTACCGACCTATCCGCCATTACGAGCCTCATGTTAGTTGGAGTAGGATCACCCAACCCCAACTTTTTGTAAATAGATAATGGCATCAAATTGATGTTGGCTCCTAAATCACATAATGCTTTGGCAAAATTCAAAGATCCAATGGTGCAAGGAATAGTGAAAGCACCGGGGTCGGCCTTCTTCTGAACTAGTGATCGGGTGGCAATTGCGCTGCAATGATGAACAGTATCTGTCAACTCATAGCTTGCTGCCCGCTTCTTTGTCAAAAGATCCTTCATGAATTTCTCATACCCAGGCATTTGTTCAAGTGCTTCCACCAACGGCACATTAATGGTCAGCTGTTTTAACATAGTCATGAATTTGCTGAACCTTGTATCATCCGCCTTGTTCTTCAATCTTTGAGGGAAAGGTGGTAGTGGAAAGGGAATAGTTTTCTCCACCACTTTCTTTTTATCTTGTTTTGGTTCAGTGATATTTTCAGACTGTGGATGTTGAGGCGTAACGTCATGAACGTCTTGGTCAGCTTCTATGGCGTCATCATCTTCCTTATTTTCGGTCACTTGCTTGCTTTGGGATGAATTTTCCAGCACCTTACCACTCCTGGTAGTAATAGCCATGCATGATCCGTCGTTCCTTGGATTTTGCACAGTGTCACTAGGTAGAGTGCCTGCCTTTCTTTGATTGAGTGCTGCTGAAAGTTGGCTCAATTCCTGCTTTATTTGTTTTATTGAAGTGGAATGTGAGTCAACCAATTGCTTCATTTAGGACAAATCATTTATTACCTCCGTTACTCCTGCGCTGGTTACTTCCACTCCTTTCAACAGTTTAGCCATCATCTCTTCCATATTTCCCGACCCAAATGCAGTGGTGTCATGTCTTCCTGGGGGAACATATAAACCACTATTGTCATTCTTGTTCTTCCAACTACCTTGGTCCTTATTTCCAGATTTCACATAGTAGTTCCGACCTTGGTTTCCTTGGGCATTGCCTCGGAAACCTCCCTGATTATTCAAGTAGTTTGCTTCTTCCTCATAGTCGGATTCATCTCTTCCCTGTGATACAACGGCCTTAACCTTTTCGGTCTTTCCTGATAATAAGTGCTTGGTGAGAAGATCCATCTGCGTTTTCATGTGCGCCATATCTTAATCGCGTTCCTCTTGTCTACGCCTCTGCTCTGCCGTCATGCCAACAGATACAGTAGAGCTTGCTACCTCAGAATCCCTGGTATGCCAAGCTCTACTCTGCTTTGTCATACGATCTAGCATATCACTTGCCTCAAGAAAAGTAAGGTCCATGAATGACCCACCTGCAAAATTATCAACCACTGGCTTAGTCACTGAGTTCAAAGCCCTGTATAATATCTCCATCAAGTGGACATTGGTCATATGATGATTTGGGCACCGCATAAGCTTCTTTTTGAACCTCTCCCATGTTTCATGGAGAGCT
The DNA here is from genome assembly GCA_030864215.1 of Capsicum pubescens. Classification (NCBI taxonomy): domain Eukaryota; kingdom Viridiplantae; phylum Streptophyta; class Magnoliopsida; order Solanales; family Solanaceae; genus Capsicum; species Capsicum pubescens. The sequence continues at coordinate 260,804,783 of CM061540.1, read as the reverse complement.
TCAGTTGGAAGCTGTCGGAAGTTGTTGATCTCATCTCTCAACTGTGCTCTCTTGGATGGCGGAAAGAATCTTTCTAGGAAAGCGTCTTTCAGTTGCCTCCAATTAGTAATAGAATCAGGAGTCAGCCCATTCAACCATAGAGTTGCCTCCCCAGATAGAGACAATGGAAATAAGCACAGCCGAATTGCATTCTGTCCAACGCCTGGATTGTCGAATGACATGCATGTAGAGATGAAGTTGATCAGGTGCATATTCGGATCATCGCCTGCGAGTCCACCAAATAATCCCTTGAGCTGCAATAGTTGAATCATGGTGCTGGTGATATTGAACTTTTCTCCAGGTGCCAAGGGCGGAGGAATAATAGCTCCTGTAGCACCAACTCCATCCAGATCGTCATCATCATCATCAAAAGGAGCCTGCACAGCTCGGCGGTCAGGTCTCATTCTAGCTTGACGATCTCTCCTATGCATAGGTGCCGCCACCTCATCAGTATGCCTAGGATTTAGTAGCTCCTCATCACCCAGGTCCTCATCATCAGGATTTGTTGCTCGACCTGGGTTATCAATATTCTGTTGATGCACTTGAGCAGCTGCCAGTGTAGCTAGTCTAGCCTGCTCCTGTTGAGCCGCCCTTCTGTCAATGTCACGTTGTGCATCCATTCTGCCAATAAGTTGCGGTTCAGGGTTTATGGGTAATAATGGTTGATCAGAACTTCGAGTATTTGGCATGCACTGAACAAAACTTGCAGAAAACAAAAACAACAACTAAAAGTAAAATCTGAGAATCTTTGACCAAAGGGTCTAGTAACTATCACAAACTTAGTTGACAACTGTATTCCCCGGCAACGGCGCCAATTTTTGATAACGCTCAAACTACAGCTCTCATAAGAGTGTAAGCGGTCGTTGTCAAATATATAACCCAACTGGGTTGGGTATCGATCCCACAGAGAATAGCCGGTCACTAAGTAAGCAAAGATTATTAGACTTTCGGTGCAAGTCTCGTAAAAGGGGGGATTTTGTAGCGTGCAATAATGTAACAAAATAGTAGAGTAAAAATGGAAAATAGCAAAGTAAAAAGGAAAGAATGTTCAGTAAGATGTTTAACTTGTGAGAATTGAGAGTTAGGGTTATGTCCACCTTATGAGTTATATGTCTCTATTGGCTATGAGTTATGCGGAATTCAGACATGCATGTGCTTATAGAGAATTGTATTCTATGGTAAATGCAGGCGTCTTTCGACCATCAAGGATTATTTCACTTTAACTCTTTCGAGCTTAAAGCGTGTATAACGGTACGAACTCTCCAAGAGGTTAATCCAGTTACGGCACTAACTTTTTAATAGGGGTTGGTGCCCTATTACCTTGACATTATCTCTTTTCCAGACATATAACTTTTCTTTCGAACAAGTTAATGCTATACTGGCGTATTCTATGCGTTTGCAACCACAAGAATTTGCATTAAGATGAAGAGAATAATGATATAAGAATCATACGAGTCACGAACTCACAAACTCATAGCAATAGATAGTATCTCATAAGGCTTCCATAACCCCAACAGAGAAGTTTAGCTATTCATGAGTGCGATGGAAATCACATTATCATTATATCAAAATAGGATCTCACGTGTAGTATGTGTCTTGTGGCGTGAAGTCCTTTGAGAATAGCATTTCTCTTGTTGTGTAACTTAAGATCGAATAGATGAAGAGAAAGTAATAAGAATTATTTGAATAAAAAGTAAAAGTATGAGAATTCGAATTGATGGAAGAATTAGAATGATTCGGAACTAGAAGTAGAATTCTTAAAATCTCTAACAAAATAGGGTATTTATAACACCCATATCCTATTCCTACTAAGCTACTTCATTATTTATCCTAGTCCTACTAAGTTACTGCATCATTATCCTAATCCTAATAAGTTACTGCCGATCCCCAAAGTCTTTGGAAATGTTGTTTTTGCCCGGGACAGATATTTCATGCGTCACTTTTGGTCCTTGGCGTCCAAGATTTCCCTTCCTTCTTTCGTGAAGCTTCCTTGGGCGTCAAGTTATCCATAATATGCTGAAATCTGCATCATTTATACCTGAAAACTTGCTAATCACGTTTGTTAGCTCACTTACAGGAAAAAGGACTAAAAGTGCATGAATTATATATTTTTTCCTCAAAACTTAGCTAAAATATGGGTAAATTATAGTACTTTAGGCGTGTAAATACGCCTATCATCAAAGTCATGGATGACTTCATTCAGGGCCCCATCCGGATAAAATGAACTGGTGAAGTTTGGGGCTTGGACTGCGGTACCTGTGGTGCGGGCTAAGATTCTAACTTAATAGAAGCTGGTGTAGGCTTAGAGCCCGACTGAATAGCTTCCCTAGTTGCAGTCTGCCTCTGTACCTAGCCCCTAGTATGGCGTGGATCCAAGGATGCATTGTCCTCACTCACAAGGTTTACTCCTCAACGGATCCACTTCATTCAGGAGATTCATCTTTCAACCGGGACCGTACTCCCTTTTTGGTGTAGCCTTCGTTCCATAGTACCTATAAAAGAGTTGTAAGTTATTGAAACACAATACAGGAATAAGTGTCTAGAAAAAAATTAACATTCTAGCTTAGATTCTACCTATGACCCTACCTACGGGTTATAGGTCATACGTAGCCTTCGTAGGTAGTAGACAAAGCCCTAAACCTTCAAGGCTTTAAGTTTGACACCTACGTGGCCACCTACCGGCTCGTAGGTACAACTTACGTGCTTGTAGGTAGGGTTCGTGGGTTCAGGATGAGGGTATGCTAAATTTTTCCTAAAATTCCCGTCCATCACAGTTAAATTTATAAAATTCATACAAAATTCAATCACTACACATGCATCACTTCAATTTTCACAGGTATTTCAAAAATTATTTAACTTAATCAACTTTAACTTCTACTTTAAGTCTGACACCTACATGGCTACCTACCGGTTCATAGGTATAACTTGCGTGTTCATAGGTAGGGTTCGTGGGTTTAGGCTGAGGGTATACCAATTTTTCTCAATATTCCCATCCATCACAGTTAAATTTATGAAATTCATACAAAATTCAATCACTACACATGCATCACTTCAATTTTCGCAGGTATTTCAAAAATTATTCGACTTAATCAACTTCAACTTCTACTTTTATTTTGATCATCGGATTCCTAAACAAACATTCATGCAACAATTGAATTTTCACCATTTTTAAGCTCCAAATCTTTCAAGAACTATCAAAATTTAGCAATTGCACGTCTATTCCAATTATAATCTCATGTTTAATGTTCAAGAATAATTTTCAAACTAACTGGTACCAAGAACTCTTTCCTGAATAAAGATTTTAGAAGAAGGAGACAAACAAGTGATAATAGCCCTAACTTCACTGTATAATGCATGTAAGTGGGTGATGTGGAGTGGGCTTTTTTTTTAAAACTTATAAATGAGAGTTGAAGAGTTAGAATTGAAGTGGGAGTTTTGAATTTGAAGAATGTGGGCATAAGAGGGTCGGGTTGAGGGTTTAATGCTTGGGCATGTTGAATCGAGTTGGGATGCATAGGTCTGACTTATATTTTTAAAAAAATTAGCCCAAAAAACTGACCCTACCTATGTCCCTATTCCCCCATAAGTAGGGGTCGTAGGTAGGTCCTACTAGGGGTGGGCATAAATATCGAAATACCGAATCGAATCGAATTATTTCAGTTTTTCGGGTTTGGTTTTTTGGTTTTTCGGTTCGGGTTTGGGTTTGGGTTTTTTTTGTACAATTTTGGTATTTTGGTTTGGGTTACGGGTTTTAGGTTCAGATAATTCGATTTTTCAATTTAAATCGAAATTTTTAATATACCTTTTCTTAATTAAATAATATATATAATGTAATAATATATTATTATTAATATATATTATATAATAATATACCTTTTTTCAATTGCGTGTTGCATTGATGCATTGCTGAAGAATTCCTGCCTTTCTTCACTTGGATGCGCTGTTTAACTCCTTATTTTTTTCGCGTGTAACATATGCCAGGATTCTGTAACCTTATTCTCAGCTATGCATGCTAACATCTTAAGATCTGCGACTATCTACTTTGATTCTTATTGTTGGTCATTCTAATTTCTAACGAGAATTGAGAAGTGTAAGGTTCAGCTCGAAGGTTTGTGTTTGGGCAGGGATATTATTGATGTTCACACTTATTCTATGAATATGAGTATCAATAGTATTGCACACTCACGTCTGCTGAAGTCGATCAATAGCTTACTCCAGGTTTTATCATAGTGAAAATTTTTGGTATATTTTGTAGCATCATGTACTTTTTTATTTAAAAGAAGACAAGACCGAAAAACTGAAATTGTTAAACCGAAATAAAACCAAACCAAAATATATATAAACCGAACCGAACCAAACAAATTCGGTTCGATTTTCAGTTCGTATAAATTCAAAATCGAAAACCAAAAAAATCGAGATAAGAAAACCAAACCCAAACCAAAGTACCGAACTCCCACCCCTAGGTCCTGCAGCATTGTTGGTCTCTGATTTTTACGACCCAATCTACGGGGCCGTAGTTTGTAGCTACGGGACAGCAGGTAAGGTCCGTAGGTAGAAGTTCAAAGACCCAAAATTTGCTTTTGATTCCCACAACCCAACTTACATGTCGTGGGTCGAACCTACGACCCCATAAGCAGGGTCATAAATCCATTTACCTGGACTTGTCTGGAATTTTTCAATTTTCACCATTCTCCATGTGTTTCTCCATAATTTTAACCTACAAAACAGAAACAAAGTGAATATTAAAACCTTAGGTTGCCTCTTAAGCAGTGCTTAATTTAACATTGCGACACGACGTCGCTATGTTGGGTCTCAGACTTCACCAGAAAACCAATGGGTTGCCTCTCATACAGTGCCTGATTTAACGTTGCAGCATGTCTCAGCTCCCTTAGCTACGCATACTTTATCGAGGCTATTCCTCCATGCTTCCCATGTAATGCTAAACACGGTGCCTGTTAACCTTGAATGGGGCATCACCATCTCATTTTAGCTTAATTACACCACGTGGGAAATACTCTAACCACGTTAAATGGTCCAGACCACCTAGACTTCAACTTGCTAGGAAATAAGCAAAGTCTCGAATTATACAACAAGACCACATCACTGGGTTGGAATACCTTTTATCAATCTTCTTACTGTTGTAAAAAATCATCTTCTCCTTATACAAGGCTAAACTTTCATAAGAATAGAGGTGAAATTCATCTAACTCATTCATCTTATCCATTCTCAAATATGCGACATCACTTCACTCAAAATTCATCTTCTTCAATGCCCATAGTGCCTTATGCTCAAGTTCAATCGGCAAGTGACATGCCTTGTCGTACACAAGCTAATAAGGTGAGGCACCTATGAGAGTTTTGTAAGTTGTCTGGTTGGATTAAAGTGCATCATTTAACTTTCTCGACCAGTCAATCCGATTGACATTTACACTCTTCACCAAAATGGACATGATGTCATGATTGGAGACCTCAACTTGCCCACTTGTCTGCAAATGATAAGGTGTGCCACCTTATCTTTCACACCATATTTCTCAAGTAGGGACTTGAATAGACGATTGAAAAAATGGGACCCACCATCACTAAAGATAGTACGTAGAGTACTAAACTAAGAGAAAATATTCTTCTTCAAAAATGTTATGACACTTCGACCATCATTATTGGGAAACTCAACTGCTTTCACCCACTTAGACACATAGTCGACTGTCAACAAAATATATTTCATGACATGTGAACTCAAAAATGAACCCATGAAATCAATACCCCACACATTAAACAACCTAAGATCAAGAATAGGTGTCATGGGGAGCTCATTCTTCCACAAAATATTTATTTGCCGTTGGTATTGGTCACAGACCCGAGCATAGTATGTGCATATTTATAAATCATTGGCTAATAGTAACCACACTACATAATCTTTTGGGTCATGCGAGTACCTCTATGGTGACCCCCAATTGGAGACTAATGGCAGTCCTTAAGAATGACCATCAGCTCAACTTCGGGAATACACCTCCAAATCAAACCATCCGCACACATCCAAAATAAGTAAGGCTCATTCCCGAAGAACTTTTGTACCTCATGCAAAAAAAAAAATTGCTGCTGAAATGACATGTCTTATAGAATGAGGTGACTTGCCAAATTATTGGCAGAATCAGTAAACCAGGGGATTGAGTCTTATGATGATGCCAACATGTACTCATTTATAGAACTATCATTAGTCTCAATATCATCCACTAATTTAAGAATCGCCTCCTCTTATAGGCGGGATAAATGGTCTGCAACCTGATTTTTTGTGCCCTTCTGGTCCTTAACCTCAAAGTCAAACTCTTGTAGCAATAGTACTCATCGAATCAATCTAGGCTTCACATCTTTCCTCACCATAGTGTACCTAAGAGCTGCATAATCAGTATGAACAATGACTTTGTTCTCAATCAAAAAAGATCAAAAATTTTCAAAAGCAAACACCACCGCAAATAACTCATATTTAGTAACTGTGTAATCTTTCTGTGTGGGGTTGAGTGCTTTATTGGCATAGTAATGGGGTGAAGTGTATTCTCACATATTTGGCCTAAGACAGCTCCTAGGTCCACACTATTAGAGTCACACATCACCTTAAATAGAAGGGTCCAATCTGGAGACCACAATGATAGGAGCAGAATCAACCTCTCTTTTAGGTACTCAAAGACCTTGAGACAAGCATCATCAGACACAAATTTTACCTCCTTCTCTAATACCTTGCATAATGGATTTGCTATTTAGAGAAGTCCTTGATGAATCGCATATAGAACCCTACATGACCCAAGAAACTCTGAATACCTTTAACAAAAATCGATGGGGATAATTTTTCAATCACCTTAATTTTATCCTTGTCAACCTCTATCCCCTTCTTTGAAATTTTATGCCCAAGAACTATCCCCTCTTTAACCATGAAGAGACACTTTTCCCAATTCAAAACCAGGTTGCACTCCTCACATCTCTAAAATGTATTAGCCAAGTAGGATAAACAGTCATCAAACGAGCCATCCACCTCCGAAAAACCATCCATAAAGACCTCTATAATATCCTCCATCATATCTTTACAGATAAACATCATACAATGCTGAAAGGTGGCGGAAGCATTACAAAGTCTGAAAGGCATCCTCTTGAATGCGAATGTACCATGTAAAAATGTGAAAATGGTTTTTTCTTTGTCCTCTAGAGCAATATAAATTTTACTATACCCTGAATAACCATTAATAAAATAATACCATCCTCTACCTACAGTCTAACATTTAGTCCATGAATGGCATAGAAAAGTGATCCTTCTGCGTCCAAGTAGTCAACTTCCAATAATCCATACAAACTCGCTATCCAATAACTGGTCTAATGAGAACTAACTCGTTCTTCTCATTAGGGACCACAGTGATCCCACCCTTCTCGGCACATATAGAACTGAACTCACCCACTTGCTATTTGTAATAAGGTAAATCATACTTGCATCTAACCACTTAATGATGTCCTTCTTTACCACCTCTTATATAGGTGAATTCAGATGAGTTGATGCTCAATACTAGGTACACACCCTAGTTCAAGATGAATTTTATGAGTAAAAATATTGGGTGAAATCCCGATAATATCCACAATAGTCCAACCAATGGACTATTTAAACCTCTGCAAAACTAAAATCAAGGCCTTAACCTGTGTATCCACTAAATTTGCAGCAATAATAATCGGCAAGGTATTGTTGGCCCCTAAGAATGCATAACGCAAATGAAAGGGAAGGGCCTTCAATTCCAAGATTGGTGGCTCCTTAATAGATGATCGAGCTAGCGAGGTCGCTCTAATCTTCAAATTAAGATCCAACTTCTTTGGTGCATAAGAATAACAACCTCTACCAATAAGAGATCTTACCATCTCATCATACTCATCGATACTATCTCTATCAAAGTTCATGATCACCACCATTAATTTCTCTATACCAAGTTTCTCCTCAGTGGGTGCAATCAATGCATCTTCATCTACAATGTCTATCACAAACACCATCCGTATATATTTTAGATGTCGCATCATCTGACACACATTAAAAGTAATATATTCATCAATGAGCCTAAATTTCATTTGCCCTATCTTCATGTCAACCATCCTACCCGTGGCTAGGAAAGGCATTCCCAAGATGATAGGGACGTCAAAATCTACCTCACAATTGAGAATCATAATATCAGTTAGGAATATGAAAGAATCTACCTTCACCAACACGTCACACAGTATACCAACCGACTTCTTCAAAGTACGATCAACCATCAAAAGTCTCATAGAGGTCGGCTTAAGTGACTCCAACCCCAACTGCTTGTAAACAACTAGTTGCATCAGATTAATACTAGCTCCCAAGTCTCATAATGCTCGTGCAAAATTTAAGGACCCAATAGTGCAAGGAATAGTGAAAGCCCAAGGATCCACTTTCTTCTCAACCAAGGATCGAGAAGCAATAATTGTAGTAGTGCATATTATTAGCGGTCTCAAAACTCACTTCCACTTCTTAGTCATTATATCCTTCCTGAACTTTGCATAACCGGAAGTCTGATCGAAAGCTTTAACAAAAAGGATATTCACAGATAATTCCTTCAACATTGACATAAATTTTTGATATTTTCCCTATTCTGCTTTCTTCTTCAACCTTCGATAAAAAGGTGGGGAAGGTCATGGAATAGAGGATTCAAGACTGGTTCGACCTCTTTATCCTTTACTTTATCATTATCATCTTTTCTCAACACTTATCGATTTCTGCAACGTCTCACTATTAGTCACCAACTTTTCAGTTTCATCTTTGGATGCATCATAAACATCAACAATATTATTTCTCACATCATCAACTATAGGAATAGGTGGATCAATAATAGCCTTACCACTCTGGGTAGTGATTGCTAGGCAGTGACTACCATTCTTTGGATTTTGAATGGTATTGCTCGAAAGAGTGCCCATTGATGCTAATTGAATTTAGCTGATATCTGACCAAACCCATGATCAAGCTACTTAATTACAGTAGCATGTAATTCTACTTTCTAGATCAATCCTTATATGTCTGCCTTAATCTCATTAAGGCAACTCTCTTGGCTCTCTGAATACTTCACCAGCATAGCTAACAATGTTTCCATTCTAGAGTCAGCATCACAATTCTTAGGTGGAACATATAAACCACTCTTTTTCTTATAATCATCCTTTATCCTCCACTCACCATCTCGCTCCTTGTTCTTGTCCCTATACTTATGCCTATAATAGTTCCGATATTGATTCCCTAGCCCCAAGTTCCAAGTATCCTGATTGGATCCTAGGCCCTTGGCTCAAAAACCCTCCATTTCTCTGTCTAAGTACTTTGTTCCCTCTTTAGCATCAGACTCATCATGTCTAGTATATTTACCTCGTTCTCCCATTACATTCTCCTTTTCTACTCCTACAGTTGCAAACTATTCGATAAGCAACCCAATCTCTATCCTCAATTAGGCTACCTCTTGAGCCACCATCTCACCTAGGTCTCTCTGCTCACTGGAAGCATCAATAACATAAGTACCGATTCCCTCTCTGCCTCCCGAATATGCCACTCTCGATTGGTTTTACTGATTTAGTCTAAAATTTTGATAGCCTGCTTCCAAGGATGACTCATAAAAGCCCACCAGTAATAGTGTTGGCCACAACTTGGTATTTGCATTTAGGGATCTGTAGAATATCTCGAGAAAGTTCCTCAACCAAGTCTCATACATTGCCTTTGTATGCAATTATCTGAAATTACAAATCTCATCCTTCACTGTAGTATTCTAGAAGGCGGGAAAATCTGTCTAAGAACTGTGTTCGCAACTCATTCTAAGTTGTAATGGACCCACAATGTAGTTCCCCTGACCATAATTTTGCTTCGCCTGTAGGAGAGAATGGGAACAACCTAAGTCATAAGGCTTCCTGACTCACCCCCTATAGATTATACGAAGTGGAAATTGCAGTGAAGTTCATAATGTGCATGTTTGCATCATTGCATCATCAGTAGGCAAACCAACAAACACACCCTTCAGATTAAGCAATTGAATTATTCATTCGTAATGTCAAATTTCATTTCTTGGGGCAGCTTTGGAGGAATGATAGCTCATGTCTCAATCAGTTCAACATACCCCAAATCTTCTTTTAGATCATCATAAAATGGTAAGTAATGATAAATGGGTTGTTGAAATCTATCCCTTCTAAATTTGTCCCTATCGAGTGTTTCTCAATGATCTGATTTCTCCTATCGAGCCCTTTTCTCGGCACGTCGGGCTAGTTCTAACCTTGCATTCTCTTTTCTATCAATTGGTTAGTAGTTTCCTCAGCAATTTCATGAACACTATGCGGAGGTGGCCTATTCAATGTATTTGGGTCATTACGAATCCCTTCGTGCCGGGGTTCATGCTCATACTTTTCTTATCTCTCTATCTTATGATTCTATTGTAAGGTCCATTTAAGCTCAAGATCAAATGGAATAAGGGAATTGGCTTGACTCCAAGTACTAGGCATACACCGATGTATACACCAAAAATAGCAAAAACAGAAAACCAACAACCTCAACAACCTCAATCAATCAATCCATAACCGTAGTCCCCAGCAACGACGCCAAAATTTGATGTTTCTCAAATTACACCTCCTAAAAAGTATAGTGCGGTATCTAGTAATATATAGAACCCAACAAGGTTGTGATAGATCCCACAAGGAATAGGATAAAAAACTCTCACAAGATTGTTGATGTAGCAAAAAAGTGCAGAAAGTAAATGGGGTGTTTTTTAAGAACAATAGCAACAGTCAATGCTTGGACAATTTAGGTTATTAGTAATAGGAGACGATCACTTGGATTGTGTTCACATTGACTTCTTAACTCGCAGTCTTATCGTGCTCGCCAAACTATCTCGGTGTCTTGCATGTATTATTAACAAGTTATGTCCCACCTAACCGATTCTCAACCTTGGTTTGAATGAACTTCATTCATCTCCTTTCGATCTCAGAGTGTTGCACTACTAATCCTTCTTCTAGATTCCAGATTAACTATCTCCTCTCGGTCTCAAGTTAATTAGATTAAGTTTGGTAGCTTCAAATTACTATTGTGATCTTTTTTCCCAATCTCTACCTCTCTTTCGAGTTAGTATCAAATACAGGTAAGTTCCTAACATTTACAACAGTCAAGAAAACAATCAATACAAAAAAATCACAATAAATGTAAGAACACCAATCAAGAATGACTTAGCACTTCCTCTACTTTGTTAATCCATCAAGGTCCTCATAACCCTAGTTATGGGGTTTAGCTACTCATGATTGTAAGAACACACATAGAATTCATGATTGAAAGCATATGAATGATCTCACAAATAATTAAGAATGAAAACCGAAGTCTTAAATTAATATCAAACCCTAAAAACCAAGAACAAGAATTCCAAAATAAAAAGTGTATCTCAAAACTCAAAACAATGTAATTAGTGAATAGAGTACATAACTAATAATAAAACATTCAATAGGTATTTATAGATACATCTGAAAACCTAGAAAATCTATCCTAAACAAAGTAGGAAAATAGGGTTGGCACCAACCTACGACCCTACTTACGAGTCGTAAGTAGGTTCGCAAGAATCAGAGGAGTCTTCAGGTCTTCAGAACCCTACCTACGAGGGGTATCTACGGGGCCGTAGGTACTATCTATGCCTCGTAGGTAGTCTTCATACGAATCAAAAGAAACAACCAACTTTCAGAATCTCATGAACCCTACCTATGGACCCAACCTACGGGCCTGTAGGTACTACTACAACCCGTAGGTACGCTTCATCACTTTTTGCTCCTTCTCTACTCCTAACTCTGTTTTCCTGTAAAATAAATACAAAAACACATCACATCCAATAAAAATACCTAAGTACTTGCATAATTTCCTTGTTTTAAGCATCGAAAGTTCCATGAAACCATGACACATCAACACCTCTGCTCACCTCTATTTGCTCGTGTTCTAACCATCTGCGAGAATAAGAATGAGAGAAGTCAAATACCAATTTGGATCACCAGATACCAATTGAAATAAAGTAATAGCACAAAAAAAAATTTGAATTTTCCTAGTGTCCTGTAGCCTCTCGAAGAAAAGTACAGACGTCTCCGTACTATCCCGCAAGACTCTATTAGACATGTTCTTATATGATAAGATCGACAAAAAAAGGGCTTTGATATCAACTTTGTCATGAACTAATTGTCATGATTGGCATCCACACTAATATTCCTATGGGAGAACCATCTAACCTAAACTATTACCCAATCATTTAGTCAGCCAAAATACGAGATTACCATACAAACCAACTTAATGATATTAAATTCAAAACTAGTCAGTATTAAATTCAAAACTAGTCATTATTAATGCAGAAATAAAACAAACTACCTATCAAAATCTCCAAAACCCAAAAGTCCACGTACAAGAACTTCTAAAACAAAAATCATGTCTAAAAAAAATATTCAAAATAAAAAAAAAAGATAGAGAGTGTCTCATTATCCGAAAGAATACAAGAACTAATGTGTTGATTCTTGACAGCCTGGAGATGGAATGCTCACCCTTAGATCGAGATCGTCTATCAAACACTAGAGATGAGGTCGTGTTTGAGTCTCTGAAACACTTTCTGTACTTAACAAAAGAAGAGTACATGGTAGTATCTGAAAAAGGCCACTATGTACTTATAGGTATCATAGGCTAACTTAATTTAATAGCATGTATACAACACAAATCAAATAACATGTAGACAGATACCAATACATAACAAGTAACTTAATGAAGCAACATATACATCAATGATGGGCCAAACAATGCTTACAAACAAGACACATAATCATCAAGAGTATCAATCATATCGTAAACAACCGTGAAATCAATGATAATGCCATAACTAAAAACTATATCCTTCTCAACCTTGCCACTAGAACACCATTGGCTCATTATCGACCTATTAAACTACAAGACCCATCAAAATCAACACTAGTCTGTACACACATACTAAGGGACTTATTTTTGCCCAACTAGTCAGGACATGCAAGGGACAATCTATGTCCATGTATCGTACTGGTATGGTACCCTATCCTCCATAAACAAGTAATATCAATATCCATATTCGTACCAGCGTGGTATCCAATCCTCCATAATCATATTATATATATTTTATCAAGTTTCACTATCTCTCAGGATACAACACGGTGTACTAAATATTAAGTACACTTATAAGGCAATTCGATCAAGTTAGTTCAATAATTGTTCATAGAAGTGTCAACAATTCAAATATCATCAAATTCAAGTTTGTCTGAAGATTATTCAACAAGCATCCCATTTAGGAGCATACTAAATCGAGTCTAAACTCCAATTAAATCATAACTTACCTCAATCAAAGAGTTCAAATGCAAGTTAATTTGCAAGGACCCTGCCCTTTCGTAAAGTCTACGAATGATCAAAATTCGTTCAATGCAAAATCCCATAAGATTACAAACTAGCACCGCAAATTCCCCCAAATTAAGAATATTCAATCTAAACACCCTAGACCTAGATCATAATTATCAAAATTGTAATTGATAATCATCTAAAACTTCTCGAAGCAAAATAGCTGCACATATAAACGGATAAATTGGATATGTATATGTCTAGAGTTGTTGGTCAGCTTAGTTCTAAGTTACATTGGCAATACTGATGCCCAATTTACGCTAAATACGCTGCTAGTAGTGCTGCGTGAATGAATTGAGAATTGAAGAGAATCTGTACATCATTAGCTACCTACGAAATGCAATGTTGGCCACTTTCATAACTACCTAATGATTAGCTATCATTAATTTGCCTTTATGCGTGCCAATGATTATCCAAATAATACCAAATCATTGCTTCTTAATGGTTCCTTGCAATCATTATTAATTGACCATAAAATAATTGAAAAGAATCATCAAATAATTAACAATACCTGAAGATATCGGTAACCCCTCTTGCAACTGTGATGAAAAATGCAACTTTAGTGCGCCTCCCTCTTTGCCCCAAATATCTAATGTTGTTGTTATTATTATTATTGGTAAATCCTATTTATTTAATATTGATTCTTTTATTGACCACATAAGCCAATAAGTTGAGAGTTTAACCTATTAGATTAAATTACTAATTAACTAATTTATATCTATATGTATAATCTATAATTTATATTTATATCTATATCTATATCTATAATCTATAATATATTATATATTATATATTTATATTTATAATCTATATTTATATCTATAATCTATAATCTATAATCTATAATATATTAAAAGTGTGAAGACCCTTATGTGATTTGAACTTTTTGTCATTGATTAAAAGACTCTTCTTTAGACAAAACTGTTTTTTCACTATTTTTTAAATTCATTATTTAATTACTTTTTATTATATTAACTAGACTTCCTAAAATTTATGGGACTCCTAAAATATGTGGTAGGAGAATTAATTAATATTTTTCTTTCTACTAGATTTCCTAAAATATATGGTAGGAGAACTAATTAATATTTTTCTTTCTACTGTTCAATTAGAAAAATACTCTTAAAATAGGAATTTATTAAGGAAATACTTCTATAAATATTGAGATGTACGTTAAACTAGAGAACAAACTGATTTGTCTATTGGAAGAATATGATTGATGTTCATCTAACTTGATTTGACTGCATATCTCGATTGGTGGATGCTTGATTTTCTAACCCTCAACTTCTTCATTATTTTTGTCAGCATAATAGAATTCAACATGTGTGTGTATATCTATAATCTATAACTATAATATATTAAAAGTGTGAAGCACATTAGAAAAGTGATTTGAACTTTTTACCCTTTATTAAAATACTCTGCAATAGACAAAATCGTCTTTTTGCCTTTTTTCAATAATTAATTAACTATTTTTATAATATTTAGAATTAAAGAGTCTAAAATATGTGGTAAGAGAAATTATATGGCAAAAGATATTAGGATAAGTAATAATTAAGGAATCCTAAGTTATATGGTAATTTGAAATCAATTAAAATATTCTTTATTTAATACTTTGATTATTGGAAATAAATAAGAAAGAGTAAATAAAAAAGGAAATTAAGGTCAAAGACACAAGAGAAAGATTTTTTTTTTTTTTTTCAATTATGGTATAAATTGCAATGAAAATTTTTCCTTATATTAATGAATAATGAAGTTTTATGGTTTTAATATCATTTTTTCTAATATATAGCTAAAGATATAAATAGGTAAATGTTTCTTATCCAAGCATTACAAATTTTTTTTTTGTATAATCTGAAAATTTACTTGGCATGAACACTACATATTTCTAGTGAAATTCTCCATAGTATAATTTGTTCTTGCTAATCTTAGAATTTCATATTTATTATGTATTGGGTATTGGCGATCGGAAGAAAAATATTCTTTCCTCTATTTAAGATAATAATATTAGAGAGGAAATGTTTTTTGAAGCAATCAGAAGTGATAGTAAGTGGATACTTATTTTATTTTTTCTCAGAAGTCCTTATTTTTAAAAAATAAAGTATTTGGCCAAGATTTCTAAGAAAATAAATGCTTGGGGAGTATAAAAAATAATTTTTCATCAACTAAAAATGTAGTTTCTCCTTAAAAACACTTATTTGAAAAGCATTTCAATCAAAATACACATAAAAAATACTTTTAAAAAGATTGATCAAACACTAATTATTATTCAAAAGTGTCAAATACAAACTGTTTCTCATCAAAAGTACTTTTTTGAAAAACACTTTTCAAAATAAGCTGATTTTAAAAGTTTGACCACAGACTAAAAAGGATGGATACTTTCTTCTATTCTTTTTTTTTTTGGTTTGATATAAATAACAATTGATATTGTAGTATTAATACACGATGGAAGACAACTTTATTCGCTTAACGATAGAACAAATTAGTTCAACATGTTTAGCCGACAAGGAAAAAAATTGTGGAATACACAAGATTATATGGTACCTCATAAAATAAAATAAATGTTATTACGGAGTATAAATTATGTATCTCGCGTTCCTTTTTAATATACTTTTAATCCTAAAGATTTTACTTATTTTTAAAAAATAATTTATACTTATTAATATTATAACATACTCATAACAATTGATTTATTTTTATAAGAAATATACATGATTAATGTTATACACAGGTGCAAAGCACGTACACTTGACTAGTATATATATATATATATATATATATATATATATATATATATTCTTTAGGGTCCAAATTTTTGCCCAGACAAGAATTAGTTGGATCAAAATCGAAGTTTTGTGATAAAAAAAAAATAATATACTCTATAGCGATCACAAAGCTTCAATTTTGATCCAACTAATTCTTGTCTGTTCAAAAATTTTGACCCTAAAGAATATATATATATATATATATATATATATATATATATGATCGCTATAGAGTATATTATTATTTTTTTATAGTTTATAGATCGTAGATGAATGTCGGTTGGCGTTGAAGAATTTCTTGTGTAAAGGTCAGGTTTAACTGTATTGTTTTGATATCTTTATTGTCTTATTATTTTATTTTAATTTACAGATGTTAGATGAATGTGGGTCGGCTTTAAAAAAAAAAATTAGGTAAAGGTTAGGTTTAATTGTATTATCGTAATATCTCTATTAGTTTACAGTTCGTAGATGAATCTCGATCGACTTTGAGAAAGTGTTGTGTGTAAAATTTAAGTTTAATTGTATTATTTTGATATCGTTTTTATCGTATTATTTTGTTGCAGTTTATAGGTGATAGATAAATGTTGGTCAGCTTTGAAGAATTTTTTTATGTAAAGGTTAGGTTTAGTTGTATTATTTTGATATCTTTATTATCATACTATTTTGTTATTGTTTACAGGTACTAGATGAGTGTCGCACAATTTTTAGAATTTTTTTTTTTGTAAAGACTAGATTTAATTGTATTATTTTGATGTCTCTACATTGTATTGTTTTGTTGCAATTTACAGATGGTAGATGAATGTCGATCGACTTTTAAAAATATTTTTGGTAAAGGTTAGGTTTAATAAATAAATTCTCCATCTTTATATACTCAAAAGATATTAAATTTAATTATTATATTCATCTTTATTATTTAAATAAATATACTATTTAGTGTAATATTTGAACTCATTAAAATGAGGTACACGCGCAAGGCTAGTACAGCTAAACTAGTTATCTAAAATATCCGAAACTTCGAATAAATTCTAAAAAAAAATCGGTACCTCATAGAAACAAATAAAATATGTAAATTGACTAAAAAGTACATTTTGAGCCTATTGAAAATATCAACATATCAAAGTGAAATCGTCTTTGACCGAAGGTTGACCGTGTCATGCTCAACTTTATTTAATTTCGAGAACTCAACTAATGACTTCAATCACTTTTGAATATCTCGAGAATCAATACTATCCATCCCCATAAGTGATAAATCACGTAAACAAACTACGAGGAGAGCTAAATTGGGAGTGTTCACAGAACCACTAAGAGGGTCGTTACAATAGATACATAAATAAAAATATATGTTGATATAATATTAATATAATAATCTAAATGTACTTAACAATATCAAGAAAAATAAATTTAAAAACTATTCTGTAAATAAATCACTACATATGACCTAATTCACCACAAAAATAAATAGTCCTTCATACATTACAAAAAATCGATGATTTTACTCCTAATTTTATCACATAATGTCTCCATAATAGTAGAAGATCCGCCTTGTATTTATGTATGTTCATTTATCATCATCAATTATTTTTTTATTTTTTTAAAGAAAAGGTGTGAGGAATAAAATGATAATAATATATAAATCGTAAAATAAAATAAAAAATTTATGACTTAAAGATGAAGAATAAAATTTTAAAATAAAACTTTAATTAAACCTATGATATATGCTAATTAATTAATAAGAGATACATTGGTATATATGTATAAGTGATAGAGATATTTTTGCCACGAAAAAAAGTAACTTTTTGCTTCTGCTTATGCTTTTTTAAAAAAACAAAATTTTTCTATTTTTCCCCGCAACAGAAAAAACTGTTTCCGTTTCTATTTAAAAGCAATTTTATAAGTTGCCCAAATAACCTATCTTATCAAAATAAGCCAACTCCCCCCAAACAAATATGCTCGAAATATTAGGGGTGTGCATCTGTTGATTCGCTTTTATGTATTATCGGTTTGATTTATCGATTTTCTATTTCTAAATATGCTAGACCAATAACTAAACTAATAAGATATTTTTAATCGGTTTTCAGTTTATCGATTTAGTCCTTAACGGTTCGATTTTCGTTTTAACCAATAAGAAAATACTCATAAAATAGAAAAAATAATAACTAACATGAAAAGAAACTAAATCTAAGGTACAGCCAAAATCCTACATGATTAGTTTTAATTTACAAAAATCCTCAAGTTTGAACTAAATGTTAGTTCGGAGAAATTAAGAGAAATATATATATATATGCGTAAAATAGTAATTTATATATTCTTATTGGGTTATCATTTTATCCAATAAACCAATAAGAAAAAATCAAACCGAACCAATAACCCAATAATTTTTTTTTTTATGAAACAATTAAAAAATCGTTAACCCTATAACAATAAATCAATAACATTTTTATCGATTCAGTTTATTAGTCGGTTTGATTTTTACATACCCTTCGAAACATAAGTTATATGAGAAAAAGATAAGCTTCGATGGTTTGCGAGAAGGAAAAAGAATATTGCACTGGCACAAACAGCATATGGAAATGGTTGAGAGCAGAGTGCAGACCCATTTGAATATACAATTCAAGTCAAAAATAGAGTACATCAAGCAATATCTTATTTCAGATAAGCCAACATTACTTAAAAGATGAGTACAGGAGGATATTATGCCATTTGACCAGCCCCGAAGGAGCAGACCCTCCCCCCTCGCTTCCGTTCCAAAAATTGTTTACAGTCGTCTCAAAATTTATTATTATTTTGTCCTCCATTGTTTATTGGACAGTTTGGATTCCTTTGACTTGAAAACCTTTTCGTAATCATGCTTTTAGGAATCGTATAGTGTGAGGATAAGATGAGAAATCTCAATATTAAATTTGAGATTAATTTTATATTACATTTGGTTGAACGTATAAACCTATCCCATGATAAATTTGTGTTGTCAACCAAATACAATAACACTTTAACCCAACTTTAACCTATCTTATCCCATCAAACTCAGGATTCTATACCCACCTCCCAAGACTATAATCCCAAGGTAATTTAGTTTGGGAACCAAATGACACCGTAGTGTATAGCTCTAGATTTGCAACTTTAGAATGAAGATCACGTAGCTCTAGATTTGCAATTTCAGAATGAATTCAACTATAACTAATGCATGAATGAACTACAGTAGTTGAGACATCCCTACCTTGCCCACTATAGTAGGTGTAACTTCCACTGCACCAATTTATTGCTATCATGCCGTGAGTTCAATCTATAGCAGGTATGCCCTTCAAGGCTGAAAAATAATCCGATCAGACAATCTGAAACTTACAAATATGATGATGGCACTGAACTTCTAATATGATGATGAGATTGAAATAGATGAGACACAAACTTCCAACAAATTTTGGCACGGATAACTCAATATGTAATCATTCATACTTCCAACTATTAGGATGGCAATGTGCTATCAAAACACAATTAAGACATTACTACTACGTGAAATAAAACCATCTAGCATTGACAACTAACATGTATCTACAGCTGCTTATTGATAATTAGGAGGCATCTCTCTTCCAGGCATGTTTTGATTCTGGTAGTCCCCACTAGACGTATTAGGAGCATATCTCTGGTTTGGCCCTGGACCTGTTTGATAAGGCATGCCTCCATTGTTTGGTCCACCATTGTATTGGAAATTAGGTGCATTGTTTAGCCCTCCGTAGTTATGGGGAGACGGCACTCCACCCATGTTTGGTGGTACACTTCCCATGTTGGGTGACATGTTTGGCTGCTGCATCCCACCTCCACGGCGTGGCCCTTCCATGCCCGGCTGCTGCAACCCGCCTGCATGAGGTGGCCCTATCATGCCCGGCTGCTGCATCCCGCCTGCATCGGGTGGCCCTCCATAGCCTGGCTGCTGCATCCCGCCTGCATGGGGCGGCCCTCCCATGCCTTGTTGCTGGTGCATCCCACCTGCATTGGGTGGCCCCCCAATGCCTTGCTGCCGGTGCATCCCACCCATGTTTGGTTGCTGCATGCCACCCATGTTGGGAGGTGGTGCATTCCTCATGTTGGGAGGTCCCCCTGGTGCCATGTTGGATCCAGGGTTCTGATTGGGTTGATTCTGCATCTCTCTTCTTCTCTCAAAGTTTCTAGATCTATCAAAATTACGAGGTCGATCATTGCGCCTGTTTCTCTCATTAGCACGAGCATTGTTTCTCACCCATTCCTCGTGGTATTTCGGATCATATGGTACAGCCTGTCCATTGATAAAAGGTTCCCCTGCACATGCATAACAATGGTCATAAAATTAATTAAATGCACTACGTAAGATAACTGACCCACATGACTAGTTTACAAGGACCATTAAATCCCGTAGAATTATTATACTTAAAGTTGCAACTTTCTGCAACCATGTGCCATAATATACTGGAAGATACAGTCTACCCTGGAGTAAACGGGCATGTTGGTAACACAAAAAGCTCGACGGCCTCGCAACTTTTTCTGTAAAAAGTGACAGCATGAACCAAGACATGTAACCTATATTTCTTTTGTTCTAGTCCTGAAGCAAATACTGCAAGCTTATCAAATCTATTGGCCTGAAATGATGACATGAAGTTACCGACTTGGATCAAACATCCAATCCTAACTTCTAAAATATATAATTTTCCTACAAGTCTACTAAATATATGGTAAAAATAACAATTGCAGACAGGAAAGCTCATTCAGACAGAAGATGCTATTGAAATGAAAGCACACTTAAGTCTAGCAGCTACAGCAAAGCAAATTACTATTTGTCCACAATTAGACAAGAAAAAAATAGAAACCCATTCTAAATTCATGATGAGTGCGATAATCCAAGATAAGGGCCAGACATGCAAAGCTAGGGCTTACACAGCAAGCTGAAAGGACTGCAAAATATGGACTCTTACCTCCATAATCTTTATTTTTAACATCGAGGTAAGAATCAGGAAGCACCCAGCGAACTTTAGGCAGCTCTGGACATGAATGGAAAGAAACAAGAGATTAGGACTTCCACCAATTTACTCACCCTCATGAATTACTGAAAAGGGAGAGGGTTAGCAACTGCAATACCTTTTAGTTTGTAAGAAAGTTCTTCAGATACAAGGGCACCGAAAGCAAAGTAATGTCTAGTTGAGACAGAATATATCTTCATCCGTGCTTCCTCCTCACTGCAAGATTAACTATTAACATAAGCCACCCATAAAAATAAACTAATCCTTAACAATGCAAAAGAAATAAACTAATCCATCTTTCCAGTATTTATTATGCCAAGCACTTGTACAGTCTCTGTGCTCCTCAGCAACACAAGGTAACAATTTTGCTTACAGCAGAAGAAGTATATATTGGTTCACACAAGGCATGCATTTCCAAAATGAAGTATAGGCACAGCGCACAGGGAAGTCCCCTTTTAGTTCTATTTCATTTTTCATTGGTTAAGCTATTCATCATATTCGGGTTCAACTAAACTAGTGTGCTTTGATGTATTCAGTATGAAGGAAAATATTTGGTTACGTATAAGAGCAGGTAACATATAGTCCAACTAGGATTAGTATACAGAGTAAGGATGATGTTTAGGAGATATGTGTTGAGTATAAAAAGTTAAAAAGAGTGCCAGTTAATTGAACCAAGTGAAATATAGTACTAGAATTTTGGCATAATTAAGGAAAATGACCACTTCTACCCTGGATAGGAGTCATTTTCCTTGTCTTGGTGGAAAATACTTTCTTTGGACAAAACATTTTCCATAATGCAAGTGATCTGGAGAAGAATTTGTAAAATTCCCAAAGAAAAATAACTACCACCACAAGGATGGAAGTTATTTCCCTTGTTTGGGTAGAAAAAACTTTAATTTGAGAAAACAATAGGTCACAGACAAATCTGCCTCATCATACAAACTTGTATCATATTAATGGAATCTACACATTTATTTAGTATTAATATATTCCCTCACTTTTTTATTTTACAAGGTTTTATGCCGTAGAAATTGACCCATTTTCTCATTGAACAAAGGTACATCATAATCAAATTGGGCAGGTATGCTGCACTAGCAAATACTCCTCATGTTTCAATTTGTTAATCGTACTTCCCTTTTTAGTCCATTTCAAAAAGAATGTCAATTTCCTTTTTTGGGAACTCTCTAATTCTAACTTTTCACATGGCATGGCATGTTTAAAACTATAAGATTAAGACATTTTGTTACATTCTACACATCTTAAGTCTCAGACAACAAGATTCAAAAGTCTTTCTTTACTTTCTTAAACTCCATACCAAGTTAAAACAACAAATAAACTGAACATAAAATTAAAGTACTCCCTCCATTTCATTTTACTCGACTCCTATACTTAAAGTAGATATTTCATTTTACTTGTCCATTTTGGCAAATAAAGAGAGTTTTTATTACTTTTTTTCAATACTACCCATAGTATCAAATAACTACATAAAGTATTAGTAATAAAATTTAGAGTTCTAGAACATCATTAGTAAGGTTATTTTGGTAAAAATACAACAATAATTAAAGTTTTTCAACCAGAAACACAAGGGGACATGTAATATGAAATGGAGGGAGCAATAAAACATCACATAAGGTACTCACTCCATACATCTTTACTCATCCAGTATACTAAATCAAGAGATAATTGCCTAGTTTGAAAATTCAAGAGATAAAATTTATCACTATGTCTATTTTACCATTATTAAATACTATGCATTTCTCAATACTTAGGTGACTTAATATCTCTCCATATTTATCCTAAGGGTAAAGTGGAAATAAAAAACTAATTATGTCTAGATTTTCTAAAATGTCAAATGTTATGGAACATGTATTTTTAGTAAGCATGACAAATATTTAGGATCGGAGGGAGTATAATAAAGTATTACTAAAGTTTAAGACGCCACGGCAACCCGTGAACTGAAAAACGAGAATCAAGTAAAATGCAGAGAAAGCAAGCCAAACCTTCCGACAATCTGCGCGAGAGTTTTGATGTAACTATCAATAATCTCATCTCTAGTAGGATCACCTTCTGGCTTCTCCATAACAACAAGCCAATGTTCAAAATCACATCCATCAAGCAATATCGTTTCCTTTGGCGGTCTGTTCGACCAGTTAGGGTTCGGGTCACTCAACGACGATGTCGTTTGGCGAGTAGCAAAACCTCGTGAAAACACCAACGACGTACACGGCGGAGGAGGGGCATTTAGTAGGGTGGATGCGGAGGCGGTGAGTGGTCGGAGACGGAGGAGAGGGGCGGCACGGCGGAGCGAACGAGCAACACAATGAGTCGCCATTTTTTTTCCTACTAAACCCTAGTGTGTGATGAATTTATTGGGAGGGTTTATCGGGCTTTCATAGAAAATGCCGCCTCACAAAATGTTCCCAAAAGATTTTAAAATGTGTGAAATGCATCCTAGAGCTTTTGGATAACAAAGCCTCTTTTTTTTTTTTTCTGTTTTCTGTCCTTTTTTTTTTTTTTTTTAGTGATTGTGGTGTCCCAACCAATTTTTTCAACTACAACATATGAGAATCACCACTAGTGTTTTTTTGGTCTACGTTGAGATTTAAATATGATACCCGGAGGTTTTCAACTTACTTCATTGATTATTAGGTCACACTCTTGGATAAATAAAGTTTTACAACAACAACAAATCCAGTGTATTCCCACATAGTGAGGTCTGGGGAGGATAAGATGTTCGTAGTCCATACCTCTACCTCTAAAGAAGTAGAAAGACTGCTTTCGATAGACCCTCGGCTCAAGACACGGAATAATAAACAAATTCATAGTAAAGCATGAAACAAGATGACATAACATGAATACGACACCCACAAGTAATAGTAAACAGAGAAAAGTAAACAGATTCGTAATAAAGCATGAAACAAGGTATCATAACAAGAATAATACCCCCACCAAGTAATGCCCTACACTAGCGACCCAAACTGACCCTTGTCTTCTGCCCTAATTCGCGTCCTCCAGATCTTCTTATCTAGGGTCATGTCATCAGTGAGCTGTAACTGCTCCATGTCCCGCCTAATCACCTCTCCCCAGTACTTCTTCGGCCTACCCCTACCCCGCCTAAAACCATCCAAAGCTAGTCTCTCACACCTACGAACCGGGGCATCCATGCCCCTCCTCATCACGTGTTCGAACCATCTCAATCGGACTTCCCGCATCTTATTCTCCACTGGAGTCACACCAAACTTCTCCCTAATAGTCTCATTCCGAACTCTATCCCCCATAGTCAGCCCACACATCCAACGCATCATCCGCATTTCCGTCACCTTCATTTTTTTAATATGGGAGTTCTTAACTGGCCAACACTCTGCTCCATACAACATGGCCGGACGGACTGCCACCCTGTAGAATTTGCCTTTAAGCTTGGGTGGCACCTTCTTATCACACAACACCCCCGAAGCGAGCTTCCACTTCATCTATCCCGCCCCAATATGATGCGAGACATCCTCGTAAAAAATCTCACCGTTATCCTGAATCACGGACCTGAGATACTTGAAACTATCCCTCTTACATACCACCTGTGATTCCAACTATCCCTCTTACATACCACCTGTGATTCCAACTTCACTACTACCTCATTCTCTAGCCTCACGTCATTAAACTTGCATTCCAAATATTCTGTCTTGCTCCTACTCAACCTGAACCCTTTAGACTCAAGAGTTTGTCTCCACACCTCTAATTTATCATTCACAACCCCCCTCCCCCCGTGTCTCATCAATCAAAACTACATCATCTGCAAAAAAACATACACCAAGGCACCTCTCATTGAATACGCCGCGTCAACACATCCATCACCAAAGCAAACAAAAAGGGACTAAGAGTAGATCCTTGATGCAATCCTGTCAAGACAGTGAAATGCTCAGAGTCTCCTCCCGCCGTCCTCACCTGGGTTTTAGCTCCATCATACATGTCCTTAATTGCTCTGATATATGCCACCGAGACTCCACTCACCTCCAAGCATCTCCAAAGCACCTCCCTGGGGACTTTGTCGTATGCCTTCTCCAAGTCAATAAACACCATGTACAGGTCCATCTTCATTTCCCTATACTGTTCCACCAGCCTCCGCACCAGGTGAATTGTCTCCGTTGTCGAGCGGCCGGACATAAATCCAAACTGGTTCTCCGAAATAGACACTATCCGTCTCAGCCTCACCTCGACCACTCTCTCCCAAACCTTCATAGAGTGACTCAATAACTTAATACCCCTATAGTTATTGCTACTCTGAATGTCACCCTTGTTCTTATAAAGAGAGATCATAGTACTCCACCTCCAAGCCTCGGGCATTTTCGCTGTCTTAAAAATTTCGTTAAACAATCGAGTCAACCACTTTCAACCAGCCTCGCCAGAAAACTACCAAAAATCCACAGGTATCTCATCAGGCCCCGTCGCCCTACCCCTTCGCATCCTGCGAACAGCCTCTCTAACCTCCTCTACCTTAAAACGTCTACAATAACTAAAATCCCGACACTTTTCTGAGTGCTCCAGCTCCCCTAACACAATAGCTTTATCCCCTTCGTCATTCAAGAGCCTATGAAAATACGACTGCCATCTATTCTTAATGTGGTCGTCCTCCACCAACATTGTACCGTCCTTCCCCTTAATGCATTTCACCTGATCGAGGTCACAACCCTTCCTCTCCCTAGCCTTAGCGAGTCTAAACAACCTCTTTTCCCCTCCTTTCTCCTGTAACCCTGCATACAAGCTCTCAAATGTTGTCGTCTTAGCCGCCGTAACTGCTAACTTAGCCTCTTTCCTAGCTAACTTGTACTTTTTTCTGCTTACCCGCTTCTCTTCTTCGTCCTTACTCTCAACCAACTTAGCATACGCCCCTTTCTTGGTCTCCACTTTCTTCTTAACCTCTTCATTCCACCACCAATCCCCTCGATGATGCCCGACCCGACACCTAGAAACACCCAACACCTCACTAGCATTCTCCCTGATGCACCTAGCCACCATATCCCACATACTATCCACGTCCCCCCTACACTCCCACCCCCCATGCCCGCCAACTTCTCCCCTATCTCCCACGCATTCACTGGCGTCAAGCCGCCCCACTTAATTCTAGGTCTACACTCCTCACCCCTTCTCTTCTTATCCTTCTTTATACCCAAATCCATAACCAAGAGCCTATGCTGGGTCGAAAGATTCTCGCTCGGGATGACCTTAATTATTTTTATTAAAATTGAGATATTTAAATTTGAATAAATATTAAAATGTGCGTTAAGATTAAAAGTTTGAATCTTAATATTAAATATTAAAATATATATTGATATTTGAATACTAAATAATTAAAATAATTTGTTCTTCCAATATCAAAATATATAAAATTTATTTTTTTTAAAAAATTATAAATCTAAAATTCAAATAAAATACTAAATTGATCTAATAATATATCAAAAAAGTATTTTAAAAATTATATGACGACCGAATGTGATGATTGTATGTGTTGATTGGGGATATGTCGCAAGTATTATAAGTGGTTGTCGATCTCATTTTCAAGGAAATAAGAGTCAATGAATTAGTTGGTGAGCTGAGAGAAGTAGTTAGCACTAGAGGAAGGCAAATTCAATAAAATAGTTATATTTTAAGAATTTTGTTAGTACTATAACAGCTAGTTAAGCACTGTAGCTAGTTAGTTAGTTAATCAATTCTAGTTGTGGTATAAATAGGAAGGGACGCTACATCATCATAATCATTGTGAATGATAATCTTCTTTTGTTCTTATCTTTTTTTCTCTATATACAATTTTAGCTAAACTTCTCAGATTCCCCAAGGTTTAATCTCCTTCTAAATAAACTCATTTTACTGCTAAATTCACTAATTGTGCATCAATTGATACCAGACCCAACAATCCTCGTCATGGCTATGTTGACAAGAAGTAAGAATCACGAAAGAATAACTAAGAAAAGGAATGATAGATTGTGTCACGATCCGATTTACGAGTCATGATGACACCTACTAAATCCCACCAGTAGGTAAGCCAAACCATAACCCAGAGCTAACACAATGGGTTAATTCGGCAGGAAATGCCCAACATAGGCGAATTTCAAGAACACAATTTCGATAAACAAAGAGTTCTAGATAAATAAAACAGTCAATAAAAAATTCCATCCCACGACCTAGTAGAGCCATTACAAGAGCGTCTAATAAAAATACAACTTAAATGTCTAGAATAGTTAACAATATCTTTTTCGATAACAAAGACTGAATATAAAAGATAGAGAAAAATGGGAGGCTCGAACTCCAAGAGCTCACTATATCTTTAAAAATATCAACACAACACGATCAATGACGACAACTAGTCTGCACCAAAAAAGTATAGAAGTGTAATATGAGTACCAAAATAACAAGTACTCAGAAAGCATCATCGATCGACTGAGCTAAATCATGATATAAGCATGATAAAATGCAAGATAACATAACTAAGTCAAGGCACATAAACGAACATGAATCATCTCCAATACTGTCGTACATATTAAGTAATTTAATTGGAATAACAATATAACACAAGACATAAACATATGCCAACATCGTCGTGCAATATAGGTAAATAAGTCGGAATAATAATACATCACAAGGCATCATACAACAATTATAATTTATAAAATTGGCTCTCATACGCCAGTTGGTGCGGAAAGTATATAACTCATCACAGACTCCCATATGCCTGGAGAGTACACTCAAGGATAAAATAAAGCAACCATTCATCGCTTACAAATAACCAACTCATTATTTAACCATCATCTCATAATTTATCATCAATCGATCATTTACCAAGATTTGACAATGTAACCATATCCTATAATGTTATCATCATTTAACAACTTTATCATTGATACTCACTAGTCACCATATTAGTTAACCATCTCTTATTAACTAATCCATGTGATTAATACTCATCATATAACCTTTAGTCATCATTTAACAACTATTCACCACATATCCACTAATCACCAAGCATCAACTATACCATTTTATAATCATTTATCACTAATCACTAATTATCACTAATCCTCATAAGTCCATTAATTATCATATTTATCACATTCGGGATATATCTGACATCTCTAATATTGACATCATACTCAACTTCCATATGCATATAAATATATAATGGTCATATATAGGGCATAGCCAAACTTAAATCGATAGATGTACACATATGCACATCAATACAATCATCTCCCGGCCTTGTCTAGTATCAATATATCATCCTAATATCCTTCGGCCTTGTCAGGTATTAATATATTATCATAATATCCTTCGAACTTGTCTGGTATCAATATATCATTACAATCATCATCCGGTCTTGACAAGTATCAATACATCATCATAATATCCTCTGACCTTGTTGGGTATCAATATATCATCATAATATCCTCCAGTTTTATCGGGTATTAATATATCATCATAATATCCCCCGACCTTCTCGGGTATCAATATATCATCATAATATCCTTCTACCTTGCCGATATCACTATCAACATCATCTTTTGGAATTGAACCGAGTATAATTAATAGCATAAGTGATCATATAATCAAGCATCACGATTTCATGCATAATTAATAACATAACTTCCTATAAAATCAATAAGCATGGCTTCTAACATAATTCATGGTACAATTGCTAATATCATCAATAGGGATGTTCTCTAGCATGATTGCCAACATAATTTCTTAGCATGATTTTAATCGTAAGCAATATTATGAGCTATAACTTATCAATAGTATATTCAATAGCTTATCATTAGCATAATAGGTAGCTTATACATGACAGAACTAATAGCTTATCGCAACATAATTCATATCTTATCATAGCATAAGTGATAATCTAATCCAATAAGCTATGAACATTACTCCTAGTGTCACCATTACCATAACCATCAAGTACCAAAGTTTCTCAACATTGCCTCAAAGGGCATTTTCTAGGCATTTAATAAGTGTATAAGAGTTTCAAGAGAACTAATCATCAATCTTGACTTAAGGTGGGTCAAGGAGCCCACTTCTAAATCTCCAAAATACATTCTAAGTCAAATTCTACCCCGAACTAGGCTAAGGTAACTAAATCCACTCTTATATGTATATCAAGCCACAATTATCCCTAAGGTAGAGATTCTTCTCAAACACTTTAACTAATTCAAATAGACATTATGACAACCTTTATTAGTATGAGCAACTAAGGCCAAACCTATCCTAAGTATGAGTAACTAGCGCATTTTTACCTAACTTGAGTAATATAAGGCATATTTATGCTAAACATGAGTAATGAAGTCCAATTCACCTAAGGCGTAAGGAAATAAGTCAAGCGTTTCAACTCTACGATTTTAAAATAACCTAAATGATCTAGCTAACCCAAGTCTTGCATTTTATCAATCCAACACGTAAAACACATTCCAAATCTAATACAATATAATAAGAATACTATGATATAGCTCAATCTAACAATGGATAAACTTAGCCTACCTCAACGCCGAAGAAAGCTCAACGAACCGCTAAACCACTATTTTTTTCTTTCGAGAAACCTCCTCAAGATGTCAAGCTATCATAAACATATTCCACTCATTAATAAGCGAATAATGATACCCATATTGCACCATTGTGCTTCGGGTCCAAAAATCATACAAAACTACATATGGGTCCCACTTACAGAAATAACATTTTTGAAACCAACCCAATGTTCTTACAAGCTCAAGGAACCATTACCCTAAAAATGGGTGAAAATCAACCTAAATTGGGGCCAAAATCAAGCCTTAAAGATTTTGGGGGTTTTGAACAAGAAATGAAGTAATTTTACCAAGAAAAGAGTGAATTTTTACCTCAAATCAAAAAATAATCGCAAAAATAAATGTTAATCTAGCTTTGCAATCACCAACACGCTTTAATTTTATGTTTTCACACTATTTAGGGTTTTTAGCTCATAAGGAAGTGAGAAAGAATGGCCATAATCATGGAAAATGAGTCATTTTATATCTAGTCCAGGTAATTGGGAGTCGCTATCGCGACCCCGAGGTTGGCGATCACAGTATCTCCCTTCTGATACATGAGTCGTGATCGTAACCATAAGTACATGATCGACATCTAGGCCTACACAAATGAGTCGCAATTGCTGCCAATATTTATGATATCGTGGTGCACCATAAACTTGGTGCACCAGATTTTCTTAAGTTAGGAATAGACTTCATCCGGGTGCTCAAAATTTGTTTAGAATTTTGTATACACAAATAAACTATGTAACCATACTAAATTCAATATTTTTTATGTGATAGCGTACTCAGAATTTCCATCCGAGGTCTTTTCGACAAAATATAGGTCCCACACCCATATTTTATTTTCTTAACTTTCCAACCAATAGGTCAAAATGAGTTTGGGTGCCTCGGGACCCAAACCAAAAGTACAACTAGCCTAAAATCAACATTCTGGAGCTGTTGGCACAATCAGAATTTGTATATAAAATTATCTTACTAAAGCTTTTGCCTAGTGGCCATTTGAAACTAGCAAATATGTAGCACCCTTTTCTGGTCCCTGAAAATTTCTTGACCTTTGAGCTCACTGCCTAGATTATGACTCTCCCTATGAGTCGTTGGGTTTTTATACTAGTTGTAGGACCCCAATTGTAGCTAGACTAGTGTGCTATCCTGAAATTCCTGTTGTGACTACAACTAGGGGGTTGCAAGTTATAAAGACTCTATACGAATCATATAGTCCCAAATCATAGCCTGACCTATAAAGTTTGCCTATATTGCTGCCTCGAGCACGATTACACTCAACGAGTCATAATAACTCAATATGAGTCATAAGGTACTAGCCGTAGGGTGAGTAGTGTATACCTAAAAGTTTCTACCTTGATTACAACTCGAACCCTACGAGTCCTAGGGTCACTTAACGAGTCATATGGTGACCTGTAGTCACTAGCGACCATTTTTTATCTTTTAATTAAGGGCACTTTGGACATTTACCTACTTCCCCAATCGTGACCCACGACATAAAACCTCCTTAGGATATCATTATCACTCCAAAACAAATCAATATAACTTCTCAAACTCTCTTAAATCCCAAGGTCAAGAGCACATAGGGTTTCCAAGAAGTTGATCAGTTATGGATCTTAAGGGTCATTTCTTGTAACGCCTCGAATATGGTACCCGGAATGCCACACGGTGCTCATGACCCCGAAGGACCACAAGCTAACCCATGACTGATATCTATAACTGAGCACTGCATAATATACTGTATAAATATGAAAAAAGGATGAAAGTCCATAAGGTTCAAATATCTGATAAAACATAACATTTGAATAATACGGTATCACAATACCAAAACTGAAATAACTATCTGAACATGCTAGTCTGAAAGCCTCTAAAACTGACTGAATAAGGAATTGATGGGACATG
Organism: Capsicum pubescens; assembly: GCA_030864215.1. Classification (NCBI taxonomy): domain Eukaryota; kingdom Viridiplantae; phylum Streptophyta; class Magnoliopsida; order Solanales; family Solanaceae; genus Capsicum; species Capsicum pubescens. The sequence goes on along the minus strand of CM061540.1, from coordinate 260,773,121 downwards.
TCCCCAACTAACTCCAACTACTGAAATAAACGAAGTACTGAAAGAATAAAATAATCAAATAATAACATCCTTGAATGATGAGGACTCACTGTTAGTCTGGCTGCTGAACGTCTAATCTACTAAGGATACTCTGGAGCTCGTGCTTCTGAACCTATGGTATAAAACACCATAGCGCAAATACATCAGTATGATTGAATGTACTGGTATGTAAGTGAGGTAGGTTAAATGCAAGGGGTTTATATGCATGAACAATACTAACTGATTGAATAACATAAACGTGAGAATACATGCATGAACACGTGAACTGTAACTGAGATCATGACATCACTGAATTTGAATAATGATAACATAAGTTTTGTATAACTGATATACTATTATCTGAATGACTGTGTTTGACAGTCTTGTTTCTAATAGAACTAGTTGAGTTTCGTACTGAACTGGGTGACTGTGTCTGACAGTCCTGAATTCTGTAGAACTATCTGAGTTCTATTACTAAGACTGAGACTGTAACTGTGGGAAGTAGTTATCTAATTGACATGTCCCAAATAAGATAATATAATTGAGTTGGGGTCCAATCTTTAACCCCAATTGGAAGGGTGTCAATACTGCACCACTAGTAAGGACAAGCTATGAGTAATCCCTCATCTGATAGGTACTTTAAGAAGAATGGTTGGACCCTCATATAACAGGTTAATATACCTCATCTATCCTCAACTAGCAGGTTTGATATCTCAACCTATGCTGGCTACATAGTTTTGGAGAGCAAGGATTGCTTCTAAGAATCACACCCTCTAATAACAGGTGAGTTCCCATACTTGGGCTCACTCAGTGCTGAATCCTACTCCCATCTGAATAGACACTGAACATGATTAACTGAACTGAACTTAACTGCATTCATTGAGTTCTGTTGACTGACAAAATATTACTGAGATCTGATTACTGACTGAGATTACTGAGATTATTGAGTTTTCCTGAGTCATGTGACTGACTGAATTCTACTGAGTTCTGAAACTGACTGAGAATACTAATGATCATGTCATGATTGAGATTATCATGAAACTGACACTGGCTCTAGGCACACAGCTAAATTATCGGGTACAAGTACCCCCAAGACTCGATAGCATGAAACTGACAAGATATGACTTCTTGACATATGACCATAGTCAATAATTTATAGTACAATCATTAGAGATTTTCATGAAGTATTCGCATGCTATAAGCTTACACATGAATAGGAATGCACGTAAACATATCATAATTTTATAATCCTAATCTCATAAGCATTACGTCAATCCATTATAAAGCATAACAATAATGTGAGAGTCATATCAAACATAAGGGAGAAACATGGATTCATCAATTTTGGTCACAAATGAGTTATAAGGCATAATTTCTATTCTCTTAGGCATTTTATCAATCACCTTGCATGCATATCTTTAGGTGTAGGCATGAATATTGAAATAATACTTCATGGAAATATTTTACACTTCCAATGCAAGAATTTCAACCACATACTAACATATTTTCATGATAGTCATTAAAGACTTCAACTTGAAAATCAAACAACAACATAAACATGTATATAATTCAATTCATACCATAGAATCCAAAGTTTATATTTCAAATAGAGTTTCTTGAGCTTCATGGGTGAAAGAAACTCATGAATCAACACTTGACATACCTGGGTGGATTATTTCTTAAAGATTGGTGGAGGAAAGCTTGATTTCTTGCCTTGGGATTAGACACCTAGGGTTTCTTATTTTTAGGTATTGATCTTTGAGAGAAACCCTAATTTGGTGTTGTAGATGAATAATGAAGTTATGAGCTCTGGTCTGGAATAATTATGAGGTCAAAACGGGTGAAAAAAGACCCAAATACCCTTTTAAAAACTTCTTAAAATCGCTGATCGGAAGTGGCGACGGTCCATCGCTGGCTCGACGGTCCGTCGGTCTATCCCGTCGTACTTGGCCAGAACTTGAACTTTCTGCCTTATCTGCAATGGTTTGGGCGATGATCCGTCGGTAGCTCGACGGTCCTTTGATCTTGACCGTCGCACTTGGTCATAAGATGGGTTCACTTTCTTAGTCGCGATGGCTTGGGCGACGGTCCGTCGCTAGCTCGACGGTCCGTCAGCCTGACCGTCGCTTCTAGGCAGTTCTGATAGTTCTCTGTAAAATGTCCATAACTTTTTACTCTGATATCGTATTTGGACGAAATTGGTAGCGTTGGAAATCTAATTCAATTTTTCACATGATAAAAAGTCAAAATTAGAGAAATTCTATCTGATTTAAACATTAATTATTTAGGGAGTCATCATTAACTCTTTTGGAGACTAGATATGACTTAAAGAAAATTTGGGATATTACATTTCTCTCCATGGTTGTGATACTTTCAGGCATATTACTCTTCCTTAAATCTAAATTTATGAAATGCATATGCTTTAAATTGTTTATTTGTGTGAATTTGAATATGGGTTTTGATATGGGATGAGGGTTTTGGAATAGTTGATCCTTGAATTGTTTTTCCATGGTTTTCAGAAGTTGTTCATATTTTGAATTGAATGTTTTTGAACTAATGGGGTGCATGAGTGTGGTAATTAGAGTGGGGATTGAGGTATTCCCCCAAATTTATATTTTGAACTTGGAAGTGGTTTTGAACAATTATGTTCCCTCAACCCACTTGTGATATAAATGGCTTTAAACTTTGAATCTGTCACTTGGTTTGACCTACTTACCTATACTATTGCATTGTATGAATGGTTAAACAATAAACATAGATTTTTAAAGCCTTGTTAACTATGTCTTGATTTAATGAACAAAGAGGGTCGAGGCATTCCCCCAAGTTAATGGAAATTGTAATGGCATAACTATGAACTTGCAAGCTAAATGGTATGACAATACCCGTGGTGTGATTTAATGTATAATTCCTTGGTTAATGATGGGTTATGTGAAACTTGTTTTAATTGAGTTTAATAGGGGTTATGCAGCTATGTCGTAAAGGTGTGGGTCTTGAATGACTTATACTGGAAACTCTTGTTTGTCGACGTAAGGGTTGGTCTTGATGACCATGTGCATGATTCACACTATTAATATATTTTGTATCTAAGATTGATGTGGGATAAGGGCATTCTCTGGTCTTCCTTGATGCGGCTAACACGCATTGAGGCCCTTTCAGTAGGAGGAGCTAAAATCATATAGCCTGAGGGTGCCTATTTATGACGGTTGAGATACATAGTCCAGAATAATATTTTACTATTATGCTAAACCTTGTTTCCTATCCTAGCATGTTATTTATATATGTATATGATTATGTGTGCATGATTTTGAATTGTGTTCTGACTTGGCATTATTTTATCCTCTCCCTGAGTGACATACTAGTGTTCACCCTACTAACCGTCACCAAATGTTGTATCCCCATGTGATATAGGGTCCGAAGGAACTTTTACTTTTCCTGCACAGTGATAGGTAATCTCAGAGTTGTTCGTGTATTAGTTTAAAGTGGTGAGTCTCTTCTTCTAGAAGGCCCGTTACTTCTTGGTTTAGTATGTCATAGACTATTTTCTTTTTAGACTCTTTTGGCTATTATCAGGGGCATGTCTCGACTTACATTATTTTTAGATTAGTAGAGGCTTTGTGGATATTACTGTGGATTAGGTATTGATGTTGACACTCTTAGATATTTTTGAGCTTATGATTTTCTATCTTGTTATATGTTCAGAATTCAGCCGTTGTGTAACACCCCGAGTCTGTACCCCAGATGCTACACGGTGCTTACGACCTCGAAGAACCACAAGATAACCCATGACTGATATCTGCTGTGAGCACTGAATAATTATACTGTAATAAATGTGGAAAATGGGCTAAAATACCATAAGGTTCAAAACATCTAAAATACTGATAAAGTATATTACTGAAATAATATATCTATAAAACTAAATACTATATGAAAAGCCTCTAACTGAACTGTCTGGAAGTGGAGTTGATGGGACAAACCCCCAACTAACTCCAACTACTAAAATACTGAATAAAAACATATCCTCGATAGACGAGGACTCACTACTAACTCTGGCACTGCTGGCTGAATCTGAATCTGCCTATGTGTGGTCGGGAACCTGAGCGTCCAAACCTATGATATGAGACATCATAGCACCAAAAAAGAGTATGTGTCAGTACGTGAAATGTACTAGTATGCTAGATGGGGTAAGGCTGAATGCAAGGGTTCATATACATAAATAATAACTGACTAAATGATATAGAGTAACTGATTATGAGAGTACATGGATAACTGGAACTATTGTAAATTCTGAGTATGTAATACTGTGCATATACGTGTATACTGTAACTGTGTTTTTGCTAAAACTGAGTTCTGAGTTTTCATAAATGAGTAACTGATATTTGAGATTACTGATAACTGAGTTATTTAAACTGATTGACTGTATCTGATAGTCCTGATTTTGTAAAACTAAACTAAATTCTATACTGAGACTGAAACTGAGACTGTAGGAAGTAATCATCTAACCGACATGCCCCTTTCTAAATAAATTTGGGATCCAACCTGTAACCTCAGCTGTAAGGGTGTCAGTACTGTGTCATAGGTAAAGACATTGAAGAGTTACCCTCATCTAGTAGGTACTCTAATGAGAATGGTGGAACCTCAACTGGCGGGTTAAAACACCTCATCAACCCTCAACTGGCAGGTTAATGTCTCAACCTATGCTGGCTATCTAGTTCTGGAATTTAAGGATTATTTTTAAGGATCACACTCTCTACTGGAAAGTGAGCCCCCATTCTTGGGTTCACTCGGTGCTGAATCCTACTCCCAACTGAAAGACACTAAACTGAGTATACTGAACAAGACTGGACTGATTCTGAGTTTACTGAGTTTTTTTGAGTTTTGTAACTGATTGAGTTCTACTGAGTTCTGTAACTGACTGAAATCTACTGATCATGACATGACTGATACTATTCTATAACTGACACTGGCTCTAGGTAAACAACTAGATTGTCGGGTATTAAATACCCCAGGACTCGATAGCATGAAAAATAAAGCATAGCATAATCTTGAAAAATATAACAATAATTACTTGTCCATAATTCATTCATAGAGATATTTTATCAAACACTTGTAGGGCATAAGCTTGTACATATACTAGCATGTCAAGATTGCATCATTTAATTCACATGGACATTCTATCAAACACTTGGGGAGCACAACTTAATGCACATAATCATGGATAACATATAAACATTGCAACTAAAATGCCCAAACTTGCAAATTCATGGGTTCAACATGCAATTCATATAATTCCCCATAAATACCATTCTATTTTCATGAATCTTATCATAATCATGGATTAAAAACTAAATTAGCATCATAGATATGCGTACAATCAATTTCAAGCATTGGAATCATGAATCTATAACTTGTAATTTAAAAAGAGGTTCTTGGGCTTTATGGGTGAAAGGAACCCATGAATGAACACCTAACATACCTGAATTTTATGGATTCTTGAAGTTCTTGAAGGATTTCTTGAAAGTTAGGCTTAATTCTTGAAGCTAGGGTTTTTGCCTCTTGAGAGAAAATGTTTTAAATCTTGAGAAAAGTTAGTGAATAATGAGATATTAGGTTATTTAGGGTATAAATCCCATGTTTAGGATGATTAGGGATTTTGAGAATTGACCAAACAACCCATGAAATTAAATAGCGGAAGCTGGGAATCTCGATTTTCACCCCGACGCGATGCAGTGCTATCGTACTGTATCACTGGAATTCGATAATTATGAACTGGAGTGTCGACGCAACGTGGTGGAATCGCATTGCTTCACTGAATGGGAATCTTTCCCTTAGCGCGATGCGCCATGATCGCGATGAGACACTGGAAATGACAATTATAAAAATGACTGGTGGTGCGACGCGGTGGTATCGTGTTGCCATACTGGATGAGATCTGGAAGCTCACTGCAACATGGGGTTATTATATTGGCTACTGATTTTTGACAATTTCCATTTGGCATGCCTCCGCTATGAATGCTGATTGAATTTCCGACACATTGGTAAGCTCAAAACTAAAAAATACTGTGTATTTTGAAAATTTTGGGTAAGAATACTCATGTACTTAGAGCTAAATTAAGCTTGAGAAATACGGGGTATTACAATATCTCCCTATTGAGAACATTCATCCTCGAATGAGACTGATTAAGCTGAGGAACACTGATACAACATAAATTTCAACCCTTAAGTTTAAGTGTTGAGATTTCAAGAAGATCATTCTCTTAAGTTTTATTTGATAAACTTATACCAAGAATGAGTTTGAGATTTCAAGAAGACTATGGTCTTAAGATTCTTTGATGGTTTTATACCAAGATTTAAAGAAAGATGGGTCTTTTGATCTTAAGCTAAGATATGGAATCCACGTTTGTTCATTTTGATTACAGTTTGAAGCAAAGAGAAGCATAACTGGTTTTCATTATAAAACCCTTATGCTAAGTTAAGGTGGATTTCCTAAACTATGAGCATAAAGTAATAAGGGAGTACTATTTACCTGAGTTGGGTATGCGACCAAGGTCACATACCCCAAAACTATGTGCCACCGTTGGTTTATAATTCTAATATGGGTTAAGTATAATGATCACTTAAGTTAAGGTCCTATTCCGATGGCAAGGGTAGGACAACTTTCCCCAACGAGAGCTCTCCCCACCATGGGTAAGATGAGGACTCCATGATAGCTCACATGGTGTATGTCGGTTAAAAGAAACTCCCTAAGAAAGAATAAAGTAAAGATTTTAGAAACTAAGTGTTATGGCTCGCAAAGATTGTCTTTATGATTTATTACTCATGTTTATGATTTTACAGCTTTTATTTTGTTCAAGCCTAAGGTGAGTTATTTACATTAGCATGCATTGCTTAAAAGTTTATACGTACAAAGTTATTGGTTTTACTTATGAATTCAACCCCACATACTCAGTACATTCCAGATGTACTGATCCACACATATGTCTATGTGCTATATTTTCTCATAATGTAGGTAAGAGTTGTATCGCGCACGTCATAATCAGACAGTTTGTAGCTTCCAGTCAGTAGGTGATGAGTCCTTTTGATTCGAGGGCTTGAGTCAATCATAGTTTGAGTAGCATCTTGTTTTCTTTATTCAGTCGTATTGATTCGGGATAACTGGGGGTCATGTCCCGGCTAGCTATAGTCAATACTAGTAAAGGCTTCATAGACAGTTAGTGGAGTTTATGTATTTGATTTTAGTTTTGTTTTGTATAACCAAAGTTGTAATTTTTAATAGTTTTGTTTTGAAGATGTTTAGCTAAAGATTTTTCTTCCGCTCATTTCTTTAAGATTTATGTATCTTTTTCAATTGCTCATGAGTTATGCTAGTACATGGGTTAGCTTAGGATCACTTGTGGTCCTACGCACCGTGTGACGTCCAGGAGGCAGTCTTGAGGTGTTACAATAAATATTAGCTGTTCAGTTATACATATTTCAGTTATCCAGTTATGCAGACTGTGATTCAGTCATTCAGATTACAAATTATTTTCGTACATGTTTATGCTTGGCCTTACATTCTCAGTTTTACATGTTTATGTATCCATGTTCAGTTGCCATATGTATTTCAATTAGTCCTTATCTCACGTACTAGTACATTCAAAGTACTGACCACATACTCTTTTCTTGGGCTATGTTGTCTTATAACATAGGTTTGGACGCTCAATTTTCCGATCGTTCTTAGACAATCCAATATTTACCCAGCAGCAGTAGTGGTGAGTCTTCTTCCATTGAGGACATGACATATTTTACCATTATTTCAGCATCTATTTATATCCAGTTAGTTAGAGTTAGTTGGTCTGTCCCATCAACTCCTTTTGATTCATAGAGGCTTTTAGACAAATAGACACTCAGTTGGTTTTTAGTTTATTCAGTTATTTCAGACAGATAGTCTAGTTTTCAGTAGTTATCAGATACTTCAGTAATATCATTTTATATATATTCTAGTACTTCAGTTGGCAGTATTTTATTTGTTTATCTTCCACATACGTGGTTTTATTATCTTTATTCAGTGCTCATAGAAGGTACCATATCATATGTTAGCTTGGGGCACTTGTGGCCTTAAGCACCATGTTACGACTAGGGGGTGGCCTTAAGCACCATGTTACGACTATGAATCGCTTAATAAACTTTAAACTAAACTGAAACCACTTTGCTCTAGAGTTTGAGATATGGCAATTCTTATAAACATAAACTCATTCTGAAGGACTACTCCTGATAATGTAAGATCCACTGCTAGTACGTCCTTCTGATACATGATTCTTAGCTTTCTATTGCCCCAACAATCATCATATAGCAACCTCAACACTGACTAACTAAGAATTCTCAACTTCTCTTTCTACTAGTTTAATCTAGAGATTCAAACTTAAATCAACTAAAACTAAGGTACTAACCTTTCATTCAAGGACTGGTTCATCAATAAACTGAAATGGAATGACTCTATTACTGAAATTAACTAGAGGGATTTTCTGAAATACTATAACCGAGCAATTTTTGTATACTCATCTGGCTGGAATAGATTTACCTACTGAGGTAAGCACTAAGAAAGCTTCTGCTAAAATTTCTAGTCTGACTTTAAAGTTGACTGCTATGCAAGGAGTTACAAAAGACAAAGAAGCTCCTGGATATAATAAGGCATAAATATGTAAATGAAAGATCTGTAATGTACTAGTGACCATGTCAGGAGAACATTCCTGACCTTGTCTGGACTGAAGTGCATAAAGCCTATTTGGTCGTTGCCCACTGTTGGCACTGGAAGTAGCACCGTACTGGTGTGGGCGATCGAACTGAGCTGAAGGACGGTTGGACTGACCCTGTGAACCTGACTGAGGACAATCTCTGATTCTATGGACTAACTTTCCACACGTGAAAATATGCTACTACCAGCCCTATACACATCCTGATGATTTCTACCATATTTCTGGCAAAGTGGGTGGGTACGACCTCTTCTCATGCAACCCTGAGCTTAGAGTCTGATGTGCTATCTCGACTGATATTTCTAAACTTTGGCACTGGAGCACTAGCTGCAGAAGGATTTGGGGATGATAATTTCTGACAAAACTAGAAACGGTTACCATCCTCTAACCTTGGCCTAAAACCACTTGTTCTTATTCTCTTATTCTTGCTATCTTACTTCCTACGCTTCTCTTCCTTGCTCTGCTGAGTATAAAACCCAAGACTAAATAAGACAACAACCTGTAGGTTGTTCTGAGTAACTATTGAATTGTCTAAAGTGGGGAATGTAACTCTGAATTCTGCATTGGAGACATGCTCATTTAGGGGATCTGCCTAAACGGATGAAGGGGATGGCTGATTTCTAGTTCTCCTTTCATTAGTCTTTTAGAGAGGCATGTTTTGTAAACAAAAAGGAGAGAATGGATTAGACTGAGAGTTTTACTTGAGCCCACACTCACTCACACGACATGAATACTGAAAGAAGGAAAACTTTTCTGAAAACATCTCATAGCCTTTTGTCCATAAGTATGGAGCGCTACACACCCATGCACAAGACTCTACTTGATGCGGATTTCAGTATCCCTAGGACTCTGTTGAACCTTAGTCTCTGATACCAAGTTTGTAATGCCCCGAGTCTGTACCCTAGATGCTACACGATGCTTATGACCCCGAAGGACCACAAGCTAACCTATGACTGATATCTGTTGTGAGCATAGAATAAACATACTATAATAAATGTGGAAATAGGCTGAAATCCCATAAGGTTCAATTATTTAAAATACTAATAAATAATAATACTATATGATAACAACATCTGAATTCAAAATACTATTTGAAAATCTAGTCAGAAAAGCCTCTAACTAAAACTTTCTAAAAGTAGAGTTGATGAGACAATCCCCCAACTAACTCCATCTACTGAAATACTGTACCTACTAAAAATACTAAAATAAGGCATATCCTCGATAGATCAGGACTCACTACTAAGTCTGATACTGCTGGCTGAATCAAAATCTGACTATGCACGGTTGGGAACCTGAGTGTCCGAACCCATGATATAAGGCATAATAGCATAAAGAAAGAGTATGCATTAGTACGCGAAGTGTACTAGTATGCTAGATGATGTAAGGCTGAATGTAGCTGTTCATATACATGAACAATAACTATCTAAATGATAAAGAGTAACTGAACATAAGAGTACATGGATAACTGAAAGTACTACAAGTATTGAGTATGCAATATGTGCATATACATATATATATATACTGTAACTGAGTTTTTCTGATGTTGAGTACTGAATTCTGATAACTTAGTAACTGATAATCTGAGTTACTGCTATCGATTGACTGTATCTGACAGTCCTGATTCTGTAGAACTGAACTGAGTTCTATTCTGAAGGCTGAGACTAAAACTGTAGGAGGTAATCATCTAACATACATGCCCCAAATATGAGCTAATAGGTATCCATTCTATAACCCTAATTCAAAGGGTGCTAGAACCGTGCCACGGGTACTAACAACTGTTGTGGAGTTAGTCTTAACTAACCGATGGCCCCTGAGATCAGTCCTAAGCTAACGGGTGACCCCTAAGCATAATAGTCCTATCTAATGGGTGACATCTCATAACCTACGATGGATACGTATTTCTAGAACTTAGGGATTGCTTCTAGAGACCCAGTCCCAGCTAACGGGTGCACCCCCATCCCTAGGCTCGCTCGGTACTGAATCCTACTCCCAACTGAAAGACACTGAACTGAGTATACTAAACTGGACTAGACTGGTACGGAGTTTTCCTAAGTTTTGTAACTTACTGAGTTCTACTGTTCGTGATATGACTGATAAAATTCTGTAACTGACACTGGCTCTAGGTAAACAACTATATTGTTGGGTATTAAATACCCCTAAGACTCGATGGCATGAAAAGTAAAGCAAAGTATAATCTTGAATAACATATCAATGTTTACTTGGTCATAATTCATTCATAGAGATATTTCATCAAACACTTGTAATGCATTAACTTGTACATGAATGGGTACTATATGTTAGCATTCTATAATAGCATTATTTCTTTCTCATAGATAATTTATCAAACACATGGGAAGCATACTTGGTCCATTATATCATAAACACTTAGAGTTAACATGGTTACAATAATCAACTTGCAAATTGAAGGGTTTATCGTGAATATCATATAAATCAACACTTACTAGGAACAATTCTTCGAACGTGGAATTTAAATCATGGATAATTATATAAACATGGAAATTACAATGCCCAAACTTGCAAATTCATGGATTATAACATGGGGATTACTCAATTCAATATACATGTTATTCAATTTCATGGAATCTACCATTAATCATAGATTGAAACTCAATTAATGTCAAGAACATGGATGCAATCCAATTTCATACATGTAAATCATGAATCATAAATCTTGAAGTTTTAAAAATGAATTATTGGGCTCTATGGGTGAAAGGGACCCATAGATGAACACCTAACATACTTTAATTTCATGAGTTCTTGAAGTCCTTGGTGAATCCTTGAGTTTTGTTCTTGATCTCTTGTGAGTTAGGGTTTTTCTTGTTTGAGAGAGAATGATTTTAATTTGGGGATGAATTGAATAATGAGTAGATAAGGAGGTTTTTAGGGATTAAATCCCATATCTGGGCATAATAAAATCGTGGGAAAAGACTATGTTAACCCTCGACATCCTTTTTATTTTTCGTAAAAATTTTCCGAACTGAGCACCTGGCGTGACGTGCCACTATTGCGTCGTGCCACAGGAAAGTTGACAACTGAGAACTGGGTTGCCTTATAGGATGTGAAACTGGGCCTTGGCGCGACGCGCCATTATCGCGTAGCAACACTGAAAAAGTGACAATTGGGAAATGGAAGACCTCCGCGATGCGGTGAGATCACGGAGTCACACTAGAAATTGACAATTGTTGTTTAGACATACTCCGTGATGCGCTACTATCCTGAATGACGGTTTTTAACGACTGAAACTTAAAATAGCCATAACTTCTTATCGGTTATCGGATTTAGGCAAATTTTTTTATCATTGGAAACCTAATTTAATTTCCTACGCAATGGCAAGCTCTAAACTGAAAAATACTGAGTGTTTTAAAAAATTTATATTGGGTAACTCATGTACTGAGGGTTAAATTAAGCTAGGGAAATACGGGGTATTACAAGAATCTTTCCCAAAACTAGATCTTACACCAGCACATTTAACACTCACACTCCCAATGCCAAAATAATTAGATGATTCATCACCATAAATAACTTCATCAGAATAAGAAGATTTATCACTAGAATAATCATCACAAATATTGTTGACTTTATTCAAATCACAGTGCTGGTACAATTCATCATAGGTTTGGATAGTATGTGAGTCATCATATCCCCTAACCTCATCACAAGAATATAGTAAATGGTATTCAGTCATCCTTTGTATCTGATGCCAAATCATCTCTACTATTATCATCTGCTTCAATTGTTTCACAATCTGTAAAAGACATTTTTTTAGAAAAAAGAGATTGTTAGCAATAAAATTGCCTCACATGCATTCCCTTACATGTATCACTCAATAGTGGCTCTTAACACTTTTGTAACACTCAGTTAGGCTTTTACCTTCAAATAATCTCACCACTCTTGCCTTTTACCACTCAAGAGATGATCCTTAAAGTTTTTCAATGAACCAATAACTCAAACACTTTAAAAATAAGTTTCAAAATTCGGTTCAAGAATAGAGTTAATATCATACAAAGAAAAGGATGATAAAAACTATAGTACACTATAAAAAAATAAATACATAATCAATATAAAGAGAAAAGAATGAAACAAATTAATACAAAAAGTGGTACATACACAATCACTAGACCACAATAAGTATGAATAATTAATTAAAGTTTCGAGCAAGAACACAGAAGGAAATAAAAAGTAGTGAGTTATAACTTTTAAGAAGATCTAGAACAAATCAAATATTTTTTTTAACTTTAGGTTTCTTGATGACCAAAAGTCAAAGATGCTTCAAATCAAATGAGATTTTCAAGTAATAACAATAAGATCAGATTTTTTTCCCAATATCCAAAGTCACTTTATCAAAAGATAAAGTATTTTAGAAGATCGTGAATAAGTGAATAATACTAGAAGTTATTTTTCACGTCACTATTCACTTGAGAATTTTTTTTAAACCTTTTTTTGTTACTGTTCAAGCTACAGTAATCTTTCTTTTTCTTTTTTTCTTCAAATTTCGTCTATTTTTGGTTTTCTATAGATCAAATCAGTATCAAGTGAGTATAAGAATACCCAACCATCAAAAGTTCGGATACCACTTCATACGACACAGATAGAGAAAGACTTATAAAATAAGATATTTAAAAATGAGGGAGGAATTGATTCTTGAAAGAGAAGAAACAAGTTCAGATAGTGAATCAATTAAGAAGAACATGAAGAATAAGAAAATGAAGGAGAAAACTCAAACGAGGAATCTTACTATTAAAAAAACAAGCTACAGTTCAAAGAGGAGCAAAAAAAAAGGCATAAGTTACGGTTTAAGGAAGAACAAAAAAAGTCATAACCCAAAAGAGAACCTTAAGTGGTATCCACAAGTCAAAGGCTAATGGCATTAATTTAAATCAAACTTAGTTCAATGAAGAAGAAAGAACTCATTTATATAGGAGTAAATATGTTCACCCTAGAGAAGTCTAAAAGGCGGTCAAACTAAATTAAATAAGTTGAATTTCATAGTTACCTAGAAAACTACCAATATTTTATTTAATAAAACTACAAATGCAGTCAACATAACATTAAGGTGGCCTCTAGAAATACTTATTTGAGGCTGCTGAACTTCTTTAATAGACAGATTTTGGAGCATGATTCCAACTCTTCTTGGTCTCGATTAGGCTTCCAAATATCCATATTATAACGCCCCAAATCTGGTACCCAAAACGTTATACGGTGCTCATGACCCCGAAGGACCACAAGCTAACTCATGACTGATATTTGTACCTGTATACTGCATAATATACTGAATAATACGGAAACATAAACTGAAAGGCCATAAGGTTCACATAATTAAAGTAAAACATAATGTCTAAACGGGGTATGAAATACCCAAAACAACTAAAATAACTGTTTGAACATAATAGTCTGGAAAGCCTGTAACTGACTGAACTATCTGAGTAAGGATTTGATGGGACATATCCCCAACTAACTCCAACTAATAAACTAATTAATGAGATAATAGAGAAATAATCATGTCCTCAAAGGATGAGGACTCACTGCTAAATCTGATTGTTGATATCTAGAATCTACTGATGCTTTGGAGCTCGTGTCTCTAAACCTATGGTATAAGACACCATAGCGTAAATGCATCAGTACTTTGAATGTACTGGTATTCATGTAAGGTAAGATGAATACATGGGGTTCATATGCATGAACAATACTGGCTAACTGACTAATATGGACGTGAGAATACATGCATGCATACATAGTAACTATATCTGAAATCGTGATAACAAGAGTATGCTGATGACTAACATGACTAATGACTGAATTTTGATAAATGATAACATAAGTGACTGTATCTGACAGTCCTGAATCTGATGAAACTAGTTGAGTTTCAGACTATATCTGAGTTGATGTATCTGACAATCTTGAATTCTGAAGAACTATCTGAGTTCTTTTACTGAGACTGATACTAAGACTTTGGGAGGTAGTCATCTAACCGACATACCCCAAATGATGTATTATAGCTGAATTGGGGTCCAATCTATGCCCTGATTAGAAGGGTATAAATACCGCACCACTGGTAAGCACATCATGTGAGTGACCCTAATATAACAGGTAACTCTAGTGAGAACGGTGAGGAGCTTCATATAGCAGGTTAAGCCATCTCATCTACCCTCATATATCAGGCTATGATGTCTCAACCTATGCTGGCTACATAGTTCTGGAACGCAAGGATTGCTTCTAAGAATCACACCCTTATATAACAGGTGAGTTCCCATCTTTGGGTTCATTCGGTGCTAATTTCTACTCCCATCTGAATAGACAGTGAACATGATTTAATAAACTGAACATGGACTAAGTTACTGATTTTCGTTGACTAATGAAATACTACTGATATCTGACAACTGACTGAGTTCATGAGATAATGGAGATTTCCTGAGTCATAAGACTGTCTAAAGTCTAAGGATCATAGCTTGACTGAGAGTATCGTGAAAACATGACATAGCTCTAGGTACATAGCTAATAATTCGGGTACAAGTACCCCCAAGACTCGATAGAAGGAAACTGACAAAGCATGACCTACTTAAACACATCACTAACATCATAATCCATAATACATTTATTGAAGCATTTCATCAAACATGTGATATGCATAAACTTGTACATACATGGGGATTTCATGATATCATGCTAGTTGGGCATTTTCCTTCATCTAGGCATTAATCAAACACATGGTAGGCATAGTATGTGTAAACAACATTATACAATAATTAAACATCATGATTCAATTCTAATTTCATCATTCAAGGATTTAATCATAGGTTTACATGAATCTACATCTATACTAACCAAATCCACATAAAATTTATCCCCCAACATGGAATAGAATTCAACTACTCATTAGCAACATGAACAAGAGCAGCCCAATCATGAAATTCATAAAGGAAATCCATAAACTTAAGCTTTGAAAAGAGATTCTTGGGCTTCATGGACGAAAGCAGTCCATGAATGAACACTATGCATACCTGGGTTGAGTTTCTTGAAGTTCTTGAACTTGAAGAATTTGAATCGCTTAGTTCTTGAAGAAGATTTGGATTTTGTTCTTGGAGATTAATGTTAGAGAGAAAACCCTACTTTTGTTGTTGTGAAAGAATGATGAACAAAGTAAGCTAAGGTCGGATATAATTGGGTGTATAAACGGGTGGTAAAAGACCAAAAATGCCTCTTTAAAAAAATGACTTAAAATAACTGAACGGGACCTGTGACGGCTCGTGCGATGGTCCGTCCCTAGCTCGACAGTCCGTCGTTCCGACCGTCGCACGTGGACCTGAATAGGGTCTCACTGCCTTGTCTGCAACGGCTTGGGAGACGACCCATCGCAAGTTCGACGGTTCGTCAACCTACCCATCGCACCTTATCCAGAAGGTAGCCTTACTGTTTTCCTTGCGATGGTCCGTAGCTAGTCCGGCGGTCCGTCACTAGTCCGACGGTCCTTTACTAGTTCGACGTTCCGTAGGCTTCACCATTGCACCTGGGCGGTTTTACTGCCTTCTGTATTTTGGACATAACTTTCTTCTCCGATGTCGGATTTTAATAAATTGGTATCTCTAGAAAGCTAATTCAATTTCCTAGATGATAAAAAGTGAAAATCTTAAAAAACCACATGTACAAAAGTGGATTCATCTTTCAAAGTTAGTTTCTAACATTCTTGAGACTATTTCAAGCTAGGAAAAAGTACGGGATATTACACATATAGTGTTAAACCTAGTTCTTTCATCATAAGACTTGTTTTCATTTCTAATTGAGACCCATTAAAATTTCTTGAAATTCTCTAGCCTTTAATGATGTTGGGTTGTCTGGATGCTATCAACTAGTACATATGTATCTCCTATGTTTCTAGTGGGAAAAAATATGACAGTTGGAGATTATGTTTTGATTATAGGGAATTAAACCAGCTTATTGTCAAGGACAAATTCATAATTCCCATCATAGAGGACTTACTGGATGAATTAAGAGGTGTTAAGGTATTCTCTAAAATAGACTTAGTGGTTGGGTATCATCAGTTGAGAATAGATGAGCAATAGTCACAAAACATATTTTAAAACACATGAAGGCCACTATGAATTCTTGGTCTATCACGATCCGAATCTGTCACAAGTGGCACCCACACTAACCCTCCGGTGGGAGAACCATCCAACCTAAAACTCAATACTAATACTTAGTCAAATTTTAAGAGAACTAGTCATTCCATTAAATAATAAGTCGATGTTGTTTTAATAATAAAATTCAAAAGAAGAAAAATAGGAAATGTCTAAAATACTCCTCAAGAATTGAACGTCATTGTGCCAAAACCAATATAAATATCAATAAAAATATTCATTCCAAAAATAAGTAAGAATATCCGAGTCCAAAACAAAAGGACCAAAAATTAAGTAGATGAATTATGATTGTCCAAAATATGTAGCTCACCTTTGAGTCAAAATATAGTATGCTCTAAAGCTAAGGTTTTGATGTAATCATCGGAAGATGCTCTTCACTCAACAAAAAAAAGAACTCGTCTAGTAATAGTACACAAGAAAAAATGGTATACTGGTAGGGTCATTTGCCAGTCCAAAAT
This sequence comes from Capsicum pubescens, assembly GCA_030864215.1. Classification (NCBI taxonomy): domain Eukaryota; kingdom Viridiplantae; phylum Streptophyta; class Magnoliopsida; order Solanales; family Solanaceae; genus Capsicum; species Capsicum pubescens. The sequence continues at coordinate 260,755,764 of CM061540.1, read as the reverse complement.
AAGAAATATGAACGAACAATATAACTTAGTAAACAGGAACAACCATGAACACCTACTATATTACCTCACTTCAATTAGGTGACACTTAACGTTTCAACAACACCACTTAATTCAGTCATGTGCAAGTCAATATAGACAACAACCCAAGTTGGCAACTATGACTTCTAGCATTAACTAAGCCAAAAAAACATGACTCAACAACATTAAGTTATATCTTGCCTCAAATACATAATTAAGTAGACAACAAAGGATATATGTCAAACCCAAACCACTTAAGGATCCAATTCAACAATGGTAATAACAATGATTATAAACTCCAATTAACTTATGGAACCAAATACAACAAGACAATAAGTAAATTTGGTCCAATAAATAAACCATCAAACTCACCAATATCCTATACACACATGCTAAGAGTCTTATGGTCGCCCACTAGCTATGACCTATAGGGAATGAGCTCTTTTCCATGTTCCAAATCCTAGATATCTAGTTTCTGCCAACATTATATCAACCAATTCCGTGAAGATATCTAAATATTGCTACATTCCAAAAATATAATATAAATCTCATGAAAATGTCCAAATATCGGCACATCACACAATAGTCAACATAGGTCAGAACAACCACAATTATAATGAGCAAACAACAAACACACTTGTAAAATCAACAAGTATTTAATACAACCTCATTATATGTAACTAATATTTAAGATATCATTCAACGGATTACTTTTTGAACATGTATTTAATAAGTATACAAAGAAATATTTAACATGCACACATTAATAAAGTAAGGTTTCAACTGTGTTATACCATCACCTACCTCAATTCAAGTTTGCACCACTTTAATGATCACGAGCCTTGTCTTTTCATACAGTTTTTGCTTGTTTGTGGTCTTAAAACTATATCATGATCACAATTCAGACAATGACCTAGTATGTTCAAGGATTACAACCAAATCCCATAACCTTAAGGTAAACTTTATGATCATTCCTCCCATTAATCTAGGGTTTTCTATCACTATTCCACCTTAATTCTACCAATTTTGGGAATATAATGATGAATTCTAAACATGCAATTGTAAATTAATAATTTTTAACCAAAATCAAAAGACCTACTATAAAGATAGTGGGAGAGGACAACCATAGCCATACAAACTTTTTCATGACTCAAACCCACTGCAAATGGCACTCCTACTAACCCTCCGATGGGAGAATCATCCAACCCAAAATTCAATAATGATACTTAGTCAAATTTTAAGAGAACTAGTTATTTCATTAAATAAATTAATAAGTCAAAGTTGTTTTAACAATGAAATTCAAATGCAAAAAAATAGAAAAAGTCTAAACTACCTTCAAAAACTGAAAGTTATTGTACCAAAACAACTATAAAAGTAAATAAAAGAGTTCAACCCAAAACAAGTGAAAATATCCGAGTCTAAAACAAATGGACCTAAAACTAAGTAGATGACTCATGGTTGCCCAAAAGACGTGGCTCGCCCTTGAGTCGGAATACAGTCTACTCTAAAGATGAGTTCTCGATGCAATCATCGAATAATGCTCTATACTCAACAAAAAGGAGAACGTGTAGCATCAATACACATAATAATAATGGTTTACTAGTAGGGTCATTGGCTAACTCAAAATCAGAAATGTGAACAAGCAATTATAATTTAGTATACAAGAACAATCATGGATATCTACCATATAACCTTACTTCAATTATATGACACTTAGCCTTTTCAATAACACCACAAAATTCAATCAAGTGCAAGTCATATACACAACAACCCAAGAAAACAATTATGACCACCAATATTAACCAAGTCAACAAACCATGACTCAACAACAATAATTTATATCTTACCTCATACACATAAGTAAGTAAAAAATAAAGAAGATATGCCATTCATTGGTAAATTTAGCCCCGACCATGCATGTGTCTAATTCAACAATAGTAATAACAATGATTATAAAAAATAGTTCACTCATGAAACCAAATATAATAAGTCAACAAGTAAATCTGATTTTCTCAAGGAACTGTCACACTCACCAATACCTTATACACTCATTTTAAGGGTCTTATAGTCATTCGCTAGCCATGGCATGCAGGAGATGGGCTCTTTCCATATACCAAAATCCCAGAATCTAGTGCTTGCCAACCTTACATCAATCAATCTCATAAATATGTCCAACTATTGGTACATCCCACAAATATAAAATAAATCTAATGAAGATGTCCAAATATTGATACATCCTACCATAGTCAATAGATGTCACAACAACCATAATCATAATGAGCAAATAACAATCATACTTGTAAAATCAGCAAGTATTTAATACAACCTCATTAGTTATGATTAATATTTAAGATACCATTCAAAGAATTACTTATTGAACATGCATTGTAACATGTATATGAAGAAATAGTTAACATACATACATCAATCAAGTTTGGTTTCAACTACGTTAAACCATTACCTACCTCAGTTTAAGCTTGCACCAGTCTAATGATTCTGATCCTTGTTTTTTCATGTTATTTATTCTTGGTTGTGGTCTAAAAATAATAACATTATCACAATTTAGACAATGACCTAATTTATTCGCGTATTACAACCTAATCCTTTAACCCCAAGGTCAAATTCATGATCATTCCTCCCATTATAGTATTTATCATTATTCCACCTTAAATTTACCAATTTCATGAATATAGTGGTGAATTTTAAGCATGTAATTGTAAATTAAGAACTTTTAATCAAAATTCAATGATTTTCTACCTAATTCACCAAATTGCACCAGAAAAATCACCTAGGTAGAGTTAAATCCTTCTCAAAATCTAAAAATTAGTGATTCTAAGGATTAATAATAAAAAAACTAGTTAATGGAAGGTATTAAATTACCTTAATGAAGAAATTTAATACAAATTAAGTGGAAATCGCCAAAAAATTTCCTCTCCCAGACTTTAGATGAATGCGGAATGAAAATAATATTTTTGGGGCACTTTCTTCATTAATCAACACATATCCCGCTATAGCGGGATTAACCAAAGTTGACTCCCACTATAGAAAAATAATTCCCACTATAGTGGCATAGTGGTAGCAGCTTGCCACCCGTTATAGCGTGGAAGGCAAAGCGAAAACTCGAGATTTCTCCTAGTTTTTTTTATTTTTGCAACACATCCTCAAATTTTGACATCCAAATTAACTCCTTTATATCAGTTTCGATATCGGTAGTTCTACTAACCCGATTTTACTTCTAAAAGTTCCTATGATCTCCTTATAATCTTGGTTATTATAAAATTATACTAAATTACTTAGCCTTTAACCAATCCATTTTTGGTTTCCCTAGGTTGTACCATACTCAAATTTTATCTAAGACTAGCCTAGCCTAAAATTTCTAACTCTCAATTCAATAAAAATCTTAATCTAAATTGTGTCACACTAGACTTATCCATAATGACAGAAGGGGCATTACATGGTCAAGCCCTTTGGCTTTACATAGCCCCCTCTTCATTTCAAAATCTTATGAATGTGATGTTTTAACCACTATTAGAAACTCAGTTTTGGTATGTTTTGATGATATATTAATTTACAGCAGAAATAATTGCTTATTTAGTGCATGTGGAAGTTGTTAAACTACTAAAAATATTCCAGTTGTATGCAAAAAATTCCAAGTGTGTGTTTGGTGTGGCTAAGGTTGAATACCTAGGTTACTATATCTGTATGAAGAGTGTACTATTTAACATCCCAAAAATCCAAACTAAGATTGAAATCTTACTTCAAGTACATTAGAACAAAACTTAGAGATTTGGTAGTAATATAAGTGATTTAGACATTAATTAAGGCCACAAGTAACTCCTAGCTGATAACCAAGTTGAAAGTTTTCTTACCAATTGAATTCTTGTGTTGAATCTTTCTATAGTAAAATTCAAACGAGTATATCTCCTAGCATATAAGGATTTTTGTAAATCAAGACCCACTAAATTAAATTTCTTTGAGTCTTCTTTCCAACACTAAAAATCATTTATTATGCCAACACTTGAGTAAAAAGTTGTGCCATTTTACCACAGGGTGTCTGTCTACCAAAGAGTGACGACCTGAGTGATGACCCATCACTTAGATGATGGCCCATTAGGCTTGGTCACCAAGCTTGATTAGTAAGCTCAAAAAATAGTCCAAAAGTGATGAAATAGGTAATGATACGTCACCTAAGTCCTCAGATGGGACTATTTTTATTGTTAAAACATTTTTAGAGGGCTTGTTTGGTCTTTTTCCACTCTTTTAACACCAAAATTACATTGTTTACATGATCCTAAGGCTGATTAATAAGCCTAAATTACTCCAGATCCCTCATTCCCTCAAAGTCAATTGATACTTAGAGAAAAATCAGAGAAAAAAAGGCAATTTTCCTTCTCCAAGGCAAGAATTAGGATTCTTCAACTTCAAGCTCCAAACCTAAAGATTTCACAAAAGGTTTTTCCTTCAGGTATGTAGGATTTCATCAAGGTTTTTTCTTTCACCTATTGAGTCTCGAAGTTAATTCAATTTCTCATATTAATTTATTCTTCGGAGCCTAGGGTTTCATGAATATTATGAATTCCTTTGTGCTTCAGTTTCTTATCATGAATGGTCCTTGAGTACATATTTTATATAAAGTTTAGTATTATTGGGTACTTGTAATCCATGAACCCTCAATATATTGAATAATTCATGTTTTTGGATTTGTCTTAAGAAATTTCACATTTTATTTAGATTATAGAGTTGTCATGAGTAGTTGCATTCTTTAGAGATGGAGGGTTATGAACACTCGATGACTTAGGATATCATGCATTGTTATTTGAACACCCAGTCTTTTAGGTTCATATGATCTAAAATTCTTTTAGATAAAGTACTTAGATTTCAGTCTCAGAACATTAACATTATTAAGCTACTCAGTTTATCTGTATTGCCCATTTTGTAAACCTATAAAGTTCTTTCAAATAAAGTATATTTCAAAATAGAAATATTTAAATAATTTACATACTATCAGAATGTTAGCATCTTTATGAATCAGGATCCAGGTTCAGGTCCAGCTTTAAAGATACCTTTCAAATTTCAGTCCCCATATACTTTTTTAATGCATTTACTCCAGCCATCTCATGTCTCCCATATATATGTATATATATATATAGGGGGTGTACTCATATCAAAACCAGAGCTTCGGCTTAAAATAGTGAAATGCATGACATCCAAATATGACATCAATGCTTTTGAACACTTTTTCCCAAAAGTAAGTTTCATGATTAGTATGTTACCCAGAATACCATCCATAATTGTAGTTCGGTTTTCTTATAAAAGCAAAGTTCACTTGTAGTATGGAAATCAAGTATGGCATCCATGATTACGATTAGTTTGAAATATCGATATGTCACCATTAATATTCTCATGAAGTATTAGTTATGTTTAGTTAGGAATAGTAATTAACACTGAGAGGATGAAGGGATGAAGGTTTTCCCTCTCATTGGGCTGAGATTTATAGTAGAAGTCCTTAAGTTACAAAACTATGTGTCACCGTAGGTTTATTTATCCCTCTCAGTAAGTATATACATTCAATAATGGTACAATATTAGATCAGATCAACCTTTATACTCTGGCAAGGTATATTAGGCCATTTTAGATGGGGATTACATATTGAACTCCATGTTTAGATTACATGGTTATAGGTCAGTTAATAGCATCTTCTTGTTATGACTCCAGACTACCTCCTAGTCATAATACAGTGCTTAGAGTCACAAGTGGCCCCAGCTAACCCATGATCTAGAAAAACACTAAGAATACAGAAAATAACTGATAAAAACAATTATGGGGAAGCTGAACTAAATAATAAAATAGATATTCAAAGAAAATCAACTATAAAATCTGAGTTTAAGACTACAAGATGAACATATAACTGTAAGTCTGGAAGCCTCTACTAAAATGAGTTGTTGGGACAAGCCCCTAGCTAACTCTAACTGACTAAAAATTGATGAATTACAAAGATAAAATAAGTATTGATACTAGCCCTCAAATGATGATTACTCACCAAAATGTTGTTGTTGATGTGTTGGAAGATCGTACTATGCGCGATTCGAATGCTGAGCGTCAACACCTATATATGAGGCAAAATAACGTAAAATAAATATTCGATCAATACGTTAAATGTACTGAATATGTGAGATAGAAAATAGATGATATAGGCTAAACATGATTCATGCAACATGATAAACTGATGCAAGACCAAGTAATGTACAGGTGTTGTATAATAAACTAAATAACTTTATATAATGTCATGCAAAAATTTGAAACTGAACTGTAGGTAGTGGATTGTGTGAGCAACTACTAATAAACATGATCCAATATGAGATAACCGAGGTCCAAGATATAACTCCAATTGGAATATTAAACAATACTTTTCCTAGGGTACGAACACTGGCTGACGTGGATCCACTAAACTGATGTCCAAAAGGAGTAAGATATCAAGCCTGGTCTGATGGGTGACCCTTTATAACCTATGATGGAATCATACTTTTAGGAATTAGGGGATTCTACTAAAGGTCTCAACCTAACTGACGGATGATCCTTCATCCCGGCGTCCGCTCGATGCTAAGTACTACTCAAAACTGAATGACACTTATAACTACAATGCTCAATGATAATAACAATAATAATATGAAGGCCAAAATAAATGCATTATCTGAAAATATGCAAAACATGTAAGTTGGAGGATATAGTACTCAAAAGTATATGTATGAAATCCTAAGTCATTGGGTGTCCAAAACCCACCATTTCTAATGAATGCAACTATTATGCCAGTTTCATAATCTGGTTGAAATTAGGAGATTTAATAACTGAAGTCCAAACTTATGGATTTGACAATATAATTAGGGTTTGTGATCATGGTAATGTAATAATACTTATATTCATAATAAAGTGAGAATTATAACTCAATGACACGAAGGGATTGGGATATCAAGAAATTTGACAACATCTATAAACCCTAAATTGTGAAGAAGGAACTGAATTGAAGAATTGAGTAAATTTTAGGACTCAATGGGTGAAAGGATACATATTAATAAAATCCTAGATACCTGGATATGATATCCCTGAAGGATTCTTGAAATTAAAAGCCTAAAGAAGATAAACCTAGCTCTGCCTTGGGGAAAGAAATCATTTTTTTTCTCTTAATGAAACTAAGTGTCAAATATTTTTTTTGAGTAATGAGGGATTAGGTTAATATTAGTCTCAATAATCATTTTTGAGATAACCTAACAACATATTTTTTATGTTAAAAGAGTGGGAAAATACTGATATGCTCCCTTTAAAATTCATAATTGGAAACTGTTGGAAGGGATGTGTATACATTCCCAAGATCGTGGGACCAACCTACAATTGTGGGTTGTACTCATGGTTGAGAGATGGATGAGAGATATATGAACACGATCATATGAGCCTTGTCATAATCATAGGATATACCTACAATCTTACCTTGATTTGTAGGTTTGAAGGTTCAATCAGGAGCATCTGTGGGACTCACGATCGTACTTAAGATCGTGGTTTCAAAGAACGATCGTGGTTCCTTCTCACGGTTAGAAGGTATAATTGTCAACTTTTATATGTTGGGGTCATATTTATCAAACAAGACCAATTTTATGATCGTACAATATAACCACGATCGTGGTTTGGCTTGTGTTATCTCACTGCAGGATAATGCTTCACTAAAAAAGCCATAACTATTTACTCTGATATCGGATTAAGGCAAAACTGGATGTGTTGGAAAGATAATTTAAATATATATTATTTGTTGCATCTAGATTTCAAGTATTCTTTAGAATATGTAATTTATGATCATTTGAATCTAATAATTTCTCTTAGGAATGAATTAGTAAGGGAGGTATTGGCTTGGTTATGGGCTAGGAAGTTCTTGTGGCCTTGGTACATGGATAAATTCCTTATCATACTTTTAAAACTTGATGTTTGATACTATATGTACTTGAAGTATGGTTCTTTCCTTGGCTTGAATTTTTTGGGGTGTTACAATATCTCCCCCTTGGGGTCATTCATCCCCGAATGGTAACTGATTAAGTTGGAAGGTTAGGGAAAAGAGCTGCAATTCCCACATTTTCTTCACCACTTCTCTTAATATTTGTACCTAAAATTCCTTTACTAAGTTTCTAAGAGTTGAACACTGACATGATACTGAGTCGATAACTAAAACATAGACTGAACTAGACTCATGGACGTATGTTATGACATGAGAATAGTTGGCTAACATGAAACAGAAAGAATTGATTAATTAAGGGGAAATTATTACCTCAAGTTGGGACTGCGTTTAAAGAAAGAAGAAGTGGTACTTGGTCATCATGTCTGGCTTTACCACCCAAGTAGCTCCCTCAACTGACTGATTTTGCCAAAGAACCTTTACCAAGGTGACCTTCTTATTCCTCAACTTACAAACCTGATGGTCAAGGATTTTAATAGGAACCTCTTCTTAAGAGAGACTATATTTCATTCCCACACTTTCTAAGGGCACAACCAATGCATTTCTTCAATAAAGAGACATGGAAGACTAGATGCACCACTGCTAAGTCTGTTGGAAAATCTAACTCATAGGCTACTTTGCCACAATGTCCTACAATCTCATAAGGACTACTAAAGCAAGGAATGAGCTTTCCTTGCTTCCCAAATCTCTTCACCAACTTGATAGGTGAAACTTTAAAGTAGACAAAATCACCAAAAAAAAACTCAAACACAATTCTTCTAACATCTACATAAGACTTCTAATGACTTTAAGCCATTCTCAGTTTTTCTCTAATCAGCTGAACTTTCTCCATTGCCTTATGGACGGAGTTTGGCCCTATTAATGTATCACTAACTTTAAACTAACCAATAAGAGTCTACACCTTCTACCATAAAATTCCTCAAAAAGGTCTATTTAAATACTAGAGCGGTAGTTGTTAATATAATCAAACTAAATCAAAGGCAAATGATCATCCCAACTACCCTTGAAATCGATCACACATTCTCTCAATATGTCCTCTAATTTCTGAATGGTCTTTTCTACCTAACCATCTTTCTGTGCATGAAAAGTTGTAATGAGAAGAACTTGGGTACCAATATCCTTCTAAAATGTCTTCCAAAATTAAGAGGTAAACTGAGTACCTCTATCTGAAATAATAGTTTAAGAGACTCCATACAATTTCACCAACTCCTTCAGGTAGAGTTTAGCATAATTTGCGACTGAGTCTGAAGTGTTAATCGATAAAAAATAGGTCGACTTAGCCATTCTATCCACGATAACCCAAATGGAATTATGTGGCAGATAAGTATAAGGCAACCCTATAATGAAGTCCAAATTATCCACCTCTTACCTTTAAGTAGTAATACTGATGTACTGAAGCATACCATCAGGTCTTGGGTGCTCAACCTTAACCTATTAGCAATTTATACACTTAGCTACAAATTTTGTGATATCCTTCTTCATACTATTCCATCATTAGACTTCTCATAAATCATGGTACATCTTAGGGGCTCAATGGTTGAATAAAATATCAAGAACCGTGAGCTTCTGCTAGCATCCACTGTCTTAAATCATCTATATTTAGAATATAAAGTCTACCCTGATAGAGAAGAACACAATCTTCTCCTGAGGAGAGAGCCTCAACCTTCTGACTCTAGACCGCTTAAGCAAAATAGTGTCACTATCTTTCTTTTCTTTCACCTTGCCAATCAAAGAGGATTCTAAACCACTTCAAACCAAAATACTACCTTCGATTGAATCAACTAATTGAACTTCTAGTCAGGCCATCCTATGAACCTCACTAAATTACTCTTTCTTCTCATCCTATACATAAGAAACACTTTTCCATAGATAATATGCTAAGAGCATCGGCCATCACATTGGCCTTACACGGATGATATAAAACACTCATATCATAATGCCTCAACAACTCTAGTCATCTTATCTGATGGAGATTTAGATCTTTCTGACTGAACATATACTAAAGACTTTTATGATCGGTGAAAATAAACATATCAACCCATAGAGGTAATGCCTCCAAATTTTTAAGGTAAAATCAACTACTGCCAACTCGAGATCATGAGTCGGGTAGTTATTTTTATGAGGTTTGAGTTGTATAGAGGCATATGCTATAATTTTCCCCTATGCATCAACACACAACCAATACCCACCCTAGAAGTTCCACAATAAACCACAATACCATTTAAATCCTCAGGAAGAGTTAAAATTGGAGCGGTGGTGAATCAACTCTTCAACTCCTAAAAACTTTTCTCACAAGAATCGGACCACTGAAATTTGACTTTCTTCTAAGACAATTAGGATATGGGATAATAAATAGAGGAAAATGTTTAACAAACTATTTGTAGTAAACAACTATGCTAAAGAAACTCTCTACTGGAGAGATGGGTCTAGTCCAGTTCCTTACCGCTTTGGTATATTGGTGATCAACTAGAATGCCTTCACCAAAAATTATATGACTAAGAAATGTTATTGATTTCAACCAGAATTATACTTGCTAAATTTGGTGAATAGTTGGGAATCTATAAGAGACTGCAAGGCAATTCTTAGATAATCTACATATTCATCCTCACTTCAAGAATAAACAAGGATGTCATCTATAAAGACAAGTGAGCATGTACAAATATTTCTTGAATACCCTGTTCATCAGGTCCATAAAAGTTACAGGAGCATCCATTAGTCCAAAAGACATGACAATAAATTCAAAGTAACTATACCAAGTTTTGAAGGTTATGTTTAGAATGTCTCTTTCTCTGACTCTGAGCTAATAATATCCTTATCTAAGGTCTATGTTAAATAAATAATTTGAACCCTAAAGTATGCTAACAAGTAATCAATCCTAGGAATGGGATCCTTATTTTATGGCTGTGACCTTGTTCAACTGATGGTAGTCGATGTAAATTTTGAGAGAACCATCTTTCTTGCACACAAAAAGAACTAGAGCACCCCATGTTGAGACATTAGTCCTGATAATATCCTTGTATAGGAGGTCCTTAAATTGTTTCTCAACTCTTTAAATTCGACTGAAGCCATTCTATAAGGTGAAATTGGAATAGGTTGGGTATCTGGAAGGAGATCTATTCCAAAATCAATTTCTCATTCGAAAAGAACTCTAAGTATTTATTCTAGAAACTCATTTACCACTAAAACTAACCCAAGAGGTGAGGCATCAAATTTTGAATCCTTAAATCAAACCAAATAATAGATACATCCTATGGAGATTAACATTCCAGCCTTAAGATAAGAGACAGATGGGCCCATGGGCGTTGAGGTACTACCCTTCCACTCTTGAACTGGTTCATTTTAAAATTAGAATTAGACTACTCTCTTTCTACAATTAATTGAGGCATATCAAGAGTGTAGCCAATCTATGCCAAGAATGAAATCAAAATCTACCATGTATAACTCTACGAGATCAACTAAGGTGACTTTTTAGGAAATTATGACTAAGAAATTTTGTATACTCGTCTAGCTATGATTGAGTTACCAACTAGAGTAGAGACTGAGAAAGGTTTTGGAAAAATTTAGGGACTAACATCGAAGTCTACTACTATATAGGGAGTTATAAAAGGAAGTGTGGCTCTAGGATCTAATAATGCATAAATATGAATATGAAAGACCTGAAAGTACTTGTGATTACTTCAAGGGAATCCTCCTGATCCAGTTGAGTCTGAAGTACATAGAACTTATTCTGACATTGTCTACTAGTTGTACTAGATGAGGCATCCTACTGATTCGAGCGACCTGTTGAAGTTGCTGAAGAGTTGGACTGATTTTGCTGACAAGCATCCCTACCTCTTTATGAATCCACTGGAATTCCCTTAGTTCTTGTCCTAGCTATCCACACCCAAATAAAACATCACTACTAGCCATATACTCACTCTTGTCATTCCAGCTACATTTCTTGCATACTAGATTGGTACGAACATTACCTACACTATCTTAGGACTTAGAGCATAGTTCTTTATCTCTATTATCTTGCCTGAACTTGAGGAATGGACCAATAGCAAAAGACGGGATTGGTTCTAAAGATCTTTGGAGGAATTAAGAATGATTTCCACCATCTAATCTCTAAAAATTGAAGCAACCCATTTTGTCCCTATTATTCTCCCTTTCCTTCCTCTTAACTATTTATTCCTCTATCTATTGAGCCTAAACCATCATCTTGGATATGTCAATATCCTTTACCAACATATCAACCCTAGACTCTTTGACCACATTTTTAGAAACACCAGATACAAACTTACTCATGTAAGCCCTAGAATCAGCAACCATTATTGGAGCATACCTTGCAAACTGAGTAAACTTAAGGGAATAATCTGTCATGCTAATCCTACCCTACTTCATATTTATGAATTCCTGCATCTTAGACTCCCTTAACTCAAGTGGGAAGAACCTCTCCAAAAATGAAACAATAAACTCATCTTATACTACCAATTCTGTATTTGCACCCCTATCCTTATTTCATTAGTTATACCAGGTATGAGCTACTCTTTGCAGTGGATAGGTGGTAGGTTGACACTTTTAGTTGGGGTATCACCCGCTTCCCCTAGATGAAATCTAACCATCTTACATAGATAATACCCAGTAGCGTGAAAGGACAGCTAAACTCAAAATTACTGTTGTCATTATCTTTTTCTAGTCACTACTCCTCTTTTGAAGTAAGTAGCAATAATCTAAGTGGGATCTTAATCTTTCCACTGCTACGAAATCTATTATAGTGAAGATAATACAATGCATACCATAGGTATCAGTTCAATTAAACAATCACATTTCCCCTACTTTGTCAATCCACTAGGGTTTCCACAACCCTAGTTATGGGTTTTATCCACTCATACTTGTAAAGAAATCAATAACATTTATAGTTGAAAGAATAGATGAAATCACAATGATAAGAATTGTAAAAACCCACAACCGTTACTGAATAAATCAACTAACGTCAATACACGTAAATCCCAAGATCATAATTGAATCTTGGAATCAAAATATGTTTTGTGAATATCAAAAGTGTGTAACTCCTACTACAAGACACATAAAGAGTATTTATAATACATGAGGAAACCCTTAAACCAAAGCCCGAATGAAATAGGAAAAAATAAGTTCTGTGGCCACATGTGGTCCGCACCCGCGGTCTGGTACCAGACGCAGGTAGTACCTGCAGTCCTAGTTCGGGGCATAGGTACAAGCCGCAGGTACCGGATGTAAAAAATCCTACAAGTTCAGCTCTCGGAATTTTGGTCTTCTGGCACTTACTTTGCCAACTTGCGATCTGTAGGTCCTATATGCGGTCTATAGGTTTACTTAATAGGTATCGAGAGTCATATTTTTAGTTCTTCTTTGATTCTCAAACATGCATTGACCAGATCAAGCCAAAAGGTTTCTGGAACATCCATAATTTCACAAAAAATGGCCAAAAGCACCTTTTTTGCGAACTTATCATCCAAAACATAATTTCCTACAAAACATACCCAAAAGGCATCATATCTAACAAAATAACCTCAAAAACTAGTATTTTTTCCTCGTTTTAAGCGTTGAAGGTGCTATATTTCTATAACACATCAATACCCTCAACTTAGAATATTTGCATGTCCTCAGGCAACAAAACATAACAAAAACAAAAAAGATGCTTAACTAGGAGAAACTAAGCTATTTAAGGCAGTCAATAAACATGTAAAGTTCAAAACACAGCATTCCCCTCCAATCTTATTTTTTAAAACCAATTGTGTATGAACATGAAGCACATTAATGTGACACAAGGGGATCAAGGTCTGGCAATTACATTAGCAATAGAAAACCACTCATATCTATAAGTTACACTACACAAAATAAGCAAATAGCTAGCACTATGAATCAAGTTTCCTCCCAACAAGAATGTCCCACTCACTTATATGAAATTATGCATGTTAATGCAGGGAAGATCAAGATACACTCACACTCAGAATATAAGCTCCAATCAATTCATGTAAAATAACATAGGCTTTCTATGAGATCCCACAAAGTTTCCTCATAGTCTAAGCCATTAAAGACTGTCAAGTAAAGCCTAATTTTAATCTTAAAAGACTAAGAAATAGCTCCCAAAGTGATTAGTGTTTAAACCATATGGAATTTTCCTAATTTTGACTTTTTATCGTGTGGGAAATTGAATTATCTTTCCAATGATACCTATTTCGTCAAAATCTGACACCGTCAGAGAAAGATATGGATGTTTACAGAAAGCAGTCAAAACTGCTCAGGAGCGACGAAGAGGGCCGATGGTCCTTCAGGCCCTCGATGGACCGTCGCACAAACTATCGCAGAGGAGGCAGTGAGACATCATTCTGGTTAGGTGCCACGGTAAGGCCGATGGACCATTGATCTAGCGACGGACCGTCGACCCAGCCATCGCAAGCAAGGTAGAAAGTCCAATTCTGGCCTAGGTGCGACGGTCAGGGCCGACGGACCGTCGGGCCCTCGACGGACCATAGCACCCACCGTAGGCTATTCCGTTCAGTGATTTTAAGTTACTTTTAAAAGGGTTTTTTGGTCTTTTTCCACCCTTTTTACACTCAGATATAGCCAAAACAAAGCACATAGTTTCACATTCTTCATAGACATCAAAAACTAGGGTTCTCTCAAGATTAACCCTCTAGATAAAATTTAAATCTTCCTCTAAGAAATTCAAGAACTCACCATAGATTTTATAAATTGAGTTGAGATTCAAGGTTCCCAAGTCAAAGGCTTCAAGAACCCTATCTCAAGAGTTCCAAAAAGAGTCTCAAGCAAGCTTGTTCATGCAATTTCACAATCTAAGGTATGTGGGGTTTGACCAAGGGTAATCCTTTCTCCTTTGTGCCCAACGGCTTATTTTAAATAACAATTTTTCTGTAATTTATGAGATTTTACATGAAATTGAGTTAGGGTTTTTCACCCATTATCATTAGTTGCAAGGTTTTGATACTTCCCATGAATTGAAAGTCAAACAGCATGATTTTGCATATGTTTCTATGCTTATTGATGAGACTTAGAGATTTGAAGATACCTTATGAGTAATTGCATTCTTAAGGAAGAATTTTGAGATGTTGACTTGAGATTTACTGTTTGGGTCAATAGACCCCCATTTTAAGATTTATTGTTCAAGATGGTTTGGGTTATGAGTACCCTATAACTAAGCTATTTTTAGATTTTAGCTAAAGATTTGACCCCTTGGGTCTAAGCTAAGATAGGAATCCACATTTGATTATGATTTAAAGAAAAGAGGAATATATTTTGGTCTTCATTATAGACCCTTGAGTTATTTTGAGGTGGATTTCCTAAAAGTTTTGAGTTGAGTATGGGAGTAGTATTTAGCATCGAGTTGGGTCTAATTCCAAGGTTTCATGCCCTAGAACTATGTACCATCGTAGGATTGAGATTTATGGGCCTGAGGCCGAGATAGTGATCACTTAGGTTAAGGTTTTATTCTAATGGCAAGGGTAGAAAAGCTCTCCCCAACATGGGTAAGACGTTGGACTCCATGTAGCTAACATGGTTTATGTCGGTTAGAAGAAACTCTCGAGTCTAAAAGAGTTCCAGAGTTCTCAAGTGTTAAACATTTCTAAAAGTTCTAAGTCCTTAAGTTTTAAAGAAGTTTTACTCTCCACAAGATAAAAACATGAGTTTAAAAGTATTGTTTAAAGCTTCATTTAGCCTTCAAGTACAAAGAATAAGAGGAGAGTATAGATTTTAAAGGTAAGTATATTGACTCACGAGATTTATGTTACATGTTTCACTATTCATGATTTATGAGTTTTATATTTTAGACTTATTCAAGCCATGTGAGTCATTCCTAATTGCATGCATGATTTTATTAAAGAGTATTGATATTGTTTTATGTAAATGCATACACCCTCATATACTCAGTACATTCCCAAAGTGCTGATATATATATACGTCTGTGTGCTACATTGTCTTATAATGTAGGTTCATGTGCTCAGTCTTAGTAGTGACCGTGATTCCCAAGTGCCTTTGCCTACATACCACAGTTGGTGAGTCCTCATAATTCGAGGACCTACTTTCTCGAATTTTTAGTTGTTCTTACTTTCATATCAGTTTGAGTCAGTTGGAGGTCTGTCCCAATGGCTCTCCAGTTTGAGTAGCAGAGGCTTTGTCATACTAGACTAGCAGTTGTGTTTTAGACTTCAGTATTTGATATTTCAAAATATATTTTCCAGTTATTCCAGTTTTGAGTTAATATATCATGGAATTATTGTTTAGTTTGACATCCCAAAGTGAGAGATAGAGATGGTAATAGGATCAAAGGATTATCTTAGGGATACTTGTAGCCTTAAGCACCATGTGATGCTCCAGGATGATATTTTGGGGCGTTACAAACTTGGTATCAGAGCCTAAGGTTTAAGGAGTCTTAGGGAGTCTGACAAGCTGCATTAAGTAGAGTCTTGATCATTGGTGTGTAGCGCGCCACATCTATGAGCAAGAGGCTACAAGATATTTTAGGAAAAAGTTGTTTCTTTCTTTCAGATTCTATCATGCCTACTGTTGTCCCTCTCATCTAATAATTTGTGCTTTCTTATTTCAGAAAATGCCTCCCCGAAGAGCGAATGCCTACAGAAAGAATAATGAGAAACTTCAACCTGTTGATCCCTTGAATGAGACTGCGTCTCATGCTGAGTTTTGGGCGGCCTTTCAGGTATTAGCCCAAGAAGTCACAACAAATGTTTAGGACAATAACTAGGCCATAGTTCCACATCAGTTAGGAGGTGACTAACCTGCTGCTAGGATTCGTGATTTCATGCGGATGAATCCGCCAGAGTTCTATAGGTCTAAGGTTGGTGAGGACCCTCAGTTATATCTTAAGGAGGTGAACAAGATCACCCAAGTCATGAATATTTCTGAGAAAGAGAGTGTAGAGCTGGTATTTTATTGTCTGAAAGACATTACTTATGACTGGGTTGTTGCATACAAAAAGAATAAAGGGGAAGATGTTGCACCTATTACTTTACAGGTGTTCTAGGATGCGTTCTTGGACAAGTTCTTCCCATTAGAGAAGAGGGAAGCAAAAATAGAGGAGTTTATGAACTTGAGACAAGGCTCCATAACTATTAAGAAGTACTGCTTGAAGTTCAACCAGTTAGCCAAATATGCTCTTAATTTGATAGAGTTGTACATGGTGGATTTTGACCTTATTCTGGGTATGGATTGGCTTTATTCTTGTTATGCATCTATAGACTGTCGTACCCATATGGTCAAGTTTCAGTTTCTTGATGAACCAATTTTTGAGTGGTTCGAGAGTTCAGTATCTCCCAAGATTCATTTTATCTCCTATCTCAAAGCCAAAATGCTAATATCCAAAGGTTGCATATGACCTATTTAGAGTTAAAGACACTAAGTGTGAGGCTCCAACTATTCAGTCAGTCAACATTGTTAATGAGTTTCCTATTGTTTTTCTGGATGATCTCCCAGGGGTACCTCCCGATAGAGAGAGAGAATTTTAGATTGACCTTCTTCCCGACACTCAGCCTATTTTTATTCCTCCTTACCGTATGGTACCTATAGAGCTTAAGGAGTTGAAAGATCAACTCAAAGATCTTTAAGATAAAGGTTTCATAAGGCCCAGTGTCTCTCCTTGGGGAGCACCCGTCCTATTTGTGCAAAAGAAAGATGGTTCTTTGCGTATATGAATTGACTATCATCAGGTTAACAAGGTCACAGTTAAGAATAAGTAACCTCTTTCGAGAATTGATGACCTGTTTGATCAGTTGTAAGGTGGAAGTTATTTCTCCAAGATAGACCATAGATCCGACTATCATCAACTTAAAGTAAGGGAGTGTGATATCCCAAAGACAGCCTTTTGAACCCGTTATGGTCACTTTGAGTTTCTAGTCATGTCTTTTGGGCTAACCAATGCTCCAGCAGCTTTCATAGACCTCATGAATCGAGTGTTCAAGCAGTATCTTGATATGTTTGTCATAGTGTTCAGATATGATATCCTTGTTTACGCCCATACTGAGAATGACCATGCAGATCATCTAAGAATTGTCCTACAGACTCTTAGAGATCACCAGTTGTTCGCCAAATTCAACAAGTGTGAATTTTGGCTAAGATCAGTAGCCTTTTTGGGTCATATTATTTCAGCCGAAGGCATTATGGTCGATCCCCAAAAGATAGAAGCTGTAAGAAATTAGCCTAGACCTATTTCTCCGTCTGACATTAGAAATTCCTTGGGTTTAGCTGGCTACTACTGCCGTTTTGTTGAAGGTTTCTCTTCTATTGCGTCCCCCATAACCCGATTGATCCAAAATAAAGTTAAGTTCCTGTGGTCAGATTCTTGCTAGAAGAGTTTTCAGGAGTTGAAAACTCGACTCACTTCAGCTCCCGTGTTGACATTACCTAATAGTACGGATGGTTTTATGGTGTATTGTGATGCCTCTAGGGTTGGCTTAGGTTGTGTGTTTATATAGAGAGGTAAGGTTATAGCCTATGCCTCTAGACAGTTGAAGCCTCATGAAAAGAATTACCCAACCTATGATATTGAATTAGCTGTTGTGGTCTTTGCTTTAAAAATATAGAGATACTGTTTGTATAGTGTTCATGTTATTGTGTTCACTGATCACAAAAGCTTGCAGTATATATTTATTCATAGGGAGTTGAATCTTAGACAGAGAAGGTGGTTAGAGTTACTAAAGGATTATGATATGAGTGTGCTATATCATCTGGACAAGTTCAACGTAGTAGAAGATTCCCTTAGTAGGATGTCTATGGGCAGTGTGCCTCATGTGGATAAAGATAAAAAAGAGTTAGCTCACGATGTACACGTCTGTCTAGAATGGGTGTTAAGTTGCTTAATTCCGCTGAAGGGAATATTTTGGTGCAGAGTAGTTCTGAATCCTCTTTAGTTTCGGCAGTGAAGGACCAGCAAGACTTAGATGCTAGTTTGGTCAGACTGAAGGAGTCAGTTAAAGACCAAAGGGTAGAGGTTTTCTCCCAAGGGAAAGATGGTGTGTTGAGATGTCAGAATAGATTGTGTGTTCCGTGTGTTGGTGACTTGAGGAAGAGAATTATGGATGAGGTGCATGGTGCGCGATATTCCATTTATCCCGGTGCTACCAAGATGTACCGTGACTTGCTAGAAATCTATTGGTGGAGTGGCATGAAGAAGGATATAGCAGGGTTTGTGGCAAAATATGCAACGTGCCAACAAGATAAGGTAGAGCACCAAAGACCTGGCGGTAAGTTGAAAGAGTTTGGTATACCCACTTGGAAGTGGTAAGAGGTGAATATGGATTTTGTGACTGGTTTACCTCTTTCGCATCGTTATCATGATTCTATTTGGGTTGTTGTAGATAGGTTGATAAAGTCCGCATATTTTTTGCTAGTGTATACATCTTATACAGCTGAGGATTATGCTAGATTGTATATCCGGAAGTTAGTCAGGTTGCATGGAGTTCCCTTGTCCATCATCTCAGACAGGGGTACTCATTTCACTTTGCAGTTTTGGAAAGCTTTCCAGAAGGGTCCTGGTACCCAAGTTCATTTGAGTTCCGCTTTTTATATGCAGAAAGATGGTCAGGCTGAGAGGACCATCCAGACTTTAGAAGATATGTTAAGGGCATGTGCTCTTGATTTCAAAGGTAGTTGGGATGAGAACTTACCATTGATTGAGTTTACCTATAACAATAGTTACCATGATAGCATCAAGATGGCACCATTTGAGGCTTTGTATGGTAGAAGATGTAGATTACCCATAGGTTGGTTTGAAGTAGGTGAGACTGCTGTGATTGGTCCTGATGCAGTATTTGAGGCTATGGAGAAACTTAAGTTGATTAGGAAAAGGTTAAAGATAGCTCAGAGTCGTCAAAAGTCATAAAATGATATAAGGAGAAGAGATCTTGAGTTTGAGGTCGGTGATTTGGTGTACTTAAAGATTTCACCCATGAAAGGGGTGCAAAGGTTTTGGAAAAGGGGAAAGCTTAGTCCCCGTTATGTTTGCCCTTATAGAGTTTTGAGCCTTGTTGGGAAAGTAGCCTATAAAGTTGAGTTGCCCGCAGAGTTGTCAGCTATTCATCCTATCTTTCATATCTCCATGCTCAAGAAGCACATTAGTGATTCCGTTGTAGTAGATTCTTTAGAGATCTCAAATATCCAGACTAGTCTTTCATTTGATGAGATTCCGATTGAGATCCTAGATTACCAGGTCCGTAGACTAAGGAACAAAAAATTTCCCTTGGTTAAAGTTTTGTGGTGGAATCAGTCAGTTAAGGGCGCTACTTGAGAAGCAGAAGCAGATATGCGAGCCAAGTACCCGCACCTTTTCATGGCGAATTCAGATCAAGCCAAAGGTATTATTCTTCCTTAATTCAGTTCCTTTCCAATCAAAGTTCAGCTATGTATCTATTCTTGTGTAAGCTCTTTCACTTTCCGAAGTATTCAAAAGTTTAGAAAAATATAGAGTCAGTTTAGCGATTTGTTTTAGCTGTGCATCCACTGATTTCTCTGTACTTTTAGCCTAACTAGCAATATTTGAGGATGAATATTTCCAAGGGGGAGATATTGTGAGACCCCACAAAGTTCCCTCGTAGACTAATCCATTAGAGTCTGTCAAGTGAAGCCTAATTCGCTCTTAAAAGACTAAGGAATGGTTTTCTAAGTGATTAGTGTTTAAACTATATGGAATTTTCCTACTTTTGACTTTTATCGTGTAGGAAATTGAATTATATTTCCAACGATACCAATTTCATTAAAATTTGACACCGAAAGAGAAAGATATGGACATTTTATAGAAAGCAGTCGAAACTGCCCAAGTGCGATGGAGAGGGCCGATGGTCTGTCGGGCCCTCGATGGACCATCGCAGAGGAGGCAGTGAGACCTCATTCTGGTAAGGCGCAATGGAAAGGCCAACAGACCATCGCTGTAGCGACGGACCATCAACCCAGTCGTTGCTGGCAAGGCAGAAAGTCCAATTCTGGCCCAAGTGCGACGGTCAGGGCCGACGGACCGTCGAGCCCTCGACGGACCGTCGCACCCACCATCGCCTATTTCGTTCAGTGATTTTAAGTCATTTTTAAAAGGGTTTTTTGCTCTTTTTTCACCCTTTTTACACTAAGATATAGCCAAAACAAAGCACATAGCTTCACATTCTTCATAGACATCAAAAACTAGGGTTTTCTCTCAAAATTAACCCTCTAGAGCAAATCCAAATTTTCCTCCAAGAAATTCAAGAACTCACCATAGATTTTATAAATTGAGTTGAGATTCAAGGTTCCCAAGTCAAAGGCTTCAATAACCCTCTCTCAAGAGTTCCAAAAAGAGTCTCAAGTAAGCTTGTTCATCTAATTTCACAATCTAAGGTATGTGGGGTTTGAACAAGGGTAATTCTTTCACCCTTGTGACCAAAGGTTTAGTTTAAATTACAAGTTTTCTTCAATTTATGAGATTTTGCATAACATTCAGTTAGGGTTTTTCACCCATTATCATTAGTTGCAAGGTTTTGATACTTCCCATGATTTGAAAGTCAAATAGCATGATTTTGCATATGTTTTTACGCTTATTGATGAGACTTACAAATTTCAAGATACCTTATGAGTAATTGCATTCTTAAGCATGAATTTTGAGATGTTGACTAGAGATTTACTGTTTGGGTCAATAGACCCCCATTTTAAGATTTATTGTTCAAGATGATTTGGGTCATGAGTACCCCATAACTAAGGTATTTTTAGATTTTAGCTAAAGATTTGACCCCTTGGGTCTAATCTAAGATAGGAATCCACATTTGATTATGATTTAAAGCAAAGAGGAATATATTTTGGTCTTCATTACAGACCCTTGAGTTATTTTGAGGTGGATTTGCTAAAAGTTCTGAGCTGAGTATGGGAGTATTATTTAGCACCGAGTTGGGTATGATTACAAGGTTTCATGCCCTAGAACTACGTACCATAGTAGGATTGAGATTTATGGGCCTGAGGCCGAGATAGTGATCACTTAGGTTAAGGTTTTATTCCAATGGAAAGGGTAGAAAAGCTCTCCCCAACATGGGCAAGACGTTGGACTCCATGTAGCTCACATGGTTTATGTCGGTTAGAAGAAACTCCCAAGTCTAAAAGAGTTCCAGAGTTCTCAAGTGTTAAACATTTCTAAAAGTTCTAAGTCCTTAAGTTTTAAAGAAGTTTTACTCTCCACAAGATAAAACAATGAGTTTGAAAGTATTATTTAAAGCTTTCTTTAGCCTTCAAGTACTGAGAATAAGAGGAGAGTATAGATTTTAAAGTTTAGTATAATGACTCACGAGATTTGTGTTACATGTTTCACTATTTATGATTTATGAGTTTTATATTTTAGACTTATTCAAGCCATGTGAGTCATTCCTAATTGCATGCATGATTTTATTAAAGAGTATTGATATTGTTTTATGTAAATGCATACACCCCCATATACTCAGTATATTCTTAAAGTGTTGATCCACATATACGTCTGTGTGCTACATTGTCTTATAATGTAGGTTCAGGTGCTCAGTCTTAGCAGTGACCGTGATTCCCGAGTGCCTTTACCTACATCCCAGAGTTGGTGAGTCGTCATGGTTCGAGGACCTACTTTCTCAGTTTTTCAGTTGTTATTACTTTCATATCAGTTCAATTCAATTGGGGGTCTGTCCTATTGGCTCTCCAGTTTGAGTAGTAGGTCCTTTGTCAGACTAGACTAGCAGTTGTGTTTTAGACATTCAGTATTTGATATTTCAGAATATGTTTTCCAGTTATTCCAGTTTTGTGTTAATATATCATGGTATTATTATTTGGTTTGACATCCCAAGATGAGATATAGAGATGGTAACAGGTTCAAAGGGTTATCTTGGGGTTACTTGTAGCCTTAAGCACCGTGTGATGCTCCGGGATGAGATTTTGGGGCGTTACACTTTCTCTTATTTTCTTTACCTAAACATTCAAATTGTCAAGTTAGGATCACTATAGGACTTTTCTCGGCTTGTAATGTAGGCTTGGGGGCTGGTATGATATATATAGATATATCAAGTGACTAAGCCTCCTTGGCACTACACTAACCTTGGGGTCTCACTTGTTAACCATTTTTCACTTTATTTTCGCCCTTATTTCTCCCGTTTTATTCGTTCATGCACTTTAGGCTGGGTGTGGAACCTTATTCTTTATTTGTTTTCTCTTTTTCATCATTTATCTTTTATTTTTCCACCACACCCAACCCTACTAAAATTTTTCTCTTATTTTACCCTTTTTCATACCTATTTTACACTACGCACCCCTATGACAGACACCCTTAACTTAGGCATTTTGCCTGAGTTGAGTAGAACAATGTCCAAGAAAGAATAGAGCCTAAGCACGATTTTTGTAGCACAAATGGAAAGGTGAATTGTGAAATAAGAAAAATAGGCTATAAGGGCTCTAAATCGAGATCAAGGGCTATAATTTACACATGGAAGGTCATTTTAGGCTAAAAGTGGACTCAAATAAAAAAAGGCCGATGATCTTTTCCTACCAACTATCCTTCAACCTAACCAAGACTAACCATGCAAGTTTTGAATTTGACAAAGGTAACTTGGTAGTATCTCACACACACATAGCATAGAGCCAATATTACAAACTACTACTTATCTGGTTAATGCAATTGTTCGTAAGTGATTATCATGTCCTTAATTCTAATGCCATAACTAGATCCACAATGTTCACACCTATATACATTCATACAGTTCAAAAACACCAAATTTTGGAGGGGTATCAAAAACCAATTAAAACCAAAAATTAATCAAAACATGACTACTGCCCTAAATACTTGAAAATCTTATAATTACACAAAAATAACACAATATGAAACACGATATGCATAAACATGTCGGCTCTACTAGGAATAAGACTCCAGGGAAAAGAGGCACGACAACTAAAACCCCAAGAGGACATCAAGACCCACAAGCAGCCGCACCCCCAACTTAAAATCATGTATTATCCCAAATGAATCAAACCGCTACAAATTAAGAGAGTTAGGAACATACTTGTGCAACCATAGGTGTGGAGATCTAACTTTAATCAATCAATACGAATACAAATAACAAAATACCTTGGGTATCCTCCCAAGAAGCACCTACTTTAATGTAGGTGCACGACCCAGTTCCCTTAGCTACTCAGACTTCACCAAGTTCTATTTCAGCACAAACTCTGACTTCTTCCAGGTCTCCCATGTAGTGTTCCACTCTTTGTCCATTCACTTTAAATGAGACATCACCATCACACTTTATCTCAATAGCACCATATGGGAACACATTAACCACAGCGAATGGTCCAGTCCATTTTGATTTCAGCATGCCAGGAAACAAACGTAGTCTTAAATTGTACAACAAGACAAAATCATCGGGTTTGAATATTCTCTTATCGATTTTCTTATCATGGTACAATTTCATCCTTTCTTTGTATATAGCTAATCTCCCATAAGCACGGAGTCAAGAATTCATCCAACTCATTTACCTTGCTAAATCTCAAGTTTGTTGCATCACGCCCCTCAAAATTTAACTTTTTCAATGCCTATAGTACCTTAGACTCAAGCGCTACCGGTAAGTGGCATGCTTTGCCATACATAAGCCGATATAGAGAGGAACCTATGGGGTCTTATAGGTTGTATGGTAGGCCCACAATACATCATCTAACTTTCTAGACCAGTCAGTCCTATGGCATTTACAGTTTTTGTCAATATTGACTTTATCTCTATTGGAGACTTCCACTTGCCCACTCATCTAAGGATGGTATGGTGTTGCAACCATATTACTCACACCATATATATCAAGTAGAACTTTGAACAACGGTTGTAAAAGTGTGACCCACTGTCACTTATAACTGCACGTGGAGTGCCAAACTGGGAAAAATATTCCTCTTCTAAAAGGTGGTGATGCTCCTACCTTCATTGTCTAGGAGTGCAATTGCCTCCACCCACTTTGATACATAGTAAATCGCTACTAGAATGTACCTCATATCATAGGAGCTTACAAACGGGACCATGAAATTAATCCCCCACACATCAAACAACTCCAACGCGAGAATAGGTGTCATAAAGAGTTCCTGCGCCCTAAAATGTTGCCTTGACGCTGACATTGATCACAGGATTTTGCAAAATCATGAGCTTCCTTGTAAATAGATGGACAATAGAACCCACACTGTAGAATTTTATGCGTTATTCGTATGCCGTTGTGGTGATCCCCAACTGATGAAGAATGACAAGCTTCCAGAATGCTCATCATCTTTACCTCTAGAATGCATCTTTGAATCACCATCAGCATAGAATTTAAATAAATATGGATCATCCCAGAAGAACTTTCTTACCTCGTGGATAAATCTACATTGCTGCTGGTAGGATAGATCATCTGGGATAAAATCGCTTGCCAATAATTTGTCAAAATCAGTAAACCAGGAAATCAAATCATAAGATGTTTCCAACACTCGCTCATCAGGAAAACCATCATCTATCTCAAGATTATCCCTTAATTTCTATATGATCTCCTCCTCAAGTCTGGATAAGTGGCATGCAACTTGATTTTCCTTCTCTTTTCAGTCTTTGACTTCAAAATCAAACTTTTGCAGCAAGAGAACCCAACGAATCAGTCTGGGTTCGACATATTTCTTTAACATCAAGTACCTCAAGGCTGCATGGTCAGTATGCACTATAACCTTAGTTCTAATCAAATTAAATTAAAAAAATTCAAAAGCGAAAACCACCACAAGTAGCTCTGCTCTATAACTGTGTAATTTTTTATGTGGAGTTTAAAGGTTTGCTGGCATAGTAGATGGGATACAGTATCTTTTCACTTCTTTGTCCTAGAAAAACTCCCAAGGCCACTCCACTCGCATCACACATTACCTAAAAAGGTGCAGACCAATCAGGAGACACAATGATGGGCGCTGAAATCAACTGCTCCTTTAGGCATTTGAAATCCTTGAGACAATCATCATCGAATAAGAATTTCACCTCTCCAAAATCTTGCATAGAGGACTTGCAATTTTAGAGAAGTCTCTGATGAACCTTCTATAAAAGCCTGCATAACCTAAAAACTTTGTATGCCTCTAACTGACACTGGCGGTGGCAGCTTCTCAATCACCTCAATCTTCATTTTTTCTACCCCAATACCATGTATATATATCTTGTGCCTTAGAATGATACCTTATTTCACCATAAAGTGGCATTTTCCCAGTTTCGTACCAAGTTGCACTCTTCAATCTCTACAGTGCACTAGCCAAATGGGCTAAGCAATTATCGAATGAGTCCCCACCACTGAAAAGTCATCCATGAATACTTCAGTAGTGTCATCCACCATGTCAAAGAATATCGACATCATATATCTCTAAAAAGTGGTCGACGCATTACATAACCCTAACAGCATCCGCTTGAAAGCAAATGTCCCATAGGGGCAAGTAAAAGTAGTTTTTTCTTGGTATTTGGGAGCAATCATGATTTGATTGTAACCCAAACACCCATCAAGAAAATAGTACCAACCCCTGCCTGTTAATCTGTCCAACATCTGATCCATGAACAATATAGGGAAAAGATCTTTTTTTGTCCACTTGTTCAGCTTTCTGTAATCCATTCATACTCTCCACCCAGTCACTGGTCTCAACAACGACAAACCCAGTAGATTCCTACATTGTGGGGTCTGGGGAGGGTAGAGTATACGTAGACTATACCACTACCTTTGACAAAGTAGAGAGGCTATTTCTGATAGACCCCCGGCTCAAGACAAAGGACAGTACATAAAAACATCAAAATCATGGAACACGATAAAAAACATAGATACACCATCGACAAAAATATTAAACACTGCCAAACAAAAGACACCTAAGCCCTCGTACCTACTGACTACGACTCATCCACCCACCTTAACCCTCTATCCTAATTTTTTCCTCCATACCTTCCTATCCAGGGTCATGTCCTCAGTCAACTATAACTTCTCCATGTCACGTCTAATCACTTCCCTCCAATATTTTTTAGGTCTACCCCTACCCCGCTTGAAACCATCCAAGGCTAACCTCTCACACCTACGAACTGGGGCATCCACGCCCCTCCTCATCACATGGACAAACCATCTCAACCTCACTTCCCGCATTGTATACTCCACCGACACCACTCCCACCTTCTCCCGAATAATTTCATTCCAAATCCTGTCAGCCCTAGTAAAACCACACATCAAATGTAACATCCTCATTTCAGCCGCCTTCAATTTTTAGATATGAGAATTCTTAACCGGCCAACACTCAGCTCCATATAACATAGTCAACCGGACTGCAACTCTATAGAATTTTCCCTTCAGCTTTGGGGGAACCTTCTTATTGCATAAAATTCCTGAAGCGAGCCTCCATTTCATCCAACCTGCCCCAATACGGTAAGATATATCCTCATCTATATCAACATTCCCATGAATCGTCGACCCAAGATACTAAAACTATCCCTCTTACAAATCGTCCTCTTGCCTCGAGTAACTAAACTTGCACTCCAAGTACTCTGTCTTGGTCCTACTTAACCGAAAACCTTTAGACTTTAGGGTTTGTCTCTAAACCTCCAGCTTATCATTAACACCTTGTCGGGACTCATCAATCAAAACTAAATCATCTGCAAAAAGCATACACCAAGGTACCTTGCTTTGTATACTCCGCATCAACACATCCATCACCAAAGCGAATAAAAAAGGGCTAAGAGTTGATCCCTGGTGTAACCCTGTCTTGACAGGGAAATGCTCAGAATCTCCTCCCACCATCCTCACCCTAGTCTTCGCCCTCTCATACATGTCCTTAACCGTTTGAATATACGCCACAGGGACCCCCTCGCCTCCAAGTATCTCTAAAGAACCTCCGTAGGGACCTTGTTATACGCTTTTTCCAAGTCAATAAATACCATGTGTAGATCCTTTTTCCTCTCTCTATACTGCTCTACCAGTCTCCGCACTAGGTGAATTGCCTCAGTCATGGAGCAACCAGGCATAAATCCAAATTGATTCTCAGAAATAGACATAATCTTCCTCAGCCTCTGCTTCACCACCCTCTCCCAAATCTTCATCGTGTGAGTCAATAACTTAATACCCCGGTAGTTGTTGCAACTCTGAATGTCACCCTTGTTCTTATATAAAGGAATCATCGTGCTCGATCTCCATGCCTCGGGCATCTTTGCTGACTTAAAAATGTTGTTGAATAAGTTAGTTAGCCACCTTAACCCTGCCCCATCAGAAAACTTCCAAAAATCCATCGGGATCTCATCGGGCCCCGTCGCCCTGCCCTTTTGCATCTTGCGGATAGCCTCTCTTACCTCCTCAACCTTAAAATGCCGATAATAGCTAAAATTGTGACGCTCTCCAAAGTGCTCCAACTCCCCTAACATAACACCTCTGTCCCCCTCCTCATTCAAGAGCCTATGAAAATAAGACTGCCATTTTTCCTTAATGAGGACGTCCTCCACCAATACTCTGCCATCCTCTCCCTTAATACACTTCACTTAGTCCAAATCCCTACCCTTCCTCTCCCTAGACTTAGCCAACCTAAACAACTTTTTCTCCCCATTTTTCTCTTCTAACCCCTTATACAAACTCTCGAAGGTTGTTGTCTTAGAAGCCGTAACTGATACCTTAGCCTCCTTCTTATCTAACTTGTACTTCTCCCAGCTTACCTGCTTCTCCTCGTCATCTTTAATCTTAACCAGCTTAGCATAAGCTGCCTTCTTCGTCTCTACCTTCTTCTGAACATCTTCATTCCACCACTAATTCCTCCGATACCTGCCAGACCAGCCCATCGAGACACCCAACACCTCTCTAGCAGACTCTTTGACACAACCCGTAACCCTATCCCACATACTATCCATATCCCTACTACACTCCCAACCCCCCCATCCCCTCTAACTTTTCCCCTATGTCCAAAGCACTAATCGGAGTCAAGGCACCCCACCTAACTCTAGGGTAACCCTTCCCAACCCACCTTATATTTCCCTTCTTGATAACCAAGTCCATCACCAGGAGTCTATGCTGGGTCGCCAGATTCTCACTCGGGATAACCTTACAATCCTTACACAAAGTTCTATCCCTCTTTCTAAGCAGCAAAAAGTCAATCTAGGTCCTGGCTAAACTACTACGAAAAGTAAGTAGATGCTCCTCTTTCTTTGGGAAGCTAGAATTCACTACCACCAACCCAAAGGCCTTCGTAAAATCCAAAAGAATATCTCCCTCATCATTCCTAACCCCGAACCCAAAGCCTACATGCACGTCATCATACCCCAATGGAAATGACCCGATGTGCCCATTAAAATCCCCTCCTATGAAAATCTTCTCTGAACTAGGCACACCTTTAACCACCTCATTCTAAACCTCCCAAAAAAATTTCTTCTCCTCCTCGCTCAGGCCTACCTGTGGCGCATATGCACTACAGATGTTCAAAGTAAACCCCCTAAAGACTAACTTGATAGTCATCACCCTATCATTAACCCTTTTGACCTCCACTGCCTGCTCTCTAAGCCCTTCGTCCACTAAGATACCTAGGCCATTCCTACGTCTCTCACTACCTGAGTACCACACTTGTACCCATCCATATCCCAAGCCTTAGAACCTACCCACTTGGTCTCCTGAACACACGCAATATTAATCCTTCTCTTCCTAAGAGTCTTAACCAGTTCTATCGACTTCCCCTGCAGGGTCCCTATATTTCACGACCCTACCCTCAACCTATCAATATTCTTATCCCCTCCCTTAATACCTCACACTCCACAACTCGGACCTAACCCAACACCAGCTCCCGACCCCACCTCCAGCTCCCCAGGACATGACCCTATACCACTACCCAGTGATTGGCCTTATTCATACTAATTCATTCTTCTTATTTGGAAATAATTTAATTTATCCTTTCTTTGGCACACATTGAACTGGGATGACCTACTTGCTGTCTGCAAAGGGAAAAACCACCCCTGTATCTAACTATTTGATTATCTTCTTTTTCACTACCTCTTGTATAGGAGGATTCAGTCATCTCTGATGCTCAATATTGGGAATGTTTTTTGGGTCAAGCTATATCTTGTGTGTGCATATACCTGGTGGAATCCCTACAATATCTGTAGTGGTCCACCCAATAGCTCTCTTGAACTTTTGTAACACTGATATCAAAGCTTTCACCTGCACTTCTGCTAAATCTGTTGCAATAATTACCGGTAAGTTCTTATTGGCCCCTAAGAATCCATACTGTAAATATGGTAGGAGGGCCTTTAATACTAATACTGGTGGTCCTTCAATCAATGGTATTACAGTAGGTGTGGTTCTGTTCTTCAAGTCAAGATCTAGCTTCTTAGGGGCATATTTGTAAGAACTTATGCCATGCAGTGCCTGAACAATCTCATCATACTCATCAATCCTATCACTCTCAAAGTTAATAATCATTACTGTTAATGCTTCTACCCCTAATCTCTTCTCAATAGGTACCTCTGTTGCAACCGTATCATTATTTATTACATTAATCACTGCTACCACTCTAATATCATCAGGCTGTTGAACTGTCATGTATATGTTCAACACTATTTTCATATCATTCCATTTGAAAGTGATCTCCTCTAGGTCCATATCAATCAACATCTGTCCAGTGGACAAAAAAGGTCTACTAAAATTATCAGAGAATGAGCATCCACTTCACAGTCTAAAATCATGAAATCTGTTGGATATGTGAACGATGCCACCTTCCCTTCTATATTTTGCACAATACCCACTGGCTCTTTTACAGATGAATTCTCTATCATGTAGATGTAGGCTTGAGTTTTCCTAACCCCAACACTTTGTATATTACCAATGGCATTACATTTATCCCTGCTCTCATATCGTATAAAACCTGATTAACATTATAAGGCCCAATAGTATATGGGATGGTGACTGCACTTGGGTTGCCCTTCTTTTCTGCCAATACTACATGAAAACCTATACTAAACTGCTGCACTATATCTTGGAGCTCTCCTGCTACCCAGTCATCATCATTATCACTCCCAAAATCATCATCACTATAAGTCAACTAATCAAATTCAGTTTTAGGTGGCTCATCTACAATAATATGTTTCTTCTTTGGTTAATTAGTAGAGGGAAAAAAGTGTTTATCGAGTGGGGAAACAATATTTTCTTTCTTTGGTTCATTAGTAACAGACAAAAAGTGCTCTTCGAATGGAGAATCACACCATATGCTAATAGCCAAACAATGAACCAGTGTTGGGTGATTCGACACATTGTCTTTAGGAAGTGCTCCTGACTGTCTTTCAACTAAAGTAATAGAGATTTGCCTATACTACTTCTCTAATTGCTTGATATCCATTGCATGTGACTCAACCTTCTAGGCCAATCCTGAAACATCGGCCTTGAGTTCTCTAAGGCAAGATTCTTGATTCTCTTGACCCTTCATCAATTTAGCCAATATCTTTTCTATTCTCGATTTCGTATCTCATCTACCAGGTGGAATGTATTTATCTCTATTATCATAGTTCCGACCTTAATTTTGTTTACCTTGGGCTCAGAAACTCGCCAACTGATGATCTACATACTTTGCCTCCTTCTTTAAATCAGACTCATGCACCCTAGAAGCTATACCCTGTACCCCTACTTCATAACCTTTGCAGAATTTATCATTGTATATTGTTTGGCCAACTCACCAACGTGTATCCTGAGTAGTGAAATCTCCTTAGCTACAGTATCTTTAGCTTCTCTCTGATCACTAGAAGCTCCAATAGTATAAATATCAGAACCTTTCTCAACCTCTCGAGTTAGCCACCCTTGGTTAGTTAATGAGATCTGATCCATAATACTTGAAGCCATCTCTCATCATAATCTCATAAAGGCTCCTTCGGAGATAGTGTTTTTCATTGCTCTGAAACTGATAGTTAGGGCTTTGTAGAAGATTTAAAATAAGCTTATCCCTAAAATTCGATGGTTGGTCACCATACTGAGCTTCTTCTTGAACCAGAACCATGCCTCATACATAGATTCTGACTGTAGTTGCCCAAAATTATAAATCTCATCCTTAAGTGACAATACCCTAGATAGAGAAAAGAATCTATTCAAGAATTATCTGCGTAGATTGCTCCATGTGATGATAGACCCTCTTGGGAGTTCCCCAAGACACAAAGATACCTCTCCAGTAAGTGAAAATGGAAACAACCTCAGTCTTAATGTCTCCTGATCTACCCCAAGTATGGTATATAAAGTGTAGATCCCAATAAAATTTTCCAGATGCATGTTTGCGTCGTCTGTAGGAAACCCTGCAAATGCGCCCTTTAAGTATAAGATTTGTATCATAATACTTGAAATATTGAACTGGACATTGGGGGGGAACAGGAGGAATAACAACTCTAGTCTCTGCCAGCTCAACGTATCCCAGATCCTCTTCATCATATTCATACGACTGAACATACTAATATGTTGGGATCACTTGAGGTTGGCCTCATTTGTTTCTATTTTGGTTTCCACCGAGTACTACTCGGTGGTCTGCTACCTATCTCTACTCAGCAACTCTGTTTCCCAAGCTATACATTAAGATTTTTCTATTACTCTCCTCTCATTTTCATTTTGAGATAAAATCTCACTAATTTTTCAATCAATAATGTCCTAAACTCCTTCAGGAGGAGGGGCAGATACAACATCACGAACCCCTTTAGTAAGTTTATCTCATTTCTGTTCATACATCCTACCAGGTGTTTGTAGAATCCTCTCTGGGTTCAAATTTAGTGGGAGTAAGGGATTGCCTCTACTCCGTGTAATAATCATACACCGGCGTATTTCCAACTAAGAACAAAAAGATAAACTCAAAGATTACAACAACCTTAGTTCACAAATTAACACTGTACTCCCCCGCAACGGCGCCAAAATTTTGATGACGTCCTAACAACACCTCTTATTAGATGATGATTTGATCATTATCAAAATATAGTAACCCAATCAAGGTTGGGGTTGGATCCCAAGAGAATACGTGGACTTATGGATTTCAGATGATGTAATCAATGGGAAAGAACTAGAAAAGTAAATGAGGGAATTAGAATGAAACTATCGAACAAAGAGAAAATATCATCTATTATTGTCATCAGTTTTGTTGAACACTAGGATTGTGTTCCCCATAGCTTCTCATCTTTGTTAGCTAATTGTTCTTTGTTTAACCAACCCAATAACTTGCATGCAGAATCGATAAGTTATGTACCGTCTACAGTCTTTTGGATGAGTAGACTGATTTCATCCTTTATCTTTTGAGTCTCAGGATGTCGCCTTACTGACCCTTATCTTGATCCTAGTTAACTATTACCTTTGAGTATCTAGTTATTATATAAAATTTAACCATCTTACGTAGATAATACCTAGTAGCGTAGATCGACAGCTAAACTTTAAATTATTGTTGTCATTATCTTTACCTAGTCACTACTCCTCTTTTGGAGTAAGTAGCAATAATCTAGGTGGGGTGTTAATATTTTTACCTCTAAGAAATCTATTATAGTGAATATAATTCAATGCATTCCATGGGTATCGGTTCAATTTAACAATCACACTTCCCCTACTTCATTAATCCGCGAGGGTTTCCATAACCCTGGCTATGGGTTTTAGCCACTTATACTTGTGAAGAAATCAATATCATTCATAGTTGAAAGCATAGATGAAATCACAAAGATAAAAATTGTATAAACCCACGATCGTTACTGAATAAACCAACTAAAGTCAATACACATAAATCCCAAGATCAAAATCAAATCTTGAGATCAAAATATGTTTTCAAATATTAAAAGTGTGTAACTCCTACTAAAAGACACATAAAGGGTATTTATAGTACATGAGGAAACCCTAAAACCAAAGCTCAAATGATGTGGTCCATACCCGTGGTCTGGTACCGGGCGCAAGTAGTACCTACGGTCCTGGCCTTGGGTGTAGGTACAAACCACAGGTACTGAATGTCAAAAATCCTGCAAGTTCAGCTCTCGGGATTTTGGTCTTCTAGCAATTGCTTTGCCTACCTGTTGTCCGTAGGTTGACTTATTAGGTGCCAAGAGTCATCTTTTCAGCTCTTCTTCTTTTCTCGAACATGCTTTGATCACGATCAAGTCAAAAAGTGTCCCGAACATCCATAATTACTCCAAAAATGGGCAAAATCACCTTTTTCACTTTTTTGCGAACATATCATCCACAACATGATTTCCTACAAAACATACCCAAAAGGCATCATATCTAACAAAATAACCTCAGAAACTTGCATCTTTTCCTCGTTTTAAATGTCGAAGGTGCTATATTTTTATAGCCCATCAACGATCTTCATAAAATTTTGATACTATCCGTTAACTCTTGTGGATACTCCTCAAACTTTATACAAAGAACATTGGAGGATTCATCAGAGTGAAGTCTTGGACTCTGGCTACTACCGCATTCACTATCAAGTTGACTAGTTCCATAACTAGTTAAATATTTTGGGTGGTAATGAAATGGGATAAAGCTGTAAAAGTAGCCCTGAGTTTGGCATGGGAGACTTGTTCATTAAGAGGTTTTCTAGAGCTAGTGGTGGTGATTACTAATTCTCAATACTGTTATCATTTTTGCTCCTTCTTTCGTTAGTTCTCTTTGGAGGAAAATTTTGTAAATATGTAGAGAATGATTTAGAAGATGGTTTAATAGAGTTTAAATGTTATCACACGATATGAACATGAAAGAAGTGAAACTTTTTTCTAAAATATTTCATAATCTCCAACTCATAAGCGTGGCGCACTTAACACCCATGAATAAGACTATTTAACATGGCTTTCAAACACCTTAGGAAACTTTAAAATTGAGTCTCTGATACCAAGTTTATTATGACTCGAGATTACTCCCTAGTTGTAATACGGTGCTTAGATTTACAGGCGACCCCAAGCTAACCCATGGCCTAACAAAACACTAAGAATACAAAAATAACATATAAAAATAATTATGCAGAAGATAAATTGAATAATGAAATTAATATTCAAAGAAATAAACTACCAAATTTAAGTTTAGGACCATAAGTTGAATATCTAGTTGTAAGTCTGAAAGACTCTACTAAGACGAGTTGTTGGAGTAAGACCCCAACTAACTCTAATTATCTAAAAACTGAATAATGACAAATACAATAAAATAGTAATACTATCCCTCGAATGATGAGGACTCACCAAAATATTATTACTAATGTGCAATGATCCAAATATTGAGCGTCAAAACCTATTTTATGAGATAATATAGCAGAAGAGAAAGTATGTGATTAATACTTTGAATGTACAGAGTATGAGAGATAGGATATAACTGATATAGGTTGAACATGATGCATATAACATGATAAACTGATGCAAGACTAAGTAATGAACAAGTGTTGTATAATAAACTGAATAACTAAATACAAGGTCCTATAAGAATCTGAATCCAAACTGTAGATTGTGGACTGCATGAGATACTAATAATTAACATTCTCTAATCTGAGATAATCGGGGTCCAACCTATAACCCTAGTTGGAAAGGTATTCATTACCTTACCAAGGGTACGAACACTGACTAATATGGATTTACTAAATGATGTCCAAAGGGACTAAGGTGTCATGACTGGTCTGATGGGTGACCCTTTTAAACCTATTATGGCGTTATAGTTCTGGTACTTAGGGACTTATACTAAAGGTTCAGTCTAACTGATGAATGAGCCTTCATTCCTGCATGTGTGTGGTGCTAAGTACTACTCCCAACTGAATACACTAATAATTGTAATGCTCAATGATATTAATAATCTGAAGTAAAAATAATTGCATTATCAAAAAACATACAGACATATATAAACTAAAGTATATAGTACTCAAAAGTATATGCATGAAATCCTAGGCCATTCGGTGTTCATAACCTACCATCTCTGAAAAATGCAACTATTATGACAGTTTCATAATCTAGTTGAAATTAGGGGATTAAATAACTCAAGTCCAAACTTATGGATTTCATAAAATAATTAGGGTTTGTGATCATAGTCATGTAATAATACTAAAATTTTTGATAAAATAAGAAATACAACTCAATGACACCAAAGGACTAGATATCAAGAAATTTGACAACATCCATAAGCCCTAAATTGTGACGAAGGAACTGAATTAAAGAATTGAGCTAACTTTGGTGCTCAATTGGTGAAATTCTATCCATTGATAAAATCCCACATACCTGGAGATAATATCCCTAAAGGTTTCTTTAAAATTGGAACTGTGAAGAAGATGAACCCTAGCTTTGCATTGGGGAAAGAAATTATCTCTTTTCTCTTTCTGAAACTAAGTTTTGGATATTTTTCTGAGTAATGAGGAATTAGGGTAACATTAACCTTAATAATCAACCTTAAGATAACCTAAACGATGTACTTTTTATGTTAAATGAGTAGAAAAATATCATATGCCCCTTTAAAATTCGTAACTACAAACTGACGGAAGAGACGTACAGGACCTTCCCACAATCAAGGGACCAACCTACGACCATGGGTTGTTCTCGTGGTTGGGAACTGGATGAGATCTCTTTGAACATGATTAGACGATCATTGGTATAATTGTGGGATCTGCCTGTGGTCGTACCTTGGTTTGTAGGTTTGAAGGCTCAATTAGGAGCATTTGTGGGACTCACAATCATGTCTAAAATTATGGTTTCAAAGCATGATCATGGTATCATCTCGGTCATACGAGACCATTGTATAGTTATACAATATAACCATAGTCATCGTTTTGCTCATGATATCTCACTGCAGAATAATGTTTCACTAAAAAATCTATAACTTCTTACTCTAATATTAGATTAAGGCGAAACTAGATACATTATAAAGATAATTCAAATATCTATAATTTGGTGGGTCTAGATATCAAATATGCTTCATAATCTGGGTGTTATTCTCATTTGAAGATGATCATATATTTAAGGATTCAATTCATAAGATGGATATACCAAAGATGTCCTGGCTCTGAACCGGGTACTTGAAATGCTAAAGTTACTTCTTATGGTCCTGCCCAACCACCCTTCCATCTCTACCTTTTTTTTAAAAAACTTAAGCTACTTAGACTGATGCTAGCGGGTGTTGGCTTGGTTACAGGGTAGGAGGTTTTTGTGGCCTCATTACATGGCAAAATTCCTTCACATATTGTTAAAAGTTAATGTTTTATCCTACTTGTACTTGAAGCATGGTTTATCCTTGGCTTTAATTTTTTAGTATGATACACTCCAATATTTTCATACTTCAGTACCTGCATGACCCTCAGTTTAGTCTAGTTCATAGTATTTCAGTTATTGTTGAATATTCATATATTTAGTATTTATGCTTATCCATATGGGTCCTTGTATCTTATCATACCTCAGTATCACTTTTAATTTAAAAGTTTTATTGTCAGCATGCCCAGTTTGTATATCACTTTATAGTTTCAGAATATCTTGGTATTCCCACACTCATACTTATCATTTTGTGAACTATTACATATTTTAGCCTATATCAGTTTATATTTAATTATTCATCGTACATATCATATATACTTAATATATTCAAAAGTACTGATCGCATACCTCTTCTGCCCACATTTTTTATGTGATGTAGATTTAGTTGCTTACTATTAGTCAGGAAGATCATAACTTCCATCCAGCAGGAGATAAGTTCACTTTATTTAATGACTCGAGTCAGTTTGTAGTTCCAATATTTTATTTTTACACATACGTATTGATTAGGGATAGTTGGAGGTCATGTCCTAGATACCTATAGTTAGTATTAGAAGAGGATTCATAGATAGTTAGTTATAGTTGTTGTATTCAGTTTCTCTTTCTTTTTAGATTACAGATATTGTAAATAAACTTTTTAACAATAATGCATTGAACTAGTGTTTTTTATTATTATGTTTATTCTTAGTCATTTTAGCTCCCATACATGCGTATATTCAGTTGCTCATGTATTATGCCTCGCTTATGACTTAAGTTGGGATTACTTGTTGTTCTAAGCACCTTATTGAGACAATAGGGTAGTCTTGGGTCATGATAATCTACTAATCCTAAAATGACTAAAACAATACAAAAAGTGGCCTATTCATGTTAATATCAAGTAGTTAAGGGCATTTTTGGGTCTTGAAGGCTATTGTAGAAGGTTCATCAAGGGTTTTGGTTCTATTACATGACCTAATAAAGAAGGAGGGGTCTTTATGGACAAAAAAATCTACTGAGGCCTTTCAATACACTCAAGGAGGCCTTTGTTTACGGACTTATTTTAGCAATCCCATATTACTCTCAAATATTTATAGTAGAAACAAATGATAGTGGAAAGGGCATTGGAGCTATGTTAATGCAGAAGGGCCATCCTATTCCTTATATTAGCAAATCATTAGCCCCTATACATCAAGTTATATTTGTATATAATAGAGAGTTGTTGGCTCTCATATTTGTTGTCTCAAAATGGTCTCATTATCTTTTAGGAAGTCATTCTATTATTAAAATTGATCAGAAGTCCTTGAACATCTACTTGATCAACCTATCCACATTAACTTCTAGTTTGTTGGTATCTCCAACTTAAAAACATATGATTTCAAGGATCTGAAAAAATATTTTTGATGTTTTGTCTATGATGCCTGATGTTGAGCTCTTAGTTATATCCCTACTTACACCTTATAATGTCTCATATCTATAAGTTAAGGCTACTTGGATATCTAAACGTGAACTATAGACTATCATTGCTAAGTTACAGGTTCAACTCTTTAGATCTTATACTTTGTGTAATGAGTAGTTGAGGTGGAAGGGTAGATTAATGGTGAGTTGTGATCCTCAGGTGAAGAAAACAATTTTAGAATTATGGCATATCACTTAAGAAAGAGGACACTCTAGCATAGATTCCACATTCAAGAGGCTACATGTCCTTATTTTATTGGAAAAGTCTCATACAGGATGCTAGCTACTTCATCAATAGATGTGATATCTGTCAAAGGCACGAATATGATGTTGCGTCTTTTCCAGTTTTATTACAATCTTTTCCTATTCCTTGGAGTTTGTACTGACATATATCTTGATTTTATTATGGCCTTCCTAAATCTAATGGGACGGAAGTGATTTTGATGGTAAAGGTAGGCTCAGCAAGGTTTGCCATTTCATTAGTATATAACATCTTTATATGGCTCAGCCAGTGGCTCAGTCTTTTCTAGATAATGTTTTCAAATTACATGGATTACCAATGAATATGACAAGTGATATAGACCATATCTTCTTTTGTTCAGTTTGGTAAGAATTATTAACTTTTGGGGTGTTCAATTGTAGATATCCAATGCATACCATCCATAGAATGATCGTCAAATAAAGGTGTTAAACAGTATCTTAGAAACTTATTTGAGATGTTTTTACTCTGATAGTCCTAAGGATTGTTCTGAATAATTACCCTTAGTTGACTGGTAGTATAACACTACCTATCACACTATTATCAAATAAACTCTATCTAAGGTGCTTTGTGGATAGAAACCATCTCTTTATTTCCTTTATCTGGTTGGAGAGTTTGATAGACATGGTTGATAGACTATTAGCTACCAGAGAAGCTATTGTTTAGTTGCTTATGTTCCACATGTCTAGGGAACAACAAAGGATGAAGGATATTACTAACAAGCATAGGTCTGAGAAACCTTTGGGGTAGGATATTAGGTCTACTTAAAGTTACAACCTTATAAACAAGTTTTGTGGCCAGCAGACCTTTTAATAAGCTTCCAGCTAAGTATTTTGTCCTTACCCTGTTGATTCAAGGTTTAGTGTTATATAGCTTACAAGATTCTTATACCTGCTAATTCTTTGATTCATCTATTTTTTCACGTCTCTTAGCTTTAAAGATATCATAAAGTACCTATTACTATTACTCATCCACCAATGGTTTATTTGTCTAGTCCCTATTGGCCTATACCTGAAGCTGTTTTGGAGAGAAGTTTACTGAAGAAGGACAACAAGGTTGCTGACAAAGTCTTGGTCAAGTGGTTTGGCATTGATACTACACAGGCCACTTGTGAGTATATAACTGAGCTCCAATATAGTTTCCTACATTTCACTTTGATGCCAAGTGTGTCCTTCAGAAGTGGGTATTGTTGCAAGTATTATAGGTGGGTTTTTTTTATCTTATTTTGAAGTAATAAGAGCTAATGAATTAGTTCATGAGCTCGCAGAAGTAGTTAGCACTAGAGAAAGGCAAAATTCATTGAAACAACTACATTTTAATAATTTTGTTGGTACTGTAGCAGATAATTAATTACTGTAACTTGTTTCGTTGATTGATTCTAGTTGTATAATGAATGGAAGAAAGCCACATTATTGTAAGTATTTTGAATGACAATCGTTTTCTTCTCATATCTTTTTCCTTTTTCCTGTTTGGATGGCTTTTAAAAAGTACTTAGCTTATAAGCCAAAAGTCAAAAGTCATAAGTTGGTATTACCCTACTTTTGGATTTTGGCTTATAAGAACTTATTTTGACTTAAAAATAAATGTTTAAAATCATTTTCTTACTTTGCCAAACACCATTCAAATTTAAAAAGTGCTTATAAGCTAAAAGCACCTAAAAATAAGCTAATTCAAACACCCACAAATTATACAATTTTAGCTAAGCTTCTCGGATCAACTTTGAACTAAGCATCATCTTTCTCGAGGTTTAATATCCTCATGGATTAACTCATCTCACTGCTAAATCCACTAATCATGCATCAAAATAATATTGACCGATGATGATATTGTGGAGAGTATTTGTAGGTTTGATGATAATGTTTTCTTATTAATAGGTAGTATACAAATGGAGATTTTATAGGGACTAATTCATTTTATTAAATATTTTTCATAATTGGTATACATAAAAAAAAACATAACTTACAGGATTACATTCAAATCGTGCATCAAAATAATATTGGCCGATGATGATGATTGTTGAGAGTATTTGTAGGTTTGATGATAATGTTTTCTTATTAATAAATAGCATACAAATGAAAATTTTCTAGGACTAATTCATTTTATTAAATATTTCTCATGATTGGTATACTTAAATAGAAAAAAGAAACATGCTTTATCAAGAGAAAGTTTTAGAAAAGCAGGAATTAATTAAAGAAAAAAGACCATTTAAATTAATAAAAAATAGCAAGTAAATAAAATTAATGAAAAACATAAAAAGGGAATAAAAAGACGACTAAGTCTTTGACACACATCTAACGAAAAAGACACAAAAAATGAAGTGGGGGTGGCTGAAGTGCTGAGCAGCCCTTTGTGCAAGCAAAGGAAGAAGTCAAAAATATAATGTATTGATAGAGTTTCGATCCTTGGTCTACAGGGTGGTATTTTCTACCTATTGCCAATGGAACTAACTGCCACTTTGTACATGGGGTGACAAGTATATTATATCTTCAATTCTTCTGCATTATATGTATATATATACAGTATCTCAACCGAGGTCTGCAGGTGCCGTGCCACCCCCACGAGTACACATAGATCTGCCCCTTCTAGTTATGGTTGTCATCAGACTAACACTCTCTTAGTCTAACCAACTTATCATACTTTTAGTACTCTTCCTCTATCTGGAAGGTAATCAGGTTGAACACTCTCAACATGCTCAAAAGATACACATGTTGATTCCTTCCAATTTCTTTTGTACATATATTTGTTTGTTGATCTTTGGTCCCAATAGAATTTTCTTCTTTGACCTTGTCCCTAATAAAGTGTTAATTTTGTTAGTAATTTCTATTTTGTGGACTCACATATTAATATATTATACATAGATATATTATCTATAAAGAATCCCAATTTATGATCTAATAAAGTATTAAAATTTTTGGGTATAAAAGTAAATATCTATTAGCATGAGTTTAATTGAAATTATAGGAAACCCATGGATCATTTCTAAAGTTTGATGAAAACTTATAGAAAAGGCACATTTCCTTAAAAGGCACCTTTGCGGAAAAGATACCTTTCCGAAAAAGGTACCTTTCTGAAAAGGAACCTTTCCTGAAAAGGCACTTAAGTGTATTATATATAGAATTGGTCCCTGAGTCAAATATATAGTTACTTTTTTTTTTCTGTCCGTCTCTAAGAAGAAATAATTAAGAGCGATATCAAGACTTAGAAGATTTAATTTTTTTAATTCACTCATT
Source organism: Capsicum pubescens (assembly GCA_030864215.1). Taxonomy (NCBI): domain Eukaryota; kingdom Viridiplantae; phylum Streptophyta; class Magnoliopsida; order Solanales; family Solanaceae; genus Capsicum; species Capsicum pubescens. The sequence continues at coordinate 260,713,624 of CM061540.1, read as the reverse complement.
GTAATGGAACAAGGTTAATGTTCCTATCATTCTTCTATATTCATGTCTTTATTTAATGATTTACTTGTGATCTTGTGGTTAATTCTTGTCTTTAAAGTTTTCCAACAAGTGGTATCAGAGAGCAAGATCTTGTTAGATCATTAAATGTGATATTCATTTTTTTTCGGTATCAAGTTTATCATTTTTGTTGGGTAGATGTATAAAATTATCTATTTTGTTTTCTGTGCCGATTTGAAACTTTCAAAAGAAAAATTATTTGTTGATTTGGTATTTACTGATTTCTATAAAAATATATGAAAGATTTGACCATTTCTTTTAAAATATTTTGGAACAAAATTCATGTTGAAATGGTGCATTTAGTTATGAAATTTTTGATGGAAAATTTTTAGCATCTTATATTCAATGCTTGTCACCATTCTCTTTCGGTTTCTCATTCCCCATTAAATATGGAAAGAATAATTATTAACACTTGCATGTGATAGGAGTTTGAAACTCAGAAGAATACTATCGTTCTCTTTTATTGTGTAGAATAATTCTATTAGGATAAATTTGTTTCGCGATTGGCAGCAAAGTTGACATGCAATTCTTCTTTTCCTGCAAAATATGTTTTGATTGGGGTTTAAATTATCTATTTATTTATTTATTTTAAATGGCTATTTTTTATTTGTGCTTCTTATTTAAGAGTGAGTATATTGAATCAATATGTTGTCAAAGTAACTTTTATTGTGTTGATTTATTTACTTTGAACACGTAAGTATGTTTTATCTATATGAAATAATTATCCCAAAGGAGATTATTTTGGCCAAATTACAGATAGTTATGAACATGTGATACATTTGTAATACATGCTGATAATGTGTCGGTCCAAAAAATGGCATATTATTAGGTCGTATTAGTAATCAATGTTCATGAACTATGTATAAGAGTATCACTTACAAATTATTATTCCTGTCCAAAGACTAAATGATAATGTTGTGTGAGGTATCTTGAGATGGAGCCACTTTTGTGTATATATGTTTGATAAATATGCAGCTTTGAGTTTATTTGTTATATTTTTCTTTATTTTATTTAATTTGATTATCATCACATATATATGATTTATTTGATGGTTAATTGTGAGCATTATTTATTTATCTTATAGTGTCTTCTATATCTGCCAATATGAATAATATTCATGTGCTTAACAGCACAAACTTTAAGAAATGGAAAGATCACATTATGATTGTTCTTGGTTGCATGGATAATTATTATGCATTGAGATTTGATCATCCCACGGACTTGAATCAAACTATTTTAAATGAACAAAAGTTGGCATACGAGAAATGAGCGATCAAATTGCATGAGCTTGATAATGATGCAACATTCAATTCAGGAATCCTTAAGAGGTGGTACAAGAGAGAACAAAAATGCCAAAAAATTCTTAAAAGAAATCGCAGACCAATTCACTACTAATGAAAAGGTTGAAACAAGTACTATTCTTAATAAGATAGTTTTAATGCAATATAAGAGAAAAGAAAACATAAGGAGGTACAATATGAAAATGTCTAATCTTGTGGAGAAACTCGGGGCTTTTAAGCTTGAATTGTATAACGACACACTTGTGCATCTAATTTTGATCTCCCTTACAACACAATTTAGTCAATTCAAAGTTTCATATAATACTCAAACGGAGAAATGAACTTTGATGGAGCTTATAGCTCAATGTGTGCAAGAAGAGGATAGACTGAAATAAGAGAAGATTGTAAGTATTTATTTGGCATCTATCTTTGGAACTAAAACCAATTCAAATAAGTAAAAAATGAGTAAGACTAAATAAACTGCAGACGAAGGAACATCACAGTTCAAGAATTCAAGGATTTGTTTCTTTTTCAAGAAAATTGGTCACATAAATAAAGAATTTTGCAAGTACGCTGAATGGCGTGAAAAGAAAGGTAAACTTCTCAACTTCATTTGTGCAGAAGTTAATTTGGTTATGGTACCTAGTGACACTTGGTGGATAGATATTGGTGCAACTACGCATGCAAGTACTACTATGCAGGATTGCCTAAGGAGCCGAGCGATGATTGATGGTGAAAATTACATCTATGTAGGCAACGACAATAACGCAGCTGTAGAGGCTATTGGTGTCTTTAGAATTCCATTAGATACTGGTTTTTATTTGGAACTAGAGGAAATATTTATTGTACCGTCTTTAGACAAAGTTTAATTTCTATTTCTTGTTAGAACATATCTGGATACTATTGTTCTATTGGAAATAGAATTTCTAGTATTTCTCTAAATTCTAATATTGTTTAACTGGTACTCTAATTGATAAGTTATACAAATTAAATAGACAAGCCTCATGCAGTAACGAAAATCTGTATTCAAGTAATTTTGATACTAAGTACATATTAACAAATAAGAATTCACCAATGTTATGGCATAAACAATTGGGTCATATCTCTAAACAATGAATTCAAAGGCTTGTGTCAGAAGGAATTCTTAATTACCTTGATTTATCAAATTTTGAAATTTGTATAGAATGTATTAAGTGAAAACAAATGAATATAAGGAAAAGAGGTTCTTATAGGAGTAAAGAACCTTTAGAGTTGATACATACAGACATTTGTGATCTGTTCCCTACGGCTTCATGGAATGGTCAACAATATTTCATTAACTTTATAGATGACTACTTCAGTTACGAATATCTCTATTTAATTCACGAGAAGTCACAATATTTGGATGTTTTTAAAATTTTCAAGGCTGAAGTTGAAACTCAATTAGACAAGAAAATTAAAGTCGACAAATCTGACCGTGGAGGAGAATATTATGGTATATAAGATGGATCAGGTGTACAATGTCCAGGACCTTTTGTAAAGTATTTGATAGGGTGTAGAATTGTACCTCAATACATTATTCCAGGGAGTCCAAGTCAAAATGGTGTAACTAAAAAATGAAACCAAACTCTTATGGATATGGTAAGAAGTATGATTAGTCATTCTTATTTACTTGAGTCACTTTGGGGAGAAACATTAAAGACTACAGTTTATATTCCAACAAATAAGTATCAAAAACTCCATACGAGTTATGAACTAGAAAGAAGCCTAGTATTAGGCAATTGCATGTATGGGGATGTCCAGTCAAAGCAAGGCCTTACAAGCCTAATGAAAAGAAGTTGGATTCAAGAACAGTTAGTTGCTACTTTGTGGGTTACTCAGAATGATCAAGAGGTTTTACATTTTACGACCCCTCAAATAGATCTTTTTGTGATACAGGAAATGCCAAATATATTAAGGATGTTGATTATAGTGGAAGTAATCAAAATAAATTATGTTTGAAGAGAAATTTAATCATATCAATCCTAGTGAAAATGATTTGATTACTTTACAAAATATGTTTCAGCCTGTAAATCAGACTATGGAGAAAACATAATGATATTACCACAAATTCAACAACCTCAAGTTGAAGTGCCTAAAAGAAGATCTAGCAGAGAAAGAAGAAATGCAATTTCAGATGATTATGTTGTTTATCTTCAAGAACATAATTTTGACATGGGATTAGAAGATGATCCTATAACTGTTAGTCATGTAAAAACATATCAAAATTCTGTTGGATGGATCGAAGCCATGAAAGATGAGTTGAAGTCTATGAAATACAATGGTGTTTGGGATCTTGTCGAGTTACCACAAGGATCAAAACTGATTGGTTGTAAATGGATTTTTAAAATAACGAGTTATTCGAAAGGTAACATCAAAAGATATAAAGCCCGCCTAGTTTCTAAGAGACTCACTCAAAAGAAAAGCATAGATTTTAAAGAGACGTTTTCACCAGTTTCATCGAAAGACTCCTTTAGAATCATTATGGAACTTATAGCTCATTATGACTTAGAGCTACATCAAATGGATGTAAAGACTGCATTTCTCAATGGAGACATTGAAGAAACAATATACATGGTGCAACCAGAAACCTTTGAGTCTCAAGATTCAAAGAACCCTGTATGTAAACTTAAGAAGTCCATATATGGTTTAAAACAAGCATTCCGTTAATGGTACCCGAAGTTTGATCAGGTGATAACTTCTTTTGGTTTTAAGGAAAACACCATTGATCAGTGAATATATCTCAAGTCCAGTGGAAGAAAATTTGGTATCCTTGGATATGTAGATGATATTCTACTGGCAATCAATGATGTAGGTTTATTGCATGAAACCAAGAAATTTCTATAAAGTAAATTTAGAATGAAAAATCTTGTGAGGCGTCCTTTGTTCTAGGTATAGAGATCCATAGCGATCACACTAGAAATGTTCATGGACTATCGTAAAAGACTTAAATTAATAAGGTGCTAAGTAGATTTTGCATGCAAAATTATGCACCAGGAGATACATCTATGGCAAAAGGTGATAAATTTAGTTTGCACCAATGTCCAAATTTGTACATAAAGAATAAAGAAATGGATAAAATTTCATATGCATCTGCAGTGAAAAGTCTCATGTATGCATAAGTTTGTATGCATCTAGATATTGCATATATAGTGGGAATATTGGGGCGATATTTAAATAATCCAAGAATAAATCATTGGAAAGCTACAAAATGAGTTATGAGGTAAAAGAACAAAAGATTATATGCTCACTTATCGGAGGTTTGATCATTTAGAAATCGTAAGGTATTCTAACTAAGATTTTGTTAGATGTCTTAATAGTAGGAGATCTACATCAGATTATGTTTTCATGATGGCTGGAAGAGTTGTTTCTTGTATAAGTATTAAACAAACAATAATAGCTTCTTCTACAATAGAAGTCGAATTTGTGGCCTTCTATAAAGCATTAAATTAAGAAATATGGCTCTGAAATTTTATCACTGGAATATAAATAGTCAATGGCATAAAAAGTGAAACACCTCGGGGTTTGGTCCTTACAAAAATTTGAGTTTTTAACTCACTACCCAAACTACGACTCTCCCCATGAGTCGTAACATGTCATTGCGGATCTTAAACACCCAAATATAGCCAAACTAGTGTGATGTCCAAAATGTTCAATCTTTCCTACGACTTGACCAAACAAATTGTAATGTCTGGGTATGAGTTGTAAGGTACGATCTTAACCAGACCAGTATGGGTGCCTAAGGTGTTCTATCTTGAGAATGACTAGAACGTAACAAGTCATTTGGACTCTTTTCGAGTTGTATGGTCCTTTTGTAACCGTATCAATATTGATGGCCCTGGATATTGTCCAGCCTACAACTAAATTCCATGAGTCGTACGGTCACCCATAGCGACTGGCGATAAATTTTTAGTTTTTTTTCAAGGGCCACTTTGAACATTTCCCTCTTTACCCACTTAGACCCTATGTCCATAAATCACCTTTGGGGAAATATTTTGACACTTTTACAAATCAAAAACCCTATTTATTCTCTCAAATTCTTTCAAGAAAAGAAAACTAGGGTTTCCTCAAAGTTGTGAATCTAGGGGTCAATTCAAGACTTCTTCTCCATAATTGAGAATCCTTCAGGCATGTTACAATTCCCCAACTATTATTTTTGTAAAAGCATGTATTTTAAATAGTTGTTTGTTTGGTTTTAATATTGGTTTTGGAATGTGGGTTGAGGGTTTTGATGTTTATTTTTGAACAATGTTTCCCATGGTTTACATATGATTCCTCATGCTTTATTTATGGTTTTGAACTTGTGAGGTGCATGGGCATGGTGAATAAACTAAGGGATTGTGATTTGCCCAAATTATAAGTGTTGACAATTGAAGTGGTAATAACCTCAATCCCATAGTGTGAAATTAGTTTTGAATATGAAAAGTATGCACATTGAACTATTCTTAAACTATGCATAATATGGAAAGCTAGTGAAGTATAATGATTTTGAATTGAACCTTGTGGGATTGTGTAATTCTCCAAGCTAATGCATAAGTGAACCAAGGGGGTTGTGAATTTCCCCAAGTGATGATAATTGGTTTGGCATTTTGATATTACCTTCTAAGTGTAGTTGGTATGACGATACCAATAATGTATGCCTAAATGTGTAATATGGTTTACTAAATGGGAATGTGTGCTAAATATTATAATGGGACTTAAAAGAGGGTCGTATAGTTGGGTTGTGAAAGTGCCAGTCTCGAGGGACCAAAACTAGAAACCATATTTGCTGGTGAGGTAGGGGGTCTAAATAGCTTGGGGTTCGAGTCCCCTTGATTATGACCGGGTGGTTCAAGTCCACCTTATTATATGATTGGGAGGTTTGAGTCCCCTATTATTCATTACATGATTGGGTGTTTAAGTAACCTTAGTATATAATTGGGGGGTTCGAGTCTCCCATTCATATGTATATGATTATTCTTCAATTCGTGTGGTTACACATACTGGGGCCCGACCAGAGGGTGAGATCTGAGGCCCATATAGCCCGTGGGTACTATTATGATGGTTATGATATACAACCCAGGTTAAGATTTTAAAATGCATGCTAATCCTTATTCCTTATCCCAGTATTTTTTATGAGTATATATGTATGCACACATGTATGTGAACATGTACATTGAGTTGAACTGGATTTTGAATTTTCATTACTTTATCCTTATCCCTGAGTTACATACTAGTTCTCATCTCACTAACTAGATTCGGGTGTTGTATCCCCATGCGATGTAGGGTCTGAAGGTAATTTTATTTTTCCTGCGCAGTATTGGTGGATCGAATTAGTTCGTCGGTCAGTTGTGGTAAAGTAGTGTGCTTCTATTCTCCAAAATATGGCCATTTCATCAATTTTCTTCCATAACTTAGAATTGAAGAGTTTACTTTAACATTATCATTGCTATTGTCATTGTCAGGGTCGGGGGCATGTCATGACGTAGGTTGTTTTTATGGTATAGAGGCTTTGTAGATTACTATGGACGGGTTTTGGTTGTTTACATTCATAGACTTTTGTGTCATAATTTACTCTATCTTGTTATATGTTCAGAATTTAAGCCCTGCTAGGTGTATTATGTTTTGTTTGTTTAGGCAAAGGGGGTGGTCTCCGATCCTCGGTGGACTTGAGATACTCATCACTGCCAGACCTAGTTTGGGTCATGACAAAGTTGGTATCATAGCCTAGGTTTGGTGTCTTTGGGTGCCCACAGAACCATGTCAAATAGAGTCTTTTTTATGGTTGTGTAGCATGCCATACTTATAATTTAGAGGCTACGAGACATTTAGGAATATTTTCTTTCTTTGTTGTTCTATTTTGGGCTATTGAGTCTAAAGTTTTGAATCTCCTCTAATCTCTATTTGTTCATATTTCAAATCATGCCTCCAAGAAGATCTGATGCTCGTGGAAACTCTTTAACCCCACTTTAGGACAATGTGGATGTAGATAGTCCTACTTATGGAGTTCAGACCCGATCTAGGGGTTCATCTCTACATTACCCTTGTAGAGTTCCATCGGCTCCCTTTAGCCCTCCTCAAACACTTCAGGTTGATGTGTTTAATGCTGAGTTTTGCTAGTCGATCCATTTTCTTACCCAATTTATGGCCTTGCAGACTGAATGTGTTGCTTCTATTTCTCCATCTTTTGAGGTCACTACAGTTGTACAATTTATAAGGTTGAGTCCTCCGACTTTCACTGGCTCTAGGGTTGAAGAGGATCCTCAAGGGTTCATAGATGAGATCAAGAAGATTTTTCATGTGTTGCATGCTTCTGACTCCAAAGGTGTTGATTTTTTTGCATACCAGCAAAAGGATATAGCATTTTCAGTAGTATGAGGAGTGGGATCAGTGTAGGGGTGATAATACAGAGTTGGCACTATGGGATGAGTTTTTGGGTGCCTTTTTGGGTTATTTCTTTCCTCGAGAGTAGAGAAAGGCTAAAGCAGAGGAGTTCGTGAATCTAAAACAAGGTAGAATGACTGTGAATGATTATGCTCTAAAATTTCACCAGTTATCTCGTTATGCTCTTGAGTTAGTGTCTAGCATGAGGTCTAGAATGAGGAAATTTGGTTCTAGGTTATCCCATGATCTAATTTTTTAGAACAAGGCCACCTTGTTAAATAAGGATATGGATATCTCTTCATTTGTAGGGTATATGCAATAGGTCGAGTAGGAAAATAAGAAGCAATTAGAGATAGGATAAAGGCCAAGTAAGAAGTTTTAGTATTCAAATTAGGGTGGGGGTCAGTAACAGAGTGGTAGAGATAATAGAAAATGGTCTAAGAAGAAGTAGGGCAAATCTAGTTCCTATTTTATGGAAAGTACCCCATATTCTAAGCTATTCAGTGACCATCATTTTCAAAGCAATAGTGGGTTTAGGACATGGGGTGCCCAGTCTCAGGGAAGTGGAGCTCATTCAGTCCCATTTTATCCTCTTTGTCGATTTTGTGGGCAAGTGCATCATAGATTTTGTGAGGAAGGGAGAAACAAGTGCTTTAAGTATGGTTTATTAGGCTACATGCAATGGGGTTGTCCCTCGGTCAAGGTTGCTACTGGGGCTGATAAGGTTCCGGTAGCTGCTTCTTCAACTCCTACACCAAAGGGTGCTACTTTTGGCTCCAACACTGGTCGGAATCACCTTTATTCTCTTTCTACTTGCCAGGAATTTGAGGCATCTCTGGATGTTTTCACTTGTACATTATAACTCTTTTCCCGTGATGTGTATTGTCTACTTAATCCGGGGTCTAAACTTTCTTATGTGACCCATATGTGGCTATTCATTTTGGTTTCAGTCCCAATTGTATTTTGAATTCTTTTTTTGTGTCCACCCTGGTGGGTGATTCTGTGGTTACTAAAAGAGTTTATAGAGGTTGTGTGATATCTATTTGTAGTGGGGAGACCTTAAAAGACTTAAAAAAATTAGATATGGTCAATTTTAATGTTATCCTAGGATGGATTGGTTCCATTTATGCTATGACTCTCTAGATTGTTGGACCCTAAGGGCCAGTTTCCAACTCCCGAATGAGCCAGTTACTAAGTGGGAAGGAAGTTCCCAAGTGTCTAAAGGAAGATTCATTTCATATTTTAGATCCTGAAAAATAATTTTCAAGGAATGTCTTTATCATTTGGTCCTAGTGAAATATTCTAACTTGGAGGATCCTTCGTGACAGTATGTTTCTATGGTTAATGAATTTCCTAAGGTTTTCCCTGATGACCTTCCCGGTGTTTCTCCCGATAAGGAGATTGATTTTAGGATTGATCCTCTTTCGTACACTCGTCCTATCTCTATTTAGAGAAGTTAAAAGATCTTCTTAATAAGGGATTTATTCTTCCTAGTGTCTTCTCGTGGGGTGCTCCTGTGCTCTTTGTGCGTAAGAAGGATGGGTCCCTTCGAATGTATATAGATTACCCGCCAGTTGAATAAGGTGATGGTGAAGAATAAGTATTCTCTTCCTAGGATTGATGACCTATTTGACCAGCTTTATGGTGCTAAGTAATTTGCTAAGATTGACCTTTGGACAGGTTATCATCAATTGAAGAATAGAGAGGTGGATATCCCTAAGACTACTTTCTGAACCTAGTATGGTCATTTTAAGTTTTTAGTGATGTCTTTCGGTTTGACTAATGTGTCGGAAGCATTTATGCATCTTATGAATCTAGTATGCCCTCAATTTCTGGACTTTTTCATTATTATGTTCATTGATGATATTTTGGTATACTCAAAGAGTGAGGCAGATCATGTTGATTACCTCCGTATATATTGCAGACCCTTAAAGAGTAGTAGTTATATGCTAAGTTCTCGGAGTGTGAATTCTGGTTGAATGTTGTTACTTTTCTGGGCCATTTGTTTCTAGTGAAGGGATCATGGTGGATCCACATAAAGTTGTAGTGGTTAAGAAGTGGACTAGACCCATGACTCCAATTAATATTCAGAGTTTTTTGGGTTTAGTCGGTTATTATAGAAGGTTTGTGGAAAGCTTCTCATCTATTGTTTCTTTGTTGACTAAATTAACCTAGAAAAAGGTAAAGTTACTATGGTTCGATGCCTACGAGGGAAGTTTTGAGACGTTGAAAAAAAAGGTGACTACTACCCCTATTTTGCCCCTGCATGGGGGTACTGATGGCTTCATGATTTATTGTGAAGCGTCTCATATGGACTTGGGTTTTGTTCTAATGCAGCATGGTAAGGTGGTGGTGTATACTTCTAGACAGTTGAAGGTCCGTGAAAGGAATTATTCGACTAATGATTTGGAGTTATTAGTTGTGGTATTTTATTTGAAGATCTGGCGCCACTACTTGTATGGAGTTTATGTTGATATTTATTATGATCATAAGAGCATGCAGTATGTGTTCACCCAGAAGAAGTTGAACCTCAGGCAAATTAGATGGCTTAAGTTGCTCAAGGATTATGATATAAGTCTGCATTATTATCCAGGTAAAGCTAACGTGGTTGATGATTCTCTTAGAAGGTTATCCATGAGGAGCTTATGTTATATTGATGAGGAGAAGCGAGGTTTGGTGAAGGATCTTCACTATTTAGATAATCTTGGAGTCTATCTGTTGGACTCTAAGGATGGTGGTGTGATTGTGCAAGAAGTGGTGAAGTCATCTCTTAGTGCTGAGGTAAAAGAGAAACAAATTTTGGATCATATCTTGATACGGATCAAGGATGATGTTGGTCAACAAAAAGTGATGGCTTTTGAGATTGGCTGTGATGGTATCCTGATGTACCAAAGTATATTATATGTTCTCTATGTTGATGGGATGCGAGAGAGGATTTTGGTCGAGGCTCATGAGTCAAGGTATACTGTTTATCCTAGTTCAATGAAGATGTACCATGACTTAAAAGAGATTTACTGGTGGAATAACATAAAGAGAGATGTGGCTAATTTTATGGATAAGTGTTTGATGTATCAGCAAGTGAAGGTAGAACACTTGAGGCCCAGGGGATTGTTTCAAGAAATTATATTGCCTGTGTAGAAGTGGGATGTGATTAATATGGATTTCATTATCGATCGTCTGCGGTTGCGTAGTTGGTTTGATTCGATTTTGTCCATCGTTAATAGGATGACTAAGTCTACTCCTTTCTTACTTATGAGGACTAATTTCTTTGTTGAGTATTAATCAAGGTTGTTCATTTAGGAAATTGCCAAGTTGCATGGTGCGCTTATTTCTATTATCTCTAATTGTGGTATGCAGTGCTCATCTCACTTTTGGCGTTTCTTTCAGAGAGGTTTGGGAACTAAGGTGAGCCTTAGCACCGTCTTTCACCCTCAAGCGGATAGATAAACAAAGAGTACCATTTAGACATTGGATGATATGCTTTGGGCTTGTGTTATTGACTTTGGTGGTAGTTGGGTTGATCAGTTTCCCCTCCTCGAGTTCACTTATAATAATAGTTATCACTCTAGCATTGGGAAGGCTCCATTTGAGGCTTTGTATGGTTGGAGATGGTGAGGCTGGGTTGTTCGATCCTGATCTAGTTTATCAGGCTATGGAGATGGTGAAAGTGATATAAGATAGGCTTAAGACCACCTAAAGTAGCCAAAAGTCCTATGCGAACGTGAGGTGAAGGGAGTTGGAATTTAAAGTTGGCTATTGGTTGTTCTTCAAGGTGTGTCCTATGAAAGAAGTAAGGTGATTTGGAAAGAAAGAGAAGCTCAGCCTATATTATGTAAGTCCATATTTGATTTTAAAAAGAGTCGGTAATATGGATTATGAGTTAGAGTTGCCTCCTTGTTTCGGCTCCGTTCACCTAATTTTTCATGTTTTGATGTTAAGAAAGTGTGTGAGTGATCCTTCCTTAGTGGTTCTATTGGAAAGTGATGGTGTTTTAGACTTTTTATCATATGAAGAAGTCCCAGCTAAGATTTTGGATTGGCAAGTCCGTCGACTGCGGATTAAGGATGTGGCTTCGATGAAGGTTCGATGGAGGAACCAAAAGGTTGAAGAATATACTTGTGAAGCTGAAGAGGACATGAAGTCCAAATACCCATTCTTATTCCCCATTCCAGATAATCGTGCTTAAGGTATGTGTTTATCTTAGCATAGTTGTTTTCTAACTTTGTTAAAGGAAATTGTGATTTCCATGACATCTTTGTTTTCTGTCTTGGTTAAAGGTAAGTGTGGTTGTGTTCCATGTTAAATCATTCTAAGGGATTCCTTGTCTCATCATTCGAGGATGTATGATCCTAAGAGGAGGAGAATGAAACACCCAGGGTTTTGGTCCTTGAAAAACATACTTAGTTTTTAAAATCACTGCCCAGACTACGACTCTCTCTACGAGTCGTAATGTGTCATTACGGATCTTAAGGACCCAAACATAGCCGAACTAGTGTGATGTCCAAAATTTTTTATCTTGCCTACAACTTGACCAAATGAGTCATAATATTTGGGTACAAGTCGTAAGGTACGACTCATAACCAGGCTAGTATGGGTGCCCAAGGTGTTCTGTCTTGAGTACAACTAGAACGTAATGAGTCGTATGGTCCTTTTGTAACCAGACCAGTGTATATGGCCCTGGACATTGTCCAGCCTATGAAAAAAGGCCACGATTTGTAGGATGATCCTACGAGTCGTAAGGTCATCCATAGAGACTGGGAGACAAATTTTCAGTCTTTATTTTAGGGGAACTTTGGATATTTTCCTCTTTACCCACTTAGACCCTACGTCCATAAAGCACCTTTGGGACATTATTATAACACTTTAACAAATCAAAACCCCTCCTTACTATCTCAAATTCTTTCACGTAAAGTAAGCTAGGGTTTCCTCAAGAATGAGAATCTAGGGGTCAATGCAAGGTTTTTTCTCCATAATTGAGAATCCTTCAGGCATGTTACTCTTCCCCAATTATTGTTTTTGTAAAAGCATGTGTTTTAAATAGTTGTTCGTGTGGTTTTGATGTTGGTTTTGGAACATGGGTTGAGGGTTTTGAATGATTTTTTTTAACAATGTTTCCCATGGTTTACATATGATTTCTCATGCTTTATTAATGGTTTTGAACTTGTGGGGCGATGGGTATGGTGAATAAACTAGGGGATTGTGATTTTCCCCATATTGTGTGTTGACAATTGAAGTGGTAATGACCTCAACCCTATATTGCGAAATTGGTTTTGAATATGAAAAGTATGCACATTGAACTATTCTTGAACTATTGCATAATGTGAAAAGCTAATGAAGCATAACGATTTTGAATTGAACCTTTTGGGGTTGTGAAATTCCCCAAGCTAATGCATAAGTGAACCAAGAGGGTTATGTATTAACCTAAGTGATGATAATTAGTTTGGCATGTTGATTCAACCTTGCAAGTGTAGTTGGTATGAAGATACCAATAATGTACGCCTAAATGTGTAATATGGTTCAATAAATGGGAATGTGTGCTAAATGTTTTAATAGGGCTTAAAAGAGGGTTATGTAGCTGGGTCGTGAAAGTGGTGCTCCTGAGGGACCAAAATTGGAAACCTCATTTGTCGGCACGAAGGGTAAGGGTCTAAATGACTTGGGGTTTGAGTCTTCTTGCTTATGATCGGATGGTTCAAGCCAACCTTATTATATGATTGGGAGGTTCGAGTCCCCCATACTACATTACAAGATCGAGTGCTTAAATCACTGTAGTATATGATTGGGAGGTTCGAGTCTCCCATGCATATATATATGGTTATTTTCCAATTTGTACAGCTACATGCACTGGAGCCCGACCAGGGGTGAGAGGTGGGGCCCATATAGCCCACGGGTACTATTATGACAGTTATGCTACACAGCCCAGATTAAGATTTTAGAATGCATGCTAAGCCTTGCTCCCTACCCAGCATTTTATATGAGTATATATGTATGCACACATGTATGTGAATATGTACATTGAGTGGAACTAGATATTGAATTGTCATTACTTTATTCTTATCCCTGAGTTACATGTTAGTTCTCATCCTACTAACCGACTTTGAACGTTGTATCCCCACACGTTGTAGGGTTCGAATGCAATTCTACTTTTCTTGTGCAGTGTTAGGCGGATTTACTCGGTTCATTGGTTGGTTGTGATGAAGTAGTGAGCTTTCATTCTCCTAAAGACTTAGTCATTTCATCAGTTTCCTTTCATTACTTAGAATTGAAAAGTTTATTTTAACTTTATCATTGTCATTATCATTGTCAGTGTCCGGGCCATGTCCCCACGTAGGTTGCTTTTATGGTATATAGGCTTTGTGGATTACTGTGGACGGTTTTTGGTTGTTGACATTCATAGACTTTTGAGTCGCTATTTACTCTATCTTGTTATATGTGCGTAATTCAGCCACTGTTGGGTGCATTTATTTTATTTGGTTAGATAAAGGGGGTGGTCTCTGGTCTTCGGTGGACTTGAGATACCCGTACAGTCAGGCCCTGATTCGGGTCATGACAGAAAGACTATTGAAAATTCACTGTGATAACAAGTTTGTTGAGTTATATTCTAAGAACAACCAAAGTTCGTCAAAGTCAAAGCATATTGACATTAAGTATTTAGTTGTGAAAGAAAGGGTTCAGAGTCGTCCTGTGTCGATAGAGCATATTAGTACAAACTTGATGATTGCGGATCCGCTCATGAAGGGTTTACCACCTAAAGTGTTTCATGGGCATGTGGTTCATATGGGTGTTGTCAAATTTGATGATGAGCCATTCTAGTGGAAGTTTGTTATTTTATTTATGCTATTGATATATTAAAGTTTATTTTCTGTACAGAATCAAGTTGTATGAAATCTATGAATTTCGTGTGTTTTTGATAACTCTAAAAAATAAAGATATTATCTTTCTATTACAGTGTTGTATAAGGTATAAGAAAGTGATTTTTGACTATTAAAGTCATAAGGTAGGACCAATTAGAAATAGACATGACTTAGATTATTTTACATGTAATTTTCGTGTCTGATCTATGTCATTGGTATTGCTGATATTTGTGATCATTGATGGGTTTAGTTTTGAATATATGTTACAAAGACCTCTTTGATACTATTTAAATAGTATCGATGGACCACATTGTTTTGAGATATTTAAATCAAAATAGCAAAAATTTGAACGCACTAAAGTTTTGTCTATGTATGATTATTTAGAAATATATGTGGTCCAAGTGGAATATTGTTAGTAATTTCTATTTTGTGAACTCATATATTAATATACTATACATAGATATGCTATCTATAAAGAAGCCCAATTTATGATCTAATAAAGTATTAAAGTTTTTGGGTCAAAAAGAAAATATCTATTAGTATAGATTTAATTCAAAATATAGGAAACTAATGGACCTTTTCTAAAGTTTGATGGAAACTTTAAGAAAAGGCACCTTTTCTGAAAAGACACCTTTTGTGGAATGAATGACCAAAAAGTATTAGTGTTATAGGGACGTGGGGTCTTAAGGGTTTTAAGTGAGAAATGTTCAAAGTTCCCCCAGCTTAAAGCTGTAAAAAACTGCAGGTGGTTACGAGTCGACCCTTGACTCGTGACCACAACATACGACTCGTACCCTTGAGTCGTCACAAAGACAGTGAGTTGGACCCCCAAACACTATCCACCATATGACTCCATGATCCCACTCATGACCTAACCATACAACTCGTATGGTCTAGTCGTATGCAAGACATAACCCAAGGGATTAGACACTAGACATCATAAGACTCAACCCTACCACTCGTAACCTATCCTCACCGCTCTTAGTGAGCCACTCCTACTCAGAGCCAAGTCAAGTTCCTAAGTTTTTTATTAGATTAAGGATCATCCTAACGACTCATCACCACCCCTAACAACTCATACCACCAAGTCATTACCAAGACCGAAACCCAACAACCACTCACTAGACACCCAATGACTAGGGTCACCTGACCCATACCCACACCATACGACTCGTATGGTTAAGTCGTTACTAGGACAGTGAGCTTAGAGCTCAAGAATTTTCTAAGGGCCGAAATCTAGAGTGTTTCAATTCTTCCCCACTTGGATCATTCATCCCCGAATGATGGGACAAGGCATTGACTAGCACGATCAAACCCCAAACACTTCTACTCTGACCTTTAACTAAGTTAGAAAACAAAGATGTTAAGAATAACACATACCTTACACACGATCTTTTGGAGCGGAAAATAAAAATAGATATTTGGACTTCATATCCTCTTCAGCTTACCAAGTAACCTCTTCAACCTTGTGGTTCTTCCATAGAACCATTACCGAAGCTACGTCTTTCATTTGCAACCGATGAATTTGCCTATCTAAGATTTCAATCGGGACCTTCTCATAAGACAAGGAATCTAAAATACCAAATACTTGATAGGCATAATTTGCGAAGAATCACCCACACACTTCCTCAACATAGACACATGGAACACCGGCTGAATGGAGCTCAAACTAGAAGGCAACTCCAATTCATATGCAACATTGCCAATCCTTATTAAAACCAAGTATGAACTAACATACCGGGGACTGAGCTTCCCCTTCTTCCCAAACTACATCACTTCCTTCATGGGAAACCCCTTCAAGAACACCCTATCCCCGCCCTCAAACTCTAACTTACTAAGCCTAACATCTGCATAGGAATTTTGGCGACTTGGGCAGCTTTAAGCCTATCCCAAATCACCTCCACCTTCTTCATGGCTTGGTGAACCAAATCTGAACCAAACATCTCCACCTCAGTGACCTCGAATTACCCAATAGAAGACCTACACCTCCTACGATATAAGGCCTCAAATGGAGCCATCCCAATGCTAGAGTGGTATTTGTTATTATACGCAAACTCTATGAGATAAAAATGCTCAACCCAACGACCACCATAGTCAATCACGCAAGCTCAAAGTAAATCTTCTAATATCTAAATAGTTCTTTCTGCTTGCCCATCCGAATGCGAATGGAAAGCGGTACTAAGGCTCACCTTAGTTTCCAAACCTTTCTAAAACTACCGGTAAAAGTGCGATGAAAACTACGTACGACAATTAAAGATGATAGAAATAGGCACCCCATGCAACTTCACAATCTGTTGGAGGTACAACCTCACATAATCCTCTGTCAAATAATTGGTCCTTACTGGTAAGAAATTAGCATCCTATCCATGATGACCCAAATCAAATCAAACTGATTTCGAGATGGAGAAAGACCGGTAAGGAAATCCATATTGATCACCTCCTACTTCCACACAAGCAACTCAATTTCTTGATGCAATCCTTCGGGCCTCGAGTGTTCAACTTTCACCTGTTGGCACACCATGAACTTAGCCACAAAACTAGCCACATCCCACTTTATATTGTTCCACCAATACATCTTCTTAAGGTCATGATACATTTTTGTTGAACCAGTATGAATAGAGTAACGCGACTCATGCGCCTTAGCCAAGATCCTCTCTCATAATCCATCTATATTGGGAACACATAACCTCCCTTAGTACTACAAGGTACCATCACCACTAATCTCAAAGGCCATCACCTTCTGCCCACCTGTATCACCCTTGATCCTCATCAAGATAGGATCCAACACTTGATGCTCCTTCATCTCAGCACCTAGGTATGACATCGCTACCTCCTAACCAAACACACCACCATCCTCAGAGTCCAAGGGACGAACTCCGAGGTTAGCCAAATGGTGAACATCTTTCACTAATCCTAACTTCCTTTCATCAAAATAAGCTAGACTCCCCATGGATAACCTGCTAAGAGAATCAACAACCATGTTAGCTTTACCTGGATAGTTGTAAAGACTCATGTCATAATCCTTGAGTAGCTCAAGTCATATCCTTTGCCTAAGGTTCATCTCTTTCTGAGTAAACACGTATTGGAGGCTCTTATGATCGAAAAATATATCCATATGCACGCCATAAAAATAGTGATGCCAGATTTTCAATGTGAATACCATAGCCAATAATTCCAAGTCATGAGTCATATAATTCTTTTCATGCACCTTCAATTGTCTGGAGGCATAAGCTATCACTTTGACATGCTGCATCAGGACGCAACCAAGCCCCACACGGAACGCATCACAATAGACCACAAACCCATTAGTGCCTTCAGGCAAGGTCAAGACTGGAGAAAAAGTAAGCTTATTCTTCAAATTCTCAAAGCCATCCTCGTAAGCATCAGACAACAAGAACTTCACTTTCTTCTGAGTCAACTTAGTCAATGGGGCAGCTATTGAAGAGAAACTTTCCACAAACCTTTTGTAGTAACCATCTAAATCCAAGAAGCTCTGAATATCAGTTGGAGTCATAGGTCTAGGCCACCACTGCAACTTTCTGTGGATCCACCAGGATCCCTTCACTGGAAATGACATAGCCTAGAAAAGTGACAGTGCACAACCAGAATTTATATTTCAAATATTTAGCATACAACTACTGCTCTTTTAGGGTCTGCAACATAATCCAAAGATAATCGGCATGATCTACCTCGCTCTTAGAGTACACCAGAATATCGTCTATGAATACAATGATGAAAAAATCCAAAAACTAACAAAAGGCTCTATTCATCAACTCCATGAATGTCGTTGGGGCATTAGTCAACCCAAAAGAAATAACAAAGAACTCAAAATGCCCATATGGAGTATTGAAGATGGTTTTAGGGAAATCCACTTCCCTAATCTTTAGCTGATGATACCCCAATTGAAAATCAATCTTGGAGAAAAACTTACCACCCTGAAGTTGATCAAACAAATCATCTACCCTTGGAAGGGGGTACTTTTCTTTAGCATTACTTTATTCAACTGGCGGTAATCAATACACATCCAAAGGGAACCATCCTTCTTGCGCACGAATAATATTGGTGCACCCTACGGAGACACACTAGGATAGATGAAACCCTTGTCTAAAAGATCCTTTAATTTCTCCTTAAGCTCTTTTAACTCAGCTGGATCCATTCTATATGGGGGAATAGAAATAGGACGAGTGTCCAAAATAAGATTTATCCCAAAATCAATATCCCTATCGGTAGAAACACTAGGAAGGTCATTAGGGAAGACCTCAAAAAATTCATTGACTTTCGAGATGAAAAGTAAAGAAGGACCCTCCGAGTTAGAATCTTTAACCCAGACCAAATGATAGAGACGCCCCTTGGATATTAATCTTTGAGATCTAAGATATGATATGAACCTTTCCTTAGGAGCTAGAAAACCATCGTCCCATTCAATAATCAATTTATTAGGGAATTTAAAGACAACCTTACGGGCCTGATAGTCTAAAGACGCATAGCACGAGTACAATCCATCCATCCTTAATATGATATTAAAATCCACCATATCTAATTCAAACATATCTACCATGGTTTCTCGACCACCCACAAATACCACATAACCTTTATAGACTCTCGTGGCAACCACAGAGTCACCCACCAGGGTAGAAACTAAAAAGGGGTCCAAAATACACTTGAGACCAAAACCAAAATACAAAGTCATAAATGGGGTCACATAAGAGAGAGTGGATCCCAGATCGAGTAAATAGTACACAACATGGGAAAAGAGGTTCAACATACCGGTAATGACATCAGGTGATGCCTCAAATTCCTGGTGGGTAGTGAGAGCATAGAGTCAGTTTTAACCAGTATCGAAGCCAGATGGTGCACCCCTTATTGCCGGAGCTGAAGAAGAGGCAACAGAAACCTTATTTTCCCCAGAAGTAACCATACCAACAAGATAGTTTCTAATCATGTACCCTAGATGACTACAGTTGAAGTACTTGTCCTTTTCTTCATCACAGTAACCCCGATGCAATCAACCACGAAATCTGCAGAGAGGATATTATGGATCTGATTGGGCTCCACTAGCCTGAGATTGGGCACCCTGTGCCCTATAATTGTCGCCACTCTAAAAATGTTTGTCACCTGATGGGTTTTGGTTGGAAGCACTAGCTGTCGAGTAAGTCCCCGAATTGCCCCACTTATTTTTGGGAAATTTTCCACCATCCCTACCACTCTGCTGCTGGCCACCACCCTACTAAAAACATATATACTTTTTGCTCTACTTTTCCCTAATTTCATCCTACTTCTTCTTCTCTTCCTCAAACTATTGCATGTACACCACCAACCTCTAGATGTCCATGTCATTGTTCAACAAGGAAACTTTACTCTCCAAAATCAAGTCTCGGGATAACTCGAAAGCAAACTTCTTCATTCTAGCCCTCATACTAGAAACCAACTCTGGAGCATACCGAGATAACTGGTGAAGCTTCAAAGCAAACTCCTTGACTGACATATTGCCTAGCTTCAAATTTACAAACTCTTTTCATTTTCACCTCTCTCAACTCTTGAGGAAAGAAGCAAATCTAGAAAAGCACTAGAGAAATCATCCCAGAAGGCTGACTCAGCATCGTCACCCCTACACTGTTCCCATCCCTCACACTATTAGTATGCTACATCCTTCAATTAGTAGGCAGCAAATTCTACACCCTCCACATTCATAGCATGCATAATAAGAAAGATCTTCTCCATCTCATTAATAAAACCTTGATGATCCCCCTCAACTTTAACACCGGTCAACACAAAGGGGTTCAACCTCATAAACTTGCCAACCCTTGTGGCCTCAAAAAATGGAGTAACAGAAGCAACACGCTCAGACGGAGAAGCTAACAACTGTGCTAATATATAAATAGACTAATGAAACTTAGCATTCATCACATCCACCTGAGGTGCTAGAGAAGGACTGGAGGGAATCGATGGGACTCCAGGAGGGCAATCAGGAACTGGATTCCTAGACTGGGTCTGGACCCCATAAGAAGGACGTGTCCCATCAACATTATCCTTGGGTGGGACTAGGGGTGTACATAGGTTGGGTTGGTTCGGTTTTTCATTAAAATATAACCAAACCAATAACGTCGATTTTCTAAATCTATAAACCAAATCAAACCAATAGACAATCAATTTTTTAATTTCGGTTTAGTCGGGTTTTTTTGATTTTTTGATTTTTCGGCTTTTTTACAATTATAATGTGATTGAAGAAAAAATTAAATATTTTCACTAAAAAGATAGAAAAAAAATGGTCATAGAGTAGTTCCAATAAAAATTAAGTTGGAAAATTACTAAGACGTCTAAACTACTATCTCGCAAAGTAATATTATGTGGATACCAGTGGTTCAATTTCTAAGTCACTAGTCATAGTAGCTTGTTTGAAAGTTTCCTTCACATAAAATGTGAGCATACAAGAGAATGAAGAATTGGAGACAACTTATTAAAAGCTTAACTCCATAAAATAATTAACTATAACATAATTCCATAAGATAAAAAAAAAAAGAGAAACAACCCAAATTACAACTTGATGAATGAAGAGAAACAGAAAAGTAAGATGAAAATAAGATGAGGAAATGATGAGAAATCTCTGAAAACTTGGAAAGTAAAATGTAAAGTGAAGCAATTGAAGAGTTTTAGGTTTTTTATATTAAAATTGGTCTTTATATTAATTTGTTACTAATGGACAAATATTATAATTAAAGGCCAAGAATATATATCTATTGTCTGAATATTAAAAAGTAATAAAAGTAATTAGAAAGTAGATTATAAGTAATATTTTTTACGTATAAGAAATTAAAATTATATATGTATTATGTCGGTTCGGTTTGGGTTCAGTTTGATTTTATTTTTGCTAATACCAAATCAAACCAAGAATGATCGGGGGGTTTTTTCCAACACCAAACCATAAGTTAGTTTTTTTCCTCGGTTTGGTTTGATTCATCGATTCGGTTTGACTTAGCAGTTCGGTTTGTACACCCCTAAGTGGGACAGAGGAGTTTCCATGGTCTTCAGATCATCTGGGTGGAATGATCAAAAAAGAGAACAAGGGGAAATTAGAGAATATTTCAGGACCTTAGAATCTATAGCCCTAAAATATAAGTATGGCACGCTTATGAGTGTGGCACGCTACACACCCTTAAAACAGAGACTACTCGATACGGCTTTGTGGACTTCCAATTGACCATGAACCTAGGGCTCTGATATAAATCTAACATGACGCAAACTAGGGCCTAGTCATGTCGGGTATCTCAACTCTAACTAGGACTAGAGACAACCCCCAATACCCCACTATTAACCACCTTACACCCCATGTTGGATGAATTCTGAACATATAATAAGATAATATAATAATATTCTAAATACAATAAAGTAAGTCTATAACCAGAACCCAACAACCACAACCAAAATTCCAATCAATACCAATCCTAATTCTAATAAAAATACCAAGGCTAACACTAATACTGACACCACCCATGTCCATAGTAGTCTGACAAAGCCTCTAACCAGAATCAAAGAATATCTGGTCGAGACATGTCCCCGACCATTGCCAAAATCAAAACCAAGTAAATAACAATAATGAAAAGAATTCCATAGCATAAAATTGGGTCTTTCAGAGTATGGAATATCACCACTTCAATCCGACTCAAAGTTGTCCCCGAATCCAAGTCACTCAGTAGGTGGAATGGTAGCATCGTTGGTTCCTGCATCACGTGGAGATATAGCATCCAAAGATGGTTAGTGAAGTGAACACTATCATGTAACTTAAAAATAAAGGTAAAATAATTCCATCATTCAAAACCAAATCAAATAACCATATGCAGTCACATATATACATATATATTGTGCTGGGATAAGGAACAAGGTTTAGCATACAATTTGAAACCTTAACCTGGGTTGTGTATCTTTGCTATTCCAAACCTCTACCCACGACCTATATTGGTTTAGATCTCCCAGCTAAAAGTATCCCAGTGCGTGTTAGCCTCACAAACCAGAGGTATCAAGGAAGACCAGGAAATTCCCCAACCCTACATCAATCCACTATGCAAATATATATATCAATAGTGTGAACCATGCACACAGGTAATCAAGAAGAAACCTTATATTAGAAAATATGAGTTTCCAGTATTGGTCCTCCCCGGGACCTCCACCTTCCATGACTTTGCCACACAACCCCTTTTAAACCCATATTAAAATCATATACATATTCTCAACCATTTTCCAAGGAGTCTTTTAATTAGGCATTAACCGTTGGTATCATCAAACCAAATTAGAGCTTGCAAGTCTACAACCTTATGCTATATAGAACCATTAAACAAAAAATTAGACTCCTTTGTTTCCAATTAAACCAATACTATGGCCACCAAGGCCTTGTCAAAACTATTTGAAATCAAACCAAACCAATTAAAGTTCCATTACCATTTACGCAATGCAAGGATTAGAATAGTCAAACTATATGACAAAATCATATTCATAGGCAATTTCATAAACAAGTTGAGGGCATGCTATTATCAAAGCCAAAATTATTAAATTTGGGATTCAAGCATGACCCCTTAATTAAATCATCATTCCCAAGCATCCACCTGTGAAAACCCATAGTTAAAAACATAAATAATAACAATTTAAACCATAGAAAATGATATTCAATGAAATGCATTCAAACCCCTCAACCTTGGTTTCAAAACCACCATTAATGATCTATGAACAATGCTTAAAACATATGTTTTTAGTAAGCTAATAATGAGGGAAGAGTCACATGCCTGAATTACAAAGATTAACGCAGAGAATTGATCCTTAAGCCCTTAAATGACCACTTTAGAGAAACCCTAGCCAATTTTTCTTGAGAGGATTTTGAGAGAGTAAAGAGGATGTTTAATCTTGTAAAGTGTGGAATGAATGACCAAAAAGTATTATAGGGACGTGGGGTCTTAATGGTTTTAAGTGAGAAATGTACAAAGTGCCCCGGCTTAAAGCTATAAAAAAGTACAGGTGGTTACGAGTCGACCCCTTGACTCGTGACCACAACATGCGACTCAGACCCTTGAGTCGCCACTAAGATAGTGAGTTAAACCCCCATAAACTGTCCACCATACAACTCCATGATCCATTCGTGACCTGACCATACGACTCAAATGGTTTAGTCATATTTAAGATAGAACCCAAGAGATTAAACACTAGACATCATACGACTCAACCCTACCACTCATAACCTATCTTTATGGCTCTTAGTGAGCCACTCCTACTCTGAGCTAAGGCAAGTTACTAAGTTTTTGATTTGGTTAAGGATCATCCTAATGACTTATCACCACCCCTAATAACTCGTACTACCAAGTCATTACTAATATCGAACCCAACCACCACCCATGAGACACCCAACGACTAGGGTCACCTAACCCATACCTACACCATAGGATTCATATAGATAATTTATCACTAGGACATTGAGCTCAGAGCTCAAGAATTTTCTAAGGGTTAAAATCCAGGGTGTTTCATCCAAAATAAACTCGGGACCAAAACCAAAATGCACAGCAACAAATAGGGTAACATAGAAAAGGGTGGACCACATATTAAGTACACAGTACACATCATGAGAGAAAATTTTTAACATACCAGTGACAACATAAGAGATACCTCAATTCCTGATGAGTAGTAAGAGCATACAGGCAATTTCAGTCAGTACTGGTACTAGAAGTGGCACTCTTTGGTGTAGGAGTTGATGACGTGGAAATCGGAACCTTGTTGGACCCAGAAGCAATTCTAAAAGTAAAATCCTATTGCATATGACCAATCTCACCACAACTAAAATACCTATTCCTTCTCTTCTCATAATGACCATGGTGCAACTGACCACAAAATCTATAAAGAGGATAGGATGGAGCTGACTGGGCCCCATTAATCTGAAATTAGGCACCCTGTGCCCTTGAACCATCACCACTTTGAAAATAACGGTCTCCAGATGGATTTGGATAAGGTGCACTAGCCTTTGAATAGGAACCAGAGTTTCTCCATTTCTTCTTAGACCATTTTTGACCATCCATACTGCTTTACTGCTGACCTTCACCCTAATCCAAATACCAAAACTTCTTACTTTGCCTCTCTTCTATCTCTGATTACTTCTTCTTTTCTTATTTCACGTGTTACATATACACCAAAGTCTATAGATGTCCATGTCATTATTCAACAAGCCAGCCTTACTATCCAAATCAACTCACGGGATAATCCAAAAGCAAATTTTCTCATTCTAGCCCTTATGCTAGACACTAGCTCAAGAGCATATCGCGACAACTAGTGGAACTTCAAGACATACTCTTTTACTATCATCCAGCCTTGATTCAAGTTTACAAACTCCTCATCTTTTGCCTCTCTCAACTCATGAGGAAAAAAGTGATCAAGAAAGGCACTGGAGAAGTCATCCCATAAAGAGGACTCAGCATCATCACCCCTAATTTTCTCCTACTCTTCATACCATTGGTATGATATATCCTACAACTGATAGGAAGTGAATTCCATGAGTTTCCATGAGCTTCAGATTATTTGGGAGGTATGATCTAAAGGGAGAATAAATAAGAGTTGGAGGAATTTAGGCCCTTAGACTTTATAGCTCAAAAATAAGGCAACAAGAAAGGGAAATATTCCTCAATGCCTCATAGTCTCTCCCTTCTAAGTGTGGCATGCTACACACTCATAAAAGTGATTCTACTTGACACGACTTTGTGGACACCCAACTAACCATGAACCTAGGCTTTGATACCAACTTTATCATGACTCGAACCAAGGCCTGGCCATGACGGGTATCTCAAGTCTACAAGGACCGGAGACCACCCCCTTCACCTAGACAACCAGAACGTAATATAATATAACAGTGGAAGTCCAAACATAAAATAAGGAAAATAAGAATGACTCAGAAAAATTCTAAGAGTTCAACAAAAAATACCAAGTCCACAGTTATCCACAAAACCTCTAACAAAATCGAGTACCAATAAAGTATCAAGACATGCCCCCGACCATAGCTAAAAACAAGTCTGAAATAAGGTCTAAGACACAGGAATCAAAAACATAAAATGAAGTCTTCTAGGAGAAGAAAGATCACCACTTCAAGTCAACACACAGACTATCCATGGCCGTTTGATCATTGTGCAAGTAAGGTAGAAGAATTTCTGGTTCCTACATCGTATGAGAATACAAAGTCTAGAGATGGTTAGCAATTGCAACGCTAGCATCTAACTCAAGGATAAAGGATAAAATAATACTCTAATCCATAATATAGAAACCATTAAAACCAGTGCATAATATTATATGCAATACATACATATATATATATATATCACATGCGAGAAAAAGGAACAGGGCTTAGCATGAACCTTTAAAAAACCTTAACCTGGATTATGTAGCATAATTGTCATAATTAAGGCAACCACGGGCTATATGGACAGCCCTTCCCCAGTTGGAAGGGCCTCAATGCATGTAGCCACACGAACCTAAGGATAATTATATGGCATATGCCTGATGGAGACTCAAACTTCCAGGCATAAATCAAAGGTAAGTTAAGCACCAATTTATATAACATGGGGGGACTCAAACCTTCCAATCATATAATGATAATAATAAGGGGGACTCAAACCTCGTTTTCACTTATACCCCCGCACTGGCAAGTGCAATTTCCGGTGTTGGTTCCTTGGGACATTCACTTTCATAGTTTTTAATCACAAATAAAAATACATCTATTCCCAATTTATTAAACTAATTATACATTTAGGAATCCCGTTGGTATCATCATATCAACCCTATTTCAAGTTCATTATCATGCCATAATCCATTAACCATCACACGAGGAATAAAATCATACCATGGTGTATTAACCTTGTATGCCAATGCATTAGTTCAAGTGAACAAGTCAAACCGTAGGAAAAAACCATATTCATTATTAATTTTATAATTTGGGTTGAGGGAACAAAATTTCAAAAACCACAGATCAAGGCAAAATCATCAAATTGGGGATGGCCATGACCCCTTAGTTTATTTACCATTTTCATACACCCCAATGAGTGTATAAATCAACAATGTAAAGTGTAATAGTTCAGTAGTGATCATGAGAAAACATTCAAACAATTTACATCCAAAACTTTCAATGAAACACCCAATACCTTGGCCCTTGCAAAAAATCTTGGGTATTGGACATTTTGTCCAGGATACGACTCAAGGGTAATAGTCTTACCCTAAAATACGACCTAAGGTCTCCTATCTAATATAGTGATCAGTTTAGGATGGTATCATACCATCCAAAATATGGTTTAGCCCCTGCTAAGTCGTATATTAAGGTATGGGTCGTATGTTGCCTTATACTTAGCCTAGTTAAATATGTCTTGGGTATGGTTCAAGGTACGGTTTATGGTACTATTAGTACCCTAAGATATGAGTCATGTATGTGTGTCCATACATTGGAAAGTGTAGGGGTCCTTGGTAAGGCCCAGGATATGAGCTAGGGTACCACTCATACCCTAGGGTACAGTTTAGTCAAGTGAGTCGTACCCTCCTAGGAAGTCACTTTTCCTTTTTTAAGCCAAGGGTTTTATGTACATTTCCAACCCCAAAACCCTCAAGTCCCCTCACTATATAACATGTTGTAGCCTCTCTTAACACTCATTTGGTGGATCAAACATTCCAAAACACTTTAAAAAACTCCTCTACCAAGATTAAAGCTAGGGTTTCAAGAGGCATTCATCTAAAGGCTACAAAGGGTCAAGTTGTTCCATGAATCATCTTGTATAAGGCATGTATCTCTTTCGTGGATCATCTTATATAAGGCATGTATCTTTTTCCTCACTATTAGCTCAAAATATTATATGTTTTAAACAATGATTTTGACTTGTAAATGGTGGTTTTAAAATCAAATGTTGAGGGTTTTTTTATGCATAGTGATGGGTATTATTTACTCTTTATTAAACTTGTGTTTATGCATATTTTTTTTGAGGGTTTTCACATGCGGGTGCTTGTTGAATGTGGTTTAACAAATGGGTCATGAGTAACCCTAAGTTTGATGACTTATATATTGGTTTTGGTCTTGTTAAATGTATGCCCTAAAGGTGTTTGTGAAAATATCTAAGAGAATTGACTAGTCATATGTTAATTGTATTTTGAACTATGGATTGGGCCTAATAAATATGAATGCTCGGTAAATGGCTATGTAAAGGCCTTGTTGTCAATGTAATGAGTAATTGATAACTTTAGTGTTTTGACTAGTTACAAAGGAGTTTAAGTCCCTAAGCATGAAATTGAATTGTGTTTTGAACTAAAGCTTGGTATAAGGATACTAGTGAAGAATGAATGGTTTGTAAGGGTTTTTATGACCACAAGTGGATTGACATTGTGGTATGAACTAGGGCATTGTCCTATTTAAGTGATTGATTAATAAATGATTTCAAAAAAATCTTATGGTCGTATATGGTGTTGAATTATAGACATGATGTCTTGAATTGGCTAAAGGGGTTAGAGTTCTTATGTGTTGAATCGAATGGATGTCATTTCATAGACAAAGGGTTTAAGTCCCTAAATGTTGAATTAATTGATGTCTTGTTTTACAATGGGTTTGAGTCCCTAAATACTAAATTGGCTTGTGTCTTTGTTAGATGACGAGTTTGAGTCCCAAGGTTATATGAATGAGTTGATTGTTTGATAATGATAATGGCATGGTGTACTCTTGCTAGTTGCATTGGTATGACCATACTAACGAAGTGCCTTTGATAAGTAATTGACTAAGTGGTTTCATATGTAAAATGATGATTTTAAGTTAGGCCTTAAAGAGGGACGTGTAGTAAAGCCGTGAAAGTGGATTCCAAAGGACTAATACTAGAAACCGCGCTAGCTGGTACAGGTGTAATGTGACTGAGAGTTTTGAGTCCCTCGAGTAAAACATGTGACCGCGAGGTTTGAGTCCCCCTTACTACAAGTAGTAGTGTATAAGTTACCTTAATGATGTCAGGAGGTTTGAGTCCCCCATAAAAGCATATACGATTATGGGTATTCTCTGGTTCATGCAGCTACACACACTGGGGACTTTTAAGCTAGGAGAGAATTGGGCCCATATAGTCTGTGGGTTTCTTGTTCTATAACGATGATGTTACACAGCCCAGGTTAATTATTTTAAAGTTTATGCTAATCTCATTCCCTACCCCGGCATTTTATACTTATATAAATGTATATGTATATATATATATGGATTGCATTGGCTATGTGCATTGGTTGATTGATTTTAATTTATTGGCACCATTTTATCCTTATCCTTGAGTTACATGCTAGTGTTGTAATCGCTAACCGTCATCCGACGCTATGTCCCCACACGACATAGAGGCTGGAGCTTCTTCTTCTCTTCCTGCATAGCGACCAGGCCTTCAAGCAGATCATGTGTTGACATTGAGGTCGTGAGCTTCCATTCTTTGGAAGGCATACATTTCATAGTATTTTATCTAATGTCTTAGATTTTCTTTAGACTTGGTTTGGGTTATTGTCGGGGGTTTGTCATGACATATTATAAACATCGATTGCGGAGACATTTTTTAGATAACTGTAGACTTGGGTATGTTGGTTAGTTTGTTGATATTAATGGATTGATTAGATACTTATTAAGCTAGGATTGTAGCCTTATTTCTGCTATCCTATTTTATAGTCAAATTTCATTTAACACTTATGGTCTAATGTGATGGTTAGGTTGGGTTAACAGGGTAATCTTCGATACTAGTTGGGCTTGATATGCCCATTCGACTAGGCCCAATTTTGGGTTGTTTCAAGTTGGTATCAGAGCCTAGGTTCATGGTCAGTTGGGTGTCCACAAAGACGTGTCAAGCAGAGTCTCTTCTATGGGTGTGTAGCGCGCCACACTTATAAAAGAGGGCCTGGGGGACATTTAGGAATGTTTCCCTTTGTTGTAATTCTACCTCAAGCTATAGAGTCTAAGGTCTTGGATCCATCTGATTTCTATTTGCTCATTTTCAGATCATGTCTCCAAGAAGATCTGACATTTTGGCAAACTCTTCTTCCCTGAATGAGGGAAATATGGATGAAGATCGACCAACTTCTGGGATTCATACCCAGTTATGGGTCATGGCAGCTAACTGTCTTCGTGGGGTTCCACCTTCCCCCACTAACCCTACTTTAGGGAGTGACATCTCCTCAGTCACCTCAAGGAGATACTACTAATGCTGAGTTCCGTCACTCTATTACTCTGTTGACTCAAGTTGGTGGTAAGTGGTCTAAGAGAAAGCATTGGGTGGGTCTTAAATCCCATTTTATGGCTAGTTCTCCCTACCTGAAGCCGTCAGGAGACAGACGTTATCAGAGTGGTAGTGTTTCTAGATCGTAAGGTACCCAATCCCAGGCCAATGAGGCCTATTTAGCACCGACCTACCCTTCGTGTAGATTTTTTGGTCAGCGTCATCGTGGTCAGTGTGAAAAGAGGAGGAATCGGTATTTTAGATGTGATTAAATTGGGCACATGCAGCGAGAGTGCATTTTTCTAGTGGTTGCTTGGGCCTATAGGACCCCATTGCTACTTCATTTACTCTGGCTCCAAAGGGTGTTGTTTCTTCTTCTACTTCTGTTTCTGCTACCGGCACTGGCCTATATCGATTTTACTACCCACTAGGAGTCCGAGGTGTCTTTTAATGTTATTATGGGTACGTTGAAACTCTTTTTCCGTGATGTGTATGCTTTACTTAGTATGGGGTCCCCCTTCTCTCTCTTATATGACCCTATTTGTGATTGTGTATTTTTAATTTGGTCCCAAAGTTATTTTGACCCTTTTATTTGTTTCTACCCTAGTGAAAGACTCTGTGGTTTTAAGGAGTCTATAAGGGGTGTGGTGGTGGTTGTGGGTAGTGAAGAAACTCTTATTTATTTAATAGAGTTGGATATGGTTGATTTTGATGTTATTCTGGGGATGTATTAGTTATATTCGTGCTATGCTTCCTTAGATTGTCAAATTTTTAAGGTCATGTTTAAATTTCCTAATGATCTGGTAATTGTACGGGAAAGGAGTTCTTTAGTGCCTAAGAAGAGGTTTGTCTCTTACCTTAGAGCCTAAAAGTCGATCTCTAAAGGGTGTTTGTATCATTTGTTCTGAGTTAAAGATTCTAACTCGGAGGTCCTTCTTTAAAATCCATTCTCGTGGTTAATGAATGTCCTGAAGTTCTCTTTGACGACCTTCCTAGTTTCTCGGTGGGAAGATTTCATCGTGGGTTGGTCTTGTTTTGGACACTTGTCCAATTTCTATTCTTTCTTTCTAGAATGACTCCGGTAGAGTGCTCTCGTTCTTGCATGCATGAGAGGATGGTTTTCCCTGGGAAGGAATAGGTTGTCGGTGGGTAAATAAGAAATTTGGGGTGTTCTCCTTGTAGGGTGTACCATGTATATTATATATTCTATATGGGATGCTTTGTTGAGTAGTGTTCATGGAAGAAAGTAATAAATAGAGCCCTGTGGTTAAAGTTGACTCTTTCTTGCTTTGAATAGGCTTGAACGTGAAAGTAGTATATGGCTAGATTTAGTCCCTTGTAGTGATGTGTCAATGGGAAATTATAAGTTGAATTAGACTTGCCCTCTAGCATGAATCCCTATTTATCCAGTTTTCTATGTCTCTATGTTGAGAAAATGTATAGGCGATCCTTCGTTGGTTGTTCCCTTAGAGGATGTTGGTATTTTGGACTTTTTGACCCATGAAGAGGGCCCGATAAGGATATTAGTTTGGCAAGTTCGCCGGTTGCTAACGAAAGAGGTGGCTTCGGTGAAGGTTTTATGAAGGAATCAAAAGTCTGAGAAAGCTACCTGGGAGGCGGAAGAGGTTATAAAGTCCAAGTATCCGCATTTGTCCTCTGTTCCGAAAGCTCATGCTTGAGACGTGTGTTGTGATGTTCTTAACTTGATTTATTTCCTTGTTAGGCAAGGGTTTCAAGTCCCTAAACTTTGAAATGAATACGTGTCTTTGATGGACAATGGGTTTGAGTCCCAAAGTCAATGGAATGAATGGTTGGTCGATAATGATCTTGGCATGTGTCTTGACCTTGTTGCATGTTCTTATTTTCTAGCATGGCTTAAGGTTAGTTTGATGAGTAATGGCATGTTAACTTGTGATTGTGTTTTCCTTACCCGTCATTCGGGGATGAATGATCCTAAATGGGGGAGAATGAAACACCCAAGATCTTTACCTTTGCAAAAATTCTTGGCAATTGGATATTTTTTCCAGGGTACGACTTAAGGTTACTAGTTATACCTTAGAATACGACCTAAGCTCTCCCTTCTTGTATAGTAATTAGTTTAGGATGGTATCATATTGTCTAAGATATGGTTTAGCCCCTCCTAAGTCGTATGTAAGGGTATGGGTCGTATGTTGCCTTATACTTAACCTAGTTAAATCTGCCTTGGGTACGGTTCAAGGTATGGTTTAGGGTACATTCATACCATAAGATACAAGTCATGAATGTGTGCTCGTACCTTGGGCAGTGTAGGGAGCCTTGGTGAAGCAAGGCCTAGGGTACGAGCTAGGGTACCACTCATACCCTAGGGTACAGTTTAGTCAAGTGAGTCGTACCGTCTTGGGAAGTCACTTTTTAGCTTTTAAGCTAAGGTATTTATAGATATTTCCCACCCCAAAACCCTTAATTCCTCTCCCTACATAATATGTTTTAGCCTCTTTTAACACTCATTTGGTAGATCAAACATTCCAAAACACTCTCCAAAACTCCTCTACCAAGATTGAAGCTAGGATTTAAGAGGCATTAATCTAGAGGCTAAGAAGGGTCAAGTTCTTCCATGAATCATCTTGTATAAGGCATGTATATCTTCCCTCACTGTTAGCTTAAAATATCATGTGTTTTAAATAATGATTTCAACTTGTAAATGGTGGTTTTGAAATCAAATATTGAGGGGGTTTTATGCATAGTGATGGGTATTGTTTACTCTCGCTTAAACTTGTGCTTATACATATTTTGGTGATCGTTGACATATGTGGGTGCTTGTTGAATATAGTTTAACAAATGGGTCATGATTAACCCTAAGTTTGATGACTCATACCTTGGTTTTGGTCTTGTTAAATGTATGCCCTTAATATGTTTGTAAAAATGTTTAAGAGAATTGACTAGTCACATATTAATTGTGTTTTGAGCTATGGCTTGGGCCTAATGAATATGAATGCTCAGTAAATGGCTATGTAAAGGACTTGTTGGCCATGTAATAAGTAATTGATGACTTTTGTGTCTTGAATGGTTAAAAAGGAGTTTAAGTCCATAAGCATGAAATTGAGTTGTGTTTTGAACTAAAGCTTGGTAGAAGAATGCTAGTGAAGAATGAATGGTTTTGTAAAGGTCTTGATGATCACAAATGGATTGGTATTATGGTATGAACTAGGGCATTGGCCTATTTAAGTGATTGATTGATAAATGATTTTATAAAGATCTTATGGTCGTATATGGTGTTGAATTGTAGCCATGATGGCTTGAATTGGCTAAAAGGGTTAGAGTCCATATGTGTTGAATTGAATGGATGTCATTACATAGACAAAGGGTTGCAGTCCCTAAACTTTGAATTAATTAATGTCTTCTTTGATGATGGGTTTGAGTCCCTAAACACTAAATTGGTTTGTGCCTTTGTTAGACGACGGGTTCGAGCCCCAAGGTTATGTGAATGAATTGATTGTTTGATAATGGTAATGGCATGGTGTACGCTTGCAATTAGCATTGGTATGATGATACCAACGAAGTGCTTTTTATAAGAAATTGACTAAGTGGCTGCATATGTGAAATGATAGTTTAAATTGGGCCTTAAAGCGGGACGTGTAGCAAAGCCATAAAACTGGAGTCCGAAGGACTAACACTTTAAACCATGCTAGTCGGTGCAAGTGTGATATGACCAGGAGGTTCGAGTCCCCCGAATGAAATATGTGACTGGGAGGTTTGAGTCCCCAGAATGAAACATGTGACAGGGAGGTTCGAATCCCTCAAATAAAACCTATGAAAGGGAGGTTCGAGTCCTCCTTACTCTATGTAGTGGTGCATAAGTCACCTCGATTATGTCGGGAGGTTCGAGTCCCCCATAAAAGCATAAAGGGTTATGGTTATTCTCTGGTTTGTACGGCTACACATACTAGGATCCTTCCAGCTAGGGAAGAGTTTGGCCTATATAGCCCGTAAGTGCCTTGTTCTATGATGGTGATGCCACACGGTCCAGGTTAATGATTTCAAAGTTTATGTTAATCTTGTTACCTACCTCGGCATTGTACACTTATATAAATGTATATATGTATATATATAGATTACAATGGTTATGTGCATCGGTTGATTGGTTTTGAATTATTGGCACTATCTTATCCTTATCCTTGAGTTACATGTTAGTTTTCCAACCGTTAATCATCTCCAGACTCTATGTCCCCACACAACATAGGGGTCGGAGCTTCTTCTTCGCTCCCTGTGCAGTGACTAGGTGTTCGAATGGATCGTGTGTTGACATTGAGGTGGTGAGCTTCCATTCTTCGAAAGGCATATATTTTATAGTCTTTTGTCTTATGTCTTAGACTTGGTTTTGGCTATTGTCGGGGGCCTGTCCTGACATATTATAGACATCGATTGTGTAGAGGCATTACGGATGACTGTGGACTTGGGTATGTTGGTTAGTTTATTGATATTAATGGAATGATTAGATGTTTCTTAAGCTATGATTGCAGTGTTGTTTCCGCTACCCTATTTTATAGTCGGAGTTCATCCAACACTTGTGGTCTAATATAATGGTTAGGTTGGGTTAACGAGGCGATCTCCGGATCTAGTTGGGCTTGAGATGCCCATTCGACAAGGCCCAGTTTTGGGTCGTGTCACTCAAACTCTAGTTAAAAACCCAAAATCAAAACCATGAATAATAAGCTAATTTTCATGCCATTAAGAAATTACAAGTATAGGGAAAGAGGTACATGCCTTAGATATACAAGGATTTGTGAGAAATTGGGAACTTGGAACCCGAAAGATGAACTGCGATGAAACCCTTATGCTTTCTTGGAATTTTAAGTTTGAGAGTGGAAAAATAGCTTTTGTGTCATGAAAACTTATGGAAATAGGTTCATATAGTGTTTAAAGGTCGTTCATAGGTGAAAATACCTCATTACCCCTCATCCTAAGTAAATAAAATCTAAAAATGCCTGAATTTAAAGCATCGGCGTGGCACGGAGCTTATCGTAGAGGCTAACCTCTGTGACATAGACCCTAACGCAGAGATTATCCTCTGTGTCATGGACCCTATCACGAAGGCTCACTACCTCCGTTGCCTAAAACCACCCCGACCCTCGTTTAAAATTTTCAAAACTCTTTTGGGATACCCTATTCACATGCCTAAACATAATTTAAGTCAAAAATTGACATTTCAAACACGAAAGGATCAAAAATAAAATGCTCAAAATTTTGAGGGTGTTACAGAAAATGTCCAAAGTACTCTTAATGAAAACACTGAAAATTTATCGCAAGTGACTACAGGTCACAGTACGACTCATAAGGACACATTACGATTTGTCACCATGAGTCGTAGTCAAGAAAGTAACTGAAGGACCCTTCTCTAGTGACCCTATGATTCACACTATATGACTCATCAGGTGACCCTACGACTCATAGGGTCGAAGTCAAGACGAAATATTTGGGCATCACACTGGTTTGGCTACGAATGGGACCATACGACTCATTTTGAATCTTTACGACTCGTAACCCCTAGTCATGGTCATCATAGAAACATCAGGCTAGCATATTGGTCTGGCTATAAGTGGGTCCTTAAGACCCGTAATGACACCGTATGACTCGTAGGGAGAGTCGTAGTCTGGGCAGTGATTTTAAAAACTAAAAAATTTTCAAGGACCAAAAATTTGGGATGTTACAAAATCCGAATTGGCCGTCTGATATTTGGTCATGCAGTCCAATCAGCTACATAACAAAAACAACTTAAAGAATTAGATTTACCACTGTTCATCATGATTCTTAAACCTGATTCTCTTTTCAAGTACTTGACTATTCTCATTATTCCATTCCAATGTGACCTCTTAGGAGTTTGCATGAACTGACTAACATCATCAAAACATATATCATATGTGTATAATTAGTGAGTATTTTATATGTAACGATCTAAAAATTTGATGAAATATGTGAAATTTATAGTTTTATGTGATTTGACTGTTTTACCCCTCCCCGTAGTTGTATTATAATATTTCTGGGGTGTGGGGGTAATTGGTATGATTTTTGATGCATTTTGGTATCATTTATGCAATATTGTGGTTTTTGAGAGCTTCGAGAGCCTTATTTTGGACTTATATGGATATCTTTTGATCCATGTGATGGATGGCCGAATGAACTGCGCCAGAAGCTCTAGAATATCAATTTTAGGATAGGTAGACCTTTGGTTCGGATCTCTATGCACCCGAGCTCATTTCGACCTATTAGTTAGAAAGTTAGAAAATTGGAAATATGGGTGTGGGACCCACATTTGATCGAACCGACCTCGGATGGAAAATTCGACTTCGCCAGCAGATCTGGAATATCGATTTTAGGGTGTTAGCATATTTGGTATGATTTTATGACTTTTAAATCTCATTTCGACCCTCGATTTAGAAAATTGTAATTTCGGGTTTCGGGGGTCAACTTTGTGAAAATAGTGTTTTTCTGAAAATCTAATTTCGTCATCACTTTCGAAACGTCGAATTTAGTATGGTTTCATAGTTCATTTGTGTATATCAAACTGCGAACAAATCTCGGGCACCCCGTTGAAGTCCGGATTGACTTTAAAAAAATAACTTTTTAACAACAGTTGTGCAGAAAAATTTGCAATAATAAATAGCTTTTTTTTTTACCTATTTTGTTCATTTTTCATCTTGACTCTTGGGAGTTAAACTCTAAAATAGTGTGGAAGCTTAAAAGTAAAGTTTGTGAGATCTTGGAAAGCAAGATTAACACCTCTTTCTTGGTTTTATTACGGATTAAAGGTAAGAATTCACCCTTTTTTTAGTAATTTCTTGATTAATTTCTCAAAATCCCAAAAATCTTAGGGCATGATTTTAAACCCAGATTTCATTTCTTTTTACTTGAATAATGTTTTTATCTCATAATTACTAGTTTTTCATCAATTTAACCTTCAAAACAACTGTGATTCTTGATTCTTGATTTTGACTCGATTTAAGTTGGGTTTTCAGCTGTAGGTTCCTAAAAATATGGGGAATATATTTTTGAAGTAAAATTCTGATTTTGCCCTTCTTTTTCGGAAATCCATTTTGGGGGTCCATTTTGACCTCGAACAAAAAGTAGTCAATATGGGTGTCGTTGATTTTTATTTTGATGCATAGATTTTATATTTGATGTTTTTAGTAAAGTTTGGGATTATTTGTGAAAAGTAAGGTCACGAGTTCAAGTGTAGTGGACCGCTTTCGGCTTTCGAGTTGGTTATGACTTAACTCTTTCAGACTGGGTTGGGTAGTAAATGATGGTACAAAATGCATGCTAAGTGTGGGAACTAATTATGAAAAATGACTATCTATGTGTTGTGCCCGTGTGGGGGCTATATGTGATGTAATTATCGAAATTGAGATATTATGTGATATGTGTGATCGTGTGGGGTGCTATGTGATATTGATAGCTTTGAATACATATAAATAATTGTATTGTGTTGTTAAAATGCTTAATGTGGTACCATTGGTGTATTGTGATAATATTCATACTTTATTGGTAAATGAAACATGTGAAAATTCATGGATGATACGAAAATAATGAGTGGACATTGGCTCATGTGGTTGTGGAAAAGTATCATTGTAATTGGTTGTGGAAATATATCATGTGGTTGTTTTTGGAAATACTCATTGTGATTGGTTGTGAATATTACATCTTCATATCATACTCATTCATGAAACATTGGTACCACCATGGCAACATCTGAGAAATACTGGCAACACCTTTTTAAGAGATATTGTAACATCTTATAAAATCCTTTTCGAGGGATTTGCCGGAAAGGAGATATGAAATATGTGGATTGTATATGGGTTGACTATCCCCCCATGGGTCCTACGTCGGGAAGCTTTAGCTCCGTAGGTGCATACGGGAATTGTGCGACGATCCCAGAGGTTGTGCGACGACCTCGTGCATCATCATCATCATCATATACATTGAACTTACTTTATTGTGTTATGTTGTGTTGTATTGGCATATTGACTTGTCATCTATGTATTTTTCGTATCTTCTTTTACTTGTATTTGTTGATCTTGTATATGCATATTCCCCCTTGTTCTTCTTATATGTGATATAATACGTACTTTTATTCTATCTTGGTGTGATATTGCAATATATGTGAGATATATTAAAATTGTTAGTGCAAGCGGTGTGGGCTACCGCTGTGGGACATTTTCTGATAGTAGGTGACGTGCCCTTATTGTGTATTTTGTATGCTTTATTTACTACTTTGCTTGGTCGGTCTATGATACCTACTAAGTATAAGTGGACCGTACTCATTCCTACTGCGCCCTTTTGATGCAGGTCCTAACTCGAGTATGCCTCAACTTGCATGACTCGGGTGATTGTTGGATCATCCAAGGTAGCGGTTGGACATTCATGCATCCGAAGTTCACCTCTATCTTTCTATAGTAGTTATGTCTTTATTAGTATCAGAGACAGTTATTATTTCTTTGTGGTTATTTTTCTAATGTATTTGTTCTTGGATTGTACTAGTAGTTCTTACACTATTGACACCTAATTTTGGGCGTGATTGGTATTTTAGAAAAGTTCTTTCTGCATTGTTATGATTACTTATATGGTTCAGCTTTGTTCTAGAAGTCTTACCTTTGGATATTTCTATCTTTTACTCTTTTCGTTTCAGTTGGGGTGATAGGCTTACTTGTCAAGGTACGCCGCGACAAGTTCCATCATGACCCTCATTTTTGGGTTGTGACATTATATATATAGTATATATTTTTATTATACATAAATTACACAATAATGATATATTCCTATAAATATGGATGCATATTTTATACTTTGCTTATTGTGTATTTTGTATGCTTTATTTACTACTTTGCTTGGTCGGTCTATGATACCTACTAAGTATAAGTGGACCGTACTCATTCCTACTGCGCCCTTTTGATGCAGGTCCTAACTCGAGTATGCCTCAACTTGCATGACTCGGGTGATTGTTGGATCATCCAAGGTAGCGGTTGGACATTCATGCATCCGAAGTTCACCTCTATCTTTCTATAGTAGTTATGTCTTTATTAGTATCAGAGACAGTTATTATTTCTTTGTGGTTATTTTTCTAATGTATTTGTTCTTGGATTGTACTAGTAGTTCTTACACTATTGACACCTAATTTTGGGCGTGATTGGTATTTTAGAAAAGTTCTTTCTGCATTGTTATGATTACTTATATGGTTCAGCTTTGTTCTAGAAGTCTTACCTTTGGATATTTCTATCTTTTACTCTTTTCGTTTCAGTTGGGGTGATAGGCTTACTTGTCAAGGTACGCCGCGACAAGTTCCATCATGACCCTCATTTTTGGGTTGTGACATTATATATATAGTATATATTTTTATTATACATAAATTACACAATAATGATATATTCCTATAAATATGGATGCATATTTTATACAACAATGATATAGTTTATCTATGTATGATATAGTTTTTATACATATATAGTAGTGATTCAATTCCTACACATATGCTGGAAATAGTTGTATAGAATGGTGATACAATAATGATACAGTATTTCTATGTGTGATACATTTTTCGCACATATACAATAGTGATACATTTTTTATAAAACAATAACATAATTTCTATACATATACTGAAAATAGCTGGAAAAGGGCTATAAAAAGATTTTTTTTAAAAAAAAACTAAAAAAATGTCTTCTAAGTTTCTTAGATCATCCGGTGTCAATAGTTCACCAGAATGATCATTTTTGTCCTTATTTTGGGTTGTTTTGGCTACCTTGTATATTTGCTTGTATTAGACGTTTTAGATTATGAATAAAATTTTTCCCTTTGGACATTTTAATTCCAAAAATGTATAAGATTAGAGCAAACTTGCCTTTTATTAAAACAAAAAGTGAAATATTTATATCCTTGTCATTACATAAATTGATTTTAATTTATTTATTTTTAAAATTAAATTAAAAGTCATTGAATTTAATTAGATCCTCCTTCCCACTAATTAAGTGTTTCCTGTAAAATTTAGGAATATATTCAACCCTTCTCATAAAGTCCAGAGATATATTTAATCTTTTATACAATATAAAAAAAAAGTAACTTCTTTAATTAAAGAGAAAAGTCATCATTACACCTCTGAACTTGTCCGTTCAACTTACTTTAGCGCTTAAACTAAACTTATAATGATTAACCCCCACCCCCTTTACAGCTTTATAGTGAATGAATTTTAATCCCTAATGCTGGTGTGGCATTAAAAGGGGAAAAAATCCGTGCATTTATTTTTTTTTATAAAAATAATGGCCAACTTATATACATATATAGAGAGAGAGAAAAATAATAAGAAAACTCCCCCTTCCCCTTTACCTTCCCCTCCTTCTACCCTGACATTATATATATAGTATATATTTTTATTATATATAAATTACACAATAATGATATATTCCTATAAATATGGATGCATATTTTATATAACAATGATATAGTAGTATCTCTATGTATGATATAGTTTTTATACATATATAGTAGTGATTCAATTCCTACACATATGCTGGAAATAGTTGTATAGAATGGTGATAAACAATGATACAGTATTTCTACGTGTGATACATTTTCCGCACATATACAATAGTGATACATTTTTTATAAAACAAGAACATAATTTCTATACATATACTGAAAATAGTTGGAAAAGGGCTATAAAAAGATTTTATTTAAAAAAAAAAAAAAAATGTCTTATAAGTTTCTTAGATCATCCGGTGTCAATAGTTCACTAGAATGATCATTTTTGTCCTTATTTTGGGTTGTTTTGGCTACCTTGTATATTTGCTTGTATTAGACGTTTTAGATTATGAATAAAGTATTGGCCTTTGGATATTTTAATTCCAAAAATGTATAAGATTAGAGCAAACTTGCCTTTTATTAAAAAAAAGTGAAATATATATACCCTTGTCGTTACATAAATTGATTTTAATTTATTTTTTTTAAAAAAAAAAGTCATTGAATTTAATTAGATCCTCCTTCCCACTAATTAAGTGTTTCCTGTAAAGTTTAGGAATATATATAACCCTTCTCATAAAGTACAGAGATATATTTAATCTTTTATACAATATAAAAAAAGTAACTTCTGTAATTAAAGAGAAAAGTCATTATTTCACCTCTTAACATGTCCGCTCAACTTACTTTAGCGCTTCAACTAAATTTATAATGATTTACCCCCACCCCCACCCCTACCCCCTTAACAGCTTTATAGTGAATGAATTTCAACCCCTAATGCTGATGTGGCATTAAAAAAAATGGGTGCATTTAATTTTTTTTATAAAAATAATGGCTCACTTATATACATATAGAGAGAGAAAAAAAAATTAATAAAACTCCCCCTTCCCCTTTACCTTCCCCCTCCTTCTACCCCCCTCATTTCCAGTGGATTCCACTAATAAATACCCAAAATTGTACGATGAATTCAAAGAAATTGATCTATTTTCAGATTTTTGACATCGACAGTATGTAATAATTTGTTGGATTCAGAATTATTAAGCTTCGAAATCTAATAAACCCAAAATTGTATGGTGGATTCAAAAATTCATTTCTAGATCTTTGAGCTCACAATCCCTTAGTTCCTTGTCTAGATGACGGAAGAAATGGTTGTGTCATGTGTATAAGAGCTCACAATCCACCACTTCTCCCACACCCCCTTTTCTAAATATTTTAACCTTTGAAATCTAGTATGTATATATATATAGCACTTTTTAAAATAATTTGTGACGTGACATCGAGTGACAGTGATATGACACAAATGTGTGGGCGCGTGTAATACACTCTCCATTGTAAGAGTGGTATTATATCATGAGGGGGGAAATAATTCATCATAAAGTTGTTAAAGGGATAAATACTTATAAGTTTAGTTTAAAAGCTAAAGTAAATTGAGCGGACAAGTTTAAGGGTGAAATGATGACTTTTCTCTTAATTAAATGATTAACTAGTATAGGTGCCCACACAATGCGCTGTTTTTTTAAAATAATATTCATTAAAAATATGAGCTTATTAACTTTGAACTAATAAAATTAAACAATCTTTATTGTATCACATTGACATATTTTAAATTTACTATGAAATATTAAAGATAATTGTAATAGTGAAATTACAACTAATTTATTGCTCTTTTTTTAAAAAAGTTTTATCTTTCAATTTTTAATTTCAAACATTAAGAGTAATTAATTTTAAATAAATTTCATCACTCTCAATTCAAAAACTAAGAACATACACTTTATTATTTTCATTTAAATTTCACAATTTTATCATTTAATTTTATCATTAATTTTTTAAATATTATATTTACATTTATTATTACATTTTCTAATTGATTCAATTAAATTCTCATACCACTCTCAAATCATCCATCCGACCATCTCACTAAATTCTACATCCACCCCAACTTTTATGCCCCCGCCCTACTTTCCCACACCCAGCCACCCCTACAAATTTATTTAAACTTTTATTTTTTTTCAAAACAAAATCTTAACCCACCCACCCCAACCCTCCCTCTCCCAATAATTCAATTTAATTTTTTTTTGTTTAAATAAGAATTCATAACCCCACCTATCCCCTGCTCCCTCACAACTTGTCCCTACCTCTCCTTTTTATAAATTTGAGAAAGTTTATCTTAACTTTCAAAGTGAAAGTTTTTATAAAATTGTAAAGAAGTTGTCAATATATAAAATTAAATAATTTTTTTAAAATAAGTTATTTCATATTTCGAGAAAAACATTACAACAGTAATTAAACTAGGTAATTAAACTTTTGCAGATCATAAAATCGTATGATATTAAATAAAAATATACATATATATAAACGTAGAATAAAATCAATATCAATACAATCTTGCAATTAGAATATTTACAAAATTATTAAACAAAAAATATGCACATGCATAAATAAATTAACCTAAAAAGATTGCAAGTTACCTTTCATGATCTAGAATGTGTCATACTTATTTAACGTAGATAATCAATTTTCATTGTGTCTTCAAACATGGTTGTACACTGATGAGGTAATTATGAGTAGTCATAGTTTGCCGTTTGTAAAAACTATTTAATGTAATATTGCTACATAACTATTTAAATTATGAACATATCAAGTAATATAAATTATGTAGAAGCTATGTCATTCGCTATATATATAAACTAGTGTATTTGTTCGCGCTTCGCGCGATTAAAATAACAAATCAAAATAGGTTTTTATATGATTATGTTATAATTCTTCGTAAAGGAAACTCAATCTTTAACATGCATCCTATATGTGAAAAACTTCGACAAAAAGAATGCTTCTCAAAATTCTAGACAAAATATGGTCAGCCATTTGACTTAATATATGTGAACTTGATTAAGAAAAGTGGAAATAAATAACTATTGAAAATAAAAAAGAAATAAATAGTAAAATGTTGGTGAAAATTATGATTACTAATTGAAAAATGAAATGAAGAAAATAAAATTATTTTCGGAGGGAATAGCGTACTCTCTTTAAGGAAATTTAAGTCTGCTACAACAAATCTTTAACTGGTTCAACAATAATCTTCTTGACGTGTTCTTTCTAGGATACGACAATCCAACAACACTATATAACTCAAACAAACTCTAGATAAGAGTTGAATACAAAACTCTACCAAAAGAATACCTTCCTTCAAGTTCAACTAAATAAAACTCTCTTTTTAACTTAACACTTTTTCACGCACTCTATGTTTATTCTCGTACTTCCTATAATGTAAGAACGTCATTATTTATAGGTGAAAGATCCTTCCTTATAATGAATAGAAATAAGATGAGGTAATAAGGTAGGAAGATTATGGGAGAACTGTGGCTAGAGGATACAAGAATTATAAGACAAATGAGATAGTAATGAATGAAAAATGTGTTTACGGATTATCAAAGTTACCAAAAGTTAGTAATTAAAAGAAAGTAATTGTCAATTAGTTACTCTAAATGACCTCCAATGTAAAGGGATGAGAAATGAAGCACATATGAGACTCTTCATATTACATGATACTAATGTCAAAATGCCACATAATCTAACATAAAATAGTAATGAAGTATATGCCGTAACAACTAAATGTTTATATTTTCTATACTATAATTATTGGTCTTGTTCATCTTTTCCTCAGCTTCTGCTCATGACAATTTCTGTCTCTTGCGTTTTTGTAAATTAAAATTTGTGTACTTAGTTATAAACAAAATTATTAGGTATAATAGTCCTTGTAAAGGATAATCTCCAACTAACCAAACAAATTAAATAATCACTGCATTTTCTTTGTAAAGCCGCTCATAACAATAACAGAACATTAATCAAGATTGCCTTCTGATATTCTACGTAATCTTGACTGAACTAACAGTAACTTGGCAGAACAACAATGATAAATGATGAGTACTCTACTATACGTCTACATACAAGTATATAAGAAAGAAAATTCAAACAGTGATAGTATGATTGAGGTTTAAGGTTGTTAATTTATAGGGATAAAAGGATTGTTAGTGACAGATCTTTCATTAGTATTTACTACACCTAAAATAACGGCTTGAAAATGTAAATTTTTAAGTGTTCATGCGTAGATCTCCAAGACCAGGGAAAATGGTAGGAAAAATGAATAGTTCTATGAAATTATTGTGACTAATTAATCACACTTTGTCATTATTTTATCTTAATCCTAATAAAAATGAGAGTTACACCCATTCATAAGAAAATGGCTACAACCTTCATCATTAATCATTAGCCATTAATGCATTTTCAGCCACATCATCAACCCTATAGCAGCCATATCAGCAACCCTATAGCAGCCATATCAGCAGCCATAAAAAGTTAAAATAATTAAGAAAAAAATTTAAAAATTGGAGAAAAAGGATATATGTCAATCTTGGCTTGAGAAGTATGCCACATCATCAACTCCTCAATCTTCTTTTATATATAGAGAGAGAGATTAATAGAAGAAAATTATCATAAAATTACG
Source organism: Capsicum pubescens (assembly GCA_030864215.1). Taxonomy (NCBI): domain Eukaryota; kingdom Viridiplantae; phylum Streptophyta; class Magnoliopsida; order Solanales; family Solanaceae; genus Capsicum; species Capsicum pubescens. Next base: position 260,668,848 of record CM061540.1, on the reverse strand, counting down.
TGATTTTTGTACAAATTATACAATCGTAAGAACATAATCAGTGTGAATGTAAATTAGATTTCACGTATCATATGGAGATGGATCATTTTATCGGCTTTAATAAAAAAAATTAAAAGAGAAAAATAATAGTTGAAAATTTCTGAGTAGATAGAAGAAATAAACTGGATTTATTACCTATTTGAATCATAACTAAAAAAAAATCAAGGAGTTTCACTATCAATCTCTATGCTTCAATTTGAAAATTTTGAATATTAACATGTTATCTCAGAAAAAAAAAAAGATACTGAAATAATTTAGTTGAATTTTGAATTTGAAAAGTCCTATATAGAATAGAGTGAAAAAATTATAGCCATCTCAAAAATTATTTAATGCTATTAAATTCAATTTTTAAACCTTAAACTAATTATTATTATTATTAATAACACTATTATTACTACTATTATATCTTTTTCAAAAATAAAATAAAAATACTACTATGTGTGTACTATTACGTACTATTATTATTATTATTATTATTATTATTATTATTATTATTATTATTATTATTATTATTATTATTATTATTATTATTATTATTATTATTATTATTATTATTATTAGGGGTGTACATAGGTCGGGTTGGTTTGGTTTTTTATTAAAATATAACCAAACCAATAATATCGGTTTTCTAAATCTATAAATCAAAACAAACCAATATGCAATCGATTTTTTTCATTTCGGTTTTAGTCGGGTTTTTTCGGTCTTTTCAATTTTTCGGTTTTCTCGATTTTTTTACAATTATAATGTGATTGAAGAAAAAGATTAAATGTTTTCACTAAAAAGATAAAAAAAAAAAAAAAAAAAATGGTCATAGAGTAGTTTCAATAAAAATTAAGTTGGCAAATTACTAAGATGTCTAAACTAGTATCTCTCAAAGTAATATTATGTGGATATCTAAGTAGTTCAATTTCTAAGTCACTAGTCACAGTAGTTTGTCTGAAAGTTTCCTTCACATAAAATGTGAGCACACAAAAGAATGAAGAATTAGACAACTTATTAAAAACTTAACTCCATAAAGTAATTAATTATAACATAATTCTATAAAATGAGAAAGAAGAGAAACAAACCTAAATCACAACTTGACGAATGAGAAAAGTAAGATGAAAGTAAGATGAGAAAATAATGAGAACTCTCTGAAAACTTGGAAAGTAAAATACAAAAAGTGAATCAATTAAAGAGTTTTAGGTTTTTATATTAACTAGCTAAACCCCACGTGTCTTGCACGTGTAACATTTGATTATTTAAAATTAGATAATTTTGTCTATTGCAAAAATTTTTAATGAAGAGCAAAAAATTTAAATCACCTCTCAAAGATCCTTCACACTTTAATAAAATAGCGCAACCATAACATATGTTTTATTAAAATATTTAATAAATTTTCAATTCTTAAATATTGAAGAAATAATTTTGTCTAAAGCAGACACTTTTAATACAGGACAAAAAGTTCAAATATTTTTGAATACCGAATCAAATAAAAACGAAGTTGAAAGAAAAGAAACCAAACTGAAATAGTTTGATTCGGTGTTCGATGTCTACTTTTTAAAATTGTAAATTAAAGAATTGAATTGAAATTTGATAAAATCGAATCAAAGAGCAGAACGTGTACTTCTAATCAACGCCTTAACAACATAAATCGTGCTAATATGAATGAGAAATAATTGTTTTTTTAAAAAAAACACCTTCAAACCCTCTCGTAATCGTCACGAAGTCTCAACCACACACTCACATAATTTTTCTTTACCTGCACATCACGCGAAAGCCAACAATTAAAATTACAATAAATTATACGATAAAAAAACGTTAATAAAAGATGCATAATATTTAATCTTGTTGACCTACAAATTAAAAACTAATATTAAAGAACATAAAACTAATCTTCTCTTGAACATACTCTTTAACAATTAAATTGTGAATGTTATTGTATTATTTATTGAAAAAAAGGAATGCTCAATATATAGATGTACGATTTTTTTCCTTTTAAGAAAGAGTTTATGAAACATGGAAGAAATCTAATCTAATTTGAGAAACTTTTTTTATAAAAAAATTAATTATTATAGAAGATCAAGACAAATGAAACTTAAAAGAAAAGAAAATTAAGGACTCCTAATTAAATCAAAAACTATACTTAAAAGAAAGAAATTAGGTCGTATGCTAACTACAATCTGACACTACTTATTTTTTTTTCTTTTTGATGTGGGACGTGTTTTTTTAGTTAAAATAGTTAAATAAGAATTTGATAAAATAATAAAAAGACATTTCTTATTATGTATTTTAAAAACTTTTTAAAATTTAATACTTATTAAAATTTTCTTATTCTAAGGCTTTTATATTTGTTTCTAGATTTTTCAAATCTTATTAAAATCAAATTTAGTTGTTTTATCATTCTTAAACTAATGGAAAAAGTATTAGTTGTCATTAATTCTGACGACTTATAATAAGAAAAGGTTTTACCATAAATATATATTAATTAATTATTAACTTTTAAAAATTAGAAAAAAATAGTGAAAAGACGATTTTGTCTAAAGCAAAAATTTTTAATGAAGGATAAAAAGTTCAAACAACATTTCAAAGGTCCTTCACACTTTTAATATATTATAGATATAGATTATAGATATAAATATAGATATAGATATTGAACTTTGTATTTATTTGTTATTAATGAAAAAATACTATAATTAAAGGTCCAAGAATATATATCTATTTTCTGAATATAAAAAAATAATAAAAGTAATTAGAAAGTAGATTATAAGTAACATTTTTTTACGTATAAAAAATTAAACTTATATATGTATTACGTCTGTTCGGTTTGATTTTATTTTTTCTAATACCAAACCAAATCAAGAATGATTGTTTTTTTTTGCCAATACCAAACCATAAGTTGGTTTTTTTCCTCGGTTTGGTTTGATTCATCGGTTCGATTTGACTTAACGGTTTGATTTGTACAGCCCTAATTATTATTATTATTATTATTATTGGCACTACTGAACATACTACGCACTACTACTATTACTACTTCTACTACTATTAGTTGTTGTTTTTGTTGTTTCATCTTTAATTTAACAATTCAATAAATTATACTTAGATATATTATATAATATTTAAATTTTAAAAGAGATAAGTTTATGAAAGAGTAAAAATCTATTTAGAACTCTTCAACTATGAATTTTAGTTTCATCTTTAATTTAATGTTTAAATAAATTAAATTTAGATATATTATATAACATTTAAATTTTAAAAGGGCTGTAAAAGATTTTTAAAAAATGTCTTCTAAGCTTCTTAGATCATCCGGTGTCAATAGTTCACCAGAATGATCATTTTTGTACTTATTTTGGGTTGTTTTGGCTACTTTGTATATTTGCTTGTATTAGACGTTTTAGATTATGAATAAAGTCTTGGCCTTTGGACATTTTAATTTCAAAAATATATAAATTAGAGAAAATTTGTCTTTTATTAGAAAAAAAGAGAAATATTTATACCCTTATCGTTACATAAATTGATTTTATTTTTTAAAAAAAGAATTAAATTAAAATAAAAGACATTGAATTTAATTAGATCCTCCTTCCCACTAATTAAGTGTTTCCCATAAAGTTTAGGAATATATACAACCCTTCTCATAAAGTCTAAAGATATATTTAATCTTTTATACAATATAAAAAAGAGTAACTTCTTTAATTAAAGAGAAAAGTTATCATTTCACCTCTGAACTTATCCGCTCAACTTACTTTAGCCATTAAACTAAACTTATGATGATTTACCCCCCCCCCTCCCGCCAAACAACTTTATAGTGAATGAATTTCAATCCCTAATGCAGATGTGACATTAAAAAAAGAAAAAAAACGCGTGAATTTTTTAATTTTTTTTTTAAATGGCTTACTTGTATACATATATATAGAGAGAAAAATTAATAAAACTCCCCCTTCCCCTTGTTGACACCCAATTTTGACCTCCCGATGCCTCTCTTAGGCTGTTATTTTATTAAAATTATTAATTTTCAACGCCAATATTTTCACGTATTATTTTAATGTCAAAATAATAATTACGTGCGGTTTCAAAAATACATGCAAATTATTACTTTTTGTTATTATTTTTTTATAAATTATTAATTATAATATAATAACTTACATAACTTCATCATCTTTTCCGTAAATATGCACTCACAATTTGCAAATAAATTATCTAGTTTCCATTATTATATTTATTATTATTATTATTATTATTATCATTATTATTATTATTTATTATTATTATTATTACTACTATTATTTAAATAACAACCTAAATTAAGCCAGTTTATCTGATTTATTTATTTACTGACCCAATTTTTATTATAATATAACAATTTTAGGCTAGTTTCACTCAATTTATTATAAGAGATAATACATCGAAACACCCCTGAACTTGTTAACAAAACTTACTTTAGACCCTAAACTAATAAAGCAATTACTTAGCCCCCTTATGAACTTTAAAATATATTATTTTGACCCTTTAAGAGCTGACGTGACAAAAAATAAATAAAGGCGCGTTTTAGTGGAAAAAAAAGTATAATTTTTTTTTAGTGGGGCCCACTTTAATATTTTTAAACATTATTTTTCCCTTCTTCCTCACACCTCACCACCCCCATTTCTTGTTCTTCTTCACACCCCACCACCCTCATTTCTTCTTCTTCCTTCCTTTTTTTTTTTTTCACTTCTATTCACCAAAATCTTCAACCAAATACACAATAATAAAATACATAAATTATACAAAAAAAAACTTTCATATAAAAATCAAAAATCAACAAAATAAACTCAAAAAATACATAAAAGTCATTGTGTAAAGCACAACACATGCCGTTAGTCTTTGTCACTCCCTTCTTCTTCTACTTTTTAAATTGAAACTTTTTTTTTTCCAGTTCATAGGCTTCTCTCTTCCCCATTTTCAACACGAATCAACGATCCCTACCACTTAATTTTCGATCACCACTATCAATTTTCAACTATAAACAGTTAATCAAACGGGTCTCCACTATATATATTATTTTTATTTTTGAGTTCGTTTTTCTTGATTTGGGTATGTTTTGTTATGTGTTTTTCAGTTAGATTCTGAATTTGATTTGTTTTGTTGGGTATTGATCTGTTTTGTTGTTTTGAGTGATCATTGGAGTGTTCAAGATTGAATTTTGATTGATTTTCTTGATGTGGGTATGACTGATTTTCTTGGTTCAAGATCTGTAGATTGTCGATTTGTGTTGGAGGGGGAGGGGGTTGTGAAGAAGAAAGAAATGGGGGGCATATATATATATAAATAGTATATATTTTACTTTTTTTAAAAAGAAAATTATAAAAATAGTATGTGTGTGGGATTATTTTTTCTTTTAAAAAAAATTCTAATTTCTTACGTGGCAATGACATAGCACTGATGTGGCGTTGATTTGGCAATGACATGACGCATGTGTAGTGCACTCTCCGTTGTGAGAGTGAGATTTTGAGGTTGAAATTAATTCACTTGAAAATTGTTAAGGGAGTTAAATAATTGTCTGATTAATTTAGGGTCTAAAGTAAATTTTACTGATAAATCAAGGGTTATTTTGATGTATTATCTCTTATTATAATTATAGTCAATTTGTGACTCAATTTAAATTGATCCGGCGGCTGAGATCAAGATATATACTCTTTTCTTTTAAAAAAAAAAACAAACCCTAATCCTAACCATTTCCAAAAATCCGCCTCCCATCCCCCCCCCCCCCTCTCTCTCTCTATCTGCTCTCCCCTCTCTCTAAAACAAAACCACAGCCGTCGCTCTTCTCCGGTGGACGGCTGCTGCCGCCGCTCCACCGCCCCTTTCTCCTTCCCTTTTCTTTCTCTTTGGCCACCACTCAGTCGGAAAACCCCATTGCCATCTCCCCTTTTTTCTCCACGGCTCACCCCCTCCGTCCACCCTCCGACCGGAAAAATGACAACATCAACTCCGGCAACCCCTATGTCGTGTCCCCTCATCCATCGGAGAAACCAATAGTGGCTTCCGCTCCGATCTCTCTCTCCCATTTCCAGCGAGCCTCCAGCCAAAGTTCGCCGCTCCGGCGAATCTCCATGCATCGACCCGCGCTCAGATACAGCGAACCAGTCAGCCTCAGCTGCAAGCAGCCATGCAGACGGCGATCCACCCTCCCCGCCTCCAGTGTCGCAACCAGCCCGTCGCCGCTGGCCCATTTTTGAAAAGTAATGGGTTCTCAGGAACCCATCCGCAGGTCTGTTTATGTGTTGAATTTTGTATGTCTAATTTCTCGTACTCTCTTCTTTTCTTTGCTTTGACAGAACTTAAGATTTAAAATTAACGGAGTCTGATTGATATTTTCGGTTCGATTCTTTGTAATTCCTTATTGTCGACTTGTTTAGACTGTCATATATGAAAACTCTCAAATTTGCATGAGTTTTACTAACCCTATTTTCTGGGTTGACATTAACAGCATGAGTACTGAAACCTATCTTATCCCGGCATCGATAAGGTTGACACTTTACTGTTAAGGTCGAATTTAGAATTTGCTTGCCTAAAAAGTTTTTGCTATTTTTGATACAGGTCTGGTTCTTTATTAATGAGTTGGAATTTGGTTAGTTCTTATTTTTGAATCAGCTCAAATTATGTGATAACTTTACCTACTCGTTTCTTGCCTTGCTTAAATCCAATTTACAATAGCCTAATATGATTAAATATGGTGATTTGAGATACACACCTTATTATAACTTTGGTACTGCTCTTTTGGTAGACGTTGATAGTTCTGAATAATTATTTTCCTTTCTGTGGTGAAATTAGAATTTTGAAATCCTCCAAATCTGTTATTTTTGGTGAAAACCCGCCTGATTTCTCAGCAAATTGATTTACCTTACTTAATTGAGAATTACAGTTGGTTGATTTATGTACTTTACTTAATTGAGAGTTATGGTTGATTGATTTAGTGTTTATTTATGGTAAACAAATAATTGATTGAGTCAATTGTTAACTTTCTTTACGTAAGGTAAACGTTTATTAACTATTGCCTGTCTTGATTATGTGGTTACCATATGATAATTCTTCTTTTATGGTAAATATAGCATTAAAATGATTGAGCCCTCCCTAATTGATTCTTGATATATTCTCTCCCCCTTAATTCCCGAAAGTGATTTCTTAAATATATTTTTTCCCTTTTGTGCTACGGTATCCCTTCTACTATAAAAACAACCCCTCTTTTCAATTAGGGGAACACTTTTTTTTACTAGTTACTTTCTAACAAAAAAAAAGTACAATATTTTCGCAAGTTCTTCGATTTCGGATCTCAAGAAGCACTCGGTTTATTGTTGTGTCTGAACGATGCGATTTGTTGTTTGACTATTAGACAGCATGCCCATAATAATTGCTCGGTGTTCTATGCGTTATATCATTGTCTGGTCACCTTGTATGTTCGTAATCATGCTATAATATCCTTGTTCATTTTTGCGCTTGCCATGTTATTTTGCTGTGTCTAGCAGGTTTGGGTAATTGGAAGAGTTGCTTGGGAGACTAAGGAGGGTGGCTTATTCTTTTAGTTTCTTTTAATTGTATTGTTATTATTCATACGGCTTGTAATATTCTTGTACAAACAATATTCTGATGTAATAATAAAATTGGGGACTTTTATGTGTATTACATGCTATGTGAATCACTTAATACTCTAAGCATGTAGACACTCAAGTTTCCACTTATTAACATGTCATTGCATGTTTTGACACGTCAACACAATTTAGGCATGACAGAACAAATTTAATATTTGTAAAACATATTAACATTAAATTCCTGCACATTCCCGCATGGTAATATGTTAAAACAGTAGGTTCAAGCGACTCTAAGCATGTTAAACATGTTAAATACTAGGTTAAATATGTCATTGTATGTTTCAGCATGTTAACACGAATTCAATCATGTTTTGAGCATGTCAACTAAATTCCTACATATTAATATTTTTTGGAAAAAGACATCGTTTTCACTCCAAACTATACCCGAAAAGTTAAAGCCACACCTAAATTATACTAGTGACGTATTACACACCTAAACTATAAAAAAGTGAAACTATTTACACCCTGTCAGGCTACCACCACTTGCATGTGGTGTAGTGTTTTACACGCGCTGCCACGTCAGCACCACGTCAGTAAAAAGTATCACCTTTTTATAGTTAAGGTGTGTAATAGGTCACTTATATAATTTAGGTGTGGATTCGACTTTTCAACTATAGTTTGGGGTGGAAATGATGCCTTTCCCCTTAATGTTTTTAGCCGTTTACTTTTGTTATTTAATAGGATGGACGCGCCTAAAATAAGTGTAACACGCGCCTTAGAATGGGGATCGCGGGGAGGTAATAATATCACTTTTATATAGTTAAAGGTGTGTAATAGATCACTTATATAATTTAGGTGTGACTTAGACTTTTCTTGTATAGTATGGGGTGAAAATGATGCCTTTTCCCATATATTTTTAGCATGTTGAACATCAAAATTAAGCATGTCATTGTATGTTTTAGCATGCAAATACGACTTCAAGAATTTTTAAGCATGTTCATGTATTTTTCAGCATGTTAGCATATTAAAATTGAATTTAAGTATGTTAATACATTCCTAGTGTGTTAGCATATTTCTCAGCATGTTAAACAATAGGTTTAAAGAATTTTCAGCATGTTAAACATTAGAATTAATTACGTCGTCACATATTTTAGTATGTAAACACAAGTCTGAGTATGTTAATACACTTTCAACATGATTAACATAAAACTACTGCTTATTAACATAGTCCTAGCATGTTAAAATTAAGTTTAAATATTTTGGCATGTTAAATAGTAGATTAGGTATGCCATTGCTTCCTTTAGCATGTCAATACAGATTACAGCACGTTAAAACTTTTGGACATGTTAACATTAGATTTCTGCATGTTATTGCATTTTCCAGCATATTAATGTGAAATTCATATCCTGTTAACATAATATTCAGCATGTTTAGTATTAGGTTTTAGGCATTTTCAGCATGTTATTGCATTTTTCAACATGTCAATATGAAATTTCTGCGCACTAACACAATTGCCAACATGTCAAAAAGTAGGTTTTTGAGCATTTTCAACATGTAACTCTAACCTCCTACATTGTCATTAGCTTACAACACGTCTTGCACAATGAAATTCATGAGCATTACTTTGACATATTTACCCTACTCTGGCAACACATTATTTGGACATGATTAACAATTATCTTTCGTCATATTAATTATTCGTTTAACACACAGATATCTTGCCTATAGATTAACTAAATAAAATAAATCATTATTTATCTTTACATGTTCATCACATTAATCAACTTTAATTAACTCAGAGGCTAACTTGGGACAATTGTGTGCTACGTGACATCCTACTTGTTACGCTTTTGAGTCTTAGGAAAACATAGCTTTATTTTGTCTAGACCTCAAATCCAAAATAGCAAAGCCCAGTGCCTCTTGGACGATAGGTGGGACAATAGGTACTTCTAAAAAATTGTTAGTTTTATTCTTGTCTTAGAACGCCTCTAGACTTAACAACTAGCCTAGGTGGGGTGGGATGGTTAGTCATTCGAAAGTGATGATCTCAGAGACATTATGCGACATTTGACATTGTTACTTGTTTAAGAATTTGGTCAGTGGGTCGGATAAGGATTAAATAAGTTAGGGTTCTGATCCGAATGAAATCAAAACTTTCCTTTGTTTTTTTTTTGAATTTATTCTAATATTTACCTTACATGTTTATTTTTTTGGGGTATTTTATTACATAAAGCAGTCCCCTTTATTTTAATTTATGTCATTTCTTTCTCCTTGCTTGTCTTATTATATGTTTTACTGATTTTTCACTTAGATAATTAACAATTAGAAATAATAAAATTACATGTTTTGTTTATTTACTACTTTATCACTAGTTAATATTAAGTTAATAAATAAGCGACCTTTTTTTGATCAAGTAGAATCCCCAAGTAAAGTACGAATTTGGTCGGAAAACACCTTTGTGGACCTTGAAAGGTGTCTAACACCTTTCTTTTGAGGTAATTTGAACCCTTACCCGAATTTCTGGTGAACTAGACTAAATAACAAATAGGTTCGTAGTTAGCCTAGACCGGTGTTCTAACGCACCTTAATACGTTAGGTGGCGATTTTTCACATTCTCCCAAAATAATTTCAAAAAATGTGGTCACGTCGAATCTCACTTTTCGCGAGAAAAATGGGGCACGACAGAATGACGACTCCACTGGGGATATTAGGTTCTAACCATTACGGGTTTGTATTTTATGTGGGATTCTGTTACTTTGTTTTATTTTTTCGTAATTACCTTATCTCTTTTATTGTTTATATCATGATTCATTAATACATGTTAGTCCCTTCTCCTTTCCCCTTTTACGTGTTATTCATATTCGTCCATGCCTATCCCTCTCCATTTTCCTTTTATTGATTATGTGTTTTGATGTTTATTTATATTGTTAAAGCATGTTATTGTATGTTGCGATGTGCTATGTGTTACTGTTTTATATAACTGTCATTTCGTTCATACTTTCTTCCACTTGGAACTTTTTTATTTTTTTATTTTTTACAAACGGTTGTGTGGGTACATGGACATTCTTTTCTAAAACACCCTTCGGGAAATGCCTTGTGGATCGATCGATCAGCGGTGCGTCGACAGTCACAAGCTTTTCCACTCTTGAGTTGTCCACTCGAGGGGATCATGTCATAAACCCACTCTTGTCCTTTAGGTCTTGTCTACATATTTCTTTCACTAAGAAATATGTGTCCCATTCAACGTAGGATGCCTTAGCATCGTCAATGCGTTGAATGTTAGTCTCATTCAAAGTCCATAGGGGTTCACGCCCCCAAAATGACGCACAATTATTTGCTATGTGTTGCATTTCTATGTATGTATTATCTATCTTGTTGTTTTGTTATTGTCTTAGTCACGCCTTACTCTTAGTGTCCCTCGCTTAAGATCTCTTTACTCTTAAAATTCTTATCATGGTAGCCCTGCAATACACTCTTAGGGCTTATTCAAAACTTCCCTTCAATTCATTCTTCTGACTCATCTGTTAGTATATTAATCATCTCTAGGCTCAACTCTCGCTTCGATAAAGGGTTTTAGTCTCATTAATAATCTTTTAGTACAACTTGTCATTTTAAGATATTCTCTTCTTAATGCTTTCAACGCTTACGTACTATGTCCCACGTGATCCTTTTGATACTATCGTACTCATGTCGTACTCTGACTTTCACAACCTCTAAGTTACATAGAGCTCTCATAACGTCTGTTCACTCCGAATGAGCATAACTCATTATTTTCAAATGAGTAGAATATTTATTCTAGACTCCTACGCATGCTCTTTGTTCCTAATTTTAAATTCTTTCTTCTGAGGTTGATAAAGTTGAACATCAGAAATGGACAGTCAAGCGATGCTTATCAATCTTGTCAACAGTGAAGCTGAGCATGAGAGTTTGGGGTTACATCAAAATAGAGCTATTTCGAGCATCTGAAGGTTAGAAAGAAAAATAGAGATAATTAGGGGGATAATGGCTGATATTCGAGGTTCAGTTGAAATGCCATCAGGTTTTCCAGAGTCGCTATCTGAAATAGACATTAGCACTCTCATCCACACCACGAAGTCCCCTATACTGACAACTTCATCTCTATCTGATCGTGATACGCATATGTCTCCAAGTCAGTTTTCAATTGCATTGCTAAAAGCACTTATTGGGTTGACAAATACGAGTGAGGATAAGGAGACAGAAGGACAGGTTCCTACCCATCATCCAGGATCATCTCAACAATCCAAAATGAATAAGTCATCAAAATCAAGAGAAGAAAACAAGGAGAGAATCGAGAGTTTGAACTTTCCATTATATGATGGGTCGGGAAACCCTCATCCCCATTTGAAGGAGTACCTTGACAAGCTATCGGCTATAGGACAAAGTGATAGCCTGAAGACGAAACTCTTTGTTAGTTCATTTAAGGGTCCAGCATTGAAGTGGTACGCCGAAAATAATACTAGCAAGTGGGTCTCTTGGGACCATCTAGCAACTGACTTTGTTAGGCGGTTCGATAGTAAGCTAAAAAAGAATCTCACAGTCGAGGCAAATTTGGTTAAGCCACAATCCAAGGAAAAGGGAAAGATGATTATCGATGAGACATCCAAGCCTTCAAAGCCTGAAGTAAGCGTACCCCAACTTCAACTGATATGGTACCCAACTTCAGAAATCATTCCAACATCCAATTATGTCCAAGCCTATTATCCCCGATCCTTCACAAAACAACCTCCTCAAACTTTTTGGTACCCACACCCATCCGCTGCTTCAAAATCAAACTATATTCCAGTTTCTCATTAAAACCTACCCACAAATCAACAAACCATCAAATCCAACATAAGCCTCAGAAAAATCCACCAAAACAATACACTCCCCTGGGTGAACCCATAGAACAGTTGTATCAACGACTCAAAGATGCGGGCTACATCACGCCCATTATTGTCGTGCCTTGCGATACCAAGTCCAGGAGGTATTGCCCCAACCTAACGTGTGCCTACCATTCTGGAATGAAAGGACATCCTACTAAGTCGTGCTTTGCCTTGAAGAACATGATCCAGAAGTTGATTGACACCAAAGTGATAAACGTGACAAGGTCAAATTCTGATGAAGGTTGATTTTCTAAGTTTGACTTGCACTTGTTGACATTGGTGAAGAAGATAGCATGCTGATTCTCTACTCCAGACTCCCAAACATTTGAAATTCTTTCAATTTTTACAGTTTGTGACTTCCTTTTATGTTTTCCTTGCTTATGTAATATGAACTACGATTGACCTGATTCCCCTAAATGAGGGATACGTAGGCGCTCATTTAGGGAGTTCGGTCCCATCATAATAAAACTTTCTTTTCCCCTACTTTATTATTATTCTGTACTGAGTTGGATGAATCAACAATATGATATGAATCAACAAATCTGATGTTCAACAAAAGTCAACCTTACTCATTTCTTATCTTTCTTATCTTCTTTACAATCACAATTGCAAATTCGACATCATGTTTTATTACTATTATGTTTCGTGTGTTAGGAGCTCAAATCTTTACGCCTAGAACACTTATAAAGGCTTAGTCTTCATCCTAGAATGCCTTTGTTTTATATTTATTACGTTTTGAACTTATGCGTTAATTTTGTTTGACTTATTTAAGGGTTGTCTAGCATTTGAACATCGAACTCAAGTGAAAATCTGCAAAATGAAAAATATGATGCTCAATGTCCAAAAATCTTTCAATCGTTCTTCTCACCGTCCAAGGAAAAACACCATGCCTCCTTATCCTCGACTTACCCACACACCTTCCCAATAATTTTTTTCTGCACATAATACTCTTGGAAGTGAAAGGCTCAATTTAGACGAACGTTGGCAAAGGCTTCATGACTTGGAGAAAAGGTTGAATGAGGAACTGCGTTCTAGGGGTATCTACGACTTAAGGTATGATAAATTATATATACATCTGTGGATTGATCTACCTCTAGGATACAATGTTTTGAAGTTCAATATATTTAATGGGCATGGAGATCCAATCACACATATGAAGGACTATTGAGGCAGACTAATTGGCATAGGACACAATGAGGCTCTCCTAATGAGATTATTTATTAAAAGTTTGTAAGGTATGGCACTCACATGGTTCGCCCAACAAGACTTCGACAAATGATATAATTAGGAAGAATTGGCTTAAGATTTTGTGAGGCAATACAAGTTCAACATCAATACTGGTCCAACAATGCGTGAATTGCTCGAGATGAATAGAACGACTCATGAATCTTTTGAGAAATATGCAATTCGATGGAGATTAGAGGCTTCCAAAATACGTTCTTCTATACCTGAGGAGGAACTGGTCCAAATTTTCCTCAAGACACTAGATGGAATATACTTTCAGAAAATGTTCTTCCAGGTCAGTCACGTCTTTGAGAGTCTAATTTCGATTAGAGAAACAAAGAATCCATTCGAGGAAGAGAAAGATGATTCATCACCCTCCATACCTCAAACGCAAGACTATCGAAATAATGAAGAGACCCATGCTGTTTTTGGTTCTCGAAATAAGGCTCATCAGATCCAATCCTACTCTGTCCAGTAAGGTCCTCAAAATGAGGCTCCCCGAAAACAACCCAACTTTCAACAAGGGCCTTACTCAGTACGCAATGCTTTTCATCAATAAAAAAGAATGAGGTCTCGAATCTATGATCCTGTCACTACAAACAAAATCCATGTTCAAGGTGATCCAACAAGAATATTCCCAAGACATTCACAAAAGAAGCCTAAAGCGCATTACATGAATTGACGTGCAAACCCTTCTTGTTTTTCGTCAATGTTCTTCTTTATTCGTCTTATGGCTAAGAACATTTTCTTGTCTTCTCTACATTTCTTTGCAATCATGAACTACGTTCGACCTGGCTTCATTTGGATACGTAGGCAGCCCACGTTGGGTCCGGTCTTAATCTAATAAAATATTTTCTTTCCCTCTCTTTCAGTTACACTTCCAAAGTGTCGGGCTAATAAGCTCAACTCTTGAGCATATTAAGGGCAGATTACAATTGAGCCTACAATATTCAAATGTAGAACAACCATTTCTCTTGGACTAATGTTTTCTTTGAGTGGTACAAGAATATTAGGCTCCGTCCATTATAGAACTTTTTATTTTTTACAAATTAACCTGTTCATTCTTTCCCTATATGTCACCTTTACCTTACTAACTTGACTCTTTTTTAATTTTCATTATTTATTTTTCTCCCACACCCCAAGGATTGATTCGTGCATTCTCTTGCCCATCACATCAATTGAAAAAGGCTTGGTCTCCTTCTCTTAAAGCTTAGTCATCAAGATAAGGAAATGAATGATAACAACGAAACTAGAAATGAGCATAATGAGATGATCTTACGAATGGAACAAAGAATACTTCAATTACAAGGGGAATTGTCACAAACCCGTAACTTGTCTAATCCATCCCTTTCTTTGAATGCTCCTTCGAACCACAAGATGAGGGTAACACCGTTATTAAATCCCATCCCATATTCACAAGTCATCCCGTGCCATCCCTTCCTATTTCACTACTAAGTCACATATACGTGCTTCCTAAAAACAACCAACATCCATATTCTTGCTCACCATAATACACCATATGCCCAGCTCTACTAAATTTGAAAACAACATCATATGTCCACAATATACCGCTAACTTTTACCTCAAATATGCCTCGTTTTCATGATCCAAACAACCATACTTTAGATCCAAATTATGTCAAAACGACCCCATTCACCCACCACTAATATAAATCCAAACCTCAAAAAAATGCCCTTATGCAATCTGTGGTTGAGAGGTTGGAACAACTTAAATGTAGTAAGGGGTTGAAAGGGCTAAGTTACGAGGACTTGTACATACACCCTGATGTTAAACTGCCGGAGGGGTACAAACTTCTTAAATTTGAAACTATACTGTGACAAGCTAGTTGGAGTTGGTAGAAACGAGTAGATTCTAATGAAGTTATTCATGAGGAGTCTCACTGGAGATGCTTTATCATGGTATGTCGCACAAGATGCAACGAAATGGTCAAAATGGACCGACATGGCAATTTCATAGAGAGATTTGGGTTTAATGCTGAGAAGGCATCTGATTGGTTCTACATTCAGAAGTTAAAGAAGAAACCTATAGAATCGTTTTGAAAATATGGAATGATATGGATATGTAAATCTTTAAAAGTGTGCCCTCTTTTAGATAAAAATCAAATAAAGGAATTTTTCATTCGTGCCCAAGAGCCATAGTATTATGAAAAGATAATGCTTATAGATGATCGAGAGCTTATTGACATCATTAAATTAGGTGAGAGAATTGACGAAGGCATTAAAAATAGCATGATAATAAGTTTGGAGGTGCTCCAAGCGATTAAGACTTCACAGGCTAATGATGACTTGAAGAAAGTAAATGTTGTCTTGACTACGCAAGATCCTAAAACCCTTCCAATTTACCAAACACCACTTTCTCCACTTCAATACCAAACACCCGTATATCAAGCACCCTCATATTCATTTCCTACAACGACATACAATTACCCCATACTATCTTATAATCCTATTAACTCTCTTGCACAAATTGCGTACTTTGAAACTCCTCCAAATACATTCCAACAACCATTAGCTTATCAGAATCCACCAACGAATCTACGACCCAATCAGTTTTTCACATCTCGAGCCAAGCTCCAGAAAAATCAGTCAAGACACTACACTCCCTTGGCCGAACCCATTACCCAACTCTATGAAAGGTTAAGGGTTGATGGATATATTACTCCAATTCCTCCAATTGTAATGAATACGTGTGCAAAAGGACTTGATCATTCCAAAGTTTGTGCTTACCATTGAGGGATGACAGGCCATACCATGGAGGAATGTTGTGCTTTAAAGGACAAAATTCAAGCGCTGATGGATACCATGGTGATAAATGTGATGGGGACATATCTTGACGTTGATTAAGCATCGACATCTACCTGACATTAATGAAGGGATACCACGCTCAAGCACTTAAATTAAGATAATCTTCACAATATGAATTTATCCTATGTATTTGAACTACGTTCGACCTGATTCCCATTTTAGAGGGATACTTAGGCGCTCCAATGGAGTTCGGTTTTATCATAGTGAAATTTTCATATTTTCCTGAAGCATGTAACTGGGGCAGAATTTTTTAAAGGATTTCAAAAATTATATGATTCTACAAGTTTAAGACGAATGAGACATGTAACTGGGGCAGAATTTTTGAGAGGGTCTCAAAAATTCTATCAAGAAGTATTTCAACAAATTCAAGGCTAGAAAGATTGAGGCCATGAAACTGGGCAGAAATTTTTGAGGAATCCTCAAAAATTTCATCAAGGATTGCATCTCAAGAAAGCGATATAAAGACAATGGATTCAAGACTTGGCAGAGACACGAATCAATCTTTTCCCTTTGCTAAGACTAACAATTTTTCTTTGCGTACAAAAATAGAGTGACGAGTATAAATTTTGAGTACGCTATACGATATCAGAGGATATATAAGGCTAAGTATTTACGTTTTGTATTCTGAGCGGGTTAAGCACTAACCTCTCGAGAGAAATTGCTTGAGGCTATGCATTGTCTTTGAAAAGTTAATTGGGTTAAGCACTACCCTCTCTCAATAAATTTATCCAAACTAAGCATTATTTTGGAAATTCAATGGAGTTAAGCACGACTCTATCAAGAAATATCTAAGGCTAAACATTGTCCTTAGTGGGTTAAGCACTACCCTCTTTCGAGAAACTGATTGAGGCTAAGCATTGTTCTTGAAAGTTAGTGGGGTTAAGCACTACCCTCTCTCGAGAAATCATCCAAACTAAGCATTGTTTTGAAAATTCGATGAAGTTAAGCACGACTCTATCAAGAACTCTCTGAGGCTAAGCATTATCCTTGGAAAGTTAAGTGGATTAAGCACTACCCTCTTTCGAGAAACTGACTGAGGCTAAACATTGTCCTTGGAAATTTAAGTGGGTTAATCACTACCCTCTTTCGAGAAACTGACTAAGGCTAAGCATTTTCCTTGAAAGTTAGTGGGGTTAAGCACTACCCTTTCTCGAGAAACCATCCGAACTAAGCATTGTTTTGGAAATTCGATGGAGTTAAGCACGACTCTATCAAGAACTCTCTCCTGCTAAGCATTGTCCTTGAAAAGTAAAGTGGGTTAAGCACTACACTCTTTTGAGAAACTGACTGAGTCTAAGCATTGTCCTTGAAAGTTAGTTGGGTTAAGCGCTACCCTCTCTCGAGAAATCATCCGAACTAAGCATTGTTTCAAAAATTTGATGGAGTTAAGCATGACTCAATCAAGAACTCTCTAAGGCTAAGCATTGTCCTTGGAAAGTTAAGTGGGTTAAGCACCACCCTCTTTCGAGAAACTGACTAAGGCTAACCATTGTCCTTCAAAGTTAGTTGGATTAAGCACTAACTAAGCATTATTTCAGAAATTCAATGGAGTTAAACACGACTCTATCAAGAACTTTCTGAGGCTAAGCATTGTCCTTGAAAAGTTAAGTAGGTTAAGCACTACCCTCTTTCGAGAAACAGACTAAGTCTAGGCATTGCCCTTGAAAGTTAGTTGGGTTAAGCACTACCCTATCTCGATATATCATCCAAACTAAGCATTGTTTCAAAATTCGATGGAGTTAAGCATGACTCTATCAAGAAATTTCCCGAGGCTAAGCTTAGTCTTTTGGAAATCGATCGGGTTACTCGAAGACGAATATTATTTTTTGATACTGAACATGCTAAGAACAACTGCCTCGACATTATTAAATGCTACTGCTTTACTGGACATGGTATGGATTAAGCACAACCTCTTCAAATCTATATGAACAAAGCATTGCTCTCTTATGATATATACACTTTTTTATCTCTCTTATCATTGTTGTTATGGTTGTTTCCACTACATTGCCCAATCTTCTATACACACATATATATCTGTGCTAACCATTTTATCCAGTTGAGCTAAAATGGAAGGACTAACAGGTACAGATTACTCCATCATGTGCAGCCAAACAGTTGATTTTATGATTCCACAGTGCACCGACAACCCCAAAGCTGATCCCACGATGAGAAGCCAAATAGCTGATCCCATAAGTGCATCGAGAAGCCAAACCACTAATCCCACGATACAAAAGATATGCTTTCTTATTTCCACATTCACTTTATGTTTATCAATTGCTTATTTCTTATTTGCCTAACCTTTGTTATTTAGTATGTTGTAAAGTACGCAGGCAATAGAGATGGAATAACAAACAGAAACAATTTTCGTTCCTGCTTTCGAAATATCACTCTACTTAACTATCAGTCGCATATACCCAACTTGAATCTCACCTACCTTTTATTTTCACGCCTCCCCTCCTGTCATTATTTCCAAATCATGCTCATCTCATCGACCCACAACATCTTTGTTGAATGTCCGTCCTTTATCATTTACACTTTTTAGGAATATTGTTCACTCCTAAATCTAGAACTACACACAGCCTGATTCTCATAAAACTAGAGATATGCAGGCGATTTGAAACCAAAGTCTCAGCCACACTATTTTTAAAACCTCCTTCTATTGCTTTAATCCCAACAAACTTCCCCCGATCGGACAAAATTGGCAACTACATCAACTTTCGTTGCTTGACAACTCTTTTATCATTTCTAAGCAATAAAGGGACAACTGTTGACACTCAATTTTGACCTCCCGATGCCTCTCTTAGGCTGTTATTTTATTAAAATTATTAATTTTCAACACAAATATTTCACGTATTATTTTAATGTCAAAAGAATAATTACGTGTCACATTCACGATTTCAAAAATACATGCAAATTATTACTTTTTGTTTATAAATTTTTTATAATTTATTAATTATAATATAATAGCTTACATAACTTCATCATCTTTTCTGGAAATATGCACTCACAATTTGCAAATACATTGTCTAGTTTTCATTATTATATTTATTATTATTATTATTATTATTTATTATTATTATTATTATTATTACTATTATTTAAATAAAAGCCTAAATTAAGTCAGTTTATCTGATTTATTTATTTTCTGACCCAATTTTTACTACAATATAATAATTTTAGCCTAGTTTCACTCAATTTATTACAATTTTAGCCAATTTTTGACTCAATTTAAACTTTATTTAATTTGTTATCAAATTCTCAAGCTTTAGATTTCAACCGTCGATCAAAACTGATTCGACAGCTGAGATCAAGATACACTCTCTTTTTAAAAAAATAAATAAATAAGAAACCCTAACCCTAACCATTTCCAAAAATCCGCCTCTCATCCCCCCTCTCTCTATCTACTCTTCCCTCTCTCTAAAATAGAACCACAACCACCGCTCTTCTCCGGTGGACGGCTGCTGTCGCAGCTCTATCGTCTCCTCTCTTCTTTCCTTTTTTTCTCTTTGGCCACCGCTCAGTCAGAAAACCCCATTACCATCTCTTTTTTATCACCACGGCTTGCCCCCTCCGTCCACTCTCTGACCAGAAAAATGACAACATCAACTCCAACAACTCCTATGTTGTGTCCCCTCATCTATCGAAGAAGCCAACAGTGGCTTCCGCTCTGATCTCTCTCTCCCATTTTCGACGAGCCTCCAGCCAACATTCGCCGCTCCGGCGAAGCTCCAAGCGTCGACTCGCACCCAAATCCAGTGAACCAGTAAGCTGCTGCTGCATGCAGCCGGCGATCCTTCCTCCCCGCCTCCAGCACCGCAACCAGCTCTTCGCACGCCGCCGCTGGCCTATTTTTGAAAAGTAGTGGGTTCTCAAGAACCCATCCATAGGTGTGTTTATGTGTTGAATTTTGTATGTCTAATGTCTCCTATTCTCTTCTTTTCTTTTCTTATCTTTAACAGAGCTTAAGATTTAAAATTAACGGAGTCTGATTGATATTTTTGATTCGATTCTTTGTAAATCCTTATTATCGACTCGTTTAGACAGTCATATATGAAAACCCCCAAATTTGCATGAGTTTTACTCTTACCCTAATTTTTGGGCTGACGTTAATAGCATGAGTACTGAAACCTATCTTATCCTGGCATCGATAAGGTTGACACTTTACTATGAAGATCAAATTCAGAATTTGCTTGCCTAAAAAGTTTTTGCTATTTTTTATACTGGTCTGGTTCTTTATTTATGAGTTGGAATTTGGTTAGTTCTTATTTTTGAATCTACTCAAATTATGTGAAAACTTTACCTACTTGTTTCTTGCCTTGCTTAAATCCAATTTACAATCGCCTAGTATGATTAAATATGGTGATTTGAGATACACACCTTTTTATAACTTTGGTACTGCTCTTTTGGTAGACGTTCATAGTTCTGAATAATTATTTTCCTTCTGTGGTGAAATTAGAATTTTAAAATCCTTCAAATCTGTTATTTTTGGTGAAAATTCGCCTGATTTCTCAACAAATTGATTGACCTTACTAAATTGAGAATCACAGTTGGTTGATTTATGTACTTTACTTAATTAAGAGTTATTGTGATGCCTCAAAGTTTTGGGACCTGTCACCCGCCAGGATTGTACATGCCAATTAGGCCGCAACATTGTCAGCTATGCAGGTGGCATGTGCTGAGGGAATATGCTGAAGTTGAAGATTAGGCAAAGGGGAATAACATGAGAAAAAAAGCATATATATATGTTGGATGACATATCCTAAGAGTGCCAAGATGATTTGGAGAGGGCTTGGTGTGAGTCCAAGGGGGCAGAGGCATGGTGAGGATCGTGTGCGGTGTTTGATGTCAGCGTCGTGACATTTTGAGCTACAAGTTGAATATAAGGATTCCGGTTTAAAGTGTTGATATTAAGGGTACCTTATGTATTATTACCAAATTTGGGGTCATTTGGAGTCCGTTTGGATAGGGGCTTGACTTGGCCAAAGTCCAGTGGCATTGTCGTAATTTGCTGATTGGTCCAAAGGCCATAAATCATTCCATGTGTATGTGAATGGGGTGAAACTTCATAGAGGTGTGAAGAAAGTCAATAGAAAGGAGTAGGAACATACGACACCCAATTTGGAGGTCGGATGGATAGTCTAAGCCCTAGTATGATTCTCGGACAGAATAATGTCTTGTGCCAGACTTTGAGATTATTTATTTTAAGCATATATAAGGGGGGTATACATGGTGACAGCCTACCAGCCTCCCCCGGGTGTGTCGACAGATGTCCACCCAAGTGTGCTACCTTGGCATGTCAAAGGAATGCGCAATGTACTCATAGGGCTCGCGGGAACCCTATGGGCAACGCAGGGTCGGGTGGACTAGCGTTGGGCGCCCCAACAAGGCTAGAGGTTGGCTATATGAACCGATAAGCCCCGATAGCTATCTAAATGATGGAAGGATGCCTCCAAGCCGATAGATCAATCGAGATACTCTCCCCAAGAGACTCGTGAGCTAACTTGTGAGCTTGGTCAAGGTTCAGCCAAGCGAGCAAGGGTCCGTTGGCCTAGACGCGCAGTTGTGGGGAGACATTGTGCTATGAAAGTTGGATCCAAGTTTCGTGGGCTATGTTTGGCTATGCCATAAGACATAAGAGGGCATGACTAAGGAAGATGCTTGAGACAAAGGCCAAGGATTGAAGGTTGCCCTACTCGGGCGAAGCAAAGGCCAAGTGCACATGCACAAGGCGATGTCAAGCTTGAGGCTAGGACTGTGCACGCTATAGCGATGCCCAGGTCCATGCGAGGGACGATTATGTTCGTAGCCTTCCCCGGAAGCGCATATGGATGAGATCCAAGGATTAAAGGTGCACCATAACAGTTGCTTATATGTTGGCCATGTCAACCGACATGTTGATAGAACTACACCAAAGGGAGCAAACCTCTGAGGCGAGCTTCCCACAGGCATATGATCGTGCTAAAGACCTGGGAAATGAGGAAGGCTGGCCCATAGTTGGGGGGAACTATGGGCGTCGCACGGGCAAAATTATATCCCACAGACACAGTGAAAAATGAGCCCGTGACAAGTGGTATCAGAGCAAGACCACTTGCGTATCAGAGTGTAGAATTGAGAGCAGATTGTGACTGTCATTGCAGCGATCACGTCAAAGCATAGATTAACATTCTTTGTGCTAATGAAGAGCGTTTGAGACGATGCTACCTTGTGAAGGGAATTGGTTGTATGTTGAGACGCTTGATTTAGCTATGTCAACCAAGGACCATCATTTCAGAATCATGCTATATCACAGCCGTTGATTCCGCCTTCGTCTGTGTGGGTTGATTCATCTTCGAAGCATCCAAGAGTGATTGAGAAACCTTCAAGTGATAACTTCAAATCAGTGGGTACCGTATGCAGAGGGATTCTATGGAGGCACATTAGGACAACAGGTATGGTCATCGTGCGATACTGTTTGAGTGGAACCACAAAGTTGGACAATCGGATAGTTGGTGCTTAAATATCCTTGATTGTGGGGAGCCGTCAGTTCGTCAGAAACTCTGTAAGCGGTATATTGGCAACTATGGTTAGAAGAGATCATAGACTTGATAAGAACGTCAAGAAAGGTAGGTGAAGTGCATCAGAAGATTGTCAGTCAAATAGTTTGTTCATGCAAAGCGACGAGCCAGGGTTGTCAGCCATAAAAGAGTCTAGGCTGAGTTAAAAAAGGGGATATGCTGATAAGTTGGGTGGTCAAGAGAATGAGCCATGTCTTCCAGGTCGTGCAGCCATGTTCCAAGAGAGTTGAAGCCGTAGAATATAAAAAATGGGCTTGATCATGCTTAGATCTTGCCATGGATGCATTTAAGGCATCAAGTTGAGTGTCCGCCAAGAAGGTTGAACTTGAGCTTTGCTGGAAGGCATGTGAAGGGATCCATCTAAGGAAGTCGGACTCAAGGTCGGAAAAAAACCTAGCCACCTAATGGGTTGCGAAGAGTGGAAAGAGAGTCCCTAAACCTAGCCACCTAATGGGCTGCGAAGAGTGGCAGAAGAGTCCCTAAACCTATCCATCCAATGGGTTGCGAGGAGTGGCAGGAGAGTCCCTACAGAAGAGAGCCATGCAGGATGAGTGGGCAGTCAAGCGTACGGCATGTGCAGGCAGAGCTTGCAGTTGGAGAGAGTGCTATGCAAGGCAAGAACCAGGCTAGAACGAAGCGGACCATTAGGCCGCGACAACGTAAAGAAGGACCTGAGTGCAAGCTTCTTTGTGGAAAGATGGGCGTTAAAGTCAGGTGGAGGCTGCAGATGGGTGAACCAAGGGAGTTCTCTCCATAGGTTATAGGTACGAGGGTACCCCGAACGTCGAAGGACTGCGAAGGGAAAGAGAGAGTTTTGAACGAAGTGTCTAATTCATAGAGCAGTGCGCAGATGCCGTCACTTTGAGATAAGAAGTACTTGTGAAAGGTACGTCCCAAGAGAGTGCGAGATGCTAGAAAGTGCCATGGTGAAGCATGGGTTTCCAAAGGCTGTTGTGAATGATGATTGGGAAAAAGTTCATAATTTGGGCTACCGCCAGTGATGTTTCTCGAGGAAAGAATATAAGGACCATGAGGGCATGGTTGGCAAAGATGCCACATCGAGGAATGCCTACCTAGCTATGTTGTGTTGAAAAGGTAAAAGTCCAGGAGGGAAGATAGTTGTCTACCAGAGGAAAAGGATCGAAGGGCTAGACATTCCAGGTATGGATGGGATAGTAGGATCGCCAGGATGGAAATATATTCCCGGACAAGATGAAGGCCGTGAGGAGCATGGTGCGGATATGACTTAAGGTCACCGCAAAGTTAGTCACCAGAGGGTGCAAGAGTGGAGACACCGTCCAAGAAGAAGTGCGGAGTTCACGCTTGGATAAAACTTTGGGGAGAAGGGTAAGGGGCCTGACTCTATTTTTAAGAAGGAGCTCGCAAGAGTTCCCACACACAAGGATTTGGGGGCCGCGATATAAATCCCCAAGGGTGCAAACTTCGGGTTGTCATCGGTGTTGCATATCATTGAGGACAATGACTACTTCAGGTGTGTGAGGATGTGAAGCCCCAAAGTTTTGGGACCTGTCACCCGCCAGGATTGTGCGTACCAACTAGGTCGCAACATTGTCAGCTATGCAGGCGACATGTGCTGAGGGAATATACTAAAGTCGAAGATGAGGCAAAGGGGCATAACATGAGGCAAAAAGAATCTATATATGTTGCATGACATGTCTAAGAGTGCCAAGGTGATTTGTAGAGGGCTTGGTGTGAGCCCAAGGGGGCGGAGGCATGGTGAGGATCGTGTGCGGTGTTTGATGTCAGCGCCGTGACATTTTGAGCTACAAGTGGAATCTAAGGATTCCTATTTAAATTGTTGATATTAAGGGTACCTTATGTATGCTTACCAAATTTGGGGTCATTTGGAGTCCGTTTGGATAGGGGCTTGACTTGGCCAAAGTCCAGTGGCATTGTCGTAATTTACTAATTGGTACAAAGGCCATAACTCATTCCATGTGTATGGGAATGGGGTGAAACTTCATGGAGGTGTGAAGGAAGTCAAGATAAAGGAGTAGGAACAAATGACACCCAATTTGGAGCTCGGATGGATAGTCTAAGCCCCAGTATGATTCTCGAGCAGAATGATGTCTAGTGCCAAACATTGGAATTATTTATTTTAAGCATATATAAGGGGGGTATACATGGTGACAGCCTACCAGCCTCCCCCGGGTGTGTCGACAGATTGCCACCCCAAGTGTGCTACCTTGAGGGACAACCTCAAGGGCCTGCCTTGGCATGTCAAAGGAATGCGCAATGTACTCATAGGGCTCGGGAACCCTATGGGCAACACAAGGTCGGGTGGACTAGCGTTGGGTGCCCCGACAAGGCTAGAGGTTGGCTATATGAACCGATAAGCCTCGTGGGCTGTCTAAATGATGGAAGGATGCCTCCAAGCCGATAGAGCAATCGACATACTCTCCCCAAGAGACTCGTGAGGGAACTTGTGAGATTGGTCAAGGTTCAGCTAAGCGAGCAAGGGTCTGTTGGTCTAGACGCGCAGTTGTGGGGCGACACTATGCTATGGAAGTTGGATAAAAGTTGTGTGGGCTATGTTTGGCTATGCCATAAGACATAAGAGGGCATGACTAAGGAAGACGCTTGAGACAAAGGCCAAGGATTGAAGGTTGCCCTACTCGAGCGAAGCAAAGGCCAAGTGCACATGCACAAGGCGATGTCAAGCTTGAGGCTAGGACTGTGCACGCTATAGCGATGCCCAGGTCCAAGCGAGGGATGAGTATGTCCGTAGCCATCCCCGGGAGCGCATATGGATGAGATCCAAGGATTAAAGGTGCGCCATAAGAGTTGTTTATACGTTGGCCATGTCAGATGACATGTTGATAGAGCGGCACCAAAGGGAGCAAACCTCTGAGGCAATCTTCCCACAGGCATATGATCGTGCTAAAGACCTAGGAAATGAGGAAGGCTGGCCCATAGTTGGGGGGAACCATGGGCGCCGCATTGGAAAAATTGTGGTAGTTTATTCTTTTATTTACCTTACATGCTTATTTATTTGGGGTAGTTTATTGCATAAAGCAGTCCCCTTTATTATAATTTATGTCATTTCTTTCTCCTTGCTTGTCTTATTATATGTTTTACTGATTTTTCACTTAAAAATTAACAATTAGAAATAACAAAATTACATGTTTTGTTTATTTACTACTTTATCACTTAGTTAATATTAAGTTAATAAATGAGCGACCTTTATTTGATCACGTAGAATCCCCTCGTAAAGTACGAATTCAGTCGGGAACCACCTTTGTAGACCTCGAAAGGTGCCTAACACCTGCCTTTCGAGGTAATTTAAACCGTTACCCGAATTTCTGGTGAACTAGACTAAATAAAAAATAGATTCGAAATTAGCCTAGACCGGTGCTCTAACGCACCTTAATACGTTAGGTGGCGACTCTTCATATTCTCCTAAAATAATTCCAAAATGAGTGGTCATGTCGAATCTCGCTTTTCGCGAGAAAAATGGGGCGCGACACCTCTTTACCTTCCCCCTCCTTCTACCCCTCCCCCCTCCCCCTACCCTAATTTCTCCCCTTTTTAACAACCAAACCTGCCACCCCCGCCCTAATTTCTCTTTCAACTGCCAAATCTGTCACCCGCCACCTACTCACCCACCCTAATCTCACCTTATTTTCTCCTCCTTTAACTTCCAAATTTGTCACCCTTACCCCAATTTCTCCTCCTCTAATTACCAAAATCCCCCCCCACCCTAACCTCAATTTTTTTTCCTTCAAACCCCTTTTCCCCATGCCATATTTATATTTATGAGCTTGAGATTGAATTTGAAAAATTAAACATTATCTTTGTGGATTTGAAAAATTAGAGTGAAATTAAAATTGCAGTCGTTTTCTACTGAATTTTGTCGGAAATAAAAATAGAAGGGACTGAATGGATTGTGTTCTATGGTAAGGTAGAAAGAGATGAGTGGCGGTCGACTAGTTGTTGTTGTTTTTCCGGCGGGAGTCAGCTGAAATAAAACTTATTGTTGTTTTTCGATGGGACTTCGCCGGAATAGTAGCAAAGGGGGCGATTTTTGTTGATTAATGGAATTTTTTATATTTATTCGTTGGTTTGGTTTTAGAAAATTTTGGGTTGGTTTGGTAGGATTTATCAGGTAGGGTTGAATTTTGTCACTAATTTATGATATTTCTCGATGGAGGTTGAGTTTGATCGCCGATTTCTGGCGAGTTTGGGGTGGGGAAAATGGTGGTGTTTGGTAAGTAAAAATGATATTTTTCGATAGGAATGTGCTGAGGTTTTCATATCCAGTGGATTCCACCAATAAATACCCAAAATTGTACGATGGATTCAAAGAAATTGATCCATTTCCAGAATTTTTGACCTCGACAATATATAACAATTTATTGGATTCAGAATTATTAAGCTTCAAAATCTAATATACCAAAAATTGTATGGTGGATTCAAAAATTCATTTCTAGATCTTTGAGCTTACAATCCTTTAGTTCCTTGTCTAGATAACGAAAGAAATGGTTGTGTCATGTGTATGAAAGCTCATAATCCACCACTTCCCTCACACCCTCTTTCCTAAATATTTTAACCTTTGAAATCTAGTATGTATATATATAGCACTTTTTAAAATAATTTGTGACATGACATTGATGTGGCAGTGATATGACGCTGATGTGTGGACACGTGTAATACACTCTCCGCTATGAGAGTGATATTATATCTTTAGGGGTGAAATTAATTTATCATAAAGTTGTTAAAGGGATAAATAATTATAAGTTTAGTTTAAAAGCTAAGGTAAATTGAGCGGACAAATTTAAGGGTGAAATGATGACTTTTCTATTAATTAAATGATTAACTAGTATAGGTGCCCGCGCAATGCGCGAAATATTTTTTAAATAATATTCATTAAACATATGAGCTTATTAACTTTGAACTAATAAAATTAATAAATTTTTATTGTATCACATTGACATATTTTAAATTCATTATGAAATATTAAAGAAAATTGTAATAGTGAAATTACAACTAATTAATTGCTCTTTTTTTAAAAAAAGTTTTATCTTTCAATTTTTATTTCAAACATTAAGTGTAATTAATCTTAAATAAATTTCATCACTCTCAATTCAAAAATTAAGAACATACACTTTATTATTTTCATTTAAATTTTCACACTTTGTTCCTTTTTCCCAATTTCATCAGTTAATTTTATCATTAATATTTTTAAGTATTATATTTACATTTATTATTACATTTTCTAATTGATTCAATTAAATTCTCATCCCACTCTAAAATCATCCATCCGACCATCCCACTAAATTCTACATCCACCCCAACCTTTATGCCCCCACCCCACTTCCCCACACCCAGCCACCCCTACAAATTTATTTTAACTTTTATTTTTTTTCAAAAGAAATTCTTAACCCACCAACCCCGACCCTCCCTCTCCAATAATTCTCATTTAAAGTTTTTTTTCTTTTGAAAGAATTCTTAACCCCACCTATTGGCTATCCCCTGCCCCCTCACAACCCGCACCTGTCATTCCCTTTTACAATTTTGAGAAAGTTTATCTTAACTTTTAGAGTGAAAGTTTTAATAAAATTTTAAAGAAGCTATCAATATGTAAAATTAAATAATTTATTTCATATTTCGAGAATAACATTATAACAGTAATTAAACTAGGTAATTAGACATTTGCAGATCATAAAATCGTATGATATTAAATAATATATATATATATATATATATATATATAGACGTAAAATAAAATCAATGTCAATACAATCTTACAATTAGAATATTTAAGGAATTATTAAAAAAATATGCACATGTTGTCACGACCCAAAAATAAGGGTCATGATGGCACTTGTTGTGGCGTACCTTGACAAGTAAGCCTATCACCCAAACTGATACGAAAAGAAAAAAAGACAAAAATATCCCACGGTAAGGCTTCTAGAACAAAGCCAAACCATATAAGTAATCATAACAATGTGGAAAGAGCTTATCCAAAATACCAATCATGCCCAAAACCAAGTATCAATAGTGTAAGAACTACTAATACAATCCAAGAGTCAAATGCATCGAAAAAATAACCACAAAGGAATAATAACTTCCTCTGAATACTAATAAAGACAGAACAACTATAGAAAGATAGAGGTGAACTTCGGACTCAGGAATGTCCAACCGCTACTTTGGAAGCTCCAACAATCGCCCGAGTCAATCAAGCTGAGGCGCACTCGAGCTAAGACCTACACCGAAAGGGCGCAGTAAGCATGAGTACTGTCCACTTGTACTCAGTAGGTATCATAGGCCGACCAAGCAAAGTAGCAAATAAAGCATACAAAATATACACTAAGGGCACGTCACCTGCAATCAGAAAATGTCCCACAACGGTAGCCCACACCGCTTGCACTAATAGTTCTAATATATCTCACATATATTACAACAACACACCAAGGTATAGAACACAAGTATACATTATGTCACATATAAATAGAACAAGAGAGAACATGTACATACAAAATCATCAAATACAAGTAAAGGAAGGTAAGACAAATACATAGATAACAAGTCAATAAGGCAATACAACACAACATAAACACAATAAAGTAAGTTCAATGCATATAATAATGATGATGATGATGATGATGCACGAGGTCGTCGCACAACCTCCGGGATCATTGCACAATCCCCGTATATACCTACGGAGCTAAAGCTTTCCGACGTAGGACCCATGGAGGATTCGTCAACCCATATACAATCCACATATCTCCTTTCTGGCACATCCCTCGAAAAGGGTTTTATAAGGTGTTATAATATTTTTTTTAAAAAAGTGTCGTAGTGTTTATCAGATGTTGCCACGGTGGTACCAATGTTTCATGAATGAGTATGATATGAAGACGTAATGCTCACAACCTATCACAATGAGTATTTCCATAACTAATCACATGATATATTTCCACAACCAACCACAATGATACATTCCCACAACCACATGAGCCAATATCTACTTATTATTTTTGTTTCATCCATGAATTTCCACATGTCTCATATGCCAATAAAGTATGAATATAATCACAATACAATAATGGTACCATATTAAACAACCCAATACAATTATTCACATGTATTGAAGGCTATCAATATCACGTAGGACCCCACACGGTCAAACACATCACATAATATCTCAATTTCGACAATTACATCACATATAGGGCCCCACACGGGCATAACACATAGATAACCATTTTTCATGATTAGTTCTCACCCTTAACATGCATTTTGTACCATCATTTACTACCCAGCCCAATCTGAAGAGTTAAGTCATAACCTATATCGAAAGTCGAAATCGGTCTGCTATACTTGAACCCGCGACCTTACTTTTCACGAACAATCCCGAAATCCACTAAAAGTATTAAATATGAAATCTATGCGTCAAGACAAAACTAATGCCACTCATATTGACTACTTTTGGTTCGAGGTCAAAACGGACCCCCAAAATGGGTTTTCAAAATAGAAGGGCAAAATCGGAACTTTATTTCAAAAACATATTCCCCATATTTTTAGGAACCTACAACTTAAAACCCAAGTTAAATTGAAATAAAAACGGAGTTCAAATCGATGAAAAACCATTTTTGAGCTTTACCGAGTAAAAATCTTTGAAATCCGGGTTAAAATCAAGAATCGAAGTTGTTTTGAAGGTTAAATTGATGAAAAACTAGTAATTATAAGATAAAAATATTATTCAAGTGAAAAGAAGTGAAATTTGGGTTTAAAATTATGCCTTAAGATTTTTGGAGTTTTGAGGAATTTATCAAGAGATTACTAAGAAAAGAGATGAATTCTTACCTTAAATCCATAATAAAACCAAGAAATGAGTGTTAATTTAGCTCCCAAGCTCCCACAAACTTTACCTTTAAACTCCCAAACTATTTAGGGTTTAACTCTCAAGAGGCAAGATAAAAAATGAGCAAAATAGGTCAAAAAAATATTTATAGTGCAGATTTTTCTGCACTGCTGTCAAAATAAGCTGTTTTTTTAAAAAAAAATAAAACTCAATTCGGACTTCAACGGGGTGCTCGGAATTTGTTCGGAGTCCGATACATGCAAACGAACTATGCAACCATACTAAATTCAATGCTCCGGATGCGTTGGCGATATCAGATTTTCCAAAAAATGTCATTTTCATAAAGTTGACCCCCGAAATTATAATTTTTCAAATCGAGGGTCGAAATGAGATATAAAACCCATAAAATCATACCAAACATGCTAACACCCTAAAATTGACATTATGGATCTGCTGGCGAAGTCGGATTTTCTATCCGAGGTCATTTTGGTCAAATGTGGGTCCCACTCCCATATTTCCAATTTTCCAACTTTCCGATCAATAGGTCGAAATGAGCTCTAGTGCACCGGGACCCGAACCAAAGTTCTACCTAGACTAAAATTGATATTCCGGAGCTACTGGCACAGTCCGTTCGGCTATTCATCATATGGATCAAAAGATATCCACATAAGTCCAAAATAAGGCTCTTTAAGCTATCAAAACCCACAATATTGCATAAATGATACCAAAATGCATCGAAAATCATGCCAATCCCTCCCACACCCCAGAAATATCATAATGCAACTACGGGGAGGGGTCAGACAGTCAAATCAGACAAAATCACAAATTTTGCATATTTCATCAAATTTTTAGGTCGTTACATCATCCACCACAAAAAATCTAGTTCGTCCTCGAACTAAGGCAAGGAAATACCTGAATCAATGAAAAGCTGGGGATAGGAACTACGCATATCAGACTCAACCTCTGAAGTAGCCTCATCTATAGGTTGATGTCACCACTGGACCTTAACTACAGGGATCACTCTAGAACGCAACCGTCTAACATCCTTAGCCAAAATGGAATCCGATTTCTCCACAAAGGACAACCGCTCATCTAACTGAACCGACTCCCAAAGAATGACATGATACTCATCATGAATATAGCAACGAAGCATAGAAACATGAAAAATTGAACGAACAGCTGATAGATCAGAGGGCAAAACCAACTCATAAGCCACATCACCAACAGTCCGAAGAATCTCAAATGGACCAATATACTTAGGGCTAAGCTTTCCCCTCTTCCCAAACCTCATCACACCCTTCATAGGTGAAACTCAAAGAAAAACACAATCACCAACACTATTTCAAGGCATGAAGTCTACGATCAGCATAGAACTTCTGCATACTCTGAGTCACTCTAAGTCTATCATGAATAACTCATACTCTATCCAAAGACTCACGAAGCAAGTTAGTATCTCGAGGTCTCACCTCTGAAACATCAAACCAACTCCACTGGAGAGCGATAATGCCTACCATACAATACCTCAAAAAGAGCCATATCAACATTGGAATGGTAGTTATTATTATATGCAAACTCTGCTAAAGCCAAAAGTTGCTCTTACTAGACACCAAAATCCATCACGCATGCGCGAAGCATACCCTAAAAACCTTGTATAGTCCGCTCTGATTGGCATCAATCTGGGCGTGAAACGTTGTTCTTAGATCAACCTGAGTATCCAACTTATCCTGAAACGTCTTCCAAAGTGAGATGTGAACATAGAACCTCGATCTGAAACAATAAATATTGACACACCATAAAGATGTACAATCTCACAAATAACGATAGGGGCTAACCTCTCAGCACTGAATGAGACCTAAACCAGAATAAAATAAGCCGACTTGGTCAATCAATCCATGATGACCCAAACACTGTCAGAACTATAAGATGTACGAGGAAAACCAGTCACAAAATCCATTGTGATCCATTCCACTTCCACTCGAAAATGGGTAACCTCTGAAGCAATCCACCAGGTCTCATATGCTCGGCCTTCACCTACTGTCAACATAGTTAACGAGCCACAAAATCTGCTATATCTCACCTCATACCACCCCACTAGTAGTGCTGTCTTAAATCACGATACATCTTAGTCACACCTGGATGGATAGAATATCTGGAACAATGGGCCTCCTCCAAGATCAACCTAATCCAATCACCACTCTCAGCATACAAACTCAGCCCCCAATCCTCAAAACTCTATCTGAATTAAGTGAGGCTTCCCTAACCTCCCTACTCAACACCTTATCTCGAATACACCTTAATTTAACATCATCAAACTGATGAGCTTGAATCTACTCTATCAAAGATGATCTAGCCTCCATAAATGCCCAAACATGCCTCGGTGTCGAAATATCAAGCCTAACCATTAGGTTAGCCAAAGAATGAACCTCTAAGGCCAACGGCCTCTCTTAAGTTAAATGCTGCACCAAGCTACCCTTGCTAGTCGACTTTCGGCTCAAGCCATCCGCAACCACATTAGCCTTGCCCTGATGGTAGAGAAAAGTCAAGTCATAATCCTTAAGCAACTCAAGCCAACGGCGCTGCCTCATATGAAGATCTCGCTAGTAAAGAAGTACTGAAGGCTACGATGATCTGAGAAGATCTCACAACGGACTCCATACAAGTACTGCCTCTACAACTTCAAGGCAAACACAACTGCGTACAACTCCAAATCATGGGTAGGATAATTCCTCTCATGAGGCTCTAATCTTGACGAGACGCATACATAATTACCTTGCCCTCCTGCATCAACACAACACCTAACCCAACACCTGAAGCATCACAAAAGACAATAAAGCCCACGCCCTTCTTGGGCAAAGCCAATATAGGAGCTGAAGTCAACAAATCCTTGAGCTTTTGAAAGCTCACCTCACAACATCATACCACTAGAAGGAATTCTTCTTCTGAGTCAACTTGGTCGACAGAGTTGCAATGGAAGAGAAACCCTCAGCAAAACACTAATAATACCCGGCCAAGCCAATAAAACTCTGAATCTCAGTGGGCGAAGTAGGTCTAGCCCAATTACAAACCATTGAAACCTTAGCTGGATCAACCATAATACCTTCCTTAGTCATCACATGATCCAAGAAAGAAACCGACTTCAACCAAAACTCGCACTTAGAGAACTTAGGATACAACTTCTTATCCCTCAATCTCTAAAGCATAATCCATAAATGATCCTCATGCTCAACCTTATTCTAGGAATAAACCAAGATATCATCTATAAATATCATAACAAAAGAGTCAAGATATGGTCGAAACACCCAGTTCATCAACTCCATGAACGCGGCAAGGGCATGGGTCAACCCAAAAGACATGACTAAGAACTTATAATGACCATATCGAGCTCGAAAAGCAGTTTTTAGAATATCCGAAGCTCTAATCCTTAACTGGTGATAACCAGACCTCAAATCAATCTTCGAAAACACCGCAACACCTTAAAGTTGATCAAACAAATCATCGATGCAAGAAAGAGGATACTTATTCTTAACCATCACCTTATTCAACTGCCAATAATTAATACACATCCGCATAGACCCATCCTTTCTCTTCAGAAATAAGACAGGCGCACCCCAAGGTAAAATACTAGGTTAAATAAATCTCTTGTCCAACGACTCCTGTAACTGATCCTTTGTTCTTTCAGCTTTACTGGGGCCATTCTATAAGGAGGAATAAAAATGGGCTTGGTGCCCGACTCAATATCGATAATAAAATCAATATCTCGATCCAAAGGCATACTAGGCAAGTCCGTAGGGAACACATCTATAAACTCACGGACAATACAGATAGAATCCAAGGAAGGAGGTGAAACAATACTGGTGTAATGAATATGGGCCAAGTAAGATAAACATCCCCTCTCAACCAATTTACGAGCCTGAACATAAGAAATGACCCTCTTAGGACCCGAATGAAGTGTACCCTTCCAAGCTATCCTTGGAACATCCAACAAAGCTAAAGTCATAGTCCTGGCATAATAATTTAGGACGGCATGAGAAGGAGCTAACCAATTCATACCCAAAATAACATCAAAATTGACCATGTCTAAATAAGCAAGTCTATCAAAGTATCACGCTCGACAAAAGTCACAACACAAGATCGATGCACCCGATCCACCACTAAAGAATCACCTATCGAGGTAGATACATGAATAGGCATGGAAAGAGGCTCAGTAACAAAATTAAAACCAGAAGCAAAATACACAGATGCATAGAAGAAAATCGATTCGGGATCAAATAATATAGATGTAAGTCTGAAATAAATAAGGAAGGTACCTGTAATCACAACATCAGAAGCCTCTGCCTCAGGTCTGGATGGTATAGCATAACACTATCCATGACTACCAACTGGTTGAGTAGCCCCACAACTACCAACACAGGCTCTAATATCCTTACCTCTTGCACCTTTGGTAGAATACCTACCTCTCACAACTAAAATAGGAATAGCTCTAAACACACAGGAAGAACAGTCTTTATCCATATGGCCAATCTCATTACACACATAACAACTTCTACGACCAGTCTCAACAAGAGAAAGTACGACTGAGCCCGAACGGCCAACTAGAAGATCCACCAGCTAAACACTATAAAGTCACTTGCACCGGCCTACCATGACATCTACGAGAACCTCTAAAATCTCTGCCTCGAGAGGTCCAACTCTTGAACTTACCAAAACGATGCACCCTCTTGGCACCTCCCTGAGATACCCGAGGAATATCCTCTGTCATCTTAACATGATCCATAATACTCTGAAAAGAACCCTCAAATTCAACCATCTGAGATGTAGCCAACTGAAGGGAGATAACCAAACCCTTCACAAACTTTTGAATCTTCTCAAACTCGGTGGAAATGCTAGCTTAGAAATATCTGAACAAGGTATGAAAGCGTGTCTCATACTCAACAACTGTCATGGATCCCTATTCTAACTGATCAAACTCATCCCATATAAGATCTCTCAAACTGAAAGGCACAAATCTCTCTAGAAAGGCATCAACAAACTGATCCCATAACAACTAAGGAGCATCAATAAGCCTACAACAGAAAAATAATATTCACTAATTTCTCACAGCATCTCTCAACTGATATGTAGTATAAGCCACACCATCCGCACAGAAAGAGTGAAACATAACTCAGAACACAAGATATGAAAGAATTCGCACGATAAGGAATAAAATGAGAAAAGTTTCCTGAAAACATCCTATAGCCTCTCGAAGATAAATACGGACGTCTACGTACCGATCTGGGAGACTCTATTAGACATCCCGTTCTTACACCATTGAGACCAATGAAACCTAGCTGCTTTGATACCAGTTTGTCACGACCCAAAAATAAAGGTCATGATGGCACTTGTCGTGGCGTACCTTGACAAGTAAGCCTATCACCCAAACTGATACAAAGAGAAGAAAAGACAGAAATATCCCATGGTAAAGCTTCTAGAATGAAGCCAAACCATATAAGTAATCATAACAATGCGGAAAGAACTTATCCAAAATACCAATCATGCCCAAAACCAGGTGTCAATAGTGTAGGAACTACTAATACAATCCAAGAGTCAAATGCATCGAAAAAATAACCACAAAGGAATAATAAATGTCTCCTAATACTAATAAAGACATAACAACTATAGAAATATAGAGGTGAACTTCGGACGCATGAATGTCCAACCACTACTTTGGAAGCTCCAACAATCGCCCGAGTCAATCAAGCTAAGGCACACTCGAGCTAAGACCTGCACCGAAAGGGCGCAGTAAGCATGAGTATGATCCAATTGTACTCAGTAGGTATCATAGGCCGACCAATCAAAGTAGTAAATGAAGCATACAAACTATAC
Source organism: Capsicum pubescens (assembly GCA_030864215.1). NCBI lineage: Eukaryota > Viridiplantae > Streptophyta > Magnoliopsida > Solanales > Solanaceae > Capsicum > Capsicum pubescens. The sequence goes on along the minus strand of CM061540.1, from coordinate 260,632,092 downwards.
ACTAAGGGCATGACACCTGCAATCAGAAAATATCCCACAACGGTAGCCCACACCACTTGCACTAATAGTTCTAATATATCTCAAATATATTACAACAATACACCAAGGTATATAACACAAGTATACATTATGTCACATATAAATAGAACAAGAGAGAACATGTAGATACAAAATCATCAAATACAAGTGAAGGAAGGTAAGACAAATACATAGATGACAAGTCAATAAGGCAATACAACACAACATAAACACAATAAAGTAAGTGCAATGTATATGATAATGATGATGATGATGATGCACGAGGTCGTCGCACAATCCCCGTATACACCTATGGAGCTAAAGCTTCCCAATATAGGACCCATGGGGGGTTCGTCAACCCATATACAATCCACATATCTCCTTTCCGGCACATCCCTCGAAAAGAGTTTTATAAGGTGTTATAATATTTTTTTTAAAAAAGTGTTGCAGTGCTTCTCAGATGTTGCCACGGTGGTACCAATGTTTCATGAATGAGTATGATATGAAGATGTAATGCTCACAACCAATCACAATGAGTATTTCCACAACCAATCACATGATATATTTCCACAACCAACCACAATGATACATTCTCACAACCACATGAGCCAATATCCACTTATTATTTTCGTTTCATCCATGAAGTTCCACATGTCTCATATGCCAATAAAGTATGAATATAATCATAATACACCAATGGTACCACATTAAACAACCCAATACAATTATTCACATGTATTCAAGGCTATCAATATCACATAGGACCCCACATGGTCAAACATATCATATAATATCTCAATTTCGACAATTACATCACATATAAGGCCCCACACAGGCATAACACATAGATAGATATTTTTCATGATTAGTTCTCACCCTTAACATGCATTTTGTACCATCATTTACTACCCAGCCCAATCTGAAGAGTTAAGTCATAACCTACCTCGAAAGTCGAAACCGGTCTGCTATACTTGAACCCGCGACCTTACTTTTCACAAATAATTCCGAACTCCACTAAAAATATTAAATATGAAATCTATGCGTCAAGAAAAAACCAACGACACCCATATTGACTACTTTTGGTTCGGAGTCAAAACGAATCCCCAAAATAGATTTTCGAAAAATAAGGGCAAAATTAAAATTTTATTTCAAAAATATGTTCCCCGTATTTTTAGGAACCTACAGTTGAAAATCCAAGTTAAATCGAGTAAAAAATGGAGGTCAAATCGAAGAAAAAATATTTTTGAGCTTTACCGAGTAAAAATCGTTGAAATCCGGGTTAAAATCAAGAATCAGAGTTGTTTTGAAGGTTAAATTGATGAAAAACTAGTAATTATAATATAAAAATATTATTCAAGTGAAAAGAAGTGAAATTTGGGTTTAAAATCATGCCTTAAGATTTTTTGGGTTTTGAGAAATTTATCAAGAGATTACTAAGAAAATGGATGAATTCTTACCTTAAATTCGTAATAAAATCAAGAAATGAGTGTTAATTTAGCTTCCCAAGCTCCCACAAACTTCACTTTTAAGCTCTCAAATCATTTAGTGTTTAACTTCCAAGAGGCAAGATGAAAAATGAGCAAAATAGGTCCAAAAAAAAGGTATTTATAGTGCAGATTTTTCTGCACTGCTGTAAAAAAATACTGTTTTTTTTAAACTCAATTCGGACTTCAACGGGGTGTCCAGAATTCGTTCGGAGTCCGATACGTGCAAACGAACTATGCAACCATACTGAATTCGACGCTCCGAACGCGTTGGCGATATCATATTTTTTAAAAAATATCGTTTTCATAAAGTTGACCCCGAAATCTGAAATTATAATTTTCCAAATTGAGGGTCGAAATGAGATTTAAAATTCGTAAAATCATACCAAACATGCTAACACCCTAAAATCAACATTTTGGATTTATTGGCGAAGTCGTATTTTGCATACGAGGTCATTTCGATCAAATGTGGGTCCCACTCCCATATTTCCAATTTTCCAACTTTTCAATCAATAGGTCGAAATGAGCTCGGGTGCATCGGGACTCAAACCAAAGATCTACCTAGTCTAAAATTGATATTCCAGAGCTGCTGGCGCAGTTCATTCGGCCATCCGTCGCATAGATCAAAAGATATCCACATAAGTCCAAAATAAGACTCTTTAAGCTATCAAAACCCACAATATTGCATAAATTATACCAAAATACGTCAAAAATCATGACAATCACTCGCACACCCCAGAAATATCATAATGCAACTACGGGGATGGGTAAGACAGTCAAATCACACAAAATCACAAATTTTGCATATTTCATCAAATTTTTAGGTTGTTACACATGCATAAATAAATTAACCTAAAAAGATTGCAAGTTACCCTTCATGATCTAGAATGTGTCATACTTATTTAATGAAGATAATTAATTTTCATTGTATCTTCAAACATGGTTGTTCACTGATGAGGTAATTATGTGTAGTCATAGTTTGTCGTCTGCAAAAACTATTTAATGTAATATTGCTACATAACTATTTAAATTATGAACATATCAAGTAATATAACTTATGTAAAAGCTATTTCATTCGCTATATACATAAACTAGTGTATTTGTTCGCTCTTCGCGCGATTAAAAGAACAAATCAAAACAGGTTTTTATATAATTATGTTATAATTTTCATAAAGGAAACTCAATCTTTAACATGCATCCTATATGTGAAAAACTTTGACAAAAAGAATGCTTCTCAAAATTCTAGACAAAATATGGTCAGCCATTTGACTTAATATATGTGAACTTGATTAAGAAAAGTGAAAATAAATAACTAATGAAAATAAAAAGAAATAAATAGTAAAATGTTGGTGAAAATTAAAATTACTAATTAAAAAATGAAATGAAGAAAATAAAATTATTTTCGGAGGGGATATCGTACTCTCTTTAAGAAAATTTGAGTCTGCTACCGCAAATTTTTAACTGGTCCAACAATAATCTTCTTGACGTATTCTTTCTAGGATACGACAATCCAACAACACTGTATAACTCAAACAAACTCTAGATAAGAGTTGAATACAAACTCTAGATAAGAGTTGAATACAAACTCTATCAAAAGAATACCTTCCTTCAAGTTCAACTAAATAAAACTCTCTTTTTAACTTAACACTTTTCACGCACTCTATGTTTATTCTCGTACTTCCTATAATGTAAGAACATCATTATTTATAGGTGAAAGATCCTTCCTTATAATGAATAGAAATAAGATGAGGTAATAAGGTAGGAAAATTATGGGAGAATTGAGAGGATACAAGAATTACAAGACAAATAAGATAGTAATGAATGAAAAATGTGTTTACAGATTACCAAAGTTACCAAAAGTTAGTAACTAAAAGAAAGTAATTGTCAATTAGTTACTCTAAATGATCTCCAACGTAAAGGGATAAGAAATGCAACACATATGAGACTCTTCATATTACATTATACTAATGTCAAAATGCCACATAATTTAACATAAAATAGTAATGAAGTATATGCCGTCACAACTAAATGTTTTATTTTCTATACTATAATTATTGGTCTTGTTCATCTTTTCCTCAGCTTCTGCTCATGACAATTCCAGTCTCTTTCGTTTTTGTAAATTACAAGTTTGTGTACTTAGTTATAAACAAAATTATTAGGTATAATAGTCCTTTTAAAGTATAATCTTCAATTAGCATTGAAGAATGGTAGTGCCATCATACAAATTTGGTAGAGGGTAAGAACAATTTAATTTGTATAAATTAAGAATCTAATTATTTTTAACATTATTAAATTTTACCGTAAAACTATATACCATAAAATTAAGAATAAATTTCAATTACACATTGTACAACAGTAAAAAAAACTCCTATAAATTTAACCAAACAAATTAAATGCCTGCATTTTTCTGTAAAGCTCACTCCCAAAATCAACACGACATTAATCAAGATTGCCTTGTCGACATTCTACGTAATCTTGATTGAGCCAACACTAATTTAGCAGAACAACAATGATCAGTGTTTAGTACTCTACCATCTACGTACGAGTATATAAATATATTGTAGTTCAACAAAAGAGCTCCTAAAATTCTAACCAAACAAATTAAATGATCACTGCATTTTCTTTGTAAAGCCGCTCATAACAACAACAAAACATTAATCAAGATTGCCTTCTCGATATTCTACGTAATCTTGATTGAACTAACAGTAACTTGGCAGAACAACAATAATCAATGTTGAGTACTCTACTATACGTCTACATACAAGTATATAAGAAAGAAATTCAAACAGTAGTAGTATGATTGAGGTTTAAGGTTGTTAATTTATAGGGATAAAAGGATTGTTAGTGATAGAGCTTTCATTAGTATTTACTACACCTTAAATAACAGCTTGAAAATGTGAAATTTTAAGCGTTCATGCGCAGATCTCCAAGACCAGGGAAAATGGTAGGAAAAATGAATAGTTCTATGAAATTATTGTGACTAATTAATCACACTTTGCCATTATTTTATCCTATTCCTAATAAAAATGAGAGTTACACCCATTCATAAGAAAACGACTACAACCTTCATCATTAATCATTAGCCATTAATGCATTTTCAGCCACATCAACAACCTTATAGCAGCCATATCAACAACCATAGAAAGTTAGAATAATTAAGAAAAATTTCAAAAATTGAAGAAAAAAGATAAATGTCAATCTTGGCTTTAGAAGTATGCCACATCATCTTCTCCTCAATCTTCCTTTATGAATAGAGAGAGGTTGATAGAAGAGAATTGTCATAAAATTATGGGATTTCTGTACAAATTATACAATCGTGAGAACATAATCAGTGTGAATGTAAATCAGATTTCATGTATCATATGAATATGTATCATTTTATCTGCTTTAATAAATTTTTAAAAAAAAAGACAAAAAAAATGTGTTGAAAATTTTTTAGTAGATAGAAGAAATAACCTGAATTTATTACCCATTTGGATCATAACTAAACAAAATTCAAGGAGTTTCACCATCAATCTCTATGCTTCAATTTGAAAATTTTAAATATTAACACGTTATCTCATAAAAAAAAAAAGGTACTGAAATAATTTAGTTGAATTTTGATTTCAGTTGTCTTTGTGTTTATCATGATAACTCTTCTTATAAAATATCTTTAAAATTTAAAACTCCTATAATTATGACAATGTGAGAAAGTTGTAGTTATCTATAAAACTGTGAGTATTAAATTCAAATTTTAAAATCCTTATCTTTCATTTTGTTATTATCTTAATCTTAAATTTTGATTACAAAAAAGCTCTATTAAAAAATTATTTTGAATTTGAAAAGTCCTATGTAGAATAGAGTGAAAAAATTGTAGCCATCTCAAAAATTATTTAACACTATTAAATTCAATTTTTAAACCTTAAACTAATTATTATTATTAATAACACTATTATTACTACTATTATATATTTTTCAAAAAATAAAATAAAAATACTACTATGTGTGTACTATTACGTACTACTACTACTACTACTACTATTATTATTATTATTATTATTATTATTATTATTATTATTATTATTATTATTATTATTATTGGCACTACTGAACATACTACGTACTACTACTATCACTACTTCTACTACTATTAGTTGTTGTTGTTTTTGTTGTTTCATCTTTAATTTAATATTTAAATAAATTATACTTAGATATATTAGATAATATTTAAATATTAAAAGAGATAAGTTTATGAAACAGTAGAAATCTATTTAGAACTTTTCAACCATGAATTTTAGTTTCATCTTTAATTTAATATTTTAATAAATTAAATTTAGATATATTATATAACATTTAAATTTTAAAAGAGCTGTTAAAGATTTTTAAAAAATGTCTTCTAAGCTTCTTAGATCATCCGGTGTCAATAGTTCACCAGAATGAACATTTTTGTCCTTATTTTGGGTTGTTTTGGCTACCTTGTATATTTGCTTGTATTAGACGTTTTAGATTATGAATAAAGTCTTGGCCTCTGGACATTTTAATTTCAAAAATGTATAAATTAGAGCAAATTCGTCTTTTATTAAGAAAAAGTGAAATATTTATACCCTTGTTGTTACATAAATTAATTTTACTATTTAAAAAATATATATTAAAGTTATTGAATTTAATTAGATCCTCCTTCCCACTAATTAAGTTTTCCCCGTAAAGTTTAGGAATATATACAACCCTTCTCATAAAGTCCAGAGATATATTTAATCTTTTATACAATATAAAAAAGTAACTTCTTTAATTAAAGAGAAAAATCATCATTTCACCCCGGAACTTGTCCGTTAAATTACTTTTGCTCTTAAACTAAACTTATTATGATTTACCCCCTTAACAACTTTATAGAGAATTAATTTCAACCCATAATGTTGATGTAGCATTAAAAAAAGAAAAAGAAAAGAAAAAATGCGTGAAATTATTTTTTTTTTAAAAAGTGTCCCACTTATAAACATAGAGAGAGAGAAATTAATAAAACTCCCCCTTCCCCTTTCCCTTCCCCCTCCTTCTACCTCTCCCCCTCCCTCCTCTATCTTAACCCCTACCCTAATTTCTCCCCCTTTTAACAGCCAAAACCGCCACCCTCACCCTAATTTCTTCTTCAACTACCAATCTGTCACCCCCCACACTACTCCCACCCCAATTTCTCCTCATTCAACTACCAAATTTATCACCCTTTCACCAATTTCTCCTCCTTCAACAACCAAATCCCCCCACCCCCACTCCCAATTCTCCGCCTTTAAACCCCTTCCACTATGCTCTCTTTTTATTTATGTGCTTGAGATTGGATTTGAAAAATTAAACATTATCTTTGTAGATTTAAAAAATTAGACTGAAATTAAAATTAAAGTCGTTTTCCAATGAATTTCATCGAAAATAAAAATGAAGGTGACTGGTTGGATCGCGTTCTCCGATGAGGTGGAAGGAGATGAGTTTCTGTCGACTAGTTATTGTTATTTTTTGGGCGGGAGTCATCTGAAACGGAACTTATTGTTATTTTCGGCAGGACTTCGTCGGAATCGACTCAAAGGAGTCGATTTTTGTTGATTAGTGGAATTTTTTATATTTAGTCGTTGGTTTTATTTTAGAGAATTTGGGATTGATTTGATCGAATTTATCAGGTAGGGTTGAATTTTTGTTCACTAATTTATGATATTTCTCGATGGAGGTTGAATTTGATCGTCGGTTTCAGGCGAGTTTGGGTGGAGAAAATGGTGGTGTTTGGTCGGTAAAAATGATATTTTTCGATAGGAATGTGCCGAGATTTTCATTTTCAGTGGATTTCACTAATAAATACCCAAAATTGTACAAAGAATTCAAAGGAAATGATCTATTTCTAGATTTTTGACCCCGACAATAGATAAAAATTTATGAATTCAAAATTATTAAGCTTTGAAATCTAATATACACAAAATTGTATAGTGGATTCAAAAATTCATTTCCAGATCTTTGAGATCACGATCCCTTAGTTCCTTATCTAGATGACGGAAGAAATGGCAGTGTCATGTGTATGAAAGCTCACAATCCACCACTTTCCCCACACCCTTTTTCTTAAATTTTTTAACCTTTGAAATTTAATACATACATACATATATATATATATATATATATATATATATATATATATGTGTGTGTGTGTGTGTGTGTGTGTGTGTGCGTGTGTGTGTATGTGGCACTTTTTAGAATAATTTGTGAGGTGACGTCAACGTGGCAATGATATGACGCTGATGTGTAGGTACGTGTAATCCACTCTCCGCTGTGAGAGTGGTATTATATCTTTAGGGATGAAATTAATTCACCATAAAGCTGTTAAGGAGGGTAAATAATTATAAGTTTAGTTTAAATGCTAAAGTAAATTGAGCGAAAAAGTTTAAGGGTGAAATGATGACTTTTCTATTAATTAAATGATTATCTGGTATAGGTACCCGCGCGATATGCGAAATATTTTTTAAATAACAGTATTCATTAAAAATATGAGCTTATTAACTTTGAACTAATAAAATTAATCAATTTTTATTGTATCACATTAACACATTTTAAATTCATTATGAAATATTAAAGATAATTGTAATAGTGAATTTACAACTAATTAATTGGTCGTTTTTTTTTAAAAAAAATTATCTTTCAATTTTTAATTTCAAACATTAAGAGTTCTTAATTTTAAATAAATTTCATCTCTCTCAATTCAAAAACTAAGAACATACACTTTATTATTTTCATTTAAATTTTCACACTTTGTTCTTTTTTCACAATTTCATCATTTAATTTTATCATTAATATTTTTAAATATTATATTTACATTTATTATTACATTTTCTAATTGATTCAATTAAATTCTCATACCACTCTCAAATCATCCGTCCGACCATCCCATCAAATTCTACATCCACCCCAACCTTTATACCCCTACCCCACTTCACCATACCCACCCACCCATACAAAATTTATTTTAACTTTTGCTTTTTTTTCAAAAAAAATCTTAACCCCGCCCACCCCCACCCCCGACCCTCCCTTCTCCCAATAATTCTTTTAAATTTTATTTTATATATTTTTTAAAAAAATAAAAGAATTCTTAACCTCACCTATCCCCTGCTCCCTCACAACCTGCCCCTCCCTTTTACAAATTTGAGAAAGTTTATCTTAACTTTCAGAGTAAACATTTTTATACAATTTTAAAGAAGCTATCAATATATAAAACATTTTTAGACAATTTTAAAGAAGCTATCAATATATAAAGTGAAATAATTTTTTTAAAATTAGTTATTTCATATTTCGAGAAAAAAATTATAACAATAATTAAATCAGGGAATTAGACATTTGCAGATCATAAAATCATATGATATTAAATTATATATATATATATATATATATATATATAGAGAGAGAGAGAGAGAGAGACGTAGAATAAAATAAATATCAATACAATCTTGCAATTAGAATAATTACAGAATTATTAAACAAAATATGTACATGCATAAATAAATTATCCTAAAAAGATTGCAAGTTACCTTTCATGATTGCAAGTTACCTTTCATGATTTAGAATGTGTCATACTTATTTAACGCGGATAATCAATTTTCATTGTATCTTCAAACATGATTGTTCACTGATGAGGTAATTACCGGTAGTCATAGTTTGTCGTCTGTAAAAACTATTTAATGTAATATTGCTACATAACTATTTAATTTATGAGCATATCAAGTAATACAAATTATGTAAAGCTATTTCATTTGTTATATACATAAATTGATAGAAGAGAATTGTCATAAAATTATGTGATTTCTGTATAAATTATATAATCGTGAGAACATAATCAGTGTGAATATAAATCAGATTTCACGTATCATATGAAGATGGATCATTTTATCGGCATTAATAAATTTTAGGAAAAAAGAGAAAAAATATGTGTTGAAAATTTCTGAGTAGATAGAAGAAATAACCTAAATTTATTACCTATTTGAATAATAACTGGAAAAAAAATTCAAGGAGTTTCACCATCAATCTCTATGCTTCAATTTGAAAATTTTGAATATTAACATGTTATCTCAGAAAAAAAAAAAAAAAAGGTACTGAAATAATTTAGTTGAATTTTGATTTCATTTGTCTTTGTGTTTATCATGATAACTCTTCTTATAAAGTATTTTTAAAATTTAAAACTCCTATAATTATGACAATGTGAGAAAGTTGTAGTCAACTATAAAACTATGAGTATTAAATTCAAATTTTAACCTCCTTATCTTTCATTTTGTTATTATCTTAATCTTAAATTTTGATTAAAATAAAGCTCAATTAAAAAATTATTTTGAATTTGAAAAGTCCTATAATAGAATAGAGTGAAAAAATTGTAGTCATCTAAAAAATTATTTAATAATATTAAATTCAATTTTTAAACCTTAAACTAATTATTATTATTATTAATACCACTATTATTACTACTATTATATCTTTTTTAAAAAATAAAATAAAAATACTACTATGTGTGTACTATTACGTACTACTATGTTTATTATTATTATTATTATTATTATTATTATTATTATTATTATTATTATTATTATTATTATTATTATATAGTTAGAGTTTATTTAGAATCTTTTATTATGCATTCCTAGTTTTTAGTTAATAGTTTTTTTTTTGTTTTCTTCTAAAAGACTAATATTTTAAAATTTATTATTTTTAATTTTTAATTCAAATCTTTTATTACAATATTATAAATTTGTAGTTTCCTTTTTCCATTTTTAAGAAACAAATCACCTTTTTAAAAATTATTACTATTATTATTATTAGTATTGTTGTTGTTGTTATTATTATTATTATTATTATTATTCTACTATTACTACTATTACTATTATTTATTTATTTATTTATTTATTTATTTTTATTTATATTATTATTATTATTACTTTCCTGCTACTACATTTTTTTAGACTAAAAGTTACTACTACGTGTATTACTTGTACTATTATTATTTATTGTTGTTGTCATTATTATTATTGTTTTCTATTATATTTAGAACATTAAAAGGGATTAGTTTATGAATAATAAGAGTTCGTGTAGAACTCTTCAATGTTAGGTTTCAGTTTTAAGCTAATGATATTTTTTTAAAGAAAAAATAAAGGATAGTATATTTTTAAATTCAAATCTTTTGATCTTTTAATTCAAAACTGTCTAAAAATTATCACGTGCCTTTTTAATATCTTGCCACTTAACTTCTTGTCTTACTTTTAATTTTACTTTTAGATAGGAGATCTTTCATAAATAACGACACTTTGTTGTAAAACTTACCTTCCATTGCCATATTTTACATAATTATCATTTATAGCCGTTGTAGTCAGTTTACGCCTGCTGTATTCGATTTTATCAATAGTCTGTATTCATATAAACTATAAATACAGTACCTATTTAGCCGTTGTATTCACTTTTACTCAGTGGTCTGTATTCATAAAAAACATAAGTACACTACATATTTAGTATCGCCAAAAAACTACCATTTTTTTCTTTTTTTATATATATTTTTCCTTTTTTTGTGTTTTCCTCATTTTTGCTTCTTCTTTTTCTATTTTTTTCTATTTTTATTTCTTTCATTTTTTTCTTTTATTTTTTTCTCTTCTATCTCTAACTTCTAATTATTTTTCTTATTTTCTTTTCTTCTTTGATTTTTTTGTTTTAGTTTTTGTACTGATTTTCTTTATCATTTTTTTTGTTCTATTTTATATTTTTTATATTTTTAAAAAATATGAATTCTCTAACACAAGTCATGGATGATAGCGTAAATACCACAATTATTTATCTTATTTGTAGTCACACCGTCATTTATATTTTTGTATTCATTGATACAACTGTATTTATATTTATATTTTAAAGTGCGTGCTTGTATTTGTATTTCGCATTTGTATTTGTATTTTATAGTTCGCAATTGTATATGTATTTGTTAGTTCGCACCATCATTTATATTTTATATAATTCGCACTTGTATTTTAAAGTACTATTTTGTATTTGTATTTTATAATTGACTATAGGTTACATTGAATTACATTTGTATTGTGGTTTTATTGTGTTTGTATATTTAGATTATGTTTGTATTTGTATTCTATTTTCATCAATGCATATTTATTTTCAAAGAATTATTTTGTATTTGTATTTGTAAGTTGATTGCATATTGTATTTAGCCGTGATTATGTACAATTCATCATTTGTATTTGTATACAAACAAGTAAATGCATTAATTGTATCTTCTTGATTCTAAAATATATAAATATATAATGTATCATTTGATACAAATGTACCGTTTTGTATTTATATGTCAAAATTATCATTCATATTTGTAAATAAACAAATATCACTTGACATAAATACAATTACAAATAAATAAAATAAATGATTTTACAAATACAAATACAAATACAATATGTATTTGTATATATTGTGTTTGTATAAAAATCTAAATTGTATTTATTTGTATCAATAAATACAACTCGTATAAATAAATACAAACAAGTATTCATAGAAAGGAAATCAATCGTTCCTTTTCAATAATTAAAAGATACAAATGATTGTTCGCATTTGTATTTGTATTTTATTGATTCGCACTTGTATTTGTATGTTATAGTTCATGTATTTATATTTTATAGTTCGCACTTGTATTTGTGTTTGCTAGTTCGCATAAATGAAAAAAAGGAGAAAAACATTAAAAGGAAAAAAAAAGGAGAAAAAATACAAAAAAGAAGAAGAAGAGAGTAATAAAAATAGAGAAAAAACAAAAAAAAACAAAAAAAAGGAGAAAAGATGAAAAGGAGAAAAAAGGAAAAGGAAAAAAAGAAAAAGAAAAAAGAAAAAAGAAAAAAAAAGGAAAAAAAAGTGAAAAAGGAAAAAAGAAAGAGAAAACACAAAAAGAAGAAGAAAAAAACTGAAAAAGGAAAAAAATAGAGTAATAAAAAATAAAGAAAAAAAAAGAAAATACATGAGAATGACTATGAATTGTAATTAGAAATAGTTAATAGGTAAGAGGGGGCTACGAATTATAATTAATTAAGATTTAAGCTAAATACGATAATTAGGAGTCTATGTTTGCTAAGTTATGTAGTGTTATATATATATGATTTATTACTTTATTGATCAAATCCTTTTTTCATTCATCTTCTAGCAAGATCCACCATAGATGCCACCAAAGACAACCTTTGAAGATACCAAATAAATTGCAATTTGGCTATAATGAATTATGTGAAACAATTGAAATTTTTTAAGAGAACCATTTTAATTTTAATCAACCTTTTGAATTTTACCAGTATTTGTTGAACCAAGTTTTTGTTCATCGTCGAAGTAAAATAAATTTCTTTTTTTTTTTCATTGATGCAAGCTTCTTTACTAATCAATAGAATCTTACTAGGGTCATCTCCTATTTTGAGTCCCATAACAAGGTCTGGAACAAGAATATCTTTGGCAATATTTTCAAAAGAAAATATTGATGCTGGCTAGGATAACAGGTATCCAAAAATCCCTTAGCTATCTGACCTACTCCTTCCTCTAGAACCTTGAAAGTAAGCTTACTCAGGAATTCAGTCAAATCCTCAACTTAGGACATGATTTCTGGAAGTTGAAGTCCAGAATTAGTTGGCTAACTGATGGAGATGCTAATACTAAATTCTTCCATACCTCCACCCTTAATAGGAGGAAATCTGAAAATTTTTAAACCTATAAGACTTTGCAACACTCATACAAAATCATCACCAAGATAATGACCAATAAGATTAAACCTTTCCTCCAAAAGATTATAGGGCAAAGTCAAGCCAATTTCCTCCCAAATATAAGGACCTCTAACCATGTCATTAAAGTCCAGGAGTTTATTTCAAACTTTGCCAAAATGAAAGGTAAAAAGGCTAACATGATTCTCAAAATTGACCTAGAGAAAACCTTTGATAAAATTGAATGGTCCTTCATAAGACAAACCCTTCACTTCTTTAACTTTCCCCCTGGTATTACCTCTCTTATCATGTCTTGCATTAGTACCTCTTCTATCTTTGTGCTCATCAATGGGAGTAGAATTGCTTACTTCAAGCCTTCTAGGGGCATCCCATATCCCCCTACATCTTCATTCTTTGTATGGAACTCTTCTCCGGGAGAATAGACTATAAAGTTGACATTCTCAATTGGAATTTCATTTCAACTAGTAGAAAAGGCCCCAAAGTCTTTCATCTTTTCTTTGCTGATGACCTTACACTTCTAGCTAGAGTTGATTCAAAAAATTATCAAACCATCATAAACACCCTCCACAGTTTCACTAACACTTCGGCCAAAAGATCAATATTGTGAAATCTAAGGTGATCTTCTCCAGTAATTGCTCTAACTTTGATAGACAAGTCCTTGCTTCCCAACTCTCTTTAAAAGCCAGTAACTCCTTTAGGAAATATTTGGGATTCCGTATCTCCCAATGCAAACCCTTCCACGGGGACTTCTAATTCATTGTGGACAACCTTAACTCCAAGCTGTCTGGTTGAAAAAATAAATTCCTTAACATGGCAGGGAGGACCACCCTTGCTAAATCCTCCCTTAGCAGTATCCCAAATCATGTAATGCAATGTATATCTCTTCCTGCTATGATTTCGAAGCTTATTTGATAAAGCCCAAAGAAATTTTATTTGGGGCCCCTCTCCTGATAAGAAAAAGATGCATTTGATAAATTGAGATACTCTCTCCTATCCCAAGAACCAAGGTGGTATAGCAATACAAAAAACATCCACCAAAAATAACACCATGATGTGCAACATAGCCTGGAGATACACCAAGAACCCCTAGATGCTCTGGGCTAAGATGCTCCAAAACAAATACCACAATGAGCCCAATCCTTGTAGAGTAAATTCCTCTAGGGCTTGGAAGAGCTTTTACAAATGACTCTTTATTTGCAAAGAAGTCACCCATTGGTTCACTCATGATGGAAATCTCATTAACTTCTGGCTGGATAAATAGATCCCTCACAATCCTCCCTCAAACACCTCGTTTATGGCCCCCTCACTGAATCTGAGAGCAATCTCAGACTCTCTGACATTTGGTCCAATACTATTTGGAAGCTGGAAAAACTCTCCTTTAAAATCCCTTCTGTTATTAAGGAGACTGTAATGAGTACCTTCTTTCCTAACCCCAGGATTATTAGCGAACTTCTCATTTGGAGTCTCACTGGCAATGGGATATTCTCCAGTGCAAGTGCCTACTCTTACATTAATAGCAAGAGAAACCATAATAAGATTTTTCACCCGCATGGTGAGGACTTTCTTTGAATTTGGAAACTTCCCACTCCTAATAAGATAAAATTCTTCATCTGGATGATGCACCCCCAGAGCCTTCCTGCCAATTCCAACTTTCACAGAAGAGGTATTGACATTGACTCTAGGTGCTATATCTGCCACTACCACTCTGAGGATACCAACCATATCCTTTTTGAGTGTACTGTTACCCAGAACTTCTGGAACAAAATTCTCAACAAGTCCAATCATACAAACACCATCTCCTCCTCAAAATTTCTCCCCTCCAGTTGGAGGCTCGTCAAGGACCAAAGGTATGACCATCTTCTTTACTGGAAAGAACTCATACCCTTTTGTCTTTGGTCTATCTGGAAAACTAGAAACCATAATATTTTCAACAAGAAAACTGAGGAACCATCCCATTCAAAAGCTTATTCTGAAGCTATTGTGTTTAAATTTTTGAGCCATGGAAATAAGCACCACAACCCGAAAACCTCGATCCTACTTAAATGGATCCCCCCAGACAAACTATTACAAGCTAAACACTGATGGTTTTTGGCTTGGGAACCCTGGTAGGGGTGGGATTGGGGGGTCATTAGAGATGTTATGGGTCAGTGGATCACTGGTTTTACTGCTAGCTTTCACTTGGTCACCAATAATCACATGGAGCTCTTAGCTTTAAATGAAGGCCTGAAATTAGTGGAAACTTACAATCTTCAATCGATAGAAATTAACACTGACTCCATGGAAGTTATTGAGATGCTAACTAATGGTAATCTTCTCTATAATGCTATTTTGGATGATTGCAGGTCAAGATCGATAAGGCTCGGAAATCCTTTGTGCAATATGTGTTCAGGGAATAAAATAGTGTTGTTGATGCAATGGCAAAGTTCGAAGCTGAATCCTATTTTTTTGCTGAAACAAGACTTTTTGAAGTTCCTCCAATATGCGCATGTAAAATGCTACATACAGACATGATGGGAACTACCTTTGAAAGGGAGGTCAAAATTTGTAACAATTTAGGTCAGGAATTAGATTCCTCGACTATGAACTTTAATCCTAGTTAAGACTTGGCTGTATGAACCTCTTATTTTAATGTATTCTCCTTTTAACAAAAAAAAGGACAAAATCCAAGAAGGAAATCTAATGTGATTGAAAAAGATCTTCTTAATGAGAGAAAACAGTAAACCATATATATATGAATTTCTTTATTTTTCCTTTTCTACTTTCATCATTTAGTGTGATAACTAGTGTCAGTTGGCTCGTGCTAAGCCCGAGCTCAAATTACATTAATATTTATACTTATAATTTTTTCTGTTTTTTTCTACTCTTGTTTTTTATTTGTTTTTGTAACAGTATAGTATTAATTGAAAGTAGTTCGATAATCTCTCAATACTTTTGAAATATATTAAATCATAATACGTTCAATTTCTTGTATCCTATTTCTTTTTAGTTCGTTTACAAAAGAATATATCTTTTTTTGTCTTAGACTCTTTTAATTTATCTCTTTTCATATGACATGTTAAATACCAATTAAATTTTTTTTGATTCTTTCCACATATATCTTCAGTTTAAGATCATAAAAGTTCAAAAATCTCCATCACACGTTTAAACTTCGGGCTAAGTTAAAATCAGACAAACAAATTAAAATGAAGGAAGTAAAGTTTTCGAAAGTTTAAAAACAACATTTTTTACAGTATACTTTAGACTTTCTTTTAATTTTCAAATAAATGCACGCACTAAAACTGTTCTCCTTTTTATTTACTGAATTTTTTTAAATTAAAGTTTTAACAATCTAAAATGATTGTTATTTTATGTTGAATTACCTTCATTATATTTTTCTTAATTAAAATTATTGACTAATTCATTTTATTTTTAAGAAATACAATATTTAAGTAATATAAAAAATATTTGATGCTACAAATTATTGTATGATGACATCAATAAAATTAATTTATAAATAAAGCTAACATTTAAATTATACAGTTGAAAGTCTGATTTAGCAAAATACTTTTGTAAATCTTCTTTAAATGGGTCAACTCTTACAAGATTATTAAAACCTCAATTAGGGATAAAATAGATTTTAAAAAGTTGGGTGTTATCTCTTATTATTTTTTCATGTAAAAGAAATCGTCAATTTTTTAAATTAATTTTTAATTTAATTGGATAAATAGATCTTTTATGGTGTCACTGTCACTTTTTCTATGGCTCATTACTTTTTTATAGCATTTTAAATGTCAATCTAATTATTTAAATTTACAAAAATAAAAATATTTTTTTAGTTACTGTATAATGGCAAGTGAAGTGATATTGAACTTTATCAAGGATAATCTAAAAAAGGAGACAAAACAAATTAATATGAAATAATAAGTTAAAACAAATGTCAGTGGGTAAATTTAGAAAAAGAAACCTTTTAAAGTAATTGATAAGCATTAGTTGTAATATAACTAAACATGATAAAATATTTGAATAAACATTAGTTGAAATCTAATTAACTACTATCAAATCTTTGGATTCTTTTCATATAAAAGAAAATTTTAAAACTAAGAAGGAAAGAAAAAAAAATTAAAATTTAATCAATAAGCATATTTCAAATTGTGGCTGTTAGGATGGTGAGGTGGCATGTTATGTGGTTTCTGTCTCACCCCAAATTGCAGGTCACGTGCGATTTTAATAGTTGACTCCTAATTTGCCCACGACATTAGTATTTTTGTTTGAATAATATAATGAAAATTAGATATGAACTATTTTCGAAAGGAGAGGGTAAAATTTTCTTTTGTTAAATTCATGTGGCTTGTATTTTGATTAAATTTTTAAATAGATTTTTTCATTTCTGTCAGTCAAGGAGTATTTAACTATTTATACAACGATAGATGTATCAGTAAATCATTTTTTTTTTTTATGAAAGATATATTTGTCCTAAATCATATAGTAAAGAGATTACTTGGACGTTAGAGAAATAATACTATTTTCTTTATTTTATTTTAGTTGACCATCTTTCTAAAAATAATTTTTCCAATTTAGCTTTCCCATTGATGAAATCAAGAGGATTTTAATACGTTTTTTCAATAATATTCTTATCATTAAATTACTAAACAAGTTGTATATATTCAACTTTATATTTTCAAAGCATAATTAATAAGGATAATTTGATAAAATAGATTCTTAATAAATATTTTTCTTAATGGATGTATCTAATCTATAGGGGCTAACTAATACGAAATGGAGATAGAGTAAATTTTTTTCTGTAGGAAGAGAATTCAAGAAATACTACACTCCTTGTGACCTAAAGCAAAGGTATTTGAGATTCTTGGGTATATGACTTCCCTACTTGCTGAGCAAAAATATAACATTATCTTTTTAGTCTCTCAACTTTTAAATTGCCTTCTTGCCACAACGTCCCTTCCTTTAGGGAACAAGTTCATATTATTGTTTGAAAAAAATGTCCAAAAATCATAATTAAGTCAACAAATTCAGAGCCCTTTACTTTAATAACCAAATAAATGGAATAAAAGACACACTACTTTATAACTTGAACCAATGTATAACGTCGACTTGACCGCTATTGAATTAGTCCGAGGATACGTCTTTTTCCTTAGCAAGAGGCCTTTTGAGTCGATAGATGCCATTTCACTCATCACTACTTGGCGATGATCAATTTTTATAGAATATAAAATTCTTTAAAAACTTGTCTTTTTAAGTATTTTTGGTTGGGAGAGGAGGCATAGTTAAAGGCAAAATTGGGCAAATTTGAAATTATGAATTTCCACTTATAGTATCGAAGATGAGATTTATTTGTCTAGAATTATATGTTAAAACGAAGAAGGCTAACATTAATTTGATTGCTATGGATAGCCAGGATACATTATTTCATGTTCATGAATCTCCTACTCAATCCGCCTTTGGCGAATGGAGCAACCAGTTCCCTACCGCTTAGTGCACCGATAGAGAAACGGAGGATTAGTCTCACGGCTGCCGACTATGAAGATACCTTGGGAAACCAAAAAAATAAATAAAAAATCTCCTACTCAATCATTGAGAATATCATGATTGCAACTAGCAAAGTTATGAAATAGCGATATGCTGGAAGTGGGAAGTGGATAGATACATCGATTGATGGTTTGAATAGTAAATTGCTTCATTCATGAACTGAGGTGCAACTCCATCAAAATAACTCCCTATAAATAAAGAGGTAGAGTTATGTGGATGAATGGAGTAAGAAGTAACTCCATAGTAACTTCATGGTTAATGAAAGAAAAGAGTTATTAAACTTCTCAATAAAGGTGGAAGTTAAGAATTTAAGTTTGGTGCACTGTTGGTGTATTTTTTTTAACACCATCAGGTAACTTTTACCTGCTGTAACAGGTTATTCATTTCTCAGGTAAAAATGTAAAAAATGGATGATCTGCTACAACAGGTAAAAGTGATATGATGATATAAAAAAAAATACATTGACGGTGCACCAAACTTAGGCCTCATTTGTTTGCACTTAATGGAGGTCTGAATCTGAATGATTCAGACTTCAGACCATTAAGTGCATTTGTTTTTTATTAAGATGTTAGCTCTTAATAGGTCTGATTAGGTCTTAATCATTCAGATCTAGAACCAAGTCTTAATAGGTCTGAAAAAATATTCTGATGTTGGATAATATTCACCACTCTATTCATAATCAGCAGTGATCATCGCTACCATTTCTGTCACCGCCACTATTGTCAACCACCACCACTAACCACCTCCACTATCAGAACCACCATCGACAACAAATATCACTACCAACCATTATTGTCAACTGCTACCACACTTACTACCTCTATTATTCTAATTATATTCACCGCCACCACCGTCGTCAACAACACCACCATCATCAACCACTAACGGCCAATCCCTACTACCGACCAACTTATCTATCACAACTAGCACCACCGCTAACTACCACTAATACATTACAACCTCCACACATTCTTCGGACGCCACCACCATTGTCACTAGTAACACCACCTCTACCACCACTTCAATCACTACCATCGCTATAATTTATCTCTACTAACAACCATCTCCACTATCACAACAAACATCTCCAACTAGCTCCAATCCATCGTCAACTATCATGCACTCATATTTTAACCAACACAATCAACACCTCAAACTACTAACATCAAACAACGTCACATCACAACCACCACCATCAATCGTCACCATCATAACAGTCACTACAATACCAACCATCATAACTATCACCACCAACATTATTAATCACTAACATCAATCATTGTCACCGTAACCACCATTATAAACTATCTCTGCTATCACTAATGATAAGAGGAAAAACCTAAAATCCAAAAATAACAACACAACTAAAGAGAAGAAGATGAGATGAAGAAGAACAAACAAATACACATTCGGATTTAGCACAAAAAAAAAAAAGAAAATGCATAAACTTAAAGGATAGTTAGTGAGACATAAACTTTTACAAATTATAGGAACTAAGGTGTATATCAAACACCAAAACCCTCTACAATCCACAAAGACAACGCCACACTCTTATGTTGACACAAAAGGGACTTGAAGCACCCCAAAGCACTAACGTTTCTAAGCCGATTGTCAACTCAAGTGAATCCACACTTAAGCTAACCCTAGTTTCAATTATGACTTTTTCAAGCCCTACACTAAAGGAGATACACTCTTAAAGAGAGAAGAAATCTTCAATATTCATTAAAATCTAAATGAAAAATAAGCCTAAGGAGTCTATTTATAGCTTATTACATAAAAGATCAAAATATCCTTAATGAAAAGGGGCTCATATGGAGTGTAAAGAAAAGGTAAAAAAAAAAAAGACCATTACACCCTTAATGAAGGGGCGTCATGGAGTATTTGATGTGGTCTTCTCCACACTTCAACATATACCTTTCCTTGTGTCTTTTTGATCTTCACAATTATTCTTCAACACTTGAAGCTCTCGGGCATCTCATCAAAGCAAGCTTCCAAGTAACCTTTCATACACAGGATTGTTCTATTGTGGGCTCAAATGGATCCCCCATGCGTGTTCCCGTACCCTCAATATGACCACAATCGGGTTCTTCTTGTGTTGGCCTCGCATGATGTCATCGAAAGCTACGATGGCCATTTGGCTTGTATCAACTAACAAACATAAATGTTTTTTCTCAATCAAATAATAATTTTGTTATATTAAATTACATACTTTTCTAATATATAATTAATTTTTTATGTGAATTGTATTTTTTATTTTATTATATATATAAATAAAAAAAATTGCACATTCAGATGTTGAAAAACAAACAGTCTTAATTATTCAGTTTTCAGATCTAGAGATAACATCTTAATCATTCAAACGTGCATTCAGTTTCAGACGTCTGAATCTTAAAAAAAAAAAATGCAGCCTTAAACTCGGAAGTTAAAGGTTACTTTCTTATACTATGAAAAGGATGACTTTGAGGTCATGCTAGATGCCACAAGATTGAGAGAAAAATACTGTTGGACAAAAGAGTGTAATTGTTGTAAAAAACAACACGAAATTTCATAGTGATTTTGTAAGAAATTGCTAAAGGGAATTGATGGTGATAACACTCGTCGATCCTACGGTAAAGGATATGCATTATTCCACATAAGTTTCTCTGTCTAAAACCTTCACAATACACTATGGTTAAATGTACTATTTATTTGGTGCGAAAGGTATAACCGACATGTTGCAGGAAAAAAATGAAGACTATTTGGAATGTGAATACAGCTTGTGAAAAAAAAAAAAAAGAAGAAAAGAATACAGCTTGTGAAAACATTTGTAATACCATGTCCTTATATTTAAATTGAAGTCATATTTGTACATATTTATTGACTTTTAATAATGTTGCTTATAACTTAACTATGTCTTTTTCTTTGTTTGATGCATATTTTTTTCTTGAAAAATAACGTTTCCAAATTGAATGTAAATGAAGTGAAAATTATGTGTTCAGTTCGATATTTTATATTGGGAAAAAACATCGTTTTCATTCTAAACTATACAAGAAAAGTCTAAGCCACACCTAAACTATCTAAGTGGTCTATTACACACCTAAATTACTTAAACGTGATATTTTTTACCCCTTAAATCTGATGTGGAAAAAATATAATTATTTAAATTAAAAAAGACGTGTCTAAATAAAAAATAACGAAAAAAATAATTAAAAATTAAATATTTCCCTCCCCCACCCCTCAAACATCTTCTTCTTCATCACCCCCTACCCCCAAACATCTTCTTCTTCATCAGCCCCACCCCAAAAATCCAACCCCACCCCAACCAACACATCTTCTTCATCACCCCACCTCCAAACTCCACCCCCACCCCCAAATAAGCAATTTCTTCTCCTCCACCTTCATCGAAACATCTTCTACTTCATCACCCCTACCCCAAAAATTCAACCCCACCCCAACTAACACATCTTCTTCGTCACTCTACCCCCAAATAAGCAATTTCTTCACACCCATCCTCCATCTTCATTGAATCAATGTCAATTTCACCATGAACAAAATCAAATTGAATTTGCTATTTAAACGGACAAATTTTAAATTTTTTTTGTCATACTTCATCAAACACTTGACGAGAATGCCTTCCTAATCCCACTTCCTAAAACTAAAATCATCCACAGAATCGTCCTCCCTAACAACAAAGAAGAAACAACTCTTGAATTTTGGATGATATCAGATTTGGAAAGCACGGACTCCTGTATCAATCTTCCTTCTGGTTCTGAATGACCCTTCTTAAAGTAAGTCAAGCAACATCAATGGAGGTTTTCTCAACGGAGGTTTCTTCTTTCTCCGTCGTTGCTAAGGCTTCGTTGGCTACTGGTTCAGTTTCCTCCATTGCTGAGCTGCCAACTTTTTTTTGGCTTTGATTTTCTTGTTTTAATCCCTTCTTTTCTGTTTTGTGAGTGTGTTGTTAATTCATCCAAAAAATGAAGGTTTTTGTGTGTTCATATATTTAAATTAAAAAGAAAAAAAATTATGAAAATATTAAATTTTTTATTTTTTTAATTATGTTGACGTGGCACTGACGTGGCGCTGACATGGCAGACGCGTGTACAACACCACACCACATGCAAGTGGTATAATGCTTTACAGGGTGTAAAAAATATCACTTTTATATAGTTTAGGTGTGTAATAGATCACTTAGATAGTTTAAGTGTGGCTTAAACTTTTTTTGTATAATTTAGGATGCAAACGATGCCTTTTCCCATTTTATATTACTAGTTTAGGATACATGCATTGCACATGTATCAAACATTAATTAAGAATAATCGTATCTATCACTAAATTGAACTAATTTTGGTATAAGTTCAAAAATAATATTGTAATGAAATAGTTAAAGGCAATTTTTGCCAGAGAACCTTTAAACATTTGAATTTAATCAATTAAAATGAGAGAAAAGTAAAAGTCGTATGTTTGTTAAAAAGTTGAATCCAAAATATGCTTAGTAAAATTATGCAAAAACTTATGTAAGGTCAAATTCTAGATTTCTTTTTTTTTGCCAGGAGCCGACCCTAACTAGTTCACAAATAATGTGTACGTGTTTTGCATTTATATATCACGTCAATCGATAATACTATAAAAAATAAAAATACAATTATTAAAAAGTAGGTATCGAAATAAATAATTCGGTAACAATCTAATTGAATTTGCATATTAACTAACAATTCAGTCGTTGAAAGTTTTGATCTTTAAGGGTCTTGACTATCGATCGAGATTCAACCTTAATCACAAAATCAACTTCCGGTCCTGACATTCGATCCCAATCCTGACGTCCATCCTCGATAGAGGTCCCGAGTTTCAATCTTGACTTGATACCTGACCCAAGACCCTGATCAACAATCGACATGAGACACGAATTTGTACCACGATCCATGACTTGACTTTCGATCCAGCTCTAAAAAACCTGAAACACAACTCGTGTTGAAACTCAAACAATAGATAGTTTAGGTGTATTTCGCTAAATGTTTTTGTGATACTTTAGATAGAAAACTCAAATACTTGATAGTAAGAAAACAAGATATTTTAGGCATGTAACTAATGTTGGTTTATCTTTCGATCTCTATTTTAGTCAATATTTTGAAATGGGAAAAGAAAAGTTAGAAGTTTGTCCGTGATAAAGGAAAAAGATATTATCATATCAATTAAAATTTTAACAAGAAAAATGAACGGAAGAAATTATTTTAAAATAATTATTTATTTAAATCACGATTAGTTACATTCTTTAATCTATTAAAATTCATTCATTAATTTTAATCGATGTTATATATCTTTAATCCAAACAAAACTTGGAAAAATTGTAGAGAAGAAAAATGGAGAGGAGCTTCATCCTTGCTCACTTCTTCTACATCGTCATGGTAAAACTAAAGCCTAGAAAACAAAGTAAACCTAATACTCCAGCTGTATATATTCTTGAGGGTTGTAGGAGTTCGGGCATTGCATAGATAGGTTATCTCTTTCGCAATAGTCTACATTTTTGCTTCTTTTCTCAAATATCCTTAGATTTCTCTCAATCCATATTGCATGAATACATTCATCAAGGGTCATCTTGAACAATTGACGTTGTTTGGATTTGCCTTTAGATTTGGTGAGGTACCACTGGGAAAACTGATCCCAATTTGAAGCTGCAACATGTTGAACTTTGATCCATTGCATAATTATTCTGGTCAGAGGTCCCTTGAGTAATGGCATTGAGTGGAGAAATGCTCTCTGATTTCCTCCATTGTCTTACAAAATACACACTTCTTGTCATCTATCAGTCCTCACATAAAAAGTCGATGGACAATTAATAGTTTGCCCTGTAACATGAGCCACATTATGAAGAACACATGGGTAAGATTACTGTATACTATAATGCCATGACAGATCCTTATTTAATACATGTTGTTTTTCCTCCCTCAACCTTATTCCTAACGCAATATCTATTGAAGAGTACATAGGCATCAAACAAATATTCTCTATTTTCCAAATATATGGTCTTGAGAGTCTTTAATTGTTTCATCGTTCTTCTATGCAGAGTAGTTCTTAGGTTATTGTATACATGTAGTCTAAGTTGTGTGAACTTGTCACTTTTTATATCGCAATCGTGTTGGATTCGTCAAATACACTACTTTTGGAGAATCTGACACGCACACCTTTTTTATATTTTTGAAGAGTTCGAACAACTTAACATGTTGTAAGATAATTTATGCTTGGGGGGCTCTATGCCATTCATCTTGCCTATGAAACCCTCTTTTTCGTTTTGAATTATATTTGGACTTCTGAAATTTGATGCCCGCATGTTCGAACATAAGAATCTCTTCGTGCAATTTTGTGGAGATGCTAATAGCTTCTCAGTTGATCAATTTTGTGACTTTGAGGAGTATGGTCTATCTCAAGGATATGTGGAATAGGATACCAAATTATCATTATAAACAATTTTAATATACAACTATGCAAACTCAACTTTATTCGAGTCGAGATCTTTTGAAAATAATCTCTTTATCTTTGTGAGGTAGGGGTAAGATCTCCGTACACTTTATCCTCTCCTTGCCTAACTAACTTCAACAATTAAGAAAATATTATTGCTAAAAGAATTTATGGTGAATAATTGTTGGAACCTTGAAGTTTTGATGAATGATGATATGAATGAAACAAGTTGATATACGTGTTCCACTGATCCGACAAGTTCAAGAGTGCAGTCTACGGTATAAATAATTAAAAATCAGAATGAGTTAATTCAGTGCAACTGGAAACTTCAACTTACTAATCACGTTGGGAATAAAACAAGTTGAATTTGATTCAAACACTTGATGACAAGGGAAAACAAGTTGAGTTGAAAAATGAGTCCTAAGAAGGAGTTTCACTTCTGAGCATATCCTTAAGAGTCCTATGTGTAGGAGAAAAATTCTGAAAATTGAAGAAGTCTATGCAAAACGTACAATTTGAAGGACTCTTTGGAGAGTTGGAGTTTGCCTACAACACTAAGGAGACAAGAGTTGGAATTGAAGAAGGAGTCTCACTTGAAGTAGAACACTATGCAATGAGAGTTATGATTGAAGGGGGAGTTTGAAATAAAGAATGACTCTTTGAAAAGTTGTGCTTAAATAGAAGATGCATCAGTCAGAATAAACTACGCACTTACAAAGCAGAAAAGCACAATCGACAGATTGACTTCATGAAGTGCTACTCAATCACTGAAGAAACACATTGACGAACCTGGACCTAAGTATAGAATCCAGCTAAGAGTTTTAGTGTTGATTTTTAGATTTGTTCATTGTGTTTGAACTATTGATGTACTATTAGTTTCAGTAAGTTATAAACTGTCTTCGAGTTGGAGAAAACTCAGAGACTTTGAGAACGCATACCTTGGGAGGTGTGTGTAGTTAGGAATTAGAGTTTATAATTCCTAGTCGTTGTGTTAAAGGAATTAGAGTTTATAATTCCTATTTGTTGGTTACAAGAGTTTTGTAATCAGTCGTTGTTGAGGCTCAGAGTTATTTAGTGAAGTTGGGGTTAAATCCTGTAGAGGTGCAGGTCGTGGTTTTTTATACCTTTTTGAGCCGGGTGTTTTTCACGTAAAATCATTGTGTTCTTTACTTACTGTTTTCTTGGAACACGTCAGGCAACCCGTTCCATCCATAGGTAACTCTTACGTTAAAGTCACTAATCAGTAGCGCACGTACTCTAACAATACTAAAACAATTTCAAACCAAAGCTTTTGTTTTTATGGTACATATCAAACACGTCTATTGAATATTAATGAATAAAATAGTAGTGGGGCTGGGGGGAGTGGGGGGGTCTAATCCTTAAATCTCATACACAAAACAATATTAAAAAAATGATAAAATAGTGGGAAAGGCAAATTTTAATTTGCAAACAAAGAAGAGTGTCGATCATACCTTCTTTTCCCCTTTGTAGTTGCCTCGAAAAATATTATGTACTTATTTCTACTTATGTATTGTGCAAAGCATAGTCCGTCAAATTATGATAAATTATTCAAAAACAATTCAACAGATTGATACATTTCATTCTCAACTAATGTAGGACCAAGACTCCCACTGACATAGCCTTGTCACTTATTTAATCTTCCATAGCGACTTTCGGGGACATGGTCTTTTGCCTCAAAGATAAAGATAAAGTGGAGAAATGATTAACAATTAATTGCAACAATGAACCGAGATGCCAAATAAATATATCTAATAATGTATGAGATCTGTAATTAGCGAGCCATGTAAGATAATAAGAAAAATATTTGGATGTTTTGATCTGATATAGGAAAGATCTTCAACATGTTAGATAATTTAACCAAATCTGAGAATATATCATAAATAAAGACCCAAGAACATTACCGTTTCTCAAAGTGCCTATCAGAATGTTAGAAGTAAATAAAATTTATATAGTTAGGGCTAAATAATGTGTATATAATGATATAGGTGCGGCATCTAAGAAACTAATAATAATATAATGAATAAGGTAAATGATCTAGACAATCAAGAGCAGAACATAGAAGTAAAGTTAATGTTCGAATCACTTACCATATATGTTTATGCGTGTATATATCTTCAAATTAAATAATAATATACTAAATAAGGTTACTGACCTTGACGATCCAAAGAAGACGGAGGCATAAGAACGGGAAAACAACAATGTTAATAGTAGAATTGAAGTAGAACAGAAACAATATTAAAAAGACAATTAGTAAATTAATTAAACAAAATAGAACTCAATTAACATACTAACCTGTATTGAATTTGAGCCGAGCTTCCTAAGTTCCTATGGTCCCCATGCTTGGCCAGAAATCTTTTTAGGCTCACTCTCGGCACAATTGTGCGTTGTTGTTGTTGGGAGGCAAGGGATCCTGAAGCCTAACACAACCTAGTAACGTGCACCATTAACTTAACACGTTACTTTTCATCCCAAACGCCACAAACTATTCTGATTGTATTAGTTTAGGGGTATGCGTCTCACGCGTGTATCTCACTTTAATGAGTTCAAACGTTATATTTGTTTAAATAATAGCAATGAATACAATAATTAAATTCAAAATCTTTTGAACATGTAAAGATGGAGAATTTATTTTATTAGTTATGTAGTATTGTAAATATCTAAGATACAAATAAAATAATTGAAAAACATTGACAGTCCCTTAAATTACATTGGCGTCTTCAGTAAGGTAAGCAGTTGATTAGTGCTAGATAATCTAGTGCTAGATAATCTATAGAATTGCACAATTTTACTTGATTTCATCCTAGAAGTGCGAAATTTGACTTGGAGAATCCATGTCACTTTAATCCCTCATCTTCATCAAATAGTCAGTATATCATTTTTGCCGCTTCAAATATAACCATTCTCTTTCTCCCATGATTCCAAAATGGAGTTTGTATCACGGATTAAGAGAAACAATAAAAATAGTGTCTCAAGAAAAAGAATTATATTATTATTTAACTACGCATATACAATAATAACATCATTATAAATAATATTAACACAACCAAGAATGAAAAGTAAAAACAAGAACAAAAACACGCCTTTGAATTCGCTATTAATCGACACGAAATTTTAAGTCCACGCCGACAATAAACATATTCATAGTAATAACTCAAAGTAGAAAGAGAATTCATAACCATTCCAACAAAAAGTTAAAAACAAATGAAATGTAACTCCAAAATATTGCTAATTCTTTTACTACTTTCTTCATCTTATGGTTGTTTCAATGTCTCAATATAATAGTCCAAAATCTAACAAAAGCGTAAATACGCTCTATTTATTGTAATGTTGACATACATTAATTAATAGTAAAATTAATCTACAAAAGCATTTTAAATATAAAAAAGATGCTTTATTTGCTGCAATAACACACACTAATAGCTGAAATATTTCCATTAGTAATATAATAAGCAAAATAAAGATGAAATAGTATGCCACTAAACAAAGATGATAACAAAATTTGTGTTGTTTTCTCTTTTTGGAGGACAAATATGTTTGCTTTGTCTGGAAAAAAAATTAATTGTTCACAAATTAAATTTAAATGCTTATGCACATGTGACCATTGAAAAAATAATACAATTGACTATTTTACCTTCAAGATAATAATCCAAATAAAAACACTAAATAAAAAGACAAAGAAATAAAGAAGAAGACTCAATTTATGTGTATTTCTACGAACTATATGTGTATAACTTTCTCCATTGTCATCGTTCCTAGGATTTCTTATACAGTTAAAATATGTATTTAACTCCAAGAAATTATGGACTCTTACCATATATATTTAAAAATTTCTTAATTATTAAAATATATTTTTTTCTTATCATATATTTTAGGACTCCTTAATATTAGTTCTTCTAATAATTCTTACCATATTTTAGGACTCTTTAATTTTAAATATTATAAAAATAATTAATAAATAATTCAAGAAAAATAGTGAAAAGACGACTCTGTCTAAAGCAGAGACTTTTAATGAAGAGCAAAAAATTCAATTCACTTTTCTAAGGATATTCACACTTTTTAGTATATATTATAGATATAGATTATAGATATAGATATGAAGAAGTGTTTATTCGTGGTTGTTATTTAATAACACATGAAAGAGTACCTAATTACATAACTAATAAGAACTCTAAAATTAGAGGTAGTATTCATGTTGGAACTCAACTTCTTTTCTTTTTTACTCTCCTTCCTTAATTATGTTCGACAACACCCAAAAAAAAAAACAATTTTAGGAGGAAACAAATCCATCAATTAATTTTTGAAATATTCTTACGATTATGAAATAATTTTCATACATTTTAGTCTAAAATTTCATACATTATTAGGGTTTGTATAGAATTATAATTTTATCCAATAAATAAAAAGATGATTTTGTCTATAATGAAAATTTTTATTAACGAAAAAAAAGTTCAAATCACTTTTCTAAGGCTCTTCACACTTTTAATATATACTAGTTTAATGTACGTGCATTTGCACGTGTATTTCATGTCAGATACAAAAGATTGCATACAAAAAGAATAAAGTATATTTTATTATATTACCATTGAAGTTGCAATATATGCAACATTATATCCATAATTTAAATGAAAAAAATGTTTGTTTCTTCTAATTTGAGTATATGTTGTTGAATTTGTATGCCACATTAAAATTAACTCCTCTTTTATAAACATAAACATACTAAGGATCGAACCAAACTTATCTTGAATATTGCTCATGTAAGACACCATAAAACTTCGACGAATTAATTTTTGGCCTTCTTGCGTTCATAATGTCGATTTTTGACTTGAATTATGATTAAGTATGTTAAAAGGATGTTTTGAAACAGTTTTGAATTTTTTGGTAGGGGTTCGGGGTCATTTTGGGACCCCGAGGTAGTGAAGGTCCACGATATTGGTGTGTCATGGAGGTTAGCCTCTGCGATAAGTGTGTGGCACGGAGGCTACCGTCCGCAACAACAGCGTGCCATGCCGCTATATTAAAAATGCCCAATTTTTTTCACTTAGGGTGAGGAAATTTTGGTATTTTTACGCCTTACACGACCTTTAAACAGAAAATAACCCTATTCCCTTTAGTTTCAAAAGATCAAACTCCATTCTTTATCTTTTAAACTCAAAACCCAAGAAAGCTCAAGGGTCTTACAAGGGATTCACTATTCCAGCTCTGAACTTTAAATTAACTTCAATTTATTGTGTATTTTAGGCATGCAACTCATTTCCTAACTTTAATTTTTTATTGTGGCACTTATTTGCTCATTATTCATGTGGTTGGAATTAACAGATTTAAAATTGGGCTGAAGGGTTTTGATTGGTATTACTTGAATTACTTTTTTCATATTTTAAATTAATGATTTATGCTGTAATTTATGATTTTTGAAATGAATGGGTGCATTATTATGGGAATTGGAATGGGGAACATGGATTTTCCCAAATTGATGACTTTTTGGCTTGGTAAAGACATTAACCCCAACCCACTTTGTAAATTTTATTTTTGAACATGGATAATTGCATAATTCAACTTATTTATAAACGCATTGCATTGCATTAATGGAGAATTGGTTAAAACAGATTTGAAAGGCCCTTGGTAACCATGGCTCAGATTTTAAAATGAAATTTGGGAGTCTAAGGGTTATAAAGATTGGTTTGGCATGATTATATGAGCTTGCAAGCATAATTATATGACGATACTAAGTGGTAAGTGACTTAATTATAAGACTCCTGGTTAATGGTTGGGATTATGTGCAAACAGATTTAATTTGAGCTTATAGAAAATTATGTAGCTCACTGTAAAGGTGTAGTCTCGGAGGAACTCACTGAAAACCACTTTATCGGTGTGGGGGTCTATATGACTGTGTTCTTGGTTCACATATTATATTTTGGGATGGCTAGAGCCTTGGTGTCTTTAGCCCTTCCCTTGGATTCCTCGGTTCGTACGACTAACATGCACTAGTGCTCTTTCAGCAGGAGGAGCTAAACTCATATAACCTGGGGATGCCTTTAGGATGGAGCGAGCTACACAATTCAGGTAAACAGTTTAAACTCACATGTTCATGACCCTTGTCCCTATCCCAACATCCTATATATGTATATATAAATATTGCGCATGTGGTTTTTTGATTGGTTTTTGACGTTGGTATTATTTTATCACTTCACTGAGTTATATGCCAGTGCTTATCCCACTGACCGTCCCTCAATGCTACATTATTTCATGATATAATGTTCAAAGGGTTTTTTGTTGCTCTTGTGCAGCGTTAGGTGATTCAGTATTCCTGTGGATCTGTTGTGAATTGGTGAACCTCCATCTTCTGGAAGGTCGGTCATTTTATTACTTTTGTTACTGTTTTAGTACTTTTGGATTTCTTTTGTCATAGTCGGGTGCATGTCCTAACTTAGTTTGATATCCTAGTTTTAGAGGCTTTTGTCGACAAGTGTGGGTTGGATGTTGGTTTTGATTCATAGAGTTTACATTTGATTATCTATCCTTTTTATTACTATTTGGTTGGCTTTCGCTGTATCCTTTTATTGTGTTTTAGATGTTAGGATAAGGGGTGGTCTTCGATTCACGGTAGGCTTGAGATACCCGTCACGACTAGGCTTGGGTTTGGATCGTGACAAGCTTGGTATCAAAGCACGATTCAGGGTCGTTGGGTGTCCACAAAGTCGTGTCGAGTAGAGTCCCTTTTTATGGGTGTGTAGCACACCACACTTATAAGGGAGAGGCTACGAGACATTCAGGAATGTTTAACTTTCTTGTGTTCTATTTTTGGGTTGTAGAATCTAGTGTTATGAAACTTCTCTAACTCGTGGCTTACTCACATTTCAGATCATGCCTCTACGAAGATCTAACAGTCGTAGAAACTCTGCTGGAACCTTTTTCCCACTTGAGGAAAATATAGAGGGGACTCTCCCTATTTATAGAGTGCAGACCCGGTCTAGGGTCCCTTCTCCTGATTGTACTACTCCACGTGGGTTTCATTGGTTCCTACTA
Organism: Capsicum pubescens; assembly: GCA_030864215.1. Taxonomy (NCBI): domain Eukaryota; kingdom Viridiplantae; phylum Streptophyta; class Magnoliopsida; order Solanales; family Solanaceae; genus Capsicum; species Capsicum pubescens. The sequence continues at coordinate 260,599,865 of CM061540.1, read as the reverse complement.
GTCCTCTTGAGATTCGCTGGCTGGTGACACTCATGCTCAGTCACCTCATAGGGATATCTCTAATATGGAGTTTTGTCAGTCTATTTATATGCTTACTAGTTGGTGGGCATCACAGTTTTATTAATCTGAACGTATTGGTTCTGTTGCTCATTCATCTGAGGTCACTCAGGTTTAGGTTTAATCCCCCAACCTTTACAGGATTTAAGGTTGAGAAGGATCCTTAGGGGTTTATTGATGAGATAGAGAAAATTTTTTGGGTGATGCATGCTATTGATTCTGAAGGTGTAGAGTTTGTTGTGTATCAGTTGAAAGATATAACTTATCAGTGGTATGAGAAGCGGGAACAACTTAAAGGTGATGATGTTGAGCCGGTAGTATGGGATAAGATTTAGGGTGCCTTTCTTAATCACTTCCTTTCTCAGGAGTTGAGGGAAGCTACGGCTAAAGAGTTTGTGAATTTGAAATATGATAAGATGAGTGTGAAGGAGTATACTCTGAAATTTCAGCAGTTGTCTCGTTATGCTCCGGAGTTAGTGGCTAACATAAGATCAAAAATGAGAAATTTTGCTTCTGATTTGTCCTGTAAGTTTGTATTGAAGTGTAAGGCTGCTATGTTGAACAATGATATGGACATCTTCAGGCTGGTGATTTATATGCAACAGATAAATGATGAAAAGAAAAAGCAAGTAGAGATGGGAGAGAGGCAAAAAAATAAGTTTAGGTATTCAAAATAGTGGGAGAGATGGTAGACAAACTAAGAAGAAAAATTAAGGGAATTCTTATTCGATGGCTAGTGCTCCTTATCCTAAGCCTTCTGGTGACCATCGTTTCAGGCTAGTAGTGGTCTTAAGGTACAGGGTGCCCAATCTCAAGTTAGTCGAGCTCAGTCAGCCCCACTTTATCTTCTTTGTCATTTTTAGGATAACATCATCATGGTTATTATGAGGAGGAGAGGAAATTATGCTTCAATTATGGTCAGCCTAGTCATCGTAGAGAAATTATCCTATATCCAAAGTTGCCACTGTAGCTAATAAGGTTCCGGTCGCCAATTCTTCAGCTCTGACACCTAAGGGTGCCACTTCAGAAACTGGCCAGAATCATCTCTATGCTTTTGCTATTAGATAGGAATCTGAGGCATTTCCTGATGCTATCATTGATATATTATAACTCTTCTCTCGTGTTTACTGTTTGCTTGATCCGGGTTCTACCCTATCTTATGTGATCTATTATATGGCTGTACATGTTGGTTTTGGTCCTGAAAATATTTTTGACACCTTTTCTGAGTCTACTCCAGTGGGTGACTCTATTGTTGCTTCAAAAATCTATAGGGGTTGTGTGGTGTCCGTCTTTCATAGGAAGACATTGGTGGATTTGATAGAGCTTGATATGGTGGATTTTAATGTGATCTTGGGTATGAATTGGCTCCATTCATGCTATGATTCTCTGGATTGTAGGATCCGAAAGGTCAGTTTTTAATTCTCTAATAAATTGGTGATCGAATGGGAGGGGAGTTCCTTAGTGCCCAAAGGGCAATTTATTTTCTATATTAGAACTCGGAAGTGGATTTCCAAAGGTGTATGTATCATCTAGTTCAAGTTAAGGATTCTAATTCTGAAAGTCCTTCTTAGCAATCTGTCCTTGTGGTTAGTGAATTTCCTGAAGTGTTTCCCGATAATATTTCTGGTATTCCTCTTAATAGGGAAATAGCTTTTGGGATTGATATTCTACCGGATACCCTTCCCATTTCCACTCCTCGTTATAGGATGGATCCCGTTGAATTAAAGAAGCTAAAGTAGCAATTAAAGGATCTTTTTGATAAGGGTTTCATTCATCCTAGTGTTTCTCCATGGGGTGCTCTTGTACTTTTCATGCGAAAGACAGACGGGTCTCTTTGGATGTGTATAGACTATCGTCAGCTGAACAAGGTGATAGTGAAAATAGGTACCCTCTTTCTAGGATTGATGATCTTTTCGACCAGGTTTTGGGGCCCAGGTATTTCTCTAAGATTGATCTTCGTTCAGGTTATCATTAGTTGAAAATTCGAGAGGTTGGTATTCATAAGACTATTTTTCAAACTCGGTATAGTCATTATGAGTTCCTGGTTATCTTATTTGAGTTGACTAATACTCTGACTATTTTCATGGATCTAATGAATCAGATGTTCAGGCAGTTTTTGGACTTTTTTATGATAGTTTTCATTGATTACATCTTGGTGTACTCTAAGAGTGAGGAGGATCATGCCAATCACCTTCGAATTGTGTTGCAGGTTCTTAAGAACCAGAAATTGTATGCAAAATTTTCTATGTGTGAGTTTTGGTTAAGTGTTGTGACCTTCCTTGGGCATATTATTTCTGGTGAGGGGATCAAGGTGGATCTACAGAAAGTTAAGGCAGTTAATAAATGGCCTATTCCCATGACTCCAACCAATATTAGGAGCTTTTTAGGCTTGGCTGGGTATTGTAGGAGGTTTGTGAAGAGTATCTCTTCTATTGTTGCTCCGTTAACAAAGTTGACTTATAAAAAGGTTAACCTCTTTTAGTCCGATACTTGTAAGTATAGCTTTGAGAAGTTGAAGGATAAGTTGACTTATGCATCAATTTTGACCTTGCTTGAGGGTACAGATGGGTTTGTTGTGTATTGTGATGCATCCCGTGTAGGACTGGGTTGTGTTTTGATGCAGTATGGTAAGGTTGTGACTTATTCTTCCAGGCATCTTAAGGTTCATGAGAGAAATTGCCTGACTTACAACCTAGAGTTGGCGACTGGTCTTTGCTTTGAAGGTCTGGCGTCATTATTTGTACGGGGTACATGTAGATATCTATTCATATCATAAGAGCTTGCAATATGTGTTTACTCAGAAGGAATTAAATCTCAGGCAAAGGAGGCGGCTTGAATTGTTTAAGGATTACGACATGAGTTTGCACTACCATCTAGGTAAAGCTAATATGGTTGTTGATGCTCTTAGCATGTTGTTTATGGGGAGCTTATCTCACATTGATGAGGAGAAAAATGAGTTGGTGAAGGATATTCACAGGTTGGCCAATTCGGGATTTTGTCTTTTGGACTCTGAGATAGAGGAGTGATTGTTCAAGAAATGGTAAAATCATCTCTTGGAGTGGAGGTAAAGAAAAAGTAGGTTTTGGATTCCATACTTATACAGATTAAGGATGATGTGGGTCAACATAAGGTTATGGCTTTTGAGATTGGAGGTTGGAATCTTGTGGTATCAAGGGAGGTAGTGGTTTTCTGATATTGATGGGCCGTCGGAAAGAATTTTTACTAAGGCTCATGAGTCCCGATATACAGTTCATCCGGGTTCGATTAAGATATATCGTGACTTGAAGGAGATCTACTAGTGGAAACAATATGAATAGGAATTTGGCAAACTTTATGGCTAACTGTGTGGTTTGTCAGCAAGTCAAGGCTGAGAATTTAAGGCCTGGTGGCATGTCTCAAGAGATAGAGTTACCCATGTGGAAGTGAAAGATGATTAATGAAGATTTCACTACATTTTTTCTACGGTATCGTAATCAGTATGATTCTATTTGGGTCATTGTGGATAGAATGACTAAGTTTTCTCACTTTTTGCCTGTAAAGACTAACTACTCAGGAGAGAATTATGCCAAGTTGTTCATTCAGGGGATATTCAAGTTGCATAGAGCACCCGTGTCCATTATTTTAGACTGAGGTACATAATTTTCTTCTCACTTCTGGAGTTTGTTTCAGAAAGGTTTGGGTACGCAAGTGAACCTTAGAACCACTTTACACCCTAAAATGGATGGACAAGTGGATCAGACTATTCAAATTTTGGAGGATATGCTAATGTAATGCCCCGCAAAATCCTCTTCCAGTCTGAGCCTTAGAGTGTATTTGGTAAAGAGAAAAATCCAAGTCTAAATGTTTCAGAAATATCTTTCCAAGTATTAAATACTTTGAATCGTGTGGGAATCTATTTGAGCATGAATTAAGAGCATATAGGTCCCCTAACTCAAGGACGAGTTGAAAGCTTTCCTATCGTTCAAATTTAAGTGAGTGTCAAAACTTTGGTCAACTTTAATCGACCATAACTCTTTGTATATAACGAATTAGAGGACCTACTAAATATCAAATGAAATCTCTTTGAATTATATTTCCAATGATACCAATTTTGTCAAAAACCGATATCATAGCAAAGAGTTATGCCCATTTTACTCCAGCATGTCAGGCTGAGAAACTGAGTGATGACATTCGTGATAAGCTGTCACGAGCGTGATGACCTATCACCAATGTCGTCATCCCTGGGAAGATTTCTACCTATGGTGATGACATTTTGTGACAAGCCATCACGCCCATGATGGCCTATCACCAATGTCGTCAACCTTAACCAGAAACTCAAAGTTTCACCCTTTTGTGACGACTTATCACCAACTTGACGGCTTGTCACGGATGTCGTCAGCTATTTTTTTCCAGCAATTTAAGGACGTTTTTGCAAGGGTATTTTGATCTTTTACCATCTTTTGGAGGTCTCTATAAATATGAGGAACCCCATCTAAATCCTAATTCCTTCATCTACTCTTCTAATTCTCTTAAGAGAAAATATCTAGGGTTTCAATTCAAGAACCCTAATCTTCTAAAAATTTATCCATAATTCTTCAAGATTTCTTTAAGAATCAAGTTCCTCATAGTGTGGGTTTTGAGAATTATTTATTACAAGTGCGGATAGAGTCTCAAGCATTAGAATTTATCCAATTTCAAAGATTAAGGTATGTAGGTGTTGATTCTTGGGTCCCTTTCATTCAAGAAGCTCAAGAACCCTTTTCAAAACTCAAAGATTTTTTTATTTATGAGTTGTTAATAATTTGTATGAGTTGAAATTGATGTTATATGTGTTGTTGAGTTTTGATTCATGTTTGTTTACAAGATTCATGAGCCTTGACCCTAGTAGGTGGAATCCATGTGATATTTCTGATGAATCTTCCTTATGTTGCTTTCTATGTGATGTGTTCATGTCAAATGGGTGTAGAAATAGTTGAATAAGCGAAGCATGTTTCCCCTAGGTTTAATAAAGAGCTTAGGTGAAGCATAAGAGCCATTGTAGCATGTTGAAGATGAAACCCCAAATTGTGAGTTAGTTTATGCATGCCTAGTGTTTGATAAAATGCCCAAGTGAATTAATTATTCCATGGTAGTAGGAAATCACCAAATAAGTGTGAACCCGTGCATGTCTAGTGTTTGTTGAAGGACCTTAGTGAATAAGTGGAGATGTGATAGTATTAAATTCCCCAATTATGGGCTCTTGATAAATGCTAAGTTTTTAATCCATGCCAAGTGGTTAGCAAGTAAGTTATGGCATGATAGTATGAAGTTTCCCCAAGCCATGTGATATCCAAACACATGTCAAGACTGATTTAGGTATTATATAGTTGAGGTAAAACCTTGTTGAATGGAGTACGATCTAGTAGCATGTTTCCTCTATGTTATTATATGATTGTGATTCAGAGATGCTTAAAGTGACCCCTTGGCAATTGTGATGATGAATAAATGTTTGTGATCCTTAAATGCTTGAGGTGATGTCTTAATGGCTGTGATATGCTTTAATGATTATGAGGATAAACGAATGCTTGTGATGATGAATAAATAATTGTGGTGATGACTAGTCAAGAATGATTATGCTTTACTTTTATGTTATTGAGTCCTGGGGGTATTTATACCCGACAATAGAGCTGTTGTCTAGAGCTCGTGTCAGTTTCTCAATAATTCCAGTCGAGCCATGATTCTCAGAACTCAGTGAACTATAGAACTCTGTATCCTCAGACAAGTGCAGAACTTATGAAAGCTCAGTAATCTCAGTTATCTTTGTAATCTCTGTATCGCTAGTAATCTAGCCTCAGTCCTGTAATCAGCTCAGATCTAATAGTATTCAAGTGATTCAATTCTAATCTTTGAAGTGATTCGAGTAATCTATTCAAGATCTGTATCATCAGTCAGATACCATGGTTCAGTACCTTTTTCGTCAGATACAGAACTGACTAATCTCAGCGTAACTCAGTCAGATCTTTTGAGAAATATGATCAGTATCAGATTCAGTTCAGTTGTGTTCAGTTAAGATTTCAGTTCAGAGTCTTTCAGTTGGGAGTAGAAACTAGCACCGAGCGAGGGAATGGATGGATGCTCCCCATCAAAGAGTCCGAGTCGTTAGGATCAATCCCTGATATCATGAACTGCGTAACTAGCGCAGGATGCAGAAGTCCTTATCAGTAGAGGCTATCACCGTCAGAGAGGTTTAACTATTATATTACCTCAAGCCGACTTCCTGCGAGGGTCATCCCATCAGAGAGGCTTGACCAGAGAGGTCTTTACCCGTGGCACAGTATTGATACCCTTCCAGCTGGGGTTATAAGTTAGACCCCACCTGTGGTAGGTTGGGACATGTCGGTTAAGTAACTACTTCCCACAGTTTCAGTTTCAGTATGAATCTTCAGAAATCAGGACTATGTGGTATAGTCATCTATCTCAGTGAGGATCTCAGATAGTTCCTTTGATTCATGGACCATCCCGTTAGATAGGCTTAGTCTCATATACAAATTCTTATTATCATATCTAGAGATCTCCCGTCAGAGAGGCTTGATCTCAGTCTCAGACCATGTTGAGTATTCTTATTATCATATCTAGAGATCTCCCGTCAGATAGGCTTGATTTCCATCTTAGATTCTGTTAAGTATTCTTGTTGTCAGATTCGGACATGATCATACTTCTTATCATTGATAATCACTTCCAGAATAATCTATTAGAAAAGTTGATCTCTAATTCTATCAGTCAAAAGTTAAAAGCTCAGAATTCAGTCCTTAATGTAAGTACATCCAGACTCTCAGTTAACAGTATCAGATGAGTTAGTGATTCAGTATCTCAGTGTTAGTAGTGAGTTCAGTCTGTAGTAAAGTGGTATCCGAGTGTCAGTATCTAGAGTTGCGGTGATTGTTTTCATGGTCTGTGCATTCATGTATGTATTCTCATGCGGCATCTTCATGATTATTCAGTTTAGATATTGTGCATGCATGAGCCCTTGCATTAGCTTACCTCGTCTACATACTCGGTACATTTCTGTACTAATGCATTTACGCTATGGTGTTTTATTTAACACCATAGGTTCAGAGGCACAGGATCCAGAGTATTCTCAACAGTTCAGTCCCTGTCAGCAGCAGTAGCAGTAAGTCCTCTTCTTTCGAGGACGAATTTCAGTTTACTATTATTGCTTCAGTCTTTTTTTATTTTTAGTTGATGGAGTTAGTTGGGAACCTGTCCCATCAACTCCGTAGTTCAGATAGTTTAAAGCCTTTTCAGACGGATATATTAGTATTCAGTTTTCTATATTATGAGTATTCATAGATGTGTTGAACCTTATGGCTAGTTTCCGCATTTATTTCATTTATTATGCAGTGTACAAGTACAGATATTATTAAAGGTTAGCTTATGGTCCTTTGTGGTCATAAGCACCGTGTGATATCTCGGGATAGGATCTCGGGGTGTTACCAACTTTGTATCAGAGCCTAAGGTTCAAGAGTGTCCTAGGGAGTCTGAAAAGTCGCATCTAGTAGAGTCTTGTACATGGGTATGTAGCGTGCCACATTTATGTACAAGAGGCTTCAAGATGTTCTTAGGAGTAGTTTCCCTTCTTTCAGTGATCATTTCGTGCGAGTGAGCATGAGCTCAAGTTGGTTCTCAGTCTAATCCACTTGTTTCTTCCAATTTCAGAGTATGCCTCCTCGCAGAGATTTTGTCCGTGGGGTTGATGATCAGCCCCCACAACCAGTAGATCCTGAGAATGATAGTGTGTCACATGCAGAGCTTCGAGATGCTTTTCAGGTGCTAGCCCAAGCTGTGACTAGTTTTCAGGGCAGTCGTCAGGCTGCAACCCCACCTCAGTAAGATGGGGACTCAGCCGCAGCCAGAATCAAAAGTTTCATAAAAATAAACCCGACTGAATTCTTTGGGTCAGTAGTAGGTGAGGAACCGTAGCTTTATCTAGAGGAGGTGAAGAAGATCACCCAGATTATGCATGTTTCTGAGAAGAAGAGTATTGAGTTAGCATCTTATAGGTTGAAAGATATTGCTTATGATTGGGTAGTGATATGGGAAAAGAGTAGAGGGGAGAATGCAACTTCTGTGACTTGGATAGAGTTTCAGAGTGCCTTTCTAGATATGTTTTTCCCACTAGAGATGAGAGAAGCTAAGGTAGAAAAGTTCATGAACCTAAGGCAAGGTTCCATGACTGTGTAAGAGTATTGTCTTAAGTTTAACCAATTAGCTAAGTATGCTCCTGACTTGATAGCTGTCCCTAGAGTGAGTATGAGTAAGTTTGTGACTGGTGTATCCGGGTCAGTGTTGAAAGAGTGTAGTACTACTATGCTTTATAGAGATATGGACCTTTCTAGACTGATGATGCATGCATAATAGATTGAGACAGATAATATGAAAGAGAGAGAGAGTGAGTAAGAGAGCCAAGACAGGTAGTCGTGATTTCTCCCAGTCAGGGTATCAAGGTGGTATTAGTTCTCAGTATGGTCGGGGATTTTTAGTTCCAGCTCCATCTTCAGCTAGTGTACCCGCACCTGTGTTTGGGGGTGTCAGAACTGAGAGAGCGCCAAGATCCAAAGCCCATAGTAGTGCTAGTGGTGTTCGTACCCATCCACGTTGTGGAGAGTGTGGCAGGCGCCACCAAGGTGTGTGTGGAGCCGGTAGTGATGTATGTTTTAGCTGTGGTGATCCAGGACATAGAATGCGAGAATGTAGGGTGCTGACTCAAAGGGGTAGACTCCGTGCGTTTCAGGCTCGCCTTGATCGGGAAAGATCCCCTGAAATAGACCCGGGTATGTTATGAACCCTTCATCTTTATGACGTGTATTGATAGATCCTTTGCTCCCATTTTGAGCTTATACGTTAGTATGAGTCAAGCATGAGTTTCAGATCTTGATCGGTCAATCATGACCCAGTCTGTAGGTGCCCGCGCACCGCCCCACTATTTCAGCAAAGTGTGTTTAGAAGGACATAGAGTCCCAAGAGGGAGATACCCCATAGTATTATGATGTTTCATTCCATTAGATTCATCTCGATGCATGTTCATATTTTCTTTAAGAAGTTAGCATCAGTCGTTATTGGATTGTCAAGTCGTGCTTTCGAAAGTCAGCATAGCCGGACATTCATGCATTAGATATGCGCATTTAGTAGAAATGAGTTCAGCTTGTCAGTGTGTGATCAGTCATGCATTCTTGAGATCATCCCAGTTATAAGTCCATGCATCAGATATGTAAGAGTGTTATGAGAATTCAGCTATGAGTAGATTCAGTCGAGTATTATATGCACCAGATTTGAATCATGCCCAGTGTGAGAACTCTATATGTCAGTGGTTTCAGTTGCGTAAGCATGCCTTGAAATGTTTCCGTTTCTTGAGTAGGTTATGTTGATACATATTTTCAGTCCATCAAGCGACATTCGAGGATGAATGTTCCCAAGGGGGAGATAATGTAATGCCGCGCAAAATCCTCTTCCAGTCCGAGCCTTACAGCGTATTTGGTAAAGAAAAAAATCCGAGTCTAAATGTTTCAGAAATATATTCCCAAGTATGAAATACTTTGAATTGTGTGGGAATCTATTTGAGCATGAATTAAGAGCATATAGTTCCCCACAACTCAAGGACGAGTTGAAAGATTTTCTATCGTTCAAGTTTTAGTAAGCATCAAAACTTTGGTCAAATTCAATCGACCATAAATCTTTGTATATATCGAATTATATGACCTACTATATATCAAATGAAATCTCTTTGAATTATATTTCCAACGATACCAATTTTGTCAAAAACCGATATCGAAGCAAAGAGTTATGCCCATTTTACTCCAGCATGTCAGGCTGAGAAACTGAGTGACAACATTCGTGATAAGCTGTCTCGAGTGTGACGAACTATCACCAATCTCGTCATTCCTGGGCATATTTCTGCCTCTGGTGATGGGATTTTGTGACAAGCCGTCACGCCCGTTACAGGCTATCACCAATGTCGTCAACCTTAATCAGAAACTCAAAATTTTACCCGTTTGTGACGACTTTTCGTGACGACTTATCACCAACTTGATGGCTTGTCATGGATGTCGTCAGCTATTTTTTCAAGCAATTTAAGAACATTTTTGCAAGGGTATTTTGGTCTTTTCCCACCTTTTGGAGGTCTCTATAAATATGAGGAACTCCATCCAAACCCTAATTCCTTCATCTACACTTCCAATTCTCTTAAGAGAAAATATTTAGGGTTTCAATTCAAGAACCCTAATCTTCCAAAAATTCATCCACAATTCTTCAAGATTTCATTAAGAATAAAGTTCCTTATAGTGTGGGTTTAGAAAATTATTTATTACAAGTGCGGATAGAGTCTCAAGCATTAGAATTCATCCAATTTCAAAGATTAAGGTATGTAGGTGTTGATTCTTGGGTCCCTTTCATTCAAGAAGCTCAAGAACCCTTTTCAAAACTCAAAGATTTTTTTGTTTATGAGTTGTTAATAATTTGTATGAGTTGAAATTGATGTTATATGTGTTGTTGAGTTTTGATTCATGTTTGTTTACAAGATTCATGAGCCTTGACCCTAGTAGGTGGAATCCATGTGATATTTCTGATGAATCTTCCTTATGTTGCTTTCTATGTGATGTGTTCATGTCAAATGGGTGTAGAAATAGTTGAATAAGCGAAGCATGTTTCCCCTAGGTTTAATAAAGAGCTTAGGTGAAGCATAAGAGCCATTGTAGCATGTTGAAGATGAAACCCCAAATTGTGAGTTAGTTTATGCATGCCTAGTGTTTGATAAAATGCCCAAGTGAATTAATTATTCCATGGTAGTAGGAAATCACCAAATAAGTGTGAACCCGTGCATGTCTAATGTTTGTTGAAGGACCTTAGTGAATAAGTGGAGATGTGATAGTAGTAAATTCCCCAATTATGGGATCTTAATATATGCTAAGTTTTTAATCCATGCCAAGTGGTTAGCAAGTAAGTTATGGCATGATAGTATGAAGTTTCCCCAAGCCATGTGATATCCAAACACATGTCAAGGCTGATTTAGGTAGTACATAGTTGAGGTAAAACCTTGTTGAATGGAGTACGATCTAGTAGCATGTTTCCTCTACGTTATTATATGATTGTGATTCAGAGATGCTTAAAGTGACCCCTTGGCAATTGTGATGATGAATAAATGTTTGTGATCCTTAAATGCTTGAGGTGATGTCTTAATGGCTATGAGATGCTTTAATGATTTTGAGGATAAATGAATGCTTGTGATGATGAATGAATGCTTGTGATGATGAATAAATAATTGTGGTGATGACTAGTCAAGAATGATTATGCTTTACTTTTATGTTATTGAGTCCTGAGGGGTATTTATACCCGATAATAGAGCCGTTGTCTAGAGCCCGTGTCAGTTTCTCGATAATTCCAATCGAGACATAATTCTCAGAACTCAGTGAACTGTAGAACTCTGTATCCTCAGATAAGTGCAGAACTTAAGAAAGCTCAGTAATCTCAGTTATCTCTGTAATCTCTGTATTGCTAGTAATCTAGCCTCAGTCCTGTAATCAGCTCAGATCTAATAGTATTCAAGTGATTCAATTATAATCTCAGAAGTGATTCGAGTAATCTATTAAAGCTCTGTATTATCAGTCAGATACCATGATTCGATACCTTTTCTGTCAGATATGGAACTAAGTAATCTCAGCGTAACTCAGTCAGATCTTTTGAGAAATATGATCAGTATCAGATTCAGTTCAGTTGTGTTCAGTTAAGAGTTTAGTTCAGAGTCTTTCAGTTGGGAGTAGAAACTAACACAGAGCGAGGGAAGGGATGACGACTCCTCGTTAGAGAGGCCGAGTCGTTAGGAGCAATCCCTGAACTCCAGAACTGCACAACCAGCACAGGATGCAGGAGTCCCCATCAGTAGAGGTTGTCACCGTCAGAGAGGTTTGACTATTATATTGCCTCAGGATGACTTTCTGTGAGGTTCATCCCATCAAAGAGGCTTGACCAGAGAGGTCTTTACCCGTGGCACGGTATTGACACCCTTCCAGCTGGGGTTACAAGTTGGACCCCACCTGTGGTAGGTTAGGGCATGTTTATTAAGTAACTACTTTCCACAGTTATAGTTTCAGTATCAATCTTCAGAAATTAGGACTGTGTGGTATAGTCATCTATCTCAGTGAGGAACTCAGATAGTTCCTATGATTCGTGGACCATCCTGTCAGATAGGCTTGGTTTCATATACAGATTCTTATTATTATACCTACAGATCTCCCATAAAAAAGGCTTGATCTCAGTCTCAGACCATGTTGAGTATTCTTATTATCATATCTAGAGATCTCCCGTCAGATAGGCTTGATCTCCATCTCAGATTCTGTTGAGTATTCTTGTTATCAAATTCGGACATGATCATACTTCTTATCATTGATAATCACTTCCAGAATAATCTGTTAGAAAACTTAATCTCTAATTCTGTCATTCGAAAACAGTAAGCTCAAAATTCAGTTCTTGATATAAGTACATCCAGACTCTTAGTTATCAGTATCAGATGAGTCAGTGATTCAGTATCTCAGTGTCAGTAGTGAGTTCAATCTATAGTAATGTGGTATCCGAGTGTCAGTATCTAGAGTTGTGGTTATTACATTCATGGTCTATGTATTCGTGTATGTATTCTCATGCGACATCTTCATGATTATTCAGTTTACATATTGTGTATGCATGAGCCCTTGCATTAGCCTACCTCATTTACATACTCGGTACATTCCTGTACTAACGCATTTGTGCTATGGTGTTTTATTTGACACCATAGGTTCAGAGGCACAGGATCCAGAGTATCCTCAGCAGTTCAGTCCCAGTCAGTAGTAGTAGTAGTGAGTCCTCTTCTTTCGAGGATGAATTTTTGTTTACTATTATTTCTTCAGTCTTTGTTTATTTTTAGTTGATGGAGTTAGTTGGGGACCTTTTCCATCAACTCCGCAATTTAGATAGTTTAGAGGCTTTTCAGACAGATGTATTAGTATTAAGTTTTCTGTATTATGAGTATTCATAGATGTGTTGAACCTTATGGCTAGTTTCCGCATTTATTTCAGTTATTATACAGTGTATAAGTACAGATATCAGTAAAGGGTTAGCTTGTGGTCCTTCGGGGTCATAAGCACCGTGTGACGTCTTGGAATGGGATCTCGGGACGTTACAGCTAATGTCCTATGTGATTGACTTTAAGGGTAGTTGGGTTGACCATTTACCTCTTATTGAGTTTTCTTACAATAACAGTTATCATTCTGGCATTCAGATGGCCCCTTTTGAGGCTCTTTATGGTAGGAGGTGTAGGTATCCTATTAGGTGGTTTGAGGTTGGTGAGACTAGGTTGTTTGGTCCTGACTCTGTTCACCAAGACATGGAGACGGTGAAAGTAATTAAAGATAAACTTAAGACTTCTTAGAGTCGCCAAAAGTCTTACACGGATGTGAGGCTACGGGAGTTGGAGTTTGAAGTTAGTGATTGGGTATACTTGAAGGTTTCTCCTATGAAGGAGTCATGAGGTTTGGGAAAAAGGGGTAGATTAGTCCCCGTTATGTTGTTCAGTACTAGATTGTAAGAAGAGCTAGGATTGTCGCTTATGAGTTAGAGTTACCAGCAAGTTTGGCTTATATTCACCCTGTTTTCCATGTGTCTATGCTGAAAAATGTGTGGGTGACCCTTTTTTGATAGTGTCGATTGAGGGTGTTGGTGTTAGAGATTTATTCTCTTATGAGAAATTTCCGGTTGAAATATTGGTTAGGCAAGTTTATAGATTGAGGACTAAGGATGTAGCTTCGGTGAAGGTTCATTGGAAAAATCAAAAGGTGGAAGAAGATACATAGGAGGCTGAGGAAGATATTGTTGCGCCCAAGCACATATGTAAGTGTACGTGGTCTCACCGAGTAATACAATGGACTTATAAAATGCCAAATATCAATCCCTCAGAGACTTTTATTAACACCTATCAAAGTTTAGTTCACTAATAAGATTAATGAAGTACTACGTAACTAAAAGAGTTTTTAAGGTTATAACATGATGTAAACTAAAATAATGCAGTAAATTAAAGGTATCAACAATTAGTGGGAAAATCCTAGGGTTAAGGCTCTGTAAACAATCATAATACGTTCTGTAACTTTATTGGTTAGTTTAGTTATCTTGGTTGTTGATTCACGGGTTCTATGCTATGACTATGGCCTTTCGAACCTCTAATCATTTATCTAAATCAACCCCCACAACTATATCATTGAGTGGGGATGTGAGAACTAAGTTAAATGCTTTCGTATTCATCTCGTACTTCAACCAAATAGGGTACTTAAGTATATTCCTATCTTAAGTGCAAATCATAACATCAATTTATGAAGATTATAATCCTATTCTATTCATCCCATGTTCTACCCTACCATTCATCCTTTCGGGTCACAATAGAGTTATAGTATGTATTCTAAGGGTCAAAAATCATTAAAATAGTAATAAAAAGGATAAATAAACAATCAAATATGATAATTAACCACAACCAAATCAATTCAAAACAATAGTACTCATGTTCTTAGCCTTAACCTCGGAAAAGGGTGTTTAGCCGATCATGGACATAACCATAATCAAAATGATTGATACATGTTAAAATACATAAAAAACCAAATTAATGGAAGAAAAATCCTAATTTAAGTGTTATCTAGACTCCCTTAAAGTCCCAAGGTCGTCCAATGTGTCCAACACATTAACTAAGTGTCCTATTTATACTAGGAAAACAAAAACCGATTTTGACTTCAGGACGTGCCACACCAATATCGCGCCATGTAGGGAGCGTGGCACTCCAAAAACATGGAAATATAATTTAATTTGACATAAAGGAAGTGGTAAATGTCATTCCACATCCATATCATGTCAGCTAGATAGCGTGGCACGCCAAGCACATCAAAGCGCCCAACTTTGATCAAGCCTTGTCCATTGCTCTTTTCCTTTAAGTCCATGCATTGTGGTGGTGTTTCCACTTATTGCCAGATTTTTTTGCATAAATTTATCATCATAGTCAACTTACCAAGATCCATAAAACATGAAACACCACACATTAGAGCACATGGCACATACAATTCAAGACAACAAACTAGTAAAGGTCATATCTCAAGCTAAGAGTACTAGCTTTTGTCCCTTGATTCTAACCATAGTTTTTTAACTCCAATTTCAGTATGAACACACTTTGAACATTACATTTACACAATGTAACACTTAGATGCTTATTTATGGTAAGAATTACTCACTAAGCACACAAAAAGTCCTCAAAACAAGGCTACATAAGCCCGGATAACAACATCGAGGTGTATAAATCCACCACAGATCATTACCCCACACTTAACACTTTGTTCGTCCTCAAACAACTCTTTACTCTAAGCGTCATAATCAGGGAAGACTCCACACTTCTATAAAAAGCAAGACATTCAAGCTAGCACTACAATAACTCCACAGAATGTAAGTTTTTACACTAAGCATGTTATACACACAATTGAAATCTCATGAAAACTACTTCAAAACATACTAACCTCAAGAATTGACTCACCAAGTTGGAAAACTAATGCATATCTCACAATTAAAGAGATCATACAACTCACCCATCTATCATCAAACATGTGCCCTCACAACAAGAGAGTTACCCATAATCACTCACATAGATACAATTTATCATAAAATGGGTACAAGAATCAAATTACGCTCACTCTCACAAAGAATTCACAAGTTACACATGATGAACCATAGGCTTGACCTTAGTGTATTCTCTACAAATATCAGAATGTTAAGTCTTAAGATCAAATAGGTCTTTATGGGTTGTAATGTAGGATAAGAGATGGGTAGAAACTTCTTTGGCTGAAAGTAGTGACTAACTTCCCTAAGCGCTTTAACATAGCATATAAACATTAAGATCAATTTGTTAACCACCAATGCACCACTTCTCTCTACACCTATCTTTTATTTGTCCCCATCTCATTAAGCTAATTCACATACACTATAGTGGGAGTATTATCCATGCATACATTATTCAATTTTGAACAATATTCATCCTTTTCCTTACAACTTCCAACCATAACAAATATCAATTTTCAACACTAATAGCTATTTCTTGGGGGATTCACTTTCACCTTTTCCCTATTTGTATTTCAACTCCTTAACTCAATTAATTTTCAAATAAAGTGCTTAAGAACTTTGTATCAAATTAAGATCACACAAAGAAAAGGAATTATGCTACATATGAAGCTTCCAACAAAATAGGCTAAAGGCTCAATGGGTCTAAATGATATTACGTACAAAGGTAGATAAAAGAGGGTATAAAATAAGGCTATCAATGAAATTTCTATATCATATCCTAAACCCACACTCTTTATTTTGTATTATGCACACACCAGATAAGTTCTAGATATCAAATACAACAAGGAATACACGACAACCTTACACACGCATGGCACATGCTCAACTCAAGTAGGATCATCATAGACTCTCAACCAACCAATCACAAGAATTCCATATTAACCCAACAACGTACACGAGTCATAAACAAGAACCTAGGAGTCTCAAAAGTAGTAATTCACACCATCAACATAATTTTACACATAAATCACACTTGCATCCTGCAATTATACATAGAACCAACAAGAACATCCCACTTATTCCTAACACAAAGATTTAAAAATTTACTCCTAAAAAGAAAAAGGATACTAGGTTCAAAGGGCGTCCCCGAGGAAAAGAACTAAAAAGAACAACCACAGGGTGGTTGAAGTGTGCACCTAGACTGACCCAACTAACTAAAAACTAAAAAGAATATCTTTTTGCAATTCTTTTAATTTTAGGCAAAAACTAGAAAACCAACTAGAAATTAAGATCCTACAACATCGCTTCACCCGAAACAATGAGACTTTCCCGACCCCACACTTAAAAATATACTTGTCCCCAAAGTTGAATTTAATAGCAGAGAAAGAAATACTCTCTAAGGCCTCCAGGCCTAGCTAGCAGCATCTTTAAACATCAAGAGGGTCCAGGGACCCTACACTCAGTCTTCACCATGCTCCTTTGCTCAAGTTTTTGATACTCAGACTTTCCTTCAACCTATGACTCAACAAAAACAAACACTATGTGAAGTAAAAACTAAAACTACTGAAAATAAACCTACCTTAACTTGGGTTGCCTCCCAAGTAGTGTTGGTTTAATGTCGCGGCACGACCCAATATCACTACTCATTTGAATCCTTTCATCATCTTTCTCCTACTTGAAGGCCATTTTCTCACTCTTTTGACCCCTTGAGTGTTAACTCTCAAGGTCAACAACATTCTCAATTTTAGCCTTTTTAGGCTCATCAATCATCATTAACTCAGGATTAGGTGGTGGCTCGAGCAACTCAATAAGACTGTCCAAAAG
Organism: Capsicum pubescens; assembly: GCA_030864215.1. Taxonomy (NCBI): domain Eukaryota; kingdom Viridiplantae; phylum Streptophyta; class Magnoliopsida; order Solanales; family Solanaceae; genus Capsicum; species Capsicum pubescens. The sequence goes on along the minus strand of CM061540.1, from coordinate 260,582,417 downwards.
GGTCTTTAGTGGTGCACTTTCTACCACCCACACTTATCCACTTCCATAACTATAATCATACATAAATCTTCATAGTTAAAAGGTGGATTAAGTGGCTTATATATTCTGAATACCACCGCTTCGCCATCCAATCTCATTGTGAGAGTTTCGTCTCTCATATCTATTAACTCTCCACCTAGGTAATAACGAATGTCCCAGAATAATTGGCACCCTGCTATATGCATCAAAATCCATAACAATAAAATCATCAAAAATTACAAACTTACCAACCCTTATGGAGACGTCCTCAATTATTCCTTCGGGCTTAACTATTATCCTGTACACCAATTGGATCATCAAAGTGCTTGGACTTAGATCACCCGACCTAAGAGTTTTGAACATAGATAGAGACATCAAATTTATACTCACCTCCAAATCACTTAAGGAATCACAGTCACTAATCTGAATGAGAAGGGTGAAACTTCCTGGGTCCTTAAGCTTTTTGGAATATTTTGAGTTACCACAGAGCCACACTCCTCCATCAGTACTATGTCTTAATTTCCTATAGTTTTACTTTATTAGTCACCACATACTTTAAGTACTTAGTGTACTTAGGCATTCCTTGCAAATCATCTAGAAGATAAAGGTTAATGTGAAGCTCTCTGAATGTGTCAAAGAACTTATTGAAGAATGCATCCTCCTTTGCTTTTTGGAACCGCTGTGTGAATAGTGGTAGTGGTCATTCCTTCTCAACATCTATTTTTGGGTACTCAGACTTTTCTTAATTTTCAGCAACTTTGTCTGCAACCGGTTAAGGAATCAACTTTGTATCTACCTCCTTATTTGTCTTTGAAGGCCTATCATTCAGCTTTTTACCACTCCTCAAAGTGATTACCATTACTTATTTAGGAGGTTCAATATCACTTGGAAAACCACCCTGAGGCCTTGTATTCTGTGCCTGCGCCAGTTGCCCACTTGTTTCTCTAACTATTTATTTGCTATTTGTGTTTTTTATTTCAGTAGCCATCTGTTCTTGGTTGGCCGAAATCTTTTTCAAAGTATTTTCAATGTTATTGGTTTGAGAATTATATTGCTACTGCTGAAACTGGTGTTGTTAGTTGTTGCTCCAAGGATAGATTGGTTCAGCTTGCCACTTTTGATTATAGGCATTACCATAATTCATCTTTTATGCATTGCCCACATAGTTGACGGATTCAGGATTGACAATAAACATATTTGTAGTGTGGCCATTATTGCCATAAATTTGAAACCATGATAGGGTATACTCCACTACATTGACATGTGCATGAGTCTGTTGCACACCCTACTAGCTGAATTGAGTCATTATTTGATCCTGCATAGCTGAAAGTTGGGAGGCCAAGGCGGTGATGCTATCAACTTCAATCTTCCCTACAACCTTTTTTACTGAGCTCCTTGAGGTATCACCATGCCAATCCAAATTTCCTTGAAAAATTTGATTTAATAAGGTGTATAGCTCATCATATGTCTATTCCAAAGCTTGACTACCTGCAGCTGAATCTAGCAAATTTTCATCATATGATCAAGTGCCTCAACAAAAGTGTGAGCTAGTACCTCATTGGACTGTTGGTGGTGTCGACAGTCCCAAAGAAGAGACTTGAATATCTCCGAAGCATGGTATAAATTCTCATCTGGCCTCTGTGTGAAGCTCAAAATCTCACTATGTAGTCTCACAGTCGTGCCAAATGGGAAGAAGCGGATAAGAAACTTCTGGGATAAGTCATCCTAAGTTATGATTGAACCTGCAGGCTTAACTTTTAACCATTTTTTTGCTTTCCCTAAATGTAGAAGGGAAAGAGTGCCAACCTCACATAATCAACTGACACACCCATACGGATGTAACTGATCTCCAAAAAGTTTTGCAAGTGGACTTGTGGATCTTCATGTGATAGCCCGATAAACTGTCCACTGTGCTGAACCTGCACCATATTTTTCTTCAACTTAAATCTTCCTCTAAGATCCGATCTTCGAATGACGGAGGTCACATTGGTCGTAAATGGGATTACCACTTTATGAACTGTCCTGCGGGCTGGTGGATCCTCAGCCATGGGTGTATGAATGATCTGTTCTCTGTGAATCTACGGGATACGATAGAGAAGGATTGCTTCTCTCCTCTATAGATGGAAGCATTGCTCGGGATCAGGGTCTTTTTCAACCAACTCCCTATGAAATTTAAGAGGGAGGTAAATTAAAAATTTTCTTCAGTGAGCCGACTACTGACCCTGCACAGTCCACTCGCCTGCAGATCAAAACATATTACAAACAAATTAAATTCAAAATAGTTAAGAAAGAAAGTAACAAGAAGTAAAGTAACAACACAAATATTTATTCAGGTTCGGCACACCACTGTAGTGCCTACATCCAGTCTCCTTGGGTTTTGAAGTTTACTTAGATCGTTGAAAGTTTGGCTCGAGTATTATGATAGAAGACAAGTTTTGGAGATTTATTTTGCTCTTCATATCTTTTGACACAGCTTCAGTTGATGTTACAAAGTTGACTCAATTCTACTTTTTATATAACAATTGTAAACTAAAGTTACAGAGCTTTGTAAGACTAAGAATGAGACACTTTGAATTTTCTCCTTGAAGTTGCGAAAGTAGTGTCTGTTTTCGATCTTTTTCTTTTATAGTCTTTAATTATGACTCTTCATAAGGAAACCCAAGAGATTTATTCTCAATCAAGGATTTTAAATTTATTCTTTGATTAAGGAATGTATCCATTTGATTTGTCCTTATCAGATATGTCCATATGTGGCTTTGGATCATGTCCATATCAGATATATCTGTGATCTATTTTTCCTTTTAGTTTGGATGGCCATGTGACAGTTGTGTCCTTTCTTCTTAGTTTAGATCCTGATTGATCTAATCTTTCATGTTTTTGGGATGGTGATTTTCCTTCCATTTTTGAAATATTTGATTAATTCTCTTGCCATGCTTGTTTGAGTACCGTGATCTTCTATTCATTGGATGTTCTTTCATTTTTAGAACCAGTTTTCTTTATCAGTGATCTTCAATATCCTGAAAGGATTCACTTGTTAGTTTGTCATTATTAAAATATAGACTTTGGAGGCTACAATCTCCCCTTTTTGATAATGACAAACATGAGTAAATAACAGTTTACTTTCTGTCAGTCAGCTTGCTCCCCCTAACTTTGTACGCATCAGTCGACTTTGCTCCACCTGACTTGTGATCTGTCTTTGTTGATTAAGATTGTTGATTTATCAGTCTCCTTTGTAAGTCGATAGATGACTTCTTCCCGTCTTTCCCCCCTTTTGGCATAATAAAAAAGAATAGCAAGCAACAAAAAAAATAGTATCACACAATCCATATAGATAAAGGTAGTAGATAACCATGGATAGTCATAACTAATCATAGCAAAGGAATTTGTCAGATATTAAAATTTATCTTTACAATCCAAAAACATAAGGGACAGGACCCTCTTTTGAAAGAAAAGTTCATAATTCACCATTTCGCCAGAAAGTAGGTGAGAGTGTTATACATGTTTTGACGGAACTTGCCATAAGATTTTTGAACGTTATTAACAAAGAAAGAGTAGGAATTTTGAACATAAACAACCATATCATCATTAGAGAAATAGACTTGGGATTTCAAGAAGTCTATGCGAAAGATCACTCGAGAAAACAACTCATCTCCTTCTTGTTTGATCCCATCAAGCCCTATCCTGACCACATTTATGTCAGATCTTGTACCTTTCCTAAGGTCTAAGAGCTTGGAAATAGACTCTTGGAGTTGTATGATACCTTCCTCAATAGCCTTGAATCGCTTCTTAAATTCTTCAAGTTCCTTTATCAAAGAGACAAAGGGGTTAGAGACAGACTTACTTACCTTCGGAGGCTCAGCCTTCGCACAGGCAGACTCCTTCCTGAACCACTCATCTTCTTCCAGGACATATCCCATGCTGCTGAAAGTTCTAGAATCATAAGTTGCAGCAACTTCTATAGAGGGTAGGCGGAGAGATCGATAGAGTTGAATAAAATGATCCAGGTAATAAGCAGTACATATGGTCGAAGCATTATCTTTCCTTGTGCTCTCAAGAATGTATTCCCATATCCAAGTTGCCTGATTTATTTTGATCTTCTTGACCAGATAGTACAACATAAAGACATCACGGCAAGTGATGTTGCTTAGAGATCCCTTTCTGGGAATCAGAGTGGTGGAAAGAATATGGGACATAATGCGATATTTGAAATAGAGAGACAAGGGACCAAAGTTGGTTGACGAAGAGTCAGAATCAGATAAAAACTTCTTGGCTTTCTCAAAGCCCACTTCAAAATCCTCGGGCATGTTATTATTCATAAAGGGTACCACACCGGAGAACTTGGTGTGAAAAACATTTTCAAATAGAAAGTTATTCAATACAATTCTTGTGCCTAGCACAAGAGTCTTGAATTCGACACTATCAGGGGAAAGTCGAAGATTGACATAAAACATATGGACAGGGTTTTCGTAAACTAGAAGTTCACAAAGGAAAAAAAATAAGGACAGATCTTGAAATTTGAAAAAGTGATTGACTTTGCAAGATACATCTTTTAGAACATTAAGATTGACGACGCGACCGAGAATGATAGAGAAATTTTTGTAGGAAAGGAATTTATTTTTGTGAGAGTTTGTCCAGAATTGGTGTATCTCTTCTGCAGGAAGGGGGATAGAGGGATTAGGATGAGGTTTTTTTGGAGGAGACAGGGCTGAAAGGGATTCGTTGTCTCTTGAGAAGGATGGACTGAGACGAGGACTCATCAGAGGATTCTAAAAGAGGAGTGGGACCATCGAAGAAAACTCTAGAAACATTAGCCATGAAATGTGTTCTTGTCATGAGAGAGAGAAAGGTGAGATTTAAAAGAGAAGAGAGAGAGAGAAAATAGGAGCCTATGAAGAGAACCTGGGAAGGCGACTGTTTGGAAAGGATAGGAATGGAGAAGTGAAGAGGCGTGAAGTGAAAGAAAATAGATGAAAGTGAAAAGACATTGCCTGGGGAAGAGTAAGGGGCGGCAGAGGAGGCATGGGAAATGGTGAAATAAAGATGACAACCTTTTTAAAAGTGGATTTTACTTATGGTAAAAAATGTGACCAAAAGTATGACTTATAAGTCATTAATGCAAAATCTTTTTGAAGATCTTCCTTCCCGTAAGAATAAAGTTGGACTAAGTAAAATGATTTGAGTTCAAAATACGACTCACAAAATATTGACACCAAATCTTTTTTCTGAGTAATCAAGATTCATGATAAGATCTAATTTTCTTCAAGATTATGGATAATAAAGAGCATAAAGCTAACAGAATAATTTAAATACACAAAATAATTTAAATAGGCTATCAACATAGCATTACCGCATAACCTCAAGAGACAGATTAAAATCAGGTAGTTAACACAGAAGTCAGAGAATTTAAGTACAATAGCTTCTAAGAGTTGTGCATACTGCTCTGGTTGTTGAAGAGTCAACTAAAGTTTAATCCGTTCTAAGCCATGAGTTGGGGATATTATTCATGGGACGAAGATTTCATCAGAATGGATAAAATTCTCACAAGAAAATGTTAGAATTATCAGGAATAATGTTAAAGATGATAGAACAATAGTAATAATTTAAAAAAAATATAGGGAGAGGCAGAAGGTTTTAAAACAGATTTTCAAATTTTGGAGATCATTTTTTTAAAAAAAAATCTCATAAGAATTAAGACATCTTAAAATAGTTGAGAGTATAAACAGATAGGAACAATTCATACAATTCATATTTAATTCTGACCTCGTCAGGAAGTTTTTCTCCCTTTTTTTACGTTAGTGCTCTCTGCCTTTGTTTCTATTTGGAGAGTCAACTCTGAAGGGGGCATAGTTGACTCCGGTGACATTGCCTCTGTCATTGTCACTGAATCTGATAGTTTTCATCTATATTCTGTACAAATAGATTAGGCCTTTTTCTTTCCAGGTATACTTATGGAACATCCCCTATTAATCCATCCCTTTTATAGAATTTACGTATATGTTCCTGCAAAATAAGAGGATTAATTCTACTTAGGTACCCAAGCAGTCTTGGGTCCTTACGGGTTAGATATACTTCCTTTGGGATTCCAAACCCACACACTTTTAGGCTTATGCCTGCAACTGTAGGATTTGTGTCCTCTCTGTCTATAGATGAAACAAATGGGCCCTCGATAGGAGAAATAGTTCTTAGTTGATTTAAACGATCATGATGAGGAATTGAAATAGTTTTTAAAAGAGTTTGATCTTACAAAACTGTGGCTTAGGGATGCCTTAAAATTGTTTAATTTTATTTTTGTATCATCAATCTCTTCATGAAGTAGGTCAATTTCAATTTGACATGGTTCAATTTCTATTTGTCAGTCTCGTTGTTCCTCTTTGAGTTTTCGTTTAAATTGAGCTTTGTAGCTTTTCTTCTCATGGGAAAGTTTGTTATACTCATCTATAATTTTTTTAAGTTTGTCAGTAATCAAATCTAAGTTAGATTTGAGAGTATTATAGTTATGAAAATCGTGTAGTCTTACCTTACTCCTCACCTGTTTCCATAAAAAATATATTTGCAGCCTCTATTTCTTCTTCAGTTTCGTCTTCATCGCTCTAGGCTCTAAAATTTTGATTTTTTCTAGATGATCATTGTCTCAATTCTGGACAGTTTTGTTTAAAGTGTCCAGGCCTTCCACAGTAGTAATAGAGATCATCGTTTCTGGTGGAGTCATTGTTTTTGCCTCCTTGGGATGTTTGTTAGCTATGTCTCGTGGTCTGGTTTACCCCACGGTTGATGAGGGCTATTCCTTCACTATCAGCATTTTTCAAAATATCCTCCTCTCTAATATGAGCAGCATTGAAGGCTACTGGTTTTCTCTTTTCATCATTGTGAAACCTGTTGATATAATTCTTTTCATATGCGATAAGGTTACCTCGTAGTTCATCGTATGTCATGTTGTAAGGATCTTCATCTTCCAGAATGGCAGCCTTGGTTTTCTAAATTTTTAGGAGACTTTGGACTAGCTTCTGGACTTGCAGGCTGTGAGGATAAACCATACCCAGTGATTTTAGTTCGCACACGATTTTACTGTATCTGGCAAACATTGTTTCAATGTCCTTATTTTCCTCCATTTTGAATAACTCGTATTCATTGATAAGTGCAATAATTTTTACTTGACTTTAGCGGTTTCTTCATAGGTTACCTCCAGTTTGTCCCATATTTATTTTGTTGTTTCACACATTAAAATCTTGTCTTATTTTTCTCCGCTAACTGCACACAAAACCAAACTCATAGCATGAGCATTAGTTTGGATTACCTCTTGTTGTTCTTTGGTGACCTTGAAGCTTTCAAGGTCCTATATGTATGAACTGCTAGGTTCTTTATCTTTGTCCTTTGACTTCTTCTTAAGTCCTGTAATTGGCTTTGGACCTTTCTTGATGACAACCCAGGCTTGGAAGTCATTTGATTGGACAAAGATACTAAACCTATTCTTCTAGTAAGAGTAATTTTTCCCATTAAAGTATAGCGGTCTTGTGGAACAGTGACAATTTTGAAGAAGAGCACCGGGAATCTAATAACTATCCATTTGATCTTTGCTCACTTGCGGTTAAGCAATACAATCTGTGAGACCTTCTCTGATATCGATTAAAATTCAAGAGGGGGTGAATTAAAATTTTCTTTTGTAAGTTGACTACTGACCCTTCACAGTTGACTCGCCTACAGATCAGAATACTTTACAAATAGATTAAATTCAAAATAGTTAAGCAAGAAAGTAAAAAGAAGTAAAGTAACAACACAAAGATTTATCCTCGTTTGATACACCAATGTAGTGCCTACGTCTAGTCCCCTTGGGTTTCAAAATTTCCTTAGATCGTTGAAAGTTTAGCTTGAGTACAATGATAGGGAACAAGTTCTAAAGACTTATTTTGCTCTTCAGATCTTGTGACACAGCTTTAGTTGATGTTACAAAGATGACTCAATCCTACTCTTTATATAACAATTGTAAACTAAAGTTAGAGAGCTTTGTAAGACTAAGAATGAGACAATTTGTATTTTCTCCTTGAAGTTGCATAAGTTGTGTCTGTCTTCTGTCTTCTTCTTTTATAGTCTTTAGCTGTGACTCTTCATAAGGAAACCCAATAGATTTTTTCTCAATTAAGGATTTTAAATTGATTCCTTGATTAAGGAATGTAGCAGTTTGATATATTCATATCAAATATTTCCATATGCGGCTTGGATCACGTCCATATCAGATATGTCTGTAATTTATTTTTTCTTTTAGTATTGATTTCCATGTAATGGTTGTGTCCTTCCTTCTTTCGTTTAGATTGATCTAATCTGTCGTGTTTCTAGATGGTGATTCTCCTTCCATTTTTGAGATATTTGATTAATTCTCTTGCCGTGCTTGTTTGCATGTCGTGATCTTCTGTTGATTGGATGTTCTTCCATTTGTAGAGCCAATTTCCTTTATCAGTGGTCTCTAATATCCTGCAAGGATTCACTTGTTAGTTTGTCATTATTAAAATATATACTTTGGATGCTAACACCCTATCCCTTTCCAGCTTACTAGCCTGTTAACCTATGGCCTGCAAATTCAGAAACCAAGGCCAAGTGAAAAGAACCAAAGAAATCAAAAAGTAAAACTAAAACTATGGCGGTTTCCAAATTACAAGTCCCCGACAACGGCGTCAAAAACTTGTTTTACACACGCAAGTGTACGTGGTTTCACCAAGTAATACAGTAGCCTTATGAAAAGACGAATATCGATCCCTCAAAGACTTGTATTAACAACTATACAATCTTAATTTACTAATAATATTAATGAAGTGTTATGTAAAAAAAGTGTTTTCAAAGTTATAACGTGATGTAAACTAAAACAATGTTGTAAATTAAGGATATGAACAATCTGTGGGAAAACCCCAGGGTTAAGGCTCTGAAAACAATCATACTACATTGTGGAACTTCATTGTTTAGGTTGGTTATCTTAGTTGTTGGTTCACGGGTTTTATACTATGAATATGGCCTTCTAAACCTCTAATCATTTATCTAACTCAGCCCCCACAACTACATCATTGAGCGGGGATGCGAGAACTACGTTAAATGCTTTTGTATTCATCCAGAACTTGAACCAAATAGGGAACTTAAGTATATTCCTCTCCTAAGTGCAAATCATAGCATCAATTTATGAAGATTACAATCCTATTCTATTCATCTCATGTTCTACCCTACCATTCATCCTTTCGGGTTTACAATAGAGTTATAGCATGTATTCTAAGGGTAGAGAATACTTAAAATAGTAATAAAAGGATTAAAAAAACAACCAAATATGATAATTAATCACAACTAAATCAATTTCAAATAATAGTACTCATGTTCTTGGCCTTAACCCCGGAAAAGGATATTTAGCCGATCATGGACATAACCGTAATCACAATAATTGAATACACGTTAAAATTCATAAACAAACCAAAGTAATGGAAGAAAAATCCTAATTGAAGTGTTCTGCAGCCTCCCTTAAAATCTCAAGGTTGTATAAGGTGTCCAACACATTAACTAAGTGTCCTATTTATACAAGGAAAACCAAAACCAATTTTGACTTCAGGGCATACCATACCAATATCGTGCCATGTAGGTAGCGTGGAACACCAAAAATGTGGCAATATAATGGAATTTGACATCAAGAAAGTGAATAATGGCGTTCCACGGCCATATCGCGATAGCTAGGTAGCGTGGCATGCCAAACACATGGCATGCCAAACACATCAAATCATCCAACTTTGATTGTGGTGTTGTTTCCATTTTTTTGAAAGATTTTTTAGCTTCTCTTTATCATCATAGTCAACTTCCCAAGATCCATAAAACATCAAACACCACACATTAGAGCACAAGGCACATAAAATTCAAGACAACAAGCTAGTAAAGGCCATAGCTCAAGCTAAGAGTACTAGCTTTTGTCCCTTGATTCTAACCATAGCGTTTTGACTCCAATTTAAGTATGAACACACTTTGAAAATTACATTTACACAACGTAAAACTTAGATGCTTATTTATGATAAGAATTACTCATTAAGCACACACAAAGTCCTCAAAACAAGGCTACATAAGCCGGGATAACAACACTGAGGTGCATAAATCCACCTAAGATCAGATATGAAGATCAAGTACCCATTCTTGTTCTGTGTGTTGGATGAAAGTGTTTAAGGTATGTGTTTCGTTTTCCTCTTATCAAATTTTGAATTTGTCATTTGATTCTGATGTATTCTTTCTGTTATTATGCTAAAAAAATGGCGTAAATCCTTATTTGACGAATTAATTTTTTACCGTCTCACGTTCGTAATGTCGATTTTTAACTTGAATTATTATTAGGTATGTTAAAAGGGTTTTTTCAAAAAGTTTTAGAGTTTTCGAAAGGGGTTCTGAGTTATTTTGGGACCCTCAGGCAGTTTGGGTCTGTGATATTGGCATGCCACAGAGTTAGTCTCTGCGATAAGGGCGTGACACGGAGGCTATCCTCCGTGGCGTGCCACATCGCTGTGTTAAAAATGCTTAGTTTTGGTTTTTTCCACTTGGGGTGAAGGGTTTTTGGTATTTTTACCCCTTACACTACCTTTAAACATAAAATAACCCCATTCCCTCCAGCTTTAAAAGATCAAACTCCATTATTTCTCTCTTAAACTCAAAACCCAAGAAAGCTCAAGGTTTTTTCAAGAGATTCACTTTTCAAGCTCTGAACTTCAAATTTACTTCAATTTCTTCTGTATTATTGATATATATATCATTTCCTAACTTTAATTTATCATTGTGGCACTTATTTACTCATTATTCATGTGGTTTGAATTGATGGATTTGAAATTGGGTTTAGGGATTTTGATTGGTATTACTTGAATTACTCTTGTCATGTTTTAAATTGATGATTTATGATGTAATTTATGGTTTTTAGATTGAATGGGTGCATTATTATGGGAATTTGAATGCGGAATATGGGTTTCCCCAAATTGATGACTTTTTGGTTTGGTAATGGCATTAACCCCAACACACTTTGTAAATTTAATTTTTGAACATGGGTAATTTCATAATTCAACTTATTTATGAACCCATTGCATTGCATTAATGAATAATTGGTTAAAAAGGATTTGAAAGGACCTTGGTGGCCATGGCTTAAATTTTAAAATGGAACATGGGAGTCTAGAAGTTACATGGATTGATTTGGCATAATTATGTGATCTTGCAAGCATAATTGGTATAATGATACTAAGTGTTAAGTACCTTAATTACAAGACGTTTGGGTTAATGGTTGGGATTAGGTACAAACTGATTTAATTCGGGCTTAAAGAAAATTGTATAGCTCATTGTAAAGGTGTAGTCCCGGGGGGGACTAACACTGGAAATTATATTTGTCGGTGTAGGGGTCTATATGATCGTGTGCTTAGTTTACATATTATATTTCACTACTAAAAAAAATGAAAATCCGACCACAAAAAACCGACCACACGTTGTGGTCGCAATAAACCGACCACAAGTGGTCAGTTTTTTGTAATATTTTAAAAAATCAAAATAATTATTTCAATAATTTTTATATTAATTATTATTTATTTTACAAATAAAAATAAAAAAATAGCAAAACCGACCACAAGTGGTCATTTTTTTAAAAAAAATATTTTTATAAACTGACCACTTGTGGTCGGTTTTTAAAAAGTCTTTTTAAATTTATTATTTTTAAAAACACCGACCACTAGTGGTCGGTTTTTAATATTAAAAAAAAAAGAAAATATTTTAAAAAAACAACCACTTGTGGTCGGTTTTTGAACTAAAGAAAATTAAAAAGTAAATAATTTTTAGTAACCAATAATTATATATATGTAATCAAATATATATATTATTTTCATTAAAATTAATTATATATATATAATGTAATTTATATATAATTTTTTGAAATTACACTGATCACACGTAGTCGATAACCAGAATAATAATAATAAAAATCAATTATTCTTAAATTTTTTGAAAAAAATTACACTAAAAATATATCAAATAAAATAAATAAATTACGCCAAACATAATATTTATCTCTTACTTATGTTTCAATATATGGAATAAATATTTTCCTTGTATATACGTTAAATGACGTTAAACATGCATAATCTTTGTATAATGAATATGCGTATATATAACCGATAATTCATCAGAATATAATGAATGTGTTCTATTATAAGGTAATATACTTGTGGATGTGATATATATAGTACGTATTCAAGAGTTCATATATATATATATATATCATGTAGTGATCGATTGATGAACGATTTAGTCAAAACCTAGTATATTAAGTTAATCAAATATAATTAATCGATCACTCATCTAGTATGTATATGAAACATATCGCATTATATTATTGGATAATATACTTGTGTAAGTATGTGATATATATATAGTACGTATTTAGAACTTGGTATAGTCGATAATGTGTATATGTGTGTGTATGTATATATATAGTATATACATATTAATTATATATAGTGAAGGTATATTAATGACATAAGATAAAACTAACCGACAATTCATCTGATCAGTATATGTGAAATACGTTATATATTATTATGGGGTAGTATATTAAAATCGTGTATGTGATGTATATAGTACTTATTTGAAAGTTGATAGACAATTGAATATATGTATATATATGTATATCTCGTGTAGTGACGTATGCAGTAATCGAAAGCTCGATAACTGAATCTATATATCAAAATATTTTTAATAATACATTGATATCATACTATTGAGGAAATAGATATACTACTTAGTGTCAATATGTAGATACACGTATATTGTTGAAGTTGTAATAACGTAAGAAAAGTAATCAATAATTTATTTGATTAACATAGTCTATTACGAGGTATATATATATATCAATGAATTTTGCAATTTATGATAAATTTTTGGTTAATTAGCATTTAATTACGATATTATATATATATATATATAAATCATAATTAAAAGCTAATTAACCAAAAATTTATCATAAATTACAAAATTCATTGATATTATTATACGATTGAGGAAATATACTGCTCGTGTTATTGTTATAAATATTATAGAATTTATTAAAAAATTAATTTGTTTAAAATTAATTTGAATTTATTAATTTATTAATTTATTAATTGTAGTAATTAAAATATTTTTTATTATATACATATTAATTATATAGTGAAGGTATATTAATGACATAAGATAAAACTAACCGACAATTCATCTTATCAGTATACGTGAAATACGTTATTTATTATTATGGGGTAGTATATTAAAATTGTGTATGTGATGTATATAGTACTTATTTGAAAGTTGATAGACAATTGAATATATATATATATATATATATATCTCGTGTTGTGACGTATGCAGTAATCGAAAGCTTGATAACTGAATCTATATATCAAAATATTTTGAATAATACGTTGATATCATACTATTGAGGAAATAGATATACTACTTAGTGTCAATATGTAGATATGGGTATATTGTTAAAGTTGTAATAACGTAAGACAAATAATCAATAATTTATTTGATTAACATATTCTATTACGAGGTATATATATATATATATCAATGAATTTTACAATTTATGATAAATTTTTGGTTAATTAGCATTTAATTATGATATTATATATATAATATCATAATTAAATGCTAATTAACGAAAACTTTATCGTAAATTGTAAAATTCATTGATATTATTATACGATTGAGGAAATATACTACTCATGTTATTGTTATAAATATTATAGAATCTATTAAAAAATTAATTTGTTTAAAATTAATATTAATTTATTGATTTATTAATTATAGTAATTAAAATATATTTTTTAATTATTTTGTTAAAAAATCAAAATATCTTAAAACCAACCACAAGTGGTCGGTTTTCAACGAAATAATAAAAAAGATATTTTAATTATATAACTCCTACCCGACCCCACCCTCACATGACCCGACCCGACCTAAATACACTAGCCTAAATCGACCTAAACACACACACAAAAATCACGCACACACACAAATCGATCCCTAAACACTCCCAAAACAGAATTCCAATCACAAAACCCACTGCTCTGGCGAGTGCTTCGGCGACAACAACTCAGGTCAGGTATGAATTTTGTTGTATTTTACGAAATTTGTGCTTTTTGAGGTTGATTTATAGGTGTACTAGTTTATATAATTGTGAAATTTATAATGGTGAAGATTAGGTTAGTTTGAACTAGTTTTTTTAGGCTCGTTTATAGCTTGAATTTTATTTAGTTATTTGCTGAATTTTTGAGCTATACACATAATTGTTTGAACTAGTTTTGCTTGTTTAGCTTCTTGTTTTAGATATGTCTTTTGCTTGATTGAAATTATTGATTGTATAAATCCTCAAAGTTGGAATTTTTAATTGTGATTTTGTAAGTTTCTTGAATGGATTTTATGGTTTAGCTTGTTGTCTTTAAAGTGAATGGATTTACTTTTATGGTTTAGCACTTTAGCTAGTTGTTTTTTTATATGAGTTTTGCTAAATCACTCAAAGTTGAAATATTTTATTTTGATATTTTTAGGTTCTTGATTCGGTGACCGGTTATATCTTTCACTTTAATTTAGGCCAAGCAAAGGTAAGTTAATTTCTCTCAATTCACTATTGTTGTTATCTTCTTGTTATTGTTCATATTGAAGTCTAGTGAAGTCGTGTGTGGCCTTGTTCGATTCACTAGCATTGTTGTTATCTTCTTGTTATTGTTCATATTGAAGTCTAGTGAAGCCGTGTGTGGCCTTATTTGATTCACTAGCATTGTTGTTGACATCTTGTAGGTCTTGTTATTATTTTGTGTTTTGAATGTGGTTTTGTTTTGATACTTAGTCACTTGAAAATGGTTAAGTGTAGGAACTTTAAAGGGGATTTTTTTGTTTCGAATGTGGTTTGGTAGGTGACTTAATTGGTTGAAAATGGTTAAGTGTGAGGACTTTAAAGGAGATTTTTTGTTTTGAATGTGGTTTGGTAGGTGACTTAGTTGGTTGAAAACGGTTAAGTGTAGGGATTTTAAAGGGGATTTTTTTATTTTGAATGCGGTTGATAAGTCGTCAATTTGACGACTTGCTAGCACCTTTTAATCCTAAATTATCATGATTTTCCATTGATTTGATGGTACTCTCTTATTTAATGCCCATTTATGCAGGTAAAAGTAAAAAGAGAAGATTAGGCAAGTTATTCAAGTCCTCAAGAGGCCAAATGTGAAGGAAATGAGTCATCCGCTTTGCATCCGCTTCACATCTGCTTTGGAGATGCTAGCCATCTGCTCTTTGTCTGTTTTTCATCCGCTTTGGATCCGCTCAAGCAGATCAAGAATAAGGTGGCAGTTTTGTAATTTTCATCAAATGTAGAGTGGAGTTTAAAAGGGGTATTTTAGCTTATTTATCAAGACCTAGTTTGCATCTCTCAGCAAGATAGCCTCCCTTTTAGCTCTTAGCTTCTCTCTTCTCTTTTAGTACTTATCTTTTCATATTTTGAGATTTTTGTACTGAGCTTGAATGAAAAATACATGGTAGTGATTTTCCTTCGAAGAATTATTGAAACCCCAAGTGTGGAATTACATTGTCTCTATCTCTCATGGATGAGGTTAATGATAACTTTGGTATATTCTTATCGCTTTTATCTATGAGCAGCTAAATTTCAATCTTGGGGTTATGCTTGCTTAGGTAGTGGTAGTGCATGGGTTTTAGCTAATTGTTTTTCTAACTAGTTAATTGTGATGGGTGTTGCATTTATTTCATGAATTAATTGAGAGTCGGGGGTTGCAAACTCCAACCACCCTAGAACCCATGTCATTCTTGAAAGAGAGAACTTGGGTGAGGAATAAATGCAGCCACTAACTTGATTCATTTCATTTAATGATATCTCTTAGACATAAGATTATCAATTGAGGCAATAGATGTGGGAAATTATCACACTTGTGAGGTGTTCGAAAGAATCCATTTGTGAAATTTGGTGTTGTAATTGAAAGATTGAAATCAATACATTAACATCTAGCCTACCCATGACTTTTAGCTAAAAGTTGAATAAATGGCCAAATACCCATGCATGATCCCACACCTATAATTACATAACCCCAAGGCTTATTCTTAATTGAATTCACTCTTAGCATTCTTCAATGTCAAGTGAACTAAACTTGAAGTAGTTGTCATTTATAAACACATTCAAACTAAATCTCCCCCATTTTACATTTATGCTTGCTTTATTCACACTACGAGTCATCTTTTAGTAGACTATTAATACTCTTGAGCTTTGAATTCCATGTTTTCACTCCTTGTGGATTCGACCCCAACCTAAGTTGGGTTATTATATTGACAACGATTGCTTACACCCATTCAAGAGTGTAATTTGGGCTTTATCAGCAGTTTGGTAGGTGACTTGGTTGAAAATGGTTAGGTGTAGGGACCTTAAAGTGAGTTTTGTGTTTTGAATGTGATTTTGTTTTGATACTTAGTTGATTGAAAATGGCTAAGTATAGGGACTTTAAAGGGGATTTTTTTTTCTTTTGAATACGGTTTGGTTGGTGAATTAGTTGGTTGAAAATAGTTAAGTGTAGGGACTTTAAAGGGGATTTTGTGTGTTTGAATGTGGTTTTGTTTTGATACTTAGTTGGTTGAAAATGGTTAAGTGTAGGGATTTTAAAGGAGATTTTTTTATTTTAAATGTGGTTTGGTAGGTGACTTAGTTGGTTGAAAATGGTTAAGTGTAGGGACTTTAAAGTGGGTTTTGTGTTTTGAATGTGGTTTTGTTTTGATACTTAGTTGGTTGAAAATGGTTTAGTGTAGGAACTTTAAAGGGAATTTATTTGTTTTGAATGAGGTTTTGTAGGTGACTTAGTTGGTTGAAAATGGTTAAGTGTTAGGACTTTAAAGTGGATTTTTTTGTTTTGAATGCGGTTTGGTTGGTGACTTAGTTGGTTGAAAATGGTTAAGTGTAGGGACTTTAAAGGGGATTTATTTATTTTGAATGTGGTTTGGTTGGTGACTTAGTTGGTTGAAAATGGTCAAGTGTAGGGACTTTAAAGGGGATTTTTTTGTTTTGAATGCGGTTTGGTAGGTGACTTAGTTGGTTGAAAATGGTTAAGTGTAGAGACTTTAAAGTGGGTTTTGTGTTTTGAATGTGATTTTGTTTTGATACTTAGTTGGTTGAAAATGGTTAAGTGCGAGGACTGTAAAGTGAATTTTTTTGTTTTGAATGTGGTTTTGTTTTGATACTTAGTTGGTTGAAAATGGTTAAGTATAGGGACTAAGGAGATTTTTTTTGTTTTGAATGCGGTTTGGCAGGTGACTTAGTTGGTTGAAAATGGTTAAGTGTAGGAACTTTAAAGGAGATTTTTTTGTTTTGAATGTGGTTTTAATTTGATACTTAGTTGGTTGAAAATGGTTAAGTGTAGGGACTTTAAAGGGGATTTTTTGTTTTGTATGTGGTTTGGTAGGTGACTTAGTTGATTGAAAACGGTTAAGTGTTGGGACTTTAAAGGGGATTTTTTTTGTTTTGAATGTGGTTTGGTAGGTGACTTAGCTGGTTGAAAATGGTTAAGTGTAGGGACTTTAAAGTGGTGTTTGTGTTTTGAATGTGGTTTTGTTTTGATATTTAGTTGGTTGATTTTGATTTGATTGCGTAGATGGAACCTGATTATAGCTGGATATATCAACGAAATAATGATAATAGAATGGGTATTAGGGAGGAATTTGTTGAAGGTGTCAAAAGATTTATTGAATATTCTAAGACACTTGATGTTTGGACATGTTTTGTGGCTATTCGTTGTCCTTGTGTTAGATGTGATGGTATAAAACTTGTAAGTGAAGAAATTGTAAAGGAACATCTTAATAAAAAGGGGTTTCACGAGGACTTTTTAAGATTGTGTGGTATTCATGGTGATGTTGCGCAAAATAACTTTGTTGTTGGAGAAAGTAGTAGGTCTGCAGGGCATAATGAATATCAACATACTGGGATGACAGAAATGGTGCAGGATGCTTTTGGAATGCAACACAGGGGCGACTTTAGGGAAAATGTCGACGATGTTCCTAATAGCGAAGTGGGCAAATTCTATGAACAATTGCATGTTGCTAGTCATCCTTTGTTTGACGGGTGTTCACATTCACGTTTGTCTATTGCAGTTAGATTATTAAGTATTAAGTCTGACTGGAATATTACTGAAGGAGGAATGGACTCAATGATAGACCTAATTAAAGAGTTAGTTAACCCCGGCTTGGAGGTTCCCGATTCATTCTATAAGGCAAAAAGATTAGTGTCAAAGTTAGGTCTCTCCTCGGTTAGAATTGATTGTTGTAAAAATGGCTACATGTTATACTTTAAGGAAGATGCTAACCTAGAGTCCGGTAAGTTTTATCATCACCCTCGATATAAGCGTGGTTCTAGTGAAAATCAAATTGTTATTAAGGCGATGCATTATTTACCTCTAAAACCAAGGTTGAAGAGGTTGTATGCTTCAAACAGCTCAGCTCCTCATATGAGATGGTACAGTGAAAATAGAAGGCCCACTGGTGTTATGTGTCATCCATCTGATAGAGAGGCTTGGAAGTATTTTGATGCAACTTATCCAGATTTTGCAGCTGAGCCACGAAACATTCGTTTGGAATTATGTGCGGATGGGTTCTCTCCCTTTTTAGTTGGCGCTGCGCCATAGTCATGTTGGCCTGTATTTATCACTCCTTATAATCTTTCTCCTGAAATGTTGATGACTAGTCCCTATATATTTCTGAATTGTGTTGTTCCTGGCCCGCGTAATCCAAAAAGAGAAATAGATGTCTACTTACAACCTTTGATCGATGAACTTCAAATTTTATGGCATGAGGGGGTTGAAACTTGGGACATCTCTCTTAAACATAATTTCAATCTGCGTGCATATCTAATATGGACTGTTAATGATTTTCCCGCTTATGGAATGTTGTCTTGGTGGATGACAGCTGGAAAGCTGACTTATCCATACTATATGGAAAAAACAAAGTCTTTCACATTGAGACATGGCAGGAAAATTCATGGTTTAATTGTCATTGTTGTTTCTTGCCACCTGATCATGAATTTAGGAGACTCAAGAATGCATTCAGAAGGAATAGAAGGGAATATGATGGTCCACCTCCAAGGTTGTCTGGTCATGACATCTGGGAGATAGTTCAGGATTTGCGTAAGGCCAGCGAAGAACCATTGTACATGCTTGATGGATATGGTGTTTCGCATAACTGGACTAAGCAGAGTATATTTTGGGAGTTAGAATATTGGCCAGATAATTTACTTTGAAATAATGTTGATGTCATGCATACTGAGAAGAACTAATTTGACAACCTGTTCAACACAGTTATGGATGTGACCGGCAAAACAAAGGATAATCCTAAGGCCAAACTTGACTTACCAGAATATTGCAAAATTACATTTACAGGAGGGGCTCAATGGCAATGTTCTTAAACCCAAGGCTAGTTTTACATTCAAGTTGGACCAAAAGAGTCAAATATGTGAGTGGGTCCAAAGTTTGAAGATGCCCGACGGATATGCCTCAAATTTGGGAAAGAGGGTTGATATGGCACTGGGAATATTGCATGAAATAAAAAGCCATGATTGTCATGTTTTCATGGAATAATTACTTCCAATTTCTTTTATTGTTTTACCTGAAAACATATGAAAACCAATAGCAGAGATCAGTTTGTTCTCTAAAGACTTATGTTCCACCACACTAATAGAAGAAAATCTGGCGTGAATGGAAAGTAATATTGTTGTTATCACCAACAAGCTGGAGAAGATTTTTCCTCCATCGTTCTTCGATGTGATGGAATATCTTCCTATTCACCTTGTGCACGAAGCTCGGCTAGGAGGTCCAATTCAAACTAAGTGGATGTGTCCATTCGAACGGTAAGCAATTGCAACATATTTAAATTCATACATATCTTTTTTAAATATAATAAACATCTAATCTTAAGATTGTGCAGGGCAATTGAAAAATTGATAAGGGGTCCCAAAAATAATAATAGGGTGGAAGGCTCTATAGTGAGGCATGTCTTGCAAGAGAAACATCTTAACTTTGTTCATACTACTTTTGTGATGATGTTTCTTGTTCAAGAAACCGGTCGAATCGTCATCAGGACGATGTGAATGAGCCTTCTTTACAACTGATAGCAATTTTCAATCAATCTGGTTGTAAGGCTAAAAAGACCATACTTCGCTGGTTCACTCCCACGGAATGCAAAGCAGCAACTTTATATGTCTTGCTGAATTGTCTAAAAATTGAGCCCTTTCTGAAGTAAGGAGATTAAAATTTTAACATAGTTTATTTGTTTACTCATTCTCTTAAAGAAACTAATTGTGTTTCGCATGTTGGATCTTCAATTCATTTAAGACTCAATTCCACAAAAATCAAGTGTACGCATCCTTTGATATATGGTTTACATATGAGGTTCGTAGGTGTATTAATATTTCTAAAAATTTTAAATATTTACACATTCCTCAACTAACATAAATAATATATATATATGGTTAATATTTTTAGGTATACCACTCACCAAATGCAGCTTCATACGATCAACTCTTGAGAGATATTTCTTTGGGTCCAGTTGAAACTCATGCAATGTCCCATTACACAGTAAATGGGTTCAAATTTTCCACCGAAAAACACTCCAGAATAAGAAAAACAAACAATAGTGGTGTTTGGGTTAAGGGTGATGATGATGTTGATTACTTTGGCATCATACACGAGATCTTAGAACTGGAGTCTGTTGGTTTCCCAATAAAATAAATTATCCTCTTTCGATGTAAGTGGTTTGATCCAAGCACAAAAGGCACAAGAGTACATAAGGAGCATAACATCATTGAAGTGAAGCACAATAGGTCGTATCCTATTTACGATCCATTTGTTCTAGCGTAAAATACTAAACAAGTGTATTATGCTCCTTATCCATTGTGCAGTGACAAGTCTGATTGGTGGGCTGTAATAAAAACAAAGCCTATGGGATGGGTGGAAGTTGAGAATGTGTTGAAGACAGCATATCAAAATGAAATGCAGATTGATCACCAGCTAGTGGGCGTTGATAATTTGAATCACCCAGAAAATATATTTGAAGAAGTTAATATTACGAAAGAAGAGGCTGAGTGGGTAGGAGATGAGGAAACTTCCGAAGAGGGTGAATGGTTTAGTCGGGAGTCTTCAAAAGAGGAGGATTAGTTGTGTAGGTTGTATTTATTATGTATTGATGTCTTTATGCTTTGTACTATACGTTTACCTTTATGTTTCTCATTTAAGATTGATATATAATATACTGTTTAAGATTGTTGTTTTCACTGTTCCATAATTTATATAGTAATAAAAATATTCTTGTTTATCTCGTTTTGTTGGAGCGATTTGAAATGTGAATTAGAAACTTGAAATTAGTTATTAGGAATGTTTTCTTATATATTCATTGTGTAGGAACTAACTACTTGTTAACTTTATATAATTTAGATGTCAGGCAGAGGTGACAAAGGTAAGAAAAAAGTTCATCTTACAAAACCAAAAAAGAAAAGAAAACATCTGCCTTATAGACGACCGACAGGTATTCATATATATGAGGGTCGGTTTGCTGATACGACAACATGACCCTCGTATACTAGGTCATCCCAGCATTCGGTTCCCACTCCTAAATATATGGGGCCACTTCATGGGTCTATACCGACCCAATCTGCTTCCATCACCATGCCATGGCCACCACAGTACTATCAGACGGCCGCTGGCCCATCCAAACATGTACCATCATCGATACCCTCCTGTAGCAGTCACGCAGCTACACACAGTGATTCTGCTGGATCTATTGGGTTATCGAATCTTCAGCTTGGAGGCACTCCATATGGTGCTTCAGATCCGCCCACGCCAGTGCATCCACCATCACTTGATCCGCAGCCAGGAGACAGAGATGATTATGGGAGGCTTTATCTCATTCTATTTGCGACAGGGTAAGATTTCTAAATATAATAACATTATTTATTTTTTCATTACTATATTATTATGCTCTATGAAATTACTGTTTGATCTTGTGTTGTAGGTTTAGGCTGGATGCTAAAGTTGGACAAGCTGTGAGAAAATGCATTTGTTGGAACTTCAACGGCTACTGGACCAGTTGGTGTCAGGTTCCAGAACTTGATAGGGAGAGAATGTTTAAAGAATTTAAAGTAAGAATTAAACTTATCGACTACTTAACACTTTGTTAGAACAAATGATTGAATATTATATTTTTGTTTTTGTTGTAGAAATTTTACTGGTGGGATGATGCGAATGCATTTCTTATAAGAGGAACTTTTTCAGAAGATATAGAGTTAGGTTTAACGGTCTGTTGGATTATGCCCGAACCAAGTTGGTAAAACCTGACTGGATTACTGAACCCTTATGGCAACTGTATCTTCGCCTTTGGAATAGCGAAGGATACCAATTGCTGAGAAAAAAGGGAAGGAAAGCCTGGGCATCATCGAATGGTGTCTTCATACATACTGCGGGTGCCAGAAGTACCCTTTCTGTGCAGGAAAAAATGGTATGTAACTTTTACAGTTTTAACTGTTTGTTTCTATTTAAATTTTTAATTGTTTGAACATTGATAATTTTTTAATATGTAGGAAAAAGAAAAGGTTAGGGAGATACCACATGATGAGCTATTCGAGAAGACTCATCTGAAGAAGAAAAAGAACCCTACTGATGAAGATGTCTGGGTTGAAGCTCGTGCAAAAGCTGCCCATGTAAGAAACAAATATTGCATTTATGAATCTTTTTCTAAAATTTGATATTATTCAATTATAAGTACTTTAATATTTTTTGACTTTTAATTATAACTTTACCTTGAATTAATATAGGACAAATGTAGGCAGCTCCTTAGTGAGTATCGTAGTGCTCAGCCTCCTGAAACTCAGGGTGACCCACTACACCGACATGTAGAGGAGGAGTTATGGGGAAAAGTTGTGGGTCCTACAGTTAGAGGCCATTACTACGGATACCACAATATTTTTTTTGGTGACAATATTAGATATTCATTCGGCCTTGCATCCTCTAGCACTTTAGTTGATAGAGAAACCATTGAAAGACTAGAAAGTATGATTTCTAAACTCACTGAAGAGTTTGCTGAATCGAGAGAGAGATCGCAGAAAAGGGAGGAGGAAACTTTGTCACAAATCAGGATGCTGCAGGAGTAGTTCAGCTCTTTCATTCAGACTACAGGGGTTATTCTTCCGTGTCCTGGTGATGTTGTTCGGACTACAAAGGGACTTGGTCCCCTGAATGATATCAGCACAGATGAGGATATGGAAGACGAGGATGAGGACGAATTCGATGATGATGACTTTTTGTTTTTTGACTTTTGTATATGTTGTACTTTGAATTTAGATATTATGTTGTAGTTTGTACATTTTTTAAACTATTGTTGTAGTTGTTAACACTTTTGAAACTATTGTTGTACTTTGAATTTACACATTATATTGTAGTTTGTACTCTTTTGAAACTATTGTTGTGTTGTACACTTTTGAAAGCATTTACAATTGTTGATTTTTAAAAAAAAAATCACAGAAAAACCGACCAATTGTGGTCGGTTTTTCAAAAAAAAAAAAATGACAACTTGTGTTTGATTTTTAATTAAATTAATTAATTAATATATTAGAAAATCGACCACATGTGGTTTTTATTTTTTTTATTTTTTTAAAGATTATTTTTCCAAATTTTAAAAACATAATAATAAATTTTAAAAATAAATATATTTTTTTGAAAAATCTACCATTTGTGGTCGGTTTTTTAAAAACTACCAATTTTTTATTGACCACACAGTTTGGTAGATTTTGTGGTCGGAATTTGGGGAAAAAAGACCACTTGTG
The DNA here is from genome assembly GCA_030864215.1 of Capsicum pubescens. Taxonomy (NCBI): domain Eukaryota; kingdom Viridiplantae; phylum Streptophyta; class Magnoliopsida; order Solanales; family Solanaceae; genus Capsicum; species Capsicum pubescens. The sequence continues at coordinate 260,558,536 of CM061540.1, read as the reverse complement.
GTCGGTTTTCTCTTTTTTTAGTAGTATTTTGGGATGGCTAGAGCCTTGGTGTCTTTAGACCTTCCTTCAGATTCTTTGGTTCGTGCGGCTAACACATACTAGGGACCTTTCAACAAGGAGAGTTGAACTCATATAGCCCGTGGGTTCCTTTAGGACGGAGCGAGCTATACAGTTCAGGTTAGTGGTATAAACTCCCATGTTCATGGCCTTTGTCCCTATCCCGATATCCTATATATGTATGTATAAATGTTGTGCATGTGGATTTTGACTGATATTTGGTATTGACATTATTTTATCACTTTTCCTGTGTTATATGCCAGTGCTTATCCCACTGATTGTCCTGGATGCTATATCATTTCATAATGTAAGGTCCAAAGGGTTTTCTTTTTCTTCTTTACAACGCTAGGTGATTCAGTTTTCCTATGGATCTTCTGTGAAGTGGTGAGCCTCCATCTTTCAGAAGGCTAGTCATTTCATTATTCTATTACTGTCTTAGTACTTTTGGATTCCTTTTTTCATAGTCGGGGGCATATCCCGACTTAGTTTAATATTGTGATTTAGAGGTTTTTGTGGACAAGTGTGGGTTGGATGTTGGTTTTGATTCATAGAGTTTACATTTGATTATTAATCCTTCTTGTTACAATTTGGTTGGCTTCCGCTATATTCTTTTATTGTATTCTAGATGTTAGGTTAAGGGGGTGGTCTTCGGCTCACGGTGGGCTTGAGATACCCGTCACGACTAGGCCCTAGTTTGGATTGTGACAGCTCAACAGGGTATTGAAATATCTCTAAAGTCCCTAAAAAAACATGTCTTGAGAAAAGTAACTTTCTATCTGGTCTCATAACATTTTTATATGATTTTGAATTACTTATATTGAGATCACCGTTAAACTTAGCCTCCGATAAAAAAAAACTCACGTCTCCCTTCAGGTAATCCAACATAAACCCTCCTCCACTGTGATGCCAACATAAAGTCTTACATTGGATTTAGGACTGCACTTAATCTATGTGTCATTGTGGTATGTTTTAAATTCTAAGGGACATTTCCTTTCAATATTTTAAAAATTATTGACTTATTAATTAGAAAAATTAAAGTACTTGAGAGTATGCGAAGGTTGAAACACTCGTGATCTTGTTATTTTACTGACATTTATATGGGATAGTTGTGGCTGTGGAGGTTGTTGATGGGATAGGGTCATGTCCGAGGGGGTTGGGATTGGGGGCGGATTTGGGCGAAGGTGGAGAGAGAAGGGCAGAGACGGGTATGGGGCCTAATATGGGTGTTCGGGTTGGTTCGGTAAGGGGTGGAAGAGGTAGGCGTGAGGCGAGAGGAGATAAGTTGAGGGTCGGGTCATGGAACATAGGGACCCTTCAGGGTAAGTCCGCAGAGTAGGTGAAGATTCTTAAGAAGAGGAGGATTAATATTGCGTGTGTATAGGAGACTAAGTGGGTAGGGGCTAAGGCTAGGGATGTGGATGGGTACAAGATGTGGTACTCAGGCAATGAGAGGCGTCGAAATAGAGTGGGTATCTTAGTGGACGAGGAACTGACAGGAAAGGTTGTGGAGGTTAAGAGTGTCAGTGATAGGCTGATGACGACTAAGTTGGTCATTGGGGGATTTACGTTGCATATGTGTAGTGTGTAGGCGCCGCAGGTGGGCTTGGATGTAGAGTTGAAAGTGAGATTTTGGGAGGCTTTGGAAGAGGTGGTGAGAAGTGCGCCTAGCTCGAAGAAGATTGTCGTAGCGGGGGACTTCAATGGGCACATTAGGGTTTTACGGGGAGGCTATGATGAGGTTCATGGAGGTTTTGGTTTCAGCATTAGAAATGGTGAGGGGGTTGATCTGTTGGATTTTGCGAGGGCCTTTGGGCTGGTGGTTGTGAATTTGAGCTTTCCAAAGAAGGAGGATCACCTGATTACCTTCTGAAACGCAACAGCTAAGACTCATATTGACTTTCTGCTACTTAGGAAGGGGGATAGGGTTTTATGTAAGGATTGTAAGGTCTTTTCTAGTGAGCATCTTTCGACGCAGCACAGACTTCTGATGATGGACTTGTTTATCAAGAAGAGCAAGAAGAGTAGGGCCGATGAGGGTCGACCCAGGATTAAGTGGGGTGGCTTGACGCCAGTTAGTACACTGGAGATTGGGAAGAAGGTGGCAGGAATGGAGGTGTAGGAGTGTAGGGGGGACATGGATGTTATGTGGGATAAGGCTGTCAGCTGCATCAAGGAGATGGCTAAAGACGTGTTGGGTGTCTCAAGAGGTCGGACAGGTCGGCATAAGGGGGACTGGTGGTGGAATGAAGAAGTTAAGAAGAAAGTGGAGATTAAGAAGGGGGCTTATGTGAAGTTGATTGAGAGTAAAGACGAAGAGGAGAAGCAGGTGAATAGGGAGGATTACAAAGTAGCAAGAAAAGAGACTAAGTTAGAAGTTACGTCAGCTAAGACAATGGCTTTTTAGAGCTTGTATGCGGGGTTAGAGGAGAAAGACAGGGAAAACAGGTTCTATTGGCTGGCTAAGGCTAGGGAGAGGAAGGGTCGTGACCTCGATCAAGTGAAGTGCATTAAAGGGGAGGATGGTAGAGTTTTGGTGGAGTATGTTCACATTAAGATGAGATGGCAGGAGTATTTTCATAGACTTCTAAATGAGGAGGGGGACAGAGGCATTAAGTTAGGAGAGCTGGAGCGCTCAGAGGAGAGATGTGATTTTGGTTACTGTAGATGTTTTAAGGTTGAGGAGGTCAGAGAGGTTATCGTAGGATGCGGAGGGTTACGACGACGGGGCCTGACGAAATTTCAGTGGATTTTTGGAAGTGTACAGGTGGGGCAGGTTTAAGGTGGTTGACTGATTTATTTAATATCATTTTCAAGATGGCGAGAATGCTCGAGGTTTGGAGATAGAGTTCGATGATTCCATTGTATAAAAACAAGGGTGACATTCAGAGTTGCAACAACTATAGGGGTATTAAGCTGTTGAGTCACACTATGAAGATTTAGGAGATGGTGGTTGAGCGGAGATTGAGGAGGGTCGTGTCCATTTCGGAGAATCAGTTTAGTTTTATGCCTGGGCGCTTGACGACAGAAACAATCTACCTAGTGAGAAGATTGGTGGAGCAGTATAGGAAAAGGAAGAGGGACTTGCACATGGTGTTCATCGACCTAGAGAAGGCATACGACAAAGTCCCTAGGGAGGTTCATTGGAGATGCTTGGAGGTAAGTGGAGTACCGATGGCGTACGTCAGAGATATTAAGGACATGTACGATGGAGAGAGGACTCGGGTGAGGATGACGGAAGAAGACTCAGGGCATTTTTCGGTCGAGACGGGTTTGCATCAGGGATCGACACTTAGCCAGTTCCTTTTTGCGTTGGTGATGGACGTGTTGACGCAGAGTATTCAAGGGCAGGTGCCTTGGTGTATGTTATTTGCGAACGATGTAGTGTTGATCGATGATACGCATGGAGGTGTGAATGAGAAATTGGAGGTTTGGAGGCAAACCCTTGAATCTAAGGGTTTCAGGTTGAGTAGGTCCAAGACTGAGTATTTAGAGTGCAAGTTTAGTGACTCGAGTCAGGAGGACGAAGTGGTGGTGAGGTTGGATTCCCAAGATGTTCGCAAGAGGGATAGTTTTAAGTATCTGGGGTCTATAATTCAAGGGAATGACGAGATTGATGAGGATGTCTCTAAGCGTATTGGAGCAGGTCGGATGAAGTGGAGGCTCGCCTCGGGAGTGTTGTGTGATAAGAAGGTGCCCCTTAAGCTTAAAGGCAAATTCTACAGAGTGGCAATTCGTCCGTCCATGCTGTACGGAGCGGAGTGTTGGCCAGTCAAGAACTCCCACATTCAAAGATTGAAGGTGGCGGAGATGAGAATGTTACGCTGGATGTGTGGACTTACTAGAGGGGATAGAATTAGGAATGAGACTATCCGGGAGAAGGTGGGAGTGGCGTTGGTGGAGGAAAAGATGCGAGAAGGGAGGTTGAGATGGTTTGGGCATGTGATGAGGAGGAGCAGGGATGCCCTAGTTCGGAGGTGCGAGAGACTTGCTGCAGATGGCTTCAAGAGGAGTAGAGGTAGGCTGAAGAAATACTGGAGAGAGGTGATTGGACATGACATGGAACAACTTCAGTTTACTGAGGGCATGACCCTAGACAGAAAGGTGTGGAGGTCGCGGATTAGGGTAGAAGGCTAGTGTGAGTGTGTGGGTTGTAGCAAGGTGGTAGGAGAGCGCTTGTGTAGCTGGGTTAGTAATCCTAGGTCTGTGTCCTTGAGTAGGAGCCTCTAGTCAGGAGGTTTTAGGTGTGGTGGGTGTTTTTGGTCTGGGAGTGTAGGTTACTACTAGGTGGGTGTCCTCTTTCTTATGTCTTATTGCAATTGTTAGGATTTCGCTTATTTTCGTACTTCTCTGTTATTTATTTTGTATTTTATGTTTATTATTTCATATTTCGTTTACACCATCCACCCGGTTTCATGTTTCATTACGATCTTGGTGTACTATTCTCTATCTTGAGCCGGGGGTCTATCGGAAACAGCCTCTCTACTTCTGCGGAGGTAGTGGTATGGACTGCGTACATCTTACCCTCCCCAGACCTCACTTTGTGGGAATACACTGAGACTGTTGTTGTTGTTATATGGAGATAGTTACTAACTCGAGATAGTTATGTGGCATCTCCCTCCACCTTCATTCTACACTATATTCTTGTCATTTTTAACACATTGCAAAATAATGTCTATACCTACAAAGTAGACAATAAATTAACGATGTAAAGGGAATTTTGAATAATTAAATAGTTGTGATTAGTTTCAAGGTTTTAGCTCCTATCAATAGATGCAAAAAAACATGTATATATTAAGATTTTTGTTGTAGACCCTTGCTAAAATATTTGCAGAAGGAAACCAATTGCACCAGAATACCGCTACATAATATAACATATCTTTTATCAACTTCAACATGTAAATTATCAGTCACATCATCCGAGTTTAGATATCAATTCGTATAAGGATTTTCCTCATTTTTTTCTTTAAGAAGGTCGATCTTTTACTGAAGTATCAAGGGACTTTGCTTCTTTTTGACGACCGGATGCCTATAGAGATTTGGAAGACTACAACTAAACATCATTCGAGATTATCTAGAGGATATAAATGAAGTGCCCAAATCTCGTGTATTTTGGCCCCGACAAATTTGCAGCAAATATATTAACAACTTGAGGTTTGTTTTGGGTTTTATTATATTTTCCACTTGCTACCTTAGATTTTTTAGCATCCAGAGTTCATTTTTTGTTGTGAGAAGTGTTGTCTCTTGTTTGAAGTTTTTACGTCGGTTCGTTGCTCTGCAACAACCATCTTCTTTATGTACCTCAAGATTATAAGTATGAGGATAACTTGGTCAAGGGAGTACAACGTCTAAACGAAATGGTCACTAATGCTTCATTGCTCGCAGAAGATTTAACGAAGTTAGAAGACATGCTTTCAAATGTGAACTTCAAGATAGATAGAAAAGTAAAAGAAGCATTTGAAATTGAAAAGTCATATAAATATATTCTTGATTCTTCTTTCACTTGTCTAACCAAACTAAAACACATAAGTAATAACTATATACAGATGAAAAATTAAACCTAAGCAAATTACAAATAAATAATAAGATTAGATCCTTAACTTTTTTTTAATATTAGATTAGATTATTTGGTGCTTTGGTTAATACTTATTATTACGTAACAATTGTATATGTATTAATCCAATTACGTTATTGATGACTTTTTAGTTGTCTTTCTCCCTATGATAAAAAGTCAAACTAAATATAAGTTTGCAAGATAATAGACACTTTTAATGTTTTTGCACACTCAAAATATTTACTAATTTTAATTATAGTTTTTGTCTAAAAAAATTTTATATCTTATAGTTAAATCACTTGTTATCCCTCTTTAAAATCTCACATAATTGAACTCTATTAACTAAATTAGTAGGCATAATTTGTAGAAAGCCAACTAAAATTACATTAATTGTTGAAGAATTCTAAATCTAATGTGATAAGAGTATTAATTATAAATCTTAAACCTTGAACTACTTCTTTTTTTCTTAGAAAAAAAAATTAAAAGATAGCCAATATGCCACTATCCTAAACTTAGTTATGCAAATCATACACCAAAAAAAATTAAGAAAAGATACAACCTATGTTAACAGTAATTCGTATAAAAGAAGGGATAACTACATGGCTTAACAAACATAGACTCCTAATTATCCTATTTACCCTAAATTTCTGTTAGTTACCATTCATAGCCTATTTTGTCAATTAAATATAATTTGTAGCCTCTCTCTTTATTTTCTCTCTTTCTCTACTTTTCATTTCTACTAGTTTAACTGCACGTGCCTCGCACGTGTAACAATTGACTATTTAAAATTAGACAACTTTGTTTATTGCGAAGATTTTTAATGAAGTACAAAAAGTTTAAATCACTTCGCAAAGATCATTCATACTTTAATAAAATAATATAAATATAACATATATTTTATTGTAATCACATATATATTTTACCACCAAAAGTTTCAAGTGGTTAATAGATCGTCACTTCTGTATTTGTCATGTAATACCTATTTTCCTTGCTGCTAGAGGCTAAGTGAGACGCATCGAGTTGAACCATATTTGTAGTATGATTATTTCTTTTATTTTTTTTATATTTAAATTTTTTTCTTATTTTTAACGTTAAATTCTTAGAAAATCTTTGATTACTTAAAACTTTTAAAAATTTGGTATTTGTCATATTTTTCTTATTCTAACGCTTTCATATTTATTTTTAAATTTTTCAAATCTTCTTAAAATCAATTTTAGTTGATTTATAATTCTTAAACTAATGAAAAAAGTATTAGTTGTCATTAATTTTGATGACTTCTAATAAGGAAAGGTTTACTATAAAATATTTAATTAATTTTTAACTCTTAAATATTAGAAAAATAGGAAAAAGATGAGTTTATCTAAAGCAAAGACTTTTAATGAAGGGCCAAAAGTTCAAACAATATTTCTAAGACCCTTTACACTTTTAATTTAATTGTACGTAGAACCTTCTTTTCTCTCAGGTTTAAAGGAAAACTCCTAGTTAAATCTCTTAGCGATTTGGATGGATGCATATCCATAAGAGGAAAACTCAAAATTTGTGTCATGTATGTGGCACACAACAATTTTTATCTATGTGAGTGAAAAAGTTGATATATTCATCATTCAAATAAAAGTTATGAATATTAAAATTCAACACTTTATGATAATGTAATATTTCAAAGTCAAGTAATAATAAGTTTAATTAAAGATTCAACTATAATACTAATGATTCAAATAAAAGTTCTGGATATTAAGATTCAACACTTTATGATAACATAATATTTTAAACTCAACTAATAATAAGTTTAATTAAAGATTCAACTATAATTCTAATGAATAATATTTTAAAATATCGTCAAACAACATAATCAAAACTAAGACGCTTAAATGAAAAAAAGAAAGAAAAAGGGAAATAAACCTTTGATTTTTTTTTTACCACTCATTCGACGGGGACATGCTTATTTCTTTCAATTTTTTGATCAAAAATTTTCAACTGAAAGAGAAACAGGAGAAATTATAGGAGATAATTTATTATCAATACCAAAGTAAGAGGGAAAAGTAGAAGTAGAGCGTATGAATGTTTTTTGTAAATTTTGGTCTAAATATTATTTATATAGAATTATAGAATTTGTTTTATATAAGGTAAAGTTATGTTAAATATTATGATTTCTTATCTAAATTTAAAAATTATAGATTAAAGAAGTTGCCGACAAAATTAATTGTAAATAAAACTTTATCCAAAATCTAAAAGAACGTATGAAAAAGAGGTACTACTAATTAATTAATTTTTTTAAAGATTTACTTAAGGTTAAAAATTTAATTGAATAGGAACACTCCAAAAAAAAAATGTATGACAATGTATATTATCAATTCATTACTTTCTTTTAAATGATTTATTTGAGGTAAAAATTTAATTGACTTTTATTTCCTAAATTTTAGGTACATAATTCAAATAAGGAAAGGAGGTATTAGTTGTCCTTAATTCTAATCACTTCTAATAAGGAAAAGTTTTACTATAAATATTTAATTAATTTTCAATTTTAAAATATTAAAAAAATAGTGAAAAGATAATTTTGTCTAAAGCAGAGATATTTAATGAAGGGCAAAAAGTTTAAATCATTTTTCTAAGGGTCTTTAGGCTTTTAATATATTATAGATATAGATATAGATGTTTACTTCATTTTTTCTTTTTCAGTTTTTCTTCTTCTTTTTTCTTTTACTTTTTTTTTTTCTCTTTCTTTTTTGTTTTTCCATTTTTTTCTTTTCATATTTTTTTTCATTTTTTTATTTTTTCCTTTTCATCTTTTATACTTTTTTAAAAAATATTTTCTTTCTATTTTTTTCATATTTTTTTAATTTCTTTTTTCTTTGCACTCTTTTTTTATATTCTTTTTGATTCTTTTTTTTCCTTTTCATTTTATGGGTCATTTTTTCTCCTTCTTTTTATATTTTTTCTTTCATTTTTTTGTTGTTGTATTTTAGATATATATATATATATATATATATATATATATATATATATTTATTTATTTATTTATTTGTATCATTCTATATATTTTAAATAAATTTATTATTCATAGTTGAATTGTTTATTCGTGGTATGTATAATTTATTATTTGTAAAAAATTTAAGTATATTGATTAATTGTATTTTCTTGAGACTAAAATATATAAATTTACAATGTGTCATTCAGTGCAAATATACCGTTGGTATTTGTATTTTAATTTTTTTATTTATATTGTATATAAATAAGTATCATTTTGTATGCATATGGTTCAAATTATATAAACATGTATCAGTTGATACAAATGTAATATTTATATTTGTATAATTTATCATTTTTATTTTTACTGTTCAATTTGCATCAATAAAATACAAATTATATCTATGAATATAAATACAAGTGTTCATAGAAAGAAAAATAACAATTCTTTTTCAATTGTTTAAAAATACAAAAGATGTTGTCAACTACAAATTCAAATACAAACAAATGAAACAAATAAAATTACAAATACAAATACAAAATACAAGTACGAACTATAAAATACAAATATAAATGCGAATTATAAAATATAAATATAAATACAAATTTAAACTTTAAAATACAAATATAGATATAATTGTATCAACGAATACAAAAATATAAATGATGGTGTGAATAAAATACGATAAGCAACTGTGATATTTACGTTATCATCCATGAATTGTGCTCGAGTAGCCATATTTTTTGAAAAAATAAAAATATAAAATATAACAAAAAATGAGAAAGAAAATAAGTACAAAAAGAAAACCAAAAAAAAATAAAATAGAAGCTAGAGATAGAAAAGAGAAAAAAATGAAAAGAAAGAAACAAAAAAATAAAAATGAAAAAAAAAAGAAAAACAAAATCATCTGTTTTATTTTTTTGTTTTTATTTCTTTTTTTACGGCATTTTTTATTTTCTTTTTTCTGTTTTCGTTCTTGTTTCGTTTTTTCTTTTATGTCATTTTTTCCTGTTTATTTCTTTTTTTCATTTTTTTTGTATTTTTTCTTTTCTCTCATTTTTTGTTGGTGTTGTCGTATTTTATATTTTTTATATATTATATTTATTCTTATCATATTATATATTTTAAATAAATTTATTATTTGTATTTGAATAGTTCAACCGTGAATACAATTTATCGTTTGTATTTATATATAAATTAATATATGGATTGTATTTACTTGAGTCTAAAATATATAAATATGAAATGTGTCATTCTATGCAAATGTATCATAAGTATTTGTATGTCAAGTTTATCATTTATATGTGTATATAAATAAGTATCATTTGTATGCATATGATTCAAGTTGTATAAACATGTATTATTTGATACAAATGTGATATTTGTATTTATGTAATTTAACATTTGTATTTTTATAATTTATCATTTATATTTGTATTGTTCAATAATTTGCATTAATAAAATATAATTTATATCAATGAATAGAAATACAAGTGTTTGTCGAAAGAAAAATTATATATTTTTTTAATTATTTTAAAATACAAATGATGTTGTCAACTACAAATTCAAATAGAAACAAATGAAACAAGTGAAATTACAAATACCAATATAATATGTGGTTAATTTACAAATACAAATACAACATAGTTATTTTAAAAGTACAAGTGCATCGATGAAAATAGAATACAAATACAAACAAATGAAACAACTGAAATTAGACATACAAATACAATATATGGTCAATTTACAAATACAAAATAATTTTTTAAAAAATATAAGTTCATCGACGAAAATAGAATACAAATACAAACAAAATGAAGCCACAAAATACAAATATAATATGTAGTCAACTATAAAATAAAAATAAGAAATAGTTCCTTAAAATACACGTGCAAATTTTATAAAATATAACTAATGGCGAGAACTATCAAATATAAATACAAGTGTGAACTATAAAATACAAATACAAATACAAACTATAAAATATAAATACAAATACATGCGTGAACTATAATACAAATACAATTGTATCAATGAATATAAAAATATAAATGATGTCGTGAACTATAAAATACAAATACAAGTATGAATTACAAAATATAAATACAAATGTAAATTATAAAATACAAATACAAATACATGTGTGAACTATAATACAAATACAATTGTATCAATGAATATAAAAATATAAATGATGTCGTGAACTATAAAATACAAATACAAGTGTGAATTACAAAATATAAATACAAATGCAAATTATAAAATACAAATACAAATACATGCGTGAACTATAATACAAATACAATTGTATCAATGAATATAAAAATATAAATGATGTCGTGAACTATAAAATACAAATACAAGTGTGAATTACAAAATATAAATACAAATGCAAATTATAAAATACAAATACAAATACAAATACATGTGTGAACTATAATACAAATACAATTGTATCAATGAATATAAAAATATAAATGATGTCGTGAACTATAAAATACAAATACAAGTGTGAATTACAAAATATAAATACAAATGCAAATTATAAAATACAAATACAAATCTTTTTATTTAACAGTAGCAAGTCTTTTGAAATTAGACATACAAATACAATATATGGTCAATTTACAAATACAAATACAAAATAATTTTTTTAATAATATAAGTTCATCGACGAAAATAGAATACAAATACAAACAAAATGAAGCCACAAAATACAAATATAATATGTAGTCAACTATAAAATACAAATACAAAATAGTTTCTTAAAATACACGTGCAAATTTTATAAAATATAACTGATGGCGAGAACTATCAAATATAAATACAAGTGTGAACTATAAAATACAAATACAAACTATAAAATATAAATACAAATACATGCGTGAACTATAATACAAATACAATTGTATCAATGAATATAAAAATATAAATGATGTCGTGAACTATAAAATACAAATACAAGTGTGAATTACAAAATATAAATACAAATGCAAATTATAAAATACAAATACAAATGCAGGCGTGAACTATACAATACAAATACAATTTAATCAATGAATACAAAAATATAAATAATAAAGTGAATACAAATATAATGAGCGATTGTGGTATTTTCGTTATCACCATGACTTGTGCAGATAAAAAATAAGAAATAAGAAAAAAATAAAAATAGAAAAACAAAAATAAGAAAAGAACCAAAAAAGGGGGAAATACGAAAAGGAAAAAAAAAGGAGAAAGCAGAGACAAAAAAAATAAAAAATAAAAAAATACAAAAGATATGGAAAAAAAAAAGAAAAAAAGAAGAGAAATAGAAGTTATGGATAGAAGAGAGAAAAAACGAAACGAATGAACGAAAAAAATAAAATAAAAATAGAAAAAAATTCAAAAAGTAAAAAAATGAAAAAAATAAAAAAAATGATGATGAATACAACAATGAGCGATTATGATGTATCCGTCATCATCAATGATTTGAACTCGACGTAACCATTTTTGAAAGTATAAAAATATAAAATATAAAATACAACAAAAAAAATGAGAAAGAAAAAAAGAAAAAAATGAAAAAGAAGAAGAGAGAGAAGTAGAGGCAAGAAATAGAAGAGAGGAAAAAAAGAAGAAACGACAAAAAAAAGAAGCTAAAATTGTAATTTTTAAAGTTGGGCTAAGAATACTCCTATTTTTCTGAAACTTAAAACTATTTTTGAAAGTTCCTCATAAAAGAATCATAAATCTAAATTAAAAGGTCATATCCAACTATAAAATAAAAATAAATAGAAAATCTTTTTATTTAACAGTAGCAAGTCTTTTGCCTCCCCTCCCCCCCGGGTCCTCACCCTTAGCCATAAATTTAAGACTCAAGTCTTGACAAATAATTATTGCTATTATTCAACAATATAATAGCTTTCATCTAATAAAAGAAAGTTTTATTACTGGGTTATAGATGATATTTTTGTGTATAATGTTGTGCACAAATTCAATTAACTCTAAAATATTAATGAAAAGTCAATTGTTATCTGAAATAGTACTCCCGTTCATTTTTACTTGTCATTATTTATTTTTTGAAGTCAACCTGCTTAAACTTTGACCAACATTTTAATATATAAAATTTAAAATTTAAAATTTAGATGGCCGGAAACTATACAAAAAATTCTATAAATTACAATCCTTCTCATATTAATAAGATGAAACAATATATCTTAAAATATTGATTAAAGTTTATGCAAGTTGACCTCGATAAATGAAATAGTGACAAGTAAAAGTGAACAGAGGAAGCATGTCAAATTTATATAATAATAATAAAAAATGATAGGTATATATGAAATTTTACATTCAATATCAAATATGGTAAAAAAAAAAGAATCAATCGTCAATTGATAAAGTGAAAAATCTATAAAGAATTGAAAACAAGCGAAGTAAGATAATATAACTGGAAAAAAATAAAGAGAAAGCAATATAATTAGAATTTAAACAAATATAATTGGAATTTCAAAAAAAATTATAATAATTTCTTTAACATATAACAAATATCAAATAAAATTCATTTATTGCGGAAGAAGTCAAGAAGCAAGGTTTTCTTAAGGCGTCATATTCTTTCGAGGATGAATTGATATTACAGTTGGTACTTCATTCGAATTTATTTATCAACTTATTTATTTACACTTTTGTCTCTTCGTAAATATCGTTGTACATTAATCTTCCTTATCCTACCCAAGAATATTGAAAAATCAATTGTTAATGACTTGTATAAATTTATTCATATATTAATTGAAAAAAGTAAGAAAATAATAACTTTACAAAGATAATATACATATCTATAATCTCTCTCTCTATATATATATATATATAATCTATATCTATAATATATTAAAAGTGTGAAGCCCTTAGAAAAATGATTTGAACTTTTTATCCTTCATTAAAAGATCCTCCTTTAAACAAAATTGTCTTTTCACTATTTTTTATAATTTATTATTTAATTATTTTTATTATATTAACTAGACTCCTAAAATATATGGAGGGAGAATCAATTAATATTTTCCTTTGTAGTGATCAATTAGAAAAATGCTCCTAAAATAGGATAGAAAAATACTCCTAAAATAGGACTATACTAAGGAAATACTTCTATAAATATTGAGATGCACGTTAAACAACCGAAAAAATCGGTTTACTTAAGCTTTGTGATCACTATTGTATTATTTTGTTGTAGTTTACAGGTCGTAGATGAATTTACAGGTGGTAGATGAATGTCGGTCGGCTTTGAGGGACTTTTCTAGGTAAATATTAGGTTTAATTATATTATTTTTATATCTCTATTTTGACGATTTTTTTTTGTGTAAAGGAAAAGTTTAGTTGTATTATTTTGATATCTCTTTTATCGTATTGTTTTGTTATAGTTTACAGGTGGTAAATGAGTGTCAAACGACTTTGAGCAAATTTTTGTGTAAATGTTAGATTTAATTATATTGTTTTAATGTCTCTATCATCATATTATTTTGTTGTAGTTTACAGGTGGTAGATGAATGTCGATCGACTTTGACAAATTTTTTCGGTAAAGATTAGGTTTAATTAAATAAATTCTCCAAAAGATGTTGAATTTAATTATTGTATTCATCTTTATTATTTAAACAAATATCCTATTTAGTGTAACGTTTGAACTCAATAAAGTGAGGTGTAAAGATTAGGTTTAATTAAATAAATTCTCCAAAAGATGTTGAATTTAATTATTGTATTCATCTTTATTATTTAAACAAATATCCTATTTAGTATAACGTTTGAACTCAATAAAGCGAGGTACACGCGCGAGACACGTACACCTAAACTAGTAATATTAAAAATGTGAAGACGCTTAGAAAAGTAAATCAAAATTTTTGTCCTTCATTAAAAATTTTAAAAAAATTAAATTAACCAAGTTGCAAAAATTCAGTGGAGACTTTTCTTTATTATTTGTGTCCCATTTGGTCTCTATATAATTTTCTATTAGTACTACTAAAATAAGGACTAAGATTTTTTTTGTCATAAATACAAAGCTTCCTACACAAAATCATATTCTTCTTCACAATTAAAGAATGGAACGCAAAAAAATTCCACCAGTCCAACAAGATCCAATTCAAAAATTTATTATTTTTTGAGTCTGATTGTTTTCTTGGATGTAACATAATCAATTTATTTCGATTATAAAATTTAATTTTGGAGTTAAAATTATTTTTTTTAGCTTTTATTTGAAATAGTTATGAATTCTTTTTCTGCTTTGGAGTTATTAGTGTCACACCCCTTTTTCGACTCAAAAAAAAAAGATATATGTATTTTAAGTTCGAAAGGGTTTTTATTATTAAAGTGACAAAAGATTAGAAATTTATTTCGAAAAGGACTTTTTACATTTTAACTCAGAATCGCCACTTGACATAAATCAGGTGTGCCAAGTCACCTTTGAAAATCCTTTTCAAAAATAGTTTGACTCTATAAACTGATTCGCGAACAGAGATTCCGACTAAGGAATTCTGTTGATCGAGGGGAAGGTGTTAGGCACCCCTCGGTCCCGTGGTTCGACCACAGTCGCTTGGTGGAGCGTATCGGCTAAATTGACACTACGAATGTACAAACCACTCAAAAACATGTAAAATAATCAAACAAACAAACAAAACAAAAAGAATCAATAGTACAATGTCCAGTCCAATTTATACAGTCCAAAATAGAAAAATGCAAAAATAAATCCTATCTAACCTACGCTACTACTAACTACGCTCCCGTGCTTTACCCGACGCCTCGAGCCTTCATCACGAACGTCCTCCGAGTACAAAATACCTCAGGGCATTCCCCGGTGAATAAAGATATACAGATACGTCGGGGCATTCCCCGGCCAAATAGTACAATTGATCCAAAAGTGATAAAACAAAACCATTCAACACACATTTCAACATTCACCGCATTGAATCAACACATCACTCCTAACTTTTGCCTACCCGCACCTAAATATTTTGCCTATCCAAGTCGACCTATCAGGATACTATCAAGTTCGATATCAATAAATCAAAACAACAAAAATTATTTTTTTATCAACTTTTAACTTCCGCCCCACAACAATCAATTTTAATTCTCAAACGAGATATCATTTCATCACATAATCCATAATCAATCCACAATCAAGGGAATCAAATACCAAACCAGAACAATAATAATTCACATCATCACGAATCAACCAACACACAATATTAGAATCAATGCATCGGATACCATCAACAATAAAACAAAAAGAGGTAAAGAGTAGAATTGGACCTCGATGCCGATTTTATTCCAAATATCAGTCAATCAAAAAGACAGAATCCGTGCACTGAAGAACCTCAATTCGAACTTCGACTACGAACTTTCCCACTCGATCAAAACCCCCTTCGAAAGATTGACTCCATTGATAATAATATTTAGGAAAATCTGGACTTTAGGACTTCGAATAGACCCTCAACAGTGACGAACCAAACTCGGTATCGAGAAATTTGAAACCCAAAGATGGAGAACGATAAACCGATCGGGACAGAAGCTAAATCCCCAAAATCAGTACGAAAACAGATGAACCCAGACAGAAATCGCGCCAAATAACCAAACCCGAATGAGATTTTGTAGGAAAACAACTCAACAGGCTGATTCAACTAGAAATGGGTTGTTGGTTCTTGTTTTTAGACGGAAAAGACCAAAGTTCGAGTCAGCGGTGTTTGAATCCGTCGAACAACATTGGATTCCGGCGGGTTTTAACAGAAAATCGGAGAAAAGAAATGATTATATACTTAGACTCGGATCGACATGAGGTTGGGGTCATTGTTTCACGTCGCCGAAGCTCCGGCGAACTCAGACAACGATGACAACCATGAAAGCAGACCAGATTCCGGCCGCACTTAGGCAAAATTTCCGGAACATTAATCTTTTTTAGGTTTTCTCCTCCCTTCTCAATCTCTCCGTATGTGTGATTTTTTTGTGTGACCAAGAAGAAGCCGATGGCCCTCTTTGCCGTCTGTGTATCTGCGTGAGTTTTCGTGTATTATGTTTGTGTCAAGAATCAAGGATTATTTTTTGTGAGATCTGCGTATATGGCTGTGAGGATCCTCATGAGTGTGGGTATTCTCTGTGCATATATAGAAAATAATGGAGAAGAATCGTGATTGTTCCTTCATTTTTTAGTGGTGGGGCCCCCTTCTTTTTGTTGTTAATGTATCATGTGAGGATAAAAAAATGTGAGTGGGTAGGGAGGTGAAAACTTTTGATTGGGTAGGTTGTTAGGATAAGATAAATTAGTTAAAGGTATTGTTATTTTTGTCATTTTGTGGGGAATAATTAAATGGGTGAGGGTACGCGGCAGGATAAAGTAAAAATAGGTAAAAACGATATCGGAGAGGGACGAAATTAGGTGTCTACATCATGCCCCCTTTGAATGTAAACATGAAGTGTTTTCAGACAAAGAAGTAGACAACGAGACCAAATTTTGACCCGATCATTATTCAAAGAGAGGAGTAAAGGAAAGAAGGACAGGACAATCGACTCCTGTCGGACACCTTATCTACCTAAGTCATGAGGAAGTCACAAGTATCTCAAAGGGTTGGAAGAGAAGTGGACTATACCGAGTTGGAGAGTCGAGTGAGGTTCCACCGAGGTTCCGGTCCGCGGCTCTGCAATTTCTTTCAATTTGTTGCTTGGCTTTCAATTGCTTCGCTTTGTTGCTTGACTTTTCAGTTAGTTACCCTGTGCTTCGGGCGGGTTTCTGATTTGCAATTTCATCACTTTGTTGCTTGACTTTTCACTTCTTCACTCTGTTCTCCAGGCGGGCTTCTGAAACCCAAAAATAAAACTAGAACGAAAATTATCCCAAACAAAAATTATAGTAAAGTAGTATTTCATTTGAAAGCGTGGTCCCATTTTTCAGGAGGGTCCTGAACTGAAAGTAAATTTCCATTTTTCAGGAGGGTCCTGAACATAAGGTAAAATCCCATTTTTCAGGAGGGTCCTGAACAGAAAGTAAAATTCCATTTTTTAGGAGGGTCCTGAACAAAAAGTAAAATTCCATTTTTCAGGAGGGTCCTGAACATAAAGTAAAATCCCATTTTCTAGGAGGGTCCTGAACTGAAAGTAAATTCTCATTTTTCAGGAGGGTCCTGAACATAAAGTAAATTCTCCTTTTTCAGGAAGGTCCTGAACATAAAGTAAATTCCCATTTTTCCGGAGGGCCCTGAATTGAAAGTAAATTCCCATTTTCCAGGAGGGTCCTGAACATAAAGTAAAATCTCATTTTCCAGGAGGGTCCTGAACTGAAAGTAAATTCCCATTTTCCAGGAGGGTCCTGAACATAAAGTAAATTCCCATTTTTCAGGAGGGTCCTGAACTGAAAGTAAAATCCCATTTTTCAGGAGGGTCCTGAACTGAAGGTAAAATCCCATTTTTCAGGAGGGTCCTGAACAGAAAGTGAAATCTCATTTTTTAGGAGGGTCCTGAACATAAAGTAAAATCCCATTTTTCAGGAGGGTCCTGAACATAAAGTAAAATCCCATTTTTCAGGAGGGTCCTGAACTGAAAGTAAATTCCCTTTCTTCAGGAGGGTCCTGAACATAAAGTAAAATCCCATTTTTCAGGAGGGTCCTGAACTGAAAGTAAATTCCCATTCTTCAGGAGGGTCCTGAACAGAAGGTAAAATCTCACGGATGTGCATTTCCAATGGTAGATGAATTAAGTGAAATGAATTTTCCCCTATTTCAACAAAGAAAATTTGTCAGTTAAAAACTTAGTGGTGGCTTACAGCTCTTGGCTTCTCAGGTATCTGCCCCAGTACTCGTTCCTTTCATCTTTGTTCCAAATCGCTGACACTTGCCCTGTCTTTCCGCATCATTGCCCTGGATCCAGATTGACGAAAATGAGTTCTGACTCGAACAATGGATTTCCATTTTACTATGCCTCTGAGGTGCACCCTTTTCCCGAATCTGAATGCTTCCATGAATCCAACAGCATGTCGGTTGATAGACTTCCTTTGTTTCGTGTTGAATTACGATCATATTTCTTTCATGTGCCGGTCCTTGGCTTTTCCTCATATAATTGAAAAGACTGGTAGTAAATTTTGAAATCCTTTCTCGCTTGTTTTGACACAGACTTGACTTAAAATGTAAAGAAATGATGGTGACTTTTATTTTGATAAATGACATAAAAAGACAAAAGCTTGAATATGTAAATGAAACAAAAGGGCAATGTCCCATATTAAAAAAGAAAACTTAGCTGAATACGACAACCAACTCCAATGAGTATGACATGCATTTTGGATTGAGCTGCCTGATCTTCCTATCCAAACTCCCCATTTGTTGTTGAGTTCGTGCCTTTGCCGTTGAGCCGCTTCTTCAAATCCATTGGACTCATACATCACATTCGACTGACGACATCTTAAAAGACTTTTGCCAACAAATCTCTTTCTTTTCACTTTTCACTTTTCTCTTGAACTCGCCATCGCCTTACGGTGCCTGTGAGGGTTTTCACCAATAAGACTCTCTCATTTTTATTTCTCTCCACTCACCATCGCCTTATGGTGCCTGCGAGGGTTTTCACCAATAAGACTCTCTCATTTTCATTTCTCTCAACTAACCATCGCCTTATGATGCCCACGGGGGTTTTCACCAATAAGACTCTCTCATTTTTGTATTTCTTTCCTGATTTCTTATGCTGAGGGAGACAAGTGGCACCTCACAATATATCATCATATCCATTACATGCTTAGCCTTAACATTATCAAAAATTGATCTGAAGGACTTTCTTTGGTTGTAACTTGGCTTTTGGATGGGTTAGAAAAGAATGGCAAGAGGTTCAAACAACACTTGAAGTGGGGGTGGGACTTACAACTTTTGGAATCGACTCAAACAACACGTTAACTCATGCCCCAGTTTTCGTTGACTGGGTGAATCTTAAATCTTTATTTGGTTGGACCGAGCCTGAAATAGGGCAGCCTACGTATCTCACTCCCGAGAGAGGAGAATCAGGTCGCACGTAGTTCTATCAGCTTGTTCTTTGTTTTGATTTGATTTTTTTTTCTCTTTTATTTTCGAACTCTTTCTTTTATTCTTATTTTCTTAACATTTATCTTTGACTCTATTTTGATTCCAAAAGAGGGATATGAAAGAAAAATAAAACGAAGCTCAAACGGGTAAACAAAGGATGACACAATGTTTGGATATAAGAATATAATGCGTTCATCATATCAATCTTCAAAAATGCAAGTACTAAAACATCCAATAAAATCAACAAAGGATCAAATATCATACATAATATCTTTTGACCGCATCAGCATTGATAGCCATTTCTGCCATTTTGCCTTCAGTATCTGTCAAATATAAAGCTCCATTGGGCAACACTTTCTTCACAACGAAAGGACCTTGCCAGTTAGGGGAGAACTTTCCTTTCGCTTCAACGTGGTGAGGAAGGATACGTCTCAATACCAACTAACCAACTTCAAAATTCCTGGGATAGACCTTTTTGTTATACGCTCGAGCCATCCTCCTCTGATACAACTGGCCATGACACACAAATATTAGTCTTTTCTCCTCAATCAAACTCAAATGTTCCAGTCGGGTTTTGAACCATTCGTCATCATCAATCTCTACTTCTACAATGATTCGAAGAGAGGGAATTTCAACTTCTGCAGGGATGACTACTTCTGTTCCATACACCAATAAATATGGAGTTGCCCCTGTTGAAGTACGAACAGTGGTACGATAACCTAGCAATGCAAACGACAACTTTTCATGCCACTGTCAAGACCCTTGTACCATTTTTCTCAGTATCTTTTTTTATTCTTATTGGCGGTTTCTACAGCACCATTGGCCTTTGGGCGATATGGAGTAGAATTTTGATGTGTGATCTTGAACTGTTGACACACTTCTTGCATCAAATGACTATTGATATTGGCAGCATTGTCTGTAATGATCATCTTAGGAATTCCAAATCTACAAATAATATTGGAATGAACAAAATCTACCATATCCTTCTTTGTCACTGACTTGAAAGTTACTGCTTCTACCCACTTTGTGAAGTAGTCAATGGCTACCAAAATGAATCTATGTCCATTTGATGCCTTCGGCTCAATCGATCCAATCACATCCATTCCCCAAGCCACGAACGTCCAGGGAACGGCCATTGCATGCAACTCAACAGGAGGAGAATGTATCAGATCACCGTGTACCTGACATTGATGACACTTTCGAACAAATTGAATAGAATCCCTCTCCATAGTAAGCCAGTAATAACCTGCTCGAAGAATCTTCTTTGACAAGACATGACCGTTCATATGCGACCCGCATACTCCAGAGTGTATTTCAACCATGATTGCCGAGGCTTCTCTTGCATCTACACACCTCAAAAGTCCCAGATCTGGGGTTCTCTTATATAAGATTCCCCCAGTTAAGAAAAATCCACTAGCCAAACGCCTAATAGTCCTCTTTTGATCGTTGGTGGCATATGCTGGGTATTCTCCTGACTGAATGTATCGCTTGATATCAAATAACCAGGGTTCTCCATCGAGCTCTTCTTCAACCGCATTACAGTAAGCATGCTGATCACGACCCTGGATATGCACTGGATCGATGTAGGCTTTATCAGGATATTGGAGCATTGAAGACAGAGTGGCTAAAGCATCAACAATTTCATTATGAATCCTTGGAATATGCCTAAATTTTACTAACACAAACTGTTGACATAGCTCCTGCAAGCATTGTCGATACAGGATGAGCTTCAAATCTCGCGTCTCCCAATCACCTTGAATTTGATGGACGAGCAAATCCGAATCTCCCAACACCACTAATTCTTGGACTCCCATATCAACAGCTAACCTCAAACCAAGAATGCAGGCTTCATACTCTGCCATATTGTTAGTACAGTAGAATCGAAGTTGTGTTGTTATCAGGAAATGTTGTCCCGATGCAGAGATAACAACCGCACCTATTTCGAATCCTTTCATATTGACAGCTCCATCGAAGAATAACTTCCAACCTGGATCAACATCTATAACGACTTCATCGACACACGACACTTCTTCGTCAGGAAAATATGTCTTCAATGGCTCGTACTCTTCATCGATGGGATTCTCAACAAGATAATCTGCCAAGGCTTGGGCTTTCATGGCGGTTCGAGTCACATATACAATGTCAAACTCGGTAAGCAATATTTTCCACTTTGCCAATCGACCTGTCGACATAGGCTTTTGAAAGATATATTTCAAAGGATCCATGCGGGAGATGAGATAAGTAGTATATGATGAGAGATAATGCTTCAACTTCTGTGCTACCCAAGTTAGGGCACAACACGTCCTTTCAAGAAGAGTATACCTAGCCTCATATGTGGTGAACTTCTTACTAAGATAATAAATAGCCTGCTCCTTTTTGCCTGTGACATCATGTTGACCTAGGAAACAACCGAAAGAATTGTCCATGACTGATAAATATAAGATCAAAGGCCTACCAGGCTCCGGGGGTACCAGCACGGGCGGATTTGACAAATATCTTTTGATTCAATCGAACGCTTCCTGACATTCTTCAGTCCATTTTACCGCAGCACTCTTTTTCAGCAAATTGAATATGGGCTCGCAAGTGGTTGTGAGTTGAGCAATAAACCTGCTAATGTAGTTCAGTCTACCAAGCAAACTCATCACCTCCATCCTATTCTTGGGTGGGGGCGAATCCTGAATGGCTTTGATTTTTGAGGGATCCAATTCAATCCCCCGACGGCTGACTACAAACCCCAACAGTTTTCCAGATGAAACTCCAAAAACATATTTTGCCGGGTTGAGTTTGAGATTATACCTGTGAAGCCTTTCAAAGAACTTTCTTAAATCTTTAACATGGTTGGACAGACTTTTTGACTTAATAATCACATCATCCACGTATACCTCAATCTCTTTATGCATCATATCATGAAACATAGTGGTCATGGCTCTCATGTATGTTGCTCCAGCATTCTTCAAACCGAACGGCATCACTCTATAACAATAGGTCCCCCATGGTGTGATAAAAGACATCTTTTTCGCGTCTTCATCATCCATAATGATCTGGTGATATCCGGCATAGCAATCCACAAAAGAGGCAACCTCGTGTTTAGCATAGTTGTCTAACAAAATATGGATGTTGGGCAGTGGAAAATCATCTTTCGGACTTGCTCTGTTCAAATCACGGTAATCAACACATACTCGAATTTTTCCATCTTTCTTTGGTACGGGAACAACATTGGATAACCACATGGGATAACGAGCCACTCGAATTACTTTGGCTTCAAGTTGTTTCATGATTTCCTCTTTGATTTTAATACTTACATCAGTTTTAAACTTCCTCAACTTCTATTTGACAGGAGGGAATGCGGGATCAGTTGGCAATTTGTGAGCCACTAATTCAGTGCTTAAACCAGACATATCATCATAAGACCATGCAAAAACATCCTTATAATCAATTAATGATTGAATCATTCCATTTTTTAGCTGTGGCAAAGCATGTACACTGATTTTAGTTTCCCTAACATCTTCTTGATCCCCTAGATTTATTGGCTCAGTCTCATTCAAATTAGAATTCGGTTTGTCTTCAAACTGTTCCAACTCTTTGCTTATTTCTTCTAGTGCTTCTTCTTCATCATATTCCCCATCCTGCTTCATTACATCTTGATTAGTTTAGATTTGAAGGCCAGGCTGAAAATTCCGCATGCATGTCATGTCATTAGAATCAGCATAAAGAGAATTGTATATAAAAAGAAAAGAAAAATAAAATATATTAGACACGAATCAAAAGGGACATTGCATTTCATTAAATAAAAAGATAGAAGGGTTTAAACATAGATGCCAACATAACATAAACAAACTAAAATTCGAATTACAACCCTGAAATAACTCGAATAAACAGAAAGAAAAAAAAATAAACTACCAAAACTCCCTCCTGATGGGAAGAGGAGTGACTTCCCAATTATTGAGCCAGACAGCTGGGCCTATGAATTGCACGTCTGTCATACTGGTACCTTCTCCTGCTTCGACCATATCAACATCAATAAAAAGGTTCTGGCAGTCATCAACCAATTCAACTTCAGATTCTACATGCTTCGTGACACCGCTCTTAACAAATGATTCACTGAGTAGTGGTATTTGGCGAAGGAGTGACCATGTTTCCGTTTTCCTTCCCTTGGCTTTCTTCAGATCTTCAGCCGTAGGCTCAAATCCCAGACCAAACGTTCCCACGTTCTCACTCAGACATATGGGATGAACTATACCGTGCAGAGACGCTCCCAAACCCTTTCCTAGCTCAAATCCATATTTCCAAAGTTCACTCACTATCATGATAGAAGCGGAAGAAAATTGCGGTCCCGGTATAACCTGCCATTCAAGGACACGATTCACTGGCACTGTATCAAAAATTTGATAGACGAATGTCTCCTCTACGTTATTTGCTTCAATAAGAGACAAAGGAGAATCTTCGCCGGCGGACAAATATCCTTCACCGTGAATAACCACTTCTTGCCTGTCATGCTCAAACTTAATCATTTGGTGCAGTATAGATGCAACCACCTTGGCCTTGTGGATCCACGGCCTTCCCAACAACAGATTGTAAGAGGAGTCTATATTCAATACTTGAAACTCCATGGCGAACCCAACAGGCCCTATGATTAACATTAGTTCTATTTCTCCAATGGAGTTTGATTTTGAACCATCGAAAGCCCTAACACATATATTGTTAGGCCTGATCCTCTCAGCACCGATATTCAACTTTTGTAAAGTCGAAATAGGGCAGATATTTGCACCTAAACCTCCGTCAATCACAACATAAGTGACGTAGAACTCTTCGCACTTCACTGTAATGTAAAGGCCCCGGTTATGCCCTGTACCTTCAACAGACAATTCATCATCAGAAAAGCTGATCCGATTCACCTCAAAGATTTTTCCAACCATTTTCTCAAGTTGATTTATTGTAATCTCCCTAGGAACATATGCCTCATTCAATACCTTTAGTAAAATATCACGATGCTCCTTGGAGTGTAAAAACAAAGATAAGAAGGAAATTTGAGCAGGGGTTTTCTTCAACTGGTCTATTATTGAATACTCTGGCAATTTCATCTTTTTCAAAAATTCTTCAGCTTCTTCTTCGGTGATAGGCTTTTTGATAGATGACGGTCCACTCACCATTGGCTTGGACTTTCTTAAGCCTTCAGGCACGAAGCATTTTCCTGACCTAGTCACACCCCTTACCTCATCTACATTTTCCACTACTTCTTTCCCGTGATAGGTCATCACAGTCCGCCCATAATTCCAAGGAACCTTTTTTGTATCAACTATCGGAGGTTGGGTCATCGGTTTGAGGACAATAGGCGCTGTCAGTGCTCCTTTCACCGTCAAGATGGGCTGACTCAGAGCTCCTACCACTGTCAACTTAGGTTTATCCTGACTTAAATCAACATACCTTCTGGCCCCTTGTACTGTGATCAGGGGTTTCTTTGTGCTTTCTTGGGTTTTATCTTCTCTCATTCCTTCCTGGCTCAATGACATTGCTTTCAAAGACTCTGCTACATTCACCGATTTCTCCTCAATGGTCTGTATCTTGACAATAGGCTTATAACACCTTGAAGACTCTTTCCCATCATATATCAATTCTAACATATTGGCTTCAGCATGGGTTGGCAGCAGATTATGGTTAATGTTTGGACCCTCCGGGGCCTGGACCAGCATCTGATTTGTGTCAATTAAATCTTGGATAACTCTCTTTAAATGCCAGCATTTCTCGATATCATGGCCTGACATGTCAGAACAGTATGCACATCTTAAAGAATAATCGAGATTCCTCGGCGGTGGATTTAAAAGCCTTCCTTGAATTGGTCTTAAGACTTTCAACTTTCTCAACCTATCAAATAAGCTAGCATATGACTCCCCAAGAGGTGTGAATTGATTTTTGACCGCCTTCTCTTTCTTATACTCGGGCCTAGGTTGAAAACTGAGTTTGGAGGGGTTTTGGTAATTCGGTGGAGCGGATGGACAATTTTGTGGAGCTTACACGCTCCACTGCGGGTAAGAAGGGGTTTGGGCATATGGTTGTGCGCTATATACTGGGTACGGGGGTGGTGGAATAGAATATAAAGGGTTTTGTGGAGGGTAGTAATGGTGGGGAGGAATATATGGAGCTTGAGCATAGACTTGAGCTTGGGATTCGGGATAGGGGCGAGGTGGTATTTTAGGATAGGAATGGGTTCTAGCTACGACAGTCGCCACGTTCTCTTTCTTCTTTTTACCTCCGAATGCGCCAGATCCACCTTGAATCGCTTGTGTGGTGGATTTCAATGCGGCAAAACTCACTATTCGGACGGTCTTGATTCCGTCCTCTATCATCTCCCCCATTTTGAGGACTTCAATAAAAGACTTTCCCATTGCCGGGAGTAAATGTTGAAAATAAGTCTCATCCTGTGCCTTAATGAAAACCTCTACCAACTTACTTTCTTTCATTGGAGGCTTTACCCTGGCGGCCTGTTCACGCCACCTTATCGTGTATTCCTTAAAACTTTCAGTGCTTTTCTTCTTCATGTTAACCAAAGATTTTTCGTCCGGAATCAGGTCGATGTTATACTGAAAATGTTGCACAAACTCAGAAGCTAAGTCGTCCCATCTGTTCCACTTGTCGATATCTTGATCGATAAACCATTCTGAAGCCAAATCAGAAAGACTCTCGCCAAAGAAAGCCATGAGCAGCTCTTCCCTTCCTCCTGCAGCCCTCAACTGGTTGCAATAATGTCTCAAGTGTGCCACGGGATCACCGTGTCCTGCATACTTCTCGAACTTGGGCATTTTAAAACCGAGGGGAAGGTTGATGTCTGGGAACATGCACAGATCTTTATAAGAAACACTCTTATAACCTCCGATTCCCTGCAAATTCCTCATAGCCTATTCTAAACTTTTCAACTTCCACACTATGACTTCCTGTTCCTTTGTTGTGATAGGTTTCTCCGTATCAAATGGAAATGCAGGTGGCTGAGTGTACCCATACGGTTCATTCATTCTCAAAGTCGGCTCCGGGGCATAATACTGACTATCTGGAACCTTCAATACTGGCTCACAGGCAGACCGAGGAAGCCCCATTGTCGGATGCACAGCATATGCGGGAGCTTCAGGTGGTGGCAGAGCCACGAATACCGGTGTGATCGGTGGCGCCGGTTGAGCAGCGGGTCTTGATTAGGGAGTTACCAAGGGCACACTAGAACTGCCAGGATAATAATATCGTGGAGTGAATCCTGGCGCGTGCTCAGGTGACTCAGTAGGAGCAGAGAATTGCGCCTGAGAGAGCGGTGGGAAATTAGAGATATTCCCCAGACCTTCAGGGAGCGGAGGAGGAGTCATTCCGCTAGCCCATGCCCGGTGCAAATCTATCAATTTTTTCCTGAGCCTTACTACCTCATCATTGTGTTCTGAACTTTCTTCCCTGTGATCCTGATCCGGGTCAATGAGCGAATTTTCAATCTCCCTGCTTGCCATGGCGAGCTTTTCTTTGGATCTAGTGAAGTATGGGTGACTAGCCAGAGTGCTGCAAACCTACCACTGTTATCTGAAAGAACAAGCTCATCAAAGACGACATCCGTTAGGATTAGGGCACACAACAAGCATGGGAATCACATTGGTAAAATTGTCCTAAATTCATGTTCATTTCTACCAGCTTTTGAGGGTAGCGAGGTCATTTTAACATCATCCCGATTATTATTTATTATTATTATTATTATTATTATTATTATTATTTTCGTATCCATCTTTGTTCTTTCCACTTCTCTCGTTATCTACCTTTATTTTATCATTCTTTATGGCTTTTGTTTTTTTCTTTAAAAGAGGAAAATAATGAAAAACAACGAAACAAAATGATTAGATCGAACCCAAAAGTAGGTTGCCTACGTATCATGTTGTACATGAATCAGATCTTGCGTAGTTCGGGCCGCTGATGCATAAACATCACACAATTAAAGGTTTTTTTTTTCACGAAAAACAAAAACAAGTAAACAAAAGAAAGACGTAACATCCTAACATTTCGATGACAGACAGAAAAACATACAATGAATTTAGGACCACTTTAAAACTAAACAACAAATACAAAACAACATTCTAAACCCCTAATGACATGCATGCAATAAAGACCCGAATATCAAAAATAGCTTGACTCCGACTTAACACAGACACCAACCTACAATGACAGAAACATAAAAGACTCCAAACTGAATAAAGATAAGAAATGCCCTTTCAAACTGGTGCTCTGCGTGATGACCCTGGCTGAGATGGACCTGCCTGTGAAGTTCTCTTTCTGCCTGTGAAGTTCTCTTTCTCCCATTCAAACTTTGTAGCATATCCTATAAAGACACCCTGATATTAGGGAAGAAGCTTCGGGCCCGTATTCCTGCCTCATGAGGAGTGCACTTGGAAAGGTTATTCTGACACCTTTATACCGTCTTGAACAAATCTTCTAACTGAACTCTCAGTGTCTCCACTTTGGACCCCGCACTTTCATCCTGATGGTCGTCAACTATGCATTTTTCCTGTATTCTCCCTCTAAGCTGCGCTGGTAAGGGTTGACTAATACCCCGAGGGACAGATTAAAACCAGACCCCATATCCCTAAGTGTACCCCGGATTATCCAAACTTTTTTTGAGAGTGTCCAAACCTAGCTTTGTTGCATGCTTCCAGAACTGCTCGTATTTTCTTTCACCCAAGGCTTGGTCCTTGAAGTACTCTACATCCTTTAGAAGATCCACTACTGGTGGCACGTCCTGCGGCCTACCCAACTAGCGCATTACCCTAGAAGGACTGTATGGTCTAGTGCAATTAAGCCCTAACATAACTAGAAAGAGCTGCATTTGACAACCAAACAAGATTATCTTTGGTCAAAGCCACAGACAAGTCCACAAAATGTTATTCCCGGTTCTTGACTCAAGAAATTCAATCCAAGCGTCGACTTCCACGGGTAGCGAGAATTTATCCAAACGTAACCTGAGGTCCATGGATTTCACTCGATTGGGAATACAACGATCTACCACGTCTGGTCTAACTAAAGAAGGTGCATGCAAATGCTCTATCATCCATGACTGCAATATCAGGTTACTGCCCTAAAAAAATCTCATCCCCCCTTTCACTTCGGTTAAAGCCTTATATATTTCTGTTAAGATCATGGGTATAAAAGTGAACCTGCCCTTTTGATAAATGCCCTTGTCGTTTTGATCCTTATGAAATAGAGCCATCACCACAAATTGCAAACGGGTATTAATACGTCTTTCTTCTAGTGGAAACACTAAAATACCTAACAAAGCGAGGGTGAAGACTTCAAGGCGCTTTCTCTCCCACTTCTCCTTAGTTATATGAAATTCATCCCAAAAGCAATCAAAACCTTCTGAGGGCCCGAATCTAGCGAACAAAAAATCTAAAGAAACCCACGAATCACTTAAACAACCCAAATGCATACCCTTACTTTTTAAACCACAAGACTGCAAAAATCTTACGCCAGTATGATTTCGTGCTCGGATCATATCCTTCTCGATATAGGAAAAATGCAACAAAACGGATATTTCTGCCAAAGTAGGAGTAATTTCACATTCCCCAAACCTGAACACCAAACTACTTGGATCCCAAAAGGTCAACAAAGCCTCTATTAAATCTGGACGAGGGGTAACATGCAGAAGTTCCGTAAGATCACCTAATATTTTAATCAGTTTCTGCTGATCAACATAGTTAAACATTTCCTACCACTTGATTAAATTTTTGGGCACCTTGACAAACATCAGGACTCTAGACTTGGTGAACAAATCCATCCTGTAATAACACATAAGACGTTATCTCAAAAATTTGACAGGAGTAGAAGATTTCCAACCCTTGGGATTTTTGACGCAAGCATATGTCGATGAGATAGACCATATTCAAGACTCCAATTTGTCGAATTGAAGTACTGAGCAAAATCAGTCTACTTGGCTAAGAACTCTAGATTACGGGGGGAGAGAACTAGGCTAATAATAAGACAAAGGTCAACACAGAGATTACCGAACCCACCGAGGGTTGCCTACGTATCCCAACCCGAGGGAAGGGAATCAGGTATGCGTAGTTCATCCAGATTGGACAATTAACGATTAACTAACAAATTGACCCTAACTTAAGAGACAACCAAAAACAAACGAATGAAAACTTTTTGGATTTTCAACTAGACATTTCAACTAAGACTGACACCACCAATTCTGAAAAAAAATCTTTTTGGTATTTTGTTTTTGACAAATAAGTAGAAAAGGCAAACAAAACCCTCTTTTTTTTTGTTGAACTCGGTACTTTGAGCAGATAAATGCAAAACGTAAAAAAAATCTTTTTGAGTTTTTGGATTGTGAAGAACAAAAGCCATAAACTCTAAAATAAACTACGACACTTTTTTTTTCTTTTTTTCGACTCACTTCACTTTTTTTTTCTCTATATTTTTTTCAACAGTTCTTGCCTACGCACCTTACTTCTAACACATGTTTTCACCAAATCAGTCCGTCAAATAACCCCATTACCCTAAAAGATGCAATATTTAGCATGTAGGGATGCGTTAGAGGTGAGTTTCCTACAAAGGACCAAGTGGGTCCCGCTAGGTCTCAGTATGATGCACATAAGCATGACCTAAAGGCTGACCTACGTTGTGGTTCACTAACAAGGCTGTTCGGGGGAGCGTATGGTCGATAGTGGCTGCTTTGCTTTCCACCTACTCCATAACACCGACGGCTCCCCCCCTAAAATAAGGGTGACTCAACTAGAGGTCGTGTACAACATGTGTAGTACGGACTTATTGCAGAAAGAAGGCTGGGGGGTAGACACATGATGCCAGATAAAAAAGCAGTAACACATAGGATAAATGCTATAAACAAAGAGCACGAAAAACATACAAAAAGTGATAACAATAACACAAACAATGCTTATACACTCGTAATGCCAAACAAAGCCGATACGACTCCAAAATAAACCAGAGATTCTGGGTTCGATCCCCAGCAGAGTCGCCAGAGCTGTCACACTCCTTTTTCGACTCCAAAAAAAAGATATATGTATTTTAAGTTCGAAAGGGTTTTTATTATTAAAGTGACAAAAGATTAAAAATTTATTTCAAAAAGGACTTTTTAAATTTTAACTCAGAGTCGCCACTTGATATAAATCGGGTGTGCCAAGTCACCTTTAAAAATCCTTTTCAAAAATAGTTTGACTCTATAAACTGATCCGCGAACAGAGATTCCGACTAAGGAATTTTGTTGATCGAGGGGAAGGTGTTAGGCACCCCTCGGTCCCGTGGTTCGACCACAGTCGCTTGGTGGAGCGTATCGGCTAAATTGACACTACGAATGTACAAACCACTCAAAAACATGTAAAATAATCAAACAAACAAACAAAATAAAAAGAATCAATAGTACAATGTCCAGTCCAATTTATACAGTCCAAAATAGAAAAATGCAAAAATAAATCCTATCTAACCTACAGTACTACTAACTACGCTCCCGTGCTTTACCCGACACCTCGGGCCTTCATCACGAACGTCCTCCGAGTACAAAATACCTCAGGGCATTCCCCGGTGAATAAAGATATACAGATACGTCGGGGCATTCCCCGGCCAAATAGTACAATTGATCCAAAAGTGATAAAACAAAACCATTCAACACACATTTCAACATTCACCGCATTGAATCAACACATCACTCCTAACTTTTGCCTACCCGCACCTAAATATTTTGCCTATCCAAGTCGACCTATCAGGATACTATCAAGTTCGATTTCAATAAATCAAAACAACAAAAATCATTTTTTTATCAACTTTTAACTTCCGCCCCACAACAATCAATTTTAATTCTCAAACGAGATATCATTTCATCACATAATCCATAATCAATCCACAATCAAGGGAATCAAATACCAAACCAGAACAACAATAATTCACATCATCACGAATCAACCAACACACAATATTAGAATCAATGCATCGGATACTATCAACAATAAAACAAAAAGAGGTAAAGAGTAGAATTGGACCTCGATACCGATTTTATTCCAAATATCAGTCAATCAAAAAGACAGAATCCGTGCACTGAAGAACCTCAATTCGAACCTCGACTACGAACTTTCCCACTCGATCAAAACCCCCTTCGAAAGATTGACTCCATTGATAATAATATTTAGGAAAATCTGGACTTTAGGACTTCGAATAAACCCTCAACAGTGACGAACCAAACTCGGTATAGAGAAATTTGAAACCCAAAGATAGAGAACGTCAAACCGATCGGGACAGAAGCTAAATCCCCAAAATCAGTACGAAAACAGATGAACCCAGATAGAAATCGCGCCAAATAACCAAACCCGAATGAGATTTTGTAGGAAAACAACTCAACAGGCCGATTCAACTAGAAATGGGTTGTTGGTTCTTGTTTTTAGACGGCAAAGTCCAAAATTCGAGTCAGCGGTGTTTGAATCCGTCGAACAACAATGGATTCCGGCGGGTTTTAAGAGAAAATCGGAGAAAAGAAATGATTATCTACTTAGACTCGGATCGACATGAGGTTGGGGTCATTGTTTCACATCGCCGGAGCTCCGGCGAACTCAGACAACGATGACAACCATGAAAACAGACCAGATTCCGGCCGCACTTAGGCAAAATTTCCGGAACATTACTCTTTTTTAGGTTTTCTCCTCCCTTCTCAATCTCTCCGTATGTGTGATTTTTTTGTGTGACCAAGAAGAAGCCGATGGCCCTCTTTGCCGTCTGTGTATCTGCGTGAGTTTTCGTGTATTATGTTTGTGTCAAGAATCAAGGATTATGTTTTGTGAGATCTGCGTATATGGCTGTGAGGATCCTCATGAGTGTGGGTATTCTCTGTGCATATATAGAAAATAATGGAGAAGAATCGTGATTGTTCCTTCATTTTTTAGTGGTGGGGCCCCCTTCTTTTTGTTGTTAATGTATCATGTGAGGATAAAAAATGTGAGTGGGTAGGGAGGTGGAAACTTTTGATTGGGTAGGTTGTTAGGATAAGATAAATTAGTTAAAGGTATTGTTATTTTTGTCATTTTGTGGGGAATAATTAAATGGGTGAGGGTACGCGGTAGGATAAAGTAAAAATAGGTAAAAACGATATCGGAGAGGGACGAAATTAGGTGTCTACATCATGCCCCCTTTGAATGTAAACATGAAGTGTTTTCAGACAAAGAAGTAGACAACGAGACCAAATTTTGACCCGATCATTATTCAAAGAGAGGAGTAAAAGAAAGAAGGACAGGACAATCGACTCCTGTCGGACACCCTATCTACCTAAGTCATGAGGAAGTCACAAGTATCTCAAAGGGTTGGAAGAGAAGTGGACTATATCGAGTTGGAGAGTCGAGTGAGGTTCCACCGAGGTTCCGGTCCGCGGCTCTGCAATTTCTTTCAATTTGTTGCTTGGCTTTCAATTGCTTCGCTTTGTTGCTTGACTTTTCAGTTAGTTGCCCTGTGCTTCGGGCGGGTTTCTGATTTGCAATTTCATCACATTGTTGCTTGACTTTTCACTTCTTCACTCTGTTCTCCAGGCGGGCTTCTGAAACCCAAAATTAAAACTAGAACGAAAATTATCCCAAACAAAAATTATAGTAAAGTAGTATTTCATTTGAAAGCGTGGTCCCATTTTTCAGGAGGGTCCTAAACTGAAAGTAAATTTCCATTTTTCAGGAGGGTCCTGAACATAAGGTAAAATCCCATTTTTCAGGAGGGTCCTGAACAGAAAGTAAAATTCCATTTTTTAGGAGGGTCCTGAACAGAAAGTAAAATTCCATTTTTCAGGAGGGTCCTGAACATAAAGTAAAATCCCATTTTCCAGGAGGGTCCTGAACTGAAAGTAAATTCTCATTTTTCAGGAGGGTCCTGAACATAAAGTAAATTCTCCTTTTTCAGGAAGGTCCTGAACATAAAGTAAATTCCCATTTTTCCGGAGGGCCCTGAATTGAAAGTAAATTCCCATTTTCCAGGAGGGTCCTGAACATAAAGTAAAATCTCATTTCCAGGAGGGTCCTGAACTGAAAGTAAATTCCCATTATGATTTCTTACCTAAATTTAAAAATTATAGATTAAAGAAGTCGCCGACAAAATTAATTGTAAATAAAACTTTATCCAAAATCTAAAAGAACGTATGAAAAAGAGGTACTACTAATTAATTAAATTTTTTAAAGATTTACTTAAGGTTAAAAATTTAATTGAATAGGAACACTCCAAAAAAAAAAAACGTATGACAATGTATATTATCAATTCATTACTTTCTTTTAAATGATTTATTTGAGGTAAAAATTTAATTGACTTTTATTTCCTAAATTTTAGGTACATAATTCAAATAAGGAAAGGAGGTATTAGTTGTTCTTAATTCTAATCACTTCTAATAAGAAAAAGTTTTACTATAAATATTTAATTAATTTTCAATTTTAAAATATTAAAAAATAGTGAAAAGATAATTTTGTCTAAAGCAGAGATATTTAATGAATGGCAAAAAGTTCAAATCACTTTTCTAAGGGCTTTAGGTTTTTAATATATTATAGATATAGATATAGATGTTTACTTCATTTTTTCTTTTTCAGTTTTTCTTCTTCTTTTTTCTTTTACTTCTTTTTTTTTTGTTTTCTCTTTCTTTTTTGTTTTTCCATTTTTTTCTTTTCATATTTTTTTTCATTTTTTTCTTTTTTTTCTTTTCATCTTTTATACTTTTTCTAAAAATATTTTCTTTCTATTTTTTTCATATTTTTTTATATTCTTTTTTATTCTTTTTTTTCTTTTTCATTTTATGGGTCATTTTTTATCCTTCTTTTTATATTTTTTCTTCATTTTTTTGTTGTTGTATTATATATATATATATATATATATATATATATATTTTATTTATTTATTTGTATCATTCTATATATTTTAAATAAATTTATTATTCGTAGTTGAATTGTTTATTCGTGAATATGTATAATTTATTATTTGTAAAAAATTTAAGTATATTGATTAATTGTATTTTCTTGAGACTAAAATATATAAATTTACAATGTGTCATTCAGTGCAAATATACCGTTGGTATTTGTATTTATATTTTTTTATTTATATTGTATATAAATAAGTATCATTTTGTATGCATATGGTTCAAATTATATAAACATGTATCATTTGATACAAATGTAATATTTGTATTTGTATAATTTATCATTTTTATTTTTACTGTTCAATTTGCATCAATAAAATGCAAATTATATCAATGAATATAAATACAAGTGTTCATAGAAAGAAAAATAACAATTCTTTTTCAATTGTTTAAAAATACAAAAGATGTTGTCAACTACAAATTCAAATACAAACAAATGAAACAAATAAAATTACAAATACAAATACAATATGCGATCAACTTACAAATACAAATACAAATACAAAATACAAGAACGAACTATAAAATACAAATATAAATGGAAATTATAAAATATAAATATAAATAAAAATATAAACTTTAAAATACAAATATAGATATAATTGTATCAACGAATACAAAAATATAAATGATGGTGTGAATAAAATACGATAAGCAACTGTGATATTTACGTTATCATCCATGAATTGTGCTCGAGTAGCCATATTTTTTGAAAAAATAAAAATATAAAATATAACAAAAAATGAGAAAGAAAATAAGTACAAAAAGAAAACCAAAAAAAAAAAAAAAAAATAGAAGCTAGAGATAGAAGAGAGAAAAAAATGAAAAGAAAGAAACAAAAAAAGAAAAATGAAAAAATAAAAAATAAAAAAAATCATCTGTTTTATTTTTTTGTTTTTATTTCTTTTTTTACGGCATTTTTTATTTTCTTTTTTCTGTTTTCGTTCTTGTTTCGTTTTTTCTTTTATGTCATTTTTTCTGTTTATTTCTTTTTTTTTGTATTTTTTTCTTTTCTCTCATTTTTTGTTGGTGTTGTCGTATTTTATATTTTTTATATATTATATTTATTCTTATCATATTATATATTTTAAATAAATTTACTATTTGTATTTGAATAGTTCAACCATGAATACAATTTATCGTTTGTATTTATATATAAATTAATAAATGGATTGTATTTACTTGAGTCTAAAATATATAAATATGAAATGTGTCATTCTATGCAAATGTATCATAAGTATTTGTATGTCAAGTTTATCATTTATATGTGTATATAAATAAGTATCATTTGTATGCGTATGGTTCAAGTTGTATAAACATGTATTATTTGATACAAATGTGACATTTGTATTTATGTAATTTAACATTTGTATTTTTATAATTTATCATTTATATTTGTATTGTTCAATAATTTGCATTAATAAAATATAATTTATATCAATGAATAGAAATACAAGTGTTTGTCGAAAGAAAAATTATATATTTTTTTAATTATTTAAAAATACAAATGATGTTGTCAACTACAAATTCAAATAGAAACAAATGAAACAAGTGAAATTACAAATACAAATATAATATGCGGTTAATTTACAAATACAAATACAACATAGTTATTTTAAAAGTACAAGTGCATCGATGAAAATAGAATACAAAATACAAACAAATGAAACAACTGAAATTAGAAATACAAATACAATATATGGTCAATTTACAAATACAAATACAAAATAATTTTTTTAATAATATAAGTTCATCGACGAAAATAGAATACAAATACAAACAAAATGAAGCCACAAAATACAAATATAATATGTAGTCAACTATAAAATACAAATACAAAATAGTTTCTTAAAATACACGTGCAAATTTTATAAAATATAACTGATGGCGAGAACTATCAAATATAAATACAAGTGTGAACTATAAAATACAAATACAAACTATAAAATATAAATACAAATACATGCGTGAACTATAATACAAATACAATTGTATCAATGAATATAAAAATATAAATGATGTCGTGAACTATAAAATACAAATACAAGTGTGAATTACAAAATATAAATACAAATGCAAATTATAAAATACAAATACAAATGCAAGCGTGAACTATACAATACAAATACAATTTAATCAATGAATACAAAAATATAAATAATAAAGTGAATACAAATATAATGAGCGATTGTGGTATTTTCGTTATCACCATGACTTGTGCAGATAAAAAATAAGAAATAAGAAAAAAATAAAAATAGAAAAACAAAAATAAGAAAAGAACCAAAAAAGGGGGAAATACGAAAAAGAAAAAAAAAGGAGAAAGCAGAGACAAAAAAAATAAAAAATAAAAAAATACAAAAGATATGGAAAAAAAAAGAAAAAAAGAAGAGAAATAGAAGTTATGGATAGAAGAGAGAAAAAACGAAACGAATGAACGAAAAAAATAAAATAAAAATAGAAAAAAATTCAAAAAGTAAAAAAATGAAAAAAATAAAAAAAATGATGATGAATACAACAATGAGCGATTATGATGTATCCGTCATCATCAATGATTTGAACTCGACGTAACTATTTTTGAAAGTATAAAAATATAAAATATAAAATACAACAAAAAAAATGAGAAAGAAAAAAAGAAAAAAATGAAAAAGAAGAAGAGAGAGAAGTAGAGGCAAGAAATAGAAGAGAGGAAAAAAAGAAGAAACGACAAAAAAAAGAAGCTAAAATTGTAATTTTTAAAGTTGGGCTAAGAATACTCCTATTTTTCTGAAACTTAAAACTATTTTTGAAAGTTCCTCATAAAAGAATCATAAATCTAAATTAAAAGGTCATATCCAACTATAAAATAAAAATAAATAGAAAATCTTTTTATTTAACAGTAGCAAGTCTTTTGCCTCCCCTCCCCCCGGGTCCTCACCCTTAGCCATAAATTTAAGACTCAAGTCTTGACAAATAATTATTGCTATTATTCCACAATATAATAGCTTTCATCTAATAAAAGAAAGTTTTATTACTGGGTTATAGATGATATTTTTGTGTATAATGTTGTGCACAAATTCAATTAACTCTAAAATATTAATGAAAAGTCAATTGTTATCTGAAATAGTACTCTCGTTTATTTTTACTTGTCATTATTTATTTTTTGAAGTCAACCTGCATAAACTTTGACCAACATTTAATATATAAAATTTAATATTTTAAATTTAAAATTTAGATGGCCGGAAACTATACAAAAAATTCTATAAATTACAATCCTTCTCATATTAATATGATGAAACAATATATCTTAAAATATTGATTAAAGTTTATGCAGGTTGACCTCGATAAATGAAATAGTGACAAGTAAAAGTGAACAGAGGAAGTATGTCAAATTTATATAATAATAATAATAAAAAATGATAGGTATATATGAAATTTTACATTCAATATCAAATATGGTAAAAAAAAAAAGAATCAATCGTCAATTGATAAAGTGAAAAATCTATAAAGAATTGAAAACAAGCGAAGTAAGATAATATAACTGGAAAAAAAATAAAGAGAAAGCAATATAATTAGAATTTAAACAAATATAATTGGAATTTAAAAAAAAAATTATAATAATTTCTTTAACATATAACAAATATCAAATAAAATTCATTTATTGCGGAAGAAGTCAAGAAGCAAGGTTTTCTTAAGGCGTCATATTCTTTCGAGGATGAATTGATATTACAGTTGGTACTTCATTCGAATTTATTTATCAACTTATTTATTTACACTTTTGTCTCTTCGTAAATATCGTTGTACATTAATCTTCCTTATCCTACCCAAGAATATTGAAAAATCAATTGTTAATGACTTGTATAAATTTATTCATATATTAATTGAAAAAAGTAAGAAAATAATAACTTTACAAAGATAATATACATATCTATAATCTCTCTCTCTCTCTATATATATATATAATCTATATCTATAATATATTAAAAGTGTGAAGCCCTTAGAAAAATGATTTGAACTTTTTATCCTTCATTAAAAGATCCTCCTTTAAACAAAATTGTCTTTTCACTATTTTTTATAATTTATTATTTAATTATTTTTATTATATTAACTAGATTCCTAAAATATATGAAGGGAGAATCAATTAATATTTTCCTTTGTAGTGATCAATTAGAAAAATGCTCCTAAAATAGGATAGAAAAATACTCCTAAAATAGGACTATACTAAGGAAATACTTCTATAAATATTGAGATGCACGTTAAACTAGAGAAAAAATCGATTTACTTAAGCTTTGTGATCACTATTGTATTATTTTGTTGTAGTTTACAGGTCGTAGATGAATTTACAGGTGGTAGACGAATGTCGGTCGGCTTTGAGGGACTTTTCTAGGTAAAGGTTAGGTTTAATTATATTATTTTATATCTCTATTTTGATGATTTTTTTTTGTGTAAAGGTAAAGTTTAATTGTATTATTTTGATATCTCTATTATCGTATTGTTTTGTTATAGTTTACAGGTGGTAGATGAGTGTCAGACGACTTTGAGCAAATTTTTGTGTAAATGTTAGATTTAATTATATTGTTTTAATGTCTCTATCATCATATTATTTTGTTGTAGTTTACAGGTGGTATATGAATGTCGATCGACTTTGACAAAATTTTTCGGTAAAGATTAGGTTTAATTAAATAAATTCTCCAAAAGATGTTGAATTTAATTATTGTATTCATCTTTATTATTTAAACAAATATCCTATTTAGTGTAACGTTTGAACACAATAAAGTGAGATGTAAAGATTAGGTTTAATTAAATAAATTCTCCAAAAGATGTTGAATTTAATTATTGTATTCATCTTTATTATTTAAACAAATATCCTATTTAGTGTAACGTTTGAACTCAATAAAGTGAGGTACATGCGCGAGGCGCGTACACCTAAACTAGTAATATTAAAAGTGTGAAGACGCTTAGAAAAGTAAATTAAAATTTTTGTCCTTCATTAAAAGTTTTTTAAAAAAAAAATTAACCAAGTTGCAAAAATTCAGTGGAGACTTTTCTTTATTATTTGTGTCCCATTTGGTCTCTATATAATTTTCTATTAGTACTACTAAAATAAGGACTTAGATTTTTTTTGTCATAAATACAAAGCTTCCTACACAAAATCATATTCTTCTTCACAATTAAAGAATGGAACGCAAAAATATTCCACCAGTCCAACAAGATCCAATTCAAAAATTTATTATTTTTTTATTCTGATTGTTTTCTTCGATGTAACATAATCAATTTATTTCGATTATAAAGTTTAATTTTGGAGTTAAATTTTTTTTTTTTTAGCTTTTATTTGAAATAGTTATGAATTCTTTTTCTGCTTTGGAGTTATTAGTATTAACTAATCAAGTGTACGTGCTTTGCACGTGTGATGCATTGATTCGTAATAAAGTTATGAAATAAAAATTAAAATAGTACAAAATTATACTGTATAAACGTAATATCAAATTACTTTCGTATAAATCAATAACAACGTCTTTGACTAAATGAACATTTTCATATCGTATATAAAAATGAGCATTTTTATATTGGTTAACTGAAAAATCAAACCGTTAAGGATCTAAATTGATAAGAAATATCTTATTGACTTGGTTATTAATTTAGGATGGTTAGAAATCAAAAACTAATAAATCGAATCGATAATACATAAAATCGAATTATAAACCAACCGATGAGCACCCCCTAATTGTTATCATAAAAGTCTTTGTATTCATAATTCAAAATAGAAAAGAATGCAAGAAAAAATTGTTTGTAGTTCAAATAGAAAATAAAAAAATAAAGACTTCAAAACTAAATGGCGCTCAAAGTGTTCTTTTCTTTTTAACCAAATATATACCCTATTACCTTAAAAAAATTGCATAAAAACTATGAAATACTTTTGAAAAGAGCAAACTTGTGGCAACAAAAAAGAGAACCACCATTCTCATAATATAAACCTTAATTTTTAGGCAAGATAAACATTTTGTTTTTCCAGCTACTTCATTCGGCAACAACACACTTGTCTTCTCCAATTTTTCGATCAGAAATTTTCAATTGAAAGAGAAACACAAGAAATTGTTGAAAGGGAATAAACCATTGTCAATTGCTGATTGTGTATAATTCAAAAACAACCTATAAATTTATTGATAATGATAATAAATGATAGAATACGACTCCAATCATAACCAAGACAAGAAGAAAAGTATAGCAGAAGAAGTGGTGGCTTTTCTGTTTTAAAGTTTGACCAAAATATTATTTAAATAAAATTATAGAAATTCTTTTCATATATATAAGGTAAAATTCTAATTAATTTAGAAGTTCTAAACCTTTTTCTTAAAGAAAGAAATTATCTAAATATGATAGAATTTTATGTTTATTTCATAAATTATTTATGAATATTAAAATAATATGAATTTCAAATATAAACTCACAGTTTTTTTTTAAGACGTGTATGTTTTGCTTTTTTGATTTAACATTGTATGTTTTCTTTTATTTAAATAAAGTGGCCTTCTTGACTTTTTTTCTAAAAAAATAAATAATAAATCATATATATGATTCCTAAAAATTGGTAAAATTAATATAAAAAATAGTGAAAGTTATCGATTTTTTAATTAATGCAAGAATAAAAAATAATTAAAATTAACTATATTTAAAAGGGATAATTATGAGTAGTCGTGTTTACATGTATTTACTATTTATATTTTAAAAGGTATTACTTATCAAAAATATATATATTTACTTTTTGTAAATTATGAATATAAAGGATTTAGTATATTTATGACCTAAATATTAATGTCATAATTAAATATTTATTTTTAAATGCTAGAAATGTGTTCTATGCGTACGTCTCGAATAATCAATCATAAAAGTGTCTGTGTTTATATATATATATATATATATATATATATATATATATATATATATATATATATTTTAATGTGTCAATTAACTTTAAATAAATGAATTCTTTGGATTGACTCTAATTTTGGCTTATATACAAAAGAAAAAAATGAAAAATTGATAACAGAC
This sequence comes from Capsicum pubescens, assembly GCA_030864215.1. Taxonomy (NCBI): domain Eukaryota; kingdom Viridiplantae; phylum Streptophyta; class Magnoliopsida; order Solanales; family Solanaceae; genus Capsicum; species Capsicum pubescens. The sequence continues at coordinate 260,517,029 of CM061540.1, read as the reverse complement.
AGGAGGTATGCCCCAATTTTGAACTACTATTTTGAACGAAAAAACATGCATACAAGTTGCAAAACATCATTTATTAGAGAAAGACATTTAAATTGATAATAGAAATAAAAATTACCTCTGAAAAAATTGTTTGATCATATTTTGTATGCGTGATAATCATTAGAGTCTGTACCAAAAAAAGAAAAAAGACAATCATTATTAATAAACATAATGATATGCTAAATCTCATGATTTATTCACAACTAATTAATTGTACATAAGCAAAAATCTAAAAGAGAATTCATATAGCGAAGAAGGTTAGAAAACCCTTAAAAATTCAAGGAGAAAACTTTAATTAATCATCAATCAAATTCAAAACAAAAATAAGAAGAATAAGAAGAAAACATAGAAGTAGTAGAATTATACATATTTTTTTATTAAAAATTGATTAAATAACTACTTAATAGAAATATAGACATTCTTTTTTTTATATAAGGTAAAATTCTAAATGATTTATAAGTATTAAATATTATTATTTCTTATCTAAATAATGTATAATTTTTGTCTTTCAATCCATATGTTTTTCTTAAAAAATATATTTTGGTTCATAAAAACCTTTCCTTTAAAACTTCCATAGCAATTAATGTTTCTTGAGAAAATTGAAGGAAAGGTGTCTTTTAAGTCTTGAATGAAGGATTGGTGACATTGACCAACAAATAGGGTCAAACATCATTAGAAAACTTGATTAAGTTAATTATGGACTTGATTAATATTTTTAAAACTTTCTAATCTTTTCAAAAATACAAATCAACCCAACTCACACCCCTCTTAAATCCTAATCAACCACTCTCTCTCTCCAGCTTCTCCCAACCAAGAGTTCTGCAAAATTTCTCCCTTAAACCTCCGACGACAAATAGTCGAGCGAGTTTCTTTTCGACTTTCAACCGTCAATCAACGTGGATACTTCTCCGGCAACAACAACTTCGAGTTCTTCGTCCTCCCATTTCCTTTTTCACAGGTAAAAAATTATAAAGAAACAGAGGAACTTGAGCCAACGACTCTTCTGGTATTGAAATGTGGACTGAATAAAACCCTAATTTCTGGCATTTCTGCATTTTTTCTTCTCATTGTCGTACTGTTGATTCGAATTTGTTGGTGATTTTTTGTCACAGTTGATGTTCTTAGTGTGTATGTGTGTGTGTGATATGTTGGTGTACTGGGTTGATTTGTTGTTTGTCTTGGTAGAAATGGTATTGCAGCAGTTGAAATATCTGATGTAATAGATGAAACATATGATGCAACAGATGAAAATCTGATGCAACAGATTAAAAATCTGATGCAACTATGAAAATCTGATGCAACAGGTGAACAATCTAACAGATCATTCATCTGTTGCGACAGACGACTCTTCTGTTTGAAAGAAATCTAAACAATATTGATCCAACAGATAACTGATTAGTAGTCTATTTTTATTCTTTCCAATGGTTTACTCTTCATTTTAAAATCTGATGCAACTATGAAAATCTGATGCAACAGGTGAATAATCTAACAAATCATTAATCTGTTGCGACAGACGACTCTTCTGTTTGGAATAAATCTAAACAATATTGATCCAACAGATAACTGATTAGTGATCTGTTTTTATTCTTTCCAACGGGTTACTCTTCATTTTACAACAGATTAGGATTGTTTTTATTCTTTTCAATGATTTACTCATACAAGTCGGTTATCTGTTGCAACAGATAACATACCTGGTGCAACAGATTAGTGATCCATTTTTATTTTTTTCAACGGTTTACTCATCCGTTGCAATAGGTCGGTTATATGTTGCAACAGATAAAATACCTGGTGCAACAGATTAGTGATCTATTTTTATTGTTTCCAACGGATGACTCATCCATTGCAATGGGTCAGTTATGTGTTGCATCAGATAAAATACCAGGTGCAACAGATAGTGCTGTTTTTATGGTTCCCACGTATTACTCATCCGTTGCAATAGGTCGGTTATATGTTGCAACATATAACATACCTGGTGCAACAGATTAGTTGTCTGTTGGAACTGTTATATTACTGTTATGCATTAATCAATTATAATGTATGTTATGTTCCTGTTAATTTAAGATAACATGGCTCCCAAAATAAAAAAAATCGAATCAAGTCCAAGTAAAGGAACAAGTGCAACAACTTAGCTACATCCACCACTCTATGAGCTTGCTTTACAAGCGTTATCTCAATTAGGAGCAGAAGATAATGAACACGGGGGGGAGGAATCTTTCAAAAGAGATAATCCAAATGCTAATAGCCCTTTCATCGAAGAGTTGGTTAAAACCTTCAGCATTGATCGTTACCCTGTGAGAATGCAGTGACATATTTAACGGGTGATCTCGTGGTTAAGTCAGTCATGGGAAAATCTTTCGACGCCTTCAAAAAAATACTTCGAGAATAAAAATTGGATTCTTATTTCAGGGAAAGCTGCTTTGGGAAATATCTTGATTTGTCGGAGGACAACAATGCTCGTTTTCAGATGAAAATGGTATATGATCTTCTCAAGCGCAGGTTTATGTATGAAAACAAAGATAAGATAGATGAGGTATGGATAAATTACTGTGGCATGCCTGTTTGTTTTGGTTGGGAGGAGTTTGCCATAGTTACCAGACTAAAATATTTCCTCCTTCTTCTTCTCAAGTTATACCTACTCTGACCCAAAAAAGCACCCCGCACACCCAATAAAGGAGAAGGCAAGTCGAGTGATCTTGATGACCTGGTGTCCATTGTTGGTCTAAGCTTCAAAAATAAAAATTTGATTGAAGCGTTAAAAGGTAAAGGACTTTCAAAGAAGCACAAGCAATCATTGTGCTTGGTTTGGTTTGTACATAATGTTCTTTGGGTGAGAGACGTTAACAACAACATAAGCCTCGATTTAATAAATCTCTCCGAGGATCTTGAGGCATTTAACAACTATCATTGGGGTTATGAAAGCTTCAAAATGACTGTCGAGTATTTGTTGACTCCGTTAACGCAAAAAATAGTCAACTTATATGGTTTTCCATGGGCCTTCATGGTAAATATTTCTTTTATCATGATATGATTCATCATTTTTTTATTCAATAATGCTTTTGATTTATTAGCGTTATGTTATAGGCTTGGGCATTTGAAGCCATTCCTTATTTGAGACAACAAGTGAACTACCAGGAAGAAGTTTCCTATCCAAGAATTCTGAGATGGTTGTCGGCTAAAACCGATAAAAATGCAAAATTTCTTGATCTTTTCAATCCCCCCAAGGAAGCAGTAAGTCCAATTCTAATCAAGTTTTTATTTTAATTAATTATTAAATGATTTCATCATCATTCTTAATATATGTACCGATTTATTTTAGATTGTCCATCCCTGGCTTATTCCGACCAACTGAGAGTTGAAGATGCTATTTTTTCTTACTTTACGGTCTGTGAAAACTTTATCGGATCCTAAGGTCGTTGATGGAGTAAAAATGGAATTGTTTGGAGCAACAACCATCACAAGAAAAACAATTTTGGAGGGTGGGGCTAATGATGCTCCTCTTACAGTTTTTGAAACAACAAGCCATTATGATTATGATCATAATGGTTGTACAGATTTTTCTTAAGATTTTGCCGCATCTAGCGAATTTTCTTCATGCAAATGTCAAGACTGCAAGGCAAAACACGATGGAGTGATTAATGCTATTAATGCACTAACTGCTTCTGTAAAGGAAATGACATCTAAGAGGGGTGTCATTCTATCAAAGAGGATTTCATATCCAGACACTCCACTAGAGATCAAGGCGGCTAAGAGGAGAAGAAAAGACACTTCCAAGGCATCATCAATCATAAAAAAGGCAAGATTGCAACACCTCTGTCTTTGTCTTGCATCGATGTTCAGTGTGCAAGGGACATAGAAGAGCAACATGAGCTAAAGAAGGTGAATATACATCATCTATTCCAAAAAATAAACAAGCACATATCTGTTTCAACAGATGATACATCTGCTGAAAATTATCAAATAGATGTATACATCTGTTGCAACTGTTGTTTAACTTGTTGCATCATATTCATTATCTGTTTTAACAGATGAGTCTTATGTTGCAACAGATGGGTCATCTGTTCGAAATTATCGTACTGCTCTGATTTATCTGTTCGAATTTGTCCCAACAGATAATCCATCTGATGTAATATAAGAATCATCTGTTGCAACAGATGGAAAATCTATTGTATATCTCTACTTAGCATTGACAATTCTGGCTTTCCAGGTGGATGTCACAGCTACTGCCGAAGAACATAATATGACAGTTGATAATCCATCAACTGTTTCCAAAGATGAAGAAAAAGTGGAGCCTGTCAGTTTGGGAGAACGGAAGAATTACCCGTTCGAAGGGTTCAACATCTCGGACGAGGCTCCAAAAAAACTAATACAGTTGATCAACGACTATTCAGAATAGATTACCGATGGGCTGTTAAAGCATCATGCCGGCAGGTACATAAATCAATTTTATGGATATTGGTTTATACAATTCTTGTTGTAACAACCTGACATTAACACATATAAATCATCATGTATAAAACAAAATAACGAGCTCTATAAAGTAAATGAATAGAGTCTTGGTTTTGATATGTTCGACTTTGTTGTTGCACATTCCGGAATGAAGAATTGGTTCTATTTGATGTCACAACCCCAAACTTGCTGGAATGATGAGGTTTAAAGGTCATACATATTATTATTAATTAATACTTTATTTAATTGCATCTGCGTATTAATTTTTTCATCACATAATCCAAAATATTTGATAATATGTGCAGCACATCGATGTTATTTTTACTACCTCCGAAAGAAGGCCAAGTTGCAAACACAAGAACAATACAGATACACAACAGACAATTGTTTGTACAAAGTTTACATCAATAATGCCTATGATAGGTATTGTCAACAGCAGCTGGAAGTTTTCCGAAATGAGGAATGCTTAATCAACATCATCAAAGGTTTTAACATTTCGGCTGGCTTACCTTGGCATTTGGTCGATAAAGTGTACATCCCAATCAATTGTGGTAATGAATTCCATTGGGTGTTGGCTGTCGTCGTTCTAAAAGAGAGGCGCATCCGAGTTTATGACTCGATGTCGCGAAGAAGACGTTCCGGGCCATCGTCTGAGATACAAAAGCTGGCCAAAATATTGCCTACTTACCTTGATATGAGTGGCTTTTTGGATCAAAAAGTTCGTACTGATTGGTCGACAATTGAAGCATACCGAGATAAAATGGCTAATCCATTTGATGTACAATATGTTGACGGAATTGATCAACAGACCATTGGTAGCCTGTAAGTTTAAGTGTCATGATTTAGTTTCATTTCACAAATTTCACAACGCTTGCATGAACTGCAAGATATAGAATATCTATTTTTTATAATGCAGGGATTGCAGTCCTTTTGTTGCCGCCTATGCCGAGTATTTAAGCGATGGATTATAAGTACCAAAATAATGGACTTGATGTCGGATTACTCTGCAAAAGATATGCTGCTCTTTTATGGAAATATGGAGAAGCAAAAGCTCAGAAGCCGTACGTAACTGACGTTAAAGATCCACAACAACCAAAGCCGAATTCCATAGCACTGGATAAAGAACAACTTGTCCATATTGATTAGATCTTTATAGCTCGAGTCCGTCAATGTAATAACCTATCCTCCTTGGTTTAACTTGTTGATTTATTTGTAGAGTAGATCGTTTGTACTCATAATAATTTTTTTTACATTTCATTTATTTGTTGAGTTATTTTATTTCATGTAATTTCCGAAGGCTTCGATTTATTTTATTCAGTCTATGAATATAATTAATTCTGAGTTTTGAACATGTTAATTAAAAAGGAGTACTAGATTCAAATATCACAACAGATAATACATCTGCTGCAACAGACAACATATCTTATCAGACATATTTAGACATATGTTACAACATGAGATACAACACGTAGGTCAACTGCTGTAAATTATATAACAGGTCTTCCTACTTTTTTTATTTGCTCCAACAGATTATCGATCAGTTGTAACAAATAAGTTATATGTTGCAACAGATCGTAAATCTATTGCGACAGACAAACGGGGAACATCTGCATAATGCAACAGATGACCAACCTATTCCAACAGAATCAATCTGTCACAACATGTACATAAAATCTGTTACATTATAAAAATTCAACTTTGTCAGACATAAAAATTACTGCCCCTATATGTATAGTGAATTGGCTTGAAGTGAAAATTTGTTATCGTGTTCGTCTCTATCTTTGTACATATTCTTTTTTATACACGGGATCCAACCATTTAGTTAGTACCCCATATGCCCAGACCCATTGCATCTTTCCCACAACGGTGTCGCACACACCGGTCATTTATGCGACGGTCAACAAATACTCCATGTATGCAAGCGAGTACGGCCCGCATACTGCACCGGTTGTATTTTTTGGGAGCTGGATTTTCTTATTTCGACCTTAAAAAACCCATGATTCCTTCTCCAAGACTTCAGCTGGCAAATGATCCATCAGCTTACTCTGCGTCACCAACTTGGGCAACAACTATAAGAGTGGCTGCATGTGGGTTAAAAACGTCTTCTTGCTGAACACAGGTAAGTTGCAGTCATAAACCTTAATCTTTCCCTCGTATAGTAGTATCTCAACAGTGAGAAAATGGGTGACATCCACGTTCATGACTGCAAGCATTTTCTATGCCTTGGTTCAGCTCTTGTCGTGTGGATATGGCCTCTTTCCTCTAACATATTTAATCGCTTCTTTATCCCATTGGAACGTAGAAACTAACTGATCAAATCCCAGGCCACAGAAATCAGCTAGATTACGAAGATCAGTGTACCTATCTTTGAAATTATTGTAGAAGTTGAGGTCCATTATCCTATCGCAGCATCATAAACATCTGGGTACGCTAATTGTCTGCCCCTCATGAGGCAGATAATTTCATCAACATACTGTGGTATAAGAAGATAATTTTTAAATAGGTTAATAATTGTAAAGAATAAAAATACAGTGGAAAGAATCCGATGCAGAGGGTTCTCTGAATCAGTTCACAGATTACCCAGCCAACGCAACTTATGCAACAGAATATCAAGCTGTTGCAACAAATTACACATCTGCTGCATAGATTCTTCTTCATGGAGTAGATTGGAAGGGTAGGTTAGAAAAAGTAAACTTACCTTGTCCTCGTACCACACGCACATAGTTGTCATATTCGAGAAGTCTTTGGCGGCAAATAAATGCATGGTGTATTCTTTTTGAACCGTCATCTTGATGAATTCTTCCAGTTCCTTCTTATTCTCCTTGCCAAGTACCACAAATATGTCCACCTTCTTTGGCGGCCCTTGAACTTCAACAACTATTGGAGCAGGGGGAGTTGCATTTTTTGCTGATTTCAGAACGGAGAAAATTTGTCTAATTTTTATTCTCTTCTTCCTAACCTCCACTGTAGGAGTGCATGGATCCCTCACCTCATTGGATGGTATGACACCCCTCTTGGATTTCAACTTCTCAGCAGCTTCAGCAATAGCCTCTAGCTTGTCGAGGAGTTTATCCTCTCTGTCCTTACACACTTTACATTTGCAATGAGAACATGAGGGTGAGGAGGGGTGAGAGGGACCACTGTAAGGGTGTGAGGGACCGGTGTAGGGGTGAGAGGGAGGACCTGTGCAAGGGGTGTTTTCAAATATATTTATTTTTTGCTGAGCACCAACATGCTCATAATCACAACTGGCAGCAGAAGTAGAAGCAGGATGGCTGCCACCATCACAAATAACTCCACCAGCAACACCCCCAAAAGAAGCACCCGGATCTGTTGCAGTTTGAGTTAGGTCGTGAAGAGCTTCAACATTAGACTGACCTTGCCTAACTGCTCTCCTTATGGATGTTGCTCCATCCAATTCCTTCTTTATTAACTCCACCGTTGGGTTTTCTTTTATATCAACAAGACCCAGAGTAAGAAAAGAAGTCATCCCCAGCTCATCAATGGTAGGCACGATCCAAGGATGCACAACCTATAAAAAAATGACAGGAGGGATTTAAATCATATAATAATAATTTGCAGTCAGTTGGGTTACATGGGGATCGGGTTATGTTAACACAACCAACTTATGCAACAGATGATCTAGCTACCGCAACAACTGATCTATATGTTGAAATAAATTGATAATATGTTGCATCAGAATACCCATCTGTTGCATAATTTAGAGTAGATGGGTAATCTGTTGCAAAATATGGACCGTCTATTGCAACAAATTACTCATTGCACCAGTTGCAGTTGATGGGTAATCTCTTGCAACAGATGGAACATCTGTTTCAATATCTTTCTTTGAGGTAAATTATTTTAGTTGAAAGAAGACGTACTGCATCATCCGGAGGGTTAAAGAGATCAGCTTCGTTAATATATTTTTTGCTTCTCTCTACTGCAGCCAACCACCTAAGGATCCTTGTATGAGAAACCTTATCCGGGTAATTTGTGAAATGCTTTCGAAGGGGAGAAATGGCTTCACATGCCCAAGCCTAAAAATTTTAAACAGGAAGCAAGCAAAAACAAAAGTCACAAGTATATTCAATATAAATTAATGAATGAGTAAAAATAGTGATCAATTTTACCATGAAAGCCCAAGAAAAGCCATATAATATGGTCGTCTTTGGCTTTAGCTCTTTCAGTAAATATTTGACAGTCAAGTAGTAGCTGTCGTAGCCCCAGGGATAATTGTTGAATCTTCCAAAATCATCAGCAAGCACCAACAAATCACGTTCTATGACTTTCTTGACGTCTCTTGCCAATAAAACAGAATGGACAAACCAAAATAATCATAATTTCTCCTTGTAGTAGTTTGGTATGTCTTTATTCTTGAGATCCTCTATTAAATCCTTCACTTTGTAGATAGGTCCAACAATGACCAACAACCCATCTTTTTTTACCTTGCGTTTATTGGACCCTTTGTGGATGTTTTCTTGATGGCAAGTTCTTCTGGACTATCGCATCTCAAGCCCGTCACAATGGCAAACTCTTTCAATCCAAAACAAACCGGCATGCACAGTAGTTGATTCAGACTTCATCCATCTTATTTCTACCCTCCTTCGGACCTCCATCATCCCCCGTATACACGATCCTGCACTTAAGAATGCCATATACCATAATCATTGGGAAACGGAGAGGGTGAGTCCCAAACAACTCAAGAAAGTGTGCAAAGCAACTCTTCTTAAAAAGTCCATCTATGTTTTCCTTCTTCATAATACTTCTAAGTTCGTCAAAAGGTTTCCCCAACTGACATTTAAGTACAAGATCACCAAATACTGCATTAGGGTTATTCATCGGCATCGCAACTCAAAACTTGTCAATACTAATGGTTTTGACAGAATCATGCTGGAATTTCGATATTATTTCACGTCCCATTGGTGAGGAGGAGTTATCACTTTCCTCGACTTCATTTTGCCCTGACTGAGATTGTTCTGGAAGTTTCTTCGAATCTATCTGTACTCTAGCCTTTTTTGTTTGTTGATCGAAAGTTGATCCACTTTCTCCACTTTCTGTTTCTTTTCTTTTGGGAGACATCTTTTAACTACAAATAAAAGAAAAACAAAAAATACATTGCATTTGATGTCTGCATAATTTTTTTTAAAAGGTGAGACAAATTTCAATAAATTATTCTTATCACATAACCAAAAAAAATACTCCAACGGACAACCCATCAGTTGGAACAGATGGGGAACCCGAATCTGTTTGAAGACCTATTTAATATCTCCCCACAGATATTTCACTTGTTGCAACAGGTGGAGAAATTTCAATAAATTATTCTCTGCCACATTACAAGAAAATACTCCAATGAATAACCCATCAGTTGGAACAGATGGGAAATCTGTTTGAAGACCTATTTAATATCTCCCAACAGATCTTCCACCCGTTGTAACATATGAACCACCACCACCATAACCAATGCCACGACCAATGCCACCAAGACCACCACCAATGCCACCAATACCAACACCAAGACCATCGACACCACCGCCAAAAACCATAAATACTAACACCACTAACAACAACCACCACCAACACCACAAACACCATCCAATAATACCACGACAGTCAACAAAACACTAAGAGAAAAACTAGGGTTTTCTCGGGTGCTTCCTACTTTTTTAGCATCAAAACTCAAAATTGTTAACCCATTCTCGAAGATAATACAACTAAAAGTCTTCTTTTTTTATCATTAACTAAAAAACCCTATTTTTTAGAATAAAGAACAAATGTAGAAATCTTCTCAAACTCTGTTACATGCGAAGATAGAGAAAACAACGGATACAAGTGGGAATGAAGTCGAAAAAAACAACTATATGTAGTCGTAAATGGAAAGAAAAAGTGACCTATTTTGAAGGGTTGAGCAATATGTTGAGTAGTTATTGTTTATATTGTTTGTATTATTGAGAGGGAGAGGACACCCTGAGAGAAAGAGAGAGAGAGAGGAGAGCGAGAACTTAAGATTTGAAATGAAAAGTTTTTCGAGCAAATGGATGATTTGTATGGGTTGATTTGTAATTTTGGAAAAGAATGACAAGTTTTGAAATTGCTAATTTGGTCCGAATTGATCTTAATTAATTTTAAATTTTTTAAAAGATATAATTTTTAAAACATTGAGTTGATGAGAACTCATTTCTACTCAGAGTGATCGATTGACGACTCGAGTCGGGATAAACGCAATACCACCGCCATGCAATTACAAAGACTCGATTGGATTTGTAGTTGACCCTGCGAGCTCATTCATTCATCCCTTGTTCCACCTAAATCAACTTAGGTACTAACACTATCCTAACATTGAGTTGATGAGAACTTATTTCAACTCAGAGTGATCGATCGACGACTCAGGTCGGGATGAACGCAATACCAATGCCATGCAATTGCAAAGACTCGATTAGATTTGTAGTTGACCCTGCGAGCTCACTCATTCATCCCTAGTTCTACCTTAATCAACTTAGGTACTATCACTATCCTAACATTGAGTTGATGAGAACTTATTTCAACTCAGAGTGATCGATCGACGACTCGGGTTAGGATGAACGCAATACCAACGCCATGCAATTGCAAAGACTCGATTGGATTTGTAGTTGACCCTGCGAGCTCATTCATTCAACCCTAGTTCCACCTAAATTAACTTAGGTACTATCACTATCCTAATAGTGAGTTGATGAGAACTCATTTCAACTCAGAGTGATCGATCGATGACTCGGGTCGGGATGAACACAATACCAACGCCATGTAATTGCAAAGACTCGATTGGATTTGTAGTTGACCCTGCGAGCTCACTCATTCATCCCTAGTTCCACCTAAATTAATTGCTATGAAATCTGTTGCAACAAACGACTAAGCTATTGAAAATTTTCAAATAGGTACATATATGTTGCAACAGATGACATATCTGATTCAATTATCAAATAGATATTTGCATCTGTTGTGACAGATGACTGAGTTGTTGAAATTTTTTTTAAAAATATTTATATCTGTTGTAACAGATGACATATCTAATTTTATTAATTATCAAATGAACATTTTCATCTGTTGTCACAGATGACTTAGATTTTGGGACTTTTAAACAGATATTTATATCTGTTGTAATAGATGACTGAGCTGTTCGGATTTCTAAATAGATATTTATATATGTTGCAACAGATGACATATCTGTTTGAAAATCTTTTTATCTCTTTTAATTTTAAAGCAAGAAGCTTCTGGTCCAAGTAGATAATATCAAGTAGTAGTACTTACTTACTACTAAAGGCGGTAAAAAATATTTCTTGGATATCTCAAAAGTGAGTTCATTGAGTAGTCTTGTCTTGTCTTTTCAATGTCAGTAGTCTTAGTCTTCCTCGTGCCCCTTAAATTATTAATAAAATTAATGAATATTGAAAACCACCACGTCTACGTAGACAATACATCTATAGAAATTATATCATCTCTTCCTTTAGCTGCAATTTATTTTATTCAACTTTCATCCTTTTTGTGTCTCCTCTTTAGGGTCACAACCTTTTTTGTCTCTTTTCTCTTCTCTTCTCATAAAGATCTTTTTGGATCTAAACCCATCTATATCTTTTCTCGACTTAAATTTCTGTTTTGATCCCCTTTTTTATATTAAGGTATGGTTCATTATTGCTCTTTCATTCTCGTCTTCTTCTTTGCATGTTATTTACATCTATTTTTTTATTTAATTACTATTTACCCATATCATATTTATTAAAAAAAATTTAAGGAACTTGTAAGTTTTGAATAAACAATCCGAGAATTTTTATTACAATATGAGAAAAAAGTCATCTATTGGGAGAAGTTTAAAAGCCTTGTTGATAGTATCATTTTTTTGGATGTATTTTGTTTATTTCATTATTGTTGATGCAGCTATTGATGTTGTTGGTGGGGTTGGCGTTGTTGGAACTTGTGGTGTTGTTGATGGTTCTGGCACAAAGGATGTTGCTTCTTTGTTGTTGATGATGTTGTTGAAACAAATGTTGTTTCTTTTTTGTTGATGTTTATACTGATGTTGATGTTTCAATAGATAGAAAAACTGTTGGAACAAATAAAATCACCAGGAAGGCTGGTTTGATGTATTCCATCAGACTCCACATCTGTTGTAACAGACTCCACATCTGTTGCAACAGACTCCACATCTGTTGCAACAGACTCCACATCTGATGCAACAGATGGACAATGTTTTTTTTGTGACATTAATTTTTTTTCTCTTCTTTGTAGATATAAGAAACTGACAGTTGATCAACTTTTGACGGACTATCTCAAGAGGCTGCAGTAAAGATGGGATCGGAGGAATAAGCTGCTTGTAGATGAAACCACTTCATATGTGGGAGGTATGTATTACTGATAATGTTATCGTGGAAACACACATAGAGTGCACTGGTTTTGTTAATGATGTTTTTACTGGTAGGTCCGAACTGATAAGGCTGAGGGACCATGAATATGGTTATGATAGCCTGTTAAGATTTAATATCAGTTGTTGCTCATATTTATTTGTCAAGCATTGTGAAGGGATCTAATTTTTGTGTTATTGTAAAGAGATTCAATAGCGATTAGACTAACTTTTAGGATGCATTGGACCCTTAGAGGGCCTTCGAAGCTTAACACTGCATCTAATAAGAACGAAAAACCAACATATTTATTGCCCTGGCCAAAATTTATATGGCTGGGTTACTCGCTCGGGGTAATGATTTTATGCCAGAATGTGCAGTAGGAGAATGCTTTTGAATGAAAATGGATGGTTGATGGGAGCTAATTCAAGAAGAGACATAGGGTAGAAAGTAACTTCTAACGAATCTGGCCGATGGAATTATCTTAATAGATGTGAGATCTGAATCAAGTGCAAGTATGAAAGTGTATCCGGTAATGTAATTTCATCTGTTGTGTCTCTGAAAGAAAAATAATGCAGATAGACACTTTGATAGGGAGCTGCGTGGTCGGGATTATCACCTAGAGAGAAAATAGGAGAAGACCAACAAAGAAGCCTCACGGGCATTGAGGGTAAAAATGATGTACAACAAGTCTAGATAACTTATGCCAACACAATTGCAGTTAAAAAAAGGAATCTAAGTGAAGGAGGCAAATTTATGAATTTTAAATTTCATCCCATGCCTTCTTGTTTGTGTTTCCGATCAGGTCCACTGTCGTTGACCTGATCGGAACCACAAACGAGATTGAAAGGCAAATAGAGTATCATTGCATCCTTAGAAATATGGTTATAATTGATTGTGTTTTCTTGCCTTGACATGCTTTCAACATTCCTTGGAGAAGATCAGATGCTTGTTGTAGTATGTGAATCCCGATAATTTTCAAGCTTGCCTCCAGCTTGTTGATTCTGTATTCAAGCTGGTCGTTGCCCTCTTCGAAGTTGGTAAAGAGTTCCCCGTCTTTTGTGAACTCGATCAGGAACACTACCTTCAACGACAGTGGACCTGATCAGAAACACAAACAAGAAGATGGAATGAAATTTAAAATTCAAAAATTGCCGCCTTCGCTTAGTTTTCTTATTTTCATTGCAGTTGTTATTGGCGTAAGTTTTCTAGACTTGTTGAACATCATTTCTACCCTCGATGCCCGTGAGGCTGCTTTGTTGGTCTTCTCATATTTTCTACCTAGGTGATAATCCCGACCATGTAGCTCCCTAGCAAAGTGTCCATCTTATTGTTTTTCTTTCAGAGACACAACAGACGAAATTACATTACCGGATACACTTTCATATTTGCACTTGATTCAGATTTCACATCTGTTAAGATAATTCCATCGGCCAGATTCGTTAGAAGTTACTTTCTACCCTGTGTCTCTTCTCCAATTAGCTCTCAGATGATATAGTCTTCCATCAACAACCCATTTTCTCTCGAAAGCATTCTCCTACCGCACCTTCTGGCATATAATCATCAACTCGAGCGAGCAACCCAACCATATAAATTTTGGCCAGGGCAATAACTATATTGGTTTTTCATTCTTGTTTGATGCAATGCGAGGCTTCGAGGGCCCTCTAAGGGTCCAATGCACACTTAAAGTTAAGTTCAATCGCTATTGGTTCTCTGCAGTGACGACAAATATTGATCCCTTCTCAAAACTTGACACGTATAAATACGAGCACCAACCGTCAGTAATTCGTAATAGGGTATCTGCACCATCTTCATGAGGTCCTCAGCCTTATCAATTTTGAACCATCAAACTTAATGGTACAATGCAGGATCTTGTTTGAATGATCAATGCCTAATCGGTTAAAAACTGCATTCACAAAAATATTATACTTTGTATGTGTTGTCCCGGTAACCTTATCAGTAATACATACTTAACTCCCACACATATGATAGTGGATCCATCTGCACGCACCTTATTCTTTCTAGCCCATCTATGGCTTAAATTGAATAAACAGATGACTAGCTTGTTGCAACAGATGACACATCTGTTTATATTGTCAATCAATTGGAGATATTTGTTACGACAGTGATCAACCTATTGCAGAAATCAAACAGATATATACATCTGTTGCAAAAAGATTGCCAGTATATTGTAAGTTATCTAACAGAAAGAATATATTTTGTAACAGATTACCCATCTGTTAGATTTATTTTAAGGCAATTTTTTTTTCTTTCCGAGATACAATAATTTATAAATAGGTCCCTCCTTACAAATATGGATGATCCAGATTCGTACAAGAATATTCATATCGAGTCCTTGCATGAACTTCAAAGGCAGTTTGATTGGTGAACTCCAGAGAGATATTTGGCTGACTTCGGAGCAACGCTGCCGGATGAATGAAAGATGTTTGATTGACAATAATAATAATAGTAGTAAAAATAATTAGGTAATGTTTTTTATTTTAGCGATTATTTTCTTCCTTTTGTATATCAAATCTACCCAAGGGATTCAAAAATCTATGAACATTCATTTCATTTTGTTGTCGACTTTGAATTTTTAATTCTTATTTAGTATTTAATAATAATCATTCTGTTTATTCCTTGTTCTCAACATGTTGACGGTTGGTGGTAGGGATTGAGCAACAATTTGTGTCAACAGTTAGAGGTTAATCTGGTACGACAGATCGATCATATATTGCACCTCGCGGTTATTAATAAAAAAGGGCTATTGTTGTTATTGAGAGGGTGAAAAGAGAAAGACATGAATCGGAGTTTCGATTATTCAATATGAAATATGTTTCATAAATAAATAATAAGGAAATAAATAATAAACACAATTTATAACCACAATTTTAATAACTGATCGTGATTTTTCACCATTTTTGTTTTTGAATTTGTTTTTAAAATTATTTATTATATAATAACATGATTATTATTTTATTAAGAAATTTGAAAAGGTATTTTTTTTTATAAAATAAAAAAGTAAGCAAATTTGGATTAATGATATGATGATATAGTTATTTTTTTTAAAAAAAGTAGATTATATGTTGCAACAATTAAATTATCTAATGCAACAGGTTCACTATGGTTGCAACAGATGATATATCTATTGTCACAGATAATTTATCTGATGCAACCTATATCGAGTCACAACTCAATAAAAGCAGTTCTTGGAAAGAACTAATTAATAATAATAATCTGAAAAGTCATGACTTATCTCAATATTTCTTAATTTAATTAATTCATTACTTTTCACATTAATAAAAAATGTAATTAATAAATGGAGGTGAACAGTTAGATTATATGTTGCAACAGATATGTTATCTGATGCAACATATTTTATATTTGTTGCAACAGATAATATATCTGTTGTCATAGATGTGTTATCTGATGCAACAGATATAGAATTTGTTGCCACAACTCAATAAAAACGGTTCTTCGAAAAACTAATTAATAATAATAATCTGAAAAGTCATGACTTGTATCACAATATTTATTTTCTTAATTTAATCAAAAATTTAATTAATGTATGGAGGTGAATAGTCGCGCCTTTTTGCCTCTCATTCAAATTCAATCCTCTATAAATAGGTCCATCCTTACTCAATCGTTCATTCAAATACATACTCTATTTATTTATTGCATCTCGTCTTTCATATTACACTCTAGAAGATAAGATTATGGCTGACCCAGTGTGGGACGTTGCTTTTCTGCAAGACGCCGTGAATGAACTTCGGAATCAATTTTGTGATCTGCAATGAGAATTGGGAGAGTTAGATCAAGAATGCTCCGCGAGATATGCAGGCTGAGGAGGGCCTTGCTACTTTCGGTTGAAGATTGGCCGGCTAACAATGGTGATGCTGATAATAATAATAATAATTAGACTATTATTTTTCTTTTAGTCTATTATATGTATTTTTATTTGTTTAATAAATAAATTATGTTTGATCTTTGACATTTTAATCCATATTTAATTTTCATTTTGTCTATTATCTTCTCAACAAATATTTCGACGATTTGATGTAAAAAGGAATAATTTAGAATCCAGTCTCAATAGCAAGATTTATTTGTTGGGTTTGTGGCAGGGGTTGATTTGTGTTGTTTCAAACAGATTAATCATTTGTTGCAACAGATAATTAGTCTGGTGCAACAGATAAACATTCTGATGCAACAGATAATTAGTCTGGTGCAACAAATAAACATTCTGATACAACAGATAATACGTCTGATGCAACAGATAATACGATGATGCAACAGATAAATAGTCTGATACAACAGATTACTCATATGATGCACCAGATGATTGATCTGTTTAAATTGTGGGCACTTGTGCTGGATTCATAATCGGGGTTCTATCCATTGTTGGAAAAACAGAAGTGTACCCAGATGACAAATACGAATAAAAATCATAATTTTACTTACCAAAGTAACTTATGAAGTAATGCCAAAGTGGAAAGTGATGTAGTAAATAAAATTTAACCTAAGAAATTGGTCAGATCGCAGCAATAGCGCTGTACCACCACCACCACCAACAACAACAACAACAACAAATGGTCGACAAGAAGAAGATAAAGCAGAAGATGATGAATAAAGCAGCAGAAACAGAAACAATTAACAACAAAAATCGCTAAGAGAGAGAAAACAACAATGGATGAGAAGAGAGAGAAAAACACCTTTTTCTCCTCCATTTTTCGTTATTTTAGGTATACATTGGGATCAAAGTGTAAATTTAAAAACTTGTGGGTTATTTTAAAACTTTCCCAACTTTCTTAATACATAATAAAGTAATTGTCACCTCCAACTAATAATTAGGACTTGTATCACCTACACCTCATTTTAAAACTCTTTTGTCACCTGTGGCCCAAATCCCCATATTTCTTTCCCATCCGTTTTTTCTTAACCATAAATTTTGGTTCTTAATATTTTTCCCTTTCCATGAATACTTTTTACCTTAAAAAGTTGCATTTGACTCCTAACTAAAAATTTACACATTATATTTAATCTTTTTAGGTATGAATTTTTTTTTCTTTTTGTATCTTAAATATTTGAGTAATAATTTAATGTTAATTATTGGGAAAAAAGGTAAAAAAAATAATTTTAATTATGAGATGTTTTAATGAAGGGCCAAAAGTTCAAATCACTTTTCTAAGGGTCTTCACACTTTTTATATATTATAGATTATAGATTTCTAGATTTTTAAAATCTTCTTAGAATCAAATTTAGTTGATTTAAAATTTTTAAACTAATGAAAAAAGTATTAGTTGTCATTAATTCTGATGACTTCTAATAAAGAAAGGTTTTACCATAATTATATTTAATTAATTTTTAATTCCTAAATATTAGAAAAAATAGTGAAAAGATGATTTTGTCTTAAAGCAAATAGTTTTAATGAAGGGAAAAAAGTTCAAACAATATTTCTAAGACCCTTCACACTTTTAATATATTATAGATTATAGATATGGTCTTCACACTTTTAATATATTATAGATTATAGATAGATATGCATATTATCTTTGTAAAGTTATTATTTTCTTACCTTTTTCAATCAATATATGAATAAATTTATACAAGTCATTAACAATTGATTTTTCAATATTTTTAACTCCTAAATTAAAATTTTATAATTGAAATAAATTGATTATGTTACATCCAAGAAAACGACTAGAATAAAAAATAATAAATTTTTGGATTGGATCTTGTTAGACAGGTGGAATTTTTTTGTGTTCCGTTCTTTAATTGTGAAGAAGAATATGATTTTGTGTAGGAGGCTTTGTATTTATGAGAAAAGATCTAAGCCTTCTTTTAGTAGTACAAATAAAAATTATATAGAGACTAAAAGGAACACAAATAGTAAAAGAAAAGTCTCGACTGAATTTTTGCAATCTGATTTATTTTATTTTATTTTTGAGAAATTTAATTAGAGAAAAAGCAGTGAAAAGATAATTTTGTGTAAAGAAAAAACTTTTAACGAAGGACAAAAAGTCGTTAAAAGTTCAATTTACTCAGTCTTCAGACTTTTAATATTATATATATACTACCTTAGAAGGATCAACTCAAAAATCTTAAAGTGAAATTACTGAACTATCCCTAAAATAAATTAAATTTAAATAAAAAATTCAAAATTTCATAAATACCCCAGAGAATTTATTTCTCTCTTAATTTTACAACCCTACAGATACTAGGGTTGCAATTTTCTGAAGAGACGCATCCAATATCACTTCTGGACAGACACGCCTCCAGCATCAAGTCCTATACAAATCTTTTTAGAATCGTGTACGACACTATACCTACAATGTTCCATTTTCGTTGTTTGGAATATTTTAGTTACTTTTTCTATCTTTTTATATTAGCAATTTTCTTCAAACAGTTTATGCGTTTGTAGTTCATGTTCATATTTCTGGCACTCTCGCAAATCCTTTCATAATTCTGGCACTCTCACAAATCCTTTCATCTAATTTCCCTATTGATGTTTAGTGAAATCGTTCGCCCTCAAATTTGAGTTGTAAGTTCCCTTCTATTTGATTACTATAATAGCAAAGTTCATACATTTTTCACCCTTCTAACTCTCCTCAAATAGGTTTGTCTCTTACTACTCTTTCACCAAATAATTGTCCACTTCTCTCTCTTTAGTTTTCTTACCCAGTTTATGTACTTGATCATCAAAGTTTTGGCTTGCACTGCTCTTCTTTCTTTACGTCTATCTAAAAAAAAAAAAGACTTTTTAGATCCTTTCTTGTTCACTTAAGTAGAAAATGTTCTGATCTATTGAAACTTCAATGAATCACGTGTTAGAATATTGTTAATTGCGGTGTTCTTTCTTGGTTGAGGATATTCATACATTTACTTGATTTAACAAAAGTTTAATATGCAGAGATTTTTTTTGACGTAGTAGTTTCACTCGCCAAGCACAAGTATGTACTGAGATAACCTAGCATAGTCACTTATCTGCATAAATCTGAGTTGCATACGCCCTGCACATTTTATGTTAAATATACTAAGTTATTTGATGTAGATTATTAAACCGACGATTAGAAACACTTAAAAATTGTTAGTCTCACAGATAAATCAAGTATCTAATTGATAAAATAACAACGGGCTAGTAACTAGGTTTTTCTTTGTGCAACAAAGAGTTGTCTTATTGAATAGTTTCGCACAATATTAAAAGAAAATTGTATCAACTGAACCAGACTTTTTCCGAACTTATCTTGATACATCATCACCATTTTGGTATTTACCAACCTTTAATATTAGTCTTCTTTCAAGAAAAAAAATATACTTTCAAATATGTTAAATTACACGTAAAAGATAGACCAGCAATTCATGTTTGTATGGTTCTTTTTTTTTTTTTTTTAATTTAATAGGCTATTGCCTAGATGTGTTGTATTTGATTAGAAACGAGGAGAAACGAAGAGGACCTTACCTTACCTTCCAAAATACATCACGAGATTTATTGCAGTCAATCTCACTAAAAAGGTGCTAAACAGGGAATTAAAACCTTCCTGTTTAGCTAAGTTACACAATTTAACTAACAAAAAAGTAGGCTTTGTCATATCGAGATCGTATTTTCAGGAGTTTCCATTTATCTAACAAAAGGAGACACCTGGCACTCACTGAAAGTTGCTGAAATGAATGAAGTAGTTTGCCTGATCATAGACAACCAAATTTTACAAGATAATTAGACAACTGATTTGCTTCTTTGAAACAATTTTGTATGGCGAAGTTTGATTGATTCATCTTGTAAATAATATCATTGAGACAATTCTTTATTCTTGGGTTGTTGCACCATGTTGACAACTTGAGCTACATCAACTTCTAATATTACATCCTGGAGGCCTAGATTGATGCACCAATTTATGGCTTGCTAGAGTGCATTGGCCTCTGAACAGATGTTGCTGCAGCACTTAACGGTTGTGATGCCAAGATTAGATCACCTATCTCATTACTCAACACAACACCTGCACCTGCCTTGTCATTTACTTTAAAGCTTCCATCTAAATTTCGTTTGATTTTTCCATGGCAAGGGGTGGACCATGAACTGCACTTTTCACAAAACAAACTTGGATGTGATAAAACTGAGAAGATTGTATCGTGATAACTTACAAGTTTAGGCAACACGTGATCAAGTTATTTAGTTGATCTACGAGCACTGAGTTTAACATCTATTCTCTCTGATCTTTCCTGTTATATTTTTACATTGTGTCAAATCTTCAGTCTTAATTTCTCTAACTACTAAAGTCAAGACTCTTTTGCTCTAACTACTAAAATGTGGCCATTGAATCAGACTATTTTTGCGCTAACTTATACTAATGTCGATACCAAATAGAAAGCACAAGAAATATATATGTGAGAATAAAGAGCTTACCCCTTGGTTTATAGGTTTTGCATATCAACTTAGTAATATATTTTGTATGCAGAATGACAAGAACACACCTGATTCTTTGCGGAAATTCTTCATCTGGAAAAGTGAGATATAAAAGATTTTTATTTAAAAAAAAGCTATATAGTCATTCAGTTTTTGACTTTCATCTAATTTTCCAATGGAAACAGAGTCCTAGCTTGAGAATAAAGTTGATTTCATTGATTTTGATTCATTGCAGCAGTCTTATCGCCTCTATGGGAATATCCACCAAGTATATATCCCACAAGATATAGGGAAGGGGCTAAGGTAGAGAATTTATTAATACACGCTTATTTTGAGCCTGAGTAACAGTTTAACCGATTGAAGGATAAACTAGCTTATTTTCCAGAGAATAGATGAATATTGAGGGCAACAACCTTGGGAATATATTTAAAATTACTTCCAAATAAAAGGACACAAGCCATCTTTTAAGCCAAAAAATCACAAGTTTCCTTTCCAAAAGTTCCATGTCTATTAGTGCATTATTTACTCAATTCAGATTGTTTGGCATGAAGACCACTCGATCGAAGAGAATATTGTTATATCTGAACTAAGCACTCATCAATAATCGAGCAGGTATTGATATGGAAATCCAGAGGTTGGGATGTCGCAGTGCTGAGTATTTTCCATGAAACTTTCTCAAATGAAGTATATGCATCTTCAAGAGAAACAAGAGTCAAGCATGTAAAAACTAGAATTCTATGAGAATAGGATTGTTTCTTTTTCTTAGCATTTAAATTTGAGATAAGGTACAAATACCCCCTCAATCTATATACGAATGATTCTCGACCTAAGGTGTGTATCGGGTGTGCACCCTCTCCAACCGTAGTAGATCCGCTCTTGTTGGAATTGTACCAAGCCATTTAACAAATTAAACTCAAGTTTCAATAGTATGTGTGGTTGAATAAAACCATGATTGCTCAACTTCATAGGTGTAGACGATGTCGAATCATTATGACATCGATTAATAATAAGTCACCATATATACGGCAATTCACTTTGATCAGTCATAGAAATTTATACTTTATTCTTTTATGTATAACTATTTACTCAAACTTAATTTTAATAATATGACATGATAGATATAATATACATGTTTCGACACGTGCAACGCACGTGTCGAGAAACTAGTATATATATATATATATATATATATATATATATATAAACACGTCCGTTGCACTTGTGTTCAATGCTAAAGAAGAAAGTTGCACATATTCAAATCAATGAATAGACAACTTTAAAAATATATGTAAGAACAATAAAAGAATATAGTTATATTAAAAAGAAACAGGCAAGAAAAAATATATAAGCTCTTTAAAATTTAAATATATTTGAAGTTTTAGAATTAAAACTCTTGTTACAATTTTTTAATACCCTAATCCCTAGGAGCTCTCACCTTTTTGCTCTTTTAGTTACTCAAAATAGTCATTTGATTATTTTTGTATAATTAGGATTTTGATATATAAAAAAATCATATTATTTAGTTCCACTTAGATTTAGGAGTATATCCGAGGCTTACTGAATTTTAATATGTAAATAGACATATGGATCGAAACAAAGAAGATTGAGAGAAATTTATACTCCACACTCACATATTATAAATGAGAAATCATATTATATACAAAAAGTTTTCAAAAGTGACGAAGTTAGTGTAACGATCTAAAAATTTGGTGAAATATGTGAAATTTATAATTTTATATAATTTGACTGTTTAATCCCTTTACGTAGTTGTATTATGGTATTTCTGGAGTGTGGAAGTGATTGGCGTGATTTCCGATGCATTTTTGCAGCATTTATGTGATATTGTGGTTTTTGATGGCTTCGAGAGCCATATTTTAGACTTATGGGGATATCTTTTGATCCGTACGATGGATGGCCAAACGGACTGCGCCAGCAACTCCAAAATATCGATTTTAGGCTAGGTAGACCTTTGGTTCGGGTCCCGATGCATCCGAGCTCATTTCGACCTATTGATCGAAAAGTTGAAAAATTAAAAATATGAGTGTGGGACCCACATTTGATCGAAATGATCTCTGATGAAAAATCCAACTTTGCCAGCAGATCCGAAATATCAAATTTAGGGTGTTAACATATTTGGTATGATTTTACTTCTTTTAAATCTCATTTCGACTCTCGGTTTAGAAAATTATGATTTTGGGTTTTGGGGGTCAACTTTATGAAAATGATATTTTTTCAAAAATATGACTTCGCCAACGCGTCCGGAACATCGAATTTAGTATGGTTGCATAGTTCGTTTGGATATATCGTACTCCGAACGAATCCCGGACACCTCATCGAAGTCCAAATTGGACTTAAAATAAAGAAAAAAACTGCAGCCTTTTCTTTATATTGCTGGTGCAGATTTTTTCTGCACCATTAAATCAGCTTTGAGCTCATTTTTCTTATTTTTTATCTTGCCTCTTGAGAATTAAATCCTAAAATAATGTGGGAGATTAAAAGTGAAGTTTGTGGGAGCTTGGAAGCTAGATTAACATCTATTTCTTGGTTTTATTACGGATTTAAGGTAAGAACTCACCATTTTCTTAGTAATTTCTTAATTAATTTCTCAAAACTCCAAAAATCTTAGAGCTTGATTATAAACCCCATTTTTACTCACTTTCACTTGAATAATATTTTTATCTTATAATTACTAGTTTTTCATCAATTTAAATTTCAAAACAACTCCTATTCTTAATTTTAACCCGAATTTCAAAGATTTTACCCGATAAAACTCAAAAATATTTTTTTTTTATTTGAACCTCACTTTTTACTCGATTTGACTTGAATTTTCAGCTGTAGGTTCCTAAAAATATGTGAAACACGTTTTTGAAGTAAAGTTCTAATTTTTCCCTTCTTTTTTCAGAAACCCATTCCAGGGGTTCGTTTTGATCCCGAACCAAAAGTAGTCAATATGAATGTCGTTGGTTTTGTTTTGATGCGTAGATTCCATATTTGATGTTTTTAGTGGAGTTAGAGATTGTTCGTGAAAAGTAAGATCGCGGGTTCAAGTGTAGCAGACCGATTTCGGCATTCGAGGTAGGTTATGACTTAACTCTTTCAGAATGAGATGGGTAGTAAATAATGAGACAAAATACATGTTAAGGGTGGGAACTAATCATGAAAAATGGCTATCTATGTGTTGTTCCCATGTTGGGGCCTATATATGATATAATTATCAAAATTGAGATATTATGTGATATGTGTGACCGCGTAGGATCCTATGCAATATTGATAGCCTTGAATACATGTGAATAATTATATTGTATTGTTAAAATTCTTAATGTGGTACCATTGGTGTATTGTGATTATATTCACACTTTATTGGCATATGAGACGTGGAAATTCATGAATGAAACTAAAATAATGAGTGGATATTGGCTTATGTGGTTGTGGAAATTTATCATTATGGTTGGTTGTGAAAATCTATCATGTGGTTGGTTTTGAAAATATTCATTGTGATTTGTTGTGAGCATTACATCTTCATATCATACTCATTTATGTAACATTGGTACCACCATGGTAACATCTGAGAAACACTGGCAGCACCTGATAACGCCTTTTCTGAGGGATGTGCCGGAAAGAAGATATGATATATGTGGATTGTATACAGGTTGACGAACCCCCAATGGGTCTTGCATTAGGAGGCTTGCCTTCGTAGGTGTGTACGGGGATTATGTGACGATCCCAGAGGTTGTGCGCCGACCTCATGTATCATCATCATCATAATCATATACATTGCACTTACTTTGTTGTGCTTATGTTGTGTTGTATTACCATATTGAATTGTCATCTATGTATTTGTCTTACCTTTCTTTACTTGTATTTGATGATCTTGTATCTACATGTTCTTCCTTGTTCTATTTATATGTGACATAATGTATACTTGTGTTTCTATATCTTGGTGTATTGTTGTAATATATGTGATATACATTAGAACTGTTAGTGCAATCAGTGTGGGCTACCATTGTGGGATATTTTCTGATTGTAGGTGACGTGCCTATTGCGCCCTTTCGGTGCAGGTCCTAGCTCGAGTTCGCCTCAGCTTGCTTGACTCGGACGATTGTTGGAGCTTTCAAGGTAGCGGTTGGACATTTATGCGTCCGAAGTTCACCTCTACCTTTCTATAATAGTTATGTCTTTATTAGTATTTGGAGACATATATAATTCCCTTGTGGTTATTTTTCTGATGTATTTGACTCCTGAATTGTATTAGTAGTTCTTACACTATTGACATCAGGTTTTAGGCATGATCGATATTTTGGATAGTCTTTTATGCATTGTTATGATTACTTGTATGGTTTGGCTTCGTTCTAGAAGCCTTACCTTGAGATATTTTTGTCTTTTCCTCTTTTCATATTAGTTTAGGTGATAGGCTTACTTGTCAAGGTACACCGCGACAAGTGTCATCATGACCCTCTTTTTTGGGCTGTGACAAATTAGTATCAGAGCCGCCAGATTTCATTGATCTCAACGGTGTAAGAACGAGATATCTAATAGAGTCTCACAGATCGATACGTAGATGTTCGTATCTATCTTCGAGAGACTATAGGACATCTTTAGGAAACTTCTCTCATTTTATTCTTTATCGTGCGAAGTTCTTTCATACCTTATGTTCTGAGTTGTGTTTCACTCTTTCTGTACGAATGGTGTGGATTATACTACTATCAGTTGAGAGATACTGCGAGAGATTCATGGAGGTCGGTTATAGGCCTGTTAATGCTCTCGAGTTGTCACGAGATCAGTTTATTGATGCCTTTCTGGAGAGATTCGTGCCTTGCAGTTTGTGGGGTAGGATACGGGATGAGTCTGATTATTTGTAGTAAGGCTCCATAACAGTTGCTGAGTATGAGGCACACTTCCATGCCCTATCTAGATATTCTTATGATAACATTTCTACTGAGTCTAAGAAGATTTGGAAGTTTGTGAATGGTTTGGATGTCTCTCTTCAGTTGGCTATGTCTCAGATGGTTTGTGTTTGGGGTTTCATTTCAAAGTATACTGGATCATGCTAAGATGACAGAGGGTATTCTTAGTGCATCTCAAGGAGACGCCAAGAAAGTGCGATATTTTGGTGAGTTCAGGAGTCAGACCTCTCGAGACAGAGATTTTAGAGGTTCTCGTGGATACCATGGTAGTCCAGTATAGGCGGCATTACAGAGTTTAGGTGGTGGATCTTCTAATTCAGCAGTTTAGGGTGGCTGTTCGGGACCAGTTGTACCTTCTTCTTTTGTGGCTGGTTATAGGGGTTGCTATATGTGTCATGAAATTAGCCATATGGCCAGGGACTGTCCCCGTTGGATGATTTGAGCTACTCTTATTTCAGCTGTAAGAGGTAGAGGTTCTACCAGAGGTGCGAGAGGTAAAGAAGGTGGAGCCCATAGTGGTGGTCGTGGGGCCACCCAGGTAGTTGGTGGTCATGGTCAGTGTTATGCTATACCATCCAGACCTTAGGCAGAGGCTTCTGATGTTGTGATTACAAGTACCGTCCCCATTTATTTCAGACCTGCATCTGTATTATTTGATCCTAGATTGATTTTCTCCTATGTGTCTGTATATTTTGCTTTGGGTTTTGATCCTGTTAGTGCGCCTCTTGCCATGCCTATTTGTATATCTACCCAGTAGGTGATTCTTTAGTGATGGATCGAGTGTACCGATATTGTGTTGTGGAATTTGCTGGACATGAGAATTTGGTAGACTTGCTTGTGTTAGATATAGTTGATTTTGATGATTATTTTGGGTATGGATTGGTTGGCTCCTTATGTTGTCTTAGATTGTTTTGCTAAGACTGTGACTTTAGCTTCGCCGGGTGTGCCAAGGATAGCTTGGAAAGGTACACTTTATTGGGGTCCTAAGAGGATTATATCTTATGTTCAGGTTCGTAAATTAGTTGAGAGAGGATGTTTATCTTACTTGTCCCATTTTTGTGATACTAGTGTTGTTTTGCCTCCTTTCTTGGATTCTGTCCATGTTGTTCATAAGTTTATGGATATGTTTCCTATGGACTTGCTTGGTATTCCTCCGAATCGAGATATTGATTTCATATTGATGTTGAGCCAGGCACTAAGCCCATTTCTATTCCTCCTAATAGGATGGCCCTAGTAGAGTTGAAGGAACTGAAGGATCAGTTGTAGGAGTTATTGGATAAAGGATTTATCCGACCTAGTGTTTCATCTTGAGGTGTGCCTGTCTTGTTTGTGAAGAAAAAGGATGGGTCTATGCGGATGTGTATTGATTATCGACCGTTGAATAAGGTGATGACTAAAAATAAGTATCCTCTTTCTCGCATTAATGATTTATTTGATCAGTTTCAGGATGCTGCGGTATTTTTGAAGATTGATTTAACGTACGATTATCACCAGTTGAGGATTGGAGCTTCGGATATTTCGAAGACAGCTTTCTGGACTCAATATGGTCATTATGAGTTCTTGATCATGTCCTTCGGGTTGACCATTGCCTCTATCGCGTCCATGGAGTTGATGAACCAAGTATTTTGATCGTATCTTGACTCCTTTGTTATTGTATTTATAGATGATATCTTGGTTTATTCCAAGAGTGAGATTGAGCAAACAGAGCATTTGCGAATTATGCTTCAGAGATTGAAGGATGAGAAGTTGTATGCTAAGTTCTCTAAGTGCGAGTTTTGGTTAGAGTCTGTTTCTTTCTTGGGTCATGTGGTGACTAAGGAAGGTATTAAGGTTGATCTAGCCAAGGTTGCAGTGGTTCGTGATTGGGCTAGACCTACTTCACCCACTGAGATTCAGAGTTTTATTGGCTTGGCAGGTTGTTATCGGTGTTTTGTTGAGGGTTTTTCATCCATTGCTGATCCATTGACTAAGTTGACTCATAAGAAGATTTCTTTTTAGTGGTTCGATGCTTGTGAGGCGAGCTTTCAAACGCTCAAGGATTTGTTGACTTCAACTCCTATCTTGACTTTGCCCAAGAAGGGCGTGGGTTTTACCGTCTTTTGTGATGCTTCAGGTGTTGGGTTAGGTGTTGTGTTGATGCAGGAGGACAAGGTTATTACGTATCCGTATCGTTAGTTGAAGCCTCGTGATAGGAATTATCCTACCCTTGATTTGGAGTTGTGCGCAGTTGTGTTTACCTTGAAGTTATGGAGGCACTACTTTTATGAAGTCCGTTGTTTGACCTTCTCAGATCACCGTGGCCTTCAGTACTTCTTCACCCAACGAGATCTTAATATGAGGCAACATCGTTGGCTTGTTTTGCTTAAGGATTATGACTTGACTATTCTCTACTATCCAGGCAAGACTTATGTAGTTGTGGATGACTTGAGCCAGAAGTCGACTAGCATGGGTAGCTTGGTGCATCTTTTGACTCAGGAGAGGCCTTTAGCCTTAGAGGTTCAGTCTTTAGCTAACCAGATTGTTAGGCTTGATATTTTGACACCGGATGTGTTTTGGCATTTGTGGAGGCTAGATCTTCTTTGATGGAGCAGATTTAAGCTCATCAGTTTGATGATGTTGGATTGAGGTTGATTTGAGATAAAATGTTGAGTGGGGAGGCTAAGGAAGTCTCACTTGATTCAGATGGAGTTTTAAGGAGTAGGGGCTAAGTTTGTGTGCTGAGAGTGGTGATTGGATTAGGTTGATCTTGGAGAAGGCCCATTGTTCCAGATATTTTATCCATCCAGGTATGGCTAAGATGTACCGTGATTTGAGACAACACTATTAGTGGGGTGGTATGAGGCAAGATATAGAGGATTTTGTAGCTCATTGCCTATGTTGTCAGCAGGTGAAGGCCGGGCATATGAGACCTGGTGGATTGCTTCAGAGGTTACCCATTCCCAAGTGAAAGTGGGAATGGATCAGCATAGACTTTGTGACTGGTTCGCCTCATACATATCATGGTTCTGACAGTGCTTGGGCTATCGTGGATCGATTGACCAAGTCAACTCATTTTATTTCGGCTCGGGTCTCATTCAGTGCTGAGAGGTTAGCCCCTCTCTTTATTTGTGAGATTGTGCGTCTTTATGATGTACCGATGTCCATTATTTCAAATCTAGGTCCTGTGTCACATCTCACTTTTGGAAGACATTTCAGGATGAGTTGGGTACTCGGGTTGATCTAAGCATAACATTTCACCCCAGACTGATGGTCAGTCAAAGGGGACTATCCAAGATTTGGAGGATGCTCCGTGCATGCGTGATGGATTTTGGTGGCCAGTAGAAGCAACTATTGGCTTTAACAGAGTTTGCATATAATAATAGCTACCGTTCCAGTATTGATATGGTTCCTTTTGAGGAGTTGTATAGTAGGCTTTGTCGCTTCCAGTGGGTTGGTTTGATGTTTCAGAGGTGAGACCTCGAGATATGGACTTTTTTGTGAGTCTTTGGATAGAGTATGGGTCATTTAGGATAGACTTAGATCGGCTTAGAGTAGGCAGAAGTGCTATGCTGATCGTAGACTTCATGCCTTGAGATTTGGCATTGGTGATCATGTTTCCCTTCAAGTTTCACCCATGAAGGGTGTGATGAAGTTTGGGAAGAGGGGCAAACTTACCCCCATGTTTATTGGTCCATTTGAGATTATTTGGACTATTAGTGATGTGGCTTATGAGTTGGATTTGCTCTTCGATCTATCAGTTGTTCATCCAGTTTTTCATGTTTCTATGCTTCATCGTTATATTCTTGATGAGTCTCATGTCATTTGTTGGGAGTTGGTTCAGTTAGATGAGCGGTTGTCTTATGTTAAGGAGTCGGTTTCCATTTTGGCTAGGGAGTTAGGCGGTTGCACTCTAGAGTGATCCCTGTGGTTAAGGTCCAGTGGCGACATCGACCTATAAATGAAGATACTTGGGAGATCGAGTCTAATATGTGCAGTTTTTATCCTCACCTCTTCATTGATTCAGGTATTTTTTGCCTTAGTTCGAGGATAACTAGATTTTTAGTGGTGGATGATGTAACAATCTAAAAATTTGATGAAATATGTGAAATTTGTGATTTTGTGTGATTTGACTGTTTTACCCCTCCCCGTATTGTATTATGGTATTTCTGGGGTGTGGGAGTGATTGACATGATTTCTGATGCATTTTGGTAGCATTTATGTGATATTGTGCTATATGATTTCTCATGCATTTTGGTAGCATGAGGCGGCCTTGTCAGCTTCGCTCACCTTTTTAGCTATATTTTATTCTTTTGCATTATGGGAACTATGTTTGAACTAATTCATGTTCAACGGGATACGTAGGCACCATAACGGCTCGGTCATATCACCCCAGGAAATGAAAAGTGGGGCAGAATCTTTGGGAAGGAACCTCAAAAACTCAAAAAAAAAAAGATCATCCTCTCGCAATGCAGAGAGAAATATCAGTAATTAGGGCAAAAATTTTAAGGCGGACCTCAAAATTTCCACCATACTGTGTACTAAGGAGTTCAAAGATGACAACAAAGGTTTTGGTGTTGAAAGAGCAAAGTTGACTTCATAGACCTTCAGCTACAAAGGCTCAACGCCTCGAGCCAAGAATGTTCATTAAAGCTCGTATATGACATGACTTAATTGACAGAGACTCCTCCCAATCTTATAAAAAGATTTTGAGAATTCAACTATGTTAAAAAAATAAAAAATACTTATTGGTCTCTCCTTACACCCGCCAATCCGGGGAGTCGAAGCGGGAGTCAAACAATGACAAATACCTGAAGAAGATGAGAAACCGATGATGACGACGACAAGAGCTGGAGACTGAGGAAGTCAACACAAATCATTTTTATTAAAAACTAACAATTTTTCTATAGATGAAGGTTATCCTGAAGCCAATAAAAACCAATGAAAGCGCCGATTATTCACCATATTCCTTTGGTTTAAAGGAATACAAGGAATCCAAACCTCCCAAGGCCGAGAAGAAAGAGCCAGAATGATTAGCAACTGAAAATAGTTGAGTTTCCCAAAACTAACAGTTTTTTTGTGGTTACAGGTATCATCAAACGTGGAAAGAAAAATGATGACTTGCTCACATCCCCAACAAATCAAGGATGGATATTTGAAATAGTATATGCAGAAGGTCTAACATGCTAGTGGAATGTTCAAGGTGATTTTTTCTACAATCGTTCCATGGTTATTTGCATTCTTCCCCATCTTCCTACTGCATCATATCATGCCGAAAGGGCCATACCGAGAGGGATATGCCGAAAAGTCCATATCGGGAGGGCCATGTCGAGAGGGCTATGCTGAAAGGGCTATTCAAAAAGATCATGTCGTAAGAGTCATGTCCTGAAAATTATATTGCCTTTTTTATTAGTTTCGAAGAGACAACAATCCAAAGGCATCTCTATATTGCATTTGATGCCCATGATTGATTCAAAGTCTTCTATATCCATTAATGACACAAAGGCGAAAGAGTCTATTGTTGAAGGATATTATGAAGCATTTTCATATATCCAATTATCATGCGAAGACAAAAGAGTTTGGCATTGAAGGATATTCTGAAGCATTCATATCTTATCAAATCACGCAAAGGCAAAGCAATCTGGCGTTGAGAAATATTCATCAACCTCAAGGGCATCAATTATCAAAGATTTAACTACATTCACTATTGGATCTCAAGAAACATACAATCCAAAGGATATTTATAAGTCGCTATTCAAAAACATACGACGTACTAGATTTTTCGAGAATTGACAATCTGAGGGTCATCTATATGTCACATTATTTGAAATAGGATAGTGTGCAAGATATCCACGAGTTGACAGCCCATGGGTCATCCATAAGCCGCAACAACATCCTAATGGGATAGTGTACAAGGTTACCGAAAGATCGATAGTTTGAAGGTTATCCATAAGTCACAACTAAATCCTTACCGAAAAATATGCAAGATTATCAAATTGATAGGTCCAAGGATTCTCTATGAGCCGCGTCATATCCAAGATCGATTATGCACAGGATTACCCAAAGACTATCAATTTGAGAGATATCTATAAGTCATATTATATTAAAGGTCGAATATTGTGCAGGTTTACCTAACACTACTAAAACATGGCTAAAAAGCGATGCAAGAAAAAACGACGAACTGTGTCACTTTAAAAAGCAACGTTGGTCGTCGCTTTTTTAGTTTAATTTTAATTTTTATTTATTGTTTATTAAAAACGATGACCAACGTCTTAATATCCGTCATTTTTTTACGGATTTTTGTGCCAAGTACTTAAAAAATAATTTATATATTTTTTAATAAAAGCGACGGACAACGTCGTAATTTATTAAAAATAATAATTATTAATTTTTAAAAAGCGACGTAGTCCATCGATTTTTAAATTTAATTTTTATTTTGGTTTATTTTTATTAAAAGCAACGGACAACGTCGCTATAATTTTTATTTTTAAAATATTAACTCTAGAAAAGCGACGCTGTCCGTCGCAATTTGTAATTATTTTTAATTTTTTACAAAAAGCGACGGACAGCGTCGCTTTTGTTAAAATTAAATAAAAATTAATTTTTTGAAAAGCGATGTTGTCCTTCGCTTTTTAAATTTAATTTTTTTTATTTTTATTAAAAGCGACGAACAACGTCGCTATAATTTTTATTTCTTAAAATATTAATTCTAGAAAAGTGTCGTTGTCCGTCACAATTTGTAATTATTTTAATTTTTTTTTATTTTTAGAAAAAGCGACGAACATTGTTGCTTTTTTAAAAATTAAATAATTTTTTTTTTTGAAAAGTGACGTTGTCCGTCGCTTTTTAAATTAAATTTTTATTTTTGTTTATTTTTATTAAAAGCGACGTACAACGTCGCTATAATTTTTATTTTTTAAAATATTAATTCTAGAAAAGCGATGCTGTCCGTCGCAATTTGTAAATATTTTTAATTTTTTTTATTTCTTTCAAAAAGCGACGAACAACGTCGCTTTTGTTAAAATTAAATAAAAATTAACTTTATGAAAACGACACTGTCCTTTGATATTTGATTTTTAATTTACTACTAAATAAATAATTTTAAAATTAAAAAAATTAAATGTATTCAATTATTTATTGAATACATTGATATCATACGATCGATTGATCAAGGTAATAATATATTTTTGAAATTATAATATAATAATATAAGCTAAATTAAATGATAATTCATCAGAGTAAAAATAAAATATGTTGTATTACGAGTTAATATACTCGTGTATGTGATGTATATAGTTAAAAGCTAGCTAACTGAGTCTATATATCCAAATATTATGAATAATACGTTAACATCCTATGATCGAGGTAATAATACACTATTGAAGTTATAATAATGAAGTCAATTAACCGATAATTCATCATATTAATACGTTGTATAAACGTAATCGAAATCTCCAATTCAATATTTTTAAACCCAATTTCTTCCCAATTTCACTATTTTTTTCTTGAAATTAGGGGTGTGCATCGGTCGATTTGATTTGATTTTAAATATTATCGGTTTGGTTTATCGGTTATCGATTTTAAATAAGTTAAACCAATAATCAAATCAATAAGCAAAAATACTATATGATGTGTTTTATTTTACAAGAATCTTCAAGCTTGAATAGGTTTTCGAGAAGGTCTGCGTACAGTGTACCCTCCACAGACCTAATTTGTGGGACTAAATCGGTTTAATTATGTTGACACCTAATTTTGACCTCACGATACCCCTCTCAGGATGCTATTTTATATAGTAATTTTACGTAACATTAATTCTTACATGCTTAGTTTATTTTAATATCAATGTCTTACTATTTTTCTCGTCATTTAGACTGCTATTTTATCAAAATTATTTGATTTCAATTATGAATATTTTTGTACATATTATTCTTATATTAAATACATATTGACGTGTCACATTCATTATTTAGAAAAATGCACAAATTATTTTGATACCATTTTCTATAAGTTTTAAACTCAAAAATGACATTTTACATAATTTTATTAAATTATTTTTTTCACGCAATGGTGCACACTCATATTTTTACAAATATATTGTCTAGTTTTTCATTATTATTATTATTACTATTATTATTATTATTATTATTTATAATATTTATTTAAACAATAGCCTAAATTAAATTAGTTTATCTGATCTATTTATTTTCTGACCCAATTTTTTACCACAATATACCAATTTTAGCCTAGTTTAATTCAATTTATACAATTATAGCAAATTTATGACACAATTAAAAATTTATGTAAATTTTGATCAAATTCTCAACCTTTAAATCTCAGTCGTCGATCAAACTTGATCCAACGGCTGAGATCAAATTACCATCTCTTTCCTTTTAAAACACATAAGCCGTCTCATTATTATTATTATTATTATTATTATTATTATTACATTTATTAAACTAGCAACCACTCTTATTTAATTTTCCTTTCTTGTATTTAATTTTTAGCCAATCTTATATTCCAATTAGTATCAATCTTAGCCAAAATTAAATATCAATATAAATCCCGATTTAAATCCTAATTGACCTACTTTTAAATACCTTAATCTCAGCCGTTGATCAAAGTTGATCCAACGGCTGAGATCAGATCAACCAATCTTTCCTTTTAAACAAAAATCAAACCCTATCCTCATTTTCTCCTTCAAACATCCGCCTTCCTCCCCTATATTCTCTCTCCCTCTCTAAGACTCACCATAACAAACGCATCTTGCTCCCCCTCTCTCCTTCCTTGCCGCCTCACCCTTTTTTTGGTGAAACCACGCCAGCGAAGTCCCTCAAGCCGTCGCCGGCAGCTTCCTTCATTCGCGACGAATGGCCACCGACTAGCCAGCCTCCGACGCCGGACGAACCAGCCCCATGCCGGACGAACCAGCCTCCGCGCCACCAACCACAAGTCACCAGTCAACGTTGCAGCCATCGACCAGAGCCAGACTCTTGGTGGACAAGTATTTATTCGATCTCTATTCAACAGTTATAAGTCAACATAGTATATAAATTCTTATGGTTGTCCATGATAAGTGTTATACCTTAAGCTTGAATTGTGATTGAAAATGCAAGGAAGATTATTAGGATTGTAGTGCTAGTACAACGAACTTATCTAGTAGATTGACTTAACCTATGCATGAATTTATGTTTAGTACCTTGCTAGTTAATGTGGTAGTATGGATCTGAGGTGTGTCTTGTTTCTATATGGAGTAGTTAGTTGTGGATTTATACTTTAGGTGAAAATTTTTAAGGAATAACTTAGTATCATTATATATGGTGATATATCAACCGCTAGAGTAAGATGATAATGGTTCAACTTAGAATGACGAAGAGGTCTGCGAACTTAGAATGATAGCTTAAACCTAAAAGGAGATGATAATAACTGACAATAATGCCAAGTGGAGCCTTGTGTATTATC
Source organism: Capsicum pubescens (assembly GCA_030864215.1). NCBI lineage: Eukaryota > Viridiplantae > Streptophyta > Magnoliopsida > Solanales > Solanaceae > Capsicum > Capsicum pubescens. The sequence goes on along the minus strand of CM061540.1, from coordinate 260,481,441 downwards.
AGCTGAGTAACATTTTGTTGTAACGCTCTGTGAAGCGTATTTATATGTATTCTGGTTAGCTGACAGGTTTGCGATAGGCCTATTTATGAAGGAAACTCTGACAAACTTTTTTGAAAATTTTGAGAGTTGACAGAATTTTAGGGCCACATAATGGATAAAATGAAGTGGAAGTTAAGTAAATGATCTCAACAAAATTTTAGGACCACATAATGGATAAAATGAAGTGAAAATTAAGTAAATGATCTCATGAGTGTCTTAGATAATTATAGGAGTCAAATAAGTTATAAGCATCATTCGAGGATGAAAATGATTTAATGTAGTTCTTGAAAGGTGAACTTGTGTTTTGAAATTTGTAAAGTGTAATCACTTGAGAATGTGAATTCATGACTTGAAATTGGTTAATGTTGATACTTGAAATGTGAATTCATGACTTGAAAATGGTTAAGTTTAGTCACTTGAGAAGTGAATTAGAGAGTTGAAAATTGTTAAGTGTAGTGTTTTGAAATGTGTACTAGTTACTTGAAAAGTGTATTAGCGACTTGAAAATGGTTTAATGTAGTTCTTGAAAGGTGAACTTGTGTTTTAAAATTTGTAAAGTGTAATATCACTTGAAAATATGAATTCATGACTTGAAATTGGTTTAGTGTTGATACTTGAAATGTGAATTCATGACTTGAAAATGGTTAAGTTTAGTCACTTGAGAAGTGAATTAGAGAGTTGAAAATGGTTAAGTGTAGTGTTTTGAAATGTGTACTAGTCACTTGAAAAGTGTATTAGCGACTTGAAAATGGTTTAATGTAGTTCTTGAAAGGTCAACTTGTGTTTTGAAATTTGTAAAGTGTAATATCACTTGAAAATGTGAATTCATGACTTGAAATTGATTTAGTGTTGATACTTGAAATGTGAATTCATGACTTGAAAATGGTTAAGTTTAGTCACTTAAGAAGTGAATTAGAGAGTTGAAAATGGTTAAGTGTAGTGTTTTAAAATGTGTACTAGTCACTTGAAAAGTGTATTAGCGACTTGAAAATGGTTTAATGTAGTTCTTGAATGGTGAACTTGTGTTTTGAAATTTGTTAAGTGTAATATCACTTGAAAATGTGAATTCATGGCTTGAAATTGGTTTAGTGTTGATACTTGAAATGTGAATTCATGACTTGAAAATGGTTAAGTTTAGTCACTTGAAAGTGAATTAGAGAGTTGAAAATGGTTAAGTGTAGTGTTTTGAAATGTGTACTAGTCACTTGAAAAGTGTATTAGCGACTTGAAAATGGTTTAATGTAGTTCTTGAATGGTGAACTTGTGTTTTGAAATTTGTAAAGTGTAATATCACTTGAAAATGTGAATTCATGACTTGAAAATGGTTTAGTTTAGTCACTTGAGACGTGAATTAGAGAGTTGAAAATGGTTAAGTGTAGTGTTTTGAAATGTGTACTAGTCACTTGAAAAGTGGATTAGCGACTTGAAAATAGTTTAATGTAGTTCTTGAAAGGTGAACTTGTATTTTGAAATTTGTAAAGTGTAATCACTTGAAAATGTGAATTCATGACTTGAAATTGGTTTAGTGTTGATACTTGAAATGTGAATTCATGACTTGTAATTGGTTTAGTGTTGATACTTGAAATGTGAATTCATAACTTGAAAATGGTTAGGTGTAGGCTTTGAAATGTGTACTACTGACTTCAAATTAATCAAGTGTAGTTACTTAAGAAGTGAATTAGTGACTTGAAAATGGTTTAGTGTAGTTACTTGAAAGATGAACTTGTGTTTTGAAATTAGTAAAGTGTAATCATTTGAAAATGTGAATTCATGACTTGAAATTGGTGCACCTCCTCCTGTAGAAGAGGATATTAATGCAGATTTGATTGGTCTAATTCCTGGAGATACAAACATATTTGGTAGAGTGTTTATCGACCCCGATGGATCTTCGTAAGTTTTTTTTTTAATTGATAGGTTCATTTTGTTCATTAATAAAATATTCAGGCTTACATACTTATTATGTTATTTACAGGTGGTATTCCGCATCAAAAGATGTTAATAAGGTTGTAAGGTAGAGCGTTATGAAACTTTTTACATATCCTTGGCACGAGTGGTGGTGGGACATTCCAATAGTCTCTAAACAAGCCATGTTTCAAGAGTTTAAGGTATATTAGATTTAATTATTATTTAGTTAACTTTATATATATATATATATATATATATATATATATATATATATATATACTAGTCATATAACACTAGTCAATTGATTTTCAGACAATGTGTTATTGGTTGGCAAAGCACGATCAGGCCATTTAACACAGGTCGTTGCTCTTGATTCAAGTAGCGAAGAGGAAACAAATAGTGATGAAGAGTTTGTTGGGGATACTCCTTAGTGTTGTTGGACTTAACTTTTAGATAATTTTTAGATATTTTGAACTTAGCTTTTAATTAGTGAAAAATCTTTAGGATTGTTTTAAGTATTTTGAATGTTGTTGGATTCATTGTTTAAGTGTTGTTGATTTGAATTGCTTAAATGATTTGTTGATGTAGTGTGTTGTATGATTATTGTAATAATGTGTGTTGCATGAGGGATGCATATATTGAATTGCATTTTTATTTGGCAGGTGGGATGTAGAAAATGTAGATTTCTGCATAAAAAAAATGAAGAAAAGCGACGACGACCGTCGCTTTTTTATTCATTATGAAGAACAAAAAGTGATGACCAACGTCGCTTTTTATACATTATGAAGAACAAAAAGCGATGACCAACGTTGTTTTTTTATTCAAAAAGTATTTTATTTTTCTCAAATTACGACGGACAACGTCAATTTTTCTGAAAAAAATAATTTTTTTTCAATAAAACGATGATGTCCATAGTTTTTTGTTCGACGTTGTGCGTCGCTTTTCATGAAGGAATATCTATAAGTCATCTCTTATCCAATGTCGGATAATGTGAAGGATTACTCAAAAGCTAGCAACTTAAAGGACATATGTAAGGCACCTCATATCCAACACCAAATAATGCGCAAGATTATCCAAAGATTGACAATTCAAGGAAAATCTATATGTCGTATCAATACGATAGATACACAAGACTCCCGTGGTCAAATACGACAAGCATTATAGGTGTTAAAAAGGGTCACCACATCAGCATATAGCTATACGGTTGTAAGGACTACTCTATACAAAGTGTCATCGGTGTCTAAGAGGGCCACCCCACTTTGAAGAAAATTTTCGGCCGTCAAAACAACTATTTTATCCAGCAGCCAAGAAGGTTGTTGTGTCAATTATTGTAAGAATTGTCTCCTTCCTAATAGGTACATGGAGAGGATGGCATCTTTTCAGGTAGTAATTCACGCGGAGACATGGTAAAAAACTATAGATCCCTTAGTGAATTATGTTTATCACTAATAGTTTTGTTTGAGATGTTGTCGAGAGCATCTGAAAAGGATGAAGTCTCAAACCAAAATCACAGGTGCGGACGAGTCCAAAAAGGATGCATCACAATGTGGAACTTTTTCTTAGCAGCAAACTGGGACATAGTCTGAAGAGAAATATCAAACTCTTTGAACGCGTGCTAAAAGACGACTTCCACCACCATCAAAACACATCCCTATCAAAAGGCATGTGGGTATTTTTGGGATTTTTTTTCCTTTTCACTTTCAGAGTACTTCTAAACTCACACCAAGGGTAACCTTCTCTTTCTTTCAAATCAGAGTGACAACACACTCAGAGTTTGGAAATTATACCTGAGTAAAGTCTTTCCCATGGATATGAAGAGATTCACATTCATGGTTAATAGGTTACAAACCTCTTTTCCAAAACTCAATCAATTTGTCACTCATCTCGAGCCAAAGATCGTCTAAAATAAATGACTATCTTTTCTACCGATCGAGTTGAACTATAAGCAGTTTGATTCCCTGAGTTTCAGGGATATGTAGGCTGAGATCTATATAGAAAACTCGACCGTATTCCAACCTCCCCCAAATCCTTTTATTCTCCAACCTTTTGGATTCATCAAAAACTAAAAAACCGAGATAGTTTATGAATTTTTTTAAAAATAGTGCTTTAAATCAAGCTTTTTGAACTACAAGTGACTTGAATTCTCATGTAATCTAAGATATGTAGGAAATCTGATACCGAGGTCCGGCCATAACTCCATGAGACTCGTGCAAAAATCAACCGTTTTTAGAAATGAATTTTTGGTCGGACGAAAATTAGGAACGTCAAACTCCCTTTGCCCAGGGTTACTTGCATCCACCCTACCCAAAGGAAGGGGGCAGATGATGACACCTAATTTTTGCCCTCCCCGACTGGATTTATTCTCGATATTCTTCGATTTTAAATAAAATTACAATATTTATTTATCCGGATAACAAAAACTTTCTCAAGTATTTATCTGGGTAAATTTGGGCATTTTAAGTGACAATTATATATTTTCGTATTCGCGCATATGAGATCATTTAATTTTGTTACTTAAATAATTATTTTACAAAAAATAAATTTTAATCAAGGATTATCCTGAAAAATTGATTCAAATGGTTAACATCTTGATTTAAACATAATTTAGTCTCAAAAATAATTTATTTTAAAAAATATTTATTTGATTTTATTAAATCAAGAAACTCGAAATTAAACTATTGTTAATTTATTTTGAATTTCGATTCAATTTAGTCAATTAATTGAATTTGGCCATAATTGAAATTAACTAGATTACAATTATGATACAATTGACAAATTAATTTTCAATTTGGCTAGATTTTAAATTGAATTGACTAAATTAAAATACCCCAAAGGTAGTCAAAATTCCTAAATCCCCTCCCCCTTAAATCAGCCCATGTCTTCCCCTTCATCAACAACAATATACAATAGGAAAAAATACATAAAGTAGCATACTTAAGTATTAAATTACAAAAAATAACAACACTTTTATCAAATTACATTTTGTAGCATATGTATTTGATTTTTTGTAGCAACAGTTTACAAAAATACAAAATATATATCGATCATAAGGGCAGTAAAAATCATATGTTTTGTATTTTTGTAGCAACAGTTTGCAAAAATACAAAATACAACTTGCTATATTATGTAATTATGAAACTGTTGCTATGAAACTCATAATTAAGGGGATAAGTATGCTATTTCTGAATTTTACCCTATACAATAACAACAACCAACCCACTTACAATTAAGGAAAAAGGACACCACATAGATCTTTTGAAATTAATGAACAATAATGGCCCACGTTTCCCGTTTTGGACAAAAGTAACACTTGTTTTAATAAGCCACACGCTAAGGTTTGCAGTTGTCCTTTTCTAAAAAAAAGAAAAGAAATAACTGATACCTACCCTTTATTTTAATAAGCCACATGCTAAAGGATAAAGGTTTGTAATTATTTTTTTTTCAAAAAAAAAAAGAAATAACTGATACCTATAGTTCCCTTACCTTTTTCGACTATTCTTTTCGATTAGCATTTTTCGACGTTTGTAGTGATGAAAATCAAGAAAAAGGTTAGTATTGATACAAAATTAGCTGGTAAAGGTATAAGATATGATCCTAATTTCATTGTTACTGATGATGATTTTGAAGATTTAACAAATCGTGATGTTCGATTGAAGGATTTGAAGAATGGTTATGGTAGTCCTAGTCGAATTACTAGGTCTCAAGGTAAATTAGTAGGTGATCCATCAATGGAGAAACAAAAAAAATTAGCTAAAAAAAGGCACATGCAAATGTGAGTGATGATTCAGATCTTGTTGTTATTCGAAAAAAATAAAAAAATAGTGATTCAAAAAATGATGAAGATGATGGTAAGTCATCTAAAAGAAATGAGAAGATAACTGTGAATGATGAAGGAGATACTCTTGTTCCTCCAAATAAATCATCTAAAGAAAAGGAGAAGATAAGTGTGAATGATGAAGGAGATACTCTTGTTCCTCCAAAAAAAATAAAAAAAAAGAATCGATTAAATGACAGAGAAGATGATGCTCAATCATCCAAAAAGAAAAGTAAAAAAGCTCATTGGAAGAGAAAAATACCCAAATTAACTGATTTGGAGGTACACTGTTTGTACTTTCTATGTATTAATTATGTCTGATAGATGTCTACTTTTTGTGTAGAATTTATGTATGTTTGCAATATATGTGTTATTGTTGTATATAATATGTGTCAGTGTTGTATATGAAATATATTGGGAAGTGATTTTTGTGAAATTTAGTGTATGTTTAAAATATGTGTGTTATTGTTGTATATAATATGTGTCAGTGTTGTATATGAAATATATTGAGTAGTGATTTTTGTGAAATTTAGTGTACGTTGTGTATTAGGATTGTATAAGAACTGTGTATAGTTTGAATATTTATATTGTAACTGTGTAGAATTGGCAGCACTTTTGTAATGAATACTGTATGAGTAGTGTATGTAGATTTTTGAAATATTTATACCTAAAAGTACACTTACGTATTTCAGGTTTGGGATTTGTTTCTTGGTCCATCTGATCATTATAAGTGTCAGCTCAGCATACACACAAATTATGGTATTGTGACTGCCTTGAAATCTAAGTTGGACAAGAAACAACTTGATTTGTTTAAGAATAGTTGCTTTGGGTATTTCTTATCTTTACCAAGTATTTTTTCTCAAAATCAACTTATCCATGGAATGTTGCTTAGGGAACTTGTTTGTGAGAGAGATGATAAAATATGGATTAAAGTGAATAACACTAGGTTATGGTTTGGCTTACAAGAGTTTGCTATAATTAGTGGCTTAAAATGTACTGGAAATTACAATAATGAGTTTGTTGTTACTGAAGAAAGTAAGCTGATGGAGTTGTATTTTCCAGGAAAGTCCAAGGTCACAAAGCTTGATTTAGAAGAGTGTTTCATGGATAAAAAGTGGCGATGTGATGAAGATGCTTTACAAATTTCTATTTTGTTCTTCATTTATTTCTTTATTTTTTCTATCACGTATAGCTATGTTATAACTAAGAATGATTTCTTATTGGTTGAATCTGGGAACTATGAAACATTTTCTTGAGGAAAATTATGTTTTCGTCTGATGTTGGAGTCAATGAAGTCTAAGGTTTATCAGCGAAAAACAATGTATCGGTGTGCTGGTTTCCCTCTTGCATTTCAGTGTTGGTTTTATGAGTGTTGTCCTTATGCCAATGGTCATCTTGCTGACCGAGTGGGCGATGGTGTGCCACGTGTACTGAATTGGTTTGTAAAGTATAGACCAACATACAAGGAGGTCAAGTCTGCATTTTTTATATTAGGCAAGAACAAGTATATCGTTGTTTTAAATTGTAATTTATATATGTTTTGTTAAATTTTTATGTTTTTCTTAAATGTCGAGTGTTGTCTTGTATGTGCAGGTTGTGTTGCGTAACATTATGCCAACAGTTCTTGAAAAAACAATCCTTCAATTTCTTGATTTCAAACCTGTGGATATGGTTGTGCACTCTGTTGATTTGCCTAGCACCAGTAAACAAGAATGTAGTCAGTCGAGCTCAGATAATGAATTGGCACTTTTGAGAAGTGATGTTAAAATGGTATGTCCAAGATTTTTATTAATATTTGTATGTTTTTGTTAATTGATGTTTTGACTTTTTCCTTTTATGTTTAGTTAACAGAAAAAGTTTCCTCGATGGAGAAGTTTATGAAATCCTCATTTGAATTGATTTTTCGATCTTAAGATATAAAGAATGAGCCTAAGGTATTATTTTCCTGAATTTTTCCTATTTTTTTAACAAAACTTATATACACTATTGTACTTATTTTACCAAGTTTTTTTTTACAGGTTGGTACATCAATTGGTGATAACAATGGTAATAACTCAAATAAAAAATAAGCTGAGACACCTCATGTTGGTGGTACAGGTGATAATCAAGTTAATGATCCACCTAATGTGGGACATCAAAATGATGTTGTACCGAAAGTGGATCATATAAGTGACAATTTGATGGATGATGTAGGGAAAATAACAGATTGTGTAAGTGGTGACGTATTTGGGCATTTGGTGGATGACATTGGAGAGAAAGTTAATTTTGTAGGTGATTGTGTAGTTGGTCATGTCGCTGTTGATTCTGCGGCTGAAACTTTTAAGGATGGTGCTTGGAAGAATTTTTCAAATTTTGATTTTTTGAAGTTCACACAAAGCTCAGGTGAAAATAAGGATATAAGTGAGGGTAGAAATAGTCGGGTTGATAGTTATTGGTCTAATTTTACTAATTCTGAAGTGTCTAAATTTACTCAACCTTTTCGTGATAAAAAACACAAAAAGAAGGTGATGTGGCAGTGCTTAGCCAGAATGAGCTTGACTGGTCAAAAATTCCAGATGCTGAAATTTCTAAGTTCACTTAACCCGATAAGAGTGTTGCAAGAACTGATGCAACTGATTTAGTATGTGATAATGTTTGAAAGTTTGATGCAGTTGCAAGTGATAATGTTAAAAGGATTGAGGAAAACATGGTGGCTGCGTCTGTTATGTTATATGAAACACCTGCTATTCCTCGTCGATTACGTAAGCCAGCGGCAGTATGTGAATCACCATTTTTGTCAAAATTTGATTCTGGTTGTGGAAAATTTGAAGGATAATAATCTAAACATGTAGACAATGCTCAACCAAGTAACCGCGTTTTGTCTATAAAACATCCTTTTGTGAAGAGTATTATGGAGCGAATTGATGATATGAAAGTGACATTACAGTTTAACAGGTTTGTTGCGAGATCGTTGCGCGTTAAACAAATGTAAGTTTATGTTTGTAGTTTCTTTTTGTTTTGCTTTATTTTATCATATATTACAATTTTTGTAATATTTTTTTCCAGGCTTGTTTATCCAGATTCTGTCAATGCTCTCCTAAAATATTTTGACTATGGAGTTGATACTGTTAAAATGAAAGAGTGGTTCTTCACATTGGCATATCCAGGAGTACCGTTAACCGATTTAGTAAGTAATGACTTTGTTAGTTAAGTAGGTTATATATCTTTTATTTTTGTATTTGATAATGATAAGCTAATTGGAATACTGAAATTTTGTATATGATGATGTCATATAAGTCTATGCATTATTTATGCAGTACTTTATGTGCAGTTTATATGCAACACTTTATATGCAATGTATATACAGGTCCTATGCAGTGTTTACACAGTAGGTACACCGTTTAAGTGCAGTAGTTGCTATTCAGTATATATATAGGTCCTACACAGTAGGTACACAGTTTGTATGCAATAGTTGATATGATGCATGTTATATAAGTAGCTTGTATTTATTAGATTTAAATTAGTGTTTTGTATTCATTTTTAGCATTTTAACGTGGTTTTGTTGTTCGTCTTTTCAGCATGTTGATGTTATCTTTTACTATTTACGAAAGAAGACAAAAAACGAGCCTGTTTGTGATTCAGTTAAATTTACAACCACTGATTGTTGGTTTAACTTCTTGATTTACACTTTGTATAAGTGTTTTGTGGAGAACAATAGAGATATAACACTTATCACTCAAGAGCATCAAATCATTAAGTACATGCTTGGATTTTTCATGAGATGCAATGTCTCGTGGAATAGCATTGATAATGTTCTTTTCCCAATTAATCTTTCTGGGGAGTTTCATTGGATTTTGGCGAGGTTGTCTTTTAAAGATCAGTGCATATATGTGTATGATTTAATTCATGGTGCAAGACATGTCGTTCGTGTTCAGAAATCAGTTGCAGTGTATTCAGAATTAATTTCATATTTTTTTCTTGTATTAGATTTTGGGAAAGTAGGAGCGATGGACTTCCAGTGGCTAATTCTTTTGAATTCGTATTGTTGATGGACTGCCAACTCAAGCTAACACGTAATATATTGAATGCACATTCAATTGCCTATTTTTACAAAATTTTTTGTCAATTATACTGATGATGTATTATATTTGCAGAGACCGTGGTGTATTTGTTGCTACCTTTGCTGAGTATTTGCTTGATGGTCTTGAAATTTCTAATCATCTAGATGATATTAATGCTATTCGTATTCGGTATGGTGTGTTGCTGTGGGATTATGGAAAGAAGAAATAAAAATAATGTTCAGTTAGTGAAGATGAATCTACTGGTCGATTGTTGAAGAAAAAGGATGGTGTGCAGCAAATTTAGTTAGAAATGTCTTTGAAGCATAGATGTTAGATATTTTTAGTGTTGAAATGCTTAGGGTTGTTTTCGTTTTGTGTTGATACACTCGGAGATTCTTATTATAAAATGTTATGTTGAATACTATATGTTTTGGTAATTGATACAATTCTGTACAATTGATGCTGAAATGTTAGTTTATGTTGATCACAGTTGATATTCAGTATATATGCAACATTTATTCAGTTTCTATATAGTTTAATATCCAATATATATGCAGGTGCTATACAGAAATTACACAGTTCATATGCAGTACTTTATATGCAGTATATATACAAGTCCTATATAGTAGTTACACAATCTGTACACAGGTCATATCCAGTTTATATGCAGTATTTATGCAAATTTATACCAACAAAATATAAAACTTACACATTGTTGACACAGGTCATATAAAGTAGGTATATAGTTTAATATACAATATATATGCAGGTGCTATATAGAAATTACACAGTTCATATACAGTACTTTTATGCAGTATATATACAGGTCCAATATAGTAGTTACACAGTTTGTACACAGGTCATATGCAGTTTATATACAGGTCCTATACAGTAGTTACAATATTATATGAAGTATTTATGTAAACTTATACCAATATTCAGTATATATGCAACATTTATTCAGTTCCTAGACAGTTGTTACACAGTTTAAGCACACAATTTCTACAATTTATACATTTATCCCAACCAGATATAGAACTTATATATTGCTGTAATAAAGTATTTATATAGTTTATAAAAGTAGTTATATTAAAAATATAAAGGTGTTATGTATTTCCTAATTAATTCAAAAGACAGATACTAGTACTTATATATATTCAAATTGTATATAGGTATTATAAATGATTGACATAGATGATATGCAATTTTTTTAGGCATTGTAGTAGAAAAATTACACTCCCCCAGCTCAGAGGAGTTGATTAGTGCACCTCACCAAAGAATGTGGCTAAATGAAACACCATAATGCACAAATTTCTATAAGAGTAGAATGCATTTGAAGTAAAATAATATTGTTGTTATTACATTGCTATGAAAAGAATAGTCTTTTTTCAAGGAAAAAATGGAAAAGATAAAAGTGTTCTTACAGCAGCATCCTATTAGATTCTTGTTGGAACACTTCCACATGTTCTTCGATTGTGTCCTATTTTATCACAACGCCCACATAAAATTTGTTGCTTAAAGTAGTCCATAATGCCCTTTCCTCGATTTTTTTTTTGGTCTTCCTGGTTTTGGTTTCCAGATTGGTGGCAGTACTATATTAGCTGATATCTCTGCTAGAATATGCCAAACTGTTTCATCAGGAAGTGGTATTACTGGAAGTTCATATGTTTTCAAGAAGTTTTCTCTTATGTAATATGGAGCACAATAGCTTTGTAAGTCCATATGCGTGTAAGTTAGGACTGTCATAGCATGTGGACAAGGTATGCCATCTACTTGAAATTGTAGGCAGAAGAATTTTTCTCACGCATTCAAATAATGTTTCATTTTCCAATTTCATCAATGACTACATAAGAATAGTGAGTAGAACCCATCACCTGCAATGTATAAATATATTAGTAAATAGTGTGCACATTAGAATATGTAAGTGTCCGTGAAGTAGAAATAAGAAGAATGTTGCTTCTGAATGTTGTCTAGGTTCATTATTCCATCTCATAACTAGATCCATCATAAATTATAGGATTTTTTTAATTGGCAGGTCTCTTGCATCTCTATTTGCTGAATTTAGGGACTCTGCTATGTTTGAAGTCATGAACATCGACCTGTTGACATGGGCATGAGCTATGGACCATTTTTCATAGCCTATATCAAACAGATACTTTTTCACCCTATTATCGATTTTCTTTGTCTTCCATAAGCCGATCAAAGTCTGTTTTTATGTATGTTCTAGCCATTGTAAAGAAAATCCCCTTTAATTGCTTTTGATTCTTCGTAAATCTACCCTTGATGTTGTTCCATAGATGGTAGATGCATATACAGTAAGCCACATTTGGATATACAAGTGCAACATTTTTTAATATGCTGTCATGCCTATCAGATACTATGCACATGCCTTCTCTTTCACCAAAAATAGTGTTAAATATGCGAAAAAACCATTCCCATGAAACATCATTTTCAGAATCAATAACAGCATATGCTAGTGGAAAAATATTTCCTGATTAAACAAGTGGGAAAGTGTCTATCAGTGCATGCCAGCATATACATAATTTTTTCTGAAAAAATTTCATAAAAGTCACCTGCTGCATCCAGCACACTAGCAGACAACATTGTTCCCTTGTATGCAGATTTCAGAAAAGTTCCATCAACAACAATGGTAGACATACAATATCTCTATCCCCTAATTGATGTGCTCAACACGACAAAAACATATAAAAAGTGATTTTCTTCCTTTTTGTGTAGCCTTGTGAATGATCCAGGATTTATTGTGCTTACCATGTATAGGTAAGATGACAATTTAGCATAAGATTCACGCAAGGAACCTCTGACCAGTTCAAGTGCTTTTTCTTTGGCTCTATATTCTTTTTTATAGTTCTTCCTAATTCCATACAAGTTTCTCATTTCTTCCATGATCTCTGCTGGAGTGTATGTTGACTTTAGATTTAAAAAGTTGAGCTTCACCATTTTAGCGATGGTTAAAGAAGTAGCATGCCGTTGTGAAAGCATTCTGACCACAATTGGATAGGTATGATTATCGACAAATTTTGTCACCATGAAAACTTTTGAATTTTGTTGACTTGAAGATCTAAAAGTCCAATTGCATCTCTGAATGATACACTTAAGATAGTACCTAGATACATTTATATACAATAAATGTATATGCAGTATACAGTTCATATCCAATATATATTTAGGTGCTATACAGAAATTACACTGTTCATATGCAGTACTTTATATGCAGTATATATACAGGTCCTATATAGTAGCTACATAGTCTGTACACAGGTCATATGCAGTTTATATACAGGTCTTAGACAGTAGTTACAATATTATATGCAGTATTTATGCAAATTTATACCAATATTCCAACAAAATATAAAACTTACACATTGTTGACACAGGTCATATAAAATAGTTATATAGTTTAATATCCAATATATATGCAGGTGCTATACATATATTACATAGTTCATATCAGTACTTTATATGCAGTATATATACAGGTCCTATATAGTAGTTACACAGTCTATACGTAGGTCATATGCAGTTTATATGCAGTATTTATGCAAATTTATACCAACATTACAACAAAATTTAAAACTTACACATTGCTGACACAGGTCATATAAAGTAGTTATATAGTTTTATATCCAATATATATGCAGGTGCTATACAGAAATTACATAGTTCATATCAGTACTTTAAATGCAGTATATATACAGGTCTTATATAGTTGTTACACAGTCTATACATAGGTCATATGCAGTTTATATACAAGTCCTATACAGTAGTTACAATATTATATGCAGTATTTATGCAAATTTATACCAATATTCCAACAAAATATAAAACTTACACATTGTTGACACATGTCATATAAAGTAGTTATATAGTTTATACCTTGATGATGATGATCTTTTCACCTTAAATTAAAATCTCTCATAGATTGCATAATATTTTATCACACTTGATATTGTATTTTTATCCCAGTACAACTGCCCTTCTTTAACATCTCTATGAAGTGGATCCTTAATTATCGATTCGGGTTGTTCTTTCATTACTTCATCTTCAATTGTATAATTAGAAATAGGTATCAGATGAACTTGAATAACAGGCGGAGATGTTTCGATAAAATTTTCAATTGAGGATTCTCCATTTTCAAATGTGTTTTGTAGTGTTATACACAATGAAAATTCATTTATATCCAATTTTTTTTCTTCATCTCCATATAAAGCCTAACACTCATATCATTGTAAATAGTCATAGATCCACTCTTTACAATGTATTTTATTGTCATTAAATCAGAATTTTGCTCTAGATTCAACTGTTTATAAAGTTCATCAACAAAATATTCGTACTTGCAATTCAAATTCAAAAGTACTCCATTGATTGTAAACTTTTCAAACTGTACATCACTTAATCACTCTCCTCCATATTGTAGCATAATTGAAACTAAAATTGAACTTGAAGCCATAATTTCGTATCAACTGAAGCTAATTGTGAATTAAAAAAACTTTATGAAGCTAATTGACAGGGGATTTTGTATATTTATATATAATTTATGAAGGTATTTTAAGGTAATATGGTGTATCTGAAAGAGGAATTTTGAAGTTTTAATGAAAAGGAATCATGAGGTAAAGTTGGGGAAGAAAAATGTCTGTTTCAATTGAAAAGGAAAGAAATATATTACGCGATTTTTGTGGCTTTTTAGTGGTGATTAGAAGATGGTTAGAATATGAAATTATTTTAACGGCTATTAAGTGAAAATTAAAAACAGGGGTTATTTTTGTGAAATAAGTTTTATGAGAAAGGCTATTTTTGTCCTTCTCCCTAAAATTTACCCATTTCGACCCAATCCATAATTCCAGCGACCCGGCCCAACCTCAGCTTCCCTTTTCCCTTAACAGCAAATCGATATCAACAACAATACAGCACCAAACAACAGCAACACACCAACGGCAAAACCCGATCGAATAAATAGCGACCACAACAACATTGGCCAACAGCCATGTCAATTCCAGCGACAATATCAGTTCCTAAACGCTCCAAAATTCGCAACAGCTTCAACCACTTCAATAGCCAAACAATGGCTCGTCGACCAACGACAACCCGACCCAACTCCGTTTTCCCCACCGGATAACAGAGTTTAACAACCACAATTCAACGGTAAAATCAGTACCCAAGTCAAACTAGCCGTTTCCTTTCGGTTTTACCGTCTTACCCTCTCTGTACAATTATTTATAGCCAAAAACAGACCGCTTTCAGGATATTCAGTCTAGGATTCACCATTTCGGAAAAAAGGTTAATTTCCACCTTCAGAGCAATGCCCCTCTTTTTGACCCTTTCAAATTCAAAACCCCAAGCTCCTCTATAAATAGAGGCTGAAGGGAAGAGGAAAAGGGGAGAATTTTTGGGGAAAAATTGGGAGTTCCAAAATTCTCGACGAACACACTCCTAAAATCAAATTTCAGCAAAATTGTGGAACTCCGGCAAGGCTAATCGACATTCCGGTGGTGAAAGTCCGTTTGTTTAAGGCTCGTTGTCCTAGTCGCTGCCCCCGAAAAGGTGAACTACTCACCCAATTTGTTCTTTCTGTAACTAAAGTTTTCCTCTCATGTTAAATTTAGACTTGTTTGGTTTTTGGTATGAATGCTCCTTTAGTGTTCTGTGATCACTTCACCTAGTTTTTGTTATTTTTTTGATTGTAAAGTATCAAAATATAAACTTTATTGGTGTTGCGATTTTCGTGTTGATAGGAGAATGTTTGTTTGGGCTGGTTCTAGTTAAAAAATATGCGTGCTTAATACCAGCAAAGATCGACTTTTGAAGTTGAAATAAACTTTATCATAGCCCGTCTCCATTTCGATAGTCTGCAGCCTTAATCAGATAGCATTAACTTCCTTACAAACTTCACTGTGTTTCATAACTTAGTTTGGAGTTTAAAGATGATTATTTCCTGAGATTATTTTGGTTTTGCTCAAAGTTCAGAATTTAGACAGCAACCATGAAATAATTTCCCTATAATAATAAATTTCATCCCCTTTGTTTGATTAATTTTCCTAAGGCAGCAAAACTCTTTTTGTTTGATTAATTTTCCTAAGGCAGCAACTCTTTGTTTGATTAATTTTCCTAAGGCAGCAACCTGATTTGCTTTGGGTTAAACTGGTAGAACCATCTTCCTTTACCCCATTGGAGTTTTGATGAAACTATAATGGCTTATTCCCGACAATTAAAACTTGGCTCTTTTCGTGCTTACCTTTTCCTAGATTTACACGCTTATGTGGCCGCCCCTTTGAGTATATTGTGACCATGGTTGTATGAATAAAGAATGTAAATGAACTACGTCCAAAACACTTTCTTTTGATACGAGCATGAGGCATGGTCTGATTACTTCGTTCGTTATTGCGCTTTTCTTTGTATTGAATGAAAATTTTTAAGCATGGGGGGCGTTTGCTTATGTCCGTTCAACGTCTCGCCTTTTACTTTACTTGTTCTAAAAGTAGCGAATCCGTTCTTGTTCACTATGTGCTCACTGCCATGGTATTACTTTGGACGAAATAAAGTAATTGGAATTTGTTATGGTTGTATGACTATCGCATTTGTTTAAAGCATGTTAATCCCAAATTACATTTGGTGTTTCCATGCATCTGAATGTTTCCCTTTAATTATCATTTACCGAATTAAACATATATTAATTCTCTCTCTCTTTTGTTTTGGTGCATGTGACGCCGAGTCTGTCTCGGACCCCATTTTCTCCTTTAGTGGGACAAGGAGGCCCACAATTCATCGAGTCAAGCCCCAACGTAGCTCAATTGGGCTCTAAAGCATAAAGAAATAAGGCTGGTATACACAGGTATACACCAGATAACAGGTTTTCCAGGTCCAAGGGGATGATACGCGCCAATATGCGATGCACAATGGAGCTGAGAGTGAATATACATATATTTATACACTGGTGTGCAGTGTATATACCAAAAAACGCTGGAAAACGTGGCTGATATACGCTCACCAGCTGGTATACAAATGCAGAAAAAGGACCCAAAGTCCATAGGAAATAGGCCCAAAGGTTGGCCAACTTTGAAATGGGCTTAAAAGGGACCAAATTTTAACCTTTCTTCTTATATATTTCATGTAAAGTGTATTTGGTTTGTGTTTGTATTAATTTCTTAAAATTGGTTAACCTTAATAGATCCCCTTTGAATCGTCATTTTTGTTTGTTTTTGGATTTTTCTTTTAAGTATTTTATCACATAAGCGTAATATTTTTTTTTTCAAAATGGCATTTTATTTTATCAATACGATGAAGTAACTCATTTAAATTAAAAGAATTCTCATCAACCTAAAATCCATTTTCTTCAGGAGAGTTAAAAAATATTTTCACTAATTTGTCAAAGTTCATACTTTGTTTTGAAGATAGATATTTTTGTTATCGAAAATGATTATCAAAAATCACTTCCTTTATCCCTTTTTATTTAAAAAAAAATAGTAATAATTTATAAAAGAAATGGATTTTAGCTTAACCTTCTTTACAAAAATTTTCTCAAGTCAAACAAGGTCATTTTGTTTTTTTACTTGATCGAATAAATGTCATTTAAATCTTTAGAAACTAGTAAATAGATAATTTCTTGAGTTAAGGGTAATATTTCTATAAAATCACCCTTTTGCAAAAAAATTAGCCACGTCATGTAAGTTAGTCAAAAATCTTTTGGTGAACCGTTTTAAAACGGACGCTCCTAAGTGCCTTATAAACCTTCTTAGGACATTAATTAAATCCTTACTCAGTTTCTCTTATTTAAAAGGTTTATTTCTGTTTTTGAAATATTTTTTAAGTTTTCTTGATATTTTCTATGTGAATTTTTTGAAAAAATTATTTCAAAACTTTCTTGAATTTTTGAAATAGTTTGAAAAAGTCAAAACCATTTTCTTTAAAATAAAATCCGAAAAGGGATGAAACAAAATTATTTTTATAAACTATGTTAAGGCCTAAAATTGTTATTTTTTTTTATATTGAAAATATTTGTTTACACTTCTTATATTAAATAAATCGGTGAGAGTTAATTTTAGAAAAATATTTGCCAAGGTGCATTATTGCATCCTTGAATTTTTAAATGTCTCAGAAATATGCATACGCCGCATTCTTAATTGAGACAAATATTTTAAACGCGCCTAAACTTGCCTAGCATTAAAAGGCATTTTTTGTCTCTTGTAAACTCGTAACAATCTTATCCATTTGAAATGCTACTTAACCTTAACAATAACCCTAAGCAATGTCCATTTGAGGTGGTTTCAAGACAAAAATTAATTATTTTATATTTGCCTAACGTTTAAAAGTTTTGCCTACGCAAAGTGTTTTCTAACCTTAACAGTAAACTTGAGAAAAATTCATTTAAAGTAATAAATTAATTTAGCAAATAGTTATCAAGTTTTGTTACTGACAATAAATAATAATAATAATAATAATAAAAACAATAATAAAATAAAATAACTGAAAAATATACACACAATTATCTGTATTATGATAACTTTAATATTATCCCCTAAAATTATTCTTTTAAATTAATACAAGCCCAAATCACAGATTATAAGACAACTCAACACGAAATTCTCGAAGTCTAATTTGAAAGCAAACCCACGAAGAAAAACGAATCTCAAAATAACAATACCCAAAATCTAAGCAAAATACAAACATAAACACAGTTCAAAGTCAGTTTCACCAACACAGTCTAAAGTTTGTTTTTGAGAAGAGTAGGGCTAGTGGATTGGTTTTTCTCCAGTGGAGCGACGACAACTTCGAATTTCGCCGGTTTTATGGATTTGCCATCAGGCGATTGGTTTTGGAGACGGGAAAAGGAGGGAAAAAGGAGGGGCAACAGTGGGGTAGTCGGCGACGGTGGTTTAATGGGTTTGCTGGCCGGTGGGAGGAGGTAGCCACTGTTTCTCTGGTGGTGAGGAGTTCGCCGGACTCCGGCGCTTTGATCGGTGGAGGTGGTGGCTTATTTTCAAACGGGTACCCGCCATTCTCCGGTGAGGGTGGATTTGACCGACGTTTTCTTGGGATTTTTTACCCGTTTTTTGGTGAGTCAGTGGATTGACGGGATAACAGTGGTAGAAAAATAAATTTCGGCAAGAAAATTGTCAGAAAATTCAGAAAATTTGGCCATTTTTTGGCTAATTTATTAATCCAATCCCCTTTCATCATTTTTCTCTCAGTTTTCTCTTTTTCTTTTTTTCTCTCCTTTACCATCTACTGTGTGGGTGTGTGTATGTGTTGTACTGCTATGTGATAAAAAATTTAAAGAGAGCGAGTGTGAAATTATACCGTGTCTATTTACATGATTTTCTTTCTCTTTTAATTACGGAAAACAATTAAGTTTATACAAACAAGGAAAAATCCATCCACAAACACAAATTTTTCTGCACAGAATCATATATATAATAGCAAGGAATTCTCCTCTAACACGAAAATCATGAAATATATAAAAACAAGAATAAAGAAATAGTAAATAACGACAAGAGAATAAGCATAACTTGAATATTTTTATACACGCTTTTCCATAATAAAACTTATAAAATAAATTATTTTGGACCAAATAAGAGCCTGATGATTTATAATGATGCGAAAAATTCGTCACCAGAAACTTCAAACAGAACTCTGAAATTTGAATCACGACTCTTTATCCTCTTTATCTTCTACTTTATTTTTGATTTTTGTCTTTTTTTTTAATTTGTCTTTCTCTCTGATTTTCTCTCAATGTCAGTGTAAAAAAAGTACGTCATTTCTCTGGGAAGGGGGCTGAGGAATTACACTTAAAAAGGGGATGTGGAGAGCAGTTGAGGGAGAGTGGGGTAGTTGGGTAGTTTTAGGATGATTATCCTCTTCTTCTTTTTTTAATTTATTTTAAAATAAATAATAATAATAATAATAATGATAAAATAATATTTACTAATAAATTTTTATATTTTTAAAAAATAATAAAATTTTGTAATAATCTAAAATAAATATAACTAAGAGAACAATAAAACTACTAGTCTATTTATTAAAATTAAAACAAATATATATAATTTTTGAGTTTTTGTATTATTTTAAAACAAAAATAAAATTAAAAATATCCCAAAAATGTAACTTTATTTCTTATTTATTTCCAATTAAAATTTATTAAAAATAAAATAAAAGCTAAAATAAATATTGGAAAAAAATAAAAATATTTAATGTCGAAAAATAGGTTAGAACTCTGGGAGGGTAAAAAATCACGTGTCAATATTTTGCCCCTCATTGTGTGAAATCTCAAAGAGTTTTCATACAAAGAAGTAGATAAAGAGATGAGTTTTGATTCTCCGATTATTTGAAAGGTGAGGATAAAATAAATGTGATGTGATCGAGTCCTTGTTTTGGACCGCTTATATATCCCGGGTGATAAGAAAATCAGGTCACGTGTAATTCAAAGAGGTAAAATGGTGAGATAATGAGTTAGTGGTCGAGTCAAGTTTCGTCAAGTCTTCGGTTCACGACATTCTACTTTTACATTCAAATGAATAACAAAAAAAATAAAACGAAGATATAAGTGAAAGATCCTATCTATGCACAGCTTTTCTGGAATCTTGACTTGAATCTTCATGACTTCTCAAGTGGTGAGACAGTTGTTATTTTGATTTGAATTTGAAAAATGAAATGTTCCTCCATGTTGATTCTTAGCACTGGAGAGGAACTTGAAAATTGACTTATTCTTCAAACTTCCTTCTGACGTGAACTTGAAAATCTCCACCCTATTCTTCAGGCGGGTTCCTAAACTTGCAACTGATAATCTTCAGTTTATTCTCCAGGAGAGCTACTGACTTGCTATTTCATCACCGTATTCTCCAGGTGGGCTCCTGACTTGCAACTTCTTCACCCTATTCTCCAAACGGGCTCTTGACTTGCTATTTTATCACCCTGTTCTCCAGGCGGGCTGCTGACTTGCTATTTCTAATTTTTCAAACATGTTGTTGAACTCAAAATAAAATGTGAACTAGAAAAGAAAAGTTCCATTATCCAGGAGGGTCCTGAGCTGAAAAGTAAAGTTTCATTATCCAGGAGGGTCCTGAGTAGAAAATAAAATTCCATTATCTAGGAGGGTCCTGAGCATAAACTAAATTCCCATTATCCAGGAAGGTCTTGAGCAAAAAGTAAATTCCCATTATCTAGGAGGGTCCTGAGCAAAAAAGATAAAGTCCCATTATCCAGGAGGGTCCTGAACAGAAATAAAAGTCTCATTATCCAGGAGGGGCCTGAGTAGAAAATAAAGTCTCATTATCCAGGAGGGACCTGAGAAGAAAATAAAGTCCCATTATCCAGGAGGGTCCTGAGCAGAAATTAAAGTTCCATTATCGAGGAGGGTCCTGAGCAAAAAATAAAGTCCCATTATCCAAAAGGGTCCTGAACAGAAATTAAAGTCCTATTATCCAGGAGGGTCCTGAGCTGAAATTAAAGTCCCATTATCCAGGAGGGTCCTGAGCAGAAATTAAAGTCCTATTATCCAGAAGGGTCCTGAGCAAAAATTAAAGTCCCATTATCCAGGAGGGTCCTGAGCAGAAATTAAAGTCCCATTATCAGGAGGGTCCTGAGTAAAAAAATAAAAATAAAATTTCATTATCCAGAAAGGTCCTGAGCAGAAATTAAAGTCCCATACAATGCACATAAAATTTTGCCCCAGTTTATACTGGGAAAATTTGTGAGTGACACTGGATCTTAAAGTTTTGAAAAATATAGTGAAATGATGAATCAAATCCTAGAATAGCTTTGGTAAGAACAACTCGCAAAGAATAAAATTTACCATGACCAAAATCCAGCATCGTGTGTGGTAACCTTGCTTCTTGCGTTAACTGGAGTGTGGAATTACATCCTTTATTTGAAAACTTTAATGTGAAGACAACATTCCATCTCTATTTCAAACAAAAAAAAATGTGAGTTTTTTTTCAAAAAATTATAGTGGTTGATTTGTGGAATTTGGCTTTTGAGGTGACCACTCTTGCACTGGCCATGCTCAATTCTTTTTCAAATCATTGATAAGTATTCGTTGATTTGTCATACTTTTGATCCTGAATTCTAACTAGTGAAACTCTTGACTCAAATCATATTTCTCTTGCATGATGCCTCTAGGTTTAACTTCTAATACACCTTTAATCTTTTCACGAGTTCAAAAACTATCAGTCACAAGCATTCCTAAGTACCTTACTTTATTTTGAACTATGTTATCTTTGTGTCAGCTCTTTATCTTGCTTTGTACAATTAAATGAGTTGGTAGCAAATTTTGAAGTCCTTTCTCACTTGTCTTGACGTGAATTCGACTCAAAGAATACGTAAAAGATGAAGATGATTTTTCATTTGACGACAAAGACACAAAACTAAAAAATCAAAATAAGAATAATAAAAAGAAAAGGAAAAGACTGGTGGCATCTTTTTTTGAAACGACAAAAGAAAAACTTATTAGGGTGTGGTAGCCGATTCCAGTGATTATGACATGCATTTTGAATCCATTCTTGAACATGCTCCCTCTAGATCACAATCCTCCTCCGGCTAGTGGCACCTCAATGGATTTTCGCCAACAAGCCTATCTCATTTTCATTTCTTTCTCAACTCATTGTTGCCTTATGGTGCCCTTTGAGTTTTTTACCAATAAGACTCTCTCACTTTTTTTTTGAAGAAAAACGATGCCCAAAGTATGAAACATCATGCACCCATAACATGTTTATCCTTAACATTCTCAAAGATCGATCTAAAGGTCTTTCTTTAGTTGTAACTTGGAATTTGAAAATGGTTAGAATGAAAGGACGACACGAGGCTAAAAAATATACATGACATTGGGTGAAGCATACAACTTTTGGAATCAAATTTTAAGGAAAATAATTTTTTGCTCTAGTTTTATTTCATACTGGTAACTTGAATTTTCACTTAGTTGGACCGAACCCTAGAGTAGGGTTGCCTACGTATCTTGTCATTGCAAGAATCAGGTCAAACGTAGTTCAGGCATCTTATCCTTTTGCTTGATTTTTTTCTTCTTTTTTTTTTGGACTTTTTTTTTATTTACTTTTTCTTGACCTTTCTCCTTTGTTTGAGATTTTTTGTTGACTCTATTTCTTTTTTCTTGACACTTTCTCTGACTATATTTTTCTTTCTTGGAACTTTTCTTTTTCTTTCTTTTTCTTTGACTTTTTTTAGACTTTATTTTAATTCCAAAAGAGGTGTATGAAAGAAAAGAAAATTAAAGCTCAAAGGGGGTAACAAAGGATGACACAACATTTGGATAGAAGAATGAAATATCTTCGTCATCAATCCTTAAAAATGCAAGTACATAACATGCAATGAGAGAGTGGAACATAAAGATCATGCACATCTTTTCAACATTGATCTTGACTGAGCAGGTGCACGTCACTTCTTTCATGCTTGAGAAATATACAGGCCCATTTGTGTTGTACTTTCCTCACGACAGATGACTCATGCCTTATTTTTTTTAGCTAACTTTCTTTTACTTTTTCTGATAATAGAAACTATATATCCTCTAGTTGCTCTCACTCAAAATGCTTGAGATGGACTTTCTCATTGAAGACCAGATCATCTTTTATTCGCAAAGTTATTGCCTCAATACACTCAAGTGAGGTTGTAACTAGGTCCCCAAACATCTCAACACTTTACTTATTTTTCTTACATGTTTTTTTTTCAACTCTAGGTTTTTGATCAAATGTTTCAGGATTAGATTAGGTTTAAAGATCTGGCTGAAAATTCAACATGCATATCATATCACTGGAATTGCCACAGAAGAAAAAATATGTTTAGAAAAAAAAACTAACAACATATATTTAAATAAGAAAAACAAAAGGAACACATATTTTGTGGACAAAAAAGATTGAAGGGTTTGAACACAATAATAAGAAAATAAGACAACATAGATCCCGAACTACAACCTTTAAATTATTTGTGTAACAGAAGAAAAATAAAATAGATTACCAAAATTCCCTTCTCGTGGAGAGCAAAATAAATTTTGAATTACCGAGCTTGATATCTGGCCATTGATTTGCACTTCAGTACTAATGGGGTCTCCACAATCATTACTACATCATCTATTTCTTCTTGACCCCAAAAGTATCTCGAACCATTCTGAATTTCCACCGTCAAACTCTCTCCAAATTAAGACATTAACAGTTTCTCTATTCCTCTTTGTTGATTACAAAACCTTTTTAGATGAGCCAAAGGATCACCAAGTCCTTCGTACATGTCCAACTTTGATATTTTGGACTCTAGACGTAAGTGAACATTATGAAACATGTACAAATCCTTGTAAGAAACACTCTTTTCCTCTCCTACTACTTACATGTTTCTCATATTTTGCTCAAAACTTCTCATTTTGCTGGCCATTTATTCTTATTTCTCATTTCTAATAGTCTATACCATCTCATCTCAGACCCTATACCATTTTCTGTTGGTTATCTTGTCTTTTATTTGGACTTGGTGTTGTATAGATGAGATGCCAATTTAGCCACAAACAAACCACAAATTACTTTATCTTTTCTCTGAATCAAGTGGCAAATAGGTTAGTATTACATATTTAACACATTATAATGTCATGTTTTCTGTTATGCCTCTATATGCATTTCCAAGCCTATTATGGAAGACCTTGTGTTTTATCCCGACTTTTCAAAAAGTTTTGATCGAACCCTTTGGAGGGTTGCCTATGTATCATGTCAGGATAATACAAGTACAACTATCTCAAGATCATTCACACGTAGCCAAGATCGGGAGTTACAAAAACTCCAAGCCATGTTCATGCAAATGGCCGTGTGTGAGTGTGTAATTAATCCATCTAAGGGATTCCATATTTTGAAGTGTGAATAGGGGCTTTGAAGTGTAAGTTTATTACACTCCAAAACAGCCCAAGACCAAGGCTAGAATGATCATTTTCATTTCATTTTGTGGTGTAGTATATATAGATAATATTAGGGTTATTTCTCTCAGTTATTTTTCATTATTGATATCTTACAATTCAAGAGTTGTAATATTTGAGAACTTCTCTCCCCATTGAGAAGGCTAAATAGTAGCTCACAAGTGTGGTGACACTTGAGTTGTATCTTGTCTAGAAACTTGGGTTTTGAGGGATCTTGAGTTCCTCTTGATCTAAGTAAGAACTTGGTGTTAATATCTTTTAGTCTTAGGGTCCTTTCTTGTTGTTAGGGTTCTTAGAATCTAGGATGTTTCATGTAAAGTTTCTATCCTTCTACTTGTAATCTTGTAACCTCGTTGTTTTGAATCTTGATATGGTGAAGCAGTGTGGGGCCTTTTTGATTCACCTTTGTAATCTTGTGATGTTAATGTTTGTATCTTGAAATTTAGTGAAGCCGTGTGGGGCCTTTTTCGATTCACTAGTGTTATTAACATTTTATTGTTTGCTTGTTTCTTTTGTTGTATATTTGATCTTGTATCATTTGGTATTAGAGCTCAAGGCTTGATTTTGTTCTCACAAAATAAATCTTGGGAAGATCTTACCAAAGTTAGAAACATTGTGTTGGTGTTGGACCTTGGCCGAAACTTGTAGTCTTATGGTGTTGACTTGGCCAAGAGTTTTGTGACTAGATATAGTAGAATTTTGCTTGTTTAGTGTGTTTATAGTATTGGTTTATTTCTCACCAATACTAAAAGTGTCTAGATCTAAAGTTGAGCTTATAATATTGACTAATTTTTTGGTGACTTGAAGTTGGTCGTATGTTGAGCCTTGTTGTTGAAGATTGGTGGACGATTGGTGTTGTTGTTGTTGTGTTCTTGAGAAGTTGTTGCTATGTTCTTGAAGGTTTGTAGATATGTTCATCTTATTCTTCACCTATTCTTATAACTTAACCAACAAAAAGTACAACATAGATTCAAAAAAGGTGAAGATAAAAGTTGTAAAGCTTGTTGTGAGAAGACTTGAACCCATCACTTCCTAGACTTGACATCTATTTTTCAACTACTTTTCCTTGTTTCAAGGACCTTGTTTTGTGGGACTAGTACAAGTAAAGTCTCAATTTTTTGATAATGAACTTACAAAGGACTCAAAACTTATATTTTCCCTACAAAACCAATTATTTTCCATTCCAAATTGTGTGAAGATTGAAAATTCAAATTCATGACTAAAATTGTGTGGGACCAAGATAAATTGTATGCTGCCACATCACCTTTTCTACTGTACACGTCAATATTAAGCTCAAGTTTGGACTTTCTAGTTTCTAATTGTTGATTCTTAGTTTCATTAGTTGATCCTAGAACTAATTAACAAGATAGTAAACTCCTACTAGGTTGTCAATTAGTCCTTTGAATCCTTTTGTTCGTGTCAACGTTTACTTGGGTGCTTTTATATTTTGAATACTTTGTTACTTCTTTGTTCTAGTTCGACGAGAATTCTTTGAGTCTTCAAATAAGAATCTACACCGGACAAGAGCATACTCATACCTTGAGGATTCATGGGTTACTAGCCAATTTACAACACTTGTGGAACTAAAAGTGTGAGGTGATCCAAAAGATGTGAGTGGAGAGAGGTTTACACTAAATTGTTTGTTGATTTTGTAGGTAATACATTACAATGGAGGGAACGAACTTCCAAACCGTGGGCAACAATGATACCAATATCCTCATGGCTTCTATTGAGGGCCTCAATCGAACTTTGGAAAGAATGTAAGTGAGTCTTGGGAAGTTAGAAATGGATGTGTCTTCGGTGAAAGGGGATGTAACATCATTAAAAGAGGAAGTGACAACCATGAGTGGGCGATTGGAACATGTGGAGAGTCAAAGGAAATCTCTCCCTACTACTCCTCAACACTACCATGTTTCTTCAAGTGGACATGACCAAAACACTTCCGCTACCATTTCCCCCGAAACCTTAAGTCCAATGCTCAATCCACCAAGTCCACCACTAAATGCCGCAATCCAAGATACTCCCTACCCACAATTCCAAGACTTTAATAGGTCATTTCATTCACAATCTCCTTAAGTCCTACAAGAAGGACTTGGTCGTCAAATACCTCTACCAAATTCGAACCCTTCCTTCCAAGCTCCATTAAACCAAAGAACACAACCTCCATAAAATCCAATTTCTCCAAATCAAGTTCCAAATAACCAAAATCATCATGTCCACTTTGAGGAATATGATAGAGAGGATTATAAAGGGTATGGAGCCTTTAATGATGCTTATATGAGGGTGAAGGAGATAAGAGAAGGCCGTATGGACCCAAGAAGATATCGAGGGTATAGGAAAAGGGTAAACTGTCACTAAGAAAGAGACTTAGGCATTAATACCATAAAATTGAGCCTACTATCTTTAAGGGTGAAAGTGATCTCGAGACCTACCTTGCTTGGGAATCGGCTTGTGACTAGGTTTTTCAAGTCAATGACATCTCGGAAGAAAAGAAAAGTTGTTATGCAATAGCTCACTTTGAGGGTTATGCTAACACTTGGTGGGAATATGTAAAGCAGTTTGGTAATGAGTTGATAGATGGGCAGCCACCACCTTGGTTTAGGTTGAGGTATCTCATGAGACAACGCTACCTTCCCGAGAGTATTAGACATGAATTTCTTGCTAGGTTGTACAACTTGCGACAAGAGAACAAAAGTGTGATGGCATATTATGATGAGTTTCAACAACTCATTTTGAAGCTTGATCATCGGGGGGAACAAATTGTCCATGACATCATTCGGTTCAAGTATGGGTTAAACAAAGAGATCTCCACTCATTTGATACTTCAGAAGTTTGATACAATTGATGGCATTTTACAAGTGGCTCTTGAGATTGAAAGGAAACTTAAAAAGAGGTCTTAATTCAAGGCAAGGGGACAATCAACTCAATCCTCCACGGGTTGGCCCAAAAACAAGGACCAACCCGTCACTACAAGGCTGCCCGAGCTCAAAACAGTCCATAAATTCCCTCTAAAGCAAGAAGCTCACAAATATCCTAATCCTAGAGGGTTCCAATATTTCAAGTACCAAGGTTGGGGACATAAAGTCAATGAATATCCAAACCGAAGCAATGAGATCCTAAGGGAAGGAAAGTTGTATTACCTTGGTGAGGAGGTGGGCATTAAAAGAGAGGAGAATGAGGCCGAGCCTAAAGATGGAGAGGAAACCAAGGGTGAGCCACATGATGATGATGATGGGGAGATGTTTATCCTCAAGAAGGAGAGTGTGTGGTTCTGAACTTTGTAGTGAGGCGAGCCATGATTAGTAAGGAAATAGATGATCCTAGCCAAAGGGAGAATCTATTCCATACTAAGTGCCTTGTAAAGGGTAGTGTGTGTACATTGGTGATAGATAGTGGTAGTTGTGAAAATGTTGTCAGTGTTGCCATAGTAAACTTCTTGAAATTGCCGACTACACCTCATACTAGCCCTTACAAGTTGTAATGGTTGAATGAATGTGGTGAATTGAAGGTCACAAGGCAATGTGTGATACGGTTTAAGGTGGGAAACTACCATGACAAAGTGCTTTGTGACGTGATACCGATGCAAGCTTGTCACTTGTTGTTAGGTAGACCTTGGAAATATGATAGGTCTACCAAACATGATGGAAGGTCTAATTGAGATACTCTTGAGAAGGATGGCCGAAAGTTCACACTTCACCCTCTCTTTCCATCACAAGTAAATGAGTTGCACCAAAAAATAAGAGATTAAAGGAAAAGGGAAAGAAAACCGAGATTGTAGAAAGGCGGGAGAATCTGAGGGTGGGGCAATGAAGGAATCTGGGGCTGCCTCAACATCAAATGGGAGAGAAAACATAGTGATGTTGATTACAAAGAAGGAACTCTTCATGGATCTTGATGAGGACACACCTATGTTTCTCTTGGCTTATTGTTTAAACACTAACCCCACTACTTATTCTATTTTTCCTTTGATTTCTCTTATGTTGCAGGATTATGAAGATGTTTTTCCCAAAGAACTTCCGCAAGGGTTGCCCCCACTTTAGGGTATTGAGCATCAAATTGACTTTGTGCCGGGTTCACAATTACCAAACAAGCCGGCTTATAAAAGCAACCCTACCGACACCAAAGAACTACAATGACAAGTTGAAGAACTTCTTAACAAAGGATATATCAAAGAGAGCCTGAGTTCATGTGCATTTCTGGTATTATTAGTGCCAAAGAAGGATGGAACTTGGCACATGTATGTGGACTGCCAAGCCATAAATAAGATTAAGATAAAATATTGTCATTCTATTCCTAGATTAGATGATATGCTTGATGAGTTGAATGATTCTTGTATATTTTCCAAGATAGATCTTCGGAGTGGTTATCACTAAATTCATATGCAACCCGGTGATGAATGGAAACCACCTTCAAGACTAAATTTTGTCTCTATGAATGGATGGTTTTACCATTCAACCTAACCAATGCTCCAAGTACTTTCATGCGGCTAATGAATCATGTGATGAAGCATTTTATTGGAAAGTTTGTTGTTGTTTATTTTGATGATGTCTTGGTATATAACAAGCCCATAGATGAGCATGTATTTTATTTATGAAGTGTTTTTGATGTGCTTAGAAAAGAGAAGTTGTATGCCAATCTTGAACACTGTTCCTTTTGTGTTAATGAAGTTGTTTTCTTGGGTTTTATTGTTAGTTCAAGAGGGGTTGAAGTGGATGAATCCAAAATAGACGCTATAAAAATTTGGCCAATCCCACAAACCATTGGTAAAGTAAGAAGCTTCCATGGGTTGGTGAGTTTTTATAGAAGGTTTGTCAAAGGATTTAGCACCATAGCCACCCCCTTGACCGAGGTCATTCGGAAAGACCAATCCTTCAAGTGGGGTGAAGAGCAAGCTAAGGCTTTTGAAGCCTTGAAAACTATGCTCATTTCCGCGTCTTTGCTACAATTGCCCAACTTTAATAAGACATTCGAAGTTGAATGTGATTCTAGTAAGGTAGGCATAGGGGCTATTTTGATGCAAGACTTAAAACCCATTACTTATTTTAGTGAAAAGCTCAAAGGTTCTACTCTAAACTACTCCATGTATGATTTAGAGTTGTATGCCTTGATTAGAGCATTGGGCAATTGGCAACACTACTTGTGGCTCAAGAAATTTGTGATCTGAATGGACCATGAATCCTTGAAACACCTATAGTCATAAGACAAGATTAAAAAAGGGCATGCCAAATGGATTGAGTTTCTAGAAACCTTCCTTTATAGTATTCAATACAAGAAAGGTAAGGTCAATGTGGTTGCCGATGCCTTGTCTAGAAAACATGTACTTGTGTCTACTTTATCTTCAAAGTTAATGGGTTTTAAGAGCCTAAAGGAATTTTATCCCGAGGACCCTCACTTTGCTCCTATCTTTAGGGAATGCGAATAATTGGGTAGGGACAAGTGGGTTTTGGATAGGGGTTCAAATCCCTATGCCAAGTTTGATGGTTACTTGTTTAAAGGTAGACGGTTGTGTGTACCCTCTAGCTCTTGGAGAGAATTTTTTGTGAGATAAGCACATGATAGTGGTCTAATGGGACATTTTGGGATTGACAAGACCCTCGGGATATTGGAGGAGCAATTCTATTAGCCTAGGATGCACAAGGATATGGCTAGGATTTGTGGCCAATGTGTAGATTGCAAGGGAGCCAAGTCCCAGCTCCTACCTCACCAGTTGTATACCCCGTTGCCCACTCTTTTACATCCTTGGGTTGATAAATATATGAATTTTGTGTTAGGATTGCCGAGGACTAGACGAGGTAGGGATAGCATTTTTGTTGTGGTTGATCGGTTTTCTAAGATGCACACTTTATACTTTGTTCAAAAAGTGAAGATGCATCAAGTGTGGCTTCTTTATTTGTTGAAAATATTATCAAATTGCATTGTTTTCCGAGGACCATTATAAGTGATAGGGACTCTAAGTTCCTTAATCACTTTTGGAAGTCAATATGGGGTAGGCTTGGCACTAGATTGCTATTCTCTACATCTTGTCACCCACAAAATGATGGAGAAACCGAGGTTGTAAATAGGACTTTGGGTTTTATGTTATGATCAATGTTTAAAGTCAAAATGACTTCATGGGAGGACCACCTACCTTTGGTGGAATTTGCATACAATCGGGTTATACACTCAAGTACGGGAATGACTCCCTTTAAGTGTGTATACAACATCAACCCCCTCACCCTTTTGGATTTAACTCCTTTGCCAAGTGATCTTATGATTAGCTTATATGGAAGTAAGAAGGCCAAAGCCATGAAGAAATTGCATAAGAAAGTGAGGCAGAAGCTTGAGATAAAAAATTAAGAGATTGCTAAGAGAGAAAACAAGGGGAGAAGAAAGCTTATTCTTGAACTGGGTGATTGGGTTTGGGTGCACCTTAGAAAAGACCAGTTTCCTTCACAAAGGAAAACCAAGTTTATGTCGAGGGGTGTGGTCCCTTTCAAGTACTTGAAAGAATCAATGATAATGCCTACAAAATTGACCTTCCTTCAGAGTATCAAGTGCACAACACCTTCAACATATGTGATCTCTCTCCTATTGCCATGGTTAAGGATGAACATCCACCAAATTTAAGGATAAATTCCTTTCAATATGGAGAGGATGGTACACGTCCAACTGGCTCAAGACCATTCACACGTAGCCAAGTTTGGGAGTTACAAAAACTCCAAGCCATGTTCGTGCAAATGGCCGTGTGTGAGTGTGTAATTAATCCATCTAAGGGATTCCATAATTTAAAGTGTGAAGAGGGGCTTTGAAGTGTAGGTTTATTACACTCCAAAACAACCCAAGACCAAGGCTAGAATGATCATTTTTCTTTCATTTTGTGGTGTAGTATATATAGACAATATTAGGGTTATTTCTCTCACTTATTTTTCATTATTGATATCTTACAATTCAAGACTTATAATATTTAAGAACTTCTCTCCCCATTGAGAAGTCTAAACCATAGCTCACAAGTGTGGTGACACTTGAGTTGTATCTTGTCTAAAAACTTGGGTTTTGAGAGATCTTGAGTTCCTCTTGATCTAAGTAAGAACTTGGTGTTAACATTTTTTAGTCTTAGGGTCTTTTCTTGTTGTTAGGGTTCTTAGAATCTAGGATGTTTCATGTCAAGTTTCTATCCTTCTACTTGTAATCTTGTAACCTCGTTGTTTTGAATCTTGATATGGTGAAGCCGTGTGGGGCATTTTCAATTCACCTTTGTAATCTTGTGATGTTAATGTTTATATCTTGAAATCTAGTGAAGCCGTGTGGGGTCTTTTTAGATTCACTAGTGTTGTTGATATTTTGTTGTTTGCTTGTTTCTCTTGCTACATATTTGATCTTGTATCACGGACATAAATCAGATCTTGCGTAGTTCGGCAAAACTTAACAAAAACAATTGATGATTTTTTTTTAAAAAAATTATTATTTTTTTATATATATTTTTTAAGAAAATAAATAAATTATGTGAAGTAAAATATATGTAATATATATAGAAATAAACGGCCAACTACATTACATTCCATAATTTTTTAATACAATTACGACAGAACAAATGGCACAACTCCTAAAAGAAAACCTACCAACTGACATCTGACAAAAAAAACTAGACTTAAACAAATAAGATTAAATAAAAGACATAAAATCTAAATAAGAAGTTCTAAAACTAAAACTAAAAGACTACGACAAAACAAAATATTATCTATCCATACAACTAAACTCTGGTGTCTCAAGTTCTTCAACTGATTTTCATAACTTCAACATGCTCAATCATGGATATTTCGGCTTTATATGACCTCCCAAACCCAAGTATATGTCTTCCAACAAAGTGGTGAGACGTTGGGCGAAAACTGGTACTTGTACCAAAATTTGTTCTCGATTCAACTATTTGGTAGTCCAAACCCATTCTGGCAGTATCCTGTGCCACATGGCGGAACTTTTCTTAAAGGGAACTGAAGGCCTGATCCCATCCTTGGGACTGCCGATCACGGGAATCAATCATCTATCTTTCATGTTGTTCACGAGTTGAAGCAACCTCCAGTTTTTCTCATAGTATCCCTCTTTCACGTATCCACTGAGATCTCTCTTGATCAAATTCTTCTCTCATCTTTTTTTTCAAATTTTTGCAACTGATGGCGGTGAGATATGACAAGTTCTGTAACATGTGACCCCCTAGTTGTGGCCAACTTGATTTGTCCTCAAAGTGCGACCTCAATATCTGCCAACCTAGTTTTTTCCTCAGCAAATTCCCTCTGTTATTCTTCTATTTTTCCCTAGCTCGTTCTAGATTAGCATTTAGCACCTGAATAGTGGCCTGATAATCTATCTCTACCTTCAATCGTGCTTGATTAACTCTCATCTTATTCTCTGCATCCTTATCTTCTTATAGTTGAGTCAAGGACGCCTTAGCACACTTTAATTCTGCTCTCAAAGCTCGATTGACATCATGATGCTCTCACATAGCCATCTCAATCCCTATATTTATTGTAACTTCTTGATCTATAGGTCCCTTAACTGATCATTCTGGTCTGACTGGTGGATGTGGCTATTTTTCAAACCATTCATGGTAGACTGGGTGTAATTCTCATTTCTCACGCTCTATGACCATTGTTTCAATTCCCATTAGATGATAACCATCCAAAATCTTTTGTGCCAATCCCTCTGGAATGGGAATCTCTAGTCTAACCTCAAATACAAACACTTTCATATTTTCTATTATGGAAATTATTTGACGTCCGCCTAGGTAGAACCCTCAATGGCACATATGGTTGAACACCCTTAATACCCATTAATAACAAGAAAGGCTGAATAACGGAACTATGTATGACTTGCCTTCAAGGGAACCAAAGGAGATTCCAAGTGATCTTATCTGCTGCCAGTGCACGAAAAAAATTATCTCAATTACTAACTCCTTCTGGACACTTATATTTCTCCATCCTTTCTTCAAAATCTTTGATGTGATTTACACGTTCAGGAACAAATCTTTCCATCGAAGGATGTTGATAAAGATTCTCTACAATCCATATTTGTAGCAAGATGTTACATCCCTCGAAAAAACCTTTTCCTTTCTGACAAACAGTTAGAGCACAGTAAATGTCAACCAAGATCATTGGTGCCATAGTGTAATCCTTTTTCTTAATTAAAATATGTACCACTCCAGCTAACCGAATATTAATTTTTCTCTCTCTCCTAGAAAGACCATAGTTCCTATAAAGGCTACCATGAATGCAAATCGTCTATGAACTTTCCAAGACTGAAAATTTCCTTTGTTATAAAGTTATTTTTTAAACTCCTCAAACCCCTCTTGTCTTCCGTATCTTTCATAAAAAATTGTAAGGAGACCCAACCTTTTTCCATTGATTTTTCTTTTGAATTACGTATGTTCAGGAGCTTACAGAATCTGTTTATTGAGATGAGTCTTGGGGCTATGATTTTTTTTGTAAATATCCCCAAATACAATATAAGCCGCTATCTCCTCTAAAGTTGAAGTCAACTAAAAATTTGAGGAGTGAAATACATTGTTCATCGAATTCTAGAAAGTCATCAGTGCATCAACCACATCCCTTCTAGGGTTAATTGTAATGATGCTTGTCAAAAAAACCCAAATACTTATAGCTTACCATGATCAAATGAATCCATCTCATTCCACCAAGTCCAAAGCTGTCAGGGGGTACAGTCTACAACCTGTAGAGGTATATTCCCATTTCTTTTTTTCTTTGACACTTTTCACGAATTGAAGGAGACATGTTATATCGATGGATAGGGACACAAGATTAAGAAATGTCTAGACTCTAGGCAGAACTTAATTCACTAGTTTTTTGAATTTTTTAACTTGAATCGTGAGAGTTAATACAATCATTAAATTTAACTCAGATGCAAAAATAATTTTATTCAAAATAAGAAATAAGAGAAATATAAATGTCAATATTTCTTTTATGGAATGACACTTATTTAGACCAACTCTACCAAAAAATTTCCAACAACAGACCCCTGTACAATTCAACTATGAGTTTGGGAGAAAATACAACTAAGTACACTAAAAGAAAAAGAGAATAAAATAATAATGACTCAGAAAGAAAAGAAAACAAAAATAATTATTTTATGTTTAAAGTTGTGCAAAACTCAGCCTCACGACCCCTAAAGGTTCAGGAATATTAAGGTATATATTTACATATTTTATTACTTTATAAAAACTCTACTCACGACCCCTAAAGGTTCGGGACTATTAAGATTTGTATTAAAATTTAAAGTTAAGGATAAGAAAGGAGAAAGATAAAATAAAATAAAATAAAATAAAATAATATCACTAATGAAAAATAGTCATATTTTCAAAAATATCCCTCAATAAATTAATAAATAAATTTTATATTTTAAAAGACAGGGTCGTATCCCGGAAAGAATTTCGTACGTATCTCACTAAAGAGTGAGAATCAGACCATCGTAGTTCATGAAGACCTTAAAAACTAAATATATACATATTTTAATTTCTTTGAAAAATGATTTGTTAAATTTGAGGACAAAATACTCTCTTATGTTTCACCAAGTTGCCTAAAGCTGGTCAACAATTAAATGGCCTTCCAAATGAATATCAAAGAGCACGTAGGATGCACATGTTGGTCACTATAAAGAGGGAAACCTATCCTAGATAGACCCAGCCCATGTGCCAAGTCCCGCTAAGTCAAATGCACATGATGTAAATAAAGCGGAACCTAATAGGGATAACCAGATTCTGAGTTTTAGTTCTTCTAAGTTTAGCCTAATAGGGATAGGTGACTAGACTAGCTTACCCGAGCGGACACTCGAGTCGGGGAGGGACAACTTGTTCGATAGCAGTGCTACTCCGCCTTCGTTGTGGATCCAAACCCCGCCAAACATGTGTGACTAATAATCCTTCACCAGGTGCCTTGACACTCCGTCCATCTCAAAAAGAAGATAGGATGCATCCTCTGCATTCCGCCAATCCTATTTTTAGAGACACAAAGGGGGTGCGTGAGAGAATATAATTTATAATACAGTTCAATAATATCAAAGCAATAAATAAGCAACAAGCAACACATTAGGACAACAAACACAATATCAAAATAATTCAAGCAAGTAAACGTCAATATTAAAAGCTTGAATACTAATATTCTCCAGCAGAGTCGCCAGAGATGTCACTCCCCCTTTTCACCGGAGGGCCGATGTCGAAGGATTTTTCCATTTAAAGTGACAATTTTGAATAGAAATTAATTTATTTATAGAGTCACCACTTGGAATTGAGTTATGGTGTTCCAAGTCACTTTTTTGAATCCCTAGTCAAAAGAAAATGACTCTTTATTATGGTCTGTGAAAATAAAAGACCGGATAAGGACTTCTATTGATCGAGGAAAAGGTGTGAGGCACCCCTCAAGTCCCGTGATTTTAGCACGATCGCTTTTATTGACTTATCTTGACTTAAACTATTTTTACAAACTATGTTAAGGCCTAAAATTGTCATTTTTATTATACCAAAAATATCTGTTTACACTTCTTATAATAAATAAATCGGTGAGAGTTAATTTTAGAAAAAAATTTGCCAAGGTGAATTATTGCATCCTTGAATTTTTAAATGTCTCAGAAAGATGCATACACCGCATTCTTAATTGAGACGAATATTTTAAACGCGCCTAAACTTTCCTAGCATTAAAAGGCATTTGTTTCGTCTCTAGTAAACTCGTAACAATCTTATCCATTTGAAATGCTACTTAACCTTAACAATAACCCTAAGCAATATTCATTTAAGGCAGTTTCAAGACAAAAATTAATTATTTTATATTTTTCTATTGTTTAAAAGTTTTGCCTACTCAAAGTGTTACCTAACCTTAACAGTAAACTTGAGCAAAATTCATTTAAAGCAATAAATTAATTTAACAAACAATTAGCAAGCTTTGTCAATTACAATAAATAATAATAATAAAATAAAATAACTGGAAATATACACACAATTACCCGTATTATGCAAACTTTAATATTATCCCCTAAAATTATTCTTTTAAATTAATACAAGCCCAAATCACAGATTATAAGACAACTCAACACGAAATCCCCGACGTCTAATTTGAAAGTTAACCCACAAAGAAAAACGAATCTCGAAATAACGATACCCAAAATCTAAGTGAAATACAAACATAAACACGGTTCAAAGTCAGTTTCACCAACACAGTCTAAAGTCTGTTTTTGAGAAGAGTGGGGCTAGTAGATTGGTTTTTCGTGGAGCGACGGCAGCTTCGAGTTTCGCCAGCTTTATGGGTTTGCCAGCAGGCGATTGGTTTTGGGACGGAAAAAAGAAGAAAAGAAGAGGGGCAACAGTGAGGTGGTCGGAGGGGACAGTTTAATGGGTTTGCCAGCCAGTGAGAGGAGGTATCCGTTGTTGCTCCGATGGTGAGGAGCTCACCGGACCCCGGTGCTTTGACCTGTGGCGGTGGTGGTTTGTTTCCAAACGAGTACCCGTTATTCTCTAGCGAGGGTCGGTTTGGCCGATGTTTTCTTGGAATTTTTTAATCATTTTCCGGTGAGTCAGTGGAGTGACAGGCTAACTGTGGTAGAGAAATAAATTCTGGCGAAAAAATTGCCAAAAAATTCAAAAAATTTAGCCGTTTTTTGGCTAATTTTTTTATTCGATTCCCTTTCATCGTGTTTCTCTCAGTTTCCTCTTTTTCTCTCCTTTATCATCTACTGTGTAGGGATGTGTATGTTTTATACTGCTATGTGATAAAAAATTTAAAGAGAGTGAGTGTGAAATTGTAAAGTGTCTATTTTCATGATTTTCTTTTTTTTTTTATTACGGAAAGCAACTAAGTTTATATAAACAAAGAAAAACTCATCCACAAACACAAATTTTTCTGCACAAAATAATATATATAATAGCAAGGAATTCTCGTTTAACATGAAAATGGTGAAATATATTGTAATAACAATTCTTGAAAATCCCCTTGTAATTATATCATCCAAATGAAAATCATGGAATATATAAAAACAAGAATTAAAAAATAGTAAATAACGACAAGAGAATAAGAATCACTTGAATATTTTCATACATGCTTTTCCATATTAAAACTTATAACATAGATGATTCCGGATCAAATAAGAACCTGATGATTTATAATGATGCGAAAAATCCGTCACCGGAAACTTCAAA
The DNA here is from genome assembly GCA_030864215.1 of Capsicum pubescens. Classification (NCBI taxonomy): domain Eukaryota; kingdom Viridiplantae; phylum Streptophyta; class Magnoliopsida; order Solanales; family Solanaceae; genus Capsicum; species Capsicum pubescens. The sequence goes on along the minus strand of CM061540.1, from coordinate 260,443,564 downwards.
CGAAGCTCTGAAACTTGAATCACGACTCTTCTCCTCTTTATCTTTTTCTTTATTTTTGCTTTTTGACTCTTTATTTTGATCTGTCTTTCTCTCTGGTTTTCTCACAATGTCAGTGTAAACATAGTACGTCATTTTTCTGGGAAGGGGGTTGAAGAATTACACTTAAAAAGGGGGATGTGGAGAGAAATTGAGGGAGAGGAGGGTATCAGATAGGGTGGGGTAGTTGGATAGTTTTAGGATGATTATCCTCTCTTTTTATAATTTAATTTAAAATAAATAATAATAATAATGATACAAGAATATTTACTAATTAATTTTTATATTTTTAAAAAATAAAAGTTTGTAATAATTTAAAATAAATATAACTAGGAGAATAATACAACTACTAGCCTATTTATTAAAATTAAAAGGAAAATATATATTTTTTGAGTTTTCATATTATTTTAAAACAAAAAATATATATATCCCAAAAATGTAACTTTATTTATTATTTTTTATTTATTTTCAACTAAAACTTATTAAAAATGAAATAAAAGCTAAAATAAATATTGGACCAAAATAAAAATATTTAATGCCGAAAAATAGACTAAAACTCGGGGAGAGTAAAAAATCACGTGTCTACAAAATCTAAGTCATCAAAAGAGCAAATTGAGAAATAGTTATGATTAGTTAGAAAGTAAAAAACACATACTAATCTAACTAGAATATATTGATAAGAAGCTCACGTTGCAAAATTATACGCTGGAATGATCCTCAGAAAGAGAAGGCAACCACAGATAGTAACCCGATCATAAACTACAATTAAAATATATGATAATCGAGATATCAACCTTTACACAAGATTTTCTCAAAGTCGGCGGCATTCATCTACCACTTGTAAACTATAACAAAACAATACGATAATAGAGATATCAAAACAACACAATTAAACCTAATCTTTATAAAAATAAAATTCCTCAAAACTCAATCGAATATTTTTACTGCCCGTCTTATGCAGGAAAAGCAACCAATAATAACAAACCAAAAACTACAATAAAATAATATGATATTTAAGATATTAGATTAATCTTTACACATGATAATCGAGATATCAACCTTTACAGGAAAAATTACAGGACATGTTAATGCAAGAATTAATTGGCAAAAAATTACTATCACTTTCAGGACCTACAAAGTTATTATGCCGGGTAGATTTTCCAGATTCGACTGCAAAATCAGAACGCGGGATACAATCAAGAAGAACGGGTACAATTCAAGTTCATTCCCTCCATCGAACTCATGTTCTCTGGAATCTTAGATGACTTAATAGCATTAGTTTTTCTAGATGTAGATTTGTTATAATCATATTTCATTAAGCATGAGCTTGGTATGTCAGACTCAAAGTCGACTGTCATTCATCCACCACTTGTAAACTACAATAAAATTATATTATAATAGAGATATCAAAACAATGTAATAAAGCCTAACCACAACGAATTTACATAAACTTAAGGAAAAAAAATGAATTTAGAAAAAAATGAATTTTACATAAACTACAACGAAACAATACGATATTTAAGATATTAGGTTAACCTTTACACACGATTATCGAGATACCAACCATTAAACCAAATATTGTGTGCCTAAATTTGGATACACAATTATGTCTACCTCTCCTGATCAAGTAATCCGGAGTGGAAAACATCAAAATACACCATCTCAATGGACAAATAAAATGAAATGATCCCTCTTGTCACCTCAAATACAAACAAGATAACCATTGTAAGCTGATTTTACTATAGTTAATATGGAGAAAGAGTGAAAAATTATTCTTCCCCAACTAACATTAACATACACACAACAACTCTTGCAAAAAGCAATTCAGAATAAATACATTCTACTCATGGGGCAGATTTAGGATTTTAAGAAGACGGTATACTTTTATGAATTACGAATTTAGGATTTAAAGTTTGATAAGGCTCAACCTTAGATTCTTCGTCATGACCCAAAAATGAGGACCATGATAGAAATTATTGTGGCGCACCTTGACAAGTAAGCCTATCACTCAAATTGATATTAAAAGAGGAAAAGACAGAAATATCCCAAGATAAGGCTTCTAGAACGAAGCCGAACCATATAAGTAATCATAATAATGTGGAAAGAACTTATCCAAAAACCCAATCATGCCCAAAACCAGGTGACAATAGTGTAAGAACTAATAATACAATTCAAGAGTCAAATACATCATAAAAACAACCACAAAGGAATAATAATTGTCTTTGAATACTAATAAAGACATAACTACTATAGAAAGATAGAGATTAACATCGGACGCATGAATGTCCAATCGCTACCTTGGAAGCTCCAACAATCGCCTGAGTCAAGCAAGTTGAGGCACACTCAAGCTAGGACCTGTATCAAAAGGGCGCAGTAGGCATGGGTACGGTCCATTTGTACTCAGTAGGTATCATAGGCCGACCAAACAAAGTAGTAAATAAAGTATACAAAATATACACTAAGGGCACGTCACCTGCAATCAGAAAATGTCTCACAACGGTAGCCCACATCGCTTGCTCTAACAGTTCTAATATATCTCACATATATTGCAACATCACATCAAGATAGAACAACAGTACTTATTATATCACATATAACAAGAATAAGGGGGAACATGCATATACAAGATCATCAAATACAAGTAAAACAAGATACAATAAATACATAGATGACAAGTCAATATTCCAATACAACACAAAATAACACAATAAAGTAAGTGAAATGTATATGATGATGATGATGATGCACGAGCTCGTCGCACAACCTCCGGGATCATCGCACAATCCCCGTATATACCTACGGAGCTAAAGCTTTCCGACGTAGAATCCTTGAAAGGTTCATCAAACCTTATACAATACACATATCTCATATATCTTTTCCTGCACATCCCTCTAAAAGGGTTTTATAAGGAGTTACAATATCTCCTCCCCGGCACATTCCTCGGGGAGGGTTTTAAAAAGGTGTTGCTAGTGTTTCTCAGATGTTGGCACAGTGGTACCAATGTTTCATGAATGAGTATGATGTGAGGATGTAATGCTCACAACCAATCACAGTGAGTATTTTTACAAACAACAACAATGATATATTTCCACAACCATGTGAGCCAATATCCACTCATTATTTTAGTTTCATCCACGAATTTCCATGTCTCATATGCCAAATAAAGTATGAATATAATCATAATACACCAATGGTACCATATTAAGCATCTTAATAACACAATACAATTATTCACAGGTATTCAAGGCTATTAATATCACATAGGACCCCACACGGTCACACATATCACATAATAACTCAATTTAGACAATTAGATCACATATGGGGCCCACAAGAGCACAACACATAAATACCCATTTTTAATGATTAGTTTACACCCTTAACATGCATTTTGTATCATTATTTACTAGCCAGTCCAGTCTGAAAGAGTTAAGCCATAACCTACCTCAAAAGCCGAAATCAATCCGCTACACTTTGAACCCACGATCTTACTTTTCACGAATAATCTCAAACTCCACTAAAAACATCAAATATAAAATCTACGTATCAAAACAAAACCAACGACGCCCATATTGACTACTTTTGGTTCGGGGTCAAAACGGGCCCCCGGAATGGATTTTCGAAAAAGAAGGGTAAAATCAGAACTTCACTTCAAAAATATGTTTCCTATATTTCTAGGAATCTACACCTGAAAATCCAAGTCAAATCGAGTCGAAAATGAGGTTCAAATCGAAGAAAAATAATTTCTAAGCTTTATCGGGTAAAATCTTTGAAATTCGAATTAAAATCAAGAATTGGAGTTGTTTTGAAGGTTAAATTGATGAAAAAACTAGTAATTTTATGATAAAAATATTATTCGAGTGAAAAAGAGTGAAATTGAAATTTAAAATCAAACCTTAAGATTTTTGGGGTTTTGAGAAATTTATCAAAAAATTACTAAGAAAATGGTAAATTTTTGCCTTAAATCCGTAATAAAATCAAGAAATAGGTGTTAATCCACCTTCCCAAACTCCCGCAAGCTTCACTTTAAGCTCCCATACTATTTTAGAGTTTAACTCCCTAAAGGCAAGATGAAAATGAGAAAAATGGGTCAAAAAGAGTCAAAAAATTATAGCAGATTTTTTTGCAATATCAGATTTTTTTTGGTCAATCGGACTTCGACGGGGTGTTCGAGATTTGTTCGGAGTCTGATACATACAAACGAACTATGCAATCATATTAAATTCGACATTCTGGATGCGTTGGCGAAGTCAAATTTTCAAAAGAATACCATTTTCACAAAGTTGACCTCCGAAACCTGAAATCACAATTTTCTAAACCGAGGGTCAAAATGAGATTTAAAAGCCGTAAAATTATACCAAATATGCTAAAACCCTAAGATCAACATTACGGATCTGTTGGAGAAGTTAGATTGTTCATCCGAGGTTGTTTGGATCAAATGTGGGTCCCATATCCATATTTTTAATTTTCCAACTTTCCAACTAATAGGTCGAAATGAGCTCGGGTGCACCGGAACCCGAACCAAAGGTCTACCTAGCCTAAAATTGATATTCCGGAGATGCTGGAGCATTCCATTTGGCCATCCATCACACGGATCAAAAGATATTCCTATAAGTCTAAAATGAGTCTCTCGAAGCCATAAAAAATCACAATATCACATAAATGGTACCAAAATGCATCAAAAACCATGCCAATCATTCCCACAGCCCAGAAAAACCATACTGAAACTACGGGAAGGGTAAAATAGTCAAATCACACAAATTTACATATTTCATCAAATATTTAGATCGTCACATCATCCACTACTAAAAATCTAGTTCGTCCTCGAACTAAGGCAAAGAAATCACTGAATCAATGAAGAGATGAGGATAAGAACTACACATATCAGACTCAACCTCTGCCACGCCCCAAATCCCATTGGAGCGGACTGGCACCCGTAGCCGAGGAGGCCCGGGAGAACCCGTTCATAACCTATACTTTCACACTTACATTACTTATGAAAATTAGAAATTTGGGCAACACTTCGTTGTAAATAGAAGAAAACAGTACCTGTATCAGCCCAGCAGACACACATATATATATATATATAAATAGTAATTGGCTGTCAGAGCCATCACGTCTATCAATCAAACACTCCTATGGTTGTACAATATGTCTACAAAAGCCTCTACATAGATACACAACTGAGTTAGGGTCGGGACAAACTCCCGCCCACAAAAGACTTTTATACAAATACCAAAAGTACACATAGAAACGACTTGGGATGCCCCGAAACAACTGGAGCTCACCACTATCAACCGAATGTCCTGGCTCTTACTGCGGAGGTGTACGACCTGAAGTACCCATTCCTGCAGGCATGAATACAGGTCCCCCGTGAGGGACGTCAGTACAGAAATATGTATTGAGTATGTAAGGCAGTGAGTATCAAGATGAGATACAAAAGATCAACAGAACCCAGATACCAGTGAATAAACAGTATGAGTAGACCACACTTAAAAGAGTTGATGGGATACCTGCACATTACTTTCATATCATTACTTCCCGTATTCCTTATCAATACATAACATATGTCATACAATGGCCAACTGATCAGTGGTACTAATACAATACATCAGGGACCACCCCTGGAATAACATATATACATAATCTTTATAATACAATGGCCAACTGATCAGTGGTACTAATACAATACATCATATCATCAATTTAAAATAAAGACATTCCATTTCTTAATTCAATTAATCTTTGAGATTGGTTACTTTGTGGTCACACCTTATGGAACTTGAAACCATGATACCTCAATAGGAAAAACATGTAAATAGGTAATCAATATCATGAAAATAAAGTAGAGAATCATGGATACCTCATTAAACCATTTCGGAGTCAACAATAGTATATGGACATTTTTTTGACTAGCCGGACATCTTAAAAGTGAAAACAAGTTCAATTTGTGGTGTCGAAGATCAAATGATGTTATTATGTGTCATGTGTCGTAGGACAATGTTGGAAGATTACTTGAGAGTGCCATGGGTCATTATTCATGCCAAAGATTAGATAGAGTATGTCTTCATACCTTGATATAACCACTTCAATACAAGTTCAACTTGACTTCCCGTACTCTTCGAACACTTATCTACAATAAGTCATTTGTGGCAAACTAGTATTAGCAACCAAACCTTACCATTTAGGTATTAACTTCACCAAATAATGTCTAGGAAGTAATCCTTTAACTCATCAATAAGAGTGCTACATACATCCTCTTATACTCTTATTACATTCACATATCATGCATTTTCATGCAATATCCCTCAACATCACTCTTAGCCTTTATTTCCCCTCTTAATCACCATCCAATACCAACATGATCACTAGGCATACATAACCACTAATATAATGATATATCACCATAATTCATCCTCCATAATCCAATACAACAACTTCCATAATTTACTACAACAATTTATACAAAACAATTCATAACTATGTTTCTAGTTATCTTCCAACATCAAGACAATACTCATAATCCTTTATCAATACTTATTCATGGATAAGAATCAAGAATAAACAATATTCATACCTTAACAATGAACTCTTGTATTTAGAATCCTCCTTACATAACCATGGGGTGCTTCTCAAAGCTTTCGAGATGGTGAACACAACTACGGAACCAATTCGAATTTTCTACGGTTGAATCACAAAATATTTGAAGTTGAAATTAGGCTAGGGTTTCACCTTATCTTAATAATTGGATGATATATGATATATATGAGGCTAAGTGTATGTTTATAAAGACCAATTTTCGTCCAAGAGGTAATAGAAAATGACCATTTTGCCCTAAAAATTTAAATAAATCCGAATCTGTCCCCAGTGGACAGTTTTGACAGGCTGAAGTAAATCGATCATAACTCTTTGCTCCAGTATTGGATTTGGGTGAAACCAATTGAATTGGAAATATAATTCAAAGGTATTTCATTTTTATATAAAGTATACCACCCATTTCTTTCTGTACAAGGAGTTATGGTCGTTTAAAGTTGACCCAAAAATCTGTCCCAAAATTCTGTTTTTTTTTTGATAGGCTGTAGTAAAACGGGTATAGCTCCTTACGCAGACATTGGATTTGGATGAAACCAATTTCATCGGAAAGAAGACTCTCGGATATTTTCGTCGATATATAGAATATCACACAGTTCTTTTTGTACAAGGAGTTATGATCGTCTAAAGTTGATCCAAAGAAAATTGCCTAGCTGCAGTAATTTTTCTGCAGATTTACTGTTCACAGGCTTCCCGGCCACCGTTTTGAAATTTCGAATGTGCTCGCTTATATGAAATACTCCTCTGTTTTGGGAAAACTTTATATTGTTGGAAAGCTTATTCCAATACCTACACATACAACTATTGACGGGATACTTTCGAACACCATAAACTTAATTTAACCCATACGCAAGCCTTTAGGACTCCATATAATCGCGATAAGTGTACGAAAAAATTTACGGGGTGTTACATTCTCCCCCCCTTAAGAACATTCGTCCTCGAATGTTAGCATAGTTACTCAATTAAGACATGTCCAAGCTTACAATTAACATATTCATCATCATAACATACTTGCATAAAAATAAACACTTACTTGTTGTTGTTCTTCTTCCGTCTCATGAACTTCCTCCTCATCGTTGAATAGGTAAGGGTACTTAATCTTCATCGCTTTCTCGGCTTCCCATGTGATCTCCTCAACTTGTTGATTCCTCCAAAGTACTTTTACCGATGCTATCTCTTTATTCCTTATCTTTTTAATTTGGCGATCAAGAATAGCAATAGGCATTTCTTCAAAAGTGAGATCTTCTGTAACTTGTACATCTTCCATAGTAGTGATGTGCGATGGATCTCCGATGTACTTGCAAAGCATCGAAACATGAAATATGGGATGAACTGCTGAGAGCTCTTGAGGTAGCTCTAACTCATAAGCAACTTGTCCAAATCTTTGAATGATCTTGTACGGACCTATGTATCGTGGACTTAACTTTCCTTTCTTGCCAAACCTCATCACTCCTTTCATTGGTGATACTTTCAAGAAAACCCAATCGTCGATAGAAAACTCAAGTCCTCTTCTTCTAACATCCGCATAAGATTTGTGTCGACTTTGAGCTGTTTCAAGCCGTTGTTGGATCACTTTAACCTTCTCCATTGCTTGATAAACAAGATCCGGTCCAAACAAGACCGCATCACCTGCTTCAAACCATCCTATTGGCGATCTACAATTTCTTCCATACAATGCTTCATATGGTGCCATTTTGATACTTGAATGATAGCTATTATTGTAGGCAAACTCGATAAGAGGTAGGTGATCATCCCAGTTGCCTTTGAAATCTAATACACATGCTCGTAGCATATCTTCAAGTGTCTGGATGGTACGTTCCGCTTGTCCGTCCGTCTGAGGATGAAAAGCCGTACTTAGATTTACTTGTGTCCCCAAACTCCTTTGAAAAGACTTCCAGAAATTCGCGGTAAATTGGGCTCCTCGATCAGATATAATGGAAATTGGAACTCCATGTAACCGAACGATCTCCTTAATATACAACTTCGCATACTCTTCCGCCGTATAAGTTGTCTTAACTGGTAAGAAGTGCGCGGATTTGGTAAGCCTATCAATGATCACCCATATGGAATCAAACTTCCGAAATGTACGAGGCAAACCCGTGATGAAATCCATATTGATCTTGTCCCACTTCCAGACGGGAAGATCTATACATTGCATGTAACCACCGGGTTTCTGGTGTTCTACTTTGACTCTTTGACAATTCGGACATTCAGCTACAAATTCGGCAATATTCTTCTTCATGTCATTCCACCAATATATTGCTTTCAAATCTTGATACATCTTAGTCGACCCTGGATGGATGAAATACCTTGAACAGTGTGCTTCTGTCATAATTCTCTTTCTTAGCTCGACTACATCAGGTACACATAAACGACTCTGACACTGAAGCACTCCTTCTCGCGTAAGCTCAAATGCCTTTGTCGTGACACTCTGCACATCCTCCTTAAGCTGCAATAAAATTGGATCTGCATACTGCTTCTCTTTCACTTCAGCTATCAATGAAGATTTCGCTGCATTACGTACAATAACCTCTTCATCTGGAGTTTCGAGAAGTCGAACTCCCAAATTAGCTAGTTAGTGAAGATCCTTAATCATCCCCTGCTTTCCTATAGATGCTATTTTAGACTTACGACTCAGTGCATCCGCTACCACATTCGCTTTTGCTGGATGATACAAGATATCAACATCGTAATCTTTCAACAATTCAAGCCATCTCCGCTGCCTCAAGTTTAGATCTTTCTGACTGAAGATATATTGAAGGCTCTTATGATCGGTATATATGTCAACATGAACCCCATATAAGTAGTGGCGCCATATCTTCAAAGCAAATACAACTGCAGCTAGCTCAAGATCATGCGTGGGATAATTCCTCTCATATGGTCGCAACTGTCTAGAGCCATAGGCTATTACTCTACCATGTTGCATTAATACGCATCCTAAGCCAATTCTCAAAGCATCACAGTACACTGCATACCCTTCTGTGCCTTCAGGAAGCACCAATACCGGTGTAGAAGTCAACTTGCTCTTCAGATCTTGGAAACTCTTTTCACAGGCATCATTCCATTGAAACTTGGAGGTTTTATGCGTTAACTTAGTCAAGGGTGAAGAAATAGAAGAAAAACCTTCAACAAACCTTCTATAATAACCTGCCAACCCGAGGAAACTACGAATCTCCGTAGGCGTCGTGGGTCTTGGCCAATTCTTCACAGCCTCAATCTTCTGAGTGTCAACTTTTATGCCTTCACTGGATACAATATGGCCCAAAAATGCCACTGACTTGAGCCAAAACTCACATTTAGAAAACTTAGCATACAGCTTACGATCACGAAGAATCTGCAACGCCTGCCTTAAGTGATTAACATAATCCTCTTCTGATCTAGAGTAGACCAGAATATCATCTATGAAAACTATCACGAACACATCTAGAAATGGCTTAAACAACCTATTCATCAGATCCATAAAAACTGCGGGTGCATTTGTCAGCCCGAATAACATAACCAGGAATTCATAATGACCATACCGTGTTCGGAAAGCTGTCTTGGGTATATCTTTATCCTTGACTCTCACTTGATGATAGCCTGATCTCAAGTCAATCTTGGAAAAACACTGGGCACCCTGCAACTGGTCAAATAAATCATCAATTCGGGGAAGAGGGTATTTATTCTTGATAGTCACCTTATTCAATTGCCGATAGTCAATACACATCCTCAGCGAACCATCTTTCTTACGCACAAACAATACTGGTGCTCCCCAAGGGGACATACTAGGCCTTATGAATCCCTTCTCTAGCAAATCTTTCAATTGCTCTTTCAATTCTCGCAATTCTGCTGGGGCCATTCTATATGGAGGAATGGAGATTGGTTGGGTGCCTGGTATTGCATCAACACCAAACTCTACTTCTCGTTCAGGAGGTAAGCCTGGAAGATCTTTAGGGAATACATCAGGAAATTCATTTACCACTGGTACAGTGTGAAGATCCGGTGATTCCGATTCCGTATTCTTTACTCTAACTAAATAACATATGTAGCCCTTGGAAATCATTTTTCTCGCTTTGAAATAAGAAATAAATCTACCTCTTGGTGCGCCAATCTTACCTTGCCATTCAATAACTGCTTCATCAGGAAAATGTAAATACATCTTTTTCGTACAACAGTCAATTTTGGCATAACAAGACGCCAACCAATCCATACCCATTATAACATCAAAATCTACCATTTCTAGTTCCACAAGATTGGCCATCGTGTCTCAACCACACACAGTTACTACACAATCTTTATAAACTCTTCTAGCAATAATAGATTCCCCAATCGGGGTAGACACCTCCAACGGTTTATCTAACAATTCGGGGGTCCTTTTGAACTTTCCAGCAACCAAGGGAGTAACATATGATAATGTAGAACCGGGATCAATTAGAGCATATACATCAAATGAAAATATGGACAACGTACCCGTAACCACATCTGGGGAAGCCTCTAGATTCTGTCGATCCGCTAAAGCATAAGTGCGATTCTGAGTCCCGCTGGAACTGGCGACTCTTGTTTCATTTCTAGCGTGACCCGAAGGTCGTGCGCCCCTACCAGAATAAGATACCGGTGACGATGATGCAACAGCTGATCCCGAAGGTCGTGCTACGCCACCGGCGCCCCTTCGTGGGCATTCTCTCATCATATGCCCCATCATACCGCACCAATAACAAACATTTGTTCCCATTCGACATACGCCCATATGATTCTTTCCGCATCGATTACGTATCTCTCGAGAAGGTCTCGATTGGCTCATGTTCCCTTGCCCACGATAACCCACTGATCGCGAACTATGACCCTCACTTCTTTGCCCAAATTGACTGCCTCTGAACCCCTGATGCTGTGGTGGAGCACTAGCTGCAGAATAAGAAAATAATGGCCTAGGTGGTCTAGCAGAAAATTGAGGTCTAAAACCTCCCTATGGCGCCATAAACTGCCCTGTAGATTTGGCCCTCTTAGAAGACCCGCTTTCAAATTCCTGTGTTCTTCTTCTTTGCCTCTGATCTTCCATTTTCTTTGCAAATGCTTGGATCCTAGCTATATCCATGTCTTTATTTAGTGCAGCAATAGTACAATCCCTAACCAAATACGGATCCAATCCATTCACATACCGATGAACTCTGTCATCCATAGTAGCTATAACATTAGGAGCATATCTGGACAAGGAATTAAATCGAAGACTATACTCCCTCACACTTGTATGAACTTGTCAAAGATTTAAGAACTGATCCGCATGGGCCTGACGAGTCTCATATGGAAGATAATGATCAATAAATGCCTCTTTGAACTCTTTCCAAGTAGATGGGGGTGCATCAATGCCCCTTGACCGTTTCCAGTCTTCATACCAATATATAGCCTCACCTTTGAATCTATACGCGGCTAACTCCACTGTCTCTCTGCCCGATACATGCATCACCTCTAGGGCCCTTTGGATCTGATCAATAAAGTCCTGCAGATCTTCATTAAGATTGGATCCGGTAAAAGTAGGCGGATCCATCTTAAGAAAATCTTGCGTCCGAAGACTAGCCGCCCTATCAGTACCGCTAGAACCCGCGACAGGAATGGCTTGCCCTTGGACTTGCCCAGCAACTATACGAGTCAAAAGTTGCACTGTATTTCTAAGATCTTGATCAACAACATTAATAGGTGGCTCTGGGGATATAGTTCTCCTCCCCCTTATTTCTTCCGGACTGGGGGAAGTTTCTGATGCATGCTCAACTGGAGCCTCACTTTGATTAGCTGGTATAGTGGGTGACTTACTAGTCCCCTCTCCGGCAGCCACATCTACTTGCTTACCGGTATTCTTGCTTCTGGTAACTGGCATCATTACTATAATAAGAGAAACAAATGGATTCAGTGGTCAACTATGACTTCATATACAATATAAGCTCTATCGCACGATCTAAGACATGAAGAAAAGAAACAATTCCTAAATGTCCATAGCCTCCTGTTTATAGATGTGGTGCACAACACACCGATAAACAAGACTCTACGTAGACATGACTTTGTAGACTCACTAGGACGAACCGCTCTGATACCACTTTTGTCACGCCCCAAATCCCATTGGAGCGGACTGGCACCCGTAGCCGAGGAGGCCCAGGAGAACCCGTTCATAACCTATACTTTCACACTTACATTACTTATGAAAATTAGAAATTTGGGCAGCACTTCGATGTAAATAGAAGAAAACAGTACCTGTATCAGCCCAGCAGACACGCATATATATATATATAAACAGTAATTGGCCGTCAGAGCCATCACGTCTATCAACCAAACACTCCTACAGCTGTACAATATGTCTACAAAAGCCTCTACATAGATACACAACTGAGTTAAGGTCGGGACAAACTCCCGCCCACAAAAGACTTTTATACAAATACCAAAAGTACATATAGAAACGACTTGGGATGCCCCGAAATAACTGGAGCTCACCACTATCAATGGAATATCCTGGCTCTTACTGCGGAGGTGTACGACCTGAAGTACCCGTTCCTGCAGGCATGAATACAGGTCCCCCGTGAGGGACGTCAGTACGGAAATATGTACTGAGTATGTAAGGCAGTGAGTATCAAGATGAGATACAAAAGATCAACAGAACCCAGATACCAGTGAATAAACAGTATGAGTAGACCACACTTAAAAGAGCTGATGGGATACCTGCACATTACTTTCATATCATTACTTTCCGTATTCCTTATCAATACATAACATATGTCATACAATGGCCAACTGATCAGTGGTACTAATACAATACATCAGGGACCACCCCTGGAATAGCATATATACATAATCTTTATAATACAATGGCCAACTGATCAGTGGTACTAATACAATACATCATATCATCAATTTAAAATAAAGACATTCCATTTCTTAATTCAATTAATCTTTGAGATTGGTTACTTTGTGGTCACACCTTATGGAACTTGAAACCATGATACCTCAATAGGAAAAACATGTAAATAGGTAATCAATATCATGAAAATAAAGTAGAGAATCATGGATACCTCATTAAACCATTTCGGAGTCAACAATAGTATATGGACATTTTTTTGACTAGCCGGACATCTTAAAAGTGAAAACAAGTTCAATTGGTGGTGTCGAAGATCAAATGATGTTATTATGTGTCATGTGTCGTAGGACAATGTTGGAATATTACTTGAGAGTGCCATGGGTCATTATTCATTCCAAAGATTAGATAGAGTATGTCTTACATACCTTGATATAACCACTTCAATACAAGTTCAACTTGACTTCCCGTACTCTTCGAACACTTATCTACAATAAGTCATTTGTGGCAAACTAGTATTAGCAACCAAATCTTACCATTTAGGTATTAACTTCACCAAATAATGTCTAGGAAGTAATCCTTTAACTCATCAATAAGAGTGCTACATACATCCTCTTATACTCTTATTACATTCACATATCATGCATTTTCATGCAATATCCCTCAACATCACTCTTAGCCTTTATTTCCCCTCTTAATCACCATCCAATACCAACATGATCACTAGGCATACATAACCACTAATATAATGATATATCACTACAATTCATCCTCCATAATCCAATACAACAACTTCCATAATTTACTACAACAATTTATACAAAACAATTCATAACTATGTTTCTAGTTATCTTCCAACATCAAGACAATACTCATAATCCTTTATCAATACTTATTCATGGATAAGAATCAAGAATAAACAATATTCATACCTTAACAATGAACTCTTGTATTTAGAATCCTCCTTACATAACCATGGGGTGCTTCTCGAAGCTTTCGAGATGGTGAACACAACTACGGAACCAATTCGAATTTTCTACGGTTGAATCACAAAATATTTGAAGTTGAAATTAGGCTAGGATTTCACCTTCTCTTAATAATTGGATGATATATGATATATATGAGGCTAAGTGTATGTTTATAAAGACCAATTTTCGTCCAAGAGGTAATAGAAAATGACCATTTTGCCCTAAAAATTTAAATAAATCCGAATCTGTCCCCAGTGGACAGTTTTGACAGGCTGAAGTAAATCGATCATAACTCTTTGCTCCAGTATCGGATTTGGTTGAAACCAATTGCATTGGAAAGATAATTTAAAGGTATTTCATTTTTATATAAATTACACCACCCAGTTCTTACTTTACAAGGAGTTATGGTCGTTTAAAGTTGACCCAAAAATCTGTCCCAAAATTCGGTTTTTTTTTTGATAGGCTGTAGTAAAACGGGTATAGCTCCTTACTCAGACATTGGAAATGGATGAAACAAATTTCATCGGAAAGAAGACTCTCGGATATTTTCGTCGATATATAGCAGCTCACACAGTTCTTTTTGTACAAGGAGTTATGATCGTCTAAAGTTGATCCAAAGAAAATTGCCTAGCTGCAGTAATTTTCCTGCAGATTTACTGTTCACAGGCTTCCCGGCCACCGTTTTGAAATTTCGAATGTGCTCGCTTATATGAAATACTCCTCTGTTTTGGGCAAACTTTATATTGTTGGAAAGCTTATTCCAATACCTACACATACAACTATTGAAGGGATACTTCCGAACACCATAGACTTAATTTAACCCATACGCAAGCCTTTAGGACTCCATATAATCGCGATAAGTGTACGAAAAAATTTACGGGGTGTTACAACCTCCCAAGTAGCCTCATCTGTAGGTCGATGTCGCCATTAAACCTTAACCATAGAGATCACTCTAGAGCGCAACCGCCTAACATCCCTAGCCAAATTGGAGATCGGCTCCTCAACAAACGACAGTCGCTCATCTAACTAAACTAACTCCCAACGAATAATAAGAGACTCATCCGGAATGTAACGATAAAGCATACAAACCTGAAAAACTTGATGAAAAGATGATAAATCAGGGGGCAAAGACAACTCATAAGACACATCACCAACAATCCGAAGAATCTCAAATGGACCAATATACTTGAGGCTATGCTTGCCCTTCTTTCCAAACCTCATCACACCCTTCATGGGTGAAACTCGAAGGAAAATACGATCACCAACACCATATCTCAAGGCACGAAGTCTACAATAAGCATAGCACTTCTACCTACTCTAAGCCGCTCTAAGTCTATCCTGAATGACCCAGACTCTATCTAAAGACTCACGAAGCAAGTCCGTACCTCAAGGTCTCACCTCTGAAACATCGAACCAACCTACTGGGGAGCGACAACGCCTACCATACAACGCTCCAAAAGGAGTCATATCAATACTGGAATGGTTGTTATTATTATATGCAAACTCTACTAAAGAAAAATATTGCTCATACGGGCCACCAAAATCCATCACGCATGCGCAGAGCATATCCTCCAAAACCTGGATAGTCCGCTCTGACTGGCCATCTGTCTAGGAGTAAAACATTATGCTAAGATCAACCCAAGTACCCAACTCATCCTGAAAAGTTTTCCAAAAGTGAGATGTGAACACAGGACCTCGATCTGAAATAATGGACACCGACATACCATGAAGACGCACAATGTCACGAATGTAGATACGAGCTAACCTCTCAGCACTGAATGAGACCTGAATCAGAATAAAATAATTTGACTTGATCAATCGATCCACGATGACCTAAACACTATCAGAACTATGAGATGTACGAGGTAAACCAGTCACAAAATCTATGGTGATACATTGCCACTTCCGCTCGGGAATGGTTAACCTCTGAAGCAAACCACCAGGTCTCATAAGCTTAGCCTTCACCCACTGACAACATAGGAAACGAGCCACAAAATCCATTATATCTCGCCTCATACCACCCACCAGTACTGCTGCCTCAAATCACGATACATCTTAGTCACACCTAGATGGGATAGAATATCTAGAACAATGGGCCTCCTCCAAGATCAACCTAATCCAATCACCCACTTTTGGCATACAAACTCGGCCTCCAATCTGAAAAACTCCATCTAAAACAAGTGAGGCTTCCTTAGCCTCCCCACTCAACACCTTATCTTGAATCAACCTCAATCCAACATCGTTAAACTGATGAGCTCAAATCTACTCCATCAAAGAAGATCTAACCTCCACAAATAAAAATACACGCCGAGTTGTCAAAATATCACGTCTAACCATCTGGTTAGCTAAAGACTGAACCTCTAAGGCCAAAGGCCTCTCCTGGGTCAAAAGATGCGCCAAGCTACCCATGCTAGTCGACTTTCGGCTCAAGGCATCCACAACTACATTAGCCTTGCCCGAATAGTAGAGAATGGTCAAGTCATAATCCTTAAGCAACTCAATCCAACGGCGCTGCCTTATATTAAGATCTCGCTAGTAAAGAAGTACTGAAGGCTATGATGATCTGAGAAGATCTCACAATGAACTTTGTACAAGTAGTGCCTCCACAACTACAAGGCAAACACAATTGCGCACAACTCCAAATCATGCATAGGATAATTCTTCTCATGAGGCTTCAACTGACGAGATGCATAAGTAATCACCTTTCCCTGTGCATCAACACAACACCTAACCCAACACCTGAAGCATCACAAAAGATGGTAAAACACACGCTCTCCATGGGCAAATCAAGATAGTAGCTGAATTCAGCAAATCCTTGAGCTTTTGGAAACTCACCTCACAAGCATTAAACCACTAGAAGGAAATCTTCTTCTGAGTCAACTTGGTCAATGAAGCTGCAATGGATGAAAAACCGTCAACAAAACATCGATAATACCCGGCCAAGCCAATAAAACTCTGAATCTCGATGGGCGAAGTAGGTCTAGCCCAATCACGAACCACTACAACCTTGGCTGGATCAACCATAATACCTTCCTTAGTCACCACATAACCCAAGAAGAAATGGAATCCGACCAAAACTTACACTTAGAGAACTTAACATATAAATTCTCGTCCCTCAATCTCTGAAGCACAATTCACAAATGCTCCTCATGACCAACCTCACTCTTGGAATAAACCAAGATATTATCTAAAAATACAATAACAAAGGAGTCAAGATACGGTCAAAACACCCAGTTCATCAACTCCATGAATGAGGCAGGGACATTGGTCAACCCAAAAGACATGACCAAGAATTCATAATGATCATATCAAGTTCGAAAAACTGTCTTCAGAATATCGAAGCTCTAATCCTCAATTGGTGATAATCGAACCTTAAATCAATCTTCAAAAATACTACAACACCCAAAACTGATCAAACAAATCGTCAATGTGAAGAAGAGGACACTTATTCTTAATCGTCACCTTATTCAAATACTGATAATCAATACATGACCTATCATTTTTCTTCACAAATAAGACAGGCATACCTCAAGGTTAAACACTAGGTCAGATAAATCCCTTATCCAACAACTCCTACAACTGATCCTTCAGTTCCTTCAACTCTGCTGGGGCCATCCTATAAGGAAGAATAGAAATGGTCTTGGTGTTCGGCTCAAAATCAATACTGAAATCAATATCTCGATCCGGAGGCATACCAGACAAGTCCATAGGGAACACATCCATAAACTCACAGACAACACAGACAGAATCTAAGGAAGGAGGCAATACAACACTGTGTCACAAAAATATGCCAAGTAAGATAAGCATCCCCTCTCAACCAATTTATGATCCTGAACATAAGATATAATCCTCTTAGGATCCGAATAAAGAACATCCTTCCAAGCTATCTTTGGCACACCAGCCAAATCTAAAGTCACCGTCTTAGCAAAACAATCTAAGATAGCATGATAAAGAGCCAACCAATCCTTATCCAAAATAACATCAAAATTGACCATATCTAACACAAGCAAGTCTACCAAAGTCTCACACCCAACAAAAGTCACAACACACGATCAATACACCCGATCCATCACTAAAGAATCACCTATCGGGATAGATACACAAATAGGCATGGCAAGAGGCTCACTAATAGAATAAAAACCCAAAGAAAAATATGCAGATACATAGGAGAAAGTTGACCCAGAATCAAGTAATACAGATACATGTCTGAAATAAATAGGGATGATACCTGTAATCACAGCATCAGAAGCCTCTACCTCAGGTCTAGCTGGTATAATATAACACTAACCACAACCACCAGCTACCTGGGTAGCCCCACGACCACCAACTGCCTAAGCGGCCCTATGGACACCCCCACGAGCTCCACTACCTCTGCTCCTTGCACCAATGGTAGCACCATTTACCCTCACAGATAAAATAAAAGTAGCTCTAAACACACGTCGAGGACAGTCCTTGGCCACATGGCCAGTCTCATAAGGCACATGGAACCTCTACAACCAGTCTCAACCGAAGAAAGTACAACTAAGCCCGAATGGCCACCCTGAACTGTTGAACTAGAAAATCCACCATCTGAACTTTGTAATGCCGCCTGCACTGGCCTACCATGGTATCCACAAAAATTTCTAAAATCTCTGCCTCGAGAGGTCTGACTCCTTAACTCACCAAAATATCGCGCCTTCTTGGTGCCTCCCTGAGATGCACTAAGAATACCCTCTGCATCTTAGCATGATCCATAATACTCTGAAAATAAGCCCCAAACATAACCATCTGAGACGTAGCCAACTGAAGAGAGACATCCAAAGCCTTCACAAACTTCCAAATCTTTTCAGACCCGATAGAAATGCTATCATAGAAATATCTGGACAGGGTATGGAAACGTGCCTCACACCCAGCAACTGTCATGGAGACCTGCTCTAAATTATCAAACTTGTCCCACATATGATCTCTTAAACTGAAAGGCACAAATCTCTCTAGAAAGGCATCAACAAACTGATCCCATGACACTCAAGAGCATCAACATGACTACAACCAACAAATAATCTCTACCAATCTATCACAGCATCTCTCAACTAATAGTAGTATAAGCCACACCATTCACGCAGAAAGAGTAAAACACGATTCAGAATACAAGGTATGAAAGAACTTTGCACGATAAAGAATCAAATGAGGGAAGTTTCCTAAAGACGTCCTATAGCCTCTCAAAGATAGATATGGACGTCTACGTACTGATCCGCAAGACTCTATTAGACATTCTATTCTTACACCGTATAGACCAATAAAATCTGGATGCTCTGATACTAATTTGTCATGACACAAAAATGAGGGTCATGATGGCAATTATTGCAGCATACCTTGACAAGCAAGTCAATCACCTAAACTGATATGAAAAGAGAAAAGGATAAAAATATCCCAAGATAAGTCTTCTAAACGAAGCCAAACCATATAAGTAATCATAATAATGCGGAAAAAACTTATCCAAAATACCAATCATGCCTAAAACCAGGTGTCAATAGTGTAAGAACTACTAATACTATCCAAAAGTCAAATACATCAGAAAAACAACCACAAAGGAATAACAACTGTCTCTGAATACTAATAAGGACATAACTACTATAGAAAGATAGAGGTAAACTTTGGACACATGAATGCCCAATTGCTACCTTGGAAGCTCCAATAATCGCCTGAGTCAAGCAAGTTGAGTCGCACTCGAGCTATATCTATCTATCTATCTATCTGTCTATCTATTTGTATATCTATCAGTCTATCTATCTGTCTATCTATCTGTCTGTCTATCTGTCTGTCTATCTATCTGTATGTCTATCTATCTGTCTGTCTATCTGTCTATCTATCTGTCTGTCTATCTGTCTTTCTATCTGTCTATCTATCTGTCTATCTGTCTATCTATCTGTCTATCTATCTATCTGTCTGTCTATCTATCTGTCTATCTATCTATCTATCTATCTATCTATCTATCTATCTATCTATCTATCTATCTATCTATCTATCTATCTATCTGTCTGTCTATCTATCTATCTGTCTGTCTATCTATCTGTCTATCTATCTGTCTATCTATCTGTCTATCTGTCTGTCTATCTATCTGTCTATCTGTCTGTCTATCTGTCTGTCTATCTGTCTGTCTATCTGTCTGTCTATCTGTCTGTCTATCTGTCTGTCTATCTATCTGTCTATCTATCTGTCTATCTATCTATCTATCTATCTCTATCTGTCTATCTATCTATCTATCTATCTAT